>OY282560.1:291278740-293958925 GCA_958295665.1 Tipula vernalis
CTTGATCAACAAGTTCTCGGAATAAACACCGTGTGGCGCTCCCATCGTTCCAATTTGAGTTTTGTTTTTTTGTTAAGTTGGTACATCTGTTGTTGATATTCCCTCTAAATATTAGCGTCATAGCTTGACATTTGCAAAAGTTACGTAGTCAAGAGTACATCTATCTCTGTGTGTGTTGGCGATTATTTACAATTTTAGAAATTATTTACAATTTTAGACATGATTTGCGAGGTTGAATCCGATCCCACATTCATCAAAAGGATCATTACTGGAGACGAGACGTGGGTTTATGAGTACGATACGCAATCCAGACATCAGGCAAGTGAATGGCGTTCACCAAAAAAAAAACACGTCGTTTTCAGTCAAAAAAGAAGGCAATGCTCACGGTTTTCATGGATTACAACGGTGTAGTTAGGGAATCCAATACCGGTTTTCGGTAAACCGGTAAACCGGGTTTACCGTAAATTTTTAATTACCGAAAAACCGGTAAAAACCGGTAAATTACATTATATTTCAGTATGATACGAACTAGAATAGGGATAATAATATTGAATTTTTCTTGGAATTTTTAAAATACATGTTAACTCTCCCATTCAAGAAGATCAACTCCTATTGCACACCACTGTATATACATATTCATAATGTATATACACATACATATATATTCACAAACACACATATATACATACATACACTCGCTCATACAAATATATACAAACATACATACATACATTGGGCCTGTTTAGACGAGTACTTTTTGGGCGCTGATTTTCCTCGTTTCTTACTTTTTTGCCTACAAACTAATTTTGGAGTAGGGATATTTCGATGAACGTTTTCAACAAAAATTTGTAGCGCTGATCGTGTTGTTACACACCAACACATTTAAAAATATTTACGGTTATTTTTTTTTATTTTTTTATTTTGACAGGAGCTCATTCTAATTTTCTTGTTACAAGCGAGGTGAACAAATAATAAGATGAGTGAAATTGATTGGAATAAAGAGCAAACACTCTTTTTAATCAATGAATTTAAAAAATTTCCATCTTTATACAATTCGTTGGATATTAATTTCACAAATAGAACTAAGCGATCGGAGAAATATAATTTAATGTTAGATGCAATAAAACAAATCAGACAAAATGTAACAATTGCACAATTGAAAAAAAAATCAGGACCTCAGTATAAATCAGGATCTCAGTATCCCAGGATAAATCAGTAAATTTTTATTTTCATATTTTCTGGAATGTAATATACACATACATAGACGAGTAACAACAAACAGTCTAAACGCGAGGTGTTGTTGTTACAACACAAAAAATCGATGAAGTAGTACTCGTCTAAACAGGCTGATTCAGATTCCTTACAGTTCAAGCAAAATCCCTACTCTACATGATATATATATATATGTATATATATATATATATATATGTATATATATATATATATATATATATATATATATATATATATATATATATATATATATATAAAATAACAATTTACGACCAATTTTCGTGCTACCAAAAATACATAAAAATGGCGAGAGTACCGCTATTCGAAACGTGCTCATATTATATTAGTGCAGTCCATCGCTACATCATCATCCGTATGGCATATTCACATAATAAATTAAAATAGTAACATACAATGTACCAATTTACCACACATATCAATAAATAACGCACTGAATTATATTTTTATTTACACTTTTTCATTCAAGTCATCAGTATTCAGTGATCAGTCAGTACGAAGTACGAACGCTTTTGATCGGTTTTAGTACTCCCAATAACAATGTCGTTGGAATCAATGTGCTCCAGTAATAGTACGCTACTCAGTGCTGATGCATCATTAAAATTCATGTTGGATGAATTATCAATTTAAAATAGCTTTTATAGCAATGAATTGAAAAATGCATTAATATTTCAAATTAATAAGAGACGCACTCAATATTCTGACGTACTACAATATTTCTGATCATGAATACTTTGTTTTCAATCGTACAAACAAGCCTACGATAGCAAAACTGATTGTAAATTTAATTGAACGTTTGAATATGATAACTTCACCGACATCGGATGATGGTCTGGTTGTAGCCTCTTCATCGGAAGATGAAGAACAAAGTGAAAAAGAGTTAACTATGAAATAAGCCACATGAATTGAAATTAAAACCTATAGAGCTAAACAACAAAAACATAACAACAATAATGCGAAGAGAAATTGCATTGTATGAACAAACTAAAGAACGTGGTGTCTGCCTTAATCGAGTCTATCAATATCTCTTGACAATAAAACCAACATCAGTAGATGCAGAGCGAGCATTTTCTTCGGCGGGACAAATTTGCAATAAAATAAGATCTCGTCTGAATGATGATACATTGGATATGTTATGTTTTCTACGAGCTTATTTTAACCAACAAAACGATATTTATAAATTAAATTTATAAAATAGATTGTTTTTATTTATTCTATTATTGTTATTTTTTTCTATAAGAAAATCAATGAGACTGAACTCTATAAATTTGAATTTGAATTAACTGTATTATTGCTAAGTACTTTTATGTAATATTATGTATATTTTTTAATATAACAAAAATGAAATTTTAACTTAAAAATGTCTTTTTTCTCAAAAAACAAAAATAATAAGTAAATAATTAAGATATATTAGATATTTCAATGATGTTTTTGTAGATTAAACAATTACCGAAATTTACCGGGAAACCGGTAAATTAAGAAAAAAAATACCGAAACCGGTAAATGAAATTTTCGGTAAATTTGGATTCCCTAGGTGTAGTGCATCATGAATTTTTGCCAGAAGGCCAGACCGTAAACAAAGAGTATTATTTGGGCGTTATGAGATGTTTGCGTGAAGCAATTCGCCGAAAGAGACAAGAATTATGGGCAGAAAACAAAGTAGATTTTGCACCATGATAACGCACCGTCGCACAGTGCCATCATTTTTCGTAATTTTTTGACGAAAAATGCAACAAATACCATCCAACAGCCACCGAATTCACCTGATTTGGCTCCCTGTGACTTCTTTCTGTTCAATCGAGTTAAAAAACCATTACGGGGAACGCGTTTCAGCAGACGAGAGGAAATAATGGAAAAATCGCCAACACACACAGAGTAGATGTACTCTTGACTACGTAACTTTTGCAAATGTCAAGCTATGACGCTAAGATTTAGAGGGAATATCAACAACAGATGTACCAACTTAACAAAAAAACAGAACTCAAATCGGAACGATGGGAGCGCCACACGGTGGTTATTCCGAGAACTTGTTGATCAAGGTAGTATTTTAATTTTGTGTTTTTTCTTTTATAATTGTTTAGCCCTTGACTGAAAAAGAAAATTATGGAAGACGACTTTTATTGTTGTTGTTGTTTGGCGAGATAAAGGGTGTCAAATATTTGAATACGCTGAGGTGGTAATGCATTTGTGGCTGACAAATAAAAAGTTGTCATCCGATAATTATGATAGAGGCCACGTTGTATAGATAAAAGTATGAGGATTAAGAAAAAATATAAAAACTATGTTTAAATTCTTCCCTGAAAAATTCCCGCCAAAATTTTGTTTTTCAATTATGTAACAATGCATTTCATTTTTTTTTTTTTTTTACCTCGTTTAATAGTCTTATACCTTATACCCTCGACAGACTGCTATTTAATAAATCCGATTTAGTAAATTTTTCGAGATTAGCCGCAATGTGTCAAGTTCAGACTGAGCTAAGCTCGTATTATTTCGGGTTTAATAATTAAATCGATTTAGTGAAAAGCCAAGTGGCGCCGTAGTACGGCAGATAATACAACATCAGTTATGTTTTAACTATGTATATAAAATTTTATCTAATGATATAAATTAAAATTAATTTTGTAGAGATATGTATATTAAACATTTTTATTTTAAAAACCTAAAAAAAATTATTTTCGATTTTTTTTTGTATAAAATATGTGTTTATTGAGCTGGTAAGTGGTGACATCGCACGAACAGTTATTAGGTACAATAACGTAGGTATTTGCTGTCATCCTGTGGTAGGATAAATTGACAATGGCGATTTTAATGTTTTGTTTCTGACATTTAAAGTTTATTTGTGGTTTTTATAGTGCTTCAAAGTGTTTTATAGTGTTCAAAATTAAATATTTTATTTCCTAAAAAAGTGTTAAAAATATTTGAGCAAGAATGGATCCGGTGAATTTGCAAATGATTTTTCAACAAGTGCAACAAAAGAAGAAAGAGAAATACATCGACAAGGTCTAGTAAAAAAGTCCGAGGAATTGGCCATATTTTATTTTGAGCGCAATAAAAAGTTAGCTGCGTTATTTATCGCCTTAAATGCTACAACAAGTATTGACCGTAAATTGTGGAATTTGGTACAATAGAATAAATAACATATTCTAGTAATTTCATTTTCAACCATTTCAGATAAGAGAAAGTTTATATTGGGAGGGAGAAGTACCATCGTACAGCGAGTAAACATTTACTGAGGACCTTCAGAATGGGTCGACAAACTTTTAATGTACTTGTCCAATCAGTGAAGTGCATCGAAAAAATGGACACTTCTTTTAGAAATTGTATCCCAATTGATAAAAGGGTCGCAATTTCATTATATTATTTGACATCATCAGCTGAATGTCGGACGATGGCTAGTCTGTTTGGCGTAGGACGATCGACGGTCAGGGAGATGCTGCTGGAATTTTGTGAAGGCATTTGCTTTACACAAGAAAACAATAGTTTCACATATTATCCTCCAACGGATAAGACTATAAAAGAACTCACTGAAGGTTTTGAGCGAAAGTGGGGATTTCCTCAAGTTTACGGCGCAGTTGGTAGGTTTATTATTGTCGAGTTTAATATTATAAAATGTTTATTACAATTTTTACTTTAGATGGTTGCCACATAGAAGTATACCCATTTAAGGGCTGATAATCAATTGTATTGATGGCAGCGGTTGATTACAGGTAATGCAAATAATTTATATTGATACATTTATCTTTGATTAATTGTCTTTTTTTTTCAGATATCGTTTCACATACATAAACGTAGGCTACCCAGGTAAAAACAACGACTCATATATTTTTGAAAAATCACAATTAAAACAAATGCACCAAAATAGTGAGCTGTTTTATAAGAACGCAAAAACGATAGAGGGAGCTTCAATTCCCGTTTTACTCTTAGCAGATTCGGCATTCAACTGAGCCCATACCTTATGAAGCCGTACCCCATTTCAATTACGTACTGTCAAGATCCCGTCGTGTTGTTAAAAATGGTTTTGGGCATTTGAAGGCGCGCTTCCGGAAAATTGGTCGAGGGTTAGAAATGGTACCTCAAAATGCAGCTTTATTAATTAAAGCATGCTGCATATTGCACAACTTGTGCATATGCAAGCCATTTTTTTTGCATTATTGCGGTCTCCTTCATTAAGTCTAAATGTTCTTTTTGATAGTTTTTTGCTTGTTCGCAATAATTCTCGAGGAAATCATATCCCCTTGAAATTTGTTTTAGTAACTCTTCCTGAATTTGCCCTATTTTTCTAGGTCGTCGAACAGAACTGGATATTGAAGCAACGGCGGTACCTGATGAACGCGTTGATGTTGGCGATGGCAACGAAGCTGAAGAACTATTTTCCATCAAGCGATATTTCTACGGGTTGATGATCAGCTGAAAATTCCAGAAATTCACCTTATTCTATGTAAAGCAAACTATAATAAAATATTTTTTATAAGACAATTATTTTCTACTTTTACTTTCAAATTTCAACAATTATAGATTCCTGTATTAAATCATCATCGTTTGACGGGGAACTGCCGATTATGAAGCTAACTTCCTAAAAAAAATTTCCAGGCTAATGGTCCACTGGGCCCAACATTTATTTTCTCTCTTCTACAAGAAGATATTCCATAAAAAAAGTTATGTTTATGTAAATAATTTATACTCTGGATAAAATTTATCCGAAATGAGAACGTTTTTAATGCTTTACTATTGAACAAAAAATTCACTTTATGTTTACGTCAAATTTTTTGAGGTTATGTGGTCCTTTATCCAGAGATGAAATTATTGTTTATTTTTTTAAACGAATGAGCACACCTATATCTTAGAGTGAGACTTTTAATGTGCGATTTAATTTCAGCGGCTGTTTTTTTACTCCAATGTCCTCAAGACTTCTAGAAATGTCGTTGTAGACGGACGAATCTCGTTCTGTTTTTCGAAGTTCATCTATTTTTTCAGACCAGCAGTCGAGTAATTTTTTGGTTTGATCAGTCCATTCGCAGCGGGTTTTTTTTGGCCGGTTTCATTTTAATTGTTATTATTTAATTATATTTTGTATTTTTTTTGTCACCAAACAATAAACAAAATGCGAACGAATAAATTTAAGGAACATAAACCAACAATTTGACGTTTGGATTAATATCAATACTAAACAAGAGAGGCGCTGCAATACTATTTCAGATTTAATAAACCACTGTGTGTCAGAGCAATAGAATTACTTGTGGATTAGTTAAATCAGATTTATTAAACCCCAGTCTGTCTAGGGTATTATACCTAAGACAGACTGTGGTTTAATAAATCCGATTTAGCTAAACTAGTTTAAGTATTCTATGGAAAAACAAAGGGATTAGCTAAATCGAGGTTGACACACTGCGACTAATCTCGAAAAGTTCAATAAATCGGTTTTATTAAATCGCAGTGTGTCTAGGGTATTACATACACCAGAAATCCAGGAATATATTATTTTTTGTTTTTTTACAAAATTTATTTAGGTCACAATTTATATATGGAAAATTTTTTTTTGTGTGTTACACTTTGTATTTGATAATTATTTATATAAATAAAATTTTTATTATCAAGTACTGCTGGTCATTTCATACTTTTAAACCTAATAATATGTATGAGCTATCAGATTTTAATTACTGCTGTTAATTGACGTAATAAAACATCTAAACACTAAAAAAAGGATCCGCCAATTTTTATATAGCACTATCGAAGAACGCCCTTTTTCCTTTCTGAACAAATCTAATCAAATATAAAGGTAATATGTAAACTTTAATGTCTTTTAATAGCACTAACTTTGGGGAACTAAACAATCTAGCTTCATCATCAAAAGAAATTGGAGTCAAAGTGCAGCACAGGGTTTTCATTGGAATAATAAGCAAGCAACAATTTATCCGTTTGTAATATGCAAATAAGTAAAAGGAGAACTACGCCACTACAGCTATGGTACTGTTGCTGTATATTTATTCATCGAGAAGTTGATCCAGTTTATAAAGACAAAATTTTCTAGTATATCTAAAATATTTTAAATAACTGAATGGCACTTCCACGGGTTGTTCATGCCAAAGGACCGTGCGATGGAGTGGGAGGGACCATCAAAAGAACGGCAGCCAGAGCCAGCCTCACCATCGAATCCGAAGGTGTAACAACCAACGCGCAGGAATTATTCACATGGGCTAAACGCTTAAATACAGACATGGAGTTTGAGTTTTGTCAAATGCAGATATAAATGTAAAGAAAAGATGCTTTCCAAGGGATAATTGCAACTGAAAACATTTAAAGGAATGAATGGGTTTCATGCAGTCATTCCTATTGAGGATGGCTCTTTAAAATGTAAAAAATATTCAAATTTAGGGGATTATGATACATTTAAACAATAAATATTTATTTGGCTCACATTTTTGTTTTTAACTTTAATAAAATACGTTTATCAATAAAATTCCTTGGTTTTTAATATTTATATAGGGATCATATTAAAATATATTTCGTAAAATTGAAAATTTATTATTTTCCTATGTGTTAGAATATAAAATATTTTAATTTAATTAATAAATGATGAATTTATTATTATAAATAATTATCAACGTGAAAACTTTTGACCTTATACAGTAATACTCAATGAAATTTCTTTCTTATAAAAAGCGTGATCCGAACGCACCTAAACCGATTTTTGTAAAAAAACAAAAAATAATATATTCCTGGATTTTTGAAATTGGAATTTTCCAAATTTTAGAATTGGAATTTTTTCAGGGAAGAATTCAAACATGATGCCATTTTTATATTTTTTCCTTAATTGTCCTACTTTTACCTACAAAACGAGGTATCTATCATAATTTTTCGATAACCACTTTTCATTTTACAGCCATAAATGCATTGCCATCTCCGCGAATTTTTCCTATATTTGACAACCTGTATCTCGCCCAACAACAACAACAGAAAATCGTCTTCCATAATATTTTTTTTTTTTCAAGCGCTAAACAATGAAAAGAAAAAAAATATTTTGATATGACTTCCGGCTCCATATATTGAATTTATGAGTTGAGGAATTTTGCACCATAAATTTATTTACATTAATTTATTTACATTTACTGTTGTACTAATTTTTTATTTTAATGTGAAATATAATTTTAATTTTGTTATAACATAAATTCTTTAATATAAAATAAATTATATCATTAAATTTTCAAACAGAATTATTTGTTTAGAAATCTTCGTAATGCAAAATTATTTGCTTTACTATTTTCTATAAAGTCAGCTTTGTTGCATCAGAGCCTACTCTATAAATAAGAGCCTCCACATTGACTGAATTTTTTACTAAGCTTAAAAAAAAGTACATGAAATTTTTTCTTTACTATGAAACTATATGGGAAAACGATTGTTTTCATTTACATTTTTAGTCTATAAGAATTATGAGCTTTTACATTATTTTTATACGAAAGTGTTCATAAAACATGTAATTTTATTTGATTGAAAAATCGAATCATGAAAATGTTTATTTCTTAGTGAAAATCCTCTTGGAATATAAACTATTGCTAAACTTTTATGGAATGTTGTTGTTGTAAAATACGTCATAACATAAAATTTATAAACAAATATAACCATCTCTTTTTAGTCTCCTTCTAAAAGCATCGCCACATGACAAAAATCTGCCCGAATACAGATTCATATCATGTGGCAATGCTTTATTAACGACTTTTGTTTAAACCATAGATGTCGGCTATAATTAAAACCATATAAAAAAAATCAAATAGGTGATCGAACCGGTCGGATTCAAAAATCGGTCTGATTTTTGATTCGGTTAAACATATTTTTGGTGGCTTCACTCTATAGTAATAACTAAATTGTAATAATAATTAATTTAATACAATTTTTTTTATAAATTTATTAAAATTAAACCATTGCTATGAAAGAAATTATGTTAATTTTACGTAAAAACTTTTCTTTCAAATCGTTTACTCAGCCCGAATCCCTGTTGTTTTTATTTGTGTGTTAAGTGACATCTAGGAATGGGAATAATAAGTAAGAGCTATTTCATTTTATACACCGCTCTCAAATGTTATGACAATTCAAATATTCTAAAAAAAACTTATTTTGGATGTGTCAATAATTTTTGGGAATAAAAATCGATGCCAAATATTAATCATGTTGTATTTATTTTCAGCTGTGACTTAATTTAAATAATATTTCTAATACTTGAGAAATAAATAAGGCATTTATGTTACAGTTAATGTTTGTTGGTTATTTCGTTTATTTGTGATGCATAACAATCTGGGTTGATTTGATTTTTTTGATTTCTTCTCGCTCAATGCATATTATTATAATTTTTTCTCTTTGACTCTCTTTGATTTATTTTAATTTTAGCTGTTCAACGTATTGTCTTTTTTTACCATTGATTTTAGTTGTGAATAAGTAATGACGTCATTAAATAGAATATTCTCTTTTTAATACATATTGTTGTTGTTGTAGAACGTTTTTTAATTTAATTCCTTTATTTTCTTTTGATTATATCTGGAAAATGGGGAAGCTTGAGGATCTGTGCTTTAAATGAGTTAGTCATTGAGTTGTTTATTAGCGATTTCAGAAAAAATTATTTATCTAAGTTTAATTTTTAATTCATATTTTTTCGTCAATCGAAATCGCGTTTTTTCATACAAACTCTATGAAAATAAATTATTTTTTAGTGTTTCTATGTCCTTTATTTTAAGTTCATTTTTTACATGCCGGCTCTATTCATATCAAGATGGTTCTGGTTGCATTAACCATTATACTTGAAATAAATGATTGTATCACCGACTTGTTGCACCTAGTTTTTAAATGTTCATTGTAGTGTTACACTAGCGTAGTGTAATACTGCGTATTTCAATTTGTTTATATCAAAAAAGCTGTTTAAGAGACATCTATGTTACGATATTATAACAATAATAAAATTTAGGGCTTTTTTCCATTTAATAAACTTTGAAAATTCACGCACCTACACATTTTTTCAAGCCATTTTAATTTAATTGATGGCTTTATTAGAAACCACGCGACAAAATTAATGACACCTTTCTATGTAAAAACAATATTTCATTTAAAAATGAGCTTACTGCAATGTTTTACCTGAAGCAAGGTAAAGGTAACTAAAATATAATTTATTTCAAACTAAATAATACAGAAATCGTCCTCACTATTACTTTCTTTTACTCTAGTAAAATAAAGTATATATAGTAATCATGAAAATTTTTGGACCTTGAGATTTTTAGAGATTTATTTGTTTTGAGGTCTCCTGAGTCCGAAAATATGGGTTTCGAAATGGTGTCTGTCAGTCTGTCTGTGTCCTCTCTACAGCCCAGATGGTTTAACCAATTGAACTGAAACTTCAGATTTAAGCTTTTTTGATAAATTGGGAAGTCCCAGTGAATTTTACTCCAAATCGGCTAACCGGAAGTGGCCACTCCCCTGGTCCAGAAAATTTATTTTGCAAATATCTTAAAAAGTATAAGGTTTACAAAAAACTACTTTAAACAAAATGTTTCCAAAAATTAAAAACAAATAAAAATAAAAAATTAAAAAAAAAAATTAAAAAATTTAAAAATTAAAAAATTTAAAAATTAAAAAAAAAAATTAAGAAAAAAATAAAATTTCTCAAAATTTTCTGTTCCTAAAAGAAAGTCGTGTGTTGGCCACACCTCCATTTTTTATGGGTACACTGTTACTATTTGGAAAGTAAACTTGAGACATATTACTTTCTTTTACTCTAGTAAAATAAAGTATAGTAATCATAAAAATTTTGGACCTTGAGATTTTTAGAGATTTATCTGTTTTGAGGTCCCCTGAGTCCGAAAAAGTGAGTTTCGAAATGGTGTCTGTCTGTCAGTCTGTCCGTCTGTCAGTCTGTCTGTGTCCTCTCCACAGCCCAGATGGTTTAACCAATCGAACTGAAACTTCAGATTTAAGCTTTTTTGATAAATTGGGAGGTCCCAGTGAATTTTATTCCAAATCGGTTAACCGGAAGTGGCCACTCCCTTGGTCCAGAAAATTTATTTTGCAAATATCTTAAAAAGTATAAGATTTACAAAAAACTATTTAATGCAAAATGTTTCTAAAAATTAAAAACAAATAAAAATAAAAAAATAAAAATTAAAAAAAAAAAAAAATTTAAAAAAAAAATTTAAAAATTTAAAAATTAAAAAAAAAAATTTAAAAAAAAAAGTTATAAAAAAAAATTAAATTTCTCAAAATTCTCTGTTCGTCAAAGAAAGTCGTGTGTTGGCCACACCTCAATTTTTTTTATTTTAATATTTCGGCGATTAATAATTAGTACTACCACACAAGAGGGTTCATAGATGTTTTTGTTCAAAATAATTAGAATAGCTTTGTTATTCTTTATTATAAAATTTGGGCGTTTATCATTCAAAACTTTGAAACAGAAAAACACTCTTTTTACTATGGATTCCTAAGGAAATCAGTGAAAAGTTATACCACTAAAAAAGCTCCTCCAAAATACTTCATTATGATTATGGCTCTATATTCTAGAATGCTCTGCTACAGGTCGACAGAAAATTAGGGGAAAGACTGGATTAGATGAGGTTTTGGAATATGGCCAAACTACAATGGAACTTGGCTATTCCTCAACCGATTGTGATGCAATTCGACATGCCCGATGGAAATGGGATTCTACAATGATTTTTGGATAAGGTTTTGGAATATGGCCAGTTAGGAAGGAACTCGGTTAGTTCTGAACCGATTTTGGTGAAATTCGACGTACGCGATGGAAATGGGATTCTAAAATGATTTTAAGATGCATTTCTGGAATACGGCCCACTAGGCTGGAACTTGGCTATTCCTTAACTAATTTTAGTGAAATTTGGGATGCGCGATGAAAATAGAATTCTAAAAGGATTTTTGGATGAAGTTCTGGAATTTGGTCAACTAGGATGGAACTTGGCTATTCCTCAACCGATTTTAGTGAAATTGGGCATGCGACGTGAAAATGGGATTAATCACTATAATTAATGGTCGCATATTTTAAACTTTTTATTAGTGGCTAATTATGACCAAATTATGTTATTATTAAATTTGATTTAATAAATTTTTATAAAATTGCGCAAAATTTTCTTTTTTTTAAAACATTTTCAAGGCAAAAGCACTAACATAAATATTTTACAAAATTTTTATATACAAATCTAAACTTCTCGTCACAACAAAAGAGTTTGTTATTGTTTTAACTTAGCCAAGGAAAAACAATTTATTTGAAAAAAGTCCTTGACCAAGCTACTTAATTTATTAGTTTTTATGAACAGCTGATTTTGTTATATGTATAGCAAAAATTATTTTATGAATTTTAGAAAATTCATTTCGCGAAAATTTTGATAATGTTTATAATTGGTTTAATCGGTTAATGTCAACTTTATAATTTACAGGATTTTTGGATGTCCAAATTTGGCAAGATTCTTGAAACAATCTTTTCTTCTTTTTTTTTGCTCATTTTCTATGTCCTTTTTATGTTGCTGAAACTCTTATGAATTTCGTAATTAGCTAGTTTTCGCCAACGTGCTACGCCAAATTTTTGTTTATAGAAAATATCTTGAAATTTGAAATAACTACTATCTACCATACATACATATATCTAAAAAATTTAAAAAATTCATCTTTTGTTAAAATGCAGCTATGTATTTTCTAATTCACTCCACCTTCCGATATTGCTGATTTGGCTGTACATATCTATAGAAACTTCCAATAAATTCGATAATCTCGAATAATCCTAAAATTGTCGAAAAACTTAAGAAATCTAGAATAAAATTGCGGAGTCTCGACTGATCTCGAACTATTTCAATAATACCGAAAAATCTGGATATTAATGAATAATTCCATAGATCCCGTAACAAAAATTTAGAAAACCAATGAACATTTCGAAAAATTCCAAAATTTCGTGGAATTATCGACTTATTTGTCAAGCAACTTTATTTTACTAATACTACTAATTACTAATTCTCGGTTTCACAAAAATAGAGGCAATCTCCGGTTAAATAATATTTCACCTCTTTCTTCTTTTAGGAAATTGCGATTTATTTCATAATACAAATTCAAAGCATGCTAATTTTTTTTTGTTTTTACATGAACATTTTAACTGGGGAGCTAACTATTTAACTGCTGATTTTCGCCCAGCTAAATATTTAGCTGAAGGCTAAATATTTCTATGTTAAACAAAATATAATCAACGTGCATTGAATTTGGATTATGAAACAAAACGCAGTTTCATAAAAGAAGAAAGGGAGAAAATATTATTTAACTAGAGATTGGATATTTTTTTGAGAAACCGGGCATTAGAAAGTTAAGCTCTACAAAACGTTATGCAAAATTTCGATACGGATAATTTCGTAAACATCGAACAATCATATTCTTCGAATATGTTCTAAGATTCTGGAGTAATTCATTCATCAGTCTTAAAATACCTCGAATAACCTGACTGTTTCGAAACACTGAATCAATAATTAAGTCTCGAACATCACGCATTTCATCTCCATACTACACTCCAATAATCTCGAGAAATTTAAAAAGTCATCAAAAAGATGAAATCTGAGACAAAGGGATATGAAATCGGGAAGCGACAAAAAGTTCCAAAATCAGGAGAATCCTGCCGAAAACAAACAAAACACCAAAATTCACTATTTATTTACCGTTTCCGGTAGTCAAAAGGGTCCGTTAAATGAGAAACTACTAGTCGAACGAACGCTAATCTGACTGGTTTGCCTCAAATACCCATTGATCCATTTTCTAAAGGCAAAGGTAGAAGTGCGGGAACAAGATGTTGTTTTCAGTCGTAGTTTGGTATTATTCTAGGAACAAAGTTTCAACAATTTATGGCATAACAATTTTGAAAAAAACGTCAAAATGTTTTGTAAACCTAGCAAATTGAATAAAAGTACCACCTGAAATTTATATTGAGTTTTTTTGTCGCTAAAATTTGCGATTGGTTTCTACGGTGATTACCTTACAGTAACTTGATAATTTATAAATATAGAAAACTCTAATTTTTATGATTTTTTGCGATTTACTTCAACCGACTTGCGTTTTTTTGCGGTTGTTATGTTTTGGTTGTCTCAAACGATGATCCCGATAAAGAATATTGGGCATAAAAAACAATTTGAATAACTCAACGAATTGTTCTTTACTGAGGCTGCACCAATTCTACTGAAAATAAATGAAGCATTTGAAATTAAAAAAAAAAAACAGATAACCTATAAGGATTGATGCAACACGAGGTAAATTAATTAAAACGTGAAAACATCTTTTTTTTTTGTATTTTACCCAGAAAATAAAGTTTAAATTAATTAGTAATTCTAAACGAATCCTTTATAATGTTATTCTACGCTTTAAAAACTAATAATAATTACCCAGTCGTTTTCTAGGAGTTTTTACAAGGAATTCGTCAGAAAAATTACCAGTTGTACGGTGCAAAATTAAATATACTTGTCGAGACAAAGTTGCATAATAATGAAGAGAAAACAAGAAAAATACGTGCCCTTTCCCATTTTATACTGAAATAAGCTTCTAAATTTTGAATACATGTAATCTTATCTACCATCCAAGCAGAAACCATTTATGCTTTAGCTTTGAACAAACAAAATATCTTTTAACAAAATCTAGACTTCTGTTTAACATACAGAACACGCATCGAATTCATCATAAACTTAGAACGAAATTACATACTCTTTCTTATACATTATATTTTGTTATGCTAAAACAAAACTGTCGATTTCGTTTTACAAAATGTTTGATTTCGAAGAAATATGATTCATTTTATCCCAAACCGCAAAATTTAAACAATCAAAAACTTTAAATACATATCTTCAACTACCGGTATGTGATGATGAAGAATGAGTGATGATAAAACGTGAAGGTATGCTTTATACACATAAAATTTATGTTGATCACCCAAAATAAATAAATAGCATTATGATGAAATTCATATTATTATATACTCGAATTATTCCAAGTGAGAAAACGTAACACAGTGACTCTTGATTTATAACTATTTTAACAGTATAAAAGTGTTTATATTAGATTAGATGAAAAGAGTAAACAGATGAATTGTCTCTTGATTATAGAAAATAAATAATCGTGTGCTGCGAAAAACATATTTTGGTTTTATTAGAACACATAATTTTAAAACCAATTTATCAGCAACAGACACCGCATAGCTATATACCCAAAATTCGTATTTCACTGCCAACACAGCGAAACCTAAACTGAATAATTAGAAAATTCATCTTTTTTTTTTTTTTTTTGTTGTGGTTGTAGGGTACAAAAAATTTTTGTTCAACAGCAAAACCGAACTCTTAATTGGGTTGTTAGCATAAATTGGTGCTGTACAATAACAGTACAGGCTTACGATTTAGTTGCTGAAACATTTATAATTTTTTAATCGTCTACAATTACTGAGCATACTATACAACTTATACGGTTTACATCATATTGTACTTTTAACCATCCTACACCTTACGTAATCTCGTAATTTATAATTTATCACGTCATGTTTTAGACATAAAAACTAATAGTTTACAACAATAAAAACCAGTTTTTTTACAACTATGACCGGGAGGCTAATACCCAACCCCTCACATAAGAGAAAAAAAACCAATAAAATTAATTAAATTTTATATAGATCTCCAAACAGCTTTAAACACACATCGACAAAATAAATATTGATGTTCTTGTACTCGTAAATAGGAAACAAAAGTTTTTCCCTGACTTAGAATAATGGAATATTGTCCGGTAAACTTTTTGTTGTTCTAAATGCGGTCAAACAAAAAAATGAGAAAAACCAAACAAAACAAAAACAACTTTACTCTCAAAGTTGAATTAGTAATTAAATTAATTTTTATTTGTACCAATTACTAGTTGGTTTTCGCCCAAAATTAATGATGTTTTTATGAGTTTTGCGAATGAGTGAATTGCCATTGTATATATCGTCGTATATATTTCCTTCTTTTCTGAGCGAAATGTTTCAATAGTTTGCTATAATTGATTGTTTTAATATTTAATTATTATTGAATTTTCAAATTAGGTCGGCATATATAATAATTACTTACTTATCTGATGTCATAAATTAATATTATAGTATCTCAAACATAATCGCTGGTTGGGTGAAAAACAGAAATCAAAATATTTTATGAGGAAATTAAATCTGCTATAGTACTACACGTGCCTTGTGGAAATGTGCGTGCCCATGTACAAGCAAAATTAAATTAAAGTGAACAACACGTACAACATGCTGTGTATCCTAAACCGGACATTAACAACAGCCTTGTTTTTCAAAAGCTGCAAGAAAAATATTTTGTAGCATTAAGTTATGTAATTTCCGCGCGCCTTTATATTTAAGTTGGACTATCTTGTTTTTACTTTTTGGTGAAAGTAATTCACTTTAAATTATCCTTTAAAAGTTTTTAGCAGTAACCTTATACATAGTTCTTGTGCTTTCGATGCAAAAACTTTACTAAAAAATTTGCAAATAAAACATTTTTCTTTTACTTACAAAGTTTTTAAGCATTAATAAATTATACAAAGAACATGAAATTAATTAGTTTTTTCTGACTCTTTTGCTCTTTTACTTACAAAGTTTTAGTTTATTCATTGCAAGCAAATGGATTTACTTATTCTGAAGGGGTTGATTTAAACCAGTAAAATGAGTAAAACTCAAGAGATATTTAACTGTGGTTTTCGAGATTATGTTTAATTATTGAACAATCGTAAATATTGCTGTAGAAAAATCAGCACCTTTTGTTTGTGAGAAAAATAATCTGAAACTCATTTTGTGACATTTTTTTGTTTACTTCGATAATTTTAATTTTTTCGGTCAAATTTAGTATCGGTTAAAAATGTAATTAAAATATTAATGATTTCTGAGGTTTACAGAGGTTATAATGACATAATGACAATCAATTTTAGAAAACTGTAGTAGAATTTTTACTTAGTAGAATCCTATCCTCTGTCATACTCCCCTCCAATATACCTTACAATTCAGATTTGGATTGAATTTTATATTATTTACAAAAACATTTTGAATGAAGTTACTTTGTAATTCATATAAAATGAAATTCAAATCCGATTGGCTCTCGCAAAAAAAAAAATACGGTAAATTAAGCTCTTTAAGGTTCGTAGGCCCTTTGAATTCTTGAATTTTTCCCAAACTTGAAAGATTAGGAGTAAAAAATTCTTAACAATTCAAAAATCTCGTTATTTTGCTGAGACTAAAATGTATATCTTAGAAAAAAATCCTTCGGTCAAGTTGTTTAATTTTAAAAGAATAAGATTCCATAGTACAAAAATATGGTGACCTTGAAATTACCATGTGAAAAGTATGCTGATTCAAGAATTTCTAAAAACTGAATTCTTGTACTTTATATCTATTTCTTAATATCTAAATATAAGTACTTACATCAACAGAAACAAAATAATAAATGATGTGGTTGATGTGTTGCAAACGATAATCTTAACTTCAGATCTTCAGAAGAATATTATATTTTCTAATAAAATCTGAGTTTTAAAGTTTATGCAAACAGGGTTTTTGTCAAATTTGGAAAAACCCTGGTTTACTTGCCTACAAACCCTGATCGAAACCGATGCAGCCAGATTTTTGATGTGGCTCCGGGCTACCAATGGCCTGTAGGAACCGGTTATTATTATTAGGAAAGACACTAAATTCACCTGAATATAAAATACCAAGGCCCTTATTCTTGAATTCAATCAACAGAAATCACCGATGACCTTAGTACAAAGCAAGGTAAATTTTAGATTGAAATGACGATTTTACTAGAAAGTCGCAGGTGATTTTTTTTAAATCAGGTTTCAAGAATACAGGCCCAAGAACTAAATTAAATTAATTTTTTTCAATACATACAAATCTAGAGATAAAAAATTAAAAACAAACTTTTAAATTTTGACCTTGAACATTTTTGTATCCATATTTTGTTTTCCGATTTACTACAAACTACATATTCATGTTTATAAATTGTTGTTGTTAATATTTCTGGAATGTTTTTAAGTAAGTAAGATTTTTTATCATGGAAAGAATTATTTCAGAAACTAAAATTATTACGTTTTTGTATTTACACAATTTTAATTTTTACGTTTGGAAGATCTAACGGAAAGCTATATCGTAAAGATAAAGATTACCATTGCAGATTTCCTAGAAGTGAAAGAGATTAACTTTAGAGCTGAAACAAATTTTTTCCGCATATAAAATCTTCTATTTCAAGCGTGCACAGTTGGATAGGAACGGATATGTATAGGTTCTTACGAATAATATACATACGAGTACTTACATACATATGGTTGGTCTTTCTTTTATGGAAACAAACCATTTCATTTCGTGAAAATTAAAAATTATCCAATAAAACAACTTAAAAATAAAATATATGTAATGAATATGACAAAATGGCATATTTCAAAACGGCATATGGTACACTTCTATGGCATATTTCAAAACGACATACGGTATACTACTGCAAAAAGTACATTATGACATATTGCAAAATGGCATATTTCAAAACGGCATATGGTACACTACGGAATAAGATACACTACGACATATTTCAAAACGGCATATGGTACATTAGAGCATAAGGTACGTTAGGACATAAGGTACACTACGGCATGCATGATTAAGCAAATTATAAATTTAAAACGTTTAATATTTTTTTAATTTCTAAACCTAAATTATCAGAATGTATCAGAATGTACAGAAGATCAATTCGCTTTCGGCTGGCATGCTGAAATTAATCAAATGTACTGATTTTCAATAAGATATTGGTGTAAAATTCACAAGTTCTGGTTGGATTGTTTTCGCGAACCGTACAAACTAATTACGCTTGCCTATAATTGTTATTTAAAATGCGTAACTTACTTAAATGGCGCCCAACGTTACCAAAGATGAGTTTTCTTTATTTAAGTTGCAAAAATTAAATGAGACTTTTTGAAATTTTGTTAAGAATGTTTTTTATTTTATTTCTGTTGTTTATTACGTTTACTCAATTACTATGGCTCCAAATTTCTTTATTTAGTAATTGAGTAATTTTACACTCTTCATTCAAAATTGAATAACAATTTCCGACACTTTCCGATTTTATTTGCCTAATTAATATATTACAACAGAGATTTAAAAGCCCAACAATAGAAATTCACGATTGGTTTTATTTCTAAAATAATACTCAGTTACCAAATAAATTTTACTTTCAGTGGGTGTTTCTGCTGTTCTTCGACATTTTTATTTTTTTTTAATAACTACAAAACTGGAAAGCGGTTACTAACTCAAAACAACATACACATATGTATGTGTCTTCGTAAAAAAATAACACTTAGAGAAGGCCATAAAAATAATTATTACAAACATAGAATAAAAAGTCGGCGAATTAGTAAACAAATTAGCTAGTTACCTTGCTAATTATTGATGTTCGTAGAAAATTTGTTCCATCTATTTTCAAATAATTTTATTTAATAAAAATAACCTCTAAACGATACGATAGAACGAAAAAGCTAAAGGGCTAATTCACGTAATTTTAATTTTAAAATTAGATTTTATTAAAATTAGATTTACATTCAAATTTATTTCCATCGGAAACATAAATTTAAATTTATTAACAGAAGGGAAATTCTTTTAGGCGAAAGAAAATTTTGATAACTAAAAAAAAATTCCAATAAGGGAAAGAAAATTTACGTAAATAAAGAATAATTCTTCTAATTGAAGGGAAATTCTATTAGGTGAAGGCAAATTCTATTAAGAGAAACGATTTTGGCATGATCGGTTCAGAAATATTCAAGTTCCAGATTAATTTAACTTATTTCGGAACTTCAGCTACAAATAATTTTAAGATTACATTTCCATCGTACTTGGCGAATTTAATAATAATAGGTTAATAAACAGCCAAGTTCCATCCTAATTGACCATATTCTAGAATTGTATCTAAACGCCATTTTAGAACTCTATTTTCGTTGAATTTAGGTTTTTTTTTTTTGAATACTTATAAGCGAGTTCATGCCAGTTTCGATTCCTTCTTTAAAAATATTTTCAATGAATAAAAATAAACCTGAACGATATACACATTTTTACTTTTAAAATTAGATTTAAATAAAAATTAAAAATTATAAATATCAAACACTTCCCGATTATATCTTCATTACCAGTATTTTTTAGCATTAAGTGAAGGAAAATTATATTAAGCGTGTTGATTTTTTTAGGTGATTACTAAAACCATTCTAGAATCCTATTTTATTCGCACTTGTTGAATTTTATCATCATCGGTTCAAAAGTAGGCGAGTTCCATCATTATTGGCCATATTCTAGAATTTCATCTAAAACTCATTTTAGAATCTCATTTTCATCGTATTTGTTAAATTTCTTCATAATCTGTTGAAAAACTACCAAGTTCCGGCTAAGAAATAGTCAAGTTTTAGAATATGCCATATTGGACCATGTGCCATATTGAAATATGCCATCGTGTACCATATGCCATATTGCACTATATGCGTTACTAAAATATGCCGTTTTGAAATATAGTATGCCATAGTGTACCTTATGTCATATTTTCATATTCCATTTTAAAATATTCTGTTTTTAAATATGCCATGTTGAACGGATCCCAATTATTGTAATTATTATTTATTCAAAACTATTAAAAAAACATTTATGAAAAATGAAGTGTTTAATCGAAAAATGTCATAACATTAAAGGCAAAAAATTACCGGGGATTTCTTTTCATCGGTAAATTTTATTCTGGATTATAGAGATAATGGCCAAATTATTATCACCTCATAAGAAATTCTTGCTAATATGATTTTCAATGCCAGGACTGCAAACTTTTGTATCGTTTACACGTCATTAAGGTAGATATCGACCAACACAAGGAATTCGAGAAATAAAAATTTAATACACCCTGGAAATACTCCTATGAGTAATTAATACCTGAGATCCCCTTTTACAATTACGTAGTATTTAATTATTTGTATCTTACTGGAGAATTTCAATCTCGTTTGTGACTTTGAAAAGTGAAAGTGAAAGTGTTTTTTGTAAAATTAGTGAAATTCACTATGGGTAAAGCAAAGGACATCAGTGCTGTAACCAGAGTATACGCAGTCGCAAATAGCTCAGGAAGTAGCCGATAACATCTCAGTCTTCAACAAGTCCCAGAAGAAGAGAAATGTGATCGCACTCGTAAAACAACAGCCAGAAAGTACAGATTTTTTACTGCGGAAAGCTGAAGAAGACCGTACATTATCCAGTAAGTCTTTGAGGGGTATAATTCGTAACGTTGGCGCGGAGATATCGGAGAGAACAGTGAGACGTAGCAAAAGGATTCTTCCCACATGTAGTAAACGGGATAATGAGCAAGGATCAATATTTAAGTGTTCTGCAATCACACCTGGTACCGACTATGAATGAAAAATTCAATGGGAACGGAGTTCTTATGCATGACAAGGCTCCGTGACATACGGCGTAAAAAGTCACCGAATATTTAAGGACCAACGGCATCCAAATCCTTCATTGGTCAGTGAATAGCCCAGATATGAATCCTATCGAAAATATCTGTGCTATTCTTAAACAAAAAGTAGCAAAAAAGAGCCGCGCTCCAAATCAGAATTGATCGAAGCGATAAAGGAAGTCAAAGCAGCAGAGCATTAATCATATTTCTTTGTGTCTGTGAATTGTTTGCGATAATACACCAAGTTGTTTTCGGCCTTTGTCGTTCTGAATTCAGTTCAAGGTGGCATTATTTTTAATTCCAATATGAAAACATTATTAATTAGTCTCTGAGGTAGCAATATGAATGATTCCCGGCTATAACGTTTTAATATCAATTTTCTTTTTGTTTCGTGCTTTGGTCTACTTTTTTAATCGTAGAAAATATTTTTTTTTGTGAGGATTATTTTGGTTTAATTTCAGTTATAGGTGAGTAACTTATTAAATTATATATTTAAATATTTTAACTTCTGGATTTATGATAAATCTTTCCATTTGTAGTTTTTATTTCAGAGATTTTCCGATCCAGTTAGCGATATCGTTTGAGAAGGGTTCTTGGAATTTTCTATTGATATGTATTAGCATTGCATTGGATTGAAGAATGCTTTGTTACTTTTTTCTGTCCTCAGCGATAGGAAGTGCTTTTTAAAATTTCAATTTATTGTATTTTAATTAAACTGAATTGCTGTATTAATATTTTCAATATGGCGGAAAGAATTCCTGGACTTCCGACTGATATCGGATAATCCACAATAAACGAAATAATGGTCAAATGTACAGTTCGTGAAATTTCCGGTTGTGAGTGAGCTCAGCTCAGTTCACAAAAAATGAATTTAAGCTGTAATGTGAAGGTGAATATAAACCTCCTGAAGGAGCTCAGATGGCTGCACGGAAATTTCAGAAGAAAGAGCTTCAATTTTGTTTAACAGAATGCGCTAACCAATGAGTTGTTTTCTCGTCTTAGTTCCAGACTTTTGTTATTTGTTTATCGTGCTAAGCGATTGGCTTGCACGTCCCCTAAACGTTAGTGGTAGGTTCAAGTGTTAAACTTTCAAAAATTTTACATGCTACAAGAGAAGTCTATCCACCAGATGATTTACAAAAGTATTTCCAAGTATTAAGCATTTCTTAAACATTATCTGAATTTGAAGGTAACGATAATCTTGGAAGTAATATACCATAACTGAACGGAAAGAAAAACGATGCAACTCGATGTTTCGTAGCATTCGAAACTACAAATGGAACAATGTGCACTTCTTAACAGTACCGCTCCATCAATTGGCGGAGGATCTGAATGTGGTATTGCGGAGAACGGCTTAGGACTGCTATTGGTGTTTTATCGCACGGCGGGTGATATGACTTTACAAGAGCTTAAAGCAGCATTTTTACTTCGTTTCCAGAATCGGCGATCCGGCCTAGAAGTTTTGCAATCTAAATTTGAAAGGAAACAGAAAAAATCATCAGAATCCTTTAAAGAATTTTATCCTGCCATCCTTATAGCGATTCGTTATCTTTAGGTGAGCATCTTTCGAATAATTAATTATATCGCATTTTACGAGAAAACAGCTTTTCGCACTTCAACCCCGATTAGCTAGTGAACATTTCGAGTCAGTATAGGTATCCTTGTATTATACGTATGTATGTATATAAATGTGTCGATATAGAAGGCGTTTAAATGAGCACAACGAAGATATGTAAATTAGCTACCGCCCCTCAACCCTTTAATTATTAAGCGAACAACAAACTCTTTCAAATACAAATAATTTTCCATATTACTCGATACACGTTCCTTTTGACAAAGAACACAGTATTGTGGTATCAACAGAGAACAGAACCATCAAGTTAATTTTTCAAATTACCGGAAAACGGAAACTTATTGTTATGATCAAACGAATTCAACAGCGTTCTCCGTGTTTCCAGAAAATCAATCGAAGAAGCGGTGAGTAACACTTGTCCCGAACTTGTCAGGAGGAAATAATTTGCTAAAATCCTATAAGATGTAATGAAGTTTGTAAGTCCTCACGTAATAAAATTGTTAATCTAAGAAACAGCAGTCCATCTATTTTTGAACTGTTAAAAAACATTTGAAAAAGAAATCGTAAGATCCTTATTCAATGTGTATGACGAAATTGAAAGAATGCTAAGACTTGGTGTAATTGAAGAAAGCCAAAGTTCCTCTGCCTTGGATAGACATTAAGTCGTATGGACGAAACCCCACACATATGCTCTATTGATCTTGAAGACGCCTTTTGGCAAATGCCGTTGGATATCAATTCTCAAGATAAAACTGCGTTCACAGTGCCCGGAAGGCTTGTATAATACCCCTCAATCGGGTCTTCTTTCATCTGAACGATTTGCTTATCGTTTTTGCCAAATTCGAAGAATACTTCTTATTTGTTATAGGTTGGTCAACACTTGCGGCGTGCAAATTTAACAATCAATGTGGAGAAAAGCAAGTTCGAATTATCTACAACCAACAATGGGAAAACAACTTCGACGATTTTTGGGAATGTCGGGGTGGTACCAGCGGTTTATACCTAACTATGCTGTTATTGCTGCCCAGGGTTTAATTTTAACATTAAATACCGCAAAGGCTCTCTCATCGTAGTACCTGAAAGTCTCTCCCCATTTAATATCGATTTTTTAAGGTCGTCTTTGGAATTCAGGCAATGATTTGAAAATTTTAACTCTTCATACCGAATTCGATTATTTAAAGAAATTGTACTCTCTTCAACAATAAACAAGTTAATGAAGGAAAATTATTCAGTCTTCCTTCCAATTATAATATTGAATTTTCTCACTGAATAATGGTCCTCAATCCTTTACAAATTCATTAATAATGCAAGCTCATAACCCAGCTAGCAATTTACATATGGGTTATGAGTACGGATTTGAATTATTGAGACGCCAATTTGGATCACCATATCAAAAGACGTCAGACAATATGTTACCAATTGCGAACGGTGTAAGGTCATAAAATCTACAAACTACGTGACTCGACCAGTAACGGTATCATGAAATCCAAAAACGTATTCTGTTGGATAAGTTTACTAAATTTATTTTGTTAGAACCGTTACGCACAACATCTGCCTATCATGTGGGTAAATTTCCCAGCAAAGGTGTATTCAAAGTATTTAGACTGACTGAGTTTTTATTCTTTCCTGATTGACTCTAATTACGATCTCAATGTTGCATGACTATTTGAATAAATTCGGTGTAACTCATCAATCCATTCCGAACTATTATCCTGAGCGGAACCCTTCGGAGAGAGTTATGTCTTTCATTGTGTATGATAACCAACGAGATTGGGATGTAAATTTAGACGAAATTGGGTTTTCCCAGAGGAACTTTGTTCACAGTGCTAAAGTTTTCTCGCCATTTTTCCTCGTTTTTGAACATCACATGATGCCACAAGGATATTCGTATCGTGTTTTGCGTGAACTAGGTTTAAATAGTTCCCGCATATCTTATACTGTTGTAACGTCAGCAGGTATAATCTACTTGACAATTTGTTTTTTGATTCACCCATGTAAATTTTTTTAAAAAATAATTTTCACATTTTTCGGGTTTGCTTCAATGAAAGTATTGAAACAAGAAAAATCTGTTATCTAAAGTGGAATTGTAATGTTATGTATTTCTATCAACTTATGACTTATTCTCGCAATTTGCTCAAAACTTTAAACGCCTTTTTCCCAAAACTACTTTTTCAACATGGTTGATATGATATTTGAAGTTCTATTTAATCGATTTACTTTAAATTTTGTACCAGCCTTAAATGTTTATTGCCCCTACCATTTACCATTTTCGCAACAATTTTTTTTTTTACTATTTAAAAAAATTAAAAATTATGAAAAAAAGATTCGAAAAGTGCGTTTTTTTCACGACATTCTTACTAATTAAGAACCTTCTTCTTAATTTTATTTCAGATGACCAAAAGGGTTGCAATCGCATCAAGAAGCATACCCCTCTTTTTACCCCCAACTTTACCAGCTTACAGGCCATTTCTAGATTTTTAGGAATATTGTAAAAAAAAATGCATCCCACATGCTGTACGCTAGCCGGCCGAAAACGCTGCAACAGTGTATTTCTAGGAAGTCTGCAACGATAATGTAAAAAAGGTTTAAAAAAATATTATAAAAGAAATATTGCATACTTGGGGTTTTGTGAATTACCAACGTTAACTTCCGATTGGGTAAATGCTCCGATTAGATTTTAGGCCTAAATTTCCGATTTAAGATACAAAAATAAAGGGGCGGACTTAAAAAAATTAATTTCAGATATCTTTTGAACCAAGAGATTTGGCATCATGAATCAAAATATTGTTCACTGTCATACAATTTTCTATCAGACATATACGTTATGTACTATTCTAACTTGTTACGTGGGTTTATTCTGGAGCTGTTGATGCTAGAAACTTCGAATAAACCAGTTGCAAGCTCTTTTCAATCTAGTATTTCAAAAAATAGAAACAGAATAGAATCAGGACCCAATACGCTAAGAGTATTAGTAAGAAAACCATTATTATTGGATTAACTAAAAATTGGTCAACGAATTCAAGGAAAGTTTTCAATTCTTTTTAGAATTAGTATTGTTTCGTTTCATTGAGCTAAGTGTGTTCGTTGAGCTAAGATACATTTTCCATATTGCATTTCACGAAACGACAACCACCCAAAAAAAAAAAAAAAAATTTCATAATTAAATTCAAATTTTCTTTCACTAAGTTGGAAATAAATTAATATAGGGTGTTCAAATTTTTATGGTTTCATTTTAAATTTTTATTAAAACACATAAATTTTTGGAAATCTTTCGATATTTCCAATATCTTTATTGCAAGTTAAAGTTGAAATTTTGCGGTTAATAACTTTACTTTGAGAAGGGATCGCATTGCTTTATTTTGCAATTTTTGCAATCTACTCATCATTTCGTTAAACAAAAAAATTATGGATGAGTAACATTCAAAATTTGAAATTATTTTGCATTTTATATAAAATATAAACCGTGGGAAACTATAAAACATTATTTAAGTCGTGTCCTTTGAATTTTCCTATAGAAGAGCAATTTTTTGTCGATGTCTGTTACTTTCTAATTTGGCAAATTTATTACTATTTCAATTTGGCTTAGTATTAGTGTTTCGAAATAAAAGGCATCTACAGATGAGTCATAAGCCAATTCAAAAATATCATATAATAAAAAAAAAAAATTCAATTAGTTTAGAAGTGGTTACATAAATATATCGAAAAATTATAAAATAATGGGGCCGATTCTGAATTCGAACATTTTATGCTATGTTATGTTATTTTTGTTTTTCAATAAAAATTCATTTAGGTCACTGGCTTCCAGCCCTCTTGATTTAAACAACTGCTGACTAATGTAGGAACACTTTACATGAGCTACATAGTATAAGTAAGTAAAAATCAGCGATCTTTATTGGCTTTATAGTTCGCTAGGTTTTATCGTATAACACGTATATTTTGTTTTGAACCAACTAAATCTGAATAAAATAAATCTATATAATCAGATATCGAAGAACAAACCACATAAAAAATTTCATATTGTGACGATATTTGTTATTCATACGATATCACATTCCTCTGTTCCGGTCAATAATTCCAAAAATGTATCGCTCATCATTTTATTACTATTCAACAAATCATACTTCTTGTAAAACAAAAACAAAAAAAAAATCCAAATATGAAATAAAACTTTCTTCTTTACATTGTTAATGAGAATGGGCTGAATAGTAATAGTCCTGATTTCTTTGCCTTCAATCTCAATTATTGCATTACACTTCGAATGGCGTTGTTTCTATTAAACAGAACTAAATAGAAATATTACAAAATAAAATTTATAAAACTATAAATAATAAAATGAGATGAGTACCTTCAGAAGAATTATAATGAAGAGATAACAATGCTTTGTTTTAGTATACATTACTCAACTACGAGTACATACTTTAATTAATATTTCAATTAAAATTACATTCTAAAAATAATTAAATACTTTTTAATGACATAATCAACCAATACACAGTTTTGTGATGTACACTATTTATTGTGCTATTGTTATATTTTAAAATTATATTTTATGTTTAATTAAAAGTTAAGTAATGTAAAAATTATTTTTTAATTTAGATTAGGGAAATTGTTCAAAACTTTGTAGTCACTTGTAAACTGTTACTCAGTAATGTTAGAATAATAAATTGTTGTGGTCTGTTTTGTATGTATTAGAAAAATGAATTCATAAATGATAAATTTTGAATAGTAAGTTTTAAACTAGTTTTTGGCATGGTAGATTTTCCTAATAATAAAGCCTTTTAATAAAAAAAATGTAATAAAGAAACTTCAAATTTTTGCTTAAACAGAAAATCACTACAATTTTAAATATTCATGTAGACGTCATTGTTGTGCCAAATGTTTCGAAAAACAACCTTAACAACCCCATCGCAATGTGCTATTAAGTTAACCTAATTTTCCAAACTTTTTGAAATGAAAACATATTTTTATTCTCTAATTCGCTACAGTCGCTCCCAACTTTTCTTAGAAAGAAACAACTTGCTTTCGACCACTAAAAGCAATTATACTAAGTTTCTTTTAATATACAAAAATGTTGCTCTTGCACTAGGGATTAATATAATTAATAAAACATTTAATCATAAATTGAAGCATAATAAGAAATAATTAATAAGCGTAATTGACTAATAAATTAAGACTCAGCTAAAAAAATATGAACACTGATTTTATTTTTCTAATTTCTTTACATTTCCATCATTGATAATTAATCAAATCAAAATAGTTTATTATTAAACAAATCTGAGTCTTTGCAATATGAAAGTGAAATTTGAAGGCTGCAATAATTTGAGTAGTTAAAGATACATGATACTTTTCTATAAAATTTAAGAATTATTCATAATTAAAGAAAATTCTTCTAAATATCTACATGAAAGACAACGTACAACATATTAAATTTTCCTCACCTTTTAATCGTTTTGGTGTTTCAATTACAACTGGTTAAAAGTGTGATTTTACGTTTTTAATTTTTATTTTGCATTGTGAAAAAAGGTAAAAAAACAAAATACAACTGGACAAGTTAAAATTTTTGTGGTGAGTAAAATACTAAAAATTAAACTTTTTAACTTTTATGCGGCTCTTTATTCATTTGAAATACAGACAGAAAATAGAAAAACTGTCGAAATCATTTATTCATAGACTTCATAAACAAATCAATCAGTTCAACGAAAATCTACATCAAGACAAAGTTTTCCATGACCACGAAAAAAAAAAAATATTTTAAATCGAATGCAATTTAGGAATCGTGTTGCGATATTATTTTATGGAAAGCATCCTTTTTTCACCTTGTTTTAAACAAAAAATCTTAGTCGAAAGCATTACTTCGACACGTTGTTAGAAAAAAAAAATTTGTTTCAAATGTTGAAGTTGGCGTTGTTTGCAAATATAACCAATTTACGTTTTCAACGCCGCACTTCAATAGTTGTTTACTATTGGTTAAATACTGACTGTTAAAGAAAACGAAAGTTGCCAGCAGAAAGTGCAAAAAAAAAGGTAATGTAGTCGATAGTGTTTAGAATAAAATTACTATGGATGTTTGGCAAGCATTGAATACCTTTGCCAAGATTCTTGAGTGGTAAAACCTGGCTCCAGTTCCTCGTGAAAAATTGTGGAAAATTCGCGAAACCCAAAAAATATTGAAAATTGGTATAAAATCAGCCTTTAAAGTGTTATGTCAATAGCTACCGCGTTAAAAAAATTTAGTAAAAATTGCCCGCAGAAAATTTGATTTTTTCAAAAATCTTAGAAACTGTATATGGGAGGGTTTTATGCCTGGAGATGGATTGCATTGATGTGGCTTGCCAATAGCTCAAGTTTCCCTTGGGAAATCTGGGAAAATTTGATAAAGTTCCCAGCCGAAAGTAAAAAATGAATGTATAAAATCAGCCTCTAGAGTGTTATATCTGGGATGGATTGCATTGATGTGACTTATAAATAGCTAGTTTCTCGTGGGAAACCTGGAAAAATTCGATTTTCCAAAAATCATTAGAAACTTTGTATAAAATCGGTCGTTAAAGTGTTATGTTTGGAGACGGATTGCTTTGGTTTGATTTGTCAATAGATATTGTAAAAAAAAAAAAATCATTTCACAGAATTATAAAACATATGGTATATCAAATCAATTGAGCCTCACTCTAATGCACCTATAGCAACAAACACTTCATAAGGTGGTCTTTATTGAAACTTCACGGGATTGCGATAAGCAGATTTCATAAAAGTAGGTTTTTGTCAATAATGATTTCCGAGGAGAATTAGCTTTATTGTTGGACTCCTTTTTTATGTGTAATTTTACTGTTTTTAAAGTTTTCTATAAAGAGCTTCAGATCAGACCACACTATGGAAAATGACTATTGTTTCTGATTGCAAGAGTTTCCTTCTCTACTCGCAAGCCACAAGCTTAAATATAATATTCATTGGATTTTCGTTTATTTCAATCAGTTATATCTCGTTTGTTAAACAAAACGCCATCTTTTGGCTCCACTAAAACAAATAATTAGGAAACGATTAGCAAATAATTCATGAACCTTTTTTAAAACGTGAAATATTTGTTAAATTTAAAAGTGTACATAGATATGTATTACCTTACACCATACATTCTCTGTAAATAAAACTAATAACAAAACTTAGACCATAGCCCATTCTTGACTTGAGGATGTTTGCAATATTTCCATAATTCAAGAATGAACCATAATCTACATTTCGTTCTTAGCTTCTGTTCCAGACAAGGTACCGAAGATGGTTTAAAAAATTCAATTATTGAAGGTTAGCCGTTCAATTTATACTTGGAGTGATATTCGTCATATGTAACCCTCCTAGCTCCAAGAGAATGTCGCCAATATTTACATAAGTCAAGAATGGACCATGTTCTATGTTTCGGTCTTACTTTTATTTCCCGGACAAGGTACCGAAAAAGAATTCAATATTTGCATAGGAGTGGACCTTGTACTACATTTCGTTCTTAGTTTTGTTTCCGGACAAGGTATCGAAGATGGTTTAGTAAATTCAAATTTTGAAGGTTAACCGTTAAATTTACACTTGGAGAGAATTTCGTCATATCTAACATGCTTAGCTCCAAGAACATGTATCCAATATTTGCATAAGTCAAGAATGGACTTCGGTCTGGCAAATTCAAATATTGAAGATTAGCCGTTCAATTTAAACTTGGGGGGATTTTCTCCGATCAACCGACGAGCGATAAATGAACTGCAGTTAAATCGTTATGGCGAAGGTGTCGAGATGAGTACACCTGAAGACATATTTTCTCCGGAAGCTAACGCAGCCTGTTTTCTTTCAGTATCTGAAAATTCGGCAGGTAATTCAATAAAACCACAAGTTCGTAACCAAAACTGTTTTGGTCAGCATAGTAAAACTAATTCAACCAGTCTAGGATATAAACCTAGGTCATACTGTCATGGACTGTCCCGTTCCACCTACGGCTATTTTTTGTTATAAGTGCGGCTTAAAAGGCACCATTACGCCCAAATGTTCACGCTGTTCGGAAAACTATTCAAGGGGTCATTGGGTAAGTGGGAGCCAAGGGCCGCCGACAATACTAACACCCAGAACTTCTCGAGAAGACGCCGGCAGCAATACAGATCCGGAGCTTGCTCCGAAGAATTAATCGTACCTCGAGAGATCGAAGCCATAGAGCCATTTGCCGTCCAGTACGCCAAACTAGATTTTCCATTTCCAACCAATATAACAAAACCACCAGTCTAAGCCCAATAATAGCCTTTGATTGTACTAATTCGTTTACAAAATCTCATATATCCACCAAAGATAAATCTGACAGCGGCAAACCCGGAGGTCCATCTAATTTTCATAATACTATGCAGAAATCCAGATCAAAAGCTTACTGGGAAATCAGAAAATTCAGGAGATCCAATATCCTTTCATCCATCATTAAAGCAGACACGGGAGATATGAGACCTTATGTAGAGGTCACGATTAATAACCAACTATACAAGCGCCATCTTGATAGTGGAGCTAATGTAAGTGTTTTGGGGCGTGGATCTGAGAAGTGGTTATCCGATCCAGCGGTTAAATTTCATAATTTTCCAACTCATATTAGCACCGCTAGTGGACAACCCCAGCGCGTTTGCCGATATATTCAGGCTCTAGTGAGCTTTGATACTCAATCTCATACTATGAACAACCGCTTTATTTAGGGATAGATTCTGGAATCAATTCAAGATCATTCCAAAACTATCTTTCTTGAATTTTACTTCCGAAAATTCAGAGACCACAAATTCGGAAAAATTTCACATTGTGTCAATGGAGGAGCAGAAAAGGTTAAACATCATTGTAGACAAATTTTCATCCAGTTCGAAACTAGGACTTGGTAAGACCACCTTGCTAAGTCATATTATTGATGTGAGAGATGCCAAACGGGTAAGAAACGGTTTTATTCGGTGTCACCAGCAAGGCAAAAACTAATGTACGACGAACTGAAGATGTGATTGAGGCAAAGCACGTTTTTGCTTGGATGCAAGAGAAGTGAACAAGGTGACCGTCAAGGATGCGTACCCGCTGCCTTTGATCAATGGATTGTTGGGTCGTTTGGATCAAACAAGATACATTTCGACGATTGATCTCATAGATGCCTTTTGGAAAATTCCACTCGACCCACAATCCAGAGACGAGACTGCGTTTACAATTCCTGGCGGCCCTTGTATAACTTTAAAGTTATGCGATTCGGGCTGTGTAATGCCGCGCAAACCTTATGTCGGCTCATGCATCGCGTCATTCCCTACCAACTTCACGATACAATTTTTGTTTATTTCGACGATCTGTTGATCACATCGGCCAGTTTGGAAGAGCGTTTCGCGCTTTTGAAGGAAGTAGCTCGTTTACTAACAGAGACCGGGTTGACCATAAACGTGGCTAAAAGCCAATTTGTTTTAAAGGAAGTAAATTATATAGGATATCTTGCGGATCATGGATGTCTCCGCACAAATCCAGACAAATATAGGGCAATTATGGAATTTCCACCTCCAAAAATAACAAAACAAATCCGGCGTTTTCTGGGCATGTGCGGGTGGTATCGCAGATTCATAAAAAATGTTGCCTCTCTAGCTGCTCCCTTAACTGACTTAACTGGAAAATCCGCTAAAGCTAAATGGTCTGTCGCGGCAGAAGAGGCCTTCAACTCTCTAAAACAAGCTTTATCTTCGGCACCTGTATTGGCTAACCCAAATTATAGCAGACCATTCTACATCCAATGTGACGCCAGTACCGCGGGTGGGGCCCAAATGGGTATTACAAAAACGGTCGAACGACTGCAAAGACAATTTTTTGGCCAGCAATGTAAGAATGTAAGATGAACAAGTCCGTAAATTTTTAGACGAAACCAGTTATGGGTGCTCAAACTGAATCCACGCGGCCTTTCCAAAAATTATATGTGGATTTATATATTTTAATTAATTCATATATTTTTTTTTTATTTCTGCTTCATATTATTGTGTTCATTTCTTGAAAATGACGTTTTCTTGATTTTTTCAGTACTCGAAGTTGTAACATCGGATAACGGAAAACAGTTTACCTCTAAATTGTTCCAGGAGTTAATTTCAAAATATAAAATCTTGCATATTCGTACACCAGTCTACTATCCGCAAAGTAATGCTTCGGAACGTGTTAATCGGATATTACTTTCCGCAATTCGTTCCTACATCGAGAATGAAGAGCACAACGATTGGGATAAACATCTGCATGAGGTGGCCGCAGCTCTTCGAAACGTGGTACATGATTCTACTCGATACTCGCCACATTATCTCGTTTTGGATTACGAAAGTTGTTGTGTGGATCTGACGCAAATGAAATGCACGTTATGGCCAAACCAGATCGACTGAACATGGTCAGGGAGAACATTATCCACCAAAGGTCGCACAAGACAAAGTTTCCAGAAGATATAATCTTCGCAGTCGAAGAATAAATTTTAATGTAGGACAACCGGTGTTTGTAAGATCATTTGTGCACAGCGATGCCTCAAATAAATTGCCAAACTTGGACCCAAATTTCTACTAGCTATTATAGAGACTAAAATTGACAACGTCGCTTAAAGTGTACAAAGTTTAGAGGGAAAAGTATTGGGAACATTTCATTGTAAAAATATCCGCTCGTAATATCAAGCGTTATTTTTGAATTTTACTTGTGCGGGATGGACATTTTTATATGACGAGTATTGTTAGGTTTTAGTGCCTGGCTTTGAAACTTTAACTCGGGTGCGGGTCGTCCCCACGTTTGTAATAACGTACGATTTGAGTCCGCTGTTCCAACCACCTAAACGGAGTAAATATAGAAATGTCCTCATATATTTCAAAATTGGGAAATTTATGTATGTATTGACATGACGTGATTGAATCCCCCTCAATCGATAATTGAGAAAGAATGAAGAAGAAATCAATTAATAGGCGATGATGCGACGACTCGACAGTTTTTTTATTTTGGATTTTTGAAGAGAATAGTACTGGGTGTTAGACGTAATTGCACCAGTTATTGTCAAATAGATAAGGAATCCCTGTAATATTGTGTTTTTTTGTTTTTTTTTAATTAACGCGTGGGGATCGCGTATTTTGTTTCTGGAACCCCTACGATCTTACACACTGAGCTCTAGCCGGCTAAAAACTGTTCAGGGACTGCTACGCTGATATTCTGCTAACGAAGGTCGAATCATCGATTTTCGTTACATACCGAAGACGGTTTAGTCAATTTAAATTTGAAGTTAAAACGTTCAATTTAAACTTGGGGTGCCTTTTTCTATATCTAACCCTCTTAGCTCCAAGAGAATATCTCCAATATTTCCATAAGTCAAGAATGGGGCATGGTCTATATTTCGTTGTAAGTTTTATTTTCGAACAAGGTACCGAAGACGATTTAGCAAATTTAAATATTGTAGGTTAGCCGTTCAATTTAAACTTGTAGTGACTATCGTCTTATGTAACCCTCTTTGCTCTAAGAGAATCTAATATTTGCATAAGTCAAGAATGGACCTTGTACTACATTTTGTTCTTAGTTTTATTTCCGGACAAGGTACCGAATATGTATTAAAGTTTAACTGTCCAATTTAAACTTGGAGTGACTTTCGTCATGTCTAACCCTCTTAGGCCCAAAAATAGGTCCTCAATATTTGCATAAGTCAAGAATGGACCTCGGTCTATATTTTGTTCTTAATTTCATTTCCCGACAAGGTACTAAAGTTGGTCTAGCAAATTCCAATATTGAAGTTTAACCGTTCAATTTAAACTCGGTGACTTTCGTCATATCTAACCCTCTTTGCTCCAAGAGAACTCAATATTTGCATAAGTGAAGAACGGACCGTGGACTTCATTTTATTTCCGGACAAGGTACCGAAAATTGTTTAGTAAATTGAAATATTGAAAGTTAGCAGTTCAATTTAAACTTGGGAAGAATTTCGTCATATCTAACCCTCTTAGCTCTAAGAGAATGTCTCCAATATTTGCATAAGTCTTTATTTCGTTTTTAGTTTTATTTCCGGACAAGATACCGAAGATGATTTAGTAAATTTAAATTTGAAGTTAAACCGTTCAATTTAAGCTTGGGTTGACTTTCGCCATATCTAACCCTCTTAGCTCCAAGAGAAGGTCTTCAATATTTGCATAAGTCAAGAGTGAACCATGGTCCACAATTTTTCCTTAGTATTATTTCCGGACAAGTTACCGAAGATGGTTTAGTAAATTCAAATATTGAAAGTTAGCCGTTCAATTTAAACTTGGGCTGATTTTTGTCGTATCACCTCCAAAAGAACTTCTCTAATACTTGTATGCGTCTAGAATGGAGTACGGTTCACATTCGGTCTTTGATATTCATTTTTCCGTTTGAGTGTATCAATAAACCGTAATTGATTGGTTTACTAAATTTTTTAAATTTAGGAATGTTTTAGGAAAAAGTTCACTTTCGTCCTGAAGATAAATATTTTGCGTTTGATAGGGAATTGCCTGGCATCTATACTATCAAGTTCTGAAGCGGATGCTAGTGTTCAAGCAATTCTTCATTACTGCAAGTAAGTGCAAGTTAATTTGTAACAAATGTTAAAAATTATATATGGTATAAGACAAATAGGCAGATCATTTACATAAAGTCTAAACGAACGTATGGAAGTACTTACTAAAATACAGAAATAACTCAACAACATTAACTTCAAATTAAGCTGAACTCCTAAAACCTGAAAATCACTTAATGGGTATCAACAAAAACCTACGAGTACATTGTCTAGTTCGGAATAGTTCGAAATTTACGGCCAGGGGCACAACCCGCATTTACTAAATCACAAACTGTATTTTGACAAATTGTATTTTGCGCGGAAAGAACTGAGGAGTTCCGAAACCGATCGTTACATACATAAAAATGTTAAAATTTCAAAACTACTTTTTAGTTCGCAATTCGGGGGTAAGGGGCACCGGTAAAATTGGTCACGCTATGCTAGTTGGCAGGATGTTGCCCTTTGCAGTTTATGCATTTTGCAGGTATATTTTTATTCTCCGTACAGTCTTTTGCATAATGTTTACCGGCACATCTCACTCATTGTGGCTCTCACCCGCTATATTTCTGCGTATGGTTATAACTTTGGCATTTCTTGCATTTCAGTATTAAACCGATGGTTTTTCTTAGTGATTCAATCTTAACTCTAATGTTAAGGATAGCTTTTATATTGAAAATATCTTCAATTTTCTGTTTATTATTAAATGTGAGCATGAACAATGGAAGCCTCCTTTTGATTACTTTGCTCGCCTGAGCATTTTCTTTCCGTTCTTTTTTAAGAATATTGACTGCATTTTCTATTAGCAGCCTCCTTTGATTTAGATCTGCCACTATGTCTTCAATTGGGCAAGTTGGATGAAGGCCTCGAACCATTACTTTGATTTTGCGGTCATTCTTACTTTCGTATGTGTACCATTCGTTTCCTTGTTCACTGAGCTTGTTTGCCAATGCTCTATAGGTGTCGGAGTCTGGCGTATTAATCTTCCATACGTTATTGTTAAGAGACACCACGCTGTACTCTTTATCTGTGACCGATTTTAGTATTGATTGCACCTTACCATAATTGGTAATCCCGATAATATTGATTGGCGGAGGCGCCTTTTTTTGGGCAAACCCGTACCAGATTATGTGGCGCTGTCTTACTAATTATTTTTTAACTACTAATGTTTCCACTAGTTGATGGTTGCCTAGTATCAACTTCTGGCGAGGATTCGGCTTTGCTTTTTTATTTGATTTTTTATTAGTTTTTAACGTCCAGGCGTATTGGCCGGTTTCTCTTTCAAGTTCTTCTTCATCGGTATGGTATTCGTGTTCTTTAGTGTTGTTTATAAAGCCAGAGGCTTCTCCGGAACTTTTGTTTGAAGAGCCTTTTTCAGCTCCTTATTTTCTATCTTGAGTTTCATAACTTCGCCGCGTAGCTGGGTAGTAAAACTCTGAATTTCGTTCAATTTCTTTCTAAGATCATCAATTTCTTTTTCTTTATCTGCTTGGTATGAGTAACCAACTATGGGTGGTGGTGAGTTAGCAAGTTTGGGCCTCCTTTCAAACATATTTTCTGGTAGCAATGAATGGCGCACCCCAGAATCCATTGGGCATATCTCCGCAGAGGGTGGATTTACCGAATAATTCAGCGTACCACATGGGGTATTATTATCATTATTGTTGTGCTGCATTGCTAGTTGTTTGGTCTTGTTACATGGTCTCGTTAGGACCAGAATGAGTTGATAGTGGGTCCTGGATGAGAACATCATTTGCTAAGTTCTCGGTAGTCGGTTATACCGCCTTTACTCGGTCGTCAGAGCCTCGTTTGTTAATTAGCAGAGAGCACCATGAGCAGGTGAGGTTGACATTTGGGCCACGATGAGTGAGATGTGCCGGTAAACATTATGCAAAAGACTGTACGGAGAGTAAAAATATACCTGCAAAATGCATAAACTGACAAGGGCAACATCCTGCCAACTACAGAGATTGTGAAATAGCTAAAACTTTACAACAATTAAGAAATAAAGCCAACCAAGTTTCACAAAATCGTGTAACATCAAATGGGCGAAAACAAACCATAAAGCAAGTGGAACTTAGACCTCCTACTCCAAAACCACGAGACCGTAAAACATTCTCAGAAATTGTGCAACAGCATCCAACAAGCAGTGGTGATAGCGTTCTCGAAAGAATACTGCGTAATGTAGAAACCTTAAATATGCAATTAGCTAAACAAGATAGTCATCTGGAATGCAAATGGACTAATGCAACACATTCCAGAATTAGAAATGTTCCTACATACAGAAAAAATAGATATTTGCCTAGTATCCGAGACTCAAAACTTCATATGTTAATATACGAGGATACCATTGGTACCACTCTATCCACCCAGCAGGAAATGCTAGAGGAGGGTCAACAATAATAATTAATGATAACATCAAGCATTATGAACTAGGACATATTGAAACCGCAACTATGCAAGTTATGCCTATTAAAGTACAAATAAATAATAATAAAGAATATGGTGACTCTTCAATTTACTGTCCTCTACGACATAACTTAAATGAGGAAGACTACACTAACTTGTGAATAGGAATGAAATACCTGACCTCATAGACTTTTATAAATAATTTATATAACAAAAGGAATATGCGAGAACTATATTTGTGTTGAGAACAATGAGGGAAAAAAAATTCTAGACTAAACAAGATCCCGATGAACAATCACAGGACTATATCGAAGAACTAAAAATCATTAAACACATAGCAATAAAAAACGGTTATAACACGGACTTAATTGACAAGATGAACAATAGGGGTACATTTGGAAGAAACAACAGAATATGATGACCAGGTTAAGCAAGCAAAATGAAGAAACAGAGAAATACATCACCATAGAGTACAATAATAACATCAACAAGAATATAACGAAGGTTTTTAAAAAACACGGATACACAATGGTATTTAAAACAAAGAACAAATTAGGGAATCAACTCAAAAAACGTAACATAAATACACCAATAAACACCGGAATCTATAAGAATACATGTAATCCCTGCCCCAAACTCTACATCGGACAGACTGGTAGAAGTTTTCAAGTTAGGTTTACAGAACATATAAAAGGAATCGGAAAACCAAAAATCGACTCGACATATGTACAACACTTGACTACAGAAAAACATAATTACACTGGCATCAACACAAACTCACAGGTATTACACAGAATACGAAAAGGGTTACTAATGAACGGATTAGAAGAACTGGAATTACACAAGGAACGATATAATCCATTTTTACTAAATGAGAAAATTGGCCGCAACAAAATTTACGACCTCATTGTAAATTCGTAATTAATATCATTTTGCACATACACACCCACAAAAACCAGATGGTCAACAAATTCTTTTCTGTTTTTATCATAAAGCACACATCAGATGGTATATATTAAAAAGAAGGGCGGTACCACCCCTTTAAGAAGAAAACAAAATAAGGGGGAAAGAACATTCAAAAGGCACGTAGGCACAAAAAAAATAAAATAGGGTATAAAAGCAGTTTTTTAGCATAATTTTAGTTAATATTTGTTAGAAATTTGATAAAGGAATAACATCCGAAACGATCGTAATTTCATTTACAAATAAAATAAATATCACGTTAAAGAAAGTGACAAAACCGGAATATTGTGTTTTATTATATAAAATTTTTTTATTGGTGATATTAGTTCACGAGTAAACAACAAATATGTTAAACAGTGAGGAACTCTCTCTGATCATTTACCTGTTATCATGACTATCAGCACAGCTGTAGTTAATAAAGAAAGTCTGCTTAGGTTAACAAACAATAAAACTAATTGGGACCTATTCCAGGAACTTATTAGTTTGCATATTGAAATTCACAGATAGACAGATACAGATAGAAGAGGAACTAGAACTATTTAATGATAATATTCAAAAAGCGGCTTGGAAGAGTATTCCTACTAGCCACAAGAATATGAATAAGGCTCCAAGCTATCCTCTGGAAGTCAGAGAATTGGTTCGAGAGAAAGGAAAGCACGAAAAACCTGAGGAATGGTGCACCGCAAAATAAAAAAAGTACTCAATTATCTATGTAATAAACTGAAAAATTTAATCAAGGAAATTAAGAACACCACAATAAACAAATACTTCAGTAGTCTAACTGAAGGAAAAGATACTATTAACTCGCTTTAGAAAACTACAAAATCTCTGAGACCAAAAATGCAGGTGCCACCAATTAAATGTGACGATGGAAGCTGGGCTAGAAGCGCCAAGCAAAAAGCCACGCTGTTTGCTGAACACCTGGAACAAACCTTCCGACCTCTGCCTAGACAATCAGCAGCTGAAAGTATAACTCCAGTAAACAAAGTGGATGATTGATATACGTAAAGTTACACTACAAGAGGTGAGAGAAGTATTCAGCAACTTTAATGCAAGAAAATCTCTTGGAAGGTAGCAGAGGTTATCATGATACCAAAACCAAATAAACCAGCTAATGACAAAAAATCGAAGGGCTTCTGCTGAAGAGGTTAAAACCAATAATAGAAAAAAGAAGTCTAATTCCTCCACATCAATTTGGATTTAGAGAAAATCACTCCACTGTAGAACAGGTGCATAGAATTACAAACGTAGTTGAAGATATGCATGCAAAAAAGAAAATATGTTTCAGTATCTTCTTGGATATAGCTCAGGCTTTTGACAAAGTGTGGCATCAAGTACTAGAAATTAAAATGCATCGAGATTTACCAAAGTAATTTTATAAGATTCTAAAATCTTACATAACCGATCGTTACTTCCGGGTTAACTATGAAGGAGAATACTCTGAATTAAAAAAATATCAGCAGTAATACCGCCAGGCAGCGCCCTAGGGCTAGTACTGTATCTTCTCTAAACACGAGATCTACCAAATGCCGATGAAGCAACCATTGCAACATTCGCTGATGATACTGCAATCCTTGCAGTTGGTAACACTATAGAAGAAGCGACAAGAAAACTTCAGAGAGCCACTAACACAGTGAGCAACTGGACGAAAAGGTGGCAAATCAAGTTGAATGAAGCGAAATCAGTACATGTTAACTTTACAAACCAGAAAGTTAAATGGATAACGGTGGAACTTAGCTCGCAACAAGTACCCCATGCAAATACGGCGAAATAGCATGTGAAAAAGAAAAAGGAGGAATTAAACAACAAATACAGGAACATGTACTGGCTCATAGGAAGGCACTCTGAGCTAACATTATGTAACAAATTGTTCTTATATCGGCAAATATTAAAACCAATATGGACTTACGGTATTCAGCTTTGGGGTTGTGCCAAGAAGACCACCATTAAAATAATTCAAAGTCCTACGTGGCATAGTGAATGCACCGTGGTACATAAGAAATGACAACCTGTATAGGGACTTAAAGATGGAATACGTCAGCGAAGAAATCAAAAGACATGCGAAACTACACTTGGAGCGTCTTAGTCAACACCAAAATGACGACATCCGTAGTATGCTGGAAAACACCAATTTAGTGAGACGGCTTCGAAAGAAGAAGCCTCTAGATTTAAGCTCTAATTGGAACCGCTAAATTAAATTAAATTTCAAACATATAGGGAATAGCCAATGGGCTACACCCCTCTAAACATTTAACTCATTTAATAAAGATAAACTGCTAGATGATTGTAAATCATTTTAAAAAAAAAAAAAAATTTGTCGTGACTACGACAAATATGATTGATTAACTGACCTTTTTTGTTCAAATATAGATTTCTCTGTGGAGATGGTAAGGGTGATGATATGATGGTATGGTAGTATGATCGTAAGTTGTTGTGACAGTATGATGTCTTCTTGATGGTGTGCTTGTATGATCATTATGGTGGTACGACGGAATGATAGTATGGTAGTGCGATGTTATGATGATGGTAATATTATATGATGGTATGATGAATGATGGTATGATGGTATTGTATGATGCGGAATGTTCGTCTTATAGTATAATGGTATAATAGTGTGATGGTGTTATAGTATGGTGGCACGATGTATGATGATATGATGAAATGATAGTGTGATGGTATGACGGTATAACAGCAAAATGGTACGATGAATTATGTTATATTGGTACGCTGTTGAGATGGTAGTATGATTGAATGATGGTCTGGGTATGATGGCTAAACTAGATAGATGATGGAATTATGATGTTATCGTATGATGGGTGGTGTGATGGTATATTGGTATGATGATATAATAGTATTTCCTTAATTTCAACCGATCCTGTTAAATTAACGCAATTATTGAGCTGAAATAACTCTAACGTTGAGGAATTCAGATAAAATATTCGAAATTATAATAATAATTTTGCGATATGATGTGAAGTCAAAACTATTCTTCCGCCTCCAAAAAGAGATATATCATCTAATCGGATCAAAGCGTCCAGTAAATGGAGAACATGCATTTATGTAATTATATTTGTTTAATAATGATAACTTCATGACAAGGATTCAACAAAACAGATTTGGCAACCGACTGCACGTCAGCACCACTATACAAATATTCCAAATGTTGCCAAGAGAAAACCTACATATTATTAATTTGAAAACGGCGTATCAATGGTTGATTCAATTACATATTGAAGGACAGGCAAATTTTAAGCTATGGCTAATTGCAAATCAAATCTTAGATTTGAGAAGATTCAACTTGCCAACTGCTGATTGCCACGACTTTATGATATTAATTCCAAATAATGGAAGAGATATAGACAAATAAATAAAACACATAAGCTCTATGATCCATTAGCCAACTCAATTTAGTTTCCAAAAGGAGAACATGGATGGAGTGTTGAATTAAATCTGTCAGGTACTAGAGAAGCAAATGAAATAGGAAAGTTACATTTCTCAGATATTATGAGTTTTACTTTCACTTCAGAGAATACCTACTAGATAGTTTTTGGTTCGTAAAATTATTTTAACAACGAATCTCATCAGATTTAATCGAAACAAATCAAAAGCCGAAGTATACAATGGAGTATTCACCTCCAATCCGAAATGGAAAGAAATGAAAGAAAATGTATTGCATATTTATGATGAAAATTATCAAATTCCCGGAAAACAACAACTATTCGAAAGATCAGATTTTCTAAACAGAGTTTTTACAAGTACTAGGGAAAAGTCATCGCATGTACATCTGTGACATAATTTTAAAAAAGAGGTTTACTTCACTGCCATATGTTGTATTGGTTAGGCCCACTGGATAAACCAGGTTTATCTGAGAAATTTGCTCAAATTTCACAGCAGATATTCCTGACAAACTAGATCGGAAACTGTAAGAAGAGTATCGCAAAAGAAATAACGAAAGCGAAAATCTTATAAGAAACGGTATCAGTATCAGCAATAAATGTTTTGTGCCATATAATAAATATTTGGCAAAGAAATTTAACGCTCACATTAATGTTGAGAGTTGCTCAACAATTGAGGTCGTGAAAAACTTAATTAAATATCATTCACACCAAAGGACACGAACATGAAGTATTGTGGAGTTACATTTAATTTGTTACATTTAATGTACGTGAAATTCTATATTTCGATTTTCCAAAGCATTATACTTCGTATAAAAAGGATTGGATGTTACTTTTAAAAGAATACCGCTAAATATATGGAATTACTTGAAGGCGACGAAATTTGGAAGATTACTTTAAAAGATGTCTCGGTTTTCGAAATGCCATGTATTTTAATCACCTATTCAACACCAAGTGATTTGAGATCACTCTGGATTGAGTTTAATAACGAGCTTCGCAAAAAGCCTTACAGAAACTAAAATTATTATAAGGGTTATTACATGACTTTGTAAACAGTTTCGATCCTACAATAAGACAATGAAAGTATATTCGGATACTTGATGTGTGAATATTGTTTCCGGAATATTCAATGAGAAATTATCCGCTGCAATAATAATAATCAATGATGCGCCCCTATCACACCACACCGTATGAGTTAAATTATTTCCAACTAGAACGAAAAAATTGACCCGGGTTACCAACATAACGTAACCAAAATGGTTTACAGGGCAACAATTTTGGTTCTCAGGGCATACATTTAACCTGCAGGGTTACAAACCTAGCAACCATTTGGTTACGTATTCAATTCATGTACCTAACTTCCTGGTGTACATTTTTTCACCAGAAATATACCACGTACACACCTATAGTGGTCAAAAATGATACGAAAATTATAAACAAAATTCAAGACCAAACATTTACGTATCGCAGTTTGGATTTAATTGCTGATCTGGAAAATCAACATTTGTATCCAATTGAGCCTTTTAACTCATTGAACGTCAGCGGATTTCCATCACATCATTTAAAAGTTGGAATACTCGTCTTGTTACTGAGAAATCTTCGACTCTAGAACGATTATGTAACGGAACATAACTTCACACAACAGAATTAATTTCAAATTTAATTAGAGCTGAAATAATAAAAGGAAGCAACAACGGAATATTAGTATTTATTCCACAGCCATGCTATCGTGCTGTAGTTATCATAAGCCCTTTTTAAACTTGGAAAAGAATAGCTTTGACCAGTGCTTAATCCTCTTTGCTTAAGCTATTCATCTCGATATATCTTTTATTTATCTCAATAAATGATGACAGGCAATACATTTTAATTGATTGTAACAAAAAATGTTACACTATAGCTAGAAAGTTCTTTGTATTTGAGTGGACTTAAAACTTAATTAGATTAGATGCTACTGGAGGAACTGGCTTACCAAGTTGGATTCTTTTTCCCTTTGCAAACCATTTCTCTTAGGACCAACATCTTAGAAAGTAAAAGGCGGACAAAAATATGTTTCGGGCAAAAATTTTTTTTTTTTTGTGTGTAATATAAAAGTCGAAGAAAAGTACAGGTCCTTCACAGGTCATTTGAAGGTCATTAAAATTGTTAATTTATTATTAATATTTTTTTTCTTTATTTGCCTAAAATTAGTTTTTTTTACATTTTTTGTTACTTGACACCTAGTGTTGTATGTAACTTACATTAACAATAATTCGTTTGGCATACTGATTTTTAAATAAAAATTAATAAAATAAAAATTTAGAAATTGTTAGTATTAATACATATAAAATAAAAAGAAATGAATTAAGAAACATTTATACTAAAAATGAATTTTTTTTTTTTATTGTTATATATCAATAAACACTTAACTAAGTCTTGTATCAGTTTGAACCTTATTGATTCTTCAGATGAATTTTAACAAATTTTTTAAATTGATTACAACTATCAATCTGTTTTAGATCTATAGGTAATGCGTTATACGCCTGAAGATCTTTGTAAATCACATTATTATTTCGTAAATTAGTATTAAAGAACTCGATTTGAAAATGAGAACGACGTCGTGTTTCATATGAATGCCTTGCAGAGTTTTGTGGGAGGGATCGATTAAACTTTATAAATCCTTTTAGAATTTTAAAAATCAAAACCAGAAGTTCGCACTGTATTATATTGTTAGTCGTAGTTGAGGAATATTGCAGAACAATTCTAATGTTGGGTAATGTGGAGGTAGATCGTATGTATGTTTTAGCGTACGTTTTTGCAGCACTTCTAGTTCTTCCCGTTGAAAACCAGCGCAACCTCCCCAAATTGGGTTGAGATATGTCAAATGTGTTAAAATGAAAGCATTATAGATAAGTATAAGAAAATTTCGAGGTAAAATTTGTTTCATTCGTCTAATAGAAAAAATATATTGGCGAATTTTCGATTTAATCATGTCAATATGGAGGTTCCATTTTAAATTTTTATCTATTAATAATCCAAGATACTTGAATGAGCCAACTCTTTCAACTTCTACTCCACAATAAGTGATGACGTGTTCATTAATCACAGATTCTGGTATCTTTCTATTAGTGAATATCATGAATCTGGTTTTACTGGTGTTCAATTGGAGTCTATTTTTTGTGAGCCATAGATTCAATAGATTTAAATCGTGTTGCATACAGTCATAAAGGTCTATTAAGTTTGTGTAGCTGTATTTGATAACTGCATCGTCAGCATATAATTGAATTTTTCCTTTCAAATCTATAAGCCACAAATATCGTTAGTGTAAATATTGAAAAGACAGGGCCAAGTATGGATCCTTGCGGGATTCCCTTTAAAGAGTACAGAGGTTCACTCTCGGTGTGGTTCAAGACTAGCAACGACTAATTTTTTGTCAACTTTCTCAGAAATGAAGTCTGTTAGCGCAAGGCATGCTGCTTGAGTATTTGATGCTTTTGTAAAACCATATTGCTCTGGCGCTATTACATTATTTCTTTCTAAAAAGTCGACCAGCCGATTATTTATGCCGAAATAGCAGATAGTACTGAGATTGGTCTGTAATTCGTCGGCTGAAGTACATCGCCATTCTTGTATACTGGTATAATTCTAGAGGTTTTTAGTCTTTCCGGAAATCTTCCTTCCAAGATGGATTTATTAATCAAGCGAGTAAGAGCTCTCTTCAATTTTTCTTCGAAAAACTGAAGGAACTTACTTGATATCCCGTCTCGCCCCGTAGCTGCTGCTGTTTTAAGATTCCGAATACTCTGCAAAATTTCTTCTTCAGTAACATTATTTAGGTTCATTTTAATATTCACATCATGTTCCGCAATATCCACATTGATCTCTGGCCAAAGCATGTACGAATTACAAATCCGTCGTACAAAAGTCGCTATTTACATCTTACTTTTTGCTACTTACTTTTGATCACTTTTGTAGTAAACAGCTTGTTTGTTTGATTTTGTAGTAAATAGCTTGTTTTGACCAAAATCAAGAATTTTAGGAATATTTTTCATAGAGAAATTGGCAATTTTTGGTCCATGCTGGAAATAGCCACTTTTGGTCCATTTCACCTGAAAAATTCTCCCCTGAAAAAAAAAAATATCATTTTGGAAAATGTAAATAGCGACTTTTGATCAGACACTCCTCAATTAAACCATTAATATTAAGCACAATTTCCTGTTTAATGTTGGAAGCTCTCTTATTCGATATTGCCATGTTTACTAAGTTCCAGAACTCCTTTGGTTTGTTAATTGATGCATTTAATTTCATATGGTAAAATTCCCTCTTTGCTTTTCTGATTTTGTATTTTAAATCATCTTTCATGTATGTATATTTATTTTTCAAGTAATCACAATCCGGATATCTTACGATTGATTTAAAATATTTTTCTATTATGCGAATGGCAAAGTACAACTCAGTAGTCATCCATGGTTGCTTAAACCCTGATCACCTATTTAAAGTTTTTTCTTCAGTGTGAACAATGACCAGCTTTTCAATACCAGCAACGTAATCACCCAAGCTTGTGCAGTTATGTAACTCATTCCAAAACGGACTTTTCGCAGCCAATTCATAATTAAAAATCCTTTTGTTTTGATATTGCGTATTATTCTCCACATGCAGCCCCAGTTTTATTTGAATTCCTCTGTGGTCCGAAAAAGATACATCTTCCAACCTGACACTATTGATTAATCCAATTTGGTCAGTTAGCACATAATCAATAAGAGTTGAAGTAGTTGATGATATACGTGAAGCATACTTTAGTTCTATTTTGTTAACCACCATGAAACCATTTGTTGAAAATAAATCTAAAAATTTACTAGCTGTAGCATTATTTGGGTTAAATAAATTAAGATTAAAACCCCCACCCTATTGCTCTCTTATACTGTTCCATAATACCATCAAACACATCAAGAAAACTATCTATGTGCGAGCTAGGATTTTTATAAATACATATTAGATTAATACATATTTTGACGGATAAGTTTTAAAACTAAATAATTATTTTTGCCTATATCTTATGTCACCACCGCGCCCACAATTTGCCCCCATCATTAAGAAAAACCAGACAAAATATAAAATGAATTAAAACGAACTCAAATTTCTCAATACTTAAAACGAAGTATAGTAGTGTAAGGAGTAGTACGCTACTGTAGTATGATTGCCACTAATATTGACCTAAACAACCAAAAGATAGCCAAAAGAAAGTTATTTAAAAAAAAAATAAAAATTTTATGTCGGAGCAACGTCGGGTTTCCGGCTAGTTAAATATTGAGCGATTAGTTTTTAGTTTCACAATATTGGAAAAGTACTTTGCCGCACGTTGCAACGGGAGCAATGTACAACAAATTGATATTTATGAAATTTTATGTTTTATGTTATTTTACTATCGCAATCCAGATTTTCACCGTAAATTATAAGGAATTCAAATGGAATTTCGATTTAAAATATTTTTTAAGGACAGCCTCAAGATTAAATAATTTAAATTTTTTTGTACTTAAATGGCATAATCATAACCTAACTTAATACACTATAATAAAGTTGAATCCCTTTAAATTAGGTTCCATAGATTGAAAATATTTAAACAAAATCCTATTCTAAAATTCAGAATCTAACACATTCAACGATATTTTAACATTACAATACCTGTCTTGTAAAGCAATTCCCTCAGCCAACTTTTTTATTTTTTAGTCAGAAAATAGTCTCTGTCAAGTCTAAATGATTGTAAATCAGTTGTTATTTAAAAGAAAAAAAAAGCTCGCAATTTCATCAAAGGTTTCACAAAAGGATAAAGCCGTCGAAAACAATATAACTGTTGAGTACAAAATAAGTGCTTATTATTGATTAAAGTTGCTTTCTCCAATAAATTCTGTACGAATCAAATGTCTCAACATATTTTTGTTGATACTTGAACCAAAGCAAATTCATTTGGGAATCCCTTAATTATTTTTTTTTTTTTTAAAAACAACATACTTTGGCGAAAGTCAAAACAATTCTAACAATTTGTTAAAAGTTAAACTTTATGATTAAAAAATGTAAAAATATGTAACCAACATTTTTTCAACATATCGCTAATTTTTTGTTGTTGAATTCTTGACATAAATGTCAAGAGTTTATCAAAATAATTTCATTTTTCTAAGAATAAAAAAACGCAATGCCTAAAAATACTTCCCGTATACATATAACATGCGCTGAAATTAAAAATTTAATTTAATCCCGCCCAATATTAGGTAAACAAAATAAATTCCCATGTACGTCATACACAATAAATAATAAATTAAATTTTATTGAACGATTTTTATTTTCCCAACTTTGGCGCCCTTTTTGATTTAATTTAGATAATGTTTTCCGTTTAATTGTTGTAATAATTTTTTCGACCTGTGACTTTAATCAAACCAAATAAATAACCAAACCCATCCCATAATTTTTTACTTTTTGTATTTTGTTACACAAACTCGCTTAGTCGCTTGCCAATCAATCTCAAATCTTTCCAGATGACTAAAACAGACAAACATGAGCGTATACGATTTAACACATCAACACACGAAATCATGTTTATTCAACTAATTTATTGTCATACATTGAGAGGGCCATTAGGCCATTGATATCAACATATAACTAAATAAAACTAAAAAAAAAAGAAAATAATAATTTGTCATGCATTTAATTAATGCTTTTTATTCATTTATCATAATAAAATTTAGTTGTGTGAGTATTTTAGTTTTTGACACATAAATATCCACAACTTTGTGTCTATATATTCATTTATTTATGAGAGCAATTGGCATTTAATTTTTCCTTTCATATTACAATTTCCCGCAGTAACATTTTTATTTTTTAGGTGTGGTTATATTACAGACAATTTATTTATACAAATAAATTTATAATTTAATAGTTTCTACTCTACTATTACAGTATATTAATTTAGCGAATTAAAATCTATTTATTATGCGTTTTTACAACAACAATTTAAGAGTCGCGCGATATATTTATTTATATATGTTATACGTGGCTTTATGGTTACATGAATGACATTAATCACTTCTATTACTTATTTATGTCTGTCGGTTTATAGTTTCATAATAATAAAGTGCAATTCATAATTTAAATGTGGAATATTATTACTAATACATATATAGTTTTTGTTATGCATCATCGATTTCTTATATAATAATTACGTTATCATTTTAAATACATCTTATGGAAATTTAATAAAAAACATTTTTTTTTATAAGAAAATGAAACAACGTAATCAATATTCTAGAGCAAATTCTAGAAATGGTTTTCTTATGCATTTAAAACGATATAATATTCTGTACATTTATATAGAGTATCATAACCGCAATTGCAAAAAACTTACTAATGGCATTGTAATCAGTAATGATCGGTATGTGTTGTCGCTGACATTATTTCATATAGTTTGTCCTTAATATCTCAGCTTACGATACCATGTTTGGAAATGCGATTTGCATGCTCAACTATATATGTACATATAAAAATGCGACGTTCTTAGTTTGCTAAACAAAGGCTGCAATTGTTTTTAGAAATCTAATCGTTACATGGTGCTTAGAATTTGAAATCCTAACATGATTAATAAAAAAGATATTTGGCAAAAAACAATTTAAAAAAAAAACAAAATGTTGAAATTAAGAAAGATTATTCAGTCTAAGACTTTTATAAAATAAAATATTTAAGCGAAAATTAAAATGACTTGAAATACAATGAATTTAATTAGAGTTTCGTTGAATTTTATTCAAGTCTAATAAAATCGAGCTTAAGAACATCAAACAAAATCTTTTATTAAAATTTAATGCTACACATAAAATAATATTCCTTATGCCGTGTACAGTAACTACAATTCAATGCTTTTCTCAGAAAATTGTATTAAATTTAGGTTTCATGTACAGTATTAAACAAGAGTACAAACGGAATATTTGAAAAAGAAATTAATTTTGAATTCCGTCCAAAAAAAAAAAAAAAAAAAAACAAATATAAATAATCTGCCGGCTGATTACAGAGTGTTTCTTAACATTGTACCATAAATTCTTTAATCTTACAGAATATCAGGTTAAAACTTTAACAAAAAATTGATGTTTCCAGAGCGAAGTCAAATTGAGACGCTCTAATAAAAGTTTCACAGACAAACATCAAGTCAAACAGGATACATTCAATAATATTGGGGAGAAACTCAACAATTTCTTTATGAAACCATCTTAATAACAGGAAGAAAAAAAACAAATTTCTAATGTTAAGAAAGTTTTAGCTGAACAAAATATTTTCGAAGAAATAAATGCACAACCATAATACTCCCACTAAGTTTAAAAAAAGAAGAGAAGTATCGAATAACGAATAAGAAAATATCTTAAGGCAAAGATTATTTCATTAAAAATTATTTACCAAGGATAAAAACAGCACATATTGTTTGGTTCTAAAACGTGAGAAGATTGTTAAAAATGTTACATCGCAAAATACGTTAACGGTACTATATATTAGTATTATAAGATACTTGGCTACGTGCAGAAAAGTACAATGCTGAAACAATACTTTTCTATTTTTCTTATATCGGTACACTTAGGAATTCTTCCTTACGTAAACGCAGCAACATTGGAGGAATTTGTAGTTCAAAGATTTTCTCTCACAAATCTTATATTGGCGAAGGGAAAAAATAAAGATATGGCCTGTTGGCCCCCTGTTATACGCTATATTCGGAAAACAGACGTTTTTCCCAAAAAACAAAGAGTTTTTAGTTTTAAAACTTTACACCCACGAAACTTTTTATATTTTTTTTAAATTTTTTGGTTTCCTTAAATCGTGATTTTCAGTGGAAAACATTAATATCGGTCCAAATTTTCCTACTTCGCTCGAAAACATAAGCGTACCGCTAAAAGGAAGTCGAAGAGCGATTTTCCAAGGCATTTGACCATCAAAGAAGGGGATCTCCTTCAGTACCGCAGTTCCAAAGCCTACTCAACAATTGCAAAGGATAGATCCCCGCAAGAATAACATTATCCCCCAAAAAATTGGGTTTATTTAAACATAATTCTAATTTTTGGTTATGATACCTGCCACCAGATGTCATAATAGATGTTAAATTTATATTTTATTTGGAAAGGTTGGCTTTCGTCAATTAAATCAAATTGCCTATTTTCTTGGGGAAAAAATAAGAATGGAAGTGTTAGATCACAAACCTCGCTTGAAATCATATATTGTGTTTTATCTCGCAGTCGAGTATATTAAATCAGAAAAACTCTTATTGAAGAATCAGACTAAATTTTTAACAAATTCACAACCAAATTTGTGTAATTTTATAATTAATGGTCATGTGAGCATTCAGCCACCTCACACTGCTTAATTATCCGTCCAGTCAATATTCAGGCTCTTAATGAACCTGATAATACTGATAACCGGTATGCGATACATACTATCTGGGCTCATTGCTGTCCCTCCTAGATGTTTACTATAGCATACACTTCTACTAGAAAGACGGTAGCAATAGTAACCAAGGACTTCGAGAGGGCAGTTCTACTCCCGTATATTCTTACCGTTGCTCCGTCTTCCGTTTCGATTTTACTCTTCCGATTAGCTGGGAATGGAAAGTCGCCTGTAGGTCACCCAGCTTTACTTCAGGAAGAGGCCAAATAAAATTGGTGGGTGCCTAGTATCCAGAGTCCACATACTTTGGATTGACCTATCAGCTATTCATCCATCGGCATATGCTTTAGTGCCTTACTTTAGCCCGTACCAAATGGCCAAAAATGTGCCATATGATCTCAATTACTAGTGGTTGCCACGAGGAGGCAGCACGTACACTTGCGAATTGTGACCAGGTTACCCCTTACACAATTCTACACATCACGCAGCTGCCTATTACATGAGCAGAACAGCTCGCGTGATGCGGTGAATCTGAATCTGATCTACTGAATCTGAACATTAGAAATCTTAAAATTAAAGCATATTTGACTCAAAATATGAGGCAGACATATTTTTAAATATTCGAACCGAAAATTGGACACTGATCAACTCGTATCGTAAAATTACTTAGGTCTAAAAAAAACCAGTATTGAAATCCTGTCAAAAATGATCAAAAATTTGGTTGGTACAAGATCACATTTCTCAACGTTTTGAAAGTCCCTGAGTCTAAAAAAGCAAAAAAAAGAAAATGTCCGTCCGTCTGTCTGTATGTCAGTATCCATGGTATCTCGAGAACGGCTTGTTCGATTAGAATTTTGTTTTGCCAATCTGTTTCTATGGTCAAGGCGGAGATTTGAAAAGCTTTTGGAACCTGTGCGTCAGGAGGGTCGGGTACCTGCCATACGAATTGATCCAAAATACCTGGTTATAGAAATATTTACTAATTGTTTGCTGGTTTGAATATTGAGTTGTGTATTGAGTTGGGGGTTGTGGAAGGTTAAGTTAGCGGTCAATTTGCGGGTTGAGTTCAAGTTGTATTGGAGTTCAGTTCAAGTTGAGTTGAGGTTGAGTTAATTCTTTATATATGCTGGTTTGACGATTGAGTTGAAAGGGAGTTTGCGGTTGGATTGAGGGTTGAGTTGGGGGCCGTTTGCAGGTTGTATTGGGGTTGAGATGGTGTTGGACCAGTGTTTAGTGAGCAGTTGAGCAATCTATAAAATAAAGTGAGTGTTTGTATGTATGTACAGCATATGTGTATGATATTGAAACAAATCCATGCGACTTGACCGATTTGAATCAAACCTTACACAAACATTGATTAATACTTAGGAAAGGTCACTGTTAATATCTCAAACCTCAAATTAAACCTTTCACATTTCAAATTAAACCTTTAGCAAATTAAATGAATGGCTAATTAGGATGGAACTTACCTATTTCTTAACTGATTTTAGTGAAATTTGATTCTAAATTCTTATTCTAAATCTATTATTCTTTCTCTCCCATTTGAAATGGGATTCTAAAATGATTTTTGGATGAAATTCTGGAATATGGCCAAGTATGACGGAACTTGCCTATTTCTCAAACAATTATGATGAAATTCGGCTTTTGCATTGGAAATGGGATTCTAAAATGATTTTTGGATGAGGTTCTGGAATATGGCCCAATATGATGGGACTTGCCTATTTCTCAGCCGAATATGATGAAATTTGACATGTGCGTTATAAATGCGATTCTAAAATTATTTTTGGATGAAGTTCTGGAATATGGCCAAGTATGATGGAACTTGCCTATTTCTCAAGCGATTATGATGAAATTGGACGTGTGCGTTGGAAATGGAATTTTAAAATAATTTGTGGAAGAAGTTCTGGAATATGGCCAAGTATGATGGAACTTGCCTATTTCTCAACCAATTATGATGAAATTCGGCTTGTGAATTGGAAATTAGATTCTAAAATGATTTTAAATCAAGTTCTGATCGATTATGCTGAAGTTCGATAGGTAGACTGGAAAGTTCTGGAATATGGTCAGGTAGGATGGAACTTTGCTATTCCTTAACTGATTATAATGAAATTGGAGATTGGGAATGAGGATTTAAAATAATATTTCTAATTACAAAACTCTGACAGCAAATACTCAGAAAACATAACCCAAACTTTAAAGCGAAGGATTAGCAAGAAAAGTTTCTAATGGAACTTGAATATTATTACGGAGATAATCTTGATCATTTAGCAATTGAAATAGTATGTTTAGGCTATTTTAAAGAAACCTCAATAGCTGCATGTTTCACAGATACCTAAATAGACAACATTATAGAAGCCATATTGACATATTTCTCACAACCTTATCTAAAAATAATTTTTGGATCACATTTCCTTCTATTCGTTGGAAACGTCAAAATTCATCATAATCGGCATACCTATATATTCTTACTGACCATATTACAGAACATTATCCAAAAATTATTTTAGAATCCCATTTCCAACGCACATCTCAATTTTCATCATAATCTGTTAAGGAATAGCCAAGCTCCATCCTAATTGGCTATTCATATAATTTGTTAAGGGTTCAATTTGGAATGTAAAAGGTCCAATTTGAAATGTAAACAGTTCAGTTTAAAGTGTGAGAGGATAAATATGAAGTGTAAAACCTGCATGATAGTATAATTGTATGATGGTATGATGGAATGATCGTACGATGGTATGACGGTACGATTGTACGATGGAATCATGGTAAGATGGTATATATGATAGTATGATTGTGTGATGTTACGATGATACAGTGATATGATAGGTTGATATTATTGTATGATAGTTTGGTGGTATGATTTTATATATAATACAACGTACGATGGTATGATGGTATTTATTCTAAAATGATGGTGTGATAATAAGAGGGTATAATGGTATGATCGGTGGATGGTATGATGATATCATGGCCTGACAATATGATGGTATGATTATATGATTGTATGATGGTACAATGGTATCATGGTAAGATTATAGGAACGGTATGATGGTACGGTATAGTGGTATGATGGTAAGTTGGTATGATTATATGAATGTATGATGGAAATGGTACGATTTTATGATGATATGATGGTACTATGGTATGAAAGTGTGGTGTATTGATGGTAAAATGTACATCATCGTGAGATGGTACGACGTCCCTATTGTACAATGGTACGATTGTAAGATGGTTTGATGGTATAGTGTCATGATGGTATGATGGTATAATGGAATAATGGTATGATGGAATGATTATACCGGTTTAAGATTATACCGGTGATTAGTGTTTGAGCTGAAATTGAGTTGGATTTGAAAGAGAAGTTCGGTTAGGGATTAATTTGAGGTCGATTTTAGGGTTTAGTGGGAGGTGAGGTTGAGTTGAGTTCATACACGCATTTAGCTTTTCGAATTTGGTGATTGCGTTTAGGATTGTGTTGCGATTGACATAGAGGTTGAGTTGTAAATTGAGTTGGAGGTTAAGCTGATGGTTGACTTAAGAAGTTCATTTCGGGATTGATTTGGGAGTTGAATTAATCAAGACCAAAGTTCTGATCACCTTCTGAGGTTTCAGCCCTTTATATTTTTATTTTTATATTTCAATGAAACGTCACAACACCTTAGATATTTCCTGTAATCCTGTCAGAACAGCGGAAGATCAGTGCAAACTCTGAATGAATTAAGAAATCAAGAGTGGCATGGCATTTAACAATACTTTCGGTTTTGTGAGTTGTACTTACAAAGTTCTCGTTCATGACAGCTTGCAAGCCAACCAAAGAGTCGATAACTATACTTTAATTTAAAATGTGATATACGAAAAGTATAGTTTCGTTTAAGCTGCCCCTTAGCAAAGCAAGAAATAACACGCAAAATGAAGAAAACGTTAAAATAATTCACAAGTTTTCATAAATTTTGCTTTTCGCGGTTAAATTTCAATTCGCTATTTCCCTATTCCCTTATTTGTCGGTGGCTAACTTGTAAATATTATTTAAATAAAGCTTTTCAGGAAAACGTTTTCAAAATTAAGAGTTGCTCAAAATCGTATGAGTTTTTAGAAGTCTGGTTTTTGTAAATTCTTATTACGGTTGTGTGCAATTGCCGCAATTTTTTAAGATTTCTCACTCACCCGCTGGTTAGGCTTTTACACGAGTCCCGTTTAATGGGCATTCCGTGTTCGATTCTTTGATTCTTCGACAAATAAAAAAATAGCTGGATCAATTAATTAATATTGTTTGATAATTGAGTAACTAATCCTTGCTTTTGGTTTCGTATTCTTGCAATTAACACTATTGCGTCCACACTTAACCACAATTAATATACAATATAAGTACCTAATGCGTGTTGAGCTGATATGGCTGATGACACTCTGTGATGGTTCACTGTTAGATCCGGTATGTTAAAGGAACATGGATAAATCTCAAAATGATCTGTGTGGGTGACACATCACGTGTTCCATAGTAGAATTAACCAAATTTTTATTTAAATAAGGGGATGTTCTGTTGGGCATATCATCAGTTCCCCGTTATGTATTAATCCTACCACTTTGGATAGCCCGGATACAATAGCAACATTTTGTTAAGTTGACAAGTATGATTTTCTACCTTTTTGGTTATTTTACTCATGAGGCTACAGTTGGGCTCCGCTGTTTTGTTGGTGTAAATGTGTGCGAAAACATTGCTTTCTCTTATGGAAACATCTTTAAAATTGATAAAGCCTGAATACTGTGACTTGTTCAGTAAGTTTAAGTGCGAACGTCGAATGGTTTAGCCCTTGAATTTTTATAGATCATGAATAGCAATCAATGTGATTGAAAGATGAATATAAAAGGTTTAAATAATTAAAAAAGTAAAATTATATATTTTTTTTATTACGATAAAGTTCGAAATGTTCAATAAAATTCCCGTAATATTAAATTAATAACCTAACAGAAATCATCTGCAATACCTTTATTTTCATTTTAATATCCGCGGTACATGAAATTATGCTACTAAAAAGAGGGAGTACAAATTCAATAAAATTATTTAGTCGAAACGCCAAGAGTATAAAATTCTAATAAAAATAACAATTTTCAAATTTACCAACCGCAGTCATTACAAAGCAGATGTTAATATCTATATATCACCCACCCCATCTATATAAGCTTATCACAAAAATTCCATTTATGATTTTGCTATATATGGGTATGTATTTTCGATACCAAATCCTTCTTGATATCAAAACAAAATATATCGACATAATCGAATGGAATTTTCTTTATGTTCACTGTATACCAACATCAATTGAAATAAATATATTCGGATAGATACAAAAATCGAATATTTACAATAATAATAAAAAGCAGCTGATACAAAGAAAAAAATCAGCCCCATTGCAATAACACGATAAGATAATGAAAATGAAATTTCAACTCCCTTAAATTTTGTAAATTTTATTTTCGGCATGCCGTGCGGCGTGCGTTTACTTTCACAAACAACAAAATTTCCTTTTTCCTGGGCGGTTTGTGTATATAGTATATGTAACTATGTATGTATATTCTTTTAATTAAATTTTTTTTTATGTTTTAACTGATCTATTCCAATTTTGTTTTTCGAGGGAATAAAATTTTCGATTCTTCCCCTTCGATATTATTTTTTAAATTAACACAAACAGACAAATTTAGATTTTTTTTGAAATTTACAAAAAAAAAAAAAAAAAGATTATTAGTTGAACGTAAAGTATGTACCTAGTATACGTATAGGGGTGCAAGGTGAGAGCTTACCTTTATAAATAAAATATTAGAAAGGCGGTAATAATTTTAAAAATAAATTTTAATGTGTGCCTTTGAAGCGTTTAAACATAAATTTCATCATCGTATATAATATCGTGTATTCATATGTACAAGTTTATATAGAGAAATTAGGTTTATCAAAACGTGCGATATACAATATCGGGTATGTGAAGAGGAGTTACGTGCCTGTTTTTTTTTTGGGTTTAAGAAGAACCAGGTATATGTATATTTGTGTATCAACATTTTTATATATTTTATTTTAAAATCTCAGCTTAAAGAGTTTTGTTATTATTGTTGTACTTATCAATAATGCTGTAAATATCACATAAAATAGAATGCGTGAGGATTAGGTTAATTCAAACATGAATTGTGACTCTACTAAATATTTAGTAGTTGATATTATGCGTATGATATAATATATTAGAATTTTAAAAATTTACCTTAATTGAGAATTAGCTTATTAAAAGCGTTAAAATTGTAAAGCGTGGTTGATTATCTTGCACCTGAAAAGAAATAAAGGGAAATACATTAAAACCAACAATAACGTTTAGCTCTGAAAATAAAATGGCGTTTCCGAAAAGTCCAAACTTAATATTCATCGTTAAAACAGCAAGCAAAAATAGCATATTTGTGCCAATATTTAGTTATTTTATCAATCATCTTTAATTCGGACAACAAAAAAATAGATAACAAACAACAACGATTTACATCACGGCAACATCAATTAATAATATGCAATTTGAAACAAGGGTTATCTACTTGTATTTGTATGAAAATAAATGTAAAGAGCAATTCTTTCGTTTTAATTTACGCACAAATTTGCGTAAGAAGTCATATATGTAGTAACTGTTAACAAAAAAAAAAAACAAAAAAAAAAAAATAGCTTGGCTTGGAATTACATATGTATGTTGTTCTTTGCTATTACACAACACATTTCTCCCAATACAAAAATCTACCACCACTATAAAATTCTTTAACTTGAATTTATAAAATAAAACATATTAACTGTTTTTCACAACCACATGTGAACAACGCATGTGGTATGAAATTACCTGCCAAAGGGTACCTGAGCAGTACTGTTATTTCTTTCTTGGACATGATTTCTCCTGTTTCATTTTCAATACCATACTTATACATAAAACACATTATACACTAATTTTTTACAAACTAATTTTCTTATTTTCATTTGCATTTTACTAAACCAATAAAACAACAAAACACCATAGAACTCAAAATATAATTATTTTTGTTTTTAATTTTGTATTATTTTATTTTTAATCCACAATACAAGAATGATATTATGCACTAACCAAAACAGATTTTCTGGTATTAAATTATCCTCTACTCTCTCTTGAAATTGTCGGAGTACTGATATAAAACATGTCAAAAAAAAAGTGTTTTTCCACTCTTCCACTACTCTTTTAATTTAGCAAAATAAATATTTATAAAAATTTTTCTTGGAACCCAAAGAAAACAAATACAAATTAAAACGAATTAAAATCAAATTTACATAGAAAGAAAAAGCACGTCTCTCCGTCGAGCGTCATCATCCAACCAATAATAACCTTTTAATCATCATGATGATTGATAAAAACTTTAATTATGGTTTAAAGAGATTACTAAATTTTGTACAACAAACTTGATTAGGAATAACCGTTTATGCGTATTCAACCATAATGTTGCATATGCTGTTACTAGGAATATTGAGAATTTAAGCGAATAATTAAAATTGTCAGAAACATCTTGACATTGAGAACATATTTAAAAAATCTCACAATTTCAGGCAGATGCTTAAAAAAACGTTTCGACTTGCATATTTGAAAAATCTGCTTCCTCCACATTTTGGTCTTCTTCGATCGTTTAAGATCAGTGCATCCAAATCCGTAGAAGTATTCAACAAGATAATAAATCAGTTGATTTTTGTAGTCTAAAAATATATATGAGGTTAATTAATTTGGCCATTTGAACCATTCAAAATATGTATTTTAGGCTTCATGAGCATCGTAACTTATTGAACAGGTGAATGATTTGATGAAATCTAAATCATTAATTACTGAAAGCTTAAAAACTTTTAAAATTTTAAATATTGTGTCAAACTAAACATAAATCAAATTCTAAATTTAGTAAAAAGTTTAAAAAATTTTTAAACTTAGCAAAATTATGAAACATCTAATAACTAAATCCAGAAAAATTTGTAAAATTCTGAAGCAAAAATCTGGTAAAATACACTCGTATAAATCTCGTTAAATTCACATTATTTAGTATTTAACGGTACCGTATATAATGGTACCGCATTTAAACTTGACGATCTTTCCTACAAATATACGTACAATAAATTTTTCAATATTCCCTTTTTTTTATTATTTGTTTTCTATGTAAAATATGTAGTCTATCTTTACTGTCACAAACGGCCATTTGACCTGTCATGTAAGGAATAGGTATATATAAAGTGTCAGTAAATTTTTGATTTTTGTTTTTGTTTACATTAAGTTCCTCAAGCTAAGTCTAGTGTTTGCCTTTTATCTAATAGAAAAAGATCTTCCTGTTTGACCAATGTGTTATATTTTGAATCGTGATTACATACATGATGATTTGCTTACGCTTAAATAAGAAAAAATGGAAAACCACTAAAACACAGATTGTGATCTTTGAAAATTCGTAAAATATATTTAGGCCAAATAACAATTGGTATATTGAAAGAGTCCCCGAACCTAGTGTAGTAAATTGATCAGCGTATTCCTAACAAAAAGATACGAGGACAGATCCCGCTCCTTCTTGTTCATAAGTGGTTTCCTGAATTGCGATATGTTCAACAAGTGCGACGATTAAACCCAATTAAAAATACTTGAAGTAGTTAAATAAAGTATTTGAATTGATTAAAAAAATCATTTTTTGATTAGAAGTTGCAATTACGAGAGCTCCAAATATCTTATATAATCACGTTTTGTAGAAATTTCGAAATAGTTGTCGAAACATAAATTCACTGTGTAACCAACATTTCGAAAGCTACTTTGAGATAAAGTATAAGAGCTACATTAGCCCTATTAAAGAAGAAAGGATCCAAAATATTTTTGGAGGTTTTTAAAAAAGAACGTGAAATTAATGGTTACCCAGCATGTATGACATTCAAGAAATGTAAATCTTGTGACCCGCAGGTGATTTCAAACATGTTTGCTGAGTTTATATAAGCAACCAGATATCGATAAGTATGGAAATCTAAACAATGGTAAAAATAATGAAACCATATTAACACCACGAATTAAAGCAAATATTATTAACCGAGCTCTAGAAGTATTTGAAAATGGATGTGGTCCTGGCAGAATTTCCAAAGAACTAGCAGTATTTAAAAAGAAACAAGGGTAACACCAATTTTCAAAATTCGAGCAAGAAATGATGTTACTTTTTACAGAGAAATTACATCCATATCTTCAATACCCAAATTATTTGAACTACACTACCCAGCAACTAAATCGACTCAAACCTTCAGCGCTCACATAAAGGCGAATTTTTTTAAAACGGCGAAACCGATTTTCGCAAGACATTATTTTTTTGAAAGCCTGATATTTTTACTTTAAAATAACGCTATTTTCATGAAAATTGGTTTGGTACTTTTTTAAAATGAATTTTGAATGAAAACGCAACCAAAATTGATGATTATGAAAAATAAATATTGAGGATATTTAAATTTAAATTACAACAAAAAACTTGAAGCAAAAGCAAAACAAAAACAATTTTATTGGTTAATACTTAGTTTTGCCCCCCCCCCCCTTTGCGTCTACAATGGTTCGCATGCAGTTCCCCATTGACCATATTAAGGTTTTGACAAAGACTTGGGAGATCGCACCCCCTCCTCATCCAACGCTATTTTGAGCATCAATATGATATATATCCGAGATGTCCAAGAGAATGTCCTCGATGTATCGTTCAGCGGTTAGGCCTCCTCTACGGTCTCCACCAGGTATGAAAACAAGATTGGTTGCCTGTGTACCAAGAATGAGGTAAAATCATTTTTCTTTCAATAATAGCCCAGAAGACAGTTTCATACCTTTACTCACAGAACTAACTAAACAGATATACCCTTTAATCTCAGGAGCAAATTTGGCTGCGCCTAAAAAGTCACTAACGGATTAAGGGATTCTTTTATTAATATCTTCGTTTATCTCCACCGTAATCCTAAATTACGACGAAACATCACCAGTTTTAATTTATTTTTATAACCTAAATCTCCTGTAAATGATCTTAACATTTAAAAAATAGCAGATCAGAAGGAACAACTTTCTGAATTTTCTAAAATATTGGGCTCAGTCCTACGTAAATCTTCTTCTACTTTCTTGTCTTCCATTCTAATTTTTTTCTATGAAAACCTGACAAGAGTTTCGAACAATTCTTTTAGTGTGGAAATCTTAAAATTCATATTTACTTTTCTTTAGAAATAACGAAAAGAAAAAATAGAAGATTTACATTAAAGATTAGTATCAATTTTTGACTGCGTTTGATTTATCTGGTTATAAACGTTTAGCAAAATCCAAATTTAAATTCTAAATTTTAATATGTGATGAGTTTTGATTAGTTTTTAGTATGTGATTCTTAATTATATTGTGGAATATTTAAAATTTGGTACTGTATGTATCTGAAGTGTGAGTTGTACAAATATCTATTGAAATAATTTTAAATATCTGAGAAATCTTTTTAGATTTTAGAGCTGCTCTGAGATTTAAAAAAAATATAATATTTATGTAAGCCTTGAGGATAACGTCGAGCGGCATTCCACAATATACAATTTTTAAGAGTTTTTTGTCTATTGAAAATTTAACTTTTAACATCACAAACTTTTAACATCATACACAAATATTTCCGGAACGTTTGACCAATTTTTTTGAATTGGGAAAAATTATCTGTTTGAACGGCAAAATAGAAATAATACGACTTTCATTTTATTGATCGTTTGCGTATTAAACTTTGCGTTGGAAGTTTCTTCAATTGGTTTTTTCCGGTTAATGGTAGGGAATCATAATGATGACTGTACAAATCTGAATATGTGATATTATGTATTGTAAGAAATAGGTGCGAGTTTTTGAAATTTAATCATTTTAAAAAACTGTACTACACCCTAAAAAAATTAGGATGTAGTTATGTTGGTCCTCAACAGGTAACTCAAATCTAACTACCATTTTATAGTAATATCTTTTGAACTAAGTTTTATATTTGGAGAACTGTGCTCTAAACCACAATATGAAATTCGAAGAGTTTTTAAGGCCCATTGACAGATAATATTGCGGGACCTAAGGAAAGCAAATAAAATATACTTAATGCTGTAACATTAACATTTATAAGGCGAAATAAATTATTTATTCTGTCTGTGACAGAACCAGATCAAGATTGATGACTTAATTACTATGATACGTTATTATCACAAAAACCTACATTAAATTCCGGGAGCAACAGGCCGCTAGTGTATATTATAATACAAAAGGAGTCAGGTGGAATTTTTATTTATATACAGTGGTGGACATTTTTATAAAATAACTATAATTATTTACCCTGTTAAAATTAGCCGAAAGTAAAAAGTCGATAATTCAGATTATGTTATTAATATTCCAGCCGAAAATAAATCAGCCTCTATGGTGTTATGTCAACAGATGAATTGCATTGATGTGATTTGTCAATAGATATCACAGAAAAAATATTCAGCTCAAGTTTCCCATGGGAATTCTCGGAAAATTAGATTTTCCAAAAATCGTTAGAAAATTTGTATAAAATCAGCCTCTAGAGTGTTATGGCTGGAGTGTCAATGCAATCAATTTCCAGACATAACACTCTAGAGGCTGATTTTATACAAATTTTCTAATAATTTTTGGAAAATCGAATTTTCCGAGATTTCCCACGGGAAACTTGAACAGATCCATGTATATTGACAAATCACATAAAAATGATTCAACTTCAGATATACACTCTAGAGGCTGATTTTATTCCAATTTTGTGGATTCTTCTGATTTTCCGATATTTTCCATGACTAGGTTAAACAAAGTTTTCCACGTAAAACTATTTACAAATTTTTTTTATTTAAATCCATGTATCCTATTTACTATCGGCTGATAACTACTAAATTTTTTATTTTCGGCTGGAATGTTAAATATCATAATCTGCATTATCGACCGTTTACTTTCGGCTGGAAATACACAATCTACATTACCAATTTTTTACTTTCGGCTGCACTACCACAATCTGCATTATCGACTTTTCACTTTCGGCTAACTTTAACAGTATAATTATTTCACAACATTTTGAATAAAGTAAGCAAGACTAGAAATTTTTTTTAAAAGTTTAATTTTCTTTCATATATGTACTTTATAAAAATTAAGCAATAACGTGGTTCACTGTATAACTGTAAAAATACTGGTGCCATACTTGTTTTATACTCCAATTTTGGTGGACATATTTATAAGATAATGTGATTTTTTTTATGCAAAGTGAATTTAAGTGCATTTGATCAGATAAGCCTTCTAATACCCTAAAAAATATAAATAAAATAAAATCAATTAACAATTTCATTTGTTAGAATCATGTCACGTGGAATATCCGTGTCAACTGCAGAAAAGGGAAAAATCGCTGCATATTTCGATTATGGATATTCTATGAACAATATCGCGACGAAAACCAATATACCATTTACGATATACGGAATTACATCATTTTGGGTGAAAATTATAATGCGCAGAGCTGATCTGGAAGGAAATATTCCATAAGCTTTCCACAAGCAACGATTTGCAAAATGACATCGATAAAAATAAAGAACGTTTTAAATTTCTCTATTACCGCAAGACACATAACAAAGAGTTTTTCAAGTAACGTAAACGTAAAATGGATGAAAAGAGCTCAGAAACCTAAGTTAACTGAGCAACATAAAAAAGCAAGATTAGCTTTTGCAAAAATAAATGGACTTTGGTAATAATTGGAAAAATTTTGTTTTCTCTGATGAGGAAACATTTGACTTTGATAGCCTAGATGGCTGCCAATGTTATTGGCGCGATCTCGGAAAGGAACCAGAAAAGTACATTCGACGTAATTTTGGTGGCGCCACAGTAATGATTTGAGGTTCGTTTAGTTTTAGTGGTTCACTTCCGATAGCTTCCATACATACCAGAATGTTTTCCAAAAAGTACATAAAACTTTTGAAGACGTCATTAATTGATCATGAAGAATGTGGGTGAAGCTTTGATCCACGTTTCACGGCTAACAAAACAATGGTTTGAATAATGTTACATTAACTGATTAGGATGGCTGGCATTTTCACCCCATAGAAAAGCTATGGGGTGTTCCAAACCCCATAGAAAATCTATGGGAGCTACTGGCACGTGACGTATCCGCCATTGCTAGACAATTATCTAACGTGGCGTGGAATTAACATTAAAACTCTTCAATCATTAGCTAATTCTATGTCATCACGCATTTTTGAAATAATATAAGAACCGTGGAGGAAATAATAAATATTAACTTTGAAAAATTTTGCAATTTTAACTTAATCTGTCATGTTATTTTAGATTATTTTATAATTATGTCCATCTTAAATTCGAATTTTTTTAATTAAATGGCATTTTTATAAGAAAAGTCGTTAAAAACTCACTCTCATTTTATTAAATATTATTCCAGTGACCAAAAAACTTAAAAATTCGACCTATTTTATAAATATGTAAACCACTGTACTAAAAAAAAATCTAAATTTTCTAATACTCTTGGTAGTCCAAAGAAAACAATGTTTTTTTATGCAAAATGATTGGTAAAATGTGCAAATATTTTTCAAATTTTAAAATTACTCTGCAATTTTTGCATCTCGAATTTTTTATTATCGAAATGCAAAGTGTAAGTTATTAAAACTTTAATGTTATATTTGGATGTACAAAATCGTTCCATTATGTAATTGTTAAGTAAATGTTATGTAATTGTTAAGTAAATTCACCCCACAAATAGATATTTTTAGGATTATTGAAGGTTTCGAACGGTTTAGACTAAACATTTTATTTGGTTGAAGTATTAAATTATGATGTGTGCCTGGTAGATTTTAATTTATTTTAAATAAAAAATGTGAGAATTGAGTTGAATGTTAGTCTGTTCTTTCACCTTAAAAATAGTTGGATCTGATCGTGCATTCCATGCCCCATGAATTCTCTGGTGAGAAAAACCGCGATATCTTTGAGAAATCCAGGCATTTAAATAAATAGGTCAGTTTTTGTCCCTCACATGGTGGATATATTACATGAAATCACCTTTAAAGAACTCGAAATAGATTCACATGTGAGACATTTGCAGCTCTTTAGATACTCACTTGTTCCACTTTGTAACTGGACAAAGTCATATAAGCTTTTATTATTGATATAAAATACATTAATAAATAAATAGCTTTTTACTTTTATTTTTTGGACAAATTGATAAACATTTTACAGTACTTTACTAAATGTATTTTTTGGAAAATGCTTCATTTATTTAATCCATTACTCGTCTTAAAATTATGTTGGTGAATATTGTATAGCCATTTATAAGGTGTCGAAGATATGTTTAAGTTAAAGATGGCCTCCTTCAAACTTAGATGTCACATGATAAAATTGTCTGAGTTGGAATTCCATATTCATTAACAGAGCCATATGCAATAATACTTCTTCTAACGCAGTCAGAAAATTTTCAATATCTGAAATTTGAATATAAGCAAGTAGCAGAAAATTGAAATTTCTGCAATCATATTAGTATTAAAAGGAGTACCATGTTAATCAAGGTATAGGAGTACACGTGTACCTAGTCTAAATCAAAACAGGGACCTAACTCTAAAATAATAACTATTGTTTTCTCTGTCCTCCTGCACCTCCTAATACAAAATGATTGCCGTCGAAAATAATCCTGTATTTTCAAATAAAATCGATGGTTGGATCGAGAGGTACCGGGTTCAGATCCCTATAGGGGCGGGTTGCTAAAAAGATTACGATCGATTATGAAAGTGAACACGTCTATGACCCCTGTTGAGCGTGTGGAATTCATGGGTTGACCCATCTTTCATGTCAGTACTATAGGCTGGCATGAAGCAATGCAATGTGAAGGTGGTTTAAACAAAAACGGGCCTATAGCCGTATATCCCCGAGTTGGCTATACTACGTAAGGTAGTACGGCCCTAATTAAAATGTTTCATTGCCAAATCAACAGTAATGAAATACAAATCGAATTGCTGCAATAATTACCTATTCCCATTTTTCTATTTGAGAATGGATGGATTAAAAAATTAGGTGATTAGTCTTCTAGAGCAACCCTGGTCAAAAATGATCATGGTACTGAACACAAAAATATTTCTGTAGAATTCCTGAATTCTTACATTCCTTCAGGGTTACCTTCGTTTTAACTAAAAAAAATTCGTTATACATAATGATTGGACAAAAAGGACTTTGTAAAGAGAGTCGATCAGTTTTGCAGTATGAACAATCCCTTTCCTGCCAAGAAATTTTTGAATGTGTGAAGCGTTTGAAATATTAAGTAGGTGCCTGAGAGCGACAACATTTTCGAAATTAAAAATAAAAGTACGGAGTGTAATTTGCGAAAAAGTAAAATTGGATTTTAAATAGTAAATGATGAAATAAGACATCAACAAGTATTTACCATCAAGTTTAAATAAATTTTTTGGGCGCTGAAAGCTATAACTGATAGTGCCACTCTCTACCAATGCTCTATTGTCACGAATACATGTTAGGCGACGAAAGTGTTAAATAAAGTTTTTAAACCATATATAATATCTTATTCTTCAAGGTCGGCCAAGATGGTTTATTTTTTAAAATTAAACCAGATGGTTGTAAATACCACACAAAGCATGTCGTCAAATTGTTAAACTTTCATTTGTTTTAAACACTAAAATTCACAAGGGCCGAAATATCAAGTCGCGCCATTGTTTTAAATTAGATTAATTTTTGCTCAAGTTCAACAATATTTGCCAAATGCTATTTGCATTTGCAACAAAAACAGAAATTGACAAATTTCAGAGTTTCAATTTATTTAATTATTAAATAAAAATTACTGAAAAAAAAATTTACATTTTTAGACAGTAGTTCACAACTACACATAAATATTGTTTTTTGTTTGTAAACTTCAGTACCCAGAATTTTATCGATTACTTGGAAAAATTCTGAAGTAATGTAACAAATCCTACTTTAGCCCAAAATAAATAAAACTTAGATAGAAACGGAAATTAATTAGTTTACTTAACAGAAAAAGAAACTAATTATCTCGTATTTTAATCGGAATAACATTATTCAATTATATCGAAATTCCAGGAATATCAATGTAAATTAAATCCGAATAAAAAATTAATTACAATTAAAAATTGCTTTGATATGGTGTCACCAAACATTTGCTCTTTTGGTTCAGTTTTTCATTTAAGAAACTCTAACCAAGTAAGTAATTGCAAAAAATTACCTGTAGATGATCTTTACAAGATCGAAACTAGTTGTAATTTTAAATAAATAAAAATAAATAAATTCAAAAATAAAATTTTGGTTTTTTTATTTTTAAGTAAGTGAAAACTGTTGGTGTTTTGTGATTATACGAAATAATATTAATTATAAAAAGATCACTTACGTCACTCCGCTTCAAAAAAAATTTTTTTTTTTTTTTTAAAAAAGTAAGTAAATATTCGTTTTTCCGATATTTTATCTGCATATTATACCAAACCATATACGTAATCAAAACCATAAACAAAATTAAATTCACCAAACCATGATTTAAACAAAATAAAAAAAGATAATTTAATAAATATTGAAACAATCTTAAATGAACATTTAAAATAATTAATTTTCCATTTTTAATTTGATTTATTCATTTTTATTTCTATATTTATCTTATATATTCCTCTCTACATAGATGAAGTGAAAATTTCATTTTTATTTATCTTAATTTGCAAAGCAACAAAACAAAATCGAAATTAATTTTAAAAAATTTTCGGTTTTCTTTTTGCTGTATTTTATATGTATTAGTAATTTGCAATTCAATAACAAATTAGACTATAAATTTGTATAAACAATTACTTTTCATTTTATCTATTGTTGTTGTTGTCGAGTTTGTTTCTTTTTAATTTTTGGAAAGAAAACAAATGAAAGAAAACTTTTATCGCGCGTCCAAAAAATAAAAGGAAGCGGCAAGAAAAGATGCTAATTAACAAGCAGACACACACTCATATACATAAATATAAATAGTAAGGGGAGAAAACATGCTAACAAATTAAATGAAAAGTTTATCTAGATAATTTTTTTTTTTTTTTTTTTTGAAAAAAGTGTATTTTAGCGTTTTTTGCTACAAATTTCAGTTGTTGTTATTAATTAATTTTTCATCAACATTCAGCCCTGTAATTGAACTGGGAATTATTTTAATATTTTTAATGGTGTTATATTTTGGACAATGCTGAATTTGTACATGATACATAAATATATATTTACCACTTCTACCATTCTCACTTCAAACCTCATCATCGTTATCATCCTGATTGTATTTCTTTATTTTTTTTGGTTGTTATCAGGACAACACAAATTTTTGGATTTTATTTTTATTTTGTTATTTTACGGAAATTTTCTAAATTTTTCATTAAAATTTGTTTGTTTTTCTGTGTGTGTATTTTTCTGTTTGTTTTTTATGTTTGCTCTCTTCTGTATGTTTTAAAACAGCGAAGAAGGTAGGGTGCACAATATATACAAAATGTAAATATAGCAATATAGCATGGTTCATGTTATGTTACATATATGTACATAGAGATATCTAGATGTAAAACAATTTTTTTTTTCAGAATCAACGTTTTGTGTACCCTTTTGATCTGGAATCACTTGGAATACGTAATTAATTATAATTGTCTAGACGCGAAATAGAGAAATGAAAGCACAGACAAAATAAGAAGAATTTCATTGTCGTCAACATCGTAAGCTTCCAATCATGCACAATGTTTATAAAATATGAATTTTTTAATTGCCAAGGAAAATATGTTTGCAAAAATGCTTAATTTAAATAAATTTAAAAAATAAACAGGGATGAAAAACTTATGTAAATGTGATTTGATTTTATGAAAAATTGTTTAAATTATGTAAGCAAGCTACTTTGTATAAAACGATGCAAACAATTTGAGATTGTGAAAGTACAAAGCTTATTTTGCATACCACTGCCTCCGGGGGCGTGTTATTGATCAAACCTTGAATCAAATAACTTCCTTTGCTTGAAGCGATTCAACAATTGTATTAGCTGGCTCAACAAGCAACAATGGGTTCGGAATAGAAGTTCGCTGATTGTGTATGAGGGGTATATATCTAAATGAGCTCTACTGGAGTACAAGTATCAGATAGTAAAATCATCCAGATGCTGAATTAGAAGTAAGATGTGATGGCAGCGAGATAGAAAATTTGTGAATCGATTCCATTTTGCCTAGCTAGTCATGAGCCCCATCCATCCTTTTTCCGGTCCAATATTAGTGTTAGGATTAAACGATGCAATGATAACGGAATATGTTGTAGTAAAACAGTTTAGTATACAGTGATATAGAAAAGGCATTGTTAGCGGCATATAAACCGATTTACTGGACGAAGAGGGCACAAACATATCTAAGATCTAATTTAATAAAGACTAAAGGGTTAAAATATCAAAAAATCGAATTAAAAGCTGCAGAATATAATGAGCTAACCAAATTGAAAGTCAAATGGCACCATTTTCAAACATCCGAAGCCACCAAATTTGGTCGAATTCTGGAATTCTTTGGGCGTAATATGAAAGTAATTGAAGCAAAATCCCCACTCAACGTCATTTATACTGACTTTGTAAGGCCGAACTCAATCAATCAGTTTGTTATAGTTATTGAACAATTAAAATTTTTTAGATTGACATTGAATTGATTAAATCGGTACAATCATATCTTACTGACCTTTCCAAAAAGTATTAGATTTCAGTGGTCTCTAATATAAGATGGTGGTCTCTGGTATTATCGTATCACATATGATAAAAATTGATTCGTCAGCAAGCTGGTGCTATTTTCATTTCCGAGCAGCTTAATCGTAAACTGCAGAGTTCATTCACATTAATAAACCTTGGGTTGTATGTCCCTGTATAAGAAATCAAGACATCATTTTAAAACCAAATTTTCATAGAACTAATTATGGAGACAATGAGCTTTTGAATTTGATATCTATACCGAGATTATTTTAAATAGCGATTATTTTAAATAGGTACTCTATTTATTGATTTAATGTCAAATTAATATTTTGAATTATAAAAATAAAAATTATACTGATCTGAAGTTATTTTCGCGGAGTGGAAAAGAGCAGGATCCCGAATTATCTTATAAAGTACTTTAAAATTCATTTGACCTTGAAACGACTCGTCAAGGGCAACCTTACACATAAATCCCTATATTGCCGCCCAGCTGAGCATAATACTTTTTCAGACAATTTTTCAGAATTCCTTCATTGAATCATGAAGTAAACTGATACCATTCCTTAAGGAAATATCAGAAGAACAATGTCTCAATACCGGACGAAAGGGTACTAATGTAAAATGCCACCGTGTGTTACAATGCAGATTTCATGTGTCATATCGTGGATAAATACACCACACAAAGACACACTCCCAAAGGGTAAAATAGAGACCTGCGAGCGTTGTTGGGTAATTCTAATTCCAGTAACACTCGAACTGTAAAATTTCGTAACTCATGAACTTTTCGTGGCAAAAAGAAAATTGTTTTGTTGTATGAAAAGCCTTTGACCTCATTCATACATCGTCAATACAAAATAAAAGGCCAAACTGGTTTGCCAAATAAAACTATTCAAGCTGGATCCTTACACGTTTTCAAATATTAAGGAAATATTTTACGGTCAAGCTAACTCTTGCATTAGCTACAGAGGCGAGCCATAGACTCTTGAACCAGCTTCTCAGAACCCTCTTTCAATTTTTTATTCATTATTACTTAGATAAACTGGTAAGGAAAAGTCGGCTTAACTAACTTTGTGCATTTATAATTGTTACTTGATTTTTTTACCATTTTGGAAATTTAGCAAGATTTTCAAAATTATTCGAGGTTTTCAAGTTTTACGTATTGTATTAGGATGCCCACTCTTTAATTAGAGGCGTTCAGATAATTTTAGGTTTTTGATATATAACAACAACATTATTTTAGATTTATCGAGATTTTAATGTTGTGACGCATTTTTGAATAATACGAAATAACCATCTAGCCTTTGGCTTGCTACATAACAGCTCACTTATCCAATTTTCCAATATTTGCTTTATTTTATAGAAGGCTGTACTTTATGTGGTGTCCAGGCCAAATGAGAAAATTTACGTCAAATTTTCAAAATAAGCAGAGCAATGAAATTAAGAAAAAAAAATTATCGAGTACGACTAAATTAATGTCGTTTTCCACTTACAAACTATTCTACTCTAAAGCTACTCCAATCCGCCATCTTGAAATTCGTCTAAATTGACGGAGTAGCAAACTACTCTAACTAATACATTTGCATCTACGTTGCTTTACATTGCAAAGTTGACGTATTAATTGTCAAAATAGTAATTTGACAATTAATACGTATTTCACACACTCACACAAAAAAGCAAAATCATTTAAAAATATTTTTTGTATGTTCCACTTAAAATGTCAAAAAACTGTCTTTTTGACAGCTCTTTCTACTCGTTTTCTACTGTTTGTTGTAACTGGAAAACGACATTAGTACCCTGGAATGAGTGTTAGAGTCACGGGAATAGATATTCCGGGAAAATTTTGACATTATAAAATTTTGTTTCTTTTAATTTTATTCAAAATATGTTAAAATGATCAATTTTTAGGAATGCGAATCTAAAGTTGTTAGGAGATACAAGCTACATTTTCCGGGAAGTGCTGATTTTTTTTTTCAAATTTTTTAAATTTGTTTTTATTTATTTCAGTTTTTTTAAATTAACAATTTTTGGCATTTTCCTGGAAAGCGTGGCAATTTTACGGAATTTTTGGATAGCACCTCTTACAAATTAGCGATATAACCTCCTATCAAAAAAATCTTCAAAAATTAGTAGAGACATCTGATTTTTACGGTAAAGTACTCGTAAAGTTTAATTATGCCAAAAGTTATTACAACAATAATTGTAAAACAAATTATTGCTTTAATTGATCTAAAATCTTCTGGAACTTGACCGAATATACCGTCCCACACAATACCATTTTCTATTTAAAAAATTCAAAAAAAAAAAAAATATTTAATTGACTGAGGAAATGAAAATTTAATTTCTTCGTTGCTAAATAATTTTTTCGGAGGAAAATAATTAAAATAAAACTTTCTATGCCAATTAAATATATTTTAGAATTTTTTAAATAGAAATTAGTATGGAATATACAATCAAATTCCAGAAGATATTATAGAAAATAAAGCAATAATTTTGGAATTTTATCGAAAAAACTAAATGAGGGTATTTTTTTCGGTCGGTTTAGCGTTTTAGTAGCTGAAAAATGAAACGAAGGTGAGCTAATCGAGATAAACGAACCTATGCTAAGCTTTGTTTTTTCGCATGTCTTAGTTGAAATGTGCAACATACCTTCAGGTCGAGTAGAGAGTATTATTGAGATTATTCAGGGTTTTCGAGAATTGAGTTGAACGGATTTGCGAGGATTTTTTGGAATTATTCGAGATTTTTCAAACTTTCCTCTAGATTATTAAAGATTCTTTTTCGAGATTAATCGAGATTGCTCGTAATTATCCAAAATTATTCGGAACATTTTTGATGCTTTTTGGGATTATCAAGGTTTGCAGAGCATCATTTTTAAAGAATTTTTTATTCCGTAAAATGGAAATATCTGAGAGGAAAAGTATTTATTAGAGATTATGCAAGACTGACTTCAGAAGCGCATGACGTTGGATCGTTCTATCTTTTGAATTTCGCCAAAATTATCAAGGAGTTCAAAATTTTGTAAATAGCATTGAGAGCTCGACTGTGAACTGCAGGATATTACAGGTTTTCAGAGATAATTACTTGGCAATGTATCACTTAGTCTTGAGTTCCCTGGCATCTAGAATACTATAGAGAAACTTTTTTCTTGATGAACAGTCGTATCCGAAGTATTTTTGTGCACTGAATACGAATCTGGACACAAAATTACCAATCATGGCAGGTTTTTGAGATATTCTACCTAAAAATGTCAAAAAGTACGTTTTTGCCACTTCCGCACTTGAAATAACTCAAGGCCAAAAAGAGCTAGGGCAAATCTGACAACGGGATCTTACTTAACTTCATGGTTTGAGGCGGTATTGGTTTGATGAGCTCTCAGGTAATTATAGAAACTTCAAAACTTGGTTATATGAGTATTGAAAAAAATTGAAAATTTTAATGATGTACTGATTATTTGGAGATGCAAATATGGCAGATGCAATATTGCGTCTGCTTTCTAAAGTTTGTAAATTTATTAACGCGGGACGATTTATACAGCGTTCACGAACAAAATCATGGTTCAAGTAAGATAAACGACGTAATGCCTAAATCAAAAATTATTTTTTAATAATTTTGATTCTCTCAGAATGTGTGTGATAGAACGTATCCCAAATCGCTGAGGCATATTCCAGTATGGACCTGACATAAGTAACATAGATTTCATTGTTAGAGGATCACAAAATTCCCTCCCATTACGCCTAATGAAACTCTGCTAATTTGTGCATCCATTAAAAAATAAGGGGTCTCTATGCTAAATAAGCGTGATCGACAAAAAGATATTACTTCGCATTTGCTCGTGTTCAAGGGCAACTTATTCTGAGCGGGCCAATCACAAAAGACATCAGGCTCGTCAGCATACAATGGACACTTACAAAACTTGAAATACTGAACAACATCGATAATAAATAGTAAAGGTATCATTATGACCAGAAGGTATGACAAATTACAAGGAATTATAAATGATTCCTGATATCAGGAAACACTCCTCTTGAAAGACTCTCATTAAACAAATAAAGTAATGGTACAGACAAAACAAGCGCACACTTATTCCAAATCCATGTGACGATACCATCAGGACCTGCACCAGCAGTGATATCTAACAATTTCAGATGAATTATAATTTCTGCGAGTTGGATTGTAGTATATGAATTATAGTGACCATTAATGATACCTGAAAAGTTAGATATAGGTTAGGGTTAATAAAAGAGGCCTGAAAAAATAATGACAAACGCGTCACATATTTCATGAGGACCTGAGAATGAAACATTATTGCATGACATAATTCTCGGATAGCCACGTGATTTTCTTTTTTGATTTATAGGTGGAAAAAAACGTTTAGTATTTATCAAAATTTCACTTTCGATCTGTAAAACATACATTTTGTAAAGAAAATAGTTGAAATACTTAAACTCTTTACATAAATCACGATACCTAGATTTGCCGTTAACATCGCCAGAACGCTTATAATTCTTAAACACTCTAGACTTATGATTTGCGAGATTTTTTAAGCAACGATTGAACCATGGCTCTATATACGTCGAACCCACAAAGACCTTCGTTTAATTAAAAGTGGCGTGTGAGGTATGCTAGAATGTCCCGCTAAATCCGGACAAGATTCTTATGTCGATGAATTCGCAAGATGAAAAAATTAAGTCCAAAAAACGTCCAAACTCGCTAAAAACTAAATGATAGACGAAATATAATAATACTTTAATTTTGAATGTTAATTAATTAATTCGTGTAATTTCTAATGACCGGTTACATATTAGAAATTACACGAATTAATTAATTAACATTCAAAATTAAAGTAAAATTAGCTGACACAGAAATATAGCTGTGTGAATGTCGTGAAGAAAAAAATTGAAAGAGAATTTGTCTGATTCGCTAGTAAATGTGTGTATGATTCGCTAGTAAATAACGTACAGTACATTCTGTATATGCATATAGATTGTAAACCGTGGTATAGTCAGTCAAGTCGCCGCGGTCTGATGAGAAGCTTGATTTTTTCATAATCATAAGCTCATCAGTTCGAAACTGGATTAAATTCTCTTACAATCTTCCCAACATATTAAAATCATATAAATTAAAATTAAATACATAGAATTCTGTCTATCAGTCGGTTTCATTGAATGATTGTTCGTAAATACTAATATACTTCTACGTGTTAATTTGTAAAAACACATTTAAAATGGTCTAAGGACCGGTTGAATATTAGAAATTACACGTATTAATTAATTAACGTTCAAAATTAAAGTAAAATTAGCTTAGACAAAAATAGAGCTGTGTGAATGTCGTGAAGAAGAAAAATTGTAAGAGAATTTGTCTATTCTGTATATATAGAATGTAAATTGTGGTATAATCAGTCCAGTCGCCGCGGCCTGATGAGAAGATTGATTTTTTCATAATCATAAGCTCATCAGTTCGAAACTGAATTAAATTCTCTTACAATCTTCGGAACATATTAAAATCAAATAAATTGAAATGTAATAATGATAATACATTACAGGGCCAGTACAGAAAACTTTTCACTGCTGTGCACCGAATAATTATTATATCCATGACTATAGAAGAAATAATTTAATTACAATTTGATACTTTACATGATAAAATATGCCCATTGCGAATAGTTTTAAATTATGAATTTAGAAAATACTAACTGAATATCTAAACATGATAAATTCTCGCTGCAAAAAAGTGCCTACAATAAATTAAAATTAGCTGAATTCTATTTGAAAGTCTTTGTCTTTATACAAAATATTATTAAGGTATAATGATATTGTAATGAAAATAGGAACCGATTTCCATCCTACGAATCGTCGTATTCGTAAAATTTAATTGTAAACAAATGTATCGCATTACTTACACGTACAAAAATCAGTCCCACTGTTAAAACAAATTTTCTGAGAATTAAATCCGATTCCATTTAACCGTATACAAATTTAATGTAAACAATATCCAAACATACAACATTTATCAAAGGCAACACATGAGACGCGACATCAATCTCACTTAAAATAATCACAAAAAAAAAGGTTTCTAAATGATGACAAAATGAGAATATTTAACCCCTATTGATGGATTTTATTAATAAAATTTGACAAAAAAAAAAAAAAAAAATCATCGAATAAAAAAAAACAAAAATTAATAAAATTGATTTAATTTTCCACGAACAATTTATTTAAAAATAAAAAATGAAAAATGAAACAAATTTTTTTGTGTTCACAATTTCTAAGCAATAACACTAAGCACGATAAATAAAATAAAGTCGAATACGTACACACAAATTGGAAATTTAATAGGAACGATATTTATTTTTTATTATTTATTTATAATTATATTTGAAAAATCAACAGAAAAACCACGTACTTACAATCCTATTCAAAATTATTTGTACCATTTGTACCTACTTAGTTCTAGGAGAAATTAAAGTCTATACCCACAAATTTGTTCTGATTATTATTTGTGTAATATGGAAAAAATTAAAATAAAATAGTAAATCAATTAAATTTAATAGATTATTTTCGGCTAATTAATTAACGATATAGTCACTCATATGTAGCCTCTATAACATCTGCAAATGAATCTTATACCACTCGGTGTTCTTAGTACCCTGCTACATATTTTTGGTCTTAAAGCAAAACCCTTCCCTGGCCGAGGCAAATAATTATATTCAAGATTTTTGTATAATTTCATAGAAATGACTTTTCTGAAGAGCAAATTGAAGACCAACTAGTTTATCATCAACCAGGAATGTTACCACATGCAATAAATCGAAATTGAACATTGAAGAAAGACAATGAATTAGAGTTGCATGAAAAATTTAGCAGGTACAAATAATTTTGGTTAGGATTGTATTATAAATGGAGGCAAAGTAAAAAAGTAAAAATAAAAAATTGAAAATCTTTTTCCATTCAACTTTGTTTACTTTACCCTTTTATTATTTAAGAAAAATTACCTCGATAATTTTGTTATAAATAAATAATAATACGAACCACAATAATAAAAAATTATTCTTTCTTTATAAGTATGTACATACAAGAAAAAATGATACAACAAAAAGCTCTAATAATAATAATAATAGAATAACGATACAATAACAACACACACCGAAAATACATATTTCTTGATAACTTCAATTATTTCCAATTAAATGAGTCTTATGCTTTGTATACTCTTATAAAAAACCAAATTGTTTCGTTTTTTTATAGTCGTTTCTTATAAAATATTCAATTTATTATATGTATTTCAAGACTTATCGTTAAGTAAATGCAAAAAAAGAAATGAAACGAAATTTAAAACTCTTTAAGAATTTAAGATATCTCTCCACATAAAAAAAATATATTGGTAAGTTTAATCGAATGGTTTCGAAAACGAAATGAAAAAAATAAATTTTATGATTATCAAAATAAGAAAACTTTTTTTCTTTTTTTTCAATTTTAATAAAAAAAAAAAAAATCTCGATGAAGGTAAAAAGGTTTCGCATTTATATAGATACGAGTTAAGGTTTTTTGTGGTTTCCATCATTCGAAGATGAGCAGGAGATTGAAACACGTGCATTTATTTTCTGTATCTATGGAAGATTTTTGGTTATTCACATAGGTAGGTAGAAGTTGGGCAACTCAAAAGTAGTTTATTAATCAAGAAAATTTGCATTTCCAGACATTCTGTTTTATTAATGAAAACTACCAAAAGTTTTTTCCTAAAAACCGATTACCGATTTAAAAACTAAATAAAATAGTTTTTAACATATCTGGTAAAAATCAATATTTTATTCTTCAATATTTCTTTATAACAAACAAAAAATTTAAACAAATATTAAATTCTTCAGAAATACTACGAATTGGTAACAATTTCTGAATTCGTAATAAATACTATATCATAAATTGTTAGTACACAACAAGTACATAATATTAATTAATCTCAATAACTATGTTTTTTATTTATGGCACATCGATAATCAGAAACCAAAAGATTTTATTTTCTTGGAATATTGATATTAAAGAGAATGTTGAACACAGAAATTTAAAACGTTCGCAACAAAATCGTTTTTTGGTGTCATTTGCAGCTCTGACTAAATTTCCTGGTTTTGGTAGTGATTATAAAGAAATGTACAATGTACATCTAGGCTTAGGATTCTTAGGTAAAGACATTTTTTTTTTGGGAAATCCAAACCAAAAACTTGTTGGATAGTTATTCTTTTTAAAACTTATAAAAACGAATAAGCCCTACATATATGTTACCACATATTTTTAAATAATTTTATTCCAAATATTTCTAATTTTTCTTCAAGAATAGATAACGTAATTCGACTTTCATAGCTCAAAATTTGATAAAGCAAAATATTTTATAAGCCAAATTTTAAATTTAGGCCGACAAATATTTTTTTTAGAAGTTAAAAATGTTTCACTTTGGCCTAAACTCCCCTAACTAAAATACTTATCTCATATAAACGTCAAATTAAAATATCACATTGATATTAAACAGAGCATACAATTTTTAGAGGGCGAGTAGGCAAGAAGGAAGAGACGCAACAACTTCAACAACAACATGAAGCAAGATTTGCCATGGTTAGCACAAATTTGGGTGACCACATGATAATGAAATGAAATCGGGCCCTCCCTCACCCCAACCACCGATGGAAAAAATAGTGAAATAAAAAAAAAAATCCTTACAGCTTTTAAAAAAACTAGCGGCACCAATGGAGAAAGCTGATTAGGCGAATATGTTGTCTTATGGATTACAATTGTCAAAAAAAAAAAAAAATTGACTAACAAAACGAAATTGAAGAACGAATTAACGCCATTAGGGAATTCCCAGCTCCAACTTCAATCAAAAGTATACATCGGTTCGTCGGTATAGTAAATTAATACCACCGATTCATACCAAAACTCGCTAAAACACTAGCATCAATTCACTGCCACCTGGCAGCTTTACTGAAAAAGCCCAAGACAGCCAAGAATTTCTCTTGGCCTGACGAATGTCAACACGCATTCACGTCACTAAAGGCTGAATTGGCCCAGAAAACACTTCTGGTACACCCACTGAGCGACTCAAAGCTCAGCCTAACCACCGAAGCATCAAACACTGCTGTCGGTGCGGTACTGCAACAGTACAATAACGAGTGTTGGGAACCACTGGGATTCTTTTCAAATAAACTCTCGGATGCCGAAAAGAAATATTCCGCATTCGATCGGAAATTACTTGCAATATATCTGGCAGTCAAACACTTCAGATATTTTGTCGAAGGTCAGGACTTCACCATTTACACTGACCATAAGCCTCTAACTAGAGCAATTCAATCTAAAACTGAACGTAATCCAAGGCAATCGCGCCACTTGGATTACATTAGCCAATTTACAATGGACATCCAACATGTTCACGGACATGACAATGTTGTCGCGGACACACTATCCCGCACAACTGACAACGAAACGACCACAGTTGAGACTCACATCGACTTGCACAAATTGCAACAACCCAAAAAGCAGACCTAGAACTTAAGAATTTATTTTCTGGTTCCGAATGTCACACTAGTTCATCAATGAAACTAGAGCTTCTTAAACTACAGTGTGATTTTGTTGTGTACATGGGAATTTACTCACAGGGAGTTTTGTATACGTACACCATGTAAAGTACATATAAAATTTTGTTACTGTGTATTGTCATTTATTTTATTTGTGTTCGTGTGGTATTTGTACCAGTAAGCATCAAAAATTATTCAATCAAGTGAAATCGGTTCAAATTTTTTGGTGCTTGTCTTCCTATGGGAATATTTTTCCTCGTGCTTTTTAGATTGGGAATATGGGAATATTGACATTTTGAATTGCATGTTTTAGGTTTACAATTTATTTTGTCAATTTACAATATAATAAAATTTTGTTTTAGATTGAGAACAAATTTAAATTAAATTAAATTAATATACATATATTGTAAGTAATGAATATGTGTAATACATTAGTTCGTACATTATAGTGGAGTATTTATAATACATGTACACGTACAATATAGTGGAGTATTTATTTTTTATCTATAATTTTAATATATTATTTAAAAATCTAATATAATTAATATTCTAAATCCCAAATATTTTAAAATTAAGAACGTTCAGTAACACATCAACATTTGAAAATACTGTTGCGTTCCGGTTATTTACTCCCATTCTCTCATGTACACAACCAAATCGCAGTACTCGCCTCGAAATCATCTGCGAAAAATCTACTGGGAACAATCGAGTATCACGATTCGGCGTTCCCCTTCATATCACAACTGATCAGGGAACACCATTCGAGTCTAAAATTTTCACATAGTTAACAAAACTCCTTGGATCACATCGGATACGTACAGCGGCTTACCATCCGCAAGCCAATGGCATGGCCGAACGCTTTCATCGGCAACTCAAAGCTGCACTAATAGCCAGAAGCAACACAATTAATTGGAGCTCGGAAGTACCAATCATACTTCTTGGAATCCGAACAACAGTGAAAGAAGATCTGAAGTGCTCACCAGCGGAACTAGTTTACGGTCAAACCATCAAGCTATCTGGTGAGTTTTTCGTCGAAAATCCTCTTTCACAAGTACCAACTAGCGACACAGTCATCGACTAACTGCAACAAACCATGCAGAATCTTGTACCCAAACCAACTCGTCAATCCAAACAAGATGATATTTTTGTTCCGAAATCGCTCGACAACTGCGATTTTGTTTTCATTAGAACAGACAAGGTTCGCACGGGATTATCTCCTCCCTACGAAGGTCCGTATAAAGTTATACGTCGACTGCGAAGGAATTCCAACATTTCAATTGACCGACTCAAAACGGCATTTGGAATCCTGTGTTCAGCTGAGCATACCTCAAGCCGACGAACACACAAAACCGTTCGTATAGCTGCGACTCATTCAATCATTCTATAGAAAGGGGATAATCACTTGCGGGGGAGTCCTGTAGCGACTCACTCATTCAATTTACATGTTCAATTATATATTTCCAACGTCAAATACATTCATTCATATATTCCAAACGAAAAATATATTCACTTATATATTACACTCATCAATTATACCTACACATTCACTCATTCGGTAATTTCTTCACATTCGCTCATCGCTACCATTAGTTCCATTACATATAGTATATATAGTGTGAAAATTAAGATGAGTGTTTGTTTTTTATTTCGGATTCTTCGGAATCAGTTTTTCGGGCTTGCTGACAAGCGTGAAGCGACATGAAAAATACAGTATTAAAATTGTAATGTGAATGGCAAAATATATTATTTTTAAGAAAAGTATGCTGTGAAAATTTTGATCTATTCTGACTTATCCTTCAGTTTGCGCGTTAATTTGCACTCTGTTTGTGACGGCTGAACTGAACGAAAAGTTCTTCAAGATTCGCTGGTCAGTAAGCATGAACTTTCTGTATATCGCATTCTTACTTAAAGTTCTTACTGACTCGCTGGTTCCTCGCTGGCTTGATCAATCAATCAATCAAATAAACGTCAAATTAAAATACATATCAATAGTTTACTGCACATTATTTGACGATCCGGAGTTCTTCTAGAAAAGCAGATTTTGTTATTGTTGTTTTATTCGTTAAAGTACGTCCTTTGACAAAGATAAAATACCACGTCGTGATATTTATCTGATTAAGGCAAAATATGGAAATGTATGTAACAGAATTGATCGGAATTGAAATTGAATGAATCAAACCAGCCTTAAAATTCCTTAAACTATACGAACGTAGCAACAGGATGTTATTCATATTCAAAATAGGCTCGAACGAAACCCAATTTTTAATCCGAAAAGTTCCAAGTTATTATATGTTTGAGGGAAATGTTAAATGTAAATTTGATTACAAATTAAACTAAATTAAAATCTAAAGATAACAAAATTAGCTTCAATTCTAAATTGGACGCGTAATGATTGTGAATGAAACTTTAAGTAGAATAATTAGGCAAAATTTTAAATTTAATTTATAAATGAAATTAACTCAGAATTCAAACATGAATTTTAGTAAAATATTGAGTACCATTTACGTGAGAAAACTTAACATATTGTTTGTCAACATACGTTTGTGAATTTCAACAAATCGTATTTAAAATGAATTCCCAAATGTAATTGAATAAATTCTTGAATAGGAACTCAAATTTGATTTAAAAATTTAAAAATTGAATTAGAATTACAAACTAGATTTGAATATCTTGTGTTTAATATGAATCAAAACTAATCGCAGTTTTCAGCAGAACTTTGCTATAAATAGAGTTTGAATTCCAATCTTTGAATAAAAATTCCAACCAGGGCATGACTAAATATTGAGTGGATTCAAAAAAAAAAAACCTACGGTTTTAAATCTATAAATTTTCAGTTTGAAATTAAACAGATACAGTTTTAATTGAGTTACAATTTGAAACGCGACACCTTCTAATAATTTGAGTTACATTTAAAATATAAATCAAGAAAACGTTTCTGGATTAAACTAGCTACATTTTGCATGGAATTTAAATAGTGCAAATCTTTGTACAGTATTACTTGAGTTAAAAATTGGTTGGCAAATTTAGATTAGAAATTGATTAGGACATTCTACTTGGTTTTGAGAAAAAATTTGAGTGCAAATTTGGTGTTATAAACTAGACATAACTCAAACAAAATTTTAATTACAATTAGGTAAGAATTGAGTTGCAATACGAGATTTGGTCTCAAACAACCAACAAAATTTCCTTAGTATTTAATTTAGAAATTTGTATCGGAAATTTTGAGAGAAATTTGAATTAGGAATTTAAATTTAAAAAAATGGTTTTGGCATTCCAAACCAAATAAAATCTTTGGTAAAATTATGTATAGGAATTGAGTTACAACTCGAATTTTGATTTCATAAAATTTTGAGGGAAATATATTGTAAGCTTACATTGCACAATAGATTTGCTGTGGATTTTCAATTAGAAAATTGGATCAAAAAATTAAACTGGAAAAGAAAATAGTTTTTATGGATTCGAATAAAACCTTGGATGGATCCAGAATAAAATTAGATTACAATTCCATCTCGATTTAAATCAACTGTGAGGGATATTTTAATCCGAAATTGAGTTAAACTCCCAAACTTGAATGTTTGTTAATTGTAATTTTGATCACGCTCATTGAATTAAATTGAAATGAAAATTTGAGTGAAATTTATAGTTTTAACAAATATTTAGATATTCTGCTAATTGATTATTGTAATTTTCGTTTTAATATGTGAATAGTATTCACTCTAGTAACAAAGTTTAAAATCAAAATGGATTAGAAAAAAATTAAGATTTTTGCTCTGAAATTTAGTTCCAAACAGTTTTCGAAGTTGACCAAACTTATAAATGGAATTTTGGACATAAATCCAGTCTAAATTGGTCAACTGCATTCGACAGAGACGAAATTGATAAAGAGATCGAAGAGAGAAAATTAGCCTGAATTCGAAACTAGATATAATGAATTTGAGTGAAATTTTAAGTATAAATTGTTTTCTTTATTTTGCATTTGGGAATACATTTTCAAAAATAAGTTTAGCAAAATATTTAATGCCCTTTTTTAGTTCAACTAGAAAATCAGGAATCCAGCAAAAATCTGAAAGAATTTTGTTTTAAGATGCATACCAATTTTAAACCGTAATTGAATAAAATCTTAAGTAAGAACTTACATTAGGTATAGAGTTTAACAGACTGTCTTAAACAACAGTTTGAGTGAATTTTAAAAATTTAGTTAATTATTCGAGCAACATTTTTATTTATAACGGGGTAAAACAAGATTTGAACAAAGTTTGGACTAAAAATTCAATTTCAATTCAATCGAGAGTTTGAGCAAAAATTTGTATGCAATTTAATTAAAAAACATTTTGAAAAACGAGCTTCGTTTCCTTAACACATTAACGCAAAATTATGGGTGCAATTAAGCTAGAAATTTTGTGATATTTTGTTTACAAATTAAATAAAAATTCCAACCTAGATTTTTCTAAATGTGATTGATTAGAAATATGGCAACTTCAGCAACTTCAGTGCATTTTAGAAATTTATTGAGAATTTATTTGAGTATTATTAGAAATACTGAGTTAAAGTCGAATTTAAAAATCTAGTTTGAATCGAAAGGTTTGTTAAATTTGTATCAGAATTTTGAAGAGAAATCTGAGTAAGTATCAAAATATTTGAAGTTTAAGCAGTAATTGAAAAAAATATTGAGTAGAAATTGAATTTGAATAGTAATTTGGACTTGAGCAAAAATATGAGAGTTGAGTTTGTATTTCGAATTGAACTGGCAAGAGAAAAATTAAAGTCTAAGTTAGAAATATAAAATCGATTTGAGCAAAATTTTATGTTTAGTGAGGGCCAAAAAGTTGTTTTTGAATTCCAAAATTTTGGTTGCAATTAGATAGAAATTTTGTGATATTTTGAGTACAAGTACGCTAAGTTCCAAACTCTATTTGAAAAAAAAAATTGAGGAATTGATTTATAATTTTTTAGTGAAATTTAAAATACAAAATTTATAATTTCAGCTTTCATTTTAAAATGATTGGATATGCGAAGTTTGATATTCCAAACTAAATTTTAATTGCAATTAGTAAAAATTGCAATACGAAACATGATTGCAATAAAACAACAAAATTATTTAGTATCACCACGATGTATAAAAGAAAATGAATTCTAAAGTGTAATTGATTATAATCTTGATGGTAACTTAAATTGAAAATTGTGTTTGAAATACAATTTGATTTGAGCAAAAATATGATCGTAATTTAGTTTTTCTTAGATTAAAACTTGCTTTAATAGCGCGAATCTATTAGCCTCAACCGTCACGGTGTTCTTTTCAAATAAGTATCGCTTACCAATCCAAATTTTTATAAGTGTATGGATGTGGAACCATTTTTGGACTACTTTTCCAGCACTTTGTAGTCCAGGAGAGCTAGTTTATCCAACTTTGTAGCCAAGAACTTGATAATTTTTTTTGTTACTGAGTGAATTGAAATCCTCTTAAGATAAGGTCTAGTTTTGGTTTTATTTTCAAAATATGACCACATATTTTTCATTTTAGTTTTACCACATAGTTTGCAATTTTAGTTACATGTTTTAGGAACATATTTTTGATTTTTTAGAACCTAAAAATCCTAAGCCTACACATTACAATTAAAAGTCAGCTTAAACGTCTGTAACTCACACTTGTTAAATAAGTTTAGTACCACATCAGTAATATGTGCTACCAGTAGGCTCACGATGAACTTACTTGGCACAAATAGGTGCAAGCCCATAGAAACTTAACCACATCGTAAATAATTATTACTGAAAGTATTAGAAAAGTATTTTTACGTTTTGTATAACTTTGTGCTTTACACAATTTAGGGAAAATAGCATGTTACTTGCATGTGGCATTGAATGACGAACGTAAGCGAGAAGAAAAAAAATCAACGATTCCGCTATACATACATCCACATCAATGATGCTGCATAATAAACAATTCAATTTAATAACCCGAGTACACAAAGAACACAAGCGGGAACCATATGTCAACACATAAACTCGGAAATTTATTCGCACCAACCAAAAAAAAAAACATGAGGCACAAACCAAAAAATCAATAATCACAATCTACCAAACGTAAACAAAATAAAACTGAATCAGAATTGCAAAACGAAAAAAAAAAAAAATGGAATAATAAAAAATCGAGAAACGATTTTTTTTTTTTTTTGAAAATGTTTTTCTTTTAAAACCTAATTATAAGCCAAAGAATAATAAAATCGCTTTGATTTACTTTTCCTTACATATGTATGTACATATTCGAGAACCAAAGAAAAAATCGTAAAATAGTCAAAGATATTTTACCTTTTCAACTTGAGAGTTTATTTGAAAAATTAATTTTTTGTTATTTTGACATTTTCAGAATTCCAAACTAACCATCAAACAGATCATGGAGAAGTCAGAATTACTAAAAAAAAGTCGATTTGCTCTTATTACCTGCGTGTTACACATACACAGTATGATGCGGAAACCAAAGAGAAGAAGACAAATTATAAGCCTTAATTTTGATAATTGGAAATGGAAAAACCAGAAAATTTGGTGACAATAATAGTATGAATTAATTTTTGATGTTATCAAATCAATGAATGACCACAAAAGCAATTTCGGGTTTGGAAATCTTCTGATAATTTGCCATTTTTTTATTTTGTTTTATATTTTTGTGACAACATTTTATGTACAAACGTCATTTAGTCATAATGTTTTTCTCAACAAAAGATTGAAAGCGAAATGAAAATGAGTTTCTATAAAATCAATAATTTTGTGTGGATGATGCTGATGATAGATAAAATGTTGTTGGTGGTAGTTTAGCATAACCACCACTATCCTGTTGAAAATAGAGGTAAATATACGCTTTATGTAATTTTCATGTTTGAAAATAAAAATTTTCATTTTTTTTTTTTTTCACTTTATTTCGCTATAAATGACTTAACAAGTGTGATGGTTTGATATGGGTTACTATTCTTTAACATTTTTAAACTACATGGGTGCCGCTTGCAAATAATCTAATACCCTAGACACACTGCGATTTAATAAAACTGATTCAGTGAATTTTTGGAGATTAGTTGCAGTGTGTTCACCTCGATTTTAGCTAATCCCTTTGTTTTTGCATAGAATACTTAAACTAGTTTAGCTAAATCGGATTTATTAAACCACAGTCTGTCTAGGGTATAAGGGTAATTAAACAAAAATCTGTCTTGTACCTTTTAAGATGTACTATTTAACATAATTCCGCTCTCTTGTAATTAAAAGTTACTAAAGTCATGAAACATTATCAAATTTTATTGAATTAATAAGAAAAAATAATTAATTCTGAAATAAAAGCGTTTTCATTTATGGGCTTTATGAAGTTGGGCATTCAAAAATTTCTGATAAACTTCTTAAAAAGAAAGCAAAATTCTAAATTTTACAAAATTCTTGAGATTTGTAAAAATATTAAATTAATTTTTTAAAATATTGTTCCAAGATAAAAATTATAAATTTCCAAATTGATACAATTTGTAGACAATTTAGTAATCCTAGAACTTTCGCAATGGGAAGCATTTATTTTTTATCCTGTAGTGGTAATACCGGACTGTTTTATGCTTTCATAAATTCTGAAAATTCATTAATATGTATATTTTTTTTTAAAACATTTATCTTTGCACTTGAAATATTTCAAATTTCAAGATTTGTATTCTCGAAAAGTATTTTCAGGGAGAAATACACATTTCTGATTCTTTCTCCGTGAGACGGGAGAAATGACGTCACAATATTTTTATGTGAAAAATACTTTCTATCATCGATAATTTTTGGTCGTGAGAATACAAATAAATTTGTTTGACATTTGATGTTTATCTTTTAAGTATATTTAAAAAAGTTAAATTTTTTGGATGAAATGGATAAAAAAATAAAAGCGAAACGGGGTAGTGAGCAACAGAAGACTTGGGCTCACGACAGACAATTAATTACATTTTTATTTATTTAAATGCATACAGTATACATTTAAAATTATATTGATTTGTATATTTACGTCGGTTGATAGAGCACGACCAAAAGCTAATTTAATTAACCAAATGTTTTTTTATATTTTGTTCACGTTTTTATGATTTTATGTAGACTGTACGGAAAAGGTCATCATGCCCAACTTCAAGTCGCCATAAATAAAAGTGAGGTTAATGGGACTAAACAACGAAAACATTTGCTGGAGCTTCAACAAAGGTTTTTTGTCTATGACACCACAAGCTTCGTCGGAGACGACGATGTAATTGAAATTGGAATAATGGTATGAATTCCCAACACTATTGTTTATTCCATAATGATGAGTTTATCGATTTTGATATAGGCATATTGTCACTGAAAACAAAATATTTTTATATTACAACACAAACCCCTAATCTATTTACGTAAATATAGTTGATTATTTATACAAATTATTGCTTATAATTATTTAAATATTTTTTTTGTTCAAAATAATTATTTTTGACGATTTCGTCTACGTCTTGTTATGACAATCCGAATGGTTATCGAACTCAAAAGTTTTATTAAATCTTAAAATTATAAATATACTTATAAATATTTAGAAGAAACAAATTGTTTCAAAATACAAAAGCTTTTGACAGGTGTCTAAAAAAGCAGAATAAACAAAATATATTCACCCAAAGAACATAAAATGATAAAATGTATTCAGTAATATAACATAGAATGAAAAAAACTGAAATCCGCGTTGCATTCAGCTAATGTTTTTCATTGAGTAAGCTTTTAAATATAAATTGTTTCTGTGACGCTTTCTCATTCAAATTTCAACGATATGTTCATCGATGCGTTATTTTGTGAATTGCTTTAATAAAATCGTAATTTTAAGAAAAACGGATTTACCAACACAATTCACAGCATTTAAAAGACACAAACCATTTAATCAGTTTAGAAAACGTCAACATTCTCGAAAAGCAAAAATTTTTTGCAAGTACAAATTCTCTAAACATTGTGAAAGATTTTGGGTTATTGGTAATTCGGTATATTGGTAAATTGTCTAGGCTATGCGTTTCTATGATAAATGGGTTTATTAAATTTGCTTTGCAAAATTAAAATTTGTATAAAAGAAACAATTTTGATATAAGGATTTCATAACGCTTTTGAGAATGATTCCAAATCGGAATCGCAAACTAAAGATGTAATTAGTTTTTTAAATGAAAGGAGCCCTAAACCAATATTTAAAAATTTGTTTCACCCAAAACAAAAGAACTCAAAAAATGAAAATAGGTATTTTTTGTAATGTAGGGGTCAAAATCTAAAGGAATAAAAAAATATCGATTTACATTTCTCTATCGAGCTACGGGTTAACTGGGTTTATTTGTGTATATGTTGTAATGTTTTAATATGGTGGTCAGGTGTGATGTTGCTCGGGGGATTCAAGTTAACAGTTGCGGTCAGCTCCGTAACTTGCAACTTCCACAAGTGCTCGTGTTACCTCCACGTGGTGACCGCTGGTAACTAGATTGGTGATTCTTTGGCTTCTAGGCTAAAACACGGCGCTAAAGGAGTCAACCTTAAATAAATCGCTGGGCTGGGCTGGGTTAATGTGTTAATCGTACCGTGCCGATAATCGACCAGCCTGGGGGCCCAGCTTTAAAACTAGCTCAGCCGCTAACGGTGGATCCGGATACTTGGCGCCCTCCGGATTAAGTAGCCGTCTGTGTACTGCGGATCTCTGCACAGATGGACACTTCTTTCTCCGCTACTCGTGGGAACAATTATGGATCTTGATAAGAACAAAACACAACAAAAAGAGTCCGGCTCTCTAAAAAATCCGGAAAATTTGGACAACGAGACTCGGCTCTGTAGGGCTGACTGACTCCGAGCCTTAGCCACCACCCACCTGAAAGTCCTGTCGGGAAATCCAGGACCTGCTCCGACTTGTCGGGATGCGGTCTGGCACAGGAATCAGGTGAAACTGACTGCCTGTGCAGATCAGAGGTCCCTGCTGCTTTATAAGAATGCAGTGGGGGGACTTGGCGAGGTATGGCCTGGAGCCAGCCTTGCTGTGATTGATACGGAGGAGATCCCCTGCAGACCAAGAGCTAGCGTGTACATCCCTTCGGAGCCTAGTGATCCGAATGTGATACTCCAGTTGTTGCAGTTTGGCAACCCGGAGTTGCCAACGCACAACTGGAAAGTTGCTAAGATCGAGGAGACAAAGGCTAACTATAGGTCAGCTGTTATCATTTTAAACAGGGAGTCACTGACTACACCGAAAAAAACCAACGGTTTAATCAACTATGGTTTCAGTGCAGCCACACTCAAGGTGTACAAGAAGGACGCGGACAAGCCGGAGGCTCCGAAGTCATCTTCAGGAAATACCGCGGTACTTGATAGCCCATCTGCGTGCGTGGAGGTAGCCAGCCAAGGGGAAACTCTCTCCACGGACACAGAGATGTCAACGTCCATGGAATGTTTAAAGAGGCTCTCAGAGGACTTCTTATCAGGGGATGACTCTGATGTTACTGTGGTAGAGAAGAGGCTGTAGAGATGACACTGACATTTCTTCAAGTCAACCTTCACCACTCTAAGACAGCATCAGCTGCTCTAATTTTAAAAATTGGGAAAGAAGCGACAGATGTCGTCTTGATTCAGGAACCTTGGGTCACTGAAGACCAGGTACTTGGGCTCAAGACTCCCTATTATAGATTAATGCACGCGAAAAAAGAAGGTGAGGTTCGGTCGTGCATTCTCATTAAAAATAACATAAGCTGTTTTCTGTTATCACATTTCAGTAACGGAGATGTACTCGTAGCAGCGGTCAGCATTGAGGTCGATAAACGAAACCTCTGGCTATTATCAGCTTACCTGGCTTATGATGAAGTGGATACTCCACCAATCATTCTAGGTGAAGCTAATTTTGGAGGCTGACAAGCGCAAGGTTGGAGTCATCCTTGAGAGTGATGCAAATGATCATCACACGATCTGGCGAAGTACGGACACAAATGAACGAGGTGAGTTACTCCTTGATTACATTTTAAGTACTAACCTTCATAACATATATACATAGGCAATAAGCCTTTATAACTAGTAATAGACAGGAAGTATTGGATATTACTCTTGTCTCAAGCTTTCTGGTTTATTAAACTGGAGAGTGTCGGAGGACCACTCCTTTTCTGATCATTGTTATCTTCAATTTGAAATGGACTTGACTGAAGTCCAATCTACAGAAACAGGAGGAAAACCAACTGGGATACCTTTAAAACTATTCTGGGTAATGGGTAATTCTGGAACTACCGGTTCCGGTGCCAAAACCTCCAAAAATGCGCAAGATCTCGGTGGGTTGGTGGACGAGTTGTCCAGCGCTTCTGATGAAGCGATACTGGGCTCTAGTCCCCTTAGCAGGCCTAGGGGTAAATCTCAACCACCCTGATGGTCCAAGGAGATTCAAAAAATACGTCGTAAATGCAAAAGACTCTTCAAAACAGCACAGAAAACAAAATCTACTGTAGACTGGGACTCCTATAAGGAAGTCCTCAAAATTTACAAATATCAATTGAGAAGTGCCAAGAATAGCACTTGGAGATTATACTGTGGCAAAATGCAGGAGTCTTCGGAGATGTCTAGGCTGCGCAAAGTACTAGCAACTGCTCCTTCCATCCCAAGTTATCTTCAACGTCCGGATGGGTTATGGACCACTAATAGTGCGGAATCGCTGGAACTTCTGATGGAGACTCATTTTCCTGGTTGTTCCGAATCTGTACCTACCACATCAGTAGGTAAAAGGGCAAGTAGCCTCATAGGCCAAATTATTAGCAGAAAAAAGATCCTGTGTGCGATAAACAATTTTAAACCATTTAAGTCGCCTGGACTCGATGGTATTATCCCTGCGGATATTCAACTACGGATCTAACCATTTCTGGTTAGAGCTAATTTTCAAAGGCAGCCTGGAACTATTTCACAGTCCTAGCAAATGGACAGAAGTAAAAGTTGCTTTCATACCTAAGGCGGGAAAACGCTCACACTGCAAACCCCCCAAAGACCTTAGACCGATTAGCTTGTATTCCTTCATTTTTAAAACACTGAAAGACAAATAGAAGCTCATATTACAGGCACGATTGTGTCGGAAAAGTTGTCTAAATCTCAACATGCCTATTGTAAGGGGAGATATGTAGAGACTGCTCTTCATTCTCTTGTATTTTTCATTGAAAAATCTTTCGAATATAGAGACTACGCAATGGTAACCTTCTTGGATATTGAGGGGGCCTTTAACAATGTGCTTCCAGGGACTATAACTCGGGCACTTTCAGATCTGGGAGTGGATGAATCACTCAAGGACTGGATCGTCAGAAGATTTGCAAGCAGAGGTACGCCGCAGGGTGGCGTACTGTCCTCTCTCTACTTTGGAACTTGGTCATAAATGACCTGTTGCTGAGACTGGAGGACGATGGCTTCAAGGTGGTTGCCTATGCGGATGATGTTGCTATTGGTGTCCGTGGTAAATATCCCGGCACTCTTAGTGAGCTTATGCAAAATGTCCTGGGCACTCTTTCATTATGGGCCAATGGCTGTGGGTTGAATGTGAACCCACCCAAAACCAAATTGGTTCTCTTCTCTAGGAAATATAAACTTCCTCACATCGATTCTCCCACTTTAAATGGGTTCAGCTTCACTTTTACAGTTGAAGCGAAGTTTCGGGGTCTCGTTTTGGATAGCAAATTATATTGGAAACCCAATATTCTGGAAAGGGTAAAGAAAGCTTCGGTAACGCTATACTCTTGCAAAAATGCCATTGGGAAAGAATGGGGGCTGGAGCCCCGCATCCTACATTGGCTTTATACCGCAGTAGTCAGACCCATACTCTTGTATGGGGTAATAGTCTCGTGGCCTGCTCTGAAAAAAACTGTCAACCATAAGCTGTTGACAAAAGTTCAGAGAACAATCTCTCTGTGGATTAGTGGTGCACTGAGGAGCACATCCACTCAGGCACTAGAGACTCTGCTATTTTTGATTCCTCTAGATATCTTGGGGAAACAGTTGGCAGCTTGTACTGCCATACGGCTAAAATCCATCTTAATTTGAACCTGCAACAATACAGGGCACTCATCTATTTTGTGCAACAAACAAATTCTCAAAACCGCCGACTATACTGTCCCGTCACTATCTTTTGACACAAAGTTCCGGACTTGGATCCCATTCAGGGAGGACTGGATGATGGGTGCAGTTTTGGAACCAGGAGTTATAAACTTCTTCACTGATGGTTCAAAACGGGACGAGAAAGTCGGGGCTGGAGAGTTCTGCGAGGAACTTCTGTTAAATCTCTCCTTCCGTCTCCCCGACTACTGTAGCATTTTTCAAGCTGAAGTAACTGCCATAAAGGAAGTCGTAGACTGGTTGAGGTATAATGTATTGTAATATCAGTTTGTGGTATTCGCATATATACGGACAGTCAGGCTGCCATTAAATCGCTTCAATCACACCTCTTTACGTCGAAAGTAGTCCAGAACTGTCTCTCATCTCTTAACGAGATGGCAGATCAGTTCAACATCCACATTTTATGGGTGCCAGGACATTTCATAAGCACAGGGGATATAAACGCCGATGAACTGGCTCGACGTGGTACAACGGACCACTTCTCAAAAAGCAGAAAGGATATTGAAATGCCTGTTGCGGTATGCAAACTGCTGCTTCAGGAAGAAGCTAGCAAGCTGACGAGTGACAGATGGTCAAGTATCACCTCTTGCGTAATAACTCGGCAGGTCTGGCCAAAGTTGGACTTGGCGAGATCCAAACAGCTGATCTCACTTCAGCGAAGTCAGATCAGTGTGGTTGTTGGAGTGATTACGGGGCACTGTCTCATAGGGAGGCATGCGAATAGACTTGGTGTCTTCTCACATGACTACTGTCGTAGTTACGAGGACGAAGAGGAGGAAGAGACAGTACTTCATCTTCTTTGCACCTGCTCTCGTCCGGCACCTAACAGACTAAATGGTATGGCTATGGACCATTTTTGTGTCTATGCCTGGTCCTTGTGGACCGCCACCCAAACCTAACCTAACCTAATGTTTTTAATTAAATAAGTCAAATTTACCAAAATAAATTTTGGTGAAAATCAAATAATTCTGATTTGAACACGGCTTTGAAAGCGTACTTTTTTTAAAAAATAAAGTACTATTATTGAGCAAGGAAATTGAAAAAGGGTCACAGGCAATACACTGATACTTCCAATAGTTTATTTATTCAAAAATATCCATGGACGGATGAGGCGATTTAATAGTTCAACGGTATACCTGCAAGAGGTATAAAATAGGCCAGTAATCTCCATAAACAAAACATTTGCGCTTACCAGTTTGTCTTGCTAATCTCCATAAACAAAACATTTGCGCTTATCAGTTTGTCTTGCTGGCGAATTGGCGATAGTTTTATTATTTATATAAAAATTGTAGTTTAAAATATTTTGCTGAATAAAAGTCTGCAATACAGAAATTGAATTTTGATTGATGGTCTCACGTTTCTCAGTTTTATCAATAATCAGAGCCTTTGTTATTTCGGTGAATTTCAATTTTCCTAGATCACTGAAAAATAATCTGATATTGTGAAATTTATTGTCAAATTACCTTTTGAATGACGAATGTCACCTCAAAATTTCACTCTAGAGTCGTTTAAATAAAGCAGTTTCACTAAAAAATATAATACGATATATGGCTGTTACAGGTTGAGCAATCAGATTGAAACAGTCGCATTTCAGAGTTAATGCGAATTTAAAATTGCCACAGAAATCAATGTGTAAATGTGTAGTTGATTTCAATATCAATTGAACAATTGTATCCAAAAATCTTTTATTGAACTAATTTCAATATATAATGGTTGTTATTGGGCGTAAAAATATTGGGTCAATGCAAAATATTCCTAGAAGGAAATTTAAGTTCTATCCTAGAAATGTAATATTTACAATCATTTTTTTTTAAATGGCAATTCTGATCAGAATTGGAGCTCTGCATCATGTGAGAAATACCTGGTTTAGAAGTTGCTACAGATTTTTGTAATGAGTGAATAATTTACCAGGCGATTCTGGTGAAGGTTACCAAAATAATTAATAAGTGATGCATTTCAAAATTAGTTGTTCATTTTACAGATTTTATATCGTAAACTAAGGATATTATTGTAACAAACTATGGCAACCAGCACGTTAGAAATTACTTCACCTCAATATAATGTTAATGTTATGTTTTCGGAAACATTCATTAGGGTACGGTACGTCGTATTTAATACGTCTTATGCTACTATACATGTATAGTAAATATTTTGTGTTTTTTGTTGTTTGTGTATTTAAAAGAAATTAATTATTGCTGTAATTATTTCAAAACCATTTAATTTATAAAAGAAAATGAAAGGCAAATTAAAATTTTCCAACATTTTCATTTGGCAGGCTTACATTCTTGTTCGTAAAGCTTATATAGATGTATGTATGTAACAATAATAAAATTATAAATTATATATGTATACAAACATAAAAAAGGATATTAAAAGTCATTTATTCACTCAGTCTGTTTGTATAAAGGAATTTTTATGGTTGCTCCTTCATTTATGTTTCATACATATGTACGTATGTGTATACATATTATGGAATATTATGTTCTCTCTATCAAAATATGTTACTTTTCATATTATTATAAACATAAAGACATGGCGTCGTCGACGGATATATTTCATTCTGCCAAAATGAATTCAATACATCATACACCCGGATCTATCTCTCTATACACCATACTCTTATCTATAGTCTATATAAAAATGCCAAAATCCAACTACATACATCGTGTTTGAGAGACAATCGCTAACAGTAGAAAAGATGTACTCGTATATAAGACACTTTTTTGTTTGTTTGTTTGTTTGTTTTGCTGTTATTCCAACTAAACTTTTTACATTCTTTTCCTCTCGCCAACTAAATCCTTCCTAAAGCTTTTGTATTATTACTGTTATTTTTATTTTTGTTGATAACAACAATTTTATTATTGTTTTCTTTTTACTATATCTTATATCATTATTGTTATATTATTTTGATGCGAGTATTAGAAAAGGTGATGTAGGTTTAGATGGAATGTGATATGCTTGTGATTAAATGTGACTATATACAGTTGAACTAATCCACTGTGTGACGAATTTATATACATTTTCTCTATTTTGTAGACAAACCAAAATGATTTAATGTTGTAAATGTTACTCTCGTGCGTCGTTCAGCTAAACATCAATCTTACTTGTGCTGTTGGTATATTATGATTTGTTTAAAAGAAATCTAGCACGACGTGATTTGAAATTAAATTAAATTAATATTATCTTTTCATGTAACCATATTAAATTCAATTAATAATTATATAAATTTTTTTTTCCCTGCCCCGTTATAAAAATAATGTTGTAAAATCATAAATTATATAATGCTATCAGAAACAGAAAATCAATCAAATAAATTACCATTAGTGTTTATATTATGTATGTATAATACACGTACAATATGTATATTTGTATAGTGTACCGTGTATGTAGAGGTTCGGAAAATGGGGTTTTTATGACTAAATTTATTCGTTGTGATTTTTTAACTGTGATAAAAACGCTGTAAAGGAAAAATTTGCTCATTTCATTTTCAATTTTTAATGAACGCTGTATGTCTTTCAAATATAATTATTTTAATGTAGATAATGTTGTGATTGTGCGGCTTGTTTTACGTGTGTTTGTGTCGATATTTTTTAGTGCCATAAAAATTTCTATAATGGTGTTGTAAACGCAATAGGATAATTGAATAATTGTATATAAATCTACGCGTGAGGTAACTAACCGGCAATTAGCGAGCAAAAATAACGTAATTTGGCGGTTTGTTCCTCCTAATTATTCGATGTTGTTAATATAATAATTATTAGTAAATTAAGTCTCTTTTATAGAGGGTGTTTTAAGTGAGCCGATTGTACTGATAATAATTTATTTTTATGTTGTGTTATTAACTCTATTTGAGTAAATAACACTTACACCACTGAGAGCGACGAAACATTACTTATTACTTATGGTGACATATATATATACAATGATACATTATAATATAAACTGGTCGGACCTTTTCAAAAAACCTCCCACTCCTCAACTCGGCCACAAATTAATCCTCAACCGAACTCTCAGTTAAATCCAGATCAACTTCAACTCAAACCCTATTCAAGCCTAACTCGACTTCAACTGCACCCTCAATCCAACCCTAAATTCTACAAAAATTGAAGCCCAACACTACTTTCAGCTGAACTCCAACTCGACCCTCAACACGTGCGAACCCGTTCATGCGTAAATGAAGTCAGCTTAATCTAATTTTTACATCATCTTAGGCTTGTGCCTAAGAACTCAATGAAATCCTTAATTCAACCTCTAACTCGACCGCCGACTCAACCCTCAACTTAACCCCAAACTCAACGTCAAACTCAAAACTGTAATCAAGAAGAACTACGTTCATGCACTGCGTAGACGAACTCAACACAAAAAAACAACTCATGCTAACGTCAAATTCAACCCTCAATAAAACCATAAATAAATTCCCAATTCAAAAGTTTTCTTTTACTCAACTCAACTTTAACTCAACAGCAATTCAGCCGTAGTGCAACCCTAACTGATTCTTAGCTCGACCTTCAACCCTCAACACCCAAATCAACAAGGTCTTAAGAACATTTACATACATACATGTGCACATGAACTCAACTCAAAGCTAACAATAATTCAACCGTAAATTCAACATAGAAATAAATCTCTAGCTGAACTTCTCACTAAACCCAAATCCAACACCAATTCAACCCCAACTCAAACCACAAATGGAACCTAACACAACCGCAAACTCAACGCCGACTCAACCCCCATTCAACCTGCAAATGGGACTCAGCTCAACCCTCAACTCAACGTCCGACTCAGCATAAATAAAAAAATTGGCCGACATGGTAATATCACCACGTGGTTTTTGGTCAATTCTTATGGTCGGTGAGATTACCAAGGATAATAGAAACAAATTGGCGAAAACAGAATCCAAATCAGACAAGAAGTTCTCGACATACCACGGGTACAGTCAGACATGCGGACGGACATTTTTTTTTGTGTTTTACGGACTCAAGGACTTTTAAAAAGTCGAGAAAAATGGTTTCGGACCAACAAACTTTTTCGATTTTACTTTTCACACTTTACATACCTTTTCTTTTTTTCTTTTCACTTTTACAGACATCCAGATAGACGGACATTTTTTAGTTTTTTCGGACTCAGCGGGTTGAAAGAAAGAAAACAGCGACTTGCAAAGAAATCATTTCTAATCAACAAACAGCTGATGAAGTGTTAGAAACAAGAAATGTAGATTTCAGTGATATTGTTGCGTTGTTTATGTTTATTTACGAATAACTAAAAATAAACGAAATGTCCATCTTTAAAAGGAAACTTTCAAATTCCAAGAATTTACCATTAACAATAAAAATTGATCCAGCGGTTCAATTATAATTAATTCTAAAGTTCTTAAACAAACAGCTTTAAATACTTACTATTTACTTGCTCACGTGTAATAACTGGTGAATTCCCCAATATTTTAAAAATTGCAAATGTTACCCCACTATTTAAAAAATAAAGCAGTAAACTGCTTACGAAAAAGTACCGCCCAATTTGACAGTTATTAACAATTTCAAAATTTTTTGAAAAATTGATGAAAAGTCGTTATGGTTCTTACTTGGATGACCTTAAATATTCAATAGTGACCCTCAATACGGTTTTAGAAAAAGTCGAAGGCTTTCGATTCTGTTAACCATCTAAAATTAAACCAGCTGTAGCGTATTGGATTTAGAGGTTTTATGCACAATTGCTAAAATCTTATATTTAAAGAGTTTCAGAAAGTAATAATAGGTTATCGCGCTCTTTCAGGTGTACCTCTACCTCATAGTTCGGTCATTGATCCTTTACTATTTTCAATATACATGAATTCATTTTCTCATTTAAATGTTTATGGTAAAGTTGTAGCATCTGCGGATAACAGACTTAGTCGTATCGCATATCTGGTTTTCCAATCATGAATTGCGTTTAAGTGATAAATCTAGAGGCATGATAGTCAAAATAAGGTAAAGAGTGACTAGAGAATTGAATGTATGTATTTTATCATGATGATAAGTTTTTATCATGATGATAAGTTTTTATCATGATGATATTATATCATGATGATAATGATTACAACAATTGCTTTAAAATACGTTATTTATATCTGGCTCTTAGGAAGCTTTAGTTACTTCGATCAATTTGTCCATTCGATGTGTTACTCAAAGTATATTTTGGCATTTTTAATTCAAATATTGAGTATGGTCTTGTTATTCTTGGTGAAACCTATGTACGTCAATAATATTAAATCTTTAACAATAGCACAGAAATTCGCTTTAAGATTTATTTTTAACCAAATCCATACTGCTCATTGCTTTCCATTATTCAAGAAGAGTCAAGTGTTATTTACTATCTTATAAGCATACTTAAATATGCGAAACTTTGCAGCAATTACATGAACTAACACGTCTTGATAGTGAACATTCGATTGGCGTTTTTTAAACCTGTGGATTTCGGGGGGGGGGGGGGGCTCTTACTCGAATTGCTAAGAAATTATCTAAATATTTAAACAAATCATTTTGTTGGTATAGGGTCCTTTATTTTTACAAATTAAAGTATAAAACACTCAAACACTCAAACATACGCAGTACACATAAAACAATCAAACATTTATTCCTAAAAACCGATTTTTCATGGAAACGCTCAGACTAGATAATTTTTCAAAAAAAAAAAAAATTCCAGCCTTTTTTTTGAAGGCTCAAGCTTAAATATATAAAAATAAAGAGCCCTACACCAATAAAATAATTTGTTTAAATATCAATCAATAAATAAAAATAAGTATCTACAGACAAGTCAAAATGATAACCGTTTAGGTAGCGTGTGCGTGTATAACCAGAGCCTCCTAGAATTTAGAGCCGTAATCTTATATCATAATTTGTTAGCAGCCTTTTTAGAAGTATAACTTTTCACTGTTTCCCATATGAATCCATGGTAAAAATGATGTTTTTTAGTTTTCATTTACAAATTTGCCAGTTTGTTTTTTCCTCAGTTCCTCAATTTTCTCTTACAGTTTACATCAATATCGTCCTTAGTTTGATTTCATTCATATTTCGGAAAACACTTCGACAACGTATCTCAATACAAAATTAAATTGTATATATTGCGGAATACTAACAAATAGTAAGGTAAGACACACATCTTCCTATTTAATAAAAAATATAAGGTTTTTCCATAAAGGTCGTCCAGGATACCTAAAAAAGGGTTTCAGTTCCTCTCCTACAGTGTCGATACATTGTGTTTCACTCCTTCCTATTTTTCGTCAAAATTAAAAATAAATTTTATCTGTAATTAGAAATTGTAAACAATTATTTCATGGCAAAAATTAATAACGTAATAATTCAATTTTGGATAAAATGTTAAGTAACTAACGGATACCAGCTTAAAATACATCTGACAAAAATATTTTATTTCTAATAAGGGAATATAAAACTTTTTAAAATATTTAGAGGTTAATCCACCCTACTATTATTCAAAAAAAACTTTAATTAACAAAATTTCCTTTTATAATCTTCTCAAAATTTAATAATACCTTAACAAACACTTTTTTTAAGTGTTCTGCTTTAGTTAAAATTGATTTAGCAGATTTAAAATTGTCCAAAAAAACAGACCAAGATTTATTCTTGAATTTATTTTTTGTTTGATGTGTGTTGTATGAATTTATTTCTAGTAGCAGAGCAGGTATTATATAATTTTTTTTCGATTCCGCTAAATCATTACTTTAATTTATACAATGGAATTATTGTCATAAAGGGAATTTGAAAAAGTTCTATTTTGTCACTTAACGGGTCCAAAAGCAGCTGATATGAAAAAGGAGATAAAGGACGGAACTGTTAACTATTTCGATTGTCTTGTAATCTATTGGACAAATTCGTATTTTTTCACTAATTCAATTACTACCTGCCTTTGAAAACTTAATTCAAATTTGCTAACTAACAACGAGCCTCACAGAAATTAGAGTAAATTTTAGACAAAACTCTTCCAATCCTATACAATGACCTCTGCAAGATTTTTTTACTCTTAATTTGCTTCCCCTTTTAATAAAAGATTGATAAATATTTTACGGAGAGAAGAAGTTATTAAGAGTTTTGCAATTCAGTTTCGATCAGCAAGTATTGTTAAAAATAAACCATTTTGCAATCAGACTTTAGCTCATCAGACTATAGCGACTGAACTGTTAACTTATTACTCCGATTTTTTCCTACATATATATAGGAATCAACCTGTTGCAAATGGAAATTGAATTGCAGAACTCTTAACAATTTCTCCTCTTCGTGAATTATAAAACTTTAAAAAATTCTCAATTCCCCATAAATTAAGTTTGGCTACTTATGATTTTTAGAGTGGTTACATACGAGTTTATATACCAATATACCCATTTCCAAACAGTCTAAAAATAAATATTTCTCGAATAGAGAGAGTAAAAACATAATGAAATTGTGCAAATACCCTCATAATTTATATTTGTATAACAAAAGTAATACACATGACTGGGCTTTCTACAGAGATAACTCTTATTTATACAGCATGAGATCCATTTTAAAATATTTCTGTTATATAACGCAAAACACATTAATACTAATGTGACCACTAGAAAAAATTGAAACTCCAAGAAAAGCTTGGAGTTTGAAGTAAATCTAATGCAAACAAAGGCCGGTGGTTCTCACTCCCCACTGGAGTTTCAGTATCAAACGGTATGATGAGTAGAGAGCCACCATTCGAGTGCAAAGGGTTAATAGTCGATTTAAAAAAAAAAATAAAAATCTTAGATAAATTTTACAAGAATGCTTGGTATGTTAATTTCTTGGAATTTCAAAAATTTACTGTATGATGATAACTTAATTTATTTTAAATCTAAAACAGAAAACAGCTGTTTTTTGAAAACGTTTATTTTTGACAAATAATACAACGAAGCAACAAAGAACCACGCATTAGCCAAGCGGCAGCACCCAAGGATTTTAATTCAATTCAAATTACATAATTTTCCTATGGAAAACAAGCATCAAGTAGAAAAACAAACAACAACTTTACGAAAATTAAAAAAATTGTTGGTTTCAATTTTTTTTTCTGTTATTATGTTCTCTGTTGAATATATGAGCATAAAAATATGCAAATGAATTACATTAAAAACATAACCTCGCAAAAAATATGTTTTTTTTGCAGGTATGTACATGTTATATTATTGTAAGCAAAAATTGTTATTTTTTTTTTAAAGTTTCATATAACACAATACTCAGAACATAATAAATTTTATGGTGAAGCGCAAATTCGTTTCTTAATAATTTACTGTAACATTTCAAAAGGAACATTAACAACAAACGAACACACGGCAGAAGACAAAACAGAAAAAGTATGTAGAATAACAATAGTTATAGTAACACAATAATATAGTAATAATCTTGACAATAACTTTGAAGTCTATGAATATTTCCTTTTATATTAAAAAAGAAATAAAAAATTGTTATTCAACAATGCTGTTATTAAAAAAAAAGCGTTGGAATTATTATTACGATTTTTTGTGTGTGTTCAATTCGCGCGCAATGTTTCTCTCACGGTTTTTTTTTTTTTTTTTTTTTTTGATGTATTTGGTATTAGTTGATGTTACAGTTACAGTTTATAATCAACGTTTTATACGCGTTCAACAACTCCCTTATTTAAATTATGATGCGGCGACGGTTTTATTTGATTATGTGAGGGTGCGGAAATATGTACAATACAAAAAAAAATTCGATCGTAAAATATGCTTATGAACTTCCTTAATATATGTATGTAATAAAATGTGTACCAGATTCAGATGTTTTTGCCTGTCGGTAATTTATTTCAACAATTACAAATTCTTGATTTTTTATTTTGAATAAAATATTTAAATTTTATTTTATTTTTTATTTTTTCGGAGGGAACAGAATAATTTTATTCCACTTGAGTGAAAAATTTATTATGATCCACGAGCGAAATTCTTTATTTTTTGTTTGGCGAATTTTTGAATTTAAATTTAAAATTTAATCATTATTTAATGTGTTGAAAATTTCCGTATAGAATATGTTTGCTTTAGCGTATATTAAAAGTTAATAAACTTGATTAGCAATATGTTTTGTGTTAATGAATTAATTTTATGTAACTTTGATTTATTCATGTTGATTTTATCTTTCACGTTCGTTTTTTTTATTCAGAGTATATTAAATTAACTTTAATTTTGAATGTTAATTAATTAATTCGTGCAATTTCTAATATGCAACCGGTCCTTAGACCATTTTAAATGCTCTTTACAAATTGAAATGGAGCTGTGTGAATGTCGGGAAGAAGAAAAATTGTAAGAGAATTTGTCTGTATTAGTATGATTCGCTAGTACATAACGCACAGTACATTCTGTATATATAGAATGTAAATTGTGGTATAATCAGTCCAGTCGCCGCGGCCTGATGAGAAAATTGATTTTTTCATATTCATAAGCTCATCAGTTCGAAATTGGATTAAATTCTCTTACAATCTTCGGAACATATTAAAATCATAAAAATTAAATCAATAAGATTGTTTCGGCTTTTTATAGACAAAATATATTAAAAATAATGGCATTCACAACAATTTCGACTTGTTAATCAGAAAAAATGAAGAGGCCAATCATTTATAAATATATCTACCAGAAAAAGTAGAAATATCAAAATCCCACCCGTACTTTAAACCCGTGGTCAATACAAAGCGTATCGACTCCAAAAATGAAAACTTTCCTTGAGTTTTCTCTGTGGTAGTTTGGTTTCGTACTGATAAGTTCGTACAAACAAAAAGGTTCTAACTACTCATCAGGTAGCTACGACCAAACTACAAAAATAAAATTCTAACTTCATACATTAAGTATGAGGCAAGAACGCATTGATTTAGCGAATTATAAAATTCTTTAAAATTTTAAAATATATATAGATAGAACCTTTTTGTTTGTAGGAACTTATCAGTACGAAACCAAACTACCACAGAGAAAACTCAAGGAAAGTTTTCATTTTTGGAGTCGATACACTTTGTATTGACCACGGGTTTAAAGTACGGGTGGGATTTTGATATTTCTACTTTTTCTGGTAGATATATTTATAAATGATTGGCCTCTTCATTTTTTCTGATTAACAAGTCGAAATTGTTTTGAATGCCATTATTTTTAATATATTTTGTCTATAAAAAGCCGAAACAATCTTATTGATTTAATTAATACAGACAAACTTTCTCTTTCTATTATTTGTGTGGGCATAAAACACACAGAAATGAGATTTCCTTGAGTTTTTTGATTTGGTGAATTTTATAATTCGCTAAATCAATGCGTTCTTGCCTCATACTTAATGTATGAAGTTAGAATTTTATTTTTGTAGTTTGGTCGTAGCTACCTGATGAGTAGATATAACCTTTTTGTTTGTACGAACTTATCAGTACGAAACCAAACTACCACAGAGAAAACTCAAGGAAAGTTTTCATTTTTGGAGTCGATACACTTTGTATTGACCACGGGTTTAAAGTACGGGTGGGATTTTGATATTTCTACTTTTTCTGGTAGATATATTTATAAATGATTGGCCTCTTCATTTTTTCTGATTAACAAGTCGAAATTGTTGTGAATGCCATTATTTTTAATATATTTTGTCTATAAAAAGCCGAAACAATCTTATTGATTTAATTAATACAGACAAACTTTCTCTTTCCATAAAAATTAAAAATTAAATACATAGAATTCTGTTTATCAGTCGGTTTCATTGAATGATTGTTCGTAAATACTTATATACTTCTACGTGTTCATTTGTGAAGACACATTTAAAATGGTCTAAGGACAGGTTGCATATTAGAAATTAAACGAATTAATTAATAAACATTCAAAATTAAAGTAAAATTAGCTTACACAGAAATAGAGCTGTGTGAATGTCGGGAAGAAGAAAAATTGTAAGATAATTCATCTGTATTAGTATGATTCGCTAGTACTTGAACGCACAGTACATTCTGTATATATAGGATGTAAATTGTGGTATAATCAGTCCAGTCGCCGCGGCCTGATGAGAAGATTGATTTTTTCATAATCATAAGCTCATCAGTTCGAATCTGGATTAAATTCTCTTACAATCTTCGGAACATATTAAAATCATATAAATTAAAAAATATATTAAATTAAATTTAAAAATAATTTAAGCATAAAAATATATTACGAGATTTCGAAATTCGTTAGGACGATTCCACGCTCAACAAAAGTACGCTCGCCAATTTTCGATTAATTTATACTCTTAACACTAAGTATAATATTAATTTAATAATTTATTTTCGGTAACGGATAAATATGCAATAAAAAATAAAACACTATCGTTGTAAAGTTATTTTTATTTCGCAAGTTTCGCTATAACAAATCATAATAGTAATACATTTTTCTTTCGGTGGAACATTTTTATTTTTATATGTAGAAGGGGAATGAACAAATAGTTTTTTTAAGGCTTCATTTAATTAATAAAACAAAAAAATGTTATTTTAAATCGACAGCTAAAGTTCAATCCTACGAAACTTGGCGAAGCTAAATTTTCAGCGCCAGTTAAAAAAAATCTGCTCTCTGGCTACTATACCGAATACTTTACACAAATTATAAAATAACGTGTAAACAAGGAGTAATAACAAAACAAACTTTAGTGCCTTTATTTGTATTGTATGGAAATGTACAAGTTCGAGTTGTGTCGAAAGACCGAATGTCGAAAGGCCGATTGTCCCAAAAGGCCGAATGTCGAACATTTTCAAAATTTATAGTTTTATGAAAACCAAAATTTATATTTCGGGTTGGGTATAATATCTCGACAAACGTCATATCGAAATTACAATCTCGAAATCGAAAGTTCGAATTTCAAAATCCCGAATTTCGAAATATCGAAATTTGAAAATCTCCAAATCAAAATCGCGAATTATCTGGAATCCCGAATAATTAATATAATTTTGTTAAATTGTTTGCAACGCCGCAAATAATTTTACAAAATTTTGTTTATTAATTAATACGATTACTAAATATTAAAATAAAGAATGTCATACATTTGTATAATTCTATTTACGTGATTTTATACAAAAATTATAACTGTTTACGTAGAACTTTCTCCCGAAAAAAACCACACAAAAATCGGAAACATAAAATTCAGAAAAAAAAAATTCGAAAAACGAAAATCCAGGAACACAATTGTCAAAGTGAGTGTGACCCAAGTGAATATTCAAATTTCTAAAAAATTCAACCTGTTCTTACGAGTTTTTAATTCTGAAAATCGGCCCGTCAACGTTGCAGACACGCTTCTACAGATATACCACAAACATTTCAAGTTGTGTTTTGGTCTCTCATCTAGAAAAAAATAATACAGAAACTGAAAATCCCGAAAAAAACCGGAAAAAAAATGCAAAAACAAACAAATTCAGAAAAACAAAATAAAATTAATTAATTAATTAAAATTTATAAAACTTGAAAAAATAAAAATTCATATTTGTCATAATGGAAATTGATTCGACAACCTTTCAGACACAGTTCAAAAGAATTGTATCGCTCATATCGCTTCTACTGATAGTTCTACAACAAATTTTTCAAGTTAGTGGTTGGCTTAATTCGTTGGGTTAGTATGGTATCGACGAGCGAATTGCGGATTCGTGATAAATTGATTAATGCTTCGTCAACCTTGCAGACACAGATCAAAAGAATTGTATTGCTCAAAGCGCTTCTACTGATAAATGTACCACAAATGTTTCAAGTTATGAAAAAGGTCTAAAACTACCTGTAAAATTGAATTTTTCCATTTTAATTAAATATTTTTCTGGATTTTTTTCTGGATTGGTTTTCTGGTAATTGCTAACTTTTTTTTCTGGATTTTTACTTTACAATTATTCTGGATTTTTTTTTTTGGGCAAATGTAGTGATCCCAAAATATATTTTCTACTTAAATTCAAGAAAACAATTTAATTTTAATTTTTTGTGTTTCGAGATAAAAAAATTCGAGAAATTTTTCGGCGATATTATAAAATTCGATACTGTGAAACTGAACCAAAAATTTTATTCGATATTTTGTTTATTCGATATTTTGATTTTGCGAGGTTTTAGCACTATCCCGTGTATTTTTATCAAAATGTTTACATTAATATTTATTTCAATCAATTAAGTGAAAGAAAATTTAATGAAAATTCGGCCTTTCGACCCAATCGGCCTTTCCACACGATCGGCCATTCGGCCTTGCGATTTTCGGCCTTTCCACCCATTCGGTCTTTAGACATTCGGCCTTTTGACACATTCGGCCATACAACATTCGGCCCTCCGACATTCGGCCCTCCGGCATTCGGCCCTCCGACATTCGGCCTTTTAACGTCGAACGAAAATTAGTTTAAATCATAAATCAGAGCAGGAAGCTTCAAAGAACAAACAATAAACAAAAAAGTTTATCTTCCACTAAAATGGCAGTTAAAACCAGTGTTTTTTTATTCGCTCCGGATAGCTGCTATCGAGAGCCGTCGTTTTTCTAAGCCTAAATTTAAATTTGACGCGCTATTTATTGGTAAACTAAATTTATTTAACATTGAACTATCATACTACATCACCTTGAATAGAAGGTATCCTTTAATTTTGCTTTCTATTTTTCGAACAAAATAACAAGTGTGAAACATCCAGAAATTTTCAAAAACTGCATAAATACTTGCTCTTTTTATTTAAATGAAATAACAAATTTTTTGTGGGATTTTAAAATGCGGGATATCGTTGTTACGATCCCGTTGTGACGATCACTATTTTCGATGTTCGATTTTTCTGTGTATACATCTTTAAATCAATAAAAAATTCCACCAATTATGATTTTGGAATTTTCTTAGGCTTGTACCCTGCGGATTTTGTATCTTCGGTATTTAGTATACTCGGGAGTTTGTATCCTCGGTATGTTGTACCCTCGGGATTTTGTACCCTCGGGATTTTGTATCCTCGGGGTTATGTATCCTAGGGATTTTGTATCCTCGGGATTTTGTACTCTCGGGATTTTTTGAAATCCTCGGGATTTTGTAGCCTCGGGATATGTAAAAATAACCTCCGTTTTTATAATAGATGGCGTAATTATTCTTATATGTATTGTGTGAATCTGGTAATATATGTTTTTCAAAAGTCTCTTCATAATCTTCAAACGTAGTATACGACATTTGATTAAAATATAAACAACACAGTTTTTTATTCGATTTAATATGGAGAGTTTTGTGCCAAATAATCGTCATTTGTGGGAAGTTTTGTTTGATTTTTTAACTATAAAGAAGCTAAAAGTCATCGTTTACTTGTAGAAGCTTTCGGTGAACGTGCTTGTTCTGCTAGTCTGTGTAGAAGATGGTTTAGGCAATTTGAAAAAGGTTTATTGGATGTTGAAGACGCACAACGTGAAGGTAAACCGAAAAAATTTGAAGATGAAAAATTGCAAGCATTATTGGATGAAGATAACATTCAGACGTCTACATGGAATGGGAATGGTTCAAAAATTTGGTAATAGGATACCATATGAACAAAGAAAGAGTTTTCTGCATCGACTTGTGACTGGAGATCAAAAATGAATTTACTACGAGAATTCTAAACTTAAAAAAGCTTGGGTAAAGCCTGGTGAAGCTGGTTTATCACAGCCAAAGCGAAATGTTCATTATGATAAGGTTATGGTTATATTTGGTGGGATATGAAAGGTGTTGTATATTACGAGCTACTGGAACCATCTGAAACTATTAATTACGAAGTCTACCGACGGCAATTAATACGTTTGAAGCGAGCTGTTCAAGATAATCGACCAGAATGGGCGAATAGACACATACGTAGCATAACAATGCAAAACCACATACTGCAAGAGTCGTCAAAACCTATCTAGAAGGGCAGGTCTGGGAAGTTCTATCTCACCCGCCATATTCACTAGACATTGCTCCTTCGGATACTATTTATTCCGGTCGATGCAATCAGCATCAAAAAAAACCATCGGCTTCAGCCTTCAATGGATCAAAAAACCTAAATGAAATTTTCCTTGCACGACTCTTAATAGTGAAAGCACTTCTGGGAGAATATGGGGTGTCTCGTTGAGAAAAAAATGTCCCATAGATGTATACTTAATTGTAATAATAATAAAAAAATTTCAAAAATTTTTAAATATTAATTTATTCATCATATTTTTGTGTGAACTTCTGTTCTGGAATGTCACAAAAACCAAAACCGATGACAATTTTCTCCAATTTGTCATTTTCTTGTGACATTTTGCAAAAGTCACTTGATCAGGAACGTATTTTAGTACTTACAGTATGTTGTCATTTTAAAGGAGTTTATCTTTTCAGAATACAGCATCTGACAGATTCTGATCAAGTGACAAATGTAATTTTTTTGTGACATTATGAAATTAAATTTTAACTGCTGTAAAATAACAATATACTGTGAGTACTAAAAGGCGATTCTGATATGACTTGTCCAAAATATCACAAGAAATAAAATGACAAATTGGAGAAATTGTCATCGGTTTTGGTTTTCGCGGCACTCAAGAACAGAAGAAGTTTACACAAAAATATGATACAAAAGTACAATATCATGTCATTTGTTACTTGATTAGAATCTAGGGCCTGCAGATGTATTCTGCAAAAAAAGTAAAAAAGAAACGTTAAGTGTCAAGCGATATTCCTTAACGTGAACATTTCTTTTTTGGCAAATTCCTATTGCGATCGATTTCTGGAAAACAGAAATAATGTTCTGTCAAACTATGCCATTTGGCAACAATTGTCATAATTTACAAGTCTGTTTGCGAATATAATAGAAATAAAATGTATCGTTCGGTGAACCGACGGTGATGGTTTTGATGGAATTCTAATTGATTAGGTGGCTTTTCTACTGTAATGTATCAATATTTACCGATTAATGGCAGTCAAGTACGATTATATGGAGGTTTATTGCATTTAATGGTTGTTTTGCACAAAAAACCAAACATATAAGAATTTCAATATGACTACCCTTCATTGACGATCAAAGAGAATCGCAAAATTGATGTGATGTGAGTATTGTCATGAAAAATGACGTGATACGATTATGAGAATTGGGGCGTATAGATTGAAGCCCTTACAGTAATATTTTTTATGCTTAGATTGTGTTAGACACCGCAATATCTGTCAATGACCCTTAAAAATTCTTCTAATTTTTCCTCTTTTTGCTATAAGACACTGTTCTATAAAATAAAGAACTTTCTAAAGAAGATTTTTCAAATGGTGATACTACCTCTACCATTATCTGTTAAGGACTGATAAAATAGCATCCAAACTTTTATGGTTATAGGACAGTTTTCTAAACTTCTAAACTGTTGAAGTGAAACTTTTTTAGGCAGGGAATGATTCGAAAAAAAACAAACGAATATTGAAATAAAATTCTGTGACGGTCGTGTGTAACATAAATTTTATATTCGGAAAACAAATCGTGTGACGAAAATAAATTAATTCAAATTTTACATAGCAATACAATAGTCGTATTTCCATGAGAATTTTAAAACAACAATTGCTCGCGACAGACGAATTAAATAATTCAAACCAAAAGTTTGAATTATTGATTTCATTCCTAATTTTAGTTATACCACCTGACACCAGATGCCAAATTGTTCTCTCTCTTTGTTGTTTTATTTCAATTAGAAAAAATAATTCGCGACTGGTTTCCATGAGAAAAAATAATTCGAATTAAATTGTTCTCATGGAAATACAGCTAATAACAAATTTCTTCCGAACAATGGAATTAATGCCTCCGAGATTTATATTGAGGTTGGTTGCTTCAACAAGTTCTCGGAATAACCACCGTGTGGCGCTCCCATCGTTCCTATTTAAGTTCTGTTTTTTTGTTAAGTTGGTACAATTTAACTGCAATTGTTCCAAATGACATGAGAAAACTGCATCTATGCATCAATCTCTAGTTGCTTGCGTAAATTATTCAGGCGATGATACGAATGCGCAGGTACAGTATTCTTATTTGAATTGAATCAGATTCACTCGTTTCTTATTTAAATCAAATATGAATCTTACAAATTCGAATTTGTATCGTATTCAGGAATAGCCCCTGCGTTAAAATGAATTTCTCTTGAAGAAAATGTTCGTCTGATGAAGCAAAATTTACATTAAAATCTAAACTTAATGCCATACAGATTCACGCGAACGTTATCGCCATAAACTACGGTCACGATTTCGAATTAAATTTTCGTGACCGCGATCTGCAAATTATGGTGACACACATAAACCCGATTATTAATAACATTTCTAAGTTTACCAGTCTTCATTCGGTTTATATACATACAAGTGATATTTAAAATTGTGTCAAACTTTATATGATTTCATATTTAAAGGTTCTTTAACACTTCCATTCTTTTTTGCATTCATGTTTATCGTGTTTCTATAACTAGATTTTGATTATCGAGTTATGAATCGTGATAATCCTATTTCACCAAGGCCGTCTAGCATTAACCATTATGATAATAACTATAAATTTGCGTACTCATACTTATGATTTCCTCCGACTGTACTACAGTAAATATCAATTTAAAAAACTCACAATAGCCCGCTTTCAGGTTCGCCAACTGTTGCAACATGTTGAGAGAAAAAACATATTGTTTCCTGAATGTAAACCGATTTATGTAAAATTTTATGGTAATGTGATAGATGGATCCCATTTTTCCATCAGTAAATTTTCAAAGTTAACCTCCACAAATTTGTGGTATATGAGAGCAAGTAAACTTGATACTTTTCAAAATTTATGGAACGAAAAATGAACGTCGAACAAAAAAATATTACAAATAAGAGATGTTCAATTGTTTACGTATTGCTGTTAAAAAAATATAGGTTCCTTTTCAAAAACTAGTTTGACCTTGAAATAACCTTTAAGATAACCCCAAAATATAAAATAATATTATCCTCCTTCCCCTTCAAAACCGTACAACTTTGTCATGGAAGACATTTTTCATAAAACTATTTGAGTATTGCGCGCCATTTGGAGCTTGCTTTTTCATATTTTTTCACGGAACCAGAACTGACCCCAAAGCTTCGAAATATTAAAGATATTTTTTTTCAAAATAATAACTTAGTTATTTTTAAATATATTTTTTTAAATTTTAATAATAACGGCTGATCCATCTAGCGTTTGCAATTTCAACTACCGGTTATTTCGATTGTGGAAACACTTATGTCATTCGTGACACAACATTAATGAAATGGGTCGCTATATGCGTCAAAAAAATTGGGAAATACTGAAAACTTTCTTTCAAAGTGGTGAGTCTTCTACCCAAACTGTAAGAAATTTACGTGGAGCATTTTTACCGAAATCATCTTTTCCGATGAAGATCATTTTCACCTCGGAGGCTATGCCAACAAGCAAATTGGCGCATTTGGGATTCAGAAAATCTATACATAACCATGGAGAACCGATGCATCCACAACGAGTGACTGTTTGGTGTGGATTTTGCACCAGCGTCATCATTGGTCCATTTTTGTCGAAAATGGGCAAGAAGCCGCCCATACAGTCAATGGGGAGCGTTACGAGCCATGCTAAACGATTTTTTGCTACCCAGAATTCAAGAGGAGGACGCACACGACATTTGGTTTCAACAGAAAGGTGTGACTTGCCACACAGCAAACGAAACAATCGGTCTTCTGCACACTGTCTTCGGGGATCGAATAATCATCCGTAACGGAGATGTCAATTGGCCTCCACGCGGCTGCGATTTGATTCCGTTGAACTGTTTTTTGTGGTTACGCTAACCATCCAAAGACTATCCAGGGCTTAAAAGATCAAATCCAAGTTGCCATTGATGAGATCGGAGCCCATACAAACGAAAATGTTCTAAAAAATAGGGTTGACAGAATGGGGTACTGTAAAGCCAGCCGAGGAAGTCATTTGAATGAAATTGTATTCCATCCTTAATATTCATTTGTCTTTGAATTAGACCCAAATTATATTACAAACGTTAGATGGACCGCCCTTTACTTTATAAAAAGAATTAAGGGGTTATATATGGTTGTAGCGGGCGAAAAATATTTAAACGCGATTATCTCAGAAACGTGTTTTTTAAAGTACCTTTGCGGTAGGCACGATTACTAAAGAACTATCAATCCGATGAACACCAAATGTATACTACTTATTTATTATGATAATAGCTAATCGCTAACCGAAGGATTTCCAATTTTAAAAATAAAAATTTTAAAGCAACAAAATCGAAAGTTTAACATCTTCAAAAAAAACAGTTTTTGTTAAAAACGTCGCCATTTTTAAAAAAATTTAAATTTCGACAAATTCGGTTTCATTTCGTTCAGGTGAACTGCTCTCGAGATATTATGTCCACCGCAAGTGATGCCCAAAAAAAGGCGATCCTGGAATACAGCTGTCGTTCCGCTATTTTTGAATATTTTTCTATGAAAAAAATTTAACAAGTACCCAAGACATGTACTGTAGATAAAAAATGACTGTCGATAAAAAATCGAGAAAATGTCTTCATTTCACGCGCTATAATTGTATATAACCCCTTAAAAAAAACAACGGGCGAGTTCACCGACATTAATTGTTTAATTAAAAATTGAAATTTATAATTTATTTGTTGATAAAGAAAGATACGAACAACTAAATTTCTGTACAGCCATGTCTCGGTGAGCTTCAGCAAAGTACAGTTCTGTTAAGCTAATCACCTGCAATGTACCCTTTAAAATACACCATTACTCATACACGGCAATCTTGTTGAAAATTCCATATTTAGACCCGGTGAACAAAACAAAGTGGCATGGCGGTTTTGATCAGTTTGAGCTAAATGAAATAGGCTGGTTCTATTAGACATAGACGCTATTTTGACTGTATAATCATAGTAGCTGGAAAGACGGTAGCATGTCTTTCTGCGGCTTCTTCCTTGCAAAGATCAAGTGTTTCCCTTATCAAATTAATTTTCCTATCAACAAAAAACCTTAATGGTTGGTGTGCCTTCTACGACTAGTAGTGGAAAAAATAATATATACACCACGCTTACACCGCGCTCCGCGTCTCGGGTTATAAACTCGCTCTTGCTATAATAGCATACTTCTCAACCTTGGTGTATAATATACTCTAATATTTGTTTAATACTTAAAGTATGCGTGTAATTCGGTTTGTTTCTAATGTATTTCCATTTCACTTTTTTGAATCACTTACACTACACATGTATACAATTTTTGCCTTTCCATTTTAATCCGACGGAAATTGTAATTCGAGTTACGAGTATATAGTGTACAAGTTCGATGCATTTTGTGTTCGTTTTTCTCGTATGTATACAATTTGCGATTTCGTTCGTACCGGATTTTCCATTCCTTTTTTTACATGAAATTTTTGACTTACCCTCGCTAAAGATGTTTTCACATCAAAAACTTAAATTATTAAACATCATTGTTACTATAAGGACAAGTTTTTTTCATTTGCGCCCCCTTTATTTTACACACTATCACCTTAAGAGGCATCATCAGTAAATTTTTTGCCTTTTTAAATTGTCGTAATGGGAGTATTTAAATCTCACTTACATTATAATTAATATAAATTGATACAACACATAAGTTTAACTAGGTATTATTGATTCGATTCACTAGAAAATTTAAAAATTAATGTTTGTAGGAATGCTATAATCTAAGACCTACTTGGCAAATTTGCTCACCTGTTTGAATGAACTATCAATCTTGAGCGATAGCTGGCCTTAAAATGGATAACTTTTTCCCGTAAACAATAAGGGACAACCTTTATGCCTCTGTGAATTATAAAGTTTCACAGGAAACATGGTGCATCTACTGTGATTCCTACAAATTTAAACTGGAACCTTGATTTATTATCAATTTATATAGAATTTGTCGTTGTTGTTTAGAATTTGTCATATTTAAAAAATTTGTTTTTTTTTTGGAATATTTGGCGAATGGTGCAGTAAATTTTAACCTAAATTAGATATTGTTATTATTATAAAACCCGCTACAAAACAGTGAAGTGTGTTTTAGTAGCTTAACACAAAAAAATCCTAACTCAATTAATAGGATATTTTTTGATATATTTGTGTTGTACTCCAGAAAGCCTAATCAATCACATCATTGAGCATAATTTCAGGCTGAACAGAATTACGGAAAAAAAAAATATTAATTTAGTTCACTGTAAATTTAAGAAATTAAGGCCGTGTGTGACAACTGACAAGGTTAAAAATATTAAGTTAAAAATTTGGTGAAAAACAAATTAGTATGGTGAAATATTTTTATCTAGCAAATTAAATATTGCTGGACGAATTAGTTAAAAAATAAAATTTTGCCATCTAAACAAAAAGCATAAGGCGCATTTATAAGAATCATTTTAATATTTTGTTACGTATTTTATTACTTTATAAATAGTATAATTTATTAAATGAAGCTGTATTAAGAAAATACATAAGGAAACACGTCGTGCTTCGACAGAACTAGTATTAAAAAAACGAGGTTATGTTTTTTAAGCTCATATGGCAAAATTTATATACGGTCTCTACCAAGATACATTTTTTATATTTTTTTTTGTGGTGAGTATTTTTTTGTTTAAACTTTTATGGTCAAATTTTAATTTTTAACTGATTCACACACGGTCTTAATGTTATCTTTCTAATTACTAAGATAATAAACTGAGACGAGCATATATGGGAAGAGATTTAACACAAATCAAGCTTCTTTAATATGTGCTTTTTGCGGGAGAGATAGAGGGACAAAATCCCGAGAGTCAAAATCCCGAGGGTACAATATCCAGAGGATTTCAAAAAATCCCGAGAGTACAAAATCCCGAGGATACAAAATCCCGAGGATACAAAATCCCGAGGATACAAAATCCCGAGGGTACAAAATCCCGAGGGTACAAAATCCCGAGGATAATAAATCCCGAATATGCAAAATTCGCAGGGTACAAGCCTATAAAAATTCCAAAATCTAGTTGTTGCACAATTGGTGCAATTTTCCCTTGATTTAAAGATGTATACACACAAAAATCGAACATCGAAAACAGAGATGGTTACAACTGGATCGTAACGACGATATTCCGCATTTTAAAATTCCGATAAATTAAAATCGCGCCCAAAAAAAAACCCGCATTTTAAATTCAATTTTTTCATAATTTTGCTTTAAAAACCCCGGTTCCGCAAAAATAAAAATCCCGGTTTTGATTTTTATTTTGCTTTAAATAAAAATTTTCCTTCGCCAAAAGGGGCGATGATCGGGATTTCCTCGGTATTACGGGATTTTATACCCTCGGGATTTTGTCCCCTCCGGATTTTGTACCGTCGGGATTTTGTACCCTCGGGATTATGTATCCTCGGGATTTTGTACCCTCGGGATTTTGTACATTCGGGGTTTTGTCCTTCGGGATTATGTCCCGCGGGATTTTGTCCCTCGGGAGTATGTCACAAACCCACTTTTTGCAATAGGAATATACCATAAAATGTCTCTGTTACCAGCTAAATATGAAACAGATCAAAACAGAAAGTAAACAACTAAAATAATTAATTCTTTTGTATATTTTAAAATGCTTTTAATCAATGATTTCCGCATCGACAAATTTACATCGAGTATTTTGCTTAAATGTACACATTTATGAACTTTGCTTGAATACCTTTTAACATTTTAAGTATAAAACGAAATAAAAACAAATTTCTAAATTAAACAAATCTAATAACATATGTAAGTATCTTACATAAAATTCTAATAAGCTTATTTATTTACAAATAACATAAATCTGCCACATTTTCATAACAACATTATATCATTATACTATCAATATAATAACGCTCTACATTTCCAAACCATGTCACATAATCACAAGAAACTAAACCAATTTCATAATAATAAAATAATTCCATGTTTCTCATTCTTAAGCAACGCACAACACAACATCTGTATTCCTTTAATTTTTCATTTTGACCACCCAATATATCTGAGTGTTTGGAATATGTCTCTCTTTATGTTCAAATTAAAAAAAAAAAAAAAACTGAAACTTGTCATATATCAAAAAACTTGATGACTCACATTACCGTATACCAGATACACAAAACAAAATTTTCATTATTTTCTTTAATACAACCTCGAAAGGAAAACAGCACTCCCAATATACATTGTGTTGTGTAACGCAACGTGTCAAATATACAAAAAAAAAAAAAAACAAAACGATTTTTATGAAAATGAATTTGAAATTCTTCCAATAAACGAAAATACCTTTCTGGAAAGCACAACACCAAAAAATACAAGCAGTTTTAAAAAAAATCGATACGACAGTTGAAGATGGGAGGTTTGGGAGAATTTCAACAAAAATTTCTGGTCGTGTTACAAATAAAACAAAATGACATCGCAGTCTATTTATATTTAAATCTACTAAATTTCACTTATACCAACTTGACAAGTAGCATAAAACAAAAGAACATAACGAATTGCTTAACAGTTTACCATAATAACAAATACAACGAGCGGCATAACGAGAAACATTCCCTGAAAAAATTAAAAAGTCAATAATTTGTCAAAATGAGAAACGTAAAACACGAAAAGTTGGAAAATTTACGGTGAAAAAGGTGAAAGATATCAACAATCAATTAGTCTTTATTTATAACGTTTCTCGTGTTTTTATTTTTGTATTTTTATAACATGACGAGTTGCAAGCCCTCACACCACTTGTGCAGACATTCGATATTATGTACACAAAATAGGAACATTGATTGATAGGTTAGAACCGTGGAAGCTGGCTTGATTTGTGTCTGATATTTAGTGTGAATTGTGTAACAGTTGATGAGAGTGATACGTATCCGTAATACATACACCATTTTTTAAATTTTTTTTTTTTTATATTTTAAATTCAAATTAAATGGGAATTATATTGTATAATTTATCATTCGATGTTTAAGAAACGTCCATATTACATTAAAACGAAAAAAATGTCTTCTCGCCTCACTGTGTTTATGTTTAAGAATGATATATTACAAACATTTATTTATGATTTCGTCTCTGTTTTACATTCTGTTTACCCCCTTACCCGTTTTAATTGTGACTGAAAAACATACTGAAAATGGTTATAAGGAGGTCGATATATTAAGCTGCATTGATGTTATACGTATGGACTACAGGTTCTTGCAAAATTAAACTTAACGTTGGTGTCTTAAGTACCTTAAGTGGCAACCTTAACAAGAACGATGCTATTGAACTCTGTTTAGTTTTTTTTGCAGAATCTTATGTATACCAATATAATGTACATAGTATTATATACTCGATAACGTAAATTAATATACCTATGGAATAATAAATGTTATCAGGAAGTTGTATTACCCAAGAGAGGAGAATTGAATTATACGTGATTGAAACCGCATCCTAATATAGACCAGAAACGTGTTTTAATTTTGTATGAGAAAATGTAATTATCTTCGATTGTTACCATACAAACGTACATACATACATATTAGTGAGACTTTCAAATTTGGCGTACAAACAATTTACTTTAGTTCAGTTGGAAAAATAATATGCGTGAATTCCCTTCAGATGATGTTTTGATGGTGGAAATCAATTTTTTTAGTATGTGTATTTTGGAAATTTATTTCCCTATTCGATTTATTTTTTGCGCGCAAGTAATATTTACAGTGCGTGTTACTATGAGCTGAAATATAATTTTTTGCCGAGATTGTATACGAATACGTTTGCACTTTTGTTGCTTGTTACACGCAACAGCCATATATTTAAAAATCTCCAGCCGTGAGTAATCCCTTTTAATTCTACAATTTGTACATAATACTAATATATGTAACCAAATAATAAACCATCGAATTGCGTGCGTAGATTTGAAATTTTGGTTGATTGTACAACAGGAATTAATTTCATTTGGGTGATAAAACGTTTTACATGCAATTGCTATTAATAATTATAGAATTAATTATTCGGAAAACTAATGTTGATAATGCTGTTTAACTAGTATGAAAACATTATGTATAAGTTTATACTATGTATTTTTAATATCGACAAAATAAACGAATGATTTATTACAAGTTATCACGGAATTTAATCAACATTTCTTAAATTGTGTACGAAATCTATTAATCTCAACATTTTGCTACTTGAACCCGTATTTTCACGACTTTAATCATTGACTTTCCTTCTAATATACAGCAAGTGTTTTGTCAAATAATAATTCAACGAAATTGGTAACGAAGTTGCTGAAGACAGAGAGTGATGTCACAAAAATTAAATAACAAAATTTTGTTCTCAATTTGGAATTAAATTAAATTTTTGGAATTAATTAAATTTCTTTTTCTTATTTTTTTAATCTTAATTTAATTTTTATATTTTTATTTTTCATTTTGTTGTTACAATACTGGGTAATAGGTAGACTCCATTAAACTATTAAAAGCATTGTATTGAATTGTATTTAATGGTGGTTTCTACTTCAAATATTAGCTTCTAAATTCAAGAAGATTCTGTCACCTTTCGTTTGAATTATATTATTACTTTTTATTTTATTAAATTTTCAGCAACATTTGAATTATACTATTAGATTATTTTTTATGGATAATGTACCTAACCTCAACAACAACAACAAGCATTTTGTTAAGTTTTCTGATTTTGGTAACTAACAATATTTAGAGTTTAAACATCTGCTATTGAAACATGATTATGAACAAAATGAATAAGCTCGAAATTTTGCTGGCCTCATTAAATCAAAATATCGATATTATTATACTTACGGAAACCTTTTTAGACAAATTTGAAACCGAAATGGTAGGAAGGAAACATTTTACGTGTTCTATGGTGATACTACTAGTATCAGTGACCATCGATATATGTTAGCAAAATTTGTTATACCAAAAAAGACTGTCAATTTAATTCGTTCTGGTACTACTATTAACTTTGCTAAGATATTGTCTGCTATCCAGGATACATTTGGGTCATCTACCATTCCAGATTTTAATTCACTATATGACTTTATTGTTACTTCAATTAAAGATAATAAAATAACCACTAAGTACTGCTAATGTTAAGGTGTCGTCATTTAAAAAGCTATGGTTCACTACCCAACTTATGAAGCAATGTAAACTTCGTGATAAGTATTATAAATCGCCGTCCAATTCATTTTTTCTAAATAATTTTAAACGCGATTCGAAAAACGAATTCGATATCGAATTTAGACAACTAGTTCGAAACGCTAAGAAGTGTTATTATACTACCCAGACAAATATCAATACTAGGAATCCAAAAACAAATGTGGAATATATTTAATTAAATCTTGACGAATAATTCTAATTCCAAATAATTTTCCATTTCTAATTGAAAATTGACTACACTATTATAACCTATCAACAGCGCATTGCGAATGAGTTTAATAAGTTCTTTACCACAATTGGGCTATTAATCTCAAGTTCCTGAACTTCAGGACATTTAATTATTGAACCACGCCACATTATAAGACCACCGATAGCTATAGAACCAGTAACTATTGAAGAACTTAGAAACATTATAAACAAACTGAAATTATCCGCCCCACCCGGTTACGATGATATAACAGGCCGTATGCTTAAAAGTTTGATTGATATTATAGCTCCTTCATTACTAGTAAAATTAAATTCTTCGATCAATGAAGGTGTCTTTCCAGCGTTTCTTAAAATAGCTCGTGTTATTCCTATACTGAAATCTGGTGATAGTTTGTTAATCAATAATTATCGACCAATCTCTATTCTTCCAGCTCTCCCTAAAATATTGGAACAAATAATGCATACAATATTAGTAGACCATCTTGACTTTAACAACCTCATCCACAGAAATCAGTTTGGGTTTACCAAAAATTGTAGTATGCTGTACTAAATCTTGTCGAAGGTATTTACGAGTCTATTGAAAATAAATATGCCACAGCATGCGTATTCTTGGACATTAAAAAAGCATTTGATTATGTGAATCATGACATATTAATTGATAAGTTTATGAATTTTGGGATCTCTGGCACTGCCTTAAAATTGTTAAAAAGTTATTTAACTGATAGGAAGCAGACAGTTTGCATTGGTACAAATGAATCATATGAAATGAATACATCCGTTGGTGTCCCTCATGGTTCTATTTGCAGATGATGCCGCCCTCATTTATAGTTCAAATTCTTATGAGCAACTTAAAATTGATATGGAGAGGGATTTGGCTATTATTAACGAATGGCTTGAACGCAACAAACTAGTATTGAGTATTTCTAAATTAAATTTTATCACATTCTACCTTAAACAGAAATCATCACTGATATATGATAAAATTGAGTTCAGGAACGAATCAATTAAACGTGTTAACTGTGTTCGTTATTTGGGGTTATTACTTAACTCTCAACTTTCCTGGACCAATCACATTAATGCAATTAAACATAAAATTTCTCCTATTATAGGAGTTTTTCGGCGTGTTGGTCAATATACTAGTATACCTGCTAGTATACCTGCTTCAGTAAAATACAACTTATATTTCAGTTATATTCATTGTCATTTAATGTATTTAATTCAGGTATGGGGTTCTTCTAGTGAAGTTCATTTATAAGATTTACAAATCTTACAAAACAAACGATTAAAATATTTAAGGAATCTACCAAAGCGTACTCCAAGTAAACTTCTTTATAGTGAAAATATTCTTCCTATCTCATCGCTAATTGAATATCAATATATCATCACTATATATAATGTTAGGCATGGTACAATTAGGTATACTCGTAATAAGGAACTCCAAACAAATCTTTCTGTATCTGAAAAACTTGCGCGTAGTTCTCTGAGTTATCGCCTACCTAACTATAAATACAGTACGTCTCAGAATAGTATCTTTTATAAAGGTGTTAAATTATTTAACAGTTTGAATTATAAAATTCACCAAATCAAAAACTCAAGGAAAACTGAAGATATACTCGTTTTAATATATTTTGTCCATAAAAAGCCGAAAGAATCTTATTGATTTAATACAGACAAACTTTCTTTTTCTATTATTTGTCTGGGCATAAAACACACAGAAATGAGAGTTTTCCTTGAGTTTTTGATTTGGTGAATTTTATAATTCGCTAAGTCAATGCGTTCTTGCCTCATACATAATGTATGAAATTAGAATTTTATTTTTGTAGTTTGGTCATAGCTACCTGATGAGTAGACCGAACTTTTCGTTTGTACCAACTTATCAGTATGAAACCAAACTACCACAGACTCACAGAGGAAGCTCAAGGAAAGTTTTCATTTTTGGAGTCGATACACTTTGTATTGACCTCGGGTTAAAGTACGGGTGGGATTTTGATATTTCTACTTTTTCTGGTAGATATATTTATAAATGATTGGCCTTTATTTTTTCTGATTAACAAGTCGAAATTGTTGTGAATGCCATTATTAATATTTTTAATATATTTTGTCTATAAAAAGCCGAAAGATAATCTTATTGTTTTACTTTTTATAAATTTATAAGTAATTGTGATACAAATTTTTGAATCATAAGTCAATTATAGTTCTATGATATTTCGCCAGTGATCCATAAAAATGTATAATAAGATCTCTCGGAAGTCGGAATCTTACCCCAAACTATTTTATTAGCAGCCTATATTTTGATCTTTCTAGAGCGTGTACATACCCCTTTCTCTTTTAATTTTTATAAATACTTTCTATACTGGTAAATCTCATACCAAAAAGGCTTTTCCTGTTTCTGTATTTTGATTCCTAGATTTCAATAAATAAATCTATGTATATACATATATATAAAAATGAATCTCCCTATTTTCCTTGATCACGCCATAACTTGAGAACGACTTTACCAATTTCATTCATCTTTTGGTTTTAAAGTTTCCTAATACTTTGCAGAAGGTTTTTACGGAATGAAAAATTAAGAAAATTGCGCAGAAAATTGGAAAATTTCAGAAAACTTAACGACTAAATTAAAGTACTTGCACCATTAAGGATAGTTGGGCACAAATTAAGTAGCCTGTGGTTTACAATTTATTTTGTATGAAAGCGCAGCAACTATAATAAAACAGTCAGTTTTTTGCTTACTTCAAAAAAAGGAAAAAATCTTATGTTAAATTTTTTCCTGTGAATATAATTTTGTTTAGAATCAATTTAGTAAATTGAGTGAAAATTTTAAACAAAAAAAAAAACAATTCCGTTAGTTTGTCCATCTGCATCGGTTGGCAGCAATCGATCAACAAATTCATTTATTCATTTCTTAGAGTGCACAGTCCATTCGATCGGAACGTTTATCCAGTTTTCAGTTTGTTCAGCGATTTTTGGTAAGTTTTGATATACTAACACGTGGTATACATGGTTATACAGAAACACTAAGGGAGTCAATTTTTTATTTTAGACGTACCAACTTAGGTCGCAGAACTCGGAATGCTGCAAGCCAAAGATATTTACGAGCAAGTCCAACTGCCGAGAAACGCGAAATTAAGTTGAACGGAATCGAAATCAACAACGTAGAAATGTCGCGTTTAATCCCCATCGAGCCGCATTCAATTATACCGTGGCAATCGATTACAGTTCACTGCAAATCGCTGCTATTGAACCAATCAACGCTGTTTGTCCACATTGTAAGGCATTAAGGTTTAAAAATAAAGCCCCTGGATTGTGTTGCGCCAGTGGCAAAGTCAAATTGACGCCATTGGTACCGCCACCAGAGCCACTACATTCATTGGCAGTAATACAATAATTACGTTCAAATGACGTCATTTGCCGCAACAAAAGTTATTCGAGATAATTTTTTGCCTACTTTCAAGGTAAGTATAATGGGAAACAATAAACTTTTACCGCCATGTGGCTGGTGCAAAATACGTAGGCAGCTTTCAATTGACATGGTGTAAAGTACGTTGGTAGCTATGAATTACCAAAAGCAACCAGAAGTGAGTGAGTTTACAGAAGTTGATGGGGGAATGGCAGTGCTGCTAACGTATTTTGCTAGCCACATGGCGGTACAAACATTTCGCTATACAATTACCTATATTACATCTATTTACCCTCGAAGATCCAGGGTCAGATATATCATAGCACAGGTTCCTTATTGCCAACGCCGGATAGTGACTACAAATTTTTGCAAATTTATTTTATGGGCGATTCAACAAGACAAGTCAATCAGCGTTCTGCACACAACAATTCGGTGAAAAGACCAATTGTGGAACAACTCCAAACATTTTTCCATCAACATAACGAAACAGATTTGTTTATCACGTTCACGTAGACACAGTAGACATAAATTGGACAAGAATTATTTCCTGGCCAATCACCCATTGATCGCCATGACATCAGCGCAAGAGTGTTTAAAAAAAATTAAAATCACCCATGGATTTTAATGTTACGTATCGCGTGTTTGGCGAGACGCGCTGTCAATGAATTCAGTCGAGTGGCAAAAACGCGGATGGTCACATGCACATATCCTGATTTCGTTGGTTGAGAGAATAAGACCGAATGAAATCGATGTTGTGATATCAGCGGACATTCCAGCTAATGAAGAAGATCCACTGTTACCTGGTCCCTGTGGAATATTAAATCCAAATTCTCCGTGTATAGCTGACGGAAAATGTTCAAAATGCTATCCAAGACAATTAATAGCAGAAACTATTACTGGAAATGATGGTTATCCACTTTACCGTCGCCGATCCACTGATAACAATGGAAGATAATCGTTGGGTTGTTCCGCTTTCGGCGTTACTCTCCAAGACATTTAAAGCACACATAAATGTCGAATTTTGTCATTCCGTAAAATCTATTAAATACCGCCTAACGAAGCGATGTGGCGTATTTTTTAATTAGCTATACATGAAAGACATCCCACTGTTGTTCATTTGGCCATACATTTGCAAAATGGTCAAAGAGTGTATTTTACAGCGGAGAATGTATTACAACGAGCCGACAGGCCGCCATCGACAACATTGACCAGCTTCTTTGAAATGTGCCAGAATGATGACTTTGCTCGAACGCTGCTTTACTCCGAAATGCCAAGATATTATACCTGAAGTCAATCGTCAAAGAAATTTCAACGACGGAAACAAGGAGAGCCAGTTCCAGGTTACCCACAAGTATTTTCTACCGATGCACTAGGACTTCTTTACACAGTCCATCCCAACCAAGACGAGTGTTTTTATTTCCGTTTAATGTTAGTCAATGTTCCTGGCCCAACATCATTCCAACATCTGCGAACTGTTATTGTCAACGTATGGGATTGCTAGAGAATGACACTCATTGGGACCACACTCTCGAAGATGCTGTGATTTCGTCAAATGCTAAACAAATACGAACATTTCTTTCTATAATTTTGGATACATGCTCCCCATCAACACCGATTGATTTATGGAACAAATACAAACATCATATGGCCGAAGGAGGACATGTGCTTAATGCTTACCAACAAAGAATTAACACAATTAGGAATGACAACGCCCAATCGCCCAATGCACGATGCATTTAATCAAGAGTTGCGACGCGAAACCCAATACGACTCCTTAGCAATTTGGCATTGAGAGAAACAGTTCAAAGCAACGTCCCTCTTTTAAATCAGCAACAAAAATATGCCAATAATGGCAAGGGCAGTCGTTAAGTGTTTGTGGCATCAATCTTGAAAATCAATGTTTTTCACATGGCCAATTGTATGTTGCTTGCTCCCGTCTCGGAAAACCATAATGTTTACACTCTAATACAATGTACTTACTGTACAGATATACGAAAAATGAATCTTCGATAACTAAATGCTGTGACATCTATTTAAATCGAGAGACAATACAAAACAAAAGATTTACTCAGGATCAGCAAGGCAGACCAGGCTCAGCTAGTATAATATAAAAGGGAATTTTGAATATAATATAACAGGAACATTTACAGGACCTAGTAACATCAAAATTTCCAAATATAACTGACTAAATCACTATTTAAACAGTCAAAAATAATTTTAGATAACTAGTAGTTTAAAACTTCATTCCTCATTCGGGTTCAGAGTGGAACAACTTAGGTCTATCTCACAAAATATAATTTAATTTTACTGATTGTATAATCAACTTAGTGCAAGATTTAGTTTAAATCCAATTGTACAAAAACCAACTTTGTAATTTTTAACAACGGATAAAGACAAATTTAGCATAGTACAAAATTAAATGAAAAATAGTCATAAGACCGAAATATCTGGCGAATAAAGTGATAATATAAAGCTTGCAATGATAGCCCGCTGTTTTATTGCGAAAATCATACGTAATAATAAACATGTTTTCTAAGCAGCGACAAATGTACAATTTTAAGTCGTAATTTAAAACTGAATTAAATAAAAATAACGAAATTACTAAAAACTCTTTGTTGTTAATTTTATAACAATAAACTGAAATGGGTGTGAATGTCTGAAAAATTAACTTCACAATCAAACTTATTTGGGGGAAGCAAACGATTTTTTATGAAATATGAATAAAAATTGTTGTGAGGATTGGGCTGAAAAAGAGTACAATGCTTACAATAATACTAAAGCCTATACTACCTTGATCAACAAGCTCTGCTACTAGAAATACTATATTTATAATTTTAATAAACTAAGTCACAAAAAAAACTGATTAAAGGACCGATTACAATCGACTTATTATAAGTTAGCCTATACTTTTACTAAGTGGCAAGTTTTGTAGAATTGCTAATACTGGATTTCAGGAAATTTTTTCATTCCTTTCCAGAAATTTTTCTTTTTTCCTACAAATATTTTCTTTTTCTTTAGATATGCTTTCTTCTTATCCAGAAATATTTTGTTTTTTCAAATTTTTTTTCTTTTAACAAAAAACATTAAAAAGCCCTTCAAAGTAATTCGGAAGGAAGATTTCTGGAAAAAAGATTTCTGGAAAAAAGATTTCTGGAAATCATATAAAACGTCCTTCCACAGGCACACATTTATTCTGCATTATGGATTTTCATTTTTCAGTTCATTTTGTGTGCTTTTGCGAAATAGAAGACCGCGGCACGAGCGGGATTATTTTAATCTGCAGATTATTTTCCAATTGAACGAATTTAGTTACAAACCGATTTTTACTCAAAAATATTTACTTGCCAAATTGCTCAAAAAAAATGCTATATGGTTGCGGTTGTTCGGTTGCGGTTAAGATCAACAAAAATCTTAAAGAGTTGGACCGAACCTTTTCGATCTTTTTTTTATTTCAAATGCTTCATTTGAAGATTAATTTTATTTAATTAAAGCAAAAACCAAAAACTTAAATAATTTAATTTAGAAGAAAACAACCCAAAAAAACCAACAAATAATTTTCTTCACAATGGACCAACACCAACGTAACCCAATATTTTTTCACTTTAGCTTAAGGGGTGAAATGCCTACAAATAGGCCAATATTTTAATAATGGGCTAAATTATTGCTCTAAGTATATTTTCGCGGTGTTACGGTGCTCGGCCGCAGATTATTTTGCACAATGAAGAATACACTTAAACTGAAGAAGAGAAATTTTGTACGAGAATTTTTATTTTTTACCAATACAGTGATTTGATCCGAAATCGACATATCAAAAATAAACTAAAGATTAATAAACTATCGCTAAAAGCAATTATAAAAGAAACTATTAAAAATACAAAATAATACTTTTAGGCATCTTAACTCAAGCAAAGCTAGAGCGAGAGATGTATTATTCCCCCCGCTACGAATATGTCTGTTGAAAGGATCTGTAGGTAATGGGATGCCAAAGATATGCCCGCAAAGATTTCCTTCACAATGCATACAAAATGTTTTTGTTGAACACAGCGGACTTTACATATTTTAAGAGTGGCATTGATATTAATCGTATAAGTCAATGAAATAAATAATGATGGTCGGAATGATCCGAAACCACATTTTATGATTTCGAGTCATCATTACTGGTGCTTGATGGAGATACTGTCATTATTAAGGACCGTGTAGGTTTCGTGTTATTACTCTTTCATTACATTATTATATCGATATAAATACAGCAGCGAACATGAAAATAGTAGTATATGCTCTCCGTGTCAACACCAAGAGTTAAATCTAGATTTTATGCACCAAGAAATTTCTCACTTTAAGATCTGTCTGATTAGACATTTTCAAATCATTAAAAATATTTGAGAACTTTGAAATCTATAGAAACATAAATTGTTGTCGCCATAAGTAAACTATTTTAAAACTAGTACTAACATTAGGCAAAAAGGGAGTTTTCAACAACTTTCAAAATTTTCATTGAAAGTCTTGCTACTGAAGCTACGAAAATGTATATATTTCCAGATTCCTAAGTTTGATCTAAGAGGAGTGACGTCATCTTTCACGTATTAGAAAAGGAGATGAAATTGAAGGAGAGAGAGAGAGAGAGTTGCAAGCCGCGTGCCGTTACAAAGCTTTGCCTGGTTGATATTTCGCAACATGATAATTGACATGCCGATTTTCAATTGCAGTACGTCCAGTGACACTAGCAGATCGAGTGAATTCAAAAATTCTAATGGATAATTAACCGATACATCTGCTTCCACAACAGTGTCGACCGATTTGTATGTGACTGCCTTACTTTGAATTTTGGACTGAATAATATTGTTAAGTTCGTAGACGTCTTTGTTCTTGGCGGCAAGAATAGTTCGTTCACTCAGCTAATCGTAATTCTTATAATTGGTTTGAATATTGGGAAAAACTTTTTCAGCCAATTCTGCTTTTGACGTCACTAAATTGCATATGTGTTACGTGAGCAAAATTTGTTAAAGAAACGTTCGGATGTTCAATTAGAATCGCTTACCAAAAAAAAATACAACCTCTGATGTTATTCCTGTACCAGAATTTGCCGAGAGTGATAATAATAATGAACGGCCTCCAGCTGAATTGGTCGATATAATCGAACCTAATGATGGAAACGCTGATGATGGTTCATACTAAATATGAAAGACGTAACTGTCAAGGTCAACACAGTTTTATGTTTCGGAATGTAGAAGAATCTCTTTCAAAATTATAATTATAATATAAGACTGAAAAGTGGATTGCTGATGTAGAAGAAGCTATCATTTGCTTAGGTTGGAACGATGTATAGAAAATGATTTATGCCAAAAACTATGAGAGAAATCCGCGAAAGAGAGTTTGAAAATTGCTGTAGAGACAAGTAGCTGGATAAAGTTGACTACATTTTTAAAGAAGGAATTTAGTAATCTGGAAAATAGTGTTATCGTTCATAAGAAGATGAGAGAAAGAAAAAAGGATAGCAAGGAATCATATAGCTCTTATTTAATTTCAATGCGTCAAATTGGCGCTAGTGGTGGTCTTGAAGATGTAAAAAGGCAGGTAGATGAATGGCTAGACGAAGGTATTATGTCTCCAAGTGTGTCAAACTTCGCCAGCCCGGTAGTTCGTGCCAATAAAAAGGATGGTTCTAAAAGGGGTTCTATTTATAACACCATTTAGTCACTACGAGTTTCAATTCGTTCCGTTAGGTTTCTGTAATTCACCGGCGGTATTTCAACGTTTTATAAATAAAACGATTTAACCAATCTATTACGGAAGGGAGTCGAGTTTAAGTTTGATTATAAAGAGTTTGATCCTTCCAAACGTCTGAAAGAAGCTCTTATAAGTCATCCCATACTGAGAATATATTCTATGAGTGCTGAAACGAAGCTTCATACGGATGCTTCGAAATTAGGATTAGGAGCAAATCTCGTGCAAAAAGATAGCGAAGACCAGCATTTACATCCTGTCTTTTACTACACCCGAAAAAAAAATCTCGCGAAGAAAAATATCCCAGCTATGATTTCGATTTCGTTCGTTATTGTGGCTGATTGTACAGCGTTGCGGGCTGGGCCTTACAATTACAGGAGTTTGATTACAGACTTGGACACCGACATGCGTACAAAACGAGGCATGTTGATGCGCTTAGTTCGAGCGCCAACCGTTATGGTAATTGCCAGCGTTGTAACTAACCGAATAAAGGCTTCTTAAAAATACGACGAGAACTTCGTAACATATAATGGTATTTTATTTAAGGTACTCAAAGGGTCCAGACTAGCTGTAGTTCCGAAAGCAATGGAGAATGAAGTTATCCGCTCTTGCCACGAACAAGGACATTTTGCTTCGAAAAAAACATCTGAATTGATTGCGCGAGAATTCTACATAAGTGATGTCGAGAAAAAGGTGAAGTATTTTATCGATAATTGAATAAAGTGTTTATTAGCTGATCGTAATACAGGTAAACAAGATGGCCTTCTTACTCCCAAAAGGCGATCGTCCGCTGGTCACATATCACATGGACCATTTAGGTAATTTAGTAACTACAAAGAAAATGTATCGATACATTCTTAGCATAATTGATGGTTTTAGCAAATTTATATGGTTATATCCAGTTAAATCTAAAACGTCTGTCGAGGTTATACAAAAGCTGAACTTACAAATACCGAACAAACAAACAACAACATCTGATAAATTCCAATGGTATTGCAAGAAAGAGTCGATAAATCATCATCTTATAACAACTGGTGTTCCTACAGGAAACGGTCAAGTCGAAATATTAAATAAAACCGTAATTGTCTTATTGAGGAAGCTTTTCAGAGAACCAAAAAACAAAAAGAGGAATTCTTTTTGGTGTTAAAATGAAGACTGCAGATAATTTGAAAATTAAAGAAATTCTAGATGAAGAAGCGGTACAGCAATTCATTGATGATCATTATGAGTTAAGAGAATATGCTCGAAAATCTATAGAAAAAATTCAAAGTGAAAATTATAGAACTTATAATAAACGAAGGCAGAAAGCGCCATTATACTAAAGGCGAGTAGTTTGTAATAAAGCGAACGCAATTTGGTGCCGGTTTGAAATTGAAAAGCAAGTATCTAGGGCCCTATGAAGTCACAAAAGTTCATGCTAATGACCGTTATGAGGTGAAAAAGGTTGGCGAGTCTGAAGGCCCCACCAAGACTACATCATCGGCTGAATTTATGAAAAGGTAGTTCCAAGATGTATCCGACGAGAGTGAAGAAGATTCAACAGCTGGAGTCGAGTTTCTAGACTCGTTCAGGACGGACGAGAATGCAGGACGGCCGAGTGGAATTGGAGGGGAATCCAAATTAGCTTAAACAGTATAATCAACTGTCAAAAAACCGTAAAACAATCATGCCATTTACATGCACACGAAAAACGAACACAAAAAATAAGAATCGCAACACATTAAGGTATTCTTTACTTGTGCAGAAGCTGTCAAATGGTATAAGTTGTACGGTCGCACTTTAAAATATTTAATAAATAAAAATTAATAAAGTTGTATTGTTTTATTTTCGAATAAATTACAAATTCTAGTGTTTATGTTTCCCACATATGTAAACACCAAGAGGGTACTAACGACGTACAGAGCCAATATGCACATCAAAAAGAAAGTTAAGATATTTCAAAAAAAAAAAGATGGTACTATTTTTATAATCCCTGTTCTTTTAACTTTAAAATGAGCCCGATTTTATAATTTTCGGATAATTAGTTTTGTCCTATTGTACAACAAAAAAAAAAAAAAATAAATAAAACTGAATCAATTAACTGGTATAGGTTTGCACAATCGCTACAAAATAAACAAGTAGTGAATCGAATTAACAAAACTTTATTCACTCTTGTTGAAAAAAATTTCCAATTTGAATTTAAATTCAAAGTGGTTGGAAAATTGAAAACAACAATGGAAATTAAAACTTGTTATTATTAATTTTAAGGTTAACAAATTGTTGTTTATTCAATGGTGGATTTTTCGTACTAATTTTACCCAATTACAAAATGACGCGTCAAAAGAAAAATAACCTATAATAATACAAACGCGACATCTAACGTCTAATCCGGAATATATATTATTACCGGAGTGCACTGCTAAATTATAGGTACATGTAACCCTTATTATAATATAGGTACATGTAAACATGAAATACAAGTAAATGTCATATTTTTGACATAATTCAAAATTAATAACAAAATATGTATAATGTTGGTTACAATATTGTTGGTAAGTAAATTAATTCTATAATTTTAATTTAATAATAAATAATTAGCATTAAGGTTAGCTTTTATTTTTTAGGTGATAATTCGATGCCGCAGCCGATGATGATTTATTTTTAGGTGATTTATTTATTTCAGGGTTGGTGTTATTCTGAACACCTATAGTAATAAATGCAACACCATACAGGGTTATAAAAAACAACAACAAAAAATCAGGCTCCATAATTCAATAATCATATAATTAAAACATGACTTTCGGTCCCATATAAAAAATTTATGATTTCAAATGTGTTAGCATTTCTCGTTCTTCGTTTTAATTGCAGATATATGGCATTGTTGAGATCTCGGATATTCGATTACGCCCTGTAATCGCTTGCCTCCTCCCCTTTTTATTTGTATTTTAAAAAATATTAATTTGTGCATTTTATTATCTACTCTTAATGTTTAAATGTTAGTTGAAAAGTTTTTCATTTTCTCATCAAATGATTATATACTTAAATAACCATCAGATCGAATACGAATATTAAATTAAATAAAACCGGCCGATTCTACATAACAATGTATTCAATTATAATTTTTAGAACAGTTTACATACCTTTACAATTTTAATAAATTTCCTCGTAACTTCAAACTGGGAAGCAAAATGTTAGCGCAAATTATATAAAAGAATTTTTATGTTTTCATTTTGTTTTTCATAAGTAAAGTTCTAAATTAAAATTAAATGTTCTTACCATTTTCTGTGTGTACTCGTAAATACGATTATATGCTGTGAATAAACAGCAAAAAGAAAACAGATATTGCTTGGGTGTGTTACTTTTACGGTTTTTATTTTTTCATTAAATGTGGTTATGCAGACATCGCGAAAAACCCTATAATTTCCATGAATGAAACTAAATAACTAAAAACAAACTGTTTTTTTATGTAAGTATTTAACCAAAAGATACAAAAAAAAAAAAAAAAGTTTTCTTATTATTTAAATATTTTTTATGGCGCTGCTATGAAGAAATAAGAATTTTTTTTTTTTTTTTTTTGTCAAGGTTTAATGTAAAACGATAATTGCTCTCTTAACTATCTCTTGGAACAAAAAGGGTATTTTAATATCTTTAACGTATAATTAACAAGGAAATGAAAATGAGATGAAAATTTTGTTTAGGTTTTCTCTAAATTGCACACCACTTGAGAATGTCCCAGGAAGTCATTACATCAACTCATCAAAAATGTGGGTACATCACTTTTTACAGTATGTACACACAAAATTTAATCAAAAAAATGTGATAAACTGTCATGAACTGGAGAGAAGAAAATTTTATTGATTTTTCTTAATGTTTTCCCTCAAACATCAAAAAATGTTACCTTAAATTATATATATATAGAGCTTATATTCGTTGTGTGTTATATTTTCATTTTGTATTCGTTATTTTCATACTTTTTTTTTTTTTTTTTTTTTTTTTTTTTTTTTTTTAATAATTTTATTTATGATAACAATAAAATTTTTTTACAAAGTAACTAGTCATTTTTGACTAACAGCGTTTGACTCTGACAATATAATAATAAAGCACACATATGTGTTCTTTACATAAAGTGTTGTTTTGGTTGATGTTGCATTGTGCGGACTATTCTGGCAACTCAAAAGGTTTTAGTCTTTTGAGTCTTCTTATTATACCCTCTTGATGAAGTAGTCTTGCAGCTTCGATGTTAGGGTGATGATGGAGCCTCTCCTGGTGTTTTTGAGCACATTTCTTTATTTCACTTGCGACTGTGTCTATTCCGAGATCTCTATGAAGGTCACTATTACGAGTATACCAAGGGGCATTTACAATTCCTCTGAGGACTTTATTTTGAAATCGTTGAACTATCTGTTGATTGCTGATTTTGGTGCATCCCCATAGTTGAATACCATATGTCCAGACCGGCTTGAGTACTTGTTTATAAAGCATAAGTTTATTATGAATGGATAACTGAGAGTTTCTTCCAATTAACCAGTACATTTTTCTATATTTTAACTGAAGCTCTTCTGCTTTCTTTTTCACGTGTACTTTCCACTTTAACTTTGCATCAAGGTTCATACCAAGGTATTTTGCTTGATTGGCATGTGGTACAGAGATATTATTGAGAATCACAGGTAGTGGTTCTATTGATCTATTAGTGAAGTTAATGTGAGTAGACTTCGATTCATTCACTTTAATTCTCCACTTAGCTAGCCAATCTTGTATATTATTTACGGCTATTTGTAGTTTGAATGTAACTTCATCGATTGTGTCACCAACAGCTAGAATTGCAGTGTCATCTGCAAACGTGGCGATAGTCGTATTGCTCGTCTGCGGTATGTCGCTAGTAAACAGTACGAAAAGGAAAGGCCCTAAGACACTCCCCTGCGGGACTCCTGCTTTAGCTTCTTTAATACTGGAGTAAACTCCTTCCTGTTTAACTCTAAAATATCTCTTTTTCAGGTATGACTTTAGCAGTTCGCAATACTCAAATGGCAGAGTTTTCTCCAATTTAAATATTAAACCATCTAGCCAGACTTTGTCAAATGCCTGCGCTATGTCAAGAAATATAGCTGAACAAATCTTTTTTTCCTCTAAGGATTTTTCTATTATATCTGTTATTCTATGGACTTGGTCGATTGTGGAGTGTTCCTCTCTAAATCCAAACTGATGGGACGGAACAGCTCCTGATTTTATAACTTCTGGTTTAATTCGTTTTAATAACAATCTCTCAAATAGTTTTGACATAGTTGGAAGAAGTGATATTGGCCTGTACGAGGCCAGTTCACTTGGTGGCTTACCTGGCTTAGGTATCATTATCACTTCCGCAAATTTCCAAGATAGAGGGACATAACGGAGTCTGAAGGAAGCATTAATTATGTTCGATATTTTTTTAATAGCTTTATTAGGTAGTTGTTTTAGAATCTCTCCAGTTATCAGGTCATATCCTGGTGATTTTTTAAGTACTACATGGTTCTTTATTACTTGTTTTACTTCTTTAGCATTAGTTAATGGAATTTCCTGTCTCAGGATAGTTGTTTGGTTTTCGAACAATATATCCTGTTGGTTAAGTGTTGTTAAATTTGGCTGAAAGGTACGCTCGAGATGATCCGCGAATTTTTCTGCTTTTTCTTCTTTGCTTTTAGCCAGGTGACCATTATTTGTTCTTATTGGTGGTATATGCATAACTGGCCTTTTCAAATATTTGGTTGCTTTCCACAATGAATAATCACTACCTTTATCATAGGTGAGAGATTGTAGGTATGAATTTATTGATTTATTTTTAAATTCCCGTATTTCTCTACGTATTCGTTGTGTTAAATTATTTAATCTATTTTTGACGGTTGGGTCTCGTGTACGTTGCCACTCCCTACGGGTACTTCTCTTCTCTATAACTAGTGATTTAATTTCCATTGGATAGCATTTGCCAGCTATTTTTTTGTTTGTTGTGTTAGTACTTTTCCACGCCGCTGCCTGTATGTCCTTGACGAGCTTCTCCACCTCCTGTTCTAATGTTTCTTCTGATGAAAGTTGTGTGTTTAAAATGATGCTATTGTTTAGTTCATTCCTGAACTTTTTCCAATCAGTATATTTATTTGTTAACAGTGGCTGTTTATCATTAGTAATTATTGTATCACTTATTATCATTAAAATAGAGGAGTGGTCAGATGTGGAGTCCAATCCTTCCTGCACTTGTATATAATCAACCGGGATTTTTCTTGTTATAAAGAAGTCAATTAGGTCTGGTGTTTTATTTTGATCACTGGGCCAATAAGTTGGTTTTCCAGTAGAATGCCAGTTGCAGTTGTATTTAATTATTGCTTGATGAAGCTCTTTCCCTTTAGTTGTGGTTAGTCTTGATCCCCAGTCAGTATGTTTAGCGTTGAAGTCACCCCCGACTACAAATTTTTCACCGAGCTGCTTGAAGAACTGAGTATAAGCATTCTCTTTGATGTTATATCTAGGTGGGCAATATATTGCGGATACCACTAACTTGTGGTTGCGGGTATTAATGCTAACGCTAATTGCTTGTATTTCATCACTTTCAAGTTTTTGTTGCAGATGGTATTTAATATCTTTTTTTATAATCACGGCACTGCCCCCTCGTGCATTATTATTAGGATGAACTGCTGAGTGAACTTCGTAGCCGCGGATTTTTATATGACTTTGAGTAGTAAGGTGTGTTTCAGATAATAAACATATATCTATTTTTTCTAAATCAAGAAATAGTTGTATTTCATTTTGTCGTTGCAATATACCATTGCAGTTCCATGCAAGAATTTTTAAATTATTTGCCATGTTTTTCGAGTAGAGTGAGCCTTTGTAGGATTGATATAAGGGCTTTTTCTTGCTTTTCTTCTTGTGAACTAAGTCTATCAAGAATATCTTGTAGTATTTTATTAGTTTGGTTATTATTTGAATCATTTAATAAAAGAGAACTATGTTGTCTTCTCGAACTTCCAGTAGATAGTACATCAGCAAATGTTACATTTGGATTAGTTCTTGATGACTGGATTAATGTTTGGTGTGGCCTTAAATTTGTAGGTATTCTTGTTGAGGCTGAGTTAATTTCTGGCCTGGTAATTATTGAAGTTTCCCTTGTTTTGTTGCGAATTTTTTGCAGCTCTTTTATAACAATGCAACCTCTGTAGTTGGCTGGGTGTGTCTCTCCACAGTTAACACATTTTGGTGGGGTGTCTTTTAGTTTCGTACATTCAGCCGTACGGTGTTTTCCTACACATTTCACGCATCTGGGCTCCTTATTACAAAAGTTTTGCGTGTGTCCGTAGACTTGGCACTTTTTGCACTGGGGGATCAGTTTAGATTTTTTAACTGCTTCTATTTGCACTTTCATATGGAGTATTTCGCTGATTGCATAAATATTTTTAATGTCTTCTGTTCTTTCAAAAGACAACATATATAATGGAAGAGGTGTTTTGTCACCTCTTTTTAGCAGCTGTGTAACTTCTTTAATTTTGTATTTTTTCTCCAAAAGATACTCTTTTATCTCTTCTGGTTTGCATGAAGCGTGTAGCTTCCTAGCAATGACTTTGGTTTGCCTTGTCTGCTTATCTTCGTAGGAATACCACGCTGTCTTTTCTTCGTTAAGAGCTCCTGTTAACTTTCTATAGCTATCACTGTCTGTGACATTTATTTTGATATCACCACTATTTAACGCTGTAGCTTGAAACTTTATATGATTGTTGTCCATGATGTTTCTAATACTCTGATAATTATTGCAATTAGATATTATTACTGGAGGTGGCCGTGGCACTTTTTTCTCTAGTTGTACATTCTTACTTCCGGTTGGGAGTTCATTACTTGATCGTTTCTGTTCCGACGGAACCTGAGCTTTATCCTCCTGTTGCACGTGCCTACGTCCGGTTGGAAGCTGCTCAACTGATTGTTTCGCATCGGGTGAAATCTGTGGTGATTTACTCATCTTACGTTTCTTATTTTTTTTGTTACGGTTCAGAATCCATCCCGTTTCTCTATTGAGTTCTTCCTCGTCTGTTTCATACATAACCTCTATATGATCATTGGTGTTGTTTATCTTAGTGGTTTCTTTCTCAGACATTACTGCATTTAGAGCATCTTTTAACTCCTTGTTTTCTCGCTGTAAGTTTTTGAGGTCTTTGTTTAGATTTAACGTTAACTTTTCTATTTCGTAAATCTTATTGCGCAGTTCTGCGTTATCCCTTTCTAAGGTGTTCGCTATTGGTGGTGGTGATCTACACACCCTGGATTGTTGTTTAAATGGGTTGGGTTGCCCAAAAGGGCTGTTAAACAATGATTGGCTCACCCCAGAATCCTTTGAGCCAGCCTCGTTAGAGGGTGGATTTGCCAGCTGATTAGCTGGGTTACCACCTGGGGTACAATTTCCTGAATCTGTTGTACTCATTGTTTATTTTACTGGTCATAAAGCATCTACCACTCTGACCAGTACGAGTTGGTAGTGGGTCTGGTTTGAGAAGATCATTTACTAAATTCTCGATAGTCAGTTATACCGCCGTGTCTCGGTCGCCAGAGCCTCGTTAGTTATCTAGCAGGGTGCACCACGTGCAGGTGAGGATGACATTTGGACTATTTGTAGACCAATTACTTAAGCCCCCTTTCCCACGCATTGTTGAGATCTCGGATATTCGATTACGCCCTGTAATCGCTTGCCTCCTCCCCTTTTTATTTGTATTTTAAAAAATATTAATTTGTGCATTTTATTATCTACTCTTAATGTTTAAATGTTAGTTGAAAAGTTTTTCATTTTCTCATCAAATGATTATATACTTAAATAACCATCAGATCGAATACGAATATTAAATTAAATAAAACCGGCCGATTCTACATAACAATGTATTCAATTATAATTTTTAGAACAGTTTACATACCTTTACAATTTTAATAAATTTCCTCGTAACTTCAAACTGGGAAGCAAAATGTTAGCGCAAATTATATAAAAGAATTTTTATGTTTTCATTTTGTTTTTCATAAGTAAAGTTCTAAATTAAAATTAAATGTTCTTACCATTTTCTGTGTGTACTCGTAAATACGATTATATGCTGTGAATAAACAGCAAAAAGAAAACAGATATTGCTTGGGTGTGTTACTTTTACGGTTTTTATTTTTTCATTAAATGTGGTTATGCAGACATCGCGAAAAACCCTATAATTTCCATGAATGAAACTAAATAACTAAAAACAAACTGTTTTTTTATGTAAGTATTTAACCAAAAGATACAAAAAAAAAAAAAAAAGTTTTCTTATTATTTAAATATTTTTTATGGCGCTGCTATGAAGAAATAAGAATTTTTTTTTTTTTTTTTTTGTCAAGGTTTAATGTAAAACGATAATTGCTCTCTTAACTATCTCTTGGAACAAAAAGGGTATTTTAATATCTTTAACGTATAATTAACAAGGAAATGAAAATGAGATGAAAATTTTGTTTAGGTTTTCTCTAAATTGCACACCACTTGAGAATGTCCCAGGAAGTCATTACATCAACTCATCAAAAATGTGGGTACATCACTTTTTACAGTATGTACACACAAAATTTAATCAAAAAAATGTGATAAACTGTCATGAACTGGAGAGAAGAAAATTTTATTGATTTTTCTTAATGTTTTCCCTCAAACATCAAAAAATGTTACCTTAAATTATATATATATAGAGCTTATATTCGTTGTGTGTTATATTTTCATTTTGTATTCGTTATTTTCATACTTGACAAATTTTATAAGAATTTAATTAATAAAACAAGATCCTTATTTTTCTTTTTGACCAGTCGTCGTTTATATCTTCTATGTAAATATATGGTATGTATGTACATAGTATTTTTTTAAGGCAGCCAAGTTTAATGTGGTCGGATAATTTCTGAATTTATTTTGTTTGTAAAAATAGTCTATGGCTTCCATCTTGATGATATATTGACTTCCTTTCGTATTAAAATATATTTCTTGGTATATAAATTTAAAAATAAAATAAAATGATGTAATGACAAAATGAGGAGTTCTTAAATTAATTTTTCCTTTCTTTAGGTAAAATTGTATGTATAATTTGTGTTTCCACTTTAATTTTGTGGGTGAGGGAAAATTTCGTTTAGAAATAAAAATTGACACATTTTTGAGGTTTTGTCATGTTCAAATTTAATTAGAACATAAATCAATGGATGTAAATATTTTGTAAAAACTGTCAATTTTATTTTATTTTGTTTAATTCTAAAGTGTTCAATATGGTTATGATATAAATTATTAGGGGACAATATTACAGAAAGTAATTCAGAGGTATTGTGATAGTCAAATTGAAAGTTACTTTAAAAATTTTCAATGTAGTTTCTGCAGTAAAATTTTGTATGTAGATAGGGTTTTATGTAGTTAGTTTAAGAGGGTGAAGGAACATTGAGTCAAGGCAAAGTTGTGAATCATACGACTTCTGATAAGTTTATATTAATAGTATTAATTCGGTAGTACTGTGACGAACTAAACACCACGAGAAGCTTTGCAAACTTCAGGCTGCATTGGCCAACCGAAGGGGCTCGTTCTGCTGTACGGCAAAGCCTGCCCGCAAGTCTCCCATATCACCGCACGCAAACTAAATCAGCTGGGCTACGAAACTCTGCATCATGAATTACTTCGCCAAGGAGAAACACTTCCATGATCGGGCCTCTGCCGAAGATGTCTTTAAGGATCATTAGGGCATACTTCAGTGGCATGTTTTAGTATGACTTATTTCAGTATCAATATTGGTACACCTTAAATTTATCGTTGTAAGCGTGTCAAAAGATTTGGCACAAAATTTACCAAGGTTCGTTAGGTGGAAAATAACTTCTGTGTTCTGAAATATAAAGCGACTATTTTCAGAAGAAAAACATCCTAATGTGCCCACTTGTTGTACGAATGACACCACTGCCCAATCGAAGCCAATTCATGCTGCTACTTCGACTTCTGCCGTGAAGATAGACCGAAGGAGAAAATATGACAAGCGTAGTCACCACAACCATCGGCCCTGATATAGGAGCATCAAATTAAAAATGGTAGCTCTTAAAAAAGAAATCCAGAATTTCACAAGCTGAAGCGGTTCATTCTGAGGTAGAGCAGGATCATTCCGAAGACCATCGAGATGAGGTTGTCAAATTATTATTCCCCACGAAACTTATTTTTGGAGAACACACGAGAAGGATTCGAAAAAGAGACTTCCGAACACAATTACTCTCTTCATGTGTGTTGTAATCGTCCTAAGAAATTGATAAATAGTCGCAGGCGTTAGTTAGAACCAGGGACTTAGCCTCTAGTCTAAACCTAAAGTGACATTAATATTAAAAGCAGCATTTTAATTGTATCCAAGATATAAACTTGTCACATTTGCGTATATCGATCGGGGCATGGAACATTAATTTTTGGGTATTTAGTTACTACTAATGCCCGGGTAAAGACCAAACAATAATTACAAAAAAGTGGACATTATTTTTTTTTGTGGTTTTTCCCGGTACCTCTATTCCCACCATATATCCTAACCATGTATTTACCTTTTAATGTTAACTTTGCTTGTGCTGTTTCCCGAAAAAAAAACACACTAAGTAAAATTGACAAATTATGATGTGGGATTTAGCAGGGACTTAAATTCATTTTTCATAATTATCCTAATAAAAGACATACAATGTTTAGTATAAATCGTTCGTTACCATTGTTGTGTGAAGATTTATACACGAGGAGATTGTTGTTACTGTTTATTGTTCATCGTTGTTAGATATAAGAACAAGGGTTAGCAGCAACAAAAACAATAAAAGCAAACATTTTCTTCAGCATTTTTTTTTTTTTTGTGATAAATTGAAGATGGAAATGTTTTGCATGATAAAAATAATTAAAATTACAGAAACGAAATATAGTAATTTATGTCTTTAAAATTCATACACATACAAACATATATACAAGAATATATTAGTGTAGTTAGCAAGTCGTAATTGTAATGTGTACTTATGTGCAGCTTTCTCGTGTGGTTGACAAGTAAAAATATTACATACCACCCAACACCGCACGTTTTGCGGAAAGAGATCGGACATAAATGAATCAATATTTTAGCTCAGAACGTTTCTATATTGAAATATATTGTCTTGTCACGATTACAATTTTCAGTTTTATCACATAAAAGACATACATTTGAGTATATGTAATACTTACAGTGTTTTCCGAAAAAATCTTTTCTATCAGATGGAAATGGTATATTATTTACTATATGTATGTGTGTGTGGTTTTCCTTTAATGGTTTTATTTATTTTTATTTTGCTAAACTTCTTTGTTGTGGTGAACAAAAATTTGTTGTGTTTTTATTGTACAAAAAAATAAAAGGATCGGTTATAGTGAAAATGTGGCTGCGGCTGGTATGGGGAACGAACACATACGCGTATAATTAGGATTCTGTGCACTTTTTTTTTTTAATAATCATCATTAAATATAATTTTCAGAATTTTCAGAATGTTCGCAGTGATAATAAATGTTGTCATATTGTTGGTTAAATTTTGTTATGTGTATATCAAACCCCTAAAAACACTTCTTTTTTTAATGTCTTGATGAGCTTTATTAATAGTGCGAGCCAAATTTTGTGTGGGAGTTGTGAAAATGAAAACGAAAATCGGTTAAATCGCTAAATATGACTTCAACAAAATGTTTTTTTTTTGGGGTAAAAAAACAACAACAACAACAAAAAGCTTTTAAATGGACATATAGATGGACGATAAATTATTTAAGCTGCTTTTATTTGAGGGGTTGAATAAACTTAAATGAAGTCACATTTTGCGGAGAAATTATTCTGATAATCGTATCCTTTTCCTGCATTAGAATAAAAGGTTATTAACATTTATGTCGTTGTAAATATTTAGGGCATATCTCAGTACGACATCCACACATAATCTATAAACCGATTTGCAAGAACCGAAGGCAATGTTTTAATGTAGCGAATTAATTTTGAAAAGTAATTTAATTTTGGAGATAAAAAATTTAGGTGTCTCCCTTATAATCTACGATTTTCCATATACCCTTTGTTACTTTAATTTGATGAGGATTAATTTATTTCGAAAATTCTGACTTTATTTGCTTTAGATTTAATTCACTTGTTTTCTGAGGGATCAAAATACACTTGCGAAAAAATAATACCAAAGTGTACTACAAAAAGTCACAATAACTTCGAATCCCCCAGGAAAACCAGATAAGTGCCACTGGAAGTTTTATAGCTTTGACTTATTGCAATTTAATAAAACAGGTTTAGTGAATTTTTTGACTTTAGTCGTAGCATGTCAATCCCAACTTTTTCTAATCGCATTTTATTTCACAGAGTTGGATTTATTAAACCGTACTCTGGTAATGCTACTTAGCTACCGTTATTAAATTAAGCACAAAATTTTACTATGAGAATAATTGTTCAGGAATTTATTGTTTTTGTAACAAAAAATTAAATTTTTATTTAATAATTTACCTAGTTCAGAAACAAATAACAAAATTTTCAAGATATGCATATGAAGCTTTTCAAAATGCTAATTTATTAAAATCCCGCCAAAACCCCGCATTGCTAAAGAATAAAAGATTCCCGCTTTTAATATTTTCAAGGGTTTCTGGGTTTTGAAAAGCGGAATTTTGAACAGAATACATTTTTAAAATTGGCATTACAGACAATCCTGTATTATTGGGTGTATAAATATATTTCCGACCTTATGAATTAGTTGTCGGTACCCGTTAGTATTACTGCTCGGTTAGTGGTCAAGATTTATAACAATTCGCGGAAAGTTTCACTGAATTATTTTTTGTTGAATAAAAGTGCGGCGGAAACAAATTGTTTGCTCGTGGAAGTTTACGGCGAAATGCTGCATCAAATACAACATGGAAAGAGTATTTCAACGATTCAAAGTTGGTGATTTAGACGTAAGAGACAAAGAACGCAAAGGCGAACCAAAATAAATTTGAAGTTGCGGAATTTGAAACATTACTGGACGAAAATGTGTTTCGCAAACATGCAATGCGATTGGTTCAGAAGCTGAGAAACTGGTTGCCACACGAATTGAAAGAATACATACGTTCTTCTTAACAGTAAAAATTATCATGGAAATTCGCTAGTAATCAACAACAGCAACCATAAGTTTTGGGCATTACTCAATACGCTAATTTTTGCGTACCTCATATTTAGCAAAAACATGTACATTTATACCTTGACCATAGAATTAGAATGGGCCGCCAGTTATTAACGCCATGAATGCATCCAACATCTGCAAGTGGATCGTTTTTTTCGCAAAATTTGTTTTCATCTGTATTTTTATTGTGCCTCTAGTTTTCTAATCTAAAATATTTCATTAAATTCCGATTAAACGACCGGAGTATCACAACAAAATTTATATTTCCCAATGGACTTAAAACTATTACTTTATAAACATTTTGCATTCCAATCTTATTTTATAATCTTAACCTCAACAGCTTAAGAACCTCAAAAGAAAAATCTAAGCACAGCTTGAATGTAAGCAGTTTAGTTGTACTGTTAATGTCAAAAAAAATTACAATGACAAATCCTAGCTAAACCATTTTTGGTTTGTAATTTTGGTTTTTGAGCTTTTATTTTAATTCAAGCTATATTTAGGTTTTTCGAGGTTAAGATTAGAAAATAAGATTGGAATTAAAAATGTGTATAAAGTAATAATTTTAAGTACAATGGAAAATAGATGATATTCCGATCAATTTGATCATCATTTAATGACATGTTTTATTTTAGAAAACCTTAAGTATATAATTAAAACATTAATTCTTTACTTAAACCCCTAAGTCAATTAAATTTGTCTACTATATAGATAGTATCAAATTTAGGTGAAAATCGTTTAAAAAATGTAATCCTCTCAATGTCACATTTAACTTTAAAACTGTCTCCTTTATTTTCTCAAAACTACTAAAATTCAGATAAGCGGTTTTTGCTTTTAGGTACCGAATTATAAGTAGAAATGTTGGCAGAAATTCATTTATTTAAGTAAACAATTTATATTAAAAGAACATAAAAATTATATAAGAGAAAATCAGCGAAATATGTACACCTGTCACGGTTTTGAGTTACACGGTAATTTGGCGGAACGTAATTACCGTATTGATCAAGGAACAGGTGTATATTCATTTAATATACCATAAAAATACGCATTAAAAACAAAATAAACCAAATTTTACGACGTACTTTTTAGTTCGATTATTTCACACCGAAACGCTTAGGCACTGCAATTTTTAATTTTTCTATTCTATTCTATTTCCATTTTTTATCTTCCTTTTCCTTTCTTTTCTATTTTTGTTTCGGTTTATGAACATTAAAAAAAATGCCTTTAATCATTGTAAAAATGTTCTTAACGATTTTTAACAAATCTGAAATAACTCATACATATTCTCTGTCTAAATATGAAAATATTAGTACAATAAATTAAAACACCATCGAGAAAGAGTAAAAGTATTTACATTTTAAGGGGTTACATGGGTTTTGAAGAGCAAAACAGACAATATTTTCTCTAATTTTTTGAATTACCCACGATTACCCACGATTAGACAAAAATAAAGTTTTTTAATAGTAACAAATTTTTGAAAAGTTATTTTAATTCGTTGTAGGCCTTAGAGGATGAGGGTTGCCGCCCTAAACCCCGCGTTGAGGATTTATTAAATTTTTAATATTATTAGAAATTAGAACGTTTTCAAAATCAGAACTCCCCAAAGCCGCTTAGCATTGGACTCTTTGCGAAAAGATAACAGGGAAACGTGCGATATTTATGTTATTATTTACATTTCTAGTATTGGTCCTCTCTGCGCAAGGATGATAAGAAATTATGTGGCACCCTTTTGTTATCAAATTGTAGTTGGGCGTGTTTAATAAAAATCTAATAGGGTCTTCTTACAATATAATTTGTGTTTTCGGGTTTTTTGGGCCTTTTTTTGTTGATTTATATGGGAACATTTTATGACTGAAACTCCTTTCGTTTTATGACGAATTGTTTTTGGCTGTATTCCCGGACGACAATTTTGCCTGGAATTCCTTTTTAGTTGTTTGACTGAATCTTCTTTTCAAAAAGAATTTCAGTCACAAATCCAAAAAGAATTCCAGTCAAAAAAGTTTTGATTTGAATGTCTTTTGAGTTATTTCATTGAACTTCCTTCTGAAAAGGCATTTCAGTCTAAACCTATTTTGACTGAGTTGCCTTTTATTTTTTGACTGAAATGTTTTTGATTGGTATTCCCGGAGCCGCTTAAAATATTGAATCTACAAAAAAACAGATTATTCTTTAAACCAATTTCAAGTAAACGCAACCGATAAAAGGCTGCGGCTCGTAAAATGTGGCATTCCATCGAACTTTTCCCACGACAGCTATCTGACGTTGAACGATGGAAAGCAACTGAGTTCCGACTTTTATTTATATACATTTGACCTGTTGTATTCAAAAATATTCGGCCGTGACCATTTTCTGTTATTGGTATATGAAATTAGGATGCTGTGCTGTGAAAAACAGTGTGAGTTAGTTCTGGTGGCTACAATGTAATAATACAATATAACAGACGTAAAAACTTATGGTAGTTTGGATAATTATAGTGCGTTAAAGTTAGAGAATGTCATGCAATATAATAAAAAGAAAACTAAGAAAACATGCTCAACCGTTTTTGCAATTGAGCAAGAGAATTGTGGAGATAAGTTAAGTCAAACAAATTTCAGACAATAAACTGTTTGAATTACAGTATAATGTGGGTGGAATTTTTTTGTTTAGCTCTCACACAATAAAATCTATTTTACAATTTAGGGGAATAGGTAAATTGGTATAAATTCATAATTGGAACCGGAGCCCGTTGGTTTCTCAGGGCTCCGGCTCCTTAAAAAATACTAAAATAATCATAAATTCCGCGGCTCCGATTCCGGATCGGATAGAAAGTCGGTACCCACAGGTCAAAATTTTTTCACGGCAGACTTTAAACTATTCAATTTTTGCAAAAGTTTCGTTTTGTTTCGGCGTCGGTTTGGTTTTTCATTAGTCTTGGATACACGGGTTTACTGACTGTAACGTTACAACTAAGACAATAAGGCCCGGTTGGCTATTCCGTTAAAATTTTTAAAACATAAACATTTATTACATAAAAATTAACCTTCAAGTCGTTTACTTCAAAACCGTCGGTAGTAAAGTTTTTTGGTAAATTTTCAAACGAAAATTTGTTAATTGGAGTTAAATTGTTTTCGTGTTTTTCCAAAAATATTGTCTCCGTCAAGTTCTTCTGTCGAAAAATGACCAAAAAGTCATTGTCGACAGTTTCGAAGTAGGCGCGCGCCTTCAGACCTATTTGTTAAAGAAGATTGGAAATCAATTGTGCAGTTTCCTCGTCACACATGCTCATAAAAAAATTAAATATAATCAACTTGCTGGAATTGTTTTGCGAAACCAATTCGTAAAACTAGAAAAGAGGAAATATTATTGTAATTACTGTAATTTTCATTAAAATTAACAAAAACTTTTATTTTCTCAAACAATTTATAAAATTTAATAAATGCTGCATCTGCCCTTGCGTTTTGTACACATGGGTGCTGTACCACTTATTTCAAACGTGACAAACGAGTTCGCGTTTAAAACAACCGGTTCTTTTTATAATCTGATCTAGTAACTACAATAAATTTAGATCTAGTAACTACAATAAATTTCATTTAGAAGCAGATTCAAGTCCTGGGTATATAATTTTGAAGAATACGAATGGACGTGCCGGAGCCGGATGATCAAACTTATGCGTAAATAAGTAAAGGAAAAAATGAAAAATTTAGAACTTTGTCATATCGAGAGAATTCTAGAAAGTAACCTGAAAACTACTAGGTCGATATTAAGAGAACTGATTTTAATAACAACGGCGAAACTCTGACTGAGGCGACGAGTACATTAATTGATTTGGAGACCAGAATAAACAAAGTATCCTCCGGCGAAAAGTATTTGGTTATTATTCAAATTACCACAAACATCTGACCTTTTTTCATCTAGTCATTTTATGGTAGTTCGCCTAGATCTTACTAAAATAGTTCTGATTTGTTTACAATTTTTATTCTAATTCTATAAGAAATATTATTGATGGGTCAGCGAGTTAATGATCTTTACAAATTTATTAAAATAAATGTATGAAAAACAATGACCGACGAATGCATGCCAAAGATTTCATAACACGGGCTCCAAGGTAAAATAGTTTAGGGTGGTCCATAATGCAACTTTCTCGGTTTAGGAGGTCCTCATTTATCAGAGGTTAGGAAATCGGCCACAATGTCTATTATATTTAAAAAAAATCTGATTTCCGATCCCTAATGTAAATTATCAGCAGTTGTATCGAAACATATCGCCTTTACTTTACTCTCAATTTTGACGATCCTTTCTAAATAAATCGGTTGCTGCTATTCCCATAATTTTACTAGAAATGGAAGGGGGGAGGGGGGAGGGGGTTCTCACCCCCTTAGAAGAGAGACGGAAAAGGTATGTTATCATCTGATTACGATCGGTAATGGCGATGAACAAAGAATTCATTGATCGACCGATCTTTCATGGATCTATGAAAGGTGGTCTAAGTAAAACATATGTGCTAGATTTAGCTACTGTGTAAGGTAAAACTAGATATGCTTCTTCAGCTAATTTAAATTTTCCATATAAATTTGACATAAAGTTTAGCTAGCTAACAATAAAAACCTTAAATGTCGCTTACGATTTCGATGATATTTGACGCGGAAGTCCAAAATCTTTAAATTTGATGTATAATTAGACTAATTAGGTGTACAATTTTGATATTAATACTAACTCTAAGCATTGCTCGATGCGAAAAAATTAAAACCCTCAAAATTATAATCTAAAAAAATCTATGATTTCACGGATAGTTGTGGAGATGGAGTTATACATTTATTGAGAAGACGGTAGATTTCCATTTTGCTACTTTTTAATACTCTTACTCAAAAATTGATACGCGAAACACAAACATAAGAAAAGACAACTGTTACGAGCAGCATAGTAGCACAGATAAGAATATCAGATGGAACAAGCCCCCGAATGATTTTGCGGTTTTTTGAACTGGAACCCAATATCATATCGGTCTATAATATTTATCTTGGACTCAAAATAATACAAAAATATTTCAAGTAACACCATCTATCGTAAATAAAAATAAATATTTTTTAACAAATATTTACTTTTGTTGAACATTTTTATTTGTTATATGTAATATATTTTAAAATTAAATTATTAAAACAACAGTTGTAGCTGTAATTTTTTACAACGAAAATAGGCAAAATCACTTAAAAAATAATGAGCTTTTAAAATGTGTCTCTGCTAACTGTCTTCCTTCTATTAAAGTTTAGATGGAACCTCAGTAAAAATAATTTAAATTGGTTTGAGTTTCAGGTTTTGGGTTCCAGATTAAATTGCCAAAAATTTGTTCGGCTTGAAACATCTGAAATTCTTATATGTGATGGTAGGCGCAAACAAATCTGACCTAAAGGAAGATCAGTACGTCAATTTCGAGGGCGAATACTATCCAGGTATTGCACTTGCAATGGTATATTAGTGAAAGTAATGGTGAGTGGTGCAAATTGAAAGTGGGCTGAAGGGGAAGACAAATTCATTTATTCATTGCAAGATGTATAGTATTTTTCACAATTGTAGAGCCAGAGCTCAAGAACGCCAGAACTCTTAACACCATCAAGGAAATAGCTGAAGCAAAAAATAATAAATAGTTACGTAACATGATGTACTTATAACGTAAATCGTCATTATGATAATCCTAGAACTGAAAGTTCCTAACTTATTTTGAAATATTCAAAAGTGTAATTTTTAATTTTTTAATTGTGTGAGAATTAATTAAAAGAGCGTTCGTTATTAATTGAAACTTAAAGTATTTCTAACTTGATTATACGCGAAAAATCTGCTCTAGGTCCAAATAGTATCTAAAATGCCTTTTTATTTAAGAAGTAAAAAAGGTCAATCAAATAAACATAAGTAAAATGGAACTTTTGTTACATTTCTAGAAACAAAAATGAGTAACTCTATGTGAAAAGTCCTCCCCAGTTGTTTTGAGCAAATATTACAAAAAATATAGCTTTGTGTCAAACATATTTTATAACTACACTTTTGGCCAAATTGAGTTCTTGATGGCAAACGTTAGCTAACAATAAACTTTATCAATAAAATTAAAATTTTTTTTTTCATGTTTACTGCAAAATACACTAATTTGAAAACTTTCAAAATTTACGGAAGTTATGTAAAACAAGTTTAGTACGACAGTATAAGCAAATATCATAATCATTTAACTTACGTCCTCGATGCAGCTACTGCATAAGAACCAACCGTTTACAGGAAACAGCGAATTTGGTGTGCCTAAGCCCCACAAATATGAAGTTATCGAAGCTATGTTTCTGAACAGAATATAATATTTGAAGCAAGTGAAGTTATCCCAGTTAAATAAAAATATTCATCCCAGTTTAATTTTGTATCCGGAAGAATAATATAAAATTAAAATATTTTCATCCCATCACAATTTTTTTCGTTTTTCCATTATTCATACATACATATAAGAAAAAATTAATTGATTTTTTTTGGGTTTTTACAGCTATACTCAATTATTTCCAGCCCACAAAGTTCTGAGGAGATGGACACCACCATAGTGCTCAAAAAATGATAATTTTATATGGAACAATTTGGAAGTTGCCCGATTGTGATTGTGGCACCAAACGGCTCGTACTTAGCTGTTTATCAGAGATGGTTCTCACTACTGCCTTCTTAAGACACAAAGAACTATTTCCGGCCCACAAACTTCTTAGCAGATGGACACTACAATGTTAAAAAAATGATAATTTTGAGATGGTTCTCATTAGAACCCAAGCAAGGCTGCTCAGAAAATGAAGATCGCCCGCCAGCGTAAGGGTGTGTTTAGTGAACTACAAAATTTGGCTGATATTGTTATTCCTGAGAAAATTAAAAATATTGAAGATGAAGCTTTCATTCCGTCTGATGAAAAATTCGGCAGAGAATGCAATATAATTTTTGGAACGCTTCTTTGTCTCACAGTTTTGACAAATGCGGAATTTTGGATTATCGATGGAACTTTTGCTGTGGATCCAATTATCGTGCGGCAATTACTCACTACACGATTGTTCCAATTATATATTGCCTAATGTCGAGCAAAAAAAAAAGAAGTGCGTATGATAATTTTTTTTATTCCATTTCTGGTTTGTGTTCCTTCAATGAACTTGATCCGAACCTCAAAATCATCATGACTGATTTTGAAAAAAAAAAAAATCATTAGTCGGCAAAGAATTTTTCAAGAACGCAAAATTTAAGGGTTGCTTGTAAACTGTAACGCAGATACAATTGTGATACAGAGTTTGCTACCCGCGTTCGAATACTGAAATATTTGGCGTATATGGATCCAGATGAAATACCTAAAGCATTCAAATGCGTAATACCATACCTGTGCAAGGATTCCATGATACTTGGAAAATGGCTAAAGAAAAATTATATTGAAACTACCTCCCCTCCTTCTGGAGTATTGCAGAACAACTTGAATTTGCATTGCCAACAACTCAAAATAACATTGAAGCTTAGCATCGTCGCTTGTAAGTTGTGATCGGCCACAAACATGCGGGTGTCTAACATGAGAAAGTCGAATTAAAAGAATTTTGGAAAGAAAAAATGAATATTCAACATTTGAGATTTTCAGTAGTTTAGCTACAAATTTAACTGAAATAAATTTAAAAAAATATTTATAAAAACTTCATATAATTATAATTATTATTTTACAGTTTTATTGATTCAGGCAATTTCATCGCCAACATTTACATTGATTTCATCTCATTCACCGCCGCGGTGAATTTAGATGAAATCAATGTAAATTTTGGCGGTGAAATTTGCTGTCAGTAAACCGTTGCCCAACCTCATTTTAAAAGCACATTGTCTCTTTTAACTACCACTGTTTCCCATTCCTTCCGGCGAGACTATAAATAGTGAACTATTTTTTCCGGTCCATTTGGCTTAATTATTACGAGGTTTCCCTGTACTGTGAATATTTTTTATTTGGCATTAAATGCTTTATTGTAAGAGATTTTAGACGAATCACTCGGAACATCAATCTTCTTTAAAATTAAATATATTAAGTAATATCACCATACTGCATAAAGCTGAAACACTCACCTCCTGAAACAAAAGAAAAAACAAAAATTAGAAAACTTGTACTTACTTATTATAAACATATTTAGTTTTACAAAATTAATTGAAGACTCTATTGTATGTACCGTACCCTAAACCTCAAGATTCAAAAACTTGTACACAACCATTAAAATATGTATACCCTGACCGAGAGCGAAAAATATATGTTCAGTGTACATATGTATATAAATGTAATTGAAAATTCAAATTACCTGAAAAAACATTAAAACTTTAGAATACTTTTTTATATTTAACCAAAAAAAAAACCGAAAAATTATGTTCTGACATCGCTTTGAGGATTAAACTAAAATAAAAAAAAAAAAAAATAAAATAAATTTTTTTTTACTAAATTCTGATTTTTTTTTGTTCTGTTATTTGTTGTTCCTTACTGTTGATTTTCTTTCCATCTGTGAAAAGCTCATTTCCATGAAAATTACTTTTGACTTATAACTGTCTTGAGACCAGGCGAAAACAAAAAAAAAAAAAATTATCCCATTATCCGTAAACAAAAGTAGAGAAAATTATAAATAACTTTTGTGAATTTTAACTTCCGCTTGGCATACACATATATATAAAACCCAGCCAACCATACAACCAACCAACACAACTGTTTCTCTTACATTATTATACCATATAGATTTGGTGTTTTTGTTATTTAAATTTAAACCCAAATCGCGTTTCAAAAACAAAAAACAAATTCGTGAGAGATAGCACATTTTTTGTGTTCAGTAAATATACATTTTTGTGACGAGACAAAAATCCACTCTAATAAAATTGTTACAATTTTTGAACCCTCCTTAACCATCCCACCATCTACTAGTTGAAACAAAGTTTTACAATACACAAATTTAGTAACAAACAAACAACAATATCACTAAATGAGGAGGAACAGAAATTCTCTTATCTATCTCGAATTTTTTAAAGTTGGAAAAATGGTGAGTACCATCAAAGAAAAAAAAAAAAAAGAAACAAAATGAAAAAAAGTCAAATGCAAAAAATATATAAAACATAATTTTCCTGGTGGCAGTCCAGTTTTTCTTACCACAAAACAACAGAAAAGTGTATGGCACATAAATTAATTTTGATTTGAATTTTAATGAAGTAAATTTTGGTTTCTGAGTGCTACGACGGTATTATACACGTACATATCTAAAAAAAAAAAAAATAAGAAGCAAAACTGGGAAGATATATTTTCATTTAAATTCTATTTTAGGTTAGGAATAATAAAATAACCACCGGAAAATTATAAGAATGACTTTGAAAATATTAAGCTCGCATTTAATTTTTTTTTTTTTTTTTGTTTTACTTTTCATTTTCAATAAAGCCTTATTATTATTTATTCTTTCTTATTATAATATGTACATGTATAAACACTTTCAAGAAAATCTAAAAAATTTAAATATCGCATTATATTTTACAACAGAAACCGTCAAATATTTTCCCAAATAAAAATAAATTTATTCTATATTGATTTTAGAAATTGTGTATACCCTCTTTCTAGATACTTGTTTAGAATATAATATGTACATATATAAAATCACACATACACACACACACACACACACATATACACTCACACAATATTCTTATCAGTTTGGAATATATATTAAAAATAACTGTATGTTTACTCAGTAAATGATAAAGTAAATAAGATATATTCATTTTCGTTTCGTAATACATGTACATAATAACAAAAAAAAAAAAAAAATCAGCAATTTTTGTACTCACGGCTGAATAAATTAGAACTTTGTTCTGCTTTAAAAATAAATTTCAGAAAAAAAAACAAAGTTGTTTGTACGAATAAAGAATACAGTTTAGTGCCATATTTCGTGTGAACTGTTGGATAAAAAAAAAAAAAAAATGTTTTAATTTAAATCGTTTGGAATAAAGTGATTTTGGAAAATTTCCCCCTAAATCACAGACATTTTAAAAGTCTGTTCGACATGCGAGTAATTTATGTTTATTACTTATTTACCGCTTACGAATAAATAACAAAGAACAGTATATCAAAACAGTATATTTTATTATGTACGTTTGAGAAACGTGAACTAATACCGCAAGATGAATCAAGACTTAAAAGAAATTAAAAAGTGAAAGCTAAATTTTTCGAAACCTTTGTTGATAATTTCAACGTAAAACATTTGCAATAAAAAATTAATTTCTTTTATGTTTTAAATTTTTTATGTTTGCCTGACGTTATATACATATTCACATATCGCTAATCGATTGGCAAAAAAAAATATTTATACCTGCTATTAAGCAGTCAAAACGTTTATCAAAAACATAATAAAACTAAAACTTAACAAATTTACGCGGCTACACCCATTTGAATTATTTATTAACCGCGGTCTCCTTTGGAGCCACAATATCAATTTAAGAACCTAGTGTACCGTATGCTGTGGTGAAAAATACGCCGTATTAAAATATGCCTTACTGAAACATGTCGTAGTGTACCTTATGCCATAGTGTCACATTCTTGTTTTAATCTATTTTTTTTGCTCTTTTTATTTGAATAATTAATTAAAATCATTCATATTTTTCCAATAGGAAATAAAACAATCTGCTAGCATTTCTATTGTTGAAGGTAATGGACTCATCCATATTTGGTGACATTGCATAATTATACAATTCAGTTCCACCAACTGTTGCCAATGTGTTGAGTAAAACTTAGCGTGTTGGGCTGTGGATGCAACAATAAAATATAAAGGGCTGAAACCTCACGAGGTGATCAGAACTTTGGTCTGTATTACGTGCGTTCGTGAGATTATATCAAGTCAACTCAAACTAACTCCCGAATCAATCAATCTCCAACTGAACCCCTCAGTCCCTTTACAACCTAACCTCAACATTCAATTCAATCTCCAACTCAACCTCCAATTCAATTCCAGCGTAATCTTAATAATATATGCGTCTGACCACCGAAGAGTAGAATCCGATTCCCAACGCACATGTCAAATTTCATGATAATCGGTTGAGAAATATACAAGTTCCCTCATATTGGCCATTTTCCAGAACAACATCCAAAAATCATTTTAGAATCCCATTTCCAATGCACAAGCCGAATTTCATCATAATTGTTTAAAAAATAGGCAAGTTCCATAGAATGGAAGTGTAGACTCCCATTTCCAACGCATATGTCAAATTTTACTATAATCGGTTGAGAACTAGACATGTTCTATCATACGTGGCCATATTCCAGAACTTCATCCAATAATCATTTTAGAATCCCATTTCCAATGCACATGTCGCATTTCATCATAATCGGTTGATAGATATGCAAGTTCCATCATACTTGGCCATATTCCAGAACTTCATCCAAAAATCATTTTAGAATCGCATTTCCAACGCACAAGCCGAATTTCATCATAATTGTTTGAGAAATGGGCAAGTTCCATCTTACTTGGCCATATTCCAGAACTTCATCCAAAAATCATTTTAGAATCCCATTTCCAACGCATTTGTCAAATTTCATCATAATCGGTTGAGAAATATACAATTTTCCTCATATTGGCCTTATTCCAGAACTTCATCCAAAAATCATTTTAGAATCCCATTTCCAATGCACAAGCCGAATTTCATCATAATTGCTTGAGAAATAGGCAAGTTCCATCATACTTGGCCATATTCCAGAATTTCATCCAAAACTAAAAGTACTTAAATCAGTTATGAAATAGATAAGTTCCATTTTAGTTGGCTATTCATTTAATTTGCTAAAGGTTTAATTTAAAATGAAAAGGTTCAATTTGAGGTTTGAGATACTAACAGTGACCTTTCTTAGGTCTTAAGCAATATTTTTGTACAGTTGGGTTCAAATGAGTCAAGGCATGTGGATTTGTTTAAATATAATACACATATGCTGTACATACATACATACAAACACTCAATTTATTTTATAGGTAGCTCAACTGTTCACTAACCACTGGTCTAAAACCTCTCAACTCCAATTGGCCCTCAACTCAACCCTCAAACCAACCACAAACACTCTTTCAACTCAATCCTCAAACTAGAATATCGATGCCTTAATGTGAATAGGGCGTAAGTTCCATTTTCAAAATTTTACAGGAAAGCGAAAAAACTTAATATTTTGATAAACAATGAGACTTATAAAATAATAAATAATTGTTGATATAAATAAAACTAGGTTTTATTTCGTTCTAGTTAGTTTTAGTATATGTTTTATTGTGTAATACAACCAGAGGCGTTGTATTAAAACAAATACCCAATTTTTTAAATTTTGATGTTACGCCTTATTAACCATCCATATATAAAAAATTGATCAACTGCTCACTATATTTTAACCTTACTCCAACTCAACTTGAACTCATACCCGCAAATTGACCCTCAACTTAAGATTCAACTCGACCCCAAACTCAATACCCAACTCAATATTCAAACCAGCATATAAAAAAATTGGTAAATATTTCTATAACCAGGTATTTTGGGTCAATTCGTATAGCAGGTACCCGACCCTCTTGACACACACGTTCCAAAAGCTTTTCAAATCTCGGCTTTTGCCATAGAAACAGATTGGCAAAAAAAAACAAATCTAAACGAACAAGCCGTTCTCGAGATACCATGGGTATACAGACATCCAGACAGACGGACGGATATTTTTTTTTTTTTTAGACTCGAGAAAAACGTCGAGAAAAATGGTTTTGGACCAATACAATTTTTGATCATTTTTGACAGAATTTCAATACTTTGGTCTTTTTAGACCGAAGTAATTTCAAATTTCATGAACCTGAATGCGCTTGATGTATTATCTTGACCATCGGGAGCCAATTTTTTCAATTATACTTCACATTATTTTTCCCCGTTTGCTATTTATATATTTGGGCTCCCAATATATTTCTAATTTTATAGATATATTCACAAAGCATAAGACCCTATAATGGTACATTCTACCGATATAAAGGATTGCAGTTGAACATCAACTCGCTTTAGCCTCATCCGCTGCAACAAAAAACCAGCGATTTTGAATGAAACCAATGTACATATGTCTGGTGACGCTAAAACATATTAAATTAGGGATTGTATCCTCATCGATAATTCGTGCCTTTTAGAGGCTTAGTCAAATACATCCGCAAGGATATAGATTTTACAGTGGATTGACCTGCGGATCCCTCAGCATAGAAGTCCTAATTTGTTCAATGATGATACAATAGATGAGTTTGACTCATTATCTGATTCGATAAATATCCAAATGTTGAGATAATTTTGGCTGGTGACTTTAATATTTATAATGACTCAATTCTTCAGCGGTCCAAATCGAATTCCAAAACAATTTTTTCTTCAACCATTTCGAAACGTAGATATCGCAACTTGTCTCGTATCTTCTGATATTCTTATTGCAATGAATGAATTTACAACTTCAATCTAGTTTCGGTAACCAAAAATCAAACAATAACACTTGGGTCGATAAAACGTGCAAAAATGCAATACTCGCTGAACAAATTGTTTTCTCCATTTATCAAAGCCGGCAGTAAAAGAATGTTCTGGAATTTTGTGGAGCAAGCACAAAAGGACAGAATTAAATGTTAATAAATCAGCTAGTTCAGACTGTATTTCTGCATCGTCAACTGTGTTAGCCACCCCCTATTAAGCGCTTCCACCTTCCGATGATAAAAGTATTTTTCCATCTATTTGGAAAACAGTTAATGTTCATCCAATCCCAAAAAATAGAATTAAGCTGGATCACTCAAAATAACATCCTGCTCTCGAATCTGTTCTATTAAAGGTTATGGAAATAATAATTAATGTCAAACTAATGAATTATTTGGAAAATAATAAATTGATCTCGGACCTTCAGTGATTCCGTAATCGCCGGTCGCCATTTTGGGGTGAACCAGAGCCTTTGACAGAGATTGTTGGCGAAACTGGGAGCATATGAGCTTCACGTTTCTTTATTAGTATTTATTGAGGGTTTCTTAACTATTCGTGACATTCAAGTCGTTGTGGATGGTTTGACATGAAGTGTCCTATCAATTAATGGCTCTATCTGCCACCCCCTTTTGATTTTTATTAATGATCTTTTTGTAACCATATCCAACATAATACACATAATTTTTGACAAGAAAAAAAAAAAGCTAGAAACTAATTTCTCTAAGGTAGACAAAATGAATGAATGTGCGGAAATTTTTAATAGGAAAAAAGGAAATTAAAAAAAAAAATTATGAATTAATAAATAAAAGACAAACAATTCAAAATCAGAATTAATCTGCATTATCTTTTGTAGCGCACCTTTATCGCAAAGCCTTAGATTTCCACTCTTTTTTAATCTTGCTATTAATATTCTTATACGAGCTTTATTACGTCGTCCCAGAAGTATGTAGAAGCTCACTAGATATGTTTTTTTTAAATATTAAGGATATTATTAATTGCCATCAGCAAAGTATTGCAGGTAAATTTAGAAATTTGCTTTTTAAATTACACGGTAACCTATTTTGTCTTAAAGTGACTCCCGGAAAAATTATTTAAATTCGCAAGGTTGACCAAAGAAAAAAATTTCTCGAAATGCTTTGTATTACCTCGAATAACAGTCCAACTTCCACGAAATATTTCAATTGACTTCTAATTTGCTAACAGGTTTCACTTATATCATCAACATCAAAAAAACTAATCTTCGGTGCCGTTTATAAGAAAATCTTTTTGGATATTTTCTCTTCTTTTTAGACTGTAACTGACCTAAAAGTTAACACAAACAGCTTATTACCTATCTTGTGAAAAATTTCGATGAAAACTATTAATATTTATGAGACAAGCAGAAAAGAACAAGAAAAAAAATGTAAAATGATTGACGGGCGGACAAATAAGTTTTAATAATATTTGTTATAATTTGAGTAGCATATTATTGTATAATTATTGAAATATCTCCGTTTCTTGTTACAAAAATGTAACAAGAAATCACCCTAGCCAGGCTGCGGTTTAATAAGTCCGATTTAGCTAAATTAGGTAATGGGCTCGTATTCTTGAAATTCGCCGAAAAAAGACGCCGGTGACTTTAGTATAAAGCAATATAAATTATCGACTGAAATGACGTATTTCACTAGAAAGTCACGGGGGACATCTTCCGGGCGGATTTCAGGAATATAAACACAATTGGCACAAACTTGCAAATCGGACGCTAAACGCCTTCAAGCCAGAGTCTAAAAAACGAAGCTTTTTTGCATATACAACTTATGAAAAATCACTTTTTTTTCCTAAGACAAATTTTTAAATGAAAACATCACAAATTCTTGATTATGATGTCTGAAATATTTTCTTAAATGTTTGAGTTTCATCGTATATGAATGTCGTTTAAGCAAATCGCTTTCATTTTCTTGTAATACTTGATTTGTTTACATTAAAATTTAAAAAAAAAAATCGTCAGCAGCATTCTTGTTTTACTGCTATTTCAGTTTGCTCGAATAAAACAACATTCCATTTCTACTTATATTCATGATTCTTTATCGTCCAAATTTTTGTTTAGTGATACTTTATCGATGTGCAGGAAAAGAAAAGTACGCAACAAGAGAGATGGCAATAGAAAAAACGTAGAGAGACGTCGAGTCATAAACTCGCTTAAATAAATCGAATTCGAATCGAAAGTGATATTACAACATCCCACCCCTGGAAAAATTTCAAGTTCAGAAATTTTAGGAAAAGCAAAACAAATTCACAAAATATTGAGAACGTGTAATAAATTTGTGTTTAGATAATTTTTTTTCGTATTTTTCTGTAAAGAACTTAGACATCTATTGTAGACTAGTAAAACTAAAGATAAATTTAGCAAGTAATATTTTACATCGTCATTTTTCAAAATAAAAGTTCGAAAAATATATTTTAGGTACCTATAAGATAATTTTAATATTTCTGCAATCAATATTCATTTAATACCAATACAGCCTTCTCGTATGTTGTTGTTAAAGAAATGTGTAGGGAACTTTTTCATAAAGATTATTCATTTAGAAGTACTCTACTCTAATTTTGGAACATGGGAAATTAGTGAATACATCGAAAAAAAATATTAATTTCTAATAATTAATTCTCGAGACCTTTTTGTGGTTTCAAGTTTGTTTGTCCCGGTGGAGGCCCTCTCGACTCTTCGACGTTAAGCATGGGGCAATAAAACATATTATCAATGCGGCAATTTCTCAAGAGACTGAAGATTTTACAATAAGGTTTGAAAATGTACGGGTATATTTCATCATCTGATTTCGTTGGTTGATGACGGTGGCCCATGCTGGGCCACAATTTATAGTTGACACAAAAAAACTACAGTTGGGAGTTATCTGTTAGGTATCGTCGTTAAAATTAAATTGCGAAAGTGCTAAGCGAGTTTCGAGATCCAGAGGAGATCACCAAGACAAACCAACAATCCTACTAGGAATATTCATTGAATTGCTGAATTACCCAATCTTTCCAAAACTCTATTAAGTAATAGATGTTTTTTTCTTCTTTTATTTTTTTTTTTTCAGGGAATCTATAATAGCATTGACATGCCGTGATTTATTAGATTGGATTTAGAGGAATCATTCGAGTTTAGTTGCCAAGCTTAAATTATGGTAATCCTATTTTATTTCATAGAGTAATACCCTAGACAGACTGTGGTTTAATAAATCCGATTTGGCTAAACTTGTTTAGGTATTCTATGGAAAAATAAAGGGATTAGCTTAAATCGAGGTTGACACATTGTGACTAATCTCGAAAAATTCACTAAATCGGTTTTATTGAGTCGCAGTGTGTCTAGGGTACTTAACTCTGATTTATTAAACTGTAGCCAGGGCCCCTATTATGAAAAAAAAGTGAGATTTCGCATTTTCATGCGATATCTCATTTCGGTATTATAAAACGACATTTTCGCAAAAATGAGCTCTTGGTCGAATAATTCGAATAGAAATTTAATTATGTTTTAATTCTTTCTTCGCAGGTTAACTTTACACAGGGATCGACATCAAAACAAAATTTTTTGCACTGCGAAAATTACTAGCTTCACTATCTCAAATTCTGGTTGAAGATATCCGGAGGAAATGGAAAGACTAGAATTTAGCAGAAAATGTTGGTTGACATTTTTAGCAAAAAGTGAATTCCAGGTTTTCGGATTCGTTTAAAAATAATACATATGTAATAGGCGTATAATAGGCAAAACATGCATTTTATTTCCTTAAAACTATAATTTCTAAAAACTCTTGTAGTCTGTATGTTATTTGGAAGCTTAAAGGTTTGGCAAGCATTAATTTAATTTTGGTTTACCAGCGATAGAAAACTATCACTCTATTCAAACCCTATCTTTGGAAAATGCACCATAAATTATTAAAGATATTTTTCTTAAACGGTTCCTGAAAGAAATTAGAAATTGTGCTGAAGTTAGAAATTGCGTTGTCTTGTGCTTTACTAAATACAGGGTGTCCGATTGGGACGAGTCCAAACGAGTAGGGCGTGTAGCTGGATTAATATGATGAAAAAAAGTCCACTACGCATTTGCCCGGAAATGAACAGTTACCCACTTCAATTGCATTTCAAAATTTTTAGCATGGTACACTGCCTTAAATGATGTAAATGACAATAACCCGTCTAAAACTCAATTGTTTTTCTATAATTTTAAAGGCACAGAGTACTTCTTTCTTTTCTGGAAGTAGGAATATCATGCATTGTATTTCCCATAAAGAAAACATTGTTGGAATTAAAAAAATTGTGCGAGAAATAACAAAAAATTCATTAAACTCATTTTTTCTCGAAAAACTCACTTAATAATTTTTGTTTTTTATTTCAAATTTAAATTTAATAGACGATTTAATACAAAATTGCTTTATCGTTTTTTATCTACGAGGGCGATTGAAAATGAAGCTACCTAAGTAAGAAAACAAAATTTTTTTTTGCCAAAAACCATTTATTTCTCAACATAGTCTCCATTTAATTCGACACACTTAGTAAGACGATATTCCAACTTTTTTATACCATCTGAATAATACGATTTCGGGAACCCCTCAAAATACGCGTTAGTTTCGATAATCACTTCTTCGTTTGAGATGAATCTTGGTCCTGCGAGCCATTTTTCAAGTTTGGAAACAGGAAAAAGTCACTAGGAGCTAAATCTGGACTATAAGGTGGATGATCAACCTATTCGAAGTGTATTTCACGTAATTTTAGCATCGTATCTAATGCTGTGTGAACCGGTGCGTTGTCTTGAAGAAAGAGCACTTTTTTCTTCTTTAAATGTGGTCGTTTTTCCTTGATTGCATCAACCAATTGATCCAATAATGCACGATAATACTTTCCTGTGATTGTGGATCCTTTTTCAAGATAATCGATGAGCAATATTCCGTGTGCATCCCAAAATATAGTGGCCATAACCTTGCCAGCCGATTTCACTGCCTTTGCCTTCTTCGGAGCACTTCCACCAGCTTCCACACATTCAGGTGTGTAGTGGTGGACCCACGTTTCATCAACAGTAATTAATCGACGCCAAAAATCAACAGGATTACGCTTTATCATGTCCAAACACCGCTGTGAAGTGGTCTGTCGAACTCGTTTTTGTTCGACACTGAGCAAACGCGGTACCCATCTTGCCGATAGCTTTTTCATATGCAAATGTTCATGCAAAATGTTGAACACACGTTCATATGATTTGTTTACCATTTCAACAATCTCACGCAACTTGACTCGGCCGATCATTCATAACGATATCGAGGATTTTCTTGATATTTTCTTCAGTAACCACCTCTTTTGGCCTTCCTGTTGATGGTATTGTTGCAGTGCTTCTTCGGCCGCGTTTAAATTCAGCAATCCAATATTTTACCATGTAATCTGACGGAGCAGACTCACCGTAATGTTTATCGAGCTTTTCTTTTGTCTCTTTCGCCGTTTTCCCTTTCAAATAATAGTGTTTAATCACTACACGAAATTCGTTTTTTTCCATTTTTCAAGAAACACAAAAGTTGCTTACTTCAAACGACTACAACAAATAAACTAATCGATGAATTTGGGTGAAATTTTAACAGCTGACGTTTGACAGATCGCAATTTCTAAAAAACAAAAAAATTTTGTGTTTGTGCTGCCATCTAGCGCTAGGTAGCTTCATTTTCAATCCGCCCTCGTAATCATGTACAGGTTTTGAGATATGCGTAGTGAACTTTTTTGGATGATATTGATCCAGCTACACGCCCTACTCGTTTGGACTCATCCCAATGGGACACCCTGTGTAGTACTAATAAAAACATACTAACTATCGATTATTTTGGTATCTGAAGCCCAGTCGAACCTTTATTACTAACATAACTTTCCTTTCCTTCGGTTTTGTTTTATGTAAAGTATATACGGTGGACCCTCAATTAATCAATCAATCGCATATAGTAAATCAACATTGAGGGGCTGGGAGATGAAGTGAAACACGTTGATATGTAAAATTTGAAATGCTGCAAACCTTTAGTTTTGCTGTATGAAAAAATTAATTTATAAGAGATTTATGATTTCCGGAGACGGAATGATTTGATTTTTTTTTTAAAGCTTTTATAAATTATTTATCAAATAGCCAGCTAAAAATCATCTTCATTAAAATCAGTTTTTTTTCGTTATGTAAATGCGAAAAACCGGGAATTTGAAAAAAGAGTTTCTTTTTCTGGAATGCGATTCACTACATAAATAGAGTGCCTGCTAGGGAATATTCGTTGCAGACCAAATCATCGTTTTTTTGGCGATTAAAAGAATGAAATGTGTGCCAAGATTTACTTTGTTTTATTCTACCAGTTGAACTTGTCAATTTCTTCAAGTATTTACTTGTTGAACAAGAAAACATTTGAAGGACATGGTTATGAGGGTCTAAAAGAGGCTACAGATGATACGATTTATTGTACGATAAATCTAACGATTTGACTTGAATCAGTTATTGAATCGGTAATCTGAGCGTTGTAAGGGATTTTCATTAAGAGTACGGTTCATTCGCATCGGATGGCAGTGTGATCTGCAATCAAATTTTACGTAAGTACGATTAAAAGATTTATTTAAAAGTTTTGTTGCCTTCATGCAAAAATGATTTACAGATTTTATATTTCGTTTTAAAACTGTCCATGTTTACCATAACTGCTTCTTTTGTACTAACGCAACTTTAAAGAGGAATAATTTATTTGTTTAGAGAAAAATCATCCCTATGGGATGTGACTTGCAATAACTATTCCAACAAGCAAAAATTTAACACGAAGTATTAAAAAGTAAATTAAAAGAAGTAAATTCAAAAACATGCCTAGCGTTGATTGTTAATCGGTTCGATAATCGGTTGATTGTTAATCGGTTCGATAACGGTTGATTGTTAATCGGTTCGATAAATTAGTTATACAACTTTATGGCACACACATACACGAACTGGTCCACTTAACTTAATTGGTATGCACTAAACATTTTTTTAAATTAATTTTTCCACAAAAACATGGAGTGGAACAAAAACACGGCCGCATTAAGCATTTTATGCATAATAAACCACTTTCGTGAAATTCAATGGTAGCCGACGCTTACTTAGTGATCTGGATTAGATCCAACTTTATGCTAGTAATCATAAAAAAATTGATGGATTTTGTCTGTAATTTCGATTATGTTATTACAGCGCTTAAAATATTGCAAATAATTTTTTTTCGAGGCGCCAATAATTTCAATTCTTATTTAGTTTATCGTTTAGTTGATATTAGCAGACCTATTTAATATTTACTATAAAATTTTTGAAGTAATAGATGTTCTATGACTTATTTTCTGCAAAATACCCTAATAAATGATAGGATTTTGAACAGTTTTCGGTAAAATCACGATGTGCAGCGCCATTTCAAAACACAATTTTCTCTTACAGTCTGAACACCAAAAAAGCTAATCCAGATTAAAAGTAAACTTGATTGGGCAAAACTGGGTTACTAATCCATAGTCAATTGAACAAATTTCGGTTTTTGGATCAAAATTATGATGAGAATAGTTTTTTACAGATCAGATCAGAAGAAATGCAGCTATTGCAAGTTTAACCCTATTAATAAACATAACAAAGATAATTTTACGAAAGAAATTGGCAAAATTCGATCGCGCTATTTAGGTGGCAGAAATAAGAATAAATTTACTAATTGAAATGTTGTTTTTATAACTATTTCCTTATTGTTAAGTTTACTTTTAATTTTATGATCATATTTATAGTTATTTGTATTTTCTAATAAACGTAAGTTGTAAAAATATTTTCTACAAATAAATTATCTAGTTTATTTTCCCGTCTGATTATTTTAACGTCAGAGATCAAAAGGTGAGAGAAATCTTGTATTTCTTTTTTTTTAGAAATCACTGAACGCACATGATGAATTTAAATGTACTCGTATACGACATGAAATTTTAGAATCTCTTCACTGCCAAAGTGAAAGGTTAGTTAGTTAAAATTTAAAATTAAGAGTTTTATCGTTTTATTAAAAAATAAAAATGAAACGAAAAAAATGGTAATAATAAAACAGTGAAATTGATACAATAATACATAAATATAACATTAAATATAGTAGTCCGATTTTATATAAAATTAATTAAAATAATCATAATAATTAATTAATTCATTTCTTAAAAGTTCCAAGGTGGTTTGGAGTCTATTGGAGGGAGGGGGGGGTAACAAAGTTGAGTAGATTAATCTTCCAGCTCCGTAACCTTCCAGTAGGGTGCTTATCACGTGAGCTACAATTGTGTAAGGGGTAACCTGTTCACAATTCGCAAATGTACGTGCTGCCTCCTCGTGGCAATCACTGGTAACTAAGGCCATTTGGCACATTTTTGGCCATTTGGCACAGGCTGAAGTACGGCGCTAAAGGAGAAAACCTTGACAAAAAACCCTAATCTAAGGTGGAACAGCATATGCCGATGGATGAATGGCTGATAGGTGAATCAGTCCAAAATATGCGAACTCTGGATACCAGGCACCCTCCAGTTTTATTTAGCCTTCCTCTAGTAAGGCTGGGTGACCTGCAGGCGATTTGCAATTCCCAGAAACTTGTAAGAGTAAAATCAAACGGAATACGAGGCAGGAGCAGGAATGTACGGGAATGGGACAGCCCTCTCGAAGTCCTTGGGCTCCAATGCTACCGTCTTTCTAGCGGAACTACATGATGTAGTAAATATCTAGGAGGAGAGCAATAAGCCCAGATAGTATGTATCAAGTACCGGGAGGCAGTATTGTCAGGTTCATTAAGAACCTGAATATTGACTGGACGGATAATTTAGCAGGGTCCAGCACAATAGATCTTTTAGGTCGCAGTGCGAGATGGCTGATCGCCCGCATGGCCCTCCAATAATAATAATAATAATAATAAAAGTTCCAATTAAAACAATGCCATATATGCATAGATTCTCGATCGGGCTTAAATCTGGACTTTGAGTCAGAATTACTTGTTGCAATTCAATGCAAAGGCAATACAATGTCTGTTGTTTGCTGTTGAGGAATACTAAGATGATTCTTTAAACCTAACGATGCGTTACAAAATTCCATAACGTTATCCAAATCAACGTTAAACGAAGTATTGATATCTTGCAAAACCATGAGATAGGTGAATAAAACATGTCGATGATGAATGACGCTGATTTCGCTTAAGTAAAATTATTTATCCCTTGTAAAAACTGTTCCAATCAGCGGCTGAATAATGCAGGAGATGAAAATAAAACTCGCAATCCAAGATATCAAATAATTTTGTTTTATTTTTAATTTCCAAACAATTTATTTCAATCGTTTTTAATAAGGTGTTTCTCGATCAAACGCCAAAATAAGAAGAGAATGATGTTAGCTTTCGTCCAACTTAAGTTAGCTTTTTTGCTTCAATTTAAGAAAAGTTAATTTATATTAATATTCAAAATTTGCGCAATTATGGCGTTACTACTAAATTCGCATCGATCGCACGCTATTACAAATTGAGAGCAAGATTGAAATTTGATTGATGTTGACAATTTGTGTTTACAATGTCTACGGCTAATCTGTATAATTTTTTTAAAGTTATAATGATTTAAATTCAGAAAGGTAAATATAATAATAGATAAAAATAAACTTAATAATTAATATTTACATATTTTTAGATTACTAGTGAATTTACGTGATATTAAATTATATTAATCATGTAGCAGTATATACAGGGAGTGTCAAAAAAATATTATTTTTAATAGTTTTTATAGCTACGTGTGTGTGTTTCATTTATCTTTGCCAAATAATATATCTGGCCATATTTTGCGCCAAACACCATTCATAGATCTACTTATAAGCCATTTTCAAGATTTTCCGATGTTTTCAACAGCTTTTCCAATATTGTACGCCAATCCTTAATAGATACTTTATCTTGAGAATCAGTGTTCTTTACTAATTCCCTAAACGTTCTAAGTAGGTAATATGCCTTAAAATTAGCTATAATCACCTGATCTATAGGATGTGTTTTAGTTACCCATGTTTTTTGTTACTTCTCCACCAGAAGACGGGTAATTTGTTTTTATCTGCTCCTTTCATGTTAAACACTAGTTGAGATGGAAAATTTTCGTTTTCGATTATTTTTTTCAAATTTCTGAGGAAACTCGTTAGCTGCATGTGTATCAGCAGATGTACATTCACCAGTAATTTGAAGGTTGAGAAGGTTATAACGGTGCTTAAACCTGTCAGCAGTAATTTGAAGGTTGAGAAGGTTATAAAGGTGCTTAACTGGTGGAACATTCACCAGTAATTTGAAGGTTGAGAAGGTTATAACGGTGCTTAAACCTGTCAAACAATTCACGACTAGCAGTAAGTGATTCTTCTGTTGATGTATCGCATTCAATTTTATTTTTTTCGTAAAAATTTCTTGTCTTTGCCACAATTTTCAACTGACTAAGTGGAATATTTCGTACATTTTGATCTTCAATTCACATGTTAAGCACACGTTTCATTTTAATAATGATGTTTAACTTAATCAGTGTTATCAACACAGGTGATTTTTGTAGCAGATGCGGCTGACTTGATTTTCTCTGACGTATCCATAATTGTCCCGGTGAATATTATAATTCGCTAAAACGGTACGGTCTTACTAGATACTAAACGTAAAAAGTAAGAATTGGATTTTTGTTGTTTGGTCGTAGCCTGAGTAGACCAAGTTTTTATCAGTACGTTTAAGGGTTTAGATACTTTATATAATCCTTGGGGTAAAATCACGAGGGTGGATGATATTTGTGCTTTTTATTAGTAGATGTCTTCTGAGTAGATGGTTCTTTATTTTAATGTCGCACAAAGGCGTAAATATATGGATACTGTCAAAAATAATACATTTGTTTATAAGAAAAGTCAAAACATATTTTTGTACTTTCTTGGAAATTCGACAAAAAAATTTTTGTTTTTTGAATATTTTAAAAATTTTCTAAGAAATAAATGTAAAAATTGGGAATAACATTAAAGTGAATCAACGTTAAACGGGGTAACGTTATACGACGTTTTGCTGTAGTAAAATAATAACTTTGCTGCCGCTTTCGCCCTAGTAATTTCTGAAACTAACATGCCAATTCCTCAAAAACCTTTTAGGTCAAGGATGTGGATAATATGATAAGATCCAGGATATTTATTTAATGTTTTGTTTCCAGTACTGTGCTACACATACCTAGGATCACTATCTGATAGGGGCTTATATCATAAATCATAAAATGGTAATGAATAAATTCTTTTAATACCTATTTTGGTTTTTGTTGGTTTGATTTACACTATTGCGTTTATTTGACAGCTGTCAACATTCCGCTAAATATTTTGCAAACATTTGCTTTATTTATTTCTTATCTTTATATTCGATATTTGAAGCATATGTATGCTATCATATAAAATGTTCCATTTTGTCTGTTACAGAGGATTAAAAGAAATCATTTTAAAACTATAATTTAAAACTGTCTGATTGAATTTACGAGTACACGTGCCACATACAAAAAACATAAGCGTAAACTATTAAGTACAATAATTTTGACAATGACAACTTTTGAAGTATCATACCTACTTAGTGTATACACACAGACCAACCTATAAACGCAAACAAAACGAAATTTCTTTATTTCTGTGTAATAAACTTATTTCTCCATAGAACCATTAAAAACTAATTCTAATCTAAATAATTCATTAATATATTGTATTTCATATCTATGTTTGATAAAAACAACAACAAAATAGATACTACTGTTTACATTTAAAAAAGAACAGCCAATTCGCGTAATCTAACACCATATTAAAAAAATCCGCGATATGATTTTCAACAAACTAAAACTCATTAAATTATGTTGTATATACGAATGTATGTATTTGCGGTAAATACAGTCAAAAAAATGTAATCAATATTCTAGCGTAAACAAAGCCACATGTATTATGCATATATACGAATCTAGACCATACAATTTTTATTAGATTTATTTTGTCTCATATGTCACGATGACATCTGATAACCACAAGTAAATAAAGAGTATACATATAATGCCAGACTAAATAATAATAATAAATTTCATCTTCAAGATAATTTAGAAAATATATAATTAAGACAAAATCAGTTTTAATTGTATATCGAGAAATATGCATAACATCATCATTTTCCTCTTGGTCAACTAAACTAAACTATACCTCATTTATATAATACTGTGTATACGCTTTTTAAACCATTTATTTTCGGTTTTGGTAAAATTTTTATCGCGCTATTGTCAACTTTTTGTAATCCTAAATGATTTATTTAGTTAAATTTGATATTGATTGTGTTGTGACAATCAAGATGATGGATTAGAATGACGACGACGACGACGACGACGACGATGTTAGAGAAGTATTTTTACTAAATTAAATTTTAAATACATATTTGGTTTTTAGAAAAAACAAGACGACAGTATCAGTATAGAAACAGAATTGTGCGAACAAAAATCTTAAGAAAGAAACTTAGATTTTCTTGGCGAGATTTGAAAATTAAATTTTCCTTTTTTGCTTTTTTTTTTTTTTTTTATTATTTTGTGTTTCTCGTATTCGTTTACATAGGGACTGAGGAATGGAAATTCATCTTTCTTTTCTTCTTATTTAATGGAAAAATTAATCTGTTGAAAAGGTTTTGTTGCGGTGTGATAAGAAATTGATAGATATACATGTACATACATAGGATTTAAATAACACAAAATGTGTTGTGTAGTTTTTTATTTTTTTACTGGTGTTGTGTTGTGTACGAAAATTGTATGTATATTAGGCGTCTAGAGAGAAAAAATATTTTGATGTATATTTTGTTTTTATGAAGAAGACAGATGTGAACTCATGAATTTTTGTTTTTGTTGTTTTGCAAATTTTCACTTTGATTTTTAATACACAATATAAAATGATTTTATACTAGAAAATGATATGGTGATTTAGTGGGAGAGAGAGAGAAAATTCATTGATGCAGAAATAATGTTAACATGAAAATATACTTCTGTGTATTTCAAACGATCAAGTTGAATGCTAATGTTCCAGCTTTATTTTTAGTACCAAATCAATTTTTCAAAGCTTTTTTTATTGAAATAAATTTTTCAGTTTTTGTTTTACATACTTTGTATACTGAATGAAATTGTTCGGTATTGTGTTTGAGAAACCTAAAACCTATCTTTATAAAATTATGGCTTAATTCGATGGGGGAGGAGAATAAACAATTCTCCATTATTTAACATTTATTTTATATTACGAAACAGGAGTTTCGAGTCAGACGAATGTATTTGTTTTTGTAAATTGTAAAGTTCCACTAATTTCTAATTATAAATGCTAAAACGTAACATCCAAGGGCCAATACCGCTTCAATAATCATGCAATGCAAGTTTCCTGCAGTTCACAGCATACTTGAGCCACAGGAAAAATGCAATTTTCCGAGCAACGAATGTCTCGCTTTACCATGTGAATCTTAAGGTCTGGGCTAGGATCATATCTTTAGCTCCAAAGATATAACGTTATTGTTTCTCCACCTCAGCTTCTATGATCTATGACGAATGAGATCTAGCTCAAAATAGATTGTCTAAGTAAGGGGCTGGTACAGGTCATAAAGAAATATAAATTAACAATGAAAATGACTCAAACCTCTTTAGACGGTAGTTAAAAGAACTACGGGTTAATTTGTCCGTTACAGACATGTTGGTACAAAACTCAATATTATTTTTCATTAAGTAGTTATGACACAAGGCTGGGTAAATTACATTACACTGAGTAATTAAAATACTTTTATGATTTACACCAAACTCAGTAATTATAATACAAATTACAATTACTTTGCGTTTGTAAATTGATAAATTTAATTTGACAAAATTCGTTTAGTGAAAAAACGTATCATTAAAACAAATATCATTAACATTAGATTTAAAACTGATGGCTCTGGAATCAAATCTTAATAAGCCTTGTAAAAATGTAACAATTTAGAATTTAACTTAGAATTTAAGTAATTAAAGTACAAGATACTGTTACTTGGAAAACGAGTAATTAAAATACAAGTTACAAATTGTAATTTGTATTTTCATTACGTAATTCAAATACATGTAATTCGTTACTGCCCAGCCTTGGATATACTGATTCCACTAGTGATGACAAAGGAAGTAAATTTTCAATGTAGAGCAAAATAGATGGAGTTAGTAGAGACAAGTTGTTAAGAGCTTTTATTGCCTTATTTTGAAGAATTTGGAATAACTCAAATATACATTCTCAAATAAGGCCTGGCAATACCGGTAGCAAAAAATTGTATTCTTGATAGTACTGCGAAAATGTAGAGTAATAACGTCGTCATACCTCCAAAAGAATATCAATCAATGTTGCCAAATCCGAAAGAAATCTCTTGTACATAATGGATTCTCGCACCGAAGTGTAGGACAAAGAATTATTCTCCAATTTATCTGAAAATCGGAGTTGAGCCAACTTGCATTTTCTGCTCAACGGGTCCCCAGGTTTGAACATTCAAATTTTTACCACATTTAAAAAAAAAAAAAAAAATCTGGGTTGAACCCAAGTTCTGGAATATGGCTAAGTAACATGAAACTTGGCTATTTCTTACCCGGTTTTAGTAAAATTTGACATGAGCAATGGATATGGGATTTAAAATGATTTTTAGATGAAGTTCTGGAATATGGCAAATAGGAGAGTCCTTGGCTATTCGTTAACCGATTTTAGTAAAATTTAGCATGCGCGATTTTTGGGTAAAATTTTGAAATATGAAATGCTTGTCGATATTCATCGTAATCAGTCAAGGAGTAGCCTATTTCTATCCTCGTTGGTCAAATAACAGAACTTCATCCAAAAAATATATTAGAATCTCATTTTCATCGCGCATGTCAAATTTCACTAAAATCGGAAAAGGAATAGCTAAGTTCCATCCTAGTGGCCAAATTCCAAAACTTCATCCAAAAATCATTTCGGAATCCCATTTCTATCACGTATGCCAAAATTCAATAAAATCGGTTGAGGAATCGGCAAAATCCATCTTAGTTTGCCATACTCCAGAACTTTATCTAAAAATCATTTAGGAATCCCATTTCAATCACGCATGTCAAAATTTCACAAATCCGGTTTAGGAATAGCCAAGTTCCATCCTAGTGGCCAAATTCCAGAACTTCATCCAAAAATCATTTAGGAGTTCCATTTCCATCATGCATGTCAAAATTCACGAAAATCGGTTAAGGAATAGCTAAGTTCCATCCTAGTTGGCCATATTCCAGAACTTTATCTAAAAATCATTTTATAATTCCATTTCCATCTCACATACCCAATTTCACTAAAATCGGTTGAGGAATAGCCAAGTTCCATCCTAGTTGGCCAAATTTCAGAAGTTCACCCAAAAATCCTTTAAAAATCCCTTTTCCATCGCGCATACCGAATTTCACTAATATCGGTCAAGAAATAGCCAAGTTTTCCTCTGATAAAAATCATTTTAGGATCCCATTTCGAACGCACATGTTAAATTTCTTTGTAATCGGTTGAGGAATAGCCAATATTCCAAAAAATCAATTAAAATTAAGAGCAGGATCCCTTTTCCGAGACGCACGTCAAATTGCATGTCCAGTTTGTTCGGAAACCGGTTTATCTCCACGCCTAGGGCTTCATATGTCCCCTTATAGAGGTCTTTTGTTTTCTATGTCATAATTGTTTTGACCTCTCAGCGAGGTCTTTCGTTCGTTAAGGGTTAAAAGTCCCACACATTCTATCTCTTTTATCAAAAAAAGATCAGTGTATTTTCATCCCTTCTAAAAAGTTCGTTTTATAAGTTTCGGGAACATCTTGATTCAGTGAAAACAACATTCCTGGGAGCAATATTTTTAATTTCTGTTATCATTACAACAATTGAGTAACTTAAGGAGGCCAATATGTGGAATAGTATATTGTCAAGATGGAAGACTATTTTTTGAGCACTAATCTTGGTAATTTTTCCTTCTATTTGGTTTTTCAAACGATTCAAAAAGGCTTCCTCTACTGCCTTTTTTGCAAGTAGTCGGTCCCCATAATTCTCAGAAATATTTGCTTATTTCGGTCGCATATTACAGAAATATTAAAATATACCAAAAATATTCTACATTAATACTATTTAAAGAATCAATCAATCATCAAATCAACACGGTCTGAAAAACTGCATGCCTACAGGAACTGAACTCAGAACAGGTCAAGGTAACTTCCAACTCAAATCTGTACTCAGCCGCCAAATAAATCCACAATTGAACCCCTCACTAAATCTGAATTCAACTCGACCCCTAAAAGCAACACGGTCCCAAAACTGCATTTGTCTATGAACTCAACGCAATCCTAATTAAACCTCTAACTCGACCCTCAAATCCAAACTCAAAACTCAAATCAATGCGCCTCGAAACTTGAAAAACGACATTCGTATATGAACTCAACATAAAAGAATTGAAGCTAACTTTCAACCCAACCCCCAACACTAACCCAAATAAATTCCCAACTTAACCGCTGACTCCTACTCAACTCAATCCCCAACTCAACTCCAACTCAACCCCCATTTAGACCTAGTTTAACCACAACGCAAGCTTAGCTCGGTCTTAAATCAACCTCGATTTTAAGGGCTTGATTAATCTATTTTGCGTTTGGAGAATCAGACAGATTATCGTCTTTCTCCACTAAAAATTCTTCAGCATAATGTCATACAAATTATTAAAAATTTACCTAGGTTAACTCATACAAATCTATTATAAAGCATAGATAACTTACCTACTGAAGTTATAGGAGTAGTTTTAAAGTTGTTTAAAATCCCATTTGTAATTATAATTTTAAAAAAATTAATGAAGTTCACGATTACATTACACGTACCAATCAAAACTATTATATAACTACCCTCAGGTATTGTACATTGTAGTATAATTACTGTACATTGCAGTACGAGTATAATTAATTTTTTATCTCTTCATCTTCCTTTTTATATATTTTGATTCAGTTTGTTATAGCTGTTTGTAACTTTTTGAATGGAAAAAAATCAAACTCAAACACATGGCCCAACTCAACTTGGTCTTAAAAGCTACGAGCTTAGCTCAACTTAACTCAAGCTAACTTTAATTCAATCTACAATTCAACGTTAAAATAAATCCTCAGTTAAATTGCTCACTAAATCGTAACCCAACAAGCAAATGGGACTCAACTCAACCGCGAACTCAACGCCAAACTAAATCCTCAAACAAATTTGTAAAAAAAATTATTCAACTGCTCACTTAACCCCAACCCAACCCCAATTCAACTCTAAGTTAACCGCAGTCAAACCCGGAAATCGAACCCAATTAAATCATCGACTCAACCGAAAACTCAATGCCCAACTCAAACCAGCTTATATAAAAAATTGGCCAGTTGCTCATTAAACACTAATCCAACCCCAACTCGACTCTAATTCAACCTTAACTCAGCCCGCAAATGAACTCCTAACGTAACCTTCAACTAAACCCCAAACTCAACGACCAACTCAATCCTCAAACCAGCATATAAAAAAGATTGGTAAATATTTATATAAAGAGATGGTTTTGGGTCAATTCGTAAGACAGACCCTGATCCTCTTGACCATAGAAACACATTGGCGCAAAACAATTCTATATCTGCCAAGCCGTTCTCGGAATACCATGGATACAAACCGACATCCCAACTTGTAGTGGTGATCTAAGATTAAACTAAGCTTCAAGCCCATGAAACCTTTTTCTTAGTTCGGCATAGTTTTCGAGAAAACATGGAACAATTATACAGTATTTTTAAAAATTTCAAACGCAACAAAAAACCTCTTAATAATTTTTTCTCGTTTCTTCTTAATTAAATCAATTAAAACGAAAACCTATCTCTTGCGTGTATTTCACCTTCTAACTCCAATCTCCTTATGTGCTTACAATGCTTTACAAGCCTGTTGGTGTTGCCTTTTATCATATTCTGGTCGTTTTTCACGCAAAGCTCGATTCAAATTTATCATTTGTTGTTGGTAGCGTTTAGTATTTACGGTTTAACTAGGTTTTAGCAGCTTAAAATAAATCACACTCTTCTGAATCCACCAAATAAGCGATTTGGCCTTGCAGTCGATGTCGACGGTTTTCCTCCATCAACCCAAGACCCAAGACTTTTGCGCTTTCGATTCTCAAAATAGATCCATTTTTCATCGCCAGTCACAATTCGATGGAGAAATGACTTTCTTTTGTATCTGGCGAGCAACATTTCGCAAATAGTTTTTCGATTTTCCTGTGGTCTTTCATTCAGTTTATGCGGAACCCATGGCTTTTTAACGTACGGAGACAGCTTCTCGTGACACTTTCAGTTGATCCGCGACTTGCTTTTGTGTTTGTATTGTCTTCAAACTTTTTTGGTGGTCCTCCACGTTCTTCGTTCTCACGTCAAAATCACTAGATGAGCTAAATGTTAACCTATTCCACAAAATTCTGCTACATTGAAATTGGAAATCTAATGACTAATTGGTTAAACTAATGCCATTTTCAGATTTTATCTGAAGTCGGGGAATATTCATGGAAATTCTGGAACAATTTTGCACAAGAAAAATTCGTTTCCACTTATTGGTCAAGTTATAGTAAAGCCTATTTCAATATTTAATTCCAATCCAATGATGTAAGATTTCGTTAGATAATTTTGAAAGTCAGCAAATTCTATTGCTATCTCCTATACCTCAATCTACTTAGGGCAATATTAACCTAGATTCATAATAAATAAGACCTGTACTAGGCAGAAAATTTAGTGGTTCATTACAAGTTACTTCGGAGAGATTGTCAATATGACTTTCACTTCCTAAAAGAATACATCTTAAACATTTTATTTGCATTTAAATTCCAAAAAGAAAGACTAGGAAAAACATTTTAGATCAAATTCCTAGTAAGATTTTGTCCAAAGTTTGGAGCATTTCAGTAGCCAACTTACAGAAATTCGTGAAATTCGCCATTTAACAATGGAAAGGTAAGAGTTATGTCAAAGTCCTCATAGATCAAATACAATAAGGGTTCAGTTCAGATGATTCAGTGACCACACCGATGTTCCTGCAAATAGCTCGATCCAAGACAAGAGAACACCAGATACGATTACTGACTTTAAGTATGATTAGGCACTAACAAAGAATATTTTTCTACGCTCGGATATCCAAACAGAGTAATCACGGAGATAATAATTGAAAAATTCATGTAATCTTACTGGAGACTGAATCTGTCGCTTGCTTGAATGCTGTTATTATTGATTGGCGATGAAAAATGCATCTGAAAAGTATTTAATGTAGGTGTACCACCGTTACATTTCTAGATACCTGAAAGCAAATAAAAATTTGGATCACGATTGGTGAAATTGCACATTAGTTTTTATTGCGAGATTTTGCTCTCAGCGAAACTCCAGATAATTAAGAATATGATGTTTATGATGTAGAATTTGTTAAAATTTATTTCCTGAACAATCTGAAATAAACGAGGAAATTTGAACTCTTCAACATTAATAATTGTGCTCAGGATTGTATGCATTTGTTGCCACTGTACATATAAACCAAAAATTATGAATCTAACATTATATAAAAATTTATTGATTTAAATAAGGTCAATGAATATTTTGATAATGTTTTTAGATCAACTCAGAATAAAACAAAAAGTAATTTTTTTCTGTAGTTATAGTCATGTGGAAGACTCTTGATGTTTTGGAAATACATAATGTGTATAAAAAAAAATATTAAAACGAAACCAAACAAGACTAATATTGAAATTTGTAACCACAACTAGACAGCTCAATTTAAGAAATATTTCCAAATACATACATAATGTTGTTTACCGATATAAATCTGAAAGATTTATGGAAAAATATTAATTTATTTTGCAAAAATCATAAAATATAAATTATATTTTTTTAAGATCATAATATTTTAAAGCAATATTTTTGCTAAAGGTAAAACATTTAGACATAAATACATACAGTTTTGACACCTTAAATCCAAATATTATATGTTTTTACTAGCAAAGTTTCGAGAAAATAACAAGCATTTACTCGAATTATGCTTTAGTGAAAGTATTTAGGTATACAACCATTATGTCAAATTTAATTTAATAGAACTTTTGAAATCCAAATTCAATATCCATTATGTGTTCATTTATTTTATAGAACACGTCACACACTTGAGGATTTGACATTTTTAAATTCAGGTAGTTGATATCGACATATTTTATAATAGTTTATAATATAATGGTTTTAGAAAACACAGCTTTTTATCCAAGAAAAAAAAATCAAAATGTTATCTCGTCGTTTAAGGGGTTATATACAGTTGTAGCGGGCGAAATCACGACCTTTTCTCGATTTTTTTTTTGACAGCATAATAAATATTTATTTAAAACTGTTAACAATATCGATTAGTACATATTTTGGGGTACTTCTTAAATTACTTTCACAGAAACATATTTAAATGCGTAACTTTAAACGCGATTATCGCAAATCGTGTTTTTTTGAAATTATATTTGCGGTGGACACGATTACTAAAAAACAAACAATCCAATCAACACCAAATTTTTACTACTTATTTATTATGATAATAGCTAGTCGCCAACCGAAGTCTTTTCAATTTTTATAAAAAGATTTTTTTTTAGAACAAAAAAACGAAAATTTAAAAAAAAAAAAATACCGAGCAACCGGCACAGTGGTTAAAGCAGCGGCGGTTGGATCAGGAGGTACCGGTCGAATCGCTATAGGGGCGAGATGCAAAAGGGATTTTTCATCATCTGATTATGAACGGTGATGCAGATGAACACATCTATGACCTCCTGTTGAGAGTGCAGAATCCATGGGCCGACCCACCTTTCATGTCAGCACTATAGGTTGGCTTGAAGCAAAGCAATATGCAGGTGATTTATACAAAACGGGTCTATAGCCGTACGTCCTCGATTTGGCTACTACTGCGTAAAGTAGGACGGTAAAAGTGAACTGCGGAAGAGTTGGGAGATTGCATAGATTAAAACTAAACAAAACAAAAAAAAACTTAAAAAATAAAGTTTTACTTAAAACCGCCTCCATTTTTTTTTTGGTAAATTTAAATGTTGCAAATGCTTCATTCAGCTACTAGACAATACAATATACTAACGAAACTTTTTTAAAATCCTGATTTCAGATGAACCGTTCTCGAGTTATCATGTCCACTGCAAGTGATGCCTAAAAAAGGCGCTCCTGAAATTCAGCTGTAGTTCCGCTATTTTCAAATTGTTTGCCTATGACAAAATTTAACAAAACTTGTACTAATCGATTTGCTAACAGTTTTTAAATAAATATTTATTATGCTGTTGAAAAAAAAATCGAGAAAATGTCGTCATACAACTATATATTACAACACGCACGACACACAGGCATGACACTTATCAATAAATATAACGGGAAAATTAGAAATATGAGTGAAATAGATAATCAGAATATTTTGCATTTATTTTTTGTTTTCCGTTTTCAAATGCATTGTTTAGTCTATTGTGAGATTCTGTCAGTCATGTTACAACATAAAACGTTAAATTTTATTGAATTTCGGTGATTTCCCTTTTAAAAAAATACTAGAATAATAAAAGTTATACACTTGCGATTTATTTTTGAAAATCAAAATGGCAGATGAGTGGTTATCTTCACAAGCGTGGGAGAGATTATCTTACGAAGAACGAGGAAATTATCTAAGAAGTGAAATGGACGAAGTTTTTGAAACGGAAATTTTATGGTAATATTGAAAACTAACTTGTTGTAAATTTTACGTAGTATTATTGTTTTACTAGGATGAAAATGTATCCAACATACCAACACAAGGTAATCAAGAAGGCGATGCAATAATGCCAGTACAAGAAGATGACCCAGTATTTGATGATGTACAGCCACATCTACCAGAGTTCATTCATGAAGACGACAACTCAGATATTGATATGAGAAATCGAACCATTTGGAATATAAGGCAAGGGATGGAACAGTTTGGGGTGAAATTCCCCAACACATCGCAGAAATCTGTCGTATAATATTTTTAAATCGGCCACTGCAGGCCCAACAAATAAAACAAACAGTCTAAGCATCATCTAAATATTTAAACTATTTATAAGTGAAAAAATTTGTGACATCATCATTCGCGAGACCAATCGCAGAGGAGCTCAAAGTTACCAACCAAGGAACGACAAAAATCCAAATAATATTCGGGTATGGAAGCCAATAAGTGTCTCTGAATTTGATGGATATCTCGGCATTGTAATATTTGCCAGTCTCAGCCGATCCAGGAACGAGCATATGCTAGATTTGTGGAGATCTAGTTCTCATCCTTTTTATCGCGCTACGATGGGTGTTCGGCGCTTTTATACTATAAGCCGATATATCACATTTGATAATGGGAATACCCGTGCGCAACGGATACTTGATACTTTTGTTGAATCAAAATCTTCGAGAGTGTTTTGTAGCTGGAGCAAACGTTACGGTTGATGAACAACTATTCCCATATCGAGGTGGTACACGTTTCACACAGTACATTCCCTTAAAAGGCCGGATATGGAATTAAAGTATGGTGGGTGTTCTACACTACCTCATATCCATTGAAAGGACAAATCTACACTGGAGTGGCTGCAAACTCACAAAGAGAAAGTAACCAAGGAGAACGTGTTGTTAAAGATTTATGCTGTACTCTTTTTCGTGGAAGTGGTCGAAATATTACGTGTGACAATTTTTTTACCAGCTACAATTTAGCTTCTAGTTTGATGCGTGACCACAATTTATCAATTCTAGGAACAGTAAATAAAAGACGGCGATTCGTACCAGCGGAATTCCTAGTCGTAAAAGGCAAACCTCAATCTGTCGAATCGTCTATTTTCGGATTTTCGAACAACATCACAATGTGTTGCTGTAATGGATTTATTTTTATCGACCATGAATTATGATAAGGAGACACAAGGATCGGCCAATAAACCAACAATGATCCTAGATTATTACAGAACTAAGGGCGGCATGGAAAATATGGATAAAATGTTGGGCGAAGATTCATGCAAAAGGAGGACGAATCGCTGGCCACTGGCATTTTTTTATAACCTTTTGGATGTGGCGGCTTTAGCAGCACATATATTATAATTATATACAAAATAATCCGTTCTTGAAAAAAAAACTCCAGTCATCGGCGTAAATTACAACAATTATGCGTTCAGTTGTTATGCCTGAAATTAGCAAGCATTCCAAGAACCCACAAATAACGCGACATTTTGCTACCAAAAACTGTATCGAAATTATTTTGGGCCATACTGTGGAAAAATTGTGCAAATTGCAAAAAACCAGTCTGCGCGCAACATACATTGAGTGTAGCAACTTGCTTGTGATGTACCACAAACACCGGGCAATAATTTTTATTTAATTTTTTATTATATGTTAAATAATATTTTATAAATAAATAATGAACTAAATAATATGAAATTTTCTTATTAATTTTTAATTTTCATTTAGTGTTAAGATTCAGTTACATACCCGGGTATGTTGGTTGTCAATTTGAGGGGTTATTCGAAACAAACTAATTTATAATCGAGTTATGGTAAAACTTTTCTTTAAATTCCATTCAGAACATATAATTGTTAAGCTACTGAAGGATTCATGTCGACAAGATACCAAAATCAATAAAATTTTAGTCATTAAAATTGAAAAAACCCGGGAATGCGGTTGTAAACATAAAGCATATTTTTTTATTAAAAACGCTTTTCAGGAGTTAATGTCAGCTACTAAGACCTCCGAAGTCAGCACGTTTATGGGAAAACCACTATTCTTTCAAAGATTTTCATTTAAAGTTTTCATTGTCTAGTGAAAGCCAAATAGACATGAAACTGGTTAAAAAGAAAATTTGTTTGTAGAACCGTTTAAAGGGCTTCGATTTTACCATACGACTAGAACAGCGGTCTTTTTGAAAGTTCCTCCTTAAACTAAAGTCAACTCAAAACATAAAGATGTATTTCCGATCCATGAAATGTTTAGGAGATTAACACCGTTATAAGTAAAAAATTCGATAGAGTTTGTTCCAACTGCAACCAACACAAAACATAAACAATTATTCCAGTCTACGAAGTTTTTAGCAGAGGACAATATTTCGTACAACATGTAATGAAATTTCTAAGAAATACACAAACAAAAACTGTTGGATGGAATGGTGAAGTTTAAAGAGAATGGGGATATTGTTGTCTGATTACATTGATTTTTTCTGGGTGAAAAACCTAAGTAGGTCCATTCTAACAGGATTAACATTTTCTAACATAAGTTATCGACAGACGACAGTAGCGATGTTCTTAATGATAGTGATCAACAGCCACTTAGCTATAAGAAGTGTGCATTAATTTGAAGTGATTTTCAAGAGATGGCACTAATAGTACTATATCGCATCGGGTAAGATCGTGGCTAAATGTATGTCAAAGCTTCATGACGTGGTTTTAGTTTTCAGTATGTGTTATTTTAGCTTCCTCCCGTATTTTCAAAAACAAAATATCACAACGAACATACCGCAATAAAAATATAGCACGCAAAATAAACGCTTGACAGAAACCTGGAATGCTGTTTCTTCGAAGGAAAATAAAATTGGACGCATAATGTAACAAAAAAAAAAATGGTGCGTACACATGTATCGCAAGACAAAAATACCGCAAACACATACATCGTATGTGTATCTCATCAAAAATACATGTTTTGTAAGTTTGAGGCGCGCCTAACATCCAAAACATGCATTTTTGATGTTATATACAACATTCTTAGCTTTGCAACTATTTTAGAAGAAGGAAGAAAAATATTTAAGAGAAAATTTCATGGCCGTAATTTAAAATGTCAAAATAAAAAATGTCTTCCTATGACAAATGTCTTCCTATTATCTAGCCTCCAGCCTGGCATTGTTTAAAATTATCAAATTTTCATGTTTACAGTTTATATTTAGACCCTGCAGACTGTTAGTGCCCGAAAAATATCTCAACTAATTCAGTGGAAGATAGCTTCCTTACCGACCTGACCGGTAAACTTTGCGATTTTCCATTTACCTGAAGTTTTTACCATCAATTAAAATTAATCAAAATGTTGCTTATATTTGTTATTGAATAGAGAAAAACACAAGAAATGTGATGCTCAAACCTGACACGAAACAAATAATATCAATAATTTCGAAATAATTTCAAAAATGTCGAATTTTCAAGGTATCTTGTATATTATAGAAAGCTTAATTTTTAGAAGTCAAATTTTTCGTAAATATGTAAAACCGAAGGAAATCCTATACGCAATAATCACTGCCATGTGAAATTTAAATAACCTGAACATTCTTGAATAATTTCGAATATCCTAGGAAATTGAAGAAATATTGGAATTTTGGCATAATCTCGAGAAATGTACTAAATAAATATCACGATTTAAGTATATGTATTAAGCTCAGAACATTACCGTACCAAATTCGAATAAATTCGAAAATCTCGAATAATAATAAAATTCTCGAAAAACTTAAGAAATCTAGAATAATCCACGGAATAATCTCGATTAATCCAGAAAAAATCGAATAATCTCTGTATTATATGAATCTCGATTGCTCTCGAACGATATTAGTGACTAATTTCGGTGAGCCTGTTAATAAACGCAAGAACATTTCGAAAAATCCCGAAAATTAGTGAAATTAACGAATTATTTGTCAAGTAACTTAATGTTAGCAATATTAAGGCAAAATGATACAAAGCAAGATAAGGCTAAGCTCAACCAAACGTAGTAGATAACCATGTTATTCGAATATGCTCTAAGATTCTCGAGTAACATCGAATATACTCGAATAATCTCGAAAATTACGAAAATCTCGAATATTTTGACAGTTTTGAAACACCAAATCACCAATTAAGCCTCGAACATTATGCATCTCATCTCCATGCTAAACTCCAAAAATCTCGAGAAATTTTAAAAAGTGATCAAAAGATGAAATCCGAGAAAAGGTACTATGAAATCGGGAAGTGATGAGAATTTCCAAAATCAGGAGAATCTCAACGAGAACAAACCAAAAAATGCACCATCCGGTTTACAGTTAGTTCAATTTGTATTTACCGTTTACTGGTAATCAAAAAGAGCCAGTAAATGAGATATAGTCGAACGAACTCTAATTCATTATAGAAACTGACTGGTTTGGCTCAAATATCGATTGATTCCTTCTCTAAAGCAAAGCCGCTTCTAATAAACGAAATTGTTCTCAATCGTGGTCCTAAGAAGAAAGTTTCAAAAATGTATTTCTTCTTGATTTTTATGAACATCACAATGATTCTTCGATAACTGCTTTGTAGCAACTAGCTCTCGAAAATGAGATAGGTTTCCGTTATTTTGCCGAAGTGTCAAAGACGTCATTTTTTGAGCGTTGAATATGTCGAATTTTGTGTAAACAAAACGATATTTGCGGGAAGTTTTGCTATTTTGCTTTTTGAGGAAAAGTACTGCTGAATGATACTTCATCAATTTCAACATGTGAGTACTGTCGACCCTATAAAAGAGGTGATTTTGATACGGAAGAAAAAGAATGAGGAAGATGAAAAAGTGGAAGCTTTACTCGATGACGAACCGAGTAAATCAGAGTTGATTGATCAACGATTTCCAGACATTTAAATGCCATTGGAACGACTCACAAGCAAGGAAATTGGCTAACCTGCGAATCGTAGCCGTAAATAAATACGCTACCATTAGTCAAAGCGCTACTACACACCCTTATTCTCCAGATATTGCTCCTTCGGGTTACTACCTATTTCGATCGATGATTCATAGCTTGTCTGAGCAGCGCTTCCAGTCTTATGAGCATACCAAAAAATGGGTCGATTCGTGGATGGCCCCTAAACACGTTTCGGTCTTTCATCGTGGAACAGCTGCTACGAGAAGGTGGTAAAAGTGGTGGCTAGTGATGCACAATATTTTGACTATTCATTTTGTAATCATTTTTAAACAATAAAGATGGATTTTTACCAAAAAACCTAAAAATTAATGCACGTTCACAATACTAATAATTTAGAGTAAGTCCGGAGTCTGAAAGGAAAATATTTCAAAAAAAAAGGTAGAGAGATAAATATTTTGGAGCAGTCATTTTAAAATTCAAATATCCGGCATTGGTATTGTGAATTTTCCTGGTGCTGCTGCGTGATCAGCAGCCACTTTAGCAACTAATCGTGGGGTGGAAAAATATTTTTTCTTAATCGATTTTGAAAAAAAAAGATCGATCAGATAACTAGGAAACCAATTTTCTAATATTTTTACATATTTCTTTAGTGAAAAAACCAACCGTTGGTTTTTCGTAGCATACGTGAAAGCGAATTTAATAAAAGAATATTTTTGATTTATTTTGATAGTATAAGGTTGTAGTATCCAGACACTATCGAAAACAATTTTGATGTATATATTTTGAACGAAAAATGTGATATTTTAAATCTTCCAAAATAAAATTCTGGATATAACGTATTATCGTAGTTACCTCCTGTGTAATGTTGGAGTTACCTCCATTTTTATAGACAAAATCTCTTGTTTGATTCTTCAAATACCTATGTTTATGAATGTTTTAGTTGAAAGACGATGAATTAAGTCGAGTTTTCTATGAGAACTTCACTAGAACTCGATATACTTCAAACTTCTTTTATTCTATCTAAACCGAAAAATAAATGCATAAAGTGCGAATGTGTAATGTACTTAACATATATATGCATTGCTGTAAGAAGTAGCAATAAATAATTACAATTATAGCTTATTTTTTAGTTACACTTGATAACTCCTTGAGTTTTTCGAGTGCAAAATATTCTTGGGTTTATTAAGTGTAAATAAAAAAATTATTTATTGGTAGTTGTTACAGGAATGTGTATTTATGTTAAATACACTACATACTAGCGCTTTATGTTATTTTTTTTCCGTTTACATAGAATAAAAGGAATTTAAAGTTTATCCAGTTCTAGTGCAGTTCTCATGGAAAACACGACCTTGATAGCCTGCTTTTGAAAAGTGTAGAATTATCTCAGAATATTATACGATTAAAATTTACAAACGTTCCAGAAGAAACGTTTTAAATATTATTCTATGTACAGTTACACATAATATTGTGGGATGGTTTTATTTCAAATAAATTCTCAGAAATTTTATAGGCAAGCTTAGGAAACATAATAATAACAATTTTTTAAGAAGAAAATAATGATGTATTTCAAAATGTCAGAAAATTATTGTCTATAATAATTCCTGGAATCTGAAAACTGTTTTGTATTGTAAATTGATTTCAAATGAGATGAAATAATTAAATCAAACAACAATGTTTTATTTTGCCTGGGGCAAATAAATCTATTGTAGCTCACGTATTTCTTAAAATCTTTTTTTGGAAAAACTAATAAAGATTAACGTCAGTTCCAGAAGTGTGAAGAAAAACTTTTACGTGATTTTATTACCTAAACTACGGACAACTACGAGTTGTATTTTCAAATAGATCAAAACTTCTACAAAAAATAATTAACAGGTCAAGGATTGTCGTCCCAAATAGGTTGTACAATATGTTGAAAAATACCAAATTAAATATATCCAGCCACATGCGACCTAGATAAACTGGTTTGAAGATACTACATTATTTTATAGACATAAACTATCTATCTGTATTAGTTTATGTCTAGGTAATAATGTAATTAATTAGTAGTTGCGTAAGTTAACTTTATAGACATATCGCCTAAATTACAGAACAATCATTATTGTTTTTTTTTTTTTTGAAGGATTATATTTTGCTTTATTTTCCGACAAAATAAATTTATAGAATTTTGCATTTCGTTGAATTTATTGAGGCGCGTGCCTTTCCAAATGATTTTATATTCCGTTTAAAAAAGTTTTGATTGGATTTTATGATCAAGTAAATTTCAAAAATAAAAACCATTTCTACGAAATTATGTAAATGCTAACAAGCAGTGGAAAAATATTAAGAAAGGAATGGAGCGGGCTACTACTTGAAATTCGTTTATATTTTTACACTGATCTGTGAACATTTTTTAAGTTGTTTAACATGGGTTTCCACTGTTGTGTAGTATTAAAAAAAATCTACATGTTGTTTCAATTTCCTCGCGTATTAAACCACTGTTTCAACCTTACTCTCTAGAGTCTCATATTTTCAACCATTTTGTATTCCTCCTTCATACAAGAGTTTACCTATATACTAAGAAACTAAAGCTAGTTTTTATACTCACTGTGCCAAAAAGCTACAAAAACCTCAAACATAAAATAAATAAACATATTAACCCTAAAAGCCCTCATAGACATTTTTGAAGATTGGTTATACGCACAATTTAAGGGTGTGTTTGTGTGTGTGTTTACATTGTGGCTAATTCTAATCTAATCGAAATAAACGTTTCTTTAATAATTTAAAACCAATAAATATTTCACACAAACTTTCAATGGAGAAAAAAATGGGGAAAATATACATACATACATATGTATATACTTAACTAAATTTCACCTAAGGCAAAGGGATTTTCCATTTTGCCAACCAAATTAAAATTCTGTACACATGATTCCCTTTTCTTTATGTATTAAATATAAAAACAAAGAACCAAACCTAACAAAAAATAAATTAGAATTTTCTTTTTTATGTTCTGGTATTGCCAGTTTGAATATATGTATGTATGTATGTATGTTGGAAAATATGTTGTGCAGTAAAACGCTAAGTAAGAGTTGAATTGAAAATTCCTCTTTTGTACATTGTAAAATACAATACGTATTATATAAAAGCTACGCTATATGTAGTACAAAATATATAAGAGTTCGCTAATAGAATTGAATTTATTATTTAGTTTCAATATCATTCTTTATGTATTATACGCAAGCATGTATGGTATTTAAATCTAGGAAGAATCCTTTTTCATCTTTTTTGACTGCTTCCAATACTAAATTACAATTTAATCTTTTCATGTTTTATTTGTCTTATGTGAATGGTTTTGGGTGAAAATTGTGATGGATAAATCCATAAAATCCATTTTAGAAAATAAACAAAAAAAAAAAAAAAAGAAAGCAAAAAATTACAAAGTCGCCAACAAAGTTTAATAAAATACTAAAATTATTCTTTATAGTAGACTAGCGCTATATTTGAATACGATTCGAAGATTTTTTTTTAAATTTTTGCTCGTGCATTTATTGATTTTGTCGTTCGACTTGAGCACAATCCGTAAAAAAATATATTTTACACTACTTCTGCAATCTGATATATAAAGAAACTAATTAATGTTTGTACTAAAAAAAAAATCTTTGTGTATATAGTAAAAATATGCAAATAGACGCAATATTTTTTTGTGCATGACAAAAAATATATTTTCTATGTATATGCAGCAAAAATAATATCCTTTTTATCTTATAAGTAAATAACAATATGAAAAGGAAACAAGAATATCTTTTCGTTGTATTGTATGTACCATTGCTATATTCATACACTCCATCTCCTATATGTACAAGAGATGGAAATTCCGTTTGTTCGTGCTTAATTTATAAAAATGTAAATTATGTCTCAAGCATGGATTACACTTCAAAATATGTTTCATTTCGGAATTATTTTTTCTGTACCATGTTTAACGCAGCAAAAAAAAAAAAAAAAACATAAAACATAAAAAAATCCTTTTTGCATCTTGAATTTGTTGAAATAGCCATTTTTCTTATCAGTATCGTAATATTATTTTTTTTATGTACTGTGTACACAGTCATGGCCCTTACACACACATTATTATCTCTCGAAAGATGTTGAGAGGGTAAGTAAGATTGATATACATTCCATTGTTATTCCAATGTATAGGAGTACAGAAGGCCCATAGGAATTGAATGTATACGTTTTATAAAGAAATGTGTTGTAAAATTCCAATTTCCAAGTAACTGATAAATTTTTATTGGAAAATTATCAAATTTTTAAAGTTTTTCTGGATTTTATTGTATATACTTGGAAATTAAAATAAATAAATTAAATTTTAGATCGTATAACTTTCCATGTTTCAGAAAAATGTTTTTCCCCCTTACCAGTAAATTTTTTTTTTTTTTTAGGAATAAGTTTCCTCAATGGAAATGTCTGGTTTGTTTTTATTAAATGAAAACATAATTTTCCTTGGATCTCTCCATGCCACACTCAAAAACTTGTAAAATAAACCAGAATGGTCAATAGGGATATAAATATGGTGTTGAATTTATTAGAATTTTGATTGTTGTAGAAATAAAAATGTTTTACCTTTGCACATATTTAAAATGAATGGTTAAATCAACATTGAGGTCATGTTGATTTAGTAAAATAAAAGAAAATTTAGTAGGAATATTTACATATTACGGACGTACACATTATACCGCATAACCATTTCAAAACAATAAACAATAGACACGTAAACGGATATATTTGTAATTTTTTTGGCAACAGTTAAATATTTTTGAAACTTTTCAAATTACTATACATGTACGAGTTTATTATAAATAAAAAATAAATTGAAAACTTTTATAAATCTAGTATACTAATACTATACTAAGTATAATTAAAAAAAAATAAACATTGTTACATCTCTTGCCGTTTCATAAATAATACCCATATTAAATTCCCTAGAGATACATATTTATATTATTTATTATATTTAAACAAATTTAAAACTTGGTATTTTCGATGTACAAAATACAAAAACAGAATATTCTCGTCCTCTATGTACATTCTTAAATTATATCTCTACAAAGAAAGAAAAACCAACCCAAACGAAATAAAAAACGAAATCCATCTATAAAAGTTGAAATATGGAAAAAATAAAACTGTAGTCTACAAACGAACTTATACAGTTTGTCAAGAATGAGTTTACACATTAAAAATAAATTCAATTTTCCAAGTTAAGTAGCCAAAAATATGATTTTTTATTTCTGTTTAATTTTTTTTCTGTAAACAGTTATATTTACATATAGCTTTTAAAGAGAATTAAATTTAAAAAAGTGTAAATTCAATGCAAGAAAAACAAAAAGTACAACAAAAACAAATGTTATTCAATTTTGCAATTGTCAAATAACTCTTTTCACAAAAGATAAGATGAAAATTTTAATAGAGTATACCTTAATTTATCAATTAAGGGCTAGACCTTAATAAATAATTAATATTTGGTATGACGACCGTTAGCATTTATCACGCATTTCATCCGTTTTTTCATGGAATGAACCAACTTTCCCAAGTCATAACTACTTGGTATGTTTTGCCACTCTTCAAGTATTCCACTTTTAAGTGCTGTTAGGTTCTTTGGCTACCTTTTAGCTACCTTTTTCTTTAAATAGACCCACAAATTTTCAATCGGGTTTAAGTCGGGGCTTTGGGCTGGTATATCCATAACTTTGTGACAATTATATAGAAGCCACATCCGCACCCTATGCTCCTTATGCTTAGGGTCGTTATTTTGATAAAATTTGAAATGCGGTTTATTATCTTTAATAAACCCGAATTTTAACGCACTGCTTATCAAATATCTCTTCAAAATGTCTAAATATTGTTCTGCATTCATTCTACTTTCTATAAATGGTAAGTCTCCCACTCCTCTGCTAGAGGTGCAGCCCCAAATCATTACGGACATTTTTCCAAACTTTACAGTAGGAATGATGTTATGGCTTTCTAAAGATGCCAATGCTTTGCGCCATACTCTAGTCGGTCCATCGTTGTAATATAGCATCATCTGCGTCTCATCACAGAATATAATGTCGTCCCAATAGTCAACAGGTTCGGATATTAGCTTCGTAGCAAAAGAAAGACGCTTTTCAACAGTTTGTGCGGAAAGTAGCGGTTTCTTGCGTGCAGATCTGGAGTAGTATTTGTGTCGCAATATGACCTGGCATACTGTTTCATGAGAAACAACAGTGCCGCATTCTTCCTGAAGTTCCTTTACAAGAGTTCTGGTCGAAATCCGAGGGTTTTGATAGAGTTTTCGTATAATTAAGCGGTCTGCACGTTTAGTTATTTTACGCTGAGGGCCACCTATACGTTTGGCTCTAATCTACCCTCGTTTTCAGCGCGATTTAACACATTGTATATTGTTTTACATGTAACAGAAAACATTTCTGATGATTCCTGCACATTTTTACCCAAATAGTGATTATAATATATCAGTTGGGCCACCTCAAGCGATACTCTCTTACCAGGCATTTTAAAAATACAACACTTGAAATTGTGACGCGTACAAAGCAAAAACTAATCAACAACTAATTAACAATATCATACAACAACACATTGCAAAGCGTAGGTAACGGTAAAATACCGCTAATCGTTAAGAGAGTGCTGATGAAATTGAAAAAGGGAATTGTGAAAAGAGTTATTTGACACTTGCAAAATTGAATAACATTTGTTTTTGTTGTACTTTTTGTTTTTCTTGCATTGAATTTACACTTTTTTAAATTGAATTCTCTTTAACAGCTATATGTAAATATAACTGTTTACAGAAAAAAAATTAAACAGAAATAAAAAATCATATTTTTGGCTACTTAATTTGGAAAATTGAATTTATTTTTAATGTGTAAACTCATTCTTGACAAACTGTATTTATATTATTACCTAATATGTATTATGAAAAACGAACGTTTCTTCTTAGGCTTATTTTTTTCATACAATACAATTTTGTTTGGTAATATCGCTATTCTATATTATATCCTCCTTAATAATACTCTGTTTTATTTTTCCTAAAGATGGTAGGTACCAACATACGCATCCACATACATAATAATATGAAAAAAAAATATTTAAAATGAATTATAATTTAAAGATCGAACTTTGCCCTTTAAATAATATATTTGTAAAATATTTAAGGGGGGTTATAGTAAAAATTGAGTTTCAAATTTTTTGAATAAAAATAGATCGAATCGATAAAGGTTTGATACCACATAATGAATTTAATGACTCTAACAATTGTTATAAACCGAAAGAATCTAAATACTGTATACCTTTTGAGTTGGGCCAAGAAAATTGTATTTTGTATTGTACCCAATGGTTTGATTTGAACTCCCCCATGAAAATGAAAAGGCAAACTTAACCCGACCATAGACATAACGCAAACTACACAACAAAGTGGAATGAGACTTCTAGTGTCCAAGTTGAATTGTTGCTAACTATGCTAACTTAAGTTCTCAATTTTTTCATCTTTCTTAAGGGAGAACACCACTGGAAGATTTTCAAAAAATCGATTTTTTTTTGCCTTTAAAAAATCATTTAGACCCTCAAAAATATGATACAAATTCGTTTATAGCTAAAAAAATTCTTTTTAGAAGGTTTTCAAGCATTTTCCTGAGAGCTCTCTAAGAGCCGAAAAACGATGTCGGCAATATAACCCTGTTATTTTTAGTTTCTTCTTCATTTAATTTTATTATCCTTAGAAATTAAGTTACCGACTGAAATAAGTTCTCTTTTTGACCTATAGGTGCGCTAAAAGAAAAAAAAATCCATCAGCTGAAGCGCATTTTCGGAGTGCGTGTCTGTTTGTGTATATATTTATTGTTTTTTTTACGAATAACAGTGTCATTGCTACAATGACTTTCAACGACGGTCTACTATCCGTTGCTCAAGTTTTAGAAACAATCGGTGTGAAAATCGGGCCTAATTGTTATAATTTCTGCGTTGAAAGTGATGCCAAGAGAATTTCACTTGCAGAGTACTCGATGACGGATGCGGCAAAAGAGGCTCGGAGAGGCAATTTGGCAGCTTCCAAGGCCAGAAATGAAGCGTATATCAACGTAGAAGGACACTGTATGGAGCTGGCATTGCTGATTAGTGGTATGTAAAAAATTTCTAAAGTTATTGAGAAGTTATTGATACCAAAAACTAAACGCGTTTTTCTCGAAACAGTGTTTTGGAAATCTGCACGCAGCAGAACTCAATCAATTTTTGTTCCAACCGACTTGAAATTTTAACTGTAGTTTCTTAAATAGATTTAAAATCGAAGTACCTGAGTTTTTTTTTGATTCATTAAAAATTAAAAAAGATATACAACTTTTTATACGAAAATTATAGTCGAAAAATGAAACTTTTTCTTCAAACTTGTCTCTATTTTTTTTTTTGAATTTTTTAATTTCCTGAGGTACCTCGATGCTAAAACTAATATATTTCATAAAAATATTTTATTTTTTGTTCCAGGAACAAATTTAAGACACTTCTACTGCGTGCAATGGAGCGACTCGATTCAATATCACTTCTACTAAAGCTACTCTTGCGCCGCCATTTCGTATTTTTTTTTACATACAATTTTTTTTTGTTTACTTAAATATATGCCAAATATAGCCTAAAAGTTTTTTTTTCTCTAAACCCAACCCATTCTTCAAAAAAAAAAAATATCAAACTAAGCACTTGAAAATGGTAGGTCGCAGTGGTGTTCTCCCTTAAGTTCTCAATTTTTTTTCACTAGATTTAGAAAAAGGTCGAAACTGTCAGATCAGCTAACATTTTTTTTTTCTTTAAAACCTTCCAATGTTTACGAGAAGTAATTTATTTGTAAATGTACTTGCCAAAGTTGCAAAACTGAAGATTTGGAAAGAACTTTTTGTGGATCTTCGGAATGAGAAAGTGAGAAAGAATGATTTTCGAAGGGCGATGTGTCTTCCTGTTGGCTATCTCCATCTTCAGGAAAAATTGATTATTTTTAATTTATTTATATTTTTTCATAACTAACTTTATTTTACAATATAGCATTTTAAAAATGGAGTTTTTCTTAGTTGTGGCCTTGACCTAACTTAAATTAAGGGGGAAAATTAAAAAAACAGTTCAGCAGAAGTCCAGAACCAGCACAAACTAATTACTGTCGAAGGCTGCCAAAACTTAATAGATAGACTTCCAACTCAATTGAAACAAGTAATCGCTAGAAAAGATGATGTTGCAAATAGACTAGGAGATGGTGACAGGTGATGTTCTCCCATTTTATACCGCATGGCTTTTTAAGGGTTGATAATTAACCCTTTCCGGCTGCACGCTTTCCGGCCATAAGGAAAATCGCTTTTCTTTTTGTGAAGAATTTTAGTGTTTTTCCGTGATATTATACTGCATACCCTTATAACATAAGGTTGTAAAATCAAGTTGAAGTTCTAATAATTGAAGGCATGCAATCCACAGCGGCCGAAAGTTCTCAAAGAGTTACGTAAAAATGAGAAAAATTACAGAGGATTTTGGTGTTTTCAAATTACACGCCGATGTAAGGAATTAAAGTTTTAATCACAAAAACACTCTGGAAAAATTGGCATGTGCCCCTCTTATTACCAAGGGTGGAAAATGTCGGGAAACTCTGTAAACATTTAGTACAGGTTTTCCGTGCTTTCAAACTACCCCTAATAAAGATAAATATTAATTTTATAACGAAATAATTATCGTATGATAAATAATAATAAAAGTTGCACAAATAATTGGAAACATTTCCATGTTTTTGATTTGCATGCCGTTTTGTATTTCATAAAAAAATATTATTTTAAGTTTATGGCTAAAATGACATGCATGTAAATCCAGTCCAACATCAAAAGATTGTAAAAAAAATACAAAAAACAGAAATTTTTCAATTGAAATCTAAACGCAGCCTAATACGTCAACAACCACGAGGGGTCGCTACTACCCTTCGGTAGACGCTATACTTTCTTCGTCTCAGTGTACGTGTTGAAACGCAATTGAAAGCTTATAATACCAGGAGCATTATTATACTTTCATTTTGTAATAGTGGTTTCATAAATTATATGAAAACTGTCCAATTGTATTGGTACGTGTATTGATACGTGTAGCTTATTGTGTTTTTGTGTCATTAAACTTTAGAGTTATTTTTTAGGTTGTCTGTGTGTGTGTGTGTGTTTGTGGGAGGAAGCGAGTAGGCAAGAAAGAAGAGACGCAACAATTCAACAACAACGTCACGCAACATTTGCCATGGTTAGTACAAATTTGGGTGACCGCATGGAAACATAATGACGGAACGAAATCTCGCCCTCCCCAATCACAACCACCGATGGAAAAAAAGTGAAATTACAAAAAAAAAAATCCTTACAGCTTCTAGGAGTTTTGTCTTGTGATTAACAATTGCTCAAAAAAAAAGAAAAAATTAGACTAACCAAAAATATACTAACTATTGACTATTTAGGTGTTTGTAACCGGGTCGAGTCTTTAATACTAACATACCTTTCCTTTCCTTTGGTCTTGTTATGTGTAAAGGGTGACGGAGGACCCGGCGTCATCCGGGGGTCTAGCTTAGGATTGGTTCTGATCAATCGATCAATCAAATCAATGTCTATGTATGTGTGTGTGTATAGGGTGGTTTCTTTGTGACAAGATAGAACGATTTTCTCTTTATTAGATAGACTCACTAGAAATATATTGTCGCTACTATATGAATTGTGGTGACCTTACATTTTTTCATTATTTGTTGTTTTCCATTAAATTTTTATTTTTATTTTGTTGTTTTTGTAAAAAAAACAACTTTATTATGTAAAATCAAAATAAAAAACAAATCGTCGGGTCACATCGTCAAACAATTATAAAACAAAAAGTATGTAAATAAATTATTTTTACTTTATTAATTTTCTCTTCGGCCAAATCCGTTTTTTTTTTTTTTTTTTGTTTTAAAATGTTTTGTTTCATTTCGCTTATAGGCGTATGAATATATAAGAAGATAATTATTTTAAGTCACCGTTTTAGTTCATTTTTTGAACGTTTCATGGTGAATTTATCTATATTAATTCTATCATGCCTGTGAAATCAGTCGACAAAAATTTTGATTTTGAAATTTAATATTACTACTTTAACGCAAAAAATATTTTTAAAAAGTTTATTAAACGTGATGAAATTCAAATTTGTTTGTAGATTATATTTGTCATTGAGAGCGGTATTTTGCGACATATGTCTGAAAATGAAGGGACGTCTGATAGCGAGGTTGTAAATCCACAACGTAATGAAAATGTTGAGAGAAGATGTTTCTTGGATTGTGCGGTTACATCTCCTCTTATACCTTTTAAATAATTTTGATGAAGCAACATGCATGCCATTTTTTATTTCAGCTTAAAATAATCTTTACTAACACAATACAAAGCGGCATTCAAGAAAAAGTCAAGGAAATTTTCAGATTTTTGTTTCAATTGAAAAATGTATGTTTATTTAATTTTACCACAATTTGTTTATGTTGATCTGGAGCTGAGGAGCGAACATTCAAACAGGATAGACGTATTTTATCTTTCCTCTTCAAAGTTTAATTTAATTTAATTTTATTTTATTTTTATTTATGTGTTAGTGTGAAGTATTATGTGTATACTTTATATACATATGGATATACATTTTAATTCTAATTTAATTCAATTTATTTAAAGTGAAATAATAATTAAAGTGTAATTTTGGAAAATGCAATCCACCGGGATGAATTTATCAGGCAAAGTTTTGTATTTATAGCTAAAGAAATCAAAATTCTTGATTTCTTGATTAAGTGCATGATTTTAACTTTTGTGTGGTTATACATAGAATTTAATTACTAAAATCTAATAATTGGATTGTATTAAAATTGAGTTTAACTTAATTTGATATACTATATGTACGTAGTTAATTTTCATATCTTATTTTATTTTACGCATAATTGAAAGTGTTCTTTTGTTTTATTTTATGTACAATCGCAAAACCAACACTGATGTAATACTACAGGCCTGATTCAGTGATGAAGCACACAGATACCCTCTTACATTTAATAGCTAGTTATAGTTGAAAGTGTTGGTGCGAAAATAGAATAAAAATACTCTCATCTAACCAATTCCAATTAGTTTTTCATTATTAACATACCCAATTTTTCCTCCCAAATCGTTTGTTTTGTTTTATCTACAATCTGTCGATCACCAATACTTTCATGTATAAGCGTAAAATAAATTTATAATATTGGTGACAATCAGGCTTGTGGTACATTAATGTTGGTTTTGACAATCGACACAATTATATTCCTGAATATTGTTATATAGAAAAGGAATTTGGTATGATTTTTTTTTATATAATTTGTATTTTGAGTGGTTCTTATGCATATAATTGGGTTTTGTTATTCATAAGTGAAGTCTATACGTATTATAAAGAATACGCGAACCCTTTGTTAGTTCCCCTGCTACACACATGGAAGATAATATAAATTTATATATTTTCTTTGTATGTGTTGTTTTGTATAAACATTTTTGTTGGTTTTGAAATTATGGATAACTATTCCCACTGAATAAAAGCGGTATAAATGTATGGTAGCACAAATAATAGTGTATATACTGGCAGTGGTGATCGCTGATATGTATGTATTGGTATTCCTTTTAGATATAATTTCAGTTTTATTCCTTGTATTCTCTGTATTCTCGAGCCATTGTGATGCTATTTGTATGCATATAATGTTGATACTATCAAAAACATCTATAATGTAAAGTAATATGCGACGTTGCCGCCGTCATTTAGTTACCAATATTACTTTCAGTAGCAATTATCAGACAATAACAAATAATAGTTCCTCTTGGAATTATAGATGTTCTTGATTTAGTACCATTAGAAATCTTTTAGAATTTTATACTACATGCATGTATTCGATTCAAATTGGATCCTGGTGTTTTGTGTGATTGAATGTGTTCGAATATTGATTGGAAATTTCCTATATTATATACAAATTATTTGTGCATGCTCGATTTTGCAGCGCAGTGTAACCATAGACAAAGTTAAAATTATGTGAGAGTATAAAAATGATAAATTTCGGAAATATTAATTTTTATTTAATTATGTCAACAGGGATATATACCTTATATACATATGTATATTTATTGTAATGTTAATTTTGGTTAAATTTAATTTAATTCAAAGTGGAACGATAGATCGACGAGTGAAGGAAAGACGTATTTTCTCTTGCTGAATGAATTTATTTAATTTAATTTAGTTAATTTTGTTTTTTAATTTAATTATTTAAATTACATTTTAATTCGAATTTCCTTAATCCTTAAGGATTTGTATACATCTTGTATGTGATGTGTGGTAGTGGTGTTAGTTAAGGGAATAAAGATTTTTGTTGGAATCGTATGGGATTTTCAAATGCATGGTGGAATCGTATGGGATTTTCAAATGCAATTTTTTGTGTCGTCTTATGCTGTGTTTCTTATTTCTGATCTAGTCAGTCTGATTGATCTGAGTACTAAAAAGTTGTTTCTTATTTTAGCTCAGATCGATCTGATCAATTTTTTTGCTGTTTCTTATTTTTTTCAGATTGATTTTTTTTTGATTTGTAAAAATATTCCGATTTCTCAGATTAGTTTTTGTTTAGCTCTCTTATCTGTACCTTCACGTAATTCAAATATGTACATTACCGCATAGAGAACTGTCATTCTCATCACTTATTTTTTATTTTTGTGTAAACGTTATTAAAATGGAAATAGAAGGAAATTTTAATTATTATGTGGACGAAGGTCGATAATTTTATTAAATTGAAAATTTTTCAAAGTTGAAAATTGTTTTGATCTGAAAAATCTAAAACCTATTTCTTATTTCGGATCGACCAAATCGATCTGATTTCAGATTTCAAAATCTGTTCGATCTACGGATTTAAATGGGAAACACGGCATTTGTGTGAACGTTTTTGTTTACAAATTCATATTTGTTTGATATTAAATATATCGAAATGTAATCTGTGAGCAATTTTGATTGAAATTAATAATTATTTAATGAGTAATTTTGCATTTTTATAAAAATATTGTTTTCTTAAAGCATCGTCGTTCTTCGTGTTCCTTTAAACATTTGATTTTCATAGTAAAGCTAATCTATGAAGGGGCACGAAGCCTAGCGATGTTTGAGAAAGGAAGTCAATTTACTAAAATGCAAAATTGTGTGTTGAAATTTTATTGAGTTTAGTTAGGGTTGTGTACCAGCTGCAGTTCGATATATTTAGTTCCTGGTAAACATGTTTATTCCCCTCTTTACATTAGTGATTTGACATTTTTAGTCTGACGTCATGGCTGTCGAAAATATTAATTTTCATTTTTATAATTAGTTTAATTTTATTGTTGTATTGCTAATTAGTTTAATTTTATTGTTAAATATTTATTTTTTAATTTTTATTTTTATGTTTTATTTTTTATTTTTAAATCTAGTTGTAAGTATGTACATACATATATAGGGATTAATTTATAATTTGTTTCAGAGAAGTTAATTTAATTGTAACTTAACTAATTTATTAGTTTTAATGTGTAATATTTTGTGTTTTGTTCATTAATGTATATTAATTAATTTAGTTTAAAGAATATTTAAAGGGGTCTCTTCCTTAATATGTTAATATATAATCCAATTTTCAGAATATAACATAGTTCCAGAATTAATCATTATTATAGGGATTAAATTAATCCTGAGTTTCAGAATTAAATTTTAGCTTGAATCAACCCTCCAGGATCAACAAGTAGTAAATAAGCTGTAGTTTAGAAATTGTGTTGTCCTGTGCTAACTATTTTTAGTATATAATTACTAACAATTTACTAACTATCGGCTATACCTAGGTGTCTGTAACCGGGCCGATTCTGTCACTTCTAACTATCCTATCCTATTCTTCGGTTTTGTTACGTGTGAAAGGGTGCACGGTGGGACCCGGCCAGGGATGGACATGATGCTGTCACATTTATGTGATATCGCGGGAGGTTGTGCTCTCCTATTTGTAATGGTGCTTAAGTATCTTCAGTAAGGAAAGCATTCACCTGTGTTATAAAGTTGGTGTGACAGTTTAATGACCACATCACTAACACGGGATTTCTTGCTTCATAAGCTTGGCCGTGCATTCAAATCAATCAATCAATCAATCAATTTGTTTATGTTGATCTGGAGCTAAATGCATGCCATTTCCGTAATTAACTAGAAATAATATTTTTTAATGAAATACAAAACGGCATGCAAAACAAAGTCATATAAGTTTGTACAGTTTTTTGTGTAACTTTCGTCATGCATGCCTCTATTTTGCAACATCCTGGTATGCATGCCAAATTTCCTAATATCGATAAACTAAACAAATTAAGTATCTTTCAATTGGCGTGCAACTTGAAATGACGGAAACCGCTACTAAATATTTACAGAATTTACCCGACTTTTTCCACCCTTGGTCATACGAGGGGCACATGCCAATTTTCCCAGAGTGTTTTTGTGTTTAAAACTTTAATTCTTTTCATCGGCATGCAATTTGAAAACTCGGAAATCCCCTGTAATTTTTCTCATTTTTACGTAGCCCTTTGAGCTCTTTCGGCCGCTGTGGGTTGCATGCCTTCAATTATTAGAGCTTCAATTTATTTGTACAACCTTATGTTACAAAGGCAGGCGATATAATATCACGGAAAAACACTAAAATTCTTCACAAAAAGAAAAGCGATTTTCTTTATGGCCGGAAAGCGTGCAGCGGCCAAGAACCCTTCTATCTTTAATATTTCAGGATTAATTATCAACCCTTAAAAAGGCATGCGGTATAAAATGGGAGAACATCACCTGGCACCATTTCCTAGTCTAAAAGCATTGAAGTAGTGGATGTACTATTTTGCAAATATCTTTAATCAAAGCTTATCTAAATATACAAGCCGCCAGGTTCAGACCAATTTTAAAAGAAGCTTAATTTAAGGGGGATACATTTTACGATTTCCCATAAGAACATATATAAAATTGAACATTTTTGATTAATATTTTATGAATGAAAAATACTCGGTAAGAGGAAATATTTTTAGGTTTATTTTTAAATCACACTGTTGAGCATAACATATTTTAAAACCAATAATTTAAATATCTATAAACAAGATATTATTAATTGATTTTCAAATCATATATTTATCAATTATTCTTCTTGATAACGTAAAAATCAAAATTCATTTTTATAAGATTTTTCATTTAAGAAAAACGATATTAAAAAACATAACTTTTCATATGATTTGTATGAAACATTTATTTTTTTTTTTTGTCTTTCTATCCCTCTTGTATTAAGTTCGAATTGTATGCTGACGGCTTGTATATCTAGGAATGCTTTGATTATATCCTCCGGGATCTTTGCTGTTCGCGGGAAATATAAATATTTGCGTTCATGAAATAAAGCTTTTATTGATATATTAGAAACCTACAATGATTCTGATATTCAGACGATGTTTGTTCATAATAAAATTTCTACGTTCCTTGATTGGTTGAAAAAATGGTGGTTAAATTATTTTACATTTAGTTATTTCTAATATTTAAATTGGATGTTGTTTGATTTGTTATCGCTAAGCGCCGTTGAACTCCCGGTGGCGAGAGTACAGGAAACCCAAGTTCCCCTCCATTCTGACATCAAAACAATTTCTTAGGGAATTAAGGTTAAAACCATCCTACATCATTTTCTAAAATTTGTATTGGAAAACTAGAATCACTTTAATTAAATAAACTATTTTTATGTTTTCAACTTGAAACAATCCTAATTACAATTATTACAATTCTAATCTTCTATATTGCAGCTTTATTTAATTTTCTTGAAACAATTTAACCAAACTAGTTACAAAGTTTGGTACATGTATTTTAAAAGGAAAACCAAAGAAAACACAGAAAATTATGTTTCCACTGTAGATTGAGTTAATTCATGGTTTCCAGTATGTTTGTTAAAAATCCCCTGTATACGAAAAAAGTTATGTAATAAATTGGAGACGACGGTTAATTACAGTTGTACATTTATTACTGTATACACGATTACACATACAGAACAAAATGGTATCTAATCTAAAATATTTTTCGTTTAAAAACGGAAACATAAAAATATATCTCCAAGATTTTTTTGTGATACATAAAACATTTATTATATTTTCAGCCCACCCATATACGACGCATATGTTGGGAACGATGATGCTGATATACTGGAATGACGAATTAAACACGAATAAAATTTATTTACATATAATATTGTGGATGAGGATGAACCATTCAAAACGCAATGCCTTAAGCATACACACCAATAAATATTTGTATGAATTATTAATAATACATTTTCGGTATCACATCCCAACTACGAGTATAAACTAGGGTTATATTTATGAATTGCGGTCAGTTATGCCATTAAAACAAATAAATACCAAATTAAACTTTAAAAAAAAGGTTGAATGTGTCAAAGCACCTAGATGCAAAGCCATCAGCATCAAATTCGAACTTAATATAAGGGGGATAGAAAAACAAATGGATTTTTCATACAAACCATATGAAAAGTTATGTTTTTTTAATTTCGTTTGTCTTAAACTAAATTTAAGTTATTGGTTTTAAAATATGTTATACTCAAAGGTTTGATTTAAATATAAACCTAAAAATATTTTTTGGTACGAGTATTTTTCTTGAGAAAATTTTAATCAAAAATGTTCAATTTTACATGGGTTTTTATGGATCGTAAAATGTATCCCCCTTAAATTAAGCTTCTTTTAAAATTGGTCTTATGCTGATGGCTTGTATATCTAGGTGCTTTGAATGTGTACATGTACTGTATTAAAAAAAAACAACCACACATCTGGTGCGTGTGCGCGCGACAGAGCTAATCTCAATTTGCAAATTCGTTTGCTTAATAATCATAATTTCACATTTTTTTTTTTATTTTTAGTTTACACATTTTCAAAAAATTCTTATTATTTAAGGATCTTAGATTATCTTAGATTTGACACTTACCTTCATAAAAATAAAAATGTATAAAAGCAACATTAAATTAATTTACCGGCAAATGTTTTCAAAATTAAATTCTATGTAATATTTTAATTTTTTGTTTTTGTTTGAGTAAATTGTAAAAAGGGGTGCAAAAGATATTTTTGTACGAGTATAAGACGAAAAAGTAATTTTCTGTTAGGACGAATATGTGTACCGAGTGTCTGAAAGCTTGTTTAAAAATATCAAAACAAAAAAATGAAAAAGAAGAATAAAAAAATGTATATAAATAAATATTTCTGTGCTTATGGGTTGAATCTTCCGTATCTGTGTGTATGTATAAAAAGCGCAATGAAAACGAATTTCAGACCGCAAGATACATCTCTGTTGTTTTCTGTATACATGTACTATAAAATTGAAAATGAGGATATGCCCTTTCGGCACAATTTTTCTGTTCATTACAAAAATGTGTAGAATTGTACATATTTTACTTATTTATACCTATCGCTTCGTTCTTGTTATGATCTAAAATCAATATCGAACTTATACTCCATATTATGTACATGACATTTGTTAAAAAAAAATTTAACTACAAAACATAAAACATTTTATATTTTTCACGAATTTTCTTTTCCTGAACGAAAACACATCAAACACAGAAAAAAAAGTCGCACAAGAAAAAACGGCAGACGCGAAAATCTATTTAATGTTAGAAATCTTCTTCTGTATATTATATTTTCAATGGTATTAGATTCGATAGAAATAATAATAAGAATAAATTTACTTAAGTAAAAACGCATATATGTAGGTAGATGGTACAGTGCGATCGGTGAAAAAAAAAATTAGTAAGTAGTTAGTGTGAGAATTTATCATTCGATTAGATATCAAATTTGATTGAAAACGGATTATTCTTGTAAGGGTTCCAAAATTGACGTGGATTTAAATGTTTAGTGTGAAACGAATCAAAAGATTATGATGTTCTTACATCAGTGAAATAGATTTAGTCAGATTTAGTGTGATTTATATACATATATACGGCTACAGTGTTAATGATTTCATAAATATTTGTTTGCAAATAAAACATGAGAAATAAGTTTAACTTCGTTATTCAAAAAAAGCTTTTGCGTGGAAAGAACTGAACGCAATAGAGCGAGGGATACGAATACAATAAAATGTAGCGATTACTTGGGAGACTAAAGAAAATAAATTAATACTGCTGGGAAAAGCAATAAATAAAAGCAAATGTGGGGGAGGAACATTTGTAGCATAAATATATTTCTTCTTAAACAGAAAAGCTTAAAGTGTATAAATTCAAAAAAAACGTATTATTCACTCCTATTTAAAATAGTACTAATTGGTTTATCGTTAAAAAGGCAATGAAGTAAACACCTCTTTTTCGAACAAAAAGCTTTACAATGAATTTATTATTTATGTACAGAATAGTCGAAAGACTGTGGATCCCAAAACCAAATTCCCGTCCATACATACCTACTAACATAAACAAATCTTTATTTTCAGTTTTTGGTTACTTTTTATTTCCGTGTATTTTCCGTCAAAAAAATCCAAATTATTTTTGATTAACAGTAGCTTGTTTAATATAGGCAACATTTTGTCCGAACGTCCGGATGGGAATTTGGTTTATGAACCCTAAATTATTGTTTGAATTTGTGTCTCCCACCATGTTTACCTAAAGCATAGACCATAATTCATGCTTTTTTTATTAATTTTTTGTTGAATGTTAATTAATTCATGTAATTTCTAATATGCTACCGGTGGTTAGACCATTTTAATTGTGTTTCGATTAACACGAGAAGTATATTAGTATTTACGAACAGTAATTCAACGAAACCGACTAATAGACAAAATTCTATTTATTTCGAAACATAATTCATACTAAAATTAGAACAGGTTTCAAAAGTACTCAAAAAAGTCGATTATTTAACAAAAACGGGCTTATCCTACAAATCAGTTTCTAGAATTATTTCAATTTATTCATAAACTCTGTAATTATTGCCTTAACATTAATTTAAAAACATAATTCAAACATAATTGTCAGAAACAACTATTTTTAGAAAATAGAGAAAATCGATTGTTTTAATTAAAAATACCCCTTTTCAACCACTACAGGTTTCCGCGGATCCGTAAAACTCCTAAACATTTTTGTTTAGTGAACTTTGACCTATTTAGAAACTCTAACCAAAGTTTAAGGTCTGCACAATTTTTTTTTTCGAGTTAACGTAAAGTTTTCCTGTACTAACAAGACACAAGAAATGTGATACAAACATGTGAAGTACAAACAGTGATGCAAGTCGAAAAATTGTAATTCTTTGTAGGAATTTTGCGAAATATTTTGGGGGTTGGGGGAAGGGGGGAGTTAACAAAAGGCCCATCCGTCGTATTGCCGTATTGCCTCATCCATCTGGACATGGCATTATTGGATTTGTTGTATGTGCTTCTTTGACAATTTAAATGAATCTTGCTTCACCTGGGTATGGATTGCACTTGCAAAACAGTTGAAGGCAGGAAATGCAAACATATCGCCGCATGTCTTACAGAAATATACAAGTATGTAGTATGGCTGTTCCATATTAAGTATTGTGTCGTATTAGAAATCCCTTGCTTGATAGGATTAGCAGCACCAGTCTAAAACGGCAGTTGGATAAATCCGAGAACGGAATCATTCCTTATGCCAGACGTAACTCTAAAGGATTTCACGAGGCTGCAAAAATTTGATGCAGTTCTATTTACGTAACCAATCGCACACTGCAGTTTTTATGCATCATTCACATATGCATCAAATAAAAGCCTTAATTGAACAAAAAAAAAAACTCGCGTCTATTTATGCAGGATCCTTTAAACGATGCGACTAGATAAGTTCAATAAGCTGAGCAACTAGCTCAGCGGGAACACCGAAAACACTAACTTTTATTCACAACAGGGTTTATGATTTCCCCACAACTTCCGTTCTAGCGTACAGTGCTGGTGCAAATTTATTTTACAAATGTGATGTCTCATGTATCTATTTAGATTTAACAAATGTAAGATTGGGTTTTATATTAAGGTTAATAATTAATAAATAATCGTTAAAATGATTTTAGTTTAGAAATACCTGAGAAACTCGTCCAAGCTGGTATTGGCTAGGGCGATAGCGCGACGGGCGGGGTGGTAGTTGGTTTAATTATTGTGATACAAACTATAATTGTTAATTTATTTGTAGTGCATAAAGATTGATTTATAATTTATTTCAGAGAATTAAATTTAGACTTAATTAATTTTAGAATAGTTATTATAAAGGATTAATGCAGATTTTAAATTTAGGAAATTTTTGAGGAACCTGAAACAACTTTTCAGGAACGCAGTAAAAGAACTTGAAATTGTGTTGTCTTGTGCTAAACAATTTACTAAAAATATACTACTAACAAATTTACTAACTATCAGCTACTTAGATGTCTGGAACCGGGTTGATTCTTTGTGACTAACATACCTTTCCTTTCCTTCGGTTTTGTTATGTGTAAAGGGTCTAGAGTCTTGCTTAGGCTTGGTCGTACATTCTGATCAATCAATCAATCAAATAAAATAATTATTTATTTTTTATTGTTGTAACCGATACAATTTAAATGATAATTTATAAGTTAGATAATAGATGGCAGTAAAGTCATAATGAAGAAATGTAATGTACGACAAAAAAGAATAAAGAAATAGTTAACCGTCAAAGAGAAAGGACGCGGAATAAAAATTTGAGTTTAATAAAAACTAAATAATAAAGTGAAATTTTTTTATAAAGTTGATTTTTTGATAAAGTTGTTATAATCCCAGAAGTGAAATAAATAAAAAAAATCCGAATAATTAGTGTGTTATAAACAGTTAACAAAATGCATGAGTTTGATAATGGAAATTTATCCACTATAAATCCCAGAGATTTTATCGTGCAAGTATCATTACTTACATCGACTTCGGGCGAACTACAATCAAGTTTCCAAGCTGGTAGAGTGAATGCGGTTTCGTTCCAGAATCCTGAGATGGGTTTCGACCAACGCAATTTGAGAAGTTATGTACAACCATGCGCCGTTCAGAATGGAGTTCCCAGTAGTTTCGGAGATCAGTCGTATGATATACAGCAGGGAATTCGCTCAGATGATGATCGAAATGGCTTACAATTTTTGGAAAATACAAGTACACCGTTATTGTACAAAACAATTGTATCCTCCAGTGCCGCACCTTATGAGGTTCCGCAATCATTGACTACAAACATACCTAGTATACAAAATACAGGCAGTAGTGCTTCGAAAATGTCAACGGTAGTTCTTCAATCAACACAGTTATTTTGGGAATCAGAATCAATTTCACTGTTCATGATCAACACTTGCAACATGTACCGATTTCGCATTATTTTCCTATTCCAACGACATGCGATAATCAAAGTTTTGTACCAACGCAACAAAATATTAATCGTCAGAACGCGTTACCAAATACGATAATGGTTAAAAATGTTTGTACGCAACCAAACATTTCGAGCGAGTTGGATATTCAGCGCCAAATATTGCAACAATAACTCGAGCTAATTGTATTACAAAAGGCACAAATTGTATAACGATGTAATGTTCCAGATGCAGCATCAATACAACCACATTATTTGTATCCGTCGGAAGTGGAAAATATTGTGCCGCAATATAACCCTGGTGAATTTACAATTGGAGTGATAGAGAAACACTTCACTATGCTACGCTTCGGTTAAAGGGATCCGCACACACCTCGACACACCTTTAAAAACGTTTGATGAATTCGTTAATAATTTGTTAAAGTCGTTCGGTTCACGCATGGATGAAGCCGACCTTCATGCAAAACTCTCATTACGAGTTAAACCACCTAATGAAACTTTTGAACAATATTTTTACGAAATAAGACAATTGGCAAGATCAGGTAATATGCAGGAGTCGTTCATAATTAAATATGTTTTATCTGGCCTGAATAATTTACAAATGGCAAGTGTGTTGTCACTCAACAAATTTGCGCATTCCGATGATTTATTTCATGTTCTTCGTGATCATGATGGTTTCGCAAAATGTCAACGTTTTGGCAGCGTCGCTACGTCAGCGTTATCGAAACACCAAAACGTCAAGTCGGTGAAGTTAGCCCGAAAAAATATCAGCCCGAATTTTTGGTTCGTTTCTCGGATAAAATGTAGCTATCCCGAAAAAGTGTAAATTTTTTGTAAAAAGTGTAGGCTCATCCCGAAAAAAATATTATAATTATAATGTATCTAACACGAAAAACAAAACAAGTTTAATCCAAATGAAAATTAATAAATTTCTTAAAAAATATTTGTATTAAAAAAAATTAATTTCTATAAGAGTAAAGCCATTCAACATATTCTACAAATTTTCATAGCTATACTAATGTACTGTTCTGTTGGTAGTGTATTCCATTTAATATGAAGAAACCTTAAGTTACATACTGCCAATACTAGATACAATGCTTAAAGATTTTGTGTTTGGGAAGCTAGGCCATGATGCTAGCTAAGAGGTAGTCAGCATCCCACAGTCAAATCATGGGAATAAACATATGATTTTTAAAAATTTGTTTTTTTGGTATAGCGCATGAGATGGTCTTGGATATGCTAAGGAACCATGAATAGGACATATCCATATCATGGAGATAAGACATATAATTTCCAGTACACATAATACGCCTTTTCGTACACTGCATCCAGTTGAAACTTAAATTCTGTGTGGCGATACTAGAGATAAATACCACTAACAGTATATACCACCTGATAGTTCTTGGATATGCTAATCAACCATGAATAGGCCATATCCATATCATGGAGATAATACATATAATTTTCAATACACATAATACGTCTTTCGTACACTGCATCCAGTTGAAACTTAAATTCTGTGTCAGGTGGTATATACCGTTAGTGGTATTTATCTCTAGTATCGCCACACAGAATTTAAGTTTCAACTGGATGCAGTGTACGAAAAGGAGTATTATGTGTATTGAAAATTATATGTCTTATCTCCATGATATGGATATGGCCTATTCATGGTTGATTAGCATATCCAAGACCTATCAGGTGGTATATACCGTTAGTGGTATTTATCTCTAGTATCGCCACACAGAATTTAAGTTTCAACTGGACTGAGTGTATGAAAAGGCGTATTATGTGTACTGAAAATTATATGTCTTATCTCCATGATAGGGATATAGCCTATTCATGGTTGATTAGCATATCCAAGACCTATCAGGTGGTATATACCGTTAGTGGTATTTATCTCTAGTATCGCCACACAGAATTTAAGTTTCAACTGGATGCAGTGTATGAAAAGGCGTATTATGTGTACTGAAAATTGTATGTCTTATCTGCATGATACGGATATGGCCTATTCATGGTTCATTAGCATATCCAAGACCTATCAGGTGGTATATACCGTTAGTGGTATTTATCTCTAGTATCACCACACAGAATTTAAGTTTCAACTGGATGCAGTGTACGAAAAGGCGTATTATGTGTATTGAAAATTATATGTCTTATCTCCATGATATGGATATGGCCTATTCATGGTTGATTAGCATATCCAAGACCTATCAGGTGGTATATACCGTTAGAGGTATTTATCTCTAGTATCGCCACACAGAATTTAAGTTTCAACTGGACTGAGTGTATGAAAAGGCGTATTATGTGTACTGAAAATTATATGTCTTATCTCCATGATAGGGATATAGCCTATTCATGGTTGATTAGCATATCCAAGACCTATCAGGTGGTATATACCGTTAGTGGTATTTATCTCTAGTATCGCCACACAGAATTTAAGTTTCAACTGGACTGATTGTATGAAAAGGCGTATTATGTGTACTGAAAATTATATGTCTTATCTCCATGATAGGGATATGTCCTATTCATGGTTCATTAGCATATCCAAGACCTATCAGGTGGTATATACCGTTAATGGTATTTATCTCTAGTATCGCCACACAGAATTTAAGTTTCAACTGGACTGATTGTATGAAAAGGCGTATTATGTCTACTGAAAATTATATGTCTTATCTCCATGATAGGGATATAGCCTATTCATGGTTGATTAGCATATCCAAGACCTATCAGGTGGTATATACCGTTAGTGGTATTTATCTCTAGTATCGCCACACAGAATTTAAGTTTCAACTGGATGCAGTGTACGAGAAGGCGTATTATGTGTATTGAAAATTATATGTCTTATCTCCATGATATGGATATGGCCTATTCATGGTTGATTAGCATATCCAAGACCTATCAGGTGGTATATACCGTTAGTGGTATTTATCTCTAGTATCGCCACACAGAATTTAAGTTTCAACTGGATGCAGTGTATGAAAAGGCGTATTATGTGTACTGGAAATTATATGTCTTATCTCTATGATACGGATATGGCCTATTCATAGTTCATTAGCATATCCAAGACCTATCAGGTGGTATATACCGTTAGTGGTATTTATCTCTAGTATCGCCACACAGAATTTAAGTTTCAACTGGACTGAGTGTATGAAAAGGCGTATTATGTGTACTGAAAATTATATGTCTTATCTCCATGATAGGGATATGTCCTATTCATGGTTCATTAGCATATCCAAGACCTATCAGGTGGTATATACCGTTAATGGTATTTATCTCTAGTATCGCCACACAGAATTTAAGTTTCAACTGGACTGAGTGTATGAAAAGGCGTATTATGTGTACTGAAAATTATATGTCTTATCTCCATGATATGGATATTACCTATTCATGGTTGATTAGCATATCCAAGACCTATCAGGTGGTATATACCGTTAGTGGTATTTATCTCTAGTATCGCCACACAGAATTTAAGTTTCAACTGGATGCAGTGTACGAGAAGGCGTATTATGTGTATTGAAAATTATATGTCTTATCTCTATGATACGGATATGGCCTATTCATAGTTCATTAGCATATCCAAGACCTATCAGGTGGTATATACCGTTAGTGGTATTTATCTCTAGTATCGCCACACAGAATTTAAGTTTCAACTGGACTGATTGTATGAAAAGGCGTATTATGTGTACTGAAAATTATATGTCTTATCTCCATGATAGGGATATGTCCTATTCATGGTTCATTAGCATATCCAAGACCTATCAGGTGGTATATACCGTTAATGGTATTTATCTCTAGTATCGCCACACAGAATTTAAGTTTCAACTGGACTGAGTGTATGAAAAGGCGTATTATGTGTACTGAAAATTATATGTCTTATCTCCATGATATGGATATTACCTATTCATGGTTGATTAGCATATCCAAGACCTATCAGGTGGTATATACCGTTAGTGGTATTTATCTCTAGTATCGCCACACAGAATTTAAGTTTCAACTGGATGCAGTGTACGAGAAGGCGTATTATGTGTATTGAAAATTATATGTCTTATCTCCATGATATGGATATGGCCTATTCATGGTTGATTAGCATATCCAAGACCTATCAGGTGGTATATACCGTTAGTGGTATTTATCTCTAGTATCGCCACACAGAATTTAAGTTTCAACTGGATGCAGTGTATGAAAAGGCGTATTATGTGTACTGGAAATTATATGTCTTATCTCTATGATACGGATATGGCCTATTCATAGTTCATTAGCATATCCAAGACCTATCAGGTGGTATATACCGTTAGTGGTATTTATCTCTAGTATCGCCACACAGAATTTAAGTTTCAACTGGACTGAGTGTATGAAAAGGCGTATTATGTGTACTGAAAATTATATGTCTTATCTCCATGATATGGATATTACCTATTAATGGTTCATTAGCATATCCAAGACCTATCAGGTGGTATATACCGTTAGTGGTATTTATCTCTAGTATCGCCACACAGAATTTAAGTTTCAACTGGACTGATTGTATGAAAAGGCGTATTATGTCTACTGAAAATTATATGTCTTATCTCCATGATAGGGATATAGCCTATTCATGGTTGATTAGCATATCCAAGACCTATCAGGTGGTATATACCGTTAGTGGTATTTATCTCTAGTATCGCCACACAGAATTTAAGTTTCAACTGGATGCAGTGTATGAAAAGGCGTATTATGTGTACTGAAAATTGTATGTCTTATCTGCATGATACGGATATGGCCTATTCATGGTTCATTGGCATATCCAAGACCTATCAGGTGGTATATACCGTTAGTTGTATTTATCTCTAGTATCGCCACACAGAATTTAAGTTTCAACTGGATGCAGTGTACGAAAAGGCGTATTATGTGTATTGAAAATTATATGTCTTATCTCCATGATATGGATATGGCCTATTCATGGTTGATTAGCATATCCAAGACCTATCAGATGGTATATACCGTTAGTGGTATTTATCTCTAGTATCGCCACACAGAATTTAAGTTTCAACTGGACTGAGTGTATGAAAAGGCGTATTATGTGTACTGAAAATTATATGTCTTATCTCCATGATAGGGATATAGCCTATTCATGGTTGATTAGCATATCCAAGACCTATCAGGTGGTATATACCGTTAGTGGTATTTATCTCTAGTATCGCCACACAAAATTTAAGTTTCAACTGGACTGATTGTATGAAAAGGCGTATTATGTGTACTGAAAATTATATGTCTTATCTCCATGATAGGGATATGTCCTATTCATGGTTGATTAGCATATCCAAGACCTATCAGGTGGTATATACCATTAATGGTATTTATCTCTAGTATCGCCACACAGAATTTAAGTTTCAACTGGATGCAGTGTATGAAAAGGCGTATTATGTGTACTGAAAATTATATGTCTTATCTCCATGATATGGATATGTCCTATTCATGGTTCATTAGCATACCCAAGACATATCAGGTGGTATATACCGTTAGTGGTATTTATCTCTAGTATCGCCACACAGAATTTAAGTTTCAACTGGACTGATTGTATAAAAAGGCGTATTATGTGTACTGAAAATTATATGTCTTATCTCCATGATAGGGATATAGCCTATTCATGGTTGATTAGCATATCCAAGACCTATCAGGTGGTATATACCGTTAGTGGTATTTATCTCTAGTATCGCCACACAGAATTTAAGTTTCAACTGGACTGAGTGTATGAAAAGGCGTATTATGTCTACTGAAAATTATATGTCTTATCTCCATGATAGGGATATAGCCTATTCATGGTTGATTAGCATATCCAAGACCTATCAGGTGGTATATACCGTTAGTGGTATTTATCTCTAGTATCGCCACACAGAATTTAAGTTTCAACTGGATGCAGTGTATGAAAAGGCGTATTATGTGTACTGAAAATTGTATGTCTTATCTCCATGATACGGATATGGCCTATTCATGGTTCATTAGCATATCCAAGACCTATCAGATGGTATATACCGTTAGTGGTATTTATCTCTAGTATCGCCACACAGAATTTAAGTTTCAACTGGACTGATTGTATGAAAAGGCGTATTATGTGTACTGAAAATTATATGTCTTATCTCCATGATAGGGATATAGCCTATTCATGGTTGATTAGCATATCCAAGACCTATCAGGTGGTATATACCGTTAGTGGTATTTATCTCTAGTATCGCCACACAAAATTTAAGTTTCAACTGGACTGAGTGTATGAAAAGGCGTATTATGTGTACTGAAAATTATATGTCTTATCTCCATGAAAGGGATATAGCCTATTCATGGTTGATTAGCATATCCAAGACCTATCAGGTGGTATATACCGTTAGTGGTATTTATCTCTAGTATCGCCACACAGAATTTAAGTTTCAACTGGACTGATTGTATAAAAAGGCGTATTATGTGTACTGAAAATTATATGTCTTATCTCCATGATAGGAATATAGCCTAATCATGGTTGATTAGCATATCCAAGACCTATCAGGTGGTATATACCGTTAGTGGTATTTATCTCTAGTATCGCCACACAGAATTTAAGTTTCAACTGGACTGAGTGTATGAAAAGGCGTATTATGTGTACTGAAAATTATATGTCTTATCTCCATGATATGGATATGGCCTATTCATGGTTGATTAGCATATCCAAGACCTATCAGGTGGTATATACCGTTAGTGGTATTTATCTCTAGTATCGCCACACAGAATTTAAGTTTCAACTGGATGCAGTGTACGAAAAGGCGTATTATGTGTACTGAAAATTATATGTCTTATCTCCATGATATGGATATTACCTATTCATGGTTGATTAGCATATCCAAGACCTATCAGGGGGTATATACCGTTAGTGGTATTTATCTCTAGTATCGCCACACAGAATTTAAGTTTCAACTGGACTGAGTGTATGAAAAGGCGTATTATGTGTACTGAAAATTATATGTCTTATCTCCATGATACGGATATGGCCTATTCATAGTTCATTAGCATATCCAAGACCTATCAGGTGGTATATACCGTTAGTGGTATTTATCTCTAGTATCGCCACACAGAATTTAAGTTTCAACTGGATGCAGTGTATGAAAAGGCGTATTATGTGTACTGGAAATTATATGTCTTATCTCTATGATACGGATATGGCCTATTCATAGTTCATTAGCATATCCAAGACCTATCAGGTGGTATATACCGTTAGTGGTATTTATCTCTAGTATCGCCACACAGAATTTAAGTTTCAACTGGATGCAGTGTACGAGAAGGCGTATTATGTGTATTGAAAATTATATGTCTTATCTCCATGATATGGATATGGCCTATTCATGGTTGATTAGCATATCCAAGACCTATCAGGTGGTATATACCGTTAGTGGTATTTATCTCTAGTATCGCCACACAGAATTTAAGTTTCAACTGGATGCAGTGTATGAAAAGGCGTATTATGTGTACTGGAAATTATATGTCTTATCTCTATGATACGGATATGGCCTATTCATAGTTCATTAGCATATCCAAGACCTATCAGGTGGTATATACCGTTAGTGGTATTTATCTCTAGTATCGCCACACAGAATTTAAGTTTCAACTGGACTGAGTGTATGAAAAGGCGTATTATGTGTACTGAAAATTATATGTCTTATCTCCATGATAGGGATATGTCCTATTCATGGTTCATTAGCATATCCAAGACCTATCAGGTGGTATATACCGTTAATGGTATTTATCTCTAGTATCGCCACACAGAATTTAAGTTTCAACTGGACTGAGTGTATGAAAAGGCGTATTATGTGTACTGAAAATTATATGTCTTATCTCCATGATATGGATATTACCTATTCATGGTTGATTAGCATATCCAAGACCTATCAGGTGGTATATACCGTTAGTGGTATTTATCTCTAGTATCGCCACACAGAATTTAAGTTTCAACTGGATGCAGTGTACGAGAAGGCGTATTATGTGTATTGAAAATTATATGTCTTATCTCTATGATACGGATATGGCCTATTCATAGTTCATTAGCATATCCAAGACCTATCAGGTGGTATATACCGTTAGTGGTATTTATCTCTAGTATCGCCACACAGAATTTAAGTTTCAACTGGATGCAGTGTACGAAAAGGAGTATTATGTGTATTGAAAATTATATGTCTTATCTCCATGATAGGGATATAGCCTATTCATGGTTGATTAGCATATCCAAGACCTATCAGGTGGTATATACCGTTAGTGGTATTTATCTCTAGTATCGCCACACAGAATTTAAGTTTCAACTGGATGCAGTGTATGAAAAGGCGTATTATGTGTACTGAAAATTGTATGTCTTATCTGCATGATACGGATATGGCCTATTCATGGTTCATTAGCATATCCAAGACCTATCAGGTGGTATATACCGTTAGTGGTATTTATCTCTAGTATCACCACACAGAATTTAAGTTTCAACTGGATGCAGTGTACGAAAAGGCGTATTATGTGTATTGAAAATTATATGTCTTATCTCCATGATATGGATATGGCCTATTCATGGTTGATTAGCATATCCAAGACCTATCAGGTGGTATATACCGTTAGAGGTATTTATCTCTAGTATCGCCACACAGAATTTAAGTTTCAACTGGACTGAGTGTATGAAAAGGCGTATTATGTGTACTGAAAATTATATGTCTTATCTCCATGATAGGGATATAGCCTATTCATGGTTGATTAGCATATCCAAGACCTATCAGGTGGTATATACCGTTAGTGGTATTTATCTCTAGTATCGCCACACAGAATTTAAGTTTCAACTGGACTGATTGTATGAAAAGGCGTATTATGTGTACTGAAAATTATATGTCTTATCTCCATGATAGGGATATGTCCTATTCATGGTTCATTAGCATATCCAAGACCTATCAGGTGGTATATACCGTTAATGGTATTTATCTCTAGTATCGCCACACAGAATTTAAGTTTCAACTGGACTGAGTGTATGAAAAGGCGTATTATGTGTACTGAAAATTATATGTCTTATCTCCATGATATGGATATTACCTATTCATGGTTGATTAGCATATCCAAGACCTATCAGGTGGTATATACCGTTAGTGGTATTTATCTCTAGTATCGCCACACAGAATTTAAGTTTCAACTGGATGCAGTGTACGAGAAGGCGTATTATGTGTATTGAAAATTATATGTCTTATCTCCATGATATGGATATGGCCTATTCATGGTTGATTAGCATATCCAAGACCTATCAGGTGGTATATACCGTTAGTGGTATTTATCTCTAGTATCGCCACACAGAATTTAAGTTTCAACTGGATGCAGTGTATGAAAAGGCGTATTATGTGTACTGGAAATTATATGTCTTATCTCTATGATACGGATATGGCCTATTCATAGTTCATTAGCATATCCAAGACCTATCAGGTGGTATATACCGTTAGTGGTATTTATCTCTAGTATCGCCACACAGAATTTAAGTTTCAACTGGACTGAGTGTATGAAAAGGCGTATTATGTGTACTGAAAATTATATGTCTTATCTCCATGATAGGGATATGTCCTATTCATGGTTCATTAGCATATCCAAGACCTATCAGGTGGTATATACCGTTAATGGTATTTATCTCTAGTATCGCCACACAGAATTTAAGTTTCAACTGGACTGAGTGTATGAAAAGGCGTATTATGTGTACTGAAAATTATATGTCTTATCTCCATGATATGGATATTACCTATTCATGGTTGATTAGCATATCCAAGACCTATCAGGTGGTATATACCGTTAGTGGTATTTATCTCTAGTATCGCCACACAGAATTTAAGTTTCAACTGGATGCAGTGTACGAGAAGGCGTATTATGTGTATTGAAAATTATATGTCTTATCTCTATGATACGGATATGGCCTATTCATAGTTCATTAGCATATCCAAGACCTATCAGGTGGTATATACCGTTAGTGGTATTTATCTCTAGTATCGCCACACAGAATTTAAGTTTCAACTGGACTGATTGTATGAAAAGGCGTATTATGTGTACTGAAAATTATATGTCTTATCTCCATGATAGGGATATGTCCTATTCATGGTTCATTAGCATATCCAAGACCTATCAGGTGGTATATACCGTTAATGGTATTTATCTCTAGTATCGCCACACAGAATTTAAGTTTCAACTGGACTGAGTGTATGAAAAGGCGTATTATGTGTACTGAAAATTATATGTCTTATCTCCATGATATGGATATTACCTATTCATGGTTGATTAGCATATCCAAGACCTATCAGGTGGTATATACCGTTAGTGGTATTTATCTCTAGTATCGCCACACAGAATTTAAGTTTCAACTGGATGCAGTGTACGAGAAGGCGTATTATGTGTATTGAAAATTATATGTCTTATCTCCATGATATGGATATGGCCTATTCATGGTTGATTAGCATATCCAAGACCTATCAGGTGGTATATACCGTTAGTGGTATTTATCTCTAGTATCGCCACACAGAATTTAAGTTTCAACTGGATGCAGTGTATGAAAAGGCGTATTATGTGTACTGGAAATTATATGTCTTATCTCTATGATACGGATATGGCCTATTCATAGTTCATTAGCATATCCAAGACCTATCAGGTGGTATATACCGTTAGTGGTATTTATCTCTAGTATCGCCACACAGAATTTAAGTTTCAACTGGACTGAGTGTATGAAAAGGCGTATTATGTGTACTGAAAATTATATGTCTTATCTCCATGATATGGATATTACCTATTAATGGTTCATTAGCATATCCAAGACCTATCAGGTGGTATATACCGTTAGTGGTATTTATCTCTAGTATCGCCACACAGAATTTAAGTTTCAACTGGACTGAGTGTATGAAAAGGCGTATTATGTGTACTGAAAATTATATGTCTTATCTCCATGATAGGGATATGTCCTATTCATGGTTGATTAGCATATCCAAGACCTATCAGGTGGTATATACCATTAATGGTATTTATCTCTAGTATCGCCACACAGAATTTAAGTTTCAACTGGATGCAGTGTATGAAAAGGCGTATTATGTGTACTGAAAATTATATGTCTTATCTCCATGATATGGATATGTCCTATTCATGGTTCATTAGCATACCCAAGACATATCAGGTGGTATATACCGTTAGTGGTATTTATCTCTAGTATCGCCACACAGAATTTAAGTTTCAACTGGACTGATTGTATAAAAAGGCGTATTATGTGTACTGAAAATTATATGTCTTATCTCCATGATAGGGATATAGCCTATTCATGGTTGATTAGCATATCCAAGACCTATCAGGTGGTATATACCGTTAGTGGTATTTATCTCTAGTATCGCCACACAGAATTTAAGTTTCAACTGGACTGAGTGTATGAAAAGGCGTATTATGTCTACTGAAAATTATATGTCTTATCTCCATGATAGGGATATAGCCTATTCATGGTTGATTAGCATATCCAAGACCTATCAGGTGGTATATACCGTTAGTGGTATTTATCTCTAGTATCGCCACACAGAATTTAAGTTTCAACTGGATGCAGTGTATGAAAAGGCGTATTATGTGTACTGAAAATTGTATGTCTTATCTCCATGATACGGATATGGCCTATTCATGGTTCATTAGCATATCCAAGACCTATCAGATGGTATATACCGTTAGTGGTATTTATCTCTAGTATCGCCACACAGAATTTAAGTTTCAACTGGACTGATTGTATGAAAAGGCGTATTATGTGTACTGAAAATTATATGTCTTATCTCCATGATAGGGATATAGCCTATTCATGGTTGATTAGCATATCCAAGACCTATCAGGTGGTATATACCGTTAGTGGTATTTATCTCTAGTATCGCCACACAAAATTTAAGTTTCAACTGGACTGAGTGTATGAAAAGGCGTATTATGTGTACTGAAAATTATATGTCTTATCTCCATGAAAGGGATATAGCCTATTCATGGTTGATTAGCATATCCAAGACCTATCAGGTGGTATATACCGTTAGTGGTATTTATCTCTAGTATCGCCACACAGAATTTAAGTTTCAACTGGACTGATTGTATAAAAAGGCGTATTATGTGTACTGAAAATTATATGTCTTATCTCCATGATAGGAATATAGCCTAATCATGGTTGATTAGCATATCCAAGACCTATCAGGTGGTATATACCGTTAGTGGTATTTATCTCTAGTATCGCCACACAGAATTTAAGTTTCAACTGGACTGAGTGTATGAAAAGGCGTATTATGTGTACTGAAAATTATATGTCTTATCTCCATGATATGGATATGGCCTATTCATGGTTGATTAGCATATCCAAGACCTATCAGGTGGTATATACCGTTAGTGGTATTTATCTCTAGTATCGCCACACAGAATTTAAGTTTCAACTGGATGCAGTGTATGAAAAGGCGTATTATGTGTACTGAAAATTGTATGTCTTATCTCCATGATATGGATATGGCCTATTCATGGTTCATTAGCATATCCAAGACCTATCAGGTGGTATATACCGTTAGTGGTATTTATCTCTAGTATCGCCACACAGAATTTAAGTTTCAACTGGATGCAGTGTACGAAAAGGCGTATTATGTGTACTGAAAATTATATGTCTTATCTCCATGATATGGATATTACCTATTCATGGTTGATTAGCATATCGAAGACCTATCAGGTGGTATATACCGTTAGTGGTATTTATCTCTAGTATCGCCACACAGAATTTAAGTTTCAACTGGACTGAGTGTATGAAAAGGCGTATTATGTGTATTGAAAATTATATGTCTTATCTCCATGATATGGATATTACCTATTCATGGTTGATTAGCATATCCAAGACCTATCAGGTGGTATATACCGTTAGTGGTATTTATCTCTAGTATCGCCACACAGAATTTAAGTTTCAACTGGATGCAGTGTACGAGAAGGCGTATTATGTGTATTGAAAATTATATGTCTTATCTCCATGATATGGATATGGCCTATTCATGGTTGATTAGCATATCCAAGACCTATCAGGTGGTATATACCGTTAGTGGTATTTATCTCTAGTATCGCCACACAGAATTTAAGTTTCAACTGGATGCAGTGTATGAAAAGGCGTATTATGTGTACTGGAAATTATATGTCTTATCTCTATGATACGGATATGGCATATTCATAGTTCATTAGCATATCCAAGACCTATCAGGTGGTATATACCGTTAGTGGTATTTATCTCTAGTATCGCCACACAGAATTTAAGTTTCAACTGGACTGAGTGTATGAAAAGGCGTATTATGTGTACTGAAAATTATATGTCTTATCTCCATGATAGGGATATGTCCTATTCATGGTTCATTAGCATATCCAAGACCTATCAGGTGGTATATACCGTTAATGGTATTTATCTCTAGTATCGCCACACAGAATTTAAGTTTCAACTGGACTGAGTGTATGAAAAGGCGTATTATGTGTACTGAAAATTATATGTCTTATCTCCATGATATGGATATTACCTATTCATGGTTGATTAGCATATCCAAGACCTATCAGGTGGTATATACCGTTAGTGGTATTTATCTCTAGTATCGCCACACAGAATTTAAGTTTCAACTGGATGCAGTGTACGAGAAGGCGTATTATGTGTATTGAAAATTATATGTCTTATCTCTATGATACGGATATGGCCTATTCATAGTTCATTAGCATATCCAAGACCTATCAGGTGGTATATACCGTTAGTGGTATTTATCTCTAGTATCGCCACACAGAATTTAAGTTTCAACTGGATGCAGTGTACGAAAAGGAGTATTATGTGTATTGAAAATTATATGTCTTATCTCCATGATATGGATATGGCCTATTCATGGTTGATTAGCATATCCAAGACCTATCAGGTGGTATATACCGTTAGTGGTATTTATCTCTAGTATCGCCACACAGAATTTAAGTTTCAACTGGACTGAGTGTATGAAAAGGCGTATTATGTGTACTGAAAATTATATGTCTTATCTCCATGATAGGGATATAGCCTATTCATGGTTGATTAGCATATCCAAGACCTATCAGGTGGTATATACCGTTAGTGGTATTTATCTCTAGTATCGCCACACAGAATTTAAGTTTCAACTGGATGCAGTGTATGAAAAGGCGTATTATGTGTACTGAAAATTGTATGTCTTATCTGCATGATACGGATATGGCCTATTCATGGTTCATTAGCATATCCAAGACCTATCAGGTGGTATATACCGTTAGTGGTATTTATCTCTAGTATCACCACACAGAATTTAAGTTTCAACTGGATGCAGTGTACGAAAAGGCGTATTATGTGTATTGAAAATTATATGTCTTATCTCCATGATATGGATATGGCCTATTCATGGTTGATTAGCATATCCAAGACCTATCAGGTGGTATATACCGTTAGAGGTATTTATCTCTAGTATCGCCACACAGAATTTAAGTTTCAACTGGACTGAGTGTATGAAAAGGCGTATTATGTGTACTGAAAATTATATGTCTTATCTCCATGATAGGGATATAGCCTATTCATGGTTGATTAGCATATCCAAGACCTATCAGGTGGTATATACCGTTAGTGGTATTTATCTCTAGTATCGCCACACAGAATTTAAGTTTCAACTGGACTGATTGTATGAAAAGGCGTATTATGTGTACTGAAAATTATATGTCTTATCTCCATGATAGGGATATGTCCTATTCATGGTTCATTAGCATATCCAAGACCTATCAGGTGGTATATACCGTTAATGGTATTTATCTCTAGTATCGCCACACAGAATTTAAGTTTCAACTGGACTGAGTGTATGAAAAGGCGTATTATGTGTACTGAAAATTATATGTCTTATCTCCATGATATGGATATTACCTATTCATGGTTGATTAGCATATCCAAGACCTATCAGGTGGTATATACCGTTAGTGGTATTTATCTCTAGTATCGCCACACAGAATTTAAGTTTCAACTGGATGCAGTGTACGAGAAGGCGTATTATGTGTATTGAAAATTATATGTCTTATCTCCATGATATGGATATGGCCTATTCATGGTTGATTAGCATATCCAAGACCTATCAGGTGGTATATACCGTTAGTGGTATTTATCTCTAGTATCGCCACACAGAATTTAAGTTTCAACTGGATGCAGTGTATGAAAAGGCGTATTATGTGTACTGGAAATTATATGTCTTATCTCTATGATACGGATATGGCCTATTCATAGTTCATTAGCATATCCAAGACCTATCAGGTGGTATATACCGTTAGTGGTATTTATCTCTAGTATCGCCACACAGAATTTAAGTTTCAACTGGACTGAGTGTATGAAAAGGCGTATTATGTGTACTGAAAATTATATGTCTTATCTCCATGATAGGGATATGTCCTATTCATGGTTCATTAGCATATCCAAGACCTATCAGGTGGTATATACCGTTAATGGTATTTATCTCTAGTATCGCCACACAGAATTTAAGTTTCAACTGGACTGAGTGTATGAAAAGGCGTATTATGTGTACTGAAAATTATATGTCTTATCTCCATGATATGGATATTACCTATTCATGGTTGATTAGCATATCCAAGACCTATCAGGTGGTATATACCGTTAGTGGTATTTATCTCTAGTATCGCCACACAGAATTTAAGTTTCAACTGGATGCAGTGTACGAGAAGGCGTATTATGTGTATTGAAAATTATATGTCTTATCTCTATGATACGGATATGGCCTATTCATAGTTCATTAGCATATCCAAGACCTATCAGGTGGTATATACCGTTAGTGGTATTTATTTCTAGTATCGCCACACAGAATTTAAGTTTCAACTGGACTGATTGTATGAAAAGGCGTATTATGTGTACTGAAAATTATATGTCTTATCTCCATGATAGGGATATGTCCTATTCATGGTTCATTAGCATATCCAAGACCTATCAGGTGGTATATACCGTTAATGGTATTTATCTCTAGTATCGCCACACAGAATTTAAGTTTCAACTGGACTGAGTGTATGAAAAGGCGTATTATGTGTACTGAAAATTATATGTCTTATCTCCATGATATGGATATTACCTATTCATGGTTGATTAGCATATCCAAGACCTATCAGGTGGTATATACCGTTAGTGGTATTTATCTCTAGTATCGCCACACAGAATTTAAGTTTCAACTGGATGCAGTGTACGAGAAGGCGTATTATGTGTATTGAAAATTATATGTCTTATCTCCATGATATGGATATGGCCTATTCATGGTTGATTAGCATATCCAAGACCTATCAGGTGGTATATACCGTTAGTGGTATTTATCTCTAGTATCGCCACACAGAATTTAAGTTTCAACTGGATGCAGTGTATGAAAAGGCGTATTATGTGTACTGAAAATTATATGTCTTATCTCCATGATATGGATATTACCTATTAATGGTTCATTAGCATATCCAAGACCTATCAGGTGGTATATACCGTTAGTGGTATTTATCTCTAGTATCGCCACACAGAATTTAAGTTTCAACTGGATGCAGTGTATGAAAAGGCGTATTATGTGTACTGAAAATTATATGTCTTATCTCCATGATATGGATATGTCCTATTCATGGTTCATTAGCATACCCAAGACATATCAGGTGGTATATACCGTTAGTGGTATTTATCTCTAGTATCGCCACACAGAATTTAAGTTTCAACTGGATGCAGTGTATGAAAAGGCGTATTATGTGTACTGAAAATTGTATGTCTTATCTGCATGATACGGATATGGCCTATTCATGGTTCATTGGCATATCCAAGACCTATCAGGTGGTATATACCGTTAGTTGTATTTATCTCTAGTATCGCCACACAGAATTTAAGTTTCAACTGGATGCAGTGTACGAAAAGGCGTATTATGTGTATTGAAAATTATATGTCTTATCTCCATGATATGGATATGGCCTATTCATGGTTGATTAGCATATCCAAGACCTATCAGGTGGTATATACCGTTAGTGGTATTTATCTCTAGTATCGCCACACAGAATTTAAGTTTCAACTGGACTGAGTGTATGAAAAGGCGTATTATGTGTACTGAAAATTATATGTCTTATCTCCATGATAGGGATATAGCCTATTCATGGTTGATTAGCATATCCAAGACCTATCAGGTGGTATATACCGTTAGTGGTATTTATCTCTAGTATCGCCACACAAAATTTAAGTTTCAACTGGACTGATTGTATGAAAAGGCGTATTATGTGTACTGAAAATTATATGTCTTATCTCCATGATAGGGATATGTCCTATTCATGGTTGATTAGCATATCCAAGACCTATCAGGTGGTATATACCATTAATGGTATTTATCTCTAGTATCGCCACACAGAATTTAAGTTTCAACTGGATGCAGTGTATGAAAAGGCGTATTATGTGTACTGAAAATTATATGTCTTATCTCCATGATATGGATATGTCCTATTCATGGTTCATTAGCATACCCAAGACATATTAGGTGGTATATACCGTTAGTGGTATTTATCTCTAGTATCGCCACACAGAATTTAAGTTTCAACTGGACTGATTGTATAAAAAGGCGTATTATGTGTACTGAAAATTATATGTCTTATCTCCATGATAGGAATATAGCCTAATCATGGTTGATTAGCATATCCAAGACCTATCAGGTGGTATATACCGTTAGTGGTATTTATCTCTAGTATCGCCACACAGAATTTAAGTTTCAACTGGACTGAGTGTATGAAAAGGCGTATTATGTGTACTGAAAATTATATGTCTTATCTCCATGATATGGATATGGCCTATTCATGGTTGATTAGCATATCCAAGACCTATCAGGTGGTATATACCGTTAGTGGTATTTATCTCTAGTATCGCCACACAGAATTTAAGTTTCAACTGGATGCAGTGTATGAAAAGGCGTATTATGTGTACTGAAAATTGTATGTCTTATCTCCATGATATGGATATGGCCTATTCATGGTTCATTAGCATATCCAAGACCTATCAGGTGGTATATACCGTTAGTGGTATTTATCTCTAGTATCGCCACACAGAATTTAAGTTTCAACTGGATGCAGTGTACGAAAAGGCGTATTATGTGTACTGAAAATTATATGTCTTATCTCCATGATATGGATATGGCCTATTCATGGTTCATTAGCATATCCAAGACCTATCAGGTGGTATATACCGTTAGTGGTATTTATCTCTAGTATCGCCACACAGAATTTAAGTTTCAACTGGACTGATTGTATGAAAAGGCGTATTATGTGTACTGAAAATTATATGTCTTATCTCCATGATAGGGATATAGCCTATTCATGGTTGATTAGCATATCCAAGACCTATCAGGTGGTATATACCGTTAGTGGTATTTATCTCTAGTATCGCCACACAGAATTTAAGTTTCAACTGGACTGATTGTATGAAAAGGCGTATTATGTGTACTGAAAATTATATGTTTTATCTCCATGATATGGATATGGCCTATTCATGGTTGATTAGCATATCCAAGACCTATCAGGTGGTATATACCGTTAGTGGTATTTATCTCTAGTATCGCCACACAGAATTTAAGCTTCAACTGGATGCAGTGCACGAAAAGGCGTATTATGTGTATTGAAAATTATATGTCTTATCTCCATGATATGGATATGGCCTATTCATGGTTGATTAGCATATCCAAGACCTATCAGGTGGTATATACCGTTAGTGGTATTTATCTCTAGTATCGCCACACAGAATTTAAGCTTCAACTGGATGCAGTGTACGAAAAGGCGTATTATGTGTATTGAAAATTATATGTCTTATCTCCGTGATATGGATATGGCCTATTCAAGGTTGATTAGCATATCCAAGACCTATCAGGTGGTATATACCGTTAGTGGTATTATCTCTAGTATCGCCACACAGAATTTAAGTTTCAACTGGATGCAGTGTATGAAAAGGCGTATTATGTGTACTGAAAATTATATGTCTTATCTCCATGATACGGATATGGCCTATTCATGGTTCATTAGCATATCCAAGACCTATCAGGTGGTATATACCGTTAGTGGTATTTATCTCTAGTATCGCCACACAGAATTTAAGTTTCAACTGGATGCAGTGTACGAAAAGGCGTATTATGTGTATTGAAAATTATATGTCTTATCTCCATGATATGGATATGGCCTATTCATGGTTCATTAGCATATCCAAGACCTATCAGGTGGTATATACCGTTAGTGGTATTTATCTCTAGTATCGCCACACAGAATTTAAGTTTCAACTGGACTGAGTGTATGAAAAGGCGTATTATGTGTACTGAAAATTATATGTCTTATCTCCATGATATGGATATGTCCTATTCATGGTTCATTAGCATACCCAAGACATATCAGGTGGTATATACCGTTAGTGGTATTTATCTCTAGTATCGCCACACAGAATTTAAGTTTCAACTGGATGCAGTGTATGAAAAGGCGTATTATGTGTACTGAAAATTATATGTCTTATCTCCATGATACGGATATGGCCTATTCATGGTTCATTAGCATATCCAAGACCTATCAGGTGGTATATACCGTTAGTGGTATTTATCTCTAGTATCGCCACACAGAATTTAAGTTTCAACTGGATGCAGTGTACGAAAAGGCGTATTATGTGTATTGAAAATTATATGTCTTATCTCCATGATATGGATATGGCCTATTCATGGTTCATTAGCATATTCAAGACCTATCAGGTGGTATATACCGTTAGTGGTATTTATCTCTAGTATCGCCACACAGAATTTAAGTTTCAACTGGACTGAGTGTATGAAAAGGCGTATTATGTGTACTGAAAATTATATGTCTTATCTCCATGATATGGATATGTCCTATTCATGGTTCATTAGCATACCCAAGACATATCAGGTGGTATATACCGTTAGTGGTATTTATCTCTAGTATCGCCACACAGAATTTAAGTTTCAACTGGATGCAGTGTACGAAAAGCCGTATTATGTGTATTGAAAATTATATGTCTTATCTCTATGATATGGATATGGCCTATTCAAGGTTGATTAGCATATCCAAGACCTATCAGGTGGTATATACCGTTAGTGGCATTTATCTCTAGTATCGCCACACAGAATTTAAGTTTCAACTGGATGCAGTGTATGAAAAGGCGTATTATGTGTACTGAAAATTGTATGTCTTATCTCCATGATATGGATATGGCCTATTCATGGTTCATTAGCATATCCAAGACCTATCAGGTGGTATATACCGTTAGTGGTATTTATCTCTAGTATCGCCACACAGAATTTAAGTTTCAACTGGATGCAGTGTACGAAAAGGCGTATTATGTGTACTGAAAATTATATGTCTTATCTCCATGATATGGATATGGCCTATTCATGGTTCATTAGCATATCCAAGACCTATCAGGTGGTATATACCGTTAGTGGTATTTATCTCTAGTATCGCCACACAGAATTTAAGTTTCAACTGGACTGATTGTATGAAAAGGCGTATTATGTGTACTGAAAATTATATGTCTTATCTCCATGATAGGGATATAGCCTATTCATGGTTGATTAGCATATCCAAGACCTATCAGGTGGTATATACCGTTAGTGGTATTTATCTCTAGTATCGCCACACAGAATTTAAGTTTCAACTGGACTGAGTGTATGAAAAGGCGTATTATGTGTACTGAAAATTATATGTTTTATCTCCATGATATGGATATGGCCTATTCATGGTTGATTAGCATATCCAAGACCTATCAGGTGGTATATACCGTTAGTGGTATTTATCTCTAGTATCGCCACACAGAATTTAAGTTTCAACTGGACTGAGTGTATGAAAAGGCGTATTATGTGTATTGAAAATTATATGTCTTATCTCCGTGATATGGATATGGCCTATTCAAGGTTGATTAGCATATCCAAGACCTATCAGGTGGTATATACCGTTAGTGGTATTATCTCTAGTATCGCCACACAGAATTTAAGTTTCAACTGGATGCAGTGTATGAAAAGGCGTATTATGTGTACTGAAAATTATATGTCTTATCTCCATGATACGGATATGGCCTATTCATGGTTCATTAGCATATCCAAGACCTATCAGGTGGTATATACCGTTAGTGGTATTTATCTCTAGTATCGCCACACAGAATTTAAGTTTCAACTGGATGCAGTGTACGAAAAGGCGTATTATGTGTATTGAAAATTATATGTCTTATCTCCATGATATGGATATGGCCTATTTATGGTTCACTAGCATATCCAAGACCTATCAGGTGGTATATACCGTTAGTGGTATTTATCTCTAGTATCGCCACACAGAATTTAAGTTTCAACTGGACTGATTGTATGAAAAGGCGTATTATGTGTACTGAAAATTATATGTCTTATCTCCATGATAGGGATATAGCCTATTCATGGTTGATTAGCATATCCAAGACCTATCAGGTGGTATATACCGTTAGTGGTATTTATCTCTAGTATCGCCACACAGAATTTAAGTTTCAACTGGACTGAGTGTATGAAAAGGCGTATTATGTGTACTGAAAATTATATGTCTTATCTCCATGATATGGATATGTCCTATTCATGGTTCATTAGCATACCCAAGACATATCAGGTGGTATATACCGTTAGTGGTATATATCTCTAGTATCGCCACACAGAATTTAAGTTTCAACTGGATGCAGTGTACGAAAAGCCGTATTATGTGTATTGAAAATTATATGTCTTATCTCTATGATATGGATATGGCCTATTCAAGGTTGATTAGCATATCCAAGACCTATCAGGTGGTATATACCGTTAGTGGCATTTATCTCTAGTATCGCCACACAGAATTTAAGTTTCAACTGGATGCAGTGTATGAAAAGGCGTATTATGTGTACTGAAAATTGTATGTCTTATCTCCATGATATGGATATGGCCTATTCATGGTTCATTAGCATATCCAAGACCTATCAGGTGGTATATACCGTTAGTGGTATTTATCTCTAGTATCGCCACACAGAATTTAAGTTTCAACTGGATGCAGTGTACGAAAAGGCGTATTATGTGTACTGAAGATTATATGTCTTATCTCCATGATATGGATATGGCCTATTCATGGTTCATTAGCATATCCAAGACCTATCAGGTGGTATATACCGTTAGTGGTATTTATCTCTAGTATCGCCACACAGAATTTAAGTTTCAACTGGACTGATTGTATGAAAAGGCGTATTATGTGTACTGAAAATTATATGTTTTATCTCCATGATATGGATATGGCCTATTCATGGTTGATTAGCATATCCAAGACCTATCAGGTGGTATATACCGTTAGTGGTATTTATCTCTAGTATCGCCACACAGAATTTAAGCTTCAACTGGATGCAGTGCACGAAAAGGCGTATTATGTGTATTGAAAATTATATGTCTTATCTCCATGATATGGATATGGCCTATTCATGGTTGATTAGCATATCCAAGACCTATCAGGTGGTATATACCGTTAGTGGTATTTATCTCTAGTATCGCCACACAGAATTTAAGCTTCAACTGGATGCAGTGTACGAAAAGGCGTATTATGTGTATTGAAAATTATATGTCTTATCTCCGTGATATGGATATGGCCTATTCAAGGTTGATTAGCATATCCAAGACCTATCAGGTGGTATATACCGTTAGTGGTATTATCTCTAGTATCGCCACACAGAATTTAAGTTTCAACTGGATGCAGTGTATGAAAAGGCGTATTATGTGTACTGAAAATTATATGTCTTATCTCCATGATACGGATATGGCCTATTCATGGTTCATTAGCATATCCAAGACCTATCAGGTGGTATATACCGTTAGTGGTATTTATCTCTAGTATCGCCACACAGAATTTAAGTTTCAACTGGATGCAGTGTACGAAAAGGCGTATTATGTGTATTGAAAATTATATGTCTTATCTCCATGATATGGATATGGCCTATTCATGGTTCATTAGCATATCCAAGACCTATCAGGTGGTATATACCGTTAGTGGTATTTATCTCTAGTATCGCCACACAGAATTTAAGTTTCAACTGGACTGAGTGTATGAAAAGGCGTATTATGTGTACTGAAAATTATATGTCTTATCTCCATGATATGGATATGTCCTATTCATGGTTCATTAGCATACCCAAGACATATCAGGTGGTATATACCGTTAGTGGTATTTATCTCTAGTATCGCCACACAGAATTTAAGTTTCAACTGGATGCAGTGTACGAAAAGCCGTATTATGTGTATTGAAAATTATATGTCTTATCTCTATGATATGGATATGGCCTATTCAAGGTTGATTAGCATATCCAAGACCTATCAGGTGGTATATACCGTTAGTGGCATTTATCTCTAGTATCGCCACACAGAATTTAAGTTTCAACTGGATGCAGTGTATGAAAAGGCGTATTATGTGTACTGAAAATTGTATGTCTTATCTCCATGATATGGATATGGCCTATTCATGGTTCATTAGCATATCCAAGACCTATCAGGTGGTATATACCGTTAGTGGTATTTATCTCTAGTATCGCCACACAGAATTTAAGTTTCAACTGGATGCAGTGTACGAAAAGGCGTATTATGTGTACTGAAAATTATATGTCTTATCTCCATGATATGGATATGGCCTATTCATGGTTCATTAGCATATCCAAGACCTATCAGGTGGTATATACCGTTAGTGGTATTTATCTCTAGTATCGCCACACAGAATTTAAGTTTCAACTGGACTGATTGTATGAAAAGGCGTATTATGTGTACTGAAAATTATATGTCTTATCTCCATGATAGGGATATAGCCTATTCATGGTTGATTAGCATATCCAAGACCTATCAGGTGGTATATACCGTTAGTGGTATTTATCTCTAGTATCGCCACACAGAATTTAAGTTTCAACTGGACTGAGTGTATGAAAAGGCGTATTATGTGTACTGAAAATTATATGTTTTATCTCCATGATATGGATATGGCCTATTCATGGTTGATTAGCATATCCAAGACCTATCAGGTGGTATATACCGTTAGTGGTATTTATCTCTAGTATCGCCACACAGAATTTAAGTTTCAACTGGACTGAGTGTATGAAAAGGCGTATTATGTGTATTGAAAATTATATGTCTTATCTCCGTGATATGGATATGGCCTATTCAAGGTTGATTAGCATATCCAAGACCTATCAGGTGGTATATACCGTTAGTGGTATTATCTCTAGTATCGCCACACAGAATTTAAGTTTCAACTGGATGCAGTGTATGAAAAGGCGTATTATGTGTACTGAAAATTATATGTCTTATCTCCATGATACGGATATGGCCTATTCATGGTTCATTAGCATATCCAAGACCTATCAGGTGGTATATACCGTTAGTGGTATTTATCTCTAGTATCGCCACACAGAATTTAAGTTTCAACTGGATGCAGTGTACGAAAAGGCGTATTATGTGTATTGAAAATTATATGTCTTATCTCCATGATATGGATATGGCCTATTTATGGTTCATTAGCATATCCAAGACCTATCAGGTGGTATATACCGTTAGTGGTATTTATCTCTAGTATCGCCACACAGAATTTAAGTTTCAACTGGACTGATTGTATGAAAAGGCGTATTATGTGTACTGAAAATTATATGTCTTATCTCCATGATAGGGATATAGCCTATTCATGGTTGATTAGCATATCCAAGACCTATCAGGTGGTATATACCGTTAGTGGTATTTATCTCTAGTATCGCCACACAGAATTTAAGTTTCAACTGGACTGAGTGTATGAAAAGGCGTATTATGTGTACTGAAAATTATATGTTTTATCTCCATGATATGGATATGGCCTATTCATGGTTGATTAGCATATCCAAGACCTATCAGGTGGTATATACCGTTAGTGGCATTTATCTCTAGTATCGCCACACAGAATTTAAGTTTCAACTGGATGCAGTGTATGAAAAGGCGTATTATGTGTACTGAAAATTGTATGTCTTATCTCCATGATATGGATATGGCCTATTCATGGTTCATTAGCATATCCAAGACCTATCAGGTGGTATATACCGTTAGTGGTATTTATCTCTAGTATCGCCACACAGAATTTAAGTTTCAACTGGATGCAGTGTACGAAAAGGCGTATTATGTGTACTGAAAATTATATGTCTTATCTCCATGATATGGATATGGCCTATTCATGGTTCATTAGCATATCCAAGACCTATCAGGTGGTATATACCGTTAGTGGTATTTATCTCTAGTATCGCCACACAGAATTTAAGTTTCAACTGGACTGATTGTATGAAAAGGCGTATTATGTGTACTGAAAATTATATGTCTTATCTCCATGATAGGGATATAGCCTATTCATGGTTGATTAGCATATCCAAGACCTATCAGGTGGTATATACCGTTAGTGGTATTTATCTCTAGTATCGCCACACAGAATTTAAGTTTCAACTGGACTGAGTGTATGAAAAGGCGTATTATGTGTATTGAAAATTATATGTCTTATCTCCGTGATATGGATATGGCCTATTCAAGGTTGATTAGCATATCCAAGACCTATCAGGTGGTATATACCGTTAGTGGTATTATCTCTAGTATCGCCACACAGAATTTAAGTTTCAACTGGATGCAGTGTATGAAAAGGCGTATTATGTGTACTGAAAATTATATGTCTTATCTCCATGATACGGATATGGCCTATTCATGGTTCATTAGCATATCCAAGACCTATCAGGTGGTATATACCGTTAGTGATATTTATCTCTAGTATCGCCACACAGAATTTAAGTTTCAACTGGATGCAGTGTACGAAAAGGCGTATTATGTGTATTGAAAATTATATGTCTTATCTCCATGATATGGATATGGCCTATTCATGGTTCATTAGCATATCCAAGACCTATCAGGTGGTATATACCGTTAGTGGTATTTATCTCTAGTATCGCCACACAGAATTTAAGTTTCAACTGGACTGAGTGTATGAAAAGGCGTATTATGTGTACTGAAAATTATATGTCTTATCTCCATGATATGGATATGTCCTATTCATGGTTCATTAGCATACCCAAGACATATCAGGTGGTATATACCGTTAGTGGTATTTATCTCTAGTATCGCCACACAGAATTTAAGTTTCAACTGGATGCAGTGTATGAAAAGGCGTATTATGTGTACTGAAAATTATATGTCTTATCTCCATGATATGGATATGTGCTATTCATGGTTGATTAGTATATCCAAGACCTATCAGGTGGTATATACCGTTAGTGGTATTTATCTATAGTATCGCCACACAGAATTTAAGTTTCAACTGGACTGAGTGTATGAAAAGGCGTATTATGTGTACTGAAAATTATATGTCTTATCTCCATGATATGGATATGTCCTATTCATGGTTCATTAGCATACCCAAGACATATCAGGTGGTATATACCGTTAGTGGTATTTATCTCTAGTATCGCCACACAGAATTTAAGTTTCAACTGGATGCAGTGTACGAAAAGGCGTATTATGTGTACTGAAAATTATATGTCTTATCTCCATGATACGGAAATGGCCTATTCATGGTTCATTAGTATATCCAAGACCTATCAGGTGGTATATACCGTTAGTGGTATTTATCTCTAGTATCGCCACAGAATTTAGTTTCAACTGGATGCAGTGTATGAAATGGCGTATTATGTGTACTGAAAATTATATGTCTTATCTCCATGATATGGATATGGCCTATTCATGGTTCCTTAGCATATCCAAGACCTATTAGGTGGTATATACCGTTAGTGGTATTTATCTCTAGTATCGCCACACAGAATTTAAGTTTCTGCTAGTATTGGTTGTTTATAATTTAATAATTAATTTAATTTTATTTGACCGTGGGATGCTGACTACCTCTTAGCTAGCATCATGGCCTATCTTCCCAAATACAAAATCTTTAAGCATTGTATCTAGTATTGGCAGTATATAACTTAAGGTTTCTTCATAGTGTTATAATTTTAAGAGGTTATATATTTGTAATTATATAATGTTATTGTGTATGTATATTATATTACATTTGTTATAACCCTTTTTGTTATATATTTATGTTTTGTTATATATTTGTATTTGTTATAATCTTATCGGTTATATATTTGTATTTGTTATAATCTTATCGGTTATATATTTGTATTTGTTATAATCTTATCGGTTATGTATTTGTATTTGTTATAATCTTATGGATATAATCACCTGGCGCTTGCCGCGGGTGGGGGCTATGACCCAAGTGATATATATATAAGCTTTGAGAATTTTATTGTGTTAGTTAGAGAAGTGAGCGAGTGACATAAGGCGTGGTTAGATGGATCTTCTGAGCAGTAATGCCCCTTTGATCCAACTCTCTTGTAGAGTTAGCCCGTAACTTATATTCACTCGTATTGCCGCTTGTGTTAGTAGGTTGTTTTTTAGTTTGATGATTATATTTACCTGAGTTTCCTTAGAATTTTCTCCTTTCTTTGTTGAACGATGTGGTTTCCTTGAGTAAACACTGTGTTGCTTTTAATTTTTACTTGTTTGTTTATTTTTTTCTATATTTTGATACACTTTTAATTTTCTTACAGATCTAAACTTGATATAATATTGGTTTGATTTAACGTAGAATAATAGAACTTCACTTGGTACTTGTTTGATAATATGACAATTTTAATGTAACGTTATTGACACTTACAGAACTTTTACAATAATGACCCTTTACAACTAAATTTTGAGTTCTTATATACTAAATTTTTATTTAACGATTACAACAACAACATATATGGTACTATATGTTTACAACAACAAAATATATAATATCGATTCACATTGATTTTGCCGAATTTTCATTTTCCTGGAATTTAAATATATTGATACGCTGCATTTCATAATTTTGTAATAATTTTGGGTTATTTTATTTGTGTCACTCATATTACTTGTTTCGCATTTTCTTTTATTTAACATGTGTTCATGTAACTAATTATTTTACATGAATTTCGGTTTTTAGTTCTTTGATTTTCTTTCTAGGTCATAAATTAATATTTTTTATTTATTTAGACCTGTTACAATTTTAATTCTCAATTTTACGCGTTATGACACTTTTATATAATAATTTATGTTCATGTAAGTCAATGTTTGTATTTCCTGTCTGTTTCTATAATGTTTCGGTATAGTATCACGATATACTATACTATCTTGATGTGCTATTTACTTTATTATCATGAACGAGTGGAGATGTTGTTTCACAACATACCTCCCCTTTTCGGAAGATTTTTTTTTCTGAAGGAAAAAAAAAATTGTATATGTATATATGTATATGATTATAGCTATTTGTGATTACAATTTGTCTTATATGTCTAATTTTTGAACTAAATATTTGTCTTCCTTGCTCCATCCTGGAATTTGTTGTCTGTCGTGGTTGTTTTTCTGTTGAAATTACTCAGATACTTGGATTGATAAAAGTTTTTGTTTAGTTTTACTACATATTTTCGGCTGATTCTCCTTGTTGTTCTGCTCGGAAATGTTCATTACTGCTGGTCTCATATGTTCTACGTTCTACCGGTTGTATGGGGTTTCTTTTATTGTGTTATTGACCTCATTTAGTTGCTGCATTCTCATAAACAGTGGGGTTGACATCTGGTCATCATTGAATTAGTTTTTGTTGTTTCTATTCAATGTTTTGACTGCATCATTGTATGTGGTTATTACATGGGTTTTTGTTCCTATTGTAATCTGACCTTAACTGCTGCTTGTGATTATTTGGGTCTATGTTGTTACTTGTATTGTGGTTTATGTTGTATTCCCGGTGACACATTCAAATGGTTGGGTTTGTAGACTACTTTTAGTGACCTTGCCATATGTGTATTTTTGCTTGTTGTGGTATTCTTCCTTCTTCTTGCTGTGTGGTAAAACTTTTAAAACTTTTGATCCAAAATCTTTTCATTTTTTGTGTTGATCATTTTGTGGTATCTACTTCTATTGTCTTCTTTGGTTCTTCATGGTGTCATTTTTAGTTGGTTGTTTGTTCTTCAGGGTGTCGTTTTTAGTTCAACTGCCTCTAATTTACTTAATACCATTTTCTTATATTACATAATTCATTTTATTAACTGACCTACGTTAATTCATATAAAGTATTACATTGAATAGCAATAAAATTTTATTTTGTAATGTGATACTTTATTGTAGAATTTTACAAAAATATTACTTGAACTTGACCTTGTTAATTGTTATCGTTTTCTTATGAGTAAAATTTTATTTTTATATATGCAAAGAAAATTTTGTTTGTTATGCGTTTTACTTATGGTTTTAATTCATATGTTGTAATTGTTGTTGTTTTAATGTTTGTTGTTGTTGTTGCGTTTTTATTGTATACTTTTTACGTTCCTTATGTACTTATTGTGAATGTTGTATTCATGTTATCTTACTACAATACAAAATATGTTCTTGATTTTACTAAAAAAAAATTTTCATCTAAATTTATTAATTCTAAATTAAATTTACTTTATTTATGTTTTAATTCTTTTTTCTCTTTTTTTTTTTTGAAAAATAAATGAAAGTGTTGGTTAGTGTAATTTTGTTTTATTTGGTAGAAAAATAAAAAAAATAATAAAAAAAAATTTGCTTGTTTTTGTTGTATTTATGTATATTTTTCAAAAAATTTCTTTTTATATTTTATCTCGGCAATTTATGTGTTTATGTTTTTTGATAATTGTCTTAAATTCGTTAAAAATTATTTAATTTGTTCTAAATTTTTGCTGTAGCTTTGTAATAATTGGTTTCTGTTTTTTTTTTTCTTTTTTTTTTTTTTTTTGTTATTAAATGTAAATAATGCTTCTATTCTACTTTTGTTAGTAATGTTTGATTTTGTTAATTTCTAACTAGTTTCCTTGTTCCTTCATGTTTGTTAAATTTTACATGAGGGAAAAAGTTTTCACTTTTAGTTATATTATTCTTATCCCGTTAATTTCTCGTGTCGCGTTTGCTTGTGGTTCTACTGTGTTTACTACTTCTTTATTCAAGCATAATGATGGGTTACTCGTTCTAATTACTAATTTGTTTGGTTCTATACTCCTGCATTTTCTTATTATTATATATGCTGCTATGGCTAACAATAACATTGAAACTCCTGCTACTGTGTTTACTTTTATCACGTTTGTTTTTATGTTTTGGCTATTTATCTGTAATTCCCGTGTTCTTTCTTTTACTACCTCTATCTTCTGTGCTTCTTTTAAAATTTCTTTGTAGAAGTTGTTACTATCCCTTACTTTGATTTTACTAGTTCTATTCCCTGTTTCTACTATATCTGTACTTATATCAAAATCTACCTTGATACCTTGGTTTGAATTTAACTGTAATTTAGGCTGTTCAATTTGTACTAACTCTGGATATCCTGCTACTTCTATTGCGAATTCTTCTGTGATCAATTTACATCTAGCCCTAAATGTTAAAGTACCTGTGTTTACTAGTGTTATTGTTTCAGTGTTATTTTTGCATTGTACAACCATTCTTGTTTTATGGCTTAGTGAATACAGCCATGTGTTATGGTTGTGTAATTTCATTATTAAGTTTTCTGGTTTCGTTTCAATCATCTTACATAATTTTGTGTTTTCGAAATTGCTTGTTAGTAAATTCGATATGCAATGTGAATTTGTGATCGGTAGTATCGGTTGATTGTGTTGGCATAGTCGTAGTTTGTCTTCCGTGTTTTCCTTTATTATTTTGCATCTGTCGATGTTTGTTTTGTCCAGCTCGATAGTTTCTCCACTCCTCTTATTCCATGCTATATATTCTGTATCCGTTTTGTATGCTTCGTAAATTTTGTCTCTTCTGAATGGTATCACGTGCGGTCTATACAGTGTGTATTTTTCCTTTTTTTACTGGTATACTTGTTACTGTGTTTTTCTTAATCCGTCCTGTGTTTAATAAGTCTATTATTGTGTACTCTTATTTTTCTTCTGTTCATCTGTATTGTTGTATTTGTCTCTGAGTTGCAGCTCACTACTCTGTATGGTCCTAGCCATAACGGGTCTTGTTTATTTTTCCTCATGTCATTTCTTAACCATACTAAGTCGTTTTCTTGTATATTTATGTAGGTTGCGTTTCTGTCATACGAGGCTTTTGTAATATGTTTTTTCTGTATTAATTTTTGTCTGGCTATTGCGTGTGCTAGTCTAAGTCTTCCTTTCAATTCAGATGCGTAGTCGTCATAGCTATATATGGGTTCTGGATCTTTACGTACTGCGGTTGGTATTAGAGCGTTTTTACCATAAACTAATTCGTGGGGTGTATACTGGGTAGCGCAGTGTGGGGTTGTATTATAGACAAATATTGCGTAGTGACACATTTCATCCCAGTTGTTTCTGTCCGTATCCGTGAAGGATCTGAGATATTCTTTTAATGTGTTATGTGATTTTTCCAATGCCCCATTTGTTTCGGGATGGTACGCTGTCGTGTTTAGATGTTTGAGTTTAAGTATCTTACATACTTCCTCGAAACTTCTGCTCATGAAGTTGCTACCTTGGTCGGTGAGGATTTTTTCCGGGATGCCGTACTTTGTGATGAAATTTTCGCAAAGCGCTTTTGCTACTGTATTTGCGTTTTGGTTTGGGATAGGGATTGCCCCTGAAAATTTCGAAAGATCGTCTTGAAATGTGAGGATATAATTATTTCCGGCTTCTGTCGTTGGCAGTGGTCCTACAATGTCAAATGCTACCCTTTGGAATGGATATTCAGAAGTGCTTGTAATCTGAAGTGGCATTTTAGTTCTCTTGTGATTTTTATTTTTCTTGCATAAGTGGCATTTTCTTATAAATCGATTAATATCTGTCAACATATTCGGCCAATAGTACAGTAGTTTTATTCTCTTGTAGGTTCTCCATGTCCCTGCGTGGCCTCCTAATGGTAAGTTATGGTATTCGTCTAAGATCTGTTGTCTTTTCCTGTGGTCTAGTACTGTCTCTACTTTAGGTGTGGTTAGTTTATTTTCAATATCCATTTGCTTGGTACTTCTCGTTTCTGTCTGATGTGTAGTTTGTTTGTCTATGTTCTGAGTATTTCCTGTTTCTTTGTCTTTTTCCGCGGCCGTTTTGGTTTGCTGTCTTGTCATCGCTAGTACTTTATTATGCTTAATTCGGCTAAGAGCATCAGCATTAGTGTTCAACTTGCCGGATTTATGTAATATCTCGAAATTATATTCTGACAATTTTAAGTTCCACTTTAGTATACGGTTTGGGATTTTCGTCATGTTGCCTGTGAGTGGTTTGTGATCTGTGATTACTGTGAATTTTTTACCGTAAAGGTAGGGTCGGAAATTGTTAACTGCCCAATAGATAGCTAACATCTCCTTCTCTATTGTAGAGTAATTTTTTTCGGATTTTCCTAATGCTCTACTTGCGTAAGCTATTGGAAATTCACCGTTCGGGTATACTTGTGATAAAACAGCGCCTAAACTATAATCACTGGCGTCAGTTGTAATGACAAATGGTCTCGTCATGTCAGGATATTTTAATATTGGCTGGTTTGTCAATTTGAGTTTTAATGTTTTCATTGCATTCTGGCAATCTTCTGAAAATACAAAATCTGTACCTTTTCTGGTCAGTTTTACTAATGGTTCGGCGATCAGTGAGAAATTTGGAATAAATCTTCGATAATAATTTGCAAGACCTAAAAATGATTGTGTTTCTCGCACGTTTTTGGGTTGTGGGAAATCTTGTACAGCTTGTACAGTGTTTGGGTTGGGTTTTATTCCTTCGGGTGTAATTAAATGTCCTAAAAATGTAATTTCTTTTTTCAGAAATTGGCACTTAGTACTCTGTAATTTTAAATTACTTTTCCGGCATATATCAAATACTTCTAACAATTTTGCGTTGTGATCTCTTAAATTTTTACCGTAAACTATCACATCATCGAGATAGATGAAACCTCTTACGCCTTGAAAACCTCGTAGAATATTGTTTATAGCCCTTTGGAATGTTGCTTGTGAATTCTTTAAACCGAATGGCATACGGGTGAATTCGAAATGCCCGTAGTCGGTACTGAAAGCAGTTTTATGAGAATCTTTTGGACTCATCTCTATTTGATGATATCCACTTGCCATATCAAGGGTTGAGAAATATTGGGCGTGCCCAAGTTGATCGAGAATATCGTTTATATTTGGTAATGGAAATGAGTCACCAATTGTGATCTCATTTAATTTTCTGAAGTCGACGACGACTCGCCATTTTGGTTTGCCATCTTTATCTGGTTTCTTGGGAACAGCCAATAATGGGCTGTTAAATGGACTAATGCTTGGTTTAATTCTGTCACTGTCTAACATTTCTTGAACTTGTCTATTTATTTCATCTTTGTGGTTTTGTGGAAGTCTATACCTTTGTACGTGTACTGGTTTCGAGTCTGTAAATAAGTTAATTTCGTGCTGTACGCCTTTTATACTTGTTAATTTGTCACCTTCTAAGTAAAAAATGTCTTGATATTCTATGCATAACATTAGTACACTTAAGTTTTCTTCTGGGTTATTAGTTGCGTCTAAGTTCTCAGTAATTGTTTTTATTATCCGCTCTTCTCTGTCTTCATCTATTGCTATCGGGTCTGTATCTATTTGAGATTGTTGGTTTGGTTGCCATGGTTCAAATATTGGTTGTATATTATGTAATTGGGTATTTTGGTTTAAGGTATTTGCTACTAGGATTTTTACTTTATTATTCATGGGTTGTACTAACATATGTGGTATAAATACTCCTGTTTCTATTTCAGATGCCTTGCATATACATGTTTGATTTGTTGTCGTTTTTACTTCTATAATGGTTTCACTCCGTGCAGGAAGTGTTATTGAATTTACAGTTCCGTTTGAGAACGGAATTTGTCTTGTTCCTATTTGTATGCTATTTGAGCTATATTTTATGTCTGCTTTGTGCTTCTCAAAAAAGTCACGACCTATCACGCCGTCTTCTCTAATTGGAAAATCATTCGATACTATGTGCATTTTATGGGATATTTTAAAATCATTTTCAAATTCTATTTCTATTGATATAGCCCCTTTTGTGCGTACCTCACCTTTACCTATTCCTGACAGTTTAAGAATTTCTGTTTCATCGACTACCAATCCTGCGACTATTTCACTTTTTAGCAAAGATACTTCGGCTCCTGAATCTAATAATAAATGAGGTGATTTGTTGTTTATTTTCGGTTTAATCGTATCGCTATTAGTTTTAAATCTCGACATTAAATTTATTTGTGTGAGTTTGCTTTCTGTTTCTGGGTAAAATAATTCTTTCAGTGTGTTTCCTTCGTTTAAGCTTTCTTTTTGGTTTGATGATTCTTTGTTTCTTTTGATTCTTACTTTGCGTAAGCTCCTAATAAGTTTTTTTGATTCCTTGACTGTGTGCTCCGTTATTTCGTTAGTTTTTGCTTTTAGTTTTATAATTGCATTTTTTATTTTTGTGTAATTTTTTATTCCCCAATCTAAACTAGTCAACTTCATGTGTAAGGATAATACTTTCAAGATTAGCACAATAACGTTTATTGAAGTTGCTTTTGTCCTTGAAATCTTATTCATTACATTTTCTATGTTGAGTTGTTTCTGTTGGTCCTCCGTTTCGCTTATTCCTTTGTATTGTTCTCGTAGATTCGTCGGTCTGGCGACGTTTTTTGTTTTTTGCGTTGAGCTGGCAACGGCTTTTATTTGTTTATTTTGCGTTGGACTGGCAACGGCTTTTATTTGAATATTTTGCGTTGGGCTGGCAACGGCTTTTATTTGATTATTTTGCGTTGGGCTGGCAACGGCTTTTATTTGATTATTGTAAAGTCTGTCTGTGTCTGTCGGTTCCAAGTCGCTCCGGTCAACTTGAAAATTTTTTGTTTTCAGTCGGTCGACACGGCAATCTTGGAGATTTTCTGTACTGTAATTGTTTTCGTTAATTAGGTACATTGCTGGAATGTTACCCATTTGGAGAGAATGTCCTTGTTCGGTTTGCGTTATTCTTTTGTTTTTATTTGGATCCAACTGTGGCAGCTCCCCTACAGCTGGTTGGATCCGTTGGAGTTTTCCGATGTGTTTTGACTGATTTGGATTTGATTTTGCTTCGTTTGCATGTATATTGGGTTAATCTTCATCTGGTTAAATCGGTCTGCTAGGTTGTTTCCGTTTGCTATCGGTTTGTCCCTTGGATGGTCACTAAAGCTGTAGTTTCTTTGTGGGAAGAATTTACTCCGGCATTCATCGAAAGTGTGTCCTGTTGTTGTTTTACAGTGACTGCAGTACTTTGGCTGGAAATTTGTTCTAAACGGAGGCTGTCTGTATGGATTTTGGTTGGTTTGTTGTGTTGGTTTTTCATGTTGCCTGAAATTATTCTGTTGGTACTGTTGTAGATTTCTTGTGGGTTCTATCTGTTGCATGCTTCTCCCGTTTGTATATGTGTTCATCTGTGGTCTTATGCTGTTGAGCCTCGTTCTACACACATCGTAGGTGTGGTTCGGTCTTTGGCAGTAATTACAGATGACTTGTCTAACATTACTTCCTTGGCGTTGTGTTTGTTGCTCGTTATTGTGTTGATTTTTATTTGTGATTCTTGTAGACAGTCCTGTTGTCATCTCTAACATTCTTTCTGTGCTCTCGGTTTCGTTGATTATTTCGTCTAAATTTGTTGCTTTTATTGTTGCTATCTTCTCTCTTAGTATTGTGTTATTTAATCCACGTTTGAACGCCTGTATTGCTGTATCGTCTAGGTGTTTCGAGTATGTTATATCTATTGTTGGGATTCCGTATTTAGTTTTATATCCGTTTTTGTAGTTCTCTAGAGCCTCGATTACGCGGTGGCCAAAATCTCTAATGGTTTCGCCATATGACTGTCTTATGTCAATAAATCTTCTTTCTAATTCTCCTAATGTCCATACCTTCGTGTACATACTATTTAGTGTCGCTTTTAGTGTCAGATAGTCGTCTATTTGTCTGTTTGATATCCTACTGTAGGCGTTGCCTGTTAGTCTGAATTTAATTAATTTTCCGAATATTTTCTTTTCTTCGTCGTTAGCGAGAAGATTATATACATTATCTGCTGCTCCTAAGAATCTTGTTAGCTCGTTTGATCCGTTGAATTCCGGTATGAAATTTGTGATGTTTTGTTGGATTTCTTTGAGATTTACGTTGGTCATTTTTTGTGTGTTCTTTGTATCGGCTGTTCTGATTTTGTTTGTTGCTTTTTGGGGTGGGTGAGCTTGTGTGTCTTTATGAATTTTCTGTGTTTCAGTGCGTTCTATATTTATCTGTACTTGTTTGTCCTCGTAGGTGATTGTTCTCGTTTGTGTTTCTTTTCCTACTGTGTGTTGTATTTGTGTTATGCGGATTGCTTCTTGGTTTATGTTACTGGGATGGCTTTCTGGACTGCTTGTACTGTTGGTTCTTTGTTGTGAACGTGTACGATCTTCACGTAATAATGTTGGCTCCCTTGGGTTGGTGGATTTTGTTGTTGGTGAGCGGGGTGTTTTTCCTGACTTTTTCTGGGATGGCGCCTCTTCTTTGTTGTTCATATATGGGGTGTATGGCGAAATAAATTTTCCACAATCACTTAACTACTGGTCAACAAATTTTATTTACAAAACTTCTTTATATGATATACAATAACGATAGATAAATGTTTTAACTCTTTTCTTTCTAAGAATTGGGATTCTTCGACCCTAAGTTTTAATTTTGGCTTGGATTTCCTTAACTAAGTCGCCACAGGTGCGAAATTCTACAGCGCCATTTGTTATAATTTTAAGAGGTTATATATTTGTAATTATATAATGTTATTGTGTATGTATATTATATTACATTTGTTATAACCCTTTTTGTTATATATTTATGTTTTGTTATATATTTGTATTTGTTATAATCTTATCGGTTATATATTTGTATTTGTTATAATCTTATCGGTTATATATTTGTATTTGTTATAATCTTATCGGTTATGTATTTGTATTTGTTATAATCTTATGGATATAATCACCTGGCGCTTGCCGCGGGTGGGGGCTATGACCCAAGTGATATATATATAAGCTTTGAGAATTTTATTGTGTTAGTTAGAGAAGTGAGCGAGTGACATAAGGCGTGGTTAGATGGATCTTCTGAGCAGTAATGCCCCTTTGATCCAACTCTCTTGTAGAGTTAGCCCGTAACTTATATTCACTCGTATTGCCGCTTGTGTTAGTAGGTTGTTTTTTAGTTTGATGATTATATTTACCTGAGTTTCCTTAGAATTTTCTCCTTTCTTTGTTGAACGATGTGGTTTCCTTGAGTAAACACTGTGTTGCTTTTAATTTTTACTTGTTTGTTTATTTTTTTCTATATTTTGATACACTTTTGTTCGCGTGAAGTATTTGCTAGATTATTCCTAAAAAAAGTTAGGAACGTTTTAGGAAAAACTTCACGAATTTGTGCACAAACGTGAAATTTTTCCTATTCCTAAATATTTGCGAGTGTATTTGTGTAAATAATATTCAAAAATTCATTTTATTTGGGCATTTTATTGGTTGTTTTATTTTTATCGGTTAATACGAATATTATTAATTTATTTGTAGTATTTTATTAATATTTTAGTATTAAAAGGAAAAGCACACTTGGAAACAAAGTAATCGGAACAAAAAAATAATGAAGTTGTTTCCATTAGGCATAAAAACCTCTTGAATTTTTTCAAACAATTTCCACCTCATGCCTACACATTCTATTTTGAGCAGTGGCTCATTTACAATAAAATGTACAGTAAGAGGTGAAATAACTAAAAATTAACAATAATGAAAACATTAATAAAAATAATTTAAAAAGCTACGTATGGCCCCTCAATCACCCCACTAGAAAAATGATGACTTAAATAATCCTGCCGATTATAACCTTTTGGTTGTATATCGATTTTCCAAAATTTTCCTGCTGTTCCCGAAAAGCGCGCATTCTAACGGAGACCAATTATAAGTTGCTGTGAACCTATTCTAAAAGAAAACCATACAGATTTTCCGAAATCTAGGGGAACAGGTAGTTAGGATTGAACATTTCTGAATTCGCTTCCACTATGGTTGTATATCGATTTTCCAAAATTTTCCTGCTGTTCCCGAAAAGCGCGCATTCTAACGGAGACCAATTATAAGTTGCTGTGAACCTATTCTAAAAGAAAACCATACAGATTTTCCGAAATCTAGGGGAATAGGTAGTTAGGATTGAATATTTCTGAATTCGCTTCCACTTTGGTTGTATATCGATTTTCCAAAATTTTCCTGCTGTTCCCGAAAAGCGCGCATTCTAACTGAGACCAATTTTAAGTTGCTGTGGACCTATTCTAAAGGAAAACCATACAGATTTTCCGAAATCTAGGGGAATAGGTAGTTACGATTGAACATTTCTGAATTCGCTTCCACTATGGTTGTATATCGATTTTCCAAAATTTTCCTGCTGTTCCCGAAAAGCGCGCATTCTAACGAAGACCAATTTTAAGTTGCTGTGGACCTATTCTAAAGGAAAATCATACAGATTTTCCGAAATCTAGGGGAATAGGTAGTTAGGATTGAACATTTCTGAATTCGCTTCCACTATGGTTGTATATCGATTTTCCAAAATTTTCCTGCTGTTCCCGAAAAGCGCGCATTCTAACGGAGACCAATTATAAGTTGCTGTGAACCTATTCTAAAAGAAAACCATACAGATTTTCCGAAATCTAGGGGAATAGGTAGTTAGGATTGAATATTTCTGAATTCGCTTCCACTATGGTTGTATATCGATTTTCCAAAATTTTCCTGCTGTTCCCGAAAAGCGCGCATTCTAACTGAGACCAATTTTAAGTTGCTGTGGACCTATTCTAAAGGAAAATCATACAGATTTTCCGAAATCTAGGGGAATAGGTAGTTAGGATTGAACATTTCTGAATTCGCTACCACTATGGTTGTATATCGATTTTCCAAAATTTTCCTGCTGTTCCCGAAAAGCGCGCATTCTAGCGGAGACCAATTTTAAGTTGCTGTGAACCTATTCTAAAAGAAAACCATACAGATTTTCCGAAATCTAGGGGAATAGGTAGTTAGGATTGAATATTTCTGAATTCGCTTCCACTATGGTTGTATATCGATTTTCCAAAATTTTCCTGCTGTTCCCGAAAAGCGCGCATTCTAACGAAGACCAATTTTAAGTTGCTGTGGACCTATTCTAAAGGAAAATCATACAGAGTTTCCGAAATCTAGGGGAATAGGTAGTTAGGATTGAACATTTCTGAATTCGCTACCACTATGGTTGTATATCGATTTTCCAAAATTTTCCTGCTGTTCCCGAAAAGCGCGCATTCTAGCGGAGACCAATTTTAAGTTGCTGTGAACCTATTCTAAAGGAAAACCATACAGATTTTCCGAAATCTAGGGGAATAGGTAGTTACGATTGAACATTTCTGAATTCGCTTCCACTATGGTTGTATATCGATTTTCCAAAATTTTCCTGCTGTTCCCGAAAAGCGCGCATTCTAGTGGAGACCAATTTTAAGTTGCTGTGGACCTATTCTAAAGGAAAACCATACAGATTTTCCGAAATCTAGGGGAATAGGTAGTTAGGATTGAACATTTCTGAATTCGCTTCCACTATGGTTGTATATCGATTTTCCAAAATTTTCCTGCTGTTCCCGAAAAGCGCGCATTCTAACGCAGACCAATTATAAGTTGCTGTGAACCTATTCTAAAAGAAAACCATACAGATTTTCCGAAATCTAGGGGAATAGGTAGTTACGATTGAACATTTCTGAATTCGCTTCCACTATGGTTGTATATCGATTTTCCAAAATTTTCCTGCTGTTCCCGAAAAGGGCGCATTCTAACGGAGACCAATTATAAGTTGCTGTGGACCTATTCTAAAGGAAAACCATACAGATTTTCCGAAATCTAGGGGAATAGGTAGTTAGGATTGAACATTTCTGAATTCGCTTCCACTATGGTTGTATATCGATTTTCCAAAATTTTCCTGCTGTTCTCGAAAAGCGCGCATTCTAGCGGAGACCAATTATAAGTTGCTGTGGACCTATTCTAAAGGAAAACCATACAGATTTTCCGAAATCTAGGGGAATAGGTAGTTAGGATTGAACATTTCTGAATTCGCTTCCACTATGGTTGTATATCGATTTTCCAAAATTTTCCTGCTGTTCCCGAAAAGCGCGCATTCTAGTGGAGACCAATTTTAAGTTGCTGTGGACCTATTCTAAAGGAAAACCATACAGATTTTCCGAAATCTAGGGGAATAGGTAGTTAGGATTGAACATTTCTGAATTCGCTTCCACTATGGTTGTATATCGATTTTCCAAAATTTTCCTGCTGTTCCCGAAAAGCGTGCATTCTAGCGGAGACCAATTTTAAGTTGCTGTGGACCTATTCTAAAGGAAAACCATACAGATTTTCCGAAATCTAGGGGAATAGGTAGTTAGGATTGAACATTTCTGAATTCGCTTCCACTATGGTTGTATATCGATTTTCCAAAATTTTCCTGCTGTTCCCGAAAAGCGCGCATTCTAGCGGAGACCAATTTTAAGTTGCTGTGGACCTATTCTAAAGGAAAACCATACAGATTTTCCGAAATCTAGGGGAATAGGTAGTTAGGATTGAACATTTCTGAATTCGCTTCCACTATGGTTGTATATCGATTTTCCAAAATTTTCCTGCTGTTCCCGAAAAGCGCGCATTCTAACGGAGACCAATTATAAGTTGCTGTGAACCTATTCTAAAAGAAAACCATACAGATTTTCCGAAATCTAGGGGAATAGGTAGTTAGGATTGAACATTTCTGAATTCGCTTCCACTATGGTTGTATATCGATTTCCCAAAATTTTCCTGCTGTTCCCGAAAAGCGCGCATTCTAGCGGAGACCAATTTTAAGTTGCTGTGGAACTATTCTAAAGGAAACCCATACAGATTTTCCGAAATCTAGGGGAATAGGTAGTTAGGATTGAACATTTCTGAATTCGCTTCCACTATGGTTGTATATCGATTTTCCAAAATTTTCCTGCTGTTCCCGAAAAGCGCGCATTCTAGCGGAGACCAATTATAAGTTGCTGTGGACCTATTCTAAAGGAAAACCATACAGATTTTCCGAAATCTAGGGGAATAGGTAGTTAGGATTGAACATTTCTGAATTCGCTTCCACTATGGTTGTATATCGATTTTCCAAAATTTTCCTGCTGTTCCCGAAAAGCGCGCATTCTAACGGAGACCAATTATAAGTTGCTGTGAACCTATTCTAAAAGAAAACCATACAGATTTTCCGAAATCTAGGGGAATAGGTAGTTAGGATTGAACATTTCAGAATTCGCTTCCACTATGGTTGTATATCGATTTTCCAAAATTTTCCTGCTGTTCCCGAAAAGCGCGCATTTTAGCGGAGACCAATTTTAAGTTGCTGTGGACCTATTCTAAAGGAAAACCATACAGATTTTCCGAAATCTAGGGGAATAGGTAGTTAGGATTGAACATTTCTGAATTCGCTTCCACTATGGTTGTATATCGATTTTCCAAAATTTTCCTGCTGTTCCCGAAAAGCGCGCATTCTAGCGGAGACCAATTATAAGTTGCTGTGGACCTATTCTAAAGGAAAACCATACAGATTTTCCGAAATCTAGGGGAATAGGTAGTTAGGATTGAACATTTCTGAATTCGCTTCCACTATGGTTGTATATCGATTTTCCAAAATTTTCCTGCTGTTCCCGAAAAGCGCGCATTCTAGCGGAGACCAATTTTAAGTTGCTGTGGACCTATTCTAAAGGAAAACCATACAGATTTTCCGAAATCTAGGCGAATAGGTAGTTACGATTGAACATTTCTGAATTCGCTTCCACTATGGTTGTATATCGATTTTCCAAAATTTTCCTGCTTTTCCCGAAAAGCGCGCATTCTAACGGAGACCAATTATAAGTTGCTGTGAACCTATTCTAAAAGAAAACCATACAGATTTTCCGAAATCTAGGGGAATAGGTAGTTAGGATTGAACATTTCTGAATTCGCTTCCACTATGGTTGTATATCGATTTCCCAAAATTTTCCTGCTGTTCCCGAAAAGCGCGCATTCTAGCGGAGACCAATTTTAAGTTGCTGTGGAACTATTCTAAAGGAAAACCATACAGATTTTCCGAAATCTAGGGGAATAGGTAGTTAGGATTGAACATTTCTGAATTCGCTTCCACTATGGTTGTATATCGATTTTCCAAAATTTTCCTGCTGTTCCCGAAAAGCGCGCATTCTAGCGGAGACCAATTATAAGTTGCTGTGGACCTATTCTAAAGGAAAACCATACAGATTTTCCGAAATCTAGGGGAATAGGTAGTTAGGATTGAACATTTCTGAATTCGCTTCCACTATGGTTGTATATCGATTTTCCAAAATTTTCCTGCTGTTCCCGAAAAGCGCGCATTCTAGCGGAGACCAATTTTAAGTTGCTGTGGACCTATTCTAAAGGAAAACCATACAGATTTTCCGAAATCTAGGGGAATAGGTAGTTACGATTGAACATTTCTGAATTCGCTTCCACTATGGTTGTATATCGATTTTCCAAAATTTTCCTGCTGTTCCCGAAAAGCGCGCATTCTAACGGAGACCAATTATAAGTTGCTGTGGACCTATTCTAAAGGAAAACCATACAGATTTTCCGAAATCTAGGGGAATAGGTAGTTAGGATTGAACATTTCTGAATTCGCTTCCACTATGGTTGTATATCGATTTTCCAAAATTTTCCTGCTGTTCCCGAAAAGCGCGCATTCTAGCGGAGACCAATTATAAGTTGCTGTGGACCTATTCTAAAGGAAAACCATACAGATTTTCCGAAATCTAGGGGAATAGGTAGTTACGATTGAACATTTCTGAATTCGCTTCCACTATGGTTGTATATCGATTTTCCAAAATTTTCCTGCTGTTCCCGAAAAGCGCGCATTCTAACGGAGACCAATTATAAGTTGCTGTGAACCTCTTCTTAAAGAAAACCATACAGATTTTCCGAAATCTAGGGGAATAGGTAGTTAGGATTGAACATTTCTGAATTCGCTTCCACTATGGTTGTATAATTGGTTGTCGTTAGAGTGCGCGCTTTGCAGGAACAGCAGGAAAATTTTGGAAAAATCGGTATTCAATCATACTACACGTGAATTCAGAAATGTTCAATCCTAACTACCTATTCCCCTAGATTTCGGAAAATCAGTATGATTTTCCTTTAGAGTAGGTCTACAGTAACTCATAATTGGTTCCTGTAGGAGTGCGCGCTTTTCAGGAACAGCAGGAAAATTTTGAAAAAATCGGTATTCAATCATACTACACGTGAATTCAGAAATGTTCAATCCTAACTACCTATTCCCCTAGATTTCGGAAAATCAGTACGATTTTCCTTTAGAGTAGGCCTACAGTAACTCATAATTGGTTCCTGTAGGAGTGCGCGCTTTTCAGGAACAGCAGGAAAATTTTGGAAAAATCAGTATTCAATCATACTACACGTGAATTCAGAAATGTTCAATCCTAACTACCTATTCCCCTAGATTTCGGAAAATCTGTATGATTTTCCTTTAGAGTAGGTCTACAGTAACTCATAATTGGTTGTTGTTAGAGTGCGCGCTTTTCAGGAACAGCAGGAAAATTTTGGAAAAATCAGTATTCAATCATACTATACGTGAATTCAGAAATGTTCAATCCTAACTACCTATTCCCCTAGATTTCGGAAAATCAGTATGATTTTCCTTTAGAGTAGGTCTACAGTAACTCATAATTGGTTCTCGTTAGAGTGCGCGCTTTTCAGGAACAGCAGGAAAATTTTGGAAAAATCGGTATTCAATCATACTACACGTGAATTCAGAAATGTTCAATTCTAACTACCTATTCCCCTAGATTTCGGAAAATCTGTATGATTTTCCTTTAGAGTAGGTCTACAGTAACTCATAATTGGTTCTCGTTAGAGTGCGCGCTTTTCAGGAACAGCAGGAAAATTTTGGAAAAATCGGTATTCAATCATACTACACGTGAATTCAGAAATGTTCAATCCTAACTACCTATTCCCCTAGATTTCGGAAAATCTGTATGATTTTCCTTTAGAGTAGGTCTACAGTAACTCATAATTGGTTCCTGTAGGAGTGCGCGCTTTTCAGGAACAGCAGGAAAATTTTGGAAAAATCAGTATTCTACACGTGAATTCAGAAATGTTCAATCCTAACTACCTATTCCCCTAGATTTTGGAAAATCAGTATGATTTTCCTTTAGAGTAGGCCTACAGTAACTCATAATTGGTTCCTGTAGGAGTGCGCGCTTTTCAGGAACAGCAGGAAAATTTTGGAAAAATCGGTATTCAATCATACTACACGTGAATTCAGAAATGTTCAATCCTAACTACCTATTCCCCTAGATTTCGGAAAATCTGTATGATTTTCCTTTAGAGTAGGTCTACAGTAACTCATAATTGGTTCTCGTTAGAGTGCGCGCTTTTCAGGAACAGCAGGAAAATTTTGGAAAAATCAGTATTCAATCATACTATACGTGAATTCAGAAATGTTCAATCCTAACTACCTATTCCCCTAGATTTCGGAAAATCTGTATGATTTTCCTTTAGAGTAGGTCTACAGTAACTCATAATTGGTTCCTGTAGGAGTGCGCGCTTTTCAGGAACTGCAGGGAAATTTTGGAAAAATCGGTATTCAATCATACCACACGTGATTTCAGAAATGTTCAATCCTAACTACCTATTCCCCTAGATTTCGGAAAATCTGTATGGTTTTCTTTTAGAATAGGTTCACAGCAACTTATAATTGGTCTCCGTTAGAATGAGCGCTTTTCGGAAACAGCAGGAAAATTTTGGAAAAATCGGTATTCAATCATACTACACGTGAATTCAGAAATGTTCAATCCTAACTACCTATTCCCCTAGATTTCGGAAAATCTGTGTGATTTTCCTTTAGAGTACGTCTACAGTAACTCATAATTGGTTCTCGTTAGAGTGCGCGCTTTTCAGGAACAGCAGGAAAATTTTGGAAAAATCAGTATTCAATCATACTACACGTGAATTCAGAAATGTTCAATCCTAACTACCTATTCCCCTAGATTTCGGAAAATCTGTATGATTTTCCTTTAGAGTAGGTCTACAGTAACTCATAATTGGTTCTCGTTAGAGTGCGCGCTTTTCAGGAACAGCAGGAAAATTTTGGAAAAATCGGTATTCAATCATACTACACGTGAATTCAGAAATGTTCAATCCTAACTACCTATTCCCTTAGATTTCGGAAAATCTGTGTGATTTTCCTTTAGAGTACGTCTACAGTAACTCATAATTGGTTCTCGTTAGAGTGCGCGCTTTTCAGGAACAGCAGGAAAATTTTGAAAAATCGGTATTCAATCATACTACACGTGAATTCAGAAATGTTCAATCCTAACTACCTATTCCCCTAGATTTCGGTAAATCAGTATGATTTTCCTTTAGAGTAGGTCTACAGTAACTTATAATTGGTTCCTGTAGGAGTGCGCGCTTTTCAGGAACAGCAGGAAAATTTTGGAAAAATCGGTATTCAATCATACTACACGTGAATTCAGAAATGTTCAATCCTAACTACCTATTCCCCTAGATTTCGGAAAATCAGTATGATTTTCCTTTAGAGTAGGTCTACAGTAACTCATAATTGGTTCTCGTTAGAGTGCGCGCTTTTCAGGAACAGCAGGAAAATTTTGGAAAAATCGGTATTCAATCATACTACACGTGAATTCAGAAATGTTCAATCCTAACTACCTATTCCCCTAGATTTCGGAAAATCAGTATGATTTTCCTTTAGAGTAGGTCTACAGTAACTCATAATTGGTTCCTGTAGGAGTGCGCGCTTTTCAGGAACAGCAGGAAAATTTTGGAAAAATCGGTATTCAATCATACTACACGTGAATTCAGAAATGTTCAATCCTAACTACCTATTCCCCTAGATTTCGGAAAATCTGTATGATTTTCCTTTAGAGTAGGTCTACAGTAACTCATAATTGGTTCTCGTTAGAGTGCGCGCTTTTCCGGAACAGCAGGAAAATTTTGGAAAAATCAGTATTCAATCATACTATACGTGAATTCAGAAATGTTCAATCCTAACTACCTATTCCCCTAGATTTCGGAAAATCTGTATGATTTTCCTTTAGAGTAGGTCTACAGTAACTCATAATTGGTTCCTGTAGGAGTGCGCGCTTTTCAGGAACAGCAGGGAAATTTTGGAAAAATCGGTATTCAATCATACCACACGTGATTTCAGAAATGTTCAATCCTAACTACCTATTCCCCTAGATTTCGGAAAATCTGTATGGTTTTCTTTTAGAATAGGTTCACAGCAACTTATAATTGGTCTCCGTTAGAATGAGCGCTTTTCGGAAACAGCAGGAAAATTTTGGAAAATCTATATACAACCATAGTGGAGGCGAATTCAGAAATGTTCAATCCTAACTACCTATTCCCCTAGATTTCGGAAAATCTGTATGATTTTCCTTTAGAATAGGTCCACAGCAACTTAAAATTGGTCTCCGTTAGAATGCGCGCTTTTCGGGAACAGCAGGAAAATTTTGGAAAATCGATATACAACCATAGTGGAAGCGAATTCAGAAATGTTCAATCCTAACTACCTATTCCCCTAGATTTCGGAAAATCTGTATGGTTTTCCTTTAGAATAGGTTCACAGCAACTTATAATTGGTCTCCGTTAGAATGCGCGCTTTTCGGGAACAGCAGGAAAATTTTGGAAAATCGATATACAACCATAGTAAAAGCGAATTCAGAAATGTTCAATCCTAACTACCTATTCCCCTAGATTTTGGCAAATCTGTATGATTTTCCTTTAGAATAGGTCCACAGCAACTCATAATTAGTCTCAGTTAGAATGCGCGCTTTTCGGGAACAGCAGGAAAATTTTGGAAAATCGATATACAACCATAGTGGAAGCGAATTCAGAAATGTTCAATCCTAACTACCTATTCCCCTAGATTTCGGAACATCTATATGGTTTTCCTTCAGAGTGGTTGTGTAGTAAGTAATTAAATATAAGTTTCCGTTATAGTTGCTGTAAATTAGGTTAAGTTGGAAACAGTTTTAATTTTAAAATAATTAATTTAACCTTATAATTTTTTTTAGTTATTTTTTTATTAGTTTTAAATAAAATTGTATTGCTGTAGCTTAGGGAGATAAGCTTTTTGTTCAATTTTTGTTCGGTTAAAAGAAATTCTTTTAAATATTTCTTAATATGAATTTTTCGTTTATAAGTAGTTTTTTATTACGAAGGTTTTACACATACATTCAAATGATTTGTTAATTTTAGGAAACTTAGGAAAAACTTCACAATCGTACACTTTTAATTTTCTTACAGATCTAAACTTGATATAATATTGGTTTGATTTAACGTAGAATAATAGAACTTCACTTGGTACTTGTTTGATAATATGACAATTTTAATGTAACGTTATTGACACTTACAGAACTTTTACAATAATGACCCTTTACAACTAAATTTTGAGTTCTTATATACTAAATTTTTATTTAACGATTACAACAACAACATATATGGTACTATATGTTTACAACAACAAAATATATAATATCGATTCACATTGATTTTGCCGAATTTTCATTTTCCTGGAATTTAAATATATTGATACGCTGCATTTCATAATTTTGTAATAATTTTGGGTTATTTTATTTGTGTCACTCATATTACTTGTTTCGCATTTTCTTTTATTTAACATGTGTTCATGTAACTAATTATTTTACATGAATTTCGGTTTTTAGTTCTTTGATTTTCTTTCTAGGTCATAAATTAATATTTTTTATTTATTTAGACCTGTTACAATTTTAATTCTCAATTTTACGCGTTATGACACTTTTATATAATAATTTATGTTCATGTAAGTCAATGTTTGTATTTCCTGTCTGTTTCTATAATGTTTCGGTATAGTATCACGATATACTATACTATCTTGATGTGCTATTTACTTTATTATCATGAACGAGTGGAGATGTTGTTTCACAACAATAGTAAATGGAATACACTACCAACAGAACAGTACATTAGTATAGCTATAAAAATTTGTAGAATATGTTGAAAGGCTTTAACTCTTATAGAAATTAATTTTTTTTATTACAAATATTTTTTAAGAAATTTATTAATTTTCATTTGGATTAAACTTGTTTTGTTTTTCGTGTTAGATACATTTTAATTATAATATTTTTTTCGGGATGAGCCTACACTTTTTACAAAAAATTTACACTTTTTCGGGATAGCTACATTTTATCCGAGAAACGAACCAAAAATTCGGGCTGATATTTCGGGCTAACTTCACCGACTTAAAACGTCAATGTTCAGCAAAAATCAGTAAATTCGCCAGATGAGAACAAATCGTTACAACGACAGATTAATAATTTGGGTATCATAAAATTACAAAATAAAAATTTTTTAGTATGTCAAAACTCCATTTGGACTATGCAATGCGCCCTCCGTTTTCCAGCGCTTCATTGCAGATGTGTTCAGTCCACTGTTAGAGTCCGGTAATGTAACAATCTTTATGGATGATATACTGATAGCGACGGAATCAGTTGATAATCATTTTAAAGTTCTCAAAGCCGAGTTAGAATTATGTTAGGAAAATTGTTTAGAGCTGTCTAAGGAAAAATAGCATTTCCTTAAATCTAAAATTGAATTTTTAGGATACGAGATTAGCACGAGTGGAATTAGACCATCGTCGTGACATGTAGATGCTATTCGCTCATACCCAGTACCGAAAAATGTGCATGAGTTGCATCGATTTTTAGGATTAGTCAGTTTTTTTAGGAAGTTTGTTATGAAATTCTCGTTGATTTCAAAGCCGTTGTATGAACTCTTAAGGAAAAGTTCAACGTTTCAATAAGGTTTGGAAATACCGAATTAGATACTTTTGAATCACTGAAATCAAAACTAATAGAGGCACCCATTTTAGCCTATTACGATCCGACCACGGTTACTGAATGCTACACAGATGCCAGTCAAATTGGTTTTGGGGCAATATTGTTACAGACACAATTAACCGGTCAATTTCATCCAGTCTTTTATTTCAGTAGAAGAACAACGGATGCGGAAAGTCGTTATCACTCTTTTGAGTTAGAAACGCTAGCTTTGGTAAATTCTGCTAAACGATTTCATATTTACCTACACGGAATACCTTTCACAGTAATGACTGATTGTAACTCCTTAAAGCAAACCCTCCAGAAGAAAGACTCAAATCCGAAAATTTTGAGATGGTTTTTGGAGCAGTATAATTTCGAAATTGTACATCGAAGCGGTTCACGGATCACTCACCTAGACGCGCTCAGTCGTGCTCCGGGGATCATGAATATTACAGAATGTACACTGTCACAAGCTCTATCATATCATTAATCATCCGATCCTATAATTTGTGATATTAAGGAATCATTAAAATCCATGAATGGAGACAATAAAATGTTTACGGTTAGAAATAATCTTTTATACAAAAAAGATCGGGTACATTTCTGATTTCTGTTTTACGTTCCACAGGCGTTGGAAGAAAACATTATTCGACAATTTCATGAAATGGGACATGTTGGTGTCAGTAAAACACACGAACAAATAAGCAGAATATATTATTTTCCCTTAATGAAGGATAAAATATATGTATTAATTAAAAAATATCTCAAATATATCTCGTGTGTAACCCTAAAGACGGGAAGAAAGAAGGATACATGAATCTATATGAACGATTTGATAAGCCGTTCCATACGCTGCATATAGACCATGTCGGGCCATTTGATGTTACCGCTAGGAAATATTAATATATTTTAGTAGTGGTTGACGCTTTTGCAAAGTATTGTCGCTTTTATCCTACAAAGACTACCAATAGTAATGAAGTCGTGAATAACTTGCGAAGATACTTGAGAGATTACAGTGCTCCTGTACGGATTGTAACGGATAGAAGTTCCTGTTATACCTCTCGTAAATTCAAAAAAATTTTAAATGAACCAGGCATCATACGTGCTGAATGCCACAAATTCTCCACAGTTTAATGGTCAGGTGGAGCGGATGAACAGAAGTTTGATACCAATGTTGGGTAAATTCTGCAATATCGATAAGAATTGCAATTGGGACGTTGTTCTCGGTAAGGCCGAATTTGTATTTAACAATACAGTAAACCGTTCCATAAACACAACACCTCTTTTCGGGGTTCATCAGAAAATTGAAAAACAATGAAATGTTAAAGTTAGTTAACGAATTTAATGACGCGGACAGAGAAATCGGAATTAGAGCTCGGGATAAACTCGGAATTAAAGCTCGGGGCTTCTTGGGAAATAAAAAACTCGCAGGAAAAGTCCAAAGAATATTTCGATTTGAAACGGAAACCGGCTCACAAATATGATGTTGGCGATCTCCTATTTAAAAAAAAAAAATCCTGTAGAAGTTGGAGTTAGTCAGAAACTATTACCGCGGTTTAAAGTTTCATACATAGTAACTAAAGTATTGCCGAATGAACGGTACCAATGTGAAGATATTCTGTGGCAACAACTATCAAATAAACCTTAATAAGCCATTCGCGCTTAATTGTAATAACCCATCGCGTTATTAAAAATTGAATTTTGGAAATGTTTTGTTTGTCAATCGAGACGATTGGGATATCAGGTATGGTCGAATGTTGTAACCGATAAAATTTAAATGATAATTTATAAGTTAGATAATAGATGACAGTAAAGTCATAATGAAGTAATGAAGAAATGTAATGTACGAAAAAAAAAAGAATAAAGAAAAAAGATAGTTAACCATCAAAGAGAAAGGACGCGGAATAAAAATTTGAGTTTAATAAAAATTAAATAATAAAATGAAATTTTTTTATAAAGTTTGCGATCGATGACACTACATTATATTGCATTTATTTTGAATCTTGAATTCCCAAATTCCATATCTTACCAAAAAAGTAGAAATATCAAACCCCATCGTACTTTACCCCCAATAGTTCTACAAAGTGTAGCAACAACGAACAAAAATGAAAACTTTCCTTGAGTTCATTGTGTTGGTACTTGGTAGTTTGATTCCGTACTGAAAAGTTTGGACTACTCATCAGGTAGCTACGACCACACTACAAAAATACAATTCATACTTAACACCGAGAGTATCAAGTACGAACGTAACGATCTAGCGAATTAAATTCACTAAATCAAAAAACAAACTAAATCAAACCCTCATCTGTGTGTGTATAATGCCCACACATAGGTTCTGTTTGTGAATAGGTCCACACTCGACACACTCGAGGTCACCACTCGTTTGTGAAGTTTAGTCACTTCAGCCAAATGCTGTACATATTGTATCTGCGAAATACAGCTTCGCAGTTAGATCACAAATTTGAAAGAATATTGTCGGCTCTGCACTGCAAAACTGCAATTTAATTTTGGCTTGACGTATGTCTCCACAAATTTCCGTAAATGTGTCTAAAATGGCAATGATTGGAATTCAATTTCTTGTCAGTGTCCCACAAAGTTGCAATACTGATAAATAATCTTACGTTAACTTGGATTTGTTTATCGAACGATAATGGACTACATTGTACAGAGAAGAAGATAAATTTTTGGTCTTGCCCTTTATCATGGTTAGAGGGTTTCTTTCCCGACTGTTTTTAAAATCCCTGGAGTCGGGAGCGATAACCCAAAATTTCTTGGGGTCGCGGGAAATTAACTAAGAATGCTGGAAATCATGAAAATCATACATTTCATGAAATCATGAAAATCATGTATTGATAAAATCAAGCGTTTAACCGAATTGTTCTGAGAGCTGGCAACGGAACATAATGGAAAAAAATACTTTTAATTATTAGCAATATCCGACAAGGTGTTAAAAAATCCCTACCGTTAATAACTCAAGGTTGAAGTAGTAAGTTGTGCAAGTCGAGGAGCCATACATTAAATATGAAGTCGTGCAACACACTAGTTGCCAACTCTATCGGCACAAAAACATACTATTGCACACAGCAGAGTGCGTCAAATTAATTGCGAGCACCACTCAACGCAAATTCACAATCAAGTTGAAACAAATTAAATATTTTTACCAAGCATTGTGCCGTCACTTCGTAGTATGAGGGAATTAAAATGGAAAAAAGTGTCATCAGTGGAGATCAAGATTAGCACAAGAAACGCTGGGAACTATTAAAATCATTATAAAACAAAGTTACCGAAGAACAAGATTCCAGTTGACATAGTCTTCTGTGTCACTCAACGGCTTAATAATAAATAAACGTTATACTTTCTCTGGGCACGTCATAGGATCATTCGCCAGAAACCACCAACAAACCTGACTGGCGCTGTTCAGAATTCCAATTGACAGGTGAAGGAAAATGAAAATATACCCAAGAATAAACAAAACTGATGGTCAATAGAAAAAAGACACGACAAAACGACTGACTTATTTTTCCAAATTATTGAAAACCTATTTTTTGATGGATCATTTGAGATTATACCTTATTATCTAAGAATAAACTGATTCTGGACCATCAGTTTAGATTTAGGAAAGAGAAAGACAAGTTTAAGATATCCTAGAAGACCTAGAAACAAAACTTAGTGTTCTGCACTACTTGGGAAAAGCCCAAGCTTCTGACAAATCGTGGCTTATGAGCTTACAACTCAAGCAATAGTCCAATCCCAAATATTTGGAATTGAAATCCTCAACTTTTAATAATGCGGCCGGCAATGGCCGGTATCAATGATTTCGGTTCATGAAATATTAAAATTTAATAAGTTTTATCCCTATAAAATACAAAACCATCAAGCGTTGAGTGACGATAATCCTGACAGTTGAACAAACTAAACGCAAATTTTGCAAGAGGATAATTTGAAAATAGGCTTTTTATTTGTTAAGAACAAAACGGTGAGCTCTTGCGAAACTATCGATTGGAGATATTTTCAAAGAAAGCTTTAAACATTTAAATGCCATGCGGGCAGAGTTTTGCTAAAAAATGGCAACTTTAAAATTGTACTAGATTTTTAGTAGAATAAAATTGAATAGTTCTTATTAAAATAAATAATTCGACCTTGGAATAACCTTCCATCAAAATAAAAAATATGTTTTTAAGAAACTACATCAATATTTTCTAGAAATAATTTATAAACTCAGTAAAATCATTTTCATTAAAACGGAATATTTAATTTGATGTTCCAAGAATATTTATCATTTTCTTTTAACCAAAAATGTTTTTTCCATGTTTTGCAGTGAAGCATTTAAGTTGACACAAACAAATCCTACAATTTGGAGTATCCCTGCAATTATTCCGTAAAGAACGAAAAATGCGACATAAAATTAATGGCCGGGAGCCGATAAAAATAACTTCTGCAGATAAATGTTGTGATGTTTTTTCTGCAGAATGAGACGATTTTGAAATTTTGCCAATTGTAATTTGTTAAACATTTGCTAGTTGCTCAAATTATAATTATTCGAAAAAAAATTAGTAGTAATTCCCAGACCTAAACCAAAAAATGTTGGTCTTTACTTGTGAATATGTTTATCCACATTCAATTAAAGCCAAAGTTATATTTACATATATTTTATCCTTCTCTCAAGCCTCAACGTTTGTGTTTAAAAATATAAACATTTCTTGTGTTTCCGACAATAAAAAATAATTACATTTTTCGTCCTCTTTTCGAAAAAAATATTTATGTCAAACAAGAAATAAAAAGCAATTAAATACAACACATTTATGTATAATCAAAATTCCTGGAAGACACAATCAGATGAGAGTCAAAAAAATATTTATTATAAAACTAGTATTACTTAGTATATGTATAACATGTAACGAGCATAAAAGATCTGCTAGGGGTTGGTCGACACACATTTTAAAATTCAAAATTATATCGTAACAAGGAAATATAAAAAATTTTCCAGCTACACTATTAATCATTATACTCTTACGCTTTATGGTGAAGCTTGATTTATTACGAACTTTAAAATAATCGATTGATGTGCGAAAAAACAGAGCAGGATGATAAATGCTAAAACCTATTTTTAGTTTCTAAATATTAAAATGATAAAGAACATTGGTTAGACTCTGAAGTAGGCATGATTATATCTAATGTATAGCTAGAATAACTTTATTAAATTTCACCTTTTATCAAAAAGCTTCAATCAAACAACTAATTAAAAAATAACCATCTGTAATTTTTCGCTTTCTCCGAATTAATAATTTGCTACCAACAACTTTATAGCCTAATGGATAATTAGGATACCTCCAATTACGAACTATATTAAAACAAAAATCTAATTAAAACTTTAAGTGGTACTAAAAAATTATAACGCCTAAATTCATTTCTAACAACATGTAATTTAATCTTAAATAAAAGAAAAGGAAAAAGAAAAAAATTGAACATTGTTTTTCACATGAAAAACAAAGCAATATGCGTTGGTTTTATTTTCTTTGGACTGTTTACGTCATCATAAATTAGCAAAAATATGTTTCCTTTGCCATACAACCAAACTGTATAAAGAGACGACAAACAATTCTTTTGTACGCAATAATTGGGGATCGATATTTTCCTCTGTCTTTATATTTATTTTCAACTTTATAATATAAATACAACAACAATATCATGACGTAAAAACCATATAATCATCAATTTACTTTTCGCCTGGCGTAGATTATGTTTAGTGAATAATTCTTATATTTCTCGTTTAAATGGCAAATTCATCACGTTAGCAGCAATGTTGGTGAACAAAAAAAAACGTTTTTTTTGGGAATTAATCCTTCTTAAATTTTAATATTTTTCTTTACAAAGTGAAATCTTTTTTTTTTTTTTTATTCATAGCTAAAATTACATAATGCCATACAAAATAAATTTCAACCCATTTTTTAGGTCGAGCCAGAAGAAGAACATAATTTTTTTTTTTTTGGTATATTCATCATGAAAGCATATTAAGCAATAAGCACATAATAGTAGTGTTATAATGAATAGAGAACGTATCTTTTTTTTTTTTTTCAAAATTTTAATTAAGGAAATTTATTATTATTTAATAAAAAAAAGTAAAAAATTAAAAAAAAAAAAATAAGAAATAATTGACGTACATTAAATTCAAGATTAAATAATTTATATTTTTACGCCTCACATAATATAATAGTGGACATTTAATATTTATTTTTGTTTTCGTTTGCTTGAATACATGACTTGGTATTTTGAATATTTTTATATAAAGACATTTACTATCATAGCTGTACTATGGTAACGCTATTATAGTTCCCCTATATGTAAATTTATCTGGGTTTTAATTGAATGTAGGAATATAATGTCAATTGATTGAATATCATGTTTCATACACACAAACATTATACATATGTACTTAATATTGTATTTAAATAAATAACCAAAACCAATTTTTTACTTACTTCTAACAAAACAAAATTCGATTATAAATTATAACAAAAACTGGAGCTTACCTAAAATGAGAAAGAAAAAAAAATGTTTTGTTATTTAAAATATTTAGAGCAATACGATTTAAAAGAAAATGTATCCAAATCTCTGGAAATACAAAATATAAATACATACATAGTTTCCAATATAAATGCATGCAGTATAAAATTCAATTTGCGGTTTTTAATTTTATTGTTACTTGTGTATACAGAAAAAAGATTTACCCCACCAAGATTATATTTTATGCATGCAATTTGCCAGTTTATTTATGTCAAGGACGATTGGATTATATGCATAAACTACTTAATACGTTGAACCTTGATCATGTAATGTGTTTATTTTATATTATTGCGTTTTATTGTTGTGATCTGAAGATGATTATTTCAAGTGATATTTTCTTGTGTATTTCAGCAGTATTGAGGATGCTGGTTTCTTAATTCGAAACGATAATGATTATTTATTGAATGTGCAACGGCGATGCAACGTAAAATGAAATTAATTTTATTTTGTGTACTTACAAATCACATCATTTCCGTTCGTACGTATAGTCTTATTCAGATCTTAAAAAAAAAAATTTTTAATAGTTTTGCGCAGCCTTCAGTGATGTAGATACAAAAATTTTAAAAACTTTCATGGGCCGCATTTATTTTACATAGTAATCCTAAATGAAATAATAAATAATGATTAAAATATATTATATTTCAGTTTTAATACACAAAACATTCAAAATGAGTATGATTTTATGTTATGTTATGTATGTAAAAAAAAATTGCACGCCTATGGAAACAACGTCTATGGAAAATTGTTGGCGCGAACTAAGGAACCCATGTATTTTTTCTGCGCGTGAACTGTCAGAATTCCAGCGAGAATTGAATACTACAATACATACGTAGTATTCATACGAATCAGTTTATTTATTTTCAGTTTTGGTTTACTTCAGCGGTGCTCAGCTAAGTAGAAGTCCGCTTTCCGCTCTTTGTGCTCTCAAATATATTTTTACCAAAAAATTAAATAATAAAACAACTGTAATAATATTAGAGCAACCCAGCGCTATAAATTTAGTATTCATTTGTCATTTAAAGTTCAAGGAACAATATCAGAGCCTTCTAGCAGAATCATCTTGATGTAAATAGAGCGGACATGTGAAAAATTAACTTAAAGTAAGGGAATAAAAAGTTAACCCCAGTTAAATAATTTCTTCTAAAATCGCTAAAAAACATTTCAATGTCTTACTTCATTTAAAACATAGGTTCTCAAATTTCCCTATTTTCCAGCAATAATCAAAAGAAACAATAACAATAAGTATTAAAAAGAGAAAATTCAATTTAATGACGTCATTATTTGTCCACATCTAAACCCAATCAAGGTATATAAGGTATATCTTCCCATGTTTTATTTGTGTTTGCTTCGCGCATATACATACGTCACGTATATGGTAGAATTTTTATTTGACTATTGGTTTTAAGAACGTAGAATTAACTTAATTTATATAAAATACACCATTTAGGTTAAATAAAATACAAGTCTCAACTTTTAATTTATAGTTTTATTTAATTTTCGTTTTTTTGAATTCATATTCTCTAATAATCGAGCATTTAAGATTCTAATTTTGAAAAACATTTTACATCTAAATATAATTGTTTTATTTCTAACTCTAATTCAATTGGTTCGGAAATTGATAATAATGCTTTTATGTAATTCCTTCCAGGTTTCAATGAATTAGAGCTAAAATCATTAAATATGTCCTCTAATCTTTTGAGCTTTTGGATAAATTGAACATTCGGTTTTTTTAGTCCATGTAAAGTTATAACTCGGCCCAACTTCGGTATGTGTTTCTAGTATAAGGAGCAATTTTATTTGAAGGCGCTTTATGATGAACCCAGCTATATATTCTAAGCCGTCATACTCCATATCAGGCATAAATTAATTGTGTTGAATCCTGTAATTCGTCTTCTGTAATATTGGAAAGTAAATTCGATGTGAGTAAATTTTCGGAACCATCTAGTCTCTCGTCCCTTGATTCGATTTCATAAACACTAGAATTCCCTAAAAGTGGGTCAACCTCAACATTTATTTTAATAAATTGGCTATTATCACATTCTATATTTGCAGATTCAGAAATAATACACTCATTTCGTCCCAATAAATGACTACGAAATCGATATTTAAATTGTAACCCGGATGGATAATCATAGAGACCTCCTTTTGCCCGCATAACGCCAAAAAACATTTCCAGAGCATCCTGATTTGACTGATATGACAGTATATAACTAATTTTATATTCCACTTTGAGGTCTACGAATAGCATTCTTAATGCATAGATATGTAGCGGCTCACGCATTGCAATAATATAAAATAATTATTTGTTTATATAAATTGCCACCACAGACACATAGGGTTTGCGCATAAGATATTTCTTTGCGTAACATATTTTCATGGTTAACCCATCAAGCTAACCCGGTGAGTTCTTCGTCGAAAATCCTCTCTCATCTTTACCTGGCTTATCTCCTCCTTATGAAGGGCCGTTTAGAGTTATGCGACGCCTTCGGAAACAATTCACCATGTCAATTAATGGAAAAAACCAACCATTTCAATTGATCGGCTCAAACAGGCTTACGGCATACGGTTCTACTGATATAAAATCAGTTCATCGCTCACTTAAACATGTTCGTTTTCAGCCATAAACATTTGTCATAGGAAGGAGGACTCACTTGCGGGGGAGTCCTGTAGCGGCTCACGCATTGCAATCATATAAAATAATTATTTGTTTATATAAATTGCAATACCCACCACAGACTAAAGTCTGAAAGTTTTAAGTGATTTTTATTTGGTGATGATATATAAAAAGTAGATAGAAGAAAGTCCGCTCGCTTATCGTTAACGCCTTAACGTAAAATAAATTTTTTTTTTTTTTTTGTGAGTTAAGTAATGGTGGAAAATAAATTTATAAAATTTATTTTGTTAATAATTATTTTATGAATTATGGAATAGTGTTGATGATAAAATAAATTCTTTCTTATAAAATTAAAAATACTTTTTTTATAAATTATAAAAAACCTGGTTAAACTAAAAAAAGCATTTTGTGCATTTTATTTCATACCATTCTCGGAATATAAACACGTTTACGGACTAGTTATTATCATAAAGTTATTATAGATATTTATGAGTACGCCTTTTTGAAATGGCAACATTCTTGTATTATTACCGACCCGCATTTGTTTAATAACATTTGCGTTAGTTTTGGAAACCCTGGAGTTAAACATATCAAATCAATCGTTAACCTAATATATATAAAAGCCATAATTAATAAAATAAAAAAATAAATTATTTAATAAATTTAATTGACCAGTCAGTTTTAGCAAATTTGCCAGTTCATGCCAGTGTTTGGATTTTATAATATCCAAACTACCCATTCTAATTAGAGCACAAGAATTAGTGTGCGAAAATAACTGGGTTGCAAATTTTACCTTTTGTCTGTGTCCACCTTTCACTGTCAGATGAGTTGAAGTTAATCGGCTTGCGATTTTCAAATCACTTTTGGATTGATTTTCGAGTAGTTCATGGAGTGGTTCTTTTGTCAACAAATTGTTATTGAGTAAGATTCCAGAATCCAAAAAATGATTTCTAAAATTTTGATCATGTGAGAGGTGTCACAAATCACATATACTTCTTCCGAACATCACAAGGATTAACAAAATAGGGCTGTTTCTCGTTTATCCCATATTGATTCCAAAGCCCTCGGTTACCCCCTCCTTCGATTACAACAGCCACAACAACATATTTAATTTTATTTAACTTCACAATTATCGTTTCTAGTATGGTTTTAGTAAGTTTTGCATCATAATTGTCAACACACCAGTTGTTTCCAATTTTCAAACACACCTCTTACCATTACAACTTGGACATAATTAGTCGGACGAAGTAATATATCTGATTTCTGGTCATAATCATACGATTTTTGAATCTTCATCTCATCCGCCATCAAAACGAAAACCTTTTGTTGAGGTGAAAGATCCATATTTTCCGTTAGTTTGAATACAACATTTAGGTATCCAGGATTTATATCAATTTTTTACGCCCAACGTCTCAATGTTGATACAGCAGGAAACAAATATTTCTTTTTTAATAATAGTCGATAAGCCTTTGGTCCGCTAGCGTAAATAGCGATAGCTTGAGAAATATCATCGACTCCCCATCGAATTCTTTTTCCCTTATTTTTCATTTTATTTTGTTGATTGGCCGTAAATATTTGTTTCACCCAATTCAGTTGTTGGTTCAGTTCATAACATTCGGCCTTGAGCCTCTTGTTTTCATTTATCAATTCATCTTTTGATGATAATTCTGTTGAAGTTGTGCTACAAAAAATGTTTTATTGTGATTAAAAAACATATTACTTTTATGTAGGTATTCGTGCCTCTCGTTTATCAACTTTTCGGTATTTGTGCCCTTATCAATGTTTAGGGTTATAACAATTTCGTGATATGAATTTTCAGTATCAACAATTTTCGTAATGCAATTATCAGTAGTAACATTACAGGACCTTTATATGTAAAACAATGTATTATTAGTAAAACTCAATAAAAATATATATGTTTATAAATATTTTAGAGAACTTACAGGATACTGGTTACAATCAGTTTTCATTCTCGTTTATTATGGCATTCTTGACGTTTTGAGAATGGCTGTTTTAATTGTTTAGATGATGGTAGATTTTCTGTAGACATCGCGTCTGTATTCAATTTTCTGCTATTTTTTGGGGAATACCCCAACAATTCGTGTTGCAAATTTCTTTTAAAACGATCTTTTGTAAAATGTTTCGAACAAATGTAAGATGTTTTAACGTTGAATTTATCTGATCTACAGGATTTGTGAACCCATATTTTAAGATAGTAAATATCTTGTGGAAATCGAAATAACCGAATATTTTCTAAATTATTAGAATTGGCATTTCGTTTTAATCTTTTATCGTTATTGCTATTGCAATTAAATACAGCACAAATAACCATTTTCAATTAATTTTAATTTTATTTTTGTATAAAATACTTTTTCACTTCCCGTTTGACAAACAATTCCATACGAATAAAACAAAACTACAATACATTACCATACACGTGACGTAAAAATTTGAGAAAGAGATAGCATTATACATGCGCAATATCATACCATATTAATCTATATACCTTGAAACCCAATGGTAAGGAAAAAGACAACACGTTTCCGCTCATCATCAAAAATAAATCAAAAAAGGGCCAAACAGAAAAAATTAAATCAATACAATGAGCGCGTGAAGGAAACAAAAGATCAAAACAATCTAGCATGCTTCGCAAATTCAAAATAACAATAGAATGATATTCGAATTCTAATTTGAATGGAGGCAATGAGATATACAAGCCATCAGGCTAAAATTCGAACTTAATGTTAGGGGTATAGAAAGACAAAAAAAAATGGAGTTTTCATACAAATCATATGAAAAGTTATGTTTTTTTAATATCGTTTTTCTTAAATCAAAAATCTTACAAAAATGAATTTTGATTTCTACGTTATCAAGAAGAATAATTGATAAATAAAATCTAAAATATTTCTTAATTCATCAAAGTTGGCTCTGACGAATTAAAATAATACTTGCTAAATATATCTTTAGTTTTACTAGTGTACGTCAGATGTCTAAGTTATAGAAAAATATGGGTGCGTCCCAGATGGAAAATGTGCATTTAGCGAAGACACATTTAAAAAACTACATGCGATGTAGTTTTTATGTGCATTTTCAATACATCTGTTTGATGACAATTTATATTTTAACTAACCATATTTCGAGTTCGGACGCACCCTATGAAGAAACCATTTAATCACAAAATTATCACACATTCTTAATATTTTTTGATTTTGTTTTGCTATTGCTACAGGTTCTGAACTTGAAATTTCCCAGGTGGTATATATTGGTTCGTTTTTACCAAATTTGTCATCTATGTAATGTTTACTGACATAGTGACCGCACGGTTCGTAATTAGCTTTTATTTCAAGTTGACCAGAATGATATATGTTGAAATTCAAACATTTGTGAAAATATCTCAGACATCATAACTAAGAATTTGTAGCGTATCATTTAAAAATTTGTCTTAGGAAAAAAAATGATTTACCTTGTTTATCTACAAAATTCTTCAAAATCTTTTTATTGATTAATTGATATGAAAATTACTGTTTGCTGCCTTTTTAAATTAATTTGTGACAACAGCACATTCAAACGTGAACAAATCTTCAATTTTGTTAGTTAATTTTAGTGTATCTACTAAGGTAAATTCGCTCGTTCTTCTCGCCTCCTGCAAAATATATTAAACATAGATACACTCTTTTGCATTGTCACCAGCGATATGTTATGTGTGTTCTACGAAAAGTTTGGTTTTTTCCTAGTTTCTACATCCCTTTTAAAAGCTTCGTTTTTCGGCTATGGCTTTGTATAATCAGAACCATCTTGATGTAAATAGAACCGGCATGTGAAAAATGAACTTAAAATAAGGGATACAGAAACACCAAAAATTCAATTATTTTCATAGAGTTTGTGTGAAAAAACGCGATTTCGATTGTCGAAAAAACATGAATTAAAAGTTTAACCCAGTTAAATAATTTTTTCTAACATCGCTATAAAACAACTCAATGTCTTACTTAAAATAAGGGAATTTAAATTTAAAAAAACATTCTACAACAGTAACAATCTGTATTAAAAAAAACATTCAATTTAATGACGTCATGATTTGTCCACATCTAAAACCAATGGCAACAATCGAAATTAAAATAAATCAAAAAGAGCCAAACAGAAAAACTTAAATCAATACAATGAGCGTGAACGAAGTACTGTGAATAGGCACTACGACAAACTGCATAAATTGGATTATGAAAGTGTCATTGGAGCTGCTCGACATGACATAATTGAAAACTTTAAATTATTGATGCCCTCATCGAAACCACATTCAACTTCTACCTTTGATCTTACGTTCAGTTCATTACGACCATCATACGAGCCTTTTACTGATAGGCTGTTCCTTAAAAATACGTGCATGAGCATGTTGCAGTATTTCGGCAATGAGGGACAAGTAATGGTTGAACATATACAAAACATTCCACTGACAAGGCATACGGTAACAAGAAAAGTTTAGGACATTAATGAGTAACAGAAGGACATTTTAATAAGCAAAATTCATAAGTGTAATGCACAACATTACCAAGATAGTTGATATTATATATCTGATAGCTGTCGAAATAACTTTTGAGTCAGTCAATTGGCTTTAGGCTTAAAAAAGCTAAGTGCAGTTTGTACCGACGGAGCCCGAAATACGAGAGGGAGCGAATCCGGATTACTTAGGCAGTTTAGAAAACGAACGACTTTGCGCTAAAACAATTGGTTTATCTGAAACGAAGTCATCCATCATAAACATTGTGAATAAAATTCGTGGAGTCTACTAAGCATTGACAAGCAAGTTCAGACTATTCCTAGCAGAAATTCATTCTTCATATGGAGATGTTACGGATATACACAGAGATACGCTGGTTAAGCAAAGAAAAATGCATTCAATAGTTTTTCGAACTTCATGCGGAAGTGCTGACATTTCTTGAACAAAGTGTGAAAGGCAGCGACCAAATGCAAATTAATATGACAAATAATCAGTTTTAAGAGAACTTGCATTTTTGACGGACATCACATCAACTCCCAATTCACTAAATCTACAACTTCAAAAACAAAGACAAACTATGATTGATTTAGTTTTTAAAATTGATGGCATTAAAAAAAATTAAGCATATTGCAAAATAACTTAGGAAATGATGATCTATGCAATTTCCCATCCTATGCCTTTGTGGCGGCTCACTCAATTATTCACTCATTTACTCGTACATTTATTCACTCATTGATTCATCACCCCAATTAATTCGTCAGCACAAAAACAATACATCTATCCACGGGTGCCACATACCAACTGCGCGACGAAAAAAAAAAAACCACAACTCCAGACTTCAGAATTACTTTCTGGTCTGGCATTTCACCGCTTTAAATCACATGGAAATTCGATCGATTCATCACTCACTTGCGTCACCATCACCAGACATCTTAATCCAGCTTGGTCTGCAGCATCGCACACTATAGTGAAGGATGATAAGAGGTATCCACCAATATTTGGTCGACGCCTCTTGCTCCCATCCTATCTAATGTGGGGCTCGGCGAACATCCTCCTTCATCGCCATTGACGCAAGCATCGACCGACTTCACAGCAAACAGCCACATCCCTATCCCTTTCTTGGTTGATTAATGATTTTACGAGATAAAACATTTCAATCAATCGATCGCCCTCACTGCTCCCCCTTATCAAATATCAGGTGCCTGAACATCATGAAGAAATCACTTGCGGGAGACTCCTGTGGCGGCTCACTCATTTACTCATACATTATTCACTCATTCATTCACCATCTCAATTAATTCGTCAGCACAAAACAATACACCTATTCACTGGTGCAGACATACATACCAACTGCACTACAAAAAAAAACAAATCATAAAACAAAATAAAATAAAGATTAAAATCAGTCTGCTCTTCACTTTCATCACGGCGGCATGTCGCCCAACTCGCGCGGGTTAAATTAAATGTGTAAAAAATGGTGGTGCAAGATATTAAATTAAAATTTTGTGCTAAATAAATAAAAAGAAATATAATAAAATAAATAAAAAAAAAATGAAGTTATTAACTCAAACTAAATTATGTGTGTTCTTATTTATATATTAATTAATTCCACACCTTCATCAAATCTGTTTTGACTATAATCTGGAATGTTTGGAAGAAGAGTTCGAACAACGATTCTGTGAATTCGAAAATATTAGGAGCCGATGCTCCTAATACCTAAAACATTTTAGGTTAAAATCAAAAATTTCAGATGTAGTTATGTGACTTACAAACAGACAGACCTTAATCTTTTGGCTATTTCAAGCACAAGTCGGGAGCAGTTATTTTGGGTGAAGGTGCATTCTTGAACATAAAAATTATTAAAAATGAATAACGTAATAGGCTTTCTGACAACAATTTGCAACATTTACTAAGGATAGTAAACTACATTTTTGGTTCCGTTTGTGACTGGAATTAAAATGAATTGGTTTGCTGCCACTTCTCGACCTGGAAATTCCGACATATAATTGGCCTACTCCTACATATTTGTATGTTTGTCCTTAGGTAATCAAGTAGTCACCAAGTACTTTTGTTAAAATTTCATGGTTAATTTCGTCAGCAGAAAAATTTCTTACAGATACATATGATAGCTCTTTCGCGCATCCAAGCGAAAGGCAATGTGTGGAGAAAATCTTCAGCGCAGACCAAGGTGACACCACCGATTGCTTTTTCTGAAATCCTAATGTCTCTCAAAGTTCTGTTTACAGCTTCATTGTGCGATCGATGGCTCATTGTCCACTCATACCACATAATTAGAGCAACTTCTTCAATGACTTTTCCTGGTTTCTTGTTGAAAAGAAACATTTAGAGACAATTTAAAAGTAGAATGAGCGATTTTCCCCATCGCTTAGCAGTGTAGCTGCTGTTCCACATGAAGCAACTAACTGCGAAAGTGATTTTACCTGTTGATCTAATTTAGCCAGAATTAAGTTGAACAAGGTTTTCCCTGTACCACAATGAGCGTCGATGAACAATATTTTGCTTTTGTTATTTCTCACGCTATTTATTATTATATCATACGCACGTCGTTGGTCGGATTAATAGATTGACCCTCCTGATTCGGTGAGGGAAGACCTAAATCTGCTAGATTTTTTCTTCGTGGCTTAAATAAAAAAATTTTCAATTTTTATGAGGCCTTCATTTAAAACATTACCTGAGCAAAGTAAAGTGATATCATTACTTTGTTGTCGCTCCATATGTCGAATGTCTTATAAAGGTCTTTCCAGAAAGCTTGCCATAATTTGAGAGGATGAGACGGTTGGCGAATAGTTTTCTTAATTTTAAATACTGCTAACATATGATTCTATTGTTCCTCATCTTCAAGTAGGCCAAGTTCTTTGGAAGCTGCTTGATAAGTAGACATAACAAACGGACATAATACAACAGCATCCTTAGGTGAAAACATTCGGATTGGCTGGGATGGATACTGTATATTCTAGCAGCACCAAGTTTTTTTAATGACGAATGCTCGTCGAATGCTTACAATCCGGCAAATATTCAATTTCGGATTCTGCTTGTGTCAGCTTTAACATTTTTAATGTCGAAAATGTTACACATTTATAGTCAAAGCCACTTTTCGAACACTTGCTCGTCTTTAAAATCTGAAGGTTGCATTTGGATTACAACAAATGGTTTTTAAGATTGACGTTTTTTAAACGCCGAATGAGCCCCATTGGCGAAAAATACTCGTTATTGGCTAGATATTTCGCTGTTTGACTATGGGCGTTGCCGACCTCCTATAATGCTGAATGACCCGGCAGTATTTCATTAAAATTTATTGCAACTCAGGATGATTTTTTAAAAAGTATCGCAAAGCTAAGGCCATTATGGAATTTTTATTTTTTGGTACGCAGGAGTTGCTCCATGTTATAAGCTGTGAAAGACTTTTATTTAACATGGTTGATGCAGTAATTATGAGCAACAAAGTTCTATCTGCAGTATATTTTACGTTCATGGTTCTATCTACAAAATACAAAACTTTGTTTGGGTCGAAAAGTTCTATCTGGCTGTTGGAACCTTCTTATCTAAATGTTAAATACAAAATATGCAGAAAATGTGTAGATAGAACATTGTTTCAGTGATTATTTCAGAAACCGAAAGAGATAGACTATAATGGATATCGGCAATCGAAAGAGCATAGTTGAACTATTATGATGTGATAAATAACTCAATTTCGCAAAAAATGCCAGTTAGAACCTTGTTGTCCTAGGGTCGCGATCCATTTAAACTTATACGATTACAATCAGAAAACAGTACAGTTCTCTAATCATTTGCCCTAGTAAACGGATCATTCATTTAATAAAGTTGTAAGGAAATCGTCTCTCATACAAGGAGAAAATATGAAGCCCAATTAAATTATAGAAAGAGGATAGGGAAATAGGACTTTTGGGCTAAACATGTTTCCACAGTACCCAGCTCTTCGAAGCTCTTATCTCCATGAAGTTACTAATACTACTATGTGTAATACTCTCATAAAGAAAATGACTTTTGCAAATCTAATAAAATCTATAAGGGCTGACTTTAGAAAACTGGTAAATACATTTGGCAGAAATATTGGAAGATATTAGTGGGTAAATCTCTCACCCCTGATTGAAAAGAGTAATATTAAATCTCTGAGAATTCTTATTTTGATTAAGATTGTATTGTCAATGGCTAAATAATTACAATTTAACTATGGTGAATTTATTTACTTTTTATAAGTTTCAACTGGTTACAAATTTTGACACTTATAGTTTGATCATTCTCCATTATTTCGAACCATATCATTTTCCATTATTTGGTCGACAACTTGTTGTCATTTTTCCGCCAAAAACCATTGTGCTGTCACCGTAAAATGTTTGGATCAAAAATTGAACTACATGAATGAAATAAATGATAGTTTAACAGCGCAAGGTCAGAACTACTTGGTGTATGCACTAAAACTTCCCATCCAAGCTCTCGCTATTTTTCTGTTGATCAATGTTGGTTATTTCCTTTTAATTTCCTCCTGTAATTTGGTTAATTAGAGATCTTGCTAAAATGTAAAGCTAAATTCTCTTAACCAGTAGAATAAAACAAAACAAAAAATGCTTGGCTACATGGTCTAAAAAGTTTCCTGTATTGACATATAGATGGCGCAGTAATGAGTTACCTCTCTAAATATAAAAATCAAAATGATCCACCGAAAAAAGCGTTATTCGTGTTATGATTGGCTGATGGAGTAATCATTTGTTTTCTATTTTCTACTTAGATTTTGTATATGTGCACGGTAAAACCTCCTGACTCACGAAATTGAAAAAAAAAAATATTGTGTAAAAAAGACCTGAGAACAAATGATAACTGCACTAAAACTCGATGAACTTTAAATTCCTTGTATTCTAAGTAAACCGACAAAAAAAATCATAAACCGCGAATAAGTAGTGTATTTGACATAAATACAGATTTTAAGTTAAAAATTTCCCCTTCAGTTATTTTAGCAATATATTTCTTGCTGATATCATTACACGCAACTACAAGGACCAATTAGAGAGATCGAGTATGAAAACGTGTTGCCAAGAGCAAATAGGTTAACTAAGCAACAAGCAACAAAATATTAAACGAAAATCCACATTCAAATATCATAAAAATAATGCAATATACTCAACCATAATCATTGACAGCAATACGGAAAAACGGACATTCTGATAACCAGTCTTATGTGGCCAACCCGTCAACTACATATACGTCGAAGAGTGACAACACCAGAAATGACTGAAAAAATTCACGATATTGCATTGAGTGATCGTAAAGTGAAATTAAGTGAGACTGTCTGTTCACATCGTAAACATTTCAAAAGAATGGACATAAAATATCTTGCATTTATATGTCCAATTGATTTTTTCGGCTTTTCATAGACAAATATATTAATAGTTCATGACATTCCCAATATATTCCATTTGGTAAATCAGAAAAATAAAGAGGCCAACCCTCATAACACATCTAATGAAAAAAGTAGAAATATCATTCCCCCCTACCCGTACTTTAGCCCAAGGACCAATAGTTATACAAATGTATTACTCTTCAAAAAATGAGGACCCTCCTTGAGTTCCGATGTTGGTAGTTTGGTTTCTTACTGAAAAGTTGGTCTACTCATCAGATAGCTACGACCAAACTACAAAAATACAACTTTCACCATTCACATTAAGTATCTGGCCAGAACGTACTGACGTAGTGAATTATATTCACTACATCAAAAACCCAAGGAGAAACCTCATTTGTGTATATTACGCCCACACAAATTCTTAATTTATATTTCTATAAGAAAAAGCTTGAAGCAGCCGGCGTTCGCTGACTATCGATCAAAAACGCGAGCGAGTAACTCATCACAGCAACATTTAGAAAAAAATTGTTGAAACATCATTGGACGAAGTGTATTGAGTTAAAAGGAGATTATATTACAGAAAACTACTCGCTCTCCCCCCCCCCCCCCCCCTATAGCAAGCGTGGTTTTTTTAACGCTTCACTGATTGTGTAAAAAAAATTCTAATCGATTATAAAATAGTGATACTTTTTTGTGGGCTCAAATCTAATTTCCAAAGCTTTATTGATTTGTTTGTTTTTGAAGAAACCAATAAGTAGGTATAAAACCTACTTAAAGTACACTGCGACTCTTCAACAATATAAGGGGACTAACCGACCATTGTCCTCAAAATTACTATTACTATTTTATAGCTAAACATAGTTGTTACTTGCAAGGGTATAAAAATTCAGCTCCAACGTACCATTAAATTTAATGACATACATGTCTCGCTCTTAATGATTCATTATATCAACTAACAAACGTCAAATTTTCAGTCATTCGTGACACTAATAAGAACAGAATAAAATGTACAAATTTAATTATATCTTAAATAAGTAAATATTATACGTTTAAGACTCAAAACATAAATAAAAAAGTCAAATATAATTGGGTGGTATATTCAAAAAAAAATATTTACATTTTATTTGTATTTTTAATTAAGGCTGAAATATACAAACTTTTTGATATCTTTAGCCTAAAGAAAAAAAAATCAAAGGGAAAATATGACAATTTAGCATAAATCCAAGCTTTAAAAAACTGAAAATTACTAGACAGTTATTAAACACCTTGGCGCGCAAATAACAATTTCATCAACAGTTTTATATAATTTATTACGATTTTAATTAAAAACATTGAAAATTGTCAACTCAACATAAAGTTTATCATCATTAAGTCAGTTACCCACAAACAACGTATTTTTTTAATTATTTATATATTTTTTTTATGCTGCAACGGCATTTTACTTTTATACTTATTTTCTAGAAGCTATAAATATAAATCTTACGTTTCTACTAGAATAATTATCTTGGTAATTATTAATTAGATATATGTACATCATGCAACTATATCAACTTAAAGAAACAAAATAGTTATCAACGATAATGTATGAGAAGTCATTTTCCCACATTAACCTTCGCATGGGCAGCAATTTTTTTTTTACGCCTGTAAAGATAATTTTTCTGTGTCTGTTTTGTATGGAAAATTTTTAAGGTTATTTTGTGTTTCTATATAAAATGCATTTTTCAAAAACAAAACAAAGAATTACCAGATGAAGGAAAAACGTCGTAGTTATTCAAAAAGAAAAATTGAAATCTTTACATTTGTAAATCCTGCCCATGCGAAGGTTAAGAAAAAGAAAGAGTTTAAATATTATATCATCGCGCGCTTTGTACTTTAAGAATACACATAACACATCTCTATCAATTAATCATACTTACATCTTTTAAATAAACCATGCATAATATTAAATATAAATACATACTCGTACATTCAAATTTAAATTTCATACTATCTAACAACATGCCTAGAATAATAAAAGTTAATTAGAATATACACAACACCTTTTTATATTTTTTCTTCAAAAGATAGAAATAAATGTAATTTACATAAATCTAAAAATAAAATAAAAATCCGTCTAAATAAGATGAAAATTATAAGTAATTACTTACGATACAAATATTTTTTCTCTTTGTATTCACAAAATAGAATACAATAAGAAATATTTTTGAAGAATGGAGGGGCAATCACATAAATAGGCAGGCAGGCAACCAATTCAACATTAAATATAGTGTTTATATTTACAATTTAAACGTTGCTCGAGAAAATAAAATGTTGAATACAATAAAAAAAGTATTTTAGTTTTTCCTGTAACAACAACAAAATTTCTAAAAATTAAAAACCAATATTTATTAGAAAATAAAATTAATTTTTTATGAAGAAATAACAAAACCATTAAAGTAAAAATACCCTCAGTACATTAAAAAAAAAAAAAATCATGAAATGACACAAAAGTCGTAATATTAAATTAGAAATAAATTTTCAAATTATTTTAATTAAATTATGTTATTCTAGGCACAAAATTATTTATTTTTTCATGCTTGAATATTGTATTAGCGTTTTTGTTGAAGAAATGTTAATGGATAAATTATGGAGTTTTAATGAGAAGAGGAAACATTTGGAGAAATATAATGTGGTACAATTATTTAAAGTGCACTAGGTTTATGTGCTGTTGCCTGATCAAGAACATAAGTATGTACTTAAATAATTGATAAGTTTTGTTTATGTGTATAAGGTCAACAAAACGTTAAAATTTAAAATGGAATAATCTACTCATAAAATCTAAAATTCCTACAGGTACTACTTATTCGATTATGAAATTTTTGGATTGTACTGCTAAATGCAACCAGAAATAATTTTCTTCTCGTGAACGACGTTGCACAATCTCTCATCTGTCGCTACTGGTCCAAAGCAATTTATTCTTATTATCGTCATCTACCTACACATAAACTGAGTGTATCAAATACTCGTACATATGCTCATCATGTTAACATTATTGAAATTTTAGATAATTATTTACCAAAATGCTTTGAAATTCAACGCGGACACAGCTAAGTATCTCGGCATGACACTGGATCCTAAACTACGATGGAAAGCACACGTCAAGAAGAAAAATGAAGAATTAAGACTTAAATACGGCAAAATGTATTGGCTGATGGAAAGGAACTCTTTATCAACATACACCAAACTTCTACTTTATAAGCAAATATTGAAACCGATTTGGACTTATAGTATTCAGCTTTGCGGTTGTATCAAACAGAGCAACGTAAATATCATCCAAAGATTTCACAATATGGTATTAAGGAACATCATTGATGTACCTTGGTATGTCAGGAACAATGACCTCCATAGCAACCTTAAAGTGAACCTCATCTTAAATGAAATCCAGGAAAAAGCGCGGAGACATGAAGAAAGGTTCCGCCAACATGTGAATATTGAGGCAACTCAGCTTCTAAGCAACACGAATTTAGTACGCAGACTTAAAAGAGCCAAACCTCTTGAGCTGGTGTGATTTTCACCCTAAACAGCATTGTGCTGATCTAAAATCCACTACAAAGATGTGGTTTACTTCAGTAACCGAGTTGTAGAGTTAATTCGAATTTTTAGACGTAATTTTTTCAAGAACAAACTATACTCCACTCTTACTCCCAAGGGTTTTAGGCGTAATGTTCGTAATTTAGAGCTAGGCAGATGCAAGAACTACTCTGGTGGGGTTTTCAAACCCAATGACATTAATAGTTATTTTTGTTCTAGTCTGAACTCGGGCAATAGTACCATCGATCTGTTCTCTAACGCGTCCTCTAATTCGTTTTCGTTTTCAAATATTTCTCGCGAAGATTTACAATCTCATATATTTCGAAGGTTAAATCGGAATCTTCTGGTCTGGATAACGTCAATTTAAAATTCGTTAGGCGCGTTTTCCCTTTCATCTCAAAATACTTGTTACATATCTTCAATTTTATTCTTACGTCCTCTTCCTATCGAGAACAGTGGAAGCTAAGTAAAATAATCTCCATCCCAAAGATCAGTAATTCTATCACTTCTACTCCCTTATTAAATGTATGTACTTTGTTAAATTTTTCTAAGGCCTTTGATTCTATTAATCACAGAATTCTTTTTAATAAACTCTTATCTCAGTTTGGATTTTCGGTTTCTGCTAATTAAAAAAAAAATAAAAATCGCACGCAATAGCTAAATCATAGTTATGTATTTACAATAGTAATCAGATGATGAATGATTGCTTATGCATCTCGCCCGCCTGGGTTTCAAACCAGGGAGTTCACGATCCAAAGTAATTGAAGCACAATTTTCTAAAATTAAACAAATTAGAGCCGATTACAATATACCCGCATCCAACAAACTATTCCCAACTGAAACTTACTATTTCCAACTGAAACTGTAATGCCAACTGAATTGGGTTAAATTTGATTTAGGTATCGGCCCGGCTCGCTTTTAGCAAGTAATTGTCTAAATTAAACATAATAATTGTTTAAACTAAATTAAAAGGGTACAAATAGTTTTATAAATTAAACAGTATTTTGTGAAAGGTATTTGTATTTTTCGTTCACCAATAGAAAGTTCCAGGTTAGTAAAATTTAGTTGCGATATCTATTTATCTAAAATGATGCTTAAGGGTACCAACAAATAATCGTTCGTCCCTCTTGCCAAGATGTAGTGCCCGGGAATAGTTTCCGGGAATATTAGAATGAAAAATTAGCTGGTTTAATTTTAAATCACTGTTTTATTTTTGATTTGTTTTCTTCAACGTACAAGTATTCCTCGACTTACGACCATTCGCACCCTTACGACCAATTTTTTTCGCCAATTTTTTGTTTATATTTCTTTTCATTGCTCTTTAGAAAAATTTATTTTTAATTAAATAAAGAATGAATTAAGAATTTGATTTAAAAGTTTATTTATTTATTTATTCTTTGTTTTTTTTTCATTTTTCTAATAGAATTCGACTTACGACCAAATCGACTTACGACCGATGTTTAAGGACCTATCTCGGTCGTACGTCGAGGAATACCTTTAGTGCGCGAATGAATTTACATTTTTTTAAAATTTAAATTATGGTGCAATTTTTTTTTTAAATTATTCTAGTGACATCTAGCATTAAAACTATCAATTAATGATCGTAACAATAATTATCATATTAAGCGTATTTTCTTGATAATTTAAAAAAATTAAAAATATTACAACAACAATTGCATTGACTAAATTAAAAAATAAGTTAGCTAATGCACCTTTTCAATATTTTCTATTATCCGAATTCCAACGCTCTCAAAAATTACTTGAAATGTCAAAATATTTTATAACATCAAGTTTTACCATATTCGCAGAATATGATTGTACGACTGGCAAGTCATTATTATTTCGTGTTTCCACTAGCAACTGTTAGAATTTTCGAATAGGGTCGCAAGGCTGAATGTCAAAAAGCCGAATATCGAAAGGCCGAACGCCGAATATTGAAAGGCCGAATATGTCGAAAGGCCGAATGTATCGAAAGGCCGGTTATTGAACGGCCGAGAGTATTAAACATTGATTTCAATCAATTAAGTGAAGGTAAATTTAATTAAAATTCCGCCTTTCGACCCATTCGAAACTTTCGCCCTTTCGACCCATTCGGTCTTTAGACATTCGGCCTTTCAACACTTTCGACCCAATCAACCATTAGACTTCCGGCCTTTCGACACATTCGGACATACGACATTCGGCCTTCCGACCCATTCGACGTTTAAGCGTCCGGCCTTTCGACATTCGACCTTCCGACCCATTCGACCTTTCGGTGTTTCCACATTCGGTCTTCCGACATTCGGCCTTTCAACATTGAACGAGAATTTTGATTCTTTATTGCAATTCTTTGAATTTTTACAAACCCATCAATTTCCGTCGTTTTGGCCCATCCACTAGCCACTCATTTTCTGCCATTAAAATTAACATATCGGGCAAGAAAATATCAAATATGGCGCCTAGTGTGGTAAAGCTGCAATGCCGATTTTCAAAAGCAAATTCAAATTTATGATTGAATTAAATTGCAATATTCCTTCTTTTGATTAATTTTCTAACCAATCACTTAATTAAATAAATAATTATGACTACAAAATTCCAACGCCTCAAAGATTACTTTGCCAGCAGGTTTTGCCCGATATTACTGAGAATCAGTTACGTCTAATTAAAGCGGTGGTATTTCACGGTATTATCAGTTAGAGCAAGTGGCCGGTCAAGAGTCTTTAGAATAATTGGAATCATGGAAATCTTATATGTTTGTAGTTTTCTACGTGTAAAAGTAGACGCAGATTATTTTCATGGTAGGATTTGATTTTAGTTTGTAACAGGCTACTAAGAACACAGGAGCTCTTAAAAAAACTTAATCATCATTCTCATATTAATTAAACCCTTTAGAATCGGTGGAGCCATCATAAATTCCGATATTTCGTGAGTGGTACCTGGTGTTGGAGACTGTAACAAAAAGTTCCCCTAACTCCGCTGACTGCTAAGCTTCAATAATCTATGCTACTTTTCCTCAACCGGGGTATATATATATTTGTGTTTGTTTATTGGGTTGTATAAAAAAAACATGGTCTTTCAGTAAACAATTTTTTGTAACATTTTCTAATACTAAACAAAAAATTGCTCGTAAAGTTAGTCGAGCATTCGAATAATCAATTACTTTCCCATCTGCAACAATGGGTAACGGTGGAAAAATAAAAGGTTCTGGTTTCTTTTTTGATGAAAAATTTATAGAAGTATAGGAAAAAGTAAAAAGTGCTCCCATCTCAGAAATTAAGTTTAAATCATTCGGGTTACATAGCAATACCCTCAATTACTCTTTAGGAAATATATTACATATTTTTATTCAGCTTATTTTGTTCTTTTTCACTTCAGTATTTTAATATTTTTTTACGAGTATTAATATTATACAGTTTCGGGAAAAAGCTTATATTTTTCTGAGAAAGCTGAAATATAAATTTTTTTCAAATTATTCTTATTATTAATAAATTCATCAAATCCATATCCTTGTAAAATGTTTAGTGTAGTTTATTTCCAAGCAATGTTAATTCCGAGTATCGCTCGTCGATATATTTTAAAACAACTTTTGCCTTTACCTCCTTTATAACTAGATAATTTTTTTAACGAAAGTTTTTCGAAATTTCTGTATCGATTGATACAATTTTTTCACTAGAGTCTTCACTAAAAAAGGAAAAACGATTTTCTTAAACTTTATTGTAAGTGATAATGATAGTTAAAACCTAAAGAAAAAAAAGTAATAAAAGCTGGAATGGGTATTTATCGCTAAACAATTATTTTAAACTTGGTGAAAGTTATGCAGAAGTTGTAAGATAATTACGTACAGAATATGAAAGAAAAAATTGTCCGTCAATTGTGGCCATTCGAAAAATTGTTGCAAAATTTGTGGTAACTGGTTCGGTAAAAGATGAAAAAAGCAAAATATACCATCGTATTGGTCGTTCAGAAGAAAATATTGCTGCTGTAATTGCTAGTGTTAATGAGAGATAATTCAAAAAATAAAGCCAGACTTTGGATTATGTCGTCAATTCGCTAATTGGGTAATACAAAAAAAAAACTTGAAAAAGCGAATTTTTCAACAAAGTTATCTTTGTAAATGAAACAAATTTTGAACTGGGTGGATTTGTAGACAAACAAAATTGTCGAATCCGGCGTGAAAAAAATCCACGAGAAATAATGGAAAAACCTAGGTCTGGTGTGGCTTTTGGGCTAGTGGAGTAATGGGACCGTATTTTTTTTTTAAAACGAAGCTGGTATTGCTGTTTCTGTAAATGGACCTCGATATCGGAATATGATTACGAATTTTTTGTTTGACAAATTGGAAGGTATGGATATGTGGTTTCAGTAGGACGGTGCCACATAGAAACAATTAATCTTTCGCGCGAACGATTTGGTAATCAAATAATTTCTCGAAGAGAGAACATTAATTGACCGCCTAGATCTTGAGATTTTTTCCTATGGGGCTATTTGAAGGCAAAAGTCTATGCCAACGATCCACAAACAAATGATGACCTAAGTACCTGAGGTACCTTAATAAAGTTAGTTTTATTATTTTGTATTGACAAAATTTAGATTGGAATTTATATTCGTTTTCCTTATACCAATCATCTTATTAGTTTTATACGTATGAAAAGCTTAAAAGCTTTTGCTGGATTTTGATGCTAAATTTACATCTTGATTGATAACAAGGAGGTCACTTACAAGATATTATTTTTCATTACTAAACTGGAATATTTGTACTATCATTTGAAATAAAAATTTAGATACTTATCAAATAATTAATATTTAATTAAAAATTTAAAAATCAACCTCAAATTGGAATACTGGTATATCTTTGGCCCTTTTCGCAAGGGTACTCAATGGCGATATATACTAGCTTCGCTTTTTTTAAACAAAAATTTCATTTTTCTACATCTATGGCGAGCCCAGGGTCCCTATTTCTGAATACGAATACGAACAAAAAATCTACGAATTCGTATCATTGGTATTTTTGAATACAAATATGTTTATTTACGAATGATGTACGAATTCGTGTAAGCATGATTCGTGACAAAATTTCCCTTATTTCACAATACGAATTCGAGCAGTTTTTGTTCGTTCATGAACGGATTTTGGTTCGATGACATAATAGCTAACAACACCAAAAATAAACAAGCAAAAAATGGAAGATGTACATAAGAAATTTATATTTTTAATTTTTAAAAAAATACAAATTGTTTTAATTGAAAATATTTTTTAATTAGCAAAATTTCACATATTTTATGTATTCACCAATTTGTTGACTAACTAGCGGGTCCCTCAATGCCGCAATCACAATAAACGAAATAAATAAAATCAAAATTTTACGAAATATGTAGCTTTGAATTTTTCTAGGTACAGATTTGTATTTGCTTTTATTAAATAAAATTATTTTATTTTGATATAAAATAATATTTATCCAATATGGAGCGGATTCGTTTTTATTCACGTAGCCAATTAAAAACTAAATTGAGGCCAAAAATTTGACATATTTACGTTTATTCTCAGTTTTACACTGTAATTTTAAGGATGTTTCACATAAAACAAAATTTCCCTTTGCCTACACTACAAAAATTAAAATAGGTCATACGTTCGTATTCAAAAATACCAATTAATTTTCGTTTCGTATACAAATTCGTATCGTATTCAGAAATATGGCCCCAGAGTTCTTTAAACAAATAATTTTTTTCTTATAGGTTTAAATGTCCAACAGAAAATACTGATGCGGCCAGAACTTTTTCCAGGTAAACAAAGATTTGGTAAAGCTTGAGTCGGGATAACTTTATGCATCAAGCGACAGATCTTTTGGTGGACGAACATAATGATACGAACAGCATAAGCGTAAATTCATAAAAAGGTTTTCCTGATAAGAAAAATGACGTTTTATCTCTGGATTGCTGATTTAAAGAAATCTGGCAAGGGATACGTGTCTTTAATTGATTCTTTCCTTATTTAATTCAAGAGCATCCTGAAACGGGCGAAGCCTGTTTCTTAAATTACGCGCTAAAGTGGAGAGTACTAACTGCCCTTGCTTTCCTCTACAACGTCTAATGATAGAATACTATTCGATTCATTAACTTGTTGAATTTGGATAGCGGGGTATGCAGCGTCCAAGAATAAAGTAAATTCCTCAAAGAGCAAGTTTAATTGGTATCGATTTTCCAGTGAGAATAGAGACTCTGGACAAATACTAAAAATGAATTAATTTCGAGCAAAAACGTCCCGAAATTATCGTCATATTAAAAGCCTTATCAATTACATTGTTTTGTCTAAAAATATTTTTTTTTTACATATGTCAATATTTGGAAAACTGGAGCCAAAACAGGTTTCTATTTACTAATATTCAGTCAAAATCGAACCGAAGTTGAAATAAACAGCAGGAACCGAACGGAAGCTAGAATGAACCCTTAAATTGTTTAAGAGGTTCCACAGCTTTGGATAGGGAGAGGCACGTCTAGTTACACAAAAATAAACTAAGCATCAAGGTAAATTAGAATCTAGGTAGATGACAAGGACCTAGCAGGCCCTGCTACCGAAAAAAAAAAATTCAGAGAGCGAGAGCAATTGCTCTAGCATGGATACCGTGGTTGGCTCACCGACTCATGGCACTTATTGGCCAGCAGAGGTTGATACCCAATCTACCTCAACAACAACAGAGGTCAGAGAGAATCTCGCGGGCCTGGAGCTCGAAACCAGAACAAGGCCACGCATTAGCGGTGCCGCAAGGAAGCGCCTGGCCCACTTAAAACAGTCAGGTATGCCTCACGATGTCGCCGTGGAGCAATGCCGAATGAAGATAAAAGACAGAGATCCAAATGTAACGAACAAGCGGAGCCGGTCAGACGGATCTACCCCTAAGGGTCTAGTACAAAAACGGGAGAAGAGGTCCAGCCCTCACCAAAGGGAGCCGAAGGTGCCCCCAAAGTCGAGGCGAGTGTGGGTCCTAGGAATACGACCGTACCCAGCTACAGCGAAACAACCAAATCAATCAGGTTGGAAATCATCGACCATGCCTTCGCAGATGTCAAGCTGGGTATTACCCAGATCTTGGAAATCCAGGATGCCATTATGGAAACAATGGCAGATGCGCCGCTAGACGGAGTCAGCCCCAACTTTCTGGGTTGCCGTACTAGGAACGGATGGCTCACAGTTAACTGTGCGGACGGACGAGGACAAGGCGGAGTGGCTTACAGCCGTCGTACCTAAACTAAAGCTATGGGAGGGGCAACCATCAAAGTGGTCAGGGAGGACGAGCTTCCTCGCCCCAAAATCTTTTTCATATACTTGCCACGCTATGGCAAGGAGACGAATGAGAAGATACTTCGCCGGTTGGCTAATCAGAACAAAAAGTTGAGAGGAGCGGACTGGAAGGTTGTGGCGAGGAAGGAGCGGGAGGGCGACCTCCTCCAGGTAACGAAGTCCGTTTCCCAAAAACGACGGATATCCTTAAAGGCTCCAATTATAGAGTAAATTGGATTATCGGTGCCGTAAACTTTCGCCCCAAGAAGAAGAGAGCAAGGCATGGGTGTACCACAAGAGCGGTCGTGCGGAGGAGACCGGAACCACCAAAGATGGCGGCGGCGAAAGACGTGGAACGCGCCAGAGCTGCCTCTGAGCATGGCAGGACGAATAGGCCTAGCACATCAGGTGTGACAAGGCCAAGACCGAGCCATAGCAAGAAGGGGAAAAACCACGGTCTGAGCCCAAGGGGTAGGGATCATGCACCATTAAACACACCACACATCCTTGAGATGTGTGCAGATAAATCTTCATCAATCCAAAGCGGCCACTTATAACCTAAGCCGCCTTTTCTTAATAGAGAACTGGGATATAGCGCTCATTCAGGAGCCGTGGGCCCACAATGGAAAAATCAAAGGTTTGCCGAGTAGAACAGGTAAGCTAATTTACAACACGGAAGTGGATAGGCCGAGGACAGCAATTCCTTGTCGCTCGACACTTAATATATTCTCCAATAATGAATTTATTTCCAGGGACATAACAGCGATCTCGATAGAGACGCTTTTACCCAAAGGAGGCCGAAGCACGCTCAACTGTGCTTCGGCATATTTTCTCGGGGACGAAGACGAGCCACCTCCAGAACCAGTACAGAGATTCGTTAATTACTGCACGACTCATCACCAAAAATTCATCATCGGTTGCGATGCAAATTCACACCACATAGTCTGGGGAAGTAGTGACACCAACATCAGAGGTGAGCAACTTTTTGAATTTTGTTTAACAAAAAATATAATTATTAATTACAAAGGGAACGATGCGACTTTTGTGAATGCAGTCAGGAAGGAGGTGCTAGATCTTACCCTGTCTGACATGGGTACCTCTGGTACAATTCTGGACTGGCATGTGTCAAAGAAAACATCCTTCTCGGATCACATGTATATCAGGTTTGATATTAAAACCCCTTCAAAACAAGAATCGGTAGTAAGAATACCAAAACGTACTAATTGGCCAGTCTATAATGAAAGACTTTATGATAACGTAACTGGTCTATAGACCAACAAAACGTTCCTTGGTGGAACCACACCCTGGAAACCAAAAGACGACATAGAGGTTCGTAAACTTTTTAACAGGGCCAAGAGGACAAACGATTGGACAACCTATCGAACGACTCTTACCCAGTATAACGTCGCTCTTAGGAAAAGCAAGAGGTCGAGCTGGAAAGACTTCTGTGAAAAAATATATAAAGTAAGGAAACCGAATGGAGAGACAACTACATCCAGAGAGGAAACTCTCGAATGCCTGGTGACAGGCCATTTCCCTTCCCAGAGTGTACTGTCCCCGGACGATCTAGTCTTAATGGTCAGGGGGAAATTCGAGACAATAGCGGAACGTATGCAATATGCCCTCGAGTTGGTAAGCGACTGGTGTATTGAGACGGGCCTTAGAGTAAGCCCCAACAATATTATTTGTACTTTCTTTACAAATCGAAGGAAAACAATTCTCCCACCTCTATCTCTAAATGGGGAAATTCTCCAAACGGCGACGGAGGTTAAGTACCTGGGAGTGATACTTGATCAGAAACTGACATGGAACCCGTTTTTAAAATATATCACAAACAAGGCAAATAGGGCGCATTTCACCTGCCAAAGAATGATTGGCAAAACGTGGGGTGTAAATCCCCAAATGGCACTTTGGTTATATTCAACCATCATAAGACCAATAATCTCTTATGCGGCGTTTGTGTGGTGGCCTAAGACAGAGCAAAGTGGTGCCTGCTCAATATTGGATATGATCCAAAGACTAGCTTGTTTGAGTGTAACGGGAGCAATGAAAACCTGCCCTACAGCTGCTCTTGAGAAGCTATTGGGCCTCTCACCACTATAATTACGCCTTAAAAGAGTAGCTGGTTTAAGGGCAGTCAATCTAAAAATATCATCTCAAATTAAAACTATTAGACCAGAACATAATAGCATCCTGGACAAATTGAATCTGGACGAGGAAATAATCCAACTATCAGATGTGATGGTTAAAACTATTGACTGCCGGAGGAATTTCACGATTGAAATACCCGACAGGGAACAAGCGGGAAGTATCATCTCCTCCTTACTCCGTCACGCCTCCATATGGTACACTGACGGTTCAAAATCAGGGGTGGGCACTATCGGGTATAATCGGGCCGGGTTTCGAACTCTGTATTCCATTGGGTAAAACCCCCACAGCTTTCCAAGCAGAGATTTGTGCGATCGAGGTATGTGTGCTTCGATGTCTCACAAAAAAATATAGAAAAACCGAGATTTACATAATCTCGGACAGCCAGGCGGCATTGCTTGCCTTAGGAGCATCTGTCTTCTATTCCAAAATAATCTGGAGCTGCTATTGCAACCTTCTAGAACTCAGCAGGGAGAACAATGTAACCCTTTTGTGGTCCCCCGGCCATTCCGATATACAGGGAAACGAGGTGGCAGACCGCTGTGCAAAAGAGGCAGCGGAGTGCCCTTTCCTTGGCCCCGAGCCTAGTATTGGTTACTCTAAGAGCCATCTGGCAAATGGCATAAGGAATTGGGAATAAAAACATACGAAAATATTCTGGGAGTCCTCCATTGGGATGAGACAGACCAAAAAACTATTAAGCTATGATATTAGACGTTTAGATCAGGCAATCAAGATGGATAGACAGTCTCTAAAATCCCTCACCTGGTACTTAACAGGACATAGCCCTTTTAATGGACATCTGGAGAAAATGGGAAAGTCCCCTACAGACCGTTGTAGATTTTGCAACCTGGAACATCCGAACATCTACTATTCACGTGTGGATGCTATAATCCATAAAAGACTTAAATTCCTTCATGCATACACAATACAGTGGCCTAACCTCGGCCCTTTAAATATGCATGAACTGGTGGCGTTTATCAAGGATGAACCTCCACTTTACGTGAAACTTTCTGGGGATGCACATAGACGTCAATGGTCGCGGAAAAAAAAAAAGGTAAATTGTAAGTTTGTCCAATCATTGAACGATATATTGAAAAATTATTGAAACGATGATATTCAAATTTAAAAAATGATTTATATTTTATTTTATAGTAAGTACATAAATCATCCGAAATACTGAACAAAATACATTTAATATTGTTTTCATGCCTCATAAAATGACACCTACTCGACAACAATCCAAATTTGTTAAAATAACAAACAATTCAAAAACTGAACTAATATAAAAGCGTCCAAAGTATAATTAAATTTTACAAATTTAAATTACCTGATATCTATACAAAACTATACACAAAAACACGCGACATTTTTAAACCAATGAAATGTAGCATCTGAATTTCTAATTAAATATTTGTTATTTCTTTTATCAATGCAACAATAGACAAGTTGAATAATTGAATTGGGAATAATATTAATGCAATGTCATTAAATTTTTTGTATTACTATTTATAATATTCCACACAATTGAAAGTTTTGATTAGTTTTTGTTGTAAAAAAAAAAAAAAAAATTGCAGTGGTGCAACAAAATTTAAATATTAAATTATTTATGTATAACTATAACTAAATGCATACCAACCAAGTTTTTTTGTTTTATTTTCTCATTACAATAATATTGAATTGATTACATTTTTATTTTGTTTTATTTTTAATTATTAATAATAATAATCGATTATTGAATATGATTAAAATTTAAAATGTGTTTATTCACTTATAGCTTTTGTGTAATTTGGTGTGATTTAATTACGTGATTTGAATTTTAAATTGCGGCATAATATGTTTGCTTTTTATGTGAATACGCATATATTATGCAGCCACCACACAAATTAGTGTTTTACATTTTGTGCTACTTTTGGAAAAAAGTGGATTCAAATGAGATTAGCAGCATTTAGGCCATTCTTGACATGAATCAAAATTAATTTTAACTTAAAGTTGCAGTTTTAAACGGAAATATGCTATTTAGGTATACTTATTACAAATAACAAATTTATGATTCAAACCTTTTATATTTCGTAAATATGTAGTTCCAGAAGTATCATCAGACTCACCTGAAAAATAAAATAAAAAATCGTTAAAATCACAGACAAGCAAAATAATACATAAACAACTAGCAGTTGTTTATCGCCTATCCTATAGTACAAGAGAGAGATTTACAAATCGCACGCAATTAAATCAATCGTAGGGAAACCTTTCATTATTCATCGCATGTAATTTGTATTAAAAAAAAAACTGGTAGGACTTTTATCGACGAGAGGTTAACGGAGCTTAATCAATTTATTCATGTATCTTTACAACCAATATTTTTATAATTCTAATTTTATAACTCACCTTCTAGAAATTTATAAAGTTTATATTGAGCAAAAAAAAAAAACCTATCGAGATATCATCATACGTGATTAAAATACATATATACCCACGTAAATACCATAAAAAATTAATAAAAACCTAAATTTGTTGGAAAAGTGAGAAATATTCCGCCCGCCCGCCAATACTTTATAAATTCAATTAAAATTTAATCGCACATCGAAAAGAAAAACACAAACAGGCAATTCATGTATCTACATTGCTAAGATATCAAAACATTTCGTGGAATGAATAACCAGTTTCTAAAATTGGAAATTTCGATATAAGAATACATAAGCACATACATGAATTAATTTGATTTGCGGTAATTTTTGTTTAAATAAAAATAGAGCGCTAGTGTTGTTCTTGTCGTCTAGACATAATATTTTTTCTTTTCGTTTGTTTTTTTTTTTTTTTTTTTGGTAATCAAATCAATTTAAGTTTTATTTATTTATTTTTTTGCATTAAGACACTTTCATTCGATGTTGATTGTTTTTCTCCTTAGTTTTGCTTGATTTTATTAGTTTCATTATTTTGTATTGACAGAATTTAGATTGAAATTTATATTCGTTTTCCTTATACCAATCATCTTATTAGTTTTATACGTACGAAAAGCTTAAAAGCTTTTGCTCGATTTTTGTGCAAAACAGAAAAGCTATAGGGTGATTTTATTCTTTTACGAGTGCAGATCTAATCGAATTCAAATTTCTTATTTTTCATTACAAGGTGCTAAATTTACAGCTTGATTCGCAAGATAAAATTGATTAGCTTAAATCCTTTTTACAAAAATTGACTGTTGGCATCATTACAATTTTCATTTAAATCTAATCTAAACTAATTCAAAATGATAAACTTAATTCAAACAGTGTACATACTTTTGTTTGAACTTGATAACCATTTTTTGTGAGATTGCATAGAGTTTTTTGTTTTGTTTTCCTTTATTGGACAATATCTTTCCTTTAAGGAGATTGGACAATCTATCTCTTTATTCCGGAAATTTATTGTCTTTTTATATTCTCGATCGGAGTATTTTATCCATTGATAAAATCTCACTTACATTACAATTAGTACGATTTAATAGAACAAATTATTTTACCTGTTATTGATTCAATTCATTAGAGTTTTTTAAAATTAATGTTTCTAGCTACATATGTAAGTATATCGAAAATCTATTTAGCAAATAAAAATGTTGTGAAGTTTTACTTTCCCTATGTATGGTAGTGAAAAGATTATTCACCATTCTTTTTGGATGAATTGTCAATTTTAAGTAAAACCTGACACTGAAACCCCTAATTTGTTCCCGTATTGCAACCGCAGGAAAATGTTCAAGTTGGTTCTATACCGTAAGTCCATGTAGGTTTTATTATTATTTCACAGAGCAGATGTTTATTTTGCATTGATAAACTTGACTTTCTGCATATGAGCCAATAGACTATTGTCGGTTTCATTCTCAATTGTTTTTTTTTCCATTCGAACATGACCTAGAAAAGTCACACAACTCAAAAAAATTAGTTTTTGAGATAATTCGTCAAAAGAAAGAAATTCGAACCAAGTGACACGACTGCAACTTGAAATATACGGAATAAGGCCGAAAAGCCGAATGTCGAAAAGCCGCATTGTTGAAAGGCCGAATGTCGAAAGGCCGAATGTCGAAAGGTCGAATGTGTCGAAAGACCGAATGTGTTGAAAGGCCGAATGTCGAAAGGCAGAATATCGAAAAGCCTAATTTCGAAAAGCCGAATATGTCGGAAGGCCGAATAGGTCGAAAGGCCGAATAGGTCGAAAGGCCGAATGTTGAAAGGCTTGTGTCGAATAGGCGAATGTCAAAAGGCCGTTTGTGTCGAAATTGATTTTAATTTTTCATCTTTTTATGAATGCAAATTTTCAAAATTTATGAAAACCGAAATTTATATTTTTATAAAAATTTTTGTATAAAAATGTTTAATAGTAAATCGCCTAAAATATTAAAATCTTCTTACGTTTTTTTTGTGATATAATTAAACAAACTTCGTCTGTTGTTGGGTGCACATCGGATGAAGCGTATTTATGTTTGATTATTATTTTATTATAAATTCAAAAATAAATTCAAAAACTTTTTAATTTATGCTAAATTAAGTTTGTGTGTTTTGTAAAATAGTGTATAATAATTATAACTCAAAAACATTATCCGAAATCAAATAATCAATCTAGAAACATTATAATTAAAGTTGTTGTAAAATATTCTAATATATATTTACTGTTTCTTGTTTTTTGTCAGTGATTAAACAAATTTAAAAAAAAAAAAAAATAGAAAAAATATGTCTTTGTGTGAAAAGTGTAATATTTCGGTACAACGAGATGACGTAAATAAAATTAATTGTCATCAATGTGGAGTATTACCAGTTTAAATAAACTTGAACTTGAAAACGTAATACAGAATAAGAAGCCGTTTAAATGTATAAAATGTTTAAATGTTAAAACCGGTAAAAATGAGATAAAATCATCTGATAATGAAATTTTACGAGCCATTGGTAATCTGAGTACAAAAATTGATGAGCAAAATCGAAAAATAGATGTTTAAAATAAAAATTTTGAGATAAATACCTTTTCAATGGAAACACGCATCAAAAAAATAGAGGAGTTGTTACTTAAAATAGATTGTTTGTCAAACGAAAATTTGGCTTTGAAAGCTGAGATTACGGAACAGAATTTAATCAATGATTGTATTGAGTTTCACGGAGTTCCATATAAGAATAGTGAAAGTGTTTCCACTATTGTTACTCAAATTCTACAAAATGGTTTACAAATGGATATTGATGAATCTGCTTATAAAAAATGTTATTGTATTAAAAATCGATCTAAAACCGATGCGTCTAGAATTCACGTACAACTTGTTTCAATTTCATTAAAAGATCTGATTATACAAAATAAATTGAAATATTTCCATTCGTTGACAACCAAACTTCTTAAGGACGAATCTAATAATCCAGTGGTTAGTACTTTGAATGCTACTAATGATAACATCTTAACAAACGCAAAATATCAACGAATCTTCATCGATGAGTGTTTGACTTCTGGTAAGAGGCTTTTACTAAATTTGGTGAGACAATGGAAGAAGGCAAATAATTTCCACTCATTGTGGACCTCAAATGGTGGTGGCTTAGGAAGGATAAAGGATCAAGGGTACATATAATTAACAGCGAAGATGATTTAAACAGAGTGAGAGTGTAAAATTTATTTGAGCTTGTTCTCTCTCTGTAGTTAAATTTAAATAATAGTTATAATCTCACTTCGTCTGTTAATTATATGAGCTTAGTTTCATCGTCAAATACTAATTCTAATGATAAGTGTGCTTTTCAATTTATTAATTCTAATTTAATTTTGCAGAATATCCGTAGTTTAAGGAAGAAACCTGCTGTTGGCAAATATTGATGCGTTAAAGAAAGATATCCAAATTATATTTTTAACTGAAATATGGATTGACAGTCATGAACTCATGAATTATTCATTGGATGGTTACGCTTTTTACGCTAATTGTAATGACGAGTATAAATCAGGTGGAGTTGCTGTTTATGTGAGTGATACTTTACAACATAAAATTTGTTGTCTTAATTTTTCCTCCGCGGATGCTTTGAAAGTGATAGTTAATATTAATGATGTGTTGTTCTGTTTTGTTTTAATATATCGACTCCATTCTGTAAAAGTTGAAATATTTCTTCATGAGTTATCTGGATTTCTTGAAAATGAAAACGCAAAAAACTTAATCATATTAGGAGACATGAATATTGATATATTAAAAAAGTGTAATTTAACAGATGATTACCTATATCTATTATCTTCTTTTGGCCTTGAGTCAATGATTAATGTTATCACACGTAGTGCATCGTCAACTTGTATTGATCATTTATTTGTGAGACTTCTTAGAAAAAGTAAAGTAATGGTGCTTGCTAAAAGAACTAATTTAGATATTTCTGATCATAACAGTATTATTATTGACTTACGGTTTGAAGTAGCAGTCAAAGCAAGAACTAAGTTTTTAAGTAATAAATTCAAAAAAATAACAAATTATTCTCAGTTGCAAGAAAAACTTAAGGTTGTTGACTGGTCTGATGTTGTAGCTACTTCAATGCCAAACATCGCTTTTGATTTGTTTCTTGAGAAACTGGATGGTTTAGTTGACAACTGCTCCAGTATAAAACGACTACGGACATTAAGCTAAAGCCTTGGACGTGTAGCGGTTTGCTTATTAAAATACACGAAAGGAATAAGAAACTTAAATTTTAAAGACACATCCTAACAATGTGATAACGTTAAATACCTTAAAGTCTTTAAACGGTCGAATAAAAAAGTTGATCCCAATAACAAAAGATAAATACTATATAAATAAATTCAATAATGCTCGTAATATTAAACAAAAGTGGGGAGTAGTTGACGAATTAATGGAACAAAACAGTAACAGTAATTTCATAGATTCTATAGAATTGATTCTAGGCCTATTCCACTAGCACATTTCCACTAGACACAATTCCACTGCACACAATTCCACTGGCACTATTCCACTTGGCACAATTCCACTGGGCACAATTCCACTTGGCACAATTCAACTTGCACAATTCAACTTACACAATTTAACTTTTTGATAATCAAACGCATTTAGGATGGCAAATCGCGCGCGCGATTTACCATCCTAAATGCGTTTGATTATCAAAAAGTTAAATTGTGCAACTTAAATTCGTTTAATTATAAAAAAAGTTAAACTTAAAAGCTACCTGAAGAAAGAACTACGAATGTTAAATTTGAATTAAACGAAAACACGAATTGCATGCAGTGAAATTCTGTCTAGTGGAATTGTGGTAGTGGAATAAGCCTAGAATCGTAATAACTACAGCAACAGAAATATTTTTTACCATTGCTATCTTCACCATTTTTTTGAAAGCTATCCCCTGGTTTTATTATCAATTAGCTTTTTTACACAATGCAATTTTTATTAATTTTAAATCCATAGTTATAATTACCTTCGTAATTATGTTTCAATCACACCAATAAAATATTAAAGTGTGTGTTTGCGTTTCATTAGTGTAACTGTACAAGTTATAATGCAAGTTAAATTGTACAAGTTAAATTGTTCCCCAGTCGAATTGTGCCAAGTGGAGTTGTGCCAGTGGAATTGCGTCCAGTGGAATTGTGTCTAGTGGAATTATGCTAGTGGAATCGCCCGGCTACCATAGAATTGAATGGACTCGTGATAAATGATATTAATCTACTATCAAATATTTTTAATAACTTTTTCGTAAGAGTACCTCATGAGTTATTGGAATTAAATCTTGAGAGATTTTCAGTTCAAAATGATTTATGTAACTCCTATGTTTCGTCTACATTATGTTTGTCTCCTACATCTGAAATTGAAATTAGTGATATACATAGTTGGATCTTTGAAAAATTCTTATTCGATCGGTTTTGGTCAGTTCTCTTCGATCTTAATAAAAAAAGTATTACCTGAAATAAAGTATGTTCTTGCAAGTATTTTTAATTCTTGTCTTGTAAATGGAATATTTCCATCCGACATGAAACGTGGCTTAGTCTTACCACTCTTTAAAACGGATTCACTCGAAATTTTAATAATTATAGGCCTATTACATTACTTAGTGCGTTTTCCAAAATTTTTGAGAAAATTATCAAAAATAGACTTGTTGACTTCCTAGAAAAAATTAATTTTTTTGATCAAAGGCAATTTGGCTTTATGAAGAATAAAAATACAGAGGATGCGCTATTGAATTTCCTTTCACCATTACATTGTCGATTAAATGAAGGATATAAATGTGCTGCTCTTTTTCTAGACATTTCAAAGGCTTTTGATACCGTCAATCACGCGCTATTATTATCAAAGTTGTATGATATTGGAATACGTGGTGTAGCTTACGACCTGTTTAAATCTTACATTATGAACAGATCTCAATGTGTGAAGATCAATGATGTAGTAAGTAAACAACTGATAGTTGATATTGGTGTACCACAAGGATCTGTGCTAGGACCAATATTGTTTTTAGTTTATACAATGTCAATTTTTAAACTTAAGCTAAAGGGAAGTATCACGGCTTTTGCTGATGATATTGCCTTATTATACTCGGAAAACAACTTTGATGATCTACAGCTTGTGATGAATGAAGATTTGATTCAACTTAAAAATTGGTTTACAGTTCATCAAATGGTACTAAGTTCAAAATCTAGATACAAGACTTTCAATATTGGTTTTACCTATAGTGCTAATTTAAATATAGTGTACCACTCATTTGATTGTATTTCGAACTCCTCTTGTCATAAGAACTGTATGACTATTGAAAAAGTTAGTTCTTTTAAATATTTAGGGGTCACGTTGGATTCTAAATTGAATTTTAAAAATCATGTAGATAATGTAAAATTAAAGTTACTACCGGCTCTTCGTAAATTTTATTCTTTTCGCGTTATTTGTGATTCTGCTTTTATGAGGAGTTTATATTATGCATTGGTTGATTCTCACTTGCAATATGGAATATCTTGTTGGGGTGGTATTTATTTTGCTGCACTCGACAAACTAATTAAAGCTCAAAAACATTTTTTAAGAGTGATGTATTTCAAAAATAGAACAGAACCATCATATCCTTTATTTTTAAATAATAACATACTTCCCTTAAGGCATCTTATCGATGTTTAAATCATGTAGTATGGTATACCATAGTTTACGTAAACGCAACAAATACCACATTCCGTTTGCGACTAAAGAACATTTCAGAAAGTTCTTCGTATATTCTGCACCTAGGCTTTTCACCCAAATACCAGAGGATATTAAAAATATAAACGATTACGTAATCTGTTTCTTAAACTCTTAAAATCTGGGCTCCTGTCGCAGTGTGAAGTTGAATCCATATTTAAAGTGATAAAATAAATATTTCGAAATATTTTTTATTTTTTTTTTATTTATCGGTTTGTGCTCAATTTTAGTTGTTATTCTTCCACCTCTTGAACATTTTATTGACTATGTTAATTTTTTGTTATTTATTTATATTTAGTAATTTTTTTTTATATTAATAATGATTTTCATTTATCTTTTTAATTTGTTGCACCCCAACAACTAAGTAAATATGTTAATTTTATATAGGATTTGTTTTAAGTTTGTCTCGTAGCTCCAGCACATTACTTACAATTTGGAGTCCACTATTACAATTTTTTTATTATATTGTCAAATTTTTAAGCTGTAATAATGATCTTGTATTTTTTTCAATTAATAAAAACTTGGTTTAAAAAAAAAAAAAAAAATTGAATATTAATTAACTATAATAAAAAAAGAAAAATAAATAAATTTTTTTTTCCGACAAAATTTGATCACATTAATACGCTACATACCCAGGATTTATTAGCAACTATTTTCAATTTATTTAAAATCATTTTACATTTAGAAATAAATTCAATGGTTTTAAATATTAATTGAATCAATTATATAAGTGAAAGAAAATAGGTTAGGTATAATATCTCGACAAACGTTACTTATATCGAAATCAAAATCTCGAAATCTAAATCTCGAATTTCGAAATATCCAAATTTTAAAATCTCGAATGATCTTAAATCCCGAATAATTAATATAATTGGCGGCGCCGCTAATAACTTTACAAAATTATATAAATTAATCGGGATTCGAGGTCATAATTAATGATTATTTTTACATGAATTTATCCAAAATCATTTACTGTTTATATTTTTAAAAAAAATGTGTTATTCTTATATACTGGTTTGCAATAAAACATAAATCAGTCTAGTTGAGAAATTATAGTGACAGTTGTTCCACATAAATGAAATTAATTATATTATATTTTCTAATAAAAAATATATTATTTTGTAGGACAAACATCGACGTTCGAGTAGTGCAATCAAATAAAGGCAAAGAAAAATTGTTTGTTGATGGCTATGCCTATTTAGTAGAAAAAAAAATTAAAACTAATTTTTTTTTGGTGTTGTTGTCAGAAAAAAACAAATCGGTTAAAGGAAGAGCTATTAGTACAAAAATTAATAATGAAACAATATTATCAAAACCGCCATAACAGCATAATCATAGTCCTAATTCCTGAGAAGCTGAACTGTGCCGCGCTAATTCCGCAATAAAAGCCGTAGCTAAAGATTCCGACACCACTCCATCTGTTATCATTAGAGATTCAATAGTGCAAACATCCGCAGAATTCAGGGGGTATTTACCTTCAAAAAATGCACAGAAAGTCAAAATTCATCGAGCTAGGTACGATCACTTAACTGAACCAAAAAATTTAGAGGACAACTAAGATACTGTGAAGGTGAATTATTCGTATTGAAAGAGTCAGAGTTCAACAACGAGAAGATAATTATTCTTGGAACAAACTTCAGCCTTCAAATTTTGTCTGAGCCGGACTGTTTGATAATGGACGGGACATTTTACGTAGTGCCAATAATTATGCGACTATTCACAATACACGGAAATATTGAAAACGAGTGGGTTCCCCTTATATTTTGTTTGATGAGTAGCAAAATAAAAAGTTGTTATTCTCAATTCTTTTATGAGCTTTTTAAGCTGGCTTGGGATAGGAATATTAAATTATCACCAATCAGAATAATTTCCTATTTTGAAAAAATATTAAAAACGCTGCTCAAGAATACTTTCTCTCAACGGATTTCCGCGGGTGTTTATTTCAAGTCAAATAGCATCTTGTTTCCAAATATGGCACATCCGAAATATTTAGCTTGCAGGTCAGAATGCTAAAAAGTTTAGCATTTGCACCAAGTAATGAAATAACTTATTATTTTAAATTATTTTATGATAGTGCCACCGACAGACATAAAACGAAGAGCTTATAAACCGCAATATGACCTCGAGTTTTGGTCTTTTGCTGATGCAGTCACTGAGAATTTTCCTCGTACTTAAAATTCTGTAGAAGCATGGCATCGACGGCTAAATGTTATTGTGTGAAGAAAAAACGTCGGGGTCTATAACATTATAACACACCTTTCAAAAGAATTAATAATTTCAAAACATAATATCGATGTCAGCAATATTCTAAAATTCGATATTATAAAACTGAATCAAAAATGTTGGTCAATATTTTGTATATTCGATATTTTAATTTGGCGAGATTTTCGCACTATCCTAAGGAAAATTTAATGAAAATTCGACCTTTCGACCCATTCGGCCTTTCGACCGAATCGGCCTTTCCACACGTTCAGCCATTCGACCCATTTGGCCTTTCAACACTTTCGGGCTCTCGACACATTCGGCCATACGGCTTTCGGCCTTTCGACATTCGGCCTTCCGACATTCGGCCTTCCGATCTTTTCGGCCTTTCAACATTCGGCCTTCCGACATTCGGCCTTTCAACATCGAACGAAATATTTTAGGCAAATTAAAAACAAAATCTTTTTATTACAACAATCTTATTATTTTAAACAATAACATAGTAAAAACAGTGCACAGAATTATTCAAAAAACATTTTAAAATATATAAAATAAAATAATTGCGTCTTTCTATTTTGTAGTATTCGTCTGTCGTCAAAACAAACGACTAAGAGAATCGCAAAATTGATCTGATGTGACTATATTCATGAAAAATGACGTGATACGACTATGAGAATTGGGGTGTTCATATTTATTTTACAAAGCAGGAGAAGGCTTAATTTTCCAATCTTCCTTTTTTCGACGCCCATAGAGAATAGTGTGGTAAAATCGAAATTAGCACTTTTTTTTGCTCTCCTGAAAAATTTGAAATTTTGAGTTGTGTCACTATTCTTTGTCACGTGCGATGTGTTTATGCCATGCTAGACTTTCCAATACCTAAATATTTCGCTTCATCAGTTCGAGGTATATCTTGGTTATTTTAATTCGCCATGTTTCATCCTTACTTGAATACTGTTAATATTCTTCTGCAAAACGTAAATTGCTTTGTTGGGGTCTTTTTATAATAAGAGTAATGTCGTGTGGTCTGGTTATGTTGTGATAGTTAGTTGGTTGCCTGTAGACAGGATGGTAAAATAAATGTATTTTTTAATTTAAATCAATTTTTTATTTTAAACTATTTTCGCCGATTATTTGTAATTTGCTGGATCAAAGAATTATAAATTTTGCGGGAAAATTTGAACGGCTTTTGTTATTATATTTTAAATCACACAGTAATTCATTTCCAACTATAACTACGTACAAATAAAAAAAATGGCGGTTTTCAACAAAAAATTTCAACACAAGAATTTTAATTAGTTTTTTAATATCAAATTATTTACACAGAAAGTAGAAACAGAACGTGCAGAATTCTGCGTGTAGCACAGCAAAATAAATTTAGGCTGCGGTCGAATTCTCGGGTAAATCATTTACCACGGTAAATGTAGATTTTTAGTATTCGTTTTTTGTTAAATTATGCATTTTTTTTTATTTTATGCTCGTTCAATTTTTATAACAATAAAAAATAAAGTATCTAAACGTGAAACATTTATCATTTTTTGTTTCGATTAGCCTCCATAAAAAAAAGGTAAATGCATCTGCCAAATTTAGGGGATTTACCCAAGAATTCGACCGCAGCCTTAGAAAACATTACTTCATAAGGAATGAAAGAACGATGCATGTTGTCTCTATTTCGAATTTCACTGGAAATTACTCACAGCTGACAACATAAGAAAAATACAACTCAAAATGTTTACCTACTACGCGGTGTACTGTTTATTGTTTTCAAAAATTGTTGACAGTACATACAGAAAATATTGAGCCAAGGTGGAGGAATCCTTTATTCATTTTGTAAAGCAACATGAATTTATTTAAAACAAAAAACATTATAATTATAAAAATATTTATTTACGACAAGAAATTCTCTGAATTATCCAAAATATTAGGAATATCAAGTAAGTAACGTTTTAGTTTACACAAACATCACACATACACATTATAAATACAATGATGTGCACAAAAATTGGTCAAACATATTTTTTTACAAATTGGAGTTTCGGTTGTTAAAATTACAAAACATTATTCCACATCTCTCTCGTATAAGAAACGTGTTCCAGGTCCAGGACCCACAGTAAATTGTTTTTGACTGTTTTGGTTTGAATCGTAATGCGAATTCTGGGCCTCTGCTTTAATCAGACTTCTGTTCACTAAGCTTGATAAAATTCGTTTGCCCGGTGCTCGTTCAAGATCCCCTATTATGTCCTATGGCGGTAGGCGTAAAAGTAAACTAATTGTTTAACCAATGTTTTTGCACAGAACTTGCGAATATGTACCGCTGTAATAAAAGCAAAAGGCGGTTCAAAAAAATATAAATATTAAAGATATAATTTGCATAAACCAATAAAGCACAAAAAAAAATATTTTCTTTATTCCACTACATACACGCCTTTCAGCAGAGCATTCTAGAGAATAGAGCCATGATCATCATGACGTATTTTTAGAGGCATTTTTAGTGGTATAACTTTTCACTGATTTCCTTAGGAATCCACAGTAAAAATGATGTTTTTTAACCAAGTTTTTCAATGGAAAACGTAAAAATATTATAAAACTTTTATATAAAACTTTAACAACAATATACAAGAACTTGCTAATACTTGCTAAATTTATCTTTAGTTTTACTAGTGTACGTCAGATGTCTAAAACGTTTACAGAAAAATACGAAAAAAAAATTATATAATCACAAAACTGTCACACGTACTTAATATTTTGTGAATTTGATGGGTTGGTTATTTTTGATACATTTTTCCAGAAGATTTTTTAATAATTTTGCCACTTATCAGATCATGCCCTGGTGCTTTTCATGGATCAATATTTTCTTTGATATTCTTTTCTACTTGTCGCCACTTGTATTAAATTGACTGGATTTTCCCGGCTTCTGCATCTTCAAGTACCAATTGCACATATATTGATCCATTTCTACGACGTTGAATTGAATACAGGCCGTAAAGACATTGTGTCAGTTAAGTAAAAGCTTAAAATGTTTCACCGGAGTAGTCTGTTTTATAAAGAAAGCTTCTCTCTAGCCTCTTGATTTATTACGCATTCATAAATTACTTTTTTTGCATGTGCGAGTATGTGGCTAATTTCTTATGATCTGATAATATTTTTATAAAGAGTGAGCTTAGTACTAGATTTCCCGCTACTATTTTGGGCAAAAACTACTTTACGTAAGCTTCCCTTAAGGTATCTTCCGCGGGTATAGGCGCGGTCTTATGTGGCTACCACAAAGTCCAATATCTCCATATGTAACGTCCTGCTTTTTCCTAGCTTTGTAAGCTGACCGCCGTTTTTCTTATATAGTATATCAATCGGAATAACGACAGCTGGGAGTGCAATAGCGTCAGTTGATACAGTTCTGTTCCTGTTATTTCAAATAGTGTGACCCTTTGAGCACATGTTAGGTTCTACTGTGGTGGTAATTCATTATGCCAGCCCACCTAGCACATGTGATGGGCGCTACAACAAGACCTTAATAAATCATAGGGAGAGGAGGGGCTTGCTTTAGACCCAATGTTAATTAGGTGTTTTCCACCTTCTGCTACCCTCTTAACGTTAAAAGTCAAACCGACCCTTTCATCAAAATCGACTACTAGCATTAGACCGTTTTCACTATCTTGATTGATTTTCTTGCTGTTGAGTAATTTCCACTTCGAAGTTATCGAGGCCTGGTGCTTAACCTATTTTCACTGACGTAACGGCCGACTTTGTTTCGCCACTATTAAATAGTTCCTTATCGTGTATCGATACTTTGATTACGGTACTAAGAAATTTTGTACTCGATACTTTTAGGTTTTTAAAAATTCCTGTTTGTTAAACAAAATTTCTCAGAAACGAAATATTTGGGTTCAAGGGGGAAATCGATGGTTAAATTATTGTTGATGACCTTAAACTTACTTATTTATAGAAGGTCATGTCAAGCTCATTTTTTGGCAGGACAACAAGTTGGCCAATTCAGGAGCATCAAAAATAATTTAGTTATGTTCACCTCAAAATAACCAAAATCCACTGATTATTTTTGCTTTCTTCCTTTATTTTCGAGATATTTATAGACTCGAAATAAGAAACTCGAATTGTAATAGCATTAGCTGATAATAAAAAAACTTACAACAGAGAATTCTGAAAATATACAGAATTAGCCATATACGAATAAATCGAACTCAAAATGATTGGAAGAATATTCCACTAATTTCGATGATGTGCCTCAAGGTTCCTCGCCTACAGGTGTATAATTTCCTCAAATATAAGCCGATTTACATCTTCAGGATTTATGACCTTTGTGCTTTACCTCCTTGCAGTCCGCTACGAAATACGTCTTTCACCAGATTTGCAAATTACAGACGAGAGTACAGCATCTCGGATACCAGCCAAATTTCGTAATACAAATGTAAGTATAGGACTCTTTCCTTGCAGGATGGATGCGGATGTTATTGAAGGAGCATTTTTGGTTTTTATTTAACTATGTCTTTAAAGCTCCACTGGAAAGTCTGAAACTGTTAGAAAGTATAAAGAAAAATATAAGAATTTGATTGGGAAATCTCTAAAACCATGCACTTGTTTAGAACAGAAAGTAACCAATGTTAGGAAATGAAAATGTAAACATGTAAGCCGCCAATAATCTTATTGCCTATGATATCTCTTTTGAAATACAATATTTTGTTTGGGAGAAGGTGTGTATACACAAGTATATTATGACCTAAAATCATATCTTTTGGAAAACCTAAATATGGAGATGAAGAAGCTTGGAATTCTGCATTTCCGTGACAAAATGAACTTTACTCGACCCAGGCCACCAACACTCAAAGTCTTAACATTTTATACAGTGATTTTAAATAATATTATATTGCACACACAGTAATCAATATTCCCATAAGCGAAAACGTTACTTCGTAAGTATAGCGGAGGCAAAATGTGGTTCAACTATTGACATAAAATCAAAATTCAAATCCATTTTCATAGGTGGTTTAACCCTCCAATGAAGTAAATCTAATCTTGTCTAATTACCATTCAAAATTAAAGTAAAATTAGCTTACACAGAAATAGAGCTGTGTGAATGCCGTGAAGAAGAACAATTGTAAGAGAATTTGGCTGTATTAAGTATAATTCGCTAATACAACCTGCACAGTACATTCTGCACACATAGAATGTAAATTGTGGTACAATCAGTCCAGTCGCCGCAGCCTGATGAAAATGATCTAAATCTTGAATTAATATTTTTGTATGTAGCATGTTTTACAAAGGTTTACCAGGAAAAAGCCTACATTATTTTTATTAACCTGGCAATTATTTGTCAAGGTCATTTTCCAAAATAGGTTAGGTTTGTATTCGAGAAAATTAGAATGACCATATTAATGGCCAAGGTCAAATTGCGGTCAATTGATAAAACTCACCACTTTGAATAAAACACGTAATTTTTTTTTTGTCATTTTTAAAATGACACGAAAATGCAAATTTTATATTATAATTAAACAAATTTCTGTGCTTTCTTTCAAGCTCATAAATCAAAATTTTAATTCATTTCTATCCACTAATTTATTTAAACAGTGTATCATCATTGTGATTAAGAAAAACAACAACGAAACACAAAAATGTTTGTTATATCTCTCACAAATTAAATAACTGAAAACAAATTTGCGTTAAAAAACTTAATAAGATTCACCAAAAAAAAAACTTTTATCAGATATTCTAATAGAAAAAGCAAAAAAAAAATATAATAAGAATAATAAATTTTCGAATAAGAAGAAAACATAAAAATTAACTTTCAAATTTTAGAAATTTTGATTAAGATCACAAAAATTAAATTTATTTTGCTTTAATTTTTTTTTTTTCTAATTTGTTTCGCTTCTTAACAATATTCGTTTGTTTTTGTTTTTAAGAAAATAATAAAAATTATATATTTATTTTACAGCATGAATCACAAGGTTAGAGAACAAGATAATAAAATAATAAAATAAAATTAAAAAAAAAAAATCAATAACAATGTGAATTTTACATGAACGAGAGATGATGAATTTCTTTGAATAAAATAAAAATTGCTTTGTGATAAGAATCCTGACGTCTGAATTACGAGATTTATTTATACTTAATACTACGTTGAAGAAGAGTGATGTATTTGTAAAGCTTATAATATTATCCGCTCGTTGATATGCAAATCACGACCTCGTATTTACTTTAGAGATGTTGTGTTTTATTTTAATACGGTACGCATAATGCATATTTATCATGATATGGGAAAGTATAGCAAACATCTTGTACGTAATACTGTGTACGTACGACATAAAATGTTACCGATTTACTTACAAAGACGTCGCACAGCTACGTGGTAGTGTGAGAGAAAATGTTACTGTCAGATTTTGTTTTTCGTCTAATTTAATTACAATTTTTCTATCGTAATCGCGGGATTAGTACACTTTTTACAATTAGATCTCATAATCTTAACTTTCTAAATTTAGAGATAATAATCATTTTACTGCCATTATGTCTACCCTTTTCAGAAATTTGTTTTTATTTTTATTCTTTTTTCCATTTACGGTATTTTCAAATGAAATCATTAATTTTATTTATGTACCGACAAATTTTGGTTTGGATTGCCATATGGTTTTAACTGCGAAAATATTGCAGATTTGAACAGAGAAATTTGGTGCGGTACATGTCTAGCGATTTTAATTAAAATGTGTCCTCCTCAATTTGACGCAATGGTTGAATATAAGAAAATAATTAAAATTAATTACTAGAACAAAATCTATCGAGAACATCCTTCTTTTTTATGCATAATTATATGTCAGAAGCAGCCAGCGTTTTTTTTTTTAGTTATTTACACAATAAAGTTTATTACCAGCAATTCGTTATTTTGCAAAAATCTACTTCAACTTTAATGTGATTTTCTAAATTTTAATTTCAATTAAATTTTATTCGATATCTTGTTAATTGTTTATTGTAGTTAATGTACGCAAGTATATACATAATAGAGATTACACGAACTAATTAACTCAAATTAAAGTAAAATTGGTAAAATTAAATTAAGTTATAGAGGAATAGAACTGTGCCTCAGTGTGATGAAGAAATTTGGGTGTGTTAATATCATTCGTTAATACAACTTATATACAGTAAATTCCCTATTTACAATATAAAGAATGTAAATTGTGATAAAATTAGTCCAGTCGCCTAGCTACAGCCTGTTGAGATTGATTTTTTTCATAATCACAGGATTCATATAATCAAATAAGTTTGTTGCTTAAGGGTATTGCTTGAACGAAAATTGAAACCAATTTGAGATTATACACGCTTCCCTTTCTTACCAACGTTCCATCAAGTGATTTGTAGGGTGACACCAATTATATTAAATCATCCGTGCGCTGAAGCATTTTTCAGAGCCTTTTAAAAAGGGAGGATCCCACAGGCACGTGGGTTTTTAAAAAATGTATCTCCTTTTACCTTCTTTGTCTTTTAATACAGACATAAGAGATACTTGTAACATTAAGACAGCAGTTGTATGTAATTAATTGCAACCTATAAAATATTTGATTTTTTTTTTTTACTAAAATCTTCTTTCTTCTTTTCCAGAATTATTTCGAGATACTGCCTTTCGATTTTTTTTTTTTTTTTTTTTTTTTTTTGATAATTTGTGCCATTCGGACCTTTCTTTCGAGAAAACGGGATGCTTCCTACAAAATACTATAGTTTGTAGAAAAATAAAATCCGGCAAATGAATTCCTCAAGAGAGAATAAATCTATGCAAAACAATGATGATGTAGACCCGTCTAAAGTTAGATCCCTTCCTTTTTTGATATACTATAAGGCTTTAAAACAAATATAATGCATTGCACCACGAATTTGAAAATAATAACCCAATTTTGTTGCTCGTGAAAAGATTGGCTACCTTATCTAGAAAAAAAAAAAATACAGAAAGTAAAAAAAACAGAAAAAAAAATTCAGAAAACTAGAATCCAGATACATAATTATCAAAGTGCGGCCCAAATTAAAACGAAAATTTATAAAATGTCTATAAAATTGAGTTTTTTCAAAAGAGGTCTTAATATTCGTGATAATGGAAATTGTTTCGTCAAACTTTCAGACACAGATCAAAGGAGTTTTATCGCTCATATCGCTTCTACTGATAGTTCTACCACAAATGTTTGAAGCTGTGTTGTGGTTGGCTTAATTCGTTGGGTTAGAATGGCATCGACGAATGTATTGGAGCCGTCGGATTGAAGTCGGTTAATGCTTCGTCAATCTTCCAGACACAGATCAAACAAGTTTATTCGGTCATATCGCCTCTACTGATGAATGTACTTCAAATGTTTCAAGTGGAGATAAAGGTCTAAAAATGCCTCCTATTAAATTGAATTTTTTTTATTTATTTTAAACAAAATATTTTTTCTGGATTTGTTTTTTTGTAATTTCTCGATTTTATTCGGAATTTTGTTTTTCTGGATTTTGAAATTTCCGTATTTTCTTTCAGGCAAAAGTAGTTAAATTACAGCGCCATATATGTATCAATACAGTAAACTTTTCAGCCCAAGTAGTAATTAGTTCATTTGAAAACTAAAATAAGATTGTACAGAAAAAATAAAAAAAAAACATTTAATTTCTAATTTAGTTAACCCCGAAAAAATTCGAACTGCTGAATTTTAGAAAATGGGATTTTGAAATTAGGGCTTTTCAAAATTAATATTTTATGACCTATGGGATTTTGTGCATTATCGATTTTGAAATCTGATCGGGGTTTGGCCGAATTTTTATTTTTGTAAGAACATTTTTAGGCTAAATTTCTTTTTGTTTTTTAAAAAATAAATATATTTAACATATAGAAATAGGAATTTAGGCCTAATATTATTTTAGGTCGGTCGAGTTTCCAAAACAAAAGGTAATTGGGCCTAAACTAAATATAGAAAATTCGACCCAACAAAACTTTTCCGCTCTTGTATTCTCCTCTTGTCCTATAAAAAATGCTTATAAAAAAGTGGGGAGAGAGACAAAATCCCGAGAGTCAAAATCCCGAGGGTACAAAATCCCGAGAATTTCAAAAAACCCCGAGAGAGTACAAAATCTCGAGGGTACAAAATCCCTAGGATATGTAATCCTGAGGATACAAAATCCCGAGGGTACAAAATCCCAAGGGCACAATATCACGAGAATACAAAATCCCGAAGATACTAAATCCCGAAGATATTAAATCCCGAAGATACTAAATCCCGAAGATACAAAATCCGCAGGGCGCAAACCTATGAAAATTCCCAAATCTAGTTGTTGCACATTTGGTGCAATTTTCCCTTGATTTAAATATGTATACACACAAAAATCGAACATCGAAAATAATGATGGTTACAATGGAATCGTAACGACGATATCCCGCATTTTAAAATCGCGCCCAAAAAAAATCCCGATTTTAAATTCCATATTTTTCATAATCCTACTTTAAAAACCCCGGTTCCACAAAAATAAAAACCCCGTTTTGACTTTTATTTTACTTTAAATTAAAATTTTCCTTCACCAGAAGGTGGCTGTGCTCGGGACTACGGGATTTTGTACCCTGGGGATTATGTGAGGCCGTGATTTGTAAAACTGGTTATATCCATTTTTAATAAAAAGCAAGATGGCAGTCACTTCTAAAAGATAATTTATAAATCTATTAGATTCCGGTGGAATAATTCGACAAAACTCATTATATCCTAGGTTTAATTGAGGTTGAAAACTGACATTATTTGCAAAACTCTCTATATCCATCAATCTTTTTTTTTTCAAAACTTGTTATATCCTAAAGTACCCTTATTTCATAGAAAAACTCATTATATCGAGTATCCGTCCGTTATAGAAGGTAACAGATTTTATGTTTTTTTGTCTTAAAATTTTGTAGTACCTAATTACCTTTTCAATAATTTTAGTAAGTTTAATTACAAATTTATTAACAACAATTTATTGATTACAAATTTATTAATTACCTATAATTATTTAATGGATAATTCTATTGTGGAATAATCACATTCAGTGAGAAAAACAAGAAAAAAGAAACTGAACAGAGCTGGATGGACACGTGAAATTGAAAAAGCTGCTCGGTAAGGTTTATTAATTAATTATGGTTAATAATAATTTTTCTTCATTTTTAATTAGTCAATAAGATCAAATTAATTAATATTTTCTTCATATATGTGTTGGCTTGATTTTTCCGACACAAGGCTATAAAACTTCCTCAGAAACCTGACTGCGTTCACAAGACTAAGGGAAAAACTTTGCAGTGTCAGAGGGTCTTAATGCAAGAAATACTCCACTTCCATGACGCATTCTATTCATCATCAATCAAGGCAACTTCATTGTACGATACACATCTAGTGAACCTCCAAAAAGAGCCAGGAGCGTTTCAAAAAGGAACCGCGGTATTTCCATGAAATATTTTATACCAACCAATAAAGGTAAATAAGAAGTATGCTCTAATGCCTTCTTAAAAATTTTGAACATATCTCGGTTCCGTGTTCAAAATGTTAATAAACAAGTTGGCAATACTCATGAAAGAAGAAGGAGGACAGGAGATTAGAAAAATATAGTGATAAGCTACCAGCTGTACAGGATTTCATAAAACGCTTACAATTCGTAGAGTCGCATTACACTCGAAATTCTTTCTAAACAAATTATGGACTTCTTATAATGATACAGTAGATGAAAATTTAAAAGTTCGGTACAACTACTTCCGGAACATTTTTCATTATAATTTTGATATAAGTTTTAAAAGTCCTGCCACTGAAGCATGTTCAGAATGCATCAGACTAAGACAAGAAATTCAAGGAAAAGTAGGAGCAGAAAGGTGCAATTCATGGCAAAGTTATCCGTACACAAAGCCAAAGCAAAAGCTTATTATTCTTCTAAAAGTTGAAGAGGAATCCACAGTAATGAAGCTCTCCTACGACTGCCAAAAAAATTTGGTATTGCCCAAAGTTGCAGATCAAGTAGCTTATTATAGCCGACAGCTCTAAAATTATAATTTTACAATTTGTTATGGAAATTCCACAGGAGTTCAGAATAAAGAAACTGTTTTTATTTACTCATGGCTGGAAAACCAAAGAAGTAAAGGTTCCAACAAGGTAGCGTCGTTCATTTATTATCACCTTAACAATACTGATCTGACTGGGATAAAGGAAATTAAACTGTTTTGTGATGATTGCTCGGGCCAAAACAAAAATATTACTGTATTGGGAATGTTGGTTTATTGGCTTCAAAAACTGACCAGATAAAAGAAGTAAATAAAATCAGTATAACATTTCCAATTGTCGATCATTTCTTTTTACCGCCCGGCCGGGTATTTGGGAGAATAGAAACAATCATTTAAAAACCGACTGCATAATCCAGCCAGAGAAATATGAAGAAATTTTCTCAATATACGGAACAGCAAAGAAGCAGCCAGGTGTGCAGATTTTAAATTGGAAAAATGCCCTTATTCCAATTATAAAGCAGCCTGGTAGTCTACACTTTAAGTTTAATCCAGTTAAAAGATTGATATTGAGAAAATCTGGAACAAAATCCATAAGGTTGAAAGGGGAGGTTCATTACAGATCTGATGTTGGGGCTTATAAATCTATAATGAAAAAAGGAAAACAGTTTTCTAACATTAATTTAGAGCTCCTTTCGATTGGTGTCCGGTAAAATGAGAAAACTAAGTGACGTTGATTCCCTGCTCAAAAATCATTTTGAAGAGAATTGGCGAGGTCGTGATGACTTGAAGTTCTATTAAACGATGTTGGACCACAATGATGTTATACTTCCAGATGAACAAGAGGAGGAAAACATAGAGGAATTTTTTATCGAAGATGTAGAGTTTAGAATTTAAAATTATGAGACGTCTTTTAGTTCTCGTTACTTAATTAAAACTTTTTAATTTTTGTTCTTTTAATTATGTATTTTTTATATTGTTCATTTGTTATTTGGATTATAAAAATTTTAATTACTTAATTATTTTTTGTATTAGGTAACTTTTACAATAAAAATAGTTGAATATCGTATGAAACAACTGAAAACGCCATCACAATGGAAAAAAAATCTCTCAAACAGTTGTTTGCAATAAAACATTCATAAGTTAGTTTAGTACTAAATTTCACTAAAATCAAAACAAATTATGTTTCTACGTAGTTAAGCCCGAGGTATCCTTCCTACTGTAAAACGTACACCTGGTGCCAAACATATTAGCGCCGGCTGAGCGGCAGGAGCTATTAAATTTGTAATCAATATCTAAGCGATTTTTATTTTTAAAGCCTATTCATCAATGCCATACAAAATATAAAATTAAGTGCTGTGTCAGTGATTTTATTTAATTTAACATTAAACTTAACAAAACTAAATAAAATATACGCTTTTTACTAAACCAATAGGCGTCACGAAACTATAAAATCAAAATTGGTCTGCGCCCAACTCCCCTTCCAGACAATTCTCAATATCTTCAATTATTATCGCATTATTCGTTTGATATTCAAAATCTCGCACCATATTTCATAGAAATTCAATTAATATTTCTATACAACAAAACCAACGAAGAATAAAACCACCAACAATTCTGTATACAATAATATCGATGAACATAACAAAAACAGGCATAATTCCGCTCGAAAAAACTTCCAAATATGATAAAAAAATCATTTTAACGTTTGTCGTTAACTGAACAAAAACAAATCCGGCAGATACATGATATGTGTCTTCGTGTTGTTTTTAAATTGATATCAAACAAAACCAGAAAAAATCAAAGAAAAACAACAAACTTTTTATTTTTTATTTTTATTTATCATGATTAACAGAAATTGAATTTTCAAATAAAAAAACAAAAAAAAAAAAAATCTCTAAATTATATCTCTTAAATTTAATTTGTTTTATTTTCAAATCGATGAATTTTACGATGTTATCTATGGCTGGTGTATATCTGTGTAAAATAATAGTAAAACAAAAGAGTTTGTTGTTGTCTTAAATATTTGTTGCTTTCTTAGCTTTATTTGATTTTTTTTTTTTTTTTAAATAAAATTCAATGAATTAATATCATATATATTTAAAAAAAACTAGAAAATAATTTTTATTGATTTTACTATTAATTTATATTTTTTTTTTATTTCTATAATTTCCATTATTGGTTTGGCATTGAACATACTTTATTTATATTTAATTAAATATCATTTTATTTTTTTTTATATACAGGAAAATTGTGTTGATGGAAAATTAATGGGGTTGCGATTGAAATTAAGATTTTTTTTTTCTAGTTGTCTGACTTTCACGATACCCGATTTGTTATGGGTGATGGGTGTGAGAGAAAAGTCATTTAAAATCAATGTGGAAAAATTAATTAATAAAAGTCTGTAGACAATGTTCATTGTGATGTAAGAAAATTCAATTAAAATTATTTTCTTCCCTTGGTATGAGAAAACTGCGAAAGAGATTAATAATGAGATTTTAGCAAATTGTATTATTGGTTGTACACGCACAAATTGTGTTAGTGTGCAAATGGCTCTTCTTACGAATTTTTTTGGCTCTTCTTACGAATTTTTTGTTTACTTGGTTAACTGGACCATTTTATTAAATAACCGAATTTTTTTTTTTTTTTTTTCGAATTTCGATAGTCATAAAATACAACTTTGAAACTTTGTTCAGCCGTGTTTTCCATGAGAACTGCACTAGAACTCGATAAACTTTAAATTCCTTTTATTCTATGTAAAACGAAAAAAAATAAATTCATAAAGCGCGAATGTGTAGTGTATTTGATATAATTACATATTTTAAGTTTAAAATTTTCCCTCTTCAGTTATTTCATCCACATTTTCTTATTTCTTGTTGACGTCATTACACGCAACTACACTCGATAAATTCATGGGTTTATCCAGTGTAACTAAAAAATAAGCTTTAATTGTCATTATTTATTGCTGTAACAACTTAAAATGTGTATTTATGTGAAATGCACTACACATTATCACTTTCTGAATTTAACTTTTTTTCTGTTTACATAGAATACAAGGAATTTAAAATTTATCGAGTTCTAGTGCAGTTCTCATGGAAAACACGACTTTCATTTTATTACCGCACTGCAATATAAAGGTGCTATTCCACTAGAAAAATTGACTGATAGTAAAAAAAGAGGAAACGAGAAAAAAGTTCGAAACTCTATGTAATAGACAAAGACAACGTTTTTTTTTTATAGTCACACTAATACACGTGCATAAAATTAGTAATATGATGAGAAATATTTCTCGCACACTAATTATTTTATGGTTATTATATTTTTATACCGTTTCTCTTTAAAATTTTGCTTTAAAAAGTAAGACTACAAAACACATGACGTTTTTTTGGTAGAATTTTTTTAAATTTTTACGGAAAATATACTAACAAATATAATTCTGATATGAGTATTAATAATATTTAATTTTTTAGATAATTTTGAGATGTAAAACTAACCGAATTAATAGTATATTTAATTTTTGTTAATAATTATTGGTAAGGTAAACGGCTATAATACATAGGCGGTATTACTGACATATATTGCATATTTTTTAGTTTTTAAGATAATTGTTCAACACTTATACAAAAACCTTTGTTTAAATAAAAATATGAATATTCCTGTCCCATCCTTCTAAAATATTCCTGTATTGGTGTATAAAATCCAATAAAAATCAGTTACAATTTGACAGCGATCGTGGATACACGTGCATTGTGCAAATTTCTTACCATTTTGCCTTAAATTTTTAAGTGCCATTTTTTAGTGATATTTCCTATGTAAGTATTATTTAATTATTAAATTTAATTAAAATGAGTTTTATTATTAATTACTTTCAATTATTAAAGTGTATTTAAGTGAAAAAATTGAAGATAAATATAAATTTTGTTAAAATAGTTTTGTCAGTATTAGACACAAATGAATAACTGACTTGTCCCTTTTACTGACACATGTTTCAGTATTAAGTCTATAAGCATTATTTCTAAATCTTATTCTAAGAAATGTGTGTTTAACCGATCTTAAAATGGTTTTTTGATTTAGTTGCAAAGTTTACTTATCATTGTACTGTACTAATTCTGACACTAATAATTTATAGCAGTTTTCTTAAATTTAAATAATTTATTTTAATTTTAATGACTTTCTAAATAATTTAAATGATTTAAAAGTAATTAAATATGGGTAAACTCAAAACTGACTGTATATTTTCGGTGCATTTAATTGTAATGAAAACCATTTCATTTATATGTCAGTATTATATACAAACCTGTCAGTAAACGAGCATTGCAATTTTTAGAATGACCACGAAATTGAAACGTCTTCAATACAGCCGAGATGATCTTAACGCTGCTCTTGAAAATATGGCGAATGGAATGACCGTGTACACAGCAAGTAAACAATATAAAATTCCCCGAAAAATTTTATTATACGAACAAAGAGGTGCATATGAGTTAAATGCATCCATCGGTCACCCAGCAGTGTTGACTACTGAAGGGGAGCAAAAAATTAAACAATGGATCGTTTATATCGGTAAGGCTGGGTTTCCCGCAACAAAGGATCAGCTTTTGCATAGTGTTCAACTACTGCTTAAAAACCTAAATCGTCAGACTAATTTTATAGGTGGAAGACCAGGAAGGCGATGGTACGAGGGGTTTTTAAAACGAAATCCAGATATTTCGGAGCGTGTATCACAACATTTAGTTAGGAGTCGTGCTATTATCAGAGAGCATAATATTCGTGACTGGTTAAAGCAGATTAAAAAGTATTTTGCAGAAAATAATTACGTGCATAATATTGATGATCCGAAACGTGTTTTCAACTGCGATGAGAGCGCGTTTTTATTGTCGCCTAAGGAAAAATGTGTCCTAGCCAGAAAAGGTGAAAAAGCGGTGTATTATATGAGCAGCAATGACGAAAAAGAGTGCCTAACTACATTGATTGTGGTAAATGCTGCAGGCGATATTCCTCCACCGATGGTGGTATATAAATAAAAACGAATCCCGTTTGCGTTAGGGCGAAAAATGCCAAACGGCTGAGGCATGGGCTGCTCTGAATCTGGATGGATGAACGGGGAAGTATTCTACGAATATGTGGCAAATGTCTTTTTGCCATGGCTGCGTCAAAATGGTGCGGAATTCTTAGTGATTTTATTTTTAGACAGACATATCTCGCATTTATTGCTCGCCTTAAGCGAATTTTGCAAGGAACACCAAATTATTCTAATAGCACTTTACCCAAATGCAACCCACCTTTTGCAACCACTAGATGTTGGTGTTTTTCGCCCCTTAAAGGTAGAATGAAAGAAAGCTGTACATAGCTGGAAAATGCAAAATGAAGGCAAAAAGTTGAAAAAGGAAGATTTTGCACCATTGCTGGCGAAAGTCTTACCAACAGCTGCTAAAGCATCGACGATTAAAAATTCTTTCAAAACATGTGGCATATACCCATTTTCGGCAGACGCTGTTAATTTCCTCAAAATGATAAAGGATCCACAAGTAACACCAGCAGCAACAACACCTAGAACGGATAATAGAGTACGATCGGAGTCTTTTGTAGATATATTTGAGTCTTTTCTGACAGAAAATCAATTGCAATGCTTTAAAGACACCCGAGGGATATGGCGAGATATTAAAGAGGACCAAAATTTGTACCATGTGTGGGTTGATGTAAAAAATAAATATCATCCGAAAAACAATCAATTTTTCTACGATTAGTGACGCCACTAGTTTGAATTCCACTATTGCGGATGTGTACAACAGGAGAAGTCTGTTCTAGTAATTGGCGAAAAAACTTTGGAAAACATTGATCTTAAAGGTGCTATTCCATGGGAAAATTTTACTGAATAGTAAAATACGCCACAAAGAGAAAATAAAAATCAAACACCATATAATAGACAAAGACAAGATGTGTTTTATTTTTATTTTTTTATAGCAAAAGTTTTAAGGGGAAATTTGACATTAAACCAAAACATAACCAATAATTGCTAAAAAAAATTATGTATTTAGTATTATTAGATTTTTTATTCGTCTCTAAATTATCTAAAAAATTAAATATTATTAATACTCATATCAGAATTTCATTTTTTCGAACAATTTCCGTCACAGAATAAAAAATTAAAAAATATCTCCACCATAAAATCGTACTCCTATTAAAATTGTTAGTGTGTGCGAGAATTATTTTCTATCATATACAAATTTTATGTACGTGTGTTAGTGACACTCCTATAAAAAGTTCTCGATTTGATACTTTTTAGAGGAGTGTTACAACTACAGACACAAATATTTTTTTACTGATTCGATTTTTTGTTTCATTCTGCCATCTAGCAAATATATATTTTTTCTTGCCTTTATTTTACTGTTCAGTAAAATTTTTTCATGGAAGAGCACCTTAATGCAGCATTTAGTGGTTTCGATGTTGATCAATTGTGGGAGAATGTTGACGGAGTAGGGGAAGTAATTACTTTGTCAATAGAAAACCATAAAGACATTGATGAAAATGCCCATGATCCAGCTAAAAGCATTTCAAAGAATATTGAAACTGAAAATGAGCAATTATTTCTATCGAATGTGCAAACGCCCTTTAAAAACAGTTTCTTTTGGCCAGAAACTAAACCGAATGAGGCATCTATAAATAAAGTCAAAAACAGATTCCGTCTGTTATAGTATCTTCGTAGGAATACATAAATTATAACACAAAAAAAAGCTGAAAAAGAACAAGAAACTCAAAATAAACAAGATCGAAAAACGAAAAGGGAAGCCAAAAAGAATTCAGCGAAGAATAACAGCACCGTACATATTTTTTTTTATCCCATTCAGGATATTGTTCAAATTATTCCTGAACCTGAGCTTCTCCAGAAGATGTGGTGATACCAGAAGTACCTTAATTTTATAAGTTTAAGTTATTTTATTAAATAAATAAACTCTTGGAATACTTATGTGGGGATAATTGGAGTATGTCAGAATTACAGCCGTTTACCTTAATGTTTTTGTGTGCTGTCAAAATTTCTCCTGAAAATTTTGCTATAAAAAAAACGTTGTCTTTGTCTATTATATAGAGTTTCGAACTTTTTTCTCATTTCCTCTTTTTTTACTATCAGTCAATTTTTCTAGTGGAATAGCACCTACTCGTACATACATAATTTTTTGTATGTATTGCAGTCAGACTACTACAGACACAAATATTTCTTGACTGAGAAGGGTTTTTGTTTCATTCGCCCATACAGCAAATGTATATTTTTGTCATCATTTAATTTTACTATCAGTCAATTCAATCAAGTGGAATGCACCTTTACAGCAAGCAAAAACAACATAAAATTTAAAATTTGTAACAGTTTGCTTTGTTTAATTAATTATTCAATTTTAATATTCAATTCTTTAAATCTAATAAATTTAGAAAACTTTCGACATCTACTGCTTAGTCCTGATATTAATTTACACAGGAAATAAGATGTAACAAACTTGTATTCTAAATTTTCTATCTTTCATCTCTCCGATAGTTTTCCTACAATACGAAGTTCACTGCTATCTCATCAAATGGCGATTTTAGTACGTCAGTCATTTTATTACTTTTTTGATTAAGTTTCTGATGTTTTGTTTCCATAAATTTGCGAATTGATAAATATCTTATTTGTAGATTAACTGGACAACCATTGATACGTCTCATCTCTTGTCGAACCTTTAAATGAGCTATATAACGTCTAATAAAAACCAATCGATAGCTTTTTTGAATTGAAATGTACGTGCTGAATACATGTAGGCATATATCGCGTTCGACTTCACTGAACAATTGGTAAACTGCATTTGGGGCTTCTTCTCTTCAAATAACGCTTCCTCTGTAGATCCAGATTCTTGAATGGGCCACATGGAGGTTAGCTTATGTAAAAATACGGGACCTGAGCACCACATATTGTTGCTTATTAACTCATGCGGATTGCAACTTCTTGACAGTAAATCTGCTAGGTTTAAGTTAGTTGGAACATGACCCCAACCACTACACGGTACTATACCTAAAATATATGAAGTTCGGTTGACTACAAACGTTTTCCACCTTGTTGGATGATCGGCGAGCCAAAATCCAATACTATATGTGAATCTGACCAGGCATGTATTTCATCTATTACAATATCTATTGCTTTTGAAATATATTTGGATAAGGATGGAGCCAAAACAGCAGCACACAATTCTAGTCTAGCAATGGTAATTTGATTTATTGGAGCAACTCTGGATTTTAAAGTGATTAATTTAACTGTAATTTCCCCTTGGTCGGTTTCCGTTCGAAGAGACGCTACTGCTCTTTCGGATGCATCAGCAAACGTGTCGATTTCAGCACTAACAATGCACATATTGGGCTTCAAACAACGGTCAGCCTTGAGGGTCTCTAGAAACATTAAGGAAGTTTTTATTTGATTCCATTCTAATTCAATTTCCTTTGGTAAATTTTCCCGGGTTTCGGCACCCCCCTCCCGGGTTTCGGCACCAAAATGTTCTTGCAGCGAGTTGAAATGGTGAGGCAGGTCGTATCCAAAAAAAAAAAAAAAAAACAGGAATGCAACTTGAATGTACGCTGAATTATTAAAGCAAGCGTTAACAACTATTAACAACACACTTCCCAGTTGTGAATGAATAAAAATATGTAAATGCTTTTATTACCACAATTGTAGGTGAATACTAAGTACTTACTAGAATTGTGCTATCGGAAAAGTATTTACTTATTCTTTTTGCATTCCAGTCATTAATTTGAAGATCACCTTGAAACAGCGGATTATATTAAATGAAGTGGGTAAACAGGTGCCAAATCATGACATTCTACAGCAAGGATTTTTTACTCGTATATGCTTGTGATCATAAGATTACCAGACGACAGTGCGTTTCGAATCAACATTATTGTTTCATATATGGGAGAAGAACGTTGGGCAGCTGTGTAAAACGTTGGGCAGGATTGTAAAAGTCCCAAATGGCCTTACCAATTATATTGATTAGCCAAAATACTCTATAGCATTCGAAATGCATTTTATATTCACAAAAAAATTCGAATATGTATACTCGAAAAAGTTCGAACAAACTTAGGACTCCCACAATAATCTTAAAAAATTAACAAATCCTAAAAATAACGAATAACTTTATGCCCAGTAACTTAGATTAATCGAAAATTTTAAATTTCGAGAATCCCAAATTATCGAAAATGCCGAAATAAGCTTAATTCTGTAACATTACGCAACTACAGCACTTCGCCAATTTAGAGAAATAGAATGAAATATTCGAAACAATTCGAATGATCTCGGAAAGGTCGAGTAATCTCGAATCATCTTAAAATTTGTAGAATAATCTCGATATTCTCAAAAAATGTCGAATACTTTCGAAAATCCCTAATAAACATAGAATCGTGTAAAATAATCTTCATAAATCTCAATGATATTAAAAACTATATTTCTCATAAATATAACTGTAATACCTCGAATTATCTGGAATATATCTCGAATATCGAGTCTTTTGCAAATTCGCATGCTTCGAGCCTATCATCTGTCTACAGCAAAATTGGCGCCCAGATCACTGAACCAATCCGCAATTGCTTCGCTCAGGGGTTCGACGCCTGCCCGCTCACGCTGGCACACCTCCTTTCGACACATCGACTCCAACTCACCCGGTTACTTCATCAGCAGCAGCAGCAGCAGCCGTGCGTCGTCCTTCGTACGCTTCGATAAGTGGAACCAAATCATGTTATCTGTCTAACAGTATCCGGATGATTAAACCGAAGGTTTGGCTTCAATTGTCGCAGTTCGATACCACTGTTGAGGATGCTGCTATTGCCGAATTCGTGAATCACAACTTTGATATTTCTAATGCTGTGGTTACCAAGTTGATGCCAAATGGGCGTAAACTAACCGACATGAAGTATACTATATATGTTTTAAAATGGGAGTATATCCCGATTTAACAGCAAAAGTTATGTCCACTGCGAATTGGCCAAAAAATGTATGTATTAGACCTTTCAATAATACAAATTTTCGGTAGCGTCAATCACGACAACGTATGCAAGCAACGAGGCAAGGTGTCCTTCAGAACTAGCAAATAGCTACCCTGAACCCTCTAGCGGTTATTACACAACAAACTGTGCCGGAATCCGGCAAGTAAGCTCCGATCGTTTTAGCTAGCAAGTCTTTTCGCCTAGGCATTCTGGACAATGATTATTATATCATAATAATCTGTGGGACCTGGCTTACTATCAATATGTATTATGGAGGATATTTCACATCTGACTATGCCGTTCACAGGAAGAACAGATATAATTTTGACACTAGGCTTAGAGGGGGTGGGGTAGTGATTGCGGTTAAAGTATCTATTCTTAATCAGTTGGTTCACGGTCATCCTAGTATCGACGTCATTACTGTTCGTGTCAAAGTGGCCAGTTCCTCTATCGTCGTCATCACAGTGTATGCTCTATACGGATCCAACTTGGACTATTTTGAAATGATATTCAATTTCATCGACTCAGTTGTGATGCCATCAGTGGGTTCTAATGATTAACTTGGCTGGATGATAATGGTGTCTTTACATCGCTTTCCACTAACGAAAGAGCATCATACACTATCGACTACTTTTCTAGCAGCTAAACCGTACTAGCAATAATCAGTGGAAATATCTGGAGCTGTTATTTGCGAATGAGGTTTCATCACGTGCGGATTTCACCGGCTCCCGGAGCATCTACCAAATACCGATTAAGATAAATATTTTTAACTGATTCTTTTTCAAATAAGTTTTATTTTAATTTCAGAAAGGCCGACTACGCTTCCTTAAACGAGTTCCTCAGCAATTCTGATTGGGATTTTTTGCAATGTGGCGGTAATTTAAATGACATTGTTTTGATGTTTAACGACTTTCTCAGGAGTGGTATTGAAAGACACGTTCCGTTAGTAAAAAAAACAACCCGGCTTTTCGAAGCCATGGTACAACAATAGGTTGTTAAATCTGGAGAAACGCCACAATAAGTTCCATTCATTATACAGACGGTACGGGGTTCAATTTTATCCCGATTTTGATAAAGCCCGCAAGGAGTTTAAAAGTTTAAATTGGTTTTTATATAACCAATACGTTGACGTGTGAATCAAGGAGGAATTGATATAAAGTTCAAAAGAATTCTGAGGTTTGATGAACAGTAGCAGAACAGTGGTTGGTTTTCCTTCTTCACCAGAACTCTGTCGCTAGTCAACCCCCGGAAATCTGTAATTTATTTACTAGCTTTTTGGCCTCAGTATACGAGCCAGCCACGATGTCCCCTACCATGTCTTCAAGCGTTCACAGTTCCGTGGACTTTAATTATTTTAAATTTACTGATCAGGAAGTTCGTGATTGCTTGCTTAATCTTGGTGTTAAAAAGAGCGGTGGTCACGATGGTATTCATGTTTAATGAAAGTTTACGTAGTGGGTTTTTTCCAGAGCGTTGGAAAATTGCCTGCCTCTATCCCATTTTCAAGGCGTGTAGAAGAAACGAAGTAAGTAACTATCGGAGGATTGCCATTCTTTCCGTTCTAATCAAGCTATTTGAATCTATGGTTCACAGGGTCTTGGTTTTCCATAATAAATCATTAATTTCTTCTGCTCAGCACGCGTTTTACCCAGGCAGATCCACAGTGACTAATCTGGTTTCTTTTTGTAGCAAATTATTTAGCAGTTTAAACTCCAGACAGCAACTGGACGTCGTTTATACTGATTTTGCGAAAGCTTTCGATAACATCGACCACTCGCTCCTGATCACTAAATTAAAGAACACAAATTATCAGTGGCCATCCGTTATGATTTTTGATTGTAGTTCCGTGCTATTTCGCACGACATCTGGCGTACCTCAAGGCAGTCATATCGGCACTTTATTATTTACATTATTTATCAACGATATTGTTGATTGCTTTGAGTTTGCCAGCTGCCTCCGATTGCGTGAAGCTGCAAGATGAGTTGGACAGATTTTGTAGTTGGTCCATTAGCAATAGACTGGGACTCAACTTGAGTAAGTGTACGACTCTTTCATTTTGCCGCATCACCTCTCTTCCATCAATATCGTATGTATAATAAGGATGTTGACAGAGTGGAGTTTATATCCGATCTGGGTATATTTTTTCAGTTGATGCCACCTTTACCAGACATGTTAACACCATTACACCTAAGGCAAACATTATGTTGGGATTTGCAGCGGAATTGTAAGGACTTTATCGACCCGAATACTCTAACATCACTGTACGGTGCTTTTGTTCGTTTTATTTTGGAATATGCATCGCCGGTGTGGTGACCTTCTTATCACTGTCATTCGGATAGAATAGAGTGTTCAGAAGCAGTTTGTTTTATACGCACCTCGATGTCTACCATCTGCACGGTCTGTTGGATCGCTGTAACCTTTTGAACCTGCACCGGTTAGATTGCCGACGTGTTTTAGCATCGGCATTGTTCATTTGCTATTCAGTTCTCGTACCGAGTCGTTTTAAAAAGCTTTATTTAAATTTTTATTGATTGATTGATACAAAATATTTGTTTATGCCGATTGTTATCACTGTAGGCTAGGCTATATAATTTTGAACAAAATCTACATAAATGCAAACAACTCAGATTTCGAGAATCTCCCTATAGCAGGTAGATCCCAACTACGCTTACAAAACTAGAGTAATATCGAAAAACTTAAATAATTTCGCAAAATCTATAAAAAATCGTGTATCTATAATAATTTTTTAGCTACATCGTTCGAGGCATAAGGATACAATTTAATTATCATTGTTTATCCATTCAAATAAATTTCGTATAAAAATTAAAAAACTGCAAACCAGTGGTTTTACTATGGTTTTTCTCTGAACCAAAACTGCGGTTTCCAGTTCAATTAACCGAACGGTGCAGACTCCAGGTTTTATTTTAAAGACAAATTTTAACAGTTTTACTTCTTGAATTTCTGTTTATTAGCCGCCTAAATTTAAGTAACATTTATTTGACTTTACATTTAGAAAATTTAGTTTATGTTATTTTATAATGCGTATATTATATACATAGGTTTATTTTTTCATTACTGTACAGATACTAAAGCCTGCAAAGTGAATAACAAAATCTTCAAACCACTAAGAATGGCGGTATTGTTCATAATTTACATTAATTTTTTAATTGTTTTTTATTTTATGTGAGCATCCTTTTTTATGATAAAAATGTTGTTGTGCTTGTGCTTAAAATATTCCGACCGCACATTTTTTCTTCCTACATATTTTATGTTTCTCAAACAGATGGTCGTGTACTTAATATTTGCTTTTTGGGATGTTCAAAAACAAGAAAAGATTTTTTTGTTTAGTCTACGACACAATGTCTACGTCAAAAAAATTATTTAGTAATAAACGTGATTATATAATAATAGGCATTGACAACAACAACAAAACACACGCTTAAATTAATTTCTCTATTCGTAAATTAATTTCGTTTCTTTAAGAATGAAATATTATTTTGGAATCAATTTATGGAATATGTTACGGCATATCCGCGACATTATATTTCGCATAAAAGTATAATTTATATAAATGTTAGCCTGTCCTTGCCGCCATCAATTTGTGTTCTTTAAGTAATATTTTCTCATAAAAACTCCATTTTTAGAGGTTATTCAGTCAAAGCTTGAATTCAAACGAAATATAAAATACAAACAATTCTTAATTGTGAATAAACATCTACATTAGAGCCTCATTATACAAAAAAAAAAAAAACAGCGAAATGTATATCTTTCAAACGATTGTAGAGGACACAAAGACTAAATAAATTAGCATAGAACTAGCATAATGGCGTGGGTGGAGCAAGAAACCATTAATGAGTTGCAGATTATATTAGATAAATTTAAATTCACTTAACCTTGATTGCTATAAATGCCATTAGAAACTATAATAATCTATTCTATCGTAACATAAATTATCTTGCGTTTCTGGCTGTATATTTTTTATCTATCATTGCATAAAAAATTAATTGAATGAACTTTCAACAAAATGTTAAACAAACAATTTGAAAAGCGAACGAAACTAATGAACTAAATTATGATTGTATATTTTTTTGTTTAAATAGTTTTTTAATTACACAAGTGCAATAGTTAGCTATAGATATATATAGGAAAGTTAAATATGGGAATATGTAAATAGCATTTTAATTGGTAATAATCCAAACAAATATATTTAAAAGAAAATGTACGCATTAAAATCCAAGATTAACTTGAGATTAGTCAGAGAGTGTAATTCTATGTCTCATGTATGTACACATAATAATAGAATATATGGTATATAATACGAATAAAATAAGATTATTATTGTTTGTTATCCAAAAATGGTAATTTTATTGCTTCAACACAGTTAATATTTGTTTGGCGCCAAAATACTGTATTTCAAAGGGGTTTTATAGATATATTTTCTTTCTGTTTGCTGTATGCTGGAATCAAAAATAACAAATCGATAGTAAAATAATTTACGAAATGTGAATCTTTTAAGTAAAATTTCTTGTAATGTTTATTTATTTTGATAGATCTTATGCTCTTATACATTTATTTCGTGAAATGATTTATTACATACGATACGTTCGATTAGATGGAAGTAGCATAGTTGAATAAATTTATTTGTTTTAAATTCAAAAAACACAAAAAACAACTCAAAATACATAAAAAAATATTATTTATTTATTTTGTTGATTTGGCGAAAATATATATTATTTAACAAAAAAAAAAAAGAATTAAAAAAATAAAAACTCAATTGGTATTACAAAAGGGAAATGATATCATGGTTTTTATTGGTAGTTTCCTCATGCGATCAACAAGCGATATAATAATAATGATGGTGCAGAATAAATATTGATTGTGAAAATGTAAAAATAAATTGACCTCAATTTGATATCGATATATACAACAAACACATATTATAAACATTATACATATAATAGTAAATCATTTAGGAACCATACGTGCTGTTTTCCTGCGAAAATTTCTGTCGAAATAAAATAAAATACAAAAAAAAAAAAAACACAAAAAAAAAAACGGGAAACTTAATATCATAAATCATGCAACATGTCAGTTATAATACGATTACATAATATGTGTATATAGATACTTATAAAACACTAGTTAATTATAATGTTGAAATTTATTTTAATTCCATTGAATTTATAAAAACGTTCTAGTTGCGCGGGCTAATACAGAGTAATTACGGTGGAAAAAAAATTACGAGAACTATTTTAATGATATCAAGCAATAAAATATCAAATTTCTTTTTACTCTATAAACATACTATAGTTTTGAAATTTATAGAACAATTTACTTTATTTAGAGTCTTCATGAAAAATTATTACTCAAAAGGAACTGTCAAAAACAAAGAATATGGAAAGGGTCATTTTATAAGAACCTGTGTTTTTTTTCATTTGACAGCCGCCATGTTTGTTTCTGATTCCCATCAAAATTGGCATTTGTGTTAAAAATCATCATAGACTTACAGTTGGACAGCGTATAGAAACTGTTGGACATCAGATTGAAGTTGACCCATCGAAGAAGCTCATTTTTGGTTAAACGGCTTTGTATGCAAAATAAGCAAAATTGTCGCATTTGGTTTTTGTTTGGCATGAATTGATATATTATGACAATATTCAGGTTCAACAAGAAGATGTAACATGGCGTACAGAGCTTGTGATACAATCAACTTATTTAACAACAAGGTAAGCTTCCAGATCGTGTAAATTCTCGTTTTTGATGATGTTAATTGACCACTAAGATCACATATATACACCACCATGGTAATTTTTTCTCTATTTATTTCAAGTAAAAGTTTTTTTCTCTGTTTATTCAAGCAATCAGCAAACGTTAAATAACGTACCGACCTACAGCATCCATTACTGAGTAAACTTTAACGTATTTTTAATTTATATGATTTTAATATGTTCCGAAGATTGTAAGAGAATTCAATCCAGTTTAATTTCCTCATCAGGCCGCGGCGACTGGACTGATTATACCACAATTTACATTCCATACAAGAAGAAAAATTCTAAGAGAATTTATCTGTATTAGTATGATTCTCTAGTACATAACGCACAGTACATTCTGTATATATAGAATGTAAATTGTGGTATAATCAGTCCAGTCGCCGCGGGCTGATGAGAAGATTGATTTTTTCATAATCATAGGCTCATCAGTTCGAAACTGGATTGAATTCTCTTACAATCTTCGGAACATATTAAAATCATATAAATTAAAAATTAAATAAATAGAATTCTGTCTATTATTCGGTTTCGTTGAACGATTGTTCGTAAATACTAATATACTTCTACGTGTTAATAAAAACACATTTAAAATGGTCTAATCACCGGTAGCATATTAGAAATTACATGAATTAATTAACATTCAAAAAAAAATTAAAAATTAAAAAAGTAAATTTATATTAAAAAAAATGTTGTTGATTTTGATGCGGAATTTATAATGAGAATTAAAGGAAATAGTTTGTAATGGTTGATTTCCCTGCATTTGTTTTTGAATCAACCAAGGACAAATTATCAAATTATCCTAAGGTCGAATGGACTAATTTAAAAATATCAAATACCGATGTTTTTAAATATCTTAAATTACGATTTCCTCTCAAAATTAAAATTTTCAACTGTAATTTCATTTTATTACAACAACAACGAATACAAATTAGAATGGTTCCGTTCAAATTTGTGTCTTTGTGTTTCAGTATAATATTTTAATAAGAGACTAAAGTTTTTTCTAAAAAAAATACAAGTGATACACACATATTTCAAAATTCTTACAACCACCCTCTTAAAATTATCATTTGGATTAAATAATTAAATACCTTACGAAGAAGAGAAATTTTTAAGAGTTCTACAATTCAGCTTCGATAAGACGAGGATTATGAAAATTAAATCATTTTGATATCATCTGATCACACGGAAAAAAATGTTAACGTTAAAATCATTCAGACACATTTTTTGTTAATCGGTTTTTGTGGGTAATTTACAGACTTTTCTGTGATTGTTAATAATACTAAACTGCTTTTATAATTTAAATATTACGAATTCAGCCAACTTCTGCGTACATCACTGGAGAGTTAAATGATTTTCATGAAATATTTCTGAAAATGCATTTAATGCTGTTCAATATTTAAATTTTAATAAAGTTCTGCGTAAATCATTAAAATTTTACATGATTTTCATGTCAAATTTAGATGTCTTCCAAAAAATATATTTGGCATTAGTGATTATCATTTAGAAATAATTTTTTATGAAAAACACTAAAATTTTATTGACGTTAAAACTACCTATGTAACTATCTCATGGTCGCGAAATAATGACGCCTCTTCGTATTGACGAAACTTTTGATATAGCTGTCTTTTTCCTTCCGTGTTTTGTTTTTTATATTCGTGATTTATTGTTTTAAACGGATTACAAGTTGCATCGTGCGCAAAAAAATTTTAGTACAATTCGCTAGTGATTCCGCATTGAGCACAAAAAAACTTCAAAGATTTGTAACACAAGTATAAGAACAGTCCAAAGAAGCTTGAAAAGATTTCGTGAAGAAAGCACCGTTAATCAAGAACCGAGATCTGGTCGTCCGAGTGGTGTTATGAACTAAATGGCTGTCAATAAAGTTGTTCGTCTTTACGAATAATCCGTCACTATTGGCCAATGAAGTTGCGAAAAAAGTTGGTGTTTGTAAAAGTACGGTTATGAAAATAAAAAAAATCGAAATTTAGAAACCAGAAAGAAGAAAAAAGTACCTCCTCGTGATGAGAAGCAACAAAAAACAGCAAAAATAAGGGCCAGAAAGTTATATAACGAGTATCTAACAAACTTTCAAGGATGCATATTAATGGATGACGAAAGCAATTTGAAGCTTGATACAAAACAAATTCCTGGCCCACAATATTATACTAAGATAAAAGGGCGGAGCATCGATGAAAAAACATGTACAATTGGAGTCGAAAAATTCTCAAAGAAAGTCAAGGTTTGGCAAGGAATTTGTACTTGTGGAAAAAGGACCCGGCCATACTTCACACAGGGCACAATGAATGGGGATTTCTACACTGAAAATTGCCTGAAAGCAAGAATTCTTCCTTTCATTCGAAAGCACGTAGGACCAGTGCTGCTTTGGCCAAACTTGGCTGCAATACACTATTTGGGTAAGGCGATAGACTTTTATGAAAATAACAATATTCGAGTCATACCTATAAGTCACAATCCACCAAACTGTCCACAACTTCGCCCAATTGAAACATATTGGGCCAAAATAAAAGGATTTTTACGGAAGAAAGGTAGAATGACTAGAAAGAATAATAGAAGAATTCTCCAAAATGTGGATGTCGACCCCAAAAAAAATGACTGAAGGTTGTGTGCAGACTTTAATGCGGAGAGTTTTGCAAAAAGTGCGGGAGTTTTCCCGGAGTTCACATTAGAATTATAAAATGTATTTTTTTTAAGTTGAATCTGTATGCAAAGTCTGAATTAAATTTGTTGTTTTTTCAAATCATAATTAACTGTTTTATTTATTTTCGAATAGGCGTCATTATTTTCGCGACCATGTGATATTTTGATGTAAATGATAAACGGTCCCTAAATAAAAAATTAGTGGTAGATCTTCCATGTAAAAAACATAGGGGAAAATAAACAAAACAGCGAGAATCAACATCAATAATTGGTCTTTACATCTTTGCATAATTTATTATGTATTGTTATAAATGTTCATTGACACTACATAACATTTACTTGAAGTTTCGACCTGGTTTGATAACAACTCATTTTTTTAAGTCACACAATTTAAACAATATGTGAAAGCGTAATTATCCATAAAAAATATTTTTTTTTTTTTTTTGTAAATTAGCGGTTCCTCACGGAGCCCAAGCAGTTGGTCATCTGATCAAAAATTTACTAAAACAGATTTTGAGGTGTAAGGACAAACAATATTTTACTACAAAATTTTGATTGGATTCGCTCAAAATTTTGTGCTGTATAGCTTAATCCTCTCGCTGTTTCATACACGTTGTATTCAATCAGAACTTTAATAGATATGTATGTTAAATAAATCGGCCCGATTCAATGTAAATCTTCTATATTTCTTTTCCTTTATTCTTTTATTATTTATACAAAAACTCGATAATGAATTCAACATTTTCATACTAAGGCTGTGTTCCAAACGAATAAAAATCCGCATAAAAAGTTAAACAGTTAAATTTTTAACATTTTATTCACCACAAAAATTTTAACTGGTCGCTGGTGCAGTTAAAAATGTGTAGCTTGTATTTTGCTTTTCTCTTCGCAAAATAAAAATAAAAAACGAAACGTCACATTTTTAACCAGTTTCATTTGAAACATCAAAACGATTAAAAAGTGGGGAAAATTTAGTATTTTTTACCACAGTTAATTGTCATATAGACATAATACGAGAATAGAACAAAATACTGATAAAGGGTTTACATTGAATCGGGCAAAATATTTCGTTTAGAAAAGTATACATAATAGATTTCGTAATTTCATGTTTAGTTTTCTGAAAATTAGTTTTTATTTTTATGATGCCATAAAATATTATTAACCCTTTAAATAAATTTGCGAAGTCTCGCCTAAGCGTTACCCAAGCGAAGCATAACCGAAACCGTTTTTTTATGCACAACCACTTCCATACTACATCGTTACAATATTTGTATCTTACTTTTTACTTTCTTTTACTCTAGTAAAATAAAGTACGTATAATAATCATGAACATTTTGGAACTTGAGTTTTTTAGAGATTTACTTATCTGTTTTGAGATCCCCTGAGTCCGAAAAAGTGGGTTTCGAAATGGTGTCTGTCAGTCTGTCAGTCTGTGTCCTCTCTACAGCCCAGATGGTTTAACCAATCGCACTGAAACTTCAGATTTAAGCTTTTTTGATAAATTGGGAGGTCCCAGTGAATTTTACTCCAAATCGGCTAACCGGAAGTGGCCACTCCCTTGGTCCAGCAAATTTATTTTGCAAATATCTTAAAAAGTATAAGGTTTATAACAAACTACTTAATACAAAATGTTTCCAAAAATTAAAAGCAAATAAAAATAAAAAAAAAAAAAATAAAAAATAAAAAATTTAAAGTTTTAAGAATTAAAAAAAAAAATTAAAAAATTATAACAAAAAATAAAATTTCTCAAAATTCTCTGTTCATAAAAAAAAGTCGTGTGTTGGCCACACCTCCATTTTTTTTTATTAAACAAAATTAGAATAGTTTGAAGAATGGGATTTTGAAAATATCCTTTAAATTCGTTAATTTAATTCAACAATGTCAAAAATAGCTATTGAGCTTTTCAATACAAAAATTCAACAATTTCTAAAATCAAATAACTTGAATATTTAAAAAAAAATTAAAAATATTCAACAATTTTCAAAAATTTTAAGAATTCGAAACGGAAAAAAACAAAAATTTTCAAAAAATTTGCGATATTTTAAAAAGTTCGAAATTTTAAATAATACTAAATTTAAAAATAGTATGTATTTTTTATATAATTTATAGAATTTTTGAATTTTTTGAAATTTTCATTATCAAAAAATTGAAAAATTGTTAAAAATTGGAAATTTATCAAAAAATTGAACCAATTGCAAAAATTTTGAATATTTCAAAAAAATTTAAAAATAATGTTTAAAAAATTAAAATTTTTCCAATAAATTATAAAAAATTTCAATTCAAAATTCAAACCATTTTGAAAATTAGAAAAATTTCAACAAAACAAATTCGAAAAATGTTAACATCTCTACATTTAACAAATGTTGTCAAAATATATATTTGAATAATTTCAAAATAAATTTTAAATGCATAATTTGAAAAAAATTGTAAAATTACAAAACGTTTGAATGTTTACACTATTTTTTCAACCAATTTTCAAAATTTCGAAGCAATCTAAATAAAAATGAAAAAGTATTTATGTATGTATATATGTCCGGAATGGGCGCCTCAGCCGCTAAACCGATCTTCATGAAATTTTTACCATATGAGTTTTGCATGTCAAGGAGAAACCTTAGAGATAAATTTTTTTCAAAATTGTATTTCCTTCGGATACCTCCCGAACCAAAGTTCGGTAAGTTTTCGGGTTTTTCATAATAATTTGGCCAAATTTTGACCGATTTAAATTATATTTGGTACAGGTTAGTTTAATAATACCACCAATAATTGTGGGTATAACTAACATGAATTATCAAACGCGTTCGTGTACCTTCCAAACTAAAGTTCGGTTAATCTTCGGGGTTTTCATTATAACTCGAACAAATTTCTTCCACCTTCTTTGGTTCAAAATATTGCATACGTAAAATCGGCTTTATTTAAAAATGTTCTTTTGTTTTTGTAATGTTATGTTCAAAGAGTACCTATATTATAATTTAAGTGTACTAGAATTTTTACAAAAATAACACAATCAACCAACATGCGTGTATATTTACTTCAAGATACTTCAGCCCACAAATTTGCCAAGCAATTTTTAGATATAGGTGACAGAAAATTTCCACTTGATCCCGTTACACGTGAAATATCGTTCCCGTCTAATTTCTGTCAAATACTGCTTTCAATTCAGGACGTCGTAATGAAAGTTTTTCCGAACATTTCAAATAGCTTCAAAGATCATAATTGGTTGTGCGAACGCGCAATTTTAGCTGCCAAGAATGACGACCCGGTGAACAAATTCAATCCAAATCTATTGACACAGTTATAGATGAGGATCAAGCTATCAATTATCCAATAGAATTTCTAAATTCATTGGAGTCATCTGGAATTCCACCGCATATATTATTTTTGAAAGTTTGTAACTTGGATCTGCCAAAATTAGGCAACGGAACAAGGCTTTCTGCCTGAAAAACTGATGCTGAATATGATTGAATCAACTATTATTACTGGTAAAAGTAAAGGAGAAGATGAGCCGATTCCGCGAATTCCAATGATTCCCACCGATTTTCCCTTCGAATTCAAATGATTACAGTTTCCAGTGCGGCTTGCTTTTGCAATGACTATCAATAAAGCCAAGTTGGATCACAAACAAACAAAATTGTGTAACGGAACGCGGTTGGTTGTCAAGAAAATGTTGGATAACATTATTGAATCGACAATTATCAATGGCAAGTTTAAAGGAGAGTATGTTTTATTCCCAAGAATTCGCTTAAAAAACGCTTACAATTTCTAATTCGTTTGGCATATGCAATAACAACAAATCTCAAGGGTAGTCGATGCAAGTCTGCGGATGGATTTGGAAAATGTATGCTTCGCTCACGGCCAATTATATGTAGCCTGCTCCAGAGTTGGTATGCCAAACGATTTGTTTGTATACGCCGAAAATAAAAAAACAAAAAATATTGTCCACACGTTGCCTTTAAAATAAACTATTATTTACTAAGATCAGACGAACGTTGTATTAGATGAGCACTATATGTGAAATAAAATTGAATTTAGTAAATCTAAAATAAAATTTGCATTTAAAATAACATAATGAATTTCATTTCAATTTTATCAAAAAAATTCGTAACGTAATTAAAATACATATCAAAACAAATCTTGGAATAAAATAATTGTATTAGGCAGAACAACGTTTGCCGAATAACGCTAGTCACCAACAAAATACCGGAAACCTCACTTTGAATGTATTCTTACCTGTATTTTTTTCATTATTTTTATACACTGCGCCAATTAAAAAACGGAACAGAAATTTTCTTCGAAAAAATACCTAGATTTGAACGCTTGAATCTTGGTGAAATACCACCTTTCAAAAAAAAAAATTTTGTTTCTAGTTGAAGGAAATTTTGTTTTCTTTTCGATACTGGAAACCGTTTTATTTTATTTTGTTTTTTATGACTTTTTTGAGTAAAACAAAAGGTGTCTAAAAAAAAAAAATTTGCTGCTGTTTGAAACTGTAAACGAACTTGCTCGATATTTCATTCAAAAATCCAAATCAGCCATTTTATAGAGAATTTAGAAACCTTGCAAAATAGTACTAGGGAAATTTCTGTGCGGCCACTTCTTGTCGAGTTATTGAAGTTTTAGAGAAAACGTATCAAAAAGCGTATACACAAGGACATTTTTTTATCTTGTAAACTAAGCACTCTACGATAAAATTTTGAGCCACATTTTGATATCAGGCGTAATTTTGGTGATCTAAAATCAAGGAGAAAATATGTTTTTACAGTGAAAAATATGATTTATTTCATAAGGTATATTGCAAACAAAATCCTTTTAAACTTTATTCAAACGTAATAAAACTAAAATCTACGAACAAACTGGAATTTTCAATAACGCGTGTTACCTTCTCCAGACCGCATTACTTCATAAATACGCCGTGGCATATTTAAAACATTGCGTATTTGTTGCATGGTGATTTGTTGCCATTCTTCTTGTAAAGCGTCTCAAAGTTCCTGCAAATTTGTTGGTTGCCTTGTCAGTTTTCTTACACGCCGTTGTAACATATCCCAGACGTGTTCTATGGGGTTTAAATCTGGAGTTCGCGGAGGATGACTTATTAAATTAATGTGTGTTTAGAGGTGAGTGCGGCCAGGCATTATCATGCATAAAAAAAAATCTGCGCCCAATTTACCTTTTCATGGAAAGCATATGAAGCCTTAAAATTTCTTCGACGTATCGTGCTGATGTTAAAGCTGGATGTGGTATTACTACCAAATCCGTCTTGAAAATCCAAGAAATACCCGCCCAAACTATCACCGAAACTCCATGAAATGCTACGACGCAATTAGGGTGTAATCGTTCCCCTAGTGAACGCCAAACTCTGCATCGGCCGAAAAAAGGACCTTACACCAGTCCCTCTGAGTCTAGTTGCCATACTGCAACGCATAATTTCTTCTTTGTGGACGGTGATTATCAGACACACTAATATCACAGATTCGCCCAATTTCCCGATAAGTTTCACCGGCTTCAACTAAAGCCACAATTTTTGTAGCGCGAACGAGTGATGGTTCTTTTCGATTCATCTCGTTTGACTCTTCAAAGAACTAAGCGATAAACCAAATTACAATTTTCCATAAAATAACGTAAAATTAAAAGTAGCTCAAAATTTTATTGTAGAGTACTTATCGTGGTGTATACGCTTTTTGATACGTTTTCTCTAAAACTTCAATAACTCGACAAGGAGTGGCTACACAGAAATTTTTCTAGCATCATTTTGCAAGGTTTCTAAATTCTCTATAAAATGGCTGATTTGGATTTTTGAATGAAATATCGAGCAAGTTCGTTTACAGTTTCAAACAGCAGCAAATTTTTTTTTTAGACACCTTTTTTTTCTCAAAAAAGTCATAAAAAAACAAAATAAAATAAAACGGTTTCCAGTATCGAAATGAAAACAAAATTTCGTTCAACTAGAAACAAACATTTTTTTTTTAAAGGTGTTATTTCACCAAGATATAAACGTTCAAATCTAGGTATTTTTACGAAGAAAATTTCTGTTCCGTTTTTTAATTGGCGCAGTGTATTTTGGTGCTTTTTCAGTGTTATATAACCAGATTTGCAATATTCCAAATGAGGAATTAGTTACGTTTTTATCTAATTCGGACTTTTCAAATATTACCACTTATGTATATTGTAATTTGCTAGAAAAGTTTTGTTGAAATAAATACTCAGACCAATACAAAAAAATACTCAGACCTTAACTCTCGTTACCTAACTTCTTTCAAATGTATGTCAATCTAAACCATTAGCAGGTTTTTTAAAGCACAGTAATACTGTTTTGAGCTTCCTATCAATAGTACCCAGTGAGGTTTGTCGCTTTCATTCAACATTTAAATGGGTCCGATTAGTAAATGTTCTATACATATTTTTATTAAGTCTATAAACAATTATTGAATAGGAATCAAATATTTCATAATTTTCAAGCACCATAGAAGAAAAAAATATAGTATGCATATAGCAATCCACAAAACTCAGTAAATTTGAGTTGGTTCAGTTAAATTTTCTTAAAAGTACTGTGATCCCAGAACAGCTTCAAGATCATTAAAGAAAAACGGAGCACAATCGTTGATGCCTGGTATGCTCTAATTAACGAGAAAGAGACCGAAGCCGACCTTAATAAGGGTTTCCTTACTATTTTATTGCTCCGGCACTAGAGTAAGTAGAATAGAATTACCCTATCAAATTAAATAAAAAATTAAATTTAAGGAAGTAATAACAATTTAAATGATTGTTTATTTTCTTTCCTATAAATACAAAGATCATTAGAATTCGAATCCTACGTAAAAAAAAGATTAGAAATAAAGCAAATATTGGTGATGAGTTCCCTCAATCTAGAAGACTAAATCCACCACAACCAATAGATCGAAAAAGAACTCAACCGAAAGGCACAGATATCAAGGCCATACATAAATTCGAAACATTACTACAAATACCTATATATTTATGTAAATTAGAATACGAACCTAATCTAAAGACATTTTATTCGTTTCTAGAGTATTATTTAATGCCTGTGCAAAATGTAGTTAAGTACTAATTTTGACAATATTTGAATTCTTAAAATCAAAACCCTCATATATTTTGTATAATATTTGATCTATTCAAATGAATTTTGCTTGTTACTTACATATGTCAACATCATTGAACCAACCACTACTACGATAACACAATCTAAAAATAATTTATTATCTTATTTTGGAAATATGTATACCAGAAAAAAAAGGCTGACGAAATAATAAAATATTTCCAAACTGTATAACAGAGAAGATTTTGAAAGAAGTGTCAAATTCAGTCAAGCAGTTAAACCTACCTGCGATGCTTTTTTCTGTGCTCGAGCTATAAACGAAAAACAAACATTGATAATTGTCAATATTTTGTGGCTCTCAGGCCCAATGTGTTGGATTACAATCACAATTCGTCAGAATAGTTTTTATTACTTGCGTTCCAATTATAAAGTCTATTCAATGCTTGTTTTCTTCCAGTTCAAAATATTACTCAAAACTAGAAGCACATCCCAACGAATTGGCCAGGGATATACTAAAACAGCCGCGGTTTAGGCGACCGAGAAGAACAGATCCACCCGGGCTGATGAACCTGTGAACCTGTTAATTTATTACATGTTTAGGTTATACATACATATAAGTGTAATCTAAGCTAATTAAATTGTGAGCACTAACAATAAGTATTAACATTGGTTAAGACTTAAAATATGTAATAACTTTAGCTTAAGATTTGATTACTTCTTGTGAGTTTCTTACGTAGAAGGCTTCAAGAATAAAGCGATTGACAGTATTAAAAAAAAAATTTAAATCCATTAAGTATCGAGATACATTTTATTAACAATCATTCTTGTAAAGATGAGGTCTATCAAACATATTTATGTGGACAAAATTCATGAAATCATGTACGTAAAGCTTGACAACCAAAAAATGTATATCATTAGAGAATATAAACGATGGAATAACTTCATTTAATTATGGTTATCTTTTTAAAAAAGTCAAACCGACCCCAACTAAATTTAATATCTCGCAATTTGCCTACATCTCGGTGCTGGTGCTTGATAGCTTTTAAAAAACTACTAAGCATTATGAACATTGTATTAGTGACAAAATAGATTTAATTAAAATCCAAAAAATTGAATATGTTTGTTAGAAATGTATCGTTGATTTTTAGCGAATTTCAAAACACCATTTTCATTATAACCTATGATCATTTTAAAAATGGGACCAGTAAGTATATCGTTTATGGGCAATTAGATATGAATGCTATAATAATTTCTTTAAACAAATTGCACAAAAACAAAGAATGTTAAAAACATTCTACATACATTTTCGTACAAGGACCAAAGGCCTATTGCTTTAATTTGGAGCAAACATTTTTTAAAGCATTCTATTAAATTTGGAAAGTGTACATACAACAAAACTAATCAAAACTGACTCAATCATAGTCAATAATGGACTGTATTATAATTTGAACATAATAAAATACTAGGAACATAGTTATCTCTATATAAGAATCCCAGGGATTTTCACAGTTATTATTTAAAATTATTTGCCTAGTTGAATTCAGCATGTTGCTAAAAATATCAATAATGATATAATTTTATTATGCGAAGAATTTAATAAATTCCATAATTGTTAACACGTAACTGAGACAAATAGCAAAATAAATTAAGCTTAAATTAACTTACCCTTTAATAGTTTCTAGAAATCAAAATCATTATTAATAAATACTAAAATATGATTGTGATATATGAAATACAAATGTAAACTAAATAAATTTGTTTTATTAATGTAACAAGATAAATCAGTAAAATCAATCCGTTTAAGGTACTAGATTTTACCTGAATTTAGAATTTAATACTACAAATATGAGGTAATTTGATCATTCATACTTCAAAGAGATTATACCTATTCTGTCGAAAGTATTAAAATAAATCTTAAACTTTTAACAAATTACATTTAAGTTTATTTTTAAATAAGCAAAAGGTGTAAATTTTATTCTTTTCAAAAACCGAAACTATATAATTCTATTAGGGAATTAGCACAGCAATACAACTCATATTCTTTTCAAAAAATACTTATAAGTTATTCCTAAATTTGGCTTGCTGTATATAAACTCCGTTCAGTAGTTAATTTTGTACTATTATTTTTTGGTGTGAGGCAAAAGAACAAATTTAAATATTAAATTCATATTTAAATTCTCAGATTGCAATTGCACATACAATTTATATCTGGAAAGGTTTAAAATTAACATTTTGAAAGTGTATCAAGATTAATCGTCCTTTGTATGTAGCCACATTTTGTAAATTTTAAAGAAACGACCGAGTTAAATACTGAATTTCGAAACAATAATTTTACCAAGTCGGCAAAAAACAGGTTAATAGGAAAACCCTAACCCCGACGTTAGAACAGCAAAGAGAAATTACAGAATTTTGTTAAGAAGATTAGCCTGTTTTATTATTATGGCCAATTACATATTTATATTAATAAGGAAAGGAATATTTTATTAAAATAACAAGAGCCTAGAAAATTACGAAAATATTTAATTACAAATTAAATATAAAATAAATATCCATTTAAGTATTATTGTCAGGTAAGTAGCTTAATAAAAATTAGATTTTGTATACATTTCTATTTTATTTGATTTTAGGACGTACCCTAAAAATTGTATTCTAACCTACAGGTAGTGTTGTAAATGTTTGTCTTGTGTTTATCTAAACTTTACCGACAGAACCATTTTTGGTTTATTAAAAATCATTCATTTTGTAGTCTAATAAATTGTATCAGGATTTTTATAAATTTGGTTTTGTGAATCCAAATTAATCTAACACAGCAATCCGGAATAAAACCGTACCAATTAGGAACGAAATGAAAAAAAATCCGGATTTTCACAGCATAATTAAATAAATTATCATTACGAATAATTCGGAAGGTTTACCTAGGAGAGCTAGTATGACGAAATTCTGGACCACAAACCAAAAACTATCAAAAACAGGTAATCAGGTAATCAGGAAACGGAAGCGCAAGTACCGAAACCTGCGAGCCATCAAGTTGTGACGTAAGACCAATAAACTTGTACAAGAAAAGTTGACGAACGAAATTGATGTTAAATTTAGAAATGAATAACCTCAAAAGAAGAAAATCTTCAAATCTACAAATAGGAGAGCAAGAAAAGCAATTAAGTGAAAATATTAAGAAAAAAGTTAAGTATAGGATCACGAAAGATCGAAAAAATACCGAGACACCAGAAAAAAATTAGCAGCAATCTTACAATATTCGCCAGAAATAAATCTGTAATTAAAAATTAAGGATAAATCTGGACACAATTTTAAACGTATAGGTGTTAAAACGTTCACAGAACTAACTATAAATAAAGAAGATTTGATATTTCTCAAAGTGGCGTGTATTTAAGTTGTTATACCAACCAAGATGCAGTAATTCCATTGAATGTTGAATCTCCTGTTAAATTACTTAGATCTCAAAATAATCTGCACACTAAACATATTGACTGAAGGAAAATTGTGCATGGCCAAACATTAGGTTAGGTTAGGTTGGAGTGGCTGCTTACGCACACTTAGACCGGTGACGGTCCATTGTGATACCACGGGATGTATCCCCTTTTACCCCTATTGGAACCATTTCGAGCTACTTATGTAGCGTAAGACGTCCCGCACTTTAATGTTTTCGAGATCCGAGAGGCAGTCCATCCTGAACTTACCTAAGTGTTTGTGCCTTCTGAGAGCCAATGCTGGACACGAGCAAAGGAAGTGGACCAACGTCTCTTCCTCCTCTTCGTCCAAGCAGCTTCTGCAGAAGTCATTAGCCTCCAGACCCAGCCTTCTTGCATATTCTCCAAAAAGGCAGTGTCCCGTGAGAATTCCTACGACCGTTCTTAATTCACGTCTTCGTAAGGATATTAATGCCCTAGTGCGCCCCAAGTCCAGCTTTGGCCAAACTTGTCTTGCAACTCTACAGGTGAGGGCGTTTGATGAACAGATTTGGTTGAAATTTCAGGACCGGCATATGTTGCAATACGCTCAGCTAAACATAATTCTTCAACTGTTTTAAGTCATGGAGTAGATTTCCAAACTTTGTTGCAAGCGGATAAGTTTAAAGTAATAACTAATTTGTATTTTTAGCGTAGACGGAGGACCAGACGAAAACCCACGATTCACAAAAGTAGTTTAAACGAGCGTCCACCACTTCTGCAAACGGATAATATGGCTTGTTTATTTGTGCGGGAGTTGTAAGGATTAATTTTACCTCACGAAAAGTTCGGATCATACCGGATCGTGGATATACGAAAAATTATTAGATTTGAGAGATTTCCATATTCCAGACGAAAATTGGAATCAAATTGTTTAATTATAATCGAACAGCATTTTGAAAATTCTGAATTTGAATGATGTGGTTGGTAAACTATAATTATAATTTTATTTTATTTGTTAAAATTTTCCAACAATACGATTTTGGTCGTATAAATAAAAAGCCAATCAGCTTATTGTGTAGTTTATTGTGATGAGGCGGAGGGAAGGGATTTCAAGACATTTTAGGATTTCGAAATTTTGGAGGTTATTTCGATATTATAAAGGTTTGTAAAATTATTAAGTTTTTATACAATATTTTTTAGAGATCAGTAGAAAATATTATAGGACAGAAAAATAAACAATCAGAAGGGACATCGTAGACCAAGAAATTGTTGTTCTTACCTTATAGTTTACAAGATAATTTTGAATTTTCAGCCCTGAACGACAAATTAACACTGAAAATCAGACCTCTTGACCTTGGTTTAGGGTAAAAAAAATGAGTCCACGTTTCTCCATATAAAAACCGCGTTATGTCTCTTCTGGGTATTCTATGCATTAATTTTAAGGGATTTTCAAGAGATGTAACTACTTAGTACTATGTCACATCGAGTAATCGTTCCTAACTTCATGTTAAAGCATCATGACGGGGCTTTTCTTTTCAGTATGTGTTATTTTACCGAAGAGTCACAGATGCCATTTTTTGAGCGTTGAATTTGTCGAATTGTGTGCCAACAAAACGCAATTTGCAAGCTTTTCTTTTTTGCTTCCGTTTGATGAAAAGTCCTGCTGAAAGTCAACGGATGCTGTAAGAAGCTTATGGTAATTATGCTTCATCGATCTCAACAAGTGAGTACTGTCTCAACATGTAAGTCAGTGTCAATAAGTAAATATTACTAAAATCTCGGGAATTTTTAAAGTGAATACAACCAAACAAATATTTATTTTATTAAAACGACCTAGACACTAGATAAGGGTTTCGCAATTAAAACAGAAACTTAGAGCTTACTCAGTTTTTTGAAATCTGGGACATTGGAAGCCATTTGGCTTTGTCGAAACAAACAACTTTAAGCTCGATTAGCGCTCCAAGAACTGAATATTTATCTCTGGATGTGAAATCTCCAAAAGATACATTGTTTACTATAATGGTTCCAGAAATAAAGCTAGGTCAGCTTTTATTTGCTCTTTGGTAGGCATTCTCGAGCAACATGTTGTCGATAAAATCTATCATTAATTATGCTTGCCAATTTTCACGCACTTATCTAAGACTAACCTGACTAAGATTTATTTTTTCTGCGACCTAAAAGATCTTTTTTGCTTCCATGTCTCAGAAGCGGCAACCATCTGTCTTACTTAGGCCCATTTTCTTAGAGTACACATTAAATGAAAAGTGACCTGAGAGGAAGCTGGTTAGTAGCCCCAGCTCAGGTTTCGTAAATTCAAGACAGTCCTTTACCCTAACAGTTGAAGGTGATATAGATCTGTCGTAGACTTATATTCTGCACCAATAGGAGGATTTTTGCACGCCCCTGAGCGTTTTACCGCCACCCTAAGGTGCCCTAAAGCAAGGCCGCAGAAGGGCTCTGGTCCAGTGAATGTAGAGGCAGAACCCCCGCGAATAAGGTTATCAGCAGCCTCATTCGCCCCGATTCTAGTAAAACCTGTCTCCCACATAAGCGTTACCTTATTTGAGCTTGCCAGTTACCAACCTTGACACAACGGTACAAGACCTAAGAGCCCTTACGGCCGATTGGCGGACTGTCGTTTTATCCACCCTTGCGCAAAATTCTACAGCATGTACTTCTGTTTGAAGGACAATATCATTGGTCCTAAGGACCTCGATAGAGCAGTCCCACGGCTGTATATTCCTACCCCTACCCCGTCTTCCATTTTTTATCCATCTGTACTCTACATGTCCCAGCCTGGTAAAATAACAAAGAATGGTTTGTGGGAGTCTAGTTTAGTTGGATTACAGTCAGTTGCATTCCTATGGTACGTTCTGTCTGAAATTTCTTAAGGATTTCCAGATGACCCACCATATTGCCTGCACCTTTAGGGCCGTAATTGCAGCATCATTTTTACCATCCATTTGCATTGAAAGATAGCATCCATCACAGCACTTTCCTAAATAGTAAACTATCATCTGTGTTAAATTAATAACCAAAGAAGAGGAATAATCAAGCGTCGGTGTACCAAAACAATAGAGCTGCCGAGTCACTAATTTTTTTTTTTTTTTTTTTTTTTTATATACATATTTTAATTGGGTGCAGAGCGGACTTATTAACGGTCCTAGCTCCTTGTAACTGTCAGAGCTTCTGCACCCAATGCGCGATCCTTCAAGTAAAGATTAATAGCTACCTTAAATTTATTCATTTTGTATTCCTCCGGAAATTTGAAGTGTATTAGCGAATTCCACTTTTTTGATGTTCGATATACAAATTCGCACTTAATTTCTTCAGTTCGAGGTTTCGGGAGCTTCACCGTAAACCTATGTGCATTGGTTGTTCCTCTTGTTACTCTTGTTGTTGTAACGAATGGTGGTATTTTCTCCGATAGTTCTGCAGAACATTTACCATGTAAGCATCTGTAGAAGACGCAGAGTTCTGCAACATCTCTGCGATGCTGTAAGCTGTCTAGTTCTTGGATAAGTCTGGGATTCCGTATTATTCGGATAGCGCGGCGTTGAACCCTGTCCAATAACTGGAGGGTGGTACCAGACGCACCTCCCCAAACTTGACACCAATACTCTATACATATTTTGCAGAAGCTCTGACCTCAACGGAAAAGTGGCAAACAACTAGCATAACACAGTGAGGGAACACGCGGAGTGCCTTGCTCCAAATGCCGGAAACAGCCGTACAAAGTATTTTCGTGAACGTGTGATTAGTTGCATTGACAACTTAAGTCTGCTTACAGGTAATTGGAGTTCGAGTTAATCAATAAATGATTTAAAAATATTATTAGATACTTCAAAAAATAGTTTATTCAAAATTTAGATAACTCTCAGAGTGTAAGCTGGTAAAGGGAATATTTACTAGAGCTTATCCGCACTAACAATACATCTTCAACACTAAATTTGCTTAAATTCGAAACTTATTTTAAAAACAGAGAAAAGTGAAATATGATTCTAAATCTTATTACTTACATCAGATTTAATTTTAGGATTAAGTAATTAGTACCTAATTAGCTTAAATAAGTTTCAAGCAAAAAAATACAAAAATTTTCTAAAAAAATATAATAAAATAATTTTAAAGAACGAGTAACAGAATTTGGCAGACATAGCAAGGTGGAAACCATTTCTACATTTTTATTAATTTTTTTCCTAATAATTAGAAAATGAAATAATGAAATATTTCAACGAAATCGCCGTCGTTTTCCTCGAATTTTTGTATTGAGTATGATGTAAAATTTATTTGTAAAAATAAGTCACTCAAAGATAAAAAAATAACCCTTTAGCAGTCTCTCTGCTCTCAAGCGTGGAAATTATTAACGAAACCTTTGGCTAATACAATAATAAGTGGTATCAAGATATGTACAAAATAATTTCTAAGAAATTAAATTTCAATGTTAAAATAAATATCAAAATATGGCGCAGTGATGCATGAGCTTGGAAAACTGTACATTAAATTTTTGCTCCAAAGATTTATACATTTTTTTTCATCTCTCACCGTTTATATATTTTACAACATAATTCAAGCAATATAAAGTTACCATCATAAAAAGTTATACAGTATAATGAGGTGTTAATGGATTTTAACCATCAAATATATTTTTATCCAAGGTACATGAAAAAAAAAGAGAATAACTTCTCATCGTGTACATGGCGGCGCTCGAGTATTTAATACCCCACAAATAACAACAATTCTATGTAATAATTCACAAAGCGTACAAATGTATATATACATGATCCTTGTGAGTTATTTAAATTTTGTCATTTCTGTATTAATTAATTTTAATCTTTGCGAAACATAAGCATACAAATATGTACGCTTATATATGAATAAATGTATAATCTGTAATGTACATATAAAATAAGGAAGATTTGCAGAAGCCGCCGAAAAAAAAATTAAAAATTCCTTTGAAAATATTAAATTGGTTCTATATGTACGAAAATAAATATATGTAAATATACATATTACATAGATATATAACTGTATAAACGAAAAATCACAAAATCAAACTAAGCATAAGTAAATAACGAATAAATAAACAAATAAAAGTCAAATTTATTAATTTAATATTTTCGCAACTCAAATACTCATATATTCGTTGCCGCATCGTTGTCATCGTTTTCATGGAGACCTTCCTCCCCTTCGCCGTTATAACATATTTTTACTGTTTTATGAATATTCGAACGTTATCCTGATTCTATTTTTATATATCCGTAAAAAATGTGATACAATACAAGTAAAAAAAAAAAATTATTTGACATCTTTCTTATGATAAGATAAGAATAAAAAGGGAAATATTATAGACTTTCGGAGATTTATGAGACATTATACAAATAAACATTTATTTCTTGTCATAATTGTGTTGAATGTATCCAAATTAATATCATCTAAACATATCTTAGTTTTATGAAATCTATTGAATTCTTTGTAACAAATATTTTCCCTTCTGGAAGAGCCATAAAAATCTTTCTTCCGATTCCGAAGACCTTAAAACCTTAATAATTTATTTTAAGTTAGGTAAAATTTCATATAAATTTACAATTAAGTACCTTTTAAAAGGTATTTTTTTAAGAGGCTCAATTACATTAAAACCGGAAATAAGGAAATTGAAATTATTTATTTTTCCGGGTTCAATGAATTCTCGTAGATTAAATGGATCAACTTTCATAATTGTGGTACACAAATACAATATACCTAAAAGCTCGACTAGGAAACACCAAGAATATACATATCAAACATTCATTTTCTGTATACTATTACGATCTTTACTCGTGTAGAGGAAATAAAATCAAAAAAAAAAAAAAAGATATTTACAAAATGTCTTAAAATTTACGTGTCTGAATGTTAAACTTTAGACAGAACAATATGTGTTCAAGCAATAGTTGAAGAAAATATTCAAGAACTCAGAATGTGGACTACGAGAGTGATTTATATTTTAACAACAAAGAAAGGTTATTTTCATAATAAATTATTTAGTTTCTGTAATTGCTTATTTAGTATTTGCACTTTTATAGTTTCGCTTAAAAAACAATAACTGTTCTAGATTTCAGTTTTCTATTTATTTATTTATTTATTTGTATTATTCAGGCGGATTTATTTTCATTAAATGGAAAAACATTGTGCATGTGATTCATGTACGATGCAATATGTGCAGTACAAGACATAATAAACAAGAACCAAACTATATATTTAGTGGATTCTAATATGGAAGGTTAGAAAAGCCGTATATATTTAGAACGTACACAAACTCCACATACAAATATTGTTATTGGCTTGTTTGTATGCCAAAATGTATCGCCAACTAATTTTTTTTTTTAACTTTTTTTATTAATTTGGAAATCATATAACGAGGATCTAGTTTTAACGCTGTTATATGGGAAAGATTTTAGGTCATTTCTCGGTCAACTTGAAAGTAAAATGTTTTGCTTTTCAAAGTTTATTTCAATTAGTTTTGTATATGTGGTAACAGAAAAATGACAGAATCTAAATAATATATTTACCAAGTCCATCTTCAGAGCTATAAAACAAAATAGATTACCTGGAAAGAAACAAAACAAGAAATTTATTAATTTCAAAATCTAAACAAAAAATCCAAACTTTTATTCAAGTATAAAAAATAGAAAGAAAAACTTGATGACAACAACTAAAATTAATTAAAAATAAAACTTTATTTAAACTATAATATACTACAATTCACACAATACTCAATCAACTTTCCCGACAGACACAGATTCCATATAAATTTGTTGAACACTAAAAAAAAATGTATTATCAAATTAATAATGCTTTCTGAGGTCATAAAAGTTGAATGTAACACTTCCAAAGAAAACGTGAAAAAAATTAGGTTCATAAAGTTCACTCAACAGTTAAACAATTAAAAAAGCTTAAATTTAGAAGGAAAAAAATAAATAGTCGATAATGTATTTAATTAAACGGAAAATTAATTAGCCGAAGCAAAATATTTAATAGACCAGCGACCAAGAAATTTATCTGCTTTTGTTCAAAATGGTTAAAAATTAAACTGTCATAAATCAAAGAGATGTTGTTCACTAAAGATCAATTATACCGGTAAATTAAAGCTAAATTCTATCTAGCTTTTGAGCTAGATTCTACTATACAAATAATTGTTTGTTTCGGGGATAAGGCAACACGTACCTGCCGCCCTAAAATGATTCGTCACTTCAACGAAGTGTTACGCTAGACGATAACAAATGGCAGGAATAAAATAACATAAGTAGCAGACATAAGCTTTTCTATAGTAAATTGCAAATAGCTAGAAGAAAATGGAAACGATTTTCTGATAACAACCCATGAATCAAAATCAAAAATTTGTAACGTTTTCATTTAAAAATGTATTTTAGAAGAAAAGTTAGCATCTGATGCTCTAATATTTTATCGAAACTTTTTCCAATTTTATTATTGTACTAAAAAAGATTTTATTGCTTTATAGTAGCTGCGATTAAAACATATAGAGTTTTAAATGAAAAGTTTAGTTTTTCCATAGCTTCTAATTCCTGTATAACAGCTCGGTTGTCTATGACATTGTAAAATTAGAACCATCTTCGGTGAAATCGCTAAAAAACAACTCAATGTCTTACTCCAATACAGATTCTCAAATTTCCCTATTTTCCAGCAACAATCCAAAGAAATAAGGAAAATGAAATTAAAAACATTCTACAACAATAACAATTCAATTTAATGACGTCATCATACATCCAAATCCAAACCTCAAATTGCAGTCTGGTTAAATTAAAATAAAAGCTTACTGCAAATCACGTGGTCACTAAGCAAAGCAACCTAGATTATACCAGAGCCTACTCTATAAATAAGAGCCTCCACATTGACTGTATTTTTTACTAAGCTTAAAATAAAGTACATACAATTTTTTCTTTACTATGAAACTATATGGGAAAACGATTGTTTTCATTTAAATTTTTAGTCTGTAAGAATTATGAGCTTTTACATTATTTTTATACGAAAATGATCATAAAACATGTAATTTTATTTGATTAAAAAATCGCATCATGAAAATGTTTATTTCGTAGTGTAAATCCTCTTGGAATATTAACTATTGCTAAACTTTTATGGAATGTTGTTGTTGTAAATTACGTCATAACATAAAATTTATAAACAATTATAACCATCTCTTTTTAGTCTCCTTCTAAAAGCATTGCCACATGACAAAAATCTACCCGAATACAGATTCATATCATGTGGCAATGCTTTATTAACGACTTTTATTTAAACCATAGATCATGCCTACAATTAAAAACATATAAAAAAAATCAAATAGGTGATCGAACCGGTCGGATTCTAAAATCGGTCTGATTTTTGATTCGGTTAACCATATTTTTGGTGGTTTTTGTCTATAGTAATAACTAAATTGTAATAATAATTAATTTAATACAATTTTTTTTTTAAATTTACTAAAATTAAACCATTGCTATGAAAGAAATTATGTTAATTTTACGTAAAAAGTTTTCTTTCAAATCGTTTACTCAGCCCGAATCCCTGTTGTTTTTATTTGTGTGTTAAGTGACATCTAGGAATGGGAATAATAAGTAAGAGCTATTTTATTTTATACACCGCTCTCAAATGTTATGACAATTCAAATATTCTAAACAAAAACTTATTTTGAATGGGTCATTAATTTTTGGGAATAAAAATCGATGCCAAATATTAATCATGTTGTATTTATTTTCAGCTGTGACTTAATTTAAATAATATTTCTAATACTTGAGAAATAAATAAGGCATTTATATTACAGTTAATGTTGGTTATGTCGTTTATTTGTGATGCCTGACAATCTGGGTTGATTTGATTTTTTTGATTTGTTCTCACTCAATGCATGTTATTATAATTTTTTCTCTTTGACTCTCTTTGATTTATTTTAATTTTGGCTGTTCAACGTATTGTCTTTTTTTTACCATTGATTTTAGTTGTGAATAAGTGATGACGTCATTAAATAGAATACATATTCTCTTTTTAATACATATTGTTGTTGTTGTAGAACGTTTTTTAATTTAATTTCCTTATTTTCTTTTGATTATATCTGGAAAATGGGGAAGCTTGAGAATCTGTGCTTTAAATCAGTTAGTCATTGAGTTATTTATAAGTGATTTCAGAAAAAATTATTTATCTACGTTTAATTTTTAATTCATATTTTTTCGGCAATCGAAATCGCGTTTTTTCATACAAACTCTATGAAAATAAATTATTTTTTAGTGTTTCTATGTCCTTTATTTTAAGTTCATTTTTTACATGCCGGCTCTATTCATATCAAGATGGTTCTGATTATACAAAGCCATAGTCTAAAAAAAACGAAGCTTTTATAAAAGAATTAGGCTGCACTCACACTATCATTTTTCTATGTCAAACATGTTTTATCAAATATTTTTGTCAAAGATAAATGATAGTGTGAGTTGAATCTTTTATAAAAGTTTCATTTTAAAAAAATATGATGAAATATTTGATAAAACATCTTTGACATGGAAAAATAATAGAGTGACTCAGGCCTTAGAAACGAGGAAAAAACTAAACATTTCATAGTAAAACACGTAGTAGATGGAAAATCAGTTTTTGCCTATGATACATTTTTAAATGAAAACATTACAAATTATTAATTATGATTTCTGAAATATTTTATATGAATGTCTTTTAAGTAAATCGTTTTTCATTTGCTTGTAATAATTGATTTATTTAAATTTAAAAACCAGTTTGAATATGACTTTTCTCCGCTTTTATAGACAAAAAATAAATAAATTGTAATAAAGACGTTCGTAATATTTTGTATTAGTTAATCAGAAAATAATGAGGCCAGTCACTCATAATATATCTACTAAAAAAGTAGAAATATCATTCCCCACGTACTTTACTCCAAGAATTATACCAATGTACCTACTCTTATAGAATGAGAACTCTCCTTGAGTTCCTTTGTTGGTAATTTGGTTTCGTACTGAAAAGTTGTTCTACTCCTGAGGTAGCTACAATCAAACTACTAAAATAGAATTCTCGTTTAATACAGAAACTATCAAGTAAGAACGTACTGACCTAGTGAATTATATTCACTAAATCGAAAACCCAAGGAAAACCCTCATTTGTGTGTGTATTATGCCCACAAAATTAATTAAGAAGTTGAAATTTGTCTGTTAATCAATATGGTTATTTTCGGCTTTTATAGACAAAATATATTAATTGTAATAATGACGTTCGCAATATTTTCGATTGGTTAATCAGAAAATAAAGAGGCCAATCACTCATAATATATCTACTAAAAAACGACGAAAACCATTTGCGCATAAATCTAATTTTAGAATTTATTCCACTAAACAGTAATATTTGTATAAATCGTTTTGTTCAGAAAGAAAATATCTAGCGATCATTTATTAGATTTTAAACAAATTCATGTAATAAGCCTGAAAATTAAATATGTAATTTAAAAACATTTTATATTGATATACAAAACAGTGCCTTCCTAACTTATCAAGAATTTTTTTTTGTTTTTCAAAATTGGCTTACACTCGACTACTTATCGTGTATTTTTACATCCACTCTTTTATTTAAGTATATTTCATACATGGCAAATTTAAGCAAAGCCATAAAGAAGGAAGAATAAGAGAATCCAATAAAAGCCGCGTTTTCCATGAGAACTGCACTAGAACTCGATAAACTTTAAATTCCTTTTATTCCATGTAAAACGAAAAAAAATTAATTCTTAAAGCGCGAATGTGTAGTGTAGTTGATATAATTACATATTTTAAGTTTAAAAATTTCCCCCTTCAGTTATTTCATCAATATTTTCTTATTTCTTGCTGACGTCATTACACGCAACTACACTCGATAAATTCATGGGTTTATCCAGTGTAACTAAAAAATAAGCTATAATTATCATTATTTATTGCTGTAACAACTTAAAATGTGTATTTATGTGAAATGCACTACACATTATCACTTTATGAATTTAATTTTTTTTCTGTTTACATAGAATAAAAGGAATTAAAAATTTATCGAGTTCTAGTGCAGTTCTCATGGAAAACACGACAAAAAGTATTTGTTTCACTCCGATGCGAAACTAGCGACTAAGGGTATGTCTAAATTAGTTTATGGTACTAAAACTGTTGTGTGTTAATTTTTAGTCTGTTGATATTTTGAATCGCCTATATTTATGTGTATGAACATACCTAAATAATTTCACTATTTTTAAGCTTAAAATATACATATCTATAGATATGCTATAATATATAGATATGCATGGATTCAAATTTGATTGTTTATACAATGTAGAGAAGAAACAGTGAATATCACAAGCAATAGATTAGGGTAAATTTAATGTAATAAGTATATGCGACAAAGGGGTATATCCTCGATTTGGTGGAAGACATGTTATGTAAGTTAACACCGCTGAACCATGAAAATGTCACCCTCGGTAATATTGTCGATCGGAAGACGTTAACTTTATCATGCTTTTTTGCGACTCCGATTTTTGAGTAGTAAACATATTTAACACTGTTCACAACATCAGACATTTTTGTAACGGACGGGTGATGGTGATTTGTAGATGGTGATTCATAATTTTAAAAATGAATACATATTTAAAAATGATGTCTTTGTAAATAAAACCAAAAATAAGTTTTAATTTCTACCATTTATAATAACAATATGATTTCGTTTTCTGAAAAATTTGAACGTGTTGGGCTTTATTTGGCATCCAATTCTTTAACTATACATATAAGGTTTTATGTTTAAAAATGATTACAAATTATTTTGTTTCAGAATAATTTATGTTTATTATGACATAAAATAAACCTAAAACAATTAAAGTGGCAGAGGAGAGCAACAAATCGTATTCAGCAACATGCTGAATTATCGATTTGCAATCATTATTGAGGAAGCCGCTTTGCGATCGCAATATTAACCATTTAAAATAAATGTAAATCAACCATTTTGCGATGGCAGAAAAAAATATTTTGCGACGGAATGGAGCCACAAAATATATTTTGTATTTGTCCTACGTTTATATTATTTCCATACGTTTTTCATTCTATTAGTACAAGATTATAATCTTCATTTTGTAGTTTTCAAGTTTCATAATTTTCTTGTTGTTTAGAATTTTTGTTCTTCGAATTTCCTGAAAAAACAATTTACAACGCACAATTATTGGTAGCAATTTTGAACAATTAAGTTTCGCCTTGTTGTTCCTCCTTGTTCAAAGAGTTTTCAGGTTTTATATTTTTAGGTTTATCTTTTAATATTGAAATGTGTGCAATTAGCGAAAAGTAAAAGTTTAACAATATTATTTGGACGTGGGTTAAGCCACAAAACCCACTTTAAGATTAATAATTATTCTCTAAGCCGCACCATCACTTTAATTTTTGTTGATTTATTGAAGCGTTCCATGTAGCATGGTCGACTATTTGACGTTTAGACACTGTTATAAAAGCAGAGTTACAGCGTTTGTATGGAATACATTTAAATAGGGTTGTAACGACATCGTAAATTATTCGACTTGTCAATTAACCGTAGAATGAAAGCTAGGAAATAGATAATAACATAAAAATGCTCTTACGTATCGCAAGTTAACAAATTGCATTTAATCATCGAAGGCGGATTTGCGATCTATTTCTAAGTTTGCTAGAAATAGCATTCTCAATACATCAAGCAAATCCGCCATATAAATTAATTTTCAGTATATTGCTGAATTATACAATTTTGACATTTAAATAAGACCCTAATCGCAAAATAATCAGTACATATTTTACTTTGCCTTTTCAACTTAAAATTATTTTACACAAATAAATTAAATAAGCAAAAATATGAGTTCTCAAATTAAAAAACGTAAGCCGAACTTCATGAGGGAGAAATATTAAAATTCCTCAAAATATTGGAAACCCGATGAACATTAATAAAAGGTTTAATTTGGGTTTACAAAGCTCTGGCCAAACGGGTGTCATTCCAAGAACTGGTAAGAAGCTGCAGAACAAATGTATCAATCTAGAAAGTCGCACAAAAAAAAGGCTAACGGAAATAAAAAATCACCAAAAAGGAACCGGTGGTGCGCCACCTCTACAACTTAAGCCCTATGAAGAGCCAATAGTGTTTGAATTCATTAAGTGAAGTAAATTATCATTTTTAAAAATTTCGTTTTATATTTACGTACTTATTTGGTACGTATATTTTTAGGCTCCAATCGCCACAGTAGACATTATTGCAACAGATAAAGATGCACTAAGTGAAGCTGTCACCAGAGGGAAAAAACAGCTTAGAAACTTTAAATAGAGGTTTCACATGCCGATCGTCTTGATTAATACGGTCACGAAGTGGAGTCGTCCATTTAGATCGTCAAATGCTACGGTTAAATTCGACATTTCGAACATTCATTAATTTGGCTATATTGTGTAAAATAAAGCAGGCCTTCCTTCCATAAGACATCAAACTTGTAATTTTACAAATAACCCGGAATCTAGTTTTTAGTACACTGAATGATTGTTCAATTATTTTTCTGGAAGATTTATGGTGATTGTTATATTGAATTTCCCCATTCGTTAATGCATTTATTATTGGGCTCATCAAACGGTACCCATTATCCCCCAGAAGGACAGTAAAAACTCATACAACACCATATTTTTAAAAATATGCGAATCGTGAGTTGATCTTGGCCAACGAAAAACAATTACCAATATAATATTTTCATTGCGTACCTATAAAATATTTAGAACCAAGTTAATTTTCTCCGGTTTTTGTCTTGACTTTGATAGAATTATTATTATAAAAGAAGTATGCATCTGGTAAAAGCGGCTTGTTATCGGGACATGGGTTCCTTTAATAATTTATGTTAGGTGGTTGACCCAGTTCGTGATAATTTAGTTCTCCAGTTACAAACTGGAAACTTCCAGGTCTCAATATACCGGGTGATTTTTTTAACCTGATACACTCAAATATCTCGGAAAATTCTCACTCTACGAAAAAAATGGTAAAGATCAAAATTAATTATTCCGTGGGGGAAATACATTAGTGTTAAAATTAGTACCCCCCCCCCCCCTCCTTGTAGGTGGAGCGGGGGATAACTTTGAAAATAAAATATGAACCCCTCTTTTTCATTGCAGATTCGGATTCTACGGCTAATAAAATAAGTAGGATTTGACAGAAACATTTTTTTCGATTCATGATAGATGGTGGTCTCTCTTGCCTCATTATCTTTCAATCGAAAAAGAATATCGTCAATTACAGCGCCATCTATCGTAGCATCTATCACAGGCTATTTTTAGCCGTAGAATCCGAATCTGCAATATAATATGGGTTAATATTTTAGTTTCAAAGTTACCTCTCGCCCCAACTACAAGGAGGAAGGAGGGGGGGGGGGGTACTAATTTTAACACTAACCTATTTCCCCCATGGAATAATTAAATTTTGATCTTTACCATTTTTTTCGTAGAGTGCTTATTTTCCGAGATATTTGAATATATCAGGTTAAAAAAATCACCCAGTATTTAAAAAAGCAAGCACCTACATCCAATTGTAGAAAGTAAATTAATTTCTAAAATAAATTTAAAACAATAAATGGTTTCCTGTGAGATAATGTGGTTTTGCTTTACTCCTGCAGGTTCTCATTTGTAGATTATTTGTTAGCAGCTGTATTATAAATTCGACTGCCAATTTAGTGAAGCGATACTTTTTAAAAATATTTCGTCGTGGCATTCAAAAAGATTACCCTTGTCCCGAAATAATTTTCTTTGAATTTGATATCTTTGGATTCTCTCTAAGAGCGTTCACAAAAAAATGTATTTCTCGAATACACAATTACCCTGTTATTTAAAATGATGGACACATTTTTATGTTTATTTAAATAAACTTTGAGAATTATCAAAATTATGATGATAGTCACGACACGCAATGAAATAATTACCGCCAAAAACGTAATTCAAATTTTTTTTTCCTTAACACATTTTTTCTGTATTGCCAGTTCAAAAAGTCAGTTGCAATTGTTTTAAATTTTTACTTGCTAGGAAATCGCAAGAACGTTCGTGCAAACCAAAATGTCATTTTCAGCTCGCAAGTTGTCTGGCATTGTGGTTACATTTTAGCGGACGTGGAAACTAGTAGTTATAAAATATGTAAATAATCATTTTGTCTTCTTTTATGACGATATGAAAATAAAATTGTATAACAATAGTAAATGAAATAATACATCCACTATAATAATGATAATCAAAAATTCAGGCAAGATAAGACATATATACAAAGCAAGTTTCATCTTAAATATGTACCCAAAATTTCGAGTATACTACCTTGATCAACAAGTTCCCGGAATAACCACCGTGTGGTGCTCCCAATGTTCCGATTTGAGTTCTGTTTTTTTGTTAAGTTGGTATGTCTGTTGTTGATATTCCCTCTAAATTTTAGCGTCATAGCTTGACATTTGCAAAAGTTACGTAGTCAAGAGTACATCTACTCTGTGTGTGTTGGCGATTTTTCCATTATTTCCTCTCGGCTGCTGAAACGCGTTCCCCGTAATGGTTTTTTAACTCGATTGAACAGAAAGAAGTCACAGGGAGCCAAATCAGGTGAATTCGGTGGCTGTTGGATGGTATTTGTTGCATTTTTCGTCAAAAAATTACGAATAATGATGGCACTGTGCGACGGTGCGTTATCATGGTGCAAAATCCATGAGTTTTCTGCCCACAATTCTGGTCTCTTTCGGCGAATTGCTTAACGCAAACGTCTCATAACGCCCAAATAATACTCTTTGTTTACGGTCTGGCCTTCTGGCATAAATTCATGATGCACTACACCGTTGTAATCCATGAAAACCGTGAGCATTGCCTTCTTTTTGACTGAAAACGACGTGTTTTTTTTTGGTGAACGCCATTCACTTGCCTGATGTCTAGATTGCGTGTCGTACCCATAAACCCACGTCTCGTCTCCAGTAATGATCCTTTTGATGAATGTGGGATCGGATTCAGCCTCGCAAATCATGTCTAAAATTGTAAATAATTTCTAAAATTGTAAATAATCGCCAACACACACACATATAGATGTACTCTTGACTACGTAACTTTTGCAAATGTCAAGCTATGACGCTAAGATTTAGAGGGAATATCAACAACAGATGTACCAACTTAACAAAGAAAACAGAACTCAAATCGGAACGATGGGAGCGCCACACGGTGGTATATCAAAATATACAAATTTTTGTATTGATATACAATATAATTAAAAATGGCGAATTTCATAATACTCATGTATTAAAATATATTTAAACCACTTAAAACTTAGATCGAGAACGAATTTATAATAAATACGACTTAAAAATAAAAACAGTTCCAAAAAGTTCTGACTACGACGGTCTCCCGACGATTTATTTACTTTTATTATCAAATTTTCAAGAATTCGATTGTAAAGGTATTTACACAACAAATAAAAATACCTTAATATGTCAATAGCTGCAAACTTTAATGATTGGACAAAGTGTAATACTATGATTTAGCGCCCAATTTCTGAAATTTTCAACAAAGTTACAGTGAGGTCCACATGTTATTCTTCTGATGTAACATTAACTTCAAATTGATCAGAAGACCTTCATTATTTCCTAAACATGGTGTATTCTGTTCGTTCACAGAATGAGGATTCAAATTATTTGATGAAAAAATTGAATTCGAGACTGATTTGGGTTAATAAATTTTAGTTACTTTTTCTGTTAGTGCAGCGTATAAAGGTTTGTTTAAATAAAACTTTACGTGCCGATAGAATGATGTCGAATGCTTAAATAAAAATTGACATTATTACTATGTCGATTGTCGATGATGCAATAGTTTCGGTCGCAATATCCATATTTTTTTTGTCAATTGTATCACTAAATGGTGCTGCATAAACAAAAAACGTTACCTTGCACTCGCGCTAAAACAACAAAATATTTAAGTTGGATATTGGTTTTTATACGACAAAAAAGTAAGTAAAGTCACTAAGAATCACATATTACGACCACAAAACAAATGAAATTATGTGATGAATGAATATGTCATCAAATTGGCATCATTGATGCGACAGCCTTACAACCCGAAAAAATTAGACCGATTCATGTCGATATCGGACTGCAATATTAAAGCATTTCATATAATGTAAAATGTTTTCACGTAATGTAAAAGCAAAGGCAAGGAATTCACGGCTCGTCTGAACGCGGCTCAACCCAAAAGTGCTTGCACTTCTGTTTTTTTTATGGCATCATGTTCCCTAAGGTCTAATGAATAAGATAAAAGTTTTTTTGAAATCATCCACCGACCAGTTTTCATTTTCGCGCCAAAATTCGAAAATTGGAACCAAAAAAATGATTTTTTGGTCTGAAAAAGTGAAATATCTTATGTTTTATGAAAAGTCTCAGGAAGAGAATGCAGTAGGCAGGTTACAAGAAAAGAATGTAGTAGGCAGGTTACAAGAAAAGCAGAAAACTTTTCATCCTCGATCAGTTCATTTCAGTTTTCCATAATGTCGAAAATTTTTAATCCTCTAAAAGTTGCCCGCGCACTTTCACACGAAGAGAACCGGAGTAAAATTGGTTTGTTGTGCTTAAAAAAGAATAATGTCATGTTCAAGATAGAAGCCTCGCTGCAATCGAATCTAGAAAAATTACTGAAACATCTTGTGGACAATATCTTGTGTGAAGAAAGACTGCCGAATGTTCTTTGTGCCGGATGCAAACGGAATGTCTACCGACAACTTCCCAGCGCGGATCCAGGAATCGTTCCCTCCAAGACTGTCGAGCTACCTGATTATTCTAAGTTTTTGAGTGTAAGTTTAACTTCGAGATCTATGACTCAAAATCCCTGTCAGTGCTATTTGTGCCAGATTGCTCGAAGTAATGTGATATCCATGCAACTTCTTAACAACAAAAAATCGGCTGACGGGAAATGCATCAAACGTTGTTCCAAATGTATTATCGATCCCAAACGAGGAACACCTCATAAATGCACCAAAACTGCCCAAATTGATAATATATGCAATTATATAAATGCAATGGGGGAGAAAGTAATGGAACAAGTGGCGTCAACATTAATCAGCAAAATTGCAATTCAACAACATGACATTGATGACAAAGTAAACAAAAAAGATTCGACGGTCTCCCTTACTCAGGCATGTGGAGGAAACTCCATTAAATTATTCATAAATCCCTTCGAATATACAGCCGATTTCTTGAAAATCAAAACAAAATTTAATCTTAGTACAAAGACTACTCTTGATATAGCGACCGCTTTGAGAGTTGCTACCAAAAAGCGGGCGACAATTGAGCCAGGATTGAAAAAAAGCTGGAACAGAAGAATGGCGAGGTAAAAAGTTGCTTTTGTGCTAAGACAAAGATTTTGTAACCATCAAAGCTCGAATGAGCACACCAATCCAATGTCCCATAGTTTACTGCCATACTCTTGAAGATTTTCTTTCTCATATCGAGAAACAGCGGGATATTAGAAATCAGCAATTAAAATTTGGAATTGACGGTGGCGGTGGTTTTTTGAAGGTGTGCCTGTCTGTTCAAGATGATTCAACTGAAATTTGTCAACATGAGAAAAAACATCAAAAGTATGATGATGGCGTGTTTGCTAAAGCTTTTGCTGACTCAGGCGTTAAGAAAATCTTTATTCTTGCTATTGTGAAATCGGCTCAAGAGAATTAAGAAAACGTGTCAGCAATATGGAAAATATTGAGAATTAAGGATTTTTCTGATACGATAGCGACTGATCTCAAATTAGCCAATATTCTGACAGGAATTATGTCTCATTCATCGACATACCCTTGTACATCAACCGAAACTCAACCTCATATTTTGAAGCTTGGAGAAACGCTGGCGGATCGATAATGAAAAATGCGAAAAATTTCAAAAGCTGTATCAATCCTCCAGTTTTTTCAGCTGATGACGATAAAAAGATTCTTGACATTATTCCTCCTCCAGAACAACATCTAATGCTTGGTGTGGTTAATAAAATAGCCAGCCATATGCAAGATGAATTTGTTACTGAAACAACAGAATGGATCAACCTATGCAATGTTCAACGAGAATTTACTCAAGGAGGTACTAAATTCAATGGCAATTCATGTAGAATATTATTGAAAAAAGTGGATAGTCTCCGATCGTTTTGCTCCATTGGTTGTTTGAAATATGTGGAAACACTAAAGGATTTTGATCGTGTAGTTCACAATTGTTTTGGAATCGAATTAAATGATTATTACAAAGAATCTATCGCTCAATTCAAGACTAGCTATTTGGCCCTAGGACTATCAGTCACACCAAAAGTACATGCAGTATTTTATCATATAGAAGATTTTTGTGAAGGCCATAGAAGAGGGTTGGGAGTTTACAGTGAACAGGCATGGAGACAATGTGGAACAAATATCAAGTTTCTGAAAACCACCCAGATTATAATGATAAATTAATGAGAGCTGTAATTGAATATAATAGTTACCAGATATAATTAATTGAATCAAACTTGAATTAATGTTACTGAAATAAAGGTTTTTGTTCTTCTCGACTTTCATGAGTTTTGATTTGTTTGAAATAATTCATTATATCCAAACGTATGTATTTCGAAGACATCTGTCGACAAAGAGAGAAATAATTCGCAAATTAGCAACCTTTTGACCTTACTTTTCTGCATTCTCTTCCTAAGACTTTCCTTTTTCGATCTTTGTATGCTGGAATCCTCCGGAAGGGCATACAAAATAAGATATTTCACTTTTTCATATCAAAAAACCGTTTTTTTGGTTCCAATTTTCGAATTTTGGCGCGAAAATGTAAACTGGTCGGTGGATGATTTCAAAAAAATTTTTATCTAATTTGTTAGACCTTAGGGAACATGATGCCATAAAAAAACAGAAGTGCAAGCACTTTTGGGTTGAGCCGCGTTCAGACGAGCCGTGAATTAGGGAGACTATTTTTGTTTGTAGTGAAAGCTAACTTTCAACTGTTTACAAATTTATAAATTTCAGAAGATTTTAGATTTCATATAATTTGACAGACGCTGAAATATTAGCTAAAATTACTGGAAATTCATTTATCTAATTTTTATTAGAATTTAAAGTTGTGATGGTGAGCATTAAGGCGCTGGAGAGCAAATTAAGGGCCGAATCATTGACTAGGAATGTTATATTCAACAAAACGAATGTTCATTGATCTTGAACAATTGTAGTTTGTACAGCCCCAAAACCTTTTTTTTTTTGTGGCAGAAGGGATACCAATCGATATAGTTTACACACCGGATTGAAAGCAAAATTATATTATTTGGTGTTATTTCTCAATAAGCAAAATTATATTATTTGGTGTAAATCGGATGAGGACAACATTTTAGTTTAAAAATGTAATCTGTAAATGTGGTATTAGTGTTTACCATATATAACTATTTGTTACATTTAGCTTTGGGCTTTTTTCCTCATTGCGGGCCACTTTATAAACATAATCTCACTTTAACACCGTAATTTTGTACCGCAAAGGGGCCTCCTATATCATCGAGTTTTAATGACTACGACTTAAACCGTAATAATTTTTGAAAAACTGTTTAATTCATGTGAAATATAATAGGCCCGATTCTGAGTTCAAAAGGAAGCGGGGAAATCAAATAACACAACAAGGATTGTATTGTTCCAGAATCGGGCATAATTTCTGAATGGGAGGCGAACCAAAAAATCGACATCTTAAATTTTGTAACCAATAAGCTTTGCTAATAGTGTTATTAAATAAAATAAATCACCAATTTTAAAAACTACTTTGTAGATTTAGCGGAAAATGCGTGAAGCTTCTCGATGTTAACAACGCGGTAGAGTTAGTGTGCTTAACGTAAGATTACACAAATTTGTCTAATTTCATATTATTTCGCAAATATTAAAATTCAATTTCCATGTATTCATCATCAAATATCAAACACAAATATTCTAATTTTTACAATCATATCCTTAACATGTATAAAAAATTAACAACTAATTGGACCACTTGTCAATCATTACAAACCAAATGATAATATACCGTAATTACCCATTTTTCATTCAACCGTCACACCCAAATCCATCACAAAACTAGAAATAACAAAAACATAATAATCGTACACGTAAACAGACACATTTGAGTATATTTCTAACCGAAATTCTAAATCCCCCGAAGCAATCTTTCTAATCAGATATGTTTTGTATTGTGTACCATTTCACAAAATGGAAAGCTAAAATATATTTACATAGTATACAGAGAATTTGTTAAAAATAAAATTAAAAAGCGCCCCCCATAAGTCGTGATCACAAAATAAACAGTCATCAACCGATGTTGTATTCAAAGCTCTTTTGATACATTATTTAGTTAGATAAACAGTTCGCGAAATAGATTTTAAATTTTCGTTTAGTGTTCTAAAGGCTAACTAGTTTTTAGGAATAACGTTTTTGTTTTTGTTTTTGATCTAACTAAAGTTGCATGACCTTGAAATTAAACCTACCACGGTCAATTTAATATTTTTTGCAAGCTAAGATAGAAAAATGTTTCAGACCGAAGTTGTGTATATTAAAACATACATTTGTCTCTAAAATGACCTTGACAGACCATTTCAAGGTCAACAAAGTTAGATTTGTCAGCAAACAATTCAGCTGGTATGATTATTTCGTTAACTGTTAATTTAAAAAAGCAATGCCCCTTTTTATTTGTAATGCGGTACACAACGTACAAAAAAGGCACAAAGACCGAAAATCAATAAAAAAATGTTTAACATAGATAGAATAACCCCTGCTGACAGACTAATTTTTATTACCTTTTTGGTTATGTTTTCGGTTAAAAAACAAGATTTTTCATTTTTCTTGAACATAAAAATCAAATCCAAAACAACAATAAATTAAAATTGTAGCTTAACCAATATTATGTAGAATATTTAGGTAAACAATAACGACATGTGGCGACCATATCAAAATAAATAATCCATCAAACTCATCATAACATAAATTAATTATGTATGAGCCTTGAAATTATATCTATAAGATTAGCAAACAAATCTCTGAATAAGACAAAGAGTATAAAATATTATTTATACATGTAGAAAGAATACACATTAGATGGAAAGAGGAAAATCCGAGAAGATTAATGAAATGGAACATTTGTTCAATAACAGAATTCATTTCATTTATATAAAAATACTAAAAAAAAAAAAATGCTTCAGGCATGTTGTAAATAAAAAAATAAATTCAATATTAAACAACAAATCAAATTGAAATTAAAATAAAACAAAAAGTCGAACGCAAAAAAGAACCCAAATACTCAAGATAATTTTAATGTTCACACATGCCTGGCTTGTTCTCTTTATACACATAATAATAATCCCAACAAATAATTTTACTAATAGCCAAGATTAAAGTAACAACCACAAAAAAAAACACAAAAAAAGAAAGTTAAAATGGACCATATTTTTCCTACTTATAAACATGTCGAACGAAACCCCTCCCGTACACGGACAGTAACATCAGGTAGAAAATTTTATTTCCTTCTTGACAAAATATTAATCCTAATGTATACAACAAAAACAAAATCTTAACATTACGTATCTAATAAAAAAATCATTAAACTTATATCGATTGCTTGACCATTTCTTCGTGTTCTGTATGTATGTGTGTAAGAGTATGAACAATACATACGCAACATAATATACGAGAAGATGAGATACAGTTTACTTATTTCTTTTAATTTTATTACTTTGGAACCTACATTTTTGCGGACAATGAATACAAATAGCATAATTTTTTTTGTAACTTTTTCGTTTCATTTTGTATTGATCGAGAGAACTGGGTGGCACAAGGAGGGAAGGAATACCATCGAAGTGAAACGAAATATTAACTCGTTTTACATTGCAATATTATTTATTTTGGTTTAGTTTTGCTCTTAAATGAATATTTAGTGGAAAGGAATTGAAATGGCGAGTACCATACCATTTTTTCGTGGAAGGTAGTCCAAAACAGAAAAAACAAAATGAAACAAATTCTATTGTATCAAAATATATGTTGAACAAATTGTTGATTATTGCTTTTTTTCGTTTAAAATTATACGTTTGTGGATTTCATGACCTCAATTATATATATTTTTTGTTGTTTTAATTAAGTAGGAAATCTTAATTAGATGAGAATACAATTTTTTTTAAATTATCAACATTTTTACGTTACTTAAGTATTTATGCATGTTTAATGGTTAGATGAGGCAAGGGATAAATTCAAACTGACATTATAATAAAAAATGAGCAGTTTACGAGCAAAGATATTTTGTACTGTATTAACATACATTTATTTTATAAAACAAACTTTACGCTATTATTATTTTTTAAATAAAGTTATTTTATTAGTGTTTTTGGGAATTTGAATATTTAGGACAGTTTTACAAAATGTTCTTAGTGCCGACCTTATTCTAATCTCTATTGTGTATTCTGCTGTCATTCTATCTATCACCTTTTCATCCGTTATTTAAATCGATAATACATATTTATACAAAATTTGAAGTTTTCAGAGACATATGAAATATTGATTATTTACAGGTTGCTCAATGTCGCATTAAAATACGATACCGATGTTTCGAAAAATATTTGGTCATAAAAGATAAAATTATAACAACTGGAAATGATTTTGTAAAGGTATTACATATTTCAAAATGTACTAACTTTCATAAAATATATTGTAGTTAGACAACGCCATCTTCGTGCAGGGCCAGACGTCTCTTTGTTAAGAAGTATCAGATGGAGAAACGAAAGAACAGTCCAATAACCAAGCATCAGCAAACAAAATCAGCGACTGAACTCTGAAATCGAATTCCAAAGACGTCATGCTAGCAGTAAGAATCAAAATAATCAGCGCTTTCGAACGTCCAGCGATTATAAAAGATTTAAATGTGCCGATATGTTCGAATAATTTATATGAACACAATAATTCTACTAAAATGAGCGAATTCAAATTAGTTCTACCCAGGTCTGCTGCTTCAATAACTGCAAAAAATCGTAATCAAAGTGCAAGTTGAAATGTAAAATCTAAAATGAAACAGCAAACTGTGGTTGGTTTATTACTATTATAATTGAAGGGCCTTGTGGTCGCCTTGTGGACGTAGGTCACCCAGCTTTACTAAAGGAAGGCAAAATAAAACTGGAGAGTGCCTGGTATTCAGAGTCCGCATACTATTCATCCATCGGCATATACTGTTCCACCTTAGATTGGAGTTTTTTGTCAATAACGCCGTACTTTAACCTGTGCCAAATGGCCTCAATTACCGGTGGTTGCCACGAGGAGGCAGCACATACACTTGCGAATTGTGACCAGGGTACGCCTTACACAATTGTACCCATCATGCAGCTGCCTAATACATGACCAGAACAGCTCACGTAATACGCACCCTACAGGAAGGTTACGGGGATGGTAGATAAATCTACTCAACTTTGGTCCTCCCTCCAGTAGACGCCAAATCACCTGTGGTTGGTTTTAACAACACTGTTGCTAATTATACATTCGAAAGTTTGGCAGCAATAATCTTGATCTTGATATGAAATCAAAATGCTAAATAAAAATTACTTAATAAATAATAAACTAGGCATTGAAAAAACTTAAAATTGATTATCTCGGGCTACCCAATCTACACTCAGATGATATCAAAAATTAGATTAAAAATTGTGGTTTCAATTCAGCAGTGGATGCAAAACCGATTAAAATACGTAAAAAGCGATTTGAAGACCGCAATTTATCTACTTAATTTATTTTGAAAAAAATTCAGTGTAGTTGTAATTAAATGAGAGAGAAAGGGATCAGAAATCTGCCCTAGCGGAAGAAGAAGAATTACAAAACTCAAAGCGAAGGTCCAGTGCTACGCAGACGTTGTCAACATGGCTATACCACCCAGAAGTGCAATTTGAAAATACGGTGTTCATTTTGTAAGGTAGAACATGGTGTTAAAAGCTGTGCTGCTTTCAAGAAATATGGTTATTAAAGGGTTTCCAGCACATACGGCTAGGAATACAGTTTGATCGTGTCACGTAGATATACTTCTAAAACCAACAGCGGCCTATTCAACTATCTTAGGCAATATTAGTACAAATAATTCTTATATGAATGAAAAATACATTTCAGCCATTTCTAAAAATATATTTACTCATTTAAGTCAGCGCTTTTTAGTAAACATATCAGACCATATTCCGGGATTTAAAATTGTATGTTATGTTATTTTTGATTTTTCAAATTCATTTTATGTTATTTTATTTTCCCGCTTCCTTAAGCAAAGAGATTATCAGCATTTGAATATGTAACCTTTTCTTCAAATTACTGCCAACTATACTTCCAAGGGCTGCCCTTGTCTTTCGTTAAATTTCAAAAGCTTGAAGGCAAGCGCGTATTAGTGGGAAGGGAATCACTAAAATTCTCGGAATGAAGATGCGTTCTCTTTTAAGTATACACGTACTTAGAAGATCCAATGAGAATGATAACTGCCAATTTGTTGGGCAGAGTACTGCGTAACGTAATGCTTCGTTGTCAGTGTTAATTGTGGATTTTAGGAATGATATGGTTATTAATAATAATCTAACATTCCATCATAGATACCATTATACCACAACACCATCATAACACAATACAGTCATACCATCATACCATGAAACCAACACATCATCTTAACGCCATACCATCATACCCTTACACCAACATAGCATCATACAATATTAACATCGTACCGGCATACCAGCATACCATCAAACCGTCACACCATTGTAACCCTCACACAATTATTCCACCATCCCATCATAAAATGATATTATCATACCATCAAACAATTATTCCATCGTACCATCACACAATTATATCATTACACCATCATACCATCATACAATCACACTATAATTCCATCATACCATATAATTACACCATCATTCCATCATATAATTGTAACACCATAACATCAAACAATTATACCATTAATAGCTGCGTTTTTTAATCGGTCCCGATAGCTGCTATCGAGAGCCGTCATATAAAATGTGGCTCCCTATAGCACTCCGTATAAATAAGTAGAGCCAACTATTTTTTGTATCAAGTTCTCGCTAAACAATTGAATTAGGTATCGAAAACAGCTATCGGTAGCGAATAAAAAAACCCAGCTATTATTATTATGGAATGATTCATACTAATATTCCATCATAACATCGTAACATTGTATTATTGTTACGAATTAGTGTAACCTGGCTTGTATTGTCGGTTAATTTATTATTCAGCGAGGGCGTTGATTATTGGTCAGGTTTAGTTTCCAAGAGAATAAGAAATAAAAAAAATTAAACAGTTTTCGAGGTTTACAAAATTTTTTAAATATTTTAATTATACAGAAAAAACATAAATTTAAAATAGCAAAAAACTATATTCCATCTGGTATTCTGCTTCAGATGTCTTTTTTGGATCATCAGTACTAAATCAGTACAAATTATTAATATACTAACTACTAATTATTATTCTAATCAATCAGTAAGTAATAATTATTTTTTAAGTTCTTTTTTTATTTTTTAGGTTAATTTTAGATAAAATTATTTTATAAATCAAATAAGATCAAGAATTTTTTATTTTTTTAAATTAAAAAAACCTTGTGTAATCAGAATACAGAAATATCAAGTAGCACTCAATTTTTACCACAATATAACTTAGCACTTAAATTTTTAGTTTTTTTTTAATTTACAGACAGAAATTAACAATTAATTTATTGGTTTCCCGAAAAATTACACAATCTATTTTACGATTTTTTGGCATACATAAACAACAAGAGTCCTTAAACAAATTTAATTGTATTATTTTTTATTTTTAATACTTAGGCATTGAACCTACCATAAAATGTTTTATGATAGGGTTACTTGGTCCTATTTTATCTGTTTTGTTGTTTTATTGTATTATTGCATGATCCTTTAAAATCTAAATATCTATATACCTAAAAAAATTATTACTACCTAAATTTATATTTTTATTGTTTTTTTAGCTAATGCACATTTACGTTTTTTTTACGAGCACTGCGCATTTTCTTAATCTATTGTTACAGATTAAATGTTTTGAAAATTGTGTTTTTATTTATTACTATTGTTTTTTCGTAAACCGCGTTTGTAACGAGAAACTATTATTAAGAAAAGTAAAAAAAAAACAAATTAATAAAAATAGTGATAAAAAACGGCACAATTGCCCGTTCGCCATCGTAGCATTTAACCATCATACCATTACACCATCATACCGCCTCACCATCATACCTTCATACGATTAAACCATCATTCCATCACATCTTCCTTCCATCATAATGTCACACCATCATACCATACAATTATACCATCATACCATCGCAACATCATAGTACCAAACCATTATACTATTATTATTATGATGAAATGATTCATACTACATTATCCCATCATACCATCGTAACCATTATACCATATTCAATCATACCATAATACCACCGTAAATCGTACCATCGTACCATCTTTCTATCATAGTTTCATATCGTCATACCATCAAACACTGACCCTTCTTAGGTCTTAAGCAATAATTGTGTATTGTTTGGTTCAAATCGGTTAAGGCGTGTGGATTTGTATAAATATCATACATACAAACAATCATTTTTATATACATACATATATAGATGAAGAAGATAGAAGATATGTATGTAGAAAAACATAACTTAACCAAGATCAGAAGTTATGAAAACTTTCAAAAATATTAAAAAAAAAAAGCAAACGCTAAAAATTCCTGTTTTAATTATTACCGATGAAGAAGATAAACCCATTCGGTGAAGCAGAAAAAGCAGAAAACATGTCTTGGTACTTTCATAAATCGAATCTGAAATTGCACCATATTTCTAATCTAAACTTTGAAATATTAGTTGATAACACAGTAACGACTTTTGAACCAACAATAAACTTTAGAATACCAAATGAATTAAGCAATCACTTGATCAAGCCACAGCGAATTGCTGAATTTATCAAACCGTAAGTCCGCTGGTGAAGATGAAATTACTAAACGTCTGCTCAAAAACTAGTTTAAAGGATAGCTATACTTAAAAACATATATTTATATTGCTTACACATTTAATTCAATGGTACACACGTCGTATTTCCAAAAGAACTGGAAGTTAGCAAATGTAATTACAATCCCAAAAGCAGGCAAATTCAACATACATCCTTCAGGATACAAACCAATCAGCTTTACGATATCCCGTAATAGAAAAAGATATTTAGACTTTTAAAATTGGAAATGAGGGGGATGAATGCTGAAATTCCCTAACAACATAGTAAAATAATGAAAACACATAAAAGCAGCCTTTTTTGCATATTTAGGTTAGGATATCCCAAAATCCTGACGTGATAGGGCAATTTTGCTTCTAGATTCGAATTCAGTATCGAAAAATACGTCAGAATTGACTATCCTTCGTTCTGTTACATTTTTTATTTTTTTTTGTTGGGCTGTGTAAGGTGATATGAAAGGAAGGTCACACACGACTAAATACTAGTCAGAAAAATGCGTTAATTAGCTCAAATCTTAAACAAATACTTATGATTGAAACTGTATTTTTATATCAACTATGTTACTATTTTGCACAAACTTTGTATTTAATTGTTAGTTTCTTATTTTCCATTTTTATATATATTAAATAAAAAAATATGAAAATTGATAAGCAGCCTTTTATAGTACGTAGTTAATTAAGGTTGCATTGAATTTAAATTATTAAACAAATGAAAAAGATGAAACATCTACTAAAGAAACATGTTAAACACAAAAGTGAGTGTACTGAAACTTTGGATTAAATTACTTCGTTTCTAAAATAATTTAGTAATCACTTCTTCAATTTGTAAAAACCTTTAGCCATTTGTCAATATGAAACTAAATTAAAGATTACATGTTTAACTCAACAAAAACTGACTGAAAACCCTAACTTAACCAATCAAATTCAAGTTGACCGGACTCGGACTACTTTCAGACCACTTTCAGTCAAGTCACCATTTGCTTGTTGAATTTAACGCGGATCTTTAGCACTTATTTAATGAAGCTTGGCTCTTTTTTGTTAAACCGGAAAAAGCAGGTGTGCATGTTTTGGTAGGTTTTTCCTCTTCATCTGAACGTTCTGAAAGTGTTACAACACGTACTTTTAGTTATTCCAGCCCTTCTATTCCTTTCTTAGTCTATTCTTTTATTAGTTTGATATTTTTAAAATAACTACTTTTCAAATAAATCTAGATAGAATAAAGGAGTCTTTTTGTCGCTCATCGAAAAATAATGGTTCAAATTGTATTGAATCATTTTCTTGTTCACGTTGTATTGTGAACCTTTGTATTGTTAATATGTTAACTACCTGTATCTTGATTTAATGAATTTATAACTTAATTCAAATGACAGAAAAAGCAATAAAAAAATATTTTTGTCGTTCACAGCGAAGTTTAGAGCCTCAATGACTCTGTATGACAGTGCTATTAATTTCGCTTGAGAAACAGTACAATACGAACCCAGACAACAAACGATATCAAATCATTTAAAGAGCAGTAAGTTCCAAAACCAGCACTCAGTTCAGAAAAACAGCCTTCTGAAAAGAAGGGAAGAGACTCCGATAACTTTTTAAGAAATTGCTGCGGGAACCACAAATCTCTCGATAGGTAGGTAAACCACCGAAAATAAATTGTTGAAATTGAACTCAGGCAATAACGTATCGTTAACCATATCGATTTGTCTATACCTCACAGCTGAACCAAGATCATTCAACGAACCAATGCACGTCAATCGAAACGGCCCAGGGGGCAAGCAGTGCCTAAGATGTGGAGGTCCAACTGAAGACTCCAGTAAAGGCTCCACAAGCAACCTTTTATAGTCCATTGATTAAAGAAGTTTTTAATTTGATCACCAGTAACCAAACAATGGGCGTATATTAAAGAATTTGTAAAACCAAAGATTTATAAATAAACATCAAGTTTTGGGGCTCAATCCAAAATAAGCTTTACCAAAAGCTCTTCTACTTTGCCAACATATGGCAGAAGGTTTTTTAACTTTGGAATAAAGGTGCTAGAGCACTCCACCCGGTATAGCCTTTGGTAACCTTGACAGAAACGGATGAATCATTCAGCTCCATCTCAATAATGGGAGACTTATCAAAAGCTTCCGAAATATCCAGGAAAGTACCCATTAGAAACTCTTTATTATTGAGAAATCCTTTAATCCTAGTGATAAATTCATGTACGGCGGTTTCACAGGACTTACCAACTCTGTAAGCTTGTTGCATCTTACTGAGTGGAGAGATTGGTAAATAATGATATCTAATAAACCTGTCGATGATTCTATCTAGAGTCTTAAGATAAGTTGGAATAACGTAGGGACCGTATAATCAGACTTACCAGCCTTTGGGATAAAACAACTCTAGTTCTACTCCAGGATTGTAGAACAACGCTAAACGTAATGCAAGCTTGGAAGAGGTGAAGCATTTGATTCCGAAAGTAGAAGAAACCATGCTGTAATTTACCAGGGAAAATCCTATCTGAACCAGCAGCTTTGTAAGGTGCAAAGGAAAACAAACTCCATCGCAAAACCTCGTGCTTGATCAGCTTGTGAGCAAAGCTCCAATTAACGATTTCAACAGACAAATTGGGCTGATCGTTTGGCACACGAAGGGCATTAAGTCTTCATATAGCACATCATTTGGGCCAAAGTTTTATTAAGTCTAGCTACAGATAAAAGACTATTAATTTCCTCACAAGAGTGTATCCATGAGGTTCTAAGAGCCTGTCTTAAACATATTTTATAATCATTTTGAGTCGCTAGGAAACTAACCCAATCAGCCTGATGTATAGCATTGTTGACTTTAATTTTGAACTTCCTAACGAATTTTCTTAAGGTTCAATTACAGAAGTAGAGATAGTTTTGTTTCGAGTTTTCTGGTTAGCGAAAAGAGAACAAGAATTTCCAAAGGCAGTCGAAATTGCCTTCATAAGCAAAGAACCTTCCAATTCAATGACCTTAGCAGACCGAAATTTCCTCGGTGTAACAAGTAGAGGAACCAACTCGACAGACGAAAGATCCCAATCGGTTAATTTCTTGTTGCGGTTTAAACGGTGGCTTTTTAAGTTTAATAGAAAAAGTTATATGTGATCTGAAGAGTTTTCATCACTTTTCAGTTAAAAATTAAATCAATTATAGACATGAAGGAAAGATAGCGGAATGCAGTCCAGAAACAGTACCATCAAGAAGGTAAGGTTCATGAATTAGACATATATATGTGTGCGATACAACTAGCAACCTCTTTAGATCAAACGAAGCTGGATTGATGTAAAGCAAGGCGATCTTCTTTATAGCAAGTATGAAGGTCAATTTGAACACTATCAAAATAAAAAGAAAGAAAAATCCCAGTCCCGAAAAGTTCTTGAAAGAATCTCTCCAGAACATATTGCAGCATAGAGCCAGAACCAGAAATACACTAGAAGGATTTCCAGTCAACTCGGAGCTCAGTTTGAGCGTAAGTATGCGTTTTTTTTTGCCTCCATTTCCGGAGTAGTGACGATTATCGCTCGGTTCCGCTTAGGAGTGCTCGAGGAACCGCTTATTGGTTTCTCCGCAACAGAGCCGAGCCCAAGCCAGGGCAGCTTTCTTTGCAGATGCCGGAAATTACGCTTGCATGCTTTTTGGACGATGGCTCGATTCCGCTTTAGAAAGCAACCATCAACATTGAAGATGTTATGGGCAGCAATCTCTACATTGGGCTTTAAAGTAGACTATGCTGCCTAGGGAAATCTGTAAAACATAAGAAAAGACCAAACAAGGTAAAAAAACAAAACAGATTAAAACAGAGACTAGCGCCGTTTGATAAAACGAAAAAATGGTAAAAAGAAGGAAGAATTTACCAACTGAATAATTAAAACGGAAAATAGTAAAAAATGTGTATGAATCCTTTGACTATTTCCAATCTTGTTCCAATAAGATTCATTGTTCTAAAATTAGAGTTACGGACTTAGTAGTGCCGGCTCATTATAACTACAATTTGTTTAACTGAAGCATTACTTAAGGAATAATTAAGCGACGGTTTGTAAATTCAAATTGTAGCAAGACAGCTGGACTCAACAGCCAACCAAGGATAAGGTAACCGCCCGGGAAGGAGGAATCATGAAAGTTTACAATCATTGAAGGTCAATTACGTCGGTGAGAATGCCATCGAAAAATATAGGTAAATTATTTTATATAGTTAACTATAAATGAAACGGAAATAATTATTTTTGTCAGTCCTCGTCATTTATTTTGGTCTAAAACGACTAAAGTATTGAAATCCTGTCAAAAATGATCAAAAATTTGGTTGGTCCAAAACCACTTTTCTCGACGTTTTGAAAGTCCCTGAGTCTAAAAAAGAATAAAAAAATTGTCCGTCCGTCTGTCTGGATGTCTGTACCCATGGAATCTCGAGAACGGCTTGTTCGATTTAGAACTTTTTTTTGCCAATCTGTTTCTATGGTCAAGGCGGAGATTTGAAAAGCTTTTGGAACCTGTGCGTCAAGGGCGTCGGGTACCTGCCATTCGAATTGACCCAAAATACTTGGTTATAGAAATATTTACCAATTTTTTTAATATGCTGGTTTGAATATTGAGTTGGGTATTGAGTTTGGGGTTGAGTTGAAGGTTCAGTTAGGGGTCAATTTGCGGGTTGAATTCAAGTTGAGTTGGAGTTGAGTTGGGGTTGGATTAAGATATAGTGAGCAATTGACCAATTCTGTATGTATGCTGGTTTCAGGATTGAGTTGAAAGAGAGTTGGTCGTTGGGTTGAGGGTTGAGTTGGGAGCCGTTTGCGGATTTAATTGGGATTGAGATGGGGTTGGACCAGTGTTTAGTGAACAGTTGAGCAATCTAGAAAATAAAGTGAGTGTTTGTATGTATGTACAGCATATGTGTATGATATTTAAACAAATCCACACGACTTGACCGATTTGAACCAAACCTTACGCAAACATAGGTTAAGACATAAGAAAGGTCATTGTTGATATCTCAAACCTCAAATTGAACCTTTTACATTTCAAATTAAACCTTTAGCAAATTAAGTGAATGGCCAATTAGGATGGAACTTATATCTATTTATTTGCAGATTTTAGTGAAATTTAACTTCCGCGATGGAAATGGGATTCTAAAATGAGTTTTGGATGAAATTCTGGAATATGGCCAAGTATGATGGAACTTACATATTTATCAACCGATTATGATGAAATTCGACATGTGCGTTGCAAATGGGATTCTAAACTGATTTTTGGATGAAGTTCTGGAATGTGGCCAAGTGTGATGGAACTAGCATATTTCTCAACCGATTATGGTGAAATTTAACATATGCGTTGGAAATGGGATTCTACCCTTCCATTCTATGGAACTGGCCCATTTTTTAATCAATTATGATGAAATTCGGCTTACACATTGCAAATGGGATTCTAAAATGATTTTTGGATGAAGTTCTGGAATATGGCCAATATGAGGGAAGTTCTATATTTCTCAACCGATCATGATGAAAATTGACATGTGCGTTGGAAATAGGATTCAAAAATGATTTTTGGATGAAGTTCCAGAACATGACCAAGTATGTTGGAACTTGCATATTTCATTTCGGGCTTGATTTGGGAGTTGAATTAATCAAGACCGAAGTCTAATGAGGTTTCAGCCCTTTATATTTTTCAATATACATTTTTATAAATATTAAAAGTTAGAAAACAGTTTTGTATAAATTGTACAGTGGTCTCACGTTTACATTGCGATAATCTGCTATAAGAAACACCTTTCAAAATCTAGCAAATCTTCTGGTTGATTTGACGGTACCACGATACAATATTAAAATAAATTTCCACCGATCAATGACAATTGCCATAATAACAAAACAATTTGAAAACAACTTTTATGTGCAATATAAAAAAAAAACACACACGAATAATGACCAACCAAACACTTAATAATCTCTACGCGTGTAAACCATAATTTTTATTATACCTTATAATTTAATTATTTACAAAAAAACGTTAAACACATTTTAAGTGTATATGTTTTGCTTATAGAAGTAGAATGTAAAAGTATTAAAAAGCACGAAATTTTAGTCCAAACAACATTTATGTTTATAAAAATCGATTAACTCTACCGTAAGCTATAAAAATTAATATTGTTGACATTAGATAATTTCTAACCCAAAATTTGTATCAATGTTTACCAACTAAATTATTATTTTATATTTCTCATTAAAACTTTTATGCCCAACTAGATATTATGTATCACAACAGAGGAGACGCAAAAAAATATCATAATAAAATTTTATTTCTCATGAAAGCAACTTCAGATACATACTTACGTGTAGTATTCTAGAAGAAACTTGTTTTTATTTTCGTTTATGCTGCATAAGAAATCTCTTGAAAGTTATGTCATTCAACCTCTAAAAAACAAAAAACGTTGGTATGTATATCTATTTATATGTATATGTATAAAACTATACAAAAGCAACACAAAAATATAACAAATAACGATACGGATCTACTTATATTATTAGATGGTGTGGAAGAAAGAAAAACTAAAATTTTCTAATTCTTGTAGATAAAGCACAGCACACAAGTCGAGTAGAACAAATAGATGTAACCAAAAGATACTTGCGTCAAAACAATATTTTGCACAGGAAATTGGTGATTGATTTTTTATTTTTCAATCAATTAAATATCAGGTTTGATCAACTTTGTTTTCTGTTTAACTCTCTTTGCCTAGAGATTAGAAAGTGTTTTATAGCTAAATAAATAAAATTGACTAATTGGTGCTAGGCAAGAGTGTAGAATTTGTTGAATTTTTGGCTAGGCAAGTACGATTTCTGCTATCAAAGAAAGCCATCGTGTATCTGTTTCAAAATACATAGAATATATCATAAATATCAAAATGTTGTTGCTTTGCTCCTCCAAAAATAAAATTTTATTTATTTTTAAAGCAAACACTTAAAGACAATGGTGCGGTTTCTATTTTATTATTTAAAAAATGAAGAAAAAAAAAATCACACCTGATGCGATTTTAATAAAAACCAATGTTTATTCTTAATACTTAATCAGAATTTTGCCGAAATATAAATACATATACGCAAACAAAACGAACAATGACAATGTGCGGTTTTAGAACCCAGATGTGATTTTCCTACACACTCCGTACCAAACTCTATATACCGTCTTAAAGTCTTAAAAAGAGTTCAGAGTATTTTATTCTAATAAGTATAAAGAAATATAAAAATTGGGTATAGACTATAGACACGATTTTGAGATAAACTAAAAGATTTTCGTTTTTTTTTTTTTTTTTTTTTATAAACAAATGTGGAGAATGTGAGGGTCGCTTTATATCTCTTTTAGCGAAACGCATTTTATTAGTTTATCCGTACATATTATTGATTTGTTTATTTTCGCTTGCTGTTGTTAAATTTGGTTCTCTTATTTATATGTCTCTGATTCATAATGTTTGTGTGTATTTCTTAAATAACGAGAGCCAACCATATAAGAAATGTATAATAATGGATATGATTTACTTCCCTACCGCACCAACATGACTATGTATAAATACAAAAAAAAAATTTTGTCTTATACAAATTATTGATTGGATACATTTTTTTTGTAACTTTAATAAAACTTTGGTTTTTTTATGTATAAACTTGCCATACAAACTTAAGTATAGTTTTTATTTTCAATATAGAGGAATATAAGATTCTTATTTTTATTATTTAAGATATACATACTTAACCCTCGCAATATCTTGGTCGTATTTTTTACTTTTATTTTATCGTTCAACTAACTATTTACTGGTGGACAAAACTTTATATTTTGATTTAAGATATTTTGGTTGCGTTTAACCTATCTTAATTTTTTATTTTAAATTTGGATTTAAGTTTGTATATGTAAGTTTTTTCAACATACATATACTCGTAAGCATACATAGGGGGGGGGGGGGGGTAATTTTAAAAGACCTGCGGTTATTCCGTCCGTATCTCCTTAAAACATTTAAACTTAAGTTTATTCGTATATATGGTATTTGACATTTTTTGTGACTTTTAAATCTCTGAAATTGAAGTACAAACAAAATCTATAATTTATTTTTTTTTTATTAAAAATGGAAAAAGTTCTATCGCACATGTAACATATAAATTTACAGCCTTGGTTTTTTATGTAAAAAGATAGAAGAAATGACATTTTTTTGTGTCCATTTAACACGCTCGAAAAATGAGATGGATCAATTGACCCAAATCATTTATTTTTGTTACCAAAAAAAAAGTGAACAACTATAAGTTCAAAGTAGAACAAAAAAAAGTTAAAGAATATTTTGTGACAGATAATGGGATACGATACTACGGTAGGTGTTCCTTTTTAACATGACGTTAATTGGCGTATAATTTGGTTTATGGTATCTAAGGTTAAATATGTTTCAAATTGGATGAAACGACATTGTTTTTTTTTTGTAAGTTATTTAATACTATAAAGATGTAGAAATCTGCTTTAAACTGCAATACACTTATCAGGTTTAGTAACAATTCGATTTAGGAAAGTATACGTATTTCAAATTTTAGTTAATAAGCAGCATTCGCGTTTCGACCTAATTAGCCTTAAAATATACGAATAATAGCTATTTGTCTACCAATAATATAAAATGTATGATTTAGGTAAGAGATAAAGAGTGGTGTTCAATAAAATAGCAATTAACTAAACTTACAATTAAACATAAAAAATCATATTTAATTTATAAAAGGAATATTTAAGAAAAATAATTAAATTTTTTATTTTACAAGTAGGCTGTTCAAAATAATAGCACTTCCCTGCATCGGCACATTCCTAGAACCCATCAGCCCCTGTCATTGGTGAACGGTCGATTATTCCAAATTTGACAAATTTGAATTCCATTATTTCTGTTTATTTTTGTGTTTCTCATTGTTAATAGCTACTTTTACTTGATTCCAACAATTTTCGATCGGATTCAGATCACGTGACTGATCCGGCCATTGCGCGACCTTCTCCTAATAATCATTAAATTAATAGTTTGTTTACCTCGAGGTATTTTTTGAGTCGTTATCTTGATGAAAATATCAGCCTGGAGTATCTATCAAAATAATGTATGTGATATTTGAAATGCTTAAAAATAAAAATTGAAAAACATTTTTTCCTTATACAAAACAAAGGCAAAAGCAGAGACAACAAAATATAACTGAAATGAAATAAATGAGCCGGAAAGTCAAAATTAAAATTGGCGGGATTTAAGCAAAAAAAAAAAGAAAGACAATCCTTTAGAGTTCTGGAACAATGTTTTGCGCGACTATATTTGCTTCAGATAATTGTTGGCCCAATAATAATAAATTTTATTCGAGCACTTTATTAATTTTGGTGATTTTTTACGTCCAATTGAATATCCAATGATAAAATTATTTTTTGTTATTCTGCAAAATACCTATATATGTACGTGGAAGAAGTAAGTTTTCATTAAATAAATTGCTAGTTCGCGAGAAATAAATTTATTAATTTCAAATGTTGCCCTAAAGTAGAAAAACTCCGAATGAAATTCATCAATAAAAGACCAAAGTATATCAACACTGTTGTCCCTCAATTGTGACGAAAAAGAATTGGCTGCTTCAAATAAGGTCCTGCACCCAGATTCCGGTAATGCGAGCGAGAAATTAATTTTTATTTTGCTTACTCTAAATAAAAAAGAATTCGACTAAGTGATCGAAATAAAAAATGGAGGTGTGGCCAATACACGACTTTCTTTTACGAACAGCAAATTTTGTGAAATTTAATTTTTTTTTTTTTTTGCTTAATTTCTAAATTTTTAATTTTTGTTTTTTTAATTTTTTGGAAACATTTTGTAGTAAGTAGTTTTTTGTAAACCTTATACTTTTTAAGATATTCGCAAAATAAATTTTCTGGACCAAGCGAATAGCCACTTCCGGTTAACCGATTTGGAGTAAAATTCACTGGGACCGCCCAATTTATCAAAAAAGCTTATATCTGAAATTTTAGTTCAATTGGTTAAAGCATCTGGGCTGTAGAAGGACACAGACTGACATACTGACAGACAGACACCATTTCGAAACCCACTTTTTCGGACTCAGGCGACCTCAAAACAGATAAATCTCCAAAAATCTCAAGGTCCAACATTTTCATGATTACTATACTTTATTTTACTTACGTAAAAGAAAGTAAAATCAAGTCTTTTATTTGCATTTATCTTAGAACCGAAATTCAGGCAATGAAAGCCAACGTCATTTCTCGCGAAAACGTCATTTTATAACATTTTGTTACAACAGACAGCCAAGTTGGGTTTCTTCCGAACGCTGATTTCGGAGCAAAAGAAAAAAAAACGAATGATTCTGCTTCCCCTTCTCCATTTCTGTCTAGGAAAGCCGGCCTGTAGCTGGGTAAACATTAAGCTAATTATTAGGTATCATCGGTCAAAAATAATATCCAAAATTTTTATAATTCATATTTCATAAATTTCAAAAATTTAAAATTAAAATTTCTAATTGTTTTTCCATTGTTATAAACTACTAATTATGAGTTTCTTATGAAGTTAACGCCGCCAAAAATCTTGTTGAACAAAAAGCGATAAATATCGATTTTAGTTTTTACTTACTTGGATTTTTTGAAATGGTCATACATACTAAATTCGGTAAATGAATTTACATTTTTTTATGGAGGGTAAACGAAATAAAAAAAAGGTAAATGTTTCACGTTTAAATCCTTTATTCTTTAAAAATGCGTTATTTAACCAAAAACGAACACTAAAAATCTACATTTACCGTAGTAAATGATTTACCCGAGAATTCAACCGCTTGAACAGTTCTGACTTTAGTCAAATTCTAAAACCGATATTATGGCTTAAAAGTAAAGTACTATGGAATTCGAGAATTGGTGTAAAAATTTTGTAGGCGGACGATTACTTATAATTAAGATCCATAAATGTATGTTATCGAAAATTCTTAACAAAGGAAATAACCTTAATAATTGTTTTCAAAATTTCATGAATTCTGATTTTAAATTGGCAGAAATTGAAACTAATAATTTACAATACTGACGAAGCTTTTTAAGTTATCGATGAAAACAATATAAGATTCAGAGTACAAGGCTTAGGCTGCTTTCGAAACGAATCCAACTATTTTCTATCCCTTTCTTACAAAAAATTCTAAATATCTTGTCATTTTCCCTATGAACATTTTCCTAAGGTAGTGTGATTCCGAAAAATTTAAAATTTGCTTTTGACGAACAATGAAGTAAAAGATGAATTCTTTCATATAAGTAATTGATTATTTAGAGATCATCAAAATTCATTACTCTTAATGTTTTATGAAGCGTTAGTACTGTAAGGGTATTGCGTTGCGAATAGCACTGTCCTTTACTCAGAAAATTGGATAACAAATGAATTTTTGTTGTTGCTGTCAAAATAAGTCAGTGAACTCAATTCGAATGATTTTACTTACTTATTTAAGATGGCGTCGAATAAGTCAATAAGTATGAAGTAAGTATCGGTTTCGAAAACAGCCTAAATTTGAAAATTTTGGTATCCTTAATTTTCGTAATTCAATGTAGCCAACTTATGAGGTTTATACAATCTACTTTTGAAGGTGTACTACAAACCAAAATATTAGATCATAGTCGATACCACCAAAATGAGTGAATAATTTAGAGTGAAACGTACTATTTTTTTATGTATGGTGGACCAATTACCTTTACAAGTTTTTAAAATTTTACAAAACGCGTGAAAAGCTCCAATAATAACCAGCAAAGTGAAAACTAAATAAAGATTTAAAGGTAAAAAGAACGTCGCAAGATCTAAAAACTGAAAACATAAAATTTGAGAAACGTAAAGATTATTTTTACTTTAATCAGCTTTATTTTAATTTTATATGACACTACCTAACCTAAATATGTGCAAGGTTTATTATAATTGTAATGTGGCATGCTAAGCGCCAAATTGATTATGTTACTTCACGTTCCTAGGTGGCAATACCATATGATGGGTAGTGTTTATACTGCAAGTACAAATTGTACCTTTAGCGGCAGCGCTCTCAAAAAAACACCGATTAGAATATTGCAATAGAAGCAAAACCCATTCCAAGACTTTTAATGCCTTGTCTCTTTCATACGGTAAGAGGAACACGAATGTTTGAATAAATTAAGTTGAGGCATTATATTTTATGAAGTAAGGAACCCAATCGTAACAAGCTTCTGAAAATTAGGAAATCGTATCGATCACCGCAGATTCTCTCAAACATTTTTCGTCGACACGGGTTCAGTCTATTGGTTTTACCGATTTGCTGAAAGAACCCAACGCCACTGTAACGATTAAAATTAAGTCACAAATGTCTAGCAAAGTTATAAAGGTTGTAATTTAACGTGACCATGCAATTGGAAATTTATTATCACTGATGTGCAAACACAAATATTGGCTCCCACTTCATCTCAACCAGCGACTTACTCAACGGCCTAAAGCGAGAATAAATTGAAAGGCGAAATACAATTATGTGAAGCTCATCAACACCAGAACAACGTTTTCTATAATTCCCGTAAAGGTGGTTATAAACTTAAATTAAAAAAAAAAAAAATTAAATAAAACATTAAATATTTTTTATCTTATAGTGATAATTAAAATTTTTTATTATATTTTTATATATACGGACTAGTTTCGAGCAGCCAAGCTCTTTGTCAAAAGTCTTAAATATTCTCACTTTCCTCGAGAATATTTAAGACTGTTGACAAAGAGCTTGGCTGCTCGAAACTAGTCCGTATATATAAAATTATAAAAAATTTTAATTATCACTATAAGATAAAAAATATTCAGTGTTTTATTTAATTTTATTTTGTCAAAAATAAAAAATTTATTAGTAAATAAGTGATAAAAGTGCACACACAAATGGATCTCCTCCAAAATAACAACAAGAAATATTTAGTCCAAACGAATGAAATAAAAATCGGGCTTATGAAATAAATAAATTGGTCAGAAGTTTTTTACGTAGTTTAAAATTCAATGAGTAAAAAAGTCTGCCGAATGAGGAAAAGCATTTTAGGAAAAAATATCACAGAGCAAAATTGGTCTTCGGGAAATTTTCTGTCTCTCTGTGAAATATCTTCTATCTTCCTATCCTATGCGAGGAATGTGAGAATTCGGAGAAATAATTCTTTACTCAGTGCTTCAGCTTGAAGTACCTTTGTGAACCTCGTCAACAGCATGGCACAAGAGTTTACTTTCACACAATACGGTTTTTGAACTGTGACATGTTGAACAGCAATCAAGATCGCATTCGCTACCTTTAATATTCGACCTTCAACAAGTAACTGAATTGTATCCACAATCCTCAGGAAACAGTTCAACAAAATTTTGTTACTGTTTTTTGTTAAACTGGCTCCCACTTAATGCTTTAATCGACTTAGAATTTTGTAAATAGGTAACTAGATGAAGATAAAAAAAGTCGTCGGTCCCGTTTTTAAAAAATCTATTTGGCAGTTTTTTCTTCCTCTATAATCCCTTCTATTCTACATAGCTACATTTGTAAAAAAATTCGTCCAAAACTATCAATTTTTGTAAAAATGGGAGGCAAAACGACCTACTTCTATTTCATCGCAAAACAACAAAGAGTGTTTTTTTGTTGTGTATTTTCACCGGCAGAAACCAGAAATATGCACCATTTTTTGACTGGGTGGTTCCAGTGTGGGCACGTCTGAGTCTATTCTTGGGATGATCAAATAAATAAACCGGGGGACTGCTAGGTGTCTTGGTTAAGACGACGCAAATTTTATTTTAACTGACCAAACATTTTACAAATACAATGTATATGGATCATATCAGACAGAAATGAAATATAATTCAGATATTTGAGCTGCCGCACCGATTCTAACATTTCCTCTAACATTGACTCTCTTTCCCACAGACAGAATGTGGGAGCTTTACGTGTCTTCTACTAATATGTTCATAGCTTGTGTTCAGCTAATCCTTATAAACTTATGCCTGGATCCACAGAAATACAAACTCAGTATCAAAGATAACATTATTCAAGACGGATGTTTTCATTTCTCCGACGAAGTCATTATATCTTTGGTAATGCTGAATATTATTGCGTATTTGTAAAGGCACACTAAGCAAGAAAAGCGCTTAAATTTCCAAAAAAAAAAAAAAAATTAAAATAAGGAGGTGTGGCCAACACAGGACTTTCTTTTACGAACAGGAAATTTTGAGAAACTTTGTATGTAAATTTCTTACAAATTTATTGGTGGTTTGGCGTCTATTGGAGGGGGGGGAACAAAGTTGAGTAGATTAATCTACCAGCTCCACAACCTTTCTGTAGGGTGCGCATCACGTGAGCTGGTCTGATCATGTCATTAGGCAGCTGCGTGATGGGTACAATTGTGTAAGGGGTAACCTGTTCACAATTCGCAAGTGTACGTGCTGCCTCCTTGTGGCAACCACTGGTAACTAAGGCCATTTGGCACAATTTTGGCCATTTGGTACAATTTTGGCCATTTGGCACAGGCTAAAGTACGGCGCTAAAGGAGAAAACCTTGACAAAAAACCCTAATCTAAGGTGGAACAGCATATGCCGATGGATGAATGGCTGATAGGTTAATCGGTCCAAATATGCAGACTTTGGATACCAGGCACCCTCCAGTTTTATTTAGCCTTCCTGTAGTAAAGCTGGGTGACCTACAGGCGATTTACAATTCCCAGCAACTCGTAAGAGTAAAATCAAACAGAATACGGGGCAGGAGTAGGAATATAGGAGAGTGGGACAGCCCTCTCGAAGTCCTCGGGCTCCAATGCTACCGTCTTTCTAGCAGAACTACATGCTGTAGTAAACATCTAGGAGGGAGAGCAATAAGCCCAGAGAGTATGTATCACGTACCGGGAGGCAGTATTGCCAGGTTTATTAAGAACCTGAATATTGACTAGACGGATAATTAAGCAGGGTCCAGCACAATAGATCTTTTAGGTCGCAGTGCGAGATCTCCCGCATGGCCCTCCAATAATAATAATAATACAAATTTATTCTTTTGTAATTTTTATTTTTTTTTTGTCTTTTTACTTTTATTTTAGTTTTTTTTTGTATTTTCCTATTCGCCTTTAAAACGCCGCTAGAGCCGCCACCGTCGTAAGAGTCAATGGTAGTGAAAAATTATGCATATGCCAAATAACATAGATAATTGATGTAAGGTAAGATTTATTCCCAAAAACATGTTTTATTAACAGTTCATTTTCACTAAATCAATTAAGAATTAATGACGACGGATGAAACATTTGACATTTCAATTTCATTAATAGTTGATTATTGCTGTGGCTATTGCGGTGACAATTTTGTTTATTTTGCCGCAATAATTATGACATCGAGGCACAGAACAAATTCTTTTACTATTAGGTTTAGCCATTCTCCATTCACATTCTCAAATAAATTTAAACAAAATTTGTGGGCTGTTTAGATTTTCTGTAAACCTGATATTTTTTGATAAATTGTCTGGCCCAGGTGATGAGCTACTTCCGGTTGGTCGATTTACACTAAATTCACTGTGACCTCCCAATTTATGTAAAAAGAAATGGCCTCTATTGAGAAGTGAGGACACAGACAGACACCACTTCAAAACTCGCTTTTTCGGGCTCAGAGAACCTCAAAACAGATAAATCTTCAAAAATCTTAAGGTGGAAAATTTGTACGATTACTATTCTACAGCGCACAATTAGAGTGTTTGTTCAGGATCTAAAAGATTAAACTGAATTAAATCGCATTAAGTATGAAAAATTAAATAATTAATTATAAACAAATTAACTGTTTAAATCATAAAATATTAAACAAATATGTACAGAGTGGATTAAAAAACATTTCACCTACTTTTCAATTTGAATATTTGAACCACGACATTTAAGATCATTTAATTCCATAAAAGAAATGAACCCTTGTCCAACTATAATTTATTATGCGGAGGAGATACCCAATTTTTCCAAAACACGACAAAAAAAAATGTTGTAGAATTGGAATAATTTTTACCCAATGAAGCTATTGTGGACATTTTCCCGCTAATTACTCATCCGTACTGGCAACTTCGTCACTAAATTAAAATTACAATTAAGTAAAATTGGGTGTGATATACTAAATAAAATTGAAAGGTGATAAATTGCATCCTTAACTTCAAAAAATAGACATGAAAATTCACAGCAAACATTTAGAGAGCGCAGGAATGGTGGCGATTACCAGAGAAGAAATAAGATACGGCAGAATATAATAAAGAACGGTGGCATATGCGAATTTTGTGAGATCTGCGGCTGTTTTTTCACTAGAAACTATTCAATCTTACAATCATTTCAAAAAATTTGACCAGGAACTGTTGTCACTGGTAAATATAGTTCTACGTCTCTCCGGCTCACAATTTTTTTTGCTTCATTTCCACTTTGTATAGCTTATAAGGGAATTTTTAGGGTCCTATTCCTTAGTCTTATCACTTGTCAAGCCAAGTAACAGTGAAGTTTTAATATTTCTTCTATAAACCATATGAAAAACATCGATTGGCCGGATTGCACCGATGTTTTACGACAAGAAGCGCATTTTGTTGACCAAAATTTAATTTGACCTATTGGATATACAAATAAGTTTTGAAGGATTTACAAAAGATGGCGTAACTAATATTACATCGCATCGGACCATTTTGTATTGTAACTATATTCCTAACCTAACCATGTCAACCTTTGTGACAACAAAACACAAATTGCGGGAAGCGTTGTTTTTTTGTTTTAATTTGAAGAAAAGTGCAGCTGATGGACATCGTTTGCTGTGTGAAGCATATGGGAAGCATGCTCCATAAATAAAAACATGTGAGTACTGGTTTCCGCGTTTTAAAAGTGGCGATTTTGACACCAGTTATGCCAAACTCAAGAGGAGCTCGGGGAAACTTTGCGAGTGACTCAACCAGCGATTTAAACCCGTCTCAAGGCCATGGGTATAGTGCAAAAACAAGGAAATTGGGTTACCTATGAACTCAAGCCCCTCGGACAAACAACTGCTCCAAAAACAACATCGAAAGGCTTTTTTCTATCGAATCGTGACGTGGGACGAAAGGTGGATCCACCACGATAACCCAAAGCGCAGAAAATCATGGGGTAAGCCCGGTCATGCATCAACTTCAACGGCCAAACCGAATATTCATGGCGAGAAGCTAATGCTGTGCATCTGGTGGGATCAGTTCGTAGTGATCTACTATGAGCTACTCCAGCCTAACGAAACAATTGCAAATGCAATTAAGCCGATCATTGAATCTCAAACGCCCACAATACGCCAAAAACACATGACAAAGTGATCTTTCAGCAAGACAACGCTCGGCCACATGTTGCAAAATTCGTCAAGGAAACTTTGGAGGCGCTTCAATGATGACTAATGACCTGGCCGCGCGAAGCGCTTCACTGCTTATGAAGAAGCCCAAATTGGGTCGATTCTTGGATCGACTCAAAAGACGAGGAATTTTTCGATGCGGATTCTGCCTGAAAGATGGGAAAGGTCATAGCTAACGATGGACATAACTTTGAATAAAATACATTGTACCAATTTCTCTGATTAAAGCTTCGAAGTTACAAAAAAACACCTAAAACCTTTCGAAATAAAATATAAATTTAACATGCATTATGACATCTGGTGGCAGGTATCATAACCAAAATGGGGTTAATGTTATTCTTGCGGGGATCTATCCTATGCAATTGATGTTGTAAATTTGTCAAGAAAATACGCTTACTTAATATTAATTTTAAAATACTTTTCTGGTCATGACATATTTTCAAGTGAGAAAGAATAGAGAAGAAATGAAAAAGCTGGACTGTTATTTAGCGTGAATAGGGAGGCTTGTTATAATTTAAAAATATTTTTTTTTCCATCAAATGTTCTGAAAATATTTTTTTAAATTTTCCGATATCATTGCACATTAAAAAATTTTGTTTTATGTATTGAGAACTGTTAAAGTACCTGTAAGTGACATCTACTAAGGCTGGCAAATAAATATCAGTTGAACACAAATGAACTTTACAAATTAAAATATTTTTCGTTCGTTTATCCATCTACAAACAGTTCTCTATATTTTGAATAATTTCAGGTATTGCGTATATAATATGTTAGAAAAGCGTAGGCCAAGGGATATTAACTAGCCTTGCATACATTTAGCCGATTACGAAAGTTTTGTACTAAGTATTTATGTAAGTTCGATCGACGCAGCATATAATATATACACGTGAAATCTACATAAGTATCTTGACAAATCATAATGTGAGTTCTAGCTTTTCCTACAGACCATTTGCTTCAAAAATGAGTTATGAACGGATTCTTATATTTTCGACCTACCTCCTATAGTTTCTGAGTGGTTTAATTTGAATATTGTTTGAATAGGAGAAAATAACGGAATTACAAGAATTTCCTCCTATATTTTATTTTGCTTAATTATCTAATCAGATAAAATAATATCTTCTACTAATAAATGAAAGAAGTTTAGAGTAAATATTCTTCATAATTACAACTTTATTTTTTTCGTATGTTTTTATCTTTCTATCTTAATCCTATATTTTTATCAACTGTCCCACATCCTTTTTTGGCATTACAAATAAAAATTTGGAATACAAATTCGACCGTTGATTTCGTTTCATTGTCATTGTTGAATTTTATAAAGGAAAGTCTAGCCTAACCAACATTACAAATTTCATTGGGAGGGTAAACGTTTTTCAGAACATATAAACTTTAAAATGGCGTAAAGGACAAGATAGAACTCACCAATATTTTTGACTAGGCCTCGCGGTATTCAATATCGAGATGTAACTTTTGTTTATTTTAACTGTTAGCTGTAAAATCTAAGCGAACCAGCCATCAATAAATTTATTACATCATTCCAATTCTGGAAGATAAAATTCTAAAAAAAAACATAACAGAAGAATTATTATTGAATAGCTGTGTCTCATTCAGAGTAACCAATTTAGACAATAACGGACATTTCTATTGAATAATTTAACAACTAGAGTAATAAAATTCGATCGTGCCTAAAGGGCAAACTAAAACTTTTCCAAAGTCAACATGTCAATTACGATTGACAAATGACACACGAATGATGAATAAATTCATAAAGTATACATCATTGTCTCCCACAATATACCAATAAATTAGTTTGTTAAAATTATCTACACTTGCCATTTTGTTTCGGTATATTGTACATATAATAAAATAGAGCATATACAGATTAAAACAAAAAGAAAATAATAAGTTTGTTAAATATACAAAAATAAGAAGATTAATATCACCAAAAAGAAGATACTTATATCCGTATATTTATACACTTAAAAAAATACACATTATTAAAGGGTTAGGGAGTTTGGAGAGATTGCAAAATTTATCAAGATCTATGAAAATGATACTTTTAATCTATATTATAACAGCAACCCTTTTTTGAATATCATATATGACTTACACATATTTATTCTTAGGCACGAGTCAGAGAGTTCGAATTTTTTTTTTCCTATGACTACCGTAAAATATTTAGGGGAGAAACATTCATAACGAATGTCTCGTAGACATAATTTTTGCATAATATTATGTAAGTAAGAACATATACCTATAGTTCTCGACCCCGAGCTATTAAAGCTACTTTATTTTTCAAGCAACAAACATTAGTGGTATCGAAATTCAACGTTATATATTTTAATGATACCGATTAAAAGTCAGTTACCTTTCCTTTCTCATGTAAACCAGTATACTATAGTAAAAACATATTTATGTTATTTCTAATTTAATTATGGTCAATGTTGTTTTTTTTTGTTATCGCTGCAAGCTATTTTTGTAAAATAATAATAATTTTATTCATGATTGGTGTAAAAGACTTATAAATACATATAATGATTGTTAGAAGTGAAAGTTAACTCTTTTACAAATTATCATGTGTATAATGGATTTTTCTACCCAAGACCAAATAATTAAAGTATAGGTGCTTACTTAAGTTTGTATGAGTACCGTAGGATACCTGGAATGTATTCAAGGTTAATGCTTTTACTGTATAAGTATGTAAAATTGTTAAGATTCGAATCATCATCTTAATAATAAATTGTTTAACCATTTTAAGCTGTAAAAGTGAAATAAAAATAAATTCAATTACAAAAACATAATCCCATTTCCCAGCATCTCTCTTTTTAATCCCACTCTTGTATTGTTTCCAAATTTATATTATACAAAACAAATTTTTTGTAATACCGAGGCGGAAACAAGAGAAGACAAAATGTAGGAATTTCGTCTGGATGACGTCATGAAAATATTGTTGAATTCAATTAAAAGTCTGTATAAATATGGGAATTGACAATACATGTTCTTTGTGTAAACAATATACAAAATATGTATTTAAAATTTGTTAATGAATTATGAATGGAATAAGATAATAAAAATATTTTGCTTTTGGTTTAAATAATACACAACAGGGAATGAAAAAGACGTCAGACAAAATTTTTATTTTTATTTGTCTGCTATTTTACAATGAGCAATTTGGAATGTTTTTGACTTGAGAATTAAATTATACATAAATTATTTGTTTAAGTGATGAATTAAAATTTATGCTTTCAATAATCTTTCGTAAGTTTACAATTTGAAAATATGTATATACTTAATAAAAAAATAATTAAATACTAACTGAAAATTAAATTAAATACTAACTGAAAATAAGGTGGTTTGGCGTCTATTGGAGGGGGGGATCAAAGTTGAGTAGATTAATCTACCAGCTCCGTAACCTTCCAGTAGGGTGCGCATCACGTGAGCTGTTCTGGTCTTGTCATTAGGCAGCTGCGTGATGGGTACAATTGTGGAAGGGGTAACCTGTTCACAATTCGCAAGTGTACGTACTGCCTCCTCGTGGCAACCACTGGTAACTAAGGCCATTTGGCACATTTTAGGCCATTTGGCACAGGCTAAAGTACGGCGCTAAAGGAGAAAACCTTGACAAAAAACCCTAATCTAAGGTGGAACAGCATATGCCGAAAGATGAATGGCTGATAGGCTAATCAGCCTAAAATATGCGGACTCTGGATACCAGGCACCCTCCAGTTTTATTTAGCCTTCCTGTAGTAAAGCTGGGTGACCTACAGGTGATTTGCAATTCCGAGCAACTCGTAAGAGTAAAATCAAACGGAATACGGGGCAGGAGTAGGAATATACGAGAGTGGGACAACCCTCTCGAGGTCCTTGAGCTCCAATGCTACCGTTTTTCTAGCGGAACTACATGCTGTAGTAAACATCTAGGAGGGAGAGCAATAAGCCCAGATAGTATGTATCACGTACCGGGAGGCAGTATCGTCAGGTTCCTTAAGAACCTGAATATTGACTGGACGGATAATTAAGCAGGGGCCAGCACAATAGATCTTTTAGGTCGCAGTGCGAAGTGGCTGATCGCCCGCATGGCCCCCCCAATAATAATAATAATAATAACTGAAAATAACAAACTAATCGGATGTCGGGTTTAAAGTTCTGGTCGAAATGCTTCAAACTTTTCTCTTGGCGCTTGCTCTTTGGTGCCCATTGGCCGATTCCACTAAACTCAAACCAACTGGACACAATGCCCCAATTTATACAATTCGATTTGCTTAATTTAACTATTTTATAATTAAATGCAACTAGGGTAAAACTATAATTCATGTATTCAATTATTCTGTAAGCTACACTCTCCAAATTTGAGAGCTAATCACAAAATATTAACACTAGAACTAACGACCCGTCAAAATGACGGATTCTACATTTGTGGAATTCAATTTTTTTTATTATTGTGTAAATATAGTTTTGGAATTTTTTATTACTAATAAAGCTCATTATCAATTTAACAAACAATACCAACATAACAATAAAAATAAATGAATTTAATAAATAAACAATCCGTCATTTCGACGGTTGGTAGTTCTAGTGTTGAAAAAAATTAGGGAAATAACAAATTAAGCCTGTATTCCATGGGAAAAATTGACTGACAGTAAAAAAAACGAAAAGAGAAAAACAATCTGATGCTCTTGTGAGAGACAAGGACAACGTTTTTTATTTTATTTTTTATTTTACAGCAAAATTGTTTTTCTATAAAATAAAAAGCGTTGCCTTTGTCTCTTATATGGGGCATCAGATTATTTTTCTCTTTTAGTTTTTTTGACTGCCAGTCAATTTTTCTCATGGATAACAGGCTTAAAGCATAGATTTTATCACAGCCTTCTAAGAGTATAGAATCGTAATCATACGACATAATTTCTAACAGCGTTTTAGTGGTACAACTTTTGAACGTTTCCCAAAGGAATCCTTAGGAAAAATGAAGTTGTTGTTTAGCTTCGAATTTTTCAATAAAAAAAGCATAAATCTTATAAAAGTTTTATAAAGTTTTATATAGAACATATTTCTACATATCTTTAACGACAACATACAACAACTACTTTGCTATTACATAAATGTGTATATTTTTCGAAAATTTTAATTTTGAAAAATACATCAAAGTAGTAAATACATCATAAGATAAGTCATATTCCTTTATAAAAGCTCCGTTTTTTACATTATGACTTTGTGCTTAATAGCGTTTAAAAATATGGATTTCGGAATTCAATTCCAAAAAAACTGTAACAGCAACTAGAAGTTGTAGTTGCCTTTGGCGATTTGAGCCTTAAGACATTGCTTCATGTAAAACGAAAAACCGGCATTTAAAACCGTCAAACCTAATTTTTGGGTAAGTTGCTTCATTCTGCAATATGAAAATTATTAACAAATACTTCAAATCTATAAGTTCCACCTTATTCTAAGAAAAAAATTTTAAAATGAATTTAATTTAATTCAAAAAACCCCAATTTTGAATAAATTGATCCAATGAAATTAAATCAATTATAATAAAATTTTCTACGAATAAGGTGAAACTTATAAATTCGAACTATTTTCTAATAATTTTGATATTAAAAAACAAACAATTTTGTCAATAATTGGATTTGACGGTTTGAAATGCCGGTTTGGCTTTTGTGCATGGGGCAATGCCTTTAGGGATGAATGGAAAACGAAAAATAAAAAATAATGAATCGTTTTTGTTTCTCTCGTTCGAATGTGGTGATTATTCCAAAATATTTGGGCTAAGCTAGAACCATGCTGTGTGACTCAGATCGATTCTTTTGGCTAAATTTTCGAGTTTCCTAAACAGTCATTCATACAAATGGCAATATTTCAGTGCGTGCAATCAGACATGCTATGCCTGACTTGTCTTTTTTCTAAATTCCGTCCAGTGGCCTGCAAGTAGATTTGGCACGTACCTATAAATGGCCACTCCGCTCGCTGCATCAATGGTCGATGAGTCCTCCTCGTCGCGATGCATACAGATTTCGCTTAGTAGGTAGTCACCCCACTGCACGTTGAGTTTGAGTACGTAAGAATGACATTTGGTACTGTTCTGTCATAATGAATGGCAAAGAGAACGATTCTTGTATTTCAATGAAACTACGGTAAACGATGTGAAAAATAATTTTGTTTGTAACTTAAATTTTGCAGATTGTAGGGACACAAAGATTTAGAGAATTTTTTGACACAAAGACTTAGAGCACACAGATGACCTACATAATACAAAAAACAACAAGAAATAAATATCCAAACTGCAATATCCAAGCGATACCAACCTATAAATTCTATAGAGAATAACAAAAGGTCATAAAATGGTTAGAATTGAGGAATTGAGAAATTTACAGATGCAGAAATAACCCATCAAATGACAAAGACAACTCTATAATATACACGCCTCGAGTTGCGTCGATTCGACTTGCGCCGTTTCGACTTGAGTCGCAAAAAAATGTAATACCATAATTTCTATTTTCGTCGCATTTTCGACGAGTTTCACTTCTTAATTGTTATTTTTATTTATCTATTGAAGATGAAACCGTTTTTAAATTAAAACTGTTGTTGTTTAATAATTTGGTAAACAATTTTTTTTTTTGGTTTCCAAGTTGCGTTGTTTTGAGTTGCGTCGCATTTTCCTGGAACGCATTAGCGACCCAACTCGAGGCTCTGGTGTACATATTATGATTTATTAATAAGCAGTATGATTTACAGTATCATGATTTAAATATTGATGTTTTAGAAAAAGAAGATTTTTTAAAGAATTCTTCAGATGAATTTCCGAAAATAGTTGAGTAATCCTAGTGAAAGATCATAGAACGTTCAAACATCAACGAATGGCGCTTTTTCTTAAACCAATTTGTCTAGTTAATTTTTAACTAATATTGCGCTTATGTTTAACATATGTCTAGATAGCGTAAATAAGTAGTTAAAAAACCAAGAGACTGAAAACACAGCGAGCTCATTCTTTTTTTTACGAGTTGTGTAACCGTTAGAAATATCCCAGGCCGGGATCATGAAATACAGTCTGAAATGTCTGATGTTTATAAAACGTTACCACCAGCAAAACCGATATCTTTAACCGGATTAAATTCTCTTACATATTTTCGGAAAAATATTAACTTTATGAATAAAAATGAAATATAATGAGTAAGGAGTACCTATCTATTAATGGGGAGTTGAATAATTATTCTTCATACTAACATACTTCTACTTATTATTTGTAAAACACATATGGTTGCATATTAAATACACCGTGCTAGTCGAAAATTTCAACACTGGAGAAAATATAATTCGAGTACGCTCAATCCAACACCATCGGCCGTTTTGTAAAGTTGACTCTGGTTTTCGAGATATTCTCGTGTAGAGATTGTACATAAAAAGACCCAAAAAACATAGATACCTATTCAGTTCGACATAATTTCTTCGTTTCACGAAATATTATTCACTTTTTTTAACTTCTGAGTAATTTAAGGCCGCAGAAAGTGCAGAAAAAATATCAAAATTGTGTATTTTCCACATTGATCTTCTATTCGTCTTCTATTTCTTATGCTTCTTCTTGCAAATTCCAACAAATATCCCCTAACAGGGCATCCAATTTTTTCCTAATATACCAATGTTCGAGTCTTGCCATCACTTGGTGGAAACGCTCACGGTGCTCATCTGATTCGGCAGGTGATTGTTTAACAAATTGTCCACATGTGCATGTAAAATATTAATTTTTTAATGACATTTTAACATTGATACGGTGAAAAGCAATGAGCACGTCTTGAATGTAAAAGCGCCAGTTATCGATGAATCCCGAGAACATTTTCAATGACCGCTTTAATGCAATCCCATGCCACGAGTTCTGAGTCATTGAAGGCATTTTCAAATGGTGTGTCTTTTGTCAAACGTCGAATATCAGGTACATTAAGTATTCCTGTAAGAAAAACATTAAGTATACGAAATGAAATTTAAATTGATCAAAACTTAGATTAGAGTAGATTTGAACACAAACCTTTTTTAATTTTCATTCCGCTTACTCGAAATTCTTGACAATTCCAAGCTTGATATGCAGCGACTGTAGCAAAGTTTATTTCTTTTGACATTAAAACCGAATTTGATTTGGTTTTTTCTCGAATATTTTCGTAAATCTACCTATAAGAATTTAGCCATTTTGTATCAATTATATTAAGCTATCGATATAAAATAGTGAAGGTTTATCAATTTGATAATTTTGTTATTTATGTATTCACCGGATTCAGACAACTCGCATGAAGCATCGTTCTTATACTTATGTACGTAATATCTCTATTGTGAAATCCAATAATCGAACGAAACCGCGTAGAGATGAACCGAAAGTAGATGACAAGAAAATTGAATTAGATCCAGTACTTAGGTCAATCGCAAAGTGATAAAATAATTCTAAAACCAGACCAATCATCACTTTTGAATGAAGTTGATAACGTTAATTTGCCTGATAAATTACAATCTTTGAAAATTTCTAAATTGGATCCAAAATTTACATTAAAGTTAGTATCAAAATTATCCATTCACGAGAACTCCATAAGTTTTTTGCTAGTGAACTGGCTGTTCGATAATTACTTTAAAGTTATAATGTAAATCTTATGATTTAATCAAATATACTGATATAAAAACTGTTCACAATTTTCCCAGACCAATATATACGACAGAGGTACCATCTGATCAAATTTGACCCGGCGAAAGTGCCATTTGGAAATTAATCTTAACATTTTTCAACGAAAAGAAAAACGAACTTACAGAACGTTTGATCAATCAAGTGAAAGGCGGTCAAAGATTTAGTATCTCAGTCGACGAATGGTGTAATGTCCAACTTCGAAAATATTTATAATGTGACATTACATGGCAATGACGAAACATATCGTTTAGGACTAGTGGAAATTAAAGGATCAATTACATCCGAAAAATTGGATAAAATCGTAGAACTCAAACTTTATGAATTCGGTTTAAATTTTGAAAAAGACGTAGTGGCTTCGATCCACGATGGTGCATCCTTAATGGTAAAGTATGTTAATCAAATAAAATGCGAGAGCCAACTATGCCATAATTACGGAATTTTTATTTATCCATCAAAGATTTATTCTATAAAAAACAATAATCGCAATCCGAAGTAGTAGGTTCATGATATAGACGAAATTGAAGAGGAAGACCAAGATATAGATGAAATTGAATATCCATCTCATAATATAAGAGGAAGTCCGCAAAATAGAGATGAAACTTTAAATCATTTGATTACAACAATATGGGCAGCGGTTTATCTTACTGAAAGATTGCATAGAAAGCGCGGCGGATGAATTGAATATGAAATTAGATGAAACCAATATAAATGTCGCATCTTTGCAGCAAATTTTAAATGTATTTAAACCAGCAGAATTAACTAACTATAGTAAAACTAAGCAGCAAATTTATTTTCACCAAACTACGTGATTTAAATACAGAATTAAGCTTGGAATTACTGCAAAACCTGAAATTAAGAATGTCTCAGAGACGCAACAAAGTATTAGTAACGCTTTTAATTTATTTACAAACTGGTAAAAGATTTTGAGTTTGCATCTAAATTTCCAGTTTTTATGTTAGCGAACCGTAGTATCAGATAGCAACCATCAATCGCTTCGTAGTGATGGAATTTCATGTAGCGAAGTTGACGAAATTCAGATTACCGATGATGACATGGATTTAACTAAGCAACTCGAATCTGCTATTTCATCAATTGCTCCGCCAAGCATTTGCCCGAACGTAGGTATAAAAAATTACTTCAAATTATTTGAATCAACAGGAAAGAGATCAAAGGTTTTACAAGATTTTTATAAGGCATTGTTGACAATTCGTCCTACATCCACGTCTAGCGAACGCACATTTTCGGTTGCAGAGAACTTTGTAACAAAAATTAGGTCAAGCCTTCAATCTTCATCTCTAAATGCTTTTGTCTTTTTAAAATATTACCTTTTCAAGTAATAAATAAAATCGTTACAAATAAAACGTTAGAAATACATTCTGTTTGTAATTTGCAAAAGAATTCCTAATTTTTATTTTGTGAATTTTTGATATTATATGAATAATAAAATTCTGAAGTCTTAAGTAGATAGTTTAATTTGTGTATAAATGTTTTAAACGTTTCAGCGAAATATGTTTGACAAACCTCAATTGTGGTAATTCTACATTAAAGTCGATTAATCGGTTAATCGGTTAGTTTTGAAAAAAATGACGATTAATCGGTTAAATCAAAAGTCGATTATTTGGATGCCCTAATTGAGATGTGCGAAGATGCTTTTAAAATTTTAAAAGAAGTCTTATTTAACGAACCTATATTACAATCACCTGACCCTAATAAAATGTTTACACGGGGCGAACGGGGTGGGGAGGGAAGGTTCCGTGTTATTTCAATTGTCGGGGCATACACAGAAAAAAATACTCATTTCTATAAAGAAAAAATAGAATGAATCAAGAAAATCCAGCACTTGATTCTCAGCTAAGAAATTTATTTTACAATATAAACTATTGATTTCTTGGTTTGATATGTAAATTTAAAAATCAAAATAATCATTAATTTTTTGTTATAAGAAATTGTATTTTTTCATGCAAGAAATTGTATACCTTAATGCAAGAAATATAATTTTATTTTAAAAAACTATTTTCTAAAAGGCTTGTATTGATTTCTGCATTTATAATTACAAATTCTTGATTTGACCTTGAAGGATTCTTGTATTGAGAAATATAATATCAAACTGAGAAAACAGTTTTCTTCATTTAAACGTTTTTTTCTGACAGTAAGAATATATTAATATATAAAAGAGAAAACGAATCTCTTAGATTAAGTAATTGTTTCTTAGAATTAGAATATATTAATACATAATTATGAAACCGAATTTCTTTGCTTAAGTGAAAATTTCTTAGGGTAAGAAAAGTTTTTGATTAAAACCAGAAAACAATTTATTGGTGCAATTTTCTTTTTCTGAGGTCAAGAACATATTTCCTTACAGAAAGTTTTTATTTTTCTTCAGGTGAGAAACATTTTATTTATCCTATACTGTTTTTTTCTCATAACCATCTGTTTTTTTTCTTTTAGGACTCTATTCGTTTCTTCATAAAAGAAAACATTTTTCTTGTTCACTAAGACTTTTTTCTTGCCTTCAGAATGCCGTTCTGAAAATGGATTTTGGTAGTGAAAATAAATAAAAACATTTTACAATAATTTAGTTATAATAAAATTTTAATTTATTCTTATAAAATATTATTTAAAATACATTTATTGTACATATTTGTGAATTCTTATACATATGTATATGCATATAGTTACATAAAATGAAAATAAATTTAATACACTTCAAACCATAATTGTTATTTTAATAAGATACTATTATAATAGTATTTTATTAAAATTGCAATATAATTTGAAGTTATGTGTTTGTATAAAATTATTATAATATAATAATTTTTTTTATAATAATTACTACATAAAATATTAGTTACTTTAATCACTTCAAAATAAAAGAGACATTTGCTTTAAATATTTTAAGTTCTAACTCCATTTGGGAGTGAAAAAAAAATAAGTAGTTGTAAACGAACGAAGTAGCTTATTTAATAAAATAATTATTTATTACTATACATAAAATATTAGTTTCATTTATTACTAAAAATTTTAAATTGAACATAAATTTGATTTAAATATTTAATTAAGCACGAGTTTCTAGATTTTTTATCCAAATGTCCTAGTCTCCGAAGTTGGCTGGTGCGATTTTTATGCTTATTGTAGAGAATACCGCTTGGTTTCTTGCCACCTCTATAATACAGTTCCTAAAAGATAAAAGTAATTGAAATTTAAACAATCAAACACATTTTCATTAAACCACTTTTTTACCTTTTTTCGCCAGGGAAAAAAATCTCTATATGTTTTGAGATATTCTCAAAAACATAACTCGACATAGGAGTCTCTATAAGTTCATCCACAATCGATGAAATCAGCAGCAATCTGGTGTGTTCAGTCAGGTGTGGTGGTTTAGCCTCATTAAAATTTTTTAAAATTTTAGCACCCTTAGTACTTTGAAGAAATTGTTCAAGAATCTGTCAAATAAAAAAAGTAATTACTTCCATCTTCTCTTAATCTGGCTTTTTAATTTTTACAAAATTTGATGCAAACGGTCTCTCTCAAATTGAATAGTTAACAATATTAAATATTTTTGGGTCTGGTAGTTCGGCATGCGATCGAATAAAAAATGCAATACATTTTTAACAAATGGATATTTGCATTCAAGGATGAATTAATTGTATTATTTTTATTTTATGAGTGTACTATGGAATCCCGTTTAAAAATTAACATTTTCCTTCACCAGAATTTAAAAAAAAAAAATATATCTTTCAAAACCACGATTTTGAAACTGGGATTTTAAAGACCGGGATTTTGGAAATAGGGATTTTTAATTCGTGATTTGGAAAACCGGAATTTCATAGTACACCCGTATAAATAACATGTTTTATTAAAATGTTCTGGTCATAAAATTTAATGTGAATTTCTTTCTCGGACAACATAGATTTAAACTTTAATCTTATTATTACAAATCAAAACTGGCAGCACAAAAATTACAATAAACCAAAATATTTTAATTAAGCACAAATTTTAACGAGAAAATAATTTTAATTAAACACAATTTTAAACGGGAAATAATTTAAACTTTAACAAGCACAACTTTATCACATTAACAATTTATCATAATAATATTAACTTAATTTAATATCACTATCGTTTAAAGAAATATGGTAATAAAATATGGTAAGCGATAAATAAACCTTAAAAGGTACATACCAAATGTATTGAAAACAAATGCTGAACTCGTGCTGTTTGAAAATTGATTATCAACAGTCATTTTTCTATAAGAAGAAAGGAGATCCAAAAATGTACTTTTTACTTAATATACATACGTACAGAAACCTATATAAAAGGACTACTATTTACTTTTAAATATTACTTACCTCAAACCACTTCACAAATTATTTTTATATATTCAAAATAGTCTTTTTGTAATTTAACTAAACTTTTTTACAGAAATTTTCTGTGCGTAACATGCAACTCGGCAAACTTAAATGAAAATTTAACACTATATGTATACGTTTTTTTTTATTAATTGTTTGTATTTATTTATCACACAAGACACGAGTACACCACACGATTTTATAAATTAAAATAACTAAACCTTTACGGACATATAGATACATACGTCTTCACTGTTTGAAATTTCATACGACAATGATAAATATGTAAGGGAATGAAACCTTAACATTAAAATTTGTTTGAAAGAAATGTATTTCTCAAACTAAGTAATTAGCTTTCTTGTTTTCATTAACAATTTAGATTTCAATTGTGAAATAAATTCTTCTATTAAGAATATTCTATCATTTTAAGAAAAATATTTTAAAACAAGAAAAATATTTCTTAAAACAATAAAATTACTGGCATAACAGAATAAATATTTTTCTTGCAGCAAATTATAATTATATTAACTTAAGAATTTATAATTTCTTAAATCAAACAAACTGTTTATCGTTCCTAACAAGAGCTTGGTTAATTATCCGTTGGAAAATTCTTTCGCGCAAAAAACGCATCTAATCGCCAATAATTAATTATGTATTCATTTAGTATTCTAGATCGCGCAATGCACCTTTCCGATATGTAGTTTGATTTTTACTCGAATTTATCAGGTTTATAAGATTATATGTGTTCAATTTGGAATCATCGAAACCAATTAAATATATATGTTGTATAATTTGATTGGGTGGACAATGATGGCCCAATTTAATTTAAAAGATTTATCCTACTAGATGGGGGTTAATGTGTTTTTTGTGAAAATCATAATTAGTTTTGCAAATAAATTTTGCACATAAGTACCTGCAAGACTTCAATATTCAAGTGACGTTATATGCAGATCGCGGTTTTCTTTTATGAATTAAATTGGAAAAGCTTTTAATCAAACGAGATATGCTGAACGTAATCTATTTTTGTCCTTTTTAACGCACACGAGAAATTATACATAAGCATTTAGGCATTGCGGCATCGAGTAAAATTATATTCTTCTCCGGCCAGAAGAGTTTGTAAGTTATACTCGTATATCGATCTAATTTAATTTAAATCAAAACCGATAAATGCATATGTAGTTGTAGCATTCATTTCAGTATAAATACATTAATCTAAATTGATGCTTGATTAAAGAAATAGATTGAATTGTTTCTATCAAATGTTTTCTTAAATCAAGATAATATTGTTTGGCCACAGATTTGACAAGATTCTAGGATAGAGAAATTAATTTTTTATTAATTAAGAAATGTTTTGTTGTGAATATTCAAGAAAATTTATGAATAAGTTTGAGAAAGGATTACATTTCTTGATTTAATCTGTTTTTGTTTTATTAACATCTTTTTTTTATTCAATCAAACTTTTGTGTGGTATAGGTAAGAAGTTATTGCAAAGATTAAAGTAAGAAATTATTTTATATTATTTAAACTTTATATAGTTTTTTGGATTAAGAAACATTTCTCGTTGTAAGAAACAATGTTTATAAGCTAGAAAAATAGGTGTGAAGTAAGAAATTAGGCTTTTAAATAAAGAAAAATATTTTTTTATTAAAAAAAGAAAACTTTTTCTTTGTGATAACAAGCTTATTTTTTTCCGTGTATGCAAGCCGTGTTGAAACAAAGCTGAACTGAAATATCCTATAATTGAAAAGGACTTCTCGTCATAGTCTGGTCAGTGAATCATTTCCACCAATACTTATAGGGCAGAACTTTTAAAATTATCGCATACCTTAAGCCACTCATATGGAACTGCAATCTAAAGAGTCCGACATCCAGGATTACTGGTTCAGGATTTAAGATCTTACTTAATGAATAACTTATGTTATAAAATACAAACTGGCTTCCCAAAACAGAAACGCTGATGTGTTAAGCTGAATAAAATTAGCTAAGTCCGACGAAGTATTAATCATCTAATGCAGTGCAATTAATTGATCATGATGCCGTAAACAAAAGCTTCCAAAAATATTTGTTGATATCATGGGTCCGATGATTTCTTCTTATAGCCACAACAAATATGTCTTGACAATTCAAGATGACTTATCCAAATTTTCGATTGCTAAAGCCATAACCAGCCAATGCAGAGACAGTCGCCAAAATTCTGGTAGAAGAATTTATACGTATTTATGGTATTCCCGAATAAATTCTAAGCAACCAAGGAACAAATTTCATGGGTTACACTAAGCAGGCTAGTTTAAAAATAAAAAAATATTTGTGAAACGGAGAAATGTAAGAAAATTTAACTAAAGATAAAATAAACTAGAGGCAAACATTTGTTAAATATCTTGTGTCTCCTGGAGGGAGATATGGTGTATAACCGTGATTTAAAGTAATTAAGTAGGCTACTCGGTGCTTAGCCCTGTTTAAGATATGTAGATATGTGCATCACTTGCTTCCATTTTTTTTTTTTTTTTTTTGAAAAAGGTTCTTGATAGAATGTACCAGTAAAAAATAGTTTGATGATTAGTCTGGCCAAGTTGAATTTATTAAATAAAGAATAAACATACAAATTAAAAGATACATAAATAAACTAAACTTACAACTTAAAAATTATAAACAAATAAATAAATGTGATTACATACATATGTAATAAAAGATACAAAAAGAAATTAACTAGCGCAGGTTACTCGCTCGGCTTCACTACACCACCATCATATCTTCAAGACAACGAAAAAAGCGAAAAAACCGGTTTGTACGCCGACTACTTATATTTTCTCAACCAAATTGTTACGACAAAGTGTAAGAGGAAGAAAAAGAAAAGTGTGCGGAATTATCGAATGATGGGTGGTCGATTATTCGAATAAGATGTTATACTCACAGTTACAATGGATACCTCGGAAACGGGTATCAAACATGCTGTACGAGTTTAACAATATTCCGTCAAAAATGTGCTGAATATGAGGTTATAATATATGAGCGAATTTAGAAACAGATGAAGATTACATCGTAACATAAGGCTGTTTGTCCAAATACTGAAGCTAAGCGAAGTACACTATCGAGATGTTTTTCAGAGATGCGATGGAATACCATAAGCGATTGATTGAAGAGTAAAAGGTCGAAAACGACCATTACCGCAACCAGAGTTCATCTGTATTTGTATGATTCGCTAGTACTTAACGCACAGCACATTCCGTATATATAGAATGTAAATTGTGGTATAATCAGTCCAGTCGCCGCGGCCTGATGAGAAGATTGATTTTTTCATAATCATAAGCTCATCAGTTCGAAACTGGATTGAATTCTCCTACAATCTTCGGAACATATTAAAATCATATAATTAAATAAATAGAATTCTGCCTATTAGTCGGTTTCGTTGTATTACTGTTCGTAAATACTAATATACTTCTAGTGTTAATAAAAAACACATTTAAAAAGGTCTAATCACCGGTAGCATATTAGAGATTACGTGAATTAATTAACATTCAACAAAAAAATAATAAAGTATAGTGAAGAAACCTTATAAATTGAAATTTTTATCAAAACTGCTTTCTGTTTGCTACCCTCACCAACCCCGACGAAACCTGTTCACTACTAATAATCGATTAATTTATACTTAATGATGTATGTTCGGTGACGAATGCAAATGAAATAAAAAAATTAACCTCTTAGACCTACTCCGTATATCGATCTGAAAGTATTTTTCTGAATTTGTGTAAGTAGTAAAAAAAGAAAATCGAATTTATTACATATTTCTCTCAGTTCAAATACCTCGTACAGACATGACAACTATCAGCTAATCATAATACGAAGAGAAGAAATATACAATTTATTTTTATTTAATTAAGTAAGTAAAAGTGTAATAATAATTATATGTGATATAAGCCACGGCCCTAAAATAGTGCTACGACCAGTCTTACAACCTGATAAAAAGGATGGTTAATCATATCTTCCTCGATAAAATGAGAAAAAAATTCTTTCTAATTCGGTTCTCATGTTTCACACACAAATTCAAACATTTAAGTATTTCTCGTTTTTCTCTTTTATGTTTTTGTTCCTCTGAAAAGCAACACTTTACATTTTAGTTATATTTTTCAGGAACAAACGTACTTATACAACTTTGTTGGCCTCCTTTAAAAGTAGAAATTAACGTTCTGAATCTAAAACCGTATACTGTTTACAAAAGCAAGTCTAACAAAATCTTTATAAATTTCGTACTTACTCCCATTCTCATTTTAATTATTATATGGTTTTTGTCTTGAGAGATTGGTAAAAATTTCCTTTGGACTTTATAACTAAGTACTTCTAGTAAGTAAACTTGTTTGTCTTATACTATTCTAGAATTGTTTGTTATAGAATTTAATATTCATAAACTTATTTTTTGTGCTATGAAAAAACAACTAAATACTTATATCCATTTTTATTTTTCTATCTACCAAATATTTTGACAAACTTGATTACAAGAGATTTGCATAAACAAGTTTATAAAGAAAAACTTTTTTTATTAAGTAATGCAGAATTTGTTTATTATTATCCGTAGTGGTGTTTACGGTGGTAGATAATTGAGAGAGTTCTTTGTACTATTTGAGTAAACACAAGCTATGGTTTTATAAACTTTACTTATAACAAAAATTTTTCACATTATTTCGTTTCGCTTCAGATACCAAGTACGCACGATTTTACGTTGTTGCTTAAGTATGTCATTTTGTAATTACATTATTTTGTTTGAGTACATTTTTAATTTATTATCAACATGACTTTTTTTTTAATTTATTAACTCTTTTTACAAACATTTAAATTGTTTTTATTACAATGTAAATATCATTAACTTTGATCATTATAATTGATACACAAACTATATTTTTAAATTTCCACACAAATAATAGTGGTTTGTGGAAAATGGTAAATTTTTTTTTTTATAAAAGGGTGAATTACGAAGCCGCGTGCACTGTGACAAATAAGTTATATTTTGCATTCGTTGGTAGATTATCACTTGAAGTGAAGGTACAGATGATTGATAAACGTCACTGAAAATGTAAGTCTCCTTTAGGCGATGGTATCGTATAGAAGGGTCTTTGGTTAATACGAAGTAAGGGATTTTATCTTAGTGGTGGGCTACCAGTCCTTGAGTTTTTTTTTTTGATTATTAACGGAAGATATGCTTTCTAAATAAACAATCTTACTTAGTCACAAATTCAGTTCGCTGTGAGTCCTGTAAGTAAGTGTATTTAAAATTTAATATCCTTTCTTTTCTTTTATACAAATTAAACTTTTGACTAATTGTTGTTTCCGGCACACTAAATTTTCATCAAAAAAAAAAAAAAAAACCGAAATTAATTTTTGTAATGTAAGTTTAAGTAAAAAAATACCGTATGCCTAAAATTAGTGTAAAATATGCCGATATTGAGAAATTAAAATATTAAAACTAGCAATTTAATTACTGTAAATTAAAAAATTAAGATAATTTTTCAACTAAATACAAGTGTAGTTCATTTAAAAATAGTATCAGATAAATCAATTCAAGTTTTAAGATAAATGAATTAAAATTATAAGTATATGCCAATAATAAGTGTGTAGTATGCCAATAATTGGAGATTTTGTTGTAGTTTAAATTTAGATATGAAGAATTAATGCCGGAAGAATTATAGCCGACAGTCGCTTCTAGAAGCAACTGAAGCTGTGAAACTTGGAATGCCAGCCTACGCTGCCAGTAAACAATTTGGTGTTCCTAGATCCACCATCCAAGATAAAGTGTCAGGAAAAACGCCATTCAACAAAACCAGTGGACCACCAACCATCTTAAGCCAAGCGGAAGAGGAATTGGTAGTTAAATGGGTCCTTAGTATGGGGAAGATGGGGTTTCCTGTAACGAAAGCACAATTAATTGATAGTGTGGCGCTTTTAATAACGCTCAAATTCATTTAAAAATAGAATATCTGGTAGACATTGGTATGAATTGTTCCTTAAAAGCCATCCAATTATTATGGAGCGAGTATTGCAAAATTTAAGGGCCAGTCGCACGTCTATCACTGAACCACAAATATGGGCTTGATTCAACAAAAACACGTCATTTATTGACGAAGAAAACTTCCAAGATGTGTTAACCGATCCATCTCGGATTTTAAATGCAGATGAAACAGCATTTTTCTTATCACAGCAAGAAAAAGCTGTCTTAGTACGTAAGGTTCTAAGCAGGCATACAGCAGGATTGCCAATGACGAGAAGGAATGCCTAGGTTAGGTTAGGTTTGGGTGGCGGTCCGTTAGGACCAGGCACAGACACAAAAATGGTCCGTAGCCATACCACGAATAATTATTTCCTCCAACTCATTAGAACCATTTTGAGCTGTTAACAAAGCGCTGGATACTCCGGACGTCCATCCTCCGTCAGGTCCTTGAAGAGGGGTGTCCCTAGAAACTTTAGTCTGTTTCGTGCCAGACGAGGGCAGGTGCAAAGAAGATGAAGTACTGTCTCTTCCTCCGCTTCGTCCTCGCAACTACGACAGGTGAGAAGACACCAAGTCTACTCGCGTGCCTCCCTATAAGACAGGGCACCGTAATCACTCCAACAACCACACTGATCTGACTTCGCTGAAGTGAGATCAGCTGTTTGGATCTCGCCAAGTCCAACTTTGGCCAGACCTGCCGAGTTATTACGCATGAGGTGATACTTGACCATTTGTCATTCGTCAGCTTGCTAGCTTCTTCCTGAAGCAGCAGTTTGCATACCGCAAGAGGCATTTCAATATTCTTTCTGCTTTCTGAGAAGTGGTCCGATGTACCATGTCGAATTCCCTGTACTTATGAAATATCCTGGCACCCATAAAATGTGGATGTTGAACTGATCTGGCATCTCGTTAAGAGATAAGAGATAGTTCTGGACTACTGTCGACGTGAGGAGGTGTGATTGAAGCGCTTTAATACAGTCTGACTGTCCGTATATATGCGAATATCACAAACCGATATTACATTGTACCTCAACCAGTCTACGACTTCCTTTATGGCAGTTATTTCAGCTTGAAAAATGCTACAGTAGTCGGGGAGACAGAAGGAAAGATTTAACAGAAGTTCCTCGCAGAACACTCCAGCGCTTTCCCGTCCCGTTTTGAACCATCAGCGAAGAAGTTTATAACTCCTGGTTGCAAAACTGCACCCATCATCCAGTCCTCCCTGGAAGGGGTCCTAGTCCAGAACTTTGTGTCAAAAGATAGTGACGGGACAGTAAATTCGGTGGTTTTGGGAATTTGTTTGTTACACAAAATAGATGAGTGCCATGTATTGCTGCAGGTCTACATTGAGATGGATTTCAGCCGTATGGCCAGTACAAGTGCCAACTGTTTCCCCAAGATATCTAGAGTAGTCAAAAATAGCAGAGTCTGTAGTGCCTGAGTGGATGTGCTCCTCAGTGCACCATTGATCTACAGAGAGATTGTTCTCTGAACTTTTATCAACAGCTGTTGGTTGAAAGTTTTGTCCAGAGCAGACCACCGGAATATTACCTCATACAAGATTATGGGTTTGACTACTACGGTATAAGGCCAATGTACGATGCGGGGCTCCAGCCCCTATCCTTTCTCTATGGCATCTCCCACCCCCATCCTTTCTTTACCCTTTCCAGAATATTAGGTTTCCAATTTAATTTGCTATCCAAAACGAGACCTAGAAACTTCGCTTCAACTGGGAGGATCGATATGAGGAAGTTTATATTTCCTAGAGAAGAGAACCAATTCGGTTTTAAGCCATTCTCCCGTAATGAAAGATGCCCAGGGCATTTTGCATAAGCTCACAAAGGGTGCCGGGATATTTACCATGGACACCAATAGCAACATTATCCGCATAGGCAACCACCTTGAACCCACCGCCCCCCAGTCTCAGCAACAGGTCATTTATGACTATGTTCCAAAGTAGAGGGGACAGTACGCCACCTTGCGGCGTACTTCTGCTTGCAAAGCTTCTGACGGAGGATTCCCCAAAACTGGCATTTATGAGCCTGCCTCTTAGCATTTGATATATCCGTGCCCGAGTTATAGCATCTTGGAAGCACATTGTTAAACGCCCCCTCAATATCCAAGAAGGTTACCATTGCGTAGTCTCTATATTCGAAAGATTTCTCAATGAAATATATAAGAGAATGAAGAGCAGTCTCTACAGGTCTCCCCTTGCAATAGGCATGTTGAGATTTAGACAGCTTTTCCGACACAATCGTGCCTCTAATATGAGCTTCTATTTGTCTTTACAGTATTTTAAAAAGGAAGGAAGACAAGCTAATCGGTCTAAGGTCTTTCGGATTGAGTGTGAGCGTTTTCTCGCCATAGGTATGAAAACAACCTTCACTTCTGTCCATTTACTAGGAATGTGACATATTTCTAGGCTGCCTTTGAAAATTACCTCTAACCAGGAAATGGTTAGATCCGTAGTTTGTTGAATATCCGCAGGGATAATAACATCGAGTCCAGGCGACTTATATGGTTTAAAACTGTTTATCGCCCACAGGATCTTTTTTCTGCTAATAATTTGGCCTATGAGGCTACTTGCCCTTTTACCTACTGATGTGTTAGGTACAGATTCGAAATAACCAGGAAAATGAGTCTCCAGCAGAAGTTCCAGCGATTCCGCACTATTAGTAGTCCATATCCCATCCGGCCGTTGAAGATAACTTGAGATGGAAGGACCAGTTGCTAGTACTTAGTAAGGAATGCCTAAAAGTGTTGGTTACTGTTTGCGCTGATGGAGAATTAGCTCCACCTATGGTAGTTTATACGTACCAAAGAATACCTGCCAATATAATCCAAAAAATTCCAGTCGATTGCGGAGTTGGCAAGTCTGAAAGCGGATGGATGACTTGCCAAACATTTTTTGAATATGTTTGCCTATTTCTGGATGGTCACAGCTCTCACTTGTCACTTCCGTTAGCGGAATTCTGTAGAGATCAAAGAATTATATTGTTTTCACCCAGTTAAAACCGAATAGAAGAATACATTGCGGTCCTGAAAAATTGAAAGCAAAAGTGTAAAATTAAACAGGGAAAATTTTGCGCCTTTATTAAAGACTTGCTTCGACCGTGCACTTAAAAAAGAATCCATTAAGATTCGGAAAGTTGGGGTTATACCCCTTTAGTTCTGAAACTATCGACTACACCAAGCTTTTGGAAAATGCAAGAACACCATCATCTTTTGAAAACATTCAAATCCCCACTCAGAATGATAACCATAAAGATCAAACCAACCAACCTTTTTTAGCAATTATGGAAAAGGCTCCCATCAGAAAAGCTTTTAATGTTCCAGAAAAGTGCTGAAGTCTGGAATGGTGAGTTCAAAGATGAAAATCTTTTTGTTTTCTGGAAAGATCTTCAAATTTGACAAGCAAAGAGAATTGTCACGCACCATTGATAGTAAATCAATCATTAGATCTTGTGTTAGACGACCAAATATGGGTAGGAAATCAGGGGTTAAATTGTACCGTTGATAATGACGGAACGGTATGATTTTTTGTTGATTTAAACTTGATTATTGATGCTCAACAAGAATCGCAGAATGCAACAAATGCACTCGGGTTGTTCGTATTTGTCGTTCAAAGAAGACACCGTTTAAGAAATTTTTTCATTATCCGGATCCTCCTATTGAAAAGAAGAAAATAACACCTGACGCAATCACATTAAATAAATATTTGGAATATCACCATAATTTGGAAATGGAAAAGGAAAGAGCGCTGGCTGAAAAATTGGAAAGAGCGGTAAAGAGACATGAGCGAAAAAAACTTAAAGAAGGAAGAGAAAAAGGACAGAAACCAATTATTAAAAGACCTTCAAATCAAAATAACAATGAGGATTCCATAACAGGAAACTCAGTTGTAAAAAAAATTAAGAAAACGTCGTGTCCTGGTGATTTCGTGATAGTTGCGTATGAAGGAGTTTTTCCTGGAGTTGTAATGGAGGTAAGAATTGGAGAGGCATTTATAAAAACCATGCAAATGAGGAGCCAAAACTGGAGATGGCCAAATAAAGACGATGTTGTTAACACTTATTGCCGTCGGCACTTGACGAAACACATTTAATAACATTTTAAATAAAACACTTGTTTAATATTTCGCAAATATGAGATACAATGTATTCTCAATCGATTTCGACTTGCTAGGTCATCATCAGGAGTTAAACTCCTGATGATGACCTAGCAAGTCGAAATCGATTGAGAATAAATTGTATCTCAAATTTGCGAAATATTAAACAAGTGTTTTATTTAAAATGTTAAATAAAGACGATGTTATTTGGTATAAAGAATCTCTTGCTTTATAAGCCCACAATCACTTTTAAATGTAAGAAGTGTATATACAGTTGTCTTCATATTAATAGCAGAACTATCCAGAAGAAGAAAAAACTCGTATAAGTTTTCAAAAACGCAAGTTTGATTAAGATTTATTCATTAAATATATTTGATATTGTCATATTAAGCTAAAAAATGACAAACAAATATTTATTCTTTTGATTAAAAATTAATATAAATAAAAAATTCCATTTCATGCTGTTTACAAAAATTGCAGTCCGAAACAAAGTTTAGGAATAATTAAAAAATTCATCAAAAAAAACTTAACAAGCACCACTTCTGTGTATTGTTTTTTTAATAAAGCAGTCAATATTTAGTTGCATGCCCATTATTACGAATGACAGCCGCGGATCTCTTTTTCATAGAGTCCACTAAGTTTTGACATCTGTCAGTGGGTGTTGTACTTCATGCTTCGTGCACTGCCTCCCACAATTGCTGGGCATTTTTTGGATTAACAGCTGTTGGATTAACAGCTCACTTTATTTTTGACATCAGCCCATATGTTTTCTATCGTATTGAGGTCCGGTGATTGCGTTGGCTGCTCCACAAGATTAATTTTGTACTTCCGAAACCATGACTTCGCCTGTTTGCTTGTCTGTTTTGGGCCGTTATCTTTTGAAACACCCATTTCAGGGCCATTTCATAATCAGCATACGGTATAGCATGATGTGTTCAAGTATTTTAATGTATACAAATTTATCAATGATGCCCGTTACAGAATATATCGGCCCAACACCATAGTATGAGAAGCAAGCCCAAACCATAAATTTTGCACCACCATGCTTTAACAGTCTTTACTGTGTACTTTGGGTCGTGGGCAGTGTTTGGAGGTCTTCTCACATATTGTCGACGACCTGTGGAACCACAAAGGACAATTTTACTTTCCGGCCAATTGACGTACGCCTTACCGAACTTTATTTTTTTTGCCACATGTTTCTAGCTGAGCAACAGTAATTTTCTAGGACTCCTGGCGGCCAATTTAGCTTCTAATAGACGCATCCGTATAGTCACCGCACTTACAGGTACCTGAAGTTCCTTCTTTATCTTTTTTGAGCTGATATGAGAGTCGCTCTTTCCCATTTGTAGGATTTGTCGGTCAATACGCTCAGTTGTTTTCTTTTTTGGAACACGTGTTTCAGCCTTATCAGTCCATTTTACTGAATTACAGACCATTTTTGCAGAACATCAGATAATTTCTTGTATTTCACGGTAAAATTTATCTTCACATCGAAGTTTTTTTTAAATAAGGTTTCGCTTTTCTTCCGTGCAGTGCTTGGATCAACCCATTACTTTTCTAAAATCCAGTTAAATACGGTTTTTGCACTTTAATTACGAGAATAATTTGTACTAACCAATTAGTTAAAAAGTGACAACTCTTCGTTAAAATTATGTTTCTTGCGTTGCTGCTATTATTATGAACAGCTTGGTTGAAACACTCGCTAACAAATGTAATCTCATAAAAAAGAATTAAGCATTTTTTGAAACAGTAATGATATTCTGCTAATAAGAGAGGAGAGAAGAAACATTCAGAGCATTTCCAACCTTGGAAAAGAGTAAGGTGTAAAAAATATTAAAGAGTTATTAAAGCAAGATAATGCGCTGCTATTATTATGAACACAACTGTATATGCCGTACCTAAAATTGAAGCCTTCCGAAAGAACATTTTGTAGTTTTTTATTAATTTCAATTAAATATTAATTATTTTACTTGAGTACCTAAGAATAGATGTGAATTAAGGGTTTTTGTTAATTTATTTGTTATTATTTAAATAATTTTGATGTCTTAATGTAGCTGTGAATTAAAAGTACTTGTTTGTAAGTTATTCATTATTTAGAAAATTGAATCGAAATAAATAATTTGTTTTCTAAAACTATTATTTTGCTCAGTCGCCGAAAATTAGAACAAAAATAAATCGAATATGCGGGTAATAAAAGCGAAGACTTATTGTTACAAAATCTTTTCATTTTCCATTCTTTACAACATTGGTGGTTTGGCGACTATTGGAGGGGGGGGACTAAAGTTGAGTAGATTAATCTACCAGCTCCGTAACCTTCAAGTAGGGTACGCATCACGTGAGCTGTTCTGGTCTTGTCATTAAGCAGCTGCGTGATGGGTAAAATTGTGTAAGGGGTAACCTGTTCACAATTCGCAGGTGTACGTACTGCCTCCTCGTGGTAACCACTGGTAACTAAGGCCATTTGGCACATTTTTTGCCATTTGGCACATGCTAAAGTACGGCACTAAAGGAGAAAACCTTGACAAAAAACCCTAATCTAAGGTGGAACAGCATATGCCGATGGATGAATGGCTGATAGGTTAATCAGTCCAAAATATGCGGACTCTGGATACCAGCCACCCTACAGTTTTATTTAGCCTTCCTGAAGTAAAGCTGGGTGACCTACAGGTAATTTGCAATTCCCAGCAACTCGTAAGAGTAAAATCAAACGGAATACGGGGCAGGAGTAGGAATATACGGGAGTGAGACAGCCCTCTCGAAGTCCTTGGGCTCCAATGCTACCGTCTTTCTAGCGGAACTACATGCTGTAGTAAACATCTAGGAGGGAGAGCAATAAGCCCAGATAGTATGTATCAAGTACCGGGAGGCAGTATTGTCAGGTTTATTAAGAACCTGAATATTGACTGGACGGATAATTAAGCAGGGTCCAGCGCAATAGATTTTTTAGGTCGCAGTGCGAGGTGGCTGATCGCCCGCATGGCCCTCCAATAATAATAATAAATTGTTTACAACATTAGCTTTAATTAGAAGGTAAATTATTTTAAAACATATTTAAAATATACATTTACCTTATTCGACTCTTCGAAATATAAGACTCGTATTTGATTTAAATAAGAAACGAACGAAAAGAAGAATGAGAATCCAGTTTTTCGCAGACTCGAATACTTTCAAATCGAATTCACAAACAGCCCTCCTGTAAACTCTATATTAGGCTTATTAAGTATGTACTTATACACTTTTTAGGGTTAATAATTTTAGTAATAGTTCGCCTCTACCACCTATAATTAATTTATAGGAAACCCTTAAATTCACCCCATTTTTATATATACTACTTAAGTATTAAATTACTATAATCTCATTCGTAAACATGAAACCTGGTGTGTTTATTAATTATACCAAAAAATACAAAGGGTTACTGTTGCAAACCTTTAAAGACATATCCAGTTGATTATATTTTTATTAACCAAATCCATACATATATTTGTTCAAGATAATTTATTAACCATAAATAATTTACATACAAATATTATATAGTGTGTCTTAAGGGGTTGATTAAATGGGTTGATTTTTATTATTCAAACTCGCTCGCATATTGTGCATTTTTATGTTTTATTTGTCAAATCAAATCGTTAAGAAAAATAAATAATAAAAAAATTCACAGCATACCAGAAATCCTTTGCTTTGGCTTATACATACATTTTTTCACACTTTTAACCAAAAAATCAATTTATAAATAAAAAAAAAAAAAAAGTTTTTATGCTTCAGGGGCATATATAAATCAAAAATGAAAATTCAGAATATTTCGTGATAAAATTTCCATACAAAAAATCAGAACATAACAACAACTACAGTAAATACAATAAAATGTGTATTGTATGTACATTTCCAAAACTCCATCATCACCATACACACTAATCACTCCACTGTAAGTGTATAAAATATGAGGATGGGGGATATAATTTAATATCACATTTCAATGGTATACTATATTTCAATACACAAAGTTATTGTTTGTTTCATGTACATACATACATTTTGACGAATTCCCGCAATGATTTTCCCAACAGCAACAAAAAAAAAGTAAAGGTAAAAGCAAGATAATTAAATTGGGTGTAATGAAAGAAAAAGTCAAAACGAATATTAGAGCGCGCGGAAAAATTCAGCCCATCAAAAATGTTTGTCAAACGCAATGTATTTTTATGGATATTATACGTACATACACATACTAAATAATAATTGCATGAAAATATTTAGAACTTTATTTGCGCGCAGACTCAATCTGGACCAAAAATATATTACACTGTAGTATACAATGTACATATATAAATGTACAGCAGCCAACAATGAACAACATAAAAATCCATCTCCGAACAGAAAAATTGTGATTTACAAAATTAAATATTAATTCAATTAGGATGGTTGTAAATATCTTAATCATAACTTAAAGTAGCTACCAGCTTTGAATATATTTGTTGTTGTTATTTCATGTTGTTTTTACTTTCATTTGCTTGCTTTCAGTTATGGTTTTTGATGATTTTCCTTTTTTTTTTTGAATGCTGTTGTTGTCGTTGGGCTCCCTAAAAATATACACTCGGATGAAGCAAGCAAAAAAAAAAACACAACAAAAGGATAAAAGGGTTTGTTTTTTATTTTGGTATTTTTTTTCTTCTAACAATAGATGGACAGAAAAAAAGAAGAAAATGAAATTGGGAAATCAAGAAAATGTGAAAATATGTCAACGGTTAAAGCTACTGTGCTCTACATAGATTTAGGTGACTTGATAACATTTAATACTTAAGTAAATTTATTTCTAATTTATTTTGTTTTAATAGAATTTTTATGCGGGGCAGAGTCCCGCACTAAAACCAAATCTCCTTAAATTACTAATTTTACCAAACCACCACAAAAAAAAAAGAAAAAATTCATTACTTAACATTTTGGATTATGGTTATGATTCACCTGCGATAATGCATTATATACAACAAAGTTGGATGAAAAAGGGAGGTTTAATATTTATTAGAAAATTTTCCGCCTATATAAAAATATGTTTCCCTACTCAAAAAGGATTTTACTCTCTATATTTATTTATACGAGTTTGTGGATGTTTTTTTTTTTCGGCACGAAAACTATCTATCCTTGTTGTTATTGAACGTATATATTACAGAATAAAAAATGATAAAACTATATACCATATGTATATTGAAAATGTATACAATACACCACATATATAAGAGGAGAATTTTGTGGAAATTATTCATACGGATTATAAAAACGTAAAAAAAAAAATGTAATTTTAATATTTCAACCGAGATTAATAGAATGGTTTTGTTGGCTTCTAAAAATATTTTCTCCCTGTACCATACAAATGAAATATTTATTATTGATATATAATATTAATTTGATTGTACTCGTAATAACATAAAGGGAATGAAAAACCAAATTGAATAAATGGAAATTATTCATTCATTTTTCCATATTACATGCATGTGGTCGATGGTATTAAGCTTGGTATCATGTTTAAGGTACAATACATATAAAAATGAGGAATTTATTATAGCATGACTTGCCCGTACTTATTTGTGCAATCAAATTTTCCAAAAAACATTAAACAAGGGTGAACTTTTTAAGAGTATGTTGTGTAATCATTTTCTAATTACAACTTTATAGTTTGAGAATATAATTTGATTGTGACATGGATTTCATTTTATACGTGATAAATTGGTTTAGATTGAAATGTCATTATGAATAAGTATGGGAAAATTTTATTGGGTGGGAGACAACACATATTGTTTAATATGGAGTAAGTAAACTTTGGGTGGAGTGAATAATAATTTACTTAATTGTTTTTTTTAAGGTTTTTACTTGAAGTATTTATTTGTCGAATAAGAAAAAATGTGAAGATCCCGGTAATCAAGGCTAAGAAGTGAAAAATTCGATTTAATTCATATACTTACTAACAAGAAATTTTTTTTTGAAAAAAATAAGTAAAAGCATTTACTTTATTTTATTCACTACACCCAATATCTTTTCTAGAAGTGTCCTAACGGCAATTTTTCCCAAAAATGACTTATTGATGGATTCTTATACAGTCAGTCAAGTAAGAGCGTGGTCGGGTTAATTTATAAAAAAAATTATTTGGTGAAACTTTCATATTTATAAATATATTGTACACATTACAAACGATGATGCAATTCGGTTGATATTGTGTCCAGTCACCATCGGCGTCGATAATTGCCTGACATCTCCGAGGCATGCTTTCTACTAATTTGACGGCGTATTCTAGTGGCAACGATCTCCAGATCGCAAGATAGCTGCTTCAAAGTGTGTGTGCGTCTTCCACGAAGTTTCTGTTTAATATATGCCCACACATTTTCAATAGGGTTTGCATCAGGCGACTGCGACGGCCAATCCAATGTAACGATACCAGATTGAGTCTTCCACTCAGTACAGAGCTTGCTGAGGTGTTTAGGATCGTTGTCCTCTTGCAGAATCCAATCTTCATTTTTGCTGATGAACCAACGTTTGGCAGATGGCAGTAAAGCCTTTTTGTAGATTTTAATCATTTTTTCGGCATTTAGGTTGTCGGTAAAGAGGTACAAAGTGCCGAATCCCTGCTTTGAGAAGCAGCCCCAAAGATGCACCTTTATTCCGTGTTTTACGGTCCGCTGAACAAGCCTATTGGTGGAAGTTGACCAGGCTCGCGTGAGGACACAACGTGCCCATACAGAACATTCATCAGTAAAAATGACATTTTCAAAATCTCTATCGATATTCTCATGCGCCCAAGCGAGTCGCTTTTTCACATGTTTTCCAGTCAACAGAGGCTTCTTCATTGTGTTGCGCCATTTCAGGTCATGAGTACGGAGATGGGTTCGGATAGTTTCGTAGGATATATCTAAACCTTTTGCCTTTAATTTTGCTTGTCCTTGCCGCAGTGTTAAACCAGGATTCCACGAAAACAGATTCACTATTCTTTTTTCATCTTTTTTGTCCACTTTTCCTATCGAGCCACGTTCTGGTAAATCATCGACATTTTTAGCCACTTTATATCGCTGTACCCACTTATGTACAAATGCCTTCGACTTTCTCATATATTTAGCAGCCGCTGATTGCGACATTTTGGGACCTTTCGGGTGGGTGTAAAGGAACACAGCCTCGTAGCGCGACGCGTATTTAGCACTCATGGCGCTTAACGTGATTCTCTTTCAAAAGATCAACGACAACTGAATCTTTGTTGACAATGCATCAAGGACAAAGCTTCCCTCTATCGGCTCGCAAAGGAATTAGAGCGAAATCTTTCATTACCTGTCGGTAATGACGACCACGCTCTTACTTGACTGACTGTATATCTGTGGTCACAAATCAAAGGGCATTTCTCGAATTATGTGCTTCTTAAAATTATATAAAAATCGAAATTTAGTAGAATGAGATGAATAAACAGTATTTATTGAAAGGGCACAAGTAGAGTGATTATTGCTTTGCATTTTACATAAGGGGGCATATTTCGAGATAGTTCGTTTTACAAAAAATAAATATTTGAATTTAAATAACTTACGATTTCATAACTCAAATTGTGTAAACGGTAAGTTAAAAGTTTACAAAAGGGCACAACTGGGAATTTCAAAACTTATGCCCTTTTATAAAATGTTTTCATATTTTATATTTAATTTTCAATCGAGTTCGTCCGTTTTCAATCGACTTAGGGGATTAAGTTAAGTGAATCCCCTTTGTAAAATTTTTTTGTTTCAGCTTCAAAAGTTTAACTCCATTTAGTGCATTTTAGTAAGTGTGCATGTCTAGTTCAGTACAAACATGTCTTCTAACCGTGCCAAAAAATGTTGGAAATGGTTGGGTCTGCATCAACAGATAAAAACCAATTTAATGTAGTAGGATCTTCTGGTATGTACTTATATTACAAAATTCCAAGTAACTGAATAAATGAATTAATATTATTTAATGTTATTTAACGATGGGAAAGTATATCAGTATTGATTAATTTTATTTAACAGGAATACTTAAATACCTATTCAAAAATTATTCACAAAATGAAACAAAAATCTTCTATGATGCTAAATGATAATGGTAAGATGTTTACATTTTTCTTTATTGTATACAAATAAAGAGGCCAGCATTAACGAATTTTAATTTTATTTTAATATAGATTTAGACGATGAGACTATTGTAAATGACCTGTTTTTGCAAAAAACAAGCCCAAATGACAAAAAATGATGATATACCACAGTAGATATAGATACAGAGGAAATTAATAATTTGGAAGCTGATTTTGATGGGTACGATTCCGATAATGATCCTGAATTTAATCCGGGTCGATTATCCGAGAATAGTGAGTCCGACGTAGAAGTTATGGCAGAACAGCTAGAGGCTAATTTAAACAATCTAGAAAATGTAACATCCAAACAATTATCTAACTCTCGAAAAATTTAAAAACACGATAAAAATACTACGAAAGCTTATATAAGCTCGAAAGGAGTGCCAGTCCCAGATCGTCGCTTCTCTGAATTAACAGCGGACAAACCTGTCCACGAAATATTGGGCTCTGGGTGACTATAATAAAAGAGTTGCATTTGTTGCTGGTTTTATTCAAATAATCCCAAAAAAAAACAATGAAACTGGATTGTACGTCAGGAAAAAAACGTCGGTTTTCATGTAAATACTTGATCAAAATTAATGGACATGACATCAGTATTTGCAAGTCCTGTTTAATTGCAACATTAGCGGAGACGCAAAATGTATTCGAAATATTACCAGTAAACTCTTCAGATCTACGCGGGAGGCATTTGAATACTCGTACCTGTTCCGAAGAAGTGATTAATGAAATTAAGAACCGCATAAATCAGTTTCCAGCATTTGAACGTCACTACATGCTGACTTAACTTTAACACTGATGTATTGCCTTTACACGGAATCCCACAACAAACCGGTTTCTTTATCAAAATATTTATCGGTATTTAAGTAAAGAAATGAATTTAAAATTTAAACCACCTAAAACCGATGTTTGCAATACCTGCGAAACGTTAAATTGTAAAGAAAAGTTGATAGACGAGCAAAACAAGCACCACGATGATGCTTATAGATCGTATAAAATGAAAGAGTTGGACAAATCGTTAGCTAAAGACGATAAAAATAAAATAGTTTGCATATTTGACTTGGAACAGTGTCTTCCAACACCATATTTGAAAACGTCGTTGTCGTATTTAGTATTTCGAATAGTCCATATTGCTATATGTGGGATAAAACCATTGCAAAACGAGGCAGAAATGACATAGCCTCCTGCTTATTTGCATTTTTGAATTCTATTCCACAAAATACAACAAACGTAGTTTTCTACAGCGAAAAATTCTTTTATAGCTACTATGTTTACTTTATTTTTGCAAATCGGTTCAGTTGAATCTATTGATCATAAGTTCTTAACTGTAGGGGGCATAGGCACATGGAATGTGATGTTGACCACTCGGTGGTACTAACAAGGAACCTAACTACTGATGAAGAAATAATCAGCAAATAATGAATTAATTTTTTTAATGCGGAATGACTCAATTTAAAGTTGTTGGAACCACCACCTAAAGTACCAAGTTAGTATTGTCTTGGTGTATTCCCCACTAAAATTCATTATTTTCTGATTATTTCTTATTATTTAGTAATTTGTCCTTGAATTAACATCTGAAAGTGATTCAAAAGAAGGGCCTAAAGTTCCTATTTGAACATATAATTTTGCGATCTTTCCGAATCCGGGGTCAAAAATAGCTATTTCTAATATAAATAGAAAAACAGTTTTTTCTATTTTTATTTTTCTATTAAATAGATATTTCTATTTTTGTGATAATTTTATTAAAATAAAATTATCACAAAAATAGAAATATCTATTTAATAGAAAAATAAAAATAGAAAAAACTGTTTTTCTATTTATATTATAAAAGTGATAAAAGCCGCAAAAAGCAAAGAAAATGGACAAATACCATCTTTACAATATAGCTATTTCTAATTAAAAAATTCAAGTTGACCTTCAAATGACCTTGAAGGTCGAACTCAAGATCGAATTGAAGGTCACCATCCGATGTCCCCCTCGACACTTAACAACTTTCATTACTTATAAGTAATTTTCTCCTATCTAGCACCGTTCTCGAGATAAAAGCCTGGCATTTTTTAAAAAACTCACCCTTTATCATTACACGAAACAACCGACACAACCGGAACATATGGGGCTAATGTTGTGGCAGGTGTTTTAAATAGGGATGAAGATAAAAGCGGCCAAAAGTTTTATTGAATTTTGTCAAAAAACTACTGGGAATTGGTCAATAAAACACAAAATATTTGTTATTCAATCAAATTTATTGTATCGCCTTTAAAGTTGGCCTCTAACGAAATAATACACGCATTTTCCGGAATCGAAAACGGGTGCCTCGAAGTGGTAATTTGAGTTTTGGAAAGAGAAAAAAGCAGGCGGAGCCATATCAGGTGAATACGGTGGTTGTTCGGCTGAGTTTTTGGCCAGAAATTCGTTCACAATGATAGCCTTATGAGATGCTACATTGTGCTTGTTGAAAAATGCATGAGTTTTCTTTCCGCAAACCTGGCCTTTTTCGACGAATTTTCTCTCTCAAACGCCTCGTAACGACCAGATAATATTCTTTATTTACCGTCTGACATTGTCGCAAGAACTCCCAGTGCTCAACACGTTGATGGCCGACCAAAGCGAGGCGAATCTTCCGCCACATCTTCATCGCTTTTGAATGCACCGTACCACTCATATGTATGTGTTTGTGATAATATCGATTCACTGTAAGCCTTCTGTAATATTTTCAGCAATTCGGCACACGAAATTCCATTTGCAATACAAAATTTGAGACAAATTGTTTGTTCGAGGAGCACTGTAAACAAACTAAATGACAGATCGCGCTCAAACTTCACGTAATGATAGAGGACAGTTGTGGCAACTCAGCGACAAACTTCCCGGTACCTTTTTGACAGAATGTATTAGACAAAGCCAATAGTTCCAAAGTAGCTAGACTTTCCGATAATTCCGTTAAAATTTTAGGCGAAAGTTTTAACCGAGACAAAATTTTAATGTTCTAATCATATGCTGTGCCTTGTAGGCGGCTGCTACAATTAAAATTGTCTACCCGAAAATTTTACACGTTACTTGTTTGGTACACGGGATTACATACAGTGACCGAAACTATAAGATCATTACAAAAAAATATTTTTAAATACGCCCTAGAGAGTCCAAATTTTTAGAGAATCTGAACCGGCTTTGGAGCCTTCACCTTTTTTATATATGAATTTTACTGTGATGAAATAAAAAACCTATTTATGTTAATAAATTAACTAAAAGAAGCAAATAATTTTAATTTTTGAAACCTTTTTAGCATCTTTTTTTAACTTTATAGAGCTTATTTTAGGTGCCTAAAATGCATTTTGTAGAACCTAAAATTGAATGTCTGACCATTGGAATTCAGTGCTCAATAGGGGTTTTTTTTTTTTAATTCTATGCAATCTTTTCTGGGGCTCAAGGCACTCCCAACTCTCTCGCAGTTAATTTTACAGTCCTACTTTACGTAGTAGTAGCCAAATCGAGGACGTACGGCTATAGACCCGCTTTGTATAAACCACCTGCACATTGCATTGCTTCATGCCAACCTATAGTGCTGACATGAAAGGTGGGTCGGCCTATGGATTCTGCACTCTCAACAGGGGGTCATAGTTGTGTTCATCGCCATCCCCGATCGTAATCAGATGATAAAAAATCCCTTTTGCATCCGGCCCCTATCGGGATTCGAACCCGGTACCTCCCGATCCAAACGCCGCAGCTTTAACCACTGCGCCGTTTGCTCGGTTTCAATAGGGTTAAATATATTAAAAGGGTAGCTCAATAGGGTTAAATATATATTCAATATTTTTAACCCCCCCCCCCCCCAATAGGGTTAAAAATATTGAAAGTTTGAGTAAAATTAGGAAAGCAAGATATCTCCAGGAGAAATTAAAAAGGGCTTAAAATTAATCTAAGACTTGAAAGTTTACCTATTCCGTTGACCAGGGAGACATTTTTCACTAAATGCAATGGAAGAAAACTCAATGCTCAAAATGTTTTGCTGTGTTTGGTGCTCTTTTACATACCAATGTCAGGTTCAAAGGCTTTTAGCTAGTAGTTTCTGTAAGAAAAACATTAAGTACTGTAAATATTGGGAACCGTTCTGCCCAGTATTATGATTAATACAGAAATTCAGAGGGGTGGCCTTCATTAGCGCTCACTTCGTTTTTTTCTAAATCGCCATGAACCATCCTGTAACAGTCACTAGCATTATTGAGAGAAATTTTCAAAACTGAGTTTTAAATAATTTATTAGGAACTTCATTATAGCGCCTTTAATATGTGCGTTTTTCAATCGTATGTAGCTTTTCGTTTGGCAAAGATGAATTTTGAGATTAAAGTTCAACATAAAAAAATTTTAAAATCAATCACTACTGCAAAAAAAAAAATCAAAACACTGTTTCTACTCACTGAGAGAATTGAATAAAGTTTCAGAAAAAAATAAAAGAAATTGTAAATTACAAATTCCCGGGATTTATTATGAAAATCCCAGGAGTCGGATTTATACAAATTCATCTCTTTTCCCGCGAAATTTGTCCCGGGAATTCCCGGGAACAACCCTCCCCCAAATTTAATTCGTTTTTCTTGTAAAATATTCAGAAATGTTAGAAATTCAAACTAAAGTTAGGTTAGATTAGGTAGGCTACTCACTGAACCATCCAGAGCTTACAATGAACGGTTGAATACACCTGACGTACAACCCATTGAGATCTGCCAGGACAAGTTCAGAGTAGATGGAGTACAGTTTCTTCCTCCTCTAAATCTTCGCAGCTTCTGCAGTAATCATTATCAGCCCTATTCCCATAGTCGCATCACTTCATGTGATGTGATAACTATCACATCACTTCAAGTATAACAGCCCTATTACCATAGTCGCATCACTTCATGTGATGTGATAACTATCATATCACTTTAATTTTGGTATTCTCTTAGTCGATTGAAGCGACATTTATCGTTTGGTGTGATAACTATCACTTGAAATCATATTCTCTCGTATAAAAAGTTAACACCCCAATTCTCATAGTCGTATCACGTCATTTTTCATGAATATAGTCAATTCACATCAATTTTGCGATTCTCTTAGTCGTTTGTTACGACTAAAGTCACTTTATACGACAGATGTCACTTCATTTTTACAAGTGACAGGCGAATACCACAAAATGGAAAGATGCAATTATTTTATTTTATATATTGTTTGTTTGTTTGTTTCTTGATGAATTTTTTACCGTCCTACTTTACGCATGGAGTAGCCAAATCGAGGACGGGCGGCTACAGATCCGTCTTTGAAAACCACCTGCACATTGCATTGCTTCATGCCAACCTATTTTATATACATATTTTGAATATTATGAAATATTCCTTTTTGAATAATTTTGTGCACTGTTTTTAATATGTTATTGTTTAAAATAATAAGATTGTTGTTATATAACGATTTTATTTCTACTTTGCCTAATATATTTCAAGTTGCAGTCGTGTCACTTGGTTCGCCTTCAAGAATAGCAATTTTCAAGTGACGTGATTCGACTATAGTCACATCACATGAAATGACACGACAATGGGAATTGGGGTGTAAACATCACTTGAAATGATATATACATCACCTGAAATGTATAAGTGATAGATGTATAAATGTCAAATATTACGTCAGTTGTAAGGATATTTTTATTGCTGCCAGATATGTACAGTTTCTGTCATTTGTCGTATCACATCATATGAATCGAAAGAGAATACCAATTTACTATCACATCACTTCAAGTATAAATTACTATTCTCTTAGTCGATTAATATGATGTGATATGACAAATGACAGAAATTGTACATATCTGGCAGCAATAAATATATCCTTACAACTGACGTAATATTTGACATTTATAGATCTATCACTTACCAATTTCAGGTGATGAATACATCATTTCAAGAGATATTTAAATTTTTATACGAATAAGAGAATATGACTTCAAGTGATAGTTATCACACCAAACGATAAACGTCGCTTCAATCGACTAAGAGAATACCAAAATTAAAGTGATGTGATAGTTATCACATCACATGAAGTGATGCTACTATGGGAATTTGGCTGGTATACTTGCACCCCTATTCCATTAGTCGTGTCACTTGTCACTTATACCGACAACCAAAATTTTCTATTTTCTTAGTCGATCGATGCGACAATCGTCGTTTGAAGTGACAAACTTCCTTTTACGTCGCATTCTCTTTAATTATCACTTCGATCGACTAAGAGAATACCAATTTAAAGTTGAAGTGACACGACAATTGTCACGTCGAATGAAGTGACACGACCAAGGGAATAGGGATATTGAAGTGATGTGATAGTTATCACATCACATGAAGTGATGCTACTATGGGAATTTGGCTGGTATACTTGAAGTGATGTGATAGTTATCACATCACATGAAGTGATGCGACTATGGGAATAGGGCTGTATATGAGACTCTTAGTCTCCGCGCGAACAAAAGTTAACAAAACATTAAAATTTCATTTGAATGGTGAACAAATTTTAGTCCTAAGTTTAAAATTGGATTTCTCGAAAATTTTACAAATGGTGTATAGGATACTATAGTAACTGCAACACAAACTTTATTGTTATGTTTGATTTTAAATTTGACCCATTTAAAGTTTTAGTTATGTGTGATGCTTCCACTTTTCCAATCGCCCTTAATGACTATAGACCATGACTTTAATCTTTCTTATATTTGTACAAATTGGGTGTTATTTTTGAAATGGAAAAAAAAAATCTTGAGCTTCTTATGAACCAAAACACATCCCAGACCGTTACAAATGAAATGGTTAACAGTTGAAACAGATGAAATAGTTAACAGTTTTTGACCTACATCCCATTTTTGATGCCAGTTTTCATATAACATATTCTTCCAATCTGCAAAATATTTTCGAATTTATAAGGACAACATCAGCAGAATACGGCCAGCATTATCTATTTTAATTTCACCAGAAATATTAAGGTCAGTCTGTGCAAGATTCTACAAGCTCTGAAATACTTACTTAGTACTTATACGACAATTTTGCCACGTTAACACTAACCCTGACATTTCGTTCATATGAATGCAAAGTCACAAATTTGAAGAATAAAATTTAAATAAATAAGTAATCCGGTAAACCATTTTTTTTTTCTAAATTCATCTGAATAAGGACCATTTTTTCAATACTGACACTTAAACCCCAAGTTTAAATTACAAACTAGAGTTCAAACGAAGGTGAATGGCTGGTTTCATATTTACTTAATATTAGTTTATAAACATGTAATAACGTTAAAACCCGGGCCAACAATCAAAAAACTCTACTCAAATCGTAAAACTAAATTGAAGTTAATCTCAAAAATCCCTAATATTTTCGAAAAATATTTTTGTCTAAGTCTAGAATAATCAAAAATCTCGGGATTTTCGGAAAATCGCATAATCTCGAAAATGCGGACAAAATCGTCAAACAATGTACCCGTAAAAATGTAATTTTGTTTGTATGCAAAACATAAAATTTCCATTTAAGTAGTTGCTTTACCGCAATTAATTAATCATCCTAATTTGTTTATACCTACATACTCGTAAAGTTGTCTCAACTTTCTTTCAAAAAATTTAAATTAACATTCGGTTGCGGTAAATCGAGCTAGAGATGTATAAATTTACTGTTATTTATGTCCCTAAGTAAACAAATTTATAAATTAAAATTTTTGAGAATATGAAAGTAAACTTATTATTTTTATGGGCCAATATCAATGGCTTAAAATTTAAATTAACCTCTAAACCCACAATAAAAAAAAAACGAAAACTGAATTTAATTTTTTGCTTTGCTTTAATTATTAAAGCTAAAATCTTCTAGAACTTGGTCGCCCAAAAAAATTAATTTTTAATTTAAGAAAATACATTTAATTCGATAAGGAAAGGCAAATTTAAATTAAATATTCCTAAGTACTTATTTATAACAAATATAAATATTGCTTTTTGAAAAATGTAAAAGGAAAAATTTAAATTTCTAGACAAATATTATATCCAATTTTTTTTTTTAGCTTTAATAAAATAAACTTAATATGGGATTAAGTAAGTAGTACAGCAGAATTAAGTACAGTGAAATCCACTTATAACGACATTGAGAATCCGTTGTTATAACCGAATATCGTAATATACGAATTATAATTATATGGGTAACACAACAAATCAGTTCAAATTTCCGACGTTATAAGCGGAAGGTCGTTTTATCCTAGGGCGTTATAAGTGAATTTCACTGTATTCAGTTTTCGTTGCGTTTTTCCTTATTATGGTTGGGCCTTATTATGTATCCCGAACCGACCAAAATTTCAATCGTCAAATCAAAATTTTTATTACGTATTTAGAAGATTTATTAGGAGAATGAATTATTGTGATTGCTGTTTTCCCCAACTCCACTCACCTAATTCAGCCACTTGATGTTGCTGTGTTTCGGCCATTAAAAGAAGCATGGACCACAAAAATTGAAAAAGGGAAACTTTCGTCCTTACTGTTCAGTGTCTTAAGCACTGTTGCCAATCCAACCGCAAATTAAAGTGGCTTTAGAACAACTGGTTTAGCAAGTTAATTCAGAAACAAGAATCTTCACTCTAATCATCTACGCCGATTTTTAAAATACAAACACATCTGGTTGATTATAATCAATTCCATAAATATTTAGAATCATTTTTGCCAAAAACCACCATTGATAAATTTACTAACTGTAAATAAAAATGGACTGGACCACTAGAACACCAGAATTTGTTTTATTTGTGGAAAAGTGCGAAAGAAAAAATAAAGAACATTTCGGCTTGCGGATTTGAACCCATTAATCAAAATCTGGATATTAATCAGACAAAATGTTTAAATATGGAGTTTGGTGATACCACACTGGGCAATAAGCAATAACTGGGCTTATCACAGTAGACGTACTTTGACTGACATTTAGGGATTTGAGTAAGTATTGAAGATTAGCATGGAAGCGTAAATCACAACACCTGCAGATGATTTTATGTATCAAGTGGGAACTCCATTTAAGGAAATTTGTTTTACGGGCATAAAGCGGTCACAAAATTTTTTTTTATCAGTAATAATTTCATCTGATGCTTACATTTCATTTCACAAATTTGTGCGTTTTTGCCTTAATTTGATTATTGTGGATACTATGCTTAGATTAGTTTCTCTTGCGCAAGCAATAAAAGTTTGTGCGTACAAACTATAACTATTCAAGGACAATATTCAATTTAGGTATATTGGTTGAGATAGCACTCCTATAGTTGACAATAAATTAGTCGGCCCTCAGTTTGCTCTTCAGCTCAATAATGCTTCCATACATAACAAGACGTATAGACATATCATTCATCTATTGTAAGTGTGGCAGTTGACAGTGATCCAACAATTGAACTTTTATGCATCAAGTTAAATAAGTATATTTAAGATAAATATTGTCATTATTGGCCTTTACATTCCACCGAGGTCTTCATCTGAAGTTTATACGACATTACAAACTGTTTGTATAACATAATTTATAAACTCAACTTAGTTGACAACGTGCTGATAGTTGGCGATTTCAACTTGCCAAAGGTTGAATGGCTGGTAGATGACGACGTAAACTGCATCATTCCGTACAGTGTTAAGTCGGAGGCTGAATCAATATGTATTGATTCCATTTTGTCATTTGGTCTCGTTCAGATAAATAACGTTTCTAACTATAATGGTAAATTTCTGGACTTGTTTTTTGCTAACTCTGCCAATATATTTATGATAAAGTTGGCACCAGTTCCGTATATCATCAACGATGTCAACCACAAATCTATGGAAATCAATTTAAACGTATCAGAGTTTTTGGTGTCTAATTTTAATACTAATAAATGTAATTCTATTAAATCTTATGATTTTAGGCGTGCTGATAATGATGGTCTGATTTCTTATTTCAAATCAGTAGAGTGAAATTCGTGTTTTTCGTTGGTGGATATTGACCGCGACGTGCAAATTTTCTATGACATTTTATTCATTGGCTTCGACAGGTTTGTACCGGTTTCTAATAAAAAAGTTAATCGTAATAATCCTCAGCGGTTTAACAACGATCTAATAAACCTACGTAATCGTAAGAAAAAATTATATCGAAGATGGAAGTTATCCGGAAACGCTGACGACAGATTAGCATTTTTAATTTTATCGAAACATTTTGACGATTTGTATTATATTGCTTATAAAAATTTTATTATTAAGGCTCAAAATAATATGACTTCAAATCCAAAATCATTTTGGAATTTCGTTGACTCCAAAAGGAAAATTTTTGAATTTCCATCAACTATGTGGTTCAATGATGTTACTAGTAATAATTCTGGAGATATTGCTGACTTATTTGTTTCATTTTTTCAAAATATATATAGTCGGACTGATATTGATAATGACAAATATGTTAGTGCAGAAGGTAGTTGTACCAACTCTTATTTGTACACACCTCACATATCTCCAGAGATATCGTTAAATCCCTCCATTTGTTTAAGGATGGATGTGGCCCAATTTTAATAATGAAATGGCTCTGCCTTTGTCAATTTTATTTAATGATTCACTTTTAAAATGTGTTTTGCCGGTTGCCTGGAAATCATCTCATTTTGTACTGACATTTAAATCTGGTAATAGGAGTGATGTTTCTAACTACAGGGGTATTTCGTTATTGTCAGCCATTCCTAAATTGTTTGAGTCAATTGTGTTTTTTGGACTAAAGTCGTTTATTGTAGATGAGCAACATGGTTTTTTCCGTGGGCGTTCTACTGTGTCAAATTTAATGGAGTTTACGAAACATGCCACGGAGGTGATTGAGAGTAATGCTCAACTGGATGTCATTTACACCGACTTCAGTAAGGCGTTTGACTCAATCAATCACTTTATTGTTTTGCAAAAATTAAAATCCTTCGGAATTAATGATAATTTAATCAAATGGCTTGAGTCGTACCTCACTGGGCGGGTACAGTATGTACTTTATTCTGGAGTAAGTATCTCAGGGCTCACATCTTGGTCTACTTATTTTCATATTATTTGTAAATGATATCACAAAAAGCATAAAATTTTCCCGATGTCTAATATATGCTGACGACCTAAAAATATTTTCTCCTATTCGTAGTCTATCTGATGCAGTTAAGTAACAAATGGATATAGACGGGGTAAGCTCTTGGTGTAAGAATAATTTATTACATTTGAATGTAGCTAAGTGCAAAATGGTGACGTTTACACGTTCATGCAAATAACACTTTGAATCGTGTTAACGAAATAAGGGATCTTGGAATTATATTCACTTCTACATTATCATTTAATCGTCATTTTGACATGATTTGTGCCAACGCCAATTCTATGTTGGGATTTTTAAAACGTAGTATGAAAGAGTTAAATAATCCTAGAGTTTTTGTTTGCATGTATCAATCTCTTGTACGCTCACAGCTCGAATATGCATCATGCGTATGGTCTCCACGTTATAATGATCACATAAGCAGAATTGAATCAATACAAAAATATTTTCTCATTTTTTATGCATATAAAACTGGGGAGTTTGATCGTCGATTACCTTGGTGGGAAAATGTTAGGAATCTACCTTCATATGTAGATAGATGTAAATCTTTGAAAATTGAGCCACTTGAAATTCGTCGTCAGCATGCTGGAGCTATTTTTATTTCCGATTTACTTAACGGTAACATTTTGAGTGCGTACTTATTAATGAACCTAAAATTGTATGCTCCTATTAAAAACCTACGTATTCGCACACTCTTGAAAATTGATTTTCACCGAACGAATTATGGAAGCGACGAGCCTTTGAATTCTATTTCGAAACTTTCTAACGAACTTTGCATATTTTGCGACTTTAACATGGCGAAAGTGGTGCTTTTAATAATTTAACTTTTTGAGAAAATTGTATTTTTTGTTATTATTAGTCCAAATTGTACTGGAGCTTATGGTTCCGAATAATTTTTTTTTTTTTTTTTAATAAAATAAAGAATCATTGCGACGAAATTATTCAAAAATCTTGAATACTTATTTGTAATTATTTAGTTGTCTCGGCCAGAGCAGGGTTTTGATTTAACCTTGCGGAGGTTTAAATTAAAGTGCAAAATATTCACGATATATGTAGTAAGACCCAAAATTTGTAACAGGGTGCTAAGAAAACCGAGTGGGATAAGTTTCTAAGTGATTTTACCAATAAATGTTTGAACCAAATATGAGATGTTACAAAGACGCAACAAAAACTGACCAAGTGCAAAAAAAACATAGGTCACCTGGTGACTAAATCATTATTTAACTAATCAAAAAGAATTTTAAATTTGATTGATTTACCGTTTTGTTTTCAATTTTTCAATATAGCACAAATAATTGCGTGCATAAATAATTTTATTAAAATCTAATTTCTCCTAGAAATGAAATTTAATTTTTTTTTTTTGATTGAAATGGAAAGCAGAATAATTAGTTGATTAAATTAAATTAAATATTTTCGAAAAGTTTATTATTTGTATAATTTTTAAAGTTGTATTTGTTACATTGTACTAAAATCGAGCACGCATAAATAAATTTGTTAAGGACTGTACATACAATTAAAGAACTTCGAATATGCTGGCTGGAACACCCGGCTTTCTGACCCTCCCTTTGGTAAATAAATATCTTAAAGAACTGATTGTTTAGAATAACAGGAAAACTGGTTCGTTCAAAATTGTTGGGCCAGATTATTCACACAGTTCGGGCCGCAATAGTTTGCGAAACCCGAATTATTATTGTTATTAGTGCTATATTTGGGAGACTACTCAACTCAATGACAAGTATACATATGCTTTTACGAACACTCATAAAATCAATATATTTATTCCTTAAATAAAAATATTAGTTTAGCATAAACATGATATTTCGGTTACTAAGAATAGAACCATTCTCAAATGTATACAAACATTAAACTAAAAATAGAATACATAAAAAAAATTACAAAGAAGTGAACCACTGGTAATAAGGTGTATAAATAAGAAAAATATGCGGCACGCTTACTATGGTATTTGTTTTGCTGATATAATAATATTACCTACATTGAAGATTTGAAACTGAAGGTTTTAACTGTAAAATAAAATAAATTTAAAAAAAAAAGTTAACACAACAAGAGAATAAAATAATATTTTCTAGGAGTTTAATTTTTCTATTGTAAGTACTTACTTTTACAATATACAATAAAATTATTTTAAAACAGTACTTAAAATAGATTCTGTTTTATTAGGGTTCGAAATCGTTGAGTTTTTCATCGGAACAACCTGTCAGTAGTTAAATATTCCATTAGTAGAAATTATCTGTGTTTGTTGGCTATAATGTCTCACCAAGACATTATCTCCAACAAACACAGATAATTTCTACTACTTAATGGAATACTTAACTATTAGTAAGTACTAGACAATTATTCACAGAACTTGAACGAAGTGCCAGGTTAGTAACAAACCACAATTAAATTCATTATAAAAAAATTTAGAGTAAGTATAAGACATTTCTTGCTGGGTCATCTAGCCAAAGGTATGATTATACCGGCGCGGTAAGTTTTAAAATTAAAATTATTCTTTTAAAATAAAATAAAAATATATGAAATACTTAACGCAAACAGAAAACTTGTCATTTTTGAAGCGTTTCAATAAGGTGAGCTTTTCATGAGCTTTTGTTACATCCTAGATTCCGACGGTTTAAATTAAGTAAAGTTTTTTAATTTTACAGATGTATCGATCTATTTTGGCCGCTTTATGAGAATATATATACTTACAAGTATTAAGAAAGTTTTGTTCGCACCACTTAACACAATAGCAAAGTTTACTTCATAGCTTTCTTGAAAATTGAACATAAACGATAAATTTTTATCGGTTTTATCATAAAAAATATATGTACGTATATACATCTATTAAAATATTTAATTCCATTATTAGGCCACATTTTGAGTTTTGTTCTACTACTATGTTAATGTTTAATAATGAAATGGTTAATGCAGAGATTGCAGATATTACAAAATACGGGAATGCATATTATTTTAAGAAGGAATAAATTTGTTTCTAAATCTATTTTATTAGATTCATTAAACTGGCTGAATGTGGATCAAAGAATTAAATTTAATATTATAATATTTGTGTTTAAAATTATAAATGGATATCTTCCGAAATATGTAATGGAAAAGTTAAACTATGTGGGCGATTTAACTTTATATAACCTAAGCGACAAATTTGATTTTAGGTTAGATTTGTTTAGAAATTATAGAACTCAGAATTCACTTATTTATAAGGGATTAGAATTATATAATGAACTTTCTACATAATTAAAAAATGAAAAAAATTTATTGAAATTCAAAAAAAAATAGATTCTTATGTTAGAATGAAATTTAATTGATTAATGTGCTTATATACGAATAATTTATTTTTAAGACTTCTCAAAAAATACAACTTCTTCGCGATCTTTTTACAAATGTAATCCAGATGTGCGTTAAAATTTAATGTACTATCGATAATTACCCCTACTATTTAAAGTCATGTACATATTTAGTTTTATCAATATTTAATTTCATCTTATTCATTTTAAACCAATTACTTAAATGTTGTAAATCGTCATTAATTTTTTTTCACAGCTACTTGAACTTCATCACTCTCCACATATAACAGAGTATCATCGGTAAACATAAGAAGTTTTCCATTAGTTACACTCGTCCAATATCATTAATGTAAATTACAAATAAAAATACTCACAAAACTGTTCCTTGCGGAACGTCCGTAGAAATGGTAATTTCGGAAAAAATTACTTCATTTGCTCTTGTTTGCTGCGTTATATTACTCAAATATGATTCAAACCATTTTAATTCTATATTCGCAAGACCATACTTATTTGCTTAGCTTTAGTAACAAAATGTTCCTATTTATTGTTTGAAATGCCCTGCGTAAATCAAAGAAAACTGCAGCTATAATCTTATTGTTGTGGATAGCTATTTTCCAATTTATAACTACTAAATTAATTAGACTTTCACAGCTATGTTTATATCTGAACCCCGACTGTTGTTCCGATATCAAGTTATTTGATTCGAAGTATTCCTCCAACTGATGCAATACTATTTTCTCATAAATTTTTGCCTCCGTAGTTATCATATTCACTAGACTCAATACTTAGTGTTTTTTACCTTTTCAATAGGTTTAATTAACGATTTTTTTAAAATCTTTGGAAATTTTAAGGACTAATTTCTATTTTCTGATATCATTAATAATTGCGGAATTCATTAAATTAAAATCTCTCTTTTTGTTTAATGATTTAATAACTAATTTCAAATCCTCAAATACAATCTCCTTAAATAATGATGTTCTACAAAACCAAATTTTCGGATAAAATGTTTACGGAACTAAATTTTCTGCAAGCGAAGGGCGAGTTTAGCTAACTACATCTCCAGAACGTTTGTACTGGAAGTTTGAAAATATAAAAAGTTGAAATTTTAGAATTCTTAAGATTTTGTACTGAATTTTAAGAATTTTTTTATTTTGATACAAAATCTATTTAATTTTGTTTAACAAGATTTAAATAATATTGAATATTATATCTTGTTAAACAAAATTAAATAAATTTTGTCAAAAAAAAACAAAATGCACAAAAAAATGTTGGTAAACCGTTCAGTACAAAGGTGCTGGAGATGTACCTAAACTCGCCCTAAGGCTGCAAAATCCGGAATTTTAAAGCCGAATTCTAAAACTGTCCCTGGAAAAAACTTAAAAATAATAAAACTTCAAGAAATTTTGCTCTAAGATCGCGGTTGCAGATTTAGAGAACTCTTCCAGAAAATGAAGCAGAACGCATAGATAGATTTTTTTTCGTGAAGTAGACTTCATTTCAAATTTTTTTTTCTTATTTATGTGTTCGATAAATTTATCAATCAGTAAAATTGAAATAACTCAAAACTATAAAAATGGAGAAGCGCCCTTTCTTCTAACGACAACAGTTTTGCTGAATCCATCGCCATTTTTATTTTTTTTATATTTTTTCAGACCTTCAGTGGTAAATTCTTGCGGAAAGCGCGGTTGCCAAATATCTCGACGCCAAATCAGACCAGAGGACGGGGTGCCTTGTATGTGCCGTATCCCCTTCTGACCAGCTCTGAGAGAGTATAGGACGGTTTTGTCTACAAAACAGTAGAGGTGCATAATTTTGTAACTTTTGTGGATCCCGAAATATTGTGAATTTTTCAAGAACATCAATGCAATCAAAATGCTGTTTACTCTTCGACCTCTACTACAAATCAAAATGAAAGAAATATCTATTTGCCAGGAAACATGAAATAACTCAATGCAATAAAAGTATTTTTTTGATAAAATTATAGTAAGTTAAAAAATATAAAATCCCGGGAATTCCTGAGAGAAAATTCCAAAACTTCCGAATTCTCGAGAAATGAAATTTGTCGGGAAACAAAATCCCCGGTTTCTCGGATAATGACATTTACAATTTTCCGTTACCTCAATATTTGGTATACATTTCCTTTTTTATTAAATATAAGTATTTGAAGTTTGTAATGAAATTTCCTTTTAATTTATTTTATTTTCTCCAAAATAATCTTAAATAAATATGTGTCAGAAAACCCAAAAATATTATAAAATATGTTCTTAAGTGAGATAAAAAATCAAAGGTAGTTCGAAAGTAAACAATACGATTGGATTCAAAAGTTGTATTGCTTCAAAGTTAGATAAGAAGATCGATATTTTAAATTTCGATTTTTCTCTGTTTTTACAAGATTTATGATATCAACATTTAGCAAGTTCGTTAATACTTGAATTACCTATGTACGTATTTAGGCTTATTAGTAAATGTCATAGCACTAAAAAAAATCCAACCTATAAGTAGTTATTAAATATTTGGGGAAATTACTTTTTGAAAAATTTCGCTCTTAGCACACATTTTGGCTTTAGTGGTCCAGTACTAAAAAGGTTCGTCCAGTTCCACGATCAAACAAAAAAGAGAATAAAATATGGACCCTTGTTAATATCTCTTCCAAATTTCAACTGCGAAAGCTGCGATAATTTGTAGGGGTTAGAAAAAAATTCTTCTGAATAACGAAAAAAATTTCGACTGTCCTCTATAAATTATTGAGGCGGATTCTGCCTGATAATAGCTTATTAAGGATTTTTTTTTTTTTTTTTTTGAGTAATTAATAATAATTAAGTAAACACCTCATTCACGGGGGTGCTATTCTTAAACCGTTACGAAAGCTTTCGTAATCCAAAAACTCGATTATTGAATCGCGTTGATATTGACTGGCTAATATTGAAGCTGTGTGATTTTATTTTTTTAAGTAAGTAGTAAGTAAAGGACCCTCTCTATTTTTTTACTTAAGTGTTTATTTATTTTATTACTTTAAAGCAAAAAGGTATTTTTTATTTATTGTGTACTGTTTTGGCTTAAAACTATGGGGGATAATTACAATTGGGAATTTTTATACTGAATTTTTAGATTTACTGAAGGAAGATTATTATCATCCTTTTTGTTTAAGTACATATGTCGTAAAAACATATTTTGGCAATACATCCAAACATATTTATTTTACGATTAGATAAGCGTAGCAGACGGGCATCAACATATGACCTTAGCGGGGATTTTAATTACTTTTTGACCAGAATCCCTAATCCTACAAACTAAAGTGCGTTTTTTAACAGGTTTTTACAATTCCCTATAAGTATTACAAATACCTAATTTTTAGTTTTTTCATATATATAAATAGGAGTACACAATTTAAACACAGGGAAAGTATTTCGAGTCACCAGATAGTGAACATCCGCATAAATTTTAAAGTTTTTTTTTAAGTTTTTTGAAGGAATACAAAGGATAGAATAAAACTATTTTGCTGAAAAATAGTGATATCCGCACAAAAAACTTTTTTGAAATTTTTTTAATCTCTTCGGACTTAAAACAATTTTATTTCAAAAGTAACATCTGAGTGTGAAAAGCTACATATAAGTATTTTATGAAATCAAAAATAAGCGGTCGGTCTGTGCTAGAAAGAAGAGCTGCTTTTTAACAAAGAATAATGAGTGGTTATTTAAAAAAATATCTGCAAGTGAGTCGCAACCTACTGCAAGTGAACCACAACCTGGAACATTAAAAGATTCATCACAAAACGCAAGAGGAAGACCATAGAATTGTTTTGATCATTGCTTGACATCAGCAAAACATAGAAAGTTAGGTTACATAACTGATGAAATTTCCGAAACTAAATTAAGTTCCGCATTAGTTCATCAATACAAAAAAGAACATGAAATGCGAAAGGCTACTATTGTCAAAGCAGTTTTTTTATCTATATGAAAATAAACATAAACTCCGAGACTACGACTCTCGCTCTACAGCCCTGCTTTGGAAGGTGCGGTAGTTTTAAGCAGGAAGGTCGATAAATAGAATCAAACGTGATTTAACAGCTCGAATATGATCAGAAAACTTTAATTTGTCATCCAATATTATCCGAAGGTATTTAATTTGACAAACTTTGACAGGATATACTTATTGTTAAGTGCTTAACCATAAGCCACCCATAAATAAGATTGCAATCACCTTGCATATCACATAAAATTTGATTGAAATTAGGAGATGAGTAGAAAATAGCCGAATGATCCGCAAATAGTTACAAACGACCTGCAAGTTTCAATTTAAAAATGTCATTAATATAAACCAAAAATAAAACAGGACCTACATTTGACCCTTGCGGAACACCATTATTAAAAAAAAAAATCTCAGTAAGTTCATCAGCTGAACCAACATATTGTTGTCTATAGTTCAAATAAGATTTAATTAAATTTACTTGCAAACCGTGGAATCCTAATTTTTCAATTTTATAAATTACTTAATATGAAACGATCAACACAATCAAACGCCTTAGACACATCAATGAATAATCCCCCAGAGAAATGACAATTATTTAATAATGAACTAATGTTAGATAATAAAATAATCTTAAAGAAATGTAAAAGTGTCAGAAGAAAACCGACAAATATTGTAAAAAAGTCAAATTTGATAATTTTTCTAGAGACGTACTTATTTAGAAAAAGTTGAATATTAAATTCATTTTTAAGTTACGCCGACTAAAACTACTATGGCTTACGACCGCAGCATTTGGCCACAAGGCATTATTACTTAAGTGAAATTTAGTGAAGTTAGAGGAGAGACAGAAAACGTTGAATATTGAAAATAATTTTTGTCTTAAGTCGACTTAGGCGATTTTGTCTTGTGACCACGGAATTATATTTAGCACTGATTATCATACATTCTCTCAAAAAGCTACCGGGAATTGTTAATTTAAAATGCCCGCGCTGAAGGGATTTAAAATTTTTTTGTTTCCTAGATTGGTAGGACTGTGTTTCATTATGATTTAAAATGATCCCGCCGACGCCTCGAGTAAGAATAATGAAAACTTACTGGAAAAGAGTAGGAACCCAATTGAATTCGCTAGATGGTGAAAAGTGGCGCCGCTCCTGGAACCAAGTTTATTTAAAATATTCCTAATAGTTATGGTTCTTGTACTTGTTATTAAAATAAGTGCATATACACTTCAGAGCGACCAGCATTTGTAAAGAGTTCAGTATAAGAAGTGACTTGCATATGCATATGTGTATATGGTTCTTCTAGTTTTTTTTAAAATTAATAGCATTCTTCTACTTTCGGTATAGTTTAATGAATTCATCTTCGAACAAACCGACGGAAGGATCCTGTTAAACACCGCCAAGGGTTCCCGATAAATCCACGATTTAATCTTCGCCCGTCGAAAATGGGGAGTAAAAAGTTGGGAATATAAGTATATCTGGGAATAACTGCTGCAAAAAAAAAAATTATTCCCAGTTCCCCGAGAATTACCAGAATAGGACCACAGGTGATTTTTTCTTGTTTTCCAGACTTAAATTGCTACTCTGTAGTACCCGTTTTGACTCCATTGAAGCTATAAAACAAAACTCGGCGCCTAGGAAAAGTCCCTATAAAAAATGTTTCGATGATTGGGAAAACACTGGCACATGTATTGTGAATATCCTCGAATGGGGAGTACTTTGAGGGCGACAAAATAAATTTTAACAATTCCCGGTACTTTTTTGACAGAATGTATTTGCCGTATGTCAGTATTAAAGCCGGTCAAGTTCCAGAAGGTTTCAGCTAAAATAATCCAAAAACCAATGAAATACAGTTTTCATTTTCGTTTTGCAGTGGGTAACTGTTACTGCTTAACTGTTTTTTCGTTAGGCACTCAAAACAAATTAGCTCAAGTATCTAAATTACCTAAGAAAGTGTTTTTCTGCTGATTATTATCAACATTTGATCGACATTCAAATCTGATACGTACTTACTTATACAATGATCATTACTATCCAAGTACTATTAACCTTATCTCAAAATTAATTTTAAGTACTTAAGTAAGTCAGAATTTTAAATCTAAATTTGAATTTTCCAATTAGTATAACGGTTTCAATTATTCAACAAATTTCAAAATATTCCTTAGGTGCTATCAATGACTTGCGATTCTTGTTTATCGGAGCTTTGCTATTAATTGTTCAGAACAATTAACACTAATAAAATAAAAATTAATTAGCAGATAAATGGTTTAAAAATACATAAGTTCATTTGCTTGCTAGAGCGGCTAGACGAACGAACATCTAGGGTAAAACACCCAGTAATAAACTCCCTAACCAGTATTGGGCCAGATGAATATAAATGACGTAATATCATCGAAGCTAATCGTAATATTTGGTCGTTTTTTTAGTAAATGTAATAACGGTAATCTTTTTCTCTTCTTTATTCATAAACAAACTTCTAAGTATATCAATTTGTCAGTTTATTTCTAAATCCATAGTGTTTTTATTACAGATAAGCGCAATCCAAAACGGCGAAACAACGAAAATACAATGTAACCGACATTCAGGTTTCTCTCGGTGAAATTAGTAATGGTTTATCTATCCATGCCGCTGCTAGAAAATATGGGATTCCGAGGTCAACGTTACAAAATTGGCCACATACTTAATCGATCAAAGAAAGTCTCCTTTGGTCCATCACCGGTATTAACTATCGACGAGGAATAAAAGATTGTTAACTGGCTAAAGGTTTTCCACGCCGAAAGCGTGATATTCAAAATGCCGTTAAGGATTTCTTAGATGCCACACCTCGTGAAAATCTTTTTAAAAATAATATGCCGGCCAATAAGTGGTATGAAAATTTTCTCCAACACCATACAAATCTAACCATTCGCACACCAGAAACAATTACCGACGCTAGTTCTAAAGTAGCAGAAACAAATATCCGAGGTTGGTTCACACAAATTCAAAATTATTTAGTGGAAGAAAATTACTTCAATATCGTTTCTCAAAAAATGTCTACGAAACTGATCGTGGCCAAGCTAAAGAAAACTTAACGGTTTTGTTCAGTTTTTCTGCTATTGGATTCACAGTGCCTCTGGATGACAACTGAAGTATTTCATCAGTATATTAGGGATATTTTCCATCCGAGCGTTGTTGCCCAAAACATCGAATTCAATATTATTTTATAGGTGGATGGACACCGTTCCCACTTAACATACGAACTAACAAAAATGTGCGAGGAACTAAAAATTATATTAATCTGCTTGTTAAGTAATTATATTAATCTGCGTTTTATTCCACAAGAATCCTGCAACCTGCGGACGTCTCTACTTTTAAGCCATTAAAAACCGCGTGGCAAAAAGCTGTATTGAACTGGAGAAAAAACCACATAGACAAAAAGCTGCAAAATCCTGTTTTTCTCCAATCCTGAAATCAGTCGTATAGACCACAACATCAATACAAAATCAATGGTCAATGGTTTTCGAACGTGTGGACTTTATTCCTGCAATCCAGATGCAATTGACTACACGAAATGTTTAGGGTAAAACACGGTAAATAATAAAAATACATCTGTAGATTCGAACAACAGCTGTGGGGAAAAGTTTATAAATTTAAAAAATTTAAAGATCTAGTCGGTTCAGAAAAATTAAGAGATCTGGATAATTTATCAGAAGGCCAAACTGAAGATTTTTTGATACTTTCAAAAATATACCAGCCCTTAATTCCAAGCGCAAATTATGTAAATGTAAGTATAAATTGTAACTTCCTTCTACATCCATCAATTTTTCAAATACCTATGTTGTGTATACTTACGTAATACAAAATTATTTCTAATAGGAAGACGACAACCCTATATCTTTGATCACGACGATGATGACGAAGCAGTGGACCAGAATAAATTACCAAACGAAAATAACACATGCCTAGATTATGCATTCAGCTATAAACCGGTGGAACTTGATGAAGTGGACTCGCAGGAAATACATTCAATTAAGTTTATTAATGAAGTAAGTAGCTAGTTTGGAAGTAAAATGCGAGATGTTTCAGGGTTCGCAAAATTTTGATTTGTGTGGCATACCAGTCATTTTGGGTGAGTCTGTCTGTCTTGTGAGAAAGAGGAAGATTTATTGGTTAAATGCGTGGTACTAAACATGGGAAATCTTTCCCGTCGCTTTCCAGTCACAAAAAATCAATTGATTGACAGTGTAGCGCTGTTAGTGAAGGAAATAAAACGCCCAAATTGCTTTACCAATGGCATTCCAGGCAGATATTGGTGTGAATTGTTTTTAAAACGACATCCAATCATATCAGAGAGGGTATCTCAAAGTTTAAAACGAAATCCAATCATATCAGAGAGGGTCAGTATCTCAAAGACAAGCCAGCAGAACGTCGACTACGGCAAATGACATCCGCGCATGGTTTGGAAGGATATCGTCATTTATCGTCTTAAAAGATCCACCCCGCATTTTTAATGCAGATGAAACGCCATTTTTCTTATGTCCACAGGAGAAAGCAATTCTAGTACGGAAAGGATCCAAGAAGGTTTACAATAGGATCGCGAACGACGAAAAGGGGTAATTATTATAATAGTGTTGATAACACTTAAGCCCTTTCGCAAAAAAAAAATTAGAGTATGTGGAACCATCAGAAAAAATAGAGGTTTACCTGACCGTCTAAAAAAGTTAAATCTCAGAAAAGGACAGACTATCTTTCGCCGTAGAGGGGATATTTTACTTCAAATCTATAAATCAAAGAAAGAAGTCAGCCTTATTTCGTCTATACATTCGGCGGAAATGAAAGAGAGTCACAATATTGACAAAACAACACGCCAAAAAATAACTAAACCAAATGCATTGATTGATTATAACAACTTTATGAAAGGTGTCGACCGTGCAGATCAGTATTTGTCAATTGTCATACTATTCAATACTCCGAAAGACGACGAAATGGACAAAACGAGTAACAATGTACATGATAAAGTGCATTGTTTAATTCCTTTGTTGTTTATAATTCAACAAAAAGCAACAAAGTAAAATATAAGAAATTTTTATATGAAGTAGCTTTGCATTGGGTTTCTGATTCGAAACGAACCGAAGATAACAATCAAGAGCCAGGACCATCCACTTTCAGGAATAGGGCGCCTAAACCAGATCCGCCAGCAAGATTGTCGATAGATATGAAAAAACACGTTCTACAAAAAATTGTTGGAACCGGAAAGAAAAAATTTGCGCAAAGATAATGTCGCGTGTGTGCATCTCAAAAAGTGCGAAGTGAAACTTGTTTTATCTGTAAATTTTGCGGCGTACCCCTTCATAGAGATGAATGTTTTGAGCGCTATCACACTATGAAACATTATTAGTGTTCATTATTTACTTCATTAAGTTATTTCTTGATTGAAAATTATTAGTAATAAATAATAATGACGAAAATTATAAATTTTTTCTTTTTTTGTACTTTCAACTGTATATTCTATATTCATTTATACAAAAAGTGTCTATATTTCATAATAATGATGAAGAATACATTCTAAGTTGCGAAAATCAGTTTCATAAAAGATTCAGCGAAGTTTTCAATTTATAGTGTTTTTACGTAACGACAAAATTTGCGAAGATTTTTCGAAAAATCGCATACTCCCACCATAATACACCGACACGAAGCGCCCGACAACAATGTGTTAAGATGTTCTGCTTTGTGAGTCGTGATATATAAGATTGAATCTACGTACTGATTATATTTTGATAATAGTAGGATTTTTTATATTATTTTAAGATTTTATTTGAAATATATTTTTGACTGCTTTTTTTGACTGACTTTACAAATTCGAATTTTATTAACTATCACAAAAATTACCTACCGCTACGTGCCAATAAATACAGATTTTCCATATGGCAATTATTTTGCAAGTATGCCAATAACTATAGATTTGGTAAGACATATGGTTCTTTCTAAATTTTGAATATTATTCAAATTTTATTTCAAAACAAATTGATTTTAATGAAAAGGCAACTAATAAATCTATAAGAAAACAATAAACATAGTACGATCAAAACACCTAAAATGAAACTACGACGACTTCCCTACGAAAATTTCTTAAGAGTGCTAATAACTGTAGTCGTTACGCTATTTATTTTTTTATACATCAAAACGAATTTTACATTAAAACAAGCCCCATACCTAGTGATGTAAACAGTAATAAGTATTCTCGGTGGTAATATTACCGGTAAAATAAGTAATTTTAGGTAATATTACCCAAAGTGGTATTACAGTGGTAATAATTCTTTTAATCTTTTAAATCTCGTATTAAAAATGTTTTTTCCAAACAACTCAACTAGTCTCAATGCAAAAAGAGTTGTGACACCACTGCATTATATTGTAATTGTAAAAAATAATCTACACCTTTCTCCTGTTTCATTAACAAATTCTTTCGGCAAATACGTAATAGAGCTGGAATTTGACCATGAAACACCAATCACTATTTTAACTAGAAATCTGGCTGCAACGTCTTAGTCGATGAAAAGCTGTAGTATGCTGGAATTTCGTTGGCAACATGAGACCAAAATAGCACCAGATGGTCGAATAGCTATTATTCAAGCAATTTTTGTTTCTGGTGCTCCATTAGGCTCAACCACAAAGTCGGCTTGTATTGATTTGTTAAAGAAGTTACGACCGTTCTAAAAACTTCCTTCAAGATATCAACTCTCCAATCAATTGTTGGATTTTGAATACCATCGCGTCGAATAGTGAGTCTTGACGTTGTAGACCGATGCTTGGTCGAACATACGCAGGGACTCCATAACAAATTATGTCATCAATACACCCAAAACCTTTTTCTATAAATCTACTCACCAAGAAAAATCGACTGGCTTTTAAAGTTGCGTTTCAAGAAAGCTGAGGCGGTGTTAAAAGACGTCGAGATTTATAAATTTGTTGTACTTATTACTGACAATGGAACGAACAATAAAGCGTACCGAAAAATGGTTAACAAAAGCTATCCCTATATTACCGAGTACGGATGCATCTCCCATGGACTTAACTTGCTCATTGTCGATATCTTCAAGATTCAGTTAATCAACAGTTTGAAATTTTTAGTCAGTCGTACGGATGGTTTCGCGAATAAAAAAAACTTGCACATTTTTCATGCTACATTAGATCTACCTTCATGCTACACCAGGTATGCCCTAAAGGAAAGAAGGCTATCGAAGACGAAGTGAAGTCAGTTATGAAGGCATCTACAATCTCTTATTTTCGAAATTGTTCATTGTGTACTACCTCCGATTGCTAAATGGCCATCTTCTTTTGAGAGTTTGCTTGAAGAACTTATAAGTATTCTCAATTTTGCTTAAACCAGCTATTCGAGGAAAGAGTCTTTCGAATTTATTTTTAATGTCGCAGAACTTCACCCAAAATATATGTAAGGACAAAAAATATAAGGGCAACAAAATATATGAGTGTTTGGTGCATTACAATGTTCGAAGTGAACTTTTTTCACGACCGTTTGTGGTTGCAAGTGAGCAACTCTCTGGTAAAACTTGGTGGGCGGGATTGTGTTCTACTTCACCTTTAAGTGCTTCGCGGGTGATTTTTTAGCATGCCTGCATCGAGAGCTGCAATAGAAAGCACATTTAGTACTTATGTTTTTATACACATAGTTCAACACGTAATCCATTGACTGTTGATCGTGCAGGAAAACTAATGTACATTTTTCACAACTTAAACCTGTCGAGATCGAACGGCCCAACAAACAATTTGCATCAATGTAAGTGTCGGGATATTTTATAACCGGTGTATAATTTTTACCAGGTTATATAAAAATTTGGGTGGGTATATAAGAGTATTATAATATCACCAATCAGTAACATGGTTATATTAGAGTTTTGTAAAGTAACTAAAGCTATTAAATGACGAAATTTACTACAGGTTTTATAAGTTGGTGATTTATCGGTCTCCATCACTGTACTATATGACTTCGAGTAACTGTTACCAGAAGATATATAGAAAAGCTTTATAAGAGTTAGGTTAACCTCGTTATAAAACTAATTAATAACCAGATTTTATTGAAGTTTCGACGATTACTTCTACAAATTTTGGTTACATGTAGAACGGATGATGACTTTATTAAATCTAAATAATCTTTCGTGACATTATTAAAACTAAATAACTAAATAAACTAATAATAATTCGCTATGTCAGTACGTTCTGGCCAGATACTTAATGTAAGTGGCTAGAGTGACATTTTTTTGTAGTTTGGTCGTTGCTACCTGATGAGTAGACCAACCTTTTCAGTACGAAACCAAACTACCAATATAAAGAACTCATAGAGAGTTCTCATTTTTGCAGAGTAATACATTGGTATAACTCTTTGGGCCTACTTTGGACCAAATAGAAAATTTGACAATTTAATAATGATTTACGCGGAAACGTTTCCAACAATATTATAAAAAATGTTTTTAAAATTAAGCAAAATTAGACTATAGCCACTATTTAGGCCTAAAACAGATAAGCGAATAACTATACGTGTTATATAAAAGTTATATTAAAGTAATCAGAATATGTACATTACTTTATTTAAAGAATCTAAAATTTATATTATGTCACCATAATTAGGGCACGGAAACTTTTATACAATCCATCATTTAAGCTCTTTAAGGAATTTATAACGGTAACAATTATGTTTTAAAAAAAATTGTTTGTTGGGGTAGTAAGTGTGGATAACGAAGATGAAGTTATTCCTGCTGAATCAAACACATATTACTATTAGTGGATGAAGCTGCATAATCTTATTCGCTTGAAGAAGAGGATGACTTGGAGGGAAGTAAGAATAATTCGATTATGGATGATGTTGAGGCTGAGGATGATAAATGTGTCGGAGGGGATGAGCCTTACATTCATTAAAGAGTTTAATTGATCATAAACTCATATTTACGTATAATTTATAATTTACTATAGGCGTTGAAGATGACGTTGCCGTCCTTCGACATCTACCGATGAACACCACATCAAGGAAGTCAAGCATTTGGTACTCAAAAATCGTCGATTGACAATTAGAGATTTTGTTGACATCACGAAAATTTTGGACAGAAAACTCCTGGTTTTTGCATCATGATAATGAGCCGTCTCACACTGGATGTGACTTGTATGTGACTATTTGGCCAAAAATTCGACCAATATTCACCCCTGTTATGTACAAGAGTCGATCGACAATCGACACGACTCTGTATTGCGTTTTCGTTTTTTCGTTTGATAAAAACAATACCAAAAAGGAAAAGGCAACAGAGAGTCGTGTCGATTATCGATCGACTCGACAATCATAATAGGGGTGATTGTTTCACAACTACTCTTCGCCCGATTTAGCTCCGCTTGACTTCTGGCTATTCCTGAAACTCAACAAACCGCTCCGGGTACATCGTTTTGACACGATTGAACAGATTCAAGCCGAATCGAAGAAGGTTTTGTAGGCCATTCCAGAAATAGACTTAAAAAACTGTTTCGAAGACCGGAAAAAACGTTGGCATAAGTGTATTCTACCCGAATGAGATTACTTTGTAAAGGATGAAGTATACTTGAGAGAATAATGAGCCGTTTGTGTTTTATTTAAAAATCTTACTACTTTTATCCAGACGTCAAAATATTACTAGTGTTCTGTGGTACAAATTGGAATTAAAATATTGAATAAAAATTGTGTTAACCTATTTTACCCGTGTTACCGGTAACATTAACAAATTTAAAAATATCGGAAATTTTACAACAGTACCCATACCCCATTACTGGAAAAGGTCCCTTTATACAATTAAACCTATTTTTATATATTTTTGCAATTAAAAATGTAAAATGTGTTACGTTTTATGAAATCTTAAATGCCTTCTTAAATATAAAAATCAAACCTCCTTGCAGTTCAATCCCCGATTAAAATCATAACAGATGATTAAAGTAAAAAAAAATTCTTAAGGTGGTTCATTACTGAGTGTTTTACCCTACCTGCTCATATTTAATGAATAATATTCATTGATAGATCGATCACTAAAGAAATGCTTCTAAGTTTTGACAAAACATTCACGTTGGGACAAAACTGAATAAAAAATTAAAAAGAACAGTAAATACGTTTGTTAACAGCATTATAATATATTACACAGTTTTAGGGAGGAAAATTTGGCGCCTATTATGATAATTATCTAAATAACATAAAAATATTTACCGTTAAAATATGGAAATGTATTTCTGTTATCCAAAAAACCCCAAACTAAACAAAATTATAGTTGTTATTCTCTAATAACTTTTCGGTTTCACTGTATGTTAGATTTTACACTTTTTTTGTTGTTGTTATTATGTTGGGTATATTTTGTAAATGGTTTAAACTTCTCTTCCACTTCACTATTCCACCAAAATGATCATCAACACAATAATAACACTAAAAACCGCTATATTAGCATTGAAGAAATTCACTAACAATAAAAGCACACACAACACAACATACACTATAATTTCTACACCACAAAAAAAAAACGGTAATTTTCTTTTATTGCACGAAATTTTTCCTTTTCCTTACACATATACTAATACTTGAAATTTTCTTATTTTATTTTAATATTATTTAAGATAAGGAACCGAAAACAGAAAAATTAAAAATCACTTAACCCCGGCACAAGAAACAATACACTAACAAAATCTCAAATCACTTCATCCACGCACTAAACAAAAATTTTTTTTGTAATCCATTAAAAATCGAGTGCAACACTATTCGAATTATTAATCCAGTGCATTATCGTGTGAATGCATTTTTACGTTTTTTTTTTCTTTTTTCTGATTGTTTTTGTTTACAAAAACATGTTTTTCCAGTTTTTAATTATTGCATTAAAAACACAACTGCACTAGGAAAAAAAAAAAATTAAATTAATGAGATAAAATGATTATTATTTGTTTTAAACTTATTTCTTTAATTTTATCGAATTTATTTTATTTTTTTTGTTAATTAAATCGAAAAAACTAAAATTAACGTCTACGAGAAACACGGCAGCGTATATTACCACTTCATTGTTCGAAAATGTACTGAACTGAGCAACAATTTCTTATACGCAAAACGCAAAAAAAAAAAAAAAAAAATTTTGTTGTTGTCATTTTTCCGAAGTTGTCCGATTTACAAAATGACGTTTAAACAAAAACATGAAGTACTAGATGTGTAAACAAACTTTGCATTTTATAAAATTATAAATGAAAATAATTTATTTAATTAAAATGTTTGTAATTTATGTACACAAAAATTAGTAGTAAATAGAAAAATATATTTTATAACCTTAAAATGTATTGATTTTTTGTATATAATCTGGTACGATTTTGATCTGGTACAATTGTGTACTAAATACTTGTTTTAGTACAGTACAACTTATGGAATTAATATATTCAAAAAATCGTTAATTAAATTTATTTAACACCTAAAAGTTTAAAGCACGAATTAAAATATATTCTTGGTCATTCCACTACGTTAACAACAATAAATTTGTTTATTTTGTGAATGTAATGAGAATGAGAAGAAAATCGCTTACAAAATTAAGAAAACAAACGTTTGCAAGACATTACAATACATGAGTAGTTTTTTAGGTGACCAGATTTAATTTTTTTTCGATGTATACATTTAGGGGCGTAGATGAAATTTTATTTTAGTTTGATACTTCCATTGGAAGTTTGAAGGGGAATTAATTTCGTGCAACATTTTCTGCAACTTGAAAGCAATATTTTTATCAATACCGTGATTTTTTTATTTATTTGTATAAATACAATCGGTGGACATATCATTGATTTATAAAATATTAACATGCATAAATTATATTTTTATTTCTCCTGATTTTTGAAATTCTCGTCGCTTCTCGATTTCACATCCCCCTTTTCTCGGATTTCATCTTTTGATCACTTTTAAAAATTTCTCGAGATTTTTGAAGTTTAGAGGATGTATGAGATTGTCGAATGTATTTGATTGTTCGATGTCACTCGTGAATCTTAGAGCCTATTCGAATAATATGGTTATCCGATACTACCACGTTTGGTTGAGCTTAGCCTTATCTTGCTTAGTAACATTTTGCTTTAGGATTAGTAACAAATTTTCGGAATTTTTCGAAATGTTCTTGGGTTTACTAACAGGCTTACCGAAATTAGTTATGAATATCCAGATTTTCCTGTATTATTAAAATTGTTTGAGATCAATCGAGATTCATATAATACACAGATTATTCGAATTTTTCTAAGCTAGTCGAGATTATTCCGTGGTTTAGTTTAGATTTCTTAAGTTTTTCGATAATTTTATTATTATTCGAGATTTTCGAATTTATTCGAATTTTGTATGGTAATGTTCTGAGCTTCATACAAATAAATCGTGATATTTAGTAGATTTCTCGAGATTATGCCAAAATTTCGTTATTTCTTCGATTTCCTAAGATATTCGAAATTATTCAAGAATGTTCAGGTTATTTGCGTATAGGATTTCCTTCGGTTTTACATATTTACATATAATTCGACGCTTGAGAACTTTCTAGAAAATATAAGATACTTTGAAAATTCGACATTTTTAAGATTATTTCGAAATTATTGATATTGTTTGAGCATAACATTTCTTGTGTATTTCTCTGTTCAGTAACGAATTTAAGCAACATTTTGATTAATTTTAATTACTGGTAAAATCTTTAGCTATATGGAAAATTGCAAAGTTTACGAATAAATGGTAAAGGGTTTTACCGGTAAAGAAACTATCTTCCACTACATTAGTTGAGATTTTTTTCGGGCACTAACAGTCTGTGGGGGGCCCGAAATTTGTGGTTACGCCGAACTTTTGGACTGCCGTAAACGATTACTTTTGGACTGCTGTGCCACGCCGTTGTTATTGGACAAATGGTACGCATTGCATTTCTTAGGTCAATGACTGTTTGTGTCGCTGTTTTCTTTAATGGCTGCTCATCGAAAAATTCACCTGGAATGCGAAGCGTTCAATCGAAAACGAGTTCGGCCGGTGTTGTCTTTAAATCCTCTTTATACGTTGATCGAAGGCCGAGGAGAATTGTTGGTAAATACGTCATCCATTTCTCGGTGTTGTGGCAGAGAATTGCTGCTTTCAGCGTGCGGTTCCATCTTTTGATGAGGCCATTTGCCAGTGCATGATACGCCGTTGTCCTGTAATGTCGAGTTCCCGCAGAGTTCTCATTAGCTCGTCGAAAAGGTGCGACTCGAACTGAGAACCTTGATCGGTAGTGATTGCTTTTGGCACACCATATTTTGCTATCCACCCCGAAATGAGTGCGCTTGCGACTGTTGGTGCTGACATATCGGGAATTGGAATCGCTTCTGGCCAACGTGTGAAAGGATCTATTATCGTCAAACAGTAGTGATTTCCTTCGGATGGAGGGAACGGTCCCACTAGATCTACGAGTATATTAATGTGAGCAAATCGCTTTTATCTGAAAATTGCCTGAATGAAGTAACTTCGAAATTTTTGCGTCATGCATGGAACGGTAAAAGGTTTTAGATGTAGAGATTTTATTTCTGCGTCGTTTCTTTGGTCATCCGCCAATTTCTCGTAATTGATTTCCGCACTCGAGTGGATACTTTCTATGCGTGATAAAAGGTCCGCCGTTGCATTATCAGCGCCCTTTACGTGCCGAATATCGGTGGCCATTTGTCCGATGTAATCAAATTGCCTTGCTTGACGATCGTTCGCTATTCCTGGTTTTCTTTGCGAAGCGCTGTGAGCTCATCGTGCTGTATCAATGTTGTACTTGGTCGAATTTTTAAAAAAAAAAACCTAACGGTTGAAGTCTGTTGTTGCGATGTCGGAAGCGTCGACAATTCGACATATTCGACAGACTCTGCCGTTTTTGATGGATGAGCGAGTAAAGCGACATTGCACTTATCAAAATGCATTCCTTGCTTCGTCCGTCCACTTTAACAGCGTTCGATCAATCTTCTTATTTCCAGGAATCATTTCCAGTAATTTGACTTGAGTTTCCATGGCGTTTGGTAAAAACTTACGATAATAGTTGATTGTCGCCAAAAAACATTTTAGTTGATATACCATTGTCGGAAGTGGAAATAATTTGGTGGCTTCGATTTTTTCGGGCAGCGGCAAAAGTCTTTCGGTTGAAACGTGATGTCCAAGGAAATGAATATCCTGCTGGCCAAATTCGCATTTGGCAACATTTATTGTTAAATTGTATTGTTTCAAGCGCCCAAAAACGATTCGCAAATGTTCCTTCAGATCGAAATCGCGGCAAATTTCGTGAATTAATCGCAGGAAAGTTTGTGCAGCGTTGGCCGTAATTTTTGCAAGTCGAAATCGTTCACATACGGAATTGAGTAGCGATCCGGAACTGTGATGGCTTTTAAAGCGTGATAATCACCGCACGGGCTCCATAATCCATCGGCCTTCTTCACCATCTGAACCAGACTTGCCCAATTACTGCTTGATGGTCGTCAAATTCGGGCTTTCATCAATAATTCGAATTCTTTTCGTGCTTTTTCGAATTTCCCGGACTCTAATAGTCGAGGTCGAGCATATACAGGATGTTCTGTCGTGATAATTCGATGCACTATACGGGTAGAGTTTCCCTTCCTGGCAGTCGAAGTATCGTAGTTTTAAACCGTCCGTTTAACGAATCGGATGCCAAAAGTTTTGGTCGGTTTTGCATCGCCAAGTTGTACATCGTTAATCGCTTCTCGGAATCTTTTTTGCTGCGAATCCGAGTAAAATGCCACTATCACTTGACCGATTTGTAGAATACCTTGAATGATATTTACTTGACACAGATCTAACTACTTATTAATTCCGACATGTGGAAAACAACTTTATGAAAATAAAATAAAACACGATGTGAATAAAATATACTAATAACCTTTTATTCTAATCTTTAGGTTATGAATCATAAAAAGAAAAAAAAACAAAAGAAAACCCTATAGACGAATTTATGTTAAACGTCAAGTTTTTAAGTCGCGTTCATATATTCAACACTCCTCGACGATTAACGCAAATTACATTTTCCTCGTAAATAATCATGTTTGATTGCAGATAATGGCTTTGTCAATAAGTCTGCAACCCTTTCTTCTGTGAGGCAGTATTCACATTCGATGACCCTTTTTCTCACAAGATCACAAATCACTTTGTATCGCGTGTCAATGTGCTTAGTCTTGTATGAGAATTGGTACTGATCACGTACCCTTGGTTGTCCTCGTATATTACTGTTGGTGAGTCAAATTGTTCGCGCATTTCTTCCAATAATTGCCGCAACCATTTGATCTCTTTTGATGCCTACGATATTGAAATAAATTCGGATTCACAAGATGACGCTGCAACTATGCCTTGCTTGTTACACGACCAACTTATTGTTCCGCCGTTGAAATATATTATGCGACCACTATTTGATTTACGGTCGTTTTGTCGTCGGCCCATGTTGCATCTGCATATCCAAACAGTGATAATTCGTTTGATTTGATGTTGCCTTCAAATAGTTCACAACACGCTTACGTTGATTCCAATCTTCCATACTCGGCCGTGATACCTTTTGAGCCAAAATACTAACACTGGCCGAAACATTAGGTCTTGAATTCACTGATAAATACAACAACCGTCCAATCAGTGATCGATATTTCTTGTTGTTTTCCAATGATTGTGTCGAGTCTGACTATCCGTAATTGGTATCCATTGGTGTTTTCGCCGGTTTTGCATCCGTTAATCCGGAATCTGATGCAATTTTCATGATGTAAAAAATGTTGATTGATTCAATTCAAAGTTTCCATCAATATCTTTCGTAACCTCCATGCCCAAATAGTAATTGATCGATCCCAAATCTTGCATCATAAAATGTGGCTTGAAAATGCTTTCGATATAGCTTTGCTTATTTGTCGAACATGCCACAATCAAATCATCCACATAGATAATTACTTAGCAAAACACATTGTCAACTTTCTTCGAATACAAGCATGGATCGTTATAGCTCTGTTGAAATCCCGCTCCGATGAATACTTTGTGAAGTACGGAATTCCAAGATCTGGCAGCCTGTTTCAGACCATAAATGATTTTCTTAAGCAGGCGTGGCTGCTTCATGTAGATGGTTTCTTTTAACTTTCCATTAATAAATGCCGTTTTAGCATCAAAGTGATGCACAAGCAATAACATCGTTCCGAATGTTGTATGAAGCACCACTGGCGCAAACACCTCGTCATAATCTTCGCCGTACCTCTGTGAAAATCCTTGTGCCAAGAATCTGACTTTGTATCGTTGCATTTCACCATCTGCACTGAGTTTTACCTTGAACACCCATTTACTTCCAATTGCTGTTTTACATGGCGACAAATCTACAAGTTCCCATGTACCGTTATGTTCATGTGCCTCAATTTCTTCCTGCATCGCAGTAAGCCATTGCACTTTATCGTCACTTTTGATGGCTTCATCGTAATTCTTCGGTTCATTTAACTCTATAACCACATTTATTTCATTAATCAAACGCTTCGGTGGCACGCCCTTTGTTATTCTTTGTGAAACACGTACCGTTGGTTGAACTTGATCATTTTTGTTGTTCATTTACTTGTGTTTCTGTTGATTGTTTGTTCATTAATGGTAGCATCCATTTTTGCTGCCGGCTTTTCACCAATAATCACCTTTTTCCACAAATTTTGCTTTCGAAGCAGCAATTCCATTCTGAACTTCCAATTCGCATAATTGCTGTCGTTCAATTTAACAAATTTTGGTTTTACTATGTAACGGTTGGAGATGGTTGTTGGGGGAGTAGTTTTAGGAGTCAAAGCTTTCTAGGATATGCGATTCTCATAAGACTTCTTCCTAGTGTAGTTACGCCTCCTCGTGGCGACAACCGGGCAATGCATCCTAGAATGTAGCCAAGTAACTTACACGACCGTGCAATGGCGGTAAATCCATTGCCCCAAGCTTTGGTGGGATAACATACGCTGAGAGCTGCGTGGCTAAGCGGGAGCTTAGTCTTTAGTATGTGAACTCCGGGTACCAGGCGACCCCCGGTTTAAAGTAGCCTTCCCACAGTATACCGATCTCTGCTGTGGGTGACCTTCATTTCTCGGATACTCGTGGGATTCAAATGGAAACCGAATTTATAAAAAACATAGAGGGTGATGCCTCTTTAAAAGCATCAACTTCACCAGCCGTTGAGCTGGGTCTCCTAAGTTATGATGGAATGGTAGATGCCACAAGGGCCACCACTCTTGATTATCTTAACGTCCGGACCAAGGAAAAGGTGGAACAGTCCACCTCTTCTACTACGGACACCTTCTGTGATGACAACATAAGTGTAATCTCTCAGTTATCGGGCAGCTCAACCATTGGTGTTGATATTGGGAACATGTCCCTCAACGCCGGGAATGGGTTAAGCTCAACTCCTTCGAAAGAAGGCGTTTTAAAAAGGGGCTCAAGGAAGGCAAAACTAGAGAAGAGGCTCTAGCTGCTGCTAAGTCCGCGACCCCACTTAAAGCACCCTCAGGGCCTGTTGCTCCTACCCTAGACAAGAGGTCTGCTGGTAAGCGTGACAGGTCTTTCGAGGTTGCTCCGGAACTAAACAAACCACCTGCCAAAAAAGCAAAAGAAGGGCCTTCTCCGGTAAAGCCCTCTTTCAGCCAGGTAGCAGGCAGTGTTAAGCTGGGCATCTTACCAGGTGATCTCAGTGGCAATCCTCTTAGTATGGAGCAAATGGCAAACATACAGGAGTGTGTCATTGACCTCATTATTGGGATGCAAGGCTCAAACCACAAGCCGCAATTCCTTTGCTGTTTCCGGAGAACAGGTTGGTGATTTTTTATATGTTCCGATCATTCCACAGCGGAATGGATGAGGAACAGTTTTGTAAGCCTAAGGGAAAAAATTGGTCTGAACATAACTTTGGTGGAAGAGGATGATTTTCCTCGGCCAAACATCGTTAGGGGTTTCTTTCCACAGAGCCTTAGCTTAACTAGCGAGAAGATTCTCGCTACCATGGCCGCGCAGAACGATGGTCTCGCGGCCAACTCATGGAAGATACTGCAACGGACGACAACTGGCGCACTCGTCCATTTGGTTATGGCCATAGGCGAGTCTTTCATGAAGAAACTGCGCGAATCCAACGGGAACATCGCATACCGCTTTGGTAGGATAAAACTCCTTCTCAAGAAGGATTCCCCCTCTACCAACCCAACCACTGGAGTCAGCTCCAGTAAGCATGGTACTTTACCAGCCCCAGTAGTAGGCACAATCACAGACGAGGAGGCATCCAGGAACAGCAGCGCTATTGAGCATTCTGTTCCTGCTGCCTCTTCGTCGGGAGCACGATCAACGGATCTCTCCGCAACTCCTACTGTGGGATCGAGTAAATCAGCACTCACCCCGAAAATTAAGCATATGGGCGCTCGGGGTGTTACTGGGAAAAGTGGCAGAAACAGGCCAAATCCCGCAGAGCAGACGGCTGGCAAGCAGCCAGGAGCGTAGATCTCCTTTACCCTAATCATCCAGTATGGCTGGTACTATTAGGGTACTACAAGCGAATCTGTATCACGCAAAAGGAGCTTCGGATACCTTTTGCAACAGGTTCGCGAAACAACACTTAACCCTTGGCCTTATCCAGGAACCTTGGGTTAATGGAGGAAAAATCAGAGGCCTCCATCTCAAGTCATGTAAGTTGATTTCAGCAATATTTGTTTCATCTAATATTAACGTTCTTCCAATTCCAGAGTTCACCACTAAGGATTTGGTTGCAGTAATCCTGGAGGTTCCGACTAGCAGGGGAATGCAGGAGACAATATGTGCCTGTGCGTACTTCCCTGGTGAGTCGGTTAGTGCTCCACCTGTAGTTGTACAGGATCTGGTGGATTACTGCAACCTAAAAAACAAGCATTTCATCATAGGCTGCGATGCTAATGCACACCATATCATTTGGGGCAGCAGTGATACAAATGGCAGAGGTGAGTCCCTTTTAAATTATCTTATGAGTAGTCACATAGACATTTTAAATAAAGGTTCGAACCCCACTTTCATAAACTCGACTCGGCGAGAGGTGTTGGACCTCACTTTGTCAAGTCAGTTTATTTCCAACTCTGTTGCAAACTGGCATGTTTCAAGCGAAGCTTCTCTGTCGGACCACATGCACATCAGGTTCGATATACCGGGAGTGATCATACAGGCAACAGAGCGTCGTATCCCTTGTTTTACAAATTGGAAAACATATAGGGATATTTTATTTATCAAAGCAGACATGCCAACATCTTTGAGTTCAATTAGTGACCTAGAAACCGCAGCTGGCCTGCTTAATGATGTGCTCCTATCTTCCTACGAAAGCAGCTGTGTGGTGCGTAACGTTGTGGTTAATCGCAAAGTTCCATGGTGGAACGAACAGCTGGCTAAACTTCGTAAGAAGGTTAGGAAATTATTTAATAGGGCAAAGCATTCCAATGAGTGGAATGAATATAGGCAAGCCCTAACCAGTTACAACACAGAACTAAGGCGTTCCAAACGCCTCACGTGGAGGAAAAACTGTGGAAATATCGAGGATATACCTACAGCTGCTCGACTCCATAAAGTTCTAGCTAAAGATCAGTCCAACGGGATTGGGCTTCTTCTGAAATCCGATGGTAGTTATACATCAGGTCGCAAAGAGTCACTCGAAACCCTGCTTCAAGTGCACTTTCCGGGCTGCACTGTTTGCGGCACAAATACAATCACTAACTCCATATCTGGTACACACATGGGTGTAAATATGGGTTGGGTTAATAGTTTATCCGGTAAGCTTTTTACTCCGGATAAAGTCAAATGGGCCATTAACTCTTTTCAGCCTTTCAAGGCTCCAGGAGGGGATGGAATCTTCCCAGCCCTCCTCCAAAGGGGCCTGGACTTGATTACCCCTGCTCTGGTAGCCTTGTTTAGAACTAGCTTCAATTGGGGTCACATACCACAGGCTTGGAGTCAAGTAAACTTGGTTTTTATCCCAAAGCCTGGCAATCGGCCATGTGAACTTCCTAAGTCCTTTCGACCTATCAGTCTTACATCGTTTATTCTCAAAACCATGGAACGACTTATAGATCTTCATATCAGAGACTGGTTAACTGCAACCAGACCTCTAAATCCAAATCAATTCGCCTATAGGAAAGGCAAATCCACAGAGGGTGCGCTGCATCTACTTGTCACCAAGATTGAAGCAGCCTATCGCTTGAAAGAAATTGCTCTGTGTGCATTTCTGGATATTGAGGGAGCTTTTGACAATACTGGATACGACTCAATTGCTAGGGCAATCAAGCGTAGAGGTATTGGCGATCCGACTAACCACTGGATTAGTTCCATGTTGGTTAGTAGGAAGATTACATCTAAATTAGGTAATGTGTCAGTCACGATTACGGCAGCAAGAGGGTGTCCGCAGGGCGGTGTCCTGTCCCCTTTGCTGTGGTCACTCGTGATCGACGAGTTGCTTGATAATTTACATCTACTTGGGTACGATGCCATTGGTTATGCGGACGATTTGGTTATCATAGTCTCTGGAGGGCATTAACGTACGATGTCCGCCAGCATGCAACAGGCTTTGCTTGTTATTTCGAATTGGTGCACTGGGGAGGGCCTTTCGATTAACCCTAGCAAAACAGTCCTGGTGCCCTTCACCAAAAGACGTAATTTGAACCTTGGTTCAATTAGTCTAAATGATATAAATATCGGATACTCCAATGAAGTCAAATATCTGGGTGTTGTCCTAGATAAGAAACTAACTTGGAACTCTCATATTACTTCAACTACCGAACGCGCGGCCAGGGCCATGTGGGCCTGAACTCAAAAATGATTTACTGGATGTGCATCATGATAGTGAGGCCAATTGTAACATATGGGACAATAGTTTGGTGCCCGAAGGTACAGCAAAAAGTTATTATGAACAAGCTGACCTCATTACAGAGACTAGCATGTCTCGGAATTACAGGTGCTATGCGCACCTGCCCTACGGCGGCAATGGAAGCTCTCATCGGGCTCACTCCACTTCATATCCACGTCAAAAAATCAGCTGCTACCTGTGCAGCTAGATTGAAGCTAGTGAATCAATACAGTCATGATGACCATATGGGTCACCTGGACATTTTGAATGAACTTCCAGACCTGAATATGTTCTTTAGTGTCCCGGACGTTATGCCGAAAGAACTCTGCTTTGGCAGGAATTTCGTGGTAACAATCCCCGATAGAACAGACTGGGATACTGGGTTACCTCAGATGGAACCTAACAGCCTAGTCTGGTACACTGATGGATCAAAAATGGATAGTGGAGTCGGCATTGGTGTCTTTGGACCCAATCACAAAATATCGAAATCACTGGGTACTTACCCCAGTGTTTTTTTAGCCGAAATTCACGCCATCGAAATCTGCGCCTCTACTATTATGACCAAAGGTCTTAAAGGCGCATCCATCCACATTTTGTCTGACAGCCAAGCAGCACTGAAAGCATTGGCTTCTAACTGCCTGGATTCCAAGTCGGTTCAAAGTTGTTATAAACTGCTACAATCTCTCTCTTGTCAAAACAAAGTAAGGTTGTGGTGGGTGCCTGGTCACATGGGCATCACTGGAAATGAGATAGCCGACGAACTTGCACGGGCAGGCTCGTCGACTACACTCATTGGCCCTGAGCCTTTTTGTGGTATCCCGTGGGCTTCTGCAACCTACACAATCAGTAAATGGGAAAAAATACAGTGCTTGACTTATTGGAACTGTATTCCCGGCCTTAGACAAGCCAAATCTTTGATCAGACCATTTCACCACAAAAATTTGGCGATCAATTTCAGCAAAGAAAATATTAGGAAACTTGTGAGTTTTCTCTCAGGTCACTGTAACCTGAGATATCATTTGAACAAAATGAACCTGTCCACAGAGACGGAGTGCCGACTCTGTTTGGAAGAGACAGAAACCGCAGAACACATACTATGTGAGTGTGTTGCTCTGTGCACACGGAGGTGGATTCATTTTGAAGAGAGGTATCTGACCCCGGAGAAATGTAAATTGGCCTCTATAAACAGCATTCTCGCCTTTATTAGAGAGGTGGAGAAGCTCCTGGAGTAACAGTACCCAACAGCACAAAAGATCTTTTAGGTCGTAGTGCTAGCCGCTTTTTGGGCAGGGTCAAAAAAAAAAAAAAAAAAAAAAAAAAACGGTTGGTGATTTAGTTAAAGCAATTTTATTTAAATGAGGTTACAAATTTGTAAAGCTTGGTGGTTAGTCGGGTCTTTGATATCATCTCCTCCAACCTACAACCGGTGATCATAATTATGGTGAATTTAATAATGCTTAGGTAAGATGTCGTTACCTCACCCTACCATAAAAATGGTCCAACCATAAGTTATAAAAATAAAAAAAATAAAAACATAAAAATAAAATTATAAAAATGAAGTTTTCTTCTTTTCGTCAATCGACACAAATCATATTCTATTATCTAGTGGTGAAGTGAAGGCATATAAAATAAAAAAGTACAACTAAACAATAAACAAAAAGCCGTCATTGTACCTATACATATAGGCCCACGCTATTGGGATTATTTATGCGGTATGCGCTATTTTTCCGTTGTTTGTAAGCCATCGGAATTAAACTTCTAATTGTAAAGAAATAGAAACTCGCTGCTAGTCAGTCAGTGGCAGGCGTAAAGTCTGAAAAGAGTGTCCGTACGAAAATCGTGGTAACGATAAACACTGCCCGGAAGGTTTCTCGCTTGGTGGCCAGTGGATCGTTTTCGAGTCGAGAGGATCGAGATGGCCAGCTAATTCACCACTGGATGTTTTTTTTTGGTCTATAAAAAAATAAAAAAAATAAAATAAAAATTAATAGAAAACGTGGTAACGACAATAATCCAAAATAGACCAACCGCACCATTTTTTTATTGTCATAGCGTTTGTGTATCTTAGTTTAATTTTAATACTACTTAGTTCTTAATTTAATTTTGGTTTACTATCTAGTTAAAATTAATCATATATTGGCAAATTAGGTAAAGTTATTAAATTCTATAGTGATTACGGTTCGCGGTTATTTTACTCTTTTAGATTTTAGCCAACCACGAGCGCTCCTGGAAGGAATATTTAAGTACCGGGTAAGTTTTTGAACAAACTATATTTTTTGTCTGTACAAATTTTTCTACCCACACGAAATTCGGTTATACTTAAAATTTTCGGTTATACTAAAAGTTGTTGGGCTTTAAGATTTACGGTTGCGTATATTTTTTTTTATGACTTTAATAAATTATTTAGTTAGTCAATATGTTTTGAAATCATTTACGAATAATTATTATTTTGGTGATTAAATTGATTCGGTTGAATCTGTGAATTATAAGTGATGGCGTTTTAATTACGATAAAAGTGTGATGATGCGGAAACGACAGTGTGGTCGTAGATTTGACTTTTGCATGCGAAAATTTAGTGCGAGCTCAGAAGCCAAAAAAACCCTCCATCCGACAATAAGCTACCAGCAAAAAAAAAAAAGCATGCCTGGCTTCGAACGAGGCAGCTCGTTACAACTACGCCCGCCATTGTTCCTTATGTAAAATTTGTTTCGTTTCGTGATTATTACTTTAATTATTTTGTAATTTATTTCTTATTTTCTTTTCACACACTGGGCCCATAACCTGTAGAATATTATGAATGATATTTACTTGCCACAGATCTAACTATACTTATTAATTCCGAAATGTGGAAAACAACTTTATGAAAATAAAATAAAACACGATGTGGATAAAATATACTAATAACGTTTTATTCTAATCTTTAGGTTATGAATCACAAAAAGAAAAAAAAAAAAAGAAAACCCTATAGACGAATTTATGTTAAATGTCAAGTTTTTAAGTCGTAGTATCGTACCTATCGTTTGGATAGCTCCCAGATCGCTGAGCGTGTAACGTTGCAGGCTTGGAACCAGAATTCCAGGCTTACAAAATTTTGTTGCGTGTTGCTTAGACCGTCGGTCAGTCTCGGCATTGACAAACGTGGAATCGTAGCATTTGCGTGTATGGAGACGGTGGGCGTTGTTACGCGGCTCTTTGTGCGGCCAACACGTTCTGGTTGGATAGTACTCAGTTGATAATGGGAGGTTCGTTGCCGCCATCTTTACTGTGAGACGCTACAAAAGCTTACGTGTTGAAATTCGAAATGAAAAGCAATGAAAAAAAAACATAGGTTCACTAATGACTCACGGATCAACACATCACCATCATTAAATTAAAAGAAATTATTTCATGTTAATTATGTTCATAATTAAAACATAAAACATTTTTATTCACTAATTAGATTTAGAAAAATGAAATTATGCATTGTCAAAAAAAAAAAAAATGCATTAGAAAATAGTGGCTTTCGAATCTCTAATCAATCAATAATAATAATAATAAAAATAAAATGGGTGTGTGTTCCACAAGATTAATACGCTGCCAAAAAGGCGTATATTTATATAAGATAAAAAAAAACTCACCCGTACAGTTTCTAAGGGTACCTGTATTTCTGAAAATAAAAAATGTGGTACCAACACACTCCCTTACACACACAATTTTGGATTTACTTTTGAATTTAATTTACGTTAGAATTTTTTTAAAATATGTATAAGAAAATATTCTAAGAAATGCAAATAAAAAAAAAATGAAAAAAAACGACAATAGAAAGTAGTTAATACACTAAATTTAATAAATTTCTTAAATTAAATAGATTATTCACAGCACACAGTCACTGTAAGCACATAGCTATTACCGCTATTTTTAAATATTTTTTTTTTGTTGATTTCACCACTCTATAGGTTAACAATCCATGTAGCTGTGAATTTCCTGTAGGGTGATAATTAGGGATTTTCAAGTCTATCAATATAACCTGAGGCCCCGCTAACTCCCTACCAACCCACGGAATATACCGACAAGGATTTCTATTTTACGGAACTATTCAGCTGATCTGATTTCACAAAGGAAAGGAAAAATAAATTATTAAAAATTCCAAATCCACTTTGAAAAAAGATGCACCAAAGGAACAATTTCTTACCGCAAATATATTGCGTCCCAATTTGTACAATTTTATTCACTTGGCCGGTATTTATTACATATATATATATATATATATATATATATATATATATATATATATATATATATATATATATATATATATAAGTTAAGACAACATAATGACCATCGTCATCAATATTAACATCATTCAGCATGTATAGTAAAATCGCAACATTGTATATTTTGCATAGAAGTAAAATTCCTAACACTCAAATTTCATTTATTTTCACATAAATATAATTTCTGTAATTTTCCATAAAACTTCTTTAATCAGCATTTTCGCAATATAGAAGTTTTTGTAATTGAAAAATTGTAAAGATATAATTAGTTTTAAGAATGATTTAGAATAAAACGGACATAGTCCAAATAAAAAACATTTTTTTTAAAGATTAATGTATTATTAATCTTAACTGGCGCCGAAACAGTGAGTTAAGTGAAAGTGAATAGTGTAAAAGTTCAAGTTATTATTACCGTGAGAACATAATAACAGGCAAAAGACAACTAATCCCACGAGAACTTAGGAATTTTGTCTACGAACGTAATAAAATACAGCTATACCCACGAGAACATAGCCAATTTTATTACACACTACCGTGAGTGAATATCGTACCGCAGTAGGCCGCCAGCAAGCATAAACGCTAGCAGCTAAAAAGGAAATTACGGATCATCCGGACACAAGTAGCTGACTCAAGTGTACAGCACCCGGAGTGCACTTAAAATACCTCTGAGGAAACACTAATCCTCAGATCAAGAATTACCCAGGAGAAATTCCTCAAAAATAATGAAAATAATAGTTTTGTAAGTACAAGTAATAAAATCGTAATAAACACGCGTAATAATTAATAAAAATAAAAAAAAGTGAAAATTTATAAAGAGTATAATATTCAATTAATAATCAATTAACAAATTAATACAGAAAAAGTGAAAATTTATAAAGAATAATAATATTCAAGTAATAATAATATAATAATAAAACATATAATAATAATAAAATAATAAATATTCATTCGAAATTCAAAACTTATTTAAAAATAAAATTGCAAAAAGTGTAAAAATGGAAGAAATTCAAACAACAATAAGACAGTTGACGGGGGCACTCAACGCCCAAATCGAATTAAATAAAAAATTGGAAAGAAGAATTGGCCAGTTAGAAAATCAAGTGGAAAACAAAACACCAAATAATACAACACTCGTGGCACCCAGAACAGAACAGGAGCTTAAAGACATCGGCAAACTACCAGACTGCGTCAAAGAACTAAAAGTTTTTGACGGAAATCCATCACATTATGTGTCATGGATATACAGTGTAGAAAGTATCCTAAAAGACTACGAGATAGTGAAGGATAAACCTGTATATAGAGCCATATTACAAAGTATAAGACAGAAACTACGAGGAACGGCGGACGCAGCTCTCTTATCATATAACATTTTCGACGAAAATTGGAGTGCGATAAAAGGATGTTTATCGCTACATTATGCCGACAAAAGAGATGGGAGGACACTCGAATATCAATTGGGCAGCCTAACTCAGGGAAAGAAAAGTATCGACGAATTTTACGCAACGGTAAACCATCAACTATCCCTCATCATCAACAAAGTTAAAACTGAAAACTACAATGCAGACACCATGACAGTGCTGATAGACACATACAGGAATCGAGCATTGGATGTCTTCGTTAGAGTTTTAACTGGGGATATATCAAGAATGCTAACAATTCAGAGACCGACAAATCTCCCAGAGGCGTATTCATCATGTCTGGAGATACAAAATCTCAATTTTCGGAGTATGCCAATACACAATAGGAATTTTGACAATTCAATCACGATTCCCGTAAACCAAATCTATGCGAATAGAGTTCAATAATACACGAAGCCGATACCGCTACCAAGAAAATCGCTGCAACAGAGGAATATGGGGTACAGTATGCAGTATCAACAACCATACCAGCAACAACCATATCAGCAACAACCATACCAACAACAGCAGTATCAACAACCATACCAGCAACAACCATATCAGCAACAACCATACCAACAACAGCAATATCAACAGCCATACCATCAACAACAAAATTACCTTGTACCACCACCAGCAAGGTCGCAATATCCAAAACCACCAACACCGATGGAGGTGGACGAATCTATAAAAACCAGGAAGGTCGATTACATGAACCGACCAAATAATTATCCGAACCCAACCTTCAAGAGAGAACAAAAATCGGATATCAATGAAAAAGCTCAGAAACAACAAAGAGTATTTCACCTGGAACAGGAAAACGACGAAAACCCGTATGAAGAATATATTAGTAATTACGACGACAACGAGAAAGAAGTCTCAGATGTAAACGATGAAATCAATTTTATAGAGGAGGCCTCTCTAGCCTACCCTACATAGAATACCAGTGCCGCAATAATAAAATATTAAAGTTCCTCATAGACACGGGCGCAAATAAAAACTTTATAAAAAAGGAACTCGCTAAGGGTGCTCAGCCCGTAAATAAACCATTCACCGTTAAATCAGCTGGAGGTGATATACAAATAAAACAGAAAATAACCGCACCTATATTCAAAAAATTTGGAAATAATATGCAAATAGACTTCTTTATATTACCGAACCTAACTTCATTCGACGGTATAATTGGAGATGATACCTTAAAAAAAGTAGAGGCGATGATAGACAGGAGACAAAATTTCTTAACCATCTCTCCAGGCATCGACATCCCATTGAAAGAGAAAAAATCAACCCAAGTCAACAACATTGAAATGAGAGACAACCATTTGGACGAAGAAACAAAGCTAAAATGAAAAACCATGATCAATAAATATCTACCACTCTTTGGAGCCATTGGAGACCAACCGACCATTGAAACGAACGTGAAGGCGGAGATCAAAACTACTACGAATGACCCGATCTACACAAAATCGTATCCATACCCGATCAACATGAGGGCCGAAGTGGAGCAACAAATAAAACAACTACTCAATGACGGCATTATAAGATCATCGAAAAGTCCGTATAATTCACCCATTTGGATTGTAGAGAAGAAAATGGATGCATCGGGATTACAAATAAAGGAATGGAAACCTGGAATTACAAATAAAGTAGCGGACGCACTATCAAGACTGAAGTTGGAGGTCAACACACTTTCGTCATCAAGCGATGAGACCGTACATAGTGTAGAAGAAAATGGCACACAACTAATTCCGCATTGCGAAGCCCCAATAAACGTCTTTAAAAATAAACAAATTCAGAAAAAAACTAAACCTAAATTTCGAAAAGAAATCGTGGCGAAGGATAATAGAGTCACCGTGACCACACCTTCGGGAAAAAGAATTCATAAAACTCATATCAAAAACTCACCAACTTAAATCACTTTACGTATATCTTTCCAGCTCATGTCTATGGACAATAACGACATCTTTGAGCATACACAAGTATGACACTCCAATAGTGTCTGTAAAACAAGGAAATGGAAATATAATAAGCGGGAACTTCAAGATCATACATCAGATTGACCTGCAGAATTATGTGGAAATATTAGCAAACATCAAATCGGAATTAAAAGGAATCGATTCAACAAACATCATGAAATCTCAACTAACATACCAAATCAATGAAACAGAAAAACTACTGGAAGAACTTCAAGGTCAACCTTCGAGGGCGAAACGAGCAATCAACTGGATTGGCTCTGCTTGGAAGTGGATCGCCGGCTCTCCAGATGCAACTGATTGGGACGAGATCTTAAAAAGCCAGGACCGGATCATTGAGAACAACAACGAGCAGTATAGAATAAACACTGCCATAACGAACAAGATTCAAAAGCTTCTCGGTCAACATAACGAAATATTGCTACATCTGGATGACCATACAAACGAGGTTTTTCAACAAATGATGTTCAATCGACTACAAATAGTTAAAGAAGAAGTAAAAGAAATTGTAAGAGCTACGCAACTTGCTAAAGGTGGGATAATCAATTCCAACTTATTAGACAAGGACGAAATTGGACGTCTAGTGACAAAAATCGAAACCTTACCCTACGCTAATGAAATCGAAGCCATCGAATATGCCGAACCTGCAATGATTATCAAAAACTCAACGATTTTATACGTCATATCAATCCCTAAAACGAGCAAAGAAGAATTCCATCACATCAAAATAAAATCTACAATAAAAAATAGCAAACAAATTTATTTGGAATACAACGAAATCCTTATAAACCAACAAAACATATATGGGATTATTGACAAATGCCAAACCAGGAGAGAAACCATTAATTGTGACCTCGGCCAACTACAAGAATTGAAAGAAAACCATTGTATTACCCAATTACTGAAGGGATTGGAAGCCGGGTGTTAATTTACATTTAATGAAACACTCAAATTTCATTTATTTTCACATAAATATAATTTCTGTAATTTTCCATAAAACTTCTTTAATCAGCATTTTCGCAATATAGAAGTTTTTGTAATTGAAAAATTGTAAAGATATAATTAGTTTTAAGAATGATTTAGAATAAAACGGACATAGTCCAAACAAAAAACATTTTTTTTAAAGATTAATGAATTATTAATCTTAACTTATATATATATATATATATATATATATATATATATATATATATATATATATATATATATATATATATATATATATATATATATATATATATATATACATATATATATATATATATATATATATATATATATATATATATATATATATATATATATATTATATATTGAAATATAGCGCGTTGGCTATTATTTAAATGAACTAAACGATATTTTTACTGTAGGTTGCACAATTTTTCGATAATTTGCAATTGTAACGGCTAGTGTATATTGGCTATATATGTATGCCTTAGTAGAAAAATATCTAAAATCAGAAATAACGGCCACGACGGAGTTAAACTCTATCAAGAATCAGTTAGGACAGAAGCCAGCAAAAAAGAAACACAATAAAGCGCGCCAAAAATCAGGTTACAATCCTCTACCAAAACTAATTATTTCTTGAGAGTTTTTTTATTACCTCCGTGAGAAGCAACAGATCGCAATGTTCTTGGATAATTAACTTTTCCATCATGCCTTTTGGGATCCAAAGCTTCCACACCGAATTCTTAGCTAACTAAAAATGACTAGTGAGTGCTATATTAATATATATATATATATATATATATATATATATATATATATATATATATATATATATATATATATATATATATATATATTCTGTTCTCGTAAATTCGATGGTTAGGGTTATAATTAGAGGTCATACTTATGTTTTTCATTATTCTAACGTAGTCGTCATCCAAAAAAATGATGATCAGATCGACTGTTGCTAACGTAGAGATATTATGGCCCTTGAATTCTTCAATCAAATCACTAAATGTGCTCGATAAATCATCGGGAACTACGTTAAGTTCATTAGCATGGTGGCCCACTATTGGATGCTTACCAGAGCGGCCAGACACTTCATTTCAGTTAAGTTTTTGGGCCTTGTTTAGTTTCCGCGAAAAGAATGAGATTGGCGCTTCGTTACCCGACTCGTCGATTTGATGCAATACATCCCCCTCCCACCCCCAATCGCCGGGACTGGCGTCGCATCTAATATGGAGTGGCTTGAAATAATCTGGATTTGTTAAGATAATCGGATAAACTTTGAATAAACCTTGAAATTCTTAAGTTTTTTTCGTTATCAGTCATTGGTTGAAAAGCTGAATCCATGGTAGACCAAGATTTCGAATTGGTCTCTCTGAAACTGAGAACTAACTGAGTGAAAAACAATATCGGTCCAAGAACAAATCCTTGGGGGAACTCCGAGTTTCACAGTAATTTTAGTTGAGGTGTAATCGTTAATTTTCACAACTCGGCCTTGTAAACATTTTGAATTAATTTGATTACTTTTCCACACCTATTCCATAATTGCCCGGCTTTGTCAAAAGAATTTGGTGATCTACACAATCAAACGCTTTCATTATATCCAAAAATAAACAAGATGTAAGGTTTTTTTTGTTCTACGGAACTATAAACATTTTCGATCAAATTTATAACAGCTGACAGAGTGCTGCTGGAGTTAGTAAAACCAAATTGATCTTTAGCGTACGAAGGAATAAAAGTGTGAATAAATAAATAATGAAACAAATACATTCACAAATTCGCCCGCCGACGACCGCGCTGAACTGAAGAAGGCTCTCGCTGCAAACGGGCCCAACTTTCTGGAACGAGATCAGAATTACAAAGGCGGCTCGAAACATTGATGCAGGTGGAGAAAACATGCAGGGAACAGAAGGTGCCAGCCTCAGAAGATCTAAACCCTTAAAAATCACAGCCGACCGGACAATCAGATCTAGCTACCCTATTATTGGGGCTACGGCAATCGTTAATGGAGAAGATGTCACCGCCGAACCAAGTTCTCCAAAAATCATTAACGTCGCAGCTGACATTCCAGTTAAAATCACCAGAGGAGAAGATTTCATCGCAGTTGAAATTCCAAAGAGGAGAAGGTCTCATCGCAGCTATTTCCCTGTACAACCAAAAATAACCGGGCTTGAGGGCGATGTCGATAATAAATTGGATGTTCAAGATACGGAAAGGATGCCCCTCTTGTGCAGCATGGAGATGGTAGCGTATAGTCAAACTTATCAAATCACCATCGAACGGGTCGTGCGAAGCCTTAGCTTATGCATGCGTGGATGGGGATCCTGGGAGCATGAAAGTGGGAACATTAGAGCCAACAACAGGGATATACCGATTACACAAGCAAAACATCTAACGTACGAATGTTGTCAGAATACCGTGAGAAAACAGCATAGAAGACCGAGAGAAAACAGCATTTTTGTCTGGCCTTTGCAATACATTAGCTACGTTCGAAAGACTGATGGAGCAAATTTTGAGAGGGCTGCACTGGAAGACATGTCTCGTTTATCTAGACGACATCATTGTCAACACCTTCAAGGCTGCGGGAATGAAAGTGAGTTCGGACAAGTGTGCACTCTTCAATAACGAATTGAAGTACTTTAGGCATATCGTTTCGGAGAAAGGAATTCGCGCTAATCCAGAGAAAATAGAAGCAGTAGGAAGTTGGCCATTGCCGAGGAATGTGCATGAGCTCTGTACATATTACCGCATAAACTAACCGAGATAAGCCAGCCTTTCCAGTGGACTGAAGCCTGCCAAACGTTATTCGAGTAGCTAAAAACAGCATTATGCCAAACACCGATGTTGGCATATCCTCGACCAGATCAAGGATCCATTTTGGACATAGATGCCACCAACGTGGGAATTGGACGAGTGATTTGCTACTTCAGCAGAATCCTATCCAGGTCAGAAAGAAATTATTGTGTAGAATCGAACACAAGAGAGGTAGAGTGCACGGTAATGTAGATAAAAAATGCAGAATTTCGGAAGTGTTAAATGAAGTCCACAATGGATCAAGCGGCGGACATCTTGGCATTAATAAAACTTTGGCCAAAGTGAGGGAACGTCTGTACTGGGTCAACTGCCGCAATGATGTTGAAGATTGATGCTAAAAGTGTCACACCTGCGCAGCTAGCAAAGGAACAGCAAGGCGAACCCGAGGCAGAATGTAAGAGTAGAACGTAGGAGCTCCATTTGAACGAGTGGCTATGGATATCGCTGGGCCGTTTCCGCGAACAGTTGGTGGGAATCGATACATCCTTGTATGTATCGACTACTTCAGTAAGTGGCCGGAAGCCTATCTAGGCCAGGAAACCAAACCAGGAAGAACAAACAGTGGCCGGAGAATTCGTAAACAACAGGATCAGCAGATACTGAGTACCGCTTCATTCGAATCAAGGTCGTAATTTTGAGTCAAATGTGTTCCAGGAGATGAGCAAAGTGCTCGGTATTAAAAGAGAAGGACGACATCGCTACATTCACAATCCGATGGAATGGTCGAGCGATTCAACTGTACCTTAAAAGAGAACCTGGCAATAATAATTGGATCAATTCAAGAGAACTGTAATCGGCATATCCCCCTGTTTATGATGGCCTATCGTAGTGCAGTACACGATACAGTCGACCGATGACAAGCAGAGGACAGATTTTGGTTTAAATCATGTAACATGCGAAATATATCTGTTGTCATAGCCTCCACCAGTGGCAAGCGGACAGATTTAAAGAAGTAAAAGTCAAAATATTAAAGAGTAAAAATGTAAAGTGAAATAAAGTCACGTGACATAAAAGTACACACAGTGTTTTTAATTGCAAAATTCGGACGAACTCATAAGCCAAGTTCGTAACAATACTTTCAGAGTTTTGGGTGCAATTTACATAATTACAAAATTATTTAAAAATTTTGTTTAGTTTTCCGATACACTAAATAATAAATCTTCTTTGTTTTACTGAAAAGTTAATTTATGAATTAATTTATTAGTTTATAATTAAGATTTAAGTTTAAAATAAATTTCGGGTTCGGTTAAGTAATTAGGTTGATTGTAGAGTCCGCGGGAATCGAAAACTACATGTAGGGTGCTGGGATGCGTACGAAATGGTATTAAAATTGGACAACTTTGAATTTTAAGAATAGTAATTAATATATTTAAATTGTGTTTTCATTGTATGCCTTAAATTACTCACTATCGGCTATACCTTACTGTATCGGCTAAACCAGCCCGCTTTTGGCATTACTAGTTAACTTATCCGGTCCTTCGGTATTGTTTTGTGTAGAAAAGGTATACGACGAAATTAATCAATCAATAGTTATTATAAGTTTTCAGATACATTTTTGCGAACAATAATTCAAAATTAGCGTGAATTAAAAATCGAGTTACAATATCTGTCCACAATTGAAATGAACAGACATATCATAATATTTGAGGAATCCTATATTCGTTAATGTAATTTCAACATTGCAAACTACTGTGGAATTTGGTTATATTCGTGTACTTAAAATAACCAAATTTGAATGTGCACCGTTCGCCCTAAGCAGTTAAAATTTATTTGAAAAGTTTTATTGTGTTTTAGGAAGTATATTAAAAGGCTGTTAGGAAATATCCACAAGTGTTTTTCGTTCTGCTAGTGATTTACTATTATAGGTATTTCCCATTCAATTTTATACATATACCAACCCGCATATTAAAATCATTGCTTTTTTACAGGTATTATGCACATAAATAATTTTATTGTTGTTAAACAATCACATTTACTATATCGTAAACCATTTTATTCCCTGTATACTCGTAGATCGTCAAACATGTGCAAAAAACAAAAAAAAAAACTTTCAATTAAATATCAATTTTTTTACGATCTGACCACTTACGAGTGAACATTGTTTATTACAACAATCAACAATAATAATGAAAATTTTCGTGTTGTTATTGCTTTTTTATTTAGCACAAGTGAAGACTTTTCATTTAAACTTACAACAAAAATATAATAATCAAGGATTTATAACCGAGAAGAGTACATCTATCATAAATTAAGTTAGAAAATAATTAAATTCCTTCTGAAATGAGAATTGTATCGTAAAAATTTATTAAATATGGTTTGAGTTGCATTTTGTATACTACATTGATATGCTGCAGCAGACAAGATTTATTTGTATGTACTTATAACGAAGTGAGGTGTGAGCGGGTGACTGACCATAGTATTTTTTTTTTTTTTTGTTAAATCTTTCGGGAGTCGATTGTCTGACGCTTAGAGAGTTTTTGTTTTTTACGTTTACTATTTTCATGAGTCTATAAACCGAGAATATTTTCTTTATAGACGTAAATCAATTTCAATTTTAATTTAAGTTAGACTAGCAGTTTATCCCCTGCGGCTAGCTTGATTTTTATTGAACCATAAAAGTTGGATGTCTTCTTATCTTCATGTCATTTGTGGTGGCAACCGATGATAAAGAAGGCAAATTACTTGCTTATAGTCTTAAACAGACAACATTAAATAATATCGGTTTTCCTATAAAATTTCAAATAAAACTCAGTTGTTTGCGTTTCGATTTACGCTCCAGCTTCTACAAACCGTTTGTTTGTTGCCAAAGGCCGTTTTGTGGCTTTAAATAACTGGAATAAAGTACAAACCGTGAACAACTTGACAACTTAACAAAAGACGTTTAGTGAGTTCGCCTTAAAATTGAAATGTACTTTTCTAAAATTACCAATTAACACATTTGATTTGAGAAAATGATAAGGGCATCCAAGGGATTCGAGCGTAAGAGAAGAGTTAGAAAGTATTTTAATATTTTAGGTCGGAGAATCACACTTGCAGAATTTTAATTAAAAACTAATTTAACAACCAATAAAAATAAAAAAAAAACATTTTAAGAACAAGCTTTTATTTTCATGTGCACTAAAAATCGGAAAGTATGGTAAATTAAAAATAAATAAAAGCATGGGGTGCAATATGTAAATTCGTAATAATAACTCTCTTCCTCTTCGCAACAAAATAGTAACAAATATCTAAACCCTTCCACGCGTTGCGTGACAGAAAGGCGGCTATCCTGTATTTTTGAATTTCCCACTCGTGCCCCTGCCACGACTGCGCTGATGGATAATCCCATTTACTAAACCGAATGTTTAATGGGAGAAATTCGAGAGTACAATAGCCGAACATATGCAATATGCCCTCGAGTTGGTAAGTGACTGGTGTATTGAGACGGTCCTTAGAGTAAACCCCAACAAATCGGAGGAAAACAATTCTCCCTCCTCTATCTCTAAATGGGGAAATTCTCCAAATGGCGACGGAGGTTAAGTACCTGGGAGTGATACTTGATCAGAAACTGACATGGAACCCGTTTTTAAAATATATCACAAACAAGGCGAATAGGGCGCATTTCACCTGCCAAAGAATGATTGGCAAAACGTGGGGTCTAAATCCCCAAATGGCACTTTGGTTATATTCAACCATCGTAAGACCAATAATCTCTTATGCGGCGTTTGTGTGGTGGCCTAAGACAGAGCAAAGTGGTGCCTGCTCAATATTGGATATGATCCAAAGACTAGCTTGTTTGAGTGTAACGGGTGCAATGAAAACCTGCCCTACAGCTGCTCTTGAGAAGCTATTGGGCCTCTCACCACTACAATTGCGCCTTAAAAGAGTAGCTGGTTCAAGGGCAGTCAATCTAAAAATAACATCTCAAATTAAAACTATTAGACCAGGACATAATAGCATCCTGGACAAATGGAATCTGGACGAGGAAATAATCCAACTATCAGACGTGATGGTGAAAACTATTGACTGCTGGAGGAATTTCACGATTGAAATACCCGACAGGGAACAAACGTGGAGTATTATCTCCTCCTTACTCCGTCACGCATCCATATGGTACACTGACGGTTCAAAATCAGGGGTGGGCACTGGTGCAAGTATAATCGGGCCGGGTCTCGAACTCTATATTCCATTGGGTAAAACCCCCACCTTTGTGCGATCGAGGTATGTGTGCTTCGATATCTCACAAAAAAATATAGAAAAACCGAGATTTAATAATAATAATAATAATAATAATAATATTTTATTGACTAAAGCGTAAGCCGATGGCTTTTGTGCATAACATTTTTACAATTTAATAACAAACTTAAAATTAACAATTAACATTTAAAATAAAGTATAGCAATGAACAAAACAAACTTCCACTTCATAATCAATAATAATTTACAAATATGTACATGTTCTATGTTATAGATTTTAACATAACAGTTTTAAATTTAGAAACAGAACTAATATTTTTTAATTCCGTTGGCAAACTGTTCCAGGTGAGAATCGCATTTATCAATCCGGAGTTATGGTAAACATTTGTTCTATTTAGTGGCAAATCAATATTCCTTGTGCGTAACGATGCAGAAAAATTTAATTTATCATACAAGTACGCGGGTATACCTGATTTTATTATACGGAAAACAAACATAGCAGTTCTATAACAGTAAAACTCAAACAAGTCGCATCCAAGGATTGAGCTCCTAAATTCAGATATATGGTCAAACTTTCTAAGGTCATAGACGTATCTCACACAATTATTAAAAGTAATCTCAAGTAAATGTTTTGAGGAACTGTCACAATTAGAAAATATCACATCACAATAGGTGAAAATTGGAATAATTAAAGTTTTGACAAGATATATACGTAACTTAACAGGACAAAACTTTTTTATTAATCTAAGCGAATATAAGCTATAGTTAACACGCTTACACAGAGAGCTTACATGATCAGTCCATGTAAGATTAGTATTCAATACTAATCCTAGATTATTAATTGTTGGAACAAATGAGATTATATCATTATTCAAAACGAGCACAGGTTTTATATAATGTACTTTATGTCTAGTTAAAAATAAAGCTTTACTTTTATTAGGATTAATAGAAAGTGAATTATTACTAGACTATAACGATATCCTATTCAGATCGGCATTAAGTTGTATAATTAAGTCATCCAATGTTACCAAATCACCACCAATATATAACTGCAAATCATTAGCATAAAGATGAAATTGACAGTTCAAAATATGCCAAGGTAGGTCATTAATGTAAATAGAAAAAAAGGTAAAGGGCCTAAAATTGATCCTTGAGGAACTCCAGCAATTACATCACTTAGGTTAGAAAAATCATCACCAAGTTTGACGAACTGTTTCCGGTTACTTAAATAAGAATGAAGCAACATAATAGCGGAATCAGAAAACTTATAATACAATTTTAACTTTTGTAGCAATTGCGTATGATTGACACAATCAAAAGCTTTTGAAAAGTCTAATAAAACTAAAACAACAAAGGAATTACTTTTATCCAAGATAGCAGTTATATCATCAACTATATTTACAAGTGCAGTAGTAGTACTGTGGCCAGATTTATATCCTGATTGAAACTTGCATAAAAAATTAAAATTATTAAGATGCTCAAGAATTTGAATTTGTATAATTTTTTCAAGAACCTTGGATAGTGCAGGCAAAATACTAATTGGACGAATATCACTTATATTATTGATTACATCCTTTTTAGGAATGGGAATAATCGAAGCCACTTTCCACAAATCCGGAAATACAGATTTAGTCAAGCATTGGTTAATGATGAATGTAATATGTGGTAAAAATAAATCAATAAATAGTTTCAGTATTTTGAAGTTTATCATGTCATATGCCATCACATCTGATCTAATGACACGGATTGCATTCAACACCATAAGTTCATCTACACAATCAAAAACAAAACCACAATTATCAGAACCAGTAAAATTTAAATCAGGTAACGGCAATACCACTAAAGATTCAGAAAGTTTACTAAACCCAGCTAAAATGTCATCAGCGGAAAAGTCAATAACAGCTTCAGTCGAAAAACATGATATACCAAGCTTTTTTAAATTGTTCCACGTTATTTTAGTATTACTCATATTACCAAAATAAAACCGATTTTTAGCTTGATTAATACACCTGTTTGTTTTATTTCTTAAATATTTAAAAGATTTTAAATCAAATTCTGATTTAAATCTTTTATATTTACCATAAGCCAGATCTCTACGCTCCATTAAATTTAAAATAAAAGCATTTAACCATGGAGCTGTGCGACACTTCCTAATGCCTTGTTTTCGTGGTACACAATTCCTATCCAACTCTAAGATATTTGAATTAAATACTTTAATAATATCATTTACATCATGATAAAAATAAAGATCATTCCAATCTAACGAAGAGAAACCAAGTAAAAAGTCATCATAATTAATTGCCTTGTAATCAGGTACCACAGTATAAGAAATTTTATCTCTAATACGGCTGAACCTATAACAGGCAAAAATCAAGTCATGATCGGAAATAGCTGGAACAGCAAGTTGACCAAAAGAAATGATATTGTGTATATCAGGCTCATGCAAAATAATTAAATCCAAAAGACTGCTATCTAATCTTGTTGGGTTAAAACATAAATAGCTTAAATTATTTAAACTCAAGCAAGCACTAAGTTTATTATTAATTAACATATTAAAGTTAAAATCCCCACAACAAATAACTTTTTCATACTGGGATAAGTATTGTGAAAACACAATTTGTAAATTAGTTATATCATCAGTACCAGCCGGAGGAGGATTATAAATAACTAAAACAAGAATTTTACCAAAACACCCAATGACCTCAGATGCTAAAATTTCAAGTTTGCCCAAAGCTCCACAAAATAATTTATTGGTTTTTAATGTACTCCTAAAATATATAGCAACCCCACCCCATCGCGTGTTGTTAACTCGATCAAACCGCATTATATTATAATTATTAATATGAAGCGACCCGTTTGAAATCTTATCGTCAAGAAAAGTTTCTGTCAAAGCAAGGAAATCAAATTTATATTCATTCAATAAAATAACAATATCATTAAAATGTTTTACCAAACTACGGACATTTAAATGGCCAAATTTCAGACATACATTAATATTTACCTGCAAAACATCACCTGTAACAGATTTGCTCTCAGATTTACAATAATTTAAATTTAATATATTGTTGAATTGACTACAACTGGTTTCCAAAGCTTTACATTTTGAGGCAATGTTGTCCGAAAATTTTTATTATAAAATTCCCGAATTTGTACACCTAATGGCCAGGTATCAGGATCAAGCGCCTTAGTTCTAAAGTCACTACTAACCCCCACTTTATAGCATACGTATACTCCAAAGATTCAAAAACTCGATCTTTAGGAATCAGTTTGAACACTTTGGACTTATCAATGCCCAGGCAAGTTTGCACCATCGATATAATATCTTGTTCTGTGGTAGCAGGATCGAACTTAGACACACGTAACCATAGCATAGGAACATTTGCCTTAACACCAAAATCCTCTTCAAATTGCCGAGTACCAAGGATCGGTTTGGTACTTAGATGTCGGGAACTCCTTTTCTTTTCCTTAGTTTGTGTACTCGAACAGCCAGATACCACCTCAGCAAAAGTACTAATGGGTTCCATATTATTATTAAAATTATTTATACTGGAACCAGCAGATACAGCTTTAGTACGTTGCAGGGAAGCTGGTATAGTCGGCACTAAGGTTTCATCACCAATCAAACACGCAGATACAGCTTTAGTAGGTTGCAGGGAAGCTGGTACAGTTGGCGTCAAGGTTTCATCACTAATACACAACTCACATTCATTTAGGCCAACAGCAGAAGCAATTGGTTTGTTTGCAATAATATTCTCAGCTACTGATTTAATGAAAATGTCAATTAATTTTTCCAGTTTATTTACATATTGCACATATAAAATTATGCAACTGTCACAAAACCAACCAACGTATGTTGTCAGAATTATTAATTAATTCGAATGCAGCTTTTCGCAAACCAACACATCTGAAGTGTGCAACTTCTTTGCACAATCCACTGCAAACTAAAATGTTCTCACATGCAGTGGGTAAATCACATTTAATGCAATTACTCATATTAAGTAATAACAAGTAAAAATATATACGGTATACATATATTTATATATGTACATATATCATTATACAGTTATTGAATTCACTATTTATTTTTTATTATTATTTTTATTAATTTTTTTTTATTTTATTTTTTTTTTTTTTTTCAGCAGGAAAATAAATAAAACACGTCCGAATAGTTCAAAGAATACTTGATAGATTTACGTAATCTCAGACAGCCAGGCGGCATTGCTTGCCTTAGGAGCATCTGTCTTCTATTCCAAAATAATCTGGAGCTGCTATTGCAACCTTCTAGAACTCAGCAGGGAGAACAAAGTAACCCTTTTGTGGTCCCCCGGCCATTCCAATATACAGGAAAACGAGGCGGCAGACCGCTGTGCAAAAGAGGCAACGGAGTGCCCTTTCCTTGGCCCCGAGCCTAGTATTGGTTACTCCAAGAGCCATCTGGTAAATGGCATAAGGAATTGGGAACAAAAACATACGAAAATATTCTGGGAGTCTTCCATTGGGATGAGACAGACCAAAAAACTATTAAGCTATGATATTAGACGTTTAGATCAGGCAATCAAGATGGATAGACAGTCTCTAAAATCCTTCACCTGGTATTTAACAGGACATGACCCTTTTAATGGACATCTGGAGAAAATGGGAAAGTCCCCTACAGACCGTTGCAGATTTTCCAACCTGGAAAGGGAAACATCCGAACATCTACTATTCACTCCCACCTGGTGAATATGCTGATGCTAAAGAATTTTCACCATTAATATCAAGTTTGGCTAGTTTTGTTGATGGTCTAGTATGTAAACCGGTTGCTGTTTTTACCTACGAATTTGATCCCCTTTACCCCAATGAACATCTGTTATCACGCCATCCGGCCAATTTCCTCTTGGATTTCATTCATCGACTATAAGCACTACATCTCCGATCGCCATCGGTGGGGCCTTTTCGAACCATTTGGTTCGTTTCGTAATTACTGGGAGGTATTCTACTATACACCGCTTCCAGAATTGATTGGAAATCTTCTGAGTAACCAACCAGTTTTTATTGACAGTCTTTGATGATGAATCAAGTTCCGCAAGAGGCTTTGCCTCACTTGATGCCCCAAGCAGAAAGTGATTAGGTGTTATGGCTTCGTTTTCGGTGTTTACAGGCAGATATGTTAATGGGCGTGTGTTAATAATGTTTTCCACTTCGGCCAGGCTAGTGTGTAGAAATTCGTCGGTTAATTTTGTATTACCCAGGATTTTATACAGATTCGTTTTGACACTTCTAACTATCCGTTAACATGCACCTCCAAATGTGGTGCCGATGGCGAAATGAAATTCTATTTAAATGAAGCTAAGCGCTTCTGGGCCTCTAGATAGTCCAGCTTTATAAACTCTTGTTTTAATTCCCTTACAGCACCCTTAAAGTTGGTACTGTTGTCAGTATATATTTCGAGTGGGTTACCTCTTCTCGCCCGGAATAGAAGGAAGCACTGAATGAAGCTATCGGTGGATAGGCTTGATGATACTACAAGGTGTATAGCTCTTATGGTTAAACAGGTAAATACAACACCCCATCTTTTCTCCGATCGTCGTCCTACGACAACAGTGATTGGCCCAAAAAAATCTATGCAGACATAGCTGAAAGGTCGACAGAATGCCGCAAGTCTTGCCGGTGATAGCGGAGCCATTTCTGGTGGTTTTGGTTTTGCTTTTTGCTGCTTGCACACTGGGCAATCGAACTGGATTTTTCGTAACAGATTGCGTAAACGTGGAATCTCATAGATCTGCCTCAATTCATTAACAACGGTTTTGTTGTTATGGTGTTGATACATAACATGGTATTCGTGAAGACGTAAATATGTAATTCGATGGTCACCAGGCAAAATTTTCTTGCGCTTCGTGTTGTAGGGAATACTGCATCAGTACGTGCTGCATCAGTACGTCAGATGCGGAGAGCATTTAAAAATTTGGCTTGCACGATCCACACCGGAATTATTATTCAATTGATTGAGCTCGCTTAATGAGCTGCATGGTGGCATGTTGAAACTCTTTGTATGTTTTTGGCCCTGCCATTTGCTTGGAGCGTTTGATCAGCGACAATGGCCGTTGAACAATGGTCTGGGTTGATAGCTATTGGTGGTTCCACGGATATAACACGATGATAGTTCATTCGAAATTCCTTGGTGGGGTTGGCATCTTCATTTGGAGCTATTGGTTATTCTATCTGGGGTTCTTTTAGAAAGGCTGGGCCTTGAACCCACCTCGAGCCCGTTTCATAGTTTGGTGAGTTCCCAGTTCATTTGGTGGCCTCATCCGCGACATTTCCTTTCCCTGCCAGCCAGTGCCACTCGTTTTCCTTGGATTTTTCCAGGCATTCGGTTATCCGGAATGCCACAAATTGTTTATAGTTTCGGGCCTCAGATCTCAACCAGCCAATTACCGTTTTTGAATCTGTCCAATAGTGCTTTGAACAGATACTAATGGAATGTGATTTTATAATTGATGAACCCAAACGAGCACCTAACACTGCTGCCATTAGTTCGAGGCGTGGTATGGAGATCAGCTTGTTGTTCGGGGCTACGCGAGTCTTTGATGCAACCAGCGCAGTAGAGACTCCATTAAATGTTGTTGTGCAAATGTAAGCCACCACTGAGTATACATTCTGACTCGCATCAACAAATACGTGCAATTGGTACGTCGCCGGTCTTGATTGATGGGGAGCAACTTGCTCCGAAAGTCATGATGTAGGTATCCGGTTTTCGTGATGTGTCCAAATATTTTCAGAAAAACCTATGGGAGTCGGTGTCCTTTGCCGTCACGAGGATTTGATGAAACATTTCCTTGATATCACCCGTAACAACAATTCTTTCTTCTCGGAATTTGAATAAGACACTTGGTAGTGGCGCAAGTTCGTCGGGCCCTTTCATCAGTTTGGAGTTTAATGAAACTCCATCGACTTTGGCTGCAGCGTCCCCCACACCAGTCGCACTTTATTCGGTTTATTTAGGTTTTGCACTACAAATATTGGTAAATACAAAGATCTACTTTTCATGACCGTCTCATCTGGTTCTAGTTTTCGGATGTACCCCTTTTCCTTATAAGTCTGGATGAGGTGTTTGACTTTTGAACCTAGTTCTGGATTTTTCATAAGTTTAGACTCAAATGAGTCTAGTCGTCGTAACGCCATCGATATGCTATTTGCAAATTTTATGTCTTCAAATTTCCAGAGTCATTCACTTTCATAACGATCACCTGTGTACTTGGTTGTTGTTTGCAATATTTCGCGAGAGCGCCTATTTTCCCATGGTTCAACCAATTTATTATGTTCGATTCCGTAATTATCTAGTGTATAAAAACTGTTCACTAGCTCATGTAGGTCGTCGTCGTAATCAACACTTTGCTTGATTTCATGGATGTATAGTTCACTTTATGGTTTGAATGTTTTGCGTGCACAGCCCACTCTAATTTGGTCTTAGTAGCAATTGGTGAGTGTCGGCCATTTTGTTGTAACTCAGTTGGTACGGTTAGCCATGCCTCGTCTGACCCTATCAAAATTGTTGGTTTAGCTTTTTTGTATTCCGCTATAGGCAACTCCTTAAAATAATCAGGCAATGATTCTATTGCCAGACTTTGGCATGGTAGTGCCAGTGACTTGGCTGTACGTACCGATTCTAAAATAAACTGCTCGGCATTTCCGTCTGCCCCGGATATTTTCGGTAAAACAGTCATTGAACCTTCCTCCATGGTTGTAATTTCTTTTGTCCATTGAAGGCAAACGTCAACCTTTGGTCCTTGTAGGCCGAGTTTTTCCGCAACCCATTCTTCCATTATTGTCCCATTGGCGCCATCGTCCAAAAAGGCCAATGTTTTTAGTTTCTTGCCATTTGATCCGTACAAATTAACAGCTACGATTCGGTATTGAACTTCGCTATTCCCGTCAGGGGGTAGGCTAATTTTCATCATGGTTGAAAATACTTCATTATTAATCATCGATATTTTTGGCTGATTTACGATCGTTTCAGTTCTGTGCAAAAGATGGTGATGTGAGAAGCAGCGTCGAAAATTATGAGGCTGAATACACTTCCTGCACCAGCGATGATTTCTAATAAATTTCCATCTCTTGGTGCAATTCATTGCTAGAAATTTAGCGCACTTTACCAGTGGGTATTTCACCTGACATATTACACACATACTCTTGTCATTTGTCATCGTTTTGACTTGATGAGCCGCTTGATGAATCGATGGGTATACGATTTATTACCCGATTTGTTTACCGACTTCTTCTCATTAGGTATGAATTGTGACAGGCGCATCAGATTAACCACATTGGAGTACCCACATTGTTGGGTTGAGAAAACATAGCTCGATATGAATTTTAGGACGAAAAAATCGATATGAATTTTAGGATTAAAATTTAAAATTTAAAATTTAAAATTTAAAATTTAAAATTTAAAATTTAAAATTTAAAATTTAAAATTTAAAATTTAAAATTTAAAATTTAAAATTTAAAATTTAAAATTTAAAATTTAAAATTTAAAATTTAAAATTTAAAATTTAAAATTTAAAATTTAAAATTTAAAATTTAAAATTTAAAATTTAAAATTTAAAATTTAAAATTTAAAATTTAAAATTTAAAATTTAAAATTTAAAATTTAAAATTTAAAATTTAAAATTTAAAATTTAAAATTTAAAATTTAAAATTTAAAATTTAAAATTTAAAATTTAAAATTTAAAATTTAAAATTTAAAATTTAAAATTTAAAATTTAAAATTTAAAATTTAAAATTTAAAATTTAAAATTTAAAATTTAAAATTTAAAATTTAAAATTTAAAATTTAAAATTTAAAATTTAAAATTTAAAATTTAAAATTTAAAATTTAAAATTTAAAATTTAAAATTTAAAATTTAAAATTTAAAATTTAAAATTTAAAATTTAAAATTTAAAATTTAAAATTTAAAATTTAAAATTTAAAATTTAAAATTTAAAATTTAAAATTTAAAATTTAAAATTTAAAATTTAAAATTTAAAATTTAAAATTTAAAATTTAAAATTTAAAATTTAAAATTTAAAATTTAAAATTTAAAATTTAAAATTTAAAATTTAAAATTTAAAATTTAAAATTTAAAATTTAAAATTTAAAATTTAAAATTTAAAATTTAAAATTTAAAATTTAAAATTTAAAATTTAAAATTTAAAATTTAAAATTTAAAATTTAAAATTTAAAATTTAAAATTTAAAATTTAAAATTTAAAATTTAAAATTTAAAATTTAAAATTTAAAATTTAAAATTTAAAATTTAAAATTTAAAATTTAAAATTTAAAATTTAAAATTTAAAATTTAAAATTTAAAATTTAAAATTTAAAATTTAAAATTTAAAATTTAAAATTTAAAATTTAAAATTTAAAATTTAAAATTTAAAATTTAAAATTTAAAAGTTAGATCAAAGCCGAACTATAGCTTCAAAAAACAGAAGAATCAGCCGGAAGTGGCTTATATTGGTGGACAAATTTCAATCGAATAAATTTAAACACCGCTCAACGGAGCTACAGGGAGAGATGGAAAATTTTAAACAAATACATTTTGTATATTTCCGAAAAATATATGTATCACGATAATTACGAGCTCAACGAGAATAAAATGTTAAACAACATACCGATAAATAAAATCGCTCGGTTGTCCGAAGTGGAATGAAATATTAAGCCTTCTCAAATGGGAAGTTTCCAATAACAAATATTTCCAATTTTATTTTTTTGTATTCTCCAGGTGGTTCTCACCTATAGACGTACTCATTTATGTATGTATATTATCCGAGTAATATATTTAATATTTCTAATTGAAAACCGTTGATAAGAGTTGATAATATGCCTAATGTATGTTATGTAACATGAAATAAAGGGTTAACAAAATATTTGGTTTTTCGAATTCAATTGTTGTTGTTTGATAGGTTTCCGATTACAATATGAATTTTTTTTTGTAAAAATATTTATCGATTTGGCTTTATTTTCAATCAAGTTGTTGAAATCGTTTCATTTTTCCCATTATATCTGGGGGATGAATTGTTATTTTTTTAGCGTTAGCAAATAAACGTTTTAATTTACAATAGGATTGAAATACAATTAACAACAAAATGTACGATTTTTTTGTGATAGATATTACCATTCAATTTATAATGTTCCATGTTTGAAACAATGTCACCGCTCTTGATGGTTTTGAACGTCCTTATCAATTTATACTCTAGCTAGAAGTTATATTATTATGATTATTGCAGTGTGGAACAAATACTTTTAAAAAAATTGAATTTTAAAATATTTTACCGTCAAATATATGATGTCGTAAACTCATACTCATCTATAAACGAACCATGAGCTACATATGTACCTTTAAAGGTAAAAAAGTGAAAATCAAATTGTTTTTTATCCGAGCTTCAGGTGAATAAACCATAAGATAGACAACAATTTAGGTTATTGTAGGTTTCAACGGAAATTTTATATATTATTGGAAACACTTGTCTCATGACGTCGTTTATTATTTTATCACTTAGTTATCCTCATCATATCTATTTACAGCTGACTGAATCGCAAAATTAATTTTTAATTGATTAAATGTAAAAAATTCCAGTTTAACTGCAATTTAAGTAAATTAAGCATTGGATTCGTTTGGATACAAAGAGTTATTCTCTTGGAGTTTGAACCCAAAAGTATATTTTTATTCGATTTAACTGAAAATGCATAAAATCGTAATTCAGCACGAACTTTTAAAAGTTTTTTGGCCAAAGATTTGGAATTTAACTGATATATTATACATAATCAAAAATTCATCTTTCGAAGTAAAATACGCTTATTACAAACACATACATACTATATTTTACTATATGTATTTCCAGAAAGATTGTTCAATTTTTTATTGAATTCGGAAAAATGTGTCTTTGAACAACAAAGTAGAAATAATACTTTTTTTCACCACACCATAGTCGATTGCGTGTTAAATTTTGCTTTAGAATTTTTTAATTGTTTTTACTACTCAAGAGAAAGTTATAAGAAATATTTGTTTGTGCCAAACGGATCTAACCGTGGTACCGTTTAGATGCCAGTTTTTGGAAAGTGCTGTCACTTTAAAAAACTGTAAATGAATTTAACTACGCCGTAGAATATATTGTCCCTTGATAAAAGTTCTATATGTTAAGGAGCTTTGTCCTGTAGCAGAAAAAAAATTAAACAATTTTAAGGATCATTGACTGCTAATATAGCGGTATCTACGAATATCTATTCCAACGTTATTCGTTTCAATAAAATTTAAATAAATTTACTAATATTACAAGTTTTTAAACAAAACAAAAACAAAATCAAAAACCAAAATATTCAACTTTATTTTACTTTATTTAATAACAAATAGTTAAAATACTTTCTTTAAAATTTGTAATAATTAATTTTTACTTTTTGGAAGACCGGTTTCGGATTTCATCCTTCTTCAGTCCCAATTTTAACTACTAGGTAGTTAAAATTGGGACTGAAGAAGAATGAAATCCGAAACCGGTCTTCCAAAAAGCAAAACCGAAACCGGTCTTCCAAAAAGTAAAAATTAATTATTACAAATTTTAAAGAAAGTATTTTAACTATTTGTTATTAAATAAAGTAAAATAAAGTTGAATATTTTGGTTTTTGATTTTGTTTTTGTTTTGTTTAGAAACTTGTAATATATATTGTAATAAAAGCCACAGCAACAACAAAAAATATGAATTCATTTAATTTTTATTGTGAAATTTACTAAGGTTCAGAAATCTTAAAGTAGTGGACGTTGAGGTTTAGGCTTTTATAAAACTGCTCTGAATCAATTTTGTAATTTTTTTATTTACTTATTTCAATAATGCCAATAAACAGAGGTAAACTCCAACCATATGACGAAGCTAATCATGAAGTTACCTCAGATCAACCACCAGAGGTCCTCACAGGTGCCCATATTACCAAAGGAACATCTCAACATCTATTTACTTGCAAGGTTACTTAAAGCACTTAAAAAGCGTCGAGCTTACATTAAAGGGCAAATAACACGCCTTACAAACTACGTCGACAATGAGTTAGATGACAACACAACCCCCGAAGATTTTAAAGCAAGATTAGCGAACGTGGATCGCCTACGAACTCAAATGATGGATGTTGGAGACCGTATAATGGAAATGGATGAAGATGAAGAATTGGATGCTACTTTAGAGGACAATTACTACAAGGTGGTAGGATTAAACATAGGACTTAGAAACAAGGTTAGTGGAAACGTTAAATTAAGTGATTCAATGAATGATACACATAGTGCAAGTAGTTGAGCTGAGGTAAGACTACGAAAAATTACCATTCCTATTTTTTATGGTGATTATACTGAGTGGCAGTCGTTTTATGACCTATTCTATTCCACTATTCATGATAATGCTAATTTAACACCATCACAAAACTTACAATACCTGAAGGGCGCATTAAAGGGTGAAGCTGCAGGGTTGTTAAAACATCTCAGCATCACGGATGCCATTGGTTAATTTATTTACTAACCTGTAAATTGGATGACAAAACTAATAGTCTATGGGCCAAGACATCAAGTGAATTTGAGTTCCCTACTTTGCAACAATTCTTTGAATTCTTAGGTAAGAGAATCGATGCCTTAGAGTCATTGAGAATGACGGTTAAACGACCGAATCCACAACCTTGCACGCATAAGTTTAATACAGTGAAAAGTCATTTTAGTTCCTCACCTAATACATGTCCACTATGGCCTGAAGATTGTCATCGGTTATTTGAGTGCAGCAAATTGAAACAGATGTCCAAAGAAAAGATCAAAGTGGTGTAGACCAAAGAAAAAATTTTATGAAAAAATCTAATAGGTGTTTCAATTGCTTTAACGACAATCATAACGTCTATCAGTGTCAGTCGAAGTTTATATGCAGATTATGTAGCAGGAAATACCATAGCATGTTGCACGAAGATGCTCCAGATACTAAGTGTCAGAACAGCTCCTGTTTTGCCAGTTTCTCAATTAGATGATGATAATGTTACATCAGCATACACAAATTGTTACAACGTATCGGGAATGGGAGCAGCGGTGCTATCTACGGCATTAGTAAAGGTTTTAGATGGACACAATATCAATCAAAAACGCCGTGTATTGCTAGAATCTGGTACACAAAGATCATTTATTACTGAAAGCTGTATGCATAAACTAATGCTGGATCGACGAAATGCGAAAATTTTAGTATCTGGAATTGGAGATTCCAAATCAGGCTACACAAGGGGAATCGTTTCTCTAACCGTCACTCCTAGAAGTAACCAAACACCGTGTCTCCAAATTGAGGCATTAATATTACCGAAGCTGACGAGCAAACAACCACCAACTACATTCGCACCGTTACATATGTCTCCTTTTGATAAATTTGAGCTAGCTGATCCAAATTTCTACCAGACAGCAGAAATTGATATACTGATTGGATCAGATTATTTCTTCGAGTTGTTGGAGAATGAAAAAGTATGAGGAGATGAGATAAGATCCACTGTGCAGAAAACCATATTCGGGTGGGTAATTGCTGGTAAATTTGAAAACAATAATCCAATTCGTTCGTTTACCACTACCATCAGTCCACTGGAAGATAATTTAAATAAATTACTTCAACGATTTTGGGACATTGAATACATTAAAGCGACAACCAAAACCATCTATTCTGAGGAGAAACAGTTTTGTGAGTCTCACTTCAAAGAGACCAAGCAGGAGGATCAAACAGGTCTCATAATAGTACGATTGCCATTCAAAAACTCACCTACGATTTTAGGAGGCTCTCTTGATGTAGCAATACAAAGAATGCGTTCGATGGAAAGAAAATTCTCGAAGAACGAGGAATTTGCCAGTATATACAAGGAGTTTATGAATGAATACCGAACACTGGAGCAGATGAAAGAAATTACCTTGGCTGAGCAAGGGTTTCTTGTTTATTACCTTCCACACCACGGAATAATCAAGCCCTCAAGTACCGCTACCAAACTAAGAGTGGTGTTTGACGGTTCCGCTAAAACAGCAAAGGGAACGCCTTTAAATGATTGCTTAGCGGTAGGACCCACGTTGCAGCCTAATCTTTATGATATTTTGTCTCGTTTTAGAGAATTTAAAGTAGTATTTACTTCTAATGTGGAAAAGATGTTCCGTCAGGTACTTGTAGCAAAGGAAGACACAAGGTACCAAAGAATCATATGGCGAGATAGTCCGAACCTACCTTTCAAACATTTCGAGTTACAGATGGTGACCTACGGCACATCTAGTGCTCCATTTCTTGCAATGAGAGCTCTTATGGAAGGAGCGTTGCGATACAAAGATCAATATCTAGAAGTAGTCGAGCATATCATAAAAGATATTTATGTAGATGACCTGATGTCAGGAGCAGATACGATTAGAGAAGCAATACAATTAAAAAATGTAATAACTTTAATCTTATCAAGTGCCGGTTTCCACTTAAGAAAGTCGGTATCAAATGATGACCAGATTTTGATGGACACAGCAGAAGCTGGACAAGACCAAAATCTGATCGAAATAGAGAAAACAACGTCACTTAAAGTATTAGGGCTTCATTGGGATCCACGAGGAGATTGCTTTCACTTTCGAGTAAGACTATTTCCACAGCCAAATCTTACTAAGAGAGGAATATTGTCGGAAGCTAGCCGGTTGTTCGATCCATTAGATTTATTGGCATCAGTCATAATTCAAATAAAGGTATTTTTCCAGAATTTATGGATTGAAAATTTAAACTGCGATGACCAATTGCCGGCCAAACTATCAGAAGAGTGGATTACATTAAGAAATAATTTGTTACATGTGAAGGATATAAAAATTCAACGCTATATACAAACAAATAGTAGTGACACCCTGGAACTTCATGGATTCTCCGACGCAAGTAAAGAAGCTTATTCAGCAGTTGTTTATGGTCGAATAACAAAATCTTCGGGAGAAAATTTTACCGTATTATTATTATCTAAGGCAAGAGTGTCACCCGTTAAACAACTTTCAATCCCACGTCTTGAGCTATGTGGCGCTTTATTATTAAAAAACCTCCTGATGACAGTTAAGGGTTCTATGAGAAGTAAGATGGGGAAAAACTATGCCTGAACTGACTCTACCATCGTGTTAGATTGGTTATCTGCACATCCAAAATATTGGAATACGTTTATCGGAAACCGAACTTCCGAAATTCTTACGGACATGAGCCGAGACCAATGGAATCATGTTAAGTCTGAAGAGAATCCTGCAGATTGTGTATCGAAGGGGATGGAAGCCGCAAGGTTATGCCATTTCAAGTTATGGTGGGACGGTCCGGACTGGCTAAAAAATTCTGAAGACTGGCCTCAACAGTATAAAAATAGTAATGCTACAACTGAAGAGAGGAAGACGCAGCCTGTGGAAAGGAAAGTTGAATTGTTACAAGCTGAAATCCACGAACCTGGTGTTCTGAAAAAATTATCCAACTGCTTTCCAGTTTTGATAAAATGATACGCGTTTTAGCTTATGTTTTTCGCTTTAGTCAACATAAAACCAAGAAGAAAACTACTTACTTACGGACTGATAAATTACTAGCCGCAAAAAGGCGAGGATATTGAAGAGCATCCAAGAAAAACATTTTGCAGCAGAACTTCAACAACTTTCGACAAACAAAAATTTGCATAAGTCTAGTAATCTCAAAATTCTACAACCGTTCATCAATAAATTTGGACTTTTGCGAGTAGGAGGACGATTATCAAATGCGTTAATAAATTATGAAGTGAAATACCCTATAATTTTACCAGCCAAGGATCACCTTATCGAAGTCATCATCAAAGAAAACCACATTCGACATCTCCATTCGTGACCAATTTTAATGATGGCCATACTCAGGCAAAAATATTGGATACTGGGTTGCAGAAATGGTTGTATTCAATGTACCAAATATAAAACCAAACCGATGAATCAAATTATGGGTGACCTGCCTGAGGCTCGAATCGATCTAATACGACCATTTCTCAAAGTAGGAGTCAATTATGCAGGACCGTTTTTAACTCACTTAACCAGAGGACGAGGACAAAAAACATACAAATCTTATGCTTGTCTATTTGTATGTCTCAGCACCAAGGCGGTATCTGTAAAGAAATACACAGCGATAACGGATCGAATTTTATTGGAGCGAAAAACCAAATAAAACAATTCTACCAATTAATCATAAAAAATACTAATTATATTTCTGATTTCTTTACTAGAGACCGCATAAGTTTTCATTTCATACCTCCAAGGTCACCACATTTTGGCGGTCTGTTGAAAGCCGCGATTAAATCCACCAAATTTCATTTGAAAAAGTCAATAGGTGGACATATACTCACCTTAGAAGAGATGACGACGTTACTTGCTGAAATCGAGGCAATTTTAAATTCACGTCCACTTTGTGTGTTATCTAATAAAGATTTGGATTACTAACACCAGCACACTTCCTTATTGGCCGTCCAACAACACAAATCTCGGCTGAAGACTTCCACGAAACTAAAATATCAAGATTATCCAGATGGCAGATGATTCAAAAAATAAATCAGCAATTCTGGAAGAGATGGAGTCTAGAATATTTAACTAACCTTCAACAAAGGAATAAATGGAATCAGGACCAACCAAATTATAACGTAGACAGTATAGTTGTAATGAAGGAAGACAACTTACCCCCCCCCCCCCCCTCCCAAATGTTTTTTGGGAAGAGTCGTACAATTGCATCCAGGTCCAGACAAAAGGGTCAGAGTTGTTACCTTAAAAACAGTAATGGGACTTATTAAACGACCAATACACAAATTATGTCTACTACCAACAAATTGAATCATCCGATTCATGGAGGCCGGGATGTTAAGAAGCGAGATGATTATTATTATTTACTGGAGGGCCATGTGGGCGATAAGCCACCTCGCACCGCGACCTAAAAGATCTATTGTGCTGGACCCTACTTAATTATCCGTCCAGTCAATATTCAGGCTCTTAATGAATTTGATAATACTACTGGCCGGTACAAGATACATACTATCCGGGCTCATTGTTCTCCCTCCTAGATGTTGCAGTCTTTGCTGGAAAATGGCTGGGCAATGGCACAGAACATGTTCCGCTGATTCCACTTCCAGATCGCAGAAGCGGCATCCATCTGTCGTATTTAGGCCCATCTTCTGAAGGTGATACCTTAAGGGAACATGACCTGTGAGGAAGCCAGTAAGCAGCCTCAACTCAGGTTTCCTAAGTTTAAAACACTCCTTAACCCTGACCGACGAAGGTGATATCAATTTCTTCGCCTGTCGTAAACCTGGAATTCTGCGCCAGTAAGGTGTCCCTTAGTGACACCGCAGAAGGGTTCTGGTCCAATAAATGGAGAGGCAGAACCCTGACGGGCGAGGCCATCAGCTGCCTCGTTTCCTTCGATTCCAGTATGACCTGGCACCCACATAAGTGTTACCTTATTTGAGCCTGCCAGATGTTTAATAACCTTCAGACAATCCCATACCAGCCTTGACTCAAAGGTACAAGACCTAAGAGCTTTTAAGGCCGATTGGCTGTCTGATACAATATAAATCTTTGCATCGTTTAGGCCTTTTGCTATGCCTATCCTAGCGCAAAGTTCTATAGCATGTACTTCTGCTTGAAAAACGGTAGCATTGGTACCCAAGGACTTCGAGAGGGTAGTGCCACTCCCGTGTATTCCTATCCCCGCCCCATCTTCCGTTTTTGATCCATCTGTAAACCATACCATGGACCCTAGCTCAAATGATGGTCCACCTGCCCTCCACACATCCCGGTCAGGTAACCTAACACAGAATGGTTTGTGGAAGTCCAGTTTAGCTGGCATACAGTCGGAAGGCATTCCTATGGTAGGGTCTGTCTGAAATTCCTTAAGGATTTCCAGATGACCCACCATATTGCCTGGTTTGATATTTCCTTCCGCCTGCATTTTCAGAGCCATACTTGCAGCATCCTTTTTAATATGCAGGTGTAACGGTGTCAGTCCTAGAAGTGTCTCCACCCCCGCAGTTGGACATGACTTCATTGAGCCCGTAACACCGATGCAGGCTACACGCTGAACCTTATTCAATAAGGTTTGCGTTGTCTTCTGCTCAGTTTTAGGCCACCATACAACCGATGCGTAGGTGACCATAGGCCAAATAATTGTAAGAAATGACCAGTAGATCATTTTTGGTTGTAGTCCCCAAGTACGCCCATAGAGTCTTTAGAGCTGGGTGTGAAAATTTTCCCAGAGAGACTCCAGATCCTACTGTGAGGCGCATAGGCCACCTCACTTGAGGGATCATGCGAGTCCTCTTGGGCTCCTACCACTACTGAATCCGAAAAGTGGGTCTCTAACAGTACCTCTAAGGTTTCCTTCCGGTTTTCAGTGAACCCCCCATCTTGCTTCTGGAGAAGTCCTAAACCATTTGAATGATCCCTGGAAAGGACTTTCTGGAGACGAGCTGCAGAGGGCAATTCATGATTCCCTCACAGAAATTCTTCCAGGTAGCCCTTTTGGATCTCCTTAGTTCGAGATTATATTCCGTCAAGGCCACCTTACACTCGCCCCATTCACCGGTGCGTTTAGCCTTGTTGAATAATCTTCTCGATTTTTTCCTCAGTTTACCCAGCGTCCCGTTCCACCAAGGGACCATCTTTGTGGACTCTCTTCGCTTAACTGGGCAGCTGTTCTCGTAAGCCAAGTGTATAGAATTATGCAACTGGTTTGAACAGATCTCCTAACCCTCTGGAGACTCTATGTTCCCCACAACCGAGGGCATTTCTGATTCGAGTGAGACTCTATAAGAGTCCCAGTCGGTCAGTTTTGGAATTCTGATTTCCTGCCGCTGCATGGTCCCAGCAGCCAAATCGAATCTGATGTGAAGCGAGATGATACAATCAGGTAAAACTAAATAAAATACAAATCAGTATACATGTTACTTACCTGTGAATGTACAATCAGATTCGAATTTGAATTTCCAATTGAATCGCCTGCTGTACATGATTACCATATTAAATGAATTCCAAGATTACCATTGTTATTGTATTAACTTACCATTTTGTATTTGTTTATTATTGTGTTGACAGTTGAGCGTATAATGCAAAGATTCTCAAACTTCTCAAACTTTAGTACTTACCATTTTTGTAATTTAAGTCATAGATTCGGAAGCGCTCATTTTTTAGACAAGTTAATTATAAAAACATTTTGTAATAGGTAATAGTACATACATACCCATTTTTTATGAAAAATAAAATTTCAATTTTTGCTTATTCAATATGAAATCAACCATTTTGCGATTAACAATAAATTTTAAGGTACTTATATATCAAAAGTATTTTATTAATTCCCTAAATACCTACAACGTTGGATTTTATACATTAAGTGGCCAATCCACATTCCAATTGGAAGTGTTAATAGTGTAATTAGAATCGAATTATTGCACCATACATAAGCGTGTTCTGTTAATTCAATTTTTGGATTGTGGTACCTGTGTTACAGAACATTGGCATCGAGACTATTTCATACCAAAAAGGAAAAGGTACATGTTAGTGGTCAACACAAAGCTTTGAAGCATTTTAAATTCCAATCTCAATTCCAAAAAACCTGCAACTTGTTACATCTCTAATTATAAGTAACTCAATCCAACACTTCAAAAACTGTTTCAAAAGTTTAAGAAAATCTATGAAGAATCAATTGATTTGCTGAACGAATTAAAAGGTTGAAGAAGGGCAAAAAAGTCAAAATAAATAATAAAAATGTTATCACGTCTTAAAAAAAAAACGAAAAACTTTTTATTCAAGTGTAATTTAATGCTCATTAGATATTATTTTTATTCGAACGAAAATTCGCTTCCAACCGACAAAATTATCCTACTAAAAAAAAAAATTTTACATTTGAATATTATTGATATTTTGCAATAAACGATTTACAATTTATAGGTGAAAAAGCTCTAAAATACAATTTTACGGAATTTTGTTTTTATCTACGAGTATTTCGTTTTTTTTGTTTTTTGTTAACGTTACAGTAAACTTTTTGCAAAACACAACCGATAATCTTCAATCGAGACGGAAGTAATTTTTTTTGTGGCATATAAAATTGATGGAATATGTTTTATGATAATGTGTATGTATTGCAAAACCAATTTACCTGGCGATGTTCAATATATGTATATACATTATTTTGGTTCAGATTCAATGATAAAAACAACAACATAATTACATATTTTTGTTTCACGAAATCTCTAAGACATGCAATATTTCTCATGCTGTAATGCATGAGGTAGACCGTGTTGAATGAAAATTGAAAATGTATATACACATATGTAGCTACAGAAGAGTTAGTTATCATTTTTCTTCTGAACTGAAAATACAAAAGTTTTTCGAAAGCAAAACGGTAATAGTAGATAGAATGGAAAAATGATAATAATAAATATATTCTTACCATTACTATTACTATTTTTTGTTTCACTATATTATAGTCTTGGAAAAGAATTTCCATTTTTCTTCTGGATTTTCTATTACTCTTCGGGTTACCGTTGAAAAATTATTTATTTATATATAATATATAAATAGTATAAAGCTGCATTGTTGTTGCTTGCTTTCTCGCAACACCTCAACTATGTCATAAAGTAATTTAAATGCAATGGTTTTATCACAATATATCTCTATTTATAAATTTTCTTTTGTTTGTCGGTTCGCTTTGTATCCAATTTTTTATTATTTAGTTTTATTCGTGCCAGCAACTCTATGTTGAGCTGGATTATGATTTTATATGATTTTGTCCAGCGCAATGAATTCATTTTCATCCAGTCGTTGCAAACAATTTGTAAATGCATTAGCAAAATAAAATTAAACTTGACATTTTTTAAAGTAAACCATATACATAAATATATCTTAAGGTAATTTATACGAGATAACAATAGCTGATCTCCTAATTTAGAGTCACCATAAAAGAAAAAATGTAAATTTCTTATCGAAAAATCCATTAGATTTTAATATCTCATCAAAGTCACAGATATAATGACTTTGACCTTATTCACACACACGGAGACACAGTAGGACAAAATTCTTACAGATAAACTTACGAAGTGCCATAAAATAAATAAATAAATTTATATAGATTTTCAATGCTGCTGATGCTGCTGCGCTACAAGAAAAGGTGATGTACAATTCCTTAGCTGCTATATACATACATACAATATATCTTCATACCATAAAAAAAAAACCATAACCAAATCGAAATTTCCAATAAAAACCCAAAATTTAAATTAGTTTTTCACCAACCAACACACAAACACACAGAAGAAAACCAGAAATCAAAATCTTTTGCTGATAACAAAACCACAAGAAGACCAAATATAACACAAAATACGAAAAAAAAAAATCGATTTAAATTTGAATACCAAACAAATAAACATTAATAAAGTTGCAACAACAAAAAAGTGCTAATATTTAACACTTGTGATTTAACCAAACTTTAAAATTCTTGGGGATTTTATGTACATTTTTGTTTTTGTACAAGCAAAACCTCAATCTTCATTGACTATGAATATCTCTTGAAACTACTGTTCGCTCCTAAATTATGTATTTTGGTTTTATTTCTCTGCAATGAATTTTCTGGTTCCCAAATATACCATTGTAATAGAAGGAATTTTTATATTTTGTAGACGCCGTCTACGGGCTCCGTGTAGATGAATGTAAAATTCTCAAACAAAAATATTTCTCGCGAAAAAAAATTGGTTGGTTGGTAAGTAAACGTAAATGTAAATAAATAAACTAAAAAAAAAAATAGAAAAAAATTTAACAATGGTGTGAAACATTGAATAAGAACAGTAGTTCAATCAAAATTTACACAGAGATCGAAGGTTCGGTTGATGTTTCCAGATTACTTTTACTTTATGTTTTTTGGAGCGTAATTTATGAGAAAATAGGTTTTGGAACCCCTATAAATGGGCTACCCCTAAAAAAGCAAAAAACACCTCGTTTCCAAAATTAATTTGAACACATTTTATTCAAAAATTGTGTAAGTTTACTACTATTTAATTATTTACTACTATTTAATTTAAACTGTTTCTATTTTTTTCCGTTTTGCCTTAAGGGCATTTCTATTAGTTACTATTTGTAAGAATAATGAGCAAAACTAACTTTAAAAAAGTAATATCCACCATTTTAAGCTGAACATTATTTCCGAAGAGGATGAAAATTTAAATAAAAATGTTGTTTATTTATTTTATTTTATTTATTTTATTTTATTTATTTTATTGGGCACTTTTGAATTTACATAGTTTTTGGCACACTCTATTTTGAGCATCAGCTCATTCGTAATAGAGTGCACCAAAAAAAGCTGGAACACAAAAAAAAAAAAATACAGCAACACTTTCACCAGTAGCAGCGCTAATTCCTAGCCTCACTTGAGTCTTTGCTTGAAACAAGTATACACATCAGCTTCTTTTGGCTTCACTCGATCATTACCCTTGACCCTCAAACTTTACCGAACTTATAAGAAAATGAATTTAGAACGATTTCTTCATCTTACTCCACCTTTTCTGTTAGTTTTCGGGATAATATCTGCATGGCTCCAGCGTTGACGTAAATTTTGATTTGCGACAAAAAAAAAAAAAAATTTAAAAAAAAAAAAATGATTTTCAGAAAAAAACACGTCCACTGGCGTGAAAGTCAAGGCCTACTCGCCTTGTTGTGGTTTAAGTGATCCGGGTAAATGAACAACTACATTTGCCACCAGCACAGTTCCAGGTGAAATTGTTGAAATGGTTTGTTTATTTATAGAAACGACCTTTGAGCTCATGGAAACTCCGTATGTCACAATCCTTTTATACATTCTGCCTTGTCTTGTACTCCGCAGCAACCGTTTCGCTATTTTTAAAGTTAAGGATTCAATTTACGTGGGGCCACTGAAAGTTTAAAGTGATTTAAATGTAACACTCCTTTGGGAGCCTCTTGGGCTAGCTCTGCCTCTTGTACCCTATAGCGATGAGTTTGGGCTGGTTCGAATATTCATGGGATATTCTTTTTTGCTGTTTAGCTTTTTGCAGCCCCTCAACTTCACAAATTTTTAGGTTTACTTTTTGAAAGATAAGGGTCTAATTTATAAGGTTTAGTTACGATTTCATGAAAAATTCGGCCGTTCAGTTTTATTTACTTTAAAAACCTTTTTGGAAGTTTTTGTAACCTACATTTTGCTTGAGAAATTTTAACAAATCCCCAAAATCTTCTGAGTTGTTAAATACTGTAGGAGGTACGTCAACACTACCAAAAAATCCTTCTTAAAAGTGAGGATGTCAAGATTGTTACATTTTTAGTAAATACTACTAAAAATTTACACATTTAAATGGAACACTAAAGTTATGGTAACTTTGTTAAATTTGCATTATAAAATAAATTTCTGCCCCTTTTAGCTTAAATATCAAACCCTCCAAAGGGCGTGAACTTTAAAAAGAACTTACATAAATTAAATTTTTTGCTTTGTTATACAAAGTATAAAGAAAGTATAAAAATACCTCGCGTTACGATCTAGATTGGTTCTGGGAAAGTTGGCTGTAAACGGAAATGCAAATGACTTATAACGAAACATTACTCTCCATACAAATTCCATAGAATCCGTTTCAAATTTTTAGAAATATTCAAGAAAAATCATTTTTAATGCCCAAACGACCCAAAGTGACGTTTGGAAGCCCCTAAGTTGAAAAAACAGAACAAAAAAATATCCGTCCGTCTGTCTGGATGTCTGTCTGAAACCATGAGATCTCGAGAACGGCTTCTCACGTGGTGATATTATTATTTCGTTGACGAATTTTTTATATACCTTCGCTTGAGGATTGAGTTGGGCGTTGAGTTTGCGGTTTAGTTGAGCGTTTAGTTGGGTTCCATTTGCGGGTTGAATTTGGGTTGAGTTAGAGTTGAGTTGGGGTTGGATTAGGGTTTACTGGACAGTTGAACAATTGTCCTTAAATACTGGTTTGAGGATTAGGTTAGGCATTGCGATTGCGTTTTTGAGTTGGGTTCCATTTGCGAGTTAAGTAGAATTTTGAGGTGAGTTCGGGTTAGGTTAGGGTTTAGTGAGCAGTTTAGCTCGGGATTTGTACGGAGGTTTTTTTTAAAACCAAGTTGATTTTAGAGTTGAGTTTGGCGTTGATTTAAGTTGGGGTTGGACTAATACTGAGTTGGGATTATCTTGGAGTTGAGTTGGAATTGAGTTGAGTAGGAGTTAACGGTTAGTCTAGGAATTTATTTTTGGTTGTGTTGAGGGTTGAGTTAAACGTTGATTTTAAGATTAGGTTGAGGGTTGGGTAGGGAGTCGAGTTAGAGGTTGAGTTAAGATTGAGTTGAGTTCATAGATATAAGCAGTTTGCGGTTCGTGCTTGCTTAGAAATTGAGTTTGTGGTCGAGTTGAAGATTAGTGAAGGATTCAGTTGAGTATTTATTTGGACAGAGAAATGGGTTTAATTGAAAGGTAGTTTGAGTTGAGTTCATGTAAGCATGCATTTTTTCGGATCCTGTTTGAATTGGACGTTGAGTAAGGCGTTGAATTTGAGGTCGAGTTGGGGTTGAATAGGGTTGAATTGAGGCTAAATTTTCATTCATTAAGCCGTTCTGCTGGGGATTTATTAAGAGGTTCAGTTATTATTTGAGTTGGAAGTTACCTTGTTTAGTTCTGAGTTGAGTTCATGTACGCATGTAGTTTTTCGGACTGTGTTGATTTGAGGAGTGGGGAGTTCAGTTCAGGTTGCGTTGAGGGTAGAGTTGTTGTCGACTAGAGTTGGGGTTGAGCGATAGGGTTCAGTTGTCAATTGTGGATTTATTTGGAATTGAGTTGCAGGTTGAGGTGGATACTAGATTAACTTGAGTTGATGTTTATTGGAAGCGCATGTAGCATTTGAATCGAGTTGATTTTGGTTTTGAGTTGGCTATTAAGTATGAAGTTGAGCAGAGGGTTGAGATTTGGTTCGAGCTAAGTTGAGTTGAAGTTGAATTGGGGTTAAATTAGTTTGCATTGGGGTTGAGTGAGGCATTCGCTTAGGGAATTATTTCAGGGTTGATTCATGGATGGAGTTAGGCGTTGTTTTGTAGATTAAGGATTGGAAAGAAGAGTTGAATTTTGACAGAGTTGATGGTTGGAATTGCGTTGCGATTAAAATGAAGGTTGAATTGTAAATTTGTTTGACGGCTGAACTCAAGAATAAATTAATGAGTTCAGGCAGGCATTGATTTGGCAAATGCAAAGTTGTTAATTGATGAGCATGTCACTCGATGTCTTGAGGGAGTATGTGTTGTTGCTACCCGTAATTGATAAAAGTTAGGAAGATGGGAGCATCTCGTCGGAAATATGGAGGTTGGTCTGATGATGGATAAGCAGGAGGAAGCGAAATGTGGCTCAAGGTTATTTATAATGATAAGTAATAGGGAGTTCTTAGTCTTTTTGGAGAAAACAAGGGGAGTGATTGACTTTGGTTTCGGGACAATCACTTGCGGAAGCGCGTACGGAAGGCCAACCTGGTAATGGTGGCAACCCGCCCAGGCCTGATATAGCTACCAACAGTCTAGTAGAAAAAGCTGAGCGTAGCCAGATTAGTGTGTTCAGTGACTTAGGCTAAGGGCTGATTCACTTGGAGGAGGAGGATGTGGCAGTCTGCCCAGGAGGGAGGGCAATGGCAAGATCCATATGAGTAGTATGGGGTGGCGATTCGGGTGAGGCCGGCGAACCTACAACTACCGGTGTTAATATTGGCCTTCGGTAGCAGAAAATATATAGAGGGAATTAAAAGAAAAATGGTTATGCCTAGGATAATTCAGATGAAACTTCACCATTCTCCTCAGACTAACAAGTTCGGATGAGGATGTGGTATTAATCCAGAAACCCTGGATTAACAATATTAACATCTGTGGCATCAGAACCAAGGGATACAAAGTTGATTCCTCTGGTAATTCTGGGAAGTCCAGATCTTGTGTTCTTGGGAAAAATAATTTAAATTTCTTCTCCTCCAGTCTGCCTGGACGTAGGCACTTGAAAATTCTGGTTAGTTCCAGCTTACATGGACCGGGAAGAGGAGGTTCCTCTGGATAACCTGGAGGAGCTGATCCAAGAAGCGGAACAAATGAAGATCAGTATGGTACTGCGAATTGATACTAACGCGCATGATACTGTCTGGGGAAGCACGGACATCAACGAAAGAGGTGAGTCACTTTTTCATTATTTGATGAATACTACACTTTCAGTGTGTAATATGGGGCCGGAACCCACATTTATTACTAGCAATAGGCAGGAGGTAAGGGGGAATTTTTCATATGTTTAAAAAATGGAGGGTGGATAAGGAACACTCCTTTTCTAACCTAAAGCTTCGATGTTCATCCTGCTATCCTGAACGCCTTAAGGAATCCTAAAAAAATCAACTGGATCAAATAAGGAGAATTAAAAGAGGAAGGTTTTTTGCCTTCGGGGGCCCCGGAGACCCCGATAACTGCAAAGGAACTAGAGAACATGGTGTATAGCATCACTAGCGCATGCAATAGGTCCTCTAGGGCGGCTTGCCCATTGGCCAAACTTAGGTGAAAGCAAAAATCAGTTTAGAGGTCCAGGGAATTGGGCACCTATCGTAAGGCTTGCGGGACCACCTTTAATAGAGCCAAAATACAAGGGAATCTAAGGTTTAGGACTCCTATAAGGAGGTACTAAGAATTTGTAAGAGACATTTAAGGAAGACACAAAAGAGGCCCTAGAAACTCTTCTGCGATAAAATAGAAGAGATCTCCGAAACCTCTCACATTAGGAAGATTCTTTACAAAAGCACAGTAGTGGTCGTGGATAGCTTTTAGTGAGAGTCCTTAGAGCTTCTTTTCGTGACTCACTTCCCAGGGAGCTTTGACGACCTGATAGTGCATACCAATCATCAGGAAACACTTTCTGTGTGCATAGATGATATCGTAAGAAGGAAACCATCTAAATCGGCTGCTGCGGATCATAGTATACCAGTGGAACTTCAAAACAGCTTAGCAATTGTTCTTGCTTATCTGGAAGCTATATTCAAAGGGGTATTTGAAGCTGGGATATATTACTGGACAGAGGTAATGTGGTCTATCCTCAGGAACAAAGACCTATAGATCTATAATCCTTTCTTTTGGAAAACTTGGAAAAGCTGTTAGACATTAAAGGGAAAATAGGACCCAGTAGGTGGGCAGAAACACAGCTCTGCATGTCTTGGTGCATACGATCGAGAAATCGATTAATTTGAAACAGTTCTGTTTGGTGGCCTTCCTGGATATAGAGTGCGCCTTTAATAATGGTGAAAGCAGAAGCAGTCAGATGGGGGTGATACATCGATATTTTTTGATTCTTTCCGCATCAATACTTCTTCCTTTTCCAATTATAACACAACCGTCTGTAAATTGCAGAACGATTTAATTTTGTGTATTGATCCGGTGTATCTCGTTGGTATATAGGTTGAAAAGAGCTGGCGATATTTTACTTCCTTGCGGAAGTTCAACATTGGCCACTCTCTCCAACCTATACGCACTTCTATTCAAAACAATTTTTCTTTCATACATACATACCTTCCGTGAAAATCCAAAATTCAAAAGAATTTCTTGTAATTTCCACGAAACCACATAATCATAGGCCCTCTCAATGTTCAAAAATACCGCAACTACCTCCATATTATCTTTTCTTACTTCTCGTACGAACTTTTTCACACACTACAGATAGCAGAGTGGTTCTTTCGAAATCCGAATGTTGTTTTAATAACAACAAATTATTTTCTTTCGTTTTTTAATCATTCCATTTAAAATTTTAACACAAACATTCCACATACATATGCCACGATAATTTGTTGCCACATTCGGATCTCTATCCCGTTTAGGAATTGCTGCTCTCTTTCCATTTATCTGGTATTTTTGAACTCATCCATACTTTGTTTAGTGTCTCAAGCAAATTCTGTTTTGCTGATTTATTCAACAACTGAATCATTTTATAACTTACACGGTTGGTTCCTGGATTGATAGATTTGGAGTTATCTTACACTCCAAGGAACTCATTCCATTCATATTATCTATTAATTCTTTCATTTTTATCCATTCTTTCAACTTCACTTTATATACACAAATCATTGCGGACAATTAATATCATTCTCAGAAATTTATCACCTTTTTCACGATTCTCACACACAATATTGCTTCCATTAGAATATTTCCCATTCACCCTATTAAACAAATTCTATACTTCCTTAGTTGTGGTTCTATGTGTCATTTGCGACATATATTCACACCAACTTTTCCGTTTCGCTCTCCGAATAGCCTTTTTCAACTTTCCATTCATTTTACCATTCATAATCCTATTAACACAACTCACAGAATTGAACCTTTTTATTCCGCCACCGATTCCCATTGATCTCTGTCATATCCACCATTTTAATACAATCCTTATTCACTCGTTCTATCTCACTGTCAAACTGACTTTGATTTATTTTATGTTCTCCGAGAATCTCTTTCAACTCCTTCACCCACCTCTTATTATTCAAAATTTCACGCTATTTTTTAAACACTCTGTTATCATTCGTGATCATTTTAATCATGAAATGATCCCCGCCCAAATTCTCCTCACATTCCAAGTGACCCGGCCGCAATGCATTGGCCGTAGCTCTCACATTAGCCATTCTAGTTGGCCTCCCATCATTCAAAATCACCAAATCCGAGTCACGCCACATTCTCGAGTGGGCATTCATATCACCACAAACAATCAAGTCACTTTTACCTCTCACCTACTCAAACAGGTTTTGAAAATCACTCAAAGCGTTTTTCCTTTCATCTTCATGACGTACTTGGGCTACATATACACACAATCAGAAATCACATAGGCCTACCGAAATATCATAGTGGCATGTTTGCCGATCGGTGAAAATCTCGAGATATTGATTTTCTTAGAATGTTAAGATAAAAATTGATCAGATTTTCAAATAATCTAGGATTAACAAGGTAAACCCCAATAACTTTTTAAACGGTTTATCATGATTATTGTAGACACGCAGGCCTACCGACGACTTGTGTGCCGATCGTTGCGCATATTACTATAGAAAAATATTTTTTATTAATTCGCCCGAATGTATACTTTTTAAAACACGATCATATGTAATTTTGTTGTTGTTGTTTATTGTTTTATTTTAGGATAAAGTTGAGTCGCATACTTTTGCCGTATTTTTTCTTAAACTGTCCATTTTCCTGATTCCTCAACCTTCTTAACAAAGCTATATATATCTTTTACTGGGCAGAATTGCCCTATCAATTCTGGTTAGCTCTAACTTTCACAATTTATTTTTCTTTACTGTTAAATTAATTTTTAATTTCGCAATTCGCTTTATACTCCACGGAGGTTGACAATCGAATGCTGTTGATGAATTTATGATGAAAAGTGTGGTTTTTTCCTCGTTTCTAATTCCTCCATAAAGTTTTCGTTTTTTTAGACTACGACTTTTTATAATTTAGGTTGCTTTGCTAATAGCCATAAAAGAAAGCTTCTATGCTCTAAATGTTGCTATCACAAGGTTTTTGGTCGAAGAGGCACAAACCACACCATTTTCTATTTTACTATACATATTCTCACTTACATGCTTAATTGAAATTGCGATATATGAAAATAAAATGAAAAATTGAAGCTATCTAAAAGTTGATGATTATAATAAAATGTGACCCGTAAACAATGAATAGTAAAATCACAGTATAGAAGAAAAACACAATACTGATTGCCAATTCGTTCGCTTAAAAAGCTGATGGTAAAATTCGTATTATTGAAAAACCTGAATTTCTTTAAGCATGCACGTGTTCTTCATTTTTTACTAAAGTGTTTTTTTTTCGGAGAGACGATCGAATCATCGGGATGGAAAAGGCTCCGTTCCTTATAAAAGGTTATTTGTTATTAAATATTATCAGTCATTTTGTCGTGTGTTCACGTAATAATAATTGGACGTCATCATATCTATCGATCCTTCGTCATATTACATGATTGGATATATCCAGTTTTAAGTTAAATACATCGCTTCACGTGTGGTTATCCCGCCGAAATTTCTATAAAACCTCCATTGTTACAACTGCGCATACATTCAGCTATACCATTCTAGAAATTTTTATAGAGCCTTCGTTGTTGTGACTATGTGGAGACATTACTTCTGAGCCTCCGTTGTTGTCAGTGAGTGGACATCCAGTCAAGGTTTACCAACCACGTTATTCCTGCGCAGATATACAGTATTGATCTGGAAAAACCACTATCATTCGTGTTGTATCAAAAGACTGAGTTCGAACAGGTTCAGTGTTTTCACATCACATAATTGAGACTGAGGTCACGGAATTTCTACTCTACATCGCCATTGAACTGCATTCCAGTAACACATTGAAGTTTTATAAACCGGAAAATAATTCAGGATCCTGTTTTTCTGATTTCTGTTTGTTTTTCAGTTCTGTGAAGTTCTGGTGTAAATTGGGTTACGAGACACGTTGACCATTCCATTTGAAATTTAAAGCATATTCTACCAGATTTATTAGTCAAAATTACATTTTGGTGTTCCAATCGGTCATTAAGTGATTAGTAAAAATTTCAGTACGATTTTATCTCAACTTCTAGTATGGCGGTCCAAATAAAACGTTTAATCCAAACAAACAAGATTTTCGTTGAATCCTTATAAGTAAGCTAGAGTAATTTGTAAAAACCAAGTTAGGGTCAGCGTCTTTGACACAGGTTGATACTGACTACACGATGTTTAACCAAAACCAGTTGGAATTGTAAACGCTAGATGAAACACACCGTGATTCAGGTTTCGTTCCACTGTATCTCGTCACTACTATAACTTGAGACCTGCGTTGGAAGAAAAGCTTGAGAAACGTAAAATAAAGAAAGGCATGGCTCCTCATATTCAGCCAGATATATTGTCATTTATTCCAAAACTGCTTGAAATTATTCTACACTTTTTTTCTGGTGAAGTAAACAAATGGAAAAGTTTTACCGAATCGTTTAACAATCATGCTCATAACAACCTACCTAAATTGCAGTATTTAAAGCATTCAGTTAAAGGCTTTGCTGCAAAGTCTTTTGAAAATTTGAATTTTGTTGCGGCAAATTATGCAGAGGGCGAAGATTATTATTCGATAGGTTCGATAAACCAAACCAAATAGCAAATGAGCACATCAAATCGTTATTGTCCATTAAAGCAATAGATAGAGCAACTTCGAATAAATTATTGAATTTGGAAGATGAGTTCAATTCGCACATCAGGTCGTTGAAGACGCTTAGGCGTCTAACTCAATACTGGGATGATCTGCTGGTGCATTTGATATACACCAAGTTTGATACAGACACGAAACCTAAATGGCGCGATGAAACCCCGCGAAATGTCCTACCCACATTTAAAGATATTTGCGAGTTCATACAATTAAAATGTCGTAGAATAGATATGTCCAAGGTAGAATTCGGATCGTTACCTTCTCCAAATTATTCAAAACTACAAGTTCAACCAATACCACATATTCGACTTTAGCGTAATACAACTTCATTCATGGCATCGAAGGTACATAATTGCGAACTATGTAACAAATTGGTGCATTCTATTACGCGGTGTTAATTCTATTACGCGGTGTTACTAATTTTTGTCCATGTCTCTGAGTGAACGCAGAGAAAATGTTGATAATCTTAAGCCATGGACAGACTGCCTGAAATCATCACACAGCTTGGCGCAATGTAAGGATCAAGATCGTTATTGGGTGTGTAAAACAGCACATCACACTCTTCTACACATAGAGTCGTCAACATTGGCCACTGCGAATCAATCTGCCACTTCACATTCAAGTCAATTTCATGCCAATCAGTTCGAAGCTAGTAGCACAACTGCGTTAGTAAATGTTTTGGATTACCACGGTTCGGAATTCACCGTCATAGCCCTACTAGATTCAGGATCACAACTGAATTTTATCACTGAATCACTAGCAAAATGGTTGGGCGTAAGAGCTACAGCTTCACATATCAACATTAGTGCAATAGCGGAGCTCCTGCTAAATCATCCCAAACTGCCTTACTAAATATTCTTTCTCACATAAGCTAATTTCAAACCGTAATAATTCACTTTACACTAGCTGTATACGCTTTAACAAATACGGGAAATAAGGGAACCTTCTGCGAGGCCTTGAAAGGTGCCCTGGGAGAGACGGAAACAGTGCGAAGCCTGGAACCCAAAATCACCCTCGAAATCAGGGACCTTGACTGTTTGTCCACTAAAGATGAAGTGAAGGCAGCCATCCAGAGAGATCTTAAAGATTTCTCTGGGGAGCTGAAGGTGTCAGTTTCAAAGACAAACTCGAGGGAACAACGGATGACCTTCGTGGAGATCAATGCACGAGAAGCACATGAGCTTCTTAAGATAGGCCGTATAAAAATAGGATGGCTATACTGCAGGATAGTGCGCAAAACTGTAGTTATAAGGTGTTATGCTTGCTTTGGCTTTGGTCATTACCAGGCGACCTGCAAAGGACCCAACAGGAAGGAGCAGGGCATATGTATCCAATGTGGGGAGAAAGGCCATATCAAGAAGGACTGTCAGTCAGACCCAAAGTGTTTTCTCTGGGCCGAGCATCCAATTGGGCCCGAACAACTAAAACACGTACCCGGGTCAGGGGCTTGCAAAAACTTTAGGCAGGCCCTTGATAAAGCAAGAAACAGAAGCTTGAAGTTATGGTTCTTCAGGGTAACCTTAATAGAAGTAAGACAGCGGATGCCTTGCTGGATCAACTGAGGCTAGACATAGGCGCAGACCTGCTGATTGTTAGTGAGCAATATCGTAATAGAGCGGAACCCGATTGGTACTCTGATAACCTTGGTACAGCTGCCATCTGGACCCCGTACCCGATTACAGTCGACGATCATGGAGCCGAGGATGGTTTCGTGTGGGTTGAAATCCAATCTGTTATATATGTGAATGCTATTTTACGATTTCCGAGTTAAAATTGATGTATTAGAGGATAAAGCACGTGAACTGAATGGTGAGCTCGTTATAACCGGAGACTTCAATGCAAGAGCATTGGATTGGGCCATGAACACTATGAACCCAAGAGGCCGGTATATTCTGGATATGGCGGCGAGGGTAGGACTCACAGTGATGAACGAAGGTGGCGTATTGACGTTCAGAAGGTCGAGCTATGCTGAAACGATTCCCAATATCACTCTGGTATCTGACATGATGGCACAAAACGTCACGGGATGGAGGGTAATAGAGGATTACACTGGTAGCAACCACCAATATATCGTCTATAATGTACGGGGCGGATTGCGACAACCCGTTAGTCGCAATGACCGAGCGATAGGATGGAATGTGTCAAAACTGGGCGAAGAAAATCTCTTGGCAACCATCGAAGCCGGAAAAGTAGCAATATTACGGAAAAACGGATCTCCCGAAAAAATTGCGAGGACCACCATGAAGCTAATAAATCAAGCGTGTGATGCGTCTATGCCAAAAAGACGAGGCACAAGGGGGAAAAAGACCCCGGTTTATTGGTGGTCTGACGAGATAGCGAATCTCAGGAAGCACTGCCTACGTCTTAAACGCCTAGTCGCTAGAGCAAGAAGAAGAAACCGATTCGCGGCAGAACAGGAACATCAGGATTATCGACTGGCGAGAAGAGCGCTTAAATTCGAAATAAAAAGAAGTAAGCGCCTGAAATGGGAGAGCCTGAAACGGGACGTGGACAAGGACCCCTGGGGCTTGGGTTAAAAAATTGTGATGCGCAAGCTTGGATCTCAGGCGCCCAGCCTTGTAATGGAGACACTACAAATGTGGAATATAAACTCCCTTTTCCCGAGTCACACAAACGACGATCGGCCACATTGCCCCGATAAACCAGAGGAAATACCAGCGATCACGGTGGAAGAGATTCAGCAAGCCGCCGCCTCTCTCCGCAATAAGAAAGCGCCGGGCCCAGACGGGGTCCCCATGGAAGTACTGAAGGTAATCGCTCGATCAGAACCTACTATACTTTTAAACATGTATAACCACTGTCTTGAAGAAGGGGTTTCCCCTAAGGCTTGGAAAAGCCAGCGGTTGGTGCTCATTAGCAAAAGGAAAGGCAACCCGAACTCCCCATCAGCATATAGACCCTTGAGCATGCTTGATACAGCAGGAAAATTATTGGAACGCTTACTTAAGTCGCGGATCTCAGCAGCAATTCAAGCTGCAGGAAATCTCTCTGATAAACAGTATGGCTTCAGGAAGGGTCGGTCAACTATTGGCGCTGTAAAGGAAGTGGTGAGAGCTTTCCATATGGCGCAACAAGGGAATCACCATTCGAGGAAAATAGTGTTGCTTCCACGTTGGATGTGAAGAATGCGTTTAACTCCGCGAGATGGGCGGACATGTTGTCGGCGTTAACAAGCGACCTTCATATGCCAGACTACCTTCTGCGAATAATGCATAGCTACCTTCAAGATAGAAGGCTTATGTTTAAAACCATGGAGGGGAAATGTAGCAAAGAGATCACGGGAGGTGCTGCTCAAGGGTCCATTCTAGGTCCCGATTTGTGGAACGCATCTTACAACGGCATATTGCGTATGGAAATGCCAGATGACACCTTCATGGTGGCCCGGTGGGATATGCAGATGATATAGCGGCAATAATGATCGCTCGAAACATAGAGGATGTACAGCGTAAGCTTAACCATGTTATGCGCAGAGCAAACTCGTGGTTAAGCAGCCGTAGTTTAGCCCTAGCACCGGAAAAAACAGAACTTGTGCTGCTTACGAGACGACACATGGCGACCGATGTATTGTTCGAGGTGAAAAACCAGCAGTTACGGTCTAACACAGCAATTAAGTACCTGGGGATCTACCTGGACACAAAAGTAAATTTTGGAGAACAAATCAGGCATTCTGCAGAGAAAGCAAACAAAGTCTCTTTTGCTCTGAGTAGGCTGATGACGAATGTCGGAGGTCTAACGGCAGCGAAACGGAAACTACTGATGTCGGTCATAAATTCTATACTTTTATACGGGTGTGAAATATGGGCGGACACACTAAAGACGGATAAATATAGGAAAGTAATCGCCACTGTACAGCGTCGTGGGTCACTCAGAATCTGTAGTTCCTACAGAACGGTATCGAAACCGGCTGTTAAGATCATTGCGGGTGTTATCCCTATCGACCTCTTGGCTGAAGAAAGGAAAAAAATCTACGATATCAAGGACGACCTTGACAGTGAAGAAGCGAGAAGTGTGACCAGAGAATATACCATGCTGTGCTGGCAAGAGAAGTGGTAAACAGAGGGCCGTGGAAAGTGGACTGCAAGGCTGATAAGAAACCTGGCCGAGTGGATAGAGAGGAAACATGGTGAAACAAATTATTTCCTCATCCAATTCCTCACAGGCCATGGGTATTTCTGCAAATATTTGTTCACGATGGGGAAGATGGAAAACCCGTCATGCATTTATGGGGATGCAGGCCTTGATGACGCGCAACACACATTCTTTACATGCGAGAAGTGAAAACGTGAGAGAAAAGAACTTGAAAGGAAAATCGGTAACGCAACGCCCGATAAAATCGTTAACATGATGCTCAGGACGGAGTCGAATTGGAATCTAGTGGCCCAGTATGTGGGACTGATCCTACGGCGAAAGAAAACAGCAATGGATAACCAACAGCGAAGATAGAAGTGAAATTAGTGAAATTATAACAATTATAAATATGGGAGGCCTATGAGGGCAAAATACGAGACACCATCCCGATGTAATACGAAAAGTAATTCCAGGATGGATTTGTGTCTGAAATAGAGGAGGTTTTTAGTGGGTGAGAGTCCATCACACTGTGCATAATGCATTTTCCTCCTCTACATAAAAAAAAAAAAAATACGCTTTAACACTTTTACATAACTATGTGTAGTATGCCGCTAAACAGTTGATAGCACTACAGTTAATAAACCGGTAACTTTGACGTTTTTTTTTGCTTTCGTGACACTAAAAACACTGTTCACTATTCACTATGCAGGTTATTTGTGTAGGGACAGATATTTGAAAATATTCTCTACCAACTGCGCCAGTTAACTTTTCTATTGTAAGAAAATTATAAAAACATATTTTATGCTGTGGAAATTATTTCCACAGTTTGTTTTCTTTATTTTTATTTAACCCTTGTGTCTATACCCGGGCACCCGGGTGGCCATTTCGATTTAAAATGCTCGTAACTTTTTCAATTTCACAGTTAGACTATCCCTACTCCTTGACATCCAAGAACTACTTATTTTTTATTGATCTTTGAACAGAAGTTAACTAAAAATTATTGCTGAACTAAATTATTCGTTTACCAATATTATTACTCTTGTAGTCTATACCCGGCCACCCGGGTGACCATTTAAAAAAAACACTGAATATGCTATCTGTATAACATTTTATTGTTTAAATCAACATTTCATCACAGAAAAAATCAAAAATTATCACATAAATAATTCAGTTGGTTATTAAAAATATGTTTACAAAATAAGAAATTCAATTTGGTAAAAATTTACAAAAAAAATTAAAACTATTAACACTTAGAACACTTTATTTGAGTGTAGTATGTTCTACACATACTGGTCTTCTACAGATACTACAGGATTTCCGTGAATTTCGTCGTTTTTTGGGATCGGAAGACAAACAAATCCAGCATTTGCCAACTTGAGGAATTCGGCCATCGTTGTTGCGTAACACATTAGGTACTCCAGACGTTGTCAATTCCTGGTTTATTGGTACATAGAGCGGTTTGCCAAGTATGCATTCTATCCCTGAACGTGAATTAAAATTTCTATATACATTTGGTATGGTTGATCGATCTGACACATGCGGTAGAGCTAATTGAAGCACAAGATCTTTCAAGAATTCTCGACGATTGTGTGTTTTGTTTGATCTAGCCGGGTTATTTTCTATGTAAATTTTGTAAGCCGCGACGCAAGCTACATCAATTATATTGTAAAAAATGCTACAGGCCATCTTTTCGTCCTTCGTTTGGTTGTATAATGAGTGACCAGTTTGTCCATATTATCTACTCCACCTTTTTTCTATTGTAATAATGAATGATTTCCGTTTTTTTTTTGTCTCCAATTACTGAATCCGTATAATGCTGCGTAGATAATAATAATACACTCTTATTTTTTTTGGGGACATACGAACAAAGTGTAATATTATCATCGCTGAATCCAAAAATTGACGAATAAATTTCCCGAGATCTGGACGGCAACATTTCTTTTGGAACATAGGGTTTATTTTTTTTTAATGTCCCGACTATTGATAAGTCCCAAGAGATCAATAAACGAGCAAGCGGCAATGTTGTAAAAAAATTGTCAGTTACTATATTTCTCCCAGACCCTTTGAAACGGGCGCATAGGTCCTTGACAACCCGCTCTCCTTGATTGATTTCCCTGCCTGATGGTTGCTTACCCGTATATATCTGCCCCGTTATTGGGTAAGAGTTAGCAGCATCGCAAACCCACCATACTTTGATCCCATATTTTGCCGGTTTGGACGGCATATACTGGGTGAATCTTGTTCGTCCTACACAAAAAATTTTTTTTTGAATTTATAAAATATAGTAACGAATTTCTCGATAAATACCTCGATAAGGAAATAATTGTTCATCCACTACGACACATTCCAAAGGTACATAATATTTGCGCAAATTTTCGTTTAAAAGTTCGAATATTTCGCTTATAGCAGCAGCTTTATCAGTCTGTAATCGGAATTGCCGCGTATTCTGATTGTCAAAGCGAATAAATCGGGATATTTCCCAAAAACGGTTCAGTCCCATGCTCGCGCGATACAATGGATTCGATGTAGTTGCCCATAACACCTTCGTGTGTTCACTATTTGATTGGTGAACACCAGCATTTATAAGAATAGCTAGGTAGGCTTCAAATTCTTTTTCGGTCAATAATTTCCAGATCTTCTGCGGTTTATCCCGATTTAGAATATTGTGTTCTGTGTATACTTCATTGGCCTTCCTGTTTGTGTGTCTAATGATTATTTCACACATGACGTCCGTAAATATACACTTGAAGGTATCTCTTATAGATAACATTTCGGTCGATCGCGATGGCCCACTTCGTTGACTCCTGAGAATATTGTGTCTCAATGTTTGCCTTTGAGGAGGATTTTGTCTCCATATCGATCCATCTTTTCCTTTTAGATAAGGCGAATTATTACAATTTGCACTTCCAGTTTCTCCTTCGTCTTCAACTTCACTATCGCTGAAAATTTCTTCATCAGACACTTCAATTTGGACTTCATGATCTTCATAAACGTCCTCTATGTCTGAATCTTCCACGTTTCTATCCGCTGCTGTAGGAAGCCACTCATCTTCTGAGCCGTCGTCAACAAAATCAAGCACTTCTTCGTCATCGTCACATTCCTCTAATAAACGATTTAGGTATGCTTGTTGATCTTCATACGACAAACTAGGGCAAAAATGTGTATATAAATGTAAAAAAACCGAACGGATCATCCAAATAATAAATCTTACCGTCTAAACTCAGCATTTGAAATGTCTCTGTGGTCCGCCATTTTATCACTCACATATATATTTATTTACAAAAAAAATCACTTCCGCAATCAACCTTTCCATTTGAATACCACACCTACTCTAATTTCCTCAGCTCACCTAAACGATTCTTTTCTGTTTTGTTTTACTAGCATTAACCGGGGATTCCCCATTTTTTATTTATTTTTTTGTTTTATAACGTTTAAAATAGTATATTAAAATAAATAAAGGAAATAATACACTGGCAAATACAAACATTTTCGATATTAACAAGAAAATACATGTGGCCACCCGGGTGGGTCGGGTATAGAATAGTGTATAATTTTTTGGGTATAGACACAACGGTTAAGTACAATTTTAACAAGTTGATATAATAATAACTAACTCTTTATTTAATGTTTCTTGAGTTTATATTTAATTGGTAAAAATCTAGTTGTTGTTCAAAATGGTTTACTCATATATCATTACTGTCTGTTGCTCTAGTTTGTTGATATTGTATATCAACAAAATACTGGGAACATCGGTTGTTTGTAAATTTTAGTTTAGACGATGAAATTCTAGATGACTTTTAGATGTGCTTATTGATGACAACGTGACTTGGTATGATTAAAATACCGATGTCGATGAGGCTACTGATGTCGATGTATCAGGAATACGTAATTGGGCCAGTTACATCTGTAGTTTTGGAGTAAATGGTCCATAGAGTATCTGCAACAACTGCAAAATCGTTTTCAATAGCTAAAGACAACAGCGAACATTCTACTAGGCTCCGTAGTAATCATCAAAGATGGCAATCTTCCTCCATTACGATGGAAATTCGGACGAGTTATTGAGCTGCTATTGTAGCTTTAAAAAAACATTTAGTTTTCTGATTTGCATTTTAAAATATAATTCACTTCGTTCTTAAAATTTTAAAAAATTTTAAATTTTATAATTGTATTTTCAAAATTTGTACCGAAACGAAGCGCGAAAATGCTGCAACCGAAATGACCCGTGGTCCAAAAAGTTCTTATCAAAGATTTAATATTATCAGCTGAATTCGAACGTCTGCGCAGCAGTTAAAAGGTGCGCACCAGACCAGAGAAAGGTTGTTACTTTAAGAAAAGGCAAAATAGCGTACATATATTCTATATAAATCGATAAATTGATAATTGAATTGATAGCAAAATGACGGCTCTGGATAGCAGCTATCGGGAGCGAAAGCGGAGGTAAACAATAGTGACTTAATATTTCTGTAATTATATGCAATTAACGTTATGTTACGATGTAATGTACACATAAAAATGATGCGACCGATACATTCGTAGAAAATGTTATAGTATATTTCATAAAGAGGTAATAATTTTATTTTGTAGTTCGATTAATATTTATTTGAAATTCGAATTACAAAGATTATTTATAATTGAATTGCAATGATTAATTTTTACTATTAATCGGCCGCTAAAATACTCCCTTCCAAGTTAATGTCCAAATCAAATGAGAACATTAACTAACAAAGTCAACTGCTTAAAAATTTTTGTTGAAAAAATTTTGTTCAAATGAACTAATGATTCAAAAAGCAGGCTTCAATCTATAGATCGAGATATTATGATTTTTATCCTTGATTGAAATAATAAATTGTTTTCAAAGGCGTCTAATAACTTTAAACGGTCCTTCGTATGGAGGGGAAAGTCCAACTCGAATCTTATCTGTTCTTACAAAAACAAAATCACAGTTGTCCAGAGTTTTTGGAATAAATATGCCATCTTATTTCGCTTTACGCGCAGGTGAAGGGATAAGATTATTCATTGCGTTTCGCAATTGGTCGATAATTGTGTTGTCAGGTATAGGTGAAGGAGGATTATCGATAAACCATCTCTGCTGGTGAGCACTTAAGATGTTCCTTCGCTGCAGCTCGAATACCTAATAAAATAATTGATATTTCAGAGCTCCAATTAATTGTATTGCCTCTGGCCATAAGATCAGCTTTAAGCTATCTATGAAAATGTTCGACCATGCCATTCGGTTTAGGATTGTACGAAGTTGCCCGAATCCGATGAGATCCAAGAAGTAATGTAAGTTCAGTAAAGAGCTTAGATTCAAATTGTGAACCCTGGTCAGTTGTTATTTCTGCTGGGACACCAAATCGCGAAATATAGTTATTAACAAATGTAGTGACAATGGTATTAGCGGACATATTGCTCATGCAATAAGCGGACATATTGCTCATGCATATAATATATCAACACACGTTAAAATATAAGAACAATTGTTGGAAACCTGAAGTGGTCCAACGATATCGAAATTAATATGTTCGAATCGACCTTGTGGAATATTAAACTGTTCATGTGGTGAGACTGTGTGCCTTTGTACTTTGGCACGTTGGCAGGATAAACAAGAAGTAGCCCATTGAGTTATTTTGTTTATACTTAACCAAAAATAACGAGCCATAATCAATTTACGAGTAGCTTTAGCTTCAGGATGGGCTAAGTTATGTAGTGAGTCGAAAACTATCAGACGCAATGGATCTGGAATGTATGGATGGTTTTTACCTGTCGATACTTCACAATATACTTCAAGGCCTGGCAACATAAATAACTCAAGTTTATAACTAGAAGATAATAAAATCTGAAGTTCTTCGTCTTTTAATTGTGCCTTAATTATATCTCTATAATCGAAAAATATTTCGTTAGTAGTCGAGTCAATGTTTAAAGTGCATGATAACGTATCCGCTACCATATTTTCTACATCATGCACATGCTGAATGTCAGATGTAAACTGACTAATAGCTTGATTGCCTTGGGTTTCTTTCAGTTTTAGACTGAACAGCTCTTGTTAGTGGCTTATGATCGGTATACATTTTGAAATCCCGACCTTCTACATAATATCTAAATTGTTTAACAGCCAGAAAAATTGCTAGGAGTTCCCTCCTAAATTCTGAATATTTTATTTCAGTACTCGTTAATTTATTCGAAAAGAATGCTAATGGTTCCAACCGATTCTCTTTCTCATTAAACTGTTGCAAGACAGCGCCGTAATTTTAATCAATTCCGCAATTACCTGGTTAAATGCAGCATTACATTCATCCGTCCAAAAAAAGTTCTTGGTTATCCTTGGTGACTTATTTAGTACTGCCAAATGTGCGTGAATTAGAGCTAACATTTCCGCTACCTTAGCTATAAATCGGTGATAGTAATTAACCATCCCAATAATACGTTGAATGTGCTTTATAGAAGTTGGAACCGGAAACTCACTAATTGCTCGAATTCTATCCTCAGAAGGTAGAATTCCATCTGCTGTAATTTTATGACTCAGAAAATCTACTGATGGAACGCCAAAAACACATTTTGATATTTTAATATGCACGTCATATTCGACCCATCTTTTAAAGATTTGTTCTATGTGCATTAAATGCTGTTCCGCATTTTCTGAAGCCACTAGTATAAATCATCAATATAAGCATAAACGAAATCTAGCCCGCAGACTAGTTCGTTAATAAATCGCTGGAATGTCAATATGTGAATTCATACAATCCAAACGGAGCTGTAATTGTCGTCTTATAGACATCCTCAGATGCTACTGGTATTAGATGGTAAGCCCTAACTAAATCGATCTTGGAGAATATTTTACAACCATGTAAGTTCATTGAGAAATTCTGTATATGAGATATCGTATATCTATCTGGTATTGTCACTGAATTTAGTAAAAGCGGTTTTATGCCGATCGGCAGTAAAAGCGGTTTTATGCCGATCAGGATCTAATCTTCGTGGCCTTGCCATCGGTAAACGGCCATTAGTCACCATATGATGCACAACCGAATGGCAAACTGGCAAATTAAAATTTGGTAATGCTGTAGGGCTAGGAAACTTACTTAATACCGTACTATAACCGTTATCAATAGAAAAATGCACAGGTGTGGAAGTTTCACAACTCATAATTTTGAGTTGATAATTTTGCAGTTGTGTCTATTAATTGTCTTCTTTTGAGATCAACTAAGAGACCAAATTTTGCCAGGAAATCGGCGCCAATGATCGGGCGACTCACGGATGCTATAATAAAAGCATGCGTGATTTAAGCAATTTCGTACCGAATGTACGAATAATTGATGATATGTCAGCTCCCGTGTCAATTAAGAAAATTAAACTATTGTTGTTGTCGTTGATAAAGAGCCGGGACGAACGCAAATTCAATAATGTCCCGGACTCATGTTTTTGGGCGGCAGCTTTTTCTATCTGCTCAACCCGTTGTTTAAAATATGAGCAAGGCTGTTTACAAGACCAAGCTTGATTTCCATATGGTTGCAACACCAATCTGGATGATTTTTCCAATTATTTTTCCTGGTGTTGTTTGTGGACATTAGCTTACTGCCATTGCTACTTCTAGCGCTGCTCGACCTATTTTTGTTGTTGTTACCTCGGGAGCCGGAACAAGAACGACCCTCATTGCTTGGCGCATTCAGGCGGTTTTCGAGGGTATTGAGCCTAGCCTCAATTCTCGAGATGTAATTTGGCATGTTCTGTTGTCCGCTAGTAGATGGCCGCATGAATTATATCTGCGATCTTAGCACATTGCTCTAAAGTTTCTGTTTATCGTAACCCAGCCATTGAGAGTCGGATTACCTAAGGTAATTTTCTGGTCCACATGGTTTTAATGACAGATTCGCTAAATTTGTTTTTAGCTATCACTCGAATCTGTCTTAAAAGTTCAGCCGGCCTACGATCGCCCAGATTGATTCCTGTCAACAAAATTATTTTTTGGTGGATCTGATAACAAATCACCAATTTGTTCTGCTATTTCCGTATGCTAGGGAGGTTAAAACGTGTGACCCCTTAGTTCTGTCTGACGTTAATTGATTTAAGGTGAACTGTAATTCAGTCGCCTTAAACCAAATGGAGGGATTTTGCGTCCAAAATGGCTGCAGTTTTAACAGTCCAATTGGCGCAGATTCTTAATCAACCTCCATATCCGTTTTCTTTTCAATTAGAACAATCGGACTTTTTGGTCTTGGTGGAGTACCTACCATTTATTGTTTAATATTTTATGGAACTAAGACGTGGCAAATTGTTTTGTTGTTGTTATGGTGGTTGGTATAAAACACCCGTTTATTGTGGGAAACCTTTAAAAACCGAATAAACCGTTACCAAAACCGCTTTTGCGAAAAATTCCTTATATCAGGAGAATTGTAGCGATCGTTTTGCAATACCAAAACCTTAAACTACCTAACCGTATGTGAAAAATTTTTGTGAGAACAAAATTTTAATTAACTGTTGACGATAAGGACACACTCTAAAATATATTGTACAAGTTTAAATTTGGTTTCCGTATAAAAACTTAATTGTACCAAAAAATAAACGTGAATAGTGACGTCAAATTTACAAAATTCGTTAATATAGAAGGCTAATTACGGTTAGTAATAATTTTAAAAATTCAAGAATGTGGATATAAAAATAGAATTTAAAAAAATCGAAATTTAATTTAAAATATTAATTAAATTACAATTTAGTTGATATGTATACTTAAGTATTTCAATACAGGTAATCTTATGTGTTTTTATCGGTTGTGTGATGTCGTCCTCCTGTTGATCCCGTTATGTTAAAAGCATGTGCTCGTTGACCCGTATTATATTGTCCGCGAAGGCATGTATGTACACTGCATCCTGGAGCGGATGGACTAGTTCGTGTCGTTTCAGTCAGGGCAGCTGCAGGTCTATTTAAACAGAGGATTGTAAATTTCTCCGTTCCACACACAAGGTTATTTGTATAAAAACAACTATTAAATTTAATTGCATTCAGTTTCAAATGGAGAGCTTACCTCTCCCTTAACAAAGTTAGGTTAAATTAAATTCTATAAAAATTACGGATGCCCATTCAAAATTAAAAATAAAATAGTTTGTTTCAACAAACTGCATTTGACATCGCAGTTCTATAAAATAAAAAGTAAACAAAAAATTATTCCCAAAAAGCTTTATGCTTGGGTTGAAAAATTAGTTTCTAACACTCTCATGAACTCATATAGCTAATATGTTTGAGTATGTATGCCACATAGAATAAAAAAAACTATAAAAAGTTTCATTAACTTTCACATGCACACAACTGTGGTTTACCACAAACCTATTATTTTTAGCTTTATGTTTGTGCTTATAATAGAATTTTATTTGTATTATATTTAAATTCTATTGTTGAAAATGGATTGTTAATAAAAATTATTCAGTTTTTTATGAAAACAAATGAATTTATGATATATAAAAATAGATTCCAATTATTAACGAATTTTGCTTTATTATTATTTAAAAAAAAAAAAATAACTTCCCCCATTCATATTTTTCAACACTTTATCGATTTAATTACGTGAGACACTAATTAAGTGTTTTTGGAATAAAACTGTGAAAAAAAAAAACTTTTATCTCTGATTTATTCGCGTAACTCTATTCATTGGCATGGTACCATTTAAACAAAAATAAAACCGATCTCAAGAGCTATATTATAATAGCTGATGGTTATTAAATATTCATGAAAATACGTGATTTATCGCACAAAAGAAAAACTTCAGAACCCTTACTTTTCAATGCAACTTTATAAAATATGAATCGAGGTTTGGGGGAAGGAGGATGATGAACAATTTTCGATTAGGCGAGTTTTTTTTTTTTTTTGTATGATGTGCAATGTATTACAAAAATGAAAATTATAAATTTAAACTTTGGAAGATAATATCATCAATCTTAAAAAGAGAGTACATATACTTAAACTGATTGATTTGTGTTAAACCTAAAAAACTTATTAAATTTTATTTCTGTATACATCAAAAGACTATAGTACTGTTCTTTTGGCGTTATTTTCTTAGTTTTCTAACTATAGTGGATTTACATTAATTGTCTAATGGCCTGAATTTTTCAAATTTTAACTTTAAGCAGCAAACTACAGATAATTGGATTTTGATTATATTGAACTTCCTTTGTGTTGAGATCAACAGTGCAACGTCCAATTTTTATATTTTTATCTAATTTGCTGATACTAGCAGTTAACCTACTTACAACAACAATAATGATGTTGAAGCAACCTTGGCTCATCAACATTACAACATTTAAATTTACTGGATAGGAATGTTTGGTGTCATATTTTATTTCTTATTTTTATATTTTCTTTTTCTCTAAGTTGCTGACAGTAGCATTTAATTGTATATAAAAGGTGATTATTAAATAAAATAAAATAGAATGAATTTAACTCTAATATTAACAACAAGTTGTTTATTCTCAATAACTAAATATACCCCACCCGTGGTAATCTATTAGTTAACTGTAAATCAAGACTATATTAAATTTACAATTTAAGTCCAAAAGTCTAAGATTTTACATGGTCCTTCGAGCCACTAAAACAACCGGCAAATAGAAATATAGACGGACAGTCTGTAACGTCGTCAAGGGTGACGACACTAGCAGCCAAGCAACAACAGGCACATAACTTACCGTCAAAGGAGAAGCTAAGCAACAACAAGCATCAAAACCACCACAACAAACCAAACAACAACAAGATGGATGAGTTACTTCAATACCAAGAGGTAACAAGTGGAAAGATAGTTCAGCTAGAGAGAAACTATCGAAAAGGCGGTGAAGACAGAAAAACGAAGTCTTACTTAGAGGAGAGAATAGCGAATCTAAAAACGCTATATAACGAATTCGTTGGAATCGATGACAAAATTCTAGGAATGGTCCCGCCTCTGGGCCAAAATCACGCTTATTTCACAACAAGAAAAAACATGACAGATGTTTACAATAAGCTGATACAGGAAATGCGGTATCGCCTAAATAGCGGACCGCCATTGACACCAACCACGTCACAAGAAGTCCTACAACTACCAAACCCACTTGCCGAGGCATCATATAAAACAACACCATCAATTCGGTTGGATACCATACAAAGCTCATCAACCGATTCCCAAAATGAGGAAATTAAACAAGGTCACTCAGCGGCAAATCAACAACAACAACCACTGATGAATAGTTCAATCGAGGCCCTTCAAGCAGCAAAGTTTGAAGGAAACAACAACACAAAATTGTTCAAGAGGCAAGACGTGCTCATGCGGCAGTTATATCAGAAATTGGCGTCAATAAATTATTCCTTGGAAACCAACAACATATCTAAGGAATATGTGAATATCAAAACGAGACAATTAGAAAAAGACATGGGAGAAATCGCAGCCCAACACACAGAATTATTAGTAGAGCTGGAAGAAGACGAACAAACATCCAACTACTTTAGAGAAGATTATTATGCCAAGCTTCAAGAGAGGGTAGAAGATGCAATGATCAAACTACAACAGTTTCAGCCCCAGACAACAACCGCAGCAGGATCAGCAGCACAGGTGAAACTGCCTAAGGTAGAAATCCCGATCTTTTATGGTGATTATGAACGGTGGGAAACGTTCAACGATATATTCACTGAGCTGATCCACCAAAACAGCAAACTAACAGATACGGTAAAGATGACGTATCTGAAATCACACCTGCAGAAGGGAGCATCCCAAATTATTAGTCACTTAACAACAACAGGTGACAATTACCAACCCGCTTGGAACATAATCCAAGCAAGGTACAACAACGTGAGGCTACTGGCAAACCATCAGTTTAATGCAATATTGTTATTGGCCACAATTCAGATACCATCCGCCCAAACAGTGAGAAATTTGCACGATACGGCGCGAGAAATATTACACAACATAAAGCGGCTAAATATGGATTCGCCCTTCGAGGCATTCGTGGGTTTCATTTTAAACAAAAAATTAGACCCAGAATCCATTAAGATATACGAGACAACTATAGAGAAGCCCAGAGAAATTCCACAACTGGAAGATTTCTTTGGATTCCTGGAGAGAAGGTTTCAATCGTTGGAAGCCATGGGCAATCATAGAGCAACAGCACCACGACCACACATGCAATACATATCACCATTGAAACGAGTGAATACAGCCACGTTAACCAAAACATGTTGGGTGGAAGGGTGTAAGGAGCATCATGGTTTAAATCAATGCCAGCAATTCAAAAAGATGTCAACATTAGAACGAGCAAGGCTCGTCAACTCATCCAACTTGTGCATACGATGTTTAAGCCAGCATCAAGGAAGAAACTGCTTGGCAGAAACATGTGTTGTGTGTAAAGGAGGACACCACACACTTCTACACTGCAATAATGCAGCATCAACCACCGGAAGTAGTGTCAAAGCCGCCAAAACATTCGTGATCAGTCAGCTAGGACAAGTTTTACTACCAACTGCATTAGTCAGAGCCGCAACTGACACAGGCGTTTGTTTCACACTAAGAGCTCTAATTGATCCAGGATCACAGGCCACATTAATATCTTCCAAGGCCGCAAATTTATTCAACTTTAAAAAAGAGAAAGTACACGTCACCATCTCAGGAGTAGGTGGGGAAAAAGCAGGCATTTGCAGACACACCATTAATCTAAAAATATCGCCAAGATTTGATGGAGATTTCCAAATGAATATCAAACCATTGATATTCGACAAACTCGACCAACAATTACCCGAGGTGGACTTTGCCACAAGCAGCTGAACGCATCTCAACCAAATACAACTGGCTGATCCACACTACAACCAGTCACAGCCAATTGATCTTATACTTGGCGCGGATTATTATCCATCAATACTAATCAACAACATCATCAAGGGAGGTCAACTAGAGCCTATGGCACAACAAACGGAATTCGGTTGGATTATATTGGGCAGCAGGAACAACACAGGTAGTCAGCATAAAACAACGATGATTGCAACTAAAAGTATAGAGGGTCAACTGAGATTGCTGGTAGAAAACGACTCAATACCTGAAGAGAGAGCTACCACTGAAGAAGAAATCATGATAGAGAAGCATTTTGAGTCAAATGTAGAACAAGGTCCAGACGGCAGATACACAGTAAGAATTCCTTTTAAGGATAACCAAACCGAACTAGGGGAATCCAGGAAGACGGCCGCTGCCAGATTGATACAATTAGAAAAACGATTCAAGAAAGATGCGCCGTTCAAACAATTATATCATCAATTCATGCAAGAATATATAAATTTGAAGCACATGGAACAAGTACAAGAAAAACCAGAAGATGGTAAATCAACCAATATCTATTATATACCGCATCATGGCATAATCAAGAAAGACAGCACAACAACAAGGCTAAGAGTAGTGTTTGATGCCTCATCCAAAACAACAACGGGAGTATCTCTAAACGATTGCATGATGAATGGTCCAAAATTACAACAAGATTTAGCAGATATTTTACTACGATGGCGAAAACACAAGATCGTAATGACAGCAGATATAGAAAAAATGTATCGACAAATCTGGATTAACAAACAAGACCAGAACTATCAACGAATTCTATGGCGAAGCAACCCCTCCAAGCCAATGGAGGCATACAAGTTAAAAACGGTAACATACGGAACAACAGCCGCCAGTTTTTTAGCCATAAGAGCCTTAAAACAACTAGCCACCGACGGAAATAATGATTATCCAATAGGAGCAAGCATCATACTGACAGATTTTTACGTGGATGCTCTGTTAACAGGTTCTAACAACATAGAGGAAGCCACTCGAGCTGTACAAGAATTAAAGATGCTCACAGAACGAGGTGGACTGAATTTAAGGAAATGGTTTTCTAACTCAAGAGAAGTATTGAACCATATTCCCAGAGAACTACACGGCACGGGTTACGTTCAAATCAAGTTAAATGACTGCATTAAAACATTGGGAATTCTATACGATCCACAAAAGGACCTTTTCAAATTCAACGTAGAAACATTACAACTATCAGACAAGCAGTCAACAAAACGTTCGCTGTTATCCGACTCATCCAAGCTCTTTGATCCCGTTGGATGGCTTTCCCCAATAACAATCACAGCAAAAATCATGATGCAAGAAGTATGGACATCAGGAATAGATTGGGATCAACCCTTGCCAGAAAACATAAATACAAAGTGGGTAAAATACAAGAAAGAATTAAGTGAAATCAAAAACATATCAATCCAGAGATGGGTAAATACAACAGACGAGGTCCAAACGGAGCTTCACGGGTTCGCTGATGCCTCAGAATACGCATACGCAGCCACAATATATTGTCGAACAACAAATAAAGAAGGGATTATAACAACACAATTATTAACTTCGAAGACAAGAGTCGCGCCAACCAAAATAAAGCTATCCATTCCTCGATTGGAGCTAAATGCAACTCTACTATTGGCAAAATTACTTAAACACACACAAAGAAGCTTGGAAATCAACAACCTCAAAATATATGCGTGGTCAGATTCGACTATTGCACTATGTTGGATCACAGGGGAACCAAACAAATTTAAAACGTTCGTGGCAAACAGAATTTCGGCAGTAAAAACTATGCTACCCGAAGCAACATGGCACCACGTAAAGTCATGCGATAATCCAGCGGATATAGCTTCACGTGGCACGACACCGTTAGCACTCATAAAAAACAAATTGTGGTGGGAAGGTCCAGATTTTCTTCGACAAAAGCTCACCAGATGGAAGGCAATCAACCCTATTATGCAAAATAACACCCTTTAAACCAAGAAAAAGCAATAAAAATTATGACAATAACTACGGAAGATCACACTTTTCTTTTATTCGAACGATGCTCCAGCTACAACAAATTGAAGCGTATAGTCGCATATTGCAAAAGGTTCATCAACAACTGCTCGCGTAGAAACAACAATAGAAATGAACTAACTGGTGCAGAACTCCAAAACGCAGAAATAATAATTCTCAAGCTCGTACAAAGACAAGATTTCTATAAGGAAATCAACTGTCTTAATAAAGCTGAAAAAATCAGCACGAAGAGCAAAATTCTATCACTAAATCCAACTATAGATGAAAACGGGTTGCTACGGCTAAACGGACGGCTACAAAATTCAATACTCCCAAGTTCAAGCAAAAACCCAGTAATACTGAGCAGGCACAACATAGTTACGAAAAGAATAATAGAAGATGCTCATATTGGTACATTACACGGAGGCACACAATTGACATTAGCAACATTAAGAAACAAATTCTGGATCATTGATGGTAAACGAGCTGTCAGACAGATAATTCAAAAATGTATTATTTGCTTTCGTCACAAACAACATTCATCCGAACAACTAATGGGAAACCTACCATCAGCAAGAGTGAGGCCGGGAAGACCGTTTATCAAAACGGGAATCGACTATGCGGGGCCCATCCAATTAAGATCAGCCAAAGGCAGGGGTCACAAGACATATAAGGCATACATTGCTCTGTTTATATGCATGGTAACGAAGGCCATCCATATTGAAATAATAAGCGATTTAACAACTGAATCCTTCATTGCCGCTTACAAAAGATTCATATCCAGGAGAGGACTATGCACCGACATTTACTCTGATAATGGAACATACTTCGCAGGAGCAAACAACGTAATGCAGAGCGATTACCGTCGCGCAATGACGACATTACCAAGCGACATTGCCACTATGATAGCTGACAATGGAACCAATTGGCACTTCAAAACCTCTTACGCCTCATTTCGGTGGAATATGGGAGGCAGGAATTAAATAAATGAAATTCCATCTCAAACGGATCATAGGCGAAACAACACTCACTTTCGAAGAGCTATGTACCGTGACTACCCAAATAGAAGCATGTCTCAATTCTCGCCCTCTAACACCGCTGACAAGTGATCCTGCAGATATGTCAGCACTAACGCCGGGGCACTTCTTGATAGGAGATTTTCTCAAGGCGCTACCAGCCGCAGAAATTGACCGCATATCGTTAAGAACGAGATGGCATGTAGTCGAGAGAATGGTTCAGGACTTTTGGAAACGGTGGTAATCCGAATACCTTCACCAACTACAATAACGAACTAAATGGAAGAGCAGCCAGTCAAACTTAATGATCAACGACCTGGTATTATTAAAAGACGACCAACAATCTGCCACACGGTGGAAGCTAGAGAGAATCGTGGAAACACACGCTGGAAAAGATGATTTAGTTCGGGTAGCGACAATCAAATGCGAAAACGCAACATATAAGCGACCGATTGTGAAATTGTGTAAGTTACCAATTGAAGAAGGCTTACAAAAAATTATGCCTATGAAAGCAAACCGAGGCCAACCTAGAGAATTGCAATCACCAGAGAAGAACAATCAAGTTTTAAGGCGACAGCCTCATAGACGCGTAAAGAACAGGGGAACCGTCTCTTCATCTAGCGCTAGCCATATTATCCATTTGTTGTTTTATGGGACTTGTACAGGCCAACGTACATATAACCCCTTTCAAGCATTCCACAGGGATTTACTTCGAAGAAATAGGTAAACTCGAAGTGGTAGCTATGAAATGGACATTAGTGGTTTATTACAACATGAGCAATTACTGGGAAGAAATTGAAACCTTTAAGCAAACACAATATGAATTAAAGGCGGCATGCTTGAATATAGCTGGGTTAAATTGCGACCTAATTCTTCAACAAATTCAATGGCAATACAATAATTTGATTGCGGACAATGAATTATTATTAGCAAGCAACAAGGAGGTACAACGACCAAAACGAGGCCTAGGAGACACCATAGGCCTAGTGTTAGGCGATATGTTTGGGATCTTGACAGAACGTGAGGCAAGATATTATGAGGCACAATTTGAAGCCATAAACAACGATGAGCAACAATTAGAATCATTGATAAAGAGTCATACCACCATAATAGATAACACAATCAACCTGGTAAAACATAATTCAAAGCTCACCATGGAATCATTAAACAACCTGATAGAGCAGCAGAGAAGGCTGAATGCTGAAATGGAATTATTAAATAAGTACTCCATCAGAGAAGAAAAGATTCGATCGATATTAACATCAACAATTGAACTGATGTTAATTCTAAAGAATTTGGAAGACACGCAGCAAGCCTTACTTGATGTGGTCCAGAACGCACACAAGAATTTATTGCATCCCTCATTACTCGCCCCCGCTCAATTACAACAAGAGCTCGAATTAATCAAACAACAACATACCAACAACCATAACCATACCTGGGCATGGCATCTCTGATCTCCTTCACATATATCGCAGCATGAGATTACGCAGTAGAGTAACCCAGGGCAACATCATAATAAAAATTACCATTCCTCTATCCTTTGCGCTGGATTATACCCTACTGGCCCTATTTCCAGTTCCTAATATAGAGCACAACAACACGCAGTCGTACATTACCACCAATTCGGAATACTTAGCAGTAGATGATCACCGGGAACATTTTTCATTACTAACGAGAGAAGAAGTGAAACAATGCCAACTATTCCAAAATAACCGATTTTTATGTGAAATATCGCCAATTTATAACGCAATGACTAACCAAAATCAATGCGAATTAGCAATCCTACAACGAATAGCAAATCTCGAAGGGGTATGTACCATTAAGTCAGTTAAGATATCAAACCATTGGATTAAGCTCCATGCGACGAATCAGTGGATATACTCCATTCCAAATGAAACATCATTCGATGTCATATGCGGCCAAAGCATCACATCACTCAGTCTCCAAGGATCAGGGATATTAGAAATCAAGGCTGGATGCGTGCTGCGAGACACAAATTTGTACATCGTCCCCATCGGTTCAGCTTCCAACAACATAAGCGAATCGTTCCGCAGACCACTCAGCACATTAAACGGAGCCAACAACTTAAGGACGTTCATCACACGGGTTCGAAATAAAACGATAGGATACGATGAGCCTCAGCTCGTAAATCTTCAGGATACCACGCAACTGGAACAAGAAATACAAGCGGTTAGAGAAAAGGAAGGACGACTACATGAGGGGAATTTTCATCATGTCCATCACTACACCATGATACACACAATTTTTTGGATTGGTGTAGCTATATGTATTATTTGGGGCATCAACTATATTAAACAAAGGCGAACAACGCGTCCAACCCCCTTCACCTCTTCAACGTTCGGAAGCATGAAAGCAGCAACGGAAGCCCCGGCATATGTTAAGTTTCACAGTATAACAATCTAAATGGCGGCCCGGGAATATGTTGAGATCAACAGTGCAACGTCCAATTTTTATATTTTTATCTAATTTGCTGATACTAGCAGTTAACCCACTTACAACAACAATAATGATGTTGAAGCAACCTTGGCTCATCAACATTACAACATTTAAATTTACTGGATAGGAATGTTTGGTGTCATATTTTATTTCTTATTTTTATATTTTCTTTTTCTCTAAGTTGCTGACAGTAGCATTTAATTGTATATAAAAGGTGATTATTAAATAAAATAAAATAGAATGAATTTAACTCGAATATTAACAACAAGTTGTTTATTCTCAATAACTAAATAGACCCCACCCGTGGTAATCTATTAGTTAACTGTAAATCAAGACTATATTAAATTTACAATTTAAGTCCAAAAGTCTAAGATTTTACACTTTGACTAATTCTGATTTATTTTCGATTAAAGCACATCGAGTATCTTTTTAATGAGATAATAGTATATTATTCAACGAGCATTTATTGATAGCTGTTATTCACGAAGATGAAGTTTACCGACATGAGCCAATAACAGCCATTATACGAGTATGTTAGTAGAATACGACAATTTATTAAGTTATTATGTACATAACTACATATTCCGAGAGAAATTTAATTAAAACTACATAGTTATAATATTAAATCGTGTATTATTAAATCATTATTAATCGCATAAATACAGAAGAGATAATAAGACAGAAATATTAGCCATTATAGCAGCGGCTGGTGTTCTTCTACAAAGCCAGCGTCATCCAAGTCCAGGAGCCTTATTCTATAAAAAATAAGATAATGCTACACGTGATAAGCAGTGAACGAAAAGAGAATCGAAAAACAATTTAATATAATTTTAGTAAAAAATCACAAAGTTTGCCCGTTTTCACATTTACACATTATCTTATTTTTTACAGAATAAGGGTGCAGGCGTAATAATGTGCGTAATAATTTTCCTCCTTCAACAAAATTAGCATTAACGTTAAGGTAAACATAAATGGTTTAATTTATAATTAAATATACAGTTAGAGAGACAGATATCTTGCCAGCGGAGATCAACAACATGTATCGCAATTCATGATACTCTGAACGCAATTTGGCTCGTCTTAAAAGACAAATCACTGCTAGCGCCAACCAAAACTACATGGCTAGAAACAGCTGAAAGATTCAACGTACACTTACAAAATTTGTACTTTTTGTAAGCGGCTAATTATAGGCCAAATTAATTTTTGTTAAATTCAGTTTAATAAATATATTTATAAAATTGTGCCGAATATTCGTTTAGCTTAAAACATTTTGAAGGCAAACAAATTTTCTTAAATTTCTCGTGACAACAAATTTTTTTTTATATCAATAAGAAAAACTTTTGTTGTGACGAGAATTTAGGAAAATATTTTGCCTTGAAAGCCGCTTAAAAAATATAAAAATAAGAGAAATGAATTTACAGAATTGTAACATATTTCATTATTTTTAGACACCGTCTCATTCAGGCTCAGAGTTTTTCAACTGTAAAATTTATTTTTCAAACATTTTATTGGCAATAAGCGATTACCAATACAGGTTCTGGGCAATTGATGTAGGGGCACAGAGGTGGAAAAGTGATGGAGGCTCGTTTCAAAATTCAAGGATGGGTCAATAATTGTATAATGCTGCAATGCATTTACCCGATCCAAAAGAAATTGTTGGAGGGGGGGAGGGGGGGTGAGGGGAGAGCGATTCGAGATGAAGCGTTCGGTAACTTAATAAATTGTATTTTTTCTTTATTTACGTTTAAACAAAAATGGGTGGATTTATTTATAGGTCTTAAAACTTGGTTAATGACACCATATTCCTGTAAATCAACTGGCAATTTAAATTATTCTAAATTGATTTTCAATTACCGTCAATCAAGAGCTAGACGTTTGGCTTACTTGTCAGTAAATGGAGAATTTTAAAAAGTTCGCTGTGTGGTAGTACCGAAAACTCAGACCAAGTTGTACTAGCTGTTGTTTGTTTGCACAACTTTTACTTAATGGAGGAGGAATCGATCAAAGCACACCAACGAAAGGATTTAGTTCCAAAAATAGTAGACTGTGAGAACAATACTGGGGAGGTTATTGACGGAAGTTGGCGAGCAAATTTGGATAGCTTACCGCAAATTGTAAGACAAGGTAATACATTGATTCAATTAACTTTTTTTCTAATTTAAATTATGTATATATAAATATTAAAACTATTATTTTTTTGAAAATAGGCGGATATAATGCAACTGCCTCAGCTATTGAAACTAGGGACACTTTAGCTGAACATTTTATGACAGATGGATCAATTCCCTGGCAATGGTCGATGGTGGAGTAAGCAGCTGTAATTATTTTCAGGACATACTAAATGCCTATAAAAGATAAGCTTATTGGTGACACAGTATAATTCTTGAAATAATAGATGTCTTTTTTTTCAGAGCCACATCAAATTTGATTTATTTTCGACGGACGTCAGACGTCACCAACAATATTATTTTGCATGAATTCTAGTTTTAAATTTTTATTTAGGTTAAGTATACCAATAATTTTGCTAGCCTTTGAAATTGTAATTCTCTCATGGTCAGGGTTTTCTACAGTTTTCCGCAGCCATAATCCACTGACACGAAGTATTTGATTTATTTATATGGCACGAAGTATTTTATTATAATCTTAAATTCAACTATAGTAAACAAACTTTGATTGTCAATGGATTGTAGGAATCTGTGAGAATAATCCAAAATCAGCTGTAGCTGCCGAAATTGCAATAAACATTATACATTTCTTTCTTGTTGAGTTAATTTTTGTTTTACTTTAATAAAGAATCAACCCAATGTGTTACCATGGTGCAAGCTATTTGGGGAATATTTTCCGAATAACTATGGGTGTTGATATACAATTTAAGTATTTAAAGAAAATATTTTTTGGTTCTTGTTTTATTACGTTTATTTTTTTTAAACTTTCTTCACTAAAAAACAAAGATGTCTCTTAAAATTCGACATCGCCAAGGCCACGCATGAAACAAGCCACTATGTCTCCGAAATGTTGTGCCCTGTCGTTCGGTCTGCTACCGCTTTGTTGGGGTAGCACTAAATTGCATCTCTCCCACAAACTTGGCAATCGATCCACTCCCGCTGGCAATGCCTTCAGACACCGCAGAACTTGGTCTGCTACTGGACAAACTCGAATTAGGATTTTTTTTTTGAGGTGGAATGTATTCTAAAAGTAAAAAACACTAGATAGTTATATTCGGACTTATAATTAACAAGCTGTATTTAACTGCATTTGTTGTCAGTGGGCTTGTTGGTTCCTTCTCTTCTATGTTGGTTATTTGCCTACAAAATTAACGTATATTATTAATTAAAAATACTTAATAAACTAAATTTAATTTTAATTAAATTCTTTTAACCAATACGTCATCTAATTGACGCAATACAATAATGTGTTTGGGTATTGGTATAACAATTTTTGCTGCAGAAGCCGCGCTTGGTATTCTAACTAAACTGCTTTTGTAGCGAGTTTATTGGTCCCTAACATATCTGAAAGCTTCCTTAAGCATATTTTGGGGTTAGTTCTTTTAGTATCTCCGACCACATCTTATTTATAATGACAGGACTTCTTTGCTGCACTGGCAAGCAGTAATTAAATAGGGGATGCCTCTCAAAAACTAAATTGAGCAGTGCTTCGTCAAAGGTTTCCTTTAGGTTGGCGCTTAATAGCAAACTACGGATAGTCTTTTTTAATTTATTTTTAGGTTTCTTTACAATATGGTCGGCTCATACTCTGAAATCTATGTTTCATCATTTTCTAAAGAAGATGCCTCCAGAATTTCATATTTGAACGTATCATTTAGATATTCTGTTTCAAATTCTAGCACATCCATTTTGTTGTTTTCAATTTGTCAAACAAAACAATAAAAAAAATGATTTACAATTCTCATTTTTAAAATAATTATCGATGTGTCGATAAGTTTCAATTTTATGAATTCGATGTTGTTTTCACCGCTAGAGCCACTATATTTTGTTAGTGCCACTAAATAATGTTGGTAGACAACTTGGATTTTTTCAAGTGAACGGTAAGTTTTTTATATGGCAAAGCAGCATTTCTTTGCTAATATCGTGAAGAGAAACAACAACAAAAACTAAAATCTGAAAACATGATCGAAACGCAGAGCGAAAACAATACTGTGAATCAGTGCTGTCGTTATGAAAATTTTAAACGAAGTACGTTCAAATTTTCATGGGAGTATTTCTAGGCAGAAGGGAGTGTATGTAAGAAATAAGATTATTAGACCTTAGCCATAAATTTTGTTAGCTCTTTATCTATTTTACTATTAAAGCGTTAAGCTCTGTATACTGCTCGAGCTAAACAGTTTTTAACTCGGCCACAACTCTTCACGAGATCACAGATATTTTTAGATTATCGTTTTGGGAGTTTTAAGTTTTTATCGTAGAGAAGAGTACTGACCAGCGAAACAGTAAGTGAAAATTTTAATTTTTAACTATTTTTACCTAAATTTTACGTGGTAAACGGAAAATTTATCTTAAATCAACTTTAGTTCCAAACCTTTTCACTTTCACCATCGGAATTTTGGCAGATATTCCAAATTCAGACACGTTAAATATGGGAACATGTTTGTCATAATGGGAAGATATTTTGGTGCAATTTAAAGAAATGTCATTGACAGACAATACCTTGTCAATATCTCAGTAGGTACCTAGGGTAACCAGGTCATAAATGACTAAAGCTGGACGAAGTCTGAAAAAATCGCCTTAAAAAAAGCAGGACCGTTATTAAATCTCAAAATATGGTTGTATTTGATTTAAAAAAAATTGCTACCTAAAATTGGTTTAGAGGCGACGACTGGTTACAAAACATGGACGTGGTGGAATCTCATCTAGAAAAGTTTTTAACCCGCCAATTTGATTAATAATTTGAAGGTGTTACAACTAATTCATTGATCATTAAATATATTGGTTAAGTCAGAAAATATATTTCAATGGAACTTGTGCGTAATCACAGCAGTCCCATTTAGGTCAAAGATAGAGTTTCTTAAATGAAACATGGCCAGAATTCAACAAATATTGCAAGACAATATAATGATTCTGTGGTTTTTAGAAAAAAATTTAGGGAAATTAGATTTGCCAAAGAAAAATTTGTTTTTACTTTCATAGGCCATTACAACATTCCCGGGTTCCAGCACCAAATGGAGCACGTTTGACAATGGTTTTAGTGAAATTTTAATAAAATCTAATAAAAAACAGAATTATTGACGTTCTGAAAATTTCTTGGGTCACCTTATTTGGGGTCGCATTTGTTTTAATAAAATAAGAGCCAAATTTAATAAATATTGCGGAACACCACTAATGATACTTTGGTTGATGCCATTTATCAGAAACATTGTTTCCCTAATTTTCTTTTTTTAGGTGGCACGTTTGTGGATGGATTTTAATATAATATATATTTGAGATTTGAGATTCTTTAAGTAGTTCCTAATACAACATTTATTAATTCCGGCTCTGGAAAATTCCTTTGGCCATATCATTTGACGTCGGACTTCTTAATTAAACCATGGCTCAAATACAGGATATTTTTGAGTTGAAACTTTAAATTAAAAAAAGATATTCACCAAATTTATCTGTATGTACTTAGCTAATTCAGACTAGTTTCCAGCATCAAATGGATGGAACAAACAGATTTGTTGATAGATTTTAGAGTAATCCTGAAACGCCCGAAAAAATTTTCTGCCTAAAGGTATAGGGGATCAGAATTTTTTAAATAAAACGTGGCCCAACTGCAAGAAATATTTTGGAACACTAAGTAGTTGAAAACAATTTCAATTGTTATTTAAAACAAAAAATTCAAATGATTTGTCGTTTTTTTAAAAATACATGTATTTTCCCACCCTGTCTGAGATAATGGGATTTTGACAAGATATATTAAACTCTGATAGTAATATAAAATTCTAACAGTATCTGACGAATTCTGAGCTGGTTTAAAGAATTTTGATGAAATATTGTGAATTCCGACATAATACGTGGAATTCTGACATGATAGGTTTACCAAATTCTAAAAGATTTATCGAATTATATAAAGCGAATTTTGAAATGATATATCGAATTCTGACATATGATATTTCGAATTCCTACATGATGTATAGAATCCGGATATTAAGTCGAATTCTGAGACGACATAATTAATTTTGATATCATGTATCGAATTTCGACTTAATTCTGACAGATACATTGAATTCTGATAGTATATAGCGAATTCTGAGATGATATATCGAATTCTGATATGTTACGTCGAATTCTGAGATAATATATCCGAATTCTGAAATATTATATAGAATACTGATATGATAGGTATACCAAATTCTAAAAGATTTATCGTACATAACGAATTTTGAGATAGTATATCGAATTCTGACATATGATGTTTCGAATTCTAAGACAACATAATGAATTTTGACATCATGTGTCGAATTTCGACATAATTCTGACAAAAACATTGAATTCTGATAGAATATAGTAGATTCTGAGATGAAATATCGAATTACGACGATATGTTTCGAATTCTTACATGATATATAGAATTCTGATATGGTATGTCGAATTCTGAGATGATATATCCGAATTCTGACATATATGTCATATTATATATAGAACTGACATGATAGGTATATCAAATTCTAAAAGATTTATCGAATTCTTACAGTATACAACGAATTTTGAGATGGTATGTCGAATTCTAACATCTCGAACATGACATAAAAAAGTGACACAACTCAAAAAATTGAGTTTTTAAGATATTTCGTCAAAAAGATGCACAATAATCGATTTCATAACCTGACATAGTGGGGATAGTGACCATAGTGGTGATAGTTATTTTACAAAGCGAGAGACGGCTTAATTTTCCGATCTTCCTTTTTTGACGCCCATAGAGAATAGTACAGTATAATTGAAATTAGCATGTTTTATTTTGCTCTCCTGAAAAATTTGAAATTTTGAGTTGTCAATATTCTTTGTCACGTGCGATGTATATCGAATTCAGACGTATTATATAGAATACTGACATGATAGGTATACCAACTTCTAAAATATTTATCGAATTCTGACAATATATAACGAATTTTGAGATGGAATATCGAATTCTGACATAATTTGTAGAATCCTTACATTACATATGAAATATAATGAATCTTACAGTTTGTATCGAATTCTGAGATGATATATCGAACTCTGACATATGTTTCGAATTCTTACATGATGTATAGAAAATGGATATTGAGTCGAATTCTGAGACGACATAACGGATTTTGACATCATGTGTCGTATTTTGATATAATTCTGACAAAAATATTGAACTCTGATAGTACATATGTATAACGCGAATTCTGAGATGATATATCGAATTATGACATTATATTTCGAATTTTTACGTGATATATAGAATTTTGGCATGTTGGCATGTTTAAATAGAGTTCAGACATATTTTATAGAATACTGACATAATATATCAAATTCTGACAGATGTATTGAATCCGATAGTATGTATCGAATTCTAACATGAAATTTCAAATTCTTAATAATATACATAATTCGGATGTGAAATATATAAATTTGAATATGATAAGTTCTGAAAATAAATAGCGAATTCTGATATGGTATTTCAAATCCTTAGGTTATATATCGAACTCTGACATGATATAACGAACTTTGACATAATAATTAAGTATAAAGAATACTGACTCGATATATCAAATTCTGAGATGATTTATGATGATATCCCAAATTCTGACAAATATCAACGATATATCAAATTCTGACTGATGCGTCGACAATATATACATATGAAGCAAATTCTGAGATGATATGTCAAATTCTGATATGATATTTCGAATTATTTATGTTGAATTCTGTGATGATATATCGAATTCTGACATGAATAAGATACATATGACGAATTTGGAAATGATATGTCGAACTCTGAGATGATAGATCGAATTCTGATAGTAAATGACGAATTCTAAGATGGTTTATTTAAGCCTAACGCGATTCTTCGAATACCGACATAATATATAGATTTCTGATAGTAACTATACATAATAAGTACTCGTAGTAATGGTATTATGACCGATACCATAAATCACAAATTAGAATTACCAATTTTGGTTTTCCATATACAGCCAGCCCCACCGGCACCGAATGGAATATACACATTTGTCGTTGTGTTTTAGTGAAATTTTATATCGGAGATGTTAAGCCGATTCTATATAAATAGTTCCTAGGTTAGGTTTGGGTGGCGGTCCCCAAGGACCAGCCATAGACACAAAAATGGTCCGTAGCCATAAATAGTTCCTAACCTTAAACATATTATATCAAACAAGACGAATGAAATTTCCCACATCACACTGCATAAATCCAGACTTCCATAAAACTTTCCAGTCGGTAAAGTTTAAATGACTGCAGAAATTATCTTACAGTATTATTTTTATATAGAAGTGCTAATATAAGCTTAAAGAATTTTATTTTCCGTACATCGTTTTTGTGTGGTAATTTTTGTATTCAGGAGGTTCTAATCTAAATATTTAGTCAAAGCTGGTACATTTTTTTTTGGTAAAATCAGGTAACGTCTGTCATGTTTGAGGGTATCTGAAGTTTTAAAGTTGTAAGTTGTCAAAACTCGGAATTATCTGTTTTTAAGTTTTAGCAGCTAACATTCAGATTCTGAAAAATAGCCGTGTGAAGTAGAAGTAATTTAGTTCGCAAATTTTACATGTTTGAATTGATATTGTTTGCTAAAATGACTGATTCATTACTGCAAGAGAACAGTTTTATGGGTTTATGCCTGAAAATGACAGGAACCGTTATAAATTAGCTTTGAAAAATGTTTTATGAAAAAGCTAGATATCTTCCAGAATATTATAATTATTTCGAGTAAAAGCCGATAACTTAAAATATTATGTAAAAGTATTATTAGAATAGCAGTTATTAGAACAGGGGAGTACAAAATGAAATAGCGGAGTACAGGAGTAAGCACTAAGCGAAAGTAGTACAAATACACCGATTGTACTCACTTCGACAGCACTGCTGTGAATGCATGTTAAGGTAGCAGTTAGCAGATTAATTTCAGCAGAAAAATATTCTGCGTTACCTACATATTTTGTATGTAATATTTCTTGAATAAATTTGCTGGTTGGCCATGACTTTCGAGTCAAACGGCTGTGCTTTTTTCAATTTTTGGTTTTTCCTTGATTTTTTTCATTAAAGATAGTTGTTTTAGTTTTGGTTTTATATATTTAAGATTTTTAATGTAATCGTGTTCTGTGTTAGCAAGGTAGAAGTGATGAAAGGGCGTGCTAAGGTTGTGAGTGTTTTAGGCGGAGCGAATTGAAATAGAATTTAAAGCAGATAGATGCATATGTATTTGTGAAGGGCGACCGCAGAATGGATGTATATTAAATTTGGGGTTCTAAGGCTTGTATTTCCAAGGTGAATTACGTATGGCGTTCGAAATAATGTTAATGATTGGTGTTTCAAATAAGAAATGTATATAGGGGTTGTTGGATTGAACAATTCTAAAAAGGAGAAAACTGATTTTCCCACATTTATAATTATTTTGTGCATCATTTAAATTCAGGAATCGAGGATAGCGGCTGTAATGCAGAGAACGTTGTTGTCAGTTTTTCACACTCTATTCTAATTTTAGTAACGAGTCTATATGTTCCGATTTTTTTTATAGTAAGTTAGATTCAATAGGCAATAGGTGTTGATGGTTAAATGTTCATCAGCTAAAACTGGTGAGTAGGCGGGAAATAAAATACGTCCCGCGGACCAACAAGATTATATGCAATGCTGAAAACAGAGAAATTTATTACAGCCGACTGGACAATCCATCTTCTTCGGAGCCTGGCCCTATGGATTCTGGGGAGGGCCAAACATTCCATGCCAGAAGTGATGCCAGCGGAAATTTTACATTTCGAGTAGCTGGATCCAGTGAAGGTAATATTGACCTAGGAAAGAAAAATATGGATCTCTTGGGGGAGGCTACAGAAAATGAAGTAATCATTTACCAAGTTAAGCGAAGAAGTCAAGTATCTAAAGCGAGAAAATGAACTTATAAATCTGAATCGGGATCCAAAAGAACATAGCAAAATAGAGGGTACGGATGAGGATGAATTAGAGAGGGAGACGTACTGGATCCTAAAGAAGCAAAAAACAGTCCCGGAAAAGTAAGAAAAGAGAAGCTGAATCGTCACCTGAGGCTGAACAATTAAATGATAGTGGAACTACAATTAAAGAACCGAAAGTTGTCCAGTCCGAGGTCAATCAACCAATAGGTAGTAAATCTACCAAGAACATTGCAAAAACCACCCCCACCAATAAGTATTGTGTGCTTAACCAGTTACCCATTCAGTCACAGATGAAATTGGTTACTGACAAAGAGTATAAGGTAACAGCGTTAAACAATGACGTTTGAAAAATAAATCCTGTGAACTCAGATTCTTAAAGAACCTTATCTATGAAGCTGAATGCTGAAAAGTATCAGTGGTTTACCTATGAGGATAAACAGGCTCGACCTATAAAAGTTATGGCAAGAGGTTTGCATCAAGCTTGCTCAACCAAACAAATAATGGAAGAACTAACAAAATAAAGGTTTTAAAATATTAAATGCTGTGAATATTGTTAAAAAAGAGAAAACAGAAAATCAGGAAGGAAACCAAACTTTTAGTAAACGGAGACTCCGTCTTTCTATGCTGGTATTTGATAACAAAGCGAATGTTCAAAATATTTATTGTATAAAAGGAATTTTTCACATGAAGGTAAAAGTTGAACCTTCTTCCTGGGATACCTTGAAAAGAGAGGAATACATTAAGCTATTTAAATCGCTAGGACGTGATTTTATTACTGGAGGTGGGATCTAGACTTATGACGTAAAAGTCTAAAGAATTGTTTCAAGCAGGGCAGACATCAAAATGTGAATTTTACTCTGGTGGTTCCCCAATATATTGGCCCAGTGACGAAGCTAAGATACCGGACCTAATAGACTTTTATTGTATTTGCTTTTATGTAGCAAGAGGTATATCTCAGAATTACATTCACGTTGAAAACAACAATTGTCTAGTATCGGATCACTCACCGGTTATCGTCACATTCAGTGAAACGGTAATTCAAAGTGACAGTCCACCCAGATTAACAAATTCCAAAAAAACTGTGATCACTTTCGTGAATTAGTGGTGGAAACAATCAATCTCCAGGTACCGATAAGAAATTATCGCCAGTTGGAAGACGAACTGGAACAACTCAATGAAATAATTCACTATGCTGCGTTGGCAATCACTCCCATTTTACAAAATAATAAGACGCTTACATATCCTACCCAACGGAAGTTAGGGAGTTGGTAAGAGAAAAACGACGCGCACGTTAAACCTGGCAAATTAATCGAACAACGGAGAACAAAACCATTCTTAACAATTTATGTAACAATTTGAAATGCTTTCTTTAAGAAGTTAAAAATCAATCAATCAACAGATATCTAGTTAGCCTAACTAATGAAAAAAATTCTGATTACTCACTGTGGAAGGCGACGAAAGGACTCAAAAGACCCTAAATGCAACTGACTCCACTTAAAAAGGATGATAAAACCTGGGCAAGAGGTCATAAAGAGAAGCCTGATCTGTTTGGGGAGTATCTCCAGGAAACCTTCCAACCACTACCAAGACAAACTGCTAATGAAAATATAATGTCAAAACATCTAGATGAGTTTGATATATGGCCAGAGACTTAAACCAATAATTGAGGACCTACAACTAATTCCCCCACATCAATTTCGATTCAGAGGAAAGTATTCTACAATTGAACAGGTGCATAGAATCACAAACATAATTGAAACCACGTTAGAACGTAAAAAAGTATGCTCAATCATACTCCTGGACGTCGCGCAAGCGTTCGATAAAGTTTGGGGTCTGGAATACAAGCTGAGACAATTCTATGCCATAATAAGATCTTATTTATCCAGTAGACATTTTCGAGTGAAATATGAGAATGAATACTCCGGGCTAAAGAAAATCTCTGCCGGTGTCCCGCAGGGGAATATTTTAGGATCAATCCTGTATTTACTATACTACTATACAAGGGACATACCAACCACAAATGAAGGAACCATAGCCACTTTTGCAGATGTCACAGCAATTATGGCTATTGGAATTAATATCGCTGATGCAACGAGCAAACTCCAGGGAATGATCAATGTGGTCGGAGGAGTCTGTTGTGTGGCGTAGTTTTAAGAATGATTGATGCATCTGGTTTAATTGAGAGGTGTGTTTGACTGCCATGGAGTGCTCTATATATGATTTTCGGCTCTGGTAATGGGGTGGGCTATTTACTTGGACGCTTTGTGGGAACGTGTTCGTTCGAGGAGTCGGATAGACTAATTATTTTCTCTGTGGTTTGAGTTTTTCCAGAGTAATTGTATATGGTGTGCAATTTTCGAGAGCTTTCGGGATGTTTTAGTATTGAGAGATTGGTACGATCGGCATTTTTGAGGATTTCAGGAGTTTCCTTAGCAACCACATTGTTCGGAACTTTTGTAGTTTATGTAGAATTGATTGATTTCAGATTTCTTGACAAACGATGTTATAAGTGATATAATATCCGAGATGCTGAGGCTTCGAAGTTGTTCGAGGTTGTTGAACATTAATACGGGTTATCCGAGTTTTAGTTTGTACGACTGTAAGTTTGGCTCAGCGATAAGGGTTGCATGTCGTTGACTTTCGTTTTTGGAGATGATGAGATTGCTTGAACTTTTCAAGGTTTAGAGCTTGTCGAGATTTGCTTAGCGTTGGCTTGGTTAACTTTGAATTACTGAATGGCTAGGCTATTGCTCCAGATTCTCGAACTAATTGGGAATGTACAACGGTGTACAACATTTACATTGCGTCGAGTTACTGAAACATGGGTTTCGAGAATTTTTAAAGATTGTATTGGTTATTCTTATCTTGGTTTCGTTGAGAAATATAGGATATTTGAGATCTCGCAAATCTGGAACTTATTCTTAATTGGCTGGTATTGAGTTGCTTGGTGTTGGGTTGCGTGCTGTTTCGTATTGCTCGACCTTTTTGAGTCAAGGCTATCGACACTCTGGGTTTTTGAGTTTTGACATTTTTCGAGGATACTTTGGTCACAAACCAGGGAGTAGCAGACTCATATGTGGTTGGACATTTGTCGTAGGTTTTGGAGGTGCTATTTTTATTTGGTTTGACAAGTTAAGTTTCGACGGATAACGACAAGGAATAGAAGAGATATGTTCACGACTCTGAGTTGTTGTTTTTGATGTGTTTGTTATTTATGGCAAACTGGTTCACGCGGCCTTCAAAGAGTGACTTTCTTTTGTCAATGGCAGGTAACTCCAGAAATGAGTGCTGTGTAAATGTTTAAGACCAGTTAAATAATATTGGCATTATTTCTTCTTTTGAAATTTCTGTTTGTTTCATAACACATAGCCGAGGAAAGTAGATTATATTTATTTTTTACAAGAACGTTGTAAAGGAAGAATCAAATATTTTACTGCCCGACTTCGCTCAACTTGTATTGAGCTATAACCATTTGCTGTGTGATTAAAGTATACGCAAACACAGTCGTCCTTTCGTTTCTAAATGGTAAAGCGTAAAATGCAGGAAGCATAAATGATTTTTAGTTAGAATTTGGAATTAAGGTAAGCACACACATAAGGAATTGTGATGGAAGAAAGCGATTTGAGGCCCCATTTGTGTTTGTTGCCATATGAAACCTAGGGTTTTTGTATTTTTTGATTTATTTGATTCAGTTATAAATGGTGTTTTGTTTATGTGCATTTCATAAATACAATTAAGCGCGTTGTAACGAAATTTCAAGTCAATCATATACCCTGTATTATTTCTTGATTAAATTATATTTGATTCGCGTACTATATATGGTAAGAGTATAAGCTGATGTGAGGGGAAATGCTAGATTAATTGAAATACAGAAATGTAATACCTAAACTAAAACGGGAATCTCGTTATTGGGAAAGTATTTAAACGAACGGGGGGAAAAAAAAATTGGTCAGTCAGATGGATATTTTTAAATGAAATTGAACGTTGGTGAAAAAAAAAATAATATGTTCAAGTTCTAAATAAACAGAAAAATCTAAATTAAATTAAGTGATATTAAGAACAAGAAAAAAAAAATCCAAAGTTAGTGTTAAGTTAGTTCAGTTTAGTTAAATTCTAAATACAAAAAAAAATAAAACAATAAACCAAAAAAATAATGAATTAAGTTTTGGTAAAATTGTTAAAAAAAAAAATAAAAACTGTTAATTTAGATATATAAGATAACAATTAAAGAATATTCTGTTGTAATGTGGTATAATTATTGACCGCAAAATTATGAAAATAAACAGAAAAAGAACAGAAATATTAACTAAAATTTGTTCAATGTTTATAATTGAAATTAAATAAATTCTATGAATACACATAGCAAGTACAGTGAGCGAATAAAATCACAAATTGTATCATTTTCTGTGAATAAATAAAAAAATTTGCAATAAAAAAACCAAGAATAATTAAATAAACATAATTAAAAAAGAAAAATTAATAAAAACTAAAAAAATTTAAAAGAAAATTGGTCATTCATTTTGTGTTGGATACGTTGATACTTTTGCAATTGTGCGATTAAGACAGACCATATGGAAGTGAGTGTTGGGTACATTGTGGATTGTTCGGTTAACCAGGTAGCGAGAAAGGAAGCCAAGCCGCAGAGGACCTTCAACCTTAATAGTTTGGTTTGGTGATGTATTCATTTAATTAAGTTCATTATTATTATTTTTTTTTTATTTTAGTATTTTCATTTGCTAGTTTTAAGTGAATAGTTAGAGAGGGTTAGTTCCTCCATAACTTTACATATTTATTACTTATTGTGATTGGATTTTTTTTTTCATCATATATACATACATATGTATTTATATATATTTTTTTTTGCTGAGAGTTCATTTGTAATGATTTTGTGAATTTAAAAAGGGAGGGGTGAGAATGAAAGCCGAAGGTATTAGAGTAAAACAAGTCACACTATTTTATGTATACAAATTGTAAATTGACCTCCTACACCATGTGTTTAAGAGAACCGGCCCTAGCCACTGATCGCTGCCCGCCACCAATAGTGTGCCATGTGGTGCAGGACGACCCTAGGTCAAATGTTACAAATGGCGCCGAAACAGGGACCTGAAAGGGTGTTATTGCAGTTATTGGGTACAGTTTCTTTGAGTTAATAATTAGTATGTAAATAATTGAGTAACTAACATTGGTAGCCCTAACAAGGCATCCAGGTGGCTTCACTACTTACCGTAATGGACAGATCGGTTAAACCGCTTAATTAGCATGCGGTTGATCAGTCCTTGTTTTTGCCCTTCAGGTTTTTTTTTTGAAAAGCACAGTTATTTTCTTTGTTTAATTTTTTTATTTTCATTAAATTTTTTTTTTCCTATTCTTGTATTCCAATGCCAGAAACAAAAAAAAATTGAAATGTAATAAAGCTTAATCTATTCAAGTCTTTGTGATAGATGATTGTCATATGTGGCCTATAATTGATTTTTCATGATTTGGATATCTTATGGGTAGTATGAGGGTTCCTCACAGAAGCTTTTATAGAATCAATTTTTTTTTTTGTCATACTTAATCATATTTTTATAATTTTTTTTCCTTTCATATATATACCGCTATTGACGAATAGTGATTGATGAAGAACTTAATGCTTGACCGATTGATGGTTCGGTGAGACCGAATTCCTCGGCCAACTTAAATTTCTTTTCTCATTATTCAGGTTAATATATACTCTATTGCATAGCCCGGTTCTGTTCTTATCATATTTTAATTTTGTTTTATCAAGAATAGGAATTAATTAAGTTTTGGCCAAGACTATAAGGCAATCAATAGTTTAAGAAGCGCGAATACCTTAAAGGCGATCAGTTTTCACCCCATTGTTTATCAATTGATCAATTTTTTTTGCTATAAATTATATATTTAATATTTAGTACATAATTGTATTTTTTTTATTTTTGTAATTGTTTCACATCAATAATTATTCTAATAATCAGTTCATTAGAAACAATATTTTATACGAGTACATTTCTTAATAGCACAAAACTACTTATACTAATCAATTTTGTAGATTTTGGTGGTCTTGTATTTTTTTTTGTTGTTTCGTTTTTTTTCGCGTTAAAGCGGTTGGTTTGATAGACTTGAAATCGGATAAATATAGTATCAGTTTCGAAAAATCATATTCCCGTGAAAAAAAATAGATCGAGTCAAGGTCAGAGGAATACAAACAGAAAAGATTGTCGTTATTCAAATTTTAACAGTGTGAGTTGTAGTGATATCCGTTCAAAATGGATTTTAACCTAATCAAGCAAAGCCTGAGTCCAGATGAAATCAATGTCGAATTTATAGTTCGAGGAATGACAACTGCACAAGTAGGGATTGAGAAATCGTTCATTGAAACCCTTCAAAAGGAAGCGCAGAATCCAAGTCTAAGGCCTAAATTGTCACACATCACAGGGACACCAGAAAAGGAATTGAATGTCATTAACCAAAAATATTTTGAAATAGACGATTTGTTAGACCAAATGGAAGAAAGCGCACAATTATTCGAAAAACAGAAATTTCTTGTTATGGTAGTACATTGGAGAGACCGAGCTCAGCGACTAATGAACTCTTTCCGAGATCTTACCGGAATTAATATCTTGGTTGGCTCTTTGGAACGAGTAGCTCGATCTATAAAGAGAGATATTACGAGAAACGAGCAAGTTTCTCAAATGGCCGGACAACCTACCCCGAAACCGTCAACTTCAAGAGCAGCTAGTAATAGATACAGAGAAACGGACCAAGATGATAACCAAACTTCAGGAGGACTTCAAGATTCTGCTAACACGGAAGATGAAAACGCCAATGATCGGGGATTTACGAAGAAATTGGAAGAAATGTCCCAAATATTCATAAAAAATTTATCTACTTCGTGGAATGAACATCAGAAAGCAAACCGACCAGACTTAGGTAGGCGTTCCAAAACCAGGCATCGGGACCTTGGAAATTCTACGTCAGGAAGTGAGTCAGCAGTTTCACAATCTACAAGTAGACGCTCTCCTAAACGAACGAATCGTCACCATTATAGGAAGCGAGTTGACCCATCAAGATGGAAAATTCAGTTTACTGGCCGAGAAAGTAAACGGGGTGACGAGAACGTTCAGGATTTTATTATGAAATTGGAAGAACACGCGTATCAGGATGACATACCCAAACAAGAGCTAGTTACTTTAATGCGAAACTTCGTGACGGATAAAGCAGACAAATGGTACTACACCTTTATCCGCAAGAACAAAGACGCGACGTGGAAACAGCTGAAGAATTCTTTGTTAGAAAGATTCAGTAGTGTAGAAGGGGACCGTGAAATGCGTAAGTATATTCGCGGTAGGATGCAATATCCAAAAGAGAATTTCAACGATTTCTTGACCGAAATTGAGAGCACAAACTATCGGCTGAAGACGCCTTTGCCCACCGATGATATCCTCGAAATTCTTTTGGACAATATGAATCCAGCTCTTAAAAACGCGACAAGTAACATGAGAATTACTTCAATCGAAAAACTACGAAGAACATGCGATAACTATGAGAAGATCTGGAATACTTCGGGATTCGATCCACGCCGTCTTATTGAACCACGAACTAGACGCCCTCCTGCAATTGCTCAAATTTCACAAGAAGAGCAACCTTCCACCAGTGGGCGATATCCATCAACCAAGGGTAATAGTGATACTGAAGAAGAAATCTATTCTCAGGAGAAAACTTCGCAGGAGGTTAACGCCATCAACCGACAGTCTTATGTTGTTTGCTGGAATTGCAAAGACCTTGGGCACAGATTCGCAGTTTGTCAAATGGAGAAAACTCACCAGTTTTGTGAAGGATGTGGTTTGGCAAGTGTGAACACCGTTGACTGTTTGAGATGCCAAAAGAGACGTATCCAGGGAAATTTATCACCGAACGCGACTTACGCTGGGGAACCACGTTCGGGGAAAATATTTCAGCCCAGAACGACAATAATTACCAAACCTACAAACCCCAAGTAATACCTACCAAACCAACATTAACACCTACTAAACAACTGTCGCTACATGAAGATTCAAATAACCGGTTAAGACGAATTAGAATATACTGGCGAAAACAGAAATCTTATCATTATTTATGCTCAATATCGACCATTACAGAATTTCTGGATAACGATCCTCGTCCGTATGCAAAAATTTCAATTCTAGGACAGATAAAATTTGGTTTACTAGACAGTGGCGCTAGTGTAAGCATATTAGGCAAAAATAGTGCAGAACTTATTTCTTCGTTAGGAATAAAAATTAGAGAACTCAAATCCTACATCCAAACAGCAGATGGAACCGCAAATCCAGTGACTGGTCACGTATATTTACCCATCACCTATATGAACAAAACCGAAATTTTAAAATTTTGTATAGTACCTTCTCTTAAATCGGAAATTTATTTAGGTATAAATTTCTGGAAAAAATTTAATGTGGCTCCAGACGTTATAAGTGAAGTAACGGATGACATCAAGCGACCTGAAAGTAGCAATCAACATCAGTTAACCAGCAAAGATAGAACGGAGTTGGAACGAATTATAAAGAGTTTTCGCTCTTTTGAAACAAATGGCCTTGGTAGGACGGACCTAGTAGTACACCATATAGACGTGGGCAACAATGCACCAATTAAACAAAGGCACTATCCAGTATCTCCAGCCATACAAGACCTGATTTTCCAAGAAATAGATCGCATGAATTCACTAGGGGTTATAGAGGAAAGCTCAAGCCCGTGGAGTTCACCAGTAGTTCTGGTTCGCAAGGCAAATGGAAAGTCACGATTATGCTTGGATTCACGTAAGATTAATGCGATAACCAAGAAGGATGCATATCCGTTACCATTAATAGACGGATTGCTCGGACGACTAAAAGAGACCAAGTTTATATCAAGCCTTGACCTTAAAGATGCCTTTTGGCAAATACCACTTTCGGATAGCGCAAAAGAAATTACAGCTTTCACGGTCCCAGGGCGTCCCCTATATCAGTTTTGTGTTATGCCGTTTGGACTGTGCAATGCACCACAAACGATGTGTAGGTTAATGGACAGAGCGATACCACACCAACTTCGGGACAGAGTTTTCGTATATCTCGACGATCTATTGATAATTTCAGCCAACCTCCAAGAGCACCTGCAAATCTTAAAAACAGTAGCAGAATTGTTATCCAAGGCAGGATTAACCTTAAACGTCGAGAAAAGCCGTTTCGTGTTGAAAGAAGCAAAATATCTGGGGTTTCTGATCGGAGAGCGTGGATTACGACCAGATCCTTCAAAAGTCGAAGCTATCTCTAATTTTCCAGCTCCGACATCGGTAAAGCAGACACGCCGCCTTTTGGGAATGGCTGGTTATTACAGGCGATTCATCTGTAATTATGCCGATGTAACTGCCCAAATTACCAATCTTCTTAAAAAAGGAGTGAAATTTAAATGGTCGGAAGTAGCTGATGCCGCATTTTCAAAACTAAAATTTTTGTTGTCAAATGCACCGGTACTGCACAACCCAGACTTTTCGCAGCAATTCTTTATTCGTTGTGATGCCAGTACGCAAGGTGTTGGGAGCGTACTTTTCCAAAAGGATGCAGAAGAGAATGAAAAGCCGATAGCGTTCATGTCGCAGAAGTTAAATGCTGCGCAGCGTAACTATACTGTGACAGAGTTAGAGTGCCTAGCTGCAATAATCAGCATTAAGAAGTTTCGTCCATATATTGAAGGCTATAAGTTCACCTTAATTACAGATCACGCCAGCCTTAAATGGCTGATGACTCAAAAAGATTTGAGTGGACGTTTGGCTCGATGGAGTCTTAAGTTGCAGGGCTTCGACTTCAATATTATTCATCAAAAGGGCCGGGAAAATATTGTTCCTGACGCATTGTCTCGAATTTACTGCGATGCCACCACGGAGATCGATCAAGAATTGCTATTGCATGATATCAAACTGTTCGATATAAAAACGGTACAGGATACGAGCTATAAAAAATTGCTAGAACAAATCAACCTACACCCACAAATTTACACTAATTTACGTGTACAGAATGATAAAATATTTATTAGAATTGAACCTAAAACCAATATTCCATTGACCGATATTCCTAGTTGGAAGATGTGGGTTCCAAATGAATTGCGCGAAAATTTAATTAGCCGGGAGCACGATTTGCCAGTCGGATCACACGGAGGAATACGGAAGTCGCTAGACCGCTTGAGACGTCTATATTATTGGCCAAAAATGGCTGTACAAGTACACACATATATTACTAACTGTGACATTTGTAAGCAAACAAAATCTTCTAATCAGTGCTTACGCCCTCCTCTAGGTAAACAGAACATATCGGAGAGACCATGGCAAAAGCTTTACATGGATCTGTTGGGACCTTACCCAAGAACGCCAAATGGGAAAACCATGATACTTATTGTCTTAGACAATTTGACAAAATTCGTTTATTTAAAAACATTGACCAAAGGCACAGCGACAAAAATTGTGGAATTCCTTCGAGAGGAACTATTTCCTCTGTTTAGCGTTCCGGAAATAATTCATAGCGACAACGGCGTGCAGTTCGTCGGAAAAGAATTTACAGCATTAGTCAAGGATCTTGGAATTAACCACATCAAAACGGCGTACTACTCTCCACAGAGCAACGCGTCAGAGCGGGTAAATAGATCGATTGTGACCGCCTTAAGAGCATATGTAAAAGGAAAACATTCGAGCTGGGATAAATTTCTGCCAGAAGTTGGAAGTGCACTTAGAAATGCGATTCATCAATCTACCAATTATTCGCCACACTTTCTCTTATTCGGCTATCACAAAATCCAGCATGCTAATGACTACCAGTTGCTACGTGAAGTAGATTTATTAAGCGAAAATTCTTTAAACTGGATGGAAACACCTGACAGATTGGCTGTGGTACACGATGAAGTTAAGGGCAACATAGTAAGAGCCTATAATAAATATTCCAGTGGATATAATCTAAGAACTAGGCATCGAACATTAGACTTAGGGCAACAGGTATATGTTAAACAACACCCTGTAAGTGATGCTGCAAATAAATTTACCGCTAAATTCGCATATCCGTTCTTAAAGGCCTTTGTGAAGGAAAAACGGGGAGAACTGTATTACGTTCTCGTTGATGAAAATAGTAAGGAATTAGGTACTTTTCATTTGATGGATATTAAAACATAAACGGAACACTTCCAGTTGAATTTATATATGACACACACATTTAGTTTTTATTCAGCTTCAAATTCAAATAAGATTTTGATTTTGAACCTGTGCTGTAACGAAATTTCAAGTCAATCATATACCCTGTATTATTTCTTGATTAAATTATATTTGATTCGCGTACTATATATGGTAAGAGTATAAGCTGATGTGAGGGGAAATGCTAGATTAATTGAAATACAGAAATGTAATACCTAAACTAAAACGGGAATCTCGTTATTGGGAAAGTATTTAAACGAACGGGGGGAAAAAAAAATTGGTCAGTCAGATGGATATTTTTAAATGAAATTGAACGTTGGTGAAAAAAAAAATAATATGTTCAAGTTCTAAATAAACAGAAAAATCTAAATTAAATTAAGTGATATTAAGAACAAGAAAAAAAAAATCCAAAGTTAGTGTTAAGTTAGTTCAGTTTAGTTAAATTCTAAATACAAAAAAAAATAAAACAATAAACCAAAAAAATAATGAATTAAGTTTTGGTAAAATTGTTAAAAAAAAAAATAAAAACTGTTAATTTAGATATATAAGATAACAATTAAAGAATATTCTGTTGTAATGTGGTATAATTATTGACCGCAAAATTATGAAAATAAACAGAAAAAGAACAGAAATATTAACTAAAATTTGTTCAATGTTTATAATTGAAATTAAATAAATTCTATGAATACACATAGCAAGTACAGTGAGCGAATAAAATCACAAATTGTATCATTTTCTGTGAATAAATAAAAAAATTTGCAATAAAAAAACCAAGAATAATTAAATAAACATAATTAAAAAAGAAAAATTAATAAAAACTAAAAAAATTTAAAAGAAAATTGGTCATTCATTTTGTGTTGGATACGTTGATACTTTTGCAATTGTGCGATTAAGACAGACCATATGGAAGTGAGTGTTGGGTACATTGTGGATTGTTCGGTTAACCAGGTAGCGAGAAAGGAAGCCAAGCCGCAGAGGACCTTCAACCTTAATAGTTTGGTTTGGTGATGTATTCATTTAATTAAGTTCATTATTATTATTTTTTTTTTATTTTAGTATTTTCATTTGCTAGTTTTAAGTGAATAGTTAGAGAGGGTTAGTTCCTCCATAACTTTACATATTTATTACTTATTGTGATTGGATTTTTTTTTTCATCATATATACATACATATGTATTTATATATATTTTTTTTTGCTGAGAGTTCATTTGTAATGATTTTGTGAATTTAAAAAGGGAGGGGTGAGAATGAAAGCCGAAGGTATTAGAGTAAAACAAGTCACACTATTTTATGTATACAAATTGTAAATTGACCTCCTACACCATGTGTTTAAGAGAACCGGCCCTAGCCACTGATCGCTGCCCGCCACCAATAGTGTGCCATGTGGTGCAGGACGACCCTAGGTCAAATGTTACAGCGTTAAGTCTCCCAACATATTGGCGGCAGATATCTATTGATAGAGGAAACGATATTCTCATGATACATTACAAATTGTCTTCCAATTTGTGATGTATCATGAGCGTTCAGATCTAGACAGGCTGTTTTGCTCAGCGTGTTGTCAACTGTTGACGGCCCATAATTCACCAGTGATAAGAAATTCAATTGAACATGATGCAAAAATATTTATGATTCATCTTTTTGATGCATAAGTATTTGTGATGAAACTAGAACTTCATAAATACCGGTTACAACGTTTAGAAAATGAAATTAATATTTGGGCTTGGACGGGTTTTCCAGGGAGTTCCCGCTAACCATTTTCCGGAAATTTTACGTGTTTAATCAAGACCGATTCTCGGGATACTCAAATGAAAGTTCCTGAGAATTTGAGAAACAATTAAAATAATTGCGCCACATTGTTGAACGCCACATTAAATATACTAATGTCGTAACGCTATAGATAAACTTAAAGATAGATGACAGCCAGGTGCTTATTCTAATAACATCATTTTGAAAAGTGGTCGAAGTTTCGCAAAACTGTTTAAATAATCTTTAGTTGGAAACTCACAGAATGATGTTGGGGCTAACCATGGAGATGAATTAAATTTATTGACTTAAATTAATTTGACTTGGTTTGGATACAATTTTGTTTACTTTGACATGATGGGTGATTGTTTTGCAAAATGTAAATCTAGCTATAAAAGGTTGGCATAGGTTTGATTAATATTGGTACGTTGCTGGCAAATTCCAAGTATTTTTATTTCCAATTTTTTTTTCTATTTTTCGAACATTTTGCTGATTTTATCACCGACTTTTTTCAGTAATAGTATCCGACCTATTACTGGACTTACTATGAAAATTATCGCAAAGAATCGGAAAATGAGGACGGCAAAGTCAGGTTGTGTTTGGTGGTTTGGCGTCTATTGGAGGGGAGAAGACCAAAGTTTAGTAGATTAATTTATCAGCTCCGTAATCTTCCAGTAGGGTGCGCACCACGTGAGCTGTTCTGGTCTTGTCATTAGGCAGCTGCATGATGGGTACAATTGTGTAATGGGTAACCTGTTCGCAATTCCCAAGTGTACGTGCTGCCCTCTCGTAGCAACCACTGGTAACTAAGGCCATTTGGCACCGGCTAAAGTACGGCGCTAAAGGAGAAAGCCTTGACAAAAAACCCTAATCTAAGGTGGAACAGCCACTCGTAAGAGTAAAATCAAACGGAATACGGGGCAGGAGTAGGAATATACGGGAGTGGGACAACCCTCTCGAAGTCCTTGAGCTCCAATGCTACCGTCTTTCTAGCAGAACTACATGCTGTAGTAAACATCTAGGAAGGAGAGCAATACTCCCAGATAGTATGTATCACGTACCGGGAGAGAGTATTGTAAGGTTCATTAAGAACTGGATGGATAATTAAGCAGGGTCCAGCACAATAGATCTTTTAGGTCGCAGTGGGAGGTGGCTGATCGCCCGGCCATGCGGGCCAATAGTAATAATAATAATAAGGTTGTGTTTGCGACAAATCTGAACGCAATGGAACTCGTTTATAATCTTATATTCCATAAGTAACGGTATTTTAATTATAACGGTGTTGTATTGAAATATTGAAGACTTGATTCAAAAGCGCGGTTGCGTCTTGGGTGCCCTAATCAAGCTTAACACGTTTGCTCTTGCAATTAATGACGATACTACGCTTGAAGAAATTGAAGTTCGTTCTTCAAAGGTGGAAGAATATTTGACAGAGTTTATTGCGATTTAAAATAAGCTATTCTTAATTCCCGATCAAAACTCAAAGTTTGATGAATTTGAGACAAAATATTTTAAGGTGAAGGCGATTTTTATTCGGGAAATGCTTCAACGCCAGAAAATTGAAGTTACTCATCTTCCTAACAATGATTTACTTAACAAGACAATTGATAATTTATGCGCTCAGAAACGTCATTTTTTGAAGGCCTTAAGGAAGACACGTCGACCCAAACTAATCATGATATCAAGCTGCCAAGGGTTATTGTTGAACTTTTTTCGAGAATTATAGTCAATAGCCGTCCTTTAAGGATCTTTACAAATCATCAGTTCACGACAATGACGCATTATCTGAATCTCATAAATTTCAACTATTGAAAGGACTTCTTGGAGGTGAAGCTGCCGATTTAATCCGTCATATTCCGATGACCGATCTTAATTACGAGGAGGCCTGCGGTAAATTGCAAGCATGAGACGACAAGAGGAAAATCGTTATGAATTCATTGATGGACAAGTTTAGGAAGCAAAAAGCAATGCAGCAATTCAACGTTCTTGAGCTTCGTAAAATAGCAGATATGTATGTCTGATGGAGTGATTGGTGAAATGAAAGGTCTGGGCTCCCAAAACGAGAAACGTGACCCCTGGTTAATTTATTAATTTTGAATAAGCTCGATGTACAAACCAAGGAGGCGTGGGCAAATTTTTCCGTACACAAGGAATTCGCCTCTTTCGAGGAATTTTAAATTCATTGATAAAAGATGTGACACGTTTGAGTTATGTTTACCATCAAAGATTTCAGTTACCAAACATCCATCGACATAGAAGATTCCAACGCGATTTAACTTGCACACAGCCACCGAAGCTTTTAAATGTCCCTGTTGTAAGAAAAATAATCATTCTCTTTTCAGATGCTTCAAGTATAGGAGATTAAATATTTCAAACCGTATTAAGATTACGAAGGATTATAATTTTTTCTTGAATTGTTTGACTCAAAATCCCTTAACGTCATCTAGCTCCTCACGTCAAACTTGCGGTCAACGACATAATTCAGTACTCCATGAATATTCATCAGTGCAACTACGGCAAATAGTAACACTCGGAAACTGTAAAAGGCAATTCGGAAGAAATCAAATGACAATCAATCACCCAACCAGTTTCTATAATCAATAATACAACTTCAACCTCATCTTCAGTTTCAATTCATTTGGCCCATCAAATCCACCCAATACAATCTGATCTTCCGTCAATCAACGCATCCTATTCATCCGATTTTACTGTCAAGTAGTGAACTCGTCTCCCAATGAGTCTGTGGCTTCCAGAGTTTCAAATACTTATCTTACCGTGCTGCCGACAGCCTTAATCATGGTTCAGAACTCTAGAGGATCTTACCAGAAGTCCGCGCGTTATAAGACTCAGCTGCCGAAACCACTTTGATAAACGAAATATATGTGTTCAATCCTTAAACCTGACGCAAGGGTTTGGGTTCCACAAGCGCCGGCAGGACTAAAGGATCCGTTAATTTGGATATTTTAACTTCCGATAAAATCTCTATGTCCGTGAGAGCTTTTATAATGAAAAACTTAACTTCTAATCTTCCTCTGATTACAGTGGAGTTAATAAAACACAAAAACGTTCCGTCCGTTTTAATCGTTCGAGTCCGGTGGATATACTTGGAGCTGACATTTTTTTAAAATTATTGCATCGGGAAAAATTCCAACTGAATGACGATCTTTTTGCACAAAACACTTGTTTTGGTTACATCATCTCTGGGAAGGGATAGCTTCATTATGATCATGAGTCCGTTTCACCTTGCGGTTCTGCCATGACTTGCCATTTGGACCTTCTCGATACAATCCAGAAATTCTGGGAAGTAGAGAATATTGAGCCCCCAATATCCAACAGGAGCGAGACTTGTTTTAGGGAAAATACAGTTAAGAACCATAAATCAGGTTAATATGTCGTGCGGTTGCCATTCAAACCAAATTCCCCCAATCTCGGAGACTCGCTACCCAAGGCAACTAGAAGGATTGATTTTTCTTTTTCTATGATGCGTCGATTCAAAAATTCCCAGAATTAAGAAAGGAGTACTCAAAGTTTAGGGTGGAATACGCAAGGCTGGGTCACATGTCTCTTATTCCTTCCGATGAAATTAAGGGCAGTACCACGAAAACATTTTATCTCCCACATCATACGGTAGTGTTTGACGGTTCTTCATTGGGCCATCAATACTTCCAAACTATTTTCTATTCTGGTTCGATTTCGGAAACACACGATTGCCTTAGCAGCTGACGTGAAAAAAATGTTCCGCCAAGTCGAGATTCATGAAAATCATTTATCAGCATATTATTTGGCGTGAGAACCAAATTTCTCCCATCTTACATTACCGTTTAAACACGACACCATATGGGACAGTCTGTGCAATATTACTGGCTTTTCGATTTCTTCATCAAATTGCGGATGATCTGCCCTCAGATTTTTTCGACATCAAATCTATCATTAAATCGGATTTCTACGTCGACGACTTGCTCTTGGGTTGCGCGGAGGTATGTGAGGCTAAACATTTACAACAAAGGATAGCGGAAGGTTTGACCAACGGCGGTTTTAGACTAAAGAAATGGGTGTCCAACAGCCAGGAATTATTAAGATCTATACCAAAGGAGGAGCAGGAGACTTTTGTTGAATTTGACAATGGAGAGACTTTCGTGAAAACTTTATTTATTTTTATTTATTTATTTACAAACATTTTGATTTAAGGACCAACCCCATACTTACACAAACTATTTTGAGCACGATGCTCATTTATAACAGAGTGTGTAATAAGGTGGTTTAACATAAAAATATTAATTTAAAAAATTGCAGCCTTTTGGAATTACAGGATACGAGAGCCCAGTCATTAAATTTCCACAGTCCATCATCATCAATGCTACTTTAGCTTGAAACATAATCCAACAAAGCCGTGTCAGCTTATATTTTAGTATTTTCCCGGCGATTAATGTTAATCATGAAAATCGGTTTAACTGTCAGACCACTTCTTAACTGCGCCCAGGCTCCCAAACTTTAGGTCTAGTTTGCATAACATGTTTGGATTGTTTCACTTTCAAAATCGAGAAATTTGACGACTGTGGCCCTACGACGAAACGAAGGTTTTTATCTATCAGTGGTCTTATCGTCGATCCGTTAGGATTCCTCTCTCCTTGTACAGTCGTTGCCAAAATCCTTTTTCAAAGGTTTTGGCTTCGTAAACTCGACTGGGATGATCCTTTGCCCATGAAAATGGAACTAGAATGAGAGAAGTTGCGTTCAAATTTTACTTTATTGATGTTTACTTTAAACATTCCTCCATCACCCGTTAAGGTAGAATTACATGGATTCTCTGACGCATCGGAAGACGCTTATGCAGCCGTTGTCTATTTGAGGGCTGTTGAATTAAACGATTCAGTGCGAATAGTAGCAGCCAAAACAAAGGTTGCCCCACTAAAACAAGTCCGTCTACCGAGACTTGAACTGCACTAAATTATTCCTTAGGCATTCCGAATATACAAATGTTTGATTGGACAGACTCTACAATCGTTTTAGCATGGCTGTCTGATGTTCCCAGACGGTGGAAAATATTCATCGCTAACCGTACCTCATTCATCCTGGAACGTCTTTCACGACTAAAATGGAATCAGGTTTTCTCAAGGGAGAACCTCGCAGATTTGGCATCACGAGGAATATTTCCGGATCAAATGGTCAACAACTTGCTATGGTGGGAAGGACCAGATTTCCTACGAGAATCTTCCGAGCACTGGCCGAAATTAGTTGACGACCAGCTTTCTAACGTAAATCTTGAGGATTTAGAAGACAAAATGTCATTGGTCTATACCGCTGCGACTCATTTAGCACCAACGGATTATACTGTTGATGCAAATTTTTTCGAAAAGACGTCATCATTTTTTTTAATTATTCGAGAATTAACCCGGTGCTATCGTTTTTATGATAAATTTAAAATTAAAAAACCTTTTTTATGTTTGACAGGATCTCAAATTAAGCGGGCTGTGTATTGGTATCAAAATGAGAGCTTTCAAGAAGAATTACATTGCGGCGTCTGCTTTGTCGATAAAGCGGTGTACATAGAACTAGTCTCAGACCTGACTACTCAGGCGTTTCTGGCCCCATTTGAGGCGCTTCATTTGTAGACGTGGTCTTCCTGCCCAAACATTTTCAGATAGCGGATCGAACAGCAAACTCTACGTGGTCTGCGCTCAAGTTCCCGAAAAAGAATTGCAGGACTTTCTTTTTATCCAGCAGATCGACTGGCATTTTATTCCACCATCATCACTCCACTTTGGCGGCATCTGGGAAGCCGGCATTAAGTCAATCAAGAGGCATGTCACGTAAAATAGGATAGTCTCCGCTGACTTTTGAGGAATATTCTACCGTATTGTGCCAAATAGAATGCCTTTCAAATTCCCGACCAATTACCCCTATGGACACGACGTGTTCCGAGAATTGTGAGATATTAACTCCAGGACATTTTCTCAAAATATGATTAAGAGGTTTTGTAAGCTTTGTAGCCAATTAGTTGTTTTGACGAATTCGCTCTATATCTCACACACTTAACACAAGATTGTAATTCCCGTTTTGTCAGATGACTGCCCCCAATTATCCAATAATTGATTTTGAGAAGGGAGGAAAGTAAAAATCCGAATTTGTGGATGGCCGTTTGTGTCGTTTTTTTGCAGTAGATGACAGCTGATGACACAGCTTCACTGGCGTCACAAAATCCGAGAAATTGGATGTCGTTCCGCTGAAATAATATTTGTCTGGGTATTTCAATGTTTTCCAAACACTTTAAATTAAGTTTAATGTTCTCCCATTTTTCAATAAACTGTGCCGGAAGCGGATCATCCCATGTAAGGTTATAAACCCATAGCTCCTGGAATAATATTTTAATAACTATTAACACTGGAGCCAGCAATCCAAACGGGTCAAACATTATTGACGCTTGTGATAGAAATTTCCGTTTGGTGAGTAATGTTTCTGTTTCAGGTTGCCAATGAAGCCCCAATACCTTGATGGTGTCATCTTCGTTTTTAAAAATTGGAATATTTCTATCGCAGTCTGATTGTTTGATGCTATTCATGAATATTGACGAATTCGATGACCATTTCCGAAGCGTAAATCTACCAGAAGCGAGAAGGGTTACAATGTCCTGTTGCAATGTTAAAGCTTCTTGCATATTTGAAGCTCCTGTTAGAAGATCATCCACGTAAAAGTCGCGACTAATGATCCTTGACGCTAAGGGATGAGTAACTTTGTTGTCTTCAGATAATTGCTTTATTGTACGAGTGGCCAGAAATGGAGCCGGTGCTGTACCGTAGCTTACAGTGTTTAATCTGTAATGTTCAATTTCTTCACTGGTGTCGAATCTCCAAACAGTACGCTGGTAATCTCTGTCAGTTGTATTCAGCAAAACCTGTCGGTACATTTTTTCGATGTCGGCGCAAAACACAATGTTATGCATTCTAAATCCTATCATTATTAACAGTAATTCTTCTTGGATTGTAGGACTTACGAGTAGTTTCTGATTTAATGATAGTCCAGATGAAGTTCGACATAATCCATCAAATACCACACGTAACTTTGTGGTATTTGACTCGGTTTTAATCACAAAGTGATGCGGTAAATAAAAATGTTCGGATGCCATATCGATTTGGTTAGCTGGAATTTTCTCCATGTGGTGTAGTGTTAGGTATTTAGCCATAAACGAATGATACTCTTGTTTTAGTTCGATGTTTTCTTCAGTTTCCTCTCAATGGCCAATAATCTGGAGACTGCAGATCTTACCGAATTGCCTAGTTGCTGTTGAACCTCATTCAATGGTAACCTTGTAATATACCGTCCAGTAGGATCTCTCGTTATCGTTTTTTTGAAAAATTCTTCGCATTGCTTTTCTGAGGGTGAAAGCTTAGATGATGTTGAAACTTCTTCCAACTGCCGAAACCTTTGAAGTGTCTTACCAATTTCTACACAAGATGTATGCATTAACTGAAGCGAGTTTGCAAAATTAAATCAACTGGACTACGCTTCATAAAAGTTGAATCAGCTAACCGTAAATTATTTGATTGAGGTATGTGTGGCTTAGTAAATGATTGCATCGGTACTGTTGAAAGTGATGCTAGGATATGTACATCAATTGTTAATTGTAGCTGTGGATCAATACGGGATGAAAGAGTGACCATTGATGTCCATCGTGATGTTGTATTTGATGCTATTCCACTCACGATAGTGTTAGACTTCCTTTGTGGAAGTTGCAATTTTTCACAAGCGATTGTGAAATGAGATTGCCCATAGATCCCGAATCTAATAATATCCTGCACCGTTGTAGTTTACCAAGTGATAAATGTTCTGTTACCGTACTATGAACCATATTAAGTTGAGCAGTACCTTGTATGTCTGGCAATTGTGAAGAAAAATTTGTCTGTAGTTGAAGTGTGCTTGGTTGTTCTTGTGATGTTTGAGGCTTGGATGAATCAATTGTTGTTTCTTGAATCCATGCAGATAGCGTGGTGGTAGCCGCTGCAACCGGTGGCTGTTCCGACTGATTCGATGATATATGGAATGCTCATTGACTTGAATTGTTGGCATTTGTATAATGGATGAAAACCTTCACAACATTCGCATTTCGGTATTCGCTTAACTCCGGGTGAGTTGGTGGCATAATGAGTAGCAATTCTGACTTGTTTTAATAATGGCGTCTTATTTCCTATCATAGTCGAGACAGTTTCACTATTCTCCATCGTGTCACACTGTTCACCAATAAATTTCATACATGATTCAAATGACGGGAAATCATTGGGTAACGTTTTTTGAGCCCATAGTTGTCTTGTATTTGCATCAACCATGCTTAGTAAAATATTTATAAGCTAAGGAAGGTATGACCTCATCAGCTGTGTTGTACAATGAACGGAGATTGGGTTGAGTTGGTTTGGTAACTGGCATAATATTCAAAAATAACTGTACATATTGTGTCACAACCTGATTTTTTCTTATAGGAGCGGTCTACGATTTTATTCCACGCTTCTTCATAATTTGCAGATATACATTTGATGTGTCTAATGAGTGTGGCGGCTTCATCACGCAAAACCCCTTTGAGATATTGAAACTTCTGAACCTTGCTGATTGATTCATTATTATGTATTGAAGATTCGAATAAATCCTTGAATGCTGGAAATTCATCATATTGCCCCCCGAAAGACTGAATTGCTATTTTTGGCAATCTGACATCAGAAGAAGTTTTTTGTACATTTGTAAATGCTTCAAGAAACGTGGATTGATTTGCTGCAAGTTGATTTACTGTATGTTGAAATGGAATTTGTTCATTCATATCAGTAGTGTTAGTGGTGCATTTATTCTTTTGCCTTTTAAGTGCTACCTTGGCTTTTAAAAATCGGGATTCAAAATCAATAATTTCCGAAATTTGATCTGAACACGCCATAATTTTGTCTTCAATTTTGCGGAAATCTGCCATGGTTTCGTTCAAAGTTTCGAGACGTACTGTAACTTCTTCGACAGCGGTTTCTTCATTCATAGTCTTGATAAAAGTTTCCATACGTTGTAAAGACTCAAATAATCTTCTACGTTTATCGATAGCACGTTCAAGAGATTTTTTCTCTTCCTGGTTCATTTTAACACTTTCAACTTTCAACTAATATAAAAAACTGTATTAGTATTACTTTTCTTTATTTCAGATAAATTGTATGAATTAAAATTTTTAAAATAAAATAAATTTCAGTACGTATTCTTGCGTTCGTAAATAAAAAATTTCTTGCAATTACATTAAAAATAAATTTAATTTAAATAAAATTATAAAAAAAAAATAAATAAAATACAGTCCATTTTTTATTCGGATAAAACACCACCATTATATATTTTTTAAACTCATCTGAACTTTCAGATTACAGTAGTTTTTGTCGCTGTTTTTAAGCAATCTGTTTACATGTATTTCTAAAATACTTATAATTATTTGATTGTACACCAATTCCATATCACGCTATGTAGGCAAGTCTGTTTTATGCATTGTCTTGATACATATTGACATTTGATTTGTTCTACTATTGGACATTTTGTTTTTTCAACCCATTTCATTATTTTGCCCCTGATATTCCTAGTTTCAATTGCATTTTTTATTGTAAATCTTGTACACATTATAGTCGTTGTCGTTATTGATTTGAACCTCTGTGGCATAAATCCCATCTTCATTAGGTACCTTCTCTCTTGGCATATTCTTTAAAATTCATTATGGTAAACTTCAATCTGTTAATTTATTGTTTTTTTTTCAAGACCTTCATTCTTGTTTCATCATAATACACTTTTTCGATTTTTTAAATTTCAATGGGAATACTTTCTAACATTCACAACATTTTTCTAATAATCCCTTCCTCAAACATGCATATGGTACGAATGAGAAGAAGGGGATTGCCAAAAAAAAAAATTACCAAATTGCAATGCCTAACGGTATGCAACTAAACTTTAAATACTTCGAAGCTAATTGATATAAGGGGTATTAGAACCCAAGAGGCGGTTCTTATAATTATAAGATGGCGTACTCTAAAGTACGCCATCTTATAATTATTTGCATATTTAATGTGTGATGTAAAATATTCAATCTCAACTCCCACAGCATAAATTACAAGAACCAAATAATTTTAATGACACTTGTTGTTTTCTACTTTGTTTTCTAAAAGTCTTACCATAAAAGTTTAGCGTTGTCAAGTTACCTATTTCATATATTTTGAGTATTATATCGTTATTTCAAATATATATTTAAAGAGTTCGCACAACATAAATTTAAATATGATCAAGCATAAATAAATAAATAAAATAAATGTTCTTTCTGTAAAATAAAAAAAACTTCAAATACATGTTAGTACATAAAGCATATTTACATAAAAAAACAACTAACAAACTTTTTTCAATCATTGAACATATCAAAATATATTAAGAATCCGCAGGGATTTACAGATCTAAACACTGGGATCTGGGATGAAACAAAACATATACAAATACAAAATGTATACAAACAAAAATATAAACGTACATACAAGAATGAAAAACTAATTTAGAAAAGTTTGGATTTTTTTTTTTTTTTGAATGCATAAATTAGATTAAAAAATATTTTTCCAAAAACTTTTCGTTTTGTGCGGAGCTTTTATTTTTTATTTTTTGTTTTTTTTTGTTCAGTTCTTGAAAATTCATTTGAAATTCAATTTTTCCTTTTTCTATCTAAATATCTGTTATTTGATTTTAAATTATCACAAAGTTGAGCTTTTTTTTTCTATAAACGTATATATGACTGTGTGTCTGTTTGTTTATTTATCGATGTACGATTTTTGTTGGTGAAAATGTCCTTAAATTTTTCCATATTTACTATAGGGAAATATAATAAAAATAAATAAATTGTATACCTATGTGTTTTTCTAATTGAACCCAACATTTTCATATTTTGTTTAGTGTTTTTTTTTAAAAATATAATTCTGTTTTTGAAAGCCATTTTAAGTTTCCTTTTTGTTCATACTTAGTTCACAGTTCTTGGTTTTAAGCACACATATACACAGTAAGTAAAGTTTCAATGATGATGATTGTTGTTCGAAAACATATAAAAATTTTCTATTGTTGACTTTATCATTTTATGTATGTAAGTTTGGAAGGAAGTATAAAAATATCAGTTTACTAGAATTTAAATAATATTTAAATGAGGTTTTTTATGAACTTTGTGCGTAACATATGCGAATGTTTACGTATCTACCGGAAAAGGTGGTTTTCATCACAGTAATAAATCAATTTACATAAATTGATAAATAATATTGCTATTTAAAGCAAGCAGCAGTAAAATACCAAAGACATCCTGAATGATCCCTCAAAATTCTTACAGTATCAGACAGTATCGCATATAAGTACATATATAATAATACTAACAACAAATAGAATTACGTCTTAAATACTACACTGTGTTACCTTTCCATTTCAATCTCTCTCGGTATCTCGTACTATATTATGTAGTAAAGTACTAGACAAACAAAAAACTCTCCTAGATGTGTGTATTGTACCCTTTTTTGATGTATGCATAATATATAAACATTTTTTGATAAGGATATACATATTTATTTATACCTTAAAAATAAATATTATACCAACAACTAGCTCAGAGGACAATTGTATAGCATCGAGCAAAAAAAAAAAAACTGATATTCAAATTTTCCCTTTTTCATCCTTTTGTTATTTATTATTAATAGTATTGATACATTTATCTTCATTTTGAACAGGATTATGATTTATGATATACCAAAATATCATATTCCGTCATCGGTTTGAGTAAGAAATTTTTTTACTAATACTAATTTGAAACCTATTATCGAATATTATTAATTTTAATTAGTGCTAATGTGAAAATAATAAAGGCGACGAATTATTTTCTGTAGTATACAATATGTACATCTTCACTAACAAGAATGAAAATCTGTATGTCTTACCTTATGTCCTTTATTGATTGCCACACCAATCATCCAATCAGATTTAGCCTTTCATAGAAGTTTACACCTGGAAAAGGTTCGGATGAATCGGTATAGTTCCTAAACTAGTTCGAATATTTATAAGTGATTAACGGTGGGTGACAGATGGCAGATCAGTTTAATATTCACATTTTATGGGTACCAGGACATTTCATAAGTATAGGGAATATAAACGCCGATGAACTGGCTCGACATGGTACAACGGACCACTTTTCAGAAAGCAGAAAGAATATTGAGGTCTGGTCAAAGTTGGACTTGGCGAGATCCAAACAGCTGTTCTCACTTCAGCGAAGTCAGATCAGTGTGGTTGTTGGAGTAATTACGGCGCACTGTCTTATAGGGTGGCATGCGAGTAGACTTGGTTTCTTCTCACATGACTACTGTTGTACCGCTGTAGAATGGTCAACAGCTCAAAATGGTTCCAATAAGTTGGAGGAAACAATTATTCGTGGTATGGCTAGGTGATTCTAGACAAACACGATCATATTGAAACTTGTATGCAGAGGCTCATAATTGTGTAGTGACAAGCGGAGTCAAAAGTGTAGTCATAAGTTTAGAAAAGTGTAGTCAAAATATAAGTCAAAAGAGAAGCAAAACTGTAGTCAAAAGTGTAGTTACAAGAGTAGTCAAAAGTGTAGTCAGAAGTGTAGTCAAAAGTGTAGCCCGAAACGTAGTTAAAACTATATTCTAAAATGTAGTCACTCTTGTAGTCAAAAGGGTAGTTACAAGGATAATTAGAAATGTATTCAAAAGTGTAGTGAACAGTGAAATCACAAGTGCAGTTAAAAGTGTAGTCGCAAGTGTAATCAAACGTCTAGTTAAAATTGTAGTCACTATGGTACTTAAAAGTGTAGTCAAAAGTGAAATTTAAAGTGTAGTTAAAAGTTTATTTTAAAGTGCAGTCAAAAGTCTAGTCAAAAAGAAGTCAGAAGTGTAAAGTCAAAAATGAAGTCGGAAATGTATTCAAAAGTGTAGACAAAAGTGAATACAAAAATGTGATCAAAAGTGAAGTCAAAAGTGCAATCAAAAGTTTAATCAAAATTGTAGTCAAAAGTGTTGGCACAAGGGTACTCAAAAGCATAGTCACAAGTGTAGTTTAAAGTGTGGCCAATAGCGTATCTAAAAGTGTAGTCAAAAGTGTAGGAAAAACTGTAGTCAGAAGGGTATTATTCGAAATTGTGTAGTTAAAATAGTAGTCATCAGTGTAGTCACAAGTGAAAATAAATGTGAAGTCAAATTTGTAGTCAAAAGTTTAGTGAAAAGTGTGGCCAAATGTGTAGTCAAAAATGAAGCCAGAAGTATAGTCAAAAGTGTAGTCAAAAAGAAAGTCAAAAGTGTAGGCAAAAGTGTAGTCAGAAGTGTAGTAAAATGTTTAGTCAAAAAAAAGTGTTTACATAAGTGTAGTCAAAAGTTTAGTCAAAAGTGAAGTTACAAGTGTAGTCACAAGTGTATTAAAATGTGTAGTGAACAGTGTACTTACAAGTGTAATTAAAAGGGAAGGCCAAAGTGTAGTCACAAGTGTAGTCAAAAGTTTATTCGAAAGTGCAGTAAAAAGTGTATTAAAATGTGTAGTCAAAATTGTAGCCAAAAGTGCAATAACAATTATAGTTAAAAGTTTGTCAAAAGTGTTGTCAACAGTGTAGTCGCAAGTGAAGTCAGAAGGTCAGAAGTGTAGTCAATAGTGCAGTCAAAAGCGAAGTCAAAAGTTTAGTCAAAAGTGTAGTCAAAGGTGTAGTCAAAAGCTTAGTCAAAAGTGTAGTAAAAAGTGAAGTCACAAGGGTAGTCAAAAGTGTAGTCACAAGTGTAGTTAAAAATGTAGTCAAAAGTGTAGTGAAAAGAGTAAACACAAAAGTTGTCTAAAGTATAGTCACAAGTGTAGGCAAAAGTACAATCAGAAGTGTAGTCAAAAGTGTAGTCAAAAGCGTAGTCATACGTATAGGTGTAGTCACAAATATAGTCAAAGGTGTAGTCATAAGTGTAGTGAACACTGTAATAGTAAGAGTAATTAAAAGTATAGTCAAAATTGTAGTTACAAGTGTAGTCAAAGTATAGTCAAAAGTGTATTCATAAATTTAGTCAAATGTGTAATCCCAAGTGTAGCAAAATGTGTAGTGACAAGTGTAGTTAAGAGTGTAGTCACAAGTGAAGTCAAAAGTGTAGTCAAAAGTGGAGGCAAACATGTAGTCACAAGTTTGTAGTCACGTACGTAGTCACAAGTGTCAAAAGTGTAGTCAAAAGTATAGTCAAAAGTGTAGTCAAAAGTGTAGTCAAAAGTATAGTCAAAAGTGTAGTCAAAAGTGTAGTCAAAAGTGTAGTCACAAGGGTACTCAAAAGTGTAGTCACAAGTGTAGTTTAAAGTGTAGTTAAAAGTGTAGTTAAAAGTGTCGTTAAAAGTGTAGTCAAAAGTGTAGGTAAAACTGTAGTAGAAGGGTAGTCAAATGTGTAGTCAATAAAGTGCAGACAAAAGTGTGGACAAATGTGAAGTCAAATTTGTAGTCAAAAGTTTAGTGAAAAGTGTAGTCAAAAATGAAGTCAGAACCGTATTCAAAAGTGTTGTCAAAAGTATAGGCAAAAGTGTAGTCAAAAGTGTAGTCAAAAGTGTAGTCAAAAGTGTAGTCAAAAGTGTAGTCAAAAAAGTAGTCATAAATGTATACACAAGTGTAGTTAAAAGTTTTGCCGAAAGTGTTGTCAAAAGTATCGGCAAAAGTATAGTGAGAAGTGTAGTCAAATGTTTAGTCAAAAAAGTAGTCGAATTTTATTCAAAAGTGTAGTCAAAAATGTATTGAACAGTGTAATCACAAGTGAAGTTAAAAGTGTAGTCAAAATTGTAGTCAAAAGTGCAATTACAAGTGTAGTTAAATGTTAAGTAAAAGTGTGGAAAATAGTGTAGTCACAAGTGAAGTCAGAAGTGTAGTCAAAATTGTAGCTACCAGCTTAGTTACAGGTGTAGTCACAAGTGTAGTTAAAAATGTAGTCAAAACTGAAGTAGCAACAGTAGGAAAAACTGTAGTCAGAAGTGTAGTTAAAAGTTTAATCAAAAGCGTAGTCTTAAGTATAGTCACAGGTGTAGTCACAAGTGTAGTCAAAGGTGTAGTCATATGTGTAGTGAACAGTGTAATAACAAGGTAATTAAAAGTATAATCAAAATTGTAGTTACAGTGTAGTCAAAGCCTAGTCAAAAGTGAATTCATAAATGTAGTCAAACGTGTAGTCAAAATTGTATTCAAAAGTGTAGTCGCAAGTGTAGTCAAAAGTGTAGTCGCAAGTGAAGTTAAAAGTGTAGTCACAAGTTAAGTCAAAAGTGTGGTCAAAAGTGTAGTCAAACGTGTAGTCAAAAGTATAATCACAAATGTACTCAAAAGTGTAGTGAAAAGGGTAGTGAACAGTGTAGTTACAACTGTAGTCAAAGATGTAGTCAAAAGTGTTGTCAAATGTGTATTCACAAGGGTACTCAAAAATATAGTCACAAGTGTAGGTTAAAGTGTAGTCAAAAGTGTAATTAAAAGTGTAGTTAAAAGTGTAGTCAAAAGTGTAGGTAAAACTGTAGTCAGAATGGTTGTCAAATGTGTAGTCAAGAAAGTAGTCATAAGTGTAGTCACAAGTGTAGTAAATGTGAAGTCAAATTTTTAATCAAAAGTTTAGTGAAAAGTGTAGTCAAATGTGTAGTCGATAATGAAGCCAGAACTGTAGTCAAAAGTGTAGTCAAAAGTCTATGTAAAAGAAGTGTAGTAAAATTTGTAGTAAAAAAGTATTCATAAGTGTATACACAAGAAGTCAAAAGTTTAGTCTAAAGTATAGTCAAAAGTGTAGTCAAAAGTGTAGTGAACATTCTATTCACAAGTTTTTTTAAAAGTGTAGTCAAAGTTGTAGTCAAATTGCAATCGCAAGTACAGTTAAAAGTATAGTAAAATTGTAATCCAAATTGAAATCAAAAGTGTAGTCAAAAGTGTAGTCAAAAGTATAGTCACAAGTGTAGTAACAAACATAGTCAAGACTGTAATCAAAAGTGAAGTCACAAGGGTACTCAAAAGTGTAGTCACAAGTGTAGTTAAATGTGTATTCAAAAGAGTAATCAGAAGTGTAGTTTAAAGTGTAGCCACAAGTATAGGCAAAGTATAGTCTGAAGTGTAGTAAAAAGTGTAGGGAAAAGCGTAGTCATAAGTATAGTCACAGGTGTAATCACAAGTGTAGTCAAAGGTGTAGTCATAAGTGTAGTGAACAATGTAATAACAAGTGTAATTAAAAGTATAGTTAAAATTGTAGTCACAAGTGTAGTCAAAGTGTAATCAAAAGTGTATTCATAAATGTAGTCAAACGTGTAGTCAAAATTGTAGTCAAAAGTGCAGTCGCAAGTTTAGTCAAAAGTGTAGTCACAAGTGTAGTTAAATGTGTAGTCACAAGTGAAGTCAAAAGTGTAGTTAAAAGTGTAGTTAAACGTGTAGTCAAATATATAGTCACAAATGTACTCAAAAGTCTAGGGAAAAAGGTAGTCACGTGTGTATTCAAAAGTGTAGTCAAAAGTGTAGTCAAAAGCGTAGTCACAAGTGTAGTCAAAAGTGTATTCAAAAGTGTTTGTGACTACATTTAGTAAAAGTGTAGTCAGAAGTGTAGTCAAAAGTGAATTCAAAAGTGTAGTCAGAAGTGTAGTCACAAGTGTAAGCACAAGTGTAGTGACAAACATAGTCAAGAGTGTAGTCTAAAATGAAGGCGGAACTCAGGTAGGGTTATGGATGACCGAACCTCATCTCGTACTGTATCTTCGTGGAATTTAAAATTTAAATGAGCCATGTCGGATGTCCCAATCGAGAATTTTTTGTTTCGGGTGGAACACACGGCGAATGCCTCCAATATCCTACTGGCCTGAATCGTCGAAATGGCGTTTTGTTTCTTTGCTAACATTACTCTGGTACTGGACATTTCGCGAACGAAATACTATCATGCATGTTGGATGGGAGCATCTGAAATATTACCTAGTCGACCGTTTTCAAACCCACTTTAATGAAATCATACCAAGCGCATGCTAGAATAAAGAAAATAAAAATTCCCCAAGGAATCGTTTGTTGAATTTGTAGATGATATTCAAAAAATAGCTTTGCAATCAAAAAGTCCGATACCCGGAGTGGAAATTCTATCCATATTAACTAACAATATGCGTCCTAGATTAAGGGAAAAATTTATTGATAGGGAATTTCATTCTATAAACCAGCTCGCAATCGAGTGTCGTTGAGTGGAGAAATTGTGGCAAGAGCTCGGAGTTAATCCGGAAGCTATCTTAACTGCAAAAGATCGTCACGTCTATGAATTGGAAAGCTCTAACCCACAAATCACAAATAACCAAAGGTACCTGCAGTCATAAAATTCTGAAAAGCCAATTTCAGTTTATAGCTACAATCCTGAATTATGTGCCATAAATAATTACCCTAACCATAATGGACCACATTTTTACAACTAAAATTCACAAAGATTTCCAACAAATACTCGTATTAGCTGGAACTGTAATCTTCCTGGTCATTATTTTCGCCGCTGCAAATCGAGGTTAAGGAAATTCTGCTAAGCTGAAGGGTTGGAAACCTCGCCTACACATTACAAGATCCCACTGGTAAATTGTTGGGAACTTATCATACTAAAGATACACTATATGCACTTAAATCATTAACCTGGCATATTGGCCTGGCGTATGAGACACTGAAAGTATGAGTCTTCCCCACGATGTAACGATGGCTGGTGCCATCTATACAGTTTTTTTATTCGAAATAATATATGAACGTGTGAGACGGGTATTATGTTTGTTGCTCAAAATATTACCGAAATTATTCTTAACCGGTAACGATAGATGGCAGTAATTGCGATGAGCGGAAAATACTCTAAATACAGTTTTTCCATACGAAATAATATATGAACGTGTGAGACGGGTGTTATATTTGTTGCTCAAAATATTACTGAAAGTATTCTTGACCGGTAACGATAGATGGCAGTACTTGCGATGAGCGGAAAATACTTCTAAAGACGAACGTCAAATAAATTTTCTTTTTCATTTGAGCTGCCATGGAGAACGGACCTGCGAAAATATATTAGAGTTACTTCTGGTGTAGTATATTTGTAAATGGTAAGTGAGCTTATCAAGTATATATTAGTATATAATTATAAATTCGTTCGGAGAATGATAATGAAAAATTATTTTTAATTTAATTTTCTTTTCTTTTATTTATAATAAATTTATTTTACATGTTTTTGGTTTAAAAACTAATATCGAACTAACTTAATATTATACTTTTTTAAAATAGACAAAATGTGTTGATCGTTGTAATTTTGCACGATTGCATTTCCCATGATTTTACTCTTCAAACATGTTCAATCGTGTTTTTTGATGAATTGCATGTTTCATGGTTTATTTTTATTTTTTTGGAGAATTTATATACGCTTGAGATGAATTTTTCATTTTTTATCTCGATTATGTCCATTTGGAGTATTTCTGTTGAATATGTTGGAACTGGCGTTTCCTGGAGCTCAACTCTATTTGGGTGTCTGCCATATATGTTTGTGTTACAGATGCTGCAGGTTTTGGTATATTTTTTTATTAAGCTGGCCATTCGTGGAAAACAGTACCGTTCTAGGATTTGTTCCTTGTTCTTAACGTGATTTCTGTGTGATCGATTATGCTCCTCTGTTATAATTTTGAATTTATTTTCATTGTTGCTGATGTTTTGGACCACTTTTTGTGTTTTACATAATTTCAATCCAGGGAACTGTTCTTTGAAAACTTCTTGTAATATTTGGATGTGTTCTTTTTATTTCATTGATGATGGTTCGTAGGTTATCCAATACCCAAATTTTTCTTGCTAGCATTTCTTTTTCGTTAACTGCGTAGTTCTCCTCAGTTTTGTTTAACGATCTGGATATATATGTGATTGATCTGTCTTTTCCGATGTCACCCTGTGATAATACGGTACCAATTGCATAATCAGAGGCGTCGGTAGTAAGTAAGGTTTATCGTAGTCTGGAAAGATTAGTATTTCAGTAGATGTTAACACCTCTATGATCTGTTGGAATGCTTGGAGTTCCTTTCCTGCTAGGCTGATTTTCACTTTATTTGATTGTGTTGCCTTAATTTGTGCGTTTTCGCCTCTTGGGAGGTTGGTTAAGGGCTTGGCGATTTTTGCAAAGTCTCTAATAAATCGCCGATAATATGATGCGACTTTATATGCGATAGCTGCGACTTTTTTAAATCTGGTCTGATTCCTTGGTTTGTTATGATCCTAGGAATGCTGTTTCTGTTTTCATGAATTTCGTTTTGTCAAGGTTGACACATAGGTTAGCTTTTTGAAGTTTCGAGAATATTTTTTTGATATTGATGAGGTGTTCTTGATAGCAGCCGATTCCTCAAAGTTTTTTAGAGTGCCGACAGAATTTGTCATTTGCGTAGAATTCATCGATCGTCATTAAACTTTATAACTTTTAAACTTTTAAACTTTTAAACTTTTAAACTTTTAAACTTTTAAACTTTTAAACTTTTAAACTTTTAAACTTTTAAACTTTTAAACTTTTAAACTTTAAAACTTTTAAACTTTTAAACTTTTAAACTTTTAAACTTTTAAACTTTTAAACTTTTAAACTTTTAAACTTTTAAACTTTTAAACTTTTAAACTTTTAAACTTTTAAACTTTTAAACTTTTAAACTTTTAAACTTTTAAACTTTTAAACTTTTAAACTTTTAAACTTTTAAACTTTTAAACTTTTAAACTTTTAAACTTTTAAACTTTTAAACTTTTAAACTTTTAAACTTTTAAACTTTTAAACTTTTAAACTTTTAAACTTTTAAACTTTTAAACTTTTAAACTTTTAAACTTTTAAACTTTTAAACTTTTAAACTTTTAAACTTTTAAACTTTTAAACTTTTAAACTTTTAAACTTTTAAACTTTTAAACTTTTAAACTTTTAAACTTTTAAACTTTTAAGCTTTTAAACTTTTAAACTTTTAAACTTTTAAACTTTTAAACTTTTAAACTTTTAAACTTTTAAACTTTTAAACTTTTAAACTTTTAAACTTTTCAACTTTTAAACTTTTAAACTTTTAAACTTTTAAACTTTTAAACTTTTAAACTTTTAAACTTTTAAACTTTTAAACTTTTAAACTTTTAAACTTTTAAACTTTTAAACTTTTAAACTTTTAAACTTTTAAACTTTTAAACTTTTAAACTTTTAAACTTTTAAACTTTTAAACTTTTAAACTTTTAAACTTTTAAACTTTTAAACTTTTAAACTTTTAAACTTTTAAACTTTTAAACTTTTAAACTTTTAAACTTTTAAACTTTTAAACTTTTAAACTTTTAAACTTTTAAACTTTTAAACTTTTAAACTTTTAAACTTTTAAACTTTTAAACTTTTAAACTTTTAAACTTTTAAACTTTTAAACTTTTAAACTTTTAAACTTTTAAACTTTTAAACTTTTAAACTTTTAAACTTTTAAACTTTTAAACTTTTAAACTTTTAAACTTTTAAACTTTTAAACTTTTAAACTTTTAAACTTTTAAACTTTTAAACTTTTAAACTTTTAAACTTTTAAACTTTTAAACTTTTAAACTTTTAAACTTTTAAACTTTTAAACTTTTAAACTTTTAAACTTTTAAACTTTTAAACTTTTAAACTTTTAAACTTTTAAACTTTTAAACTTTTAAACTTTTAAACTTTTAAACTTTTAAACTTTTAAACTTTTAAACTTTTAAACTTTTAAACTTTTAAACTTTTAAACTTTTAAACTTTTAAACTTTTAAACTTTTAAACTTTTAAACTTTTAAACTTTTAAACTTTTAAACTTTTAAACTTTTAAACTTTTAAACTTTTAAACTTTTAAACTTTTAAACTTTTAAACTTTTAAACTTTTAAACTTTTAAACTTTTAAACTTTTAAACTTTTAAACTTTTAAACTTTTAAACTTTTAAACTTTTAAACTTTTAAACTTTTAAACTTTTAAACTTTTAAACTTTTAAACTTTTAAACTTTTAAACTTTTAAACTTTTAAACTTTTAAACTTTTAAACTTTTAAACTTTTAAACTTTTAAACTTTTAAACTTTTAAACTTTTAAACTTTTAAACTTTTAAACTTTTAAACTTTTAAACTTTTAAACTTTTAAACTTTTAAACTTTTAAACTTTTAAACTTTTAAACTTTTAAACTTTTAAACTTTTAAACTTTTAAACTTTTAAACTTTTAAACTTTTAAACTTTTAAACTTTTAAACTTTTAAACTTTTAAACTTTTAAACTTTTAAACTTTTAAACTTTTAAACTTTTAAACTTTTAAACTTTTAAACTTTTAAACTTTTAAACTTTTAAACTTTTAAACTTTTAAACTTTTAAACTTTTAAACTTTTAAACTTTTAAACTTTTAAACTTTTAAACTTTTAAACTTTTAAACTTTTAAACTTTTAAACTTTTAAACTTTTAAACTTTTAAACTTTTAAACTTTTAAACTTTTAAACTTTTAAACTTTTAAACTTTTAAACTTTTAAACTTTTAAACTTTTAAACTTTTAAACTTTTAAACTTTTAAACTTTTAAACTTTTAAACTTTTAAACTTTTAAACTTTTAAACTTTTAAACTTTTAAACTTTTAAACTTTTAAACTTTTAAACTTTTAAACTTTTAAACTTTTAAACTTTTAAACTTTTAAACTTTTAAACTTTTAAACTTTTAAACTTTTAAACTTTTAAACTTTTAAACTTTTAAACTTTTAAACTTTTAAACTTTTAAACTTTTAAACTTTTAAACTTTTAAACTTTTAAACTTTTAAACTTTTAAACTTTTAAACTTTTAAACTTTTAAACTTTTAAACTTTTAAACTTTTAAACTTTTAAACTTTTAAACTTTTAAACTTTTAAACTTTTAAACTTTTAAACTTTTAAACTTTTAAACTTTTAAACTTAACTTTTAAACTTTTAAACTATTAAACTTTTAAACTTTTAAACTTTTAAACTTTTAAACTTTTAAACTTTTAAACTTTTAAACTTTTAAACTTTTAAACTTTTAAACTTTTAAACTTTTAAACTTTTAAACTTTTAAACTTTTAAACTTTTAAACTTTTAAACTTTTAAACTTTTAAACTTTTAAACTTTTAAACTTTTAAACTTTTAAACTTTTAAACTTTTAAACTTTTAAACTTTTAAACTTTTAAACTTTTAAACTTTTAAACTTTTAAACTTTTAAACTTTTAAACTTTTAAACTTTTAAACTTTTAAACTTTTAAACTTTTAAACTTTTAAACTTTTAAACTTTTAAACTTTTAAACTTTTAAACTTTTAAACTTTTAAACTTTTAAACTTTTAAACTTTTAAACTTTTAAACTTTTAAACTTTTAAACTTTTAAACTTTTAAACTTTTAAACTTTTAAACTTTTAAACTTTTAAACTTATAAACTTTTAAAAGCTTAAAATAAGGTACATACAATTTTTTCTTCACTATTAAACTATAGTATATGAACTATTTTAGACTATTTTAGATTATTAGAATTATGCAAAATATAGGGACATACTTCCTATGTTCGCGGGAACATTTTTTTTTTTTTTGTATTGTATCGTATATGATCAAAAGTTTTTTTGTACTAACACCAGTTTATGTATTATATATTCGCCGCATCATATACTGTGTTGGAATAAAGAAAAAAATAAAAATGAATGTTGCTATGTACATACATAGGTAACTCATTATCCTAGACTCAGAAAATAAATTTAAAATTGCGAAATTATCTCGTGAGCTCATAGATTCTGAGTGATTCGTGGTGTTAAGAACAAAAAAGCAAAAAAAAAAAAAGAATAAAGAAGAGGTTATCAAATATTTTTTTTTTGTTTTTTCGTTGGCTAGTCATAAAGTAACTTGGTCATTTGTACCTCAAAGTTCTTTAGTTTCAAGTGAAAACAAATTTTTGTGATATTTCAAAAAAAAAAAAAACAAGAAAAGGAACAAAAAAACAATTAGTTAATAAATGATGGGTAAGAATGATTTTTTTTTTCACAAGATAACATGGACATACCACTAATTTCTCCCGATTTGCAGTAAACCAACAATAAAAGTGGCAAATTGGTTTATTCATAAAAGGTGGTATCCACGATAAACGGTCCAACCATTTTGTTTTTGTTGTAATTAATAAACTCAAATAAAAAGGTAGAACAATTGTCGGTAAGTTGATTTAATTCGCTGGAGTTAAAGATAAAAAAAAAACTAATGTAGCAATTTTCGATAGGGTCACGCTATGTTCTACTAGTGGGAAGCATACCCTAAGCCAAATATTTCAGTAGTCGCTATACCTACTTGGACCAACAAGTAAAAATAAAAGAACGGGTTACACAACGGGCAAAGCGGCTACCTATACCTTTTAGTGCTGTGACAAATTAATTAAAAACACTCTTAAAAATTCAGTTCATAAAAATATGAGATTTAATAATTAAGTAATTAGATTAATTTAGTAGAGTTTTTTTTTTGAGTCAACTTCTTGTAAAATTTATAATTTTTTTTTTGGATTGTTAAATAAGTGATTGAAGTGATAAAAAGAAAAGGAAAACAGAAGTGTGTTCCATTAATAAAATAGTTTTTTTCAGCCACACCTAAGACCTCGAAGAGTACTCTACGGCAGATTATGGGTGAGTTATTTTTCATAACAAAAAAAAAGACCACTTCTGAATGCGTTTTCTTTCATTCACGCTATTCAATGAATTTTTTTTGTTCACTTTACTAAATTAAATAAGTATCTTCCAATCATATTAATATTTTCTGAATTAAGAATTCATAGATTTAACCATAGATTAATAGTATATTTACATTATATTTATAAGTATGCAAATGCATACATTTGTTTTGGTTTTTATATCGTAAATAAAAAAGAATATAAAATGGAATAGTTTAGTATCTTCTTGGTCGATGATGAGGTTTAAGTTCGCTTAAGAGAGTTTTATTTTAACAACACGATGGGTTTGTGGTTTCCCGCAAATTACGACAAAGAAAGAACCGCCCACAATCCGATTGAGGTTATCCGTCTAGAACGTGTTGATTGTCGTAATTGGGTTACGTAACAATATATGAATGTCGTTTAAGTAAATCGATTTCATTTTTTTGTAATTTGGTTTATTCAGGTAGCTACGATCAAACTACAAAAATATAATTCCTACTTAACACAGATAGTGTCAAGTACGAACGTACTGATTTAGCGAATTATATCCACTAAATCAAAAAACTCAAGATATATTATAAATAATTGGGCTCTTGATTTGGTTTCTGATTAACCAATCGAAAATCCTGTGAATGTCATTTTCACTAATATTTTTGTGTCTTTAAAAAGCCGAAAAAATCATTTAACGAATAGGCATTCTTCTCTTAGACTTCTAAAAATAAATTATGATAATTATGTCTCTATACTCTAGAAAGCTCTGCCAAGCTTTATATATTATAGATTGCTTTGTAAGTACTTCGCCGGCCGAGAGTATTCGCCATTTGTGCGGGTATACAGTAATTAAACACTTTTATTAGTACGTTTAAAATGTTCATTTTTTCACTGCACTTAATTCCTTGCCCTTGAAAACTAAGGCTGATAGTAGTAACCGTTCCATCTTGAAGCACGGCAACAATATCCTGGTAGTGTCAACGCCGATCAACCAATACTATCAATGGTTAACTGCTCTGGAAACTTTTTTCATAACAAACGAAACTGATCGTTTGTAGTGGATCAGGTTACCTCTTTACTTTTTCGCTAAATTAAAATATTGGTTAAATAACTATTGAAGGGAGAAGACCTGTCCTTAATAATAATGCGTTTCCCCTAGTTGGTTAGTTATGAACAAATTGTTTACATTTTTTACATTTTACACTTCCTCTCACATCTACAAATTCCTTACTAAATAAAGGTGATTAAACGGTTGTTGACGTCTTCCTTAAAGCTTTACGCAAACTTACCTTTACCTTCACAAAGATGAATTTTGTAACGGTCATTCTACTTTTTGTTAGTTTTACTAGTTTCCCATTCAATTTTTATTATCGTTTTATCAGTCTTGATTGAATAAATGAATACATTTCCCTTTTACTCGATTTCAACACGATTTAGAAATGCCACGTATACTTAATGTTACAGTTTTGTATTTGGGTATAGTAAACAAATTCCATTGATGGTCTTGTTATCTCATTCTTGTTTAATATAAAATCTATAAATTGATAGTTTAACAATAAGAATGAAATATATTTTTTTGATGCGATATAATACTAGAAAAGATCTACACATAGATAAAATAAAAATATTCTCTTATCATTCCAGAGGAATTTTCCTTTTATTATGGATTTTATTCAAGGGAAACAACATAAAAGATGGAATATCTTAAGCAAAAATAATTCGAATTTTGTGAATACAAAAAGCAAATAAAATTTTATATTTTTGCCAAAACAAAATACAAAACAAAAGAAAATGGGAAATTGATTAAATTTTGTAAAATATTTTTTATCAATATTTTTCTTACGATTTTCCAATTCATACACAAATACAGAAAAAAAAATTGAAGAAAATTTGCATAAAATTGAAGTTACCTTTTTGTTGTTGCTGTACTTTTCTTTTGTATACCAGATGAATTGTGTATTTGTGTATGTGTTTGGAATAGGAAAACCATTATTTTGTTTTCCGGAGAAAACAAAAATTATATCGAATACTATGAGTTTTTAGGGGTGATTTGATCTACTGACCTTCAAAATGAAGTTTGTTTGTTGTTATTTCATGGTAAGCAAAATACGAGTAGATTTCCCAATTTTTTTTTTGTTCTCTGTTTTTTGTGTTATCGGAAAACGTATTTTTTGTTCGTAAATAACATGACTAGAAAATTAGTATTATATTGCGGAATATAGTATGTATTTAAATGAAAATACGGTTGGTTTAGTATGTAAAAAAAAAATATTACGAGGACGTAATTTCCAGTAGGGAAATTTTTTATTTTATTTTTTTTTATGTAAATGGAGAGAGTTATTGGTTTATAAACGACGTTTTAGTTTATTGTGTCGTAGGTCGAGATTGATATAAATTTTAAGGCAAACAGTATGTTGGATCCGTTTATTTTGTAGTAACTGTGTAATTATTTATTGAATAATGAAATAAATAGCAATCTGGGGTACTTCGAATGTTCGAAAACAAAAGGGAATCGATGATTCAGGAGGCTGGAGTAGAATTTGAACGGTAGCGACTTGTTTATTTTTCTTAAAGACGTTCCAGTCATTAGCTAGAATAAATTGCCATACTACATTATCGCTTGTCTGATTTTTGATTGTTAACTAATAGTTCAAAGGTTCAAAGTCTTTAGCAAAGATATTATATTGTTTTGGTAGTTTCTTGTAGAGCACATCTCTCAATGTTTTTTAATTCTTAGAAATATCCGATGTTGAAATGTAGAAGGTAGGTCGATAAATGAAAAGGTGATCTTGAAACAGATATACTACTACATTCTTTATGTAAAGTTTCAAGCAGAATGGCTACAAATCAAATCCAAATCAAGAAATAAAAATAGTACAAATGTCATCACGGATGATGAAGAGAATGAACACGAAAATTATAATTGCGGTAAGACATTGTCTGAGATTGGAATATGAAAACATGTTAAACGACTAAAATTCTCTTTTTAGAAAGCCTGATTGTTTTGTTAGCGAACAGACAAACATTTAAAAATATCTACGGTTGTTATCCCTTGTATCGGATTTATGTAAATTTAATTAATTAAAAGGTTACCGCTGGTGGGGTCTTTTAATTAATGAGAACAAAATCAGTTAGTATCAATTTAAATTCTGCCTTATTTTATTCAATGCTACGCTTTATATATAATTTAAATTTTCAATGTCAGCACAAAATGTAAAGTATCAATCAAAATCGTTTATAATATGCATATTATTACAAATTAAGTTAATTGTCAGCACAGTAGATAGAAAATTGTGTGTACATTAAACGTTGTGAGGTTGATGAGTAAAAATGATGAGTCAACATATTCCGGGCTGTATAGTTTTGAGTAGCCTCCTGTTTACACTCAACTACTTTCATCCGGTCGAGGAAGAGCTGCCGGTATTAGAACCTGACCCTTTGCTTTGGTTTTAAAATTCAAAATGACGAAAAGTACTATTAAGATTACTATGGTTAAGTAGGATACCGTGTAATGATGAACATCATGGTGATTCATTTCTGTTGGTAGTTGTTCCCTTTCCTTTATCACTTTTAGCTCCCTTTCCAAACCGGTAGTCGCAATTGCTGGCATCAGGTTAAGATTATCGGGTTTTGTTGTTTTGCGTTTTATTTGCAAACTGAATTCCTTTAGATTGATCGCTCCGCTTAATATATTAGATGATTTTTCAAATGTCTTGCTAATATTATTATGTGCTGTGCCGATAGCGATGATGACGAGATTGTCGTACCTTAGCGTACAACCAGCATCTATCGTCACTAATCCGGACCCCTGAAGGCTGTTTGAGTCGATGTTGGATCCGCATATAATATCAACTGACGTTTTATTTGTAATTACTTATATCCCTTGATTTGGAGCATGCAGTTTTATCCAATGGTTAGTTGAATTTATTTCTTTAACATTGCATAATGTGTCAAGCGTTGGTTGCTACTTCACACTGGGTTTTGTTAGTCAATGCATTGAAAATTGGTCATATTTCGCATAAAAATTGCGTAGGTTGGAATATCTGACAACGTTTCACTTCTTCTGTTATTAGAGTGGCAAAATGTTCTCGATGATTGTCCATTGCTAAATATTTTGTTGATGTAACGATGTGTGATTGAGTGCAATTATGATTAATATCCGGAATTGGGAAGACTACGTTGCAAAGGACAACGTTATGATAATATCAATTATCACATTTCGTTGTGTTACCCTACTACGCACATCCATGCTTTGATATATGTGCATGAGGTCATGAATGTTATGGCCAGGAATGGTTATTGATGCTGGTGTATGTTAACGAATAAATTGCATTTGATCTTATAATTGTGACGGCGCGAGTATCGATGGATGCAAAATATATGATGTGCATAGTAAATAATATCAAGTAGACCTTGTTGCGTGTCCTCTAAGTGTTTTAGTATTAAGATCAACTCGAGTGCGCTCATTAATATCAGGTGAACCTTTTCTTCGTATGTTCGATATTCGTTTAGTTGTATCATCTCCAATCTTAACCTCCATTGATCTTTTATCAAATTGTTCAATGATGTTGTTCTGAAATTGGAATTATATTTCATCAGCTTGATTGTGTTATCGATTATTGATGCTTGGTTTCTCATTAATGTTGATATTCTCAAATTGGGTTTCATACTGGTTGGCCTCGCGCTGGTTAAAAATTCCAAACATGTCTTCTAAGATAATGCCCGTTGTATCTCCTAAACCGCGCTTCACTCGTCGACGTTCCTTATTACTTGTTAATAGGAAAACATTGTCTGCAATCAAGTTATTGAGCTGTCAGTGAAGTTGCTGCAGGATTACGTCGCAGTTAAAACCAGACAATCCTTTACAAGCTGCTCCCAGTTCGCCTTGGGCTTGTTTAAAAGTTTCGATCTCTTCCCTTAGATCACTAATGTCCACTTCATGGCTACCAATTCAAGTTTGCCTAAATTCTCGAAATATTCCTTTTAAACGTATTATTCCTGTATTTGAGTGTGACTACCCTAACAAGTCCATCTTGTCCTGGATGAAGTTCAACGACTCTTGCTAGTGGCCAGTGCGTAGGAGGTAGTGGTTCGTCTTTGAGGAACGCTAGTTTTCCAAATTGGATGTTAGGTTGTTTTTGCAACCATTTTGCCCTTCGTTGTAGTAGTGAGAGATATAGTATTCCATACGCCACTTTTTCCAAAATCCTTGACTGAGCTTGGTGAGCAAATTCCATCTCGTAACGGTTTGGATACCCTCTATATCAGGTTGTTGCATTGATATGATGGCCCTGCCTATCAGGAAATGTGCCGGACTTAAAAACTCGTCTTCATCTGAGTCGTTTGCGAGTGGAGCTATTGTTCTAGAGTTCAAGCATGCCTCTATTTGAGCTAGAAGTGTTGAGAGATCGTCAAAAGTTAATGTAAGAATTCCAATTACTTTGCGGAGGTGTTGTTTTGTTGACCTGACTCCAGCTTCCCATATTCCTCCAAATTGAGGTCTTTCCGGGGGTACAAAGTGCCACTCAGCACCCATCTGAGCTATTTTACCCTTAATTTCTGCCCTTAGCGATGCGTTCAGTTCCTCTGGTTTAAAATGGGAGTTCTTTTTAGTTTTTGATTTTGCATTTGATGGAAATCGTAGACAGTATGCAATGCTATGAACAAGCCGTTGTAACGAAGAGAATCTATCGAATTTAATCACAGGTTTTTTCACTGTTGTTGTAAATGTTATTATTGACTTTTGTTCCATGCTGGCCGCTTGTTCCATTTCTTCATTATTGATTTTTGTTATTGGATAGCTCAAATCCTTTAGCCTTCCCACCAAATTATGTCGGTTAACAATTGAACTGGGTTTAATCCTCGAGACGCACAGTCACCAGGATTCTCATTAGAGACCTCGTGATGCTATTGGTTAGGATCGGTGATGGCTTGTATCTCTGTTATTCTGTTAAGTCATATGGTATTGTGGGTTTCCTTTTATTCAGCCCAAACCTGCTGAAAATTCACTCCAGCAAAATGTTGATATATTGTTGTTGATATTCAACGCATGTTTGACATTTTTGAGCAATTTAGAAAGTAGCAATGCGGCGTTCAGCTCTACTCTTGGTAGGGATATTGTTTGGTTTAACGGTGCAACCTTTGTTTTGGCTGCAATTATTGTGCAGCATATGCTTGATTCGACGCGTCACAGAAACCATGTAGTTCAATTTTGGCGTCACTGTTGTAATTTATCCAACGGTGAATTCTGATTACCTCTAAACGTGGTAATTCCATTTTGTGGTTTATCTATCTTTTTTCAAGATTTAAATGGAGTTTTTCGTCCCATCCTAAACCGGAAGCCCATAAATCTTGCAGTATAATTTTTGCCTGGATCACCACTGGTGCTAACCATCCTAGCGGATCGAAAAGCCTTGATGCATCTGACAAGATTGTTCGTTTGGATATTGATGTTTTAGATCCTGGCAAAATAACTTTGAATTGAATGGTGTCTGTTGAAGAGTTCCACAGGAGTCCAAGTGTTTTCACTGTATCACTAAATTCTATAGTGTGGAGTCCTGTTTCTTTCAGATTTTCTGGAAACTCTTCTAATAACGCCTTTTCATTGCTGGACCATTTTCTGAGGTTGAAACCTCCACCGGAAAGGAGATTTAGTAGTTCCCTTTTCGCAGTGATTGCTTCTGCGATTGTATTAGCTCCAGATGGAAAATAATCCACACAGAAATCGGTTTTGAACAATCTTTGAACCAATTGGATATCTTGACGCTTCATCAATGGCTAATTGTTGTAACGTTTTTGTAGCCAAACATAATAATCGCGTAAACGATGTCTTCTCGATCTGATCAATATTGCCGTTAAGTTGTCTTGTAATGTTGGACCTACAAGCATCATTTGCAAACTACCCTCAATCTCATAGTTATGCCAACTTCCTTTATGACAGAATGGTGTGGCATGTAGTAAACCCGAGAAACATCTTTAATTAGTTCCATGTGGTTTAACTGGATGTACTCGTATGAAATTGTGATATTGATTCTTAAACTCTTAATCCTTCTTGAATCTTTTTTCAATTTGAAGCAATCTAGCTGCTGCTTTATTTTTAGATTCCCCTATTCCCACTTTTTTGAGCTTGTTGTTGTGAAGCGGCATTCGAACTTCGTATCGTCCATTTGTTAATCGCTTGTGAGTCTCTACATAGTACTGCTCACATTCGATCTCTTCAGCAGTTAAGCTTCGTTTAGGATACAGTTCTTCGGATTACCAAAAGCATTTTAATTGCTTGTCTGCTAATGTGACGTGGCTATTTAGCCGGGTGACTGAAATGTTGCTGGTTTGAGTTAAACGACCAGATATGACCCACCCTAGCGCTGATCTTTGCGCTATGCACTTATGATGCCGATCCCTTTTTATGCCTTCTAACATGATTTCTCCATATATGTCGGCACCTATTAAAAGATCAATAGGTCCGGGAGTATCGAAAGTAGGGCAGCTAAGAGTATTTCTTTTTGTAATTCGCTATCTAAACCCAATGAGTTCTTGTCTGGAAGTGGTTTAGTGATAGTTCCCAGAACTAAAGCATTAACTTCGATCTTGAAAATCAATGGAAATCTTGGACTTATTTCTATCGCTATCTGTTGATGGGCTCGTCGTTTTGTTGCTGAAATTCCGGAAATTTCAGTTAGAACCCTTGACCAGTGCTCGTAGTAGAGTAAAACTGCCGAACATATTCTGTACTTTTATTAGGGCTTTTGCTAAAAGTACCGAGCCACTCCTTGTCGAGTGTTGAGATGTTCAGCTTTGCAATACTGTTTTCTTTATATTTTTACGTGTAGCAACGTATGATGTCTGCCTTTGCAGGTAAAACAACTCAGTTTGATGCTGCAACTTGTTGTCGAATGGTTTTGGCTGAGACAATTTCTGCACAAATTGTGCAGCATGCATGACCATCTGATTTCTTTCAGAAATGCTTAAATCTTTGAAATGTTGGCATGATTCGGTGCTATGGTTTTTCTGACAGCATACGCAAATATTACTTGGTTGTGTGGCAGTTACGAATGTGCGTCTTAGCGGTTGTGGTTGAAATCTTACTTGTTGGTTTGGTATTATCTTGTGGTTACCGATTGCTTCTAAAGATTGGAAACATCTTTCTAGAAACTTCAAGAATTGATTTGTTTCTTGAAATTCTCTTGGGTTTTCTAGAGAGCTTATCATATAGCCGTCGTGACTCGTTGTCCAACTTTTTTAACAAGCTGAAGATGATGATAGGACGAGGAGTTTCAATATTTATGCCTGCATTCCTTATGGCGTATAGGAACTCACAAAGTGTTCAACAAAATTAGATACGAGTAATATCCTGTTGTTGAAGCGGTTCTCTAATATCTCCCAAGCTGCATCGTAATTGTCTCCAGTAGGTTCCAAATGATTCAATAATTTTCCAGCTGACCCTTCTACGTGACTTTTAATGATGAACTGATTATTGTTATGAACTAAACGTTTGAATGTGTCAGAGAAACCTACCCACTTCGTGTAGTACCCGTGAAAATGTGAGATTTTTACTGGTGGTAGACGAATTTCTAATGGTTTTGTCTTGCTTAATTCCTGTTTTTCCAATAATGTTGTTAATTGTATTACAATCTTCTTCGTTGGTCTACGAAATATTTTGAATTTACTGCCTGCTCTTCGGAAGTCCCTAATCTGCATTTTTAAAGCTGGTCTGCATCTGTTGTTACTAGACAGTATGTCCTCAGCTAATCTAATTACTCGATAAAAACCCCGCGTTCGGATGTCTTGCTGCTTCAACTGTTACCTGAACTTTGGCAATTGGCTGAATGCAACGTTTGACTCCACGGTCGACGCCTCGGGTACTTGGCTGTGCTTAACTTCACTTGTTGATGTCCCATGCTCTGTTGTGTTGTTGTTGACCTCATCAGATGGGATGAAGTTACATTTTTCATTTGTTCCTGCTGCATCTGATGTTGGAAGTGGTGTGGATGGCAAACTTGGTATGTTAAGGCGTTGGAGAATATCCTCAATGGTTGTTGTGTATCTTATCGAAACCGTTTCTCTATCCTTGAAGTATTGATGTGTTGATGTCAATGGATTTTGAAAGTCTCTAATATTGTTGTCTTCATCAACATACTCGTTGTAAGACTTGTTCAACGCTGCGATTTTCCTCTCAAGATAGGTTTTTGTTTTCCGCTGCGCTCCATTTTTCTTATAATTTGAGATGACCTGATGATTGATGAGTCAACAACAGTTTTGGAATATGACCAACGAGGACGGAACTTGGCTATTCCTTAACCGATTATGATGTAATTGGACATGTGCCTTGGAAATGGGATTCTAAAATGATTTTTGGATAAAGATCCACATAACCATAAAGAACTAGAAATTAAATCTAATGACAATTTCCGGATGCAGTTACCATTCTAATTGCGCTAGTTTGTATCGCATATTATACAGCTAATATAAATGAAAATTTATGTTTATTTACAAAACTGCCTCTGCTCAAGTTTCAGTAAATAAACATAAAAACATTTCTTCTTTCTCATCACATGCGTGTGTGTACAAAATTGTTTTTTGTTGTTGTTATATTTTTTGCGTTTATTCAGATGAGGTCTGATTGTCAACCAAGTTGATTTCCACGCAAATTTTTTTTTTTTTTTTTTTTTGCAATTTGGGTAATTCATTTGTTTACACATGCAATGAAAACGTGTCGCATATTTGCAATTTTTGCACATTAGTTAATAATGAATAAAATGTTGGAAGGGGAAGGAATAAGTTTTTCAGTTGGTTGATCGATGTGGAAAAATATTTTTTTCCTTTTTTGTCAATCAGCAGAAAAAGTTGTATAAAAAACTCGCCAAACATTTTATTGAAGGAATTAAATTTTTGGTGTTGATGCTGAGATAGTCAAGTTTCGTTACTCGCAGTTCATATAGTTTTGATTGTTTTTAAGCGAATTTGAAATTATTACACCACAAGCGAGAAGAAAATAAATTAATTTTATTCAAAATAAAAGAATAATTTATGTATAAGTTAAATTAAAAAAAAAAAAATCTTTTCTTTCAACAAAGGCACAAACAGAGCTAGGGATCATATGGTGTTAACCACCATTCCTGCCTTTCAGTCAACAACGTCTGTCAGTCTTATTAAAATACTAACACCATTAGGGACCAATGGCCACCAATAACCTCTGCCAGTGGTCAAATTTAACATTTAAAGCTTAGGATAGCTATGCTATCCTAAGTCAAACTCAATACTGTTTTCAGCTCGCGTTTTAGGTGCTTCGAGCCCCATCCATAAATCAAACCGCATTTGAGCAATGTGTTAACCATTCTTCTTATTTAAACTCAAGCGGCTAACTAGATCTTATTTGTGCGATACCTTAGCCACACCAATCCTCTACATGACCGAGCTGCACGAATCATTTTGCCGGTATCACAAAGCAAGTAGGATAAATTCGATGTAATGAGTGGAAACTGGCTTTCAGTCTAATCCCACTCACTACAAAGTGGCGTCCAAACAAGGGTCAAAACATCAGGCCCAATTTTATTTATTTCTGTTTTTATTAGAAACAATGTTTCTTTATTTGGATATTTTTGGAAAGAAGTTTATCGACGTGAATATGACTGCGGCTTAGCCTGACCAAATACATGGTAACATGAATTGTTCATAATAATCCAAAAACATATCTCATATTCTTATGGTGTACTGTTTTCGTTCAGTACTACCAGACCTGTTGGAGGTGCGAAACAAGTGAGGGTGCTTGCACAGCTTGGTTTCATTTTTCAAGCGGATCATTAGTGTCAATTTGGTTGTAAGTGTTACAACAAATTGACCTAACTAGATTTATAAGATACTCTTTGTGACTTCGTAATAAGTTTGCGTATAATTTCACCTCGGTTTTTGAATTTTATCTTTCTTACCTCGGGATGTGGTTGCAAGTCCGCCTTAGTTTTAAGAACGTTCTGTGTGTAGTTCGGTATACTAATGGGCAAAATTGTCTCTATTTTAGGATGATCATGAATGCGTTTTGTCCCATCAGTCAGTTCCGACAGACTGTGGAGCATTGAATTTAAATTGTTGTCTACATGAATGGTGTACGACTTGCCTCCTACACAATCCGTGTCTCCTTGATACGGGTTCGAATTCGGTATTGTGGGAACGGGAGTGCAAGGGTGTCATTCATAACCACCAGGTAAATTAAATCGAGATTTAGTTCGTGGAACCTTAGCAATGAGGCTCACTTACATCGGTAAGTTTGGACTGCTCATTGCAAGGTTGGGTCATGGGTCCAAAATTTCCGTTAATTCGGTTTTCAAATCCTTATCCTTTCCTTTTTGCTACTCAAACGGTGAATCCAATGGTACTCAATGGTGGAAGGGAAGTGAAAACAGTAAATCCTGTAATAGAGAAATTATCTTTATAAATTTTAGTTTTTCTTTAGCTTGAGTTTTTAGTGTAGAGAAAGTTTTTTTATAATGAGGCGTATAATGGAGGTGGAGTTATTAGCCCGACTAGCTAATCGTTGAGTTGGAAGTGCGGGGGCTGATCGATTCTTCAAATTTTCAAAAAATCACGAGTGTAATCAAGAATATTTTATCTGAACGGCTGCAAGTTGAACTGAAGGCACCATATAGGGTACCCAAAAACTGGCATGAGGCTACGTTCCATACAAAGCTGCGGTGAGTTCAACAGTGTCTCTTGGAGAACATCTGGGCTGGTAACACAGTGGACAATATGATACTTCTCGTGTACACTAAACTCTTGCACGTCGAAGGAAGGATGTTCCGCGCGCCAGAGTATGATATCTTTGGTGTAACATCAGAAGAGTTGATATTGGCTCCGATTTTCCTATGGGATCTGGTTAACCAATTGGTCAAAGTCAATTGGCCAATTGGTCTCAGTGAGTGAGAAGGTTGAGCTTGATGAGGAAGGTGAAGTTGAGAAACTTGAACAGCAACAAGTGGAAGCGGAGGATCTAGAGGTAGATGAAGTAAGCAGCGAAGATTTTTCACTTGAGGAACAGGCAGAAGAGAATAAAAAAATAAAAGCAGAGATGGATAATGAGGTAGAAGAAGATATGACCTTAATTATGTTGTGGTAGTGAAATTGCCCACTCAGGTAAGGGGCATTTCCAACTGGTGCGCACGCAACTAACGGTTGTGGCGTAGGAGGAAAGCGTGAACCGTTGGAAGAGGATTCGCTGCGCTAGCTTAGTTGCACGATTCTGGGAGTGGGCCAATCAACATGCAGCGCGAGTTCAAGTACCAGTAAATCATTTATCTGGTGTACTAGGTGCTAGCCAGGTTCAATCGGCGACTGGTTTCAGCAAGATTATAATTCTCCGCGGTTAATAGTTTCCCTTTACAATGCCTACAAGATTGTAAATGATGTTAACACTAACAGTAGGCAATGTAAGAGGAAAATGAAGGCTGGTATGTTTCTGGTTTATCCCCGTGAGCCAAGAAACACCGGTACTTTGATTTCAGAATTTGTTAGGATTAGGAAATAGTTAAGTTTAGGTAGGAGATAGGTTAGGGATACTAACCCCTAGAAAGTAAGTAGGATAGGAAATGTTAACAGCGACTAAAACTCATATCCAGATGTATGGTTTGATGTACAAGAAGACATCTGAAGACTACCGAGTGCCACGTTGGTACCCAAATGTAAATGTCGCGTACAAATGATGCGGGCAAGAGTGGAAACATTTTATTTCGTATCATCCGACCACAGAGATTTGGCAAACATACAGTAACTAGCATGGAGGAGAACAATTATCAATTGAACGCAACGTTGTTCCAGCCGGCTGAAAGAAAGTATACCAGATGTTGGATGCATTGACAATAGGTTATGTCTATTGGTCTGACATGCTCGTCAAATAAAGCAACATTTGAGCACAACGATACGATCACTCAAATCAATGACACTGTCGTTCGCCGTGAAACATGATACCCAAGGGGTGGGCCATATCCAAAACAATACCATCAGCGCTATTTCCATTAGAGGGTAAACTTTGTCACGTGAAGTAAGAGCAACACAGTGGCTAATGCAGAAGAGTATACTACAAGATTTGACCTTTTTGTGAGTCTTTGAAGTCGACTGAGAGCAGCACAAAGAGAAATCGATGTGGAAAGCTGATCTTAGTAAGATTGTTTTTACTCATTATCTGGGTGAAGCAACGGAGTATTTAAATTGATGAATCAGCACTACAGCAACAGTCAACCAGCAATGGCTGAAATGAAAGCGAGAAAATATTAATTTCGCTATTCCATTAACCAAACACATCAATGCACCAAATAGCAATGGAAAAGAAATCAAGATATACACATATGTATATCGTGTTCAGAGGTGCCTATAATAATTCAGTAAGTTTCTGCAGCATTAAATTAACGAAGAAAATTCAACAAGAATATAGATTTTGTATAAAGATTCTATATTTTAGTTTGTATATATGGAACCTTCCTTACAGTTTATCTTTAAATAAACTGTAGCTAGTATATGATTCTTACCAATAAAACTAAGTAGAGCAAAGAGTATCGGAATTCAGTTGCCGAATTAAATATGCAGAGACTATAAAGATACAAATTGTATACTCTTATATTTCCAGTATTCTCTTATATATATATATATATATATATATATATATATATATATATATATATATATATATATATATATATATATATATATATATATATATATATATAATATATATATATATATATATATATATATATATATATATATATCAGATATATATATATATATATCAGATATATATATATATATATATATATATATATATATATATATATATATATATATATATATATATATATATATATATATATATATAGGGGTGGGAAAGGGGGCTTAAGTAATTGGTCTACAAATAGTCCAAATGTCATCCTCACCTGCACGTGGTGCACCCTGCTAGATAACTAACGAGGCTCTGGCGACCGAGACACGGCGGTATAACTGACTATCGAGAATTTAGTAAATGATCTTCTCAAACCAGACCCACTACCAACTCGTACTGGTCAGAGTGGTAGATGCTTTATGACCAGTAAAATAAACAATGAGTACAACTGATTCAGGAAATTGTACCCCAGGTGGTAACCCAGCTAATCAGCTGGCAAATCCACCCTCTAACGAGGCTGGCTCAAAGGATTCTGGGGTGAGCCAATCATTGTTTAACAGCCCTGTTGGGCAACCCAACCCATTTAAACAACAATCTAGGGTGGGTAGATCACCACCACCAATAGCGAACACCTTAGAAAGGGATAACGCAGAACTGCGCAATAAGATTTACGAAATAGAAAAGTTAACGTTAAATCTAAACAAAGACCTCAAAAACTTACAGCGAGAAAACAAGGAGTTAAAAGATGCTCTAAATGCAGTAATGTCTGAGAAAGAAACCACTAAGATAAACAACACCAATGATCATATAGAGGTTATGTATGAAACAGACGAGGAAGAACTCAATAGAGAAACGGGATGGATTCTGAACCGTAACAAAAAAAATAAGAAACGTAAGATGAGTAAATCACCACAGATTTCACCCGATTCGAAACAGTCAGTTGAGCAGCTTCCAACCGGAAGTAGGCACGTGCAACAGGAGGATAAAGCTCAGGTTCCGTCGGAACAGAAACGGCCAAGTAATGAACTCCCAACCGGAAGTAAGAATGTACAACTAGAGAAAAAAGTGCCACGACCGCCTCCAGTAATAATATCTAATTGCAATAATTATCAGAGTATTAGAAACATCATGGACAACAATCATATAAAGTTTCAAGCTACAGCGTTAAATAGTGGTGATATCAAAATAAATGTCACAGACAGTGATAGCTATAGAAAGTTAACAGGAGCTCTCAACGAAGAAAAGACAGCGTGGTATTCCTACGAAGATAAGCAGACAAGGCAAACCAAAGTCATTGCTAGGAAGCTACACGCTTCATGCAAACCAGAAGAGATAAAATAGTATCTTTTGGAGAAAAAATACAAAATTAAAGAAGTTACACAGCTGCTAAAAAGAGGTGACAAAACACCTCTTCCATTATATATGTTGTCTTTTGAAAGAACAGAAGACATTAAAAATATTTACGCAATCAGCGAAATACTCCATATGAAAGTGCAAATAGAAGCAGTTAAAAAATCTAAGCTGATCCCCCAGTGCAAAAAGTGCCAAGTCTACGGACACACGCAAAACTTTTGTAATAAGGAGCCCAGATGCGTGAAATGTGTAGGAAAACACCGTACGGCTGAATGTACGAAACTAAAAGACACCCCACCAAAATGTGTTAACTGTGGAGAGACACACCCAGCCAACTACAGAGGTTGCATTGTTATAAAAGAGCTGCAAAAAATTCGCAACAAAACAAGGGACACTTCAATAAGTTCCAGGCCAGAAATTAACTCAGCCTCAACAAGAATACCTACAAATTTAAGGCCACACCAAACATTAATCCAGCCATCAAGAACTAATCCAAATGTAACATTTGCTGATGTACTATCTACTGGAAGTTCGAGAAGACAACATAGTTCTCTTTTATTAAATGATTCAAATAATAACCAAACTAATAAAATACTACAAGATATTCTTGATAGACTTAGTTCACAAGAAGAAAAACAAGAAAAAGCCCTTATATCAATCCTACAAAGGCTCACTCTACTCGAAAAACATGGCAAATAATTTAAAAATTCTTGCATGGAACTGCAATGGTATATTGCAACGACAAAATGAAATACAACTATTTCTTGATTTAGAAAAAATAGATATATGTTTATTATCTGAAACACACCTTACTACTCAAAGTCATATAAAAATCCGCGGCTACGAAGTTCACTCAGCAGTTCATCCTAATAATAATGCACGAGGGGGCAGTGCCGTGATTATAAAAAAGATATTAAATACCATCTGCAACAAAAACTTGAAAGTGATGAAATACAAGCAATTAGCGTTAGCATTAATACCCGCAACCACAAGTTAGTGGTATCCGCAATATATTGCCCACCTAGATATAACATCAAAGAGAATGCTTATACTCAGTTCTTCAAGCAGCTCGGTGAAAAATTTGTAGTCGGGGGTGACTTCAACGCTAAACATACTGACTGGGGATCAAGACTAACCACAACTAAAGGGAAAGAGCTTCATCAAGCAATAATTAAATACAATTGCAACTGGCATTCTACTAGAAAACCAACTTATTGGCCCAGTGATCAAAATAAAATACCAGACCTAATTGACTTCTTTATAACAAGAAAAATCCCGGTTGATTATATACAAGTGCAGGAAGGATTGGACTCCACATCTGACCACTCCTCTATTTTAATGATAATAAGTCATACAATAATTACTAATGATAAACAGCCACTGTTAACAAATAAATATACTGATTGGAAAAAGTTCAGGAATGAACTAAACAATAGCATCATTTTAAACACACAACTTTCATCAGAAGAAACAGGAGGTGGAGATTAGAACACGAGGTGGAGAAGTTCGTCAAGGACATACAGGTAGCGGCGTGGAAAAGTACTAACACAACAAACAAACAAATAGCTGGCAAATGCTATCCAGTGGAAATTAAATCACTAGTTATAGAGAAGAGAAGTACCCGTAGGGAGTGGCAACGTACACGAGACCCAACCGTCAAAAATAGATTAAATAATTTAACACAACGAATACGTAGAGAAATAAGGGAATTTAAAAATAAATCAATAAATTCATACCTACAATCTCTCACCTATGATAAAAGTAGTGATTATTCATTGTGGAAAGCAACCAAATATTTGAAAAGGCCAGTTATGCATATACCACCAATAAGAACAAATAATGCTCATCTGGCTAAAAGCAAAGAAGAAAAAGCAGAAAAATTCGCGGATCATCTCGAGCGTACCTTTCAGCCAAATTTAACAACACTTAACCAACAGGATATATTGTTCGAAAACCAAACAACTATCCTGAGACAGGAAATTCCATTAACTAATGCTAAAGAAGTAAAACAAGTAATAAAGAACCATGTAGTACTTAAAAAATCACCAGGATATGACCTGATAACTGGAGAGATTCTAAAACAACTACCTAATAAAGCTATTAAAAAAATATCGGGCATAATTAATGCTTCCTTCAGACTCCGTTATGTCCCTCTATCTTGGAAATTTGCGGAAGTGATAATGATACCTAAGCCAGGTAAGCCACCAAGTGAACTGGCCTCGTACAGGCCAATATCACTTCTTCCAACTATGTCAAAACTATTTGAGAGATTGTTATTAAAACGAATTAAACCAGAAGTTGTAAAATCAGGAGCTGTTCCGTCCCATCAGTTTGGATTTAGAGAGGAACACTCCACAATCGACCAAGTCCATAGAATAACAGATATAATAGAAAAATCCTTAGAGGAAAAAAAGATTTGTTCAGCCATATTTCTTGACATAGCGCAGGCATTTGACAAAGTCTGGCTAGATGGTTTAATATTTAAATTGGAGAAAACTCTGCCATTTGAGTATTGCAAACTGCTAAAGTCATACCTGAAAAGGAGATATTTTAGAGTTAAACAGGAAGGAGTTTACTCCAGTATTAAAGAAGCTAAAGCAGGAGTCCCGCAGGGGAGTGTCTTAGGGCCTTTCCTTTTCGTGCTGTTTACTAGCGACATACCGCAGACGAGCAATACAACTATCGCCACGTTTGCAGATGACACTGCAATTCTAGCTGTTGGTGACACAATCGGTGAAGTCACATTCAAACTACAAATAGCCGTAAATAATATACAAGATTGGCTAGCTAAGTGGAGAATTAAAGTGAATGAATCGAAGTCTACTCACATTAACTTCACTAATAGATCAATAGAACCACTACCTGTGACTCTCAATAATATCTCCGTACCACATGCCAATCAAGCAAAATACCTTGGTATGAACCTTCATGCAAAGTTAAAGTGGAAAGTACACGTGAAAAAGAAAGCAGAAGAGCTTCAGTTAAAATATAGAAAAATGTACTGGTTAATTGGAAGAAACTCTCAGTTATCCATTCATAATAAACTTATGCTTTATAAACAAGTACTCAAGCCGGTCTGGACATATGGTATCCAACTATGGGGATGCACCAAAATCAGCAATCAACAGATAGTTCAACGATTTCAAAATAATGTCCTCAGAGGAATTGTAAATGCCCCTTGGTACACTCGTAATAGTGACCTTCATAGAGATCTCGGACCTTTTAAGTTGCCTGAATAGTCCGCACAATGCAACATCAACCAAAACAACACTTATGTAAAGAACACATATGAGTGCTTTATTATTATATTGTCAGAGTCAAACGCTGTTAGTCAAAAATGACTAGTTACTTTGTAAAAAAATTTTATTGTTATCATAAATAAAATTATTAAAAAAAAAAAAAAAAAAAAAAAAAAATATATATATATATATATGTATATATATATATATATATATTTATGTATATATATATATATATATATATACATATATATATATATATATATATATATATATACATATATATATATATATATATTTTTTTTTTTTTTTTTTTTTTTTTTTTTTTTTAATAATTTTATTTATGATAACAATAAAATTTTTTTACAAAGTAACTAGTCATTTTTGACTAACAGCGTTTGACTCTGACAATATAATAATAAAGCACTCATATGTGTTCTTTACATAATAAAGTGTTGTTTTGGTTGATGTTGCATTGTGCGGACTATTCAGGCAACTCAAAAGGTTTTAGTCTTTTGAGTCTTCTTATTATACCCTCTTGATGAAGTAGTCTTGCAGCTTCGATGTTAGGGTGATGATGGAGCCTCTCCTGGTGTTTTTGAGCACATTTCTTATATATATATATATATATATATATATATATATATATATATCTATATATATATAAATATATATATATATATATATATATATATATATATATATATATATATATATATATATATATATATATAATATATATATATATATATATATATATATATATATATATATATAATATATATATATATATATATATATATATATATATATATATATATATATATATATATATATATATATATATATATATATATATATATATATATATATATATATATATATATATATATATATATATATATATATATATATATATATATATATATGTAGGTAACTATAAACAACTAAATGTGCTGAAAAATTTTTGGGATCTATACTTATCGTTAAATGGAGAGAACATACATATATCCGGTAGGTATCCGACCTGCGCATTTCGCAAAATTTTCTTTATCGACTATTTATATCGCTGTTTTGCGGTATAAGAGGCTAACAATCAATTTTAGTTGTAGGAATATCTTGCTTTACACTCACATTAAGGTTGTAACTGTATGGGGCTGAGGACGGCTGTTATGTAAAAATGTCTTATGCCTAGCAGAAACTTTTTGGAGAAAACACTCGGATTGGCAGTAGCAACCATAAGATGGCCAGACCGTTTCACATAATTACGTGCTAGTTAAATGACAGGGGTTAAATGCTCACCATTATCAGAAACAGCAGTAGCAGTTGGTTGACAATTTGGCCGGTCATTTCAGAGTACTTGAAACTCGTTGTTTAAATTTATGGGCGCCTCCCAAAACTTGCACTCTGCCAAACAAATTTTGCTTAAGGGCACACTTTGAATAGTTTAATCTGCAAATCTGCACATTTACTGCAACTACTATTTATGGTTCAAAATTTAAAGTTTACAGAACAATTTAATTCAAATAGGTTAATTTCGAAATAGGTACTAGCTGTAAAAATTAAAACACGCTGTATAAATACAAAAATACCACAGTGTGAATCATAAAATAAATTAACGATGGGCATGAGTAACAGTTACTATTTTTCCAAAAGGATGGGTGTTTGTAGCCCAGAGAACTGCGACCATTGAGGCCTATTGTGCATTCCAAGAGATTCTTACGTGAAATGTAGGCCTATGTCCTTGATAAACGCCGCTATCTGATGCATATCCAGTGGGTCGGCGTTAGGCCACTGGATTATATACGCATTGAGGAACTTGAATTTTTTTAGGATGTGAAGAGTAGGTGTTCCCTTACCGGAGTCACAGAATCTGCACTGGTCCATAGGTACATAAGGAACCTTCCCATTTTATGTAGATGGCCGTTAAAATGGCCGTGCCCTGTTTTAAACCAGGTAAGGGATCTTAGGGATTGGCGGTCCATCCTCGGTGCCTCTCCCAGACGTATAATATTATAACTGAATAATTTCTTGGCCTGTCTCATCCCAATAGAGGACTCCCAGAATAATTTCCTATAGTTCTGTTCCCAGTCCCTTATACCATCTGTCAAGTGGGTTTTGGGAAAAGCAATACTAGGACTGGGAATCAGTAAATCTCGGCTTGCTCCCATTTTTGCACATCGGTCTGCTCCCTCATTTCCTTTAATGGTTTAGTGGCCAGGAGATCACAAAAGGATACCTTTGTTTGCTTTACCCAGTTCTAATAAATTACAGTAGCAGCTCCAGACCAATTTCGAGTTGAACACTGAAGCTCCTAAGGCTAGCAGAGTTGCCTGGCTGTCCGGGATTATACAGATCTCGGTCTCCTATATTTCTTTTTGAGATATTGAAGCACACATACCTCAATAGCAACGGTCTCTATCTGAAAAAACTGTAGGGATGCTACCCAGTGCTATGCATAGTTCTAGGTCGGGCCCGACTATCCCTGCAACGGTACCCTCGTCTGTTTTTAACCCATCCGTATACCATACAGAAGCATGGTGGGGGAGGGAGGAGATAATATTCTCTACCAGTGCCCTATCCGGCAAACTAATAGTAAAATTCCTCCGACAGTATATTGTCCTTACCATCAAATCCGATAGTTGGATCAATTCCTCCTTAAAGTTTAATTTATGAAGGATACTGTTGTGTCCTGGCCTTAAAGTTTTAATTTTGGCTATAATTTTTTGGCTCAGACCTCTTGAACCAGTACTCTCTCAAGGGCAACTGTTGGACAAGTCCTCGTTGCTCCAGTTGCACCCAAACAGATTAACCTCTGGATCTTGCCCAGTATTCTCTATGCACTAGCCTTCTCCGGCTTTGGCCACCACACAAACGCCGCGTAAGAGACCATAGGTCTTATGACGGCCCGGTAGAGCCAAACCAACATTTAGGGGCTCAGTCCTCACGTTTGGACAATCATTCTTTGGCAGGTGAATTAGGCCTTATTCGCCTTGTTTGTGATATGATTTAAGTGGGGATTCAATGTCAATTTCTGATGAATACGACACCCAGATATTTAACCTCCGTCAACTACTACCTCTAGGGCTTGTTGCATTCTTTCCCCTACTGTATTTGCGAATCTGCCCCTAACCATCAAGACTAGCTCGTCCACATAGGTAATGTTTGAGAAGTCTAAATTTCTCAGTCTGGTAAGAAATTGATCCATCACGATCAGCCACAATAAGGGAAAGAGAACACCTCTCTGGGGGCAACCCCTGGTGGCCGCTATGGTGATGGTTTTGTCTCCAAAACAGGCCGTAATCCTCCTGTTTTAGCATGTTTATTATCCACCTTACGATCGAGGGGTTTATACCCCTTGTTAGTAATTGTTCCTGAATTATCTTGAAACTAGTATTGTCAAAAGCTCCATGGATATAAATGAAGGAGCATAGTAATAATTGTTTATTCCGGAGCGTATCTTCGATTTCCGATGTCAGCTCGTGTAGAGCTGTTTCGGTTGATTTTGCTGCTTGGTAGGCGTGCTGCCTAGAGTCCAGAGGGTATTTTTGGAGAGTGTTGAATCTAACACAAAGTCCCAAAACTTTCTCCATGCTTTTCAGTAAAAATGATGTGAGGGTAATAGGTCTATAAGACCTAATCTCCTCTGGGGATCTTTTTCCCGCTTTTGGGATAAAAACCACACGAACCTCTCTCCAGCATTTTAGAACATATTCCAAGCTGTAGCTGGCTTTGAAGAGTATAGTAAGATAAGGCAGCAAAGTCTGCAGGTCTTGTTGTAAATAGGAGGGGTATACGCAGTCCGCGAGAGAACTTGTGAGCCCCCTTTGGAACCAGATACGGATGTACGCTACTTGCATTGGATTCTTCCTGATCCCTCAGTACTACACATTCTGGGAAGTGACCTATCACTAGACATTCTAGAGTTTCCCCCTGGTTGGCTCTCCACTTGGTTTCCTTACATATCGCAATGGATTCCTGTGCTCCAAGGGGAGTGCCTTCTGGAGTCGATACGCCATAGGTAATTTGTCTATTTTCTTACAGAAGTCTCTCCAGCTTAGTCTTTTGCTCTGTCTAAGAGCTATGTTAGCTAGATAGTCCAATCGTTCGTCCTCTTAGCACTTAGCCAAGTTTACGGACATTTCGTCTCATGTTTTCCAAGTTTTGGTTCCACCAAGGAACATCCCTTGTGCCTCTGATACGCACCAGGGGTGAGCTTGAGTGGTATACATTAATTATTGCCTCTGTAACGTCATTTGCTACTCTGTCGAGGTCTTCGACAGAGTTTATCATGGTCTGTAGAGCAGCTAAGTTATCCAAAAGTCTGTCGTTATAGACTGGCCAGTACATGTGATCTGAGAGGGGTGCTTTCTTGAACACATGTCAGTCGAGAATTGCACTGGAGGTACCCATGTCAGACAGGTTACCCAAGTTCCAGTACCTCTCCCCTAACCGCATTCACAAAGGTCGCATCACTCCCTTTATTGTTTACTGCTAAGTTGTTACTAAGACAGAATTCAAAAAGTTGCTCACCTCTTAAATTACTGTTGCTACTTCCCCAGACTACGTGGTGTTCATTAGTGTCGCAACCCCGGGTGATTTTCGTCCCCGGGAAAATATGCAGAAGCGATGTTAATCACCCTCCTGCCTCCTTTGGGTAAGAGCATTTCTACTGAAACAGCCGTGATGTCCCTAGAAATAAATTGGTTAATAGAGAAGATATTGTGCCTTGAGCGATATAGAGTTGCTGTCTTTGGCCTATCTGCAGCCTTATCGTAGACTAGCTTACCTGTATTGGCTGCAAAACGTTTAATCTTCCCATTGTTGGTTCAAGGCTCCCATACGAGCGCTATGTCCTAGTCATTAATCATAAAAAGAGGGTTTAGATTGTTTGTAGCCGTCTTCGATCGATTCAGATTAATCTGCACGAATCTCAGTTTTGTTGTTGTTGTTGGTTTAGTGTGTATTACCATGATGTGTATTTTTTCATTTTTTAGGCTCCGGAGAGCCTGGTTTAGTTGCAGGTTGCTGTTGTGCCACCCTTCCTCTAGGGGTCAGCCCATGGCTTTTCCCACTCCCTCCTCGGCCCGGTTTGGCCAGCCTCCCTGTTCAGGAGGTGCCAGGTTATCTGCCCTTCCCAGGCCCAGTGACCCCGCCACCGCGGCCAGCGTTCTCAGCCAAAGCTGACCTTGACGTGCCGGGCAGATTCGGCTCCACCACTCTCCCCTTGACTGCATCCACCGCCCTTCCTTCTTTGGGCGGAAGTGTACAGAGCCAAACATCCAGTTGACTCTACAGTTGGAGCCCTTGATTATCTCCGCCGGTTTAAGTGAAACGGACATCGTAATTTGAAGGAGGTCGCCTTCTCGCTCCTTCCTCGCAATAATCTTCCAATCTGCATCTCTTAGGTCCTTATTCTGGATCGCCAGACGACGCAGTATTTTTTCGTTTTTCCCCTTATCACCTCGTGGCAGGTAGACAAACATGATTTTTGGGCGAGGCAACTCCGCTTCCCCGACTGCCTTCAGGGATGCTCCGTCCTATGGTTTAAGTGAGAGCACTGTGGCCCTAAGCCACTCTGCCGTGTCTTCATCGGCACAGTTGAGCGTGAGCCAACCGTTTCTGGAGCGAAATCGCAGGAAATTCGGGCTAATGCATTTTAACGGCAGCTCCGCCACTGTATCCATTATGGCATCCTGTATTGCCAGAACCTGGGCAATGCCCAGTTTTATTTCAGGGAGGCCTTGGCCGGTAATCTCCAACCTGATAGCCTTCACTGCATGTCGGCCTTGTTTTCGGGGCAACTCTCCTTATTGTCGCCCTCAGTTGCTGCTTTTGGGCGGCTTCCAATGCCTTAATTGAAGTACTGGAAACTTTCCCTCTTTTTGCCGCGATGCCTTTGGGGGTAGAGTCGTCATCCGACCTATTTCTCTTATTTATTTGGACAATTCTGTCGCTGATATTCTCCTTACATTGCTGCAAGGCAGCGTCGCGGGGGACCCCTGACTCGCGGCCCCACTGAGGCGTGTTCCCTTCTTTGCTGTTTTCTCGAGCTCCAATTCCTCAAGGTCGTTGTTTATTTCGGCCGTTGACGTGGATTGGGCATCCATTTCAGTCAATAGAGTGCCATGTATAGGAGAGCCCACCACTACCGTGGTAGAGTTTTCTATTATATTTTTATCTCAGAAACAGGGCCTGAATGGTCCTTGACATCTTTTGAGATTGGTGCGTTTGAAGGAGCACCGCCCTTATTTTTTTCGTTTTTAATTAAATCTATACAATATTGATTTGTTTGAGGAATGAAAGATCAACCACGGCAGCGCTTCTTGCCGTGGTAAGGCTGATTGAAACCGGAGGTCGCCTAGTATCCGGAGTTCCGTGCTAGCGACCAACTAACCCATGTTCATTCATCCCCAGGCGCACGTGCCTCACCTTAGATTTAGTTTTTTTTTCCAAGGTCTATACCATCCTTTTCGTACTTTAGCCTGTTGTTCGGTAAACGAGCCGGTAGGTAACAGTTATTTGATAATTGCACAATACTTTTACAGCTACCCTTAATTCACAAATTCTAAAAGTTTGTCGCGAACATAACTTATGGTATTATGACACTGGCTTGTTTTTCGCATTGTTCTAGTGATTAAAAATAAAAGGGACAATTTAAACGGGCAAACAAGAAAAAAATTTTGGCGACAAACATTAGCATCAAAAATAATAAATTGGCATCACAAATAATATTTTGGAACAACATATGAAAAAACAAACAAATGTTTTTGAAGGGCATAATTAAATACTGTGACGACAAACTTTTGCATCAAAATTAATAAATTGGCAACAAATATAATATTTTGGAACAAAACAATGAAAATACAAACAAATAATTTTCAGCGTCAAAAAAAATAGTTTAGCGACAAACTGTAGCATCAAAAATTAGAAATAAGCAGCAAATATAATATGTGGTTAAATTATTAAGGTTATACAAAAAAATATATTTCAGCATCAAACAAAAAATTTTGCCGACAATAAAAAAACAAAATTTAATTTTCTGTATTTTTTTATTCTAATGCCTTTTAGGCTCTTTTCGAAAGTTATTCTATGTTTTCGAAACACACCAAGAGCAGCGCGACATGTCCCACATATTCCACTTGTGATAGATTTTCTTTTAATCAACATTTATCTATTAAAATTATCAAAAATTTAAATATTTTTATTAAAATTGCTTATACTTTTGCTTAACATACGACTATCTATGAATACATAAGCAAATCAACATGTATTTAAATTTGCTGCTCGGTGTTTTTCAAGCTTAATGCCCCAAACACATAGACGCCATTCGAAGCGCCGCTGACATTAAAATACATATAGTTTCATATTAGCGATTATATTGGAGAGACCTCGATAAGATACTTATTTGAATAAGTTAGGTTCCACAAATAAGTATTCGTTTCGAAAACAGCCCTCTAACGAGGTGACTTATTTTCCATCCCTTTCTTACGAAAAAATCTAAATTGCTTGTCATTTTCCCTATGAATATTGTTCTAAGGTAGCGTGATACTGAAAAATTTAAAATTTGCTTTTAACGAACACTGAAGTAAAAAATGAATTTTTCAGATAAAAAGTCATCAAAATTCAATACTCTCATTGTTTTATCAATCGTTAGTGTTATAAGCGTATTATGTTGCGAATAGCAGTGTCCTTAACTTAAAAAAATTAACAACAAATGAATTTTTGTTGTTGCTGTCAAAATAAGTAAGTAAAATCAATTCGAATGATTTTACTTACTTATTTAAAGATGGCGTCGAATAAGTAAATAAGTATCAGTTTCGAAAACAGCCTTAGGCCCTTTCCGAAAGTTATACTTATTTGTGAAACCTAACTTATTCATTGTATAATTTCCTATGTAATAAGTTAGGTTTAACAAATAAGTACAACTTTCGGGAAGGGCCTAAGGCCCTTTTCCAATTATTTACTTATTTGGTGTAACCTAACTTAATACATAAGAAATTACATTAAATAAGTTAGGTTACATCAAACAAGTAGGTAATTGGAAAAGGGCCTAAGTGTAGAATGCGTGTCGAGAAACCTGAAGTCTTTTGGCATGCGCCTACCTTCACGCTTATGTTTCACCCTTTGTTGATGAAAATCGCAAATAAACTACAAAGAACAAACATAATTTTATATTGTAAACGAGCCGCTTTGTTCAAAGGATAATAAACAACTATACTCAAGAATCAAATGCCGCCTTACTTTGGTCACTTGAACAGTTATTGGTATAAAAATAAAAATGCAAATTACGCTCAAAATAAAAACCGAAAAAAAATTTCTTTTACTTTTATCAGTTGACATTAAAAATTAAATAAAAAACAAAAAAAAAAAATTCAAAATTATTTCTAGAATGATTCTATACCAAAAAAAAGTTGGTTTGCAACTATTCATTCCGGAATGAAAATACACGGCATGGTTGTTGTAAAATTCCCAAAGTAAGACTTCAAGTATGACAAATTCACAGCTAAAGACTTTTAAATGTATGTTTAATGTAATCAACTTGAAACAATTCTTTTAAGAATTGTTTACAGACAAAAAATATCGATACAGAGGTTTCGGTATAACGGTCAATTGCACTGGCTAAAACTCAGGAGCTTATTGCGTGGGGTTACCGAAACGTGAAAAGATCTGTAATGACCGTATAAAATAAATAATAAGAAGTAAAACAGGGAACCAGCTACCATTCATTCTATCTACCCAACATACTCACCTGAGCTTCACCCCATTCTCAACTCAACAAATTATAATTCACTCATCTGAAATTGCACAACCGAAATAACAAAATGCGAAACACTCGACAGCGGAAAATAAAAATTCCATTTTATAACACAAACTCCACTACTTCAATTAAAGACAACAACAAGAAGCCTGAATTTAGCACACTGAATTAATTTTAATGATTCAATTTGTTTTGCGTTTACACATAATTAATTTTTAATTTTTATATTTCAATCCTTCCAATGAAGGTATTTGTACTATACTAGTAATTAATAAAGTAACTACTATCTATGTAACTAACTACCCTAAATATGTATTAACAAATACCCCAACTAACTAAACTTAACTAATTAATATAATGTAGGTGAAATATACTTAATATAAATATTTATAAATTTAAATATGTAATAATAAAATAAAATGTAAAAACAAAATTCTTAGCTGGTTTGATGTATGTTGATTGTATGTAGATCATCCGTATAACAGCACTCACAATTTTTAAATTTACACCAAAAACAATCTTGTGATTTTTGTTCAAATCGAATGTATCGTTTTTATTTTGTACACAAACGTTTTGATTATAGCACACTCAAAACACACCGCGTGTTGAAATTAATGCGTTTCCTCGCCTTTATGAGTATTCAAGTACGATTATAATTTTCACTGTTTTATTGATTTTAGCGTATGTTTTATTAATGTTTTTGTTTATTAATTTTATATAGTTATTATTTCAATTTATTTACTTATTAATTAACTTATATATTTCTTAATTAACTTATTTATTTATTATTAATTTATCTTTTATTATTCCAAAAATGTTTTAATATGCTAAAATTTTGATCACACTTATATATTAACACTGTTAATATTCGGTGTATTATTTCGTCCCGTTAATGTTTTGACCGAACTTTTGATCCCGGTTCAATAATTTTAGTATATAGGTAATTAGGTAACCTATTTATGATCTACGGTATACTATTTACTTCACTTAATTAACTTAACTATCATTGTTTATTTGTTTTAGTACTTTTAATCGAATTCCCTCTTTCTTAACGATTTATTAATGTTTCTAATTTTGTACAAACAAAACAAAAACCACCACTAAACAAACTGAATCGCCGTTTTAAAACGGGGCTTTAGAGTACCACTATAGTACCACACGTGTATTAAAATTAAAACGTTCACTTAATTAAACTTAATTTAAACTATAGTCCTTAACCGTACAAGCTATGTATCAAAGATCTTTATTTTCTTTTTTCAAACTTTAAATTTTAGACTTAGCTCCGCTAACAATTATTTTTATTTCTAATTTTTTTGACCATTTCGGTTTGCAATCTCTTCACTGACTACCCCCTTGCGTAATTTTTTTTTTGTCAAAAAAAAACTCTCCAACATCAAAATTTATTCGAAACAATAGCTTACCATTACAATAACACTTGCTCCATCCATCTGTACAGTCCGATAAAAATTGTCAATTGCGTGTACAACCATGTCTAGTATAATAGTGTATTGCTACGTAATATTTCCAAACGCATGTAACGACTAGTAAGTCGTAACAAATCGTGGGGCAGACCTACACCCATGAGATGTCTCAAGCCGGGCTATATTTATATAATTTAATTTGAAGCATGCCGAAAAATTAACTACAAGATGTAATATTATAAACTACATATTAAAAATAACTTCAATTACAACATTGATCAATGACCAGCTACGTTCGAATATCCTTTTTGTGGTATATTCCTATGTTTTTATTGTTTATGTCGACGACCTCAAACGCTACATTTCCGATTTTTTTTAGTATCCGAGCTTTAACGAATTTCGGGCTAAGTTTGGCCGATATTTTATTCGACGCATCACTGTGAATGAAATTACGAACAAACACGAGATCCCCGACTTTAATACTGCAGTTACGGCTTCTTAAATTATATCTGTGAGCACTCCGCTCATTAGCTTGCTGTAGGTGTTGTAAGATATTCTTATGTATGATGTCCTGCCGATCACAATTGGACATTTTTACATTTCTGTCTTCGAGGCAATTTAGGTTTCGGAGAAGCTCATAATTAGTGCCATGGCCTATAAAATGATGTCCAAAAACGACAAAATGTGGCGAATAAGTTGTGCTGCTGTGTACTACATTTCTGAGCGCTGAACCAATGGAATGTACATGTCTATCCCAATCAGGATGATTTTCATCTAAGTAAGTCCGAATCGCCGCCAAAATGGTTCGATTGACCCGTTCTGAGGCATTCGGCTGGGGGTGGTATTTTGGTGTACGGATATGCTTAACACCATATTTAGATAACATAGCAGCAAACCCATTTGCGGTAAATTGCTTGCCATTGTCACTAAAAACGATTTCTGGCACGGCAAATAGATTAAAAATTCGCTGTTCAAGAAATTTAATAACGTTTTTGGTCGTAGCGTCCCTCATAGGCTCCATAAGAACGAATTTTGATAATTTGTCTAATACTATGAATATATATCGATTGCCACTTTTCGACCGTGGATATGGCCCTAAAAAATCTATATATATTTGTTGCCAAGACCGTATTGTTTCTACATAAGTACCCATTGGCGGTCGTAAGATTTGTTTGGCTGGTTTGGATTCTTTGCACAGATCACACTTGCCTACAAATTCCGTTATATCCTTTATCATACCGGGCCAGTAATAATATCTTCTGAGCAGTTCAATTGTTTTTTGTGCACCAAGATGAGCCGATGTTGGAGGATCGTGTGCTGCCTTCACTAACGCCCTGGTAAGTGGTTTTGGTATGTATATTTTCCACTCGGGAATATCAGAACTGGCACTATTATTACTGGAATCGCATAATTTGATATAAACTTTAGTTTCAATAACTCGCATATTGGATTTCGTTTCAGGCGCGTTTATGATTGAATCTCTTAACTGTTTATACGCCGAGTCAGTTTCAAAAGCTGGTGAATTAAGATCAAGGTGTAATGGATGATCGGTAACATTTTGATTTAAGGTAAGCTCTTCCGCAAAATTTCTTGACAGAGCATCAGGTACCACGTTATCTTTCCCTTTTCGGTACTCGATATTAAAGTCAAACCCCTGCATTTTTAAGCTCCAGCGAGCGAGACGTCCAGAAAGATCCCTCTGTCCCATTAACCACTTCAAACTGGCGTGATCCGTGATAATGGTAAAAGGGAATCCTTCTACATATTGCCTAAATTTCTTGAGACTCAATACAGCGGCAAAACATTCAAGCTCGGTAGTGCTATAATTTCGCTGTGCTGCATTGAGTTTCTGAGAAAAATAGGCAACAGGACGTTCTTCGCCGCTGGAGCTTTTTTGGAAGAGTACACCACCTACTCCTGTACTAGATGCATCACATTGTATAAAGAAATGGGACGAATAGTCTGGATTACTTAGCACCGGGGCTGTGCATAACGCCGTTTTAAGCTGATTGAAGGAATCCTCTGCTTCCCCAGACCAGCTAAATTTAATATTTTTCTTCAGTAAACGGGTCAATGGTTCCGCCAACTCTGAATACCGCGAAATAAATCGACGATACCAACCGGTAACACCAAGGAACCGGCGTATTTGTCGTACGTTTTTGGGTTTTGGGAATGTTGAAATGGCTGAAACTTTGTCTGGGTCCACCTTTAACACCCCATCTCCCACAACGTAACCCAAATATTTTATTTCTTTTAGCAGAAAATGACTTTTATCAACATTGATTGATAAATTGGCACGTTTTAATAATTTGGCAACTTTAAGCAAAAGATCTATATGTTCTTCGAAGGTTTCACTGGTGATAAGGAGGTCGTCCAGGTAGACAAAGATTTGAGCGTGTAATTCGTGAGGTATCACCTGATGCATTAAGCGACACATCGTCTGGGGCGCATTACACAAACCGAATGGCATAACAGTAAACTGATACAAGGGCCTACCGGGGACGGTGAAGGCTGTCTTATCCCTTGAACCCTCATCTAACGGGATTTGCCAGAAGGCGTCTTTCAAATCTAATGAAGATATATAGCGAGTCTTATTGAGACGCCCTAGCAAACCCTCGATGATAGGTAAGGGATAAGCGTCCCTCACCGTCACCTCGTTTAGCTTTCTTGCATCTAGACACAATCTAGTTTTGCCATTCGGCTTGCGAACCAAAGCGATCGGTGAACTCCACGAACTACTACTCTCCTCAATAACTCCTAAGGACAACATCCTATCTATTTCCTGGTAAATATCAGCTTGAACTGCCGGTGACACGGAATAATACCTTTGTTTGATTGGTGTTGAGTTACCTACATCAATGGTGTGCTTCAGCAAACCAGTTTTACCCAAACCCAATACAGCAGACGATGGGAATTGTTTAACAACCATATTTACTATTTCGTGCTGCTTCGTGGTTAGAATATGTTTTGGAAAAGAATTTATAGGTGTTTCACCAACAGTCAATTCTGAAATCATATTCACGTTACCGATTAAAGTCGCATTTGACTTTTTATTCGAAGAGCAAGATATTTGTAAGCCAAATAATCGCCAAAAATCGACACCCAAGTAAAGCTCTTGGCTAAGGTTTGGCGATAGATGTAAAATTACGCTACATGTTTTCCCAGCGAATAATATTGGCACTTTAATATATCCTAATATGTTTACTTTGTTTCCATTCGCGGTCCTTACTGATGACGGAAAATTATAAAATTTTGTGTGATCTGAACTCAAATATTGCTCACAACCTTTACCCAAAACAGATATATTCGCACCACTATCAAGCAATCCGAGATACGGCCGTCCGCCCACAATTACCTCCGCATAAGGCCTACCATCCCCTTCCTCCGAAATTATTGATTCAGCCATGTGCTTTTTGATTAATTTTCGCCCTTTCCAATAACGAGTGCTTCTTAATATAGTATTGGTTGATTTTTGCGAAAACTTTGAAGCTAGCTTATTGGTGGTATTTATTGTTTTGACTTGTTCTTTGATTGTAGATGGTAAAATTCGGGATCTACATTGGTAGCCGCATCCTCCCGTGGTATGTTCTTCGGCAGAATTGATCTGAGGGTAAAGTTCTGCGAATTTTGTCTGTGGTTCCAGGTGGGTGGAATTTGCCCGGGCGGATTGTGTTGTGCAATTTGTCTGGGGGTAGAAATGTTTAAGTTTCTTACCCCCTCCGGCAGGTTTCCCGGATTCCGTTTGCACCTCATGCAATGTGGATATAATACTCCTAATATACCGCATCCATAACAAAATATGCGACTGGGCGGAATAGGGCAGTTCTTGTAAAAGTGATCGTTTCGTCCACAGTTCCAACAGTGGGGCTCCTTATTTTCCCATGGTGCCGCTTGATACAAGTCTCTGTTCGGACCGGATGAGATAACTGGGCTACGGTTTACTTGTAGTGCCGATATTTCACTATTATTATTATTCATGTTAACTTGAGTAGCCATATCCGTCGTTGGTGCATCAAATATTTGGGGAGAATGGCCGTCACTATAACTAATTTCGTTGACAAATCGTTGCCGTTGCTGACATAATAGTTCTGGTAACATGCCTGTTCTATGCCACACATCTTCATACGCCACACATCGTCTTACTAACCCGTCTAAATTATCGACTTGGTCTTCCAGCACCCGTTCTTGTAATCCGGCACGCATGTTTCGATGTAAAATATACATAAGTTCTGCATCGGAGATGGGGCATTCGGCCTGCAAAGAAATGGCTACCATTTCTTGATAAAAATCTAAAAATTTTTCACCATGTTTTTGTCTCCTGTTATCTAGCTGTCTTCGTACATCCAAATCAGATCGTCGATCTTGAAATCTTTTCTTTAATTCTTCTTTTTAAAATAGACCAACTAACATTTGGATGACGTTGCACGAAATCCCAATACCAATTAGAGGCGGTTCCTCTAAGGACATAGCTAAAATCTCTTACAATCTCGTCTTCCTGGATACCATCAGCTTTGGCTTGAAATTCTACCATAAAGAGGAACTTTTTAATATGAAGGCCGGTGGGTGATCCATCAAACGATATTTTCCATTTTGCCATAAGTTTTCGTGGCTGGTGATATTGTACCTGTTTATTTGATGAACTCGGTATAAGAGGATTTATAGAAGTCGGTTCGACAAAATAATCCATGTTCGATGCTGGTACAAATGGGTTGGCAATAGAAGATTGCGGTATATGTCTGTGGATATCAAAGTTGACATTCGGAACAGATGCCGGTTGGAATCCGGCGGCTGGCTGTGACTTTGGTTGATCTGATATCCCTACATTACTTTCGGGCTGAAATTTTAACTGATGACTAGGTACAGGTGGATCATTGGTATTACCTGGGCTGGTTAAATATCCTTGAGGCAATTGAGATGTTGACGGTTGATTATTTCCACTCTTAAGCTCAGAACTTCTACGTTCTATTCGAGAGTTAGTGGTAAATGAAGACGAGTCGGTTTCATCTGAATCTTCCTCTTCTTGTTCATCCACATTCAACTCAATGGCATTAAACTCATTTATCGAGTCGTTTCCATTAATTGTATTCGCTAAAGTTTTGTCAACAAAATCAATTATCTGATCACACTTAGATAATGTTTCCGAAACTTCAGCGGCTACTGTCTTAGAATAATTTAGTCGTTTTAATCGGTTCTGAACATGTATAAGTCTACTCTTCAGCCCAATCAATGAACCTTTTTGATCCTTTTCAATTTCATCTTGAATAGACAAATATATTGACTTTAATTTTAAGGAAATTTTAAATATTTCATTCTTAGGGTTTTTGCGAGCTGCTACATGGGCTTTAGTCGGTATTAGTTGAGAATGGTTGGTTTCTAATGCCAATCTTTCTTTTAAATTAGCTAGTTTGTCGACCACTGATTTTCCTTGAATGTCCCGAAGTGTACATTCCAGTTCAAACTCATCTACGTCCAGGTGTGTAACGTCCATATTTGGAAAGCTCTATTTAATAACACTTCAAAAATAAATCGGAAAATCGAATTTCCTGGATAAACGAATAAGTTTATATCTGATGATTGTTGTTATGGTTTGAAATTATTTTTATAGTATGTATTAAGTTAGGTATAGGAAAAACCAAACGTTTGAGTAAATAAGTATTTCCACTTATGAAATAACACCAACTGTCAATGCTCACGAAACTGCACAAGATGGCGAGTATTTGCTTTGTAATGTTCGATAAAAAAAAATTATATACTTTAACGATTATATCTAATATGTTATAATTGATAATCTAATTACTTATTGTAAATATTTGACAATCTATTGTTTTCCACTAGGTGAGTTGGTTTGATATGGGGATAAAGCTAAAGTGAGTGACGTTTAGCATATTATGTGCTGGTTTTGTAGGTAGAATGACTGTAGCTGGTGAGAAGGGTAGAGGAATAAACATAAATGGTACATTGAGATTAGGGGGTCCTAAGATGTCGTAATACCAGTAGTCGAAAAGCAATTTTGCTTGAAAACTAGATTTATCTTAGACTGAAATTGTATTTGAAAACCTTTAAACCATACATTGCAATCCATTCAATAGAAGAAAACAGTACGGCATATTTCAATAACATATGTTCACAACAAAAACATTTCAATGTGAAAAAAAAAACCAACACTGAGCTCAAATGTAATTTTAACAGAAACAGTGCGTTCACATTAAAATTTCTTATCATGAACAGTAAGCGAAACAATAATTTATAGCAAAAAAATAAAAATAAAAAAAAATTTGAATTTGCGAACCATGTAGTTCAACATCTGATTCGACCATCATGGGTTCAGAATGAAACTAATCCGCTGATACAAAAAAAAAAAAAAAAAAAAAAAAAAAAAAAAATGGATAACTGAAAACTATATAAACTGAAATTATGGACTAACGAAGTTACACTACCATTTTAACACTTTGTTTGGGCGCCACTGAAACAATTCTTTTAAGAATTGTTTACAGACAAAAAATATCGATACAGAGGTTTCGGTATAACGGTCAATTGCACTGGCTAAAACTCAGGAGCTTATTGCGTGGGGTTACCGAAACGTGAAAAGATCTGTAATGACCGTATAAAATAAATAATAAGAAGTAAAACAGGGAACCAGCTACCATTCATTCTATCTACCCAACATACTCACCTGAGCTTCACCCCATTCTCAACTCAACAAATTATAATTCACTCATCTGAAATTGCACAACCGAAATAACAAAATGCGAAACACTCGACAGCGGAAAATAAAAATTCCATTTTATAACACAAACTCCACTACTTCAATTAAAGACAACAACAAGAAGCCTGAATTTAGCACACTGAATTAATTTTAATGATTCAATTTGTTTTGCGTTTACACATAATTAATTTTTAATTTTTATATTTCAATCCTTCCAATGAAGGTATTTGTACTATACTAGTAATTAATAAAGTAACTACTATCTATGTAACTAACTACCCTAAATATGTATTAACAAATACCCCAACTAACTAAACTTAACTAATTAATATAATGTAGGTGAAATATACTTAATATAAATATTTATAAATTTAAATATGTAATAATAAAATAAAATGTAAAAACAAAATTCTTAGCTGGTTTGATGTATGTTGATTGTATGTAGATCATCCGTATAACAGCACTCACAATTTTTAAATTTACACCAAAAACAATCTTGTGATTTTTGTTCAAATCGAATGTATCGTTTTTATTTTGTACACAAACGTTTTGATTATAGCACACTCAAAACACACCGCGTGTTGAAATTAATGCGTTTCCTCGCCTTTATGAGTATTCAAGTACGATTATAATTTTCACTGTTTTATTGATTTTAGCGTATGTTTTATTAATGTTTTTGTTTATTAATTTTATATAGTTATTATTTCAATTTATTTACTTATTAATTAACTTATATATTTCTTAATTAACTTATTTATTTATTATTAATTTATCTTTTATTATTCCAAAAATGTTTTAATATGCTAAAATTTTGATCACACTTATATATTAACACTGTTAATATTCGGTGTATTATTTCGTCCCGTTAATGTTTTGACCGAACTTTTGATCCCGGTTCAATAATTTTAGTATATAGGTAATTAGGTAACCTATTTATGATCTACGGTATACTATTTACTTCACTTAATTAACTTAACTATCATTGTTTATTTGTTTTAGTACTTTTAATCGAATTCCCTCTTTCTTAACGATTTATTAATGTTTCTAATTTTGTACAAACAAAACAAAAACCACCACTAAACAAACTGAATCGCCGTTTTAAAACGGGGCTTTAGAGTACCACTATAGTACCACACGTGTATTAAAATTAAAACGTTCACTTAATTAAACTTAATTTAAACTATAGTCCTTAACCGTACAAGCTATGTATCAAAGATCTTTATTTTCTTTTTTCAAACTTTAAATTTTAGACTTAGCTCCGCTAACAATTATTTTTATTTCTAATTTTTTTGACCATTTCGGTTTGCAATCTCTTCACTGACTACCCCCTTGCGTAATTTTTTTTTTGTCAAAAAAAAAAACTCTCCAACATCAAAATTTATTCGAAACAATAGCTTACCATTACAATAACACTTGCTCCATCCATCTGTACAGTCCGATAAAAATTGTCAATTGCGTGTACAACCATGTCTAGTATAATAGTGTATTGCTACGTAATATTTCCAAACGCATGTAACGACTAGTAAGTCGTAACAAACTTTAAAGAATAAAATTAATTCGATGCTAATCATTTGCCGAACAAAATGATTCAAATGATATTTTCACTGTAAAACGAAAATGAAAGCAGGAATTAATTCAGTCTAACAAATAAAGCAAACCTAAAATTTCGTAGCACATTTAGAAAAGTTTCATTTCAGTAACAAATTGAAGAAAGAGATTCGAAAATTCAAAATAACCAATTTTATATAACGCAAAACGTATTACTCGTATCTTACTCTGGTCGTATTACTTAATTTTTCCGAAAACCTCATAAAATTTTCTTTACAAAAAAAAAAATTGTGCCCATAAATTTGCCCTATATTAATTTGTTGGCAATAAATTAATTTTGATGATAATTTTTGTCCCCACTTTATTTTATTTGGTTCCTTAAAGAACATTTTTTGTATAGTCATTTGTAATCAGCCAAATATTTTATTTGATAACTATTTATTATTTTTGTTTCTAATGGTTGACTCTCAAAACCTTTAATTCAATGCCGAAAAATAATTTTTTGTGTTCCCTTCAAATAATGCCAAAAATAATAAATGTTGCCAAATTATTATATTTTGTTCCAAAAAAATTAATTTTATGATGCCAAGAAATTTTTTTTTTATTGCTCATAAATTTGTGCCACTTTATTAATTTTTTGTATCTCAAATATTAATTATTTGTATGCCGCTTTATTGCCAGCCAAAATAAAAATAGAACAGGTCAAATAATGTATATACAAAATATTTATAAGAGTGAGTGTATACAAAATATTGAACAATTCTATTAAAAATGATTACTTTGTTTCTCTTTTTCGCTTCATTGTTTTTACAGCAATTTACAGCACTTGAAAACTAATCAGTGTCATACCAACATTAGCAATTTTTAGTACTTATAATATTACCAAGCTGTAATGAAATGTTTTTATTTGTTTTCCCAAAATTTCTCAAAATTTGGTCATCTTGTTGAAGTCAATTATTCATAAAAATTACAGTAATAGGGTATTAAAACTTCCCTTTTCTACTTTGCCCAAATATATAAATCATAAAAACAACAAAATTTCACAAAATTTTGTATAAACCATAATTGTTAATTTTAGGTGCTCAAAACTAAAACAACTCTAATTTGAATAAATTTTAATTAGTATCCTTGTTTTAATGTTGATTTTTTTTGTTAGATATTTTGCTTTTCATTCTGTAATCCTTGTTAGAACAACAGATAGTTTTTTTGAAAGTTTTAGTTGTTCCTAAACATAATTATCTCCCAAAAGTGTATTAAACTATTTATTTATCTGCTATAATATTTAAGCACTCTACATCGTTGTATATTTCTGTTGTTAGTGTTGTTTGTACGTATGTACAAGGAAAAACACAAAATCCAGGAAAAATCAAACTCCGCATATATCCTTTGAACAAAATAACATTTATTTGAAAACATTTTCATTGTATTTAAATTTTTTTGAGCTTTTTTCTAAAGTTTGCTAAAGTTTTACATTTGTTTTTTGTTTATATTATGCTAGTTTGAGCAGTTACCCTTTTTCAATGTTTATTTTCTCCTATTTCTGTACAAATAAAGTAACAAAACTAAACGAGCGTCTATTTACCTTTTAATCTGCTTTTCCGTTTTTTTTTTTTTTTTTTTTTGTTATATTTTCATGGCGAAAGTAGGAATTGAAGTTTTCTTACTATAGTTTTACCTGTATGTTAGCATATTTTTTCATGTGATATGCAATCAGAACAAAAAAGTGTAAATTTGTAATTTTTATTGTAGTAGTTTGTTAGTGAACATAAGTTTGTCGAAGGAAGTGAAAACTTAATAATGTTGTTGGGAAAACAAAAGAACAAAAAAGTATTACGTTTGTTTAGGAAAATCAATATGGTATTGATTGTTTTTCTTTCAAACCATTGCTGGAATGCATAATGCCTAGGCATATTATGCAAAATTGGTGAGTAATGGTTTGAAGGTTTTTTATTTTCGAATGAATTTACATAAATTACACATATATGACCAATAACTTATAATAAAATGTTGGAAACCCACATCACCAATAAACCACAACAATTCTGTACAAAAAATTTATTTTATTTTATAAAATGATGATGGATTTCTCTAATATCCCAATTTTATGTAATTTATGTATTGTATATAAAAAATTTGTACAGTAAAAATAATTTTCACACAATTTGACGTGCGAAATATGTAATAATACAATATTTAAAATAAATTGTAAAAACAAAACTATAACATTTTCATTTCAAGCTTTTGTGTATGTAAAAATAAAAACATTATGAAAAGGGGTGAGATTGAAATCCCGCATTTGAAAATTCCGAAAAATCTTTTTTTGGTGAAATTTTGGTCGGTCAGCAATCAAAAGTGAATCAGAAAGAAAATCTTTTGTCACATTCTTATTACTTACTCGAGGTAGTCCCACTACCGACAATATTAATATTAAATGAAGCGACAACGAAACAATTAATAACTTTACTAATTTATTGTCCCTTGACGATTTCTAAATATATCGATAAAGCATCACAAATTTCGAATATAACTTGAAAAATATCAACAATTTAGAAATAATCTCAGAAATGTCGAATTTTCAAATTATATTGAATATTCTTGAAAGTTCTCAAATATCGAATTATCCGTAAGTTTTGTTAAAATAATTGTATAAGCATATAATATGTAGCTATTTGCAAAAATTTTCAATTAGTTGTATTACTATTATTATTATTGGAGGGCCATGTGGGATATCAGCTACCTCGCACTGCGAGCACAGTCAATATTCATAGGCTCTTAATGAATCTGATATTGCTGCCAGCCGGTACGTGATACATACTATCTGGGCTTATTGCTCTCTCTCTCTCTCTCTCTCTCTCCTAGATGTTTACTACAGCATGTAGTTCCGCTAGAAATACGGTAGCATTGGAGTACAAGGACTCTGGGAGGGCTGTCCCACTCCCATATATTCCTACTCCTGCTCCGTCTTCCATTTGATTTTACTTTTAACAGTTGCTTAACAATTGCATATCGCCTGTAGGTCACCCAGCTTTACTACAAGAAGGCTAATAAAACTGGAGGATGCCTGGTATCCAGAGTCCGCATATTTTGGATTGATTAGCATATGCTGTTCCAAATAAGATTAGAGTTTTTTATCAAGGATTTCTCCTTTAGCGCCGTACTTTAGTCTGTGACAAATGGCCAAAAATATGCCAAATGGCCTTAGTTACCAGTGGTTGCGACGAGGAGGCAGCACGTACACTTGCGAATTTTGAACAGGTTATCACTTACACAATTGTACCCATCACGCAGCTGCCTCATACATGACCAGAACAGCTCACGTAATGCGCACCCTACTGGAAGGTTACGGAGCTAGTAAATTAATGTACTCAACTTTGGTCCTCCCTCCAGTAGACGCCAAACCACCTTCAATTAGTTTTAAATTTAGACAAGTTTAAGGTTGAGCCTTTTTCATAATTTTAGGTTTTTGCTGAAACATTTTATGTGTTTGCAAAAAATCAAGAACTTTTAATTGTAGAAACTTTCTATAAAACTCTTTAACTAAAAAGGGAGACAGAATTTTGGGATAAATTTAGAATATTTGTTAACAATAAGCTTTAAGCTTGATAATTAATTTATACTATGTATTTCGGTTTAAATTTAACATTTCTGAGCCTTTTAATAATTTCAGGTTTTTGTAAAAATGTTTTATGAACATATCTTATGTATTTGCAACAAAAGACGAACTTTTAGTTTTAGGAGCTTTCACGTATTGAAGCTTTTAGCCCAAACCACTTACTGTTTATTCTGAAATTTGATTTAAACTGTCGGGAAAGAGGTATTTTGGAATAAATTTAGAATATTTGTTTAATAATTAATCCATAATTTTTGGGTTTGAACTTAAGATTTTGAGCTTTAAATTAATTTCATGTTTCAAATCAAATGTTTAATGAGCATAAATTATGTTGTCTGTACCCGTGCAGATCAACACATTTTTTCACCTAAAATTAAAATTAATTTCTGTAGACTCTTGTAACTGTGTATAATCTGGCTAAATAATTTTAATTTATCATGTTCATACTTATCTTGTAAGCTATTGTCAATATTATTTTGTTTATATTTTGAATCGTTTGACATTTCGTCAGCTGTTATGTAAAGAACTAAAATTATTCTTAAAATAATTTTAATGCTACCATCTATTGTTGAAAGCTGTTACAATAAATACCAATTAGTTTAGTTTTAAACCTTTACAAAAATTAAATTATAGACATTAAGTTACCGATGTAACTTACCATAAACCAAAGGATTAACCAATGAAAAACTGCCACCATGACCGCGAATAGTTATATTATTTTTATGGTTCACCAACTTGGGTGTACCCTTTTTTATATTAAGTCAGGTTTTTTTTGGGGGTCAGTTCAATTTAGTATTTTGGCGAAGTTAAATAAAGTGAATAAAATTAAAAATTGTAAAACACCAGAATATATAAATATTATATTAAACCGCCTGCGTAAATAAAACCGTTTACCATCAGCGTTTTTATTAATTGATTATTCATCAAGGGGCTTTTGCTAATACGTGAAGATACAGATACCGGAGAAAGTTGTTTGAGGAAAATACACCATCCATCCATCATTACCATACAGTCCACCGCCGTTCATGCTTCGGCCGGATCAAAGGGGAAATTTTCCACAATCAACAAAGCGCAGAACGCCATCTTAAACTTTAAGTATCATTTTTTAAATATAAATTAAAGCATAAGTCGTATATTATACCATCATTAACCGGTAAAAAGATATAAAATCTGAATTATTACCAAGTTTTCGTGCAAACAGTTTCCTTGTTAAATGCCGCTATCCGCCGTTTTCATACGGCAACTCAATTGAATATCAGTCAACCAGGTGAAAGTTCAATTAATTGTCATTCGCCATCTGAAGCTAAATTACCATGCCTGAATATACCGTTATTTCAAGGAGACTTTCAAGAATGGAAATGTTTTTTTGACCTTTTCAATAGCACCGTACATGAAAAAGTGTCACTTGTGGCCGCTCAAAAACTGCAATATTTAAAAGGCTTATTGAAGGGTGAACCGCTCGGTTTATTTAATCATTTGTCAATTACCGACGCTAATTACATTGAGACGTACCAAATCCTTTGTAAGCGATATAACAAAAAGAAGGCGACTATCAATTATTATATCGAAACAGTTGTAAAACAACCGATTATTACATGTGTAAATTCCGCTAAAATCCGAAAATTAGCCGATACCCCCGAGGAAATTATAAGAGGCATCAAAGCTGTTGGACCGCAAGGGAAAATGAGAGACCCTTGGTTAATCTACATAATCGCCGAAAAGTTAGATGATGATAGCAGGCAGTTCTGGCAACACGAGTCCTCAAAAATCTATCACCCTACCCTTCAAAATTTAATTGATTGTCTCCGTACCAGGGCAGATACCATTGAAGGAGTAAAGGAAACCGTATGTAGGCCGTCATCTCATGGTATATCCATCAATACCGGTAAAACTCCAAATTGCCCGCTGTGTCACGTTTGACACCCAATCTCACACTACCGCTGCTATTCAGAAAGCTCGTTTACCGATTACTAACGGACTTGAATCGAGCAGACCTAAATTTCAATCGCTACTTCCAACGGCTGTAGTCCATATTCGAGATTTCTGTGGAAAACTTCATATGTGCCGAGCTTTATTAGACTCAGGATCACAGGCATCATTCGTTACCGAAGCCTGTTTCCAAAAATTATCCTTACATCGGCAAGAAACAAACATTTCTATTATCGCTGTGGGAGATACTAATGCCAGCATCGCACGTTCATCAGCTGTCCTCAAGATTTCATCGAGATTTCAACCAAATAACCGAATCCAAGTTAACACACTAATACTGCCAAAAATTACCGCAGTATTGCCGCCAGTAAACCTCAACCCAAAATTCGTGGACCAGTTAAAACCGCTTCAGTTAGCCGATCCACTATTTAATGAGTCAAATACTCTAGATATTCTACTAGGAATAGACCATTTTTTTAATATTTTGATAGAAGGAAAAGTCTATCAAAGTCAAAATACACCTATCGAACAAAATAGTATTTTCGGTTGGGCACTGCTCAATCCATTGAAAATCAAAGTTCATTTAGTGACAGTTTTAGCACTGAATTACAAATAGATCGATCACTTCGCCAGTTCTGGGAGATGTAAGAAATTCCGCCAGGTAAATACTTAACCGAGGAAGAAAAATTGTGCGAAACTCATTTTGAAACCACTCATCAACGAACCAACAACGGCAGATTTCTAGTTCACCTAACATTTAAGCACCCCATGAAAGAACTGAGAAATTCAAGGGAAATGGAAATCCGCCGGTTGTACGCTATGGAAAACAAGTTTCGAAACCATCCGAACCTAAAATCGGAATACGTGGAGTTTATGGGAGAATACATCACCATGGGCCACGTGGAACGCATATCTCCCACAAACTTGAATGTCAACCCAAAGTCTTCATTTTATATGCCACATCAGGCAGTAAACAAACAATCGAGCACAACCACTAAACTCAGAGTGGTATTTGATGCATCGGCTAAGACTTCAAACAAAATATCGCTGAACGATAATGGTAGGGCCTACCGTTCCAGACAGTTTATTTGCCATATTGCTTCGATTCCGGAAACATAGAATAGTGTTTACCAGCGATATAGAGAAAATATACCGCCAAATATTAATTGCACCGAAAGACACCGAGTTTCAAAAAATTTTTTGGAGGGGGGATCCAGAGCTACCAATAGAAGACTTTAGGCTGCTGACTGTTACCTACGGGACAGCCTCGGGACCCTACTTAGCCACAAAGGCACTGGCAATGATTGCCGATGAAATACCACCAAATATCTAGTAGCTTCAAAAATCGACGACCTGATGTCGAGAGCGAATACCGAAAAAGAGGCTCTCGAATTACAGACTCAAATTATTGAGATGTTGAGACTAACCGGCTTCAACTTGAGGAAGTGGACTTCAAATTGCGTTTCATTGCTCAAAAATATACCTGCCACCAAGCAAGAACTGTCCCCGATTGAAATAACTGAAGGAACACGCTTAGTAAAATTACTAGGTCTGGAATGGTGTGTCCAAGAAATGATTACTTCCATTTTAAAGTTTCGATTAACCAAGAAGTTACCACCACCAAACAAAAATTGGTGTCAGAAGCCTCCCGCTCGGTTGGCTGTCTCCATGCACCATTATGATCAAAACATTGTTTCAATCATTATGGCTGTTAAATTTACAATGGGATGACCTCTTACCAATAGCAAAGAGATGGAAAGAAGTCAGATGCGAATTGTTGGAAATTGATACAATAGCGATTCCCCGTTGGCGTTTGACGGAAAATACAAAATTTCAGCTGCACGGATTCTCGGATTCATCAGAATATGCTTATTCTGCCGTCGTATACACCAGAACGGAAAACAAAGATGGCACTTTCCGTACCCATATAGTTTGCACAAAAACCAGAGTTGCGCCAATCAAACACATATTCATTCCGCGGTTGGAACTATGTGGTGCGCTTCTGCTAACCAGATTACTCAAAACCGTGGTAGAGTCACTTAAATCTGAAGAGAGTGTTGATGTTTATACATGGACCGATTCAATGAATGTATTGTGGTGGCTGTCGTCACATCCACGATCTTGGAAAAGTTTTATCGCTAATCGCACTGCAGAGATTTTGGAATCTACATCTAGAAAAGATTGGCGATATGTACCCACTAAAGAAAACCCATCCGATTGCGCTTCTCGTGGGCTATTCCCATCCAAGTTGATGATAAGATGCCGATGGCAACTTATCGAATAAATGGTGCAACACTTTTGGAATCGCTTTTCTGCCGAATATTTGACGACATTATACACAACCGTTCGAAATGGCAGCATAAAAACGTAAACATGACACTGTGTTAATACGAGATGACAACATACCACCCACGACAACGGCCATTAGGTAAAGTTGTTGAGACGCATCCTGGTCAAGATGAACTAGTACGAGTCGTTTCGATACAATCTAAGAATGTAATATTCAAACGGCCAATATCAAAAATAGTACTGTTACCAGTGTCTTGAACTTAATAGTTCAACGTCGGCGGTATGTCTGCACCCATCCAGATCAACAAATTTTATCACCTAAAATTAAAATTAATGTTGACTGTTGTAACTGATTCTTTATATTTTGAATCGTTTGACATTTCATCAGCTGCTATGTGAAGCACTAAAATTATTCTTAAAATAATTTTAAGCCATCTATTGTTGAAAGCTGTAACAATGAATATTAATTTAGTTTTAAACCTTTACAAAAATTAAATTATAGACATTAAGTTTAAATTTCCCGATGTAACTTACCATAAACCAAAGGATTAAACAATGAAAAACTGCCACCATGACCGCGAATGGATATATTATTTTTATGGTTCACTAACTTGGGGGTGGGATGGGGGTGGGATGATTGTGGGTAGGACTTAAAATATTTGTGTTCAGTGTAAATTATTAAGAGCTTTTCAAACCAAACCTATTGATTTTCAAATTTGATATTATAAAGGAAGGTGGTATTTTAGGATTAATTTATAGTATTTGTTTTCAATAAGCTTTAAGCTTGATAATTTATTTATACTTTCTCGGTAATTTTGGTGCCTTCTTGCATTTGCAGAAAATGTCAAGAACTTTTGGTTTTAAGAGCTTTTACTTATCGGAGCTTTTCCACTCAAATCATTTAACTCAGAAATTTGATATTACAAATGTATTTTTTGGAAATAATTCAGAATATTTGTTCTCAATGTAAATATCCTTCATCCAAAATTTATTTTCATTTTCGAGCGTTCCATGTGTAAGAAAAGCAATTGGTATACTCAGACTTAACTTGCGGACATATTTCGGCCATCGTTCAAAAGTAGATGCAACAGAACGTGTTTCATTTGAATGACCTCATATAAAACGAAAATCTTGCAACTCTAGGCTATGACGAGTTCTGAATATATGGATAAAGCATCACTAATTTCGAATATAATTTGAAAAATATCAAGAATTTCGAAATAATCTCAAAAATGTCCAATTTTCTACAACATAAATAACCTGAACATTTTTGAATAATTTCGAACAACCTACAGGAAATCGGAGAAATATCGAAATTTTGGCATAAGGTTAAAAAATCTTTTTACTTTTCTTTGGTTGTTATCAACCACCTTTATCTCATAAACGACTTTAACTAGATCTTAAGGGGAGCTACCATCCCCCACGACCAAATTCCTCTACCCGACTTGAGCACCGGGATTAAGTCGTGGTAGCATTTCCCCCTTAAGGTAATTTTTGTAACGACTTGATTTAGGTCAAACTAAATCTAGTTGCAAATAGTTACAAATTTCGAAATAATCTCAAAAATGACCAATTTTCAAAGTATTTTGAATATTCATGAAAGTTCTCAAAAATCAAATTATCCGCAAGTATGGTAAATCAAAGGAAACCCTATACGTGCTAATCACTGCCATTTACAACGTAACTAGCCTGGACATTCTTCAATCTCAAAAAAATCTTTTAAATATCACCAGTTAGATTTAAATGTGTAACTGTGCAAGTTCTTAAAACTCAAAGCTAACCACAGAAGGTTGCCTTACAAAATTCGATTAAATGTGATAAATCTTTAAAAATTTCAAATAATCCTAGGAATCTCGAAAAACTTAAGAACGGTAGAATAAATCGCGCAGAACCATCTCGATTACCCCAGAAAAATTCGAAAAATCTCTATATTGTGTGAATGTTGATTGATATCGAACAGTTTCAATATTACCGAAAAATCTGGGTATTAATGAATAATATCGAAAAGACTGTAAAATCTAGAAAACCCACAAAAATTTGAAAAATTCCGAAAATTCGTGTAAATATGGAATTATTTCTCAAGTAACTTAATGTTACTAATACTACTAAGCAAGTTAAGGCTAAGCTCAGCAAAACGATATGCATTAATAATGGAACCCTAAAATAGTATCGGATTATTTCGTAAATATCGAACAATCATATTCTTTGAAAAGCCTCTAAAATTCTATCAAATACACCAACAAGTGAGCGAAACAAGAATTTATATGTTTTTCTAGTTTCATCTTGATTTTTATGAACATCACAATGATACGTCGTAAGCTGCTAACACCAGCAGATTACTACAAGCTCCCCTTTTCAAATCAAATCTTAATTTGTAGAAGGCTGAATTTGCTTGGCAAAAGGCTCAGTTTGATTGGTAAAAGATTGAATTTTGATAAATGGAAAAGGGGTGAACTTGGAGTTACGAAAAACCTATAATACAAATAAATCAACCCATAGCAAACACAAAAATCGTTGTCGTTTGCTGTCAAAAGCTTTGATTTCAAACGAGTTTAGCTAATTTTCTTCTAAATCTAAATATAGGTCAGAACCTAAAGGCAATTTTATTTCTATGGAGTCAGAACCGAAAAGAAATGGTTGAGCCTGTCTTAAGAAAATATTTAATAGCAACAGGAACGATTTCTTCTGGTTCTAAAAATTGGACCACCTCTTTTCATAGAAATTTCCTAGAAATGTGTATACCGTTCTGCAAATTTGCACTTTAAGCTTAAACATCTTTACGTTATTACAGAGATTTGTTCAGTCAGTATTGTGTTGACATGATGGCTAAAATGATATCGGTAAGAGCTGAGAGCTGCAAATATCGGACGACATGTCATGTTGCCTTATAAGACCAGACTTATTTGCCACATTTACATGTAACCTGGAGTGGGCAGAAATCAAATAGGGACTGTTTCCTGGCCAGCTGTCTTTCGATCGATATGACATTATAGCAGGAGTGTTTCATATAAAAATGAAAAAATTGAATAAATTGATCACAAAAGAAACGATTTTTAGAAAAGTCAAGTTATGCTGGTTAGAAAGAAAAATTCAACCTGACGAAACTGACCACATTATAGTTGCTGAACTACCCAATAATGACAAAGATCCAGCATTGTTTGACATCGTGACCAAAATCATGATACATGGACCATGCGGGGAGAACAATTTAACATCACCGTGTATGGAAAACGGCATCGGTTTTAAGAAATATCTACGACGTTCTGTAAGTGCCGGGTCTCACTGGTGAGGATGGCTATCCAGTTTACCGTTGCCGAGAAGCTAATAATAGCAGTCAAATCGCCCACTTAAATATTCTGGGAAGAACGATTACATTAAGACTCCCTACCGTTGTACATTTAGCCATACAGTTAGAAAACAGGCAATGAGTATACTTTTCACCTTCTCAGTCAAAGTGTTTCTATCTCAGTAAATTGATTCTTCCGTACAGGGTCTCCTCTCATTTCAGCACTTAAAAACAGAAAACTGGGTTGTCTAAGAAACATATCAAGGGACTTTATTAGAAAACGATGATCATTGGGAAAATGTTCTGAAAAAGCTTGGGTTTTTCAATGTCCGTCAAAGCTGATGCAACAGTTTGTAGTGATACTATTATTTTGTCACCCCTCTAAACCACTCAAAGTATTAATGTAAATTAATCAATATTAGACACAGTATTCGACAGCAAAATCTGGATTTTACTTTGTATTACAATGATGACATGTACGATGATGGTGATACAAATAGAAAATAACTTTTGAACTGAATGATAAAAGCTGAAGCAATTTTGGTTTTCCTTCAGTAATCACGATGCTAACACATATAAGTTGTTAGTTTTTGTCAATAAAAGTTTATCAAACTTAGTCACAGATCAAAAGCAAGCTTATAATGCAATAACTGATCGTGTAGAAAATAACAGAGGTAACTTAGTTTTTTTGGTAGCCCCAGGAGGCACTGGGAAAACATTCCTCGCAAATTTGATATTGGAAAAAGTGAGACAGCCTGGAAAAATAGAACTGGCAGTCGCTTCTTCTGGAATTGACGCAACTCTATTAAATGATGGGAAAACTGCGCACTCCACCCTTTAAACTACCACTAACTGTATCTTTTGAGTAACAGTCGGTATGTTCTAAACGTAAAAGTGGACCCCTTGGAAAATTCTTACAAGACGTATCATTAATTATCTGGGATAAATATACTATGAGTAACCGAACGCTAAACGATCTCAGAAATTCAAGTGGCATAATAGGTGGGTTACTTTTACTTTTACTGGTGATTTTCTGCAAACACTTCCTGTAATAGCGAAGGAACACGTGCAAATTATGGGGTTCAATTCAAACATTCAATTTGCGCACTAATATGAGAGCCCATTTAAACGACAATCACGATGACGAAATCCCACAAGAACTGCTCAGACTTGGAGAAGGAAAAATCATTAATAGCATTTATGGTAGTAGCGCTGAAATGGAACTGGACAAAAGATTAGGTCGCACAGTCCAATGAAGCTTTAGCTGTTCAAATAATTTTGAAATTTTAGGAAGTAGGGAAATCGGTCAGTACGCACTGGTATGGAACATATTTTAGTCTGAACGCTGCGTTAATTACCTGTAATAATTTTCGTAATAGTGGCTTAACTATAAGTAGATTAGGTCATAAACAAGGGATTTTTTTAAACATAAGTTGTTGTTAATTTCATCTTTTAGCTCTTGTACCGTTACAGGTTTTATGTTTTGCTTATCCCCTTTATTTACTGGAATTATATTTTCTTCAGCTGTCTGCCTTGGAAGAGGTTGAAATGTGTCATTCTTGATAGGAGCTATTTGTACTTTAGGTCTTTTAAGACCTTTAGTTGCTTTCGAAAGGGAATAGGTAGCATCCCTGTTACTAGAATGGCCAACTAGGTATTCGCTAAAAGATTTGTTCTTGATAAGCATTTTAAATTTGTTGCTTAAATAATTAAGCCCTGCTTTGCTTTGTGGTGGTCAGTTCCTCTGCCAGATTTTTCGCCCTTTCCGTTTTTCTCTAACCAGATTTCTCACTTCTACTGGATAGTTGACGTGATTTTCCATTTGGTTATAATTATGAGGGGTACTCTACCATGCTGCTTGTACTATACTGCCGTTCAGCAGACCTAATTTAACAAAAAGTTGTGCCGGAGTTTTAATTAGTACTTGTAATTCAGTATTGTCTTCGACTAGGTTCCGGAAGAGATCCCAGTATGTTTTATTATTTGTTAACCTAGCCAAAATTTTTTTTTTTGATAATGGTATCACTGAGTGTCATAATGACAGACGTGTGGTCAGACGAAATTCCCTTACTGTTTTCGAGTAGTACGTAGTTTTCAGATATCTGTTTCGTTACAAAGAAATCTATCAAATCTAGAATCTTATTTGTATCCGCTGGCCAATGTGTTGGTTTATCTCCAGACAGGAACTCGCAGTTTAAAGCCTGACCAGCTGCAAATATACCCTAACCCTTGTGAGTTGTTAGTCTTGAACCCCAATATGTATTTTTAGCATTAAAATCGCCTCCGATTATGAAGTTAAAACCGAGCGATTGGATGGCGTGGTAGTACTAGTCAGATGAGATCTGGAATTTGTTGCAACAGTCCATTTGCATTCCAATTGGCGATTTTGAATGTGTTATTCATCTACATAAGTACATAATGTGATTTCGTTCACTGTTTCCTTTTTATTTAACCGCTTATTTATAGCGTCCATGCTCCTTTCTTGTTTTAGTAGTCTTAAGTTTAAGGCTTCCATATTCTTTGGAATTTTTTCTAGAATAAGGCTTTGGCCGTCTTCTTTGTTAGTTACTGTTTCCTTCTGTTGTACAATCTGTGAGTATGTTTTTCGGCCTACTATTGCACTTGTTTGTGGTAGTTCTACCACTGGGTTTTCGACATTGTCCAAACAATAATGGGGGGCACCCCACGATTTAGCGGGCCCTGGCGTTTTTTGTTTCTCAGGTTTTGCAGTTCCCTGGCTACTTAACATCCTCTATAGTTAGCGGGGTGCTCTCCATTTTAGTTTACGCATTTTGGAGGCATATTTTTTGTCAAATTACAAGCTTGGGCGAGATGTTTCCATGAACATTTCACACATCTAGGCTCTTGTTTGCAATATTTCTGCGTGTGATTATATCCTTGGCATTTCTTACATTGAGATATCAAGCCAGTGGATTTTCTTAGTGCTTCTATTCTAACTCTCATATTAAGGACTGCCTTAAAATTTTTTCCACTTTTTCTTTGCTTTTCTTGATCAATTATGTTTTTTTCTTTTTTAGGATATTCACCGCATCCTCTATTTTGAAGCCCTGGAGGTTAAGGTCTTCGATTATATCCTGCTTTGTACAGGTTGGGTGAAGACCTCTGGCCATCACTTTGATCGGGCAATCGTTTTTTTCCTCATATGTGTACCATTCCTTGCCTTCATCTATCAGCTTTCCAGCCAAGGCTCTATAAGTTTCAATATCTGTTGTATTGATTTTCCTTATATTATTGTTCAGTGCTACAACTCTGTATTCTTTTGTAGTCACTGATTTTATTAATGATTGGATAGTACCATATTCAGTTGCGCCAATAATGTTGATTGGTGGTAGTGCCTTTTTCTTAATTTTGGAAGGTTGGTTTTCCTGTTTCGTTTTAATACATCAGTTTTTTTTGCAAGTCTTTTCTTCCTGTTCTTTTTTAGGATCTAGTCAGTTTCTTCTCTTAATTCTTCTTCGTCAGTGTGGAACTCTGTAGCACACTGTTCCTCTGGTTACTTAGCTTGCAAAGCACTTTTCTTACGGAACTCTGAAGCAACCTGTTCCTCAGGTTCCTTTGCTTGTAAAGAATTTTTCAGTTTCTCATTTTCTAACTTAAGAGATTTAACTTCGTTAATTAACCCGAACGTAAATTTTTTAATCTTGCACAGTTCTTTATTTTCTATCTCAAAACTTCTAGTTGAGGATGTTGGTGATCTTGGCATTATGAAACTTCTTCCAAATGGGTTTTCAGAGTATATTACTTCTCACCCCTCAAAGTCGCCGGCAGTAGGTATCCGTTTCCCTGCACTGCAATGTTAACTCCTTCCGGGTCCGCCATATTGGTTAATATATTCAGGGAACCACCCTTAGCTAATTTTGGTCCGCGAATGGTGCAATTCGGTATATAAAATAATTTATAATTTTTAAAATCAGAATATAGCAAAAATCTTTTTTTAGGCGTTTTTCAAGGTATTATTTTGTTTGCAAATTGCATATTTTTTCTGAACTTTTAAAATAATACCAAAAAAATTATTCGGGATTATGAAATGGAGAATTAGAATTTACACTGTAACGAAATTAAATATTAAACATGTGTGTAGATAATATGCATCGACTCTACATACATGGTAAAAACTAGAAATGAAAATACATGAAAATTGTGGAAAAATAATAAATTTTCCCAAAACAAAATACATAGCATAGAGAAAAGAATTATTATTATAAATTATTATATTTTTTTTGCTATTATTATAATAAAATAAAATATTTTTTTTTATTTATAAACATTTGCATATAATGTATACTAACATGTAATGAATAATTCACAAATGTGAATGTTGACCATTTTTTACTGCTCTGACAGCAACAAATTTAATATTTTTTTATGCTCAACAAACTTACTGATATCTGTATGACATACATACAAACAACATAAACATTACGATTTATATTTACTCGTATATTTGTAATTTAAGTGAGCTACATTCAACTAAAGGCGGATTCATGGTTTCGTTCATTCGTTTCTTCATTCATTCCTTCAGATTATTAATTGTTATGAATTCACGTTTTGAAAAATCTCAGAATGATTTTGTCGCCATCTTTATTTAACATAGTTAAGCCTTGGACATTGTGTTATTTCAAGTACATAATAAGAATTGTTGTATTTTGGTGTGCTCAAACAATTTATTAAACTACTTCATTGGACAATTTAATGGATAAGACTGCTAAAAAAATCTTGTTACAACGGCCTACACATGGATATTATAAAACTTTAATAGCCGAAATGAGACTGACTGATACAGAAGCGTTTAGAAATTTCCATCGTATGACACCTGAAATGTTCGACAAGCTACTTAGCTTATGTGGCCAGGGAATTAAAAAACAGGAGGAGTTTGCGGTAAGTAAATCGGATAAGAATTGTAAAAGTGTATATTTTTAGAAGGTATAAGTTGTGTGAATTTAATTTCTTTTAGTTATTTGGCAAGTTATCGCATCTTACATCATCCGAGAAACAACGACTGTGATCTGGGATAAGTTGAAATAGTCCGTTTTTTCAAACCTATCCACTAAGTCATGGGAACAAATAACATCCGAATTTGCTTAGGCGCTATTGACGGAAAACATGTCGTTGTTCATGTAAGTCGTAATATATTATCTATACCATAATATACATTTCAGGTATTTCCAAACTCTAATAGCTCGTGTTATAACTATAAAAATTCATACAGCATAGTTTTAATGGCAGTGTCCGACGCGGACTATAAATTTGTCTTTGTAGACATTAATTGATCAGGGAGGAACAAAAAAGCGAAGTTCATTCGGGAAACGTATTATCGATAATTGTTCATCGCTTCAATAAGTTTGCCGTTTTGTTTTGTTGCGAATGAAGCTTTCTTGCTGCTAACCAAGATTATTACCCAGGCAGAAGAACCGTGGTGTTAAGCCACGAAAAAAACGTTTTAAACTATACAGATTATCTAGAGCCAGGAGAATAATTGAAAACGCTTTTGGCTTTTTAAGCTCTAAATGGAGACCGTAAACCAATTATCGCAAGCAGGCTTACTGTTGTAAATATTATCAAAGCCACAGTTTGCTTTTATAATTGGTTACGATTGCAGTCGAATAATTCATTCAAATATTTTGGAAGTAATTATGTAGAATAATTATGTGCCATATGTCTATGCTGATTCCCATATATCATCAAAATTTGGTGCGCTTGGTGGAATGAAATGCCAATCAATAGCGGTTCTAGAAAGAAAATTGGAGATCTCATTAGAATTTTTTATACAATTTTGAAAGTTTGTATGATGAGTTGATTATTTGCGTCAATAAAGTTGGATTCGTTATCGCTGTATATATCTTGAAGCATCCACGGTGTGCGACGAAACGTTTGAGGGCAGCAAGGAACGCATTGCTGCTGAGGTCGCTTACAAGTTCGATGTGAACTGCCTGTGTGCTGAGACATACAAACAAACATATATTTGCTTGATAAATGAATAAGTAATGGCCCTGTAAAATCAACGCCAACTTTCAGGAATGGTCGAACCAGCTCTGAGCGGTAGCTCGGTAGATTGCCCATTAGTTGGGTCCCACATGTATCTTTATGTCGTGTGCACGGAACACATCTGTGTAATAGTTCACGAATCAAATTCATGGTAGGGCAAGTAATAACGATGGTCCATCATGCTGTTATTACTAATTTTGCTGATAATATAATCGGATGTTTAGTAGAAAATGATACCTCGCAATTCCCTAATCTTCCCCCGACTCGTAAAACTCCAACGTCGTCAATAAATCGACTTAATGATTTTAGGCTACTGGATGGATTAATTGGTCTAGATTTCTGTTTATCTTGAATCTCCTGCCGAATATGATTTCTTTGGTCGTACTTGCAAAAATGAAACAGGGCTTCGTATAATTCGTTTCTGGATGTGATTTTCGCTACCTGTTGCTTTCTTGAACCTGCAATGAATCTGAGACAATATGCTACTGTTCGCTGTAGTTTGTGGAAGGACGAACATCTTTCAATTAAGGAGTCAAATATATTAGGTTCTACGGTTAATATATGAACAACAGTGTTTGTACTTAAATCAAAATTCGTATAATTTCGTTGTTGGGGTGGCCACAATTCCGTTGATTTTCGTAGCCACTTAGGTCCGGTCCACCACAACTGATTGAATTTGATTTCTTCTGGATATCCTCTCGGTGAAGCAATATCTGCGGCATTTTGTGATGTTGGAACGTGTCTCCAGAGTCTTCGCTCATATGAAGGCAATATCTCGGATGTTCGATTGGCAATAAATGTGGGCCAGTGCCGAGGGTGATCAATCAGCCAGTTGAGCACGATTGTTGAATCGGTCCACAAAACCACTCTTTCTATACATTGATATTCGTTTCTCCTTTGACTGCATTCATCAACTTAGACAATAGAACTGCGTTGCATAGTTCGAGTTATGGAAGACTTTGCTGCTTAATTGGAGCTACCTTTGTTTTTGCTGATATCAAGCTTGTGTATATTTCTCAGGTTTCCGAAGTTACCTTGTAGTAAATGACTGCAGCGTAAGCGAGCTGGCTGGCATCACAAAACCCAAGCAATTCTCATCGTTGACTTGGTAGTTGTTTGTACGGACCGTGGAATTGAAATTTCTTCTATCATTGTAAGTGATGTTCGGATTTGTTCCCATTCGACCGCTTTTTCCTGTGGCAGTGGATCGTCCCAATTCAAGTTTAAAATCCAAAGTTGCTGGATAAAAATTTAAATCTTGATGCTGACCGGCGCGATCCAACCCAAGGGGTCAAATATCTTCCCTGCTTCCGATAGTATGGTTCTTTTAGTTACCTTTGGATTTTCTGGTAATGTAACTCGAAATTTGAATATATCGTCTGTGGGGTCGTACTGTAAACCTAAAATCTTTATTGTCCTTGATTGTATCGTCGATTGCTTTGATATATTGTTCCTGATCTTCACTTGGGATATCTTTTATAACTTCAGGTGAATTCGACACCCATTTTCTAAGGGTAAATCCGGAGTTGGATAGAATTTTTCGTATTGATGTATTCAAATGTTTTGCGTCTTCGATTGTATCTCCACCTGTTATCAGATCATCTAAATATGGTATATGGACCTTTCGATTATGTTAGCAATCTTAGAGTGTGATATAGAAACGTCTTCTGCAACTTGCTTCAGGACTCGTGTGGCTAGATATGGAGCTGATGCTAACCCATAAGTAATTGTAAGTAATTTAAAATATTTAATGGGAGACGATGGTGTGTTTCTCCAAACATTTTTTGAAATTTGGTGTCGTCTTCATGGATTTGGATTTGTCTATACATTTTTCAATGTCGGCCGAAAATATTATCCGATGTTCTCGGAATCTCAGGATTATTGCATAGAGTGTAGATTGCACTGTGAGACCAACCGCTAGACAATCGTTGAGTGACACGCCAGAACTAGTTTTCGCCGAACCGTCGAATACAATGCGAAGCTTCGTTGTTGAGCTATCCTCCTTAACGACTCCGTGATGGGGAAGAAAAAAACCATCATCTTTGGTCTTTGAATTTAGAATTTCTTCCATATGACCCAGGGTGAGATAGAAGTGAATACCCTAATTTCGACGTATCGGTTTTAAATGGAAATCGGTCTTGGCACCGCCCATCTGAACTTCTTTGGAACATATTTTCAAAGTTTTCCTCGCACAGTTCTTCTTCTGGTGTTAGAATGGATACGACATTCAGAATTGCTTCTAACTCCTAGAATCGCTTGAGGGTTTCATCGATATTAAATTCTTCCACGCTGTTTGTACCACACCACATTGAGTTATCATCGTTAGTTGATTTATCGGCAATGGCTCCTGCTACCACCCATCCAAATTTTATATTTTGTAGCACCAGATTGTCATGAAGATGCTTAAGTTCCCCAATGATTAAAATATCGAAGAGCTTTTCGACTTGTAAGTGCTTGAAGTTGGCGATCTGGAACTCGGCGGTATTGATATTGGGAAGGTTGGATATGCGCTTTAAAATGAATACCTTGGTTGATAAAATTTGCTCTGATGGTGATTTAATGGAAATGTGAGCCATTCCTTTGGTAATACCAGCTTCTACTTGTCCCAAACCTTTAATTGACATTCGTCTATTTTGCCGTGGTAACCCTAACCCAGTTTAACCCGAAGCAGTGATTACTTCGGTTAATGCAGTAGGTAATATATGTTGATCTCCATTCCATCTTTGCTGATTCATCCTTTTTGTGTGATAGCTTCTCGATTTCTTCTAAGTGGATGAGAGTGTGATGTCGTCCCTTGCACTTGGCAACTAGTCACCCCAGTCCACTTTCATGAGCCATAATTTCTGAAACAATATCTTTAGAATTACAATGGATGGGGAAAGGAAACCTAGAGGGTCAAACAAACGTGAGGACTCGGATATTATTTTACGTTTGCTGCTAACACCATCTATTTCTGTGTGCACTTCAAACGCAGAGGCTTTATCAAAAGGATACCATTTAAGTCTTAGTGTTTTGACTACTGAAACCTTATCACTGAAAAGTTGTTTGATTTCCATTTTCTCAAAAAAGATCCACCTTTGGCTAATTCATTTGTCATATTTTCTTTTAATTTAATTGCTTCTTCTAAGTTTTGACTGCCCGTCAAAAGGTCGTCTACAGAGAAAGCATTCAGCAATCTTTTGTTCACCTCTTCGTTTTTCGACTGGCAAGAAAAGCTGAACAGACAAGGCCAAAAGTGACTCGAGTAAATTGGTAATGCCTCATTTTCTCTTCTGGATTCTCTCTCTTTCTTAAAATTGACTGAAAGCTCCTGCGCTCTTCGGATACGACGATATGTCGATACATTTTTTCAATGTCCGCAACTAGTGCGATTTTATTACCTATAAATCTTAATCAAATTTCCCATAATGTTTGTTGAATTGTTGATCCTAACATTCCTATTATTCATTTACGATCACGCAATTCTGCCTTTTCATCGAGAACATGTATCAGACGAATAACTTCGTCTGATACATCAGTAATAGTACGAAGGCCTTTGACTGAACTTTGTTGTAGCATTGGTTGATCCATGAATTGTTTTAGTAAAGTGAAAACCACATGCTTTGGTTTGTTGTATCTGTTTTCAATTGGTCTCTGTTAGTAATATGACTAATTAAGGCGTAAGCTTCGCCTTTCAGTAAGCCTTTTAAATATTGTAATTTATGCACATTGCTGAAAAGCTTGGAATATCTGCTCGAGGTAAACGGACGTCGCTTTCCCGTTTTTTTAAGAGTGATATCTCTTGGATAAATTGAGTTTGATTAGCCAGTAGATTTTTCATCGGCACGTTTTCTCTTGCACTTTCCGCTTCGTAATTCTTCTCACATTTATATATTGTAGTATGGTATTTGCTTTACCTCTAAATATAAAACTTCTATTTTATCAATAATTTCCGCTTGAGCGTCATTAAATTCCGTTTCCACTCATCACTTAATATTGCCAAACACGTTTTAACATCACTAATTTGTGAATTACGACCCAAATCTTTGGTTTTACTTTTAACGTATTCCAAATTGTTGGAGATACGTTTCAATGCACGACTTCCCGCCATTTTATAATGTTACGAGTATCTCAAAATTTATTCAACCACGTTCAATATTGCACACAAAAAAATTATTTTATCAGTTCATCGTTCGTCAGTTCATCGTAATTATTAAGCACCTGATTTACTCACGGTTTGAATATTTTTGTTCTCCAAAAATATCCGGCTCGAAGGACCAATGATAAATCTTATGAACCCGGTTGTAATTTTGTTTAAGGTGATTGTATCGCTGGCCAAAATCCAATACCTACCAAGATTCATATATTCTCAGGATAAAAAAAAGACGAATAATACTACTTGTACGACATCAGATACTATACTTGTACGACATCAGATAAGTGTTAGTTCAATATTTTTTATTTAATGAACTTCATTGTTTGCTGTTTTATGTTAGGATTCATCTTTAACACCTTCATAAGTCATAATAGTTAGGGAATAGGAACTGAGCATCAAAAGCGACACACTGAATTGGGATCTTGTAGACCCAAATAATCGGGTCATTTGTTAAATAAACATTTAAACAACTTAGGCTGTTGTCAACTATGCTCTGATAATTGATTTGCACATTCACCGTCCATTTCATGAGAAGAATCTGTTTCGTAGAAGTCTGGTTCAATATTATGACTATTGTTTATTTTACTGTTACTTTATTTGTTATTATATTGTATTCTCACTATTATCTCAGTTAGAAAATTCACTAAATAGATAAAGCTGAAAACAAGAATTAGTTAGTGGCGATTTTTCAATATGACTCCAAATACATAATTCGTGGTTAACAATAATTCGATTCTTAAAGATTCAGAATTTTTCGAACTAAATTATTCAAACTAATGTGACGCCCAAATTGAATTCTATATCCATTATTAAGTTAAATTACACTTCGAACTCCTCAGTGATTTTATAAGTTATTCATTACCCCCATCCCATATTTTCGTTCTGTAATTGTATAATAAAATGAAAGGAAATCAAATTTAGAAACCATATCATTTCCACGACCTTACTCAAGCTCAATATAAAATTCTATAACCAATTTATCAATTTTCATTATTGAATGATTTCCAATTTAATTGTCTCATTAAGAGTGAAATGGCATGACCCATTTTCCTTCATACAAACATAAATAATGTATGTTATGTAGGTCCAAATTGATAAATGATGTTGTTTTCCTCAAACTGTGTTGTACATATTACTGTAATATTTACATTTATTTAAATTAAATACAAATCAAACTGCACATACTCGTGTATAGTATGTTTGAAGCAATAAACAAAATACAGAACAATATTTTATCGTTTCCAAACCCCAAAATGTGTAGCGGAATGGTAAAAAAAAAAAAGAAAAAAAATCATAATGGTTGTGTAGTCCCGCTCTCCCCCCGTTTAAAATATTAAAATAATCGTCGAACAACAAAACTGATATCATGTAGCTCTCCGTGTCTATGTATGTACCATAATACCCGACGAAGAGTGATAAAAATTTTGGAAAAATAAAAATTTCCTTTGCAAAAATTCACTCAAGTGTTTATTTGTGAACTAACATTTGTTTTGTTAAATTTTTCTTAAACTTAGTTTTTCCCATTGTTGTTGTTACAAAAAAACTATTGTTGCTGTTGCCATTAGTCCATGTTGTTGTTCTAATAATCGAAATAGAATATAGAATATCTATAGAAAAAATATTGGCTTGGAAGAAAAAGGGAAAATTCTAATCACCCCATTTCCTTCGTTATGGAAAAAAAAAGTTTTATGTTTTTTTTTTTTTTTGTGTGTATGCTGTGCTCAATTCGAAATGGGTTTGGATATAATATAAATGTATATATATATAGGAAAAACGAAAACAATAACAAAACAGTAATAAATGAAGGAAAATGTCTTATCATATGTACGCTATACCGTATACATAATCAAAGTGCAGAGGAAATAAACTGTCTCGGATTGTTCTTTATATACACACGAGAGAGAGTCTTTTGTTTCTAGGAAATAAGCGGTTGATCAACCCTTCTATTTAAAGCTGTATTATGAAGGACGCACAATAAAGCTGTATAGCATTGTGTTTTATCCACTGTATTATACACAATGGTGGAATAAATTTTTTTTTGTTTATTATTTCAATGAATTAAATAAACATAAAAATCAAATCATTATGATGATGAGCATTACCTTGTACAACTATCGAATGACTTGTATTCAACTTTTTCGTTTTTGTTGATCATACTGTTGATGAATTATATGGGGATTTGGAGGTTTTTGGCTAATTAAATAAAAGCCAGTGTGTGTAAACAGCAGGTGATGGAAAATAGAAATGTAATGTTGTTTTAATTAGATTAAATGCTTGGGGAATTCAATCTTTGCCTAAATGCTACTCTTTAATTTCTTTATTTTTCCATCTATAGCAGGCGAACACTGCTGTATTATCAAGTAGTTGGTTGGTTGGTTGGTTGGTTCACATGGTCATGTGAATTACCCTCAAGAGCGGACATCAATTTTTTTTAAAATTTACAAAAATGCAGTTATTTTTTTTATAGTTCAATAAAAATTTTATTACAAAATGAATACACTGTTAAATGTTTGAATTATAAAATATAAAACGATTAATTTTCAAAATCTCTAACCAGCTTATCGAAATCAATAAGCTGTGAGGTCACTGCAATACGTAGAATGTTGCGTAAATTAGCATCAGATAGCCTATTTCGATAATCATTTTTGGTATTCATTATTGAAAATGTGTTCTCACAAATGTTGGTACTTCCGAACATTGATGCTATTTTTAACATTGCCTTTGTCAGACTGGATATTTAGTTGAAGGAACATTTTTCCAAAATTCGATCTCTTCTTTGGTACTGTAAATCAGTCTTATATCTGACTGAAGATCACACAACTCTAGCCGAAATTCTTCGCTCTATAATAGTGCAATTTATTGGATTGCGAAAGATGATGATTAATTTTCTTATTTCATCGAAGTCGCGAAACCGAGGCAAGAATTCATTTTCTAAGTTTTTTAGATGGTTTGAGAAAGAATAAAAATTAGCTATATCGAATTCATTCTTAATTATCTTGTAAGATTCAAAATTAAATAAATTATTTTCTGATATTTCATTTTGCAGAACTGATAGTTTTTTTATAAATCCGTCAATCAGGGATATCATATCCACTATGTTTTGTTTTTTAATTTGATGTTTTAAATTTGAGAAATAAAGAGGTAATGTCTGTGAGAAAAGCTAACTCCATTAAAAAATGTTGGTCCTTCATTTTGGCCTGCATATTTTCACTATTCTGCACAACTTGCTTAAGGAACTCAACCACCCCAAGTAACAATTTGGTAAATTGTCCTAGACAACAAAAACAAAGCTGTTACAACGTCGTTAAATCAAAAAAAGTACACAAATTGTTTATAAATGTTAAATAGATATTCAATAAGTTTTTAAAACGTTGTGGCAGTGAAAAAAAAGCTAATTAGCTTAAGTAGGCATATAAGCCATTCCCGCAGGGATTTTGTTATACGGTAAAAAGAAAAACAGTCGGGAGAAAAGCAATTTCGCTGTGGTAGTCAACTAAACAAATATGACAGCTATAATACTACTATATTTATTTTTGTTGTGTAATTTTCAAACATATTTGCATTTAATCAAAATTACTGTTAAAATAACAAAATAGTTAGAAAACAAGTCTAAAAGAAATTTATAAGTAATTTTGGAGGTGGAAAAGGTTTTTTTCGCTTATGATTATTTACGGATACAAAAATCCAATATGCTGTGCGGTCTAGTTTTGCGCTTTATGACATAAAATCAAATAAGTCGAATATAATGGCGAACAAACATTTTTATAATTATTTATTTATTAATTTATTATTCATAATAATTGTAAATGGTGATGTGGTATCTTGCAAATGAGTCTTGCCAAATGCTCTGTTTGAAGAGGCAATTTGCAATTGACTAGTACCAGTTATGGGTGTAACGTAACAGTAAGATTTGATGGTTTTTCCATTGTTTTTTTGCGACTATCGGCTACATCTTGCACCAAAGGAATATTTGATATATCTTAATTTTAAAAAAAATCATTAAAAAATTAACAAAAAATAACAAAATAATTTGCTTTACTTGCTCTTCGGAAGTGGCTCGTTCTTCTAACCTTTGCATACCCTGTACTGCCAGCTGATGCTCCGAATATTTGGCGAGCAAGCGTGCCAGTTCTGAGCATCATGAATTATCGGCTTTTTGCTCTGTAACCTAACCCTTTATATTTGAGGAACTCTTTGGTGTCCGTTGGATAATGAACGATACCATTATTTTCGTCTACTTCAAACCAGCACGCCGGACACACAAATAATTCCTTCTTGCTTACAGTTTCGAGAACACAGAAATCCTAATAATCATAATAAACCTATTAGATAATACTCTTATAATATTAAATAAACTTCAAATCACTAGAAAAAATGATTTCATAGCAAACACTTACCATTATTAAAGATAAAATGTACTGTTTCAGTAATTACCGCGTTAATCTGATAATAATCTTGAATGACAAATTACAGAAATCCAACTTGATATGCCAATTGGTTTGGAAAAGGAAAAGCTGCTTAACTCAAAGCAAAATTGTTTAACACACAGCAAGACTGCTTAACACACCGCAGAATCTAAATATGTACTATGTGTAAATTTATAACTAAAACAATGTTGTTAACCCTCTAGCAGGTATTTCCGCTTTTAAACGGAGGATAGAAAACATGAATAATAAATAAAAAATTATTATTTGCTCTTGTACTCTGCACATAACTACGTTTTTATAAGTTTCTATGTGCATTAACGGTTATTATTTGCGTAATTCAAACACTTCAGATAAATATTTATGTGAACAAAATTGGGCAGACAAATATTTAATTGTCGCGTCACAATGTCCAAGTGTACAAGAAATATTATTAGTGTCTTGTTCTTCTTGTCGCAGAAATCAGAGAGTAGAAAGATAGAACATTCATAATATTCTGATCTACAGTGATTCGAGTATAACGCCAAATATTAACAGTACTTGAGAGAAGTACTTTGAGTGCAAAGACCTAATGTAAAATGTAGAAAACATCGATACGTCGTGTGAGCGATGATAGCTGACATAGCAAGTCAATAATAAAATAGTTTGCTTTACTCAAAACAGGAAAATGCATCTTGCTTGATTTAACGCAAGTGTGCTAGTAAGTTTTCAAAGGTTTCGTTTGCAATTGAGAGATATGTAGGGGTGTATATGAAAGGCGCAATGGACTCTTGTGTTTCTGAAATATTAGTATGCATTCGTGATACCAAATATTATTAGATTGGCGGTTGGTGATTTTACAGTTCAACCGGTAATTAGAATTTCAATTAGTGATGTGTTTGTTTTATATAATTTTTGTTAATGTAGTAATATGTATGTTAGTAATTTTAACCTGAGACAATTTTAGACCTAATTTTCGATTTTTTCACATTAAAATTACCCTACCATAATTTTCCCAGTCAGAAAAAATTGCCTGCTAGAGGGTTAAAGTAAATAATACGCCATGCAAAGTCCAACAGGTAAAACGCTTAACACAAAACAATAATGTTTTATGTGAGTGATTTTCTCATTCCAAAGCTAATTAGTTACTTAAAACATTTAATATATTTTGGTTACTTTTTCGTAAGTTCGTAAGACAATTTAGCTGTAATAATATTTAATTTAGGACAAATAGTTAAAATTTATCTATTATACTATTTAGCTGTTTGTTATGACAGCACAAATTTTGTTAATTTAAATATTTTATTGTTACCTTTCCTATCCCAAAGGATTAACCTCGAGCAAGGCCCGAGTAATTGGCCTATACCCACCTTAACATATAGTATAAAAATTATCCATTCAAGTGTGTCATACACTGATTATTATTATCTACAAAACATAATTTTTATGAATATGTACACAATTTTTGTTTGTTTATATTTTCAATTTGACATTTCAATAATGAGTAAAAATATTGTAGTAGAAACTAAGTTCCATTTAAATAATGTAGTGTCATCTAAAGTAAATTAATTAAAACAAAAAAAAGTAAAATGTAATCCACCATCGCCCACTGGTTTGAAACTTAAATATTTTATTTACCATTTTAATAAAGTACCCGAACTAATATTTAAGTTTAACCGCAAATAGAGCTTTCAATAACATATTAAATAGCCAATCAGATACTGCCAACAAATATAATAATGCAACAATTAATTTTATGAACTTTTTATGATTATATAATCTAGAATAAGTTAAAAAAGAAGAAAAATATATTTTTTGAGTCAGTCCGCAATTGTCACGCGATAAGAAATAAACCAATAAAAAATTATTTAAAAAACAGAGTATCAAATAAATAAAATTCTGAGTTTCATTAAAATTAAAATAAGTGACTGGAGAATAATCAGCCCGGCATCCACTCACAGCTGCTGTAACACTGTTACATAAATTAAAGCCATCTTTTAATTTAATTTTTCTTCTCATAAAAATGGCTGCATCATTTATCTGGTTAAAAAAGTTCGACAAAATCAACTTTATCACATGCAAATATTAAAAAAACGCCAATCTTCATCTTTTGGTTGATTACAAGGAGCTTTTTAACAGATTTGGATTTATTTTTCAGGAAAATTAAATTTTTCGGAAAAATTTTTGATTTTAATTTTATTATTAATATCCAATATTTTTAAGTCGCGTTTTCCTTTTCTGACCTATTTTTTCAAACTGGTCGATGAAATTTGTTTCCCGTGTATTTTTACGATTAAAAATCACAAGCAAAGTCATATTTTCCTTGTCAATATTTCATAAAATATTTATGACATTTCAATATAATTAAAATGACATCATTAAAATTGTAGATGCAATTATAGAAGTAGGTTTTTACCAATCATTTAGCAACAAATTGTTATTGTTACAATAATTTTCAAAATAATAGCTCTTTAGTTATTTCTGACTGTTTTGCTATTTTGAAACCAATTCCCTTAACTAAGTGTTTGCTGCTATAACATTAATTTTCCTTATGTAACTATTTTGCGTGAACCACAGCGAAACTGCAAATATAATTTTTTTGCTATTTGGGAACCTATATTTTTAAATAAATCAAACTACTGTCTCAAAAGTAATTTACCATTTATTACGAGTTTGCTGTTTGACGTTGCTATAACATATCGATAAACAAAGTATGACTACCATTTTTGCTGCTACTACGTCGACAAACCGACGTTTTTGGTTATTTTTTAAGAAGTTATTATCACTTGCTGTGAATTTTAGATGGCACAACATTTTTGACAACTCCAAATTGTTACTTGGGACTACTTTGCGAAGATTAAAAAATCTTTTAAGGCAATTTCCTCGACTAAGCCAACGAACTTCTGTGAACATAATTAGGTCACCATAGCTTAAATTAAGATCCGCTAGTAACAATTTAAATTTTCGATGGGTTCGAGCGTTATGGCCTCCTTTGGTTTTGTTCACGATGCTAATTACGATTCTCATAGTTTCAGTTAATCCCACTGTCTTAGCACACAGCGACTCGATGTATAATGCAGTGGTAAAATACTATCTTTATATTGTTTTTGTGAAACTGTCCACGAAGTCCTTTTAGAGAACCACGCATAGATGGAGCTCCATCGGTACAGCACCAGTACCGAGACTTCTACACTATTATATATATCCTCTCGTTTAGTTTGGTTATGCAGCGACACTAAATTTAATAATTCTTCTTCCACATTAAATGCAGAGTCCAAATATCAACAGTTGAGCTGTATCCGTATTGTCAGTTGATTCATCCAATGCTAATGAGAAATAGGAACAGTTTGTTATTTTGTCTATCATTGCCTGTTCTGTCTGACGGCTTATTCCCTGGATACGTCTCGTGACAAGAGGCTCTTGACAAAGGAATATTGTTAATTAGTTGGTACATATTGTTTGCAGGTTCTCCCAGACAATTTAATATTTTCAGAAAAACACCCTTAAGAAAAGCACCATCGCCAAAAGGTTTTTTCGCTTTTGCTATTCAGAGCACCCTGTATTTTATAGAGCCATAATCAAAAAATCTGAGCTTTTATAAGGGAATTAGAAACGAGGAAAAAACGAAACTTTTCATAGTAAAACACACAAAACATATGCGAAATCACATTTTTTCCTAAGACAAATTTTTAAATGAAAACGTTACAAATTATTAATTATGATTTCTGAAATACTTTCATAAATGTTTGAATTTCAACATATATGAATATCGTTTAAGTAAATCGTTTTCATTTTCTTGTAATAATTGATTTATTTAAACCAAAATATTAATAAAATTTCATAACAGCATTCTGGTCAAATTGAAATAAATGCTTACTACGATTCGTTTGGTCATTAAGTCAATATACATTACATAGATGGCAGTGATGGCCGTAAAAATTTGGAAAAATCTTACCAAAAATTACCACCTGGGGAAATTTCAAGTTCAAAAATTGTAGGAAAAGCAAAACAAATTCACAAAATATAGGAACGCGTGATAATTTTGCGATTAAATAATTTTTTTTCGTATTTTTCTTTTACCATGTTAGACATCTTACGTACACTAGTAAAACTAAAGATAAATTTAGCAAGTATTATTTTAATTTGTCAGAGCCAACTTTGATGTATTTTTCAAAATGAAAGTTTGAAAAAATATATTTTAGAAATAATTTAATTTTAATATTTCTGCAATTAATATTTACTTAATACCAATATGGCCTTTTTGTATATTGTTCTTAAAGATATGTAGAAAACTTTTAAATAATCATTTTATAATATTTTAGCTTTTTTCATTGAAAAACTTGAAGCTAAAAAACACCATTTTTACTATGGATTCCTATGGAAATCAGTGAAAAGTTATACCACTAAAAAAGCTTCTAAAAAATACGTCATTAATATTATGGCTCTATACTCTAGAAGGCTCTGTTGCTATTTCATAGCTGGCTATATAAGATGCTTTGATATACTGTACTGTATTTACATTAATCGGAAGTAGTAATTTATAGCCAGAAATTAAATTACTACGTTCTATTCCCTGGATTGCTTGAAAATCGCTGGAGTGCGCTGTGGCTTAGTGTCTCTCAATGTTGCTATTTTTAAACGTAGAAATCACTTGTTTGCAAATGAGGCACTGCGGCTTTTGGTCACAATTTTAGGTAAGCAAATTCCCAACACGGATCAAATTTCACATTTGAATTAAGACGTATCCTTTTTGTATTCATATTAAGTACCTACACGAGAAGTAATACAATTTTAAGTTAAGTTAGCGAAACTAAATACGCTTAGTAAAAAAATATACACTTACTCTCTCCCTTGGAATGAGGTTATGATGGTAAAAGAAGGAATCGAGATCAAAACTTACAACTTAAAAATTATGTACTTCTAGTTGATAATTTTTATATCAAATCACTTTTTATAAGTCGTTACCGAACGGCAAACGAAACAAAAATAAATTCAAAATGATATACGCAAAATAGCTTTTTAATATTCATATTAATAATAAAGAGCGGAAATCCGCTCTTTATTGTTTATAATTATTACATATTATATTTTCAAGAGCGTTTAGCCGCTCTAGAGCTTCCACGTGAGCATGCCTGCTTTAAATAATGGTTTTTTTTTGGGTCCCAAGCCATGATATCAGCTATTATGCCGTAAAATATATTTTTTTTTAAGTATAATATTTTCAACACAAAATTTTTAGGAACTAGGGCAAATTAAACAACGTAAGATGAATTTTATTATCTCGGAACCCGACACAATTGCCTTTGGCCGTTGTTAAGATTTGTAAACTCACTCACGCGGCCACTTTATATTATATTATGTATGCTATTAACAGTAGGCTATGTATTGTATTAACAACAAAATTGAAGATACGAAATAAATAGTTTAGGAAAACTATTTGACTAGAGCAGGGGTCAATTCTGGTTCCGTGAAAATTATAGTGAAAAGTATTTTTAGTGAGAAATAAACATTTCCGATTCATGTTCCTTGAGAAGGTTTTTCCTTCGTAAACATTATTTCATTTGAATAAAACTTCCTCACCGACCATTTTGGCGGTAAGAACATCATAAATATGGAAATAAAATTCTATAAAAATTAAATTTGTACTTTTAGCATTAAATGTGCATTGAAACTATAATAAATGATTCACTTTAAACTTAACCAATAAGTAAATCTATTAAAAAATATTCCGTTTATTTAAGGAAAGCCTCCAAATAAGTTTTAAAAATAATTTGGTAATTTTTATAATTTATTTTATATTTTGACAGGCAATGACGAAAGCTGATTAACTAAATCTACTTTATCATTTATTTAGCTAATATTTAAACCCATTCCTGTATCATCTAGCGGAAATCTATATGAAACTCGATAAAATGTCTGCTTGCTAGGTTCTTGTTCGTCTCCCCGTTGATTTTTTGGAGTAGGGTTAGGTGTTTTTTTTTTTTGTAATTGACTTGTCGTAAACGTGTCGTTCTAAAGTATTTAATAAAAGGTTGGTTGTATTCCTAAGTTCATCGATGAACCGACCCAATTTCATATTTCTCTGTCTTATTAAATTATTTTTTATTAAATTGAACCAATTTTCAATAGTGGCATTAGCTGGCTTGGAATGAAAACCCATCCTTTTCAGAATTATGGATGCCCATAATGGTAAATAAGAAAAATACTTATTAATACAAAAGACAAAAAGTCTTTTGAAAAATATTGACTTGCATTTCCAATTTGATTTCGATGTTCGTGGTTCGCTAATTCTTCCAAAATCTCCAAATATATTATATGGTACCTGGTATAGTATGGAGACGCCGTATAGTTTCAGTTGAGTTTTTCTCTGTTTGCTCTTTGTTGTCCGGTTCATTTTGTACATTGTGAATTTCTAATCGAGAGCAACAAGTGGTACAAAAATTTTTAAAAAGTTCATCAATTTTTTGCAAATTGTCACTGTCTAATATCAAGAAAAATATAACCATGATCACTTCTCTTAGATCTCTATTACAGGTTGTTGCCAATTTTGAATGAATTTGTCGTATTAAAATAGCCGAAAAATGAGAGCAACAAATAAAAATGCAAATCAGGTCAATATTTGTGTTGTCTCCACACAGAAATTCATAAGTTTGATTCAAATAAGAAATAATTTTCATTCCGTTCATCACTAAAACTACACTGTTAATGAAGACTCAAGACCAATCGCAAACAAAAAACTTTGGTAACATGATTTTGGGGTTTGTCCGTTCAATCGATTTTTTCAAATCAATGATGAATTTTGTAATTTCTGCCGTATCGTGTTGACTTGTAATCATTCACTTATCGGAATTGTGACATTATGGATATTGATTACGCAAGCGTAATAATAAATCCTCGAAAAATTGTAACGAGGGCAGCAGTTTGGATTCCGAATTAATCCGCCAGTGGCATCGATGAATACTGGAAGTGCGTTATTTAAAATTTGTAGTTTGTCAGTTCTCATTAAAGTTATTGACAATGATCCACCCAAATCGTGAGAAAGCATCGGCTACTTCACAACCTTTAATTAGATCTTGCTCTAACAATTTTTCGGAACGAGCTTTCCGTAAAACACTAGGCTTTACTAGTGACTGGGTATTACCTGAAAATAATAATGACTTATCTACACTGACATTATTTTCAAGATACGCTTGATACGGTAAAAGATGTCTCATGGTATTTTGGAGTTCTTTTCGCTATTCACCTCTAAGTTGTGTAAATTCTTTATACAATCCATGAGTAATACTAATTCTTAGCGATCTTCATGTCCAATTTCCGAAAACGTCTACAGAAATGTTCATAAAGCCTCTTGACACACATTCATTTTTAGGTGGGCTAACAATTATCATGGGGCACATATTAATGTCAATATATTGTTCCGATAAGGCGATGTTTATGATATTCGTAGAATTTTATGACATTATTGATGTACATGTTTCATTTGCTTGACATGCTATACTATTAGTTGTGTTGTTGTCACCATTCATATCGTTACATTCGACCTGTTTTTCCGGTAGCGTTAAAAAATCAAGAAGGCGGTCATTTACTGCTCGTTGGAACTCAGATACGCCTTCATTATGTAGAGCACTACTAGATAAGAGCACACTAGAAGCTTTTACGTGACGAACATCAAATACATCCTGTAATTGACCAACATTACTTTTTATATTTCGTAGTCATACAATGTAAATTTGCATCCTATTAACAGAATTATTCGAGACTTAATTTTTCACAAATTTCCGTCATATTCACAGATTTATTGCGAGAACGAGGAAGTTCACAGTTTTGTAAATTTCCACCCATCAAAGACATCAACTTGGTTTAGTATTCCTGATCTTCTCAATCCGTATGGTATCGGTTTTATCGGCGATTTTTCACATTTTTAGATGTCAAATATCCGAGATAGGAAGCTGTAATTCGGCCAGAATGTGTAAAACTAAATGGCCTAACAGAAAAATATAGTTCCAGGTGCGTATAAGAGCGTTAACTTAATTTAGTATTCCTGAACTTCTCAATTCGTATGGTATTCGTTTTATCAGCGATTTTTCACATTTTTTTATATCAAATATCCGAGATAGGAAGCTGTAATTCGGCCAGAATGTGTAAAACTAAATGGCCTAACAGAAAAATATAGTTCCAGGTGCGTACAAGAGCGATAACTTGGTTTAGTTTTCCTGAACTTCTCAATCCGTATAGTATCGGTTTTATCGGCGATTTTTCACATTTTTAGATGTCAAATATCCAAGATAGAAAGCTTTAGTTGGGCCAGAATGTGTAAAACTAAATGGCCTAACAGAAAAATATAGTTCCAAGTGCGTACAAGAGCGATAACATGATTTAGTATTCCTGAACTTCTCAATTCCTATGGTATTGGTTCTATAAGTGATTTTTCACATTTTTGGATATCAAATATACAAGATAGGAAACTGTAATTGGGCCAGAATGTGTAAAACTAAATGGCCTAACAGAAAAATATAGCTCCAGGTGCGTATAAGAGCGTTAACTTAATTGAGTATTCCTGAACTTCTCAATTCGTATGGTATTCGATTTATCAGCGATTTTTCACATTTTTTGATATTAAATATCCGAGATTGGAAGCTGTAATTGGGCCAGAATGTGTAAAACTAAATGGCCTAACAGAAAAATATAGTTCCAGGTGCGTACAAGAGCGATAACTTGGTTTAGTTTTCCTGAACTTCTCAATCCGTATAGTATCGGTTTTATCGGCGATTTCTCACATTTTTAGATGTCAAATATCCAAGATAGAAAGCTTTAATTGGGCCAGAATGTGTAAAACTAAATGGTCTAACAGAAAAATATAGTTCCAAGTGCGTACAAGAGCGATAACATGGTTTAGTATTCCTGAACTTCTCAAATCCTATGGTATTTGTTTTATCAGCGATTTTTCACATTTTTAGATATCAAATATCCAAGATTTGCAGCTGTAATTCGGCCAGAATGTGTAAAACTAAATGGCCTAAGAGAAAAATATAGTTCCAGGTGCGTACAAAAGCGATAACTTGGTTTAGTTTTCCTGAACTTCTCAATTCGTATTGTATTCGTTTTATCAGCGATTTTTAACATTTTTAGATATCAAATATCCGAGATAGGAAGCTGTAATTGGGCCAGAATGTGTAAAACTAAATGGCCTAACAGAAAAATATAGATCCAGGTGCGTACAAGAGCGATAACTTGGTTTAGTATTCCTGAACTTCTCAATCCTAATGGTATTTTTTGGATATCAAATATCCAAGATAGGAAGCTGTAATTAGGCCAGAATGTGTAAAACTAAATGGCCTAACAGAAAAATATAGTTCCAGGTGCGTACAAGAGCGTTGACTTAATTTAGTATTCCTGAACTTCTCAATTCGTATGGTATTCGTTTTATCAGCGATTTTTCACATTTTTAGATATCAAATATCCGAGATAGGAAGCTGTAATTGGGCCAGAATGTGTAAAACTAAATGGCCTAACAGAAAAATATAGTTCTAGGTGCGTACAAAAGCGATAACTTGGTTTAGTATTCCTGAACTTCTCAATTCCTATGGTATTCGTTTTATCAGCGATTTTGCACATTTTTAGATATCAAATATCCGAGATAGGAAGCTGTAATTGGGCCAGAATGACGTATGTAAAGTTATCCCAGGATTTCATCCCAGCAAATGACGTATGTGAAGTTATCCCAGGATTTCATCCCAGTAAATTGCAAATACTTGAATCAGGCAACTCTAGAAAATTCAAAGCCATATTTAATATGTGAAAGTTAGCCCAGCCCAGGATTTTATTAAAATTAGATTAAATATCGAAATTACATAATATCCAATAAAATAAAATCCACATACAAAATTAATAAAATTTAAATCATCACTGATATTTTTTATTTATTTGCAAGATTTTACCTAGCACCTAAAAATTTATGCATGTTATAACTATTAGTTTATTTGGCCGCAAATTAAAAGTCTCGTATTAGTGATAAAAATTTTCGAGATAAAGATACCATTAGCTTAATTTGCCCAATTGCCCGAAATATTGCCATGGGCTGAGAAGTTTCATTCATTTTTATATTTCGATACAATATTCGTCTGGTTTCCCAAAACTAAAAATGTCTCGTATTAGTGATTATTAGTTTTGAGATGGGGATACCATTAGCTTAATTTAGAAAACATTTCATAAAAATCGTATTGTTCCAAGTGCCCGAAATATAGCCATGGCTGAGAAGTTTCCAGAAGTCATGAAATACAGAAAAGTTTCAAAAATATTCGATAATACCATTTTACACTATGTCCTATAATGAAACTCAACTTAAAATGCAATCCTAAAAAAAAATTAACAGCTTATTTAGATGCAACATCTGGTTTAGTTAGACCTCCACTGCAAAACATTTCTAATATATTGTACTGTGCTTTAGCTTTACCAGTCCAAGTAAATGATCATGATCCTGCTGATCCATTTCCGTTAACGGACATGATAAGTGCAAGTCATGGTAGAGAAACGATTGGAGGATGGCTCAGATTTTATAGAATCCAAATTGAACACCAATTGAAATATTGGCCAGTGTTTGAGACCGTCGTAACCGACGGAAGTTTTGCCGAGATCAACTCGGTATTAGAAATATTTAATAAAATGGAAGTAGTAAAATACCTTAACGTAGCGTATAATGATATCACAAATTCAACTGATTCCACTGACTTGGTGAAATTGCATTTATGTGTTTCTCACCTGATGCACAATATTGCCAAAGATTTTAATAAATCTTTTAACAAATGCGATAAAAATATAAAACTTTTAAAAGAAATATTTGCTTCATTATTTTTATTAGACAATTACGAAATTGTTAAAAGTGTATGGAAAAATTTAAGCATTGTTTTACGATCAAAATATTTAACTTTAGATGTATTAAGCGCCTTAGAAGTAGTGGTTAAAAACGCAGAAGCCAATATTAGTACTTCAGTGGAAGAGTTAGAAGATTTATTAGATGAAGAAGGTGAGCCAGCGATACTATTCGAATCGAAGAAAAGTGATATTTTTACTAAAGAACCGCGTCAATTAAATAACCCAATATATATCCAGAGCCCGTTCTATGTTGAATTTAAGAAAATTTCTGATAATGTCAATGAACAGAATTCATACAAAGATGAAGTTCCAATAAATTCATTTTACAATCCTGCACTGTCGGAAGTTCTGTTGAAAAAGTATATCACATACCTCCCGTTTTGGTCTCCATTGTACCATAAAAAACGGTTAAGTAACAGTCACGTGGAGAATTATTTTTCTATAATAAAACGGCGAGCAAAACATAATTTGGCATCAGGTAAATTACCTACCAAAGCCTTGAGATTTTTCAATGAAATTTGGAAGCGTAATTTATACGTTTATGACAGGTATACTCTAAATATTCCTAAAAAACATATGAGTACTGGAATAAAATTAGGGAGGAACAACCTTTTAGAAGAAGAGAAGCCTTTAGGAGCTCTTCTTGCGATTGAAGAAGGCTGGGCTAAAAGAAGCCCTTTCAATCATCCTACGTCTGCTTCAAAAAGTAAAACTAACTTCAAACAAACAATTATAAAATCAATAAATTCCATGACACCACCAGAAGCTCGTTGCACTTTGCAACAAACAACCATTTCTCACAAAAGAAAATTTAATGAAAAGCCTGACCCTTCAGATTACAACCAAAAAAAGTATAAGATCCAACGAAACAATAATATGTGCTTCTTAAAAAATGGCATCAATACGGGGGAAAACTATTTTTATACCTGTGCATTTGATGCATTTACCTGTTGTGTACTAAATTTATCTGCCTTTGAAGGGTTAGAGGTAGAAAGTGATTTTAGCAAACTCATTAAAGCATTACGTGCTAAAAATATTACTTTAGCCCAAGAATCTCGAGCTTCGAACTTAACCAGACTATTCGGCTTAAACCGAGATTTGAGAACATTTTGTTAAAGTCTTTGGATTTTTATAGTGCACAAAGTGTTCAGAAATGTGAAGCATTCAATAGCACAGTAATCGATTTATTAAATTACGTACCTTTGGGCCATTTTAAGTTGGAAAAGTTAGGTTTACTAAATCTTTCTAACTGCTTAGAAGTAGATGTCGTTAGAGCGTGCACGAACTGCGACAATGAGTCAGCTTCTAAGAACGTATTCTTGAGCGATACGTTATTTTTATATGTAGAGCCTATGCTTAACCCTACTACACCTATCGCAGTCACAAATATTGCTGTTAATATTGAAATATTTAATAAAAACTACAAAATAAATTCATTCGTAATCTTTATTCCAAATAGTTCACACTATGTGAGTTATTGCTATCGAGACGGATTCTGGGAAGTATATGATGACTTAAATGAAATAGTCGTCCAAAAGAGATCATCTATTCTATGTAAGGTAATTCCACATATGCTTTTTTATGAAATTTGTGAAAATTAAAAACAAACTGAATATATTATTTAAATAGCATCATAAATATTGAATTAACTAAAATGAAATTATTTGCAGTAAAAAAACAAAAAAATTACAAAAAATACAAAAAAATTGCAAAAACACAAAAAAAATACAAAAAACACAAAAAAAAAACAAAAAACTAAAAAACCTTCCGTGATTACAGCCTTGACTTGGCGGAATGGCTTACCATAGCAATGAAGGAATTGGCCAAAAAACGGGCCTTTCTGGAGCAAACGAACTAATGGTAATCAAATAGTTTCAATTAAAATAAATTTTGAAGGCTCGTAAAAAAAATGTATGCTCGTAAAAATGAAATAGTTTCTAAATTAAGCTAATGGTATCCCCATCTCAAAACTAATAATCACTAATACGAGACATTTTTAGTTTTGGCAAACCAGACGAATATTGTATCGAAATATAAAAATGAATGTTACTTCTCAGCCCATGGCAATATTTCGGGCAATTGGGCAAATTAAGCTAATGGTATCTCTATCTCGAAAATTTTTATCACTAATACGAGACTTTTAATTTGCGGCCAAATAAACTAATAGTTATAACATGCATACATTTTTAGGTGCTAGGTAAAATCTTGCAAATAAATAAAAAATATCAGTGATGATTTAAATTTTATTAATTTTGTATGTGGATTTTATTTTATTGGATATTATGTAATTTCGATATTTAATCTAATTTTCATAAATTCCTGGGCTGGGCTAACTTTCACATATTAAATATGGCTTTGAATTTTCTAGAGTTGCCTGATTCAAGTTTTTGCAATTTACTGGGATGAAATCCTGGGATAACTTTACATACGTGCCAGAATGTGTAAAACTAAATTTCCTAACAGAAAAATATAGTTCTAGGTGCGTACAAGAGCGATAACTTGGTTTGGTATTCCTGAACTTCTCAATTCCTATGGTATTGGTTTTATCAGCGATTTTTCACATTTTTAGATATCAAATATTCAAGATAGGCAGCTGTAATTAGGCCAGAATGTGTAAAACTAAATGGCCTAACAGGAAAATATATTTCCAGATGCGTTCAAAAGCTAAAAATTTTGGTTAGGTTTTTGAACTTCTCTTGTTATTAATAGTTCATATACCTTATAACTTGAAGTTACTTATTTAGTGCGTTATTAGTTTAATTGTTCTTCAATGCAATATTCGTTTATTTCGAGTAACATTTATCTTGAGATATAAGTTAATAATTTAGTTTCTTAGATTTATTTATTTAAAGTTTCGTGTTTTATGTTATTTTAATGAATTATTCAACAGTTAAATTCGGATATTGAATGGTTGCGCCTGAATGTTGATTAATATTTATTTTCACTAATACATTTACTATACACAAAAAGTTAGGACAAATTTAGATAAAACTTCCAACTCGTAATGCCTATGTAAAATGCCATATTACGAGCGAATTTCTTTTTTCTCTGTGACTGCCGACTTCTAAGTTGTGGTCAATTTATTAACAGAAGCTCTGTCTCCTCTGTTTAGTCCTCTGTGATTAAACATTTAGTATTTTGGAATTTATGCCAGTTTCATCCCTGCTGTATTCCCTAAAAAAGTACAACTGGCAAACCCTAACTGTATTGGATATAAAGCTAGTAGTAGATAGGAAAGAAAACGACAAAACATAAACCAAAACTAAATTTATTTAAATTTTTCTCCTAAAACAGCGATATTATCAAAATTACTCATATCGTTTAAACAAATTTATAAACAGTTTTTAAATAATTGTTCACCCTATTTTAAAGGCAAAATCATCTAAATCAATTGCGGTTTCAACGAACATAAATTCCATTACGGATCACTAGCGTAATCTACATTTATCTTACTGAACTTATAATGAAAACAAAATATTTTTCATTCCCACTCTACATTGTTACGAATATAAAAAATAATTTATTTCGCTTTGTGTTTTTGGTATAAAAACTTTCGACACCTCCAATACCCAAAAGCCTTCTTACAAAATTGCCCGAAAAAACCTTTAAAAATTAAAACTATCAAGAAAACGATTTGAAACTTTTCTATAAATTTTCTATTGAAACTTTCCCCCAAAATAATACTATACACAGCAACAACAATGGTAATCCACAACAAAAAAAAGAAAAATCGATTAATAAAGTATTCACGTTAAACTTAAAGCCACAACAGAATTAACTGTATATATATATGTATATACATTATACACACATACATATAAAATAAATAAGTTTCTTGTTGCTTAGTAAATTCAACTTTAAATGGTAAAATTTTATGTACACCGTTTCTTAATTAATATAAATTTATACGAAATCGGTAGAAAAACCAAAACAAAAAAACAAAAAAATTCTTATGTTATTAAAGTGTTTTTTCCTGCAATGCTTTATCCTATTCCTATAATGTGCGTATGTGTTTTTTGTTTCGTTTTGATTTTCTGGTCATGCGCGCACCCCCCCAAACCAATTTCATTAAGGGGAAATTCGTACACGACGAAAGCTTCTTTTCGCCGACACGAACAATTATTCCAAATAAAATCACCACATTTCGTATACGATCGGATTTTAAAACTTAACGAAACTTTTGATTGTTGACTGTGTGATGGCAACATTGCAACTTAACGAAAAATATTCGTTAATTTTATTTTCATGTCCACACCACCACGCACCACCAAAAAAAAAGTTGTTTGGTTAGCTATGTACGAAAAATATTCAGTATGAAATTGTTCATTCGCCGATGATGAATAATAATGTTTTGTGTGTCGCCGCGTTTCGTGTTTTTTTTTTTTTTGGTTTTTGAGTGAAAACGGTAAAATTAGAAAAATACATTATTGTTTAAATCGAGTGAAATTTTAAATCTTATTGGTGGTGTTTGGAAGTGATAAAAAATAAATTATTAAAATAAAATATTAAATTTGTGTTTTATATGTGAAATAAATTATTAATTCTTAATATAAATAGTTGTTGTGTGTGTGTAAGTGATAAATTTTATTGTTGTTGGATTATTTTTGTATTATAAATACAAATAATCATTTATTAATGTCGTACTAACAAAAAAAAAAAAAAAAAAAAAAAATCCGTTATTTCAAGTTTTTGTTTTGTTTTTTTTTTTTTTTTTGAAACTGTATTTATTTTTTATTTTTGGTTTGGTGAAAAAACGAAAATAAAAGTGGTGGATTTTTGTTGTTGTTTTGCCTCCAAGTGAATAAAATTCTTCTGTTTTGTTTCGGGCTCGGTTTATTTATTTTTCATAATTCTCGCGTATAAATAATAAAAAAGTCCAGTTGATTTTTATATTATTGTGAAATTTATATTACTACATATAAAGGAGAGCGAGTGTTTTTTTTTTTTTTTTTGTGTAGTTGTTTGTGCTTTAGTGGTTTGATAAAAAAAAATTAAAATAAATAAAAAGCTGAAAGAAAAAAAAAGTTAAAGAAAATAAAATCTGTGCTTTGTGAAATTAGTTCTTCTGTGTGAAATTAGTGAAAAGTTTGTTATTATTTTGTGTAAATAAATAAATAAATAAAAATAAAAGTCATATTTCTATAAAGTGGTTATAATTTTGGCTTATCTTGTGCTTTTTGTGCTTCGTTCGTATTTGTTTCGTTGTTCGTTTCTCGTGTTTTGTACATATATTGTGTATAAATACGATATATAGTGCTATATTATGAATAATAATATGAAAAAGTACACCAATTTATGCCGGAGCAACGGAAACAAATTTAAAAGATATAACAACAAAATATAAATTACCACAAAGAAAGGAAAAAAGGTTTTCTTTCAAATCTAAGTATCAAAATAAAAAATTGGAAATATAACAGGTAAATTCACATGATTTTTTATCCTTAAAAATATAAATGCTACATTCTTTTCGAGATTCTTTCGAGCTTTTACAATAAAAATTAATTACTTAAAATTTTCCCTTTTTCCCTGGTGTGTGTGTGTAAAAAATTGTTCGGTTGGGTTTTGTGCTCTCCACCATGATATTTGTTTTCATTAAATTGTCTGTGCAGTATTACAGCACAAAAGGAACATAAAATCCCGTGGAAAAGATAAAAGATGTTTTTTTTTTCGTGTATATTTTATAATTCTTTTTATGATAGATGATTTTTACTTTTTCTTCATCATTTTAATTAATCTTGGCAAAAAAGAAAAAAAAAATTCTGAGTTTTTCAATTAAGAATTTCAAACTTTTTTGTTTTGTTTCACACAGTGTTGTGTTGAAATTGAAACACACGTACACTAACTACTATTATACTAAATAGGTATATAATTATCATTGTGCCGTCATTTAGACATCCGGATTTTTCTTTTTTGGTCACATTATATTTGTTTGATTTTCATTTTACTAATTAACTTAGTCATAACAATAATGATGATAATGATAATATAGAAACGAACCGAAGCTACAGGTGTTGCCTATATTACTTACCTTTTATATTTTTACTCGAATCTAGTATGTAAGTTGAAATTTTGTAGGATTATTGGATAATTTTAATTAAAAAATTATATACATACATACTTATTGTAATTTGTAGTTCATTCATATACAATATTATTAAGATCTCTTTTTATCCAAGAATTCTAAATAAATCCTTTAATAATTAAATTATAATCACTCAAGTGGAACCCAAAGTAACTAAACTAAAAACCTTCGTTTTTGACTCTCTACACTTATACATTGTAAATTGTAGGAAAATTGTTTTGTTAATTAGTTTTGGTGAATATTTCTTTTTTTTTTTTTTTTGTGTAAAATACCAAAAAGGATATACTCATAGCATAAAGAAAATTTTATAGAAAAAAGGATAAGGCCTTCAATTAATCATGAAACCAACCATAATATTTGGAAAGAATAAAATTATGTATTTGCTTTTTGTTGTCTTCGTCGTCTTTTTACATTTCTTCTTAATTAAGGTGATGAATGGTGATTTTAATCAAATTAAACGAACTGTATATATGGATCAGTGAATTATTGTGAATTAATATTAATGCTTTTTATTTTATTTTATTTACCGAGAGATAGATAAGTGACGATTAATTTATGATGGGAAATGTTATTCGAGTAGATATTACGGTTGAAGAATTTTGGTTAGTTGTTAGTGTTTTGATTTATTAAATGGTGGTTTATTAATAGCTGACCAAGATTAGTGAGATACTTACGTCGTTTATTTATGTTTTATTCATATGTGTTGTAGTTATTTAGCAAACGGAATCTTATGAAAATTTCACATTATTTAATTTGGTTGTGATCCAGCACAGGAACCAAGCGCAAATTTTAGCGAAAAAAAACCTCGCTATAAATTTATTGTAGTTGGCTAGAAAAATGTACGTTCAATTTTAAAATATTTTTTTTTACAGCAGAAGCGTGTGCAATTTTTATTCGTTTTGCTATGTTTACAAAATACTTTGACGTTTTGAAAAAATATTTGTGGCATAAAGATTAGACGCTGATATTTTTAGTTTGCGCGATATTCATTTTTTCCAATTAAAAATATATTGATTAAATTTTAGGTATCTAATATGAGAGTTTAAAATATCTTTTGGTCAATGTGCACCAAATATTGTTAACTCTTCTGCGGATACACAGGCATATGCCGTCAAACAAACATGCTGCTACCATCGTATCATTTAAATAAAATAAATCTATAAAATGGAACTTTCCAATGAACTAACAAAAATTGCAATTGAAATTTTATCTTTACGCCTCAGTCCCAGCAAAACGTCGTTTGACTTTAATTTTGACTCATTTAAAGTTCCATTGTGTTTCCAATTCTCGAACTTTATTTGAAAATTTAGCGATTGTCTCAGCAGATCCAGCAATATTTTTGTTTATCCGCGAAAGATTAAAGGGTAAAACGCAATTCAAATTTTCTGCAACAAGGTTCCAAAAAGTTTCTGTCTTTTTGTCGGTTTTCTATTGCCTTTTAAGGAAAGCCTATTATTATGAAACTACATAAAAAAGTGAGGCATTAGTTTACCGTGAATAAACAGAAAAAGCATCTCAACTAATTGACTAAATTAATTTAGCAAACTTTAGCACAGTTATCATTTAAAAAAAAAAAATAATTAGTGGTATTCTTACATTTACTATTTATATGTATCGTCAGTCATCTTTAGTAGCTGGAATAGAAATATAAATGCAAATTCTGCTTTTGTTAAAAAGTATAAGGAACAATTTATTTGGTTTAGGCATATATAAACGACTTTTTAAAATTTTACAAGTACCCTCAATACGTACTAATAAGATTTTCTCTAATATATCGAGTTTTTTAATTCGGTTTCATGCACGAAATTATTTTACAGCAGTTTTGGTTGCACTCATTTTATATCGAATTTTTTCTCTCTAAAATTTGCGCTTGGTTCCTATGCTGAGCTTGATTTTAATTAAAACACGCTCAAAAAATATAAGCATAATTTTTTTTATTTAAATGTTGCTGTAACAATTGGAACATTTATTTAATTATCATAATTGTAATTTATTTAATGGCCACAGACAACCGTACAGCCATACTAACTATCGTCTACTCTCGTTATCTACTCTCCACCACCTACACTCTCAGTATTAAACCAAGTCATACATTGCCAGTTATTAGTACATTCTAAATCATAGTATTATCAGTATCTAACATCTCTTCTTTTGTTTCAACTTAAAACTTTACAATACAAATTATTAAATTAAATTTAATTATAACATAACCTTAATATATATTATTTTACTCTATAAATTTATCATTACTATTTTCCCTTAAAATAAATACAAATATTTCCTATAACCATTTAATTTATTAATTTACAAAAACATTGTGTAAATTTTAAGACATCATTTACTTAGCTACATGCTCATTGTTAATTTCTCTACCATCGTTATTGCAGTTTTCCAAACTCCTCCTATCCTTTTTAGATGCACTATATTCTTTCTGTAGGTCTTATTGGTTTCATCATTTACCACTAAAATATCACCCCCTTTTTACTAATTATGGTATGTGGTGTTGGATTGAATGTTGAGGTTAATTTGTTACCCCTTTGATATATTTTTGATAAAAACTTTATCTCCAGACACTAACTCCGTGTCGGTGGCCTTCCGTCTTCTATCCGCGTACTCCTTTCCTTTTTGTTTTTCCATTTTATCTGTATCTAAAACTTCTCCCTCAAACCATAAATTATTATGATTTGTAAAATAAGGAACCTTATCACGAAATGTACGCCTGAAAAATAACTCAGATGGTGTTTTTCCCGTTGTGGTATGCGGTGTAATATTGTACATCATAAGGTAATCGAACATACCTTTCTTCTAATCACGGTTTAAAGACTTACTAATTTTTAATCTTTTTAATATATCTTTATTTTGCCTTTCCACTTCTCCATTTTGTTGAGGCCAATAAGGTATTGTATTTATTAAAAAGCATTATATTATTCTCTAGACAATATTTTTTAATTTCATTACCATTAATTTGTTTCCCATTATCTGCTGTAATTGATTCAGGAAATCCTAATCGCGCAAATATTTCTCTCAACATGTTTATTGTGCTTGCAGCACAAATATTTTTGACTATTTTAATCTCCTTATACCTGCTGAAAAAATCTACTATAACAAAAATGTACTCGCCGCTGGGCAAGGATTCCATAAAATCTATTGCCACATCTACCCAAGATTCTGCTGGCAGGTCTCTTCTTTTCATCGGAAATGGTGGGTTCGGTTTTTAGTCTGACTACTTCTTCTGCATCATGATCGATTTTCGGCCACCACACCTTCGATCGAAGTCTTCCTTTCATAGCTATAATACCAGGATGTCCTTCAAGGGCTGCAGGCAGAACTCGCTCGCGCATTTTCAAAGGAATGACAATTTTATTTCCTCTTAGTAAAATATCGCCATAATAACAAAATTCTGACTGAAATAATTTTTAATTTTTAACTTCATCAGCCCAATTATTGTTGTAAAGCCCTTCTTTTACTTTTAAAATCTCCCCATCTAAATTTGACCACCTTTGTAGTCGAAGAGATACTGCTATGGGTCTTGAATATTCTACAATTTGACGTATAGTTTCTTCAGAATTAAAAGCCTCTTTTTTTCATTATTTACACAAAGCCGAGATAAAGCCGATCTCCCTAGTTTGTAAATTACCTTGTAACGGTAAGATTGTAGGCGTAATACCCATCTTTCGATCCTCGTACAAGGTTTTGATTTCTTACCAAAAATTACTTCTAACGGTTTGTGATCCGTAACCAATTCGAACTCATCCTTCCAACATAAGTGTACATGAAAATGTTTTACTGCCAAAACTAATGCCAGTGCTTCTTTTTCAGTTAGGCAATATCGCTTTTCGCATTCCGTCAAACTTTTATTTCCATACGCTATTATTCGTGGATTTTTCATATCAAATTGAATGAGCACTGACCCTAACCCAACTGGGGGTTAGGATGCCCCTTGCATCGGCTATGACCTGCGTCCGATCATGAGGATCATAAAAAGCTAAAACTTTATTGGTGGACAACAAATCTTTTAAATCATTGAAAGCCCTTGTTTGTTGTGCTCCCCAATATTTCTCAATATTTTGATGTTTACTTAATTTTAGACGTAGAATTTCTCTTATTAGTTCCGTTATTGTAGCTAAATTTGATATCCACTTTCCTACAAAATTAATCAATCCCAAAAACTTTGCACTTCTTCAATCGTATTTGGAGAACGGAATGATTTTATCGAATCAATATGGCTTTGTAAAGGTTTAATTCCCTCGCTTGATAACCTATGTCCCAGAAATTGGATCGTTTTAACTTTATAAACGCATTTTGAATTGTTCAGCAAAACCTGATTATCTTTTAAAACCGAAACGACTTTATAATATCTTTTATCGTGTTCCTGCTCAGTATCACCAAAAATGATGATATCATCAATAAAATTTATAACTCCTTCACAGGAGATTAACATTTTGTCCAAAGTTTTCTGGAAAATTTTCGGTGCACATGTAATGTCAAACATAAGACGTGTGTATCTTAACAATCCTCTTTTCGTAATAAATGTTGGAATATAACGGGAATTTGTTGATATTTCGATTTATTGAAATGCATTCTTAATATCTAACCTAGAGAAATAATTCGATTTCCTTAATTGTGGTAATATTGTACCCATGGTCGGCAGCGGGTGGTTTTCACGTAATATAGCTGTGTTAGCTTGTCTCATATCTATGCATATTCTCACTTCACCGTTATCCTTTAAGATCGGAACCATAGCAGAAACCCATTTAGTCGATTCATTAACTGGCTCCTATAATCGCTAAATCAAGTAACTCTTGAATTTTCCTATAAACTTTTTTTTCCAATGGAATGGGTATTCTGCGATACGGTTGAATTACTGGTTTAACTGATGGATCTATAGAAATATCCACCATTACACCCTTACATTTTGGGAAAGGAATTTCAATTGAACTTATGTTTAATCCAATTCGTAAAACATCTAAAGATATCGCAGTTTTCCTCCCTAAAAGATTTCTTGAACCATATTTTACAACGTAAAATGTAGCAAGCTCTTTTCTGTTCCCGACGATAATCTCTGCGTCAAATGCTCCTAAAACATTCAATGGCCTATTACTTGCATAGGACATGAAAATTTTATTTGGATTGCTAATTTGGTTTTCTACTTTCACATTATTTTGTTTTAACATTTACCAAGTTTCTGCTCCAACTATATTAGACAAACTCCCGAAATCAATCAACATTTCTATTGAAACCCCTCCTAAATTGCATGGTATAGTACAATTACCATCAATATGAAAAATATATTTCCTATCCTTATCACTCTCGACTAGTCTGACTCTTTCCGATTTTATTCTTTTGTTTGGATACCTTGAAAAACTAGTGGGTGGGCTTATTCTTTTCTTAGTCCTTGTTCTGCAACATTTCTTGAAATGCCCCTTATATCCACACTTATGGCATACTGATTCTTTAGCCGGGCAAATTATATCTGTGGATAAATGTGATTTGTCTCCACCTCGAGAACAAAATGTATTTTCCGTTTTTTTATTTGTATTTTTCCTCTGAACTTTTTAGTTTCGTTAAAAACCTGTATTTGCCTGTTAACCGATTCCAACGAATTTGCTTCCAAAATTATTTTTTCAAGAGAAACTGAATCCCCATTTGTCAAAATAATTTTCCTCAAATCTTTTGAATGACATTTTTCTGTAATTTGATCTAATAAATTTTCCTCGACATCTTTAAATCCACATTTTCCGGCTTGATGTCTCAATCTTACTAAAATTTTTTCCAATTTTTCGGATTCTTCTTGTTTGATTAATCTGAAAATATGTCATTCAAAAATCCTACTTTGTTTTGGTGCAAAATATTTATCTAATTTTTCCAAAGCAGTTTCGAAAATATTAATTTCTTTATTTCCTTGTAAATCTTGATCAATATGGTCACCCGGTATATTATAATAAATTTCTTGTAAATGCAAACCTCCTGCATGTAATAAATTAGCACGTTTTTTTGGAGTGGTCTGTAATATTGGATGCCTCTAAAAAAATTAGAAATGCCCTTTTCCATTTTTCCCATCTTAATCCTAAAGAACTTTCATCTCCGTCGCAGTTAAACGGACCCAGTGATGATATACTGTTTGCCATTTTGATTTTCAACCCCTCTGAAAATTTTTAATATTTAATTAATTATTCCAAGTAATTCCTGTGTAACATTTATGTCTAATCGATTTTTATTATCAAACTTTGGACTGATGATATGTTCTGAACATATCAATTTTTTGGACCCATTATACCAATTCAAATATATAATTATAATTCTATTAATCACCCCGTCATGTTTACATTTGCATAACTTCATTATCACACACTCACCCAATCACCAATATTTCTGTATCATCACATAAATATTCTATATTAAATTATTCCCAATTAGTTTATTTCTTATTTAATTACTAAACGTAAAATAAAGGATTGATTTTCTCTGATCCCGTTAAAATTGTCGTAAAACAAAATTTGAAACCACAAAAACAAAACATTTATGTACCATATACTGAAATTTTTGCACAAACAGGTACAATTATAACCACCGCTCACCTTAACAGCTTCTTTTCTTTCCGGCGGTGTTTCAATTATTTCCTCTGATTTACCAGAGTTTTTTTTTTACTAATATGTATAGTAATCCCGCAACTATCAATGTTGCATTTGTTTTCTAAACACGCACAATTTATTAAATTATATATTTATATTTTTTTTTATTTATCCTCGTCACCAATGTAACAATTGAAAGATTTATTTAATTATCATAATTGTAATTTATTTAATGGCCACAGACAACCGTACAGCTATACTAACTATAGTCTACTCTAGTTATCTACTCTCCACCACCTACACTCTCGGTATTAAACCAATTCATACATTGCCAGTTATTAGTACATTCTAAATCATAGTATTATCAGTATATTACAATTGCCAAGAAACTCACAAGAAGTAATCAAATCTTATGCTAAAATTATTACATATTTTAAGCCTTAACCAATGTTAATACTTATTATTGGTGCTCACAATTTAATTAATTTAGATTATACTTAATATGTATAACATAATCATTTAGTAAATTTACAGGTTCACATGCTCATCCGAGTGGCTCTGTTCTTCTCAGTCGCCTAAATCACGACTGTTTTAGTGTCTCCCTGGCCAATTCGTTGCGATGTGCTTCTAATTTTGAGCAATATTTTGAACTGAATTCTTTAATAGTTTCTTTACCGGTTTTAATCCCAAGGTCGTTACGTATATTACTATTTCGAATGTATCACGGAAGGGCTGGTGCTCGTTGCAGGAGTTCTCTATGTTTGAAGCGCTGCTGGATCCCCATAACTGAATATCATATGTCTATATGGGTTTGATTATCGCATTGTACAGTAAAATTTTATTGGCTAATGGCAACTGAGACTTTCTTCCCATCAGCCAATACATTTTGGAAAATGTAATTTTTATTTGATTGCACTTTGTTTCAATATAGTTTTTCCTCGTTAACATCTATCCATGTGCAAACCTAAGCTTCGTTTGTTGAGGTATATTTTTATTGTTTAATTTCACTGGTGGACAGGTGCATTTGTTCAGCGTGAATATTACGTGAGTTGATTTGTTTTCGTTCACTTTTATATTTTATTCGCCATGCCTTCAGCCAGTCAGCGACTTTGTATAAATGGTTGTGTAATTCCTTTAAGGCAATTTCGGGGTTAGTGTGAGACACCAGAATAGCCATGTCATCAGCAAATGTTGATATTGTTACTTTGTTGGTTACAAGTAAATCAGCTGTGTAAGGGGACCGAGCAATCACGGCTTATAATCAGCCCACGTAACCACACAACAGGACTTTTACTAATTTATTTTATTATCTTTATTACAATTCTTATTATTTCTATTTATTGTTGTTTAATTTTAACACAATTAATTTATTTAACTTATTTATAATAATTTAACCTTTACTGGTCCAAATACGATTTGCTTATTGTTCTAGTATTTTATTGCAGCTAAGGTAAGAGCACCATCTACCGTCACCGTAGTAGCTTAGTTTGAGAAAATCTAGTGTATTTTTATTATTGTATTTAAGTAGCACCAACAATTTTTGTTATTTGTTTTTTTTAAATTTATTATAGTTTAGTCACGATATCCTAAAGGAAAACATTCAATTCGTGGGGGAATTAAGTAATTATAATAACTTTTTAGATTAATCAATTGTTCCCTATCGCCGCCGCTCTTATATTGCGTTGTACCTATTACTGGCAAAAATACCCCAAAAACGTATCAACTACCGCCACATGTAATTAACACATAATTAAACACATTCAAGCATAGTTTATCAAGTGTAGCAGTTTTATTAACTTAATTAAATAGTAATTCATACATAACAACATAAACAAAAAAAATATTGCGTTTTTAAAATAAAAAACTTAAAAAAGCACAGCCTTTGGCATTATAGTTATTGCTTATAAGCTTAAAGCATATCACTTTTGTATTTAAAACTTCATATATCATATGCATAAGCATTTATAAAAATTAAATTAGGAATATTGACTCGTATATGTAAGGTTAATTATCAATTTAGTGTAATTGGCTTCCAGATTTTATTAAATCTATCTCTGGAACTGCATAAAGCCCTCGATTGGCGGAGAAATGTTGACAACGTCAATTATTGGATAATTTAATACATCTTCATTTTCAGGCCATTTCCAGTTCGATCCTGCCATAGCCATGGTTTTGACCTTTACCTCATCAAGAACTTCTACTTTTCCGACGACAAGCCCAGGAAACAATTCACCTTCATAATGAACTGCCACATAGTCTCCAACATTAAATGTGTCTTTCTTTTTTTTTTTCTTTCTGATGTAACACTGATCATTGCTTTTTGTGCTTCTTTTTCGTTGAATTTCAGTTCTCTTTTCAATCGTCTTGCAGCCATTTCCCTTTCTTTTAGCTCTTTTTCACATTTTTGAGCTTGCAGATGTGAAATAAATTCTTTTGACGTTGCCACAACCGGGGTAATCTTTTTCTTCATTTTGACGGTTTTATTTTGTGATGGCTCTGGCCAATACAAAGCATTTTTGAATGGTGTTGGATAGTTCGTATCATTCGAATTTGAACATTCCTGCAATGGACTCACAGGTGCTGCTATAATATTGTTCATGGATGCCTGTTTTTCTTTATGTTCGTCCACAATTAAAACGGGACCATCTTCCTGCACGTTTAGATTAACAACGTCACTTTCTTTAAACCAAAAATTTTTATCATTATAATTTTCATCTTCATTAGGCAAATTAAATGTGGGATTTTCATTCCTTATCGTTTTGTACCACAGTTCAAATAGGCTTTTGTGCTGAAGATCACCGTCCCAAATACCTGGTGAGTTGCGGAATTCTGAAAGCAAATTGGATGGTATTTTACTTTCTAAAATATTTAAGAATGTTCGGTCTGAAGATTCAATTTTGTTTGCAGGTTCGTTTGTGTTGTTGCCTATGGGCTTAAGGCTTTCACTAGTAATTTCACGCGCAACCTGCTTTAATAATTTGCCATAATCAATACCATCAACATTGAATGGAAACATCCCCGTTGTTCTGAAGGCACATCTTATGGTTTCTGGTTTTGCACTATTTTCTAAGCAAGTTGACAACAGAGGAGCAAAATTTTCTTTCATCAGTTTTCCACCATTATTTTTACACCTGAATTTATGCATAGCAGCCTTCCATTCAGCTTTGATTGGATGAAACAGTCCGACGTCACAGGGTTGCAAAATATGCGTTGCGTTTGGAAATAAAGCAATCAAAATAATTTTTTCGCACAAAACCCAGAGAGCGGTAGCGTAATATGCGATGAGTGGCCGTCAACATATAATAATACAGGTAACTGAATTATCTTTTCTGTAAGCCATGGATGGAAAACATTTGTTAGGTATTCATAAAATGTTTGAGCGGTCATCCAGCCGTTATCGGATACACCAATACCCCAATCCTTTGGCGTTTTTTTTACAATTCCATTGGGAATTCTTTTATATGCAAATAAAACCATTGGTGGTCCGAGGTCACCACATGCTCTTACTGTAATTAATACTGTAATGCACTCTTTTTCATTATTCGCAATTCAGTCAAGTTTTGCGACACACGCAGGGCTAATTCTGGGTGTCTCTTTAAGAAACCGTCCAACCATTTTCTTCCAGGTCTCCCACCAGTAAAAGGGTTTGGCCGACTTAATGATTTTGTTAGATCTGCAACGGAATCCTGCAGCTAGGTTTTTGTAATAGGAAACCCCAACTTTGCTAAGTTTTGGATCCACTTGACTAGTAGTGTCTCTTCATCAGCACTTAATATAGTAGGAGGTCCTAGCTTTGCTCCTGGCTCGTATTTACAACTAAGCTTATCATGTAGTGTAGTTCGTGGTACATTATATTTCTCGCTTGCAGCCTTAACACTTTGTCCCTTTTTTACTTACTCGATAGCCTGTGTCATGGCATCAATGATGTACTGAAATTTTTTACCCTGCCCCGCCATATTCTATTGTAACTGAAAAAAGAATGACTCAACTACCGATTATTGCACCTATTATCGTCTTCTGAATAAATAATACTGTTTTGAAATTAAATGGCATTTATTGGTAAATCAAAAACCAAAAGTACACTTTTTTGGTTATTTTTCTAAATTAATTATAAAAAAAAAAATTAAAATATGTACTCGTAGTTTCTTAATTAAAATATTTTAATTTTAATATACCTTTACTTGGTACCTGTCACCGCCATAGCAAAACTCCTATTTCCGCCACTATATTTTTGTCAGTGTTTTTACGGGAACAGGAGTTCAAATATTAAGTGGCGGTAATTGGACCAAAGAAAATACAGCTAATGCTTTTACAGTTATCATATAAATAACTTCTTAAAAAAGTATAATTTTAACTCAAAATCACACCGCCAGGGGTGGCGGTAGTTGGTTCAAATGGTAGACTTCGTGGTATCAATTACCGCCACACAATATTTGCTATTTTTATTATTTAGTTTTAAATATTTGTATATAAATACTTACGGGAAATGATTCACGAAACACTATTTCATCACTTTTAACACATTCACCATCAATTATTTACTCTAAAACTATTTAAACTTAAGAAATTAATTTTCCACGTGTTAATAATTATTGTAAGACCTGTCAAAAATATTCGTTCGGTCGCAACTAACGCAAGTCACCTTTTAAATTAGCGTATTTGGTCGTTTCAGCGCAAATATGATTTATAAAATTTAGTTGAAAATAATCTTGAATAATTCCAACGGCGACATATCCTGCGCAATGATTTCATCTACAACAGAGGGACGAAAATCATTTTCCAGTTTTGAAGAAACTGCTTGTTCAAGGTCTCGTTCGGTCCAATTTCTTGTCTTTTTTCGTTTTTTATTGTTAATGTTATTGCCTAAAATCGTTGGGAAATCTTCCATAAGTTCAATTTCTTGATGTTAGGCGGCACTAGTTCTGGTAATTCATAATAGGAACCTTGTATATTTAGCCGAACCTCACCCGTTTCTGCTAATAGTTTTTTTTACCTAATATTTGAAGATTTTCGTTAGCTTCATCATCACTATTTGCATCATCTCTGTCGCTATCTGCACCATCGATCGGTGGAACATGAATGAATCAAATTCTTGCACGTTATTTATGTGTACCACTAGGTTCATCCGTCAGCTCTTCGAAATATTTTAAAAGTTGTTCTATATCACGCTCACAGTTAAATTGAAAAAAAAAACATTTATTTTAAATCATACAATGAGCAGTTATTGAAAAAAAAGCACGAAAACAAAATTATGCACTTTTGCCCAATGAGTGTTTAATCAGACACGCGTCATTTACATACAATATAATTTTATTTAAACAATACATGAACTAAATTTTAACCATTTATCGTACCCTGATTATTATTATTCAAGTTTATCCAATATTCACTTCAAAACAACCTATAAATAATTAATAATAAATTAAAATTGACACTTACCCGCCTCGCGCCATTTTTGGTTATGTTATTTATCCAAAATTAAACATTGAACTAAAGTTTTTTGACTAACTAATGATTGTACAATGCAGTTTAATGTTTGCATTATACCCTATCAACATACACATAACAAAAAATAAAGAACCACCTAGAAAAAACTTAAAAGAATACATTACGTTTTACGTATGTTTAATCATACATTGGGTTTTCCACAGTTAATGAAGTAGAGATATTAGGTAAAAATCCGTGAATAATTTCGAAAGGCATAAAAGAAGTAGCCGAATGCGGAGCGCGTCCCAATTATATTGATCACCACCTAGGAAATTTCGCAAATATTCTGTCAACGTTCTGTGTGAGCGTTCTAAAAGTAGATGCTCCAAATCGACAAACTAGATGTTTTACAAATGCTTTGGTTATTGTTATTGCTTCCTGATTTTGTAGTGGGATAGGAAGTGGACCTATTGTAACGTAATCCCACAAGGTATGGAATGAAGCCCCGTTAGCACATTATTCATCATACGTTGGAACGTTGATGGCGCATTTTTTAGACCAAAGGGCATTCGCAGAAACTCATAATGGCCCAAATTAGTGCTAAATGCTGTTTTAGCGCAATCTTCTTCGTCCCAATTTTACTTGATGATATCTATCTGCTAGGTCAAGGGTTGTAAAGTAAATTGATTTGCCGTTAGTGTTTCGATTATTTCGGATCCTATTCCGGTAATATTAATTTTGCGATTTGGGAAACAAGAAACATTCGGTAAAATATACTCTTTTTTAATTACAGACAGATCAGCTCCTGTATTCACAATAAAATAATGAAAGTCATCTTTCAGAATATTTAAATTTAATTATATGTACTTTTTGTGAGATGATAATTTGAATCGAGTATTTTGGAGTTTTCCAATGTACTATTGACTAATATTTGTTTGGAATTCGTGGTTTCAAATGTTTTTGAGGTGGACATCTTATCAAATTTTTGGTCATTATATTGTTTCTTGCCACATTGTTCTAAACTATGTCCAGGATAATGACAGTAGCGACAAGGTATAACTGTAGTATGGAGGTTTCTGGCTTGCGACTGAAACGGAAAATTGCGAATTGGATTTACAAAATTATTGTTTGGACGACCTTTGTTATTCCAAGATGCCTGTTGGTCAAACCTATGAATACAATTTCGGGCACTATGACCTTTCTTATTACAAATTTGGCATTGAATAGAAAATTTCGATAGTGTTGGTTTTTGTAAAGGTCGATTCTTCCTCTGTTGCTTTTAGAATCGCCGATCTGAGGATGTAAATCTGCATGCTTTCATGATGATCTTAATAAAATCATTAAGTCCGTCTTCAAATGACCGTAAAGCTGTTTTCTCGTTAGGTTTGATAAAATGTTCAGCTGCTTGCATACCTTTACTGGCAACACACGTGTCATTCAACTTGGATAATAATTTTTCTATTTTATTCCCAAATATTTTCACACCATCAGATTTTTTGCAATTGTTCAACATTTTAACTCTGATTTTAATTCAGACCACGTCGAATATATTTTATATTTAACAATATTATATGCTGGTTCATTTAGTTTAGCTTTGAGGACGTTTAAAAACTGTAATCTATCTTCGTCATTCTCATGAGGTTTGTAAATGATTTCGCAACATGACATAAATTTATGAAGTTCAGAAGAATCTCCTGAAAAACTATAGGGATTATCTTCAGTGCTAAGTGAATATCGGAAGATTCAACGGGAGATTTTTCGTTACAAGAATTTTCATCTCTAACATGGATTTGACTTTTTCTTTTTCCTTTTCCCTTCTAATATTGGTTTCAATTTCGTTAGTAACATTTTTTCAAATAGACGATGTGATTTTCGTTTAATTTTTTCCTGGCTTATGTATCATTGTGATCAAAGTTATCTTCCATTTTTGAGGAATATAACTGGTTCGCATGAGTGCGTTGAAAACAAATGTTATCAGTGTTATGCCTTTATCTGGCAATTCGCTTATCATTTTTCCCGTAATTAGATCATGTCCTGATCCCTTTTTCGGGCTTATGCAAGTTATAATTGTATTCTTAACTTTTTTCCAATAATTATACTATACAGGTGTGTAGGATAAACCATCATCTATTTGCTGAGGTAGCACGAAATGATTATCTTCTTCGTGTGGAGCAGCAAAAGCATTGACTTTTTCTTCATCTCTTCTCGCCTAATTTTCAGTTGGTAGTCTAATCGGTGGTTTCCAATTTGTTGGCCTTTTTAAATTTTTTGTTGCCTTCCACAAAGAATAATCTGCCCTCTCGGTTTCGGAGAGATTACTTAAATAGTTGTTTACACTCTGGTTTTCTTCTTCACGCAAAGCAAATCATAGGGCCTTAATAGCTCGATTTGATTTCCATTTCAATAACGGCAATTTTGTTTGCTGCCATTGACGGCGAATTTTTCGCTTTTCCTGGATTAGTTCCTGTATATTACGTGAAAGTTTATTAACTTTTTCAGAACTAGTTATGCCGGGTAATGTCATGACATCTTTCTGATTTTCTTCTTTAGATCATATGTTGTGCTAGGCCGTTTGCATTCCATATGGTCACTTTGGTTTTTAACGACTATCTGTATCAACGTGTTCATATTCTGCATCATTAGGTCCATGGTTCTCTTCATCATTGCCGTGAAGCTTTGTATCATATTATAGTTATTGACATCTAACGGGAGTTTTTCAGGTTTCAGAACCGCCACCACCTTGACCGTTTTCCACGAATTGGGAAAATATGTAAGCTTAAAACAGCTGGAAAATAATTGGGTCAGATAGACAAACGCAGATTCCGGGAGATGTTTTATGTGAATGTTTGGAATTTCATCTGGACCTGTAGGTTTGAATGGGCGACTGGATTTTATAATATTTTTAATCTCTTGAATTGATACATTAAACTTAGAAACATCGGGTTCAATAGAATCGCTGATACACTGAATATTTTGGGGAAAAAATTGGCAAAAATTTTACATTTGCCTGAAGTGGCAATTATTTTGATATTGTTTTTGGGATTGTTTAATGGTGGAATAGCAGAATATTTTTTTTTAAATGTTTAATTGCTTGCCAGTACGGTTTAGATCCTTTGACGAGACATTCAAGTTTATTTTGCCATTTGACGTTTATAATTGCATAGATCTTTTGCCTTATAACATGATGTAATAGCTTTACAATATTTTTGAAGAACTAACATTAACCATCCGAGAGTATAAGTTGATATTTTGATGATGAAGAGATAATAGGAACAGAGATCTCTGAATTGATTTACGGATTCATCAATTTTATCTCTATTTAATTCACTGCCTTCAAAATTAATTAATTTAGAATTTGTCTCAATAAGAGACGATGGAATGTGAGAGGGTCTGGGTAATGTAAGACACAATTTGACCTGGACTTTAGAAAATCGTAGGGAATGCAACCACCCTTGTTAGATATTCTACAATTCCAATGGGAATGACAACGATTAAAATCTCCTCCAAGTAAATAAGGTGAGCTAGAATTGGTAAGCCTATCGCTTCTGAAATTTGGATGGTTTGAATACGGGACATAACAAGTATAGCGTGGGAACCAGAATACGTATATTTTCTATACTTTGCTATGCTACGAGTAATATAGAGAGCACTGAGTATTTTGATTGAGTTTCTAATGATAATCGAGGGATATTAAAAGCATCCCCCGGTTTTTAAAAGGTTTCTGTGATTAGGATAACATCTATGTCGTATTTGTCGAGAAAATGAATAAGCTCGTGATTTTTAGAAACTTTTAGAATATTATTTACAGACATATTTAATGGCGGTCTCTATAACTACTTGAACTTGTTCGGCCGGGCTTTGACACCTCCTGAGTCCATTCATTACACTTTCCAAAATTAACAACAATTCACTAGAACTATATTATTTATTACCACTTACATTTCCGGCAGCCTGTTGGTTAAATGGTGATGGATTATTGATGAATAAATTGGACATTGGTTGGTATGATGGAGATGAACTGATAATATTAGGCTTGTCGAAGTTTGAATTCATGGAAGCCTTTCCAGCCAAGGCAGGAAATTATGAGATGAAATGATTTATGTAGAACTTTTTGGTTGGCATGTTCCCTAAGTCGCAGAAATTCATTACGCTTTGGGCATAATACTGAATTGGTTGTGTGATTTCCACTGCAATTGGCACACTTATATTGAGATTAAGTTTCTTTGATCGGACAATCTGCACCATCCAGGTGAGTAAGTCTGCAAAATTTACACATCATGTTACAATTCGAACATTGGGTGAGTTGTTCCTGTTTTCTGTGAGGTAAATCCCAACGCAATGCTACGAATATATTTGTAATTTCTTAAGTTATTTAATGATGTAGTTTTTGGAAAAGAAACAAAGTATAGTGCGCTGTCGTCAGATCTGTTCTCTGGAGCAACCTTGGACAATTTTGTCGGAGTAAACTCCGCATCTTTAATACACTGTTGAACTTCATTAACTGGAAGGGATGGTAGACCAAATAGAATGAATGGCGATGTTTTATTCTCATCCAAAGTGAATGAGAAGAATTCGGCTTTCTTCTCCTTTAACTTATCCTTTAGTTGGGTGTAGTGGTTTGGATCGTATACCACAACTTTTAAACCAATCGACATTAGCTTCATCTCATATTTTGAAATGTTGCCCTCATTCATAAACACTCTAATTTCAGAAGATTTTAACTTTGAAATAATAGGAGAAAATTTCCAAATTTTTTGTGTATTTGCATTTTTATTATTCAAGTTATTGATGTTTTTATTACCCGCTTGTAAAATGCCTTGAAATTGATTGGTGGTAGGAATGCCATAGGGGGTATAGGAAAACGGGAGTGAAGTACCGTTGTTTTTTGTTTAGTACTTAGTAGCCATTGAAGATTTGGTTTGTTTCACCGATTGATCTATATCAAGGCCATTTGATAATCCCATTGTTGAATGTCTTATACCCTTCATAAAGGATGTCCCAAAATTAACGCAAGATTTGAATTAAATAGAAAATACAGTTTTTTTAGATGGCTATTTTTTTATTGAATCATAAAGTACATAGAATAGGGTTATTTATGGAATAACACATCGGGAAAATATGCTCCGCGGCTTTGCTGGCACATACGCACTCTTTTGTCGAAATTTTCTATGACCATTCCGCATAAATGTGGCTGAATTTCGTTGATGCAGCGTTTAATTTCCTCCTGTAACGCACCGGTGGTTGTGGGATTGTTGACATAGACCTTTGACTTCAAATAGTCCCATGAATAGAAATCTAATGGTGTTAAATCACACAATTTTGAGGCCAATTCTGATCACCGAAACGAGACAGTACACGACCAGGAAACGTCTCATGCAGCAATTGAATTGTTTCACGGGCTGCATGGCATGTGACACCGACTTGTTGAAACCACATATTGGCCACATCGATATCATCCAATTTCGGCAGAAAGAACTGTGTCACTATGTCGCAATATCGAGCACCAGTAACAGTCACTGCTTAACCAGCCTCATTTTCAATAATGAAAACAAGTTGTTGTTATCGGGTAACCCTCCATTTTTACTAACCCTAAATTCTCAGCTGCCAAATTGTTTTTTTTTAGGGTTGCCAACAATTTACTGCACAAATGCGGCAAATTCAAATCTTGTGTTAATTTTGGGACACTCTTTATATACATATTTAATTTAAATTTTATTAGTGGACAGAGATAGTGCCCAATCTAAAGCTTCTCAGTTTTCTTGAAAATATTGGAAAATGTGCCAAATCTAGAGTTTTGTCTATTTTGGAAAAACATTTTTTGCTCCGAACGACAATTTGCATTCAATGAGAGTCCAATTTACGAAAATTTAAACCTAGGAAACTCTGTTAGTAGTTTGGTCTTAGATGTTTCTAAAGCCTTTGAAACTGTAAATTAAGAGTTACTCCAAATTAATGTTTACGTGTTGGTATCCGAGATACAACTAACTCATGGTTTCGTTCTTATATCTAACTAATAGATTTCAACGGGTAAATATAAATGGTTGCCTAAGTACCCCTAAACAAATTCACTGTTGTGTACTCACACCTCAGGGTTCTGTTTTAGGGGAGCTAGTTATTTGAAGCAACACTTACATGTCATGAAATATTGGTTTAATCGTCATTCTATGGTTATTATAGATAAATTTAAAGCTATGAGTTTTCAGATATAAAAAACTACTCGTCAGAACTATTTTCTAAACTTGTATTCCAATTCATCTAACTGTTCAAATAGCCTTAACTCGACTTTTAGCGATCGGAACTGTTTGAACACTTTATTGGTTGATTCATTGTAGTGTACGGCCAAGCCAAAGCTTGTCCATAACATTTACCTAGACTTAACTTATTCAAACAACATTCAAGGTTTATCAGAAAAATACGATTAGGTTTTCGAGAGGCTTTATCCATTTAGATAACCCAATCTACCAAAATTTTCTTCTCCTCTAGTGATAATAAGGCCGGAGGTCCAGGTTTACGGGATATTGTTCTCTTTCCATTCGCGTGAAGTTTATCCTAAACTATCCTAAAAAAAAAAAAAAAAAAATAGGATCGTTTAGGAAAAACTTCACGTCTTTGCGCAAATGTGTGAAGTTTTTCCTAAAGTTTAATAGCTTTGCATGTGTTCGTGATTATAATATACTTAATTCGAATTAACCGATAATCAGCATTATATAAAGAAGAAAACGCAATTCGAATTACATAGCTTATAAAATGAATAAGGCCTAAAATGAGCCCAAACCTAAACTTTCCTAAAATGAGAACATCATCATTTGAATAATAAATAAAAATCAAGCGAAATACGAGACGATGTGGTCTTGAACCCCATATCTTATACTGGCTCTATGCTTCAATGATAAGGCCCATACTTTTATATGGGATTGTTGTTTGGTGGCCAGCCTTGAATAGTAAGGCTAACCAAAAGTTGCTGATGAAAATTTAGAGAACTTCCACCCTTTCCACTCTGCACTCAGGAGTACACCCAGTCAGGCTATAAAGGATCAAATCCATTTCTATGTGGACCTGTAGCAATACAGGACACTCATCTTTATAGTGTAACAGAGATATCCTTGGTACCACCGATTACTTGTTTCCATAACCATCTTTTGGGGAAAGGTTTCGTACTGATATCCCTTTCTAGGGACCTTAAAATGAACCTCATCATAAAGGAAATTCAGTAAAAAGCACGGAGACATGAAGAAAGGCTCCGCCAACATGTGAACTTAAAAGAACCAAACCTTTTGAGCTTGTGTGATTGTCTATTTAAACAGCATTGTGCTGATCTAAAATCCACTACAAAGATGTGGTTTACTTCAATTTACCAAACACTATGGAACGCCAATGGGAAGAAGCCATAGCTTAGTTTAAGTTACTAAATTAAGTCAGAAACAAATTGCTCATTAGTTCAGGAGAATAGAATGTAATTACATAAAATAAATAAATAAAATTTATTTTAAACAAAAAAAAAAAAAAAAAAATGTCCGTCCAGAGAGGACTATTTTTGCATAGAAACTTAAACTAGTTTAGCTAAATCGGATTTATTAAACCACAGTCTGTCTAGGGTGTAAGGGTGTTTAGTATAACAGAATCATATTATTATCAAGCATTTTCCGTAACCTAGAAAAACCGGCCAGCGAGCAGAAATGTTTAAACTGTTTTATGAAAATAAATTTTCAGTTGGTTGCTCTCAAAGAGTATTTCGATCAAAATGTCGTTCTCTAAAGACACCTAAAAGAGAACAAGTCGCTTATCAAGCGAGAAAATTGATATTGTGTGTGATGATGTCAATGAAAACTCGGGAACATCAACAAGAAAATGTGCATCGCAATTGGTATGTAATCCCACCCCTTTGCGTCGAATTTTGAACAAAATTATATTAACACAATTTAATGCCTATTACTCTCGCCAATTAAATCGAACCAAATTTTTTGTTGAAAATTATCATGAACGATGAACCGCATTATTGTTCAATTGCAGTGCAAAATAAGTAAAACAGTCTTTACTAGGTATCCGAAAATCCTCGAATTATTCACGAGAAAGCTCAATTCGACAAAAAAGTAATTCTGGTGCGAGATTTGCTCGAAACGAATCATTAGACAGTACTTTTTTGTATTTAACGAAGGGAAGGCTGTTACTGTCAATGATAATCGCTAGAGAGACAACGTAATGCTACGCGAATTTTTTGGCACAAGAAGTGGGCGAACTTGGTATTGAAGGCCTGTAATTTCAGCAGGGCCGCAACGGGCACATGCTACACATCCGGCCAAACAATGACCATTTTGCAACAAATGTTTCGTGGAACTGTCATATCAACGTTCGGCGGTTTTGTGGGTGAAATTGCCAACATTTCGACCGAAATACTACCGACACACCATAAAAAATGCTCAAAAATGAGCCGAAATTTATATCAAACTTAGGTGACCTGGCGGACATAATTTTCTTAAGAATTTAATTTGTCTGTCTGTAAATCATTTGATTTTATCGGCTTTTTTATAGACAAATATATTAATTGTTCATGGCAATCCCAATATTTTCGATTTGGTAAATCAGAAAAATAAAGACGCCAATCCCTCATAACATATCTACTGGAAAAAGTAGAAATATCACTCCCCCCTTCCTGTAATTTTAGCCCAAGGCCAAAAGTTATACCAATGTATTACTCTTCAAACACAAAAATTAAGTTTCTAAATATACTCAAAAATATACTTACTATTTTGGCCGGTTTTTCTAAGTTGCGGAAAATGCTTGGGAAATTTACGTAAGACATATACGGATACCGTAATATGATTTTGTTATACTAAACACCCTTAGTCTCTACAACTTTTCAAACGATGATGTTTTTCTGTTAGTTTACATCCGCAGCTACTCAAAAATATACTTAGTATTTTTGGCCGGTTGTTCTAAGTTGCGGAAAATGCTTGGGAAATTTACGTAAGACATATACGGAAGCCTTAATATGATTTTGTTATACTAAACACCCTTAGTCTCTACAACTTTTCAAACGATGATGTTTTTCTGTTAGTTTACATTCACAGTTACTCAAAAATATACTTGCCGGTTTTTCTAAGTTGCGGAAAATGCTTGGGAAATTTACGTAAGGCATATACGGAAGCCGTAATATGATTTTGTTATACTAAACACCCTTAGTCTCTACAACTTTTTAAACGATGATGTTTTTCTGTTAGTTTACATCAGCAGCTACTCAAAAATATACTTAGTATTTTTGGCCGGTTTTTCTAAGTTGCGGAAAATGCTTGGGAAATTTACGTAAGACATATACGGAAGCCTAAATATGATTTTGTTATACTAAACACCCTTAGTCTCTACAACTTTTCAAACGATGATGTTTTTCTGTTAGTTTACATCCGCAGCTACTCAAAAATTTACTTAGTATTTTTGGCCGGTTTTCTAAGTTGCGGAAAATGCTTGGGAAATTTACGTAAGACATATACGGAAACCGTAATATAATTTTGTTATACTAAACACCCTTAGTCTCTACAACTTTTCAAACGATGATGTTTTTCTGTTAGTTTACATTCACAGTTACTCAAAAATATACTTAGTATTTTTGGCCGGTTTTTCTAAGTTGCGGAAAATGCTTGGGAAATTTACGTAAGACATATACGGAAGCCTTAATATGATTTTGTTATACTAAACACCCTTAGTCTCTACAACTTTTCAAACGATGATGTTTTTCTGTTAGTCTACATCCGCAGCTACTCAAAAATTTACTTAGTATTTTTGGCCGGTTTTTCTAAGTTGCGGAAAATGCTTGGGAAATTTACGTAAGACATATACGGAAACCGTAATATAATTTTGTTATACTAAACACCCTTAGTCTCTACAACTTTTCAAACGATGATGTTTTTCTGTTAGTTTACATTCACAGTTACTCAAAAATATACTTAGTATTTTTGGCCGGTTTTTCTAAGTTGCGGAAAATGCTTGGGAAATTTACGTAAGACATATACGGAAACCGTAATATAATTTTGTTATACTAAACATCCTTAGTCTCTACAACTTTTCAAATAATGATGTTTTTCTGTTAGTTTACATCCGCAGCTACTCAAAAATATACTTAGTATTTTTGGCCGGTTTTTCTAAGTTGCGGAAAATGCTTGGGAAATTTACGTAAGACATATACGGATACCGTAATATGATTTTGTTATACTAAACACCCTTAGTCTCTACAACTTTTTAAACGATGATGTTTTTCTGTTAGTTTACATCCGCAGCTACTCAAAAATATACTTAGTATTTTTGGCCGGTTTTTCTAAGTTGCGGAAAATGCTTGGGAAATTTACGTAAGACATATACGGAAACCGTAATATAATTTTGTTATACTAAACACCCTTAGTCTCTACAACTTTTCAAACGATGATGTTTTTCTGTTAGTTTACATTCACAGTTACTCAAAAATATACTTAGTATTTTTGGCCGGTTTTTCTAAGTTGCGGAAAATGCTTGGGAAATTTACGTAAGACATATACGGAAGCCTTAATATGATTTTGTTATACTAAACACCCTTAGTCTCTACAACTTTTCAAACGATGATGTTTTTCTGTTAGTTTACATCCGCAGCTACTCAAAAATTTACTTAGTATTTTTGGCCGGTTTTTCTAAGTTGCGGAAAATGCTTGGGAAATTTACGTAAGACATATACGGAAACCGTAATATAATTTTGTTATACTAAACACCCTTAGTCTCTACAACTTTTCAAACGATGATGTTTTTCTGTTAGTTTACATTCACAGTTACTCAAAAATATACTTAGTATTTTTGGCCGGTTTTTCTAAGTTGCGGAAAATGCTTGGGAAATTTACGTAAGACATATACGGAAGCCTTAATATGATTTTGTTATACTAAACACCCTTAGTCTCTACAACTTTTCAAACGATGATGTTTTTCTGTTAGTTTACATACACAGTTACTCAAAAATATACTTAGTATTTTTGGCCGGTTTTTCTAAGTTGCGGAAAATGCTTGGGAAATTTACGTAAGACATATACGGAAGCCTTAATATGATTTTGTTATACTAAACACCCTTAGTCTCTACAACTTTTCAAACGATGATGTTTTTCTGTTAGTTTACATCCGCAGCTACTCAAAAATTTACTTAGTATTTTTGGCCGGTTTTTCTAAGTTGCGGAAAATGCTTGGGAAATTTACGTAAGACATATACGGAAACCGTAATATAACTTTGTTATACTAAACACCCTTAGTCTCTACAACTTTTTAAACGATGATGTTTTTCTGTTAGTTTACATTCACAGTTACTCAAAAATATACTTAGTATTTTTGGCCGGTTTTTCTAAGTTGCGGAAAATGCTTGGGAAATTTACGTAAGACATATACGGAAGCCTTAATATGATTTTGTTATACTAAACACCCTTAGTCTCTACAACTTTTCAAACGATGATGTTTTTCTGTTAGTTTACATCCGCAGCTACTCAAAAATTTACTTAGTATTTTTGGCCGGTTTTTCTAAGTTGCGGAAAATGCTTGGGAAATTTACGTAAGACATATACGGAAACCGTAATATAATTTTGTTATACTAAACACCCTTAGTCTCTACAACTTTTCAAACGATGATGTTTTTCTGTTAGTTTACATTCACAGTTACTCAAAAATATACTTAGAATTTTTGGCCGGTTTTTCTAAGTTGCGGAAAATGCTTGGGAAATTTACGTAAGACATATACGGAAACCGTAATATAATTTTGTTATACTAAACACCCTTAGTCTCTACAACTTTTTAAACGATGATGTTTTTCTGTTAGTTTACATCCGCAGCTACTCAAAAATATACCTAGTATTTTTGGCCGGTTTTTCTAAGTTGCGGAAAATGCTTGGGAAATTTACGTAAGACATATACGGAAACCGTAATATAATTTTGTTATACTAAACACCCTTAGTCTCTACAACTTTTTAAACGATGATGTTTTTCTGTTAGTTTACATCCGCAGCTACTCAAAAATATACTTAGTATTTTTGGCCGGTTTTTCTAAGTTGCGGAAAATGCTTGGGAAATTTACGTAAGACATATACGGAAGCCTTAATATGATTTTGTTATACTAAACACCCTTAGTCTCTACAACTTTTCAAACGATGATGTTTTTCTGTTAGTTTACATCCGCAGCTACTCAAAAATTTACTTAGTATTTTTGGCCGGTTTTTCTAAGTTGCGGAAAATGCTTGGGAAATTTACGTAAGACATATACGGAAACCGTAATATAATTTTGTTATACTAAACACCCTTAGTCTCTACAACTTTTCAAACGATGATGTTTTTCTGTTAGTTTACATTCACAGTTACTCAAAAATATACTTAGAATTTTTGGCCGGTTTTTCTAAGTTGCGGAAAATGCTTGGGAAATTTACGTAAGACATATACGGAAACCGTAATATAATTTTGTTATACTAAACACCCTTAGTCTCTACAACTTTTTAAACGATGATGTTTTTCTGTTAGTTTACATCCGCAGCTACTCAAAAATATACTTAGTATTTTTGGCCGGTTTTTCTAAGTTGCGGAAAATGCTTGGGAAATTTACGTAAGACATATACGGAAGCCTTAATATGATTTTGTTATACTAAACACCCTTAGTCTCTACAACTTTTCAAACGATGATGTTTATCTGTTAGTTTACATTCACAGTTACTCAAAAATATACTTAGTATTGTTGGCCGGTTTTTCTAAGTTGCGGAAAATGCTTGGGAAATTTACGTAAGACATATACGGAAGCCTTAATATGATTTTGTTATACTAAACACCCTTAGTCTCTACAACTTTTCAAACGATGATGTTTTTCTGTTAGTTTACATTCACAGTTACTCAAAAATATACTTAGTATTTTTGGCCGGTTTTTCTAAGTTGCGGAAAATGCTTGGGAAATTTACGTAAGACATATACGGAAGCCTTAATATGATTTTGTTATACTAAACACCCTTAGTCTCTACAACTTTTCAAACGATGATGTTTTTCTGTTAGTTTACATCCGCAGCTACTCAAAAATTTACTTAGTATTTTTGGCCGGTTTTTCTAAGTTGCGGAAAATGCTTGGGAAATTTACGTAAGACATATACGGATACCGTAATATGATTTTGTTATACTAAACACCCTTAGTCTCTACAACTTTTTAAACGATGATGTTTTTCTGTTAGTTTACATACGCAGCTACTCAAAAATATACTTAGTATTTTTGGCCGGTTTTTCTAAGTTGCGGAAAATGCTTGGGAAATTTACGTAAGACATATACGGATACCGTAATATGATTTTGTTATACTAAACACCCTTAGTCTTTACAACTTTTTAAACGATGATGTTTTTCTGTTAGTTTACATCCGCAGCTACTCAAAAATATACTTAGTATTTTTGGCCGGTTTTTCTAAGTTGCGGAAAATGCTTGGGAAATTTACGTAAGACATATACGGATACCGTAATATGATTTTGTTATACTAAACACCCTTAGTCTCTACAACTTTTTAAACGATGATGTTTTTCTGTTAGTTTACATCCGCAGCTACTCAAAAATATACTTAGTATTTTTGGCCGGTTTTTCTAAGTTGCGGAAAATGCTTGGGAAATTTACGTAAGACATATACGGATACCGTAATATGATTTTGTTATACTAAACACCCTTAGTCTCTACAACTTTTTAAACGATGATGTTTTTCTGTTAGTTTACATCCGCAGCTACTCAAAAATATACTTAGTATTTTTGGCCGGTTTTTCTAAGTTGCGGAAAATGCTTGGGAAATTTACGTAAGACATATACGGATACCGTAATATGATTTTGTTATACTAAACACCCTTAGTCTCTACAACTTTTTAAACGATGATGTTTTTCTGTTAGTTTACATCCGCAGCTACTCAAAAATATACTTAGTATTTTTGGCCGGTTTTTCTAAGTTGCGGAAAATGCTTGGGAAATTTACGTAAGACATATACGGAAGCCTTAATATGATTTTGTTATACTAAACACCCTTAGTCTCTACAACTTTTCAAACGATGATGTTTATCTGTTAGTTTACATTCACAGTTACTCAAAAATATACTTAGTATTTTTGGCCGGTTTTTCTAAGTTGCGGAAAATGCTTGGGAAATTTACGTAAGACATATACGGAAGCCTTAATATGATTTTGTTATACTAAACACCCTTAGTCTCTACAACTTTTCAAACGATGATGTTTTTCTGTTAGTTTACATTCACAGTTACTCAAAAATATACTTAGTATTTTTGGCCGGTTTTTCTAAGTTGCGGAAAATGCTTGGGAAATTTACGTAAGACATATACGGAAGCCTTAATATGATTTTGTTATACTAAACACCCTTAGTCTCTACAACTTTTCAAACGATGATGTTTTTCTGTTAGTTTACATCCGCAGCTACTCAAAAATTTACTTAGTATTTTTGGCCGGTTTTTCTAAGTTGCGGAAAATGCTTGGGAAATTTACGTAAGACATATACGGATACCGTAATATGATTTTGTTATACTAAACACCCTTAGTCTCTACAACTTTTCAAACGATGATGTTTTTCTGTTAGTTTACATCCGCAGCTACTCAAAAATATACTTAGTATTTTTGCCCGGTTTTTCTAAGTTGCGGAAAATGCTTGGGAAATTTACGTAAGACATATACGGATACCGTAATATGATTTTGTTATACTAAACACCCTTAGTCTCTACAACTTTTTAAACGATGATGTTTTTCTGTTAGTTTACATCCGCAGCTACTCAAAAATATACTTAGTATTTTTGGCCGGTTTTTCTAAGTTGCGGAAAATGCTTGGGAAATTTACGTAAGACATATACGGATACCGTAATATGATTTTGTTATACTAAACACCCTTAGTCTCTACAACTTTTTAAACGATGATGTTTTTCTGTTAGTTTACATCCGCAGCTACTCAAAAATATACTTAGTATTTTTGGCCGGTTTTTCTAAGTTGCGGAAAATGCTTGGGAAATTTACGTAAGACATATACGGATACCGTAATATGATTTTGTTATACTAAACACCCTTAGTCTCTACAACTTTTTAAACGATGATGTTTTTCTGTTAGTTTACATCCGCAGCTACTCAAAAATATACTTAGTATTTTTGGCCGGTTTTTCTAAGTTGCGGAAAATGCTTGGGAAATTTACGTAAGACATATACGGATACCGTAATATGATTTTGTTATACTAAACACCCTTAGTCTCTACAACTTTTTAAACGATGATGTTTTTCTGTTAGTTTACATCCGCAGCTACTCAAAAATATACTTAGTATTTTTGGCCGGTTTTTCTAAGTTGCGGAAAATGCTTGGGAAATTTACGTAAGACATATACGGATACCGTAATATGATTTTGTTATACTAAACACCCTTAGTCTCTACAACTTTTTAAACGATGATGTTTTTCTGTTAGTTTACATCCGCAGCTACTCAAAAATATACTTAGTATTTTTGGCCGGTTTTTCTAAGTTGCGGAAAATGCTTGGGAAATTTACGTAAGACATATACGGAAGCCTTAATATGATTTTGTTATACTAAACACCCTTAGTCTCTACAACTTTTCAAACGATGATGTTTATCTGTTAGTTTACATTCACAGTTACTCAAAAATATACTTAGTATTTTTGGCCGGTTTTTCTAAGTTGCGGAAAATGCTTGGGAAATTTACGTAAGACATATACGGAAGCCTTAATATGATTTTGTTATACTAAACACCCTTAGTCTCTACAACTTTTCAAACGATGATGTTTTTCTGTTAGTTTACATCCGCAGCTACTCAAAAATTTACTTAGTATTTTTGGCCGGTTTTTCTAAGTTGCGGAAAATGCTTGGGAAATTTACGTAAGACATATACGGAAACCGTAATATAATTTTGTTATACTAAACACCCTTAGTCTCTACAACTTTTCAAACGATGATGTTTTTCTGTTAGTTTACATTCACAGTTACTCAAAAATATACTTAGTATTTTTGGCCGGTTTTTCTAAGTTGCGGAAAATGCTTGGGAAATTTACGTAAGACATATACGGATACCGTAATATGATTTTGTTATACTAAACACCCTTAGTCTCTACAACTTTTTAAACGATGATGTTTTTCTGTTAGTTTACATCCGCAGCTACTCAAAAATATACTTAGTATTTTTGGCCGGTTTTTCTAAGTTGCGGAAAATGCTTGGGAAATTTACGTAAGACATATACGGATACCGTAATATGATTTTGTTATACTAAACACCCTTAGTCTCCACAACTTTTTAAACGATGATGTTTTTCTGTTAGTTTACATCCGCAGCTACTCAAAAATATACTTAGTATTTTTGGCCGGTTTTTCTAAGTTGCGGAAAATGCTTGGGAAATTTACGTAAGACATATACGGATACCGTAATATGATTTTGTTATACTAAACACCCTTAGTCTCTACAACTTTTTAAACGATGATGTTTTTCTGTTAGTTTACATCCGCAGCTACTCAAAAATATACTTAGTATTTTTGGCCGGTTTTTCTAAGTTGCGGAAAATGCTTGGGAAATTTACGTAAGACATATACGGATACCGTAATATGATTTTGTTATACTAAACACCCTTAGTCTCTACAACTTTTTAAACGATGATGTTTTTCTGTTAGTTTACATCCGCAGCTACTCAAAAATATACTTAGTATTTTTGGCCGGTTTTTCTAAGTTGCGGAAAATGCTTGGAAAATTTACGTAAGACATATACGGATACCGTAATATGATTTTGTTATACTAAACACCCTTAGTCTCTACAACTTTTTAAACGATGATGTTTTTCTGTTAGTTTACATCCGCAGCTACTCAAAAATATACTTAGTATTTTTGGCCGGTTTTTCTAAGTTGCGGAAAATGCTTGGGAAATTTACGTAAGACATATACGGAAGCCTTAATATGATTTTGTTATACTAAACACCCTTAGTCTCTACAACTTTTCAAACGATGATGTTTTTCTATTAGTTTACATTCACAGTTACTCAAAAATTTACTTAGTATTTTTGGCCGGTTTTTCTAAGTTGCGGAAAATGCTTGGGAAATTTACGTAAGACATATACGGATACCGTAATATGATTTTGTTATACTAAACACCCTTAGTCTCTACAACTTTTTAAACGATGATGTTTTTCTGTTAGTTTACATCCGCAGCTACTCAAAAATATACTTAGTATTTTTGGCCGGTTTTTCTAAGTTGCGGAAAATGCTTGGGAAATTTACGTAAGACATATACGGATACCGTAATATGATTTTGTTATACTAAACACCCTTAGTCTATACAACTTTTTAAACGATGATGTTTTTCTGTTAGTTTACATCCGCAGCTACTCAAAAATATACTTAGTATTTTTGGTCGGTTTTTCTAAGTTGCGGAAAATGCTTGGGAAATTTACGTAAGACATATACGGATACCGTAATATGATTTTGTTATACTAAACACCCTTAGTCTCTACAACTTTTTAAACGATGATGTTTTTCTGTTAGTTTACATCCGCAGCTACTCAAAAATATACTTAGTATTTTTGGCCGGTTTTTCTAAGTTGCGGAAAATGCTTGGGAAATTTACGTAAGACATATACGGAAGCCTTAATATGATTTTGTTATACTAAACACCCTTAGTCTCTACAACTTTTCAAACGATGATGTTTTTCTATTAGTTTACATTCACAGTTACTCAAAAATTTACTTAGTATTTTTGGCCGGTTTTTCTAAGTTGCGGAAAATGCTTGGGAAATTTACGTAAGACATATACGGAAACCGTAATATGATTTTGTTATACTAAACACCCTTAGTCTCTACAACTTTTTAAACGATGATGTTTTTCTGTTAGTTTACATTCACAGTTAGGTACTCAAAAATACACTTAGGATTTTGTTCCGGTATTTTTAAGTATCGGAAAACGTTCGGAAATACGACGTACGGTATTGAACATTAGTATTTTTATCAACATAAATTATCATACAAAAACTAATAATGGAATATTGAAAAATATTACACATAATATTTAGACGTATCAATACAAAAGGTTGAATATCCTTTACTTAATGAGTAATGTATAATTTATTCGTTAATGCGTAGTTTTACTCATACATTCTCACAATTTGTTGTTTTTGTGATTTTAGGAAAGTTTAGGAAGAAATTCACATTCATCTCTTTCCATTATATTTACATAATTAAAAGGGATTTTTCAATTTCTTTTATTTTGTTTAATTGGGAATTCCATTCTCTAAAAAACAAAATTATTCAACGCGTCTAAAAATAACGCCATAAATTAATTAGATCACAAATACCTAAAAACCTGTAAAATCTATAATCCTAAGTAAGTTTATTAGTTTATTTTGGTAGTTTTTGGTAATCCAGTAATTTCAAACATTTTGGTTTCGACTTATTTTAAATTCATTTCTAAGCTCTGATACCATTAATTATTTAAATTAAACGACAAATAAATACGTGTTCACTGGGCCTAATTCTATTTATTTCGTCAACCAACTGTCTTTACATTGACGTTGAACGACAATTTGGCTTTAGGGACATGAATTGATTTTGTAAGGAATTTTTATTTGTTTCGTCATGTGTAAAAATAACCCTCTTTTGAGACAAATAATTCGTTGATATATAGTATAAAGTAAACAAGTTATACATCTTCTTGTAAACTCAATCTTTGGTCACAAATATATGTACATTGACATCAAAAGTTTGTCTCTTCATTTTCGTTTTGGTTTTAATTTTTTTTTGGAATAAATTTTTAAACCAAATACTTAGAAAAATTCCCAATCACAGGCATCTCATAAATCGTATATGAGACAATCAAATCTGATACGTACATACATACATACATACATATATACATATGATATATTTTTGATTTAAGTAAATTTAGTTTTCCAATTTTATTATTGTTTGTTTTTTTTTTTGTCCAAATTTTCAAATTCAATTTATCTTATCTTTATTTATTTATGCTTGACCAAACATCGTATCTCCTTAGAGGCAATCAATATTTCATCTCCAGCATCAATATAATAAAACGAAGAGAAAAATCTCTATAAATTTTCATTCAATTTTCTATTAGATGTGTTATTGAGCTATCTTTGTGTTTTATTTTGGTGAATTGGTTGGTGCCCTAATTCTGTATTTTATTTTATTGATTTTTTATTTTTATTTTTTTGGTTTAAGCGGATCTTTAAATTGAGATAACTTTTGTAGAGGTTTACTTAACCGGTTTTGAAGAATTAAGTATTGTAAGGTTTAAAAATTGAAATTTTTTGCTCCAAAGGTTTTCATGATTATTAATATTATTCGAATTTTTGTGAAACCATTAATTATGTATTTCCATTTCAGTGCCTAAATTTATTAAAAACAAAATTATTTAAATTTCCAAGATTCTTCTAACAAAAGCTGTAACAAAAAAAAAATTACTTTTCTAGTCTATTTCGATTTCTAGGAATCACTAAATAAAATATTTGTCTTCGGTTTACATGTTAGTAACCAAAGTATTTTGGTTTTTATTAGAATGCATGAAACGTTTACCGAAACAATATTCAACCTTCCTGTATTATAAGTATGTTGGATTGTACACTTATTATATGAAATATTTATAATATGTGCGTATGTGTTCATACTATGTACACATTTTGTGCTTTATTACCTGGAACAATTTATTTGGTTTTCTGTGTATTTTCAGTAATGGTATACTATTTCCATATATAGTATTGTATTAATTGATGTGCGCTGGGTTTGAAAATTTGTGGTTAGGTTGCTATTATCATTTTGTTGGTTGATGTGCACTAAAACTTTTAAGAGACTTATATTTGAACCATCATTATCAGTTGTGAATCACTCATCGCTTATTGGATTTTTTTAATTCTGAGTTAAATACAGTCGTGAGCAGGATTGAAACTATTCACGATATATATAAAACAATTTCAGCTGAGATCATTATTTACCAAGTGTATGCTTAAAGCAAGCCTTTTCATAATGAAACCTATTATTATTTGTACGATTCCACAACCAAAGCAATCTTGACTGATTTCCACCTTCGAAAATGCAGATGTTTAGTTGATTTTTACCTAGCATCTTGTATTTATTAAGTTAAAACTTCCAAATAACTACCAGTTTGTTAATAGAATAATAATATCATAAACTATTTGAAGTAAGTGCTAGCTGTTAAAAAAAAAATCCTGGTGAGCAGCGAAAAGTGTTAAGGAAATATTTTCATCAAATTCTTTAAGGTTTCATATTGACTCACAGGTTAGCCTTAAGACTTAAATGAAGCAGGTTCACCTTACACTAAGCCTGTGTAAAAGTATGTCTGAAGTTAAAACGTGCGAGGTTAAATCTAGCCTTAGAATCTTACACCATTTCTAAAAGTCTGAACCTTCGTTTTTGTATTGATTTTAATTCAAGGCATTCGACATTATTATTAACTTAAAATTATTGTTGTTACACAGTTACTATATTATTAACAGTTGTTAGTTGTTAACAGTTACTATATTTTCCGGTTTAACGTAATGACAAGTCGCCTTCAAAATAATCCAGTCATGGGTGGTCCGTGGTTCCCGAACCAAACAACTGAATACAGATTATAAGAAATATTGAATGATTAAATGATCTGAAATGTCATATTTGCTTTAACAAAGACGAACAAGTTTCTTAATCCACAGCACCTGATCCACATAGTAGTTTCGTTTGGTTTAGCTCTAGATCATTTCTCCAAAAAATTGGCCAACAATTGTTTTCATCCAAACTTCGTTTATGGAGATGAAGAGAGCAAAAATGCTGAAATTCTTTTAAACATCTAAATTTTGGATTTTACATAAATCTTTTAACAAATTGTTCCTGGACGTTGGACTAGAAAGTGATCGGTGTGCGCACCTGAGTTCTACGTTTCTTTCGAATGTAGCGATTTACGGTGTTCAATTTGTGCTTCCGAAAGCAAGTATATGGCCCGATTAATGCTTTTTTAATTGTTTTCCTTTCTTTTCATATCATTGTTCTATTCTAAATTTTAAAACCAAAAAGCCTAACGTCAATTCCATTCTCAATAACACTTTTTAGATTCAGTTTCAATATTAAATTTAATGATTTCTTTTAAGACATGGATGAATCCGGCGAGGTTTTTTTTACTGGAAACCACTTATTGGTATTTTAAATAGAGTTACGCCTTTGCTGGTGTAATTCTCTCAATTCAATCGACTCCTTTTTGTGATTTTTCAATATCATGAGCCAAAACGTAACAACGGGATCGAATAGATTAGAGCAGCGGTTGGAAAATACGTGGCACAAATATTTCAAATTTGTATTAAGAGATTGTAAGATTCTTATACATCAAAAGGTGCGTGAAACAACATAAGAAAACATATTTCGATTGTATTAGGCGTCACCCAAGATGTTGGCAGCGGAGTTTTACTAATGGAAAAATTACATTTATACTATCACATTACCATGCAATATTTAATATATCATAAGCATCCACAATGAGCTAAAACCATTGAGGCCATATTGTAAGCATAAATGGGTTTCGTAATAATTCAAATCGGAGTAAACGTCATTGTACATCAGAATTGTTTTTCTCAATTCTCCGTCCCCGTGTTTGATGGTTATAGATCTTGGTTTCCAGCAAACAGCCCTCGAGATAACTTGCAGGCAGGCTCTTGTTTTCGACTTAAATAACGAATACTCATAAATTTATATTTATTCATTAACATTTTTAGTTGGATAAATTAAATTGATATCTTAGCACGTAGATATTCCATAAAACTGACACTGACATCATTCTGTGATTGTTTTTTATACTGGGGCATCATTAGCCAGGACATTTTGGTGCTGATATAGGTACTTTTTCGTGACAATACCACCTAAAATAAAATCTCGAGTCAGTCATTGCAGTCAATATTAGTATCTCGTGTCGTTGTTGCTAATCTGGCGAAAAGTAATTATGCATATGTATGCTGCGCAGTCGGAAGTTCGGTGTTTCAGCTGTATTAAGTCCCCACGATATGTTTTATAAGTTTTTAGTTTTTTGTATTGTAATTATGACTGTTAAGGATCAACTCCGCCTGCTTCCACAAGTATGCCTTAGTTTGGCGATATTTATACTTAATTCTATTTTTTTTGTGGAGGTGGTAATAGTAGGTCCGTCGCTCAGAAACTAGTAATTTGTTATTTAACAACTCTGTGGAAAAAAAATTTGAATTTGGGTTTTTCTACCAAAGTAAAGGAAAACATACATCAATCATCGAAAAGTACTTGCCAATTAAAGAAAAATAGACTGTGTCCAACAGTGTTCTAAAGTTTCATGAAGTTTCGAGAAATTCCTCAATTTAAATTTCCGCCTTAGAGGAGTTTTACTTCTGTGAAGTTTTGTAGTAAAAAAACAAATTTTTAACTTCTGTTCACGGGTTTCCGTTTACGGCGATAATATTTTCATACAACATCATTTGAAGGGGATTTTCTTTTCGTCCTAATGCCCTAATGCTATGTTCAGACTGGGGATTAGTAGCCTCCATTACGACGGAATAGATGGATTTTGTCTGTACAGCGCTTAAAATATTTTGAATTCGAGACGTTCACAAATTCAATTATTGTTTACATACATAGTTTGTCATTTGGTTAACATTAGCACACCTATTAAATATTTAGCAATAAAATATTCGAAATAAGTTGATTTTAAATTATTCTATGAACAATTTCGTGCATATGCGCTAATACACACTTATAGGATTTTGAATAGTTTTCGATAAAGTCACAAGGTGCAGCACCATTTCTAATCGCGATTAAGATTAAAATAAAAAAATAAAAATTAAGTTTTTTTTTGCGACTGGTTTGTTAGCGCAACAACAAAAATGTTACGATTGGAACATATACACGAATCTCTATAATAATCTTAGAATTTATTTTGGTAAATTAATTTCCCAAGTTAGTCCTTGAAATTCTGTAATTTCTCTTGCTTTTGGAAGAAAATTACATTAAAATCTACGAGCATTTGAAGCTTTTCTGGAATTCCATCCCAGAAAAAAAATGAATCAAAATTTCCAAGAGATAAAACTATTTTCCTCCCATGGCAGTTTCGTCTAAATAATTCTATAATCCAGAGAATTCGAATCAGCCTTATGTTCATTTGCTGAATTAATCTTTTGAAGGCCAGTGTTGAGATTTTTGCTTTAAGCTCATGTAAATGGTTCAAACTAGGAACTTCCTATACTTCGCAGGCAATACAAAGTTTCACAAAAACACGGATTCCGACGAAGGCGCGGACATTTTACTCTCAGTTTTCTTTTGAAGAATTATCTTGTTAATAAACACCTGCAGGCAACTTACCATCCATCAAATTTATTAACTCCTGGTTCCGCATTTTATCTTTTTCCGATAGTATTGGGCACCGACGCTTATATTTTCCACACGTTGATAATCAAACCACTTGCTTAACCTGAAAGTAGCAGAGACAGTGGAGTACGGTATTCCGCTGACTTTTCAATGATAAAACGCAGGGCTGGCTCGACAGCATTCTGTGGAATGCAAGGGTAACTCGAGCTGAGCGCATATGGTTGTTCTTATCTCATTCAAAGGAACGAGTTACTCAAATGTTACGAGAAGCTTTAATAGCTAGCCTAATTGGTTAGGTGTTGTTTGTCGGCAACTTTAAAGGCTAGTTCCTTAATGGCTTCTAACCGCTCGTTTACCGTTCCTATTGGAACGGTCAGCGTTTCAGTTCTCTATTAAATAAATTAGTTGTTAATTATTACGATTGGCACCCGAGGCTGCACCCAGCTCTGCTTTGGTGGATTTTTATTCAAGTGATAGGTAATTAATCAAGCTATTTAATGAATATAGTGACATACTTTGGACATCTCTGAGATCGGCCCGATAAAATAAATTCGTAGAAATTCATATAAAAAAAAATTGATTGAGGTCCAATTCATAGTCATTCTCACTAGCCGTTAATCAGACCCGATGGTATCGATAGTTAATTAATCAAGCTATTTAATGTAAATAGCGAAACCCTTGGGACATCTCCGGGATCGGCCCGACAAAAATTGATACTAAAAAATTGATAGCAAACAAATTTTGAATTAAGCCGGAAATCGGTTTGATATTGTTTTCGTTCGAAAATTGTTATAAAAATCATTTGATTCAAATCTAATAAATGCAGAAGATATTCGAATTAGAAATTCGTTCAATTTATTTTTTGTTGAATACACTGTTAAAAATACTTTGTACACTCGCATACATTTTTGTTTTAACTAAATAATTTTGTTAAGAACTTCACACCCACTAGAAAGAGCAGTAAATTCCCTCTTTTCCAAAATATTTTTAAAGAATTTAAATATGCATATATGTAGTAACATATAAATTTTGGTGGCGGTCATATTAAACGAAAAAATTAATTCGTTTGCCTCATAAAAATATACTTTCATTATTTATAAACAAAGATATTTTATACACGATATATAAATTATTAAAGTAGGCGTTTGATTATAAATCAATATTTACACGCAAATATCTCAATATAATTTATTGTTATAAAACCAGATGGTTCTTATCTATCTAATAAATAATTCGCATACTGAGATTAGTAAATATGTAAACCAAAATAAGTGGTTTTTTAACCCAAGACTCGAACCATAATAAGATATTTGCTGTAAAATAGTAAGGTTTTCTTAGCCAATACTCAATCCAAAATGTAATTTCCCCTTAATTCCGCTTTTTAAAAAATGGCGTTTTCAAATGGTATGCTATATTAAATGTGTTCTGCAAATTCCAACAATTGTTCCATCATAGGCCACCTTAAGATAAACCGTGTAATTTGAAATTCAGATTTCGAAATTTTCCTGCATTTTTCAATGTACGGTTCGTTACAATTAACATTGTCAATAAATTTCGAAAATAAGAATTATCTAGCATGTTTTTAAAACTAATTTTGTGATATTTCAGTGATTGAAATTTCAATGACGTATTGATCGATAAATTATTTATTTTCTTTCATTCATTTCAAGGAATCGTCCCTAAAAGTATTATTTCCGAATGAAGGATCTGGTTACAAGGAGTTATGGTTTTCACTTGATGTGAGGATATTGCCTTAAGTATAAAATGTAAATACACCCCTTAGATTTCAAATGTCAAATTTATTCTCGTTGGCACTCATTTTATTTTTAAATCATCCCTCTTAATTTGTTCAACTTCAATAATGTACATCTACTGACCCAATCAGAAAATAATACCATTTTAGTTATTGAATCCTTTCATCCTTCATTTCCTATCCTCTAATCCTTCTGGATACTAAGTAAAAGAAGAACAACTTTTCCAAAGATAACTTTGTAAGTTTGACTAACATATCTACAAATATAAGAGATTTTTATTTACCACAGATTTTTTATCAGACATAAGTATGTAAGTGGTCATTGTTTGTGGGAGTTGCTCTGCTTAAATAAAATTAAAGGATAATAACAGAGTGCAGCATAATTGTATTCAATACTAATTATTGACATTTTAATTACGTTATTAGTACTGAATATGATATATACACAATTACGGAAACCAATTTTCATAAATCAATTATTGGTACTGAATTTTTTTCTTCAAATTTTATTGTGCATCGCTGCAACCGTTCATCTGTCAATAGTCTAAAATCATCAGGAGGAGGCGTTTTAATTGCAGTTAATAAAAGGATTACTAGCCAAATGTTACGAACTCCACCATCATTAGAATGTGTTGCGGTACACTTGGATATGATCGTCTAAACTATTGTGATCGTAACAATTTATATACCACCGTACTCTGGAGGTTTATACGTTTTTTATTGAGTTTATTTCTAATTTAATGAGTGAATTTGATAATTATAGAACAAGCTTTATTATTAATGGTGATTTTAACCTACCAAATATTCACTGGGTTCCTGATGATGAGTATGCTTTTTTATTACCAACTAACGTAACTTCAGTGGTTGATCAATATTTTGTGGACTCTGTGTCTAGTTGTGGGTTGAATCAAATTAATGGTATAACAAATGATAGAAATAGGTATCTGGATTTAGTTTTTTCAAATTTTCAAGATAATATTTTTGTAACGGAGTGTTGTATACCATTTGTGGATAATAGTGTTGATCATAAAGCTATAGAGATTTCATTTAAAAGTTAAATATATTCCGATCATACACCTGTTATCATGACACTCAGCACAATGATAATTAATAAGGATAACCTGCCTAAATTAACAAATAATAGAACTAACTGGGACCTATTCCAAGAACTAATTGAAATGCAAACAAATCTACGAGTGCCGATTAAAACACCGGTACAGTTGGAAGACGAACTAGAGGTATTTAACAGTACTATTCAACAAGCAGCATGGGAAAGTTCTCCTGCTAGTCACACCGAATCCCGTAGGAATCAAAATTATCCTATTGAGGTCAGGGAGTTAGTTAGAGAGAAACGGAAGGCAAGAAAAACCTGGCAAAGGACACGCGCCCCGGAAAACAAAAATATCCTCAATTTTCTATGCAATAAACTAAAACAACTTATAAAAGAAATTAAGAATGAAACTATCAACAAGTACTTAAATGGTCTCACCGAACATAAAGATACTGATTACTCTCTTTGGAAAGCAACAAAGGGATTAAAAAGAACTAAAATGCATGTGCCACCTATTAAAAATGGGGAAGGAACCTGGGCCAAAAGTGACAAGCAAAAAGCTATTTTATTTGCAGCTCACTTGGAAGACACCTTTCAACCGTTACCTAGGCAAACAGCAGATGAAAACATAATAACAATTAGAAAAATTGATGAATATAATATTCGATGTATAACATTACAGGTATTAAAAAATGAGATCAAGTGTAATTTGAACGCAAAAAAAGCTCCAGGATATGATTTAATTACTGGACAAGTCGTAAAAGCCATTCCCGAGAAGGGACTACGAAAATTGGTTCAAATTATCAATGCTGTCTTCAGACTAAAATATGTCCCACGGCAATGGAAGGTTGCTGAAGTAATTATGATCCCCAAACCAGGCAAACCAGCGAACGATAAAAAGTCGTACAGACCGATTTCACTACTTCCTGTAATTTCAAAATTATTTGAAAAATTACTGCTCAAGAGACTCAAGCCAATAATAGAAGAGAGAAAATTGATTCCACCACACCAATTTGGATTTAGAGTAAATCACTCTACGATAGAACAAGTTCACAGAATAACGGATATAATCGAAGACTCACTTGAGAATAAGAAGGTATGCTCCAGCATCTTCTTAGATGTAGCACAAGCTTTCGACAAAGTTTGGCACCAAGGACTTGAATTTAAATTGCATCGAGATCTACCTAAGCAATTTTATCAAATTCTTAAATCTTATATCGCAGACCGACATTTCCGTGTAAAATATAACCAAGAGTACTCTGAACTAAAGAGAATATCAGCAGGCATACCACAGGGTAGCGTACTGGGTCCTATATTGTACATCCTGTACACCAGAGATATGCCAAATACAGAAGGTGCCACCATAGCAACATTTGCAGACGATACAGCTATTCTCGCTACTGGAAAGTGTATATCAGAAGCAACGACCAAACTTCAAAAAGCAACCGACACAGTGAGTAGTTGGACCAAGAAATGGCGCATTAGCCTAAATGAAGCAAAGTCGGTTCACGTAAACTTCACAAACCAGAAAGTTAACTGGATTCCAGTGAAACTTAATTCAAGGCCGGTTCCAAATGCAAATACAGCCAAATACCTCGGCATGACTCTCGATTGCAAGCTTAGATGGAAAGAGCATGTTAAAAAGAAAAAAGAAGAATTGAACATTAAATATAGGAAAATGTATTGGCTAATAGGTAGAAACTCTGAGCTTACAATACATAACAAATTGCTATTATATCAGCAAATACTTAAACCAATATGGACCTACGGTATTCAACTTTGGTGTTGTACCAAGAAGACAAATGTACAAATGATTCAATGTTTTCAAAACAAAGTGCTGCGTGGCATTGTAAACGCACCATGGTACATTAGAAATGATAACCTCCATAGGGACTTAAATATGGAATATGTAAGTGAAGAAATACAAAATCATGCGAAGAAACACATTCAGCGGATATCTCGGCACCAAAATGCAGACATACGAAGTTTGTTGGATACCACCAATGCAGTAAGAAGACTTCAAAGGCAGAAACCTTTGGAATTGGGCAGTTGTATTTAATTCGGATAGAGAAAAATAATTACTATGTAAATTCAAACGGGAGTAACCATTGGGTTACTGCCCGTCAAATGTGAATCTTCATTTAAGAAAGATAAATTACTAAATGATTTGTAAATCAGTTGTAATATTAAATAAAGGGAAAAAAAAAAAAAAATTTAAAAGTTATTCTGTTTCTGATACTCGTATATCTGAAGAAATTTCCTTTTATGATTTTAGAAATGGCAATGTTTCCGGTTTGAGTGAATTCTTAGCAAACCTGGATTGGTCTTTGATTTTCAATGATGTAGATGTTAATATTAATGTTGATAAATTTTATGAAATTTTGTTCGCAGGTTTTAATGAATTTATTCCTAAAAAAGTATGAAGTCAGTGGCGAATTATCCACCTCATTTCACCAAAGAATTGATTAAGTTACACAATCGTAAAAATAAATGTAGAGTAAAATTTATGAGAAATCCTTCTTTGTATAATAAAACTAAAAAGTTGGAATCGCAGAAACTTTTTTTGAATAAAAATAGTGAGGCTTATAATGAGTATATGAGGATTATTGAATTTAAAATAGTAAGGATCCAAAATTATTTTGGAAATTTGTCAATTCGAAACGGAATTCGTCTGAGTTGCCGATGTCTATGTATTTTGAGCAAGACAACAGTTCTGATCCCAACGAAATTGTTGAGTATTTTAGGAAATTTTTTCAAAGTACATATAGATTCGTAAATTGTTGCAACGTTAGCTCAGGTTTAAATGAAGAATTAGTAAATCCTCCGGTTCAATTTGACGTTTTGAAGGTTTCCGAGACTGATATTATGGATCAACTGGATGCCTTTAAGAATGGCTGTGGTCCGGATGGTATATCTTCCTCAATTTTGAAATTATTTAAGTTTGAACTTTGTTATCCTTTGAAATTATTATTTGAGAAATATTTAAATTCTTCAGTTTTTCCGGTGAGATGGAAAACATCCTTAATAACTCCCATCTATAAATCAGGTGATCGTTCTAATGTAGCCAATTACAGAGGCATTTCAATTTTGTCAGCAATTCCTAAGCTCTTTGAGGCGATTTTGTCCAAATACATTTTTTTTAACATCAAGAGTAGATTATCAATTAGTCAGCATGGTTTTTTCAAAGGCAGATCAACTACAACTAATCTCGTTGAGTTTCAACGGGAAACTATTGATGCATTTGATTCTTATAGTCAACTGGATGTTGTCTATACTGACTTTACAAAAGCGTTTGACTCAGTTCAGCATCAAATCATCTTAAAAAAACTAAATAATTTTCGATTTTCTCGAAAATTCGTTGCTTGGGTGGAATCGTATTTAACTGTCCGTACCCAATATGTTAATTTGAAGTGTATCAAGTCGAATTTAATAAACGTTCTTTCGGGAGTGCCTCAGGGCTCACACCTGGGTCCTCAATTATTTTTGATATTAACGATGTGCTGGACATGTTACATTACTCAAAAGGACTTATGTATGCCGACGATCTTAAACTATTCCGTCAAATTTCTGATGCTTCTGATGCTGCTAAATTACAATCCGAGCTTGATTCATTATTTAATTGGTGTTGTCTGAATCATTTAGATTTGAATATTAAAAAATGTACGGTTATGTCTTTGTCCAAGAAAAAATCGCAAATATATTATGATTATTATATTATTAATGAAATATTGAATCGGGTTACCCAAATTAAAGTCTTGGGAGTGACATTTGACTCTAAATTGAGTTTTATAACACACATTGATAAGTCATCTTCTTTGTTGGGGTTAATACAACGTCTTTCTAAATAGTTTAAGGATCAGAAGACTCTTCAGATTTTATATTCATCATTAGTTCGATCTAACTTAGAATAAGCCATAGTTGTATGGGCCCCTTACTATTCGGCGCACATTGAACGAATAGAAAAAAATCAAAAAAAGTTCACACGGCTAATGTTTTTTAAATTTAATCTTTTTAATATTAATAGAAGGCTTATGTATTGGGAAAACTTAATTAATATGCCAAGTTACAATTTAAGATGTATTGTTATGAATCTTGAGTCCTTGGCGAACGGACGTTGTTTTGCTGTAGCTTTATTTACGGCTGATGTTTTAGAATTGATAGCCCTTTTATACTTTCGCGTTTAAATCTGTATGTCCCTGTAAGACAACTTAGAACTAGATCTTTATTGTTTTCTGATTTCCGACGTTCTAAGTATTCAGTTAACGAATCAATTAATTTTATGATTGTAAACTTTAATCATTTCGAAGATATCTTTGATTTTGGAATGAAGAAGGAGAGGTGTAAACCTAATTTGAGAAATTAGTTTATTGATATGCATTTAATTCTAAGATACTTATTTCTATTATTTTGTAAATATATTATAGCCCTTTGTTTCGTCATATATTTTTATTTTATTATATATTTGTAATTGTAAATGTTCATTGTCATTAGGGAAGAAATCCTGTAGATTATTATTGTAAATAAAAATAAAAAAAATAAAAAGATAAAATACATTTTCAAAAGTCATCATAATTTAGACCTTTGTTTTTCAGAAGTTATTAAAATTTAGTTTTCTGTAGATATGCACCTTGCAGTCACAAATAAAGATTTTAATTTTAATTTTTTATTTTGTCCCAACTGTTCCAAAGCTCATAGTACATCTAGCTTCTTTAAAGGATAATCGCCTTAAACTGAACTAAAAAAATGGGAATATTACTTAAAATGAATAATAACTTTATAAAATATCGATAAAGAGTCGTAATTTAACTAAATGGTTATGAAACTGTTTGAAAATTACTTAAATTGGACTATGGTCTGTTAATAAAGGTTTTTAAGCGGTCCAAATTCAACTAAATCGCAAAAAATCTTTGAAGACGTTATTTTATTGCCTAAATTATTTTTTTCGTACTTAGGGTATGTTGCCAATTTTAGTACCAAAAATCAATTTTGTTATTAAATGTTTACCTCTTGTTGATCAAAAATGAATTTTCATCAAGTTTGTTCGATTTACATCCACTGAAGTTTTTGCTGTGCTGGAGAATACATGATGTCGAAGCTAAACGGTTACTCTAACAGTAAACCTCTCTATTTTGTTGTTACAATTAAAAAACAAATCTGAAATTTCTTTTGATTGTTCCGATAAGAGCATTATTTTAGCAAAGTGAAAATTGGCAGATAATTCTTTCGTCGATTCGGTCTGAAGCATCCTTGTGGCTAATTGGAACAATCCAAAGTTAAACAATACAATATTATGAGAAATCAGAATCAATGTATATAAATAAAAGGGATAAAATTACTTAATTACAGAAATCAGGGAGAATATTATTACATTATGGATACAAATATTTTTACTGTGTTTAAATTCCGATTGTGGGACATCTACAATAATCCATTTTAAAAATATCTTATAGAAAACCATAACTTCAAAAGAATTTGCTCCAATTTAAGAAATAAGAAGTAATATTTAAAGTTAAAGAAAAGCTTTTAAAAAATTTAATTACACACAGAGTTACTTTCTGTTTCAATCTCCTGTATACAAAGTTATTTATCGAATCTTCCCACCGTCATACTATACATTTTTTTTAAACTGTAAATAGAAAATGGTAATATAAAGATTTTGGTGTCGCCTATTTTATGGAAACGAACTTTGTATTACATCAATCATTGGGTTTTGTGTTTGAAATTTAAAACCAAATTTGGTTTATTCGCGATTAATACAATTTGGAATTCCAAGTAATCGCACACAATAATTTTGATTTTCTTTAATCTGAATACTTTTATTCAATTCATACATTTTGGTATTTCTCTTATTGGTTTTTTGTGCAAATTTGAACTTTTATATTGATTTTGAATGACAATATGCCATCTCGGCAAGTGAATTGATGTTTTGAGAAAATTGTCAAACACAAAAATAATTTATATTGCCATGTAATGAAGCTCAACTCTCTGAAGTGGATAAAATGATGATACGATTTATAGGTATAACCTTTACTTCGAATTTATCGTTCCATAAACATGTTGAAGGTTGCATTTCTAAAGCGAATTCTATGCTTGGATTTGTTAAAAGGTTTGCTAAGGATTTTCATGATCCTTACGTGATTAAAACTTTATATGTCTCTTTTGTTCGTTCATTGTTGGAATATGGTGTTGTAATATGGAATCCGTTTTATATTAACTATTCAGATCGCATAGAGAGGGTGCAGAAGCGATTTTTAATGTACGCACTACGAAGGTTGCCTAGAGATGCGAATGTACCTGCTTTCATACTCCCAGCGTATCGAGGTAGATGTAAATTAATAAATATGAAGCCGCTATTTATTCGTAGAATTGAAATTAGCGCAATGTTTGTTCGAGATTTATTGGTGTCTAAAATCGATTGTTCGCAAATTTTGAGTTTGCTTGATATATATATATATATACTCCATTACGTGTGCTGCGCGATAAAGATTTCCAAATTAAATTGCCGTTTTGTAGGCAAAACTACGGTAAATGTGAGCCGGTTTATCATTCTTCTGCTTCCTTTAATAAAGTACGGCCGGCTTTTGATTTTAATCTGTCTAGAAATGCATTTAAGGAATTGATGTCGAAACTTCTTTTGAATTACTGGTAATCTTTGTAATCTTAACATTATATAATTTTATTAAATTTGTGATGTAACCAGTTATATATAAGTTGGTAATAAATAAATAAATAAAAAAAAAACTAGTTTATAGAAAAAGAATTTTTTTAATCAAAAATAAAATGTAAAGCAAATAAAAAATGAAGCATAACCAAACAAAGTTCAACTTCAGAATTACGATTTCTTAAAGTTTAAAATGCTACATAATTTTAAAACAATTAGCGCAATAAGGCTAGATTGTCAATAAATCTCCAAATTGATTTATTGTATTGCTTTAAAATTCACTTATCTTAGTTGAAAGCTCTCAGCTTTCGAGAGTATAATTACTATTTATTAGTCGCGATTATCACGGTTTTGCGTAACATGGTATTTTGGCGGAACGTAATAACCGTGTTAATGGGACAGGTGTATTTCGTTTTTCTATGTTTTTACCGAACAGTCCACGTGAAGATTAGTGGCTCCTTTAAATAAGAAAGATTATGTTTATCTGATTCCTTGAACGATACTTTTCCCCAGAACATCTTTTATTGTAATTAAACGCCAAACATACGAACTTAAAATGCAGTGTACGGCGAAGATTATCGGCCAAATTTGCCGCTCAGTAGCCGCTGGAGTTTTTGAATTTTAACTCTAAAAATTTCTCGAACATGCCCAATCCATTATACATACTTATTATTTAACAAAAGTTATTTCGGAAAATTTGTTCTGTCCGTTTTATGAAAATACCATCTGGTAATTGCCTGGTAAATTACCGTAGTGTAATAATTTATTTGAAACCCTTTTTATTTGAATAATAAAAATTGTTTCGTAAAGCTTGACCATCTTTCAAAAAACGCGTTATTACAATCAATTTTGTTTTAGATTCTTACATTTCTCAACGAAATAGCTTACCAAGATTCCAAAACATTCATTAACAAATATCGGGTCGGTCCGTCCGATCATACATTTTTAGTAATTTTTAGTCTTCCACCCATTTTCCAAATCCTTGCTAATTAAATAAAATATTAAAGGGGTTACCTTAGAAGTGAAAACTCCCAACGCATCCGAGGGATTTTATTTTTGTTGTTGATGATACCTTTGTGAGGCAAACTGTCATCTACCTATTTACAAAGTTGGAAGTTAATTGAAATAGGCTAAAAGCTCCCAAGTATCCAAACAAGAAATTAATCTAGTGGGCTTTCCAAACTAATTTCTTTCTTTGACGTTTTATTGACAGTTCATTGATTGAAATTTCAATGATATGTTGATCGATAAATTATTCCTGAATTCCTTTGACATAACCGCCTCTAAAAGTATTATTTTCGAGTAACAAAATCAATTGTTCCTCACATAAAGTTGTTTATCTAAACACACATCTTCAGATAATTATTTTTTAAGATGGTGGCGTTGTTGTGATGCACCTGAACAGGTGTTATGCTAATGATAGTTTAGACTCTTTTTTGTAACCAGTTTAAATAAATCATTTTGTAAGCAGGTCAAACCGATTTCTTTGACTTCTTTTTTTAATATGATCTTTTAATTAGTTATTTATTAGCAAATCCGTTAGTAATATTATTAACTAAATTCCAAAATTCTGCAAAAACAAATTCACTTTCAGCGGGTTTTAAATTCAGGAAACAAATGAATTTTTATTCGTTGTTTTGTTCGTTCGTATTCTTGTTCCAGACTTTCTCTTATTTATTGTTCCCTCTTTAGTTATAAATTAATTTTAATTATAGGTAAATAGGTATTAAAGGGGGGAAAAAGAAGCTGGTGCACATATCTGTTTGGGAGGCTCAAAATGGTTATTTATTTGGCCGCTCCGACAGATGTTTCCAAATAGGAGAGAATGGTCAAAACGAAACAAACCCACATTTTACAATTGTTAAAATTTACTATTAATTACAAAATTGTCGGTTTGGTGAAATAGGACGTAATTATCTAATCTTCCTAATGAGTAGTCATGTGTGATTTATATGTCTGTCATACTTTCTTGAGTTAGAGTGCTGCTGAATAAAAAGGTGTTCCGCTCGGTTTTTTTATGAGCGATCGAAAATAAACTATACTCAAGTTTTAAATTTTACTGTAAACGTAATTGGCTGAGGCGGAACAGATAAAAAACGATCTGAGCGGAGCAATTACCGTTGTGTTGGAGACTTTATACTACATATTTCAAATTATCAAATGTTTTTTATTTCTAAAGAACAAAAAATTAAAGAATATATCTTGATCAAAATTTGATTTATTTATAAAGGGAATATAAAATGATTAACAATATCTCTTCCACATCATTATTAGGTTTTATATACGTGTTTTGATAAACTTGAAAGTTTCTCATTTTATTAACAATTTTAATTAAAAAAAAAAAATTAAAAAAAAACAACAACGTTGTAGATCGAATTTTTTATGATCCTTTGAGGAAGGGCTCTTTAGACAAGATCCAGCCATCTTTTTGTGTTGAATTTAACGATTGGTTTTCGTGCTCCACTCGGCCTCTGAACTTAGCAATTCCGACTGGGGTTTAGATATTAAATACTATCTGTCTTTCAAACGCATTAAGGATTTTGTTGTGGTGTTCAATTAACGCTTCCTAAAAATAGCACGAGTTTCATTAGTGTTTTGGAGACCACGAGCTTACAAAATTGCGACAGATTTACTGATGTTATGAAGCTTAGAAACGCTTAATAATGATGTATTCAGCAGCTCCTCACATTTCTCTAAAATTTTTCCAAGATATTGTCTTGAACTTTGTTTTATTACGATTTTTTTTTTTTTTTGTTTTTTGTTTTATTAGGCTTGCCTCCGAAAATGACGAGCCTTGTTGCCAAAAATCAAATTTCACAAATTTTTGTCTTCTTACATTTTTACGAGTTGGATAAATATTCATACATTTCCTTATAAATCAAACCACCCTCATTCATTACTGTTGTTAATTTCTCGCATTCCGAAGGATGTTGAACTTTGATCTGTAATGACTGAATTTTGGACAGGGCAAAATCAGATGTTCCACATCCTCCACACATCCACACAAAGCAAAATTTTTATCTTCACTCAAACGACGTTTCCACAAGCATTCTTTCCAATTACTAAGGTTCAGCCTGATTCTCTTGATCGTTCTCAACATTCGTGTATCTCCTTTGAGCTCCTTATAGAAGGGATTTCTTAAAGGAGTACTACATAACTGTCTGTACTTCATTCCTTTCGTTTGTTTCAACTTTTTTCAATATATTCGCTCTCCCATTTTCTCCACAGATTCATCTGAAACATTCGAAGTACATCTCTTGCATCCTTCCTTTCATACTCCTGAACCCTGTCATTCCCTGTAGCAATTTTAGCTAACATATCGGCTATTTCATTCCCTTCGATCTGCCTATGTGATGGCATCCATTGTATGGTCACATAACGTTGATAGATACGAACACATTCAAAAATCAAATCAACATACACATTACCTTGTCTTCCACCTCCACATTTCAACAAACACAAACCACTCTGGGAATCTGAAAATATTACTATCTTCCTATTCCCCTCATTCACAGCCACTTGGATACCTTCATATATTCCAATCAATTCGGCGTTCATTATACGGATACTTTTATCCACTCTAAAACACTTGAAACATTCGTACTGGGCATGAAAATACCAACGCCTACATCATTATCAATCACACTAGCATCTGTATAAACGATATCATGTTCCACATATTGCCGACTGATTTTCCCAAACATAATTTTGGCGATAACTTCATTCATTCTCTTATTATATTCCTCCATATTCACGCATACAGTAAGACTATTAGGAACGGTTTGCGGACCAGCATTGCCCATACTTAAAAATTTATTCATATTTTCTGGTGCAATGCTAGCTTTATATGTAGGTTTGTGCACCGCCCTACTTTGAAGTCTCACTCTCATTTTTCTTCGTTAGCATTTAGGTGTATCTCGCTGGTATATAGGTTGAAGAGAGCTGGCGATATTTTACTTCCTTGCGGTAGTCCAACATTCGCCACGCCCTCCAACCTATACCCACTTCCATTCAAAACAATTTTTCTTTCACTCATAAGATCTTTTATCGACATACATACATACTTTCCGTGAAAATCCAAAATTCGAAAGAATTTGTTGTAATTTCCAAGGAACCACATAATCATAGGCCCTCTCAATGCCCAAAAATACCGCAGCTACCTTCATATTTTCTTTCCTTACTTCCCATACAAACTTTTCCACACACTCCATTGCAGAGTGGTGCTTTCGAAATCAGGATGTTGTTGCTGGCAACAAATTATTTTCATTCATAAAAGCTTCCATTCGTTCTTTCATCATACCATTTAAAATTTTAATAAATACATTCAACATACATATGCCACGATAATTTTTTACCACATTCGGATCTCTATCCCGTTTAGGAATAAGCACCACCCTGCTCTCTTTCCATTTTTCTGGTATTTTTGAACTCATCCATATTTTGTCAAGCAAATTATGTTTTGCTGATTCACTCAACAACTGAATCATTTTATAACTTACACGGTTGGTTCCTGGAGTGGTAGATTTGGAGTTATCTAACACTCCAAGGAACTCATTCCATTCATATTTCCTATCCATTCTTTCATATTTTTCCATTCTTACAACTTCACTGAATATATTCAAATCATTGCGTACATTTAGTATCATTCTCAGAAATTCATCACCTTTTTCACGGTTCTCACACACCACGTTGCTCCCATTAAAATATTTCCTATTCACCCTGTTAAATAAATTCCATACATCCTTAGTTGTGGTTCTATGTGTCATTTGCGACACATATTCCCTCCAACTTTTCCGTTTCGCCTGCGAATAGCCTTTTTCAACTTTCCATTCATTTTACCATACATGATCCGATTCACACAACTCTTATTCTTGTTATATTCGCGCAAGGCTATTCGCTTTCTTTCATACCAGAAAACTTGAAAGTTTCCCGTTTTGTTAACTATTTTAATTAAAAGAAAAAAAAAAAAAAAAAGTAACGACGAGTTCGCATCAAATAAACATTTTATTCGTATTTTTTAATGGTTTAAGTATATTCAATTCAATGAGGCCGAAAAATTTTTTGCGGCTTAAAATTTTTTCCGTTTAATAGAATTTTTTTAGATTTTGGAGTAGTTGTAACAAGTTGGTTGTTGTAGGTCGACTTTTTTATGATCGTTTGAGGAGAGGCTCTTTAGACATGATCCAGCCATCGTCTTTCTTCATCTTTTTCTGAACTGAGCAATTCTTTCAAACGCAGTAAGGAGTTTGTTGTTATGTTCAATAAACGCTTCCTAAAAATAGCACGAGTTTTATTAGTGTTTTGGAGACTACGAGCATACAAAATTTCGACAGAATTACTGATGTTATGAAGCTTAGACACGATGTATTCGAAGTTTTCTTGAACTTTGTTTTATTAAGATTCTTCTGTTGACAATTTTAAAACAAAAAATTTTAGCATTTAAGTCCAATAATTAAATTTTGGGTTTGCCGAGGAAAGTCTAAATTTTTGTTAATATTTTCAAGATACTAAACCCCTTTTTACCAAAACATGAAATGTTACCAAAACATGAATAACCACAATTATCTGATAATTCTAGAATTTTGGTTGAAGCCAAAGTTTAGATGTAAAATTAATTCGCAGCTAAAATTGTTGAGGAAACTATCATCCGTCAAATTTGGTATAGCTGCGATAGCATCGACATATCTATAAAAGAAAATTTGTGTAATGGAAAAGTTTCTAAAACCTCAGTTTCAAGATGTTGCATTATTATATTGGCTATTGACCTACTAACTGGTGAACCCAAACACTTGTTTCATATATCGTCGTGTCCAAATAAGAGTATTACATCTACAAATCGCTAATTTTTTGAAGAGGCTTGAAAGTTGTTAATGCTAATTTCGGTTTAATTTTTTTTTAAATAAAGTCCTTTCCACAATCTGTGGCAAGAATTTTATTTAAAAAATGTTAAGCCAAATTTAATATTAGACACGTCCCTCCAAAAAATGAATGATTTGCAGATGTAATACTCTTATTTGGACACGACGATATATTCCATTACAGGTAAATTAACTATAATCCCAAACAAATTTTAACGTTTCTAAAATAGTATATTATTTAACGCTTGAAGAAAACGAGTTTCGAATTATTCATAATAATGAATAATTCGTAAATTTCTTAAAATGGAACACATAGTTTTCGAGAAATAGCGACATGTTTACCACGTAAAACCCATGGTAGGCACTGGCGACAGGCATAGAATGGTCAGATCCTTAATGGGAATACTCAAAACAACCGCCACAGAAATAACAAATTAGCTGCTATACTTTACGGCGGATCACTTTATGCCACAGGTAATTAAATTACCAAAACCAAACAAACTCGAAAATGTTGGATTGCAGTTCAGCAGAAGAGCTGGAGCTTTGGTAATCAAAAATGTAGCCGGTGCAATCGATATTTTGTGTCCCGTAAATTTGCATGACCAATACATAAAAGGGAAATTAGATTATTCCATCCAATACCAAAGGGTATCCAGGGTCCGTGCATGACACTCGGGTACTTTACAACATCCCAATTTTTACAACAACAATATATCCGCCTCCTCCTTATAAATATTATATTTGGTGATAGTGGGTACCGCTGCAGATTAAGGCCAATTAGTATAATACCTCCGAGCAGTTTAGGTTCAACACAAGCATTCTAAAGCAAGGAACACTGTTGAATAAGTTTTCGGTCAATTAAAGTTGAGACGGCGAAATAATTTTAAGAGATCACTGGAGTTAAAAACCGTGAATTGCGAAAAAACTGTGGCGGCTTGCTTTACATTCCACACTACAATATTTGCATAAAAACAAAAGAGAGCATTTCTCTTGAGCTCTTTCTCTTCAATATAGAAACCAAATGGTGGATCAATTTATTTAGATGCCTACCTTAAAATTGATTAATTTTAATTAATGTGTATACGGCGCGAAATGGTTAATTATAATTTTAATGAAATAATAATTTTCAAAATGAAGACGGCATATGGAATTGCATATTGTTTTTTTTTTGGAATATTTGTTAAAAAAATGAACAGGATACATTTACCCTCTTTCTTAGACGCTTCCGACTCTTTTTCATATAATTCAGCAATTGATTTTTTCTTTTTTTGAAGCCAACGCCTGGCCGAAGATGCCCCTCTATCATTTCGACTGTATCATTTTGTAAATTTTGGTTGGTTATTTGCACCCTCGAATGCTGCTTACTACAATTAGTGGGCTATTCATGTACTCTTCTCGGCTAAATTTATGCATAATGATATAACATTTCCAGGTGTCCGCGGCATCCCTTCCGTCCTCTGTGCTTTTATCAACGATGAGTGTTAATATAATATTACATTTTTAATTAAAATTGGACTCACTTTATATTTTTAAAATGAATATTTCCATTTATGCCTTAATCGATTCAAAAGGAATTTCCTAGATTTGCTGTTGTTGTACATAATATAGCATTATTTGTACATCATATCGTTGTATTGGCTAAAATTCGATCTCGAATTTCGAGTCCTTCCGATAAAACTTCTGCTTGAATAGCTCTTTGTGAGCAATTCCAGCATTTAATATTTTTTCCACATCTTTATTGCACAGAAGTTTTATCAAAAATTACATAAGGTAGATTAAAAATGAAATAATTAAGGCACCCAATTAAGGCCCATATTTAAGTTCGATTATTCCCGAATTTAAAACATTAATTTCGGAATTACTGAATTTATATTTCTCACACTAATTAAAGTAGTTTCAACTTAATTTTATGTAATATTATTATCATTACTGTTGAAGGGCCATGTGGGTGTTCAGCCACCTCATACTCCGACATAAAAGATCTTTTTTGCTTGAGCCCTTTTTAATTATCCGTCCTGTCAATATTCAGGCTCTTAATGAACCTGATAATACTGCCGGCCAGTAGGTGGCTATAAGCCCTTCATCCATCTGCATATGCCGTTCCACCTTAGATTAAGATTTTTCGTCAAGTATTTCTCATTTAGCGCCATACTTTAGCCTGTGCCAAATGGCTAAAATGTGCCAAATGGCCTCAGTTATCAGTGGTTGCCCCGAGGAGGCAGCACGTTCACTTGCGAATTATGACCAGATTACCACTTACACAATTGTAACCATCATGCACCTGCCTAAAACATGACCGGAACAACTCACGTGATGCGCACCCTACTTAACCCCTACTAAACCACTTGGGAAATGTTGCTCGCCAGATACAAAAGAATGTCATTTTCCAACGAATTCTGACTGGAGAGAACCCAAAGCGCAGAAAGTCTTGGGTTGATCCAGGACAACCATCGACATCGACTGCAAGACCAAATCACTTCGGACGGAAGATAATGCTCTGTAAATACTAAACGCTACCAACAACAAATGATCAATTTGAATCGAGCTTTGCGTGGAAAACGGTCAGAATATGACAAAAGGCAACACAAAGTGATTTTGCTTCATGATAATGCACCATCACCGAATAAAACAATCCAATAATTTGAAAATTGAAAGTCAGGCTAAAAAGAAACATTTTCTTCAATTGTAACAAATATTATACCGAATATTCCAAGGACTGACATAAGTGGTCAATTTCGGGAGATGGTCAAAATTGGTCACTTTTGGAAATTTTGCTGTATTTATCTTTTAAGTTCACCAAGACATGACACCTAATAAATGAATAACAAAGCAATAAATGCTGGTCCCTCAAAATTGCCTTTTGCATTTACCAATTTCATTTTATCCATGTCTAAAATACACCTGTCAAACGTTTGCTGTGTTTCTTTATAGTTTTCAAAACCGCGAAAAGGTACTTAGTACGAATTATGCAGCTCAAAAGATATGTGATTTGATCAGTTCTTCAAGAATGGAAAGAAGAAACATATCGCTGGTGAGGATGTAAAAGTATATCTACAAAATTCACGCAAATCGATTTATTGATATAGTATATCGTTAAGAAAATTAGTGTTTGCTAAATATATTCAATTTTGTTAGTTCGTTTGAGTGTTTAATTTAATTTATTTAATTCACATATTAATTTACATTGTTTTCGGTACACTCTATTTTGAGCATTAGCTCATTCATAACAGAGTGTACCAATTGTCTCGATATCTTAATAATACATAAACTGCAATTTTATCCAGAAACTTCGCCAATGCCCAGCCTTACTTGAATTTTTACTAAAAACATGTTTACAGCATCAAAAAAACTTTGAGCATCCATATCGTCCTCATCTGACATTACCTTTTTTGGAAATCTGTTGTCAGATATCTATTGTTAGGATGATATCTGCGTGGCTTGAGCAGTTGTGTTACAGCCAGGATCAACAACAAAGCCAAAACTTCGCCTGGATATTCCTTAAAACCATACAGCAGCTGATTCACTATCCTGATTCTAGCTCGTCACTGGCGTCACCCCCAGATTGTAAAGATGATTTTTTTTATTTTTCCAATTATGCCACTTGCTGCGAATCTATATTCCTCATAATATCTGGACTCCATGTGGCAATTTGTACAATTTTCTCATGTAAAATAATTTAAAAATAAAAAAAAAAAAAATTAAAGAAATTAATTACAAAGGAAAAAAAACGTCCAACCGACGTGAAAGTCAAGGCCAACTTTCCGCTATGTCAGTCCATCCGCTCTGTCAAATTTTCTTCATAACCTTCAAAACGTAGTATATGACATTTGATTAAAATATAAACAACACAGTCTTTTATTCGATTTAAAATGGAGAGTTTTGTGCCAAAAAACGTCATTTCCGGAAAGTTTTGTCGTCTTTTTTTGCTGTGATGCACCAGCTTCAAGCCAAGCTTTTTCTCAATTCCATTTGCCTTTCTGTTAATTTATATGATATCCAATTCCAGAATTTTTGAATTCCATGTAGGCGTCTACCGACAACGGATTGATTAACATTCAATGCTTCTGCCAATTCTTGTTGCGCTTGTGTGTTGTCTTCATCCAATAATGCTTGAAATTTAAAAAAAAAAATTAAAACCGGTAATTTATCTACAGCAATTACAACAATTCATAATGAATCCAATTTGTGCTTAATTTCTGTTGCCCATCGAGTTAACACGATTTCCGACCTGATTTTGTTGTATAAAGCAGTTGTATGCGGGTATTTCATGTGCAAATTTTACGCTATGCTATAAATCGGATGGTAACATTAAATATTGCTGCAACGGCCTGTAAACATCAACAAACTTTTCATCGATTGCAAGTGAAGCTGCATTTATGGATAGTCAAGCATTTGTTTCAAATTTAAATCAACGTAGTGCTGAGCTTCCGACTGTACCTATTGTTCGGAGAAAGTACTTATATGTAAGCCGATTCCATCCAGATACTACCGCTGAATCTTTTATTCATTACATTGCGAATTATGACGTGCTTCTCACTGACGCCAAAAGTTTGTCTATATGGTGAAAAATACGTCAAATCACAAATTTTTGGAAGTCATGTTTTAATTTTATGATTTTTATGTCTTGATTAAAAAAAATTGTAGAACGTGATTTTTTGTTGTTGTTGTTGTTTAAAATACAGGGTGTCAAATTTTGAGAAAAATGATGAACATGATGTTGTGTTATGGCTATACAAGGAAAAATATGCAATTGGTTACAAAAAAAATTTAAAAGTATTTAATATATATACATACGAGTATATACATATATACATACATATATATAAATATATATATATATATATATATATATATATATATATATATATATATATATATATATATATATATATATATATATATATATATATATATATATATATATATATATATATATATATATATATATATATATATATATATATATATATATATATATATATATATATATATATATATATATATATATATATATATATATATATATATATATATATATATATATATATATATATATATATAATATATATATATATATATATATATATATATATATATATATATATATATATATATATATATATATATATATATATATATATATATATATATATATATATATATATATATATATATATATATATATATATATATATATATATATATATATATATATATATATATATATATATATATATATATATATATATATATATATATATATATATATATATATATATATGTAAATATATTAAATACTTTTTGATTTGTTTTGTAACCAATTGCATTTTATATCCTGTGTAATAAATAAATAAATAATTATTAAATTGAAAATCCCGGAATCACGCTTTTGTCAAAAATTGGATACCCTAGTAATAATTCACAAAAAGTACTTACTTCTTTTATATTTATTTCCCATTGTTATAGTTATATATTGAAATATAATATGGTAATATAAATTTCTTTTTGTATTCCTATTTATGAAAAATTTATGAATTGAAGCAACGTTAAGCAATTACCAACGCTATATGTTTGATATAAGTTACCTAGAATTTATAAGAATACAAATTAAGCAGGAAATTATACGAACGAAAACAACGAGAAATTTGGCGTATCAAAAGCCAACGAATGTTTAAGCAGTAACAAAAGGAAACTATTTCACGAGGCCAAAAACTTTAGGCAATTGCTGAACTTTAAATATATCTAGACTCACAATGGGAATATATATTTTAAAGGCGAGCTGAAGGTGATGAACTTTTAAGAATTACTTGCATAAATGATTCTGAAAAGTTTTCCGTTAAATATGATCAAAATCATAACTTAGATTCACTTTTAGTTTGTTAAACAATGATGATGTTAAACTAAGTAAAAACAATTCCGAATGGATCGTGCTCGTGCATCAGAATATCCAAAGTCTAACATTTAATAAATAGCCTTAATCTATTTTCCGTTTTGTCGTATTTTGTTACGAAACCGCATTTAATTTTTTTAACTGAAACTTTGAAAGTTCACTGTTGTAATAATGAATATAGATCTGGTGGTGTGCTTGCTTATGTGAGAGATTCATTTGGTATATGTACTTCTTCAAATATTTACTATTAGCTGATATACTTAGAGTAAATTTTTCTGTTGGTGAATTTTGTTGTAGAAGTTTTTAATCGTGAATTTGAAGCTTACCTGGTTCAGCTTGGTCCATCCAAATATAAATATGTTTCAATGATGTATTCTTTGGGATTGGAACCATTAATCAACCAGGCTGCCAGAGTCACAACCAGTACAAGGACGTGCATTGATCACATTTTCTGTATTACTTAGTAAAATCGGATGTAATATCAATTATAAGCTGAAACTTTTAACTTTAAATTATATGATCACTATGGCATCCGTAAAGTTTAATTTGAATGGTGAACCTCTTCCTGAAATAAACAGGCAACAAAAAATGATTAATTTGACTCTTCTAGGTCATTTGATTATTTTTGGTCATCTCTAGCTAACCATATTTCAAAGTGGAGACACCGTTGTGACAATTATATTGTAGTTAGGAATACGTCTTGTCTAATTGCAAATCCATATAATCAATACTTTGCGAATGTAGGTAAGGTTCTGAAAGAATCTATTAGTGTTACTTGGATTGTTGAAATGATCAACTATGGGACAATTGGAATTTTTTCTTTCTTCCTACACAGACACTCTTGAAATATGTTCTATTATTTCAACACTTAAAAATAGCCATTCAACAGGTGATGATGGAATAAGCGCTGTTGTTTTCAAAAAATTTGCTTTCATTTTATCTTGTTTCCATTGTCATATATTTAACAATAGTTTGCTTCAAGGCCAATTTCTCAAAGCACTTTAAAAGGCTGTTCTAATTCCACTGTTTAAGGGTGGTGAGTCAAATTTAGTTGAAAATTATCCTTCAATATCATTATTATCCGTATCCACTAATATTCTAGAGAAATGGGCTAAAGTTCGTGTGATGTCTTTCTTAGATAAAATTAAATTTTTTTATTTTTTTTTTTTTTTTTTTTTTAACTATGCAATCTTTTCTGGGGCTCAAGGCACTCCCAACTCTTTCGCAGTTAATTTTACCGTCCTACTTTACGCAGTATTAGCCAAATCGAGGACGTACGGCTATAGACCCGCTTTGTATAAACCACCTGCACATTGCATTGCTTCATGCCAACCTATAGTGCTGACATGAAAGGTGGGTCGGCCCATGGATTCTGCACTCTCAACAGGGGGTCATAGTTGTGTTCATCGTCATCACCGATCGTAATCAGATGATGAAAAATCCCTTTAGCATCCCGCCCCTATCGGGATTCGAACCCGGTACCTCCCGATCCAAACGCCGCAGCTTTAACCACTGCGCCGTTTGCTCGGTAAATTTATTTTGAAACATCAAGAACGATTAGGTAATGAGAATTCTCTAATGGAATTGTTATCTGTTATAAGAGAGTCTAAATTCATTTGATACAATGGACTACAAGTTGTTGAGTAATCGCCCTGTTGCGCTGCTAACAATTGGTTGCGCTCATAGTTAGAAGATATAGAACACAATAAAATAATGAGTGTGCAAGGTTCGCAGATGATTTGGCTCTGGTTTGCGGTGGAAGAGATTGTTTAGATATAACTTCTAAAATTGTTTATGATTTGAAAATATTCAGAGATTGGTTCGACTGTCAATTTATGATTATGAGTAATAAATCTAAAATAATGCAGTTTCAAAGATCAAATAATCTACAGCTCAAGATGAATAACAATACTTACATACAACAACATCTCAAAATAATGCATAAAAACTGATTACGTTGAATCTTTTAAATATTTAGGAGTTACGTTGGGCATTAATCTAAATTTCAAAGGTCATAACAATGTTTTACAAAATCATTTATTGCTTACCAATTGTAAGTGTTCGTTTTAGATTAAAGCCTCTTTCTACACATTTGATGTTTACGAATTTATATTATTCATTACTTGCTGGGGTGGAATTTATTACCGTAATTTAAAGCGACTCCATAGTTATATCCCAAAAGTTTATTTTACGAAATTTGTATAATGCATGAAGGTTTGAATCAAGTAAACCGATTTTTGATAAAGCTAATACTCTCACAATACGAAATTTTTATAATTTTAGGGTGCTTAAATTGTTTTTCATCCGCTTCTATGCTATTTAATTAGCTACCAATGTATACAAAACCTTATAACAATAGCTTGGTGAATTAAGTCAGATGACTGTGAAATGCTATTCAAAGTACTGAGCTAGTCCGGGTGCCATGTTTAATGTTATCACGCTATCTCGGATAGCCAATTTGACCCATATATGTATGTCAAAAAAAAAATTTTTTTGCACGTTTTATTCATTAATATTTAAACTACAATTTGAAGAAATAAGATAACCATAAATTTTCGGTACAACGTCAATTCTACGTCTTTCGGAACTATTAGAAACAAAATGCACCACTTACGCGAATTTTCTTAGAGAAAAAGGTTGGTAGATTAAGCATAATTAAGCCACAGAAGAATTTCTAGAGGTGTATTTATCAACGGGATTATATACTGACGGGTATCGAGTTGCATAACATTATAATTTCGAATTTATTGAATTTTAATCTTAATAGAGCCATTAGCAGCTAAAAAATATTTTAGAGTGCTATACCTAAAAGATGAGTACTGGCAGATCGAATTAACCAAGGAGTCTTTGAAACTTTGTACATTTAGTACATCATTTGGTTGTTTCAGATTTTTGCGCTCGCCAGTAAACCAGAAACTTTACTTGAAAACCAGAAATTCTCGAAAATCTAATGGAATTAATTTTTCTTATGTTAAAGGAGTTTCTGATAGTGCCAAATACCGTGGAAGAGCACTATGAAATAGTGGCTGTAATTTAATCGTGATAAATTGTAATATAGGCTACAACGAGTAAGATATTTAGGTCATGTGAATATAGCGGAAAGGCGATACTGATTGATGAGAATAGAATGAAAGCTATAGAAAATATAGGAATTTCGAAAAATAAGAATGATGTACAAAAATTATTATAATTTCTTAATTATATTAGAAATTTGTTTCGAATTTAGCTGATATTTAGAAAGCGAAGAGAGAATTATAAAAAAAAAATGTTCAATTTGCGTGCCTAGATTAAACAACCCCAAAATATGGCCATGGTTCTTTCTTAAAGCAGTGAGCGCGAAGCCTCTCTGAATCTGAAGAAAGCTACATGCAGATTGATAATGAGTTGTTATCAGCAGTATTTTCTTGTGAAAAATTTCCCAAATTTATTTACGGAAGAAATTCGAACATGATAACGGATCACAATTGGAGTATAAACCCGGGATGTTTGGTTTGGGGTATTATGACATAAAGGAGAAAGATTTTGAATATTAATTTTTTAAAAAAAATTGTCCACTAATATTAGAGGCGGGAGATCCAGATCATGATGGTTTGTTATTTTTTAATACTAGAATATGATATAGAACTGATTACAAATAGTACTCGCCATACAAGTTCGAATGATCCCTCTGAAAATGCAATACAGCAAGTTAAATGAACGCTAAACAAAAACGAATAATTGTGGCTGTCATTTCCGGAGCATAACAATAAGCCATTGAATGAAGTAGATATCGTCCCAGTAGAATTAATTACGAATAAGCAAACTAAGTAGTATAGTATGTAGCGTGCCAAAATTAAAACAACTAATTACATATTGAAATAAGTAAAATTCAAAAAAAATTATTAAATTTATTCACCAAAAAAACAAAAATTAAGAATATAAATACAAAGAAAAAAAAATAAAGAAAAAATAAAAATATAAAAATTGAAAAATTAAGATATGTAACTAATTTAAAAATAAAACTTAAAGAATGATTTTTATTTTACAATTTTTATAAAGGATTATATCCGCAGTAAATGTCGCATTTATCACACCCGCTTACGTCACTTCTTCTATGGTGGTTTCCCCAACACATCCAAATGTTTTCAGCTAAGCAAAAAAACAAAGACACAAAAAAAACAACCATCAGTAATCAAGTTAGTTTTAGTTGGTTTCCAAAACAAATGGAGTAACTAAATTTTCAAGAAAACTACAATCAATTAAATTGGAAAGCCTGTTTTGCCTTATTCTAACTTCAGATATCGATTTTATTAAACAAAACAAAAATATTAATGTTGGGCGCCAGATATCTTAATGTAGCACGCTTTCCCGGCAAAGCTAAGTCCGCAATCCACTCCATCGTGAGTTCGCGGAATTGAAGGAAACAAATCTTTCCAAAAACATAAATAAGAAATAACACGTAGGTAAACCAACCTATGGTCAGCCAAAATAAATAAAATAAAAAGTAACTCACCAGTGACTAATCTCCAATCCCATTTCCATTCTTCGCCATTTTCCCATTAAATAAAAATCATGCGGTTATAGGTTGTATTTTTGCAAATCATTTGCACGTTTTCTCGGAATTTTGTAGTTGCTTCAGCATATACTATATGTATTTAAGTACTCAAAAACAATCGTTCGCCGCAATACATATAACTACTCAAAGTCTAGGTTTTGCATTATATTGCAATATATTATTATTTTAAATCAAACAAAAATGTTGTGTCACTTTTTTTTTTTTTCTTTGGATTATTTCTAAAAACAAATTAGGATTTACACTAACGATTTGATATTATGTTACCGATCATCAGTTTTTTAATTAAAACATTATTCTGTCACTAAAACACTTTCAATAGAATCAATATTAACACTTATAAAAAAAAAAATAAAGTATATAATCGTTATTCACCATTCACAAAATAATATCCATCACCAAAAAAAATAAATTTATTAAATCCGTCTTGGATTTAAAAAAACACAAACTTGTATTTCATTTTGTGTTTTTTTTTTCTTTTTTTTTTATATTATTTGTCCACAAAAAAAACTAAGTAGAAACACTGGCCATATTATCAATATAATCAAAAAAAAACATTCTTGAACAAGACAAGAAAACACCAAAAACAAATAAACACTCCTTGGATAGCAATTTTTCAGTTTTTACGCTACCATATACTCATTTTTACATTTTGGTTATTCTCAAAGAAAAAAAAACAATCCACCTCGATTTGCATGCTGCTTCGGTTTATATACCCATCCGCAAATCCAAAAATGCCGGAAGTATTCCCTCTCTCCGACTTTAATTTTTTTTCGACCACTGCACCCACCAAGTCACTGAACCCTATACCATCACTTACCTACTCTGACTTACACAATTAGGTTGGTTACCAATAATTTTTATTTTTTTATTTCGAAATTGGCGACCAAAAATTTGACAATGGTTGAGGACTCGGCTTGAGCTTAGCCCGAAAAAAAACGTACGACATCTATCGTAATAATTAAATTAAATTCAGAAAATAAAAAAATCGATATCTAATCCATAATACAAAACAAGAACAAATGGTATAGAGATTGCTCTCCATTCACGAAATTGCATTCATTGATGCATACTATTGTTACTGATGGTTTTATTGCTATCGATTTGAAGCAATAAAAAAAATATTAACAAGAATTTTAAAGTGAGGGAATACAGGCTGTAAAATTTAATAACAGCAAAACTTCAAATCGACTGAAACATGATAAATAAAAAAAACCTTACAAGTATAAGGTAAATTATCTCTTCATATGTGCTAAAACATCCCCAATAAGTACAAAAGCTAATAATGAGGAACGAAATGCAACATATAAAAAATATAGAGTATGTCCGAAATACGAATTTAAATGCACATTATTTAAAATGCGCATTTTTCAGTTAAATTAAATTTCATTATAATCATTAAATTAATTGAAATTTTACAACTCTGAATAAATAAATCGAAAAATATAATTAATTTAAATACAAAGTGACATCAAACAACGTCACATTTTTCATTTCGGACGTACCCAATTTTAGGTTTAGAAAGAAAAACTTCTGGGAAAAACTCCTGCGTCATATTAGATCGAAAAATCCGATAGAACGAGTTTGCGACGCCGTATAAGCGCATTAATACCATACGAACCGTATTTTTGTTTACGAAAATTAAAAAGAGTAAAATGTTTAATATCCCTGCATGATTAAATATTTTGTATTGTATACCATTGTACGACAAAATAATAAAACATATATCACAGCAGTGGTCATTTGAAAGATGTTCTCATTCGAAATCGATTTCCTCGAATTTTTTTAATTAAACTAAACGAAAGTTTTTGTGGTAAATAGTTGGAGTTTTAATACATATTCGATATTTTCGTTAGCTATCAGAAATGCTTATTAATTTTTCCCAAGCCAGAATTTTGAAATAGATTCAAGCGCCCCGAGGTTATTTTTTTTTTTTTGGTTTCATTTTACTTTTGTGTTTATCTAAATATGAAACCGTAGAAATTTCAAAAATAATTCCTTGCTCTTTGTTTCTGAAAACTGAAATTCGTAGCACACTCGTTTATAAGGACCAGTATTTAAAATCCATGATTAAATTAAAAATCAACTGTTCGGTCGTGTGAAGTGAACTGAGCAACTTATCCCATTTCGGGCTCATTATTAATGGAGTTTCATCAGTTTATAATAGAGTTTCACCACTTTTTAATAATATTGTTTTTTAATATTTGCTGGTAATATATTTTTATTTTTATGTGAATAATGGATATTCACATAAAAATAATCATTAATTAAGCGAAACCAAGTGGCGAAGCAGTTCTAAACAAAATTCCAGGAAGTATCAAATTAAGGAGTTTCCCCCTAAAGCAATCATAAATTATACACAAACAATTCATAAAGATTATTACTCTAATTAAGCTTCGAAACATCATATTTATTTTTACAACCCTTTTTTTTTTAGTCCGAATGGTTCATCTGACATTTTAGACTTTAAATCCGACTTGTTGTTCCGGAAAACATAACAAAAAAAAAAAAATATTTGCTTATATTTATATTAATTGAAACAAACAACATTTCTCCCTCCGCATGCCACAGATACGTCATAATGTTTTTCGCATTTTCCAAAATGACTTATGTTAATTGATTATGTCATTATGCTTTTCCTTAATTCATAATACATAAATACGAATACGAGTATGATTATCCTTTCGTAATTTTTTTTTTGTATCTATTAATTTTTATTTTTTTGGTTAATGTTACGGATGATTAAATCGTTAAATGAGCGTTAATTTATTAACTCATCCATTATTAGAAAAGCTTTGAATTTTTTTTTTTTGTGTGTCGACGTCGAAAATGACTGTTTTAGTACAATGAAAAAAGAATTTAACACTATAAAACTTAATGATAGTAAAGCTTTTGTGGGTTATAATCATTGTACTTGTTGTATTGGTATAGTTGAAAAATTAATTTACTCCGCCGGATTTTTGTAGATTGAATTTAATTTTTAATCATTGCACATAAATCGTTTTTTTTTTTCGTTTTACCCATTTGTGCGGTTGATCTTTTCAGGGCGGTTGTTTTTTTTTTTTTTTTTGTTATCATTATTCGTTGTTGTCGTTGATGACAGTATCAAATGGATATGTTATCATTATTATTCTTATAGATAGTTGGATTTGGTTTAGAAGAACAGCAGCAGCAACAACAAAAAAAAAATCGAAATAAAATCAAAAGCGATAATCGATTTTAGTATATGGAAAATTTATTCTTTTTGTATTCCGTGTACAATACGAAGAAGATTTATTGTAAAGCAACAAAAAAAAGTGTATTGTGTTTATAGAAAATGATTCAATATGTGACAATTTTTCATTTTTATTTTTTTTTATTTTTCAATGAGAAATTCTTGGTTTTCAATGTATATTTGTGTATGGTTTTGACATATTGTAGAATATAATCTATATGGATTTATTTCCCTCTACGAATACGATTCTCGTAAATGTTTATCTACTAGAGCTGTTCACGGAGTTTTGAAAAGTTTAGGGGTGGTGGTAAATATCTCGTAGATAAAAATAAAATTGAATTTTAATTCTAAAACATGTCTAAATTGTTAGTTTTGTTGTTTCGTCAGAGATTTTATTTTATTTTGTACATTGCGATCTTTTGTTGAAACTTTGAAAGATATACCCAACAGCACTAAATCACACAAAGAATATAATTGACCTATGCTCTATTATTGTTTTCTGATTACGGTGGTTTATTGTTTGAAGACATTGAGAATATAGGGCATTTATACATACATACTCGTATACTTAAGGTGTACAGTTTTTTTTTTGTTTCCTACATGTCATTTGATTTTATTATATGTGTTATGCTACCTGCATAACACACTGTTGAATGAAATTGCTCTAGGTTATAAAGCAAATTTGAATAAAATTGATAGCTTCACAAATTTCGAAATGAAATAAAGGGAAATCTTGTAGGACGGAAACCATTATAACGCAAAATGCTTTTAACGGAAAGAAAATCCCCGAAAAGTAAATGGGAATCCTTAGACCCGCGGAATGGAAACTACAAACTAGATTCCTAGAAAATCCTAAAAAATTCTAAACCAAATTTTTCTTTCCAAACATGAGTCTCATTATTTGACGTTTTAACCAAACTAAATATATGAAACGGAGCGTTTATTAATTCCATCAAATAATTAATAATTACATTTTCGGTTGGACCTTCTTTAACCACCTCGACAAAAACCATCCGAATATTTTCCAGAAACTTGGAACGTGCTTAGCCTCTTGACAAACAGGACCATGCTGAACTTTGGGAAGCAAAGCAATTACAAGTTCGGTCGGACAATATTACGTGTACCTGTACCGAAAATATTTTCGGTGATGTGACGACTTATGTTTTGCGGAGTTCATGCTTATAATTTTTGATTACATTATAAAAAACTAATAATTTAAAAAAAATTATGTGAGCTGTAAAGTTTAAATTGACTAGACGTCTAAATGTGCAGCAATTATGATTTCAAATAGTTTTCACTAGATCAGCAACAACGATCATCGTGTCACTGAACTGTTTGATAACTAATTTAGTGATAGCCAAAAAAAAATCTAGCCAAACTTATAGAGGCGACATCTTTCATCTCGTTTGTCACCTTTTAAATAAATACAAGCAAAGTTAACTGTAACCCACAACGCCAGTTTAGTAAAATAACACCAATTACTGCTTACTAAGAATGAGTAGTTGGACGACTAGTGTCGCTAAACTGTGAAACGGTGAAGTTGAATGGCAAAGCCTTACACTTAACGTTTCATAGATTTGTCGTATCGATTTACCCACCGCGGCTTTTACCTCCTGCTAGCTCAGCAGGGAAATGGCGTGGGGTTTTGGTGGAATCGATACAACCTTGCTTTAGCTGCATGGTTGGGAAGGGGCAATTGGTCACATAATGGACCAATTGCCCCTTCCCAACCATGCGGCTAAAGCAAGGTTATATCGATTCCACCAAAACCCCACGCCATTTCCCTGCTGAGCTAGCAGGAGTTAAAAGCCGCGGTGGGTAAATTGATACGACAAATCTATGAAACGTGAAGTGTAAGGCTTTGCCATTCAACTTCACCGTTTCAAGTGGCTCCCAACGTGGGGCCCGAATTTTGCTTATTAATTTTTCCACCACACCTGCTCAACATAGTAAATATGCTGAGCCAGCGCAAAAGAAAAATTAATCCAAACAGCAACGATACAAAGTGTATAAGCGAACACGCGCTTACAGAAAAACATCAACAAAGAAGGAAAAAAAAATATATGTGGTGTATGCTATATTGCATACGATACCAAAAATGATAAAATCGGATGGAATTTTTATGCGGACTTAAAGTAAGCATACAAATTCCATGCTCACACTACATTGTAGTAGCCGTTGTAAAAAAAAAAAAATGTTCTACCAAGGCAAAATTCCATGTCTTGTATTACAAACACAAGATAAACTCAACAGGAAATGCAGTTCCTGTGTAGAATAACCTTTTGCTTGCCACACGAGCACGGAAAAAAAGTTATTGTAACCTTGGTAGAAATGTACTTTGTTGTGGTGTCATGTTCTAAACATGAAAAGGTCAAGAAAGATGAAGTAATTGAACCCGAAAGAAAACCTTGGAACGGTTGCTCAAAAGCGAACCGTTACAAACCCAAATGATGGATCAATAGTAAACGTTACAATTATCTATTGTAAAAAAAACGATTGGGTGAATGTTTAGCCCTCTACAATAATTTGTTCAATTGAATTATGAAAATTTTCAAATTTGTCCAATTCGGTATTGAACTCGAAAGAACAACTTGGAACGGTTGCTTAAAAGCAAACCGTTACAATCGTGGGGAAAACCCATTAACCCTGAGATGAAAAGAGATCTCAGACTCTATGTGGTGGGGTCGCTAAACAGAGGAGGAAATAAGTGTTTAGAGGTGGCCCAATAGTGGCCAAAGCCCAACGTGGCGGACGACCCACACAAGACTTTGACTCATGCTCTACTATCTGAGCTAGCAAGGCCAGGAATAACAAAACAAAAAAAAAAAAAAACTTGAAGTTCAATGAAACGCAGGACAGCCGTGCTTGCTTCGGTGATGTTATTTACTGAATTTTGCTTAACCTAAAATTTTCTTACAATCTATTATATGACAATAATAATAACAACAAACGAGACGCCAGTTTTATAATTCGTTATTCTTGAATAAAAATTACAAATTGTTTACATTTTTTACGACTTCATACAAGAGTCAAAAATGTGTGTAGTTTGTAGTGACAAAACAATAGTGATGGGCTAAATCGATCTTTTTTGTTAAAAATCATATGAGAAAATAAACAAAACAGAACAAAAAAGATCGATTTAGCACATCACTACAAAACAAAGTTTCTCCTGACAGCTAACCTCAAATCTAAAAATAATATTGTTTTCTTTCCATCACAAATACATTTCAAAAATTCCGCAGAACTCGATATTTGTTTTTATCCATGTATGTACATCTAACTTTTGAAGTCATTGAGGGTGATTACACCCTAACAATACAGTGCAACACAACACTCCCTCGTTTCTTACCTCCTTGCCCATAAACTTTGTTGGAGTGATGAAATTCGTGTTGCATCGGTTCAACAAAAATTATATATTGTTTTGCAGATTATTAGAAATTTGTTTGGCGCTAAACATTAATTCAAAGTTTTCGATAATATTCATATTTAGATTGGAATGAATTATTTGTAGAATTCGTTTAGATGAGATTCTTGAAATTGGAGTTGCTTGGCATTTTTCGAGATTTTAAAATTATTTTTTCGATTTTTTTTTCCGTTACAACATTGCATATTGCATTTTGTAATTACATTACTAGTATACTAGAATAAATCTTAATTAAACAATAATAAAATTTAATAAAAATGAAAAGCTTCTTAATCAATAGATTTATTAGAAAGATATTCTTTAAGTTGACGCTTAAAAATCATAATTTGATCAACATTTGTAAAAAAATTTTTTACGGGCAAAATTTTTTTTTTAAGCCTTCAATATAAAAGTGAGATTTTCATCTAATAAAGTTCGACTGAATATCCGACAAACATCTTAAGTTTAGTTCAGCTTTATTTTATGAACAAAAGCTAAAACTTCAAAATCAGCGGCGACAAACAAGGTCTATTTAAAATTTTTGAGGAAGACAAGCGTGAAAGGCCCTTTATTAACCTAATTTCTTTGTTTTGCAGAATTTGCAGTTCCCTTAATTTTTCCTTGGTCGCTGTACACCAACCAAATAAAATTTGTCTTCCACTTAAATTTAGCGTCAATAACAATACCTCGGTAGTTAGTAGAATTAACTTGGTTTATTTTTATGTTTTTAAATTTTAAATGGATCGGGATTTGAATTTAGAATGATCATCACAGCAAAGTGTAAAACTTGATAACATTGAAGACCGTGTAGGTTTATTAAAAATTTTTCTTAGGGTTTCCATTATTTTCAATAATGTTGTTGAAATAGAATTCTGTTTTTAGACATTTAACCTTAGAGATGCATTTATTCCTGAGCTGCCTAAGTTGTTCCCTAATAAATTCGTTGTGTAACAAATACCTTAACACGTCTTTTAAAAGTTGTCTATTGAACCATGACTTTTGACTTTTTAAGTTACACTGTATTTCCAAACTGTTACGAGTTATAATAGATTTTGTTGTTTCAATTATGTGTTTAGAAATTCGTTAATTAAAGAAAAACATTTATATTAACATTAATATTTATTATTATAAACGCAGTTAGCAATTGGTACATCCACTAGAATCATTCGATGATTAGAATACTAAATATCAAGCTAATAAAAAAATTGTTTTTCTGCACTGTCGAAAATGACATAATTAATACATGAGGAAATTGTATTTGAAACTCGAGTGCTATACATACTCTTCCTGTTGTTTAATATGAAAAAACCATTACTAATGAGACTTTTGTATTGAGCTTCCCGAGATTTGCATAACTTTGATTTATTTAAAATTTCAATGATCTTTAAAATAATGATGGATTATTCAGATTGGTACATCGAGATTATTCGACACTTTCTCTAGATTGTCATTGAAGATCATTGGATATTTTTTAAATTTTCGAGATAAAGTACTTGTTGATGTTATTCGCATGATGTAACTGATTATTCAAAATTATTGAAGATGTTCGAGATTTTTGCAAATTTTTGAAGTTACATGATAGTTTATTAATGATAATAACATGTTAACAAATAAATAGAAAACAGGCCCGCATTACCGTCCTCTGGCCAATATAACTGTTTAATCTATTTTGATAAAGAATCTTCAAAATTTTTAGCTAATTTAGAATTTATTAAGCTTTCTTGTGCTGAATTTTAAAACAATGGTCATCAATTATAAAGCTGATCAATTCTAGATTAACCTCTTTCTCTACCCAAAAGTAAACCAAAAATGCAAATTGGTTGTTGGAAAAGCCGTTTCTGCCGTTTTTACTCGAATTTCAAACCCTTTTTTTTATTTTTTTTTTATAACTACTAAACCAAATAAATATGATTCACTTTGGTCAAAAACTTGTTGCTATTTTTGTGGTAAACCCATTATTTCGTCATTGTACAATTTCTGTGATTTTTGGATGAAAAACTGAACTAAGTAATTTTCATAGGTCTCTTTGGAAGTCAATTTTACACCACTAAGAGTGTTCTGCATTGAACGAAACAAATGATAGTCTGCCGGTGCAAGATCAGGACTATACGATATATGCATAAAAACCTCTCAACTAGAGCTGCTGACTCGAGCTAGCTCGGCCGAAAAGCTCGAGCTTTTGGGGAAAATTGCAGGGTTAAAAGCTCGATATTTTTGCTTCAAATACTCGATCTTTTTATTTTCGACGAACTTTGAAAAAGTACGTCTTTGAATTCGAAAAGTTTGTCCGTGTGTAGCATTTTTTCCGAATTTCGAAAATTTGATTTTAGATTCGGATTTCTCGTACCCAAGTTACTATTAGAAAGTATTATTAAAAAGTGTATGACTCTAACCATTCAAAGAGAGAGATAATTAACGTTATAAAATTAATATTTTAGGATCACAAACGATCGAGCTAAGCTCGAGCTTGTGCTCTAAAAAGATCGAAAGCTCGAGCTTTGCTAAATGACTTAAAATCAGCAGCTCTATTCTCAACCAAGCTATCTCAATTTTGTGTGTGGTCTGGCGTTTTTATGATGAAACACAACTCCTTTTATGTTAGTCAATTCTGGATATTTCCTTTTATAATCGTTTCCTGCTGTACAGAATAAATCATTTGACCTGGTTGTAGCACTCCATGATAAAAGATTCCCTTCCAATCGCACGAAACACAAAGTATCACATTCCTTATATTTTGCACGATCCTTATATTTTGAAGTTCTTAAATTCTGACTCAATTCTGAGTTTCATATTTTGAATTAACCAAATGTCATGGATTTTTTGGATATTTTACCAATTGCCAAACTTAAGAATGAAAAGCGGCAGCACTGAGGTGTTGGATTGAAATTAGGAGATGGCTTGTTTTCTTTTGCTAGTTCCTTCACGTACACCATATCAGTACAAACGAGAATTTTTAACAGATTTATTTTTCATATCAGCGTACGCTTTTCCTTCCCGATATTCCAGCCAATTATTTCCAATTATTTCTGCGCGTAGTTTCACTTATTTTTAGCCGCTTAAGAATGTCTCGATTCTGCCTTTCGACCTCGCCATTTTGCTGTGGCCAGTATTTTATTGTGTTATATAATATAATTCCATCGTCGTTATTAAAGCGATTAAATTCCGAGCTTGTAAATTGTTTTCCATTATCAAGTCTTGAACATTTTTCATAAAGTATTTTATTGGAGTTGTCGAAGTTATGGTTCGCTTTTTTTTGATTTTCTTATACTTACCAACTGCAGTAGTCGATGACAACCAACGAGTAATCACCAGTTGGAAGAGGTCCTACGAAATCTACCGGTCTTTCCATGGCGCCGATGGTAATTCTCTATGCTTCATTTGATTTGCTCGGCTTGGAGCGAACACTAATGCACAACGTTTACAAGATCGTACAAATTTCTTAAGATTATTGTCTATCTTTGGCCACCAAACTTTAGTACCAAACGACATTTCATTTTTACTATGCTTGGATACCCTTCACGGGCTGCTTGTAAAGTATTGCTCTGCAATTTCAAAGAAATGAGAATTCTCGATCTGGGTAACGAAATATTTCCTTAGAAGCAAAATCCGGTCTGGAAAACTTTATAATTGCTTATTAACTCATCCCAAATATTGTTAAATATTCCTTCCTTAACATTTAAAATTTCCGAATCAAGTGATGATTGAATTTCTAACCCTTTAATTCGTATTGCTTTCGATTTAGCGTATTCAACCACTTATCGAATAGTATCGTTAACATCCAGCGATTTGTGTGAGGATGTACTAACACATAATCGCGACAAGGGATTTGCAATATTGATCTTTCCTGTGCGACTGTAAACGAAGTACCCAACGCTCACAGTTTTGATATTGGCGCAAAAATAGTCTCAAGGGGCTTGTGATCTGTGACCAATTCAAACTCCGTCATTTCTTATAAGTATATATTAAATTGTTCCACGACCCATACCAACGCCAAAGCCTCTTTTTCAGTTTGACAGTAGGACTTTTCACATCTGATGAAGATTTATTTCCTTCTATACTTTCATTGTATGAGCCAAGTTCTGATCGTGTTCGTCTTCTTTTAATTCGAATATGATTAAGTATATCATCTATAAAATTTATGGTGCCTGAATAGTATACCAACATTTTCTCCAATATTTTTTGGCATAGTTAGGGTGAACAAGATATTCCTAACATTAGTCGTCAATATCTAAAGATATCCAATTTGCTAATAAATGTTGTTATGTACCGTTTATTGTTTGAGACCTCTATCTGATGGAAAGCATTTTTTATATCTATTTTTGAGAAAAATGTTGAACTTCTCAGATGCGGCAAAATTATGTCCATAGTGGACAATGGATGATTTTCCCGGGTTATAGCATTGTTTCTCCTTCTCATGTCAATGCAAAAGCGTACATCTCCGTTTTGTTAATCAAACTGTTTGCTTATGGTAGAGATATACTCGACGTTACTCAGACCTTTCAAAATGTCAAATACGCGCTTACAAGTATACCCAAGATAAACTCACTACTGAATTCGCGTTTTTGATATTTCTTTGACATTTGTGATATATTAAAAATCAAAAGTGATTGCATCATTGTTTCTCAATTATTATAAAAATAATTATAACCACCATCGCAATCAAAATTGCTCAAATAGCTGGGTTGGACTGGTTCGTTTTGGTTTAGGTACTTTTTAACCTAGGTGTCAAATTTAAACTATTTAATAATTTCCTTTCCAAACCACCATTCGCATTCTAATCAGAGATAAACTTCATATTTTCCTCTCTTTTTATTTCACTCATCTAAGCATGCATTTCAATATGATTTCATTTGAAATCTAAGCTTTCTTGCCTTAGCACGTATGTACTCGTAGCGTCCGTTCTTCATAAATACAGACATGTTAATCAATTAAGAGAGCAATTCATAAATTATGTACTATAAATAAATATTAAATATAAATTACTTCTCCTACAGATGTGTAAATTATGAGAACTTCGGCACACTACACTTTTAGTTTGCATACATATAAATGTCTGTTTTTAAAATACATTCAAGTTACTCAAGTTATACTTTATAAAAACTCCATTCAAACAAAATCATATTAATTGATAATACAGACAAATTTCAAACTTCTAAATTATATGAATGTTGGCTTAATACACATATAATGAGAGTTTTCCTTGAGTCTTTAAATTTGGTGAATATAATTCGCTAAATCATTACGTTCTTACCTACTACTATACGTATGAGGTGGGAATTGTATTTTTGTAGTTTGGTCGTGGCTACCTGATCAGTAGACCCACTTTAATCAGTACGAAACCAAACTACCAGGAGCTTAAGGAAAGTTCTCATTTTTTGAAAGGGTATGTACATGACATCATATATTTAACCCTTAGGGAAATTACGGGGAAGTCAATTTCTGCTTTTTGAGGTAGATGTATCGTGAGTAGGTGGCTTCTTTATCTTACTGACTAACAAGTCGTAATAATGGGAATGCTATTAAAAATAATGTATTTTGCCTATAAAAAGCCGAAAAAATCATATTGATAATACAGACAAAACTCAAGCTTCTGAAAGAATTTTACAAATTTTAAAGAATTTTAAAAATTTAGAGACTTAAGAATGTAAAGAATTTAAAAATTAAAATATGTATATGTATATGTATATATATGTTATGAATTTAAAGAATCAAAAGTATTTAAATAATTTAAAAGGTATGGCTCTAATGTTTAACAATTTTAAATAATATAAAATAATTCATTATTTATTTATTTTAAAGAATTAGAGAATTTTGAAAAATGAATCAATGACTTCAAAAAAAGTTAGAGAAATTCTAAGGAACTCAAACATTATTTGTATTAATGGATTGGAGCAGATTTTAAGAATTTAAAGAATCTTAAAAATTTTTAGAATATAAGGAATTTAAAAATTTTAAGAGAAGAATTTTAAAATATATATTAAACAATTTAAAATATTTAAGAATTTAACAGATTAAAACGATTTAAAGAAGTTTAATAATTGGGAAAATTTCCAAAATTTAAAGAAAGTAAAAAATTTAAATAGTTTAGAAGATTAAAGGAATTAAAAAGTTTAAAAAACTTAAAATTGAAAAGACTTTAAATGAATGAAATAAATTAAAGAATTTAATGAATTAAATAACTGAAATATTTATTACATTTTAAGAATATAACTTTTATAATTCTTAAGAATTTTCCGAATAAAAGAATTTGAATAATTTTAAGGATTCAGATAATTTAAAAAATTCAGAGAATTTCAAGAATTAAAAAATTTAAAAAATTAAAGAATTTAAATAGTGTAACAATTTAATGATTTTTGAATCTTCAAACTCATTTAGAATTCAAAGAATTTACAGAATTTAGAAAAATTAGGGAAATTTAAGATTCTACAATATTAAAAGGATTTAAATAAATTAAATTGGTTTAAGCAAATTAAATACTTTAAAGAGGAACCGGAATGATTTAGTGAAATGAAAGAATTTAGAAAATTTAAAGAATTGAAAAAATTGATAAAATTATAAGTTTAAAGATTGTACAAATTTTAGAGAAAACCAAGTTTTAATTAAAATTTAGGTTAACGCTCGAGCCGATAATGAAGTCGTTTTAAGTTTATTTTCTCACGATCAAGTGAAACCAAAACAAACTGATGCTTATACCTGTTTCAAGCAAAGATTCAAGTGAGGCTAGGAATTGGCGATGCTTCTCGTTGCAAGGTTAATTAGCTCTTCTGGTACACTATTATAAATGAGCTGATGCTTAAGCACTATTATAAATGAGTGTGCCGAAAACTATGTAAATTAAAAAGTGCACAATAATTAAGAATAAAGTTATTTAAACAATTTAATGAATTAAATAATAACTCAACAAATTTTAAGGAATTAAAGATTATTTAAAATTTAAAGGTTTAAAAAAATTTAAATTTTGAAAGATTTAGAAAATTTAAAGAATTCAAACAATTTAATAATTTATAAATTTCAAAAAAAATTAAGATAACTATTTAAAAAATTTAGAAAATTTAGAGAGGAGTTTAAAAATTTAACAAATTTAAAGTCGAAAACATAAATTTAGATGATTTTAAAAATTCAAAAAATTTAAAAAATTATAGAATTGATATTTTAAAAATTTAAAATTTTTAAAAATAGTTTGTAGAATTCTAAAAATTCTAAGGCTTTTAAAAATAAAAGTATTTAAAGGAATATTATCAAGTTACAAATTTAAATACTTAATAACTATTATACTTTAATAACTATTTAAAAAATTTAGAAAATTTAGAGAGGAGTTTAAAAATTTAACAAATTTAAAGTCGAAAACATAAATTTAGATGATTTTAAAAATTCAAAAAATTTTAAAAATTATAGAATTGATATTTTAAAAATTTAAAATTTTTAAAAATAGTTTGTAGAATTCTAAAAATTCTAAGGCTTTTAAAAATAAAAGTATTTAAAGGAATATTATCAAGTTACTAATTTAAATAATTTAAAGAGCAAAATAATAATTGGAGTTTATTCAATTAAAGGTCTTAAGGATATTAAAGGTTTTAAGGAATTTTGAAAATTCAAAGAATTTAAAGGGAATAATTAAGAAAACTTAAAAAAAATTGTGTAAATTAGAAGAATTTAGAAAATTTAGAGATTGTTTAAATGCTATAAATTCATTAAATTTTTCTATTTAATACCCCTATTCCCTTGGTCGTGTCACTTCATTCGACGTGACAATTGTTGTGTCACTTCAACTTTAAATTGGTATTCTCTTAGTCGATCGAAGTGATAATTAAAGAGAATGCGACGTAAAAGGAAGTTTGTCCCGTCAAACGACGATTGTCGCATCGATCGACTAAGAAAAACCAAATTTTGATTGTCGGTATAAGTAACACGATTAAGGGAATAGGGGTGTAAGTTTATTTAATTTCTCTATGTTATTTGTATAACTTTCTAAATGGGAAAAAAATTTAAAGAGAAGAATCTAAAGAATTTAAAGAATTTAAAAGTTTTAGGAATTCAATGAGAATGGCGTTTGAAATTTTTTCTTCACATTGTACGAGTAAAAGATGTTCACTACAATTTAGTCTATTTGTTTATAGCTAGTAATAACCAGTAGTCTGTCTTACCGGATTTACCACATAAAACACATCATTGGATTATCGCAAATTTTTATAAAAATTTACCGACCTTCTATGTAAACAAAAAAACTATGCCATCAGATCAAGCCATTTATTAATTACATACTCGTGTACAGAGTTTCTAACTCGTTTATACCATAGGAGGCAGATATCTTTTGATTATTTGAAAATCCGTAGAAACTATTTTGCGACTATTTTTATTCTGTATAGTAAAAGTGTGAGCTAGTGGCCGATTAGAGCTGGCAAACCGGCTAACAGAGGTAGTTACTTTCGAACGGTAATTGCCATCTGCTAGGAGTGCTTGTTCTTTCCGAAACTATATTAAAGGGTTAATTTCTGCCTAAACAAATATAAGAAAAAATCAGATTAGCTGCCTAGGATTAAAATGTATGTTTATCTGACGAATATAGCATTCTTATACAGATTTTTTTTCTCGACATACTGTTGAATGCAATTTGTGTCAAGTTTTTCTCGTCTTTTTTCGTTTTTGTATTTAAGCGGGATAAAGGTAGACCGAGCCTACTTCTAAACAACAAAACAAAACCTAAAAATAATGGTAATATTATTATGATAAAAATTGTTTGATTGAGTGAAGGATGAGTCAGGTTTTTCTAATATTTCCTAAATTTAAAATCGAATAACTAATCTAAAATTAATTAAGCTTGAATTTAGTTTTCTGAAACAAATTATAAATTAATCTTTATGTACTGCAAATAAACATAATATTATTAATCTGCATTCCTTGGGTACTCCAAATTCCTGAGTACATTTCTGGAAATTTGTAGAACAAAACAAAATTAAAATTAAACCAGCCTTCAGTCCCCTGCAATCCAAAAATATTTTAATAAATAAATTAGTACATCATCAAAAAAGAGGCAATTTATTTGACGAGTAACCTAACAAGGGCCCAGCCCTTGAGATAGCATCGGAGCCTGAAGCAACCACCTCAACCGCCTCCGCAGTAATCTAATACTGACTGGGTGTCTTTTAACATAAAAATTTAGGCTATGTGAACCACAATCTAAATAAAAACTTATTATTAATAAAGAATTAAATATTCATTTTTCACCATATTATCTTCATGAAAAGCAGCGATTTTACTATACAATTTTTTACTAAAAGTTCCAGATTAAAGAAATAAAGTTAAATTCGAAATTATAAACGATGCGAAGATCAATACGTGTAAATATATGAATACAAATATTCTAACCAAAGCAGTTACAACCCACATTTTAGAGCCAAAGAAATTTTGGAGACTAAAACACTATGTCATTATTAAATGCTTAAATAAATAAATAAGAATAGATTGCGACTTGACTACTGAATTATCAAAATACCAAAATAATTTAGAAATAAAAAATATAATTAGCCCAACAAAAGTTTATCACAAAAATATTCAACTGTTAGAAGTCATCTTAGCGCATATTCTCCAAACCACGAAAGCTACTCCCATTCAAACAGAATGTACATAAGGCATATCACCTAGACTTAAACATATACATATGTAAATATTTTTAAAGTGGGCAGTTCAAAGCTTTTACATTTTACATTTAATTTCAAATATTTCCCTGCTGATGCATAAGTCAGAAACTATAATTGATCAATTTATTTATTTAATCAAATAAAGTTTGAACTTGACTTTTTGATTGAACGTAATCAAGTTCAAGCAATTTACTTTCTGCCAACGTAAATTTTTATTCAAGCATTTTTCGATTTCCCAACACAAAATCGAGCATACAAAAAAGACTTCGTTTAAAATATTAATCAGATAAGAAGAAAATTTCCTTTCTCATATTGGATTAAATCCATGTATAACTACTATCAATATTATTCATTCGTACTTGTATATAAAAACTGTAATAATCTTTTCAAATTTATAATATTCTTCGCAGCCTGAAATTTTCAATAGGAATAATATTATAGGTAAATGTGTACAGAGTATATGTATTGAAAAAAAAGCTCCTTCCCTAATTTTAAAAAAAAAAAATTAGATTTCAAGCTTTTTGATAGAACTCCTATCTGTGCTTTGTAATTAAAACGTACGAAATTATTAATTTTCAGCTTTCGGCGTTATATACATATTATGTTATCGCATTTCCAGTAATGTGTGTGTATGTCACATTGTATTATTACATTCAATTTAATTTTCAATGAAATAAAATTACAATATAAGAGCTTTGTTGATTATAAAAGCGGTAGAACCGTAAAACGGGATGAAGAAAAACGGCGAATAGAAAAACCTTGTAACTCTAATATATTATAATAAAGACGCACAGTAGAACGCAATTTTCATTCGGTTAATATTTTTTTTTTTTTTTTTTTTTACATTTTCAGTTATACTTCTTCACTCGACTTGTCGTTTATATTATTTTGTGTGTATGTTTTCTGTTTTCTACACGCAATATGAGAGATAAACAAAAATGTTCTATATATAGATCGTATATTTTCCGGTTTAATTTATTTATTTTATTACATTTTCTTTGGCTTTTCTTTTGTATGTACATATATACATATGCACGGCGTCAAATAGAACGAGCAAAAATAAAAATTGGAGTACGAATAATTTTGCTGTATTATGTTAAATGGGAAATAAATAAACAACAAACAAAAAAATTTTTTTTTAACAACCACACACCATTATTTCCCTCGAGAATATTTTTGTTTTTGTATTTTTATTTTGTTGAGGCAACAACCGAAAAAAACACAGAAGGAATTGAAAAATTACAACAAAAACAGCACGGTACATATAGACTTGTGACTTTTCTCAAGATAATAAAATTGGGTGAATTGTGTCAAAGCACCTAGAAATACAAGCCATCAGCATAAGACCAATTTTAAAAGAAGCTTAATTCTATGAAGATACATTTTACATTTTCCCATAAGAATCCTTGTAAAATTGAACATTTTTGATTTAAATTTTATCAATGAAAAATACTCGTACGAGAAAATATTTTTAGGTTTATATTTAAATCAAACCTTTGAGTACAACTTATTTTAAACCCAATAAGTTAAATTTAGCAATTTGAATAATATAATTAAAACAAAATTGTACAAATTTACTTTTTCTCTGTATGGCTATGTGAAAAATACAGTATAAAATTATAAAAACGAAATAAATGACGTAAGATCTCACTTACTATTTATCAAAGGCTTTAAAATACGATATACTACAAATAAACAAACTACGCACAACCAATTTTTAACAACAATAAAAATAGTGCAACTGATGCTAATGGCTTGTATATCTAGTTGCTTTGATTATGTTTACCGGAATTATTGTAACCGATGTTGTAAAAACATTGTTGTTATTGTTGGCAATTTATGTAGATTTTGGTACTGAGCTTTTTATTAACTCAGAAACTGGAATATTTTTTGGTTGGTTTGTTTGGTTTAATTTTATTGTGGGCAATTTTTAATTAAGTTAACACAACTGGAAAAACTTTACGGTGGTGTGTGCGGTTGTAGAACTTCCTACGAAACAGTGTTTTTTAGATTGTAGGAAGTGGTGTTAATATATGAGTTAGGAAAACCAATAATTGTAAATTGAAGTGTTTTTTTGTACAAAATTCTTCGCCTTGGTTTTCGCGACTTTTTATCATTTTAATTGTAACTTATAACATCGCGGAAAATCCCTTTTAGACTTTGTTATGAAAACTCATCAAAATCAAGTTTTAAGCAGTCATCTTAGCTGCAAACAAAAACTCTAAATAACTTACAGTTTACTTACATTTTTTATGTTTGGTGTGATGTCGTTACAGATATGGTTCATTGTTGTTTTACAGTTGATTCGTTAACGTTCACACTTTTTCGCTGTTACATTAGAATTAGTGGCAGTCAAAAAGGGTTTGTGAAATTGGGCCTGAACAAATTTGACCTATAAATAGAGAAATTAAACCTATAAGATATGAGTTGATAAAAAAGGAAACGAAGCCTATTTTTTGAGTCGATTTTTTTTTATTTTGGAACTGTGGCCTAAGAAAATTAAACCTAATCAGGTGGATTTGCGATATTTTGTTTCTGTCGAATTTCCGGCAATAATTAGATAGACCCACTTGATAAATTATGAGGTTTTCCCCATAGGCCGTGGTTTGGTATTGAAATTCAAACAAACTTTAAGTAAGGGTTGCAGTTGTACAATTGACCGAAACATAGTTAACTAACAATATTAATATGTAGTTATATAAATGTGCGCTATATCGCTTAGCTTACTTTTCACTAAGCTTCGGCTGGCTTCGCTCAAATAACAACAAATGGGTGATGTGTAATTCCCCAAATTTATGCTTTTTGTAGCATTCCGTCAAAGAAAGATTCTGTGGATATGTAGTGTGCTGTTCCAGTCGATGCGATATAGAATTCAAAGCTAATAAATGTGACTAAAAAAGGTTATACAAAATTTGTATAAAATTGTATTTTTGTCCTAGTTATAAAAATATAAATAATTTCCAACTGTCAAATTTGGCAAAATAATTTATAAAACTGTAGAATAGTTTCTGCCTAGAATAAAGCTAACCTTAAAAAATATATTTCAATTTGTTGTTACTAAAATGTTGACCAGTTGACCGTTGACTGATCGGAAAAAATAAATATCCCAACTCCTTAATTCCAATCCAAAAACCGATTTAAAACAATTTTGCATTCGAAAGAACTTGGCGAAATTTTTACAACACTATAATTTTTTACACGTACTAGGTGAAATACTCGAATTTACTGGATTGTAAAAATGTTTTTTTTTAAATCTTGTGATTTAGAGAAACCCTTTATCCTTTAAATTTTTATTTATTTAGCGTTTCTCTGGAAAAATACGAAAAATTGCCGGGATTTTTTTTTCAACAAATTTATGCAATCAAAATGTTAACATTATCGAATATTTTAACCCGTTTTAGTCATTTAACTGATACCAATTTGATGTTCTTATTTGACACTTTACGCACAAGTAATGATAATATTAAAACCGAGTATTGTTGGTAGTTTTATCATAACGCATTAAAGAACTAAGAAACCACGATTTTGTCTGTTTAGCAAAATATCTTTAAACATTTCAATTCTGCAGAATCTTACTGCTTTTTATAGCACTAAGATATGGAATTCATTTTGATCTAAAACATTGTATCAGACTAAGGGCCAATACTCGGAGTAAATGCACTAAATCTAGAATAAACATTTACCTTCCTCAAAAGGGGGAAAGGAATAACAGTGAAAGTATCACTAAAGGACAACCAACCAGCAAAGGTTGGATCGTCTCTATTGTTGTGGTCGCTGCTTTTCAAACACACCTAAAAATCGTCGATGTTTTTGGCAAAAAGTTCGACTATTCCAAATGGTTGGTTAGTTACTACCAGTTATTCTTAGAAGGCAATAGGTTTATTAAGATGTGGTAAGCGTGGCTCTTAATTTTTCTAACATCACCGAATGTTGCTTACGTTACTTACAAAATATTTCAATCTATGGCTTTTGGATAGGAAAAGAACTTTTTTTTTGTTTTTCGGATTCTACATTTTCGATTTTATCAGTATTTCACGTCTATAAAATGATAGTAATTTACCTCAAGTATCCTCAAAAATCCGAGATGTAAATGTCTGATCTACGTATGGTTTTAAAGATTATGACGTGATGAATTTTAGCACTAATGAATACCTATGGGAGGCAAACACCATGAAACTAAAGTTGTGCAAAGTGTTGATCAGACTCATTGCTATACTTGAGTTTGCCAGTTGGACTCTGATGGATGATTACGGAACGTAGCTGAATAATGACATTCGAGAGAACAGTCATGCTTTACATAATTTTACATAATTTTTTCAAGAATTTCACCTGTTAGCAAATGAATGTCTTCAAGTGGGGCAATACAATATACCGTAAGAAAGTTCTGGCTTTTACCGTAAGAAAGTTCTGGCCTTGACCGATCAATGCTGCCATATTTGAAATACACAATTGCTGTTTCACCGCATGGAAAGATTGAAGCTTCAATCGCCCACAAATTATTAAAAAATACTATCAGAGTCAGTGTTCAGGTAGAGCAACTTTTTGGGCTTTTAGACATTCTCGATCAACTGAAAGTTACATACTAGTGGAAAGAAATGTTCTATCAGAAGAGACACAGAAGCCTTAGAAAAAAGTTAGAAAAGAATACAAATTTTCAATTATGCGCTGTTCACCGGAATTGAATGTTTGCTATTCCTGCGATTTTCTTCTAAATAACGAAATTTGTAATATAATTGATCAGTTTTTTGAGTCGAGCAATATTCCGAGTTCAACTAGAAATAAAATGTCGCTAATTGAGCTCATTATCTTGATTTACTTAACAAATTGGATGCATGTATGGGTTTCGGCCCCGGTAATCTCGACTATTTTTCATTGATAAAATTTTAATCAAAAATGTTCAATTTTACATACATACAAATTAAGCTTCTTTTAAAATTGCTCAGATGCTGATGGCTTGTATATCTAGGTGCTTTGATTAATGCGTTTAGATATTATCCTAATACTGTCCATTTTTCTTCTTATTAATTCTAATTATTATATTATCATGTCTTTTTGTCATTTACGCTCATGTAAAAAATGTATAGTGCAGTGGCACGTAATTCAATTAGTGTCTGTGTGCCCATGTAATAAATAAATATTTTCATAAAACATTTATTTTATACTTCAATTATGCTTATGGATAGTCTCTTCTGCGGACATTATCCCAATTTTTTGTTGTAATGTTCTACAGGGGTTATCACAATTTATACTTCCGCACCACACGTTTTCGTTCACTAGTGTAGTCCGTACTCAACCGCTCCGCACATAAACTATTTATTATTACTGATCTTATTTTCATTCCCCTCCGGGTATGGATACTTATTTCAAATCCCCGCCGGGCCTACACACTGGTTTATTTCTGGTTTATTTCTAACCCCGTTGTTTGGACTCCACGTTGTTAAAATGGAATCGTTTTCTCACAAAATTTGAAAGAAATATACCAATTGCTAAATAGCAAATATTAATCCAATTCCCCGGTAAAACCAGGATAGTGCCACTGAGGTACACAGTATAAATAGCAAGTATTCATAAATTTAAATAAATTTGAAGTTTTTATTTTCCTTATGTCAACCACATACGAAACGATATCAACAAATATTAGACAGATCCATCTCTTTTTCAAAGGGATACCTAAATTATCGAATATAATATTTTTATTCTGATAATTAACAGTGTAAAGGCAGTAAAGGCAGTGATGCATGTACAGACCAAAACGTTACAAATTCTTAATTATGATTTCCGAAATACTTTCATAAATGTTTGAGTTTCAACATATAACTATGAATGTCGTTTAAATAGATCGTTTTCATTTTCTTGTAATAATTGATTTATTTAAACCAAAATTTAACAAAAATTTTATAACAACAGCATTCTGGTTAAATTGAAATAAAAGCTAATACTGTGTGCCTCAGCAGACTTTTCAAACTAAACTTTTCAAATTTTGAAGCTTTCGCTATTTCCTCATAGATGCTTGGTGAAAAGGCAGTTTACGAGGTTACTTTTCGACGACTTTTCAATTTGTATGACATAGTAAAGCCCGATACACATTGAGAACGAGTAACGAGAACGATATTCCATTTTTTACCAAATTATGTAACATAATTATTAAAATAGTTAAAACTGTACGATTTTAATGAATGATAGTTAAAATATCGTGCATTTACAAAAATAAAATTTAAAATTTTAACAGTTTTAATACAAAATTTCAATTTATGATCGTAAATTAAAACGATAAAATGAAATTATGTATTAAAACTGTTAAAATTTAAAATTTTATTTTTTGTAAATGCACGATATTTTAACTATTGTTAATTAAAATCATACAGTTTTAATAATTTCAATAATTTTCTTACATAATTCAGTTTATAAGCAATCGGTTTCTCCTCGGTCAGCTCAATATGCATTTTTATGTTTTATGACTTGGCGTTCTCTTCTCTGGATTTTAGTTTACTACCAATAATTCACGATCATTAATATGGTTTATATTAAGCGGAAGTCCTTCATGCTCAATCACCATTGAAACGTTTCCCGGAATGAATTTTCTCTACCCAAACCTCTACCCAATAAAAAGTCAACTGGCAGTATTCCATCAGGAACTATGTGAACTGTGGTCTCATATACTTCATCTTCTATTTTTAGCTTTGCATTAAACCTATACCTATACCTCTGGACTCCGCACCATGGAATATTGTCCACTTCTCGCTAAATTCGCAAATGTCCGTTCCAATGAATTTTTTTCGCGCAATCTTTTCCTAGATGCCCGGTTCCACCACAGTTGTAACATCTTGGCATTCTTCTGAATCTATTTGACTTTTTGTTCTCAATTGGCTTTGTTGTTACGCTCTCGATTTGGTGCTTTTATCTTAATTTTTTGTTTGATTTCTTCATAAATTACGAGTTTACTTTTGAAATCATTCATAGAGGTTGATCCATATAAAACCGCCTTATTATGTTCATAATCGGTTATTCCACTTATACAGTAATCGATTATCGAAGCATCTTCCAAGTTGCCGGTTTGACCTAGTTCACGCATAGCGATTAAATAATTTTTGAAAGATTCATCTTTCTTTTTCTTCCTCTCTGCCATGCACCACAGCAGAATTGACTTTCTTTTTGAACTCGTTGAATAAATGTGTGATTAGATTTTCCCAGGTATCAGTAACCGCCAAACGTAAACTGTCTTTTGCTGTTCCAGTTAACAGTCTTTCTGAATAAATAACTTTCTGTTCAGCATTCCATTTCATACATACAGACAGCATCTTCGACATCCTGAATCCATTTCTCGACAGGATAATCATCCTCCCCGCTAAACTTCGAAAGCGATTCTTCGACATCTCTAAAACTTAAACAAGTTCCAGCAGTAGGCACGATAATACATTTTACCTTTCAGCGCCATCTCCCGTGTTCGTAACTCTTCTAAATGGGTATTATCTTCGTGTTGGTTGCCGTTAAGTTCGCTAGCATTAGTCTCCTTACTTCTATTTGTCATATCTCCGCTGTCACCACCCTCCATCATAGTGCTGCTTTTTGGTTCGTTCAATAGCTATGTATTATTTGAATTCACCGACTCAACATTCGCGACTCTTCTAAACATATCCATCATCTTACGCATAAAAGCGTCCTCAATTTCAGGTGAATTATGAAGATTATTTTTTTTTCGGCCCATCTCTGTTAAAATTTCTTAATAATTTGTTATATAATAGCAAACCTCACTTTCAGCCCCAAAATCAAAACAACTTTACTTCATATATAAACACAATAAATTATAAGAACCGTTCTAGTTTTATCTTTGATCTTCGCCAAATAAAAACTGCGTACAACATTAAATTTCACGCGTATTACTTTAGCCGTTAAATACTGCCTTGGTACAAAATACGGTACTTTTTATTTCTTGACTCACGAATTCGGTGTTATTCCACGGCACTTTATATCACCCCAAATGTTGGTATATGGAAAATCTCTCGCAGATATGAAAATTTGCCAACTATATTAACTTCACGATAAAGTTTTATACACGTTAATCACCACAAACTTAAATGTTTAATCGGTCGGTTTTCCCTATTTGGAACACAACGTCTTAAACGCACCAAAACTAAACCTAAACGTACAAAACTACACATTTGCTTCAGGAAAACTCAATAGTATGGTTAATAATCGTTTTACATAACAGGAATAATATATAAAGCAATTATACAATTTACATAAAACATAAAATACGACAGGCTGCATCCTAATTGAGTTGAACAAATTCGGATATCTTAAATCCTACATATACATACTATATATATAAATCTTACTTTGAATTACATACTTTTAATAAACGACTCGGTTTATTTTTAACTAGACGTCATTTATTTAAACGAGACATTGAAAAGTTTAGTTGGCTATAAGGCACAATTGAATACTTTTAACCTAGTGACATCTATTTAAATATTGCATGAATTAATGGGTCTTACAAAAGTTTAGTTTGAAAAGTCTTCTGAAGCACACAGCATTACTAGAATTCGTTTGGTCATTAAGTAAGTCAATATACATTACATAGATGGCAGTGATGGCCGTAAAAATTTGGTAAAATTATACCAAAAATTACCACCTGTGGTACTATTCTGGTTTTCCCGGGGAATTACGAATTGAGAATTAATTTATTATGAGTTTTTAGTGTATTTTGGTTTTCTTTTTTCCAAAGCATGCTAAATTTTGGGGAAAAATAGTTCCATTTCAAAGCAATTTTGTTGTTAATTTTTCCCTAAAAATTTGGCTTTGAATTATTTTTTCCTAAAACATGAACAAAATGCCAATCGCTCAGTATGCTTTGGAAAAAAGCAAACCAAAATACACTAAAAACTCATAATAAATTAATTCCCAATTCGTTATTCCCCGGGAAAACCAGAATAGTGCCACTGGAGAAATTTCAAGTTCAAAAATTGTAGGAAAAGGAAAATAAATTGACAAAATATTAAGAACGGCTGATAATTTTGTGATTAAATAATTTTTTTTCAATTACATATATCAAATACATTTTTTTTCGTATTATTCTGTAAACATCTTAGACATCTGACGTACACTAGTAAAACTAAAGATAAATTTGGCAAGTATTATTTTAATTCGTCAGAGCCAACCTTGATGTATTTTTCAAAATGAAAATTCGTTAAAAATATTTTAGAAATAATTTAATTTTAATATTTCTGCAAATAATATTTATTTTATACCAATATAGCTTTCTTGTATATTGTTGTTAAAAATATGTAGAAAAGTTTTATACAAACATTTTATAATATTTTTGCTTTTTTCATTGAAAAACTTGAAGCTAAAAACACATTTTTACTATGGATTCCTATGGAAATCTGTGAAAAGTTTATACCACTAAAAAAGCTTCTAAAAAATATGTCATGCTAATTATGGCTCTATACTCTAGAAGGCTCTGAATTGGGGCATTGAATAATGCACCAAAACAACAACAAAAAATATTTGTTGGGCCTTTATTATATCTACAAGCAACAATCATAACGTTTTTTGTTGTAATAATTCCACATAATCTCAAAATACGAGAATGGCCACCTTATATATTTCAAATTACACCAAAGCGTCATGAAGTTATTTTGTATAATTTTTTGGTTAGAAGCAATGTTACACTTTTCATTGTGTCATTTTTTGTTCGTTTTGTTTTGTATGAATATAACAAGAAACTTATGCTGCTATATGGTTGAACCAATTAGAAAACAATAAATGGATTTGGTACATATGTATAAGTAATGATGTAAACGGTAATATTCTCGGTGGTAATATTACCGGTAAAATAGGTGATTTAAGGTAATGTTACCCAAAGTGGTGTTACAGTGGTAGTATCGGTAACATAAATTTAAAATGTTTTTCCAAACAACTCAACTAGTCTAAATGCAAAAAGAGTTGTGACACCACTGCATTATACTTCCTTGCATATTATTAACCTACTACAATACATTTTTCCTGTAAAATATAATAATCTACACTAGAAAAGTGGTTGCAACGTCTTAGTCGATGAAAAGCCCTAGTGTGCTGGAATTTTATTGACAACATGAGACCAAAGTAGCACCAGATGGTCGATGAGCTATTACTCGAGCAATTTTCGATTCTGGTGCTCCATTAGGTTAAACCACAAAATCGGCTGATATTGATTTGTTCAAGAAATTGCGACCGTTCTATAAACTTCCTTTGAGATACCAACTTTCCAATCAATTGTTGAGCCTTGAGTACCATCGCCTTGAAGGGTGAGTCGTTTTGGTCCGGCGTATCTGACGTTGCAGACCGATGCTTGGTCGACCATACGCATAGGGACTCCATAACAAATAATGTCATCAATACACCCAAAGCCGTTTTCTATAAATCTACTCACTAAGGAAAATCGACATTTGGCTTTTAAAGTTGCTTTTCGAGAAAGTTGAAGCGGTGTTAAAAGACGTCGAGATTTATAATTTTATGGTACTTATTACAGACAATGGAACGAATGTACGAACATCTTTATGTTACCGAGTATGGATGCGTATGTCATGGACTTAACTTGCTCATTATCGATATCTTCAAGATTTAGTCTATTAACAGTTTGAAATTTTCAGTCAGTCGTATGGATGGTTTCGGAAATAAAAATCGCACATTTTTCATGCTACGTTCGATCTACATTCATGCTACATCAGGTATGCCGTGAAGGCGCTGGCTATCGAAGACGAAGTGAAGTCAGTTATGAAGGCATCTACGATCTCCTATTCGAAATTGTTCACTGTGTACTAGCTATTCGATTGCTAAATGGCCATCTTTTTTTGAGAGTTTTCTGTTTTGCCTTAAGTGGTTTTGTTGAAATAAAACAAACTTATAAGTATTCTCAAATCATGGGCCGAAAAATGCTTACAACAGCTATATTTTCTCGCAAATTTGCTTGAACCAGCTCGAGGAAAGAATGTTTCGGACTTCACGAAAATATAGGGACAAAAAATAAACGGGAAACAAAATATATGAGCCTGTTTGTAGTTGCAAGTGAGCAATCTATACGCAATCCATTGACTGTTTGTTGTTGATCGTGCAGGAAAACTAACGTATACATTTTGCACAACTTAAACCTGTCGAGATCGAACGTATGAAGTGTGGATAACGAAGATGAAGTTATTCCTGCTGAAAAATACAAATCCAAATTATTATTATTGGATGAAGCTGCATAATCATATTCGCTTGAATAAGAGGATGACTTTGAGGAAAGTAAGAATGATTCGCTTATGGATGATGTTGAGGCCCAAATTGATAAATGCATCGGCGGAGATACACATTGATTCACATTGATTAAAAAAGTTTAATTGATCGTAAAATTTATTTTTTGCCGTAGCCGTTGAAGACGACCTTGCCGTCCTTCGACGTCTATCGATGAACACCACATCAAGAATGTCAAGGATTTGGTGAACAAAAATAGTCGATTGACAATTAGAGATTTTGTTGACATCACGAAAATTTTGGACAGAAAACTTTTGGCTTTTGCATCATGATAATGCACCGTCTCACACTGCATTGGTTGTACGTGACAATCGGCCAAAAATTCGACCCATATTTTTCGCAACTACCCTTCGCCTGATTTTGCTCCGCTTCTGGCTATTTCTGAAACTCAAGAAACCGCTCCGAGGACATCGTTTTTACACGATTGAAGGGATTCAATCTGAATCAAATAAGGCTTTGTAGGCCATTCCGGAAATAGACTTTAACAATTGTTTCGAAGACTGGAAAAACCGTTGGCATAGGTGTATTTTATCCGAAGGAGATTTCTGTAAAGAGGATGATATATTTGAAAGAATAATAAGCTTTATTTAAAAATCTTACTACTTTTGTCCAGGCGTCAAAATATTACTAGTGTTCTTTGGTACAAATTAGAATTAAAATATTGAATAAAAAGAGTGTTACCGGTAATATTACCGGTAACATTACCAAATTTAAAAATATCGGAAATTTTACAACAGTATGTATAAGAATGACCGTTTCTTTGTTTATTTTTGGGCCACAGGTCTGTTGGAACGGGTACATTAAAATGCTGCCCGTTACAATTATTTTAAATAACTATTAGTTTTTTTTTTTTTTTTTTTTTTAATTTAAAATAAATTTTATTTATTTATTTTATGTAATTACAATCTAGTCTCCTGGACTAATTAGCAATTTGTTTCTGACTTAATTTACTAACTTAAATTAATATATGGCTTCTTCCCATTGGCATTCCATAGTGTTTGGTAAATTGATGTAAACCACATCTTTGTTGTGGATTTTAGATCAGCATAATGCTGCTTAAACTGACAATCACACCAGCTCAAAAGGTTTGGTTCTTTTAAGTCTGCGAACTAAATTCGTGATGCTTAGGAGCTGAGTTGCCTCAATGTTCACATGTTGGCAGAGCCTTTCTTCATGTCTCCGTGCTTTTTCCTGGATTTCATTTAAGATGAGGTTCATTTTAAGGTCCCTATGAAGGTCATTGTTCCTAACATACCAAGGTGCAACAACGATGTTCCTTAATACCATATTCTGAAATCTTTGGATGATATTTACGTTGCTCTGTTTGGTACAACCCCAAAGCTGAATACCATAAGTCCAAATCGGTTTCAATATTTGCTTATAAAGTAGAAGCTTGTTGTATGTTGATAAAGAAGAGTTCCTTCCCATCAGCCAATACATTTTTCTGTATTTAAGTCTTAATTCTTCACTTTTCTTCTTGACGTGTGCTTTCCATCGTAGTTTAGCATCCAGGGTCATGCCGAGATACTTAGCTGTGTTCGCATGCGGTATTATTTCCCGATTTATGGTAATCGGAATATGTTCGATTCGTCTGTTTGTAAAGTTGATGTGAACTGATTTAGCTTCATTTAGTTTTATTCTCCATCTTTTTGTCCATTTATATATTTGAGTTATAGCTGATTGTAACTTCTGTGTTGATTCTTCGTTGCTTTTTCCAACAGCTAAGATCGCCGTATCATCTGCAAAAGTTGCCACCGTGTTGTTTTCTAATGTAGGAAGATCATAAGTGTATAGTAGGTATAAAACCGGCCCTAATACACTGCCCTGTGGAACTCCTGCATTGATTTCTTTCAATTCAGAAAATGTATCATCTAACTTAATCCTGAAGAACCTATCTTTCAAGTATGATTCTAGTATCTTAGCAAATTGCATTGGTAGAAGATTCCTTAACTTGTGGTTAAGTCCTTCATGCCACACTCTATCAAACGCTTGTGCAACGTCTAGAAATACTGTTGAACAGACTTTTTTCTCCTCTAATGCTTTCTCAATTATACTGGTTATTCTGTGTACTTGATCAATTGTTGAGTGTTGGTTGCGAAAACCGAACTGATGATTTGGGATCAAGTTTTTACTCTCGATTATCGGATTTAATCTTTTTACCAGAAGCTTCTCAAAGAGTTTGGACATGACTGGCAATAGCGAAATTGGCCTATAAGACGATGTTATGTGTGGTGGTTTCCCAGGTTTTGGGATCATAATTACTTCTGCAATTTTCCATAAGCTTGGTACACATTTGATTCTAAATGCTGCATTTATAAGATTGGTGAGTTTCACCAGAGCTTTCCTTGGCAGTTCTTTTAAGATTTCTGCAGTAATAAGATCGTACCCAGGAGCTTTTTTCGTATTCATATTAGCTGTTATCTCACGCATGACTTCTTTTGGTGTTGTGGGTAGGATTTCTTTACTTTCTTGCACAGCTTGTTCAGTTATTATCTCGGCTTCCAACGTTTGGTCTTCATGTGGCTGGAATATTTTTTCGAGGTGTCCGACAAATTCTCGAGCTTTGTCTTCATTATGTCTAGCCCATTTCTCACCTGCTATTTTTATTGGGGGAATCTGCATTATTGGTCTTTTGATTCTTTTGGTTGCTTTCCAAAGAGAATAATCAGTACTGTTATCATTAGTTAATTTTCTTAAATAGTTGCTGATTGATTCATCTTTCAATTCTTTGATCTTTCTTCTTAATTGTTGAGTGAGATTGTTCAAATAAGTTTTATCTTGGGGGGCCCTTGTTTGTTGTCATACTCTTCTCGCTCTTCTTTTTTCTGCGAGGAGTTCCCTAATTTCTATAGGGTAGTTGTTTCCCTTGATTTTCGTTTTAATTTCAGGAGTATTTTCCCAAGCTGATTGCTGTATATCTTTTACAAATTTGTGAACTTCTTTGTCTAATTGTTCTTCAGTCTTTAACGGAACCATTAAGTTAATTTTTTGTTCTAGCGATAGTCTAAAGCATGCCCAATTAGTGTGATTATTTACTAGGAATGGGTTTTTTCACTTAACGTTAGAAGTATTGGTGAATGATCAGAGTTTAAGTCGTGGCTTTCATCTACTTGTACATAATTTACAGATACGTTCTTTATTATAAAGAAATCAATCAGATCTGGCACTTTGTTTGGATCAGTTGGCCAGTAGGTTGGTTTTCCAGTTGAGAGGGCTTCACAACTGCATTTTCTGATAGCTTTTAGGAGTTCTTTACCCTTAGTTGTTGTTAATCTGGATCCCCAGTGGACATTTTTTGCATTAAAGTCTCCTCCAAGTACAAATCGTTTTCCTAATTTACTGAGGAACTTGAGATAATCTTTTTCTTTCATTGAGTGCTTCGGTGGGCAGGAAATACTAGCAATACAAATAGAACTACTTTTGGATTTGACAATAACAGCAGTTGCTTGTATTTCTTCCGTTTCATATTTTAACTCCTCATAGTGATGAATACTATTTCTAATTATAACAGCACTACCTCCTTTAGCAGTGTTTCCAGGGTGAATAGTGTGATATATTTGATAATTTTTAAATTTAATGTTTGATTGTCTAGTGAAGTGTGTTTCCGTGATGAGACATACATCGATTTTTTCTGTGTCCAGGACCACTTATATCTATTAGTAATAAAAAAATTATTTAAATAGTTTAAAGGTTAAGAAAAGTTTAATGAATTTTCAAAATTATTGAACAAAATTATATTTAAATATTTAATTAAATGTAATTTTAAGAATATGAAATATTTCAAATGTTTTTAAATAATTAAATGATTAATCAAATCAGAAACAATGTTGTAGAATTCAATTATTAAAATTCTAAAAGACCAACTTTTAATAATAGAGAGAATTTTCAGAACCTAAAATTTTAGCAATTTTAAGGCTAATCGCTAAAAAATATTTAAGTTTATCTAGCCTAGGATTAGGTAATTTGTCAAAAACAAATTTGATCCAATAGTTCACTAATTGATCTTAATTGTTCACTAAGTCCTAATAATTGGTCAGCGATAGTAATTTTTAAAAATGTCCAGGTCATACAAAAGGTTAACACAAATAACGGTGACAAAACAATCGATCAAGCTCAAAACACTGGTAGTTAGTCACCTAAAATTAACAATTGATCGGACTTATTAATTAAATAACCAGTTAGAAAAAATTAATTTATAAGGGCGTATGCATGAGTTTTTAAACGCCGCACAACCAACTTTTTTCAATGTTGCACACGCAACAAATTATTCTAATTTTTTCTAATAAAACAGATTATAAGATTATCATAAAGCACAAAATTGGTTCGGTAATAAATGTTGATAATTGGTCAGCTATATAAATAAATAAATAAATAAATTTTTCACATAAAATGTGAAAAAAGTTTAATAATAAAGTTGCGAAAGTGCGAGTTTTGCTTTATCGCCATAGAACAGACTTTTAAAATATAGCGCATGCAATAGAAGTAACGCGAATCTTTTTAATTTTTTTTTCTAATAAATTAGATTACATGATTATAATGAAACGCCAAATTGATTTAGTCATACTTATGAAAATTTGGTCTGGCATACAAATTAAAAGAAAATGTTTTAAAGGAAATATTTGTTTGATAAGCCATGCAACAAAAATCAGTCAACAATTATCAGGTTGTCTTGCAAATCTGTTTTAAATTTCTCTAATAAATTAGACTATTTTCATTGTAACAAAGTGCATAATTGGTCGGGCAATAAATGTTGCTAATTAAAAACATTTTTTATTCTTTTAATTTATTTGCTTGGCCAAATATTTATTTTTACTAACTACTCTATTTTTACTAATTACTCATGTTAACTGGCCCAATTATCAGCTACTAGTATTTATTGCTGAACCAATTATTCACTTTATTATAATTAAATAATATATTTTGCTAGAAAAAATTAGAATAAATAGAATCGTGATACAACCTGATACAGACATTTTGTTGAATGCGCGCCATCGAACAAACATTTTTTTCTAAATTAATTTAAATGATTTTTAATATGTTTCGAAGATTGTAAGAGAATTCAATCCAGTTTCGATCTGATGAGCTTATGATTATGAAAAAATCAATCTTCTCATCAGGCCGCGGCGACTGGACTGATTATACCACAATTTACATTCTATATATACAGAATGTGCTGTGCTTTTTTAAGTATAACGAATCGTACTAATACAGATGAATTCTCTTACAATTTTTTTCTTCTTCACGATATTCACACTGCTCTGTGTGTAAGTTAATTTTTACTTTTTATTAATTTTTTTGTTGAATGTTAATTAATTCATGAAATTTCTAATATGCTACCGGTGGTTAGACCATTTTAATTATGTTTCGATTAACACGAGAAGTATACTAGTATTTACGAACAGTAATTCAACGAAACCGACTAATAGACATAATTCTATTTATTTAATTAAATGATTTTTAATATGCTTCGAAGATTGTACGAGAATTCAATCCAGTTTCGATCTGATGAGCTTATGATTATGAAAAAATCAATCTTCTCATCAGGCCGCGGCGAAGTAAATTGTGGTATAATCAGTCCAGTCGCCGCGGCCTGATGAGAAGATTGATTTTTTCATAATTATAAGCTCATCAGATCGAAACTGGATTGAATTCTTTTACAATCTTCGAAACATATTAAAAATCATTTAATTACATAAATAGAATTATGTCTATTAGTCGGTTTCATTGAATTACTGTTCGTAAATACTAGTATACTTCTCGTGTTAATCGAAACACAATTAAAAAGGTATAACCACCGGTAGCATATTAGAAATTACATGAATTAATTAACATTCAACAAACAAATTAATAAAAAGTATAAAGTAATTTCCTTTTTACTGATATGCTTGAGCAAGTATTTATGTTAGCTGAATTGCCAACTTGTACTGCCTTATAAATTATGCACTTTATTATAATCAAAATATTCTAATTTATTAATTAGAAAATTTAGCATATATAGTTTGGCAAAACAACGGGACTGATTTTTGTGACTAAGGTTGGAAACACACCGAATTAGACAAAACGTTTTTTTCTTGTCTTAATGCGACTTGCGGCCAAAATGCATACGATTGTATAGCGCTATGCACACTGAATCAGGCGAAACAATTTTACGTCAAACATTTTGTTTCATAAAACATAGAACGGCAAACATTGTATTGTGCTTTATGAGTCCATTCACACATAATAAAGCAAAATTGTGTTAAGTCAAATTTCACTAATGAAACATGATTGAAGGTGTTCATACTCCATAAATCAATGTGTTAATTCACACTGACACAAATCAAAGCAACGCAAGACAAAACTGATTGAATAAAAAAAAAAGTGTTTGAAGTCGTTTCGTGGTCGCCGTTTTATAAATCAAATTAATAAGGATTTTTATGGTACAAAAAAAATTGTATTAAATTACAATATACATACAACAATACACATATTTATCATATTTATATATAAGTATAATATTATACACATAATACAAAATCATCCTCTAAAGGTGCTATCACAGCAAGCGCGACGCGTCGGCGGCAAATTTAAATACACGTTTTTTTGCTTATGTAGTGATAGGAAACCGTGGTTTGTGTAAAAATATAAACTAGCGATGAACGACGATGTTTTTTTGCCGCCGGGTTTCGCGGCGGCAGATAAAATTTAATTTTATACCATTTACTAAAATTGTAATTTCTCTATTAAAAATATAAGGTTTGTAAATGGTTTTAACCGTTGTGTCTATACCCAAAAAATTATACACTATTCTATACCCGACCCACCCGGGAGCCACATGTATTTTCTTGTTAATATCGAAAATTTTTGTATTTGCCAGTGTATTATTGCCTTTATTTATTTTAATATACTATTTTAAACGTTATAAAACAAAAAAAATAAATAAATAATGGGGAATCCCCGGTTAATGCTAGTAAAACAAAACAGAAAAGAATCGTTTAGGTGAGCTGAGGAAATTAGAGTAGGTGTGGTATTCAAATGGAAAGGTTGATTGCGGAAGTGATTTTTTTTATAAATAAATATATATGTGAGTGATAAAATGGCGGACCACAGAGACATTTCAAATGCTGAGTTTAGACGGTAAGATTTATTATTTGGATGATCCGTTCGGTTTTTTTACATTTATATACACATTTTTGCCCTAGTTTGTCGTATGAAGATCGACAAGCATACCTAAATCGTTTATTAGAGGAATGTGACGATGACGAAGAAGTGCTTGATTTTGTTGACGACGGCTCAGAAGATGAGTGGCTTCCTACAGCAGCGGATAGAAACGTGGAAGATTCAGACATAGAGGACGTTTATGAAGATCATGAAGTCCAAATTGAAGTGTCTGATGAAGAAATTTTCAGCGATAGTGAAGTTGAAGACGAAGGAGAAACTGGAAGTGCAAATTGTAATAATTCGCCTTATCTAAAAGGAAAGATGGATCGATATGGAGACAAAATCCTCCTCAAAGGCAAACATTGAGACACAATATTCTCAGGAGTCAACGAAGTAGGCCATCGCGATCGACCGAAATGTTATCTGTAAGAGATACCTTCAAGTGTATATTTACGGACGTCATGTGTGAAATAATCATTAGACACACAAACAGGAAGGCCAATGAAGTATACACAGAACACAATATTCTAAATCGGGATAAACCGCAGAAAATCTGGAAATTATTGACATTTCAGTATTCAGTATTCTGTATTCTGTATTCTGTATTCTGTATTCTGTATTCTGTATTCAGTATTCTGTATTCAGTATTCAGTATTCAGTATTCTGTATTCTGTATTCTGTATTCTGTATTCTGTATTCTGTACTCAGTATTCAGTATTCAGTATTCTGTATTCTGTATTCAGTATTCAGTATTCAGTATTCAGTATTCAGTATTCAGTATTCAGTATTCAGTATTCAGTATTAAGTATTCTGTATTCAGTATTCAGTATTCAGTATTAAGTATTCAGTATTCAGTATTCATTATTCAGTATTCAGTATTCAGTATTCAGTATTCAGTATTCAGTATTCTGTATTCTGTATTCTGTATTCTGTATTCTGTATTCTGTATTCTGTATTCAGTATTCAGTATTCAGTATTCTGTATTCTGTATTCAGTATTCAGTATTCAGTATTCAGTATTCAGTATTCAGTATTCAGTATTCTGTATTCTGTATTCAGTATTCTGTATTCTGTATTCTGTATTCTGTATTCAGTATAAAAAAAAATTTTTTGTGTAGGACGAACAAGATTCACCCAGTATATGCCGTCCAAACCGGCAAAATATGGGATCAAAGTATGGTGGGTTTGCGATGCTGCTAACTCTTACCCAATAACGGGGCAGATATATACGGGTAAGCAACCATCAGGCAGGGAAATCAATCAAGGAGAGCGGGTTGTCAAGGACCTATGCGCCCGTTTCAAAGGGTCTGGGAGAAATATAGTAACTGACAATTTTTTTACAACATTGCCGCTTGCTCGTTTATTGATCTCTTGGGACTTATCAATAGTCGGGACATTAAAAAAAATTAAACCCTATGTTCCAAAAGAAATGTTGCCGTCCAGATCTCGGGAAATTTATTCGTCAATTTTTGGATTCAGCGATGATAATATTACACTTTGTTCGTATGTCCCCAAAAAAAATAAGAGTGTATTATTATTATCTACGCAGCATTATACGGATTCAGTAATTGGAGACAAAAAAAAAACCGGAAATCATTCATTATTACAATGGAAAAATAGGTGGAGTAGATAATATGGACAAACTGGTCACTCATTATACAACCAAACGAAGGGCGAAAAGATGGCCTGTAGCATTTTTTTACAATATAATTGATGTAGCTTGCGTCGCGGCTTACAAAATTTACATAGAAAATAACCCGGCTAGATCAAACAAAACACACAATCGTCGAGAATTCTTGACAGATCTTGTGCTTCAATTAGCTCTACCGCATGTGTCAGATCGATCAACCATACCAAATGTATATAGAAATTTTAATTCACGTTCAGGGATAGAATGCATACTTGGCAAACCGCTCTATGTACCAATAAACCAGGAATTGACAACGTCTGGAGTACCTAATGTGTTACGCAACAACGATGGCCGAATTCCTCAAGTTGGCAAATGCTGGATTTGTTTGTCTTCCGATCCCAAAAAACGACGAAATTCACGGAAATCCTGTGGTATCTGTAGAAGACCAGTATGTGTAGAACATACGAACACTCAAATAAAGTGTTCTAAGTGTTAATAGTTTTAATTTTTTTTGTAAATTTTTACCAAATTGAATTTCTTATTTTGTAAACATATTTTTAATAACCAACTGAATTATTTATGTGATAATTTTTGATTTTTTCTGTGATGAAATGTTGATTTAAACAATAAAATGTTATACAAATAGCATATTCAGTGTTTTTTTTAAATGGCCACCCGGGTGGCCGGGTATAGACTACAAGAGTAATAATATTGGTAAACGAATAATTTAGTTCAGCAATAATCTTTAGTTAACTTCTGTTCAAAGATCAATAAAAAATAAGTAGTTCTTGGATGTCAAGGAGTAGGGATAGTCTAACTGTGAAATTGAAAAAGTTACGAGCATTTTAAATCGAAATGGCCACCCGGGTGCCCGGGTATAGACACAAGGGTTAAGAATAATAATTTTATTTTTGTTCAAGCTACGATTTCCTATCACTACTTAAGCAAAAAAACGTGTATTTAAATTTGCCGCCGACGCGCCGCGCTTGGTGTGATAGCACCTTAACTCCGACGACATTTTGTATTCTATGAAATCAATTCACACCAACCTATTAAGCCTGATTTCCATTATGAAATATTTACTGACAGTATAAACAAAATGGGATAGAAATATATATTCGCGTGCTGTGTGAGAGAAAAAAAAACTTTTTCATGTTTACAGTACTAAAAAATATTATTGTATACTGACATTTTTATAGTATACTGACAAAATTTACTGAAAAATATATGAAGCGAAGTATATTTTTTCAGTACTGGAAAAATATTTCAATTTTTCAATGCAATTTTTCAAAAAAATTAAAAACAAAGACCATTTTTCTGTCACTTTAATGTCATTTTCCATTTTTATGTTTTTCTTCAGTAAAAAATACTCTCAGTAAATACTTCGTAATGGAAATCAGGCTTAAAGCAACACGAGACAATTTGACTAAAAACAATTTGTTTGATTGTATGTGCACTATGTTTAGAGAAATCGTCTTGCCTACTCGAAGCAAAAACGTTTTGACTAATTCGGTGTGTTTCCAGGCTAACAAACAAATCAAACAAAAATTTCCTTTAAATAATTTTTTTTCGAGTTTGATCGTTTGATCGAGTTTGATCGTTTCACTTTTTTTGTCATCTTTATTTGGGGTGGTAACTTTTTGTAAAACCTTGAAATATTTAAAAGTCACTTTAAAAATTTTGAAGCGCTTACCAATTAGTAACCAATTTGGTCTAACTTTTTTGGAGCATATGTGTTGCCTAGTACAAATATAAAACATTTTTAATTTGTTTTTTTTTTGTACAATAAACATTCACGCAAATGAAAATTCAGAAAACTATGAAAATTAAGTGTTTTTCCGACAAATGACTTTCCCTTTGGGATTTAAATTACATTATGTAAGTGCTAATTTTTATTTTTCGGTTTTTGATAAATTATTTTTGTTTTTTAAATTTAAAATTATAGTGGTTATGTCAATTACTTTTTCTATAGATTCAATAAGTTCCAGTGAAACTTTAGGTATCAACGTCTGCATATCAATTTGCGACCCGCTCGTTCATTAAAGTGTAGAATTAACAAAAATTGTAACTTTTAAGTAAAAACTAATAAAAATAATTTGTTAAATTGTGGCGCTCAACACCTAAGGGTCATCACATAATTCTATAATATGTTTTTGTGAAGAACATGAGATTCGATCGAAAATATATCTTACAGTTAAATAAGGGCTGTTTTGTTGAAGAAAACAAACAACTGCAAAAATTTATTCATGTTACATAAAATTATACAGTTTTGAAGTAACTTTTGTCTAATAGCTTTATTTAAAAATATTGTCCGACATTTGTATAAATCTAAAAATTGTTTAAAATTCTTATTCAAATGTTACGTTTGTACGTATATTTATAACTTTGCAGTTAAAAATATGAATTATGTAACAATAAAAAACAAATTATTCTAAGTTAAAATTATCTATTAAATTAAATATAATTAACTAGTCACGAGAAGCCGCTAAAATTTCAATTCAAAATCAATTTCTTCAATTTATATCCATTTTGTAGACGATAAACTTAAAAACATTTTTATACATACAAATGGAAAAAGCATAAAAATTCATTTATTTTAACTTTATACATTTAACAAAAAAAAAAAAAAAAAAAATCAGAAAATATAGAACTCTAAAAATTTACATAAAATAAATATTTCTTCAAAGTTTTTTTTTGTTTCGAATAAATACTTTTCCAAAGTTTATTCCATATAAAGTACTTCCTCGTATTAGTACTTAAAACCGCCATGCGACTGTTGCTGGTGGTATATACAATGTCGATTTATCGGCACATACATATATCTGTATGTATTCACCTAAGTGAAGGAATAAATTTTGAGTTTGTCAGATAATAAATAATCTACAATCGGGAAATCTAATAAAATAACATGAAACTGTATTGAAATTCTTGTTTCATATTTTCAAAACATTTTTAAATTGCATTTCCGTGTTTTCTTTTCCTAGGTACGCCAGTATGTTTGCGAAAACCATATTTCCATGTGGATTTCATTCGTATCGATTTTTTTTAGTCTACCGTGTGAATTATTATTTTTGGTTTGTTTTAAAATAATTTTTAAGTAGTATTCGGTTATTATTGTTAAGTGAAATTTCCCTCGCGATTTTTAACTATGGATATCCTCTCTAAACATCAGATTTAAGTTACATTTAATTAATTAATTTTTTTTACTTTAGGTACAGATACCAAAGTCTGAAATGTTCCTATCAATTGCAAAGGTAAAATAGCTTAAGTGTAAATAGATTTCGTAGGTGTAAATCAAAATCTTTCAAATCACTTTTATTGGCTGACATCCAAATATAAGCCAAATACAGTAGATAAATATTGACGCGTGCAAAGCAAAGCAACCAGGCGGTCTTCTCATCTATACAATGCCTAATTCTTCGAATAGCAAAATTCATAGGAATTAGTTTTTCCTAATTTCCATAATATGATTGCTCCTAGATCCTTTTGAATCAAAATTTAGGCCCAAATACTTAAAAGTCTTTGTTTCCTTAATGATTCTGCCATTTATAGAGAAACTACTTAATTGTTGCAGTGACAAACGTTTCTTATCAAATATACATCCATTGCTCAATAATCAACAAATCGTATGTCATCAACTGCAACAGTTCAGTATACAATCGCAGCATCGTCGGCATACATTTGAAGTGTACCACTTAATTTTAAATTAAAAATATCATTTATGTAATGTATGAAAAGTAGCGGTCCCAAAATTGATCCCTGTGGTACACCCGATATTACATATCCATAATCACTGTTACACTCATTAACACACGTAAACTGTTGCCTATCGCTCAAAAAAGTCTTCAGTATATTAAGGACAATATAGCTGAATGGTTTAATTTCTTAAGTTTCTCTATTAAAATAAAATGATTTACACAATCAAATGCCTTCTTAACGTCAGTAAAAAAGCACGGCAACGATATATTTTTGATCCACCGCATTAAATATATTATTTAAAATGTTAGCTGCTGCGCTTTGTGTTGACAACTTATCGATGAATCCAAACTGATTTTGGTGTAACGCATTAAAGTGTCTTAAATAGTTATAAAGCCTGATGTATAGAACCTTCTTAATAAATTTGTATAATTACATGCTTTGCTTTTACAATAAACTTAACAGAACTGCGGTCATAGCCGGAAGCTGAATTTTTGTTTAATTTTTTAAGAATTCCGAATAATTCCTTAGTATTAGTTGGATCTAACCATAACATGCCATTAGCTGGCAAATTCAGAAAAGTTGCAAATGATGGAATTAAGGCAGTTGAATCACATAATCTGGAATTGACAGAACTTTATTAAACTGATTTGCTAGTACAGTAGAATTTTCGATTGTTCGATCCCCACGGTTAGCATAATATTGTCACTTTTAAATTTATACTCGGTATTAAATATCAAAGATTTTAGACACTGCCAGTTCTTTCTTGCATTACCATTAATTTTTTGAAACTCATTATGATAAATCTGTTTTTCAAGTTTATGGTTAAGGTTATTTGTTTTATTTTTTGTAAATTTTTTGTTGTTCACCAATATAATTATTATTCGGATATTTTTTTTTTAGATTAGTAATTTAAAAAAGATAAAAGTGAATTTATATTATTACTTACCTATTGAACTTGGACATCCGAATTTTGCGACGAAACCAATTTGAACCATTTTTTTTTTCAACTGGATACGGAACAACTGCAAACGAAACTTTGGACCTTCTGCTTTAAACCTGGACACGGCGATTTGCCACCATATTGTACGACCACCACGTGAAGAATTTAGGAAACGATAATTTGCCGGAACCATTTGGAGAATTATTATATACATTTATTACTGGATATTGGAGTAGTGATTTATTAACAATATACCAGGGATTGAGAAACCGTGAGTAAACACCATTTTTTGTAGTATTGTTACAATACACCACACTTCCGCGATATAGTGAGGTCTATTTAACAAGAAGGTGAATTTGAGACTTGATCTGATTAAGAAGATCTATCGTGATTTTAAATACAGTCCACTACTCATGTGATCAGATTTATCGACGCAGGAAAACACTGAGTGAGGTGTGAAGATTGTGTTGGTTAGTCACAAATATAGGAATCTGGCCAACAATAGATCTCCCATTTTCAAACCAACTCGGTTGGCTAAACATTGGTCCTTCGAGCCGGATATGTGAAAACGAGTGAAAACGCGAATCGTAAAACGCCAGTTTTATTTTCTACAATCTTAGCGAGCGACCTACGCCAAATAGCGGTACAATGAAGTGAGTGAGAAAGTGTCATATAATCAGACGAAGCGAATTAAAACTATTAAAAATGGCCAAAGCTAGAGCAGTTAGACCATTATTGAGAAATCTAGAAGACATCAATGCGAGTTTTTGTATTCAATGAAGCCACGTCAATAAGCGAGGTAAGAACTACACAAGACCTTCTAACGGATCAATGGAAGGAGTTTCAAGGTCTCGAGGAGAAAGTAAAGGGAACTTTGACGACGCAAATATAGAGTCCGTGGCAAAGATTGAAAACCTCTATTTTGATTTGAAGCGAAAATTGTTCAAACGAGAAAGGGCTTGTGACGAAAACAAAGAAACCCCGGGCAACAAAACTATGGATGAATTAATTTTGAACCAGATCAATTTTTTACACGAGATTTCCGCAATAAACAAACGTGAGGACGAAGTTCGTTTACCTAGAGTAAATATTCCAACATTCAGCGGAACATATTCTGAATTTCCATCATTTCGAGATCTTTTTGAGACATCAATACATGATAACACAAACATATCGAAGGTGCATAAATTGCAATATCTCAAAGGATTGGTCAAGGGGAGAGGCGTTATCATTAATCAGATACTTGAGCGTCACGGAAGCAATTTATGGCGAAGCATGGGACAAAATCAAGATGAAATACAATAAACCGAAACATATTGTTCATTCATTGTTGAAGCAATTTATGGAGCAAGCGAACATGCAAAGATGCTGCTCGAAATCACTGCGACAACTAGCTGATGTGTCGGATGAAGCCATTCCTGGTTTAAGGGTACTGAGTGAGAAGGCTGCCGTGACCCGTGGCTTATTTATATTTTGGCCAATAAATTAGACAGTGAGATGCGCTTGGGGGCATGAAACAGCTGAAATCGATTTAGCGTCACTTGCTGAATTTTTCAAATTTATCAACAAAAGAAGTGACGCGCTAGAAAGTCTCAGTTCTATGTCGAAGAACAGGCCCAATCCATTAAGAAAGGTTACCGCAATGATAGCTCAAGTTCCATCATCATGCTCAGGTGACCATTACTTAGGAAGGTATGAAGAGTACTTAAGACAGGCTGTGACTGATCGAAACGTATCGTAGCAGAGAAGAAGCTATGCTTCAACTGCTTAGCATCGACTCATCAAGCGAAAATCTGCAAGTCCATGAACAATTGTGCCAAATTAAGGCGCCGACACCATGTCACTTTGCATTCGGAATCTGAGATGGAAAAGGAGAATAAAGAAGACCAAGTGGACACAACTACTTTAATGCAACCAACCACAACTCACACTCGAGCCATATCACCGACAGTCATCGTTATTTTGCAGGATAAAGAAAGGAATCGTATGCGGTCAAATCAATCCAAACAGAATCCAAATTTATCACCTGTTACCGATCTTACGGAAACCATGTATACACAGCCTAATTGCTCTACTCTGACATTCAATGCACAATTAGATGTAGATATTGACTACACTCTGCGTCAATTTTTGGAGATAGAGGAAAGACCGCGAATAACACAAATATTTTCAGAAGAAACAAAATGCGAGACATTCTATACCAACACACTTAAATGGCGAGAAGACGGCAGATACGTAGTGAAACTTCCATTTCTTGATCCAGCAATTAAAATGGAAAATTCGGTGACTGTCGCGACAACTAGATTGCTATCCTTAGAACAGAAATTGGCGAAAGTTGTAAATCTGAGGCAACAATACATTGCAATAGAACTGCGCCAGTCGCCATGTCACTAGCATCAATAGTAATGCTAAATGTTCAGTAAAATCTGGATACTGTAAGATTGGAGGTTTAGTTAATGATTTTTTAAATTTATTAAAGGATTCATCGCAAAAAGCATCTCAAACGAATGGTTGACCCTTTTTTAAAAGACTGGTTAAAGGTTTTGCTATTTCTGAGTAATTGGTAACCCTAGGAAGAGAGAGAGCGAGATATCTGCTTAGCAATTTCTGTGTTAGTTGACTCAGGCAATCGATACTGTTTAATATAAATCGATTGAGAATTTGCTTCAGTTCGAATTTTGTAATAAGTAGTATCTGTTGCAGGAAGTGTGTCACCCGGTAAATAAAATACCTCATTATATTTTCGGCACATGTTTAGAATAGAATTTTTTTAAATAATTGTAATGTAATTCTAAATTATCTATTTTTACGTCATAATCGTTGGTATTAATAAGACTTACTGTAGTTACATTGTTGTCAACTTTTAGACTTGCATTTACAGTATACACAGCACTATGAATTTCATCAGATTGGCAAACATAATCTATATTATTTGGAATATTTAGATGAACAGGAAATGTTTTTTCCGAACGAGCAGGAATTGCTACGCCAGAATTAGTAGTCTGTTTCAATATAATTGTTTCATCATTTAATGAAATTTCGAAATTATAATTGGAAAAATCGATTTTACACTTGTGTTTGTGCTTGGATAAGAAATTCTTTCCAATAATACCAGCACAATGACTAGGAAAATAACTTGGAACGATTTGGAATGAATGTTGAATTAATGAATTTGGTCATGTTATTTCAGCATCACAGCTTGCTACGGTTTCAATCGTTTCAGCAGTAATACTTTAACTTGGCTTTTCCTATCAGGATAACACAAGGTATCGTCATTTATGAAATTTCGTTTAATTATACTAATATATTTCAGCTCCAATATCGACAAAAAAATAATAAGGTTTATGTTGCCAAATATCTAATTCTAATTCAATATATTTTCCATTAAGATTTTCGGAAATGAGTAATATTTGATTCCAAAGAAGAATTATATGAATTAGTGTAAGAATTAGAATTAAGATCTAGATTAGAATCAAAAGCAACGAAAGCAACGAAACATTTGAATTAAAATTTGAATTTGGATTATACCGGGTGATTTTTTTAACCTGTTACCCTCAAATATCTCGGAAAATAAGCACTGTAAGAAAAAAATGGTAAAGGTCGAAATTTAATTATTCTGTGGGCGTTTCAGCAAATCCTACGTATTTTTAGCCGTAAAATCCGAATCTGCAATAATAAATAGGGGTTCATATTTTAGTTTCAAGGTTTTCCGCCGCCCCACCTACAAGGAGGAGGGGGGTACTAATTTTAACATTAGTGTATTTTTTTCGTCGAGTGCTTATTTTCCGAGATATTTGAGTGTATCAGGTTAAAAAAAATCACCCGGTATTTTGAACACACTATTTTAAAATTTTCCGGATCCGAACTGTTGTGTCCATTGAGTTTGCTGGATCGGATTTGCTGTTTATTATTATATGTTTCTGTAGCAATTTTGTTTGTCGAGTTTACATAGTGACATTTTCTGCATGAATTGATATGATGCCAAGGTAATTTGAAATATGCTCAAACTACAGGTCTTTGAGCAATGCGAATATTTTGAAATGTTCTATTGACAGAATTAGAACTCGTCGTTTGAACGGCTATAATATTTATCAGCAGAGTGCCCATTTTCTTCTTCACACGCTTGATTTATGGCATCTTAAAGTTTGGTAAATCGGCAAGCTTTAATAATTATTCTTATGGAATCGAGAAGTCTTTCTTGAAAAGCCTTAAGAGTAACAGCTTCTTGATGCTGAAACTAGTGTTAACTTAAGAATAAAAGCATCTACATATCGTCGGCGAGAAATTCAAATTATATAGTGTGGTAAAAAACGAGCCCGTAACATCTTTAAATAAGAACACCGTATACAGAAAGTGGATGTTACTGACCAGCAAATCTTTAAGAACTTTTCGTTCAGTTCAACTGTCACTTACCAGATCGAAAATTAACCCACAAATTGAAGTACAACACCAAAATTTGCACAACACACTTTCTGAAAAATAATAAATTTTGCTATTCATTCACAGTGTTAAAAAATTTAACAGATTATAACTCGGAGTAATGCAACTGGTATTTTGCAAATCAAATATACTTTTTCTTTGCCACTCAATGTTTACCCTTTCTAGGCACCAATGAAAAGTCAAAAATTTGTTTGCTTTAACGTTTTTTGTTTCTTTTTTATTATTCATACCAAATCGTTGTATAAACAAGTCTATCGGATAACTTTCCATCTACATAAATATTTGCTGTATTTGTTCATCATCCAATGCATGAAACTAGAAAAACAAAAATTACATTCAACTGTTTTTTTTTGACACTGCATTGAATAAATCAGTATTCCTATGCCATGGAATTTTTGTGTGCGCTCATATTTTTTAAATCGTTTTAAGTACCTTGTTAAAGTTAGCCGAAAGTTTTCAGCCGAAAGATATAAAATGTCGGTAATGCAGATAGTGTCTTGGCTATATCAGCCGTAAGTTACCAGCCGACTTATTTCATCCGAAACATATTTTAAATAAAATGAAAAAATAACAAAACAACCTAGAAACCGGTATTTTCATGAAGTGAATTTATGGCTGAAAAAAGGCTCATTTTGGTTTGTCGCTGTTTACCATAGGAATTATACTTAAAATTTCATCAGAAAAGCTAAATATAAAATTAAAAAATTTGTATAAATTCAACCTTTAAAGTGTCATGTCTGGAAAGTATTTCAATTAATGTGCCTACCCAACAATTATCCCTAGAAAAATTATCAGGGCAAGTTTCATGTGGGAAGCCCGGGAAAATTCGTTTGAATGAAAAGCCATTATAAAATTGAAAAATTTGAATAAATTCAACCTTTAAAGTGTCATGTTTGGAAAGTATTTCAATTAGTGAGCGTTATCAACAATTATCCCTTTAAAAATTATCAAGGCAAGTTTCATGTGGGGAGCTCGGGAAAATTCGTTTGAAAGAAAAGCCCATATAAAATTAAAAAATTTGAATAAATTGAACCTTTAAAGTGTCATGTCTGGAAAGTATTTCAATTAATGTGCCTACCCAACAGTTATTTCTAGAAAAATTATCAGGGCAAGTTTCATGTGGGGAGCCCAAGAAAATTCGTTTGAATGAAAAGCCCATATAAAATTAAAAAATTTGTATAAATTCAACCTTTAAAGTGTCAAGTCTGGAAAGTATTTCAATTAATGTGCCTACCCAGTAGTTATTCCTACAAAAATTATCAGGGCAAGTTTCATGTGGGGAGCTCGGGAAAATTGGTTTGAATGAAAAGCCCATGTAAAATTAAAAAAATTGTATAAATTGAACCTTTAAAGTGTCATGTCTGGAAAGTATATCAAATTATGTGCCTACCCAACAGTTATTCCTAGAAAAATTATCAGGGCAAGTTTCATGTGGGGAGCTCGGGAAAATTGGTTTGAATGAAAAGCCCATGTAAAATTAAAAAAATTGTATAAAATGAACCTTTAAAGTGTCATATCTGGAAAGTATTTCAAATTATGTGCCTACCCAACAGTTATTCCTAGAAAAATTATCAGGGCAAGTTTCATGTGGGGAGCTCGGGAAAATTGGTTTGAATGAAAAGCCCATGTAAAATTAAAAAAACTGTATAAATTGAACCTTTAAAGTGTCATGTCTGGAAAGTATTTCAATTTATGTGCCTACCCAACAGCTATTCCTAGAAAAATTATCAGGGCAAGTTTCATGTGGGGAGCTCGGGAAAATTGGTTTGAATGAAAAGCCCATGTAAAATTAAAAAAATTGTATAAATTGAACCTTTAAAGTGTCATGTCTGGAAAGTATTTCAATTTATGTGCCTACCCACCAGTTATTCCTAGAAAAATTATCAGGGCAAGTTTCATGTGGGGAGCTCGGGAAAATTGGTTTGAATGAAAAGCCCATGTAAAATTAAAAAAACTGTATAAATTGAACCTTTAAAGTGTCATGTCTGGAAAGTATTTCAAATTATGTGCCTACCCAACAGTTATTCCTAGAAAAATTATCAGGACAAGTTTCATGTGGGGAGCTCAGTAAAATTGGTTTGAATTAAAAGCCCATGTAAAATTAAAAAAATTGTATAAATTGAACCTTTAAAGTGTCATGTCTGGAAAGTATTTCAAATTATGTGCCTACCCAACAGTTATTCTTAGAAAAATTATCAGGGCAAGTTTCATGTGGGGAGCTCGGGAAAATTCGTTCGATTAAAAAGCCCATGTAAAATTAGAAAAATTGTATAAATTGAACCTTTAGAGTGTCATGTCTGGAAAGTATTTCAAATTATGTGCCTACCCAGCAGTTATTCCTAGAAAAATTATCAGGGCAAGTTTCATGTGGGGAGCTCGGGAAAATTGGTTTGAATGAAAAGCCCATGTAAAATTAAAAAAATTGTATAAATTGAACCTTTAAAGTGTCATGTCTGGAAAGTATTTCAAATTATGTGCCTACCCAGCAGTTATTCCTAGAAAAATTATCAGGGCAAGTTTCATGTGGGGAGCTCGGGAAAATTGGTTTGAATGAAAAGCCCATGTAAAATTAAAAAAATTGTATAAATTGAACCTTTAAAGTGTCATGTCTGGAAAGTATATCAAATTATGTGCCTACCCAACAGTTATTCCTAGAAAAATTATCAGGGCAAGTTTCATGTGGGGAGCTCGGGAAAATTGGTTTGAATGAAAAGCCCATGTAAAATTAAAAAAATTGTATAAAATGAACCTTTAAAGTGTCATATCTGGAAAGTATTTCAAATTATGTGCCTACCCAACAGTTATTCCTAGAAAAATTATCAGGACAAGTTTCATGTGGGGAGCTCGGGAAAATTGGTTTGAATGAAATGCCCATGTAAAATTAAAAAAATTGTATAAATTGAACCTTTAAAGTGTCATGTTTGGAAAGTATTTCAAATTATGTGCCTACCCAACAGTTATTCCTAGAAAAATTATAAGGGCAAGTTTCATGTGGGGAGCTCGGGAAAATTGGTTTGAATGAGAAGCCCATGTAAAATTAAAAAAATTGTATAAATTGAACCTTTAAAGTGTCATGTCTGGAAAGTATTTCAATTTATGTGCCTACCCAACAGTTATTCCTAGAAAAATTATCAGGGCAAGTTTCATGTGGGGAGCTCGAGAAAATTGGTTTGAATGAAAAGCCCATGTAAAATTAAAAAAATTGTATAAATTGAACCTTTGAAGTGTCATGTCTGGAAAGTATTTCAAATTATGTGCCTACCCAACAGTTATTCCTAGAAAAATTATCAGGGCAAGTTTCATGTGGGGAGCTCGGGAAAATTGGTTTGAATGAAAAGCCCATGTAAAATTAAAAAAATTGTATAAAATGAAACTTTAAAGTGTCATATCTGGAAAGTATTTCAAATTATGTGCCTACCCAACAGTTATTCCTAGAAAAATTATCAGGACAAGTTTCATGTGGGGAGCTCAGTAAAATTGGTTTGAATGAAAAGCCCATATAAAATTAAAAAAATTGTATAAATTGAACCTTTAAAGTGTCATGTCTGGAAAGTATTTCAATTAATGTGCCTACCCAACAGTTATTCCTAGAAAAATTATCAGGGCAAGTTTCATGTGGGGAGCTCGGGAAAATTCGTTCGAATGAAAAACCCATGCAAAATTAAAAAAATTGTATAAATTGAACCTTTAAAGTGTCATGTCTGGAAAGTATTTCAAATTATGTGCCTACCCAGCAGTTATGCCTAGAAAAATTATTGGGGCAAGTTTCATGTGGGGAGCTCGGGAAAATTGGTTTGAATGAGAAGCCCATGTAAAATTAAAAAAATTGTATAAATTGAACCTTTAAAGTGTCATGTCTGGAAAGTATTTAAAATTATGTGCCTACCCAGCAGTTATTCCTAGAAAAATTATCAGGGCAAGTTTCATGTGGGGAGCTCGGTAAAATTGGTTTGAATGAAAAGCCCATGTAAAATTAAAAAAATTGTATAAATTCAACCTTTAAAGTGTCATGTCTGGAAAGTATTTCAATTAATGTGCCTACCCAGTAGTTATTCCTACAAAAATTATCAGGGCAAGTTTCATGTGGGGAGCTCGGGAAAATTGGTTTGAATGAAAAGCCCATGTAAAATTAAAAAAATTGTATAAATTGAACCTTTAAAGTGTCATGTCTGGAAAGTATTTCAAATTATGTGCCTACCCAACAGTTATTCCTAGAAAAATTATCAGGACAAGTTTCATGTGGGGAGCTCGGGAAAATTGGTTTGAATGAAAAGCCCATGTAAAATTAAAAAAATTGTATAAATTGAACCTTTAAAGTGTCATGTCTGGAAAGTATTTCAATTATTGTGCCTACCCAACAGTTATTCCTAGAAAAATTATCAGGACAAGTTTCATGTGGGGAGCTCAGTAAAATTGGTTTGAATGAAAAGCCCATATAAAATTAAAAAAATTGTATAAATTGAACCTTTAAAGTGTCATGTCTGGAAAGTATTTCAAATTATGTGCCTACCCAACAGTTATTCTTAGAAAAATTATCAGGGCAAGTTTCATGTGGGGAGCTCGGGAAAATTGGTTTGAATTAGAAGCCCATGTAAAATTAAAAAATTGTATAAATTGAACCTTTAAAGTGTCATGTCTGGAAAGTATTTCAATTTATGTGCCTACCCAACAGTTATTCCTAGAAAAATTATCAGGGCAAGTTTCATGTGGGGAGCTCGGTAAAATTGGTTTGAATGAAAAGCCCATGTAAAATTAAAAAAATTGTATAAATTCAACCTTTAAAGTGTCATGTCTGGAAAGTATTTCAATTAATGTGCCTACCCAGTAGTTATTCCTACAAAAATTATCAGGGCAAGTTTCATGTGGGGAGCTCGGGAAAATTGGTTTGAATGAAAAGCCCATGTAAAATTAAAAAAATTATATAAAATGAACCTTTAAAGTGTCATATCTGGAAAGTATTTCAAATTATGTGCCTACCCAACAGTTATTCCTAGAAAAATTATCAGGACAAGTTTCATGTGGGGAGCTCGGGAAAATTGGTTTGAATGAAAAGCCCATGTAAAATTAAAAAAATTGTATAAATTGAACCTTTAAAGTGTCATGTCTGGAAAGTATTTCAATTATTGTGCCTACCCAGCAGTTATTCCTGCAAAAATTATCAGGACATGTTTCATGTGGGGAGCTCGGGAAAATTGGTTTGAATGAAAAGCCCATGTAAAATTAAAAAAATTGTATAAATTGAACCTTTAAAGTGTCATGTCTGGAAAGTATTTCAAATTATGTGCCTACCCAACAGTTATTCCTAGAAAAATTATCAGGGCAAGTTTCATGTGGGGAGCTCGGGAAAATTGGTTTGAATGAAAAGCCCATGTAAAATTAAAAAAATTGTATAAATTGAACCTTTAAAGTGTCATGTCTGGAAAGTATTTCAAATTATGTGCCTACCCAACAGTTATTCCTAGAAAAATTATCAGGGCAAGTTTCATGTGGGGAGCTCGGGAAAATTCGTTCGAATGAAAAGCCCATGTAAAATTAGAAAAATTGCGACTCCTACCTGCCTCGCCCAGGGAGTCTTCGTGTTAACGCTTATTCAGAACAATATATTGGGACCATCCTTTTTCCGCTAAAACAACCTCTTTTGAATATTCATCGCGGCTTAAAATTCTTGTTGTTCGTTCCATTATAAACTTAACAGTAGGGTAAAATGAAATTAAGTAGAATAATTTATCAGGAGTATGAAAAATAAACTTTACTGATCAAATCCACGATAATTTTCATTTTTGTTGCTTTATTGAAAAACAAAAACATCTAGAAACAATAGGGGCCTCTTGCTTCTAAGCATACTATCCAATTCAATTACAATTAAAATCTTTTGTAATTAAAAGTTACAGTCATAAAATCTTTAGTGTGTTAATTTTGCAGACACACTGGTCTAAATGAAATTCTAATTTTCCTTTCATAATTCACTAATGAATATTTTTATGTATGTATGTACATATGTATATTAAAATATACTGCTCGAAGTGTAGTATATTTTTAAAATATGTACATACATACATGTATTAGTAACTATAGTTCTGTTTAACGGTATGTGTTAGCAACTATAGTTCTGTTTAACGGTAACGATAAAATTGTGGTTTAACAGTTGTTGTCCTAAAATTGTATTCTCTTAACGCTTGTTAAATATAACTGCAATAATTGGAAGCACCCTGTATACATATAACTTGACACATTCTACAAATATAATTACTCAAAGTGCATCTATCGAAGAAGTAATACTGTAATAAACCAAAAAAAAAACAATTTGTTTTGTGTGTTTTATTTCTCTGTCTATTCTGCTTCTTCTAATTCTAAAAGTAATTGATTACGGTAAATTTACTCACAATAAATATACATACATAGATTAGGCAGTAAAATTAATTTTTTTTAAAAGGAACTCTTTTTACATTTAAATTTAACGAAAAATTACAAAATGTACAAGAATTAGAGAATTTGAACATAACAAATACAAATAAAATATTTTCTGGGAATTCTCTTCATATTCTGTTTCAATTTTTTCTGCCACTGTGAATTCTGATAATTCGATTGTGTATTTATAAATTACAGTGTATATTTATAAATTACAGTAAATAATAATTAGCAAAAATAATTCTATAATTATTCTAACTACCTAACTTGAAATACATAATATTTGTTTTAGTAATTATTTTTAGTTTAGCAGGTTTAAATCGTATTTTTACGTCACTTTCTGTACATTATTTGCATGCAAATTAATACTATTTCACTTCTATTTTTAATTGCAATTGGTTTGTTAAATTAATCAATATGCCGATCGATTCATTTACTATAGATTCGAACAATATATCGGTCCTTGCGGAAGCGATTGCTGAAAATGTTTCCTTTTTCAAAGATATAAAGTTTGGCTCTTCGAATGTTAATTCATTATTTTATAAAGTATGTCAATATATTCTTGGTCTTAAGTGTACCGATTCTAACAGATTGAAATTAAAGAGATTTTTTGAACAAAATAATGAATTTCGCGATATGATCACACTAAAGCTTGAATCTAATCTTGGAGATCAACCGATTAATAGCAGTAATGAAATTAATAATACATACAATTCATATGATTTGATAAATGTCAAGCAACCAGCAGTAAATTCTGTTCAGGAAAAAATTAATATTATTAGTGTAGATATATTAAATAGTGAACATAAATACACTTATTGCTTTACTGGAAATGATTCCATTAAGCTTTTAGATAATAATGTTTCAGAAGCCTCTCAAAATAATAGTAGTAATAGTCGCTTCACTCAAAATGATCACTTACAGGAAATCTCAGTAAATAATTATCATGACTTTTCCGATATAAGTGATTTTGAAGAAATGAAATTTCCTGTTAAGAAATATGCGAAGAAAGCTGAGTTAGTCAAATCTAGTCGAAGAAAAGTTTTTTTAAATACGAAGAACACTATTGAATTTTCACAGATTGAATGGGAAACCCAAATTTTTATTGAATCTAAAGAAAAATTGATAACCGATTCATATATGGATGCGCTAAGATCCAAATTTTTCATGTTTTTTCCTTGCATCATTAATGTAAGAGATACCAAGGTAACTAATAACGCTATAATTATTTATACACGTAAATGCTCGCACCACTCATGCCCAAGATTTTATAAATTTATTCATCAGCGAAAATCTCACCAAAAAATATTTTCTATTCAGTTATACGGCGGTGAAATTTATCATACTGAACAGTTAACATCTCAGCTGAAAGGAAAAAGTAGAGAAGCTATTAGAGAAAGGTTATCAATCAGGTATGCAACCGATCTTCAAAATGAACTACAAAATGAATGCAATTTGGAACTAAAATCTAAAGGAAATCTTGGCAATTACAAAGGTCTTACTGTGCTTAATGTTGCGCGTTCGGAAGCACTCTCATCATTAGATGATGATCGGGACGATATTAAAGACCTTTTGAAAAAAATGGACAAAGAAAATTCATGTTTGCGATTTTTAATGATTAGGCCTTTTACGGTTTATTCATTGTCAAAGGACCAAATAAAAATACTCTCCAAATTAATGAATAAAAACATTTCCATCATAGCTCACATAGATGCAACTGGGTCTGTTGTCCGTAAGCCACAAGGAGTAGAAAATCAGATCTTCTATTATGCAGGAGTGGTAAATGTTAAAAATATAGATGGTAAAACTGGGATCAATTTTCCATTTATGGAAATGATAACCAGTTTGCAAACATCGTTTAACATACGAATATTTTTGGAATTTTTCAAAAACGAATTCCAAAAAAATTCGAACATAGCTTGGCCTATATTCCACCATGTAGTTTCAGACTTTAGTCGTGCCATAATTAATGCACTTTCTGTGGGATGGAATAATTTAGAAATATTTAAATATATTAATTTAACCCATGAATGGCTGAACGGTAACAAATTGCAGGAGTTTGATTCATTTGTGCACATACACTTATGCTATGCCCACTTAAAAAAAAATTTTAGTCGTGTTATCAACAAACATTTTAACCAAAATAACGATTCTTTATGCATTAAATTAAAAATTCTTGGATGCTTAGATGCAATGATGCACGAAACTGACTATTCAAATATTAAAAAAATATGGAATATATTGTTTAGTATCTGTGATGAAAAGGATGCAATAGTTGCTGAAACCTTAGTTATAGAATTAGCCATAATGTTGGAAGAAAAGAATTTTCACGAGCCCAAGGATGCAGGACCTGATGCTGATGACTTTTCTGTTGATGGAAGGTTTAACGAAAACAGTGATTCAAAAATTACAGCATTATACAGAACCAGCAAGTATTTCAGTGATTTTGCTGCGATATCAATATTTAAACAAGATGCGAACTCCGAAGGCATCACCAATATATTTTACCGTCCCAAATTTTTGAATGAAATTTTGAAAGATTTTATACCTTTTCTCCCATTATGGGCACCAATTCTAAGGCATTTAGACAAACGAGATTTACCCGCGTTACATTTTACGAATGCTGCAGTTGAGAGTTATTTTGGAGAAATCAAAAATAATATCGACAAGAATGCAGTAAGAATAGGAAAACGTCCTCTTAAAGCAGGCAGATTTTTAGAATTTACTAGAACATCAATTAATCATAAAATCTATGGAATTTTTAACGAGTTCCCAAGATCAGGATTTACTAATAAAAAAGGCAGAAAACGAAAGCATTCTCATGGTCCCGACGAAATTGATCCTGTTGAGAATTGGCGGCACTCAACCAAAAGTTCTGCTATGAAGCATTTTTCAAATTTATCGTCGTGTCGAAATTCGCCGGTAAGTCATTGTTCTGAGGATACAATTAAAGGAAATGACCATGACAATCGTAACAAAAAATTTTCAAACAATTTATTAAAAGATGTTAAACATTATTATAAACAATACATAACAGGTGATACGTACGTTAATTATGTGGTGGGGCAAATCAATAATAAAACTATAAATTTTGATAGTTTTAATTCCTTGACTGGAAACAACTGGGTCGAAAATGAAATTTCTGACATTTGGCTGCAACTTGTCGCAAGAGATTTTACAGATTGCCAAGTCGAATCGTACAGTTTTTGTTCAATACTCTTTTTTTTCTAATAATTCATCAGAAGATTTAGAAAAAATTGCAAGCAATTTTAAATTACAAAAACCATATCTGATAATGCCGATTTTCGATGAAAATAAGCGGCATTTCCATTTGGTGGTCGTAAATTGCAATAAAGGTCACTACATTGTGTTTGATTCTATCAAACTTGATGCAGATATGAAGATAAGTGCAAAATTATATCACGAAAGATGTTTTCATAGCTTTTTAAAATTTGTGGGCTATTACAATAAAATGGAGAAAACCAAATATTTCCCAGAAAAATTAAAACCATTTTATTTTTCAGATTGCTATAAGCAAACCGGAAATAATGATTGTGGAGTATATATGTTGATTCATGCAGAAGCTTACATGAAGAATAAATGTATTCCAAAAAATGTTCACATTAATATTTCGAACAAGAGGAAACAAATACAAACTGATATTTTGAAAAACAGCGCATGTATGCAAGATCTGTGTCTAATGTGTGGCAAAAACGTTAATTTAACCGGAAATTCCATTAGATGTTCAAAATGTCAGAGATACATGCATGATATTGAAGTGGGAGTTGATGTTAATGACTTCCATATGACAGACGCATTCTATTGCCCACTTTGCTCGTAAATGAATTTATTACAAATTTAAGTATTAAATAATTAAAAAAAAATCAAAAAAACAAAAAAATCAAAAAAAAAAAAAAAAAAATTAAAAAAAAATTAAAAAAAATAAAAACAAAAAAAAAATAAGAAAAAATTAAAAATATATAAAAAAAATAAGGGTCCAAAGTTTTCATGACACTTTAAAGGTTGAATTTATACAATTTTTTTAATTTTATATGGGCTTTTCATTCAAACAAATTTTCCCGGGCTCCCCACATGAAACTTGCCCTGATAATTTTTCTAGGAATAACTGTTGGGTAGGCACATAAATTGAAATACTTTCCAGACATGACACTTTAATGGTTCAATTTATACAATTTTTTTAATTTTACATGGGCTTTTCATTCAAATTAATTTTCCCGAGCTCCCCACATGAAACTTGCCCTGATAATTTTTCTAGGAATAACTGTTGGGTAGGCACATAAATTGAAATACTTTCCAGACATGACACTTTAAAGGTTCAATTTATACAATTTTTTTAATTTTGCATGGGTTTTTCATTCGAACGAATTTTCCCGAGCTCCCCACATGAAACTTGCCCTGATAATTTTTCTAGGAATAACTGTTGGGTAGGCACATAAATTGAAATACTTTCCAGACATGACACTTTAAAGGTTCAATTTATACAATTTTTTTAATTTTACATGGTCTTTTCATTCAAATTAATTTTCCCGAGCTCCCCACATGAAACTTGCCCCAATAATTTTTCTAGGAATAACTGCTGGGTAGGCACATAATTTGAAATACTTTCCAGACATGACACTTTAAAGGTTCAATTTATACAATTTTTTTAATTTTACATGGGCTTTTCATTCAAACCAATTTTCCCGAGCTCCTCACATGAAACTTGCCCTGATAATTTTTCTAGGAATAACTGTTGGGTAGGCACATAAATTGAAATACTTTCCAGACATGACACTTTAAAGGTTCAATTTATACAATTTTTTTAATTTTACATGGGCTTTTCATTCAAACCAATTTTCCCGAGCTCCCCACATGAAACTTGCCCTGATAATTTTTCTAGGAATAACTGTTGGGTAGGCACATAATTTGAAATGCTTTGCAGACATGACACTTTAAAGGTTCAATTTATACAATTTTTTTAATTTTACATGGGTTTTTCATTCGAACGAATTTTCCCGAGCTCCCCACATGAAACTTGCCCTGATAATTTTTCTAGGAATAACTGTTGGGTGGGCACATAAATTGAAATACTTTTCAGACATGACACTTGAAAGGTTGAATTTATTCAAATTTTTTAATTTTATATGGGCTTTTCATTCAAACAAATTTTCCCGGGCTCCCCACATGAAACTTGCCTTGATAATTTTTCAAGGGATAATTGTTGATAAGGCACATAATTTGAAATACTTTCCAGACATGACAGTTTAAAAGTTCAATTTATACAATTTTTTTAATTTTACATGGGCTTTTCATTCAAACTAATTTTCCCGAGCTCCCCACATGAAACTTGCCCTGATAATTTTTCTAGGAATAACTGTTGGGTAGGCACATAATTTGAAATGCTTTCCAGACATGACACTTTAGAGGTTCAATTTATACAATTTTTTTAATTTTATATGGGCTTTTCATTCAAACCAATTTTCCCGAGCTCCCCACATGAAACTTGCCCTGATAATTTTTCTAGGAATAACTGTTGGGTAGGCACATAAATTGAAATACTTTCCAGACATGACACTTTAAAGGTTCAATTTATACAATTTTTTTAATTTTACATGGGCTTTTCATTCAAATTAATTTTCCCGAGCTCCCCACATGAAACTTGCCCCAATAATTTTTCTAGGAATAACTGCTGGGTAGGCACATAAATTGAAATACTTTCCAGACATGACACTTTAAAGGTTCAATTTATACAATTTTTTTAATTTTACATGGGCTTTTCATTCAAACCAATTTTCCCGAGCTCCCCACATGAAACTTGCCCTGATTATTTTTCTAGGAATAACTGTTGGGTAGGCACATAAATTGAAATACTTTCCAGACATGACACTTTAAAGGTTCAATTTATACAATTTTTTTAATTTTACATGGTCTTTTCATTCAAATTAATTTTCCCGAGCTCCCCACATGAAACTTGCCCTGATAATTTTTCTAGGAATAACTGCTGGGTAGGCACATAAATTGAAATACTTTCCAGACATGACACTTTAAAGGTTCAATTTATACAATTTTTTTAATTTTACATGGGCTTTTCATTCAAACCAATTTTCCCGAGCTCCCCACATGAAACTTGCCCTGATAATTTTTCTAGGAATAACTGTTGGGTAGGCACATAAATTGAAATACTTTCCAGACATGACACTTTAAAGGTTCAATTTATACAATTTTTTTAATTTTACATGGGCTTTTCATTCAAACCAATTTTCCCGAGCTCCCCACATGAAACTTGCCCTGATAATTTTTCTAGGAATAACTGTTGGGTAGGCACATAATTTGAAATACTTTCCAAACATGACACTTTAAAGGTTCAATTTATACAATTTTTTTAATTTTACATGGGCTTTTCATTCAAACCAATTTTCCCGAGCTCCCCACATGAAACTTGCCCTGATAATTTTTCTAGGAATAACTGTTGGGTAGGCACATAATTTGAAATACTTTCCAAATATGACACTTTAAAGGTTCAATTTATACAATTTTTTTAATTTTACATGGGCTTTTCATTCAAACCAATTTTCCCGAGCTCCCCACATGAAACTTGCCCTGATAATTTTTCTAGGAATAACTGTTGGGTAGGCACATAATTTGAAATACTTTCCAGACATGACACTTTAAAGGTTCAATTTATACAATTTTTTTAATTTTACATGGGCTTTTCATTCAAACCAATTTTCCCGAGCTCCCCACATGAAACTTGCCCTGATAATTTTTCTGGGAATAACTGTTGGGTAGGCACATAATTTGAAATACTTTCCAGACATGACACTTTAAAGGTTCAATTTATACAATTTTTTTAATTTTACATGGGCTTTTCATTCAAACCAATTTTCCCGAGCTCCCCACATGAAACTTGCCCTGATAATTTTTCTAGGAATAATTGTTGGGTAGGCACATAATTTGAAATGCTTTTCAGACATGACACTTTAAAGGTTCAATTTATACAATTTTTTTAATTTTACATGGGTTTTTCATTCGAACGAATTTTCCCGAGCTCCCCACATGAAACTTGCCCTGATAATTTTTCTAGGAATAACTGTTGGGTAGGCACATAATTTGAAATGCTTTCCAGACATGACACTTTAGAGGTTCAATTTATACAATTTTTTTAATTTTATATGGGCTTTTCATTCAAACCAATTTTCCCGAGCTCCCCACATGAAACTTGCCCTGATAATTTTTCTAGGAATAACTGTTGGGTAGGCACATAAATTGAAATACTTTCCAGACATGACACTTTAAAGGTTCAATTTATACAATTTTTTTAATTTTACATGGGCTTTTCATTCAAATTAATTTTCCCGAGCTCCCCACATGAAACTTGCCCCAATAATTTTTCTAGGAATAACTGCTGGGTAGGCACATAAATTGAAATACTTTCCAGACATGACACTTTAAAGGTTCAATTTATACAATTTTTTTAATTTTACATGGGCTTTTCATTCAAACCAATTTTCCCGAGCTCCCCACATGAAACTTGCCCTGATAATTTTTCTAGGAATAACTGTTGGGTAGGCACATAAATTGAAATACTTTCCAGACATGACACTTTAAAGGTTCAATTTATACAATTTTTTTAATTTTACATGGTCTTTTCATTCAAATTAATTTTCCCGAGCTCCCCACATGAAACTTGCCCTGATAATTTTTCTAGAAATAACTGCTGGGTAGGCACATAAATTGAAATACTTTCCAGACATGACACTTTAAAGGTTCAATTTATACAATTTTTTTAATTTTACATGGGCTTTTCATTCAAACCAATTTTCCCGAGCTCCCCACATGAAACTTGCCCTGATAATTTTTCTAGGAATAACTGTTGGGTAGGCACATAAATTGAAATACTTTCCAGACATGACACTTTAAAGGTTCAATTTATACAATTTTTTTAATTTTACATGGTCTTTTCATTCAAATTAATTTTCCCGAGCTCCCCACATGAAACTTGCCCTGATAATTTTTCTAGGAATAACTGCTGGGTAGGCACATAAATTGAAATACTTTCCAGACATGACACTTTAAAGGTTCAATTTATACAATTTTTTTAATTTTACATGGGCTTTTCATTCAAACCAATTTTCCCGAGCTCCCCACATGAAACTTGCCCTGATAATTTTTCTAGGAATAACTGTTGGGTAGGCACATAAATTGAAATACTTTCCAGACATGACACTTTAAAGGTTCAATTTATACAATTTTTTTAATTTTACATGGGCTTTTCATTCAAACCAATTTTCCCGAGCTCCCCACATGAAACTTGCCCTGATAATTTTTCTAGGAATAACTGTTGGGTAGGCACATAATTTGAAATACTTTCCAAACATGACACTTTAAAGGTTCAATTTATACAATTTTTTTAATTTTACATGGGCTTTTCATTCAAACCAATTTTCCCGAGCTCCCCACATGAAACTTGCCCTGATAATTTTTCTAGGAATAACTGTTGGGTAGGCACATAATTTGAAATACTTTCCAAATATGACACTTTAAAGGTTCAATTTATACAATTTTTTTAATTTTACATGGGCTTTTCATTCAAACCAATTTTCCCGAGCTCCCCACATGAAACTTGCCCTGATAATTTTTCTAGGAATAACTGTTGGGTAGGCACATAATTTGAAATACTTTCCAGACATGACACTTTAAAGGTTCAATTTATACAATTTTTTTAATTTTACATGGGCTTTTCATTCAAACCAATTTTCCCGAGCTCCCCACATGAAACTTGCCCTGATAATTTTTCTGGGAATAACTGTTGGGTAGGCACATAATTTGAAATACTTTCCAGACATGACACTTTAAAGGTTCAATTTATACAATTTTTTTAATTTTACATGGGCTTTTCATTCAAACCAATTTTCCCGAGCTCCCCACATGAAACTTGCCCTGATAATTTTTCTAGGAATAATTGTTGGGTAGGCACATAATTTGAAATGCTTTTCAGACATGACACTTTAAAGGTTCAATTTATACAATTTTTTTAATTTTACATGGGTTTTTCATTCGAACGAATTTTCCCGAGCTCCCCACATGAAACTTGCCCTGATAATTTTTCTAGGAATAACTGTTGGGTAGGCACATAAATTGAAATACTTTTCAGACATGACACTTTAAAGGTTGAATTTATTCAAATTTTTTAATTTTATATGGGCTTTTCATTCAAAGGAATTTTCCCGGGCTCCCCACATGAAACTTGCCCTGATAATTTTTCTAGGAATAACTGTTGATTAGGCACACTTATTGAAATACTTTCCAGACATGACACTTTAAAGGTTCAATTTATACAATTTTTTTAATTTTACATGGGTTTTTCATTCGAACGAATTTTCCCGAGCTCCCCACATGAAACTTGCCCTGATAATTTTTCTAGGAATAACTGTTGGGTAGGCACATAAATTGAAATACTTTTCAGACATGACACTTTAAAGGTTGAATTTATTCAAATTTTTTAATTTTATATGGGCTTTTCATTCAAAGGAATTTTCCCGGGCTCCCCACATGAAACTTGCCCTGATAATTTTTCTAGGAATAACTGTTGATTAGGCACACTTATTGAAATACTTTCCAGACATGACACTTTAAAGGTTGAATTTATACAATTTTTTTAATTTTATATTTAGCTTTTCTGATAAAATTTTAAGTTTAATACACACAGGTAAACAGTGACAAATCAAAATGAGCCTTTTTTCAGTCGTAAATTCACTTCATGAAAATACCAGTTTCTAGGTTGTTTTGTTAATTTTTCATTTTATTTAAAATATGTTTCGGCTGAAATATGTCGGCTGGTAACTTTCGGCTGATATAGCCAAGACACTATCTGCATTACCGACATTTTATATCTTTCGGCTGAAAACTTTCGGCTAACTTTAATAGTATGTTTTAAGTAAGGTAACATCAGAGTGTAATTAACAGACAATTGAAAAGCACACGATATTTAAAATGTCAAACCATACCTCCTTAATATATGATCATTACACAATACATTTTTTTGGGAGACATGACATTTTTATGATGCTACCTCAATTCATAATTAAATTGTAATGTATATATAATCGGTTCAAAGAATTTCTTTTCCCCTAATCGATAAATAATATTCTATGAAACAAAACTAAAATAGTTAATCTACATAAATCACGAAGTTGTGTAACTCAACAGCAATAACAAGAAGCAATAAATAAATCAAGTAAATTACGTAACTTAAAATTAAGTAATTTCTCTCTTATCACACAAAGTGTCATTTCGACAATGGATTTATTTTTGGAGAACCTTTTATTTTCACAAAGAATGTAAAAATACACTCATGAATAGAGATATAACATCAACAATATACTCTGTTCTGTGCGATTATTATCTGGGAAGTATGTATGTAGAATAAAATTATTATTGTGAAAACTATGTTTTGTTGTCACTTTTCATTGTTCAAATTATGTTACTTTCAATTAAAATCCATGACTTTCATTATTATTATTGTCCTCCGTTGAGTGCAAAGTTTATAATATGGCTGCAAAAATGATGTAGAATTATTTTAAAAAAATGAGTAATTGATTTTATTTTAAAGCAGAAACATACTTCCGGTTTTTCTAACTTTAATGCCTGAACCTTTTTAAAGTGTCTATTTAAAGACTTTCCAAAAAAAATTTTACTAGACGCTTCAGTCGCTCAGTAATAGGTAAAAGCAAGGGGATTCTAACTCGACATAATCTGAGCAAATACTTTGTATCCCAATTTAATATCGGTGTTGCCCACCATTGAAACTGCCTGGTTGAGGACAAGTAACGTTTTACAAGAGATTTTACCTCCCTTAGTTCGATTCAGTCAAAATGATTTAAGTCAAAAATGAAAGCTAATCGGAACTTCGGTTCGGCAAATTACGTGCATACGTAAACTTATCTCAAATGAATTGAATCTAACCTCTAGCTGAACTACGAAAAAGAATGCCTGACTGAACTACTTAATCCCTTACTAATCCTCAACCAAACCTTTATTTATCTCCGAGTCAGCCCCCCACTAAACTCTCAACCCAACCCCGTTGACTCCATCCCTTAATCAACAATGTTCGAAAAATGTTTTCACATATGAATCCAACTTAATCTAATCATCAATTCCATCTCCACAAAGAAATGGTCAACTGATCCGTTCGCTCAACCTTAATTCAATACCCTACTCGAACACACCTCAAACCTAAACTAAATCAAATAACTTCTCAGCTGAACGGCTGAATGAACCCAATGGAACTTCTACCGAACCCCAACTCAACCCCCAATTTTACTCTGTGGTCTTTACTCAACCCTAAATTTAACGTAACAATAAATCCCCGAATCAGCATGACCAGAGAAAGTACCTGCTTAATATAACTTCCAACTCAACCCCTCACTCAACCATAGCTCAAGTTCCAACTCAACCTCAAACTCAACGCTCAACTCAATCCCTAAATCAACACCAACTCAATTATATCTCAACCACCAACTCAATCCAAAACTCAATTTTCAACTTAACCTCAAACTCAGCGACTCGCTCACTCCTCGAATTAACACAGTCTGAACTTAACTCAAAACAATTCAAGCAACTTCAAACTCAACCCAAATAATTCCCCATCTGAATCTCATACTCAACTCAACCCGAATCAAATCCCAACTTAACCCCAATATGATCAGTTACCCCTGAGCACAACCCCAAACTCAACACCCAACTATTTTTTAAAACTGACTTTTCATGGACATTTTTTGAAATAAAAACTGTTTCCTTTTTCTAAGGCATTTTCCCATAGAAACGTTGTATAATTGAATAAAAAATAAAATGGGTATGAGATAAAAAACTCATAAAAATAATTCATACGAGTTGCCAATATAAGCATGATCTTCGACAATATTGATAGCATTTTTAGTACATTGTAGCATTTCCAAAACCGATCATTTCTAAAATTTGTTTGTTTAAACAAAAATTGATTGCTTTATATTGAGCTTTTATAGGATTGTCTAATAAAGAGCCGAACACCAATTAATAATCTGTTCGAAACAAATTAAGAATTGGTCAATAAAATAAAAGCAACTCAAGCTAACTCTAACTTAACCCTCAATTCAACCTCCAAATATAACACCAACTGAATTCCTGCTCACTCAATCATAACCCAATCCCACCTGAACTCAATCTCAACCCTAACTAAATCTACAAATCGATCCCAACTCAACCTCCAATCAACTTAACGCCTAACTCAACTCTCAAACCAGCATTGACATATAACGATGAGTTTTGGAAGTTATGTTTTAATTTTATGATTTTTAAGTTTTAAATGTAATAAAATTTAAAAAAAAAAAAAATTTTGTGGACATGCTTTTGTTTGTTGTTGTGGTTTTTTAAGGTACAGAGTGTCAAATATTTAAAATTTGCGTGCACTTGGTGTTGTATTTATTGCTATAGAAAAAAATCTAATTATCCCAAAATTATAGAATTGCGCTCATTTTAAATGCAATGGGGAAGAATTATTGAAATAAGCAAAAACTTTAAAGGCCGTTTTTTGAGTTTTGTTCAGATACTGAGCAAACTAGTATATTCGTGAAATTAAAAAATTTAACAGATTAAAAAACTCTAATGGATTTTTACGCAATCATTCCTTCAAAGAAAGAAAACCTATATTTTAAGACATATTCAAATAGCGAAAATTATGTGTAATTTAAATTGTAACTGTGAATATTTTAAAATTTTTGTCTTTATTATGAAATAAAATCTTTTTATCAATTTAATTTATATTTTAAATTTTAATTTTAGATACAAAAAATTTGTAGATTGTCTTACTTAAACGTAATTGCCAAAAAAGTAACTAGATATGGCGCTGATTTTTTAGTATGTCTAAAAGAATTAAATGAGGAAGAAGATAAAGAAAAAAACATATGAACATAGGAGAAAATTCAAAAAGAACGATTTGGCGGCCATTTTGAAATGGAAGAGAGGAAAGATGGTACCAATTTTAAAATTACGAGTATCTTATAATCCCTATTCATTTATCTTTAAAATGAGCCGAATTTTATAATTTTGTCCCTTTATAAAAATAGGTAAATGTTAATTGAAAACGATTCTTCATGTTCTTGGAATATCTGCTGAACTTGTACTTTGAGCTTACCAGAAAAATATAGGGAAGACTGAAGTTTAAATTGACTCTCAAAAATGCCGAAAGTGGGTAATAAGAACAAATGAGAGAAATCGGCAAACCGTAATGTTGCTCCAACAAAACTAATGAGCTAATTGTAACTCAACTCTCAATTCAAACCCCAAGTAAACCTCCAACTGAATTTAATCCTAACTCAACCCCAACTCAACTGCAACTCAACCCGCGTAGTAATGCCACATCTTAATAAACGCTTGGTTTTGGGTTATTTCGTATGACTATTACTTGTTCCTCTTGATATCACGATACCGTGGGAACGGCAGTCCAGACAGGTCGGATATTTAGTGTTTGCTTTTCGGACTCAGGATCCTTGAAAACGTCGATAAAAGAGGTTGTGGACAAAAACAAATTGTTTGTCAGCGTTTTCAGGACTTCAATACTTAACTAAAAAATCGGTCTGGAAAAAATTTGATTTAAATGCTTTTTCTGTATTTGAACTAAACGACCTTCTGGAGAAATATTTCAGCCTCAAATTATTGCACTGATCACTGGAAAATCTGGATTGTTTTGTTTTTTTTTACTTGGTTTTCCTGTGTAATTTTAGCTTAGGGTTGATGCTTGAAATTTGCCTAACAGCTAAGATGAGCCGCAAGACAATTTTTGGCGGAGCTAAAAGTTCAGAAACTAATTTTGCCTATAATTTTTTTCTAGTTGTTTGACTGTTACCTCACGTTTTCAAAAGGAGTACCAGCCAAAAAAGACTTTTTGTATTTTTGAATGTTCGGTCTTCTGAAAAGGCATTTTAGACGAAATTACTTTCGTTTTTTGATTGTATTCTCATTACAATTGATTCATATAAAATGCTGCAGATACAACTGTCTCTCTCGAGAAGAAATATTTTTTTGAAATCGGCGGTATCCAAGTTATCCTTGATAATATTAATATTGTCGAGTCCGGTTATTACCTCCTTCATATCGTTTTCGTGTTACATAGGCATGTAGATCGTTTTAATTGTGTGCGCCAACTTGTGCAAGTTTTGGAATGTTTATTCCAGCCGTAATATTGCGATACAAACACAAAATAAAACCTACTATTTCTGTAAGGATTAGCGTCGCGACGCAGTTTAATCTTTACATACTTCGATTTTAAATTGTAGTTTGTATCAAAAATAGTTGAAAATTTCACTAACACTTATAGAAATAGTAGGTTTCGGATTTAATAGTATGTGTGCATCATAGATACAATACGGCTTGTATAAAATTTTTTGTTGGGTTTGGTGAATGTAAGCAAATGGATGAATGTATTGTATTTCTGTTGACACTTATTTTATATGGGTTCACAAAACCAGTATCCGCCATTCTATAGGGGTCCTAAAAATTTTGTCATGCGTTTGAGAGAGCAATTTTAAGCCAAATTACAGTGTTGGTGATGCGTAGTTTAATGAAATCTTAGTTGCTTCTGAAAAACGGAATTAATCACAATGTATTAGCGCCTTAATGACACTCAACAGTAACAGGACTACCAGTGATCAAAATATTGCTCGTATATAATTTGAGCTATTCAATTGGTCTAATATCAGTTTCTTAATGGAACTAACTTTACCTTGTTGATACCAACTCAACCTTACTTGTTTGACAATTATATCAGAATTGTTATTTTTGATGAGAGTAATGTAAAGTTTATGATTCTCCTTCATTTTTCCGCATTCAATAATTTTTGAATTGTGCTACAGACTGATTTAGCCTGATCAGAGCGGCTAGTTTACGTTTAGCCTATTAAGAGTATTATTTTTGTTTCGATCCTACGTGTGAGTGAATGTTTGCTCAAACATTCATTTTATTCAATATGAGAAACTCCCTTAATGGGTAGGGAAGTATACCTAAAATCGAATATTTAGAACTAACATTTTCATGCATCAAGATATTTTGATATTTTGTTACCTTCATCGTGCACCCATTCTCTTTTGCCGAATGGAACGCGTGTCTATAAAGAAATGGCTAGATCTGATGTTTGGCCTTTGAACGACTTCCGACTGAGCGATCTCCATGGGCGTTTTGTTATGAAATTATCGTCTACTTTGATTTATGTGCATTTCATTGGCAGCAATTGTGTACTCCAAGCAGTAGGTCGTTACTATTCACGGAGAATCAATAGGTAATTAGTTTATTGGTAAAGAGGAAAGAAACAAGGAATGAATATGATAAATAGAATATTCGTGTGTACAGGCAGATTCACGATTATTTGTGAACGAGAATTTATCGCGGAAATAATTGGTATCAGAATGAACAGAAGGGTGAATCAGTGTTATTAATCTCATAAAGTTGTGTATAGATTAATTAAGTTTGACTTATTATTCATGCCATCGCTTTCCTAACCCTCGTTTAATTAGGTATTGGGTTAGAACTTAACGGTTAAATTGTTAGCTTCACCAACCTTACAAATACAGATCAAGAAGTAACGTTCGTATCGTTTCTTCTAAAAGTGGACCTATACAAATATTAAAATATTTTGGAAGTGGAAATGTGCACTCGATTTATATTTTACCTATTGGTTGATTGATTGATTGATATGAATGCACGGCCAAGCTTATGAAGCAAGAAATTCCGTGTTAGTGATGTGGTCATTAAATTGTCACACCAACTTTATAATACTGGTGAATGCTTCACTTACTGAAGATACTTAAGCACCATTACAACAAGGAGACACAACCACCCGCGATATCACATAAATGTGACAGCATCATGTCCACCCCTGGCCGGGTCCCACCGTGCACTCTTTCACACATAACAAAACCGATGGATAGGATAGGATAGTTAGAAGTGACAGAATCGGCCCGGTTACAGACACCTAGGGTAGCCGATAGTTAGTAAATTATTAGTAATTATATAGTAAAATAATTAGCACAGGACAACACAATTTCTAAACTACAGCTTATTTACTACTTGTTGATCCTGGATGGTTGATTCAAGCTAAAATTTAATTCTGAAACTCAGGATTAATTCAATCCCTATAATAATGATTAATTCTGGAACCATGTTATATTCTGAAAATTGGATTATTTATTAACTTATTAAGGAAGATACCCCTTTAAATATTCTTTAAACTAAATTAATTAATATACATTAATGAACAAAACACGATATATTACACATTAAAACTAATAAATTAGTGAAGTTAAAATTAAATTAACTTCTGAAACAAATTATAAATTAATCCCTATATACTTACAACTATATTTAAACATAAAAAATAAAAAATAAATATAATAAAAAGATTAGCACAAGACAGCACAATCTAACTACATTATTAGATGGTCATTTCTCTGGAATCCAGGGCCGGATACTCAGGACTCCCTAAATTTATAAAAGGACTTAAAAAAAATTATTATTAATGTTGTAATTTCACACCTGTCCGCTTATCATTCATTTACCTGCTAAAATATTTAAGCAAAATATAAAATAACAACACTTATTTCCTTATTCATGGTCCTTTTATATTTAATTAATTAATTATTACGTACTGCAACAAGGATTAACATAAACATTAAAAACCATTTAAACATAAAATTTAACTTAAAACAAATCATTAATTTCCTACCGAACCAGAAAAAGAAAATACATAATTATAGATTCAATTATTTTATAAAATTTATATAAAATGATTTAAATGATAATGTTACAGCACCACAACACCCAGACTTATCAATAATTCAATTAGGTACTATAAGTATATCAAGAATCAACAAATAAAATTAATATACAAATTTCTAAATTTAATTAATAAAACACCATAACACCAAATTGTATTACTTAAATGAATAATTATTATAACAGGATCTTCAGTATTCACGGGCACACATCGTACACTCATTTACACATACCAAAACTGATGAATAGAATATGATTATAAGTTGGGACAAATTCAATCCGATTGCAGTCTCCTAAGCGATTAATAGATAGCAAATTATTAGTACAATAAATGATAAATGATAAACAGGTTAGCACAAGATAGCACATTTTTTCCAATGCCAGAAGTCAGGATTCTTTAAATCTAAATCAGGACATCAACAATTATTATTATTACTAATCTTTTAATTTACTAATCTTTTAGATAAACAAAAATCAAAATCTACGAAATTTATTACTTATATACCCCATAAAACTTCAACTCCGTTTATGGACATATTACCTTGCAAAATCAAGCATGCAAAGCAAGTAAAACAACAAATCCATGAAAGGAGATTTAAACATTATTCCCCTACAAAATTAATCGGTGTACCATATAAGTAATATTGACGCTTGCGTGTGAAAACCGACCGCAACCTAAACCTCAACAAATTCCATTAAGCCAACAAGAAGTACAACACATCCAGCCCCTCGAAATGTTTTTACATAATTCCACTTTGTTCACAATCGTTTAATCGAAATTTGGCATGCGTCACTCAACTCATATCAACATTTCCAAATTAGCATTTTATTTATATGGTTTAGTTAAATTATAATCTTTTAATATTAATTAAATTAATTTAATTCAATTTAATGCATTTTGTAATACCCTAGGCTGCGGTCGAATTCTCGGGTAAATCATTTACCACGGCAAATGTAGATTTTTAGTGTTCGTTTTTTGTTAAATTACGTATTTTTTTCTAGTTTATGCTCGTTCAATTGTTATAACAATAAAGAATAAAGTATCTAAACGTGAAACATTTACCATCTTTTATTTCGTTTAGCCTCCATAAAAAAAGGGTAAATGCATTTACCAAATTTGACGGATTTACCCGACCGCAGCCCTAAACAAACTATTTTATATGGATTATATAAGGCGGTTTCCAATTCGACTCAAACTTATTCGATTACACAAAGTATAAGAATCCTATTTGAGTCGAAAACACTAAAATTTCGTTGTGTTTGTATAGATCATGTTTTATTAAGAACACTATGGTTGTTTCATGGATACAAAAAACACAAAGATAGAAAACAACACCAAAATAAATAACAAATTCTTATATACTAAACTACCAACACACATTGAAAGCAAATATTTTTGTACAATCTTCCACATGCGTAGTAGGAGACATTATGTTTTCATTATATCATATATGTATACCAAAACCAACAAAAATGTTTCTCTGTTTTTGTTGTTGTTTAACTATTATATGACAAAAAACAATAATATATAGTACATTTCCTTGATAGGATCTGTGTAAAGAGCGAACGAGACGGCCTGTATAAACATTTTGTTGGTTTTGTTATGTATCAAGCTTCAAGAATGTATTTGTGTCGATTGTACATAACATAAAACACAAGAACACATTAAAGCGTAAAAATAAAATCAAATATGAAATTAACTACGACGTATTGCGTTAAATTCAATTTAATACGATCCAATTTACGTTAAAATCAATTTAATACGATCCAATTATTAGATTTCAGTAATTAAATTCCATGTACAACCACACAAAAGTTAAAATCATGCACTTAATTAAGAAATCAAGAATTTTGGTTTCTGTATCTATAAATATAAAACATTGCCTGATAAAGGCTATAGTAAACTTCTCGGGGGTACATAAATTAAATAAATTTTTCATTAAGGAAAATTAAAAAATAATAACAAAATAATAAAAAAAATAAATTTTTAATTTAAATATTAAATATTTTTTTATTGTTTTCTTTTTATTTTTTTAATTATTTTTTTATTATTTTTTAATTTTCCTTAATGAAAAATTTATTTAATTCATGTACCCCCGAGAAGTTTACTATAGCCCTGATAAATGCATCCCGGTGGATTGCATTTTCCAAAATTAAACTTTAATTATTATTTTTCTTACACTTTAATTATTATTTCACTAAATTTGAATTGAATAGAGTTAAAATTATAATTAAAATGTATATAATGCACATATGTATATAAAGCATATACATAACAATACATAAATAAAACAATACAAATAAAAATAAAATAAAATTACATTTTTGAAGAGGATAGAAAAACCATGTCTATCCTCTTCGAAGAACATTTGCTCACCATATATAAAACCTGGAATGATAAAATTAGTGTTATGTTATTTTATTTCCCCGCTTCCTATATGAATTTGTATTGAAAAAACAAAAATAACATAACATAACATAAAGTTTTGGAAGGTAGAATCGGGCCTACTGCTAAAACAACTTCCTCTGATAAAATATTCTCGCTTGCACGCACAATTCACGTTTCTTTTGCTCCATTTAAATAGTGAATGGAAATGTTTGTCCAAGGTTGTCCAAAGTTCTAAATATTTCGATAAGTAATTTATCGAATTCTCTCTATAATAGGGAATGTTTGGACAGGTGATAGAAACAAAATGCGGCGACATTGGAGCGAACTTTGTGGAGACAAAGTGCTTCTGAAATATTAAAACTAAAACTAATTAGTTGGTCTATTTATTCATCAATTATTGCAGAGTCTAAAAATCTCGTTAGAGAATCAATATTTTACTGGTGTCTAGCTCAACTCATAAACCATTAAAGACATTTAAGGACTCAGCCGGCCAACGTTCTTCTCCCAGATATGAAACAACAATGTTGATTCGAAACGCACTGTCGTCTGGTAATGTTGTGATCACAAGAATATACGAGTAATAAATCCTCGCTGTAGAATTTTATGATTTGGCACCTGTTTACCCACTTCATATGGTAAAACTGCTTGATGACGTAATCCGCTGTTTCAAGATGATTTTCAAATTAATAAAATACTTTTCCTATAGCACAATTCTAGTAAGTACTTAGTATTTACCTGCAATTATGGTAATAAAAGCATTTACATATTTTTATTCATTCATAACTGGGAAGTGTGTTGTTAATAGTTGTTAACGCTTGCTTTAATAATTCAGCGTACAGCCAAGTTGCATTCCACAGTTCACTTCCACTTTAATTATTATTTCACTAAAAACTGTATTAAATAGAATTAAAATTATAATTATAATTAAAATGTATATACCATACGTACATATATATATAGAGTATATACATAACACTACATAAACTACATAAATAAAACAAAAATAAAAAATAAAATTAAATTAAATTTTTGAAGAGGATAGAAAAAAACACGTCTATCCTCTTTGAAGAGCATTTGTTCCACTCGATTTATATTTTACCTATTATATTATAAATAAATAAAATTGGCTTTAATCAATTAAGTACGTAACATTACTAATCATTAATCGAAATTTGGTCAAACCGTTTAATCAACCATACCATAACACTTGAGTGCGTCACATTTAAATTCCACAAATTATTGATAAAATAAACCTAGGATCAATCTTTGAACCTCAATATAATTCCGGCTGACCGTTTTCGTGGATAATTAACAGACAGAGAGATAGAGGTAGTTAATTTTCATACATCGAAACTTTAAAACCGACTCTGGGTCAATTCAGGTAACCTTCCTCACTTTTAGGTTGCATTTGAGATTAGGTAAAAACACAAAAAAAAAAATGAATATTATGAAAATTGACATTGACATTTTTCCCTTGAAAACGATAAATTTAAATTGAATTTTGTGGCACTAATTGGATTATTCCTTGGGGAAATAAAGATTACATCAAACAAAAATTTGAAAAATTAATAATACTTAAACCATTAGGATTAGGTCTGATTTTATTATCTAACAATGAATTACAAAAAAAGCTTTCATCTCAAATATACCATAATACATGAATGTACCTGGATTAAAAGATTATCATCCATAATATTTCAACAAAAAAATTACCACACAAAATACATTTAGCTAACGTGACTTTATAGAATAAAAATAAACTTTGATTTTTATAAATAATTTTGGTTACATAGAGTTAACCTAAAATTCTTAGAATATGTTCACATTACTTATATATTTTTAGTACATTGAAAAAATAAAATATTCAACCCTAAAAGTATTTTAAAATTAATTAAATTTACATCAATTATAGGGAGGCTGTAGAAAACAATGTCAAATTTTTGTTTTGTTCCGTTTCGGTTAATTTTCGTAGAAAAGTTTAATTAATAATAAATGAATAAAAAAAAATAAAAAAAAACATAAAATCCACTCTGCTAAAGTTTTTTTTTTTTGTTTTGAATAAATTTTGTAACAAAATTTTGAATTTTAAAAAATCAACAAAAATATTTATTTGGCATAAATGTACCCATAGTTAGTTACTACGTTTAATTTATTAAGAAGGGTGTATATCAGCAAAACATGTATATGTATATTACGATTTATAATTAATATTTCAACCGCATGATAATTTTTTTGTTGTCGACATAAATCAATCGACATAAACATGTATATTATCAACATAAATAACCCAAAAACAAAAAAAAAAAAAATCAATTTAAGTTTGTTGTAAAAGTATTTTAATTTTAGTTTTTTGGTTTAAAATAAAACTATAAATTATTTATTTATATTAAAAATAAACAAAATCGGAAGTATACATAATAAACTCGATGTTCTCTACAGACAGTTAAATTGAAAATGTTATAAAAAAAATGAACTTTGGGTAAATAAGTAACACAACATACAATAAACTTTGCCCCTAAAAGTCGGTTTGTTATATAATAGTATATTAAAACACAAGTGCGGAAAGGGCATCATTTTAAAATGAGTAGGGAAATTGAGTAGGGAGCGACAGCGAGGGCTCCAAACGTAGGAGTTTTTCTATGGTTACTTCCGCGAGTGTGTTTCCTGTTATTTCTTCTACGGAATTTAAGAATTATTTAAATACTTTCAAATGTGTAGCGGCTCACTCATATTTCGTACTTATCTAATCAAAGAAATTCTCATACTCATTCATTTACTCATATACATTAAATTAAAACATTCATTCATACATTTTAAATTCGCTCATCGCTACAAATCAATTCGCACGCGAACTATACGAAAACACCTATTCAACCAATAAGCAACACAACACACAAATTCATTTTGTTAAATATACTACAGTGCAGCGAGAGACCAAACAAAATAATTCATTTGCTTCTCCGTTTTATTCATCGTGTCAAAAATCGTTCGGTGTACCGATTTCTTTTTTTTCAAAAACATTGGTTTTTACTGCCGCGTATGATAGTCGCATTTTTTAGTGCTCAACTAAAACCGTGTACGTTTTTGTTTAATAATTTCCAGTGTGGTGAAATTTAATAAAATCAAATTCATAAATAAATAAAATTTATATTTAATAATTCAAATAATTTATTATTTAATTCAAATAATTTAACTAAAATTAAAAGTGGCGTTTTAATTAATCAAGATATTCTAAAATAATTATAAACGCCATAAATGTTTATAAGACAAATTATTGTAAAACCATTTCGGAAATCCTTTGGTCATAAGGTCTATTGGTAATTTTACAACAACAGTGCCATGAATTTTGTTTTCTATTCCCGTTCTTATTGATGTGATGATCAATGATAGAATATAATGAAATCAGATAAAAATCAACTATTTAAATCATCCCATCTATCCTAATTATTGCAGTCGCACGATTTCAAAGCATCATTTTCTGCCTTGTTTTAAACATAAAATCTTTCAGGAGGTACAAAAACTGCCCTTAAAATTTACTCATAGAAAAAGCTCACCGATATAAACGTGCACAAGAAAAAGCTCACATCATAGTTTGCGATTGTTGAAAGCTTCGCAAAATGTGTGCTATTCGCATGTTTTTTTCATCGCTAAACTCCAATTAAAGTTTACGAAGAGTAAAATAAACAAAATTAATCAATATCATTGGTTAGATCTTATCTTAATGTACATATAAGTGTGAATGTAGAACACTTTATGCATATCGCTAAAACTGTGACCTACTTTTAGCGTTACCTAGAAACAACGACGTGGACGTAGTAGGTTTTTTTTCCTTTGGAGCACTTGCTTAAAGTGAGACTCCTTATCGCTCACTCTTCGGAATGCTTGATTTATGTAAGTCCCGTTGCTTTTCACTTTTCTGGGTGCTGGCTGATTTATGTGACGTGCATTGCCTCTCACTTTTCGGAGTGTTTAAATTAAGTGAGTCCCCGAACCTTTCACTTCTTAAATATTAATTTTAAAGCCTTCAGCGGCATTTGAGTATCTTTTAATCAACAGTTCTTTTTCTTTTGTAACTTGAAAACAGTGCTTCTTCTGAATTTCTGGTACAGGTTTCGCTGACTCAAACCTCTTATTGAGCCTTCGTTTCATCTTGTCGTGCATTGTTTTACTAAAATAAAAACATTTTAATAACTTGAAAGGTTTTTGTGCCCACAAAAGTTTGAAAAGAGCATTATGTGTTAACAAAGAATCTTTTGGTTTTACTGTAAAACTAGCTCTATATGCTTCACTCTTGAAAAGTGCACCAATCCCATCGTAACAACTTTTTCCATGAGCAGTAGCACAGAAGTACCGCTCTGCTTCTATACCAAAATCTTCTTTCTGGTGCATGAGATTAGCTATTTAATACCGGTTTTTAAAATGTTGTTTTGCACCATCGGTCACATTTTTTTGAGTTTCTGGAATAATCAGGTTTTGAATGGTGTAAACCGCAGCAATATCGTAAAGTAAGCTGAATTAGATAAAAATACGCAACTATTATGCGTTAAGCCAGAATTGGTGTGGTAATAATAAATGACAGGAAATTCATTGATCATTATTAAAATGGAATGCTTGAGCTGCGTCTTGGGCTGTGAGCGCGTAGTTTTCTGAAAAACCAAACATGACCTTAACTTCTGCTTCATTCAGATTATTTTTCTTATCAGCGATAAAAGTTGGTTGCTCAGCGATGAATGGGTGTGGTTGCCGAGTTTTTAATTTATTACTTAATCTATCGACAAAATCGGTTTTTATTCTGTTTTAATATTTCTAATTTACATCTTTCAGTTGCCGTCCAAGAGCTTTACTCTACTTGAGAGTAATTTTCTGTTTCGAGTGAATCTAGCAACGTAGAACCGAGCGCGTCAAAGCCAGAACAATTATCGCATTTATCAAGGTGACACTTTGGACATGGATTACCGCACGTGCCTTGTTCTAAACATTCTTTATATCCAAATAGCGGATTATTTGGTGTTTTGGGTTAGTTGTTTGATATTTAATGCATCTAACATGAGCTTGCCAATTTTGATGGATAGTGCGGACGCACACACTATGGGTTCCACTAGCTTCTGCAAGAACACAGTGTTTAGGACGTAATTTAGCAAAAGTACTAAAACTTATTTTAATATTAGGGTGAGATTCTTTGAATGAGGAATGTATTTCCTTCAGATTCAGGAGCAACATACGTTTTTGCACTTTCAATGTTATTCTTTTGTCCTGGCATACTTCTGCTATTGGAATCGCTGTTTTCCAAATTCCAAACCTGCAAATTTGACTTTGAACTCTGTTAGCATTTCTTTCAAACCACTTTCTCTGACTTATTTAGAGTTTTTTTGTTGACGTTTTCATCAGAATTGTATCCCTCAGATGAACTTTCATCCATTTGCTTATTTTCATAAATTTCGTTTTTATTCCTAGATACGTTGATTGATTCAAAATCAAATTTGAATTTTTTCTGCAATCTGACGATAACTTCCAGCCAGGGTCGATAAAAGTCAATGATCTTTTGAAAATCCGCAGAAATATTTCCATCAGGTCCAACTGACCACCCTATCTCCCTTCTGATTATTATTCGACTTACAACGCTTGAACTTTAATGGGCAGTCGGCATTTCATTAGTTTTTCTAGGAACGATCCGGTCGCTGGAGATGACTCGGGATGATATGACTTTAAGCCAGTACTTTGTGTAGCCTCGCAGTCTCTGAGGACTCTTGTATTTTACCACAGTAGAACCCCGAGTCACTTATTTTGGCACTTATTTCATACTTGTATGTTTTGAGGAGTTCCTTATAGCAGTCCCAATCCGCAGCAGTTCTTGTTTTCTTGTCTTTGCTAAAAAGCATTTTGCGTTTTTGACTAGAGCTTTGTAGTCGAAACAACCAAGGTGACCCTTATTTACCCAAAGCTTAACTCAGAGAAGCTGCGCCATCAGATAGCTTGTCTACTAAGTCCTCCAGCTCCTGTGTAGATACAGGGGGTTTTGGAACTGGTATTGGCAATGAATTACCTAAAATGGTTTTGAAGGTATTCCAGTCGATTTTTCTCCTTTTTCTAAAGATAGACCTATTTGTGGCTTCTGTAACCGGTTCGTACTGAAGCGAGCAGTGATCAGAAAAGGAATTTTTATCAGACACATTCCAACTCAACTAACTATCATTAATAAAATCTGAGATTGGGTGTTTATAGTTATAAAAGTGGGCTTATACCCAATATTACATATTTGAAAAGAAAATCAAGGAGTAACTCACCTCGCTTTTTTGAACCCGAACTTCCCCATATTGTATGGTGTTAGTTCACATCACTGGCTAGGATGACTTAAACTTCTCGCTTTTGAGCATCCAATAAAGCATCTCTAAGATTTTAACTACCAATTTCAATGCCAGCCGCCACTACATCTAAGTTACTGTAATTAAGCAGCACAAACAAGTTTAGATTAGTTCTAGCGAGAATACATGAACGAATCTTACCTTCCGTCTCGGCAAACATCACATTTTATAGTTTTTGGCCCTGAGTCTCATAACCCGGTCACCAATGACCGATGCATGGCTCCTTCATCCTTTCGAGAGGAAGGCTCCTCCAGTTTCGCTATCTTCCAATTGGAGGTTCGGAAGTTTCGGATTGCCGATTCGGAGCATCTCCAAAACATCACTTGGATCGCTCGGTTTCGCAAGGATCCAAGCACGCGCTCCAAACCCTTGGTACAACCTCTAATCTTACTCCAGGCCAAACCTCACCCAGGCTCCCTACCGCTTCCCTTAATAGATAGGGCGACCTTAGGTCGGCACAGGCTGACAATTTGACATGTTTTTTGTGCCATCCTTCATATCTACAATTCAGAGCAGTGCCCGGGTTCTCCCGCATAACCTTACGGAAGCTCACAGCTAAAGCAATCTCTACCCATCTCTACTTTGCCCCATTTGACGAGCGAAATACTCCCATCCTCCTCTTCTGTGCTTTATTTATCACCGAATCAATCAGCTTATGAACCTCGCTGAAAGGCCTTTTTACAGTTTCCTGGAACCTTGACCCCTTTCCACCTTTAGGTGATTCCTCATAAGAGCTCTGCCTTTTGGGCTAAGAGCTTCCAGAGGAACCACCCTCTTTATTGCCAGTAACCATCATAACCCAAGCAAACGTTTTCTTTTCTTTAACCGTCCGATCTGCCAAAGGTAGTCCCTCGGTACTCCGGGACCAGTTTTGTTAGAACTTTGGTCCTTTCCCAAAGAGTTATGGAGACTGGCTTTATGCGAGCTTATGTCCTTTTTAATTGCTTCTGTTTGTGAACAAGACCTAGAGGACACGGCTCCCTTAGCAGTAGTTGTATTAGAGGGACCAGCAATATTTTTGCTTATGTCCCGCTTGTAACGTGCCTAATTTCCCCAAAAAACTAAGAAAACTGCATCCCACCTTTGAAGATATATTTTTCTAAAAACAACTAAAAATTATAATGACAATTCCCGGATGCAGTTATAATTCTAATTACGCTAGCTAATATTTTCATTTATTTTTATTTACAAAACTGCCTCTGCTCAAGTTTCAGTAAATAAACATAAAAACATTTCTTCTTTCTTATCACATACGTGTGTGTACAAAATTGTGTTTTGTGTTGTTGTTATTTTCTTTTGCGTTTATTCGGCTGAGGTTATTATCAACTGGGTTGAATTCCATCAGGTGAATAAACGTGAAAACATTTTTTTGCAATTTGGGCAATTCATGTGTTGACATATGAAACATAAACGAGCCGCATATTTGCAATTTTTTTTTTATATATTGGTTGATGTTAAATGAAGTATTGGGGAAAAAATGATTTTTCGGTTTGGATTGATCGAAGAAGAAAATAATATTTATTTTTGGTCAATCAGCAGAAAAATGGTATAAAAACCTCGCCAATATTTTATAAATTTTGGAGTTTACATTGCAATAGCAGGTGTTTCTTTTCACGTGGGGATAATAATTTTTATTCAAAACGAAATATAAATTGATTATTATCCTTAAACAAATTCTCGTCAAAGTTTAATTTAATTTTTTTTTTATTTTTTTTTATCGATAAATTGTGGTAAGTATATATGTATATGCCTATATATTCGATGTAATAGTGGAAGCTGGCTTTCTGCCAATCGCTGCTCATTACATGCTTCATATCAGGGCTTTTAGGACAGGACTTATAAGCTAATGGGACATTGGCTTCTAAACCAGTAAACTAAGGCTGGTCGGATGCCGTAGTTTCCAGGTTTTTAATAGTTCCGGTCTCTATATTTTTATGTAGATCTTCCATAAGAATCCCACGAATAGCGGAGAAAAAACATGTACATCCGTGCATACATCCGCGATGCATATAAAAGGCTACGTAATCCGGAGAGCGCCAAGTATCCGGATACACCGTTAGAGTCTGAGCTAGTTTTTAGACTGGGCCCTCAGCCAGGTTAATTTTCAGCACGGTACTATTGACACCTTAATCCAGCCTAGTTCTTTAGCGCCTTGTTTTAGCCTAAGCCATTCAATCAAATACAATGATGAGCTAGTTGTCCGGTGGTCACCGTGGGAAGGTAACAACAAGATAAAAAGTATCAACTTGATTTCGCCAGGCAGCTTTTCACCTGGACCACCAAAAAATAAGTCAATAAGTTGAAATGAATATTGGCTCGAAAGCAGCCCTTTGTCTAGCTAATTTAAATTTTTTGAAATGATGTTTCGCTCCTTGCATTCGCAGATAATCGAAGTTTCCAATAATCCTAGAAATGTTCGAATTCTTAGCATCACCTCTAGAGCAAGCAACATGATTTTCTCTCTCTGCGGCATACTTAGAAGCCAAGGTTTCCGAAAAACTCTTTAGCTATGTAAAATCCTTTAGAAGTTATTGTTTTCAAAATATACAGAAACCTATTTTGGGCTGATCTTGATACCATGATGTTTCACTTCATTTGACTACATGAAACCCACTAATATTTCAGTTTACTAAAATATTCTATTTTTAAATGAATTAATACAATTTATCTTTATTTATTTCAGGTACGTTCTTGATAGGCGCCATACCAAGGTAAAAAAAAAAAAAATTGAAAATATTCGAATTTAATTTTTATAACGATTCTGAAGAGTTTTCGGGTAAGTATTTAAAATTTTTGTTCACACACTTTCTAAAATTATTTCGTTTGAAACTTTTTGATACCCTTACTCGGACCGTTCAATTCTATAGGTATGCCCTGTTTTAAAACCCAATAAAAAATTACGTCAAAACAGTTTTCAGTGCATTCCGTTTTGTTTTCGTTTATTATAAATGACTAGCCTATATAACGAGTGATCACGGTGACACAAATTTTTATCGACAAAACGGGCTGTTTGCCCAAATTCATCATAAGTTTATCAAAAGTCGCTTACTCCTAAATCACAAAACACAGTAGCAATATCAATAATATTTTTTTGTTAGAGCTTGTTTGTACAATGTTTTGATGTTTTATAGTAAAAGGTAGATAAAGATTAAGGTATCTTTTGAGATTCTTGATATTGTTGTTCAAAAATGGAATTCAAACTCGTATTCAAACTGAAAAATGCTTTACATGAATGTTTGAACAGGATAAATAATATATAATACACTTGGATAATAATAAATTGATGATTAAACATTTTCAAGAATTTTGTACCGGTTTTCCTAAAAAAAAATGGTTAACATTTTGGATAGGTACTCCTATATATACAAATACTTAAAGACCTTGTTAAATTTTAGATTAAAATTCAGCTTATTGACTTTTTTTACTTTTTAGTTTAAGCACTGTTTCCGTACAAGTTTGGGGAAAATATACGTAGGTTTCTCAGAACAGAAAGTACGAAATATCATTTTTCATATTTGTTTTTTGTACTTCTGACCTTCTCAAGATTTATGTAAATTTTCAACAAAAACGTAACTATAACATAAATAATTAATTAAATATCAACGAAATTTTTTTGCAGGTATAAAACTTAACTTTTTTTAAGTGAAACTTCCTTAGACACGGTAGAGTAAATATTTTAGTCAGACGAAAACGTGAAATGCTTTATACAGTAAAAGCCCGTTTATCAAGCATGTTTGGGGATGAAGGGATACCAAATAATCGAATATTCCGGATAATTAAACGTTTCGTTAAATTACAAAACTTTTGATACAAATTCGCATTACTTCATATTATATTTGATGTATAAACATATAATTATTACACAAACTAAGTGGCATATAACGCTACAAACTAAACTTTAAATTGCGTCTTAATATTTTCGAGCAAAAAATTTTGTTTACTTCTATTGAAGTGATTGGAGTTCAAAAACAAGAAAATGAAAATGTTGAAAGGAGCTTTTCTACTAGGAATCGTGAGGGCTTAAAAATTTTAAAAATGACGCTCGAGCCTGATGATATACAAAACTGCTAACGAGTTAATAACATATCGTCTGGTAAGCTTGGAAAAATTATTGTTGTTGTGAAAAAGAGTACTAAAGCAAATATTTTGAATGCTAACCGGAAAGTGAAATCATTATCATCCAAAGTTATTCAGTCTACAATCGATTCACGTTTGTTTGACTGGATATAAACGTAGCTTATTAAAAATTGCTAAGGACGTAAAAGGAAGAAACATTTTAAATATTTATTGATTCGATGATGTTTTGTCGCAAATATGGATTGGTGAGAAAGCTGTTGGTAATTATGACATCGATCTATATGGTATATTTGGTTTGCTAACTGCAATAGTAATCAGAGAGCTGCTGGTGTTGCTGTCTACGGCACTGAGACTAGTGTTTCTGATTTTGAAAATTTTTACCAATCGTTCCAAATGGCAGTTGGGATTCGTCTTGATTTTCGTGAAGATAATAAGTTTTATACAATATCTGTTTGTACAGACTACACTAATGTGTTTGCCGGTAAATATAGACATGTTAAATGGAAGTTATGACTACAACAACTAATAGTCTATGATGTCCTCATTCGGTTTTCCGTCAATGGTCAATGAAATAACTAGTAGCATAGATCATTTTTTTATTAAGCAGAGCGTCAATGGGCAGTGGCAGCCATTGCATTATGTCCTCAGTATTTGATTTTGGGTTTAGTAATCATTCGGCAATTTTATTTTCTGTAAACTTTTCTAAAATTAAAATTTTTAATATTTTTTAAAAATTTAAAATTTTTTCTCTAAAATTAATTTTTTGATTGCACTGTTAAGCACTCAATGTTATTTGACAAACTACGTAATTTTGGTATTAGTAGACTCGGTTTGGAATGGTTTAAATCGTATCTTTCAAACAGAACCCAATCGGTAAATATATACATATAATGTTTATAGTGATCATTTGCCTATTTAACTTGGTGTTCCGCAGGTATCAGTTCTAGATCCGATTCCATTTTTAATATTGAACTCCTTAGTTATTTGGTGGCTTTTGCTGACGATACAGCTTATGTTAACAATTAATTCTTAGAAGAAGAGAGAGTTAGAGTTAGAGTTTAATTCACACCATACGATAATGAGTTCAAAATGACGCTATATATTCTAAGAAGTATACTGCCAAAAAGTAGGTAAAAGATTAATTTACTAATTTACAATCTATTGATCCGAACTCTAAATATTTCTTTGTAAATAACTTTTGGGGTAAAAATACGGTGTTCTTAAATAATTTCCTTTCACTACTAGCGTTTTTTATCAGCATCTTCATGTTGTTTGGGTTCCTGGATGGGGAAAGTGAAACATAAATATGTCCATTGGGGAAATCTGGCTCATTCAACAAAAAAAATCTAACGTGTGCAAACGTTTGTCCCTGTGACCGATTTTTAGTGATGGCAATAGCTGGCAGAGCAATGTAAAAGAAAATTAGCATCATTCGACGCCAAGGCAATCCTCGGAATGTATGATAATGTCACTGTGATGAAGGTGTAATAACAATTCCCGACAATCAGGCGGGTTCCTTTTTACTTTCTCAAGTGCGTTGAATTCATTGGAATTATTCGAAGGTCCCGTTGGTTGAGGGAGGGCAAATGGGCTAAATTACATACCGTGTCTGTAGCAAACATCACATTGCTTCTGGTGCACTCACCTAAGCGTCGTTGGTCTTTATTCAAGATTTCAACATTGGCGCAATTCAATCTCTTGTAAATATATTTAACTGCCTTGTTGAAAGTTCTTAACAATTTAAGGCCATTACAGATTAGCCGCAACTGTAACGAAAAATTATTGGTACCCAATATATTTAACTGCCTTGTTGAAAGTTCTTAACAATTTAAGGCCATTACAGATTAGCCGCAACTGTAACGAAAAATTATTGGTACCCAATTTAACGGTGTGCATATTGGAAACTTCGGCACTGACGGAACGATTAATAGCTTCATAAATCTTAAATTTAGTTGGGCATGTGGAAGTCCTCACTCTTATTACTCAATTGAGTATACATATGCCAAGCACTTACCAAGAACCAACGCCTCGTCAAGTCTTCAATGATGTCCTTTAATTTCAATTTAAACACTCAAGCAACTAAATCTGGAGGACCTGACGTGAAATTGAAATGAATAAATAAATTCAAGTGTCACTTCCAAATAGCTGCTCCCAAACATTATTAAAAAAAACCATCGAAATTTTATTCGCTGTTGGAGTGTTGTCACATCTTTGGTCTGAGCGACAACCTCCTCGCAATACCACGCTGAATTGTAGGCACTATAGTTTACCTCCTTGCGGCATGCGGTAACTATCAGCAACATGTCAAGCTGATGAGTGATTTCGGCGAAACAGCCTGCATTTTCGGACTGATTCATACACTCCATATAGTTGCTTCTGAGTTGTTCATCACCATCACGTAGAGCTGTGCAAATTTCCTTCTTTCTCCTTCAGCAAGATGAAGAAGAGACGTGAGATTGATAGGCTTTGACTGTCGAGTCAGATAAACGTTTTTTAATTTAATTTTTATATAAATATTAAACGACAATTGTTGTTGCACAACGCAAAGTTACAACACATAGCAAGGGTCACAAATAATTTTGCTGATTTAAAATTAAAATCTCCAGCCACCGCTAAGCAAACATTTTAAACCTGTCGAAAGATGATGATACCAATAGTGAAAATAAAGATTTCTGTGAATAATCCCGGAGTATTGAGCGGATGAGCTGTAATTGGATCCTGGGTAAAAGTGTGCTGCATTTTATTAAAAATTTTAATTCTTTTGGTATGCCCCATTGTGAAAAAGCGAAAGCTCAAAATAGGGTGCGCCAGAAACTATAAAAATATTAAATAACCAAATAAATAAAAAATAAATTATTAACTAATTTACATAAGGGCAGAAACCTATAGGTCTCTGAATTTTTTCTCTCATAATGGTATTTGAGATTAACTGTCGTAAAAAATCTGGAAAGTTCAAATCGTTTCCATTATCATCTCGAGGTTTTTCAAGACTCTTTATGGCAACAACTGTTAGACGTTTCATCTCTTGGACGTTCCGCATTAAGACGCAGTCATTTGGAGAAATTTGATGCTCTGAAGCATTCTGCGACCCTTACGGATTGTTTGACCAATGGCTTCCTAAGCTCGTCGTTGATAATCTGTAAGAGCAGTCCGCGCTTCCACGCTTCTGCGGTTTCCTGTTGTAATCGATCTCGATGACAACGTGCATAACGTTAGTACGTCTGACCCGCAATCTTTCCAGAGTTTCTTGACTTGGTCGAACTTGATAGTAGTATGCGTTGGAAATCTTCTAAGTCTGGCCTCAAATTCTTGGGTAATTTTGAAGTTAATTTTTTTGTAATATGTACATATGTTATGTCTCACAGTAAATTTCGAAAAAATTGACATCAAAATCACCAAGCCCACGATAAAGTAGCTGTTTTAAAAACATAAACAATTAAGGAAACATTTTATAGAAGCCTTTGCGATTTTCAAATGTTTTGAATTTGAATTTAATTTCCTCTATTTAAAATATTTAAGTAGATATTTCTATAACGACGAGAATTAGAGTTGGCCATGACAAATTTGGCTGATTCAAATTATTTCCATCATTTATTTAGACATGTTTGGTAATGTATTAGTCGGCATTCGGCAGTTCAAAATTTTATTATTCACAATGTATTGTTACACAGAGAACTGAAGACAGATAAATTATACAGATAAAATTATATTATAATATATATATATATATATATATATATATATATATATATATATATATATATATATATATATATATATATATATATATATATATATATATATATATATATATATATATATATATATATATATATATATATATATACAGGGTGACTGACACGTCAAGTGTTACCAACTTCAGACTGAGAAGCATTTTAGTGGGAAATATTCAGAAAAAAAGTTATCCGCAATGGAATTCAAGCGTAATAGTGTGATTTCTCTATATACCCTGGAAAATCACAGCCGCAGATTGTTAACCAGGTTAAACATCTGCTTGTGAATAAAATGTTTGTGTATCGCACCATAAATCGTTATAACGATATTGGCAGCATTGCAAAACGCCATGGTGGTGTACCGAAACGCACTGCAACATCGCCGTATATCATTCGGAACATTTTGCTCGAACGGATGCAGCACATATTGAAAGATCATCTTGGAATAAAGGCCTTGAAATTCCATAAAACGCATGGTCTCACCGATGCTCAAAAAAAAGCTAGAGTGGAAAGAGCAAAGGAATTGTTACGTTTGCACGAAAGTGGCGATTTGCCGAATTTGGTTTTCTCCGATTAGTCACCGTTCGTTATTGAGCAATATGTGAACAAGCCAAACTACCGGATTTACTTGCCCGGCCGTTCTACTGAAAATTTGGACCAACGAATTGCCACCCGAAACCAAGCGCTGCCGATGGTGATGGTTTAGGCCGTCGTAACGGCCGTAAGCCGTTCACCGCTCGTTTTTTTGGGCCGTGGCATCAAGATAAATGCTCAAATTTATCGGGATCATGTGTTGGAGGGAGCGTTGAAGCTTTGGGCACAAAAACATTTCGGCCGCAGAGCCTGGACATTTCAACAGAACTCGGCGCCAAGTCATAAAGCGCGCGTCAATCAAGATTGGCTGAGAAACAACGTTGGCCACCAAATTCACCGGATGCAAATCCGCTAGATTTCTCGGTTTGGGGTATTTTGAAGAGCAAGGTTAGGATAAAAAAATACCAAAGTGTCGATCATCTCAAGCAAGCGCTTTGCCGGGAATGGGCCAAAATACCGCAGAGCCACTTTCGTGCTGCAAGCAATAGCTTTATCGGCCGTTTGAAGGCCATAATCGCGGCTAAGGGTGGCCAAAACGAAAACTGCTAATGCAAATCGAAAATTTAAATATTTGTGAACATTTTTTACTTTGATTCAATAAAATTCATCAAAAAATAAAAATTCTGTGGCGTTTTGTTTTGGTACCACTTCGTGTCAATCACCCCATATATACCGGGTGATTTTTTGACTTGATACACTCAAATATCTCGGAAAATAAGCACTCTACGTAAAACATGTTAAAGATCAAAATTTAATTATTCCGTGGGGGAAATACATTAGTGTTAAAATTAGTACCAATCCCTCCTCCTTGTAGGTGGGGCGGGGGGTAACTTTGATACTAAAATATGAACCCCTATTTTTTTTATTGCAGATTCGGATTCTACGGCTAAAAATACCTAGGATTTGACTGAAACATTCATTGTCGATATTCATTTTTTTTCGATTTCTCCTACTGAGAACATGCGCAAACGATTCTGCAATACGTCTGCAATAAAAATTCCACGGTTTCATTGTAAATACTCGAAGCTAGTCTTAAACAATTTGTCTTTCTTAAATTTTCAATTATTTAGAAATACAAATTGCTTAAGACTAAAGGGCTAATCAGCGAATCAGTAAGAATCCTTAAAGAATTTGACGAAATTATTTCCTTACAGAAAATTTGACATATCGGCCACCGAATCCGTAACAACTGACAAATACAGTATTAAAACTGTAATGTGAATAGGAAAATTTATTATTTTTAAGAAAAGTGTGCTGTGAAAATTTTGATGTATTCTGACATATCCTTCAGTTTGTGCGTTAATTTTCGCTCTGTTAAGTGACGGCTAAACTGAACGAAAAGTTCTTAAAGATTCGCTGGTCAGTAATTTATACTTTCTGTTTATCGCATTCTTACTTAAAGTTGTTACTGACTCGCTGGTTCCCCCATAACCTCGAGCATTTACAATGAAACCGTGGAATTTTTATTGCAAACGTATTGCAGAATCGTTTGCGCATGTTCTCAGTAGGAGAAATCGAAAAAAATTGAATAACGTCAATTATAGCGCCGTCTACAAATCCTACGTATTTTTAGCCGTAGAATCCGAATCTGAAATAAAAATTGGGGGTTCATATTTTAGTTTCAAAGTTACCCCTCGCCCCAATTACAAGGAGGAGGGCTTGGTACTAATTTTAGCACTAATGTATTTCCCCCACGGAATAATTAAATTTTGATCTTTAACATTTTTTTCGTAGAGTGCTTATTTTCCGAGATATTTGAGTGTATCAGGTTAAAAAAATCACCCTGTATATACATATATGTACCCGGTACATATGTTTAATCATATTGTCGACCAAAGGGCTCATTGATTAAAGCTGTAGCGTTTGGATCGGGAGTTAGCGGGTTCGAATCCCGATAGGGGTGGGGTGCAAGAGGGTTTTTTCATCATTTGAATACCGGTTGAGAGTGCAGAATCTGTGGCCAACCAACTTTTCATTTCAGCACTATAGGCTCTCATAAAGCAATACTAAGTAAAATTTTTAAAAGGATGCATTTTCTGATAATTTAACCACTGATTAATCAGCCACTTCATTTTGGAGCCCTCAGATGTCACTTTTCTGTTTGTGATAATATTTTCCAGTTTTTTTTGTGGAATACAAATGATTTTTATTGCTTGCGCCCTTGATTACCTCGCACCAATCATCGGGAACGATTAGATTTTTGAACTTTTTTTTCTTTTCGATTAAACCAAACAACCACCAATCGTGCAACCATGATTTTGTTTTACTCAAAAAGAAAAAAAAATGTTCAAAAATGTAATCGTTCCCGATGATTGGTGCGAAGTAATTAAGGCCGCAAGAAATAAAAATCATTTTAATATAATGAAAATAAGAATGATCACTAACATAGAATTTATGATCTTCTATTTTGGCCGCCACACTGATCAGAATACAAAATTAGTTTTTTTGTAAGTACATTTTCTTTAATATATCTAAGCAAGCATAACCCGATTTCTTGAGGTTCTCATGATGCTCCAGTTTCATCTCATGCGCGCATTGCTACGTCGTTATTTGCTGCATTGTCATATGCCCACCGGATACGTCCATCCACAAGGACATTCCGATTCAAGTGTTGTAAAAATCTTAAATTAGTTTATGTATTTTATATGTATTTCCAAAAAAATAAAAATAAAAATAATTCATTTCAGTCTTATAAAATAAAAAAAAATTGATAGCAATGTTAACAAAATTGAAACAATAAAATACATTTTAAAAGAAAATATACAAAATATTCATGTAAAATAAAAATTATTTAAAAATAAAAAATAAATTTGTTACATTAAAAAATTAGATATCACAATTCACAGCTCGTTATTTCAATTTTTGCGATTTATCACATTATTGTTTGTGAAATTTTAAAAAACAATTTCTGTCGCTTAAGCAACTTAAATGCACTTTGCATTTAGTGCACATAACATTTGTTTTTTTCGTGCACATTTCTAGCTTGCAACGCGTTGATTCTATTTTTTCATCAAATGTTGGCCAATGATCTTGGCAGTCATGTCTAAAGTCAACCTATGGTCTAACTTCAAGTCGATTCCGCTTCGGGGAAGGAGGTTGCACCATTTCTGATATTTCGACATTCCTTGGGCGACCGCGTTTTTTTAAAGCACTCGTTTGAATGCTCATTAAAGAATTTGCTACACAGAACCTAAATTCCAATAATGATTTTATTTTATGTTTTGGCACTCCGTTTTTAATGGCATCCGACTTATATTCTATCCAACTTGCCGAACAAGCGAAATCCAGGAAATGTGTCGTAATCCTTAGTGGCCACTTCCTTGATTTTATAAAAACACGATAGTAACCAATAAGTTGATCCAGAAGGTCGACTCCACCCATCGACTCATTATACATACTGATTACTTCTGGTTGAGGTACTTCTAAATACTTTTTTTTATTTTTGTCCCATCGCGTACATGTCACTGGCAATCCGACTCCAATGAAATTAGAAGCAATATGCACAGGTTTGTTGTCTAGCCACTTCACGATTGCAACCTTCTGGTTCCTGGAACATAACTCTTCGTAGTATCCTCTGCTTTTTTTTTTAAATCCTTTATCTTCGGTGAACGGAGGGCTGAAGAATCGATTTATCCGTACTGTGCCACAAGCGTTGATTCCCATTTCCTTTAAAATTTCGAATAGATGGTAGCTGCTAAAATAATTATCGAAATACAAGTTATGGCCTTTTGATTTTATTCTGGCTGCAAGGTGCAGTACCACCGTAGGACCGAAGCCAAATTTTTTTAAATTGTACTCTGATAATCCAGTATTAGATCCTTGGTATAATAGAAAGTCATACGGCTGTCCCGACTTTCCACATAGTACAAAGAGCTTAATGCCCCATGGTTTCGGCTTATTTTTTACGTACTGCTTTGCTGATAATCGTCCTTTAAATGGGATCATCTGCTCGTCCACACACAGGTTTTCCTCTAAATTTAGCTGGTTACAACGAGATCGGATGGAATTTATTAGCGGACGTAATTTATAATATAGATCTGTATTATTTGTTGGTATATCTAATACGTTTACATAATGTAAATTTGTTCGCAACTGAAAGAAGCGATCACGATTCATTGCACTTGATATCAAGTCTACCCCCATAGATCGCTCCCAATAAATTCTAATTTGTGGCATTTTCGTTGCCCCCATATATAAATGGATTCCCATAAATCGCTTCATTTCACCTACGTCTGTGGGTTTAAAGATGTTGCTATTTTGCATGGCATATAAATTAGTGTTTGTTACCATAGTACAATACAGATCGTCCGTAAAATATTTACTAAAATAAGATATAGGTGATCGTTCCCCACTTATATCGGCTCCAATTTCAATTTGACGCTCCGGTTTTGACCATAATCTTTTCTTTTTCTTTTGGTTTTTAATGGCATTTATCATTAAAACTAAAGAAATTAAAATCGCCGGACTCATGATTAAGCTATCGCCGTCCATGTTTGATATTATAGAAACAAATAAGAAACGGTCGATTTTCGAAAATTTAAATAGAACACATATGTTTTGAATGAACGTCTGTACGCGGTTTTCAACTTCACAAATGTTTTAAAATACATTTGTGTTTTTAGACATATTTTTGTCTGTTAAAACATATGTTAAAACACATCGTGCCAGCTCCTCAGTTGTCAGAAAATGATCTGATTTTATACATTCACATCAACCAGAATATATCGCGCCTTAGAAAAAATCTAAATTTGTATCGTAAGAGTAAATAATCTTAAGCATAATTTTTATTATTTCAATATGAATTAATTAATTCCATAATTCGTAATAACGAAACTTTTACACCAAACATTAAAAAAAAACCGATGAGCTTGTATCCGAGACACGACCTATTAACGTAGGACTACGTACAATTGATAAAACTTTATTTGTACAGTTTAGGAGAAACCAAAATTTAGAAATTACAAATTTAAAAAAAACGTTAATTGTTTAATGCTGCCATCTTTATGCATTAGGCTGCCTCAGCCTAAATGTTGATTATGCAATACTAAATCTTTTCTCAATTCGTTATGCCACAATGAAATGCCGTTTAAAAAAAATAAAAAAAAAACCGGGTCTATCCGGCTCCTCCTTGACGGAATATAATCTCGAACTAAGAAAATCCAAAAGGGCTACCTTTAGAAATTTCTGTGAGGGAATCAATGAATTGCCCGCTGCAGCTCGTCTCTAGAAAGTCATGTCCAGGGATCATTCCAATGGCTTAGGAATTCTGTAGAAGCAAGATGGGAGGTTCACTGAAAACCGGAAGGAAACCTTAGAGGTACTGTTAGAGACCCACTTTCCGGATTCAATAGTGGAAGGAGGCCAAAAGGACTCGCATGATTCCTCAAGTGAGGTGGCCTATGCGTCTCGCAGTAGGATCTGGAGTCTCTCTGGGAAAATTTTCACACCCAGCAAGATGCGATGGGCTATTGGGTCTTTCAAACCTTTCAAATCCGCTGGAGGGGATGGTATCTTTCCAGCTTTACTTCAAATATGCATTGAGGAAATACTTCCCAGCTTGATCCAGATGTTCCGAGCAAGTTATGCTTTTAACTATATTCCGAAACTGTGGAGGTAAATGTGGTCTTTATACCAAAGGGCGGGTGTCGTCCAGACACCCAGGCCAGGGCATATCGGTCAATTAGCCTCACATCGTTTCTATTGAAGACTATGGAAAAAATCCTGGACTATCAAATAAGAATTGAGGTCCTTGGAAAGAATCCGCTGCATCGGGACCAGTTTGCGTATCAAACTGGTAAATCCACGGTGATGGCCCTTAGCGGTCTAGTTATGATCATTGAAAAAGCAATGACATATAAAGAAATTGCCCTTTGTGCCTTTGTGGACATTGAGGGGGCGTTTGATAATACCTCCTATGGATCTATAGAGAGGGCAGCATTGGGAAAAAGAGTTTCGCTTTCTACAATTAGGTGGATCCGTTCCTTGCTGGAACATCGTGAGATTACTGCCAGACTAGGTGGCGAGTCAGTAACCATCAAGGCCGTAAAGGGCTGTCCACAAGGAGGCGAACTACCTCCTCTTTTGTGGTCATTGGTTATTGACGGACTACTGGTCCTTCTGAGTTGCCATGGGTTTGATGTCCAGGGCTATGCGGATGATGTGGCTATCATAATCAGAAGCACGTTTGATGAGGTCATTTCTGATCGCATGCAAAATGTACTCAATATAATGTGGCAGTGGTGTTACCAGGAAGGACTCAGTGTCAATCCAAGCAAAACTGTCAATGTTCCTTTTACGAGTAGGAAAAAGCTTGCGCTTACCCCCTAAATATCTAGGGGTTATCCTAGATCAAAAACTGAACTGGAACCAACATTTGTTGAAAGTTCAAAATAGAGCCACCAAGGCTTTCTGGGCCTGTCAAAGACTCTATGGGCGTACTTGGAGACTACAACCAAAAATGATATACTGGTCATTTCTTACAATCATTATAACTTCAGCGTGTAGCCTGCATCGGTGTTACGGGCTCAATGAAGTCATGTCCAACCGCGGCTGTGGAGACACTTCTAGGACTGACACCGTTACACCTGCATATTAAAAAGGATGCTGCAATTATGGCCCTGAAAATGCAGGCGAAAGGAAATATCAAACCAAGCAATATGGTGGGTCATCTGAAAATCTGTAACGATCAGCGAGTAACGAACTTACGATCACCCGCCTCGTCGTTAACAGAAATTCATCCTGAGTCTCCCCCTGCAGCATTTTGTCCGACTAGTGTTCAGCCATGGGGCGTGGTTTGGTTAGGGGAGCCCATCAGGACCTAAATAACTGCCAAAATGCCTACGTTAGGCATTAAACACTACACACACACACACACACACTCTTCCAGAGGCTCATCTCCCGATCTCCCTTAAATTAACGACACATTATAAATTTCCTTTTTTTATATCACGTTATAATTTTATTTGATTATTGGAAGAACACAAAAAAAACAATTTAACTGTCCTATTTCTCTTATTTCTTTTTTTTTCCTCGTTAAAACTGACCAATACTGACTGCTCCTCTTTCTCCTATTGACTGTCCAACGCAGTTGAAGGTCGTAGAGCTCTGCGAATCCCCCTGTGCGCGACCTGAAACGAAACCGCCAAACCGCCAAATCGCAGCCAGCTCAAACTACTCGAAGAAAACAAAAAAATTAAAAGAAATAAGATAATCCACCTGGCCTACTATGGGCCAATGTAAAACCGTATTTAAATGACAAAAAAAAATAATTTATAAATCACAACAAAAAAAAAAGGACAACACAAACCAAATAAATCTCGAAATTAAGCATCACACGTTCCGAAGTGTCAGGCCGACACGCGTCACTGGTATCACGCACCCGCTCTGCTGTCTTCTCGGCCGAAATCCAGACACCCTCCTCAGCTCGCTGACTCACCGCTGCTGTCTCTCTGCGAGGCTGCTGAACCCCCCACCACTCGAGTCTCCAATTACACCGTTGTATGGTTACTTATAATCGTCTGATTATTCTTGTTTGTTTTTATTTTTTTTATTTTTTTATTTTAAATATATATGAGGATATATCTACATACATATATACCACAAAGGTAATTTTTCGATTTTTCACATCAAATTTTTAATTTCACAAATGTTTATGTGCGTTTTTGTAGCGTACCTTTTTTTTTGTGTGTAAAATTCAAGATGTCGGTCTTTTATCCAAATTTTTATAATTTTTCTTTATTTGTTTGCGACCGTTCTGTTCAAAATCTCGTTCTCCAATCCCCTTTTCTTCTTTTTTTTTGTCTTTTTATTGGTGTTTTTTTTTATTTTTATTTTTTTCTTGTCTCAACCCACAGCGCCAACGACCAATCTCCGAACCGTCAGACACAAAACGCACTCACTTTAGTACACAAAATGAGTTATCATGAAGACATGGATTTGGCGTTTTCACGTTGGTAGCAGTGTTGGTTGTCAAATTGGCGACGATGACAGTTCGTATATTAAACATAAAAATTAATAAAAAAAGGAAAAGGAAAATTATAACAAAACCTGTGTCTGACTTCCAACCAAACAAAAGCTGTTTCAGACGGACCACCGTCACAAATCTTTATGGAATTTCAGACAGACCCTACCATAGGAATGCCTTCCGACTGTATGCCAGCTAAACTGGACTTCCACAAACCATTCTGTTTTAGGTTACCTGACCGGGAGGGCAGGTGGACCATCCTTTGAGCGAGGGTCCATGATATGGTTTACAGATGGATCAAAACCGGAAGATGGGACGGGGATAGGAATACACGGGAGTGGCACTACCCTCTCGAAGTCCTTGGGTACCAATGCTACCGTTTTTCAAGCAGAAGTACATGCTATAGAACTTTGCGCTAGGATAGGCATAGCAAAAGGATTAAACGATGCAAAGATTTATATTGTATCAGACAGCCAATCGGCCTTAAAAGCTCTTAGGTCTTGTACCGTTGAGTCAAGGCTGGTATGAGATTGTCTGAAGGTTATTAAACATCTGGCAGGCTCAAATAAGGTAACACTTATGTTGGTGCCAGGTCATACTGGAATCGAAGGAAACGAGGCAGCTGATGGCCTCGCTCGTGAGGGTTCTGCCTCTCCATTTATTGGACCAGAACCCTTCTGCGGCGTCACTAAGGGACACCTTAGAGCAGCGGTAAAATGCTGGGAGGATGCTCAAAAGTCCTCCTACTGGCGCAGAATTCCAGGTTTACGACAGGCGAAGAAATCTATATCACCTTCGTCTGTCAGGGTTAAGGAGTGTCTTGAACTTAGGAAACCTGAGTTGAGGCTGCTTACTGGCTTCCTCACAGGTCATGTCCCCTTAAGGTATCACCTTAGAAAGATGGGCCTAAGTACGACAGATGGATGCAACTTCCGCGATCTGGAAGCGTAATCAGCGGAACATGTTCTGTGCAAGACTGCAACATCTGGGAGGGAGAACAATGACCTCGGATAGTATGTATCTTGTACCGGCCAGTAGTATTATCAGATTCATTAAGAGCCTGAATATTGACTGGACGGATAATTAAGTAGTACCTCCTCTTCAAGTCAGCGCCTTTTTCCTAAACTTGCTCCACCCTATTGGCGTGATATTATTTTATAGACATAGCATAATAATTTGCTATTAAGGTTTATATACAACTTTGTATCAAGGGAATGTATTGCTCAGAAATAACACCTTTAGATGCGATTTTAATAAAGCAATTCACAAATAATGTACCGATCAATATATCGTTGAAATTTCAGTCATTGAAATGTCACAAAAAGTCAATAAAACGTCAGAGAAATGTCAACGCCTCAGAAATGGGAGTGTCTAGTATTAATAAAAGCTTACTAGATATAATTTATTTTTAAATATTGACGATTCAAATGACGTATTAAATCAAATTAGTTTCCGGTCACTTCGAAACTTTGAAGTCACATAACTCGCAAACCTAAACATTTTTCGGCCTGATTTTTGTGACTATAGGTACATCTTTCTAGGATTGCATAGGTTATACAGCATATAAATTCAGAGAATGTTCGTAGTATTTTGCATAATGAGAATAAAAATGTTTTGAAGTGTTTTATTTTTATTTGATAGCTTTAAATCAAAATGGCGTGCGGCATTTTTGATCTAGTTCATCACTATTTAATTAAAATTGAAATTAAAATACATATTAATATTTTGTTGTTTTAATTTATTTTTCATCCACAAATTTTTATTTAACTTGGTTTGATTTTTACAGATTTTAAAACATTACATTTATATTTAACAAGAGACATTGATTTAATCAAATAAATTTCGTAAATACGTCATTTCCGTGACGCGCGTCATCACATTGAAATTTTGATTTACCCCCATATATAATGAAAAAAAAGACGTAGTCCTACGTCAAAACAGGACATACTTAGGACAATTTAAGGCAACGTCGAAATGTATTTGTTTGTTTTTAAAATTTAATAGGAATGGGTGTGGTTGTATGCTTCATCCCTGATGTATTTTTCAAAAATCTCTCTACATAGTGTTCACAAATCTTAAAGGTAGAAAAATAAATAAGGTTTAGATATTACTCAACTCTATAAACACCGTATACATAAAGTCATAGAATTTGTCAACAGAAAAACTTTAGTAGCTAGAACTAAAATGTTTAGAAATTTAATTATATATTTAGTTTGGATTCCACATTAAGCTAACTTTTAAATTCTTCTTGATTTTATTTTATTTTCTAGTTGCATAGCCACTAATATGATTTTTGGTATAGAATTAGATAAGTAAAGTAAAATAAAAATTGAAAATTTGGTTTGAATTTTATATCTCTAATATAGCAGCAGCAGAAGCAGCAGCAGCAGCATCAACAATAAAAAAGGTTCTGAGAAATAATTTTATTTCTAAAGTCTAAACCACTAATGCACAGGAAAATAGGATTTTTCCAAAAATAGCTTAGTATGAGAGAAGAGATGGATGACCTGAAATCGAATTGAACATTTTTATTATACTGTGAAGGTTATAATTGTATCGCCTCTCTATTTAATGACACCTATAATCACTAAAGAAAATCCGTTTTGATCGGATATCCAAATAAAACAATGGTTTGACTAATATAGACACAAATTTAATGTATTAAATTATGTCCTTATTGATTTAATTTCTTACAAGTTTAATCAACCAAAAACCAAAACAAAAAAAATTATAAAAATCGAGTAAATTTATTATTCTGATCATACCGATTTTTTTCTACTTTTCTTTTACAGTTTTTTCCTCATTGGAAAACTTTGCCACAAAATGTATTTACGATGCTTTTCTCACGTCGTCTCTATATTTTCGAATATCTATATTTAGCAAAATAAAACAGAATTAAATTAATCTTTGATAATAATAATAATTTTAGGTGTTATTGTCGAAATTCTTAATTAAATTATTGTTATTTATTTTTATTTAATAATTATTGTTTTGTTTTTTGTTCTGTAAGGTATAAAAAACAAAGTTTATCAATAAGTTTTAATTAATTAAAATTGAATTAAATAAATCAGGATATGTTGGTTGGATTATGGCATTATGCTGTAAATATATATTTGTTTATACTACACAAATAAAATAGGATTACAAACAAGTTTATTTTATTCAAAATATGTCTAACTCAATCAGAATTATTGGGATAATGGTGTGAAATAAAGCCTGTATTAGCAATGTTTTGGAAATAAAAACTGTTGATTTAAAGCTATTCATATATAGAGTATATAAATCGTTTTTATTGTTTTGTTATGGACACTTACATCAATAATTTGTATTATCAGCCACCATTTGACAAATACAAATTATATGCATTTAAAGTTTGGACATTTTTTTGTCGTGTGTTAAATTTAAAAATTTTATCCGTATGTAGAGGGTGCTTTTTCCCGGTTTTTTTTATTCCCGGGAAACGGGAAATTTGAAACCAATTTTCCCGAGTTTCCCGGGATTCCCGAGAAATTAGGAAAAAAAGAAATTATAGGTAACTCTTTTTGTATATTTGTTCTCTGATTGTTTGACGACGTTGCAATTTTTTTAATTTTAAGGGCTGCGATTATTGCGCCAGCCAACATTTCGTTAATATCTGCAACCAACAGAGAGTGTTCCGATTCGTCATCTTCCCTGAATATATCTCACCCTAGATTTTGAAATAAAACCTTCACGTGGATCGAAGTTGCGACTGCCGCCTGATAGTAGTGTACTGTACATGACTATGATATGAATGTTGCTTGCGAGGAGATATCCAAAAGCGCTCTAAAAGTGTGGAATTGGCTATTTATCTTTATCATGGCGGTTGGTAAAATAGTATTAAACGAATTTGCATGAGTTGTCGTATGCGCTTGAATCTCCGTATCTTCTTTAGTTTCCTCGGGTTCATTGACTGTCGACAACGCAATTTTTAAAGCTGGTGGGTTTTTCTGTGATTTTCTGTTTAAGCAATTAAAAAATACTTACAGTTGTATGCATCACAATCATAGATCCTGTATCTATCACGCTTGCATATTGGACATTTCATCCCTGTAGAATTGGTGACTGAATATGTTCGTGGTGCTGGTGGTCGAGTATGATGATTTTTCCTTGAGTATCCGTTTATTGATTCCAATATATAGATTCGTTTTCCCAGGAATTTGAGCAATTCATCGAAAGTGGGAAAATCTGTATTGTATGCAGTTTCTTGAGCCCTAAAGGATTTGGTTTCATTATCTAGCTTAAGTATTTAACGCGACATAAATTAACCAGGGATCCCTCCGCTCGGCATCTGGACCTAGTGCCTTAATCCCTCTGATTGATTCGTCGAACGAATCGGTCAACGTCCGCATATTAGTCGCATTTGGTTGTAGTATATTCGGCTGTTCCCAAAAGGTTTTTATGAACGCATTAACTGTATGACGCTTTCTATCATATCATTTAACCAACTTTTGAATTGCCTCGTTATAATTTGAATCTGTAGAATGCCTCTAAGGTATTGAAATTTTTGTGCTGCAGTCAAATTTTATCTTTCATGTATAGTGGAGCTGTATAAATCGAAAAAAGATTGCCTATTTTCGGCAACCGCACCTCAATAGCTTGCTTCTGTGATATATTCATCGTACCGTCCATTAATATCGTTTTATTTGAAGTAAGGCTATTCTTTCGAATAGTAGCAACTATATAGTAGCTATCTTCAAATTCTGATAGATCTGATTCCACCCTGCTGTCGCGATTAATCATTTCCCTCTCAATGCTCATGAACTCGCCCAATAACTTTTGCGATCGTTCCAGCTTCACTAATAGTTCGTCCTCGCTAGCGTTATCCATATTTCCTCGTACAAATGTGACTAATTTTGCCATGGAACTTTTGATAGCAGCTCTTTGTTTCTTTAAACCATCCATCTTGCAACTGGATAATTATTTAGGCGGTTTATAAACACTTACAATGATTTACCATTCACTATCTGTACTTTTACTTCACTTTGCAATTTACGAATGATCGTACCAAATATAAGCCGCTGAGTATTAATGAGATTTCAATCTATTTAGTTATGATGCTGAGCTTGAAAGGTCTAGAAGATCAACTAACCTCCTAATTTTGCACGTGGATTCTTTTCACCGTCGCCTTGTGAATATTCGCTATGTGTTATGTTATAATGCTGAACCTCAGATAATGCAATTCCGTACAGCAGGAACCAGGCAAAAATTGATTGACGAATTAAGACTAGTATGTGAGCAACTCAGTACTGCTGATGAAGTCAACCGTAAAAAAACTTTTTATTACATGGTGTGCCTGTTCGTTATGATCAAAACCAATCAACAATTTTTAAACAATTGTGAAAATAAAATAACAAAAATTTCGAGATTACGAATTAAACACCCAACATCTAAAATTCCACCGCTAATCATTGAATGTGATTCATTTTTAACCTAATTAAAAATCTTTGATGCATTCAAAATAAAAAATGCTGCGCTGAATCGTAACATCATTACATCCAACCTAAAACTGGGTAACATATGAAAATACCAACATTTTTACTACTGATCTCTTCGTTTTAAATCAAATAATTTTGAAAAAGGCCAAAGATTTAAAAACTCAACTCAACTACAAGTTTGTTTGGTCTTGGTCGTGAGAGGCATCCGATCGAAGACAAATGTTTTTCGCACTAATCTGTTGACGTGTAACTACGACATTATACGTTTAAATGAAACTTACCTAAATGATAGCATTTTAGAAGGGATCGTAACTTGAATTTATTCCCGAACCGGGTGGATGATGGAGATTCCCTTATTGTCATACACACAAAATTTGTTTCCTTCCGAATTCCTAACTGGGAAATTCATATTGAAGAGGTTTGGCTGCATTCCATGTTTATCAACGATATTTTGACAACGTTTCTTTAATCATAAACAACAATCCTAATTTTGTTTTTTTCATAGTAGGTGATTTTAATATACCTTCAATTTCGTGGAACTCTGTTGATAATTTATCATTTTCATCCTTATCCGTTTCCGGGCCTGCCGTACGTCTTATCGAAATGCTGAATTTCATTAATACCAATCAGTTCAATTCCATAAGAAATACTAATAACCATATTTTGGACCTAATTATTTCAAATATTGAACAAAACGGTAACCTTCTAACACCAGCTCATACCGTTCTGTCTAAAATCGAGCATTATCATCCACCGTTACAAATTTACATCAATATCAAAATATTCCAAAAAACTAAAAGGTTCCAATCGTCCAGTTCGTTTATGGAAAAAAGGAGATTATGAGCTCATTAACTCAGTTATTCGTATAATTGGTCAGTGGGATTGGTCAAACCTGCTGGATTCGTCTAATATTAACATTTCTGTTGGTAATTCTATTCCATTTCGAAAAATTTAATAAAATTGATTTTGAATTCAATCAACATTTAATTAGAGTCAAATCAAAAAACTTTAATGATCCAGAGTATAAAAAAATATTTTAAAGTTTACGTTCAGTTGTGAAAAAGGAAATTAAATTATGATTCAATAGTTATCTATGTTCTATAGAAACAAGCATTCAGTCTAATCCAAAACAATTTGGCTATATTCTTAATCATTAAAAAAAAACTAATGTGCTACGACAAATCATGCAAGATCTCTCAAGTACTGTAGCCAAATTATTTGCCAACTACTGTAGGTAAGTCAATTTATACTAATGATGCCAATATTAATTGTCAGTCCAATACTAGTAATAATTTAAACGTAAATATTAACGTTTCACAATACGTCTTGACAATGCATCTAAAACAATAGGATTTAAATAAGGGTTCGGGACCAAATGGAACTTGTCCTTATTTTTTACATCGTACTGTTGAAACAATCAGTCTTCCTCTATCATTATTAATTTGTCGACAAATCTTTGGTATCTAATTATATAATTATTGCCCTGCTGAACATTGTCGCCAAAGTATTCGAAAAGTTTGAGTCAACTTTAACGAATTTGTTGAATTTTACTGAATTTGTACATAATTAATTGAGCATAGAGCATAGTGCCGATGAAATTTATACGGATTTTGCGAAAGCTTTTGATAAAGTTAATCACAGAATATTGTTATCTAAACTTTATTCGTTTGGATTGAATCAAAACATTGTTCAATGGTTCAATTTTAACAGGCCCCACTATGTGAAAATTCTTGATTCTAAATCAGAAATATTCATTCCTCTGGTGTTCTACAGGGTTCAATGCTTGGGCTATTACTGTTCCTATACTTCATTAGTGATATTGTTGTGTCATATCAATAATATGGAACTAAAAATTACCAAATGTTGTGTACTACAAATTAAAAGTAGAGAGAAGTTGAATGGATCTTCTTACAAAATTCAGGATTATACCATCACATCTTGTCCTTTTGTTAGCGATTTGGGAATTATAATGGACTCAAATTTCTCATTAAATATTCATATAAATAAAGTAATCAACAATGTTTACAGGATGCTTGGATTTGTAATGAGAACTGGCTCGGGTTCAAAAAAAAAAAAAAATCTATCATTAACATTTATTTGATGTTCGAAGATTTTAGTATTTCCTACGCAGTCGGTTCTTTTGAAATGTTGGAAATAATGCTAAGATTCTCTTACGTGCTACGGTTTGAGCTGGTGTTAAAGAGTGTTTTTTTATCATCGAAAACTGTAAAAGATGGAGATTCCGAAGGGTCAAGTAGTTCGGTATGGCCATAGAACATCTTTTAAATAAAACGCAGCGATCAAGCGTCTTTATTTCAATACGCTTTACTTTAATTAGCAACATTGTCCTGATTGGGACCATTTTGAAGTGGTTCCAACTGTAGCTACTTTCGTTGCAACCATTATCACAGAATTACAATCATGCATAAAACATAAATCTTACTAAAAAAAATCTTAACCTCCAAATGAAACATATACTCGTTATACATAGATGACAACCACAATCAACAAATTATGTATATCCCAAAACATATTACAGGAATAAACCATAAACTGATTTATATAGTTTCTCTTGATACATTTAGCTTTTTTTACTACACGCAAAGCCGAAGAAGTAAAACATATTTTTTTTTATATGATACATAATTTTATGCAAACAAGTTGAATATTATAATACTTACATATATAAATTATTATATATTCAACGACCCAAATAAAATGACATCACATATGTACGTAACATACCTATATGTATACAAGATAAATTTTATATTAAAAAAAAAAAAAATTTACTGGCTCGAGTGATTCTGTTTAAAAATTCAAAAGCACCAAAAAGAAACATAATTTTCCTATAAAATATGATTTATATATAGAATATGGCAAACACTTTGAAATTATGAACTATACGAGTATATATGGTTGATACAACTGACGGCGAACGTAATATCACAAAAAAACCAAAATTCAGAATTGTGAATCAGGGCATAAAAACAAAAAAAAAACATAAATGAAAATACTAAATTTTGTATAATTCTCATGGTAGTTACTCAATGTGTGTACATAGTTTACAGTTATGATTTTCATTTACTAATAAAAACAAAACAACAAAAACCACAGAAGTTATGTTTATTTGCGCTCCGCAACCATACACAAATTGAACAATGTTATATTAAATACACTTAGGTACTTATCTAGCACATATCATAAACAAACAGAGAACCCACGGCGCATGGTGTTTGCATATTTTATATTGTTTATGATTATATTATGTTCATCCGTATCTAGCTTATCTTAACCTGTACCATCGCACACCCTCATACCTATTCGGGCGAGCAAATACTCAGGTTAAATATTTTATTAGTTTTTAATTAATAAAAACATTAGAATTCATAAGAAAATCGTATAATATAGTAAAAATTGTGAACCCCTAAATACTTATCTAAAGTAAACAATCAAAAATAAATCGAATATTTTTGTAATTAATTTTTAATTTAAAATAATCAATCATTAATTCTAAAAAAAAAAAGAAAACAATTTTCCTTCTTTTGCTGTATGCTAAAACATAAAATAATTCGGGTGGTATAATTATGGCAAATATTTGCGGTATTGTAAAGTAGATTAAAGCTTTTTCGATAAAATAATTTATTCACCCCCCACCCCATAGTATTTTATACATAGTATTTTATTCAGTAGTAACTCTAGTATAATATAAGTGTGTGACTGTGTTCTACCATCACCCGCGGTACTATAATATTGACAAGTTCCATTATTAAACAACACTATGCTATATAGCTAGATCAAATGATTAATTGCTTATGCGGTGCGGGAGGTAACATTTTTTGTTGACAAATATAGAATTAATTTTAAAATAGGAAAATAAACATTTTTGATGTAATAATCTATGAAGAGGTAAGAAAATTGATTTTGTGGAGTGGATCAATTTCTAATTATTTCGTAAAGAATACTTTTCAATTTTTGGTTCGGCTGAATTTATAGAAGAAGGAAATGTATTTTAAATTTTAATTGATTTTTAATTTTGTTTTGAAATCTTAATTTAATTATACCGCTCATTCCGCAGCTGTTATATGCGGACTGTGTTTGTAATAAATTAAAATGTCCCATTATCTTACAGTATCTTTGTTTGCAGGACAAGATCAACATCTGTGAGTCTGGGACATCGAACTAACCCCAATAAAATGGCAAGGCTTCCAGACATTCTGCAAATTTATCCTGGTTGAGATATCCAAACCTTTTTCGAAAGCGTTCCTTTCATAGTGAACATCGTAAACAGAATTAAAAAGTTGTGATATTCTCAAGACAGGTACAGAAAGTGCAAAGCTCGTAGAAATAGGGTTCATATGAAGAGCAAGTAATTCGTCACATTCTATTTGGGAAGTCGGAACATCGTGAACGAAGGTCAGAAGATTGATCATTATAAGGTGGAAGAACATACTGTCGCAACTCATTCTTCAGTTAAGCCACCAAGTGCATACTTCCCAATGCAGTTAAGCTATACGCTCCCAATTTTATCTGAATGGCAATAATAAAATGTTGACCAGATCTGAGAAGTGTGTTCCAGAAACGAACAAAGAAAAGATACCTACATGATTTTCAGACGGAGCGGCCCGTAAAAGTCTTTACAATTACGCTTAATAAAAAATAGCGTAATGTGAGCTTTTGCAATTGGAATCATCTAGAATCAGTGTACATATTAGAAAAGTTAGATCAAAAGAAAAGGTTATACCTAAGTTTGATACGAACTCAACTCTGTCAGCGTTGACTTTCTAGTAGGTATAACACTTATTGAAATTATATTGAAAGAATTGTTATATTTTAACGTAAATGTTTTAATGTTTGAAGTACTATCAGAAGAGCGATATAACAACGTTTTCGAAGTAATTAGTAGTAGAGTTGATAAATTTGCCTCAAATATTAAATTATATTTTATCTCTCATGCTCAGCACCATAATGTTGCCAATTACTATTTTTTTCATGTTAATAGAAAATGAATGTGGCTTTCTTGAGGAACTCCTCAGATAACTAGAAATGAACTAGAGAAAGGTATGAAAGCAATCACTTGATTCGAATAAACAGAACTACTTGTATCCCTAGCCTATCGACAATAATCAAATGATCATTTCGAAAGCGTTTCAAAGGTCGGCGTTTATTAAATCCACTTGTCATAGGCAACTAATGGACTATTACACAAAAAAAAACTAGATAACTGTTGTAGCCCCCCTATCCAATAATATAAGCTTCGAGCATTAGAAAATATTAGTTGAGTTTCTGACCATGGATTCGTAAAGTTTAGTTGCAGCAAAAAAATAGCGTTTCGACGATGGTTGATGATTTCACATCATTTCCCAGATTTAAAAATCGGACAAAACATAATTTTCAGGAAAGAGGAAAAATCCCAGTAAATAGGCTATTACTTAAGATAAGAGTCAGCAGCCGATTGACTAAACACTTTGCACATTTCTTAACAAGGAAAGGCGGAAACTTATCACGTTCTGCCTCCTTATTAATTTCAAGTCGCGAACAATCGTGGTTAGTTAAATGATATGTGATACCGGACCGCAGGTTATAGCCAGACTCAAAAAAATTGGCAAACAATAGTTGGCAGCTGCAACTCAACACCGTGTAATATAAAGATTGGAACTTATTATGACGTTTTCCAAGACAAAGTATAGTTGCTTATTATACCGTGGCTCATGAAACTTGTTCATCGCGTTGAACATTAAGACAGTATCGGTCCAATTACCTCGTTGTTCGAGAAAGCCCCAATCAGAATCAACAAAGAATTTGTTTAAAAAACATAGGTATGCTGAAGGCATGCTAAATGTCTAAGATATGATTTTAATATGTTCCGAATATTGTTAGAGAATTCAATCTAGTTTCGAAGTGATGAGCTTATGATTATGAAAAAACCAATCTTCTCATCAGGCCGCGGCGACTGGACTGATTATACCACAATTTACATTCTATATACAGAATTTGCTGTGCTTTAAGTACTAGCGAATCATACTAATACAGATGAACTCTCTTACAATTTTTCTTCTTCACGATATTCATACAGCTCTGTGTGTACGCTAATTTCACTTTATTAATTTTTTAAATTTTTTTGTTGAATGTTAATTAATTAATGTAATTTTTAATATACTACCGGTGATTAGACCATTTTAATTGTGTTTTTATTAACACGATTGATTTAAATCAGATTCAGCTGGAAATTCTAAAACAGAAATTCACATTATTAGTAATTTCACTATTTTACTAATAAACTAAATAATTAGACACTCCCTATTCCCCGTTCAAACTCGGTTTCACCCCCCGCCCCTAAAATTAATAGATGTTAATACTTACATTAGTTAATTTCACCTGCACTGCCGTTCTAATTAATATTCCAATGCTAACCTAGATCTATTCTAATATAATTTTGTTTAAAATTAAACGACCTTAATCATTTATTGCTTAACCAAACCGAAAAATTATTTTAAATTTAAAATTAACTCCCCAATTAGAAATAATTTTATAATTAGGTATACTAAATTAAAAATATATACTGTTTACATGTGTGAATTTCAGCCCAAACTATAAAACAAAATATCTAAATTAACAGCCCACTAAACATTTAGTATCCTAAAAGTAATTTAAATTAATAACATAATTAGCGAATGATTACAGGAAATATGTCGAAGTCAAAATTAAATAGTTACTTATTACTCCGTACTGCTTTTAACTTAAACAATGAGTGTAGGGTTCCTTAAATCAGACTGTTTTGCTCCATCACGTGAGAGTTTTTTCTAACCTCAAAAAACCCAACAATATCGACGCTTAAACCTTATAACCCTATATCTTTATAGCTCAATAATCTTGAGATCGATAACTTATAACCCTATAACCCATAACCTCAAAATCTATAACCTCAAAACTCATAAATCTCATATCCTAATAAACTACAATCCCAAAATGCAGCAAAAAAACAAGAAAACTTACACGCAAAACTCAAACCTCAATCTCGGAGAGTTTTAACTTTATAATAACATATTTCCATCACTTCACTACCTCAAAACCCATAAGCTTCATAACTCTGAAGTCCCATGACACTATAACCCCAACATCCTATGACCCCAGTAATCCAAAACTTCATAACCCTATAAACCTAAAACCCCATAACTCTACAACTCTTAAATGCGACAAAAAATACTTTGAAGTGGACAATTGAAACTCCACGACGCCACATCTCTATAAGTCCATCACCTTTCAACTTGTAACCCTATAACCGCATAACCCTATAACCCTAAAATGCCACAGTAAATGTACTTGCACGTATGACTTGAGTTCTGTGTCTAACAGTTTCATAATTAAACGATCTCAGCTCTACATCGGTGGGTAACTTGGCCCTTGGAGAGTATAATGTTACAAGAAAGACATCATGCAATAATTGCGTAGACTCTTTCTGCGTGGTTTTTGGAGAATATGTTGTGAGTAAACTTAGAAAGTTATTAGATGAAAGATGAAACATCAGAAGGAGCAGAAGACGAGACTAATAAAAATCCCAATGGGTTCTCTCAAGAAGAGCTTAATGATTTGTTCCGAGATGCTGGACTTTCAAAAGAAATTTCTGAACTAATGGCGTCAAGATTAAAAGGAACAATTTCCTAGCACCAACAACTCGTGTAACTTTGTATTGCGAAAGAGATATCCAATTTAGAAAATATTTTCCGCTACCTGTTGGTCATTCGGTTGTGTTAGTGGAATAATTTTATTAGGTCAACAAAGTGATTCCACTAAACAAACATCCATGTTTTCTATGTGTATGTGGCAGCCGAGCTCGTGCCGAATATTATGTAAAAAAGGATTGGCCAACTAGAAACAATTTAACTCCAGGATCTAAAAATATCAGAAAACAGAGTATAATACCAATAGATAAAGTAATCCTTCCACCGTTACGGGAGGAAACAGCTTGGTAAAGTTACGATTAGAGACGTTACGAAAAAATTTCTAGGAAATAGAAAAGATTCTAATTACGCGAGTATAGTTGAAAATATGGTAAATATTTTTAAAAAAATGGGATGCCTAATGAATGTAAAGCAGCACTTTCTTAGTGAAGAGTAGGGTGAAAGATTCCACCAGGATTTAAAAGATATTGAAAAGAGATATCAGGGTGTTTGGGATAGGCATTTGTTGGCAGACAACTGTTGGTCTTGATGAGAGACACGTCAAACCAACACAAAAGAAAAACACTACGAAGGTCATCTACAAATAAACGAACGCGTTATCACTCTAAAACTGAAAACACATGAAATGGCTACTTACAAAGTCGTAAGGCTCTTTGAGAATCGTGAAAGGCGAGGGGATTCTCGTAAATCAAGCAACCCTGCTACGTCCATATCATTGTTCCTGGGTATCGCTAAATGTAGGTTATTCCAATGCAGGAAATCTTAACCTTATTGAGCATTCGAATTATAGTTTTGGAGACCCAAAGTTTATGAGAAAAAAGATTAAATATCTGGTTCAAACTTTCTGCAAAACAAGAATTAAGTCTCGAGCGTAAGTTTTGATTGTAGCTTTCTGAGGTAATAGGCTCTTGAAGGCTCACTTGTTAGTCTTTTTGTTGTTACGGTTATGGGGCTAGGTTATGGAACTTCTGGGTTATAGGGATATGGGATTAAGGGGTTATAGGATTATGGACTTTTGGGGTTGTGGAGTTTTGAGGTATTAGGTGTGGCGATGTGGAGTTAGGAAATTTAATTCTACATGATTCGGAGTTATATTGTGGCATATCATTTTCTTATGTTATACTTCAGGATTTGTGGGGTTTATGGGTTTTGAGGTTAAGAAGTCATGGCCGTATGGAATTATAAAACTGAAACTCTCCGAGATTGAGATTTGAGTTTTGCGTATACGTTTTTTTGTTATTTTGCTGCATTTTCGATATGTAGTTTGTTGGAATTTGAGATTTATGAGTTTTGAGGTTATTGATTTTGAGGTTATCGGTTTTTGGGTTATAGGTTATCGATCTCAAGGTTATTGAGCTATGGAGGTTTAGGGTTATAAGGTTTAAGGGTTGATATTTTGCAATAAAGGTTTCGGATTCGGTTTCAGCGACTCAAAAAATATATAATACACTTGGTCTGATTTAAGGAACCCTCCACTCATTTCTTTTTGTGGTTCTGTGTAATCAGAGTGCAGCTCAAAGGAATCCAAATTAAGTAAAATTAAAACACTGTTTCAGTCAGCCGAAAGTTACCAGCTGACATATTTCATTCAAAACATATTATATAAAATGAAAAATTGTCAATATAACCTAAAACCTGATATTTTCATATAGTGATTTTATGCCTGGACACAGCCTCATTTTGGTTTGTCACTGCTTACGAAAGGAATTACACGTTAAGTTTCATGAGAGGAGCATAATATAATTTTTAAAAATTTGTGTTAAATTCAACATTTAAAGTGTCATGTCTGGAAAGCATTTCAATTAGTGTACCTAGCCAGGTCAAGTTTCATCCCCACTCATATAATATCTCCATCCCTGATATTTTCGGCAACGTCTTGAAACTAAGCTTCTAATTTGATTTTGATCAATTTAGTTCTTGATTTGTACTAGATGTTGACTTAATTCTTGAAGTGTTTTTGGTGGGGATTGAATTGATGTGTGCAATAAGGTTAAGGCCCTGGCAGCGGGATGATCAGGCCAGATCACGAATATGAACCGTTTCTAAATACTCTCTCACAAAATTCCTGCATAATAAATTGTTGCCAATATACGGAGCAAACCATACGTGGTTCTAAGATATATGTATGTAATTTACCGCAAAGTATTTAAAGAGCCTGCAGTTACTACTGCACTGTGCATAAAGCTCATTAGGCCGTCGGAATACTTTTGGCCGTCGTTCCGAAGAATACAGTGAGAATATCGACTCGTCCGTGAGTAAAACACCCTCCCAATTATCGAGAGTCCAATTCACATGTTCTTTAACAAATTCCAATTCGCTCTCTTGAATGTTATACTGTTAATGCTGTTGCTGGTATTACAGGATGCAAGTTGTGCTGTGTGTTTCTCTGTAAGATTATACACGGGGAATTGTTGTTTGTGAAACATTTACACACGCAGGGTAAAATAAAATTAAGTATAAGTAATTCATACAAATTTTAAAGTTTCATATGGGAATTTCTTTCAAACGAATTTTGCCTAGCCCCACATGAAACTTGTCCTGATAATCTTTTTAGGGAGAACAGTTACCTATAGGCACACTAATTGAAATACTTTCCAGACATGATATAAATGTTGAATTTATACAAATTTTTAAATTTTATAAGGGGCTTTCATTCAAATGAATTTTACCGGGTTCCCCACAAGAAACTTGACCTGATAATTTTTCTATGGGCAACTTTTATGTTACCTATGCTCACTAATTGAAATACTTTCCAGACATGAGACTTTAAATTTTTAAATTTATAAGGGCCTTTCCGACTTGAATCTACGAAATTGGTGGCACAGTCGCTACATACATTTTCTATCTTTCCTCTCCGAGCAGTAAATCTTTTGAAAGCAGTCATAAATGCGTTGGTGCTAAGATCGGATGCCATCTCCATATGTATCGCCTTCGCAGATTGACATACGAATAAGCAGATATAGTCTTTCGTTGAACGTCCGGCGAGCCCCGAGAATAACTTGATTCAAATCGGGCCGGCGTAGTCCACTCCAATGTGCAGGAAGTGCCTGGATGGCATCACCCGAAGTCCTTTAGATTGAGGATCCAATAACGTTTCCGGAGATAAGCCATCATGAGCTGGGGGTCACCATGAAATGTTGTGCGGTGAGCCTGTGCGATAATTAAATGAGTGAGTTGATCATTCTTTGGTAGTATGAGAGAATGCTTTTCTCTGTACGGTAAATTCACCACAGTTGACACTGATACAGGTTTTCTTCGTAATCGGAGACCATGGGCAGTGCTTATTCCGAATCCAGCAGTGTTTTAATAGGGAAGTTCTGATTCTCCTTTCTAACTATTGCTATTGCGATTGCGAATAGAACATCGTCTAATGTTGAGGCTACTAGAGCCGAAACGCCTTGAACGGCCAATGATTCCTTGCTTGTTGGATTCGAGTTCGAGTTATTTGTGGTATTGGTGATGTGCAACAAGGTGTGGTGCCTTCGGTAGTAGGTTCGACAAGAGCTGGATCTGCACTCGGAGCTATGGTGTCCTCGACGCAGACAGTTTAAACATAACCCCTTCTTTTGAACGAGTGTAGACCTCTCTTCGATGGTGAGTGGCTTAAAAGTATCGCATTGGAACACGTTGTGGTTTTTCTCACAAACTGGACACGCTGTCGAGTTCTGGGATGGCTATCAGCGGCGAGTCTAAAAAATCCATGAGTTCCTAATACGTTGGATGTTGTGATACGTTGGGGTTTCCGTATCGAGTTTCTCCGTGATCAGATTTACCAAAATAATATCCCATGTCGTAACTGGAACAGCTACTACTTTCAAACAGCACACTGTATTCGTGGTAATATCTATAACTCTTCTTAGCCCTGAAGCGGACTCGTGATGTAAAACTGGCATACTCTTGAACATGCGAATATGACTGTAAATAATAAAACGTTTATGGTCATATCGGCCTTTCACCATATATTACACGCCTCGGCATAGTTAGCGTCACAGATTTGCCCTGACTTTAGTAATGTGACAGCTCCATCGGTAAGGTTCGCCTTTAAGTAATGCGGAGTTTTTGCCAATTTGTAAGTTGCCGGCTATTGTGAATTAGGTCGGTGAACATATTCTCGAAGTCGGTCTAGTTCGCATAGACACCGTCGAAGGTAGGAACCTTAATGCGGGGTAACTGAAAATCCATCGGTGGTGGTGGCTTGGTGGTATCCTTTTGCGGTGTAGAAGCAGATGTGTTACGATAACGTCTAAGTATTGTTTTTAGGTTAGGCATGGCGGCGATGTAATATTCTTCATGTTGAGCACGACTGCCGAATTCACCACAGACCGCCTCTCCCTTATCTTGTATATCACAAAATTCTTCATACCGGGATTCAAGATATGTGATTTGAATCTTCACGTGTTCCTCGTCGACCTCAGGATTGTTCCCCTTTATCTCTTTGCTACGCCGCAGACACCACTTATGATTCTTCTGTAACGAAGCCTGCTTGGTTCTGATGGTTGACATTGTATAATAATGCTGTGCGGATCACCGTTTGTTCTAATTCACTAATGTTTTAGTTTTACACGCACTGCACGACCGAGTTGTTATTAACGTTATTAAATCGACGAAACATACTGTTTTGAATTACCACGATATTGTCGATAAGCGCACTCGGTCGTGCGCTGCACGACCGAGTTTATTAATTAATGTTCTTAACTAGACAAAGACATAAAATGGATACAAACCGATACGCCGAATTGTTGAGTTTTCTTGGAGAATGTGCTCGATTATATGACTGGGTATGCTTATCGTTGTATCCATCCGGCTCGAAGGACCAAAAAATGTTGATATGATGGCAATGCGGCGAAAAATGTGTTGAATCAGCGAACAATCTAAAATGTTGAAAAACAAATGAAAGAAAAACACAAAATCAGATATGACGTTTTAACAACTTTTTATTTCTTTTATTTTAATGAACGATGGTGAAAAAGGGAAGAAAAGAACGATGATCATGCGTAACATCGGCTGACACCTCGGTTGAGTTGGTGTGGTATGATATAAGATAATTACTTCGGAGTTAGTGTATTTGATGGTCAATTATAGATGTCACTTATGTTGAGATGTGGGACGTACGATATGTAGCACAAACAAGGGCCTTTCATTCAAACGAATTTTCCCAAGCTCCCCACATGAAATTTGATCTTATAATTTTGCGAGGGTCAACTATTACCTAGGCATACTAATTGAAATACTTTCCAGACATGACACTTTAAAGGTTGAATTTATACAAATTTTAAAGTTTAATAAGGGGCCTTCATTCAACTGAATTTTCGCGGGCTCCCCACATGAAACTTGGTCTGATAATTTTTTTAGGGACAACTGTTGGTTAAGTAGGCACTTTACAGACATGACACTTTGAAGGTAAAATTTATACAAATATTTAAGTTTCATATGGGCCTTTTATTCAAACGAATTTTCCCGAGAACTCCACTTTTCTTTTTCAATGGACAACTGCTGGCTACTAGACATGACACTTTAAAGGTTGAATTAATACTAATTGTAAAATTTTATATGTACTGTTTAATTCAAACGAATTTTCCCGGGCTCTCCACATGAAACTTGACCTGATAATTTTTCTAAATATCTCGCGCGCGCAATTCAATTACAACCAAAAAAAAAACGAATTAATTACACAAACTAAATTTGTTAAACTAAATTGAACTAAATTAAAACGTCCTTCTCGATCGAGCGTCACTTGCTAACTATTAAATTTCAATAAATCTTAAATAATTTTTTATTAAAATGGCAACGAAATTAAGTACCTACCTCAATTAAACGTTTAAAGTCAGCCATAACTTTTACAACTTTACCACTTTACTTCGCAGCTACCTGAATTTAACATTAATCGCTGTAACCAAGCACTATGCTTTCTTTGTGTATTAATTTTTCTCAAATCAATTGATTTTGTTATTTAATATGGAATACATTTTTATTAATTTAATATCTTCGTGTAAATTCGATTATTCGGACAAGGCGAACCAACAGGTAAATTGTTATCCACAATTTTATTTGTGCAGACATTTTGGGATCCCGCCTAGTCTATTAAATTAAACAATAATTAATTATAGTGCGTCAATGGCAATTAGCCGTATTCAAGCCAAATTAAATTGCTTTAAATAATCCGATATGTCTGAAAATAAATGTATATAAAATATAAACTTTTGTAACTTACAAAGTAAAAAATGGTAAATTCCCAGAGATATTAATTGAACACCCTTATTTTCCCACCTTTAACTAATATTAAATTATGACTTTTCTATTACATCTAATTTCTTTACAAACAAATTATGTACAGTGTAGGCTGGAAAGGGAGACGTGTCACCCATTGATAAAGTAATATTTAAATACTTTTCATACAACAATGATGATACTTCAACCTACAGGGAGGCAAAATATGTTTGCTTCTTGCATGCAAACAGAAGAATTCCATAGCTATTATACGGTAGCTTTATTTTGTGCAAACTCCATTCAACCTTAATTTTTAAATTATACTTGTATTTATGCAGATTGCAGACTAATGTACCTGAAAAAAAAAAACGAAATAGTGGAAAAAATACAAAAAATGCTATATTGAAAAATAATATTTTCCATTATCCATAAATTTGTCCTTTTCATACAGACTTTCCTTTTTATTGTTATACTGTGTTCGTAGGATTGGCTTTCAATATAAGTACCTAATTCACCCAGCTACCCTGCTATGAGGAGAGCGTTATATTCTAACATATAATAGTATTTATTTTATGCTGTTGTTGTTAAAATTAATTTTCTAAATGAATGAATATCAGAAAAGCATTAGATTAAGGTAAATTGTGAATAAATAATGATTCGAATTTTAGTGATAATGTTGTGAATTTTAAAAGGTATTATACTTAATACTCTTGCATTTCACTATCATTATGTATATTCTCTTTATTTATAATTAAATCTAATTTAGTGGATGAATGCACGACCTATCTTCTTATTCTTACGATTAGTGTTTTACAAAACAAAATAAAGGCAATAAATTGTTTGCTCTTGTAAAGAGTAAAACTCTTAACTGTAAATATGTACCTATATACCGTAGCATATTTTTCGTAGCTTCTTCTTCTTGTAGATTATTGATTTTACTAACAAAATACAAATAAGCTTTTGTAACTTTGTACCCTAGTAAACTAAACAGTGAACTGGAAAAATTTATTTTTCATTTTTTTTATGCTGTTTACTTTGTATGTAATTTGATTATGATAGTAATTCAATCAATCAATTGGTATTAAGTGCAATAGTGCAAATAGAATGTGATACAGGCGTGAATATGTCTTCATTTAATTGTATACAAATGTAGATAAAAATTGGATTAAATCACTATCGGTCGTCACGTGAATGCATCATTTTTCGAGAAAACCAATTTTAGATTTCCAGCTAAAATTTGGTCACATTCCAAATAAAATCTAACATTTCTGAATATTTTACAAAGTGAAATAAAATAAAACATGGATGTAGGACGCTATAGTACAATAAAGTAAGTGTACTTAGACCTAGTAATAACCCTTAAGAAATTCAGTAACATTCAAAATTTTAATAGTTGTCTATCGTCATTTACTATTGTCTAATTACTATTGTCTATTACTATTGTCTAGTGTTTGTTACTGAGAGAACAAATTGAATTAAATTTTTTGTAATTACTGCTAAATGTAAGGTTACAAGACCCATAAAATTGTTTGAATTTCTCTTATTATACGTGTGATATATTCGTCTAGGATAAGGTTAACTATTGCTGCGAACAAAAGACATTTTCAATACTCTAAATACATATAGATAGCATAGAGGCAACAAATTTAGCTCTCGGACGAGCATAAATTAATTTGATAATTTTTTTTGCGCGTTAAAAAGATCTGCAATGTTAGAAAAGTAAGTTCCACCCCAACTTGTTATACCATACATTATGATGGATTCAACAAGACCTTCTTAAAATATAAGAAGGGCACAAAGGCCGAAGATTATAAAATTTTTGGGCTGCAGTAATAAAAATTTTCCTGATATTAGTTAGGTGGGAGGTTCAATTAAGCTGAGAGTTAATTGTTACACCTACGTATTTAAACTCATTTATGCAGGTAAAATCAAAACAGTGCCCAAAACCTGGATTCTTAGCGCACGAGTGTAGTGTTAGGTCGTCTGCATAACTAGCAACAAGTCAGTGATAAACAAACCATTTACTTAGAGTGCATAAATCAATATTAATAAACTTTTGAACTTCAACATCAAATGCATATGTCAAAGCCAAATCATCTGCGCACCCTGTAGTACACGTTGAAATAAATTAAAAATGTTAAGGGTCCCAAAACTGAGCCCTGAGGACACCACATTTTTGAATACCTGGAAGACTATTTACTTTATAAATTTTTACAATTTGATAATAGTTTTATTTATTTATTTATTTATTTAATCACGAAGGTTTTCTCCATGTTATACACTAGATTTTGAGCGTATAAGCTCATTTATAATGTAGTGTACAGCAAATGATGAACCACATAATTAACAAACTATGTATTAAAAAACAAAAATTGATGGTTTTTAGCCAGGGTCACAACACCTCACAAATGCTGGATGTTCCTTCATTTAGATTCTGCTTGAATACTCTTTCTACTCGCCGTCAAAGGACCTAGGCAAGGACATCATCGATTTAACGGATTAACAGCTGCATAACTCGCAATTTGAAATACAAATTGTGAAAAAATTCAATACATTTACTAAAGAAAAAAGTTTAACGTCCTACTGACTTGAAAGTCAAAGCCTATGTCCTATATATATTGCCTACGGTTGCCAAGGTAACTTCTAAATCAATCTAATATTTTGCCTCTAAGACCAATACTTGAAAGTTTTATTATTATTATGTCTTGGTTAAGAGTATCAAATCTTTTCAAATATCCATAAATACTGCTGAGTTTTTCTGCTGAGCTTCTTCTGTAAATTTTCCAGCTATAAATCCAAATTGGTGAAGAAAACGGTAAAGAAAAGCGCTGCTGAAAGTCATCGTTTACTTGTAGACTTACGGTGAACATGCTTTTTCTGATAGTATGTGTAGACGGTGGTTTAGGCAATTTGAAGAAGGTTTATTCGATGTTGAAGATGCACAGCGTGAAGGTAGACTGACGCAACACACAAACGCAACAAGAATTGGCGGAAGCATTTGATGTTGATCAATCCGTTGTCAGTAGACGTGTTAATCTCGCTAAATAAACAATTTAACGCAAACACATACAGACAATTTAAATTAATATAATTTATTTATTTGATTATACTACATACAATACAATAATTTTAGTTTCCCCACCATTTATTTAGTTTAATTTGTTCGGCGAGATGAACGCGCATGCGGCTTATGCCAAATTCGAGACTAGACTGATTTTAATTATTTATTTTGTTTTGTCTTCGTTTGCGTTGTATGTCATTCGTATGTTCGTCGTGCTGTGATTGAGCACGAAAGGGGAAATCGACACAATGCACCAGAGCTATTTATTATGTAGTGTATGTGAAGCGATGGCAACGTTGAGCGGCGTGAAAACCTTCATCCGTGAATAAAACCTTGATCTTATCAGGTTTAGTCCAATTTTCATGTACCCTAGTAAATTGTAGCCGAGTAATCCTGTGTTGTCACAGAAGTTATGAACCCGTGGCTGGTCTTCGTGCAAGTAAATCTGCTTCTCCCAACCATCGCCCTATTGTTTTTTCGCTTACATTTATATTACGTACGTGTATTCATTGCAGATCTCAACAGCAGTTTCTTTACTTGGTTTACAACCCTACCTTGAAAAATAGCGACGAAACACGTTGTACGATACTACGGTAAATCCGGAACATATTAGCGATGTAACGTTGGTTTTTCCCTTCTTCCAACAATGCCACGATTGTCGCCACACTTTTTGAGTTTAACGATATAATAAAAATGTAATACACTGGCACAGCAATATGTAAGCTCGACAATAAAACGATTGAATATCGCAAAAACAATTTCACAAATTTTCAATTATTAATTTGCCGTTACATTTAAATTTTACATGGCATCCTACATTTTCTAAGATGTTTTGAGTGACCTAGAATTTTGTATTTTTTCATGTTTCCAGCTAGTGCGGTTCAAAATGTATTCACATTTGAAAATTTAGTTATAAGCCATGTTGTGGGATAAGTAAAAAATTTCAGCCACATATGATTAGACAAAGTATGCTATGATAATATTTTCTAAGATTGTTTTGAATGACCTTGAATTTGGTTTTTGTTTGAAGTTTCCAGCTAAGTAAGTGCAGTTTAGAAGATATATAAAAGAAAAAAAATACATTTTTTAGGGTGATCTTTGTTCAGTGAGATAGTTCAGGAATTCATGTTTATTTAATGCCAATAAGGTCTTCTTATACATTGTTGTTAAAGATACGTGTAACACTTTTATATACAAATTTTATAACAATCGTGATTTCTTTTACGCAAGTAAAATAAAGTAAGTAATCATGAAAATTTTTGATTTTGAGATTTTTGGGGATTTATCTGTTTTGAGGTCCATGAGTCCGAAAAAGTGGGTTTCGTAATAATGTCTGTCAGTCTATTAGTCTGTGTTCTCTCTATAGCCCAAATGATTTTAACAATCGAACTAAAACTTCAGGTTTAAGCTTTTTAAATATAAAAATCATAAATTGGGAGGTCCCAGTGAATTTTACTCCAAATCGGCCGACCGGAAGTGGCCGCTCCCTTGCACCTTAAAATTTATTTTGCAAATATCTTAAAAAGTGTAAGGTTTACAGCAAAACTATAATATACAAAATCTTTTCAAACAAAGACCTTTAAAAGAAAAAATTGAGGTGCGGCCACTCACTTTCTTTTACTAACAGGGAATTTTGAGAAACTTGTAGCGATGGCTGGTGCCACCTATACCGTGTTTTTATTCAAAATAAGATATGAACTAGGTGTGAGACGTGCCTTATATTTTGTTGCTCAAAATATTACCGAATCATTCTTGACCGGTAACGAAAGATGGCGGTACTTGAGATGAGCGGAAAACAGTCCAAAAAGACGAACGTCAAATAAATTTTTCTTTTCCTTTTGAGCTGTCATGAAGAACAGACCTGCGAAACTATAAAAAAAATAAAAACATTTTTTTAACGCTGTGTAAGTAAACTCTCAAAAACAAAACAAAAAAAAACACAAATATAAACCATCGAAAAATAATAAAACCCAAAATTTTGTTGGTTATTATACGTGTAGTGAAATAAAGTGGCGAATATCTATATGTATAGCGCACCGATTATAACTCGGGATCGAACTGCATAATAAAAAAAAAAATAAAAAAAACACATTTAGTCGTACCAGTGAAAATAGTAGTTTTGTTAATACAGTGAGACACAACAAACGTGAGAATTGAACAGCGCACACCAACTTGGTTCTGCAGCGGCTGGATCAACGAGGTGTTGTTGATGAATTATATACCAAATTATACACAGAGAGATGTACACCTGGATTCAACAGTCAGCTAGAGGCGACTATCAACATTACTGATATTATCACAGCAGTATAGTAGCAGCGTCATAAAGAGCATCGACGAAACTGCGTCTGGCGAATCATCTCCAATCTAGCGTCAGAGAGAACCCGCATAGAAGTCTGGAAAAAATTCGATCAGCTAGCATCTAATACAGGCGTGGTATCTTGGTCCAAGTTTTTTTTTTATTGTTGTAGTTATGTTGTTTTGTCATAAGTAACAACGATTTATTTATTTCGGTTACGAATTACTAGTGTAAACAGTTCAGTAATTTTCTTTCTGCGGTCGCGGATCTTTTTCTGTTCTTTATTTCATAACAGATGCGGTTTGGGGATAAGGCGAGCTCCTCGTGTCACCAGCCAACACCTCAGCGACGTTCGTCGATCAATCCGATAATCTTCGATCAAAAGATTGGTAACTCACTCAGAATAAGATTACGGAATTGGCATCGTGTATCTTACTTAATATTTCTGTTCATTTATTTTGATTACATTGATTAAATTACATTCACTTATTGAGAAAAGAAAAGAAAATGAGGAAAAATTGTAAATTAAGAAAATTTTTGTAATTAAATAAAATATGATTCAATGTTTATTTTTGGAAATTTGTAAAATCGATAATTGTGTTAATTTTCAGGAGTCGTGCTAATGATTGGTATCGTGATAGAAGCATGATTCCCCCATCTGTGTTATAGCAGTTCACTTGCTTCTGGAAGGGCACCACCCAAATCCACACCCTAGATTGAGCCCTAGCCGGCAATTGCTGCAGGTGGTGACTCCAGTTGATCTGTCAATGCCGAAAGTAGTATGCAACGAGTGCGAAAAGGCATGTGGCCTTATCATATAACCTTAAAAAGGGAAAGGTCGTCAATCGTCAGGACAAGGCGTTGAAGACCATAAAGGATCTAATAACTCTGGCTACGTTACAAACTTTTTACGCAAATTTCTTACAAATTTATTGTTTTGAATTTTTATTTTATTTTTTATTTTTTAAATTTTCTGTCAGTTTGTCCGTGGTCCTGTGTCCTCTCTACAGCCCAGATGGTTTACCCAATCGAACTAAAGCTTCATATTTATGTTTTTTTCCATAAATTGGGAGGTTCCAGTGAATTCTAGTGAAAATCGGCCAACCGGAAGTGACCACTTTCTTGGGTATGGGTAAATTGGATCAAGTTATTTTGCAAATATATATGTATCTCAAAAAGTATGCGGTGAAAAAAAGTTAAACAAACAAACTAAAAAGATTTTCATGTTAATTTTCGATCTTGAAATTTTTGAGGTTCTTGAGTCCGAAAAATTCGGTTTCGAAGTGGTGTCTATTGGTCTATATGTCTGTTGGTTTGTGCCAAAGATGGTTTTTAAACCAATCAAACTACAACTTCATGTTTAAACTTTTTCATTAATTTTTAGCTCCCAGCTTCCGTGAACCAGAAAATTTATTTTGCAAATACATATCTCAAAAATATACAATTTACAGAAAACTACAGAAAAATTTGTATAATAGGTTTCTCAAAATTCGCTGTTCGTAAAAGAAAGTCGTGTGTTAGCCATACTTCAATTGTTTTAAACAAAACTAGCATCTAAAAATCATCATTTTTACTGGCGATTCTGAAACAGTGAAAAGTTATACCACTAAAAAAGCTTGCTAAAAATTATGGCTATAATTCCGAGGAAACTTCTCTTTTATATTAAACATCTTCTCGAAGTAAAACTCTTTAAGATTATCAGACTCTCAAGAAATTTAGAAATTTTGAAATTGTCCTAACAATTTTGGGTATTTCAAGAGTATTACTAGATTCCATGAGGTTGTCTGAGGTGCCATTCTAGGGAAGTTGTCAGAAACATTTGTGTGTACCTCACCCACATAGAAACGTTGAAATGAAGTTTCTAAAGGAGATGTCAGCCAAGCAAACATTTATTTTTTATTTTTTTTATTATAAATTAGTAAATCTTCCATATAATGGGCTATCGGCGAATATCCAATTCAATTATGTACATCCATTCAATTGTCTGAATAAAACAAAGTTTCTTGGTTAGAAAATTGACAAATGCATTAAAAGGGGTGAAACTTAACTGGTATTAGACTCATATTTAAATTTTTGGTATTTATTTGTATACAAAGTCATTGAATCTTTCACCAACGATCTGAAGTGTTAGAATGGTAATTTTAATATTTTCAAAGTCTCAAACAGAAACGGTCCCCAAACAATACACGTTTTGTTTTCAACTAATTAAGTCATTAACGGCAAAAAAAATGATTCTGTGGAAATGCTCTATCTAAGGACCAAATTATCGAAAATGGACATATCGAATTTCTAACAAAAATTGAGTTAGATCGGAATATTGTGCAAATTTTTAGCCTGCGTAAATCCTTATAAAACCTGTTAAATTTGAAATATAATATTTGAAAAAGTCGCTGAAGTATCAGAATTTGGCAAAATAGTTGGTGTCTTGGATTGTTTCCAACTGGCTATTTTTCCATATTCTCAAAACTCTCTTTTAACCAATCAGTAGTTTTTAGATGCAAATTAGGTAGTTTTTAGACGCAAATTTAAATTTTAAATTATTTCGGAAAATGGTCTTAATAAATTTCGAAACATTCCATATTATCAGAGTGCTAAAGGAACGATGCGCCTATCAGAAATGATTTCAAATGAGTCCAAATTGTTGTCACAATGCATCTTCACGTGAGTTCAATTCAAACATTTTGGTACAACACACTATGCGGAGCATTGAAACCTATTCGGAAGATAATCATGTTTAAGTTCGTAAATCGACCAAGGTTACGTTAGCCTTATTAGTTAGCCTTATTCAAGATTTATTTTCAGAACTACATAAAACAAATAATTAAGCAATTTAGTTATTAGTTAAGCAAATACTTCATTTCAGTCAAACTAATTCATTTTTGACTACGGGTTTGAAATTATAGCTATAATACAAGTTTTTTGCAATTTGTTTATCAATAATATTTCCTTATAATCCAGAAAAAGTCGAATGGCCAGTTTCGAAAATATGGGCCTCAAAAAATAAAAATTATGTTAAAAAGCTACTCCGCCTTGCAATTTGAAATAATATCGCATTTCTTCTACCGAGCAAAACTGAAAAATCTAGATCGAGAGTACGCTGGAAACCGATTGATGATTGTACTCGTAGTATACAACTAGAATTTTGTTGGTTATGAAACCGGTATCAAATTTGTGCCTGCACAAAATTTATGTGCCAATAATATTCACGGGTTCTAGGCACGTGCCTACTTTGCCTAAACGTTAATCTGCTCTTGGAAACACTTTTAAATTATTCGATGCAGTAAATATAATATAATAGTCCTAACCCGCGCATCAGTAAAAAATCTTATTATCTTTACAAAATTTGACGAAATTATTTCGACCTTTAAAATGAGTGAGAAAAAATCAGCAAAGAAACCAATGGCTTAACCGCATTAATTGAACAATGTATTTTATTTGGATACTAACTATATGTTCTAGAAGTTTGAACGGTTTAGAATGCCTAGATTTGAAGAAAGTTTGGTAAAATTTTGAAATGATTTTTGAAATTTTTGAAAAAAAAAATTCTATTTTCATAATTACTCAAAAACTAAAGAGATATCACCGTTTTAAGTTTGCATTTGAGTGCGAGGACCACCTTTCCTGAGAAATTTAAACTCAAAAACCTCAAAAACGAAGAATTTAAGGAAGTCAAACTTTACAGGCCTTATAGCCCTTGAAATTCTCTTCTAAATGGTTTTTGAAGCGGTAAGATATCTTAAAAAACTAAGGAAGTTATCGTTAAAAATCAATCGCGTTTTTCAGTGAAATTTTCGGATTGCTCGCTGTTATTAACATTCCAGCCGAAAATAAACAATTTGGTGGTTGACAGCCAAAAGTAAATAGGATACATGGATTGCAATAAGAACTTTTGTAAATAGTCTTAAGTGGAAAACTTTGTTTAACCTAGTCGTGGAAAATCTCGGAAAATCAGAAGGATTCACAAAATTGGAATAAAATCAGCCTCTAGACTGTACATCTGAAGTTAAATCGTTTTTATGTGATTTGTCAATAGCTATCGATGGAAAAAATTCAATTCAAGTTTCCCGTGGGAAATCTGGGAAAATTCGATTTTCCAAAAATCATTACAAAATTTGTATAAAATCAGCATCTAGAGTGTTATCTCTGGAGATGGATTGCATTGATGTGACTTGTCAATAGCTATATCTGGAAAAATATTCAGTTCAATTTTCCCGTGGGAAATCTTGGATAATTTAAAATGTTGGGAAATCGAACTTTCCGAGATTTCCCACGGGAAACTTGAACTACATTTTTTTCTTGGGATAGCTATTGACAAGTCACGCCAATGTAATCTATCTCCAGACATAATACTCTAGAGGCTGATTTTACACAAATTTTGTAATGATTTTTGGAAAATGGAATTGTCCCAGATTTCCCACGGGAAACTTGAACTGAATTTTTTTCCTGTGATAGCTATTGACAAGTCACATCAATGCAATCCATCTCCAGACATAAAACTCTAGAGGCTGATTTTATACAAATTTTCTAATAATTTTTGGAAAATCGAATTTTCCGAAATTTCCCACGGGAAACTTGAACAGAATTTTTTCATTCGATAGCTATTGACAAATCACATAAAAACGATTCAACTTCAGATATACACTCTAGAGGCTGATTTTATTCCAATTTTGTGGATTCTGATTTTCCGATATTTTGCACGACTAGGACAAAGTTTTCCACGTAAGACAATTTACAACATATGTATTTTATTTAAATCCATATATCCTAAGTATTTACTTTCAGCTGATAACTACAAAATTTTTTATTTTCGGCTGGAATGTTAATAAAATAATCTGCGCGAACCATACGTTTTCAATTTCCTCAATCAACGTTTGTTTGTCTGTGATGTGTTTTTTCCGATAACTGCTTCTTTAGAACCATCCAAACATTTTCTATTCAGTTTATGCCCAGAGAATTCATCGGCCAATCCAATAGCTGTATGTTTTTGGAACTCAAAAAGTGTTTAACCGATTTATCGGTGTGACAAGGAGCTCCATACTGCTGAAAAATGTACCTTTGCCGAGGGTGAAACAGTTGGGGGAGTTTTGGTAAAAAAACCTTATCCAACATCTGGATAAACTTATCAACATTCATAATGCCACCTACTAAATGAAAAGGCTCAGGACCTTTTGCGGTGATAGACCCCCAAACTATGACAGATTTGGATGTTTAACCTTTTGTACAATACAGTCTTCAATGAATCGCTAATGTGAGCGGCGTTTAACAAACATCTTTCTCTCGGCAGGAATTGAACAGACGATTCATCCGAGAAACAAACCTGAAAATTTAGTAGTTTAAGATAATTTGTAAAAATGAAACGGCAAACATGAATTTTTACATGCATTAGACCAATCTGATACTGTGAAGTGCTTATATTTCTGTCCCGATGCATTTCGTTTAAGTGTCATGTTAATTTTAAGTTGATTCTGTCTTCCCTTTCGGATGCTTAATTTTGTTTCCTGCGATTTTCCCTATGCAGTGGGGTCACGATCTCGCCATTTTGGAGTGATTTCTTAATTCTAAGCACAAATGCTTACCGGTTTCAACTATTTTGGCAATTTCATATTGTTTTAATGATGAATGTTCCAATAAATTAGTAATACGCGGTTTTTTTTATCAATGTAATGCCAGCTTTTCATCCCATTATGACAGTAATATGAAACTCGCAAAAATCACTTACTAAACACAATTGAAAATTATAAGCTATAACATCAATACAGAACCACTAACACAATACTTAATAAAAAAGTAATGACATTTGATTTATTACACTATTTAAGTAGTACCGTTACATATTGCTTATCAATTGCTCGCACGGCTAAGAACACAAATTAGAAAAATTATCAATAATAAATTCCAGAGAAATGAGTATTTCTTGTAATTAAATGTTTATAAAATTAGTGTCGCTACAGGACCCCTCCGCAAGTGATCTCTTCCTCCCTGGGAAATAATTGTATGAGTGGAGAAAATACAGACGGTTTTGTGTACCGGATGGTGAGTGAATGTAGCGTTGGTGAGTGAATGTAGTTGGTAAGTGATGCGTGCGCCAATATACGTGATTGGTATGTGTGGCGAATATGAGTAGTTGTTGTAATTAAATGCATATAAAATATGAGTGAGTCGCTACACACTTGAGCCGTCCAGGTTCACCAGTTGAAAACCGACAATCGGATGGAATGATCCTAAAGTGATCCCTTAATACTACAAATCCTAAAGTGGTCACCAAATAGGTCTCAGCAATTATTTTATAATTTTATACAGATATGATAAACTTATGTTTAGAGTCTCCAAAATCTTATGCTGTCTTTTTGCATGCACCACATTAGTATACTAGTACAACTTAATTCTCATTTAAAAAAAAAAAAAAAAAATCCTTCGTCGATACCTTAGAGCAGTTGATGTATTACACACATAAAAATACCAATAACCTAATTGCCCATAAATACATTCATAGATAATTCGTACCACATAATAAATAAACTAATTTACTGCATTGAAGGTAATATTAGTCCGTACCTACAATATACTAAACATTCGTATACATTTTTACATTAGACAGATATATTATTTAAAACGATTTCAAATCAATACTAATTTATATTAGTTATCATATACGTACCTATAAATATAAACGTATAGATTAGTTTATAGCGATAACAATGCCATATTACAGTTAATTTAAATGAAAATAAAAAAAATTCGTTACATGCATTAAATATTACATGAGCAATAAAAAAAAAATCGTACCTCTATGTAATTATATATAGACAAAGCTTCAACGTGTACGTGTTTAGATATATTACCATCATTAAATTATTGGTAGTTTAAAAACGAATTGTATACCACAAAATAAACGTGATTTATAGATCGTTTCAGTTTGGCAAGTATTGTTGTTGTATTTATAATCACAGCTCTATAATAACGTAACAATTTTCTAATTTCAAATAGTTTGCTGCAGAATCTGCTCGTGAAACAATAATAAAATTGCGAGAAAATTTTACCCGTTCACATTTGAATGATAATAATTTTTCGTTTGTTTCTGGGTGGTAGTTAAAAAAACCTCGAAATTGTTTTATCGTCTTGTTATATATCTTAACGACAAAAAATAAAAATTGAAATATGGAAGAGGAAGGAACAATAATATGAAAAACTTTTTTTTTTTTTTTTTTATTTTAGTATATTTTTTGAAATTTAACACGTTTTCCAAATAATCAAGAAAAGTTTTCATATTTTGATTTCATTTATAATTTTCGAGATGCTTTTTTGTTTGCATTATTTGAAAAGAAACATTATTCTCAAATAAAAAGTACTCTAGATACTATTGCTCGTTATATATAAAACTTCAACATTTGTTCTAAAATTAACATATTCATAAAAATACAAGCACATGCATAAATGAGACATGGAATGAGGTGGAATTGGCATTTCCAAGTAAAGTTTTTGGGAAAAGTATTCCAAGCGACGATATATCAAAGATGTTATCATAACGATGTTCTACATTTCGGTGTATGGTGGTTGAAATAAAATGTGGGTTTATTTTGTTCAAAATGCAAGATAGACTACAATTAAGTTATATAATAGTTTAAAAAAATTGAACTACGCCAGATGACTTGATTTTATGAGTGGGGCCGAAATCTATAATAAATAAGTTCGTCTTAATTTTTAGAAGGAGAAAATAGCTCTGAACTGGGAACAAGTAAAACTTCTGATTTATAAAGCATTTCTCCGAGTCGATCGTCCTGAAAATGTGTCTAATTCTGCAGACCTTTATACTGAAATCCAGATTTCATTCGAAAGTTAAATGAACTATCATGATTTTCAGAAAATATGATGATCGAACCTTTAAAATTATCGCTCACATTGGCCCACTTATTGCTATAATTTGATGCTCAATCGAGATTTATATTGACAGCTTTCGGTATCTTATCTCAACGATGATTGGTTGCTTTTTATTACTTATTTTATTATTATTAAGTAATCATCACATTCGGCAAAACGGCAATCTTGTTTTGGTGAATTATTTAGTCTGTCTATAGTATTTGTAGTATTTGTTCCATTTACTTAATTTTCCAATTGTGATTTAAAAAAAAAAAATTATTCGAGGACGCGAAGACACAAACAAGAATTTGACAAAAAAAACAGAACCGTTGGACTTGCTTGGGCCGCAAGCAAAACCTAAAAATAATTTAAACTATATCAGTCCAACCGAAAACCATCATTTACTCTGTTCCCATTAACTAACTTTCATGTCCAATTAACTAATAGTAGAAAAATTGTTCTTGGCGGGGACGGTAATTAAATTGGTTAGGTGAATGCACCTCACGCATAGAAAAAACATAACACGAAAATAATTTTGACATTGTTGGTACTGTAGCGCATACAAAACATAAGCGCACGTCAAGCATCGCCATCGGGTTTAGGGTCAGTGTTTTTGTTGATGATTCAAAATCGATGCCATGCAATTATTTGAAAGAGATTATGACGATTTGAATTGTTTCATAATTTAAGGCTGCCATCAAATGGCAGATATAAAAATGATCGTTTTATGGATTTCTGATAACTAAGAGCATCCGGATCAGTCTGGATTTCTAAGAGTTTCAGGAGACAAAAAAATATTAACACGGCTTATTTCACCTGACAGTTTTGGATCATCGATATTCATATTGGTTTTGAATCTCTCCATTAATTTTTCAAGGCAATGAATCACTTCATTTTTCTCCAATTTTTTTTTTAATAATGTCCATTCAAAAATTTTCATTTCTTCCAAGGTTTTGGTCCATTTATTTAAATAGCTATTAGCGGTTTGAAATTTTTGAATTGATTTTTCAAAAGAATGTTGAATTGTAAGATTAGATTGCTCTAACTATGTTAAGATATTTCTTGAAACCAATGGTATGTAACTATCTTATTGAATGAACATTACAAGCTTTAACTCGTTTAAAATTTCGTATGCCTCAACAGACGACAAATTATTTCTTTCCATTTTTAAGTAGACATAACGGTGTGGATTTCGCGAATTTTTCTTGGCTTAAAAAGTTAAACTTTAACGGTTCGAATTGTTCTGTACTGAATGGACTGTATATTTTGGTTGGTTAACTGTTCACTTCACTATGGCACTTAAACACTACACTACAAGCTGTCATATAATTTAGATTTTACTAAGCACCAAATTTATGTTCTTATTATTCTCCACTTCACCCACAGCACAAATTTTGAATAAATATCCACGTTATTCACAAATAAAACAACAAGAACTTTATTTTAGTTTGATTACACAATTTATTTTCCAATTTAACTAACTTTATTTTTAATTTTATATTTCAACAAAAAATGGCAGCTTATTAATTAATTTATTTTAATTTGGATAATTGCTCGCCAAAACACCACTGCACAACTCTGATTTGATCTTACTAACTTATTTTGGAACCCCGTAAGAGGCTTTTATTTAATTCGTGCCATAATAATAAAACACGTATTAAATTTTGATTGGTTAAACCGAATGTTATTATGGTTCAACTCGCGGCAATTTTGGTTTAGTCGAGGCGCATTATCTACTGGTATAAATTACAAGATCAATCAATATTGTATCAGTGGTTACAATAGGTGGCAGCTGTGAATTTAATTTATTATTTCAGCTATTACAAAATTATTTAGAAATAGAGATATTTACATTTGTGTTGTCAACAAAACAATAACATAACCTATTATAACAAGATAAGTCTATACAATTTTCACTATAAATTTTGATAATAATTAAATTTCTAATTTTATTTATTTTTTTTTAGATTCGATAATTGTTGGGCTCAAACATCCCGCCCGCTTTGAATCTGTTGATTCAATTCAGTTTTTCTTTTTTGAAGTCTACACAGTTTATAGACAGGTCGCTTCAGATGTCCAGCTTGGGTTTTTAAGGTTACAACTCTAACCACTCCATTCGCTCCTCGATGAATCTGTTCTACCCGGCCTAGCAACCATTTTGTAGGTGGCAAATTGTCCTCACGAATTAAGACAACATCGTCGACTGTAATTGGTTGACCCTTTGTTTGCCATTTGGTTCGTTGATGTAAAGAGGTTATATACTCAAATTTCCACCTCTTACTGAAATGTTGTATTGCCTGTTGTAACCTTTGCCATTTACATAGTTTTGTTAATTTTACTACCAGCAAATTTGGTTCTGGTATCTGGATAAGAGGACGTCCAATTAAAAAATGCCCTGGTGTAAGAGCATCAACTTGGTCATCTGACAGAAGGCATAATGGCCTAGAATTTAACACCGCTTCGATTTGTGTGACTACGGTACTAAGCTCCTCATATGTGAATATCATCTTTCCCATAACCCTCTTAAGATGATATTTGAAGGACTTTACAGCGGCCTCCCATAGTCCTCCAAATGATGGTGCGGCACTGGGGATAAAGTGCCATTTAATATTTTCTGAAGCGAGAAAAGCAAATATTTCATTAGAATTAGATTTTAGAAATTCATTGGTCTCCTTCAAAATATTATTGGCTCCTACGAAATTGGACCCGTTGTCGGAATAGATATCAGTGCATAAGCCTCTGCGTGAAACAAATCTTTGAAGTGTTGCAATGAAGTTACTTGCTGTGAGATTGAACACAACTTCAATGTGGACAGCCTTTTTACTCATACACACAAAGATAGCTAGGTAAGTTTTCCATACTTTGGTAGACCGGCCGTAAATCTGCTTTATTTGTAACGGTCCGGCGAAATCCACACCGGTTTTGATAAATGGACTTTGAAGTTGAACACGATCTGAAGGTAAGTTTCCCATAATTTGATAATTCGCCCGTGAATTAAATCTTCGACCTGTGTGGCAATTTTTTACTACATCTCTGATTATTCTGCGGCTGTTGATCAGGAAGTATATTTGGCGAAGAATACTCATTAATAGGGAGGTGCCAGCATGATGGTGTTTGATATGTAGATTTTGTACAAGCAATATAGTTATCTCGCATTTAGGAAGAATTAGTGGATGTTTTGTTTCGTATACTGCTAACGAATTTTCTATCCGACCGCCGACTCGTAAAAGTCCACTGTCATCCAAAAATGGATATAAACTGCAAATTTTGCTGGTTTTTGGCACTTGTTTATTTGCATTCAATAAGAAAATCTCGGTTGAAAATTGGTCACTTTGTATCCATTTGATAATAGTACGGCGGCTTAAGGATATTTCATCCACGGTAAGTAATTTATTTCTGCTTTGCTTGGCGGTTCCTTGTTTGCTTCTTTTAACATATAATTGTACCCATGTAAGAACTCTAACAATTTTTTCGAACGATGAAATTCTGGTTACCAGCTGGTTTAAAATGAAAAATTCTGGCTTTTTGATTTAATTGCGGATAACACTGTTACTGTGGGTTTCTTCTCTTCCGCTAATAGTTCGTCAAATTTCAAGTGTGATTGCTGTGGCCATTCTGATGCATCCCGACTTAACCATACAGGTCCATTCCACCATAATTCGTATTTTACTAGTTTTGAAGGTGACATCCCTCGCGATGCGCAATCAGCTGGGTTCGTTGGTGAATCAACATATCTCCAGTGTTGCCGAGAATATGAAGATAATATGTCTGCTGTGCGATTTGCTACGAAGGTACTCCATCTTCTTGGGGGAGATGACAGCCAACCCAAGACTATTTTGGAATCCGTCCACATGGTAACCTTCGTATCTGGTAATTTTAGTGCTTCATTGACCATTCTAATCAATTTGGCTAGCAAATTGGCAGCGCAGAGTTCTAGTCTCGGGATTGAGACTTGCTTAATTGGAGCGACTTTTGTTTTAGAGGCTACTAAACTTACTTTAACCTCACCGTTTTCGTCAATACACCTGCAATATACTACAGCGGCATATGCTATTTCAGAGGCGTCACTAAATCCATGAAGCTCAAATTCGGTTTCCTTTGTCTTATGCCATCGCGGAATTCTAATTTTCTCTAATTCAGGTAGCTCATCCTTAATGGTTCGCCAGATACTTGCTTCCTTTGGCGGTAGTTTGTCATCCCAATTAGTGATCGCAACCCGGTTTTCCGGTATCCGAAAAAACGTTTTTTTTTTGCTATTTTACATCACCGAAAAACCGGATTTTATTACCCTTAAAAACCGGTTTTATTATTAACAAAAAATTTGCCTAATTATACATTACGTATTCACAAAAAAAAAAAAAAAACGATGAAAACAAAACAATAATATAAATCATATGAAAATTATAACTACATTGTGTGTTTGTAGGTTGGTCTATCGAATTTGGTGGAATGTCGGGATACCTACATCATTGTTTCTTTATGTATATGTGACTTCATGGGTTATATTCAAAACCGACGACATTTTAATATTTTTTAAGACAGACCATAATAAATATGGATTACAAATTCGAGGAATACAAGAAAGGTATTGAAAATACCAAATCACTTTGGACATACTTTCTCCGAGAGATAAATGGTCAAGTGGCAAAATGCAAAACATGTTTAAAATCATAAAATGCATGGCTGGATCAACTAGTACACTTCCTTCGCATTTGAGAGCAGCACACAAAGTTACTGCTGTTAAACGAGGATTTGAAGATTGTGAGGGAAGCGGTGGAATATCCACAAATTTGTCTACAGCATCAAACGAAATGCCTTCTTCTTCTAAAAAAAAAAATTACAGAGTATTTTTCTAATAAAAGTGACAACTTCCTTTTGTACAAATTAATATATTTTGTTTTAAAAAAACCGGTTTGAAACCGGAAACCGGTTTTTTATTGTAGGTAAAACCGAAAAACCGGTTTTTGAATATCACCCCAAATTTGCAATCACTAATCCCAATCTAAATGTAGTAACCATAAGCTCTGAAACAATGTTTTTATCGTTACTATGGCGGGTGCCAACCAGCCTAATGGATCAAAAATTCTTGCGGATTGAGATAGTACTTCACGTTTTGATCCCTTTGACTGCTGAATCGACGTTACTTTAAACTGGAAGGAATCTGTCAAGGGATTCCATTGTATACCAAGCAGTTTGAGGCTAGAATTTGAATCTGCGTTTTCTATATTAAGAGGTAGTTGCTCTTTGCTTTCAACTGGGATTTCTGACAATATATCCGGATGATTAGATGCCCACTTTCGAAGATTGAAGCCGTATGATTTTAAAAGTAATGATACATCCTTTCTAATATTATGAGCATCTTCTAAAGTATGTGAACCCGACATGAAATCGTCCACATAAAAATCGTGTATTATTTTGTTCGCAATTAATGGATTGCTTTGTAGCACACTATTACCGATGACTTGAAGCGCTTTCGTTGCTAAATATGGCGCTGATGATGTGCCATAGGTGACTGTACGCATTCGATAATGAGTTGGTTGTTCTGTTGGTTCAGTTCTCCAAATAATTCTGTGGTAGTCTCGATCATTAGGATGCAGAATTATTTGCCGGAACATTTTCTCTATATCCGCTGTGAAGACAAACTCGTACATGCGGAATCGTATTAATATGGCGGTAAGTGGTTCGTAGATAGTAGGTCCCACCATTAGCGTTTCATTTAGCGAAACACCGTCTTCTGATTTAAATGAAGCGTCGAAAACTACTCTCAATTTCGTTGTAGAACTAGATTCTCGAATTACCCCATGATGTGGAAGATAATACACTCCTTTGGATCTATGTACTTCTGCAGGTGGTATGATTTCCATGTGATTTAGTGCCAAATATTCTTCCATAAACGATTTGTATGCGGTTTTGAAATCAGGATCCCGGTCAAATTTCCTTTCCATCGCTTGTAATCTTCTGAATGCTCCATTGAGAGTGGCTTTTAATTGTGGTCGAGTTGATTTTAATGGAAGTTTAACTATAAACTGACCTTTATCGGAACGAGTGGTATGTTTGGTGAAGTGTTCCTCGCAAGCTATCTCTTCCTCTGTATAATTTGCTAACGGGTGTGGTGATGCAACTTCTTTCAGCTCCCAAAACTTTCTTAATGAGTGATCAATATCAACTTCGCAATGTAGACCGTATGTCGTTGTTGATTTGTGGTCGCCTGTGGTAATTGATCCAGCGACAATCCACCCAAAAATTGTGTTGTGTGCTACTAGCCCTGGTTTATCTCCGGTAATCCTTCCCGTGGTTAATAAATTGAAAAAATGATCGCTTCCTATCAATAAATCGATTTGATTTGGTTGGTTAAAATTGGGATCAGCTAATGGTAGGTGTTCTACGTGTTGCCAAAGATTCTGATCAATAAATGAGACCGGTTGATAAGATGTCAATCTAGGTACGATTAAACATTCAATATTCAAGGTGGTTTGGTTTAAACGAGATGATATCAGTAAACTAGCTTTGCCTCTAGATGTTCCCGCTTTGCTTTGACCTATACCAGAAATAGTAACACGAGCACTTTTTCGTGGAAGATGCAATCGTTGAATCAAATTTTCGCTGGCTAAGGAAGTTTGAGACCCTGAATCAAGCAGGGCTCTACACAATTGCCATTGACCTGTATTATCTTTAATTTTCATCAGTGCTGTTGGTAATAAGGAACAACATGATGTGCTAGGAGCTTGGTAAACGCTCACGTTAAGCTGCGTACTTGATTTATCTTCTGTTGAACCATTGTGTGATGAAGTTGGTTGGGTCTTAGTAATCAGTGATTCTGATTCTCGACTATTCAATAAATGTGCACTGGTGGTTGATGGTTCATTTGATGGTTGATGGTGTAAAAGCGTATGGTGTTTTCGGCTGCACGTATGACATCTTGCTTTAGTTCGACAATCGTAAACCCCGTGGGATGAATTTAAACAATTAAAACAGCGTGATTCTCGTTTAATTAGATCTCGTCTATCGAGACTATTCATAGATTTAAATTTTGTACACTCAAATAACTGGTGGGCATTAGATTGACAGACTGGGCAACTGAATTCAGATTTTACATGAAATCCCTTAACAACTGCATTTGGTCTAGGTGGTTGAATTTTACTGAGTGGTTTCAGGCCTTCAAGTTCATCCGAACGGTGTGCTAAAAATTCGTAAAAACTCTGCAACGTAGGAAATTCTTCATCAGTGGTCAATCGTTTCCAAAGTTGCTTTGACTCATCATCAAGTTTGTTAAATAGTAGGTAGATAAGCCATACATCCTTTGACTCGGCTTGTGTTCCAAGAGCCTTCAAACCACGTGTTGCTTCATCGGATGTATCAAGAAGCTTTCGAATATTTGCTGCATTTGCTTGATAAATCTTTGGTTGATCCATAAATAATTTAATAAACTCGTTTGCTGTTACACTTTTACGATCGTACCGCTTACATAATTTTTGGTAGGCTTCTATATAATTGGCTTCAGTTATGGAAAAATGTCTTACTAAACCGCTAGCATCACCTCTCAATAAGCCCTTCAAATATTGTAGTTTTTGAGCAGGTGATAAGGACGAATTCTTATGAACGGTAATATCAAAGAGGTCAATGAACCTTTACCAATCGCGATAGTCACCAGAAAAATTAGGTATATTAAGCCTGGGTAATTTTACGTCACTACTAACTGAACCTTGGGTGGCGTTTATAACGTAACTGCGTACCGGAAATTGATTGCTTTCGTAACCACGTGTTATGTTTAGCGATCACACGATAATATTGTTCCTCAATTTCCTCTGCCTCAGATTGATGAGAATTATCTAAGCCGAACATTTCATTTTCAATGCTAGTAAAGGATTCTAATAGATCCTTGGTACGTTTTATACGTTCTTTAACCTCTTCTTCAGATGTTTGATCGGAAATGGTGTTACAAAATGTATCTAGCTTGGTTAACAACCCTTTAACGATACTACGTCGTTTAATTAACGCATCCATTTTGGAAATATTCACAACAAGTTGATGGTAGAAATGTACGAATTATGGTGGATAACAACAAATTGGTGGCTTGCAAATTAACAAATTAGGTGGATGGTGGAAACTTGTCGTATTGTATCAATACTAAGAAGCAATTTAACTAATATACACACGTGTTTACTCGCAATATAGTTCAATAAAATTTTGCAAATATTATAAAAAATGTGATACTCATCTGGTGTTTGCTGCGGTTCTTGTGGATGGGTTTTAATCCCAATCGCTCAATCAAATATTTGTTAGCTCGTAGATCTGCAATGCTAAGACTGATGCGGAATATCCGGCTCAAAGGACCAAATGTTCTGTACTGAATGGACTGTATATTTTGGTTGGTTAACTGTTCACTTCACTATGGCACTTAAACACTACACTACAAGCTGTCATATAATTTAGATTTTACTAAGCACCAAATTTATGTTCTTATTATTCTCCACTTCACCCACAGCACAAATTTTGAATAAATATCCACGTTATTCACAAATAAAACAACAAGAACTTTATTTTAGTTTGATTACACAATTTATTTTCCAATTTAACTAACTTTATTTTTAATTTTATATTTCAACAAAAAATGGCAGCTTATTAATTAATTTATTTTAATTTGGATAATTGCTCGCCAAAACACCACTGCACAACTCTGATTTGATCTTACTAACTTATTTTGGAACCCCGTAAGCGGCTTTTATTTAATTCGTGCCATAATAATAAAACACGTATTAAATTTTGATTGGTTAAACCGAATGTTATTATGGTTCAACTCGCGGCAATTTTGGTTTAGTCGAGGCGCATTATCTACTGGTATAAATTACAAGATCAATCAATATTGTATCAGTGGTTACAATAGGTGGCAGCTGTGAATTTAATTTATTATTTCAGCTATTACAAAATTATTTAGAAATAGAGATATTTACATTTGTGTTGTCAACAAAACAATAACATAACCTATTATAACAAGATAAGTCTATACAATTTTCACTATAAATTTTGATAATAATTAAATTTCTAATTTTATTTATTTTTTTTTAGATTCGATAATTGTTGGGCTCAAACACGAATAATTTATAAATACTACTTAATACTTCTCGTCTCAAAGTCAACCATCTAGTTTTCGAGAACCCTGGTAATTTGGTATATTCAACACTAGCCTCTTCACAAAATAACTTAAAGTTTTCAGTCCTAAATGTAAATCTTTTAAAATACAGGTAAATTTGAATTATCGACTGGTAATGTTCAAGCTGCAGAATTGATAGCGTTATTAGCAATTTGTCCCTTACATCCCAACCCAAAAATATTTTTATCCAAACTTCTTTTTAATTTTGCTAAATACATTGAGCTGACCTCGTCTTTTTAAACCAAAAAGTTGGTATTCTTATTGTTAGTAGTTAAGGCCACAACTTTTTGACATATGTCATGTTTGCTTAATACTTAATACTTCCATACATTATTATTTATATTATCTGGGGTGCGATTATGTAAGCATTACGAGTTTTGAGTTTTTCGAAATTGCGACAAAACGCGATTATGTAAGACATTTTGAGTTCTCGTAATTACGACTTTTTGTTGTTGTTTTACTCGTACAACTTTTTGAGTACGACAGACAACTCGTAATGGTTAAAATGATTATTTAAAAAAAAAAAATTGTCAACATTATCCATTAAAATATATTTTTTAGATATTTCAAGAAATTTTTAAATTCTAATATAGGATTATTTTTGAATTGTTACAACTTTAATAGTTTCATAAAAAATGGTCATTGCATTTCGATAGGACAGCGCCACCCGCTTAGTGTGGCGATTTATTAAAGAACCATTTAACTGTCAAAAAACTGTTAGTTTCGACGAACAAAGTTTGGAACATATTAAAATTATTAAAAGAATTAGATTATTAATATAAATCATAAAATGTAAATACATAATAATATCATTTAGTATTTTAGATTTGTTTTTTTTAACGTTAATCAATTTATTGTAATTTTTATTCTGTAAAATTAATTGCGGGATAGATTTTTATCTGTTGGCAAAATTCACGTCGCTAAATAAATAATCAAAATTAATTAAATTATTATTTTAGGGCTAACCGATCAACTGGACATTAGATCGAAAAATTGATTTCCTTTATGGAAGATCATCCGGATTTTGCTAAGGGCTATATCAAATATCCGAATGGGGCGGTATGGGGCCTCCAAATAAAACATGGAAACTTTGGCGTAAAGTAAGAACATTTAGTACAGTAATAGAGTAAATAAATATTCAATAATAAATCTTTTATTTTAGGTATGGTATGATTTGAAAGAGGAAACCCGGAAAAAAATTACGGGAAGAAAAAAATTATGTTGGTGGTACTGGAGGGGGTCCCAAAAGCGCGAATTTCGTTAAAACACGAGCGAATTATTATCCTTCTCCATCTAAGAGAATCAGTACATGGGCTACGTTTTGGAGGAGCAATGGAGAGTCAAATTCCAGATGAAGAGAATTTTATTTCTCTTAATGAAATAAACCCCAGAAATTGCTTTACCAACACAATTTCACCGTACTATCAACCGCGTCAAACAATAGAACCGTAAACCACCCATCCATTATTACTACAGTTATCACTGATAGCCCGAATCAGGGACATATAATTTCAAATGAACAAGCATTCACAACAGGCACAAATAACTCCGATTTACAACACCTATCCCTAAATGAACCATCATCACCAACCGGAACCTCTTTAAATGAATCAACCGTGCATCAGCCTTCCATTAGTTCGCCCATAACAACTACGGCAAATAATCCATTCCCGGAAAATAGTAGAATGACTAATCATCCTTCCAATAAACCATCATCAACACCTAGAATACTGCGCAGAGCCAATAGACCTGATTTCATTTCGACAATGAGCAAACACACCGAGTCCACGGAATCCAAATTAACCGAAATTTTTTCATCCTTAAAAGAAAATATAGCTCTAAATAAAAAGATTTTTGAAATCAATAAAATTAACCCGGAAATAAACCAAAAAAATCTCGACAAAAAAAATGGATGCACTTCCGAAATAAAAAAACAAAATTTTTATTATATTGCATACAAATATTCTTTTTATTTAACTTATAATATTCATTATTTTGGCCCTATTGTGTTCTCCTTGTTGTCGAAGAATTTGTTTGCTAAAATGTGCTGAAACAACATTTTCTTCTGTTTCGCTTACTGTATCCTCGAATTCCACAAGGTCGTCAAATTCTTCATTTGGAAGATTGAATTCTCTGCACATATTATGCAATGCAATGCAAACATTAATAATTTGGATGTACTGTATTGGCTGGCACGTTAAACTTCTTGAAGCAAGAAATATTCGCCATCGCTTTAGTACTCCAATACAACGTTCGATCGTCATTCTGATCTTAGAATGTTTGGTGTTGTAAGCTTCTGCCGAATCGGCGGGTGTGTTTTTGAATGGAACTATCAGCCAAGGCTCCAAAGGAAATCCTGCATCTCCTAGCAACCAGCATTTCTCTTCTTCATAAATGCTTTTAGTCTGTCATTCGACTAATTCCAAATGGAACTATCATGAGTCGCCCCCGGATGTGTTGCATCTACACTTATGATTTTTAAATTGTGGTCACATATTACCATCACATTTAAGGAATGCTTCCCTCGACGATTTACGAATAAAAATTCGTCCTTGCGTGGCGCCGAAAATTGTACGTGGGTTCCATCAATTATTCCAATTACAGAAGGAAATCTGTGTTTTCGATAAAACCCTTCTCTGATGGTTTGCCGATCTTCTACCGTGGATGGCCATTTTATAAATTTTGGGCACAATACTTTCTCCATGATGGAAATTATTGGCATAAAGATTTTAGAAACGGCACTCTGACATAATCCGATTTTAAAATCGTGTGCGGTATCTCGTTGATAGGATCCTTTAGCCAATAACCGAAGAACACATAATATTCGTGTTTCGACCGATGTTCTTGTCGATCTAGATCGCTCGCCCATGAAAGGAAGTAAATCGTCGCATATCGAATTGAACATGTCTTTTGATATTCTGAATGCGTTTCTAAATCTTAACAGTAATAATAAAAGGTTATTAATTAAATTTTTTAATTGAACACACATAAAATATTTCCATCAACTTACTGTGTTTCTGACATGTCTAAGGCACTCATATTTTCCCTAATTTCCCGCCTTTCCTGACTCATTAAATTTTCCTCATCCAATTCATGGCCAGGCGCCATGAAAATTAAGTCAATAGCCGGGTCCATCTCGATATTTTTCTGTTAATTAGAATTAGGATATTCAAAATTAACTTGGATTTTATATAAGAAAACCAAAAAACTTACTTACTATTACAAAATGTGTAAACCGGTTCTATGTTTGTTTTGTTATTGTACTATATTTTTAAAGTGTATTTATTTCAAGTTTTATTTATTGTTTTATTAGTTTTAGTTTAAAACAAGGATAATTCTAATTAAAAACACAAACAATTCTATTAATGTCAAACGATAATATAATTTTGACAATCACATGACACTACCAAATGTAAATAAACAAAATGGAAATATGTATTGCCAACAACAAAATTTTATGTCGAAAATGACAATATCGGGCAGCACGCATTTTCGGAAAAAGTGTTTCTCGTAATTGCTTACATAATCGCGTTATGCCGCAATTGCGACTTTCTGAATTTCGAGTACTCGTAACTCGTAACTCGTAATACGAGAGATACATAATCGCACTCCAGATGTCTCACCCGAAAGGGTTGCCAGATTCAGAATTTTTGTCTCAATAACGACATCTGCATCAAAGTACTGAATCATCATTAGAAACAATTTAGTAGCATTATGGTTCGAAGCATCACTCATAATGGACAAATAATTTACTTTACTAATTACATTTTAAAGTTTGCTTTTAAAATATGGATATAAAACTTTTTTTGGTTATAGCCGAACATTTCGATTTTCCACAGCCGAATCTCTTATTATACATAGTCTGAATTAATTTTATTGTGCAGCTCATACTGTTAAAGCTTTGATTGTGATTGACAGTATGATAAGGAAAAATGAGTTCGCTTAATGAAATTGTTCTATCCGATTCAGTAAATTCGTTTGATAAAAAAAAAATTATCAATGGTGGACCTTTTGATAGTACAGCCAGTTTTTTTTTTATGATTGTTAGATTTATTATGTTTTACCACAGAAGAAAGATTAACCAGAATAGACATTGCGTGGATCAAATTTTTTTTTCATCTTACCTTCTTTTTTGGACATTGAAGTATAATTATTTTCGAATATTATGAATTTTTTGAATATTTAATACAAATTATGCTGTCAAAACAAAACTTGACAAATAATTTCACTAACTATACTCTTAAGGATTCTCAATTTTTATTATTTCAAATCAAAACCAGTAAACCAAAGAATACATAACCCAACTTTCTCTTACCTTCGGCAAATCAAGGTCAGAAAAATGAGTCCAAATTTTTCTATACAAAAACAGCGTTATGACGGTTCTGGTTAATCTTTCTTCTGTGGTTTTACTATCGAGTGCTTATCTCCATATTCAATTGAAAAAACAATATTGCAATTGAGCAATGACATGTTATTATCTTAAAATTAAAATAATAATTAAAAATATATGGGACAAATCTAAAATTAAATCACCTTAAATATTGAAATCCAAAATAACTAAATTGTTTTGCGCACAAACTTTCTCGATAATAATAATGGCACTGCACTTGATATCAGATGTGAGCGCATTGACATGTCATACATAATTATTTTACAGTAGGGAGACTAAAATAATTTCCTATAACAGATTTAGCGTTGGTTGATGAAATGAAATTTCCCTTTGTTTTCTCTTTAATAAAAAAATTATGAGAAAGAGGGACATAATTTCTCGGAATGGCAAACACTTCCAAAACAGGGTGATCCCCCTAAAACGAGACGTACGGCATCCTTTAATGTGATAAATATTTTTTTAGGTAATGACATCAATTTAACACAGTTCAGCGCAAAATTTCACAAAATTCTACAAGAGTATCAAGTATCCTAATGGGCACTTTAACCCAAATTTATTAGATTTTAGTTCAATTTAAACTATTCCAAATTATGTATAAGTAAACTGCAAATTAAAATGGGTTCTCAATTTTTAGTACCAGAGTTACACAGGTCACCAAAACATGTCGCAATTTCTGATTTAAGCTTTTTTTAAAAAAAACTTTGTGCACAGAAAATTTATAAATGATTACCAAAGCATTTCTATAGTAAAACCATGGAGGCTACAAAATCTTGGACCAATGGACTTGAAAAACCAAAGACAAAAATTCTGCCGGATGTTGAAAAAATTTCCAAACATAGTTAGTATATAAGAGGACATTACAACATTTACAAAAAATGGCCAATAAGTTTTTTTTCTCAAATTCAGAATTAATTAATCTCACTAATATTTATGAAATATTCGTTAAAAATATTGCTCACTTTTGCATTATCGGAAATAAGGTCTTTCGCCAAAAGTGAGGGGGCTACCCAACTAACAAATTATGTCGATTATAGGTAGATTTTTACTTAAAAATAGTCTTTGAAAACGAAAAACACTAACCAAATAGGTGTAAGGTTACATCGAATCGACGTCGAATCAACCTAATTGGAGAATTTTTCGACGTCGATTCGACGTAAAATTATACCTAAAAAGTGTTATTTAGGTACATTTTCACTTTCTCCTTTTACCTATTTTTGGTTAGTTTTACGTCGATTCGACGGAAAATATAAGTTATTTTCTCCTAATTTTCTACTACGACAATAACATGTTACCCAGTTTTAATATAACTTTTCAGAAAAATGAAACACGTTATTTTATTATTATTAAAATGGAAAATACAAATGAATAATATTACGAGAAAAATAATACATTACATTTTTAATATGCGCGAAATTAAGTATTGTGTCAATATAAAACATAATGCCGTTGAAAATGTTTCGATGAAAACGCACTTTCTGCCTCAAAAAATTGAAATGCCATCTATAAATAATTTATATTGTAATTTTGTTTTATATAATTTATACAGAAATAATTTTTTTTGTCATTTCGGTAACATCAAATTTCGGTTCACGGTCATTATTAAGCAAAATACATATGGCGGATTTTTAAAAATCGTCTTTATTTTCCATAATTACTAAATTATTCGACCTTAGCGACGAAATATCCATCGGTTTAAAAAAAAATTACTTATTTTAAGTCGAAAATTCTTGTTTAAGTAATTTCTACTTTTAGGTCAATTTCAAATTGCGTTTTCGAATTCTATTTCTACTTGTTTAGGAAAAATTTTACTAAACAAGTCAGAAAAAATATGTACGTAATAGGGTGTTAATCGACTTATAGGTAAAACATTATCGTACTGGAACTCATTTTTACATCGTTCTGCGCAACTTCCAGTGAAGTAACCAAAAAAATTATAAAAAAATAATAAATCTATTATATAATAAGAAAATCAACGACGCCTATGGAAAATGTGTGACCATCTATTTATAGCACGAACTAGGCAAATTTATAAACAAATTTAATTTATGTTTCAGAAAAGTATAAAAAATATGGAATTTTAAAATTGATTTGATTCGAGTAAAATTAATCAATTTACTAATTGTCGTAAATGTTCGAAAGAACATCAGAAACGAAAAACGCAAACAAGGAATCTAAAAGTACAGCTCTGCCTTTACAATTTTTTTTGTTCGCCATGCTTGCGCGAGATATGTCAAAATTTTGTTACGATATTTTACCATCTATAATTTCGTGTCGTGTGATAAATTTACAATTTTGTTTGTTATTGCGTGCGCTTTATCACGGAGGGAGAAAGCGTAGAAAATTATTTTTCTCTGGTAGAGACCTTAAAAAAAAGAGGTGCTCTTGTTATAAAAGCGTATAGTGTAGTACCACACAAATGGGTGGTAAATGGATTTTTGTTCTGGCCAAATAGTGGTTTAAACAAATTACAAAAGGATTCTAGCAGTGAACCGGTTGCTGAAGAGTGGACCAAAAGTCGATGTGTTATTAAACAATCGAACATAGCCACTACAGTACAACTAATACCGAGGATGAAGCAAAGTAAGTATATTAATATTCAATTGTAATAAATCAAAACACAAATATTTTTATTTTATAATCTTTAATATTGTTGTGAGTTCTGTGCAAGGAAAAATACAACAGGAAGCACCAAAGAACTATAACTCCTATTTCGAAGTAACATCACCAATTTCATTTACAACAGAGGAAGATTCTGTTTTAATTACCGAAAAAGAAAACCAACAACGAAATATAATAATACCAAACCAATCAAATGAGGTAGTAGTTTTAAGCGATGCCTGTTTCATGAGTAACCCTCCCTGTTCCGAAAGTAAATATTTTATTCTTAAATAATGTTATTACAATAAATTCTAAATAATTGATTTTTTTTAACGGTTGTAATAAACGGTATGACTTACTCAATGAAAAAATTGAACGACTACAAAGTCAGATGGTATCGCAACTTGTTATATTGGAAAGAATTGAAGCTTATCTATCAAAAGTTGGCGAGCCCAAGAAAATTGCAGAACTAGACAAAATTGGCATCGATGACGAAATATTGGCAAACCAATTTAAATTTCCGATAAATACGGTCGACGAATTAAAAAAATGGAATAAACACATAGAGTCCAGCCCGCAATACAAAACGTACATAATTAATTATTTTTCGGGAATTTGTGGAACTGATGGCTTGCAACGAGGAGATAAACTAGGTGTAAAATTGATATCTGATATAATTTGTACAAAATATCTTCTGACCTTAACGTCCTGGACAGAAATTTCTCGTTCAGCAAAATGTGATCAAAAGTTTCCCTTTCGCAGCTTGGAATTTGTAATTGACGTAATTAGCACAGTGCTAATAAAAGCGGATAATCGCTGGTCGAAAACAGAAACAGAAAAATTGCTTCGGGAGAAGCTCTTGAAACATTCTAACAAGCGAAATACGGCAGATTTAAAAAAAAATGAACCAAAAATAGTACCTCAGAAGACAGCGAGAGAGAATAGTGTGGAGAACCTAGTTGCGGATTCAGCAGTAATTTCCAATGTTGAGGTTTACTCGGAAAGTAACCATGGGTTTGACGCTGAAGACGATAAATAAAAGCTGTATGTTATTATTTCATCATTTTTTTGTGATTTTTATTTTTTGTTAAATGAACTGAATTGCGAATATATTTTTATTATATAAAATTTATGTTTTCATTTTTAATTCAAGATTTAATTTTCACATCTACAGTGTGAAGCAATGGAAAAAAAATTAGGTTGTCATGATATTTTAAACAAAACAATTTACATTTGATTTCATTAGCGTTGTACAATTTCATTTTGTGGTATATTTCTTTGCAAGAGAATATATACTCTGTGAGAAGTTTGATGAATCAAATAGTTTCGTAAAGAAGTTATATTTGGCTTTAATGGCAGCACCATAAATGTGTAACTTCTTTTTGAAGTAGGTTGCGTTTTTAATGGAAACTATATCCCGTTGTTTTGTTAGAAACCATTTGTTTTTTGCATTAGCAGCCAACATGTAATATTCTCCAATAAAAATTTTTTTGTAAACATTTTTACATTCAGGTTCTTCATGGATTATATCACTTTCATCTTTACAAGAAATTGCTGCCAACTCACTTGATAAATTAATGCCATTGTTTATTTTAGATAACTCTATAATTCGCATTGAAATCTGATGCAATGGCTTTCTACCGCTACGAACTAAGGACTTGAGATGACCGAGAAAGTTTTCGAATGGGTAAGAGCTGATTTCCGGTAATGGTCCGAAATTCTTTACATCATCGATTACGTGACACAAGTTATGAATGTTACTGCTTACTGAGTCAATTCCATAAAGTTCAGTAAACCGTTGCAGATAATCATTTAGTAACTCTTCGGCTAGTTGAATATATTTCACATATTCACGACAAGATAAAATTGTTACAGCACATGACAAAGTTAGGAAATGACAATAAGTTTCTTTTGGTCGAATATCTTTTAGAACTACGGGACCAATATAAAGCAGCAAATTTCGATACTCTGAACCTTTCCAGTACTTTAAACATTTTAAACCTCTAATAGCACGATTAATTTCTATTGGTTTCGTATTATTACAATTTTCTAAATGGCTTGATAACATGATTTTTTCAGGCGGTGATAGTTTTTTCCGAAAATTGTAACTGCCATTGCACCAACCGAACAAGCATCTCCTCATGACACCTAAAAATATGAAGCAAACTAACAAATTATAAATTCTTTCCAATTTAATTTTTAAATACATACCCAAATCAAACAAATGTAAGGAGTCCGAAACAACAAAAGATTTTACTAGATCCACCTCCATTGGTAATTTTGTTAACGGCGTAGCTTCTTTATGGTGATCTTCATCAACACCATTTCTAAAACTTTCATTAGTTCTGAGCCTGCAGTTAAAAAACGGATAACTCATGTGGCGGCCACCTTTAGCCCAAACACCTTCAACAGTGCACTTTAAACAAGCGTTGTTTTCGGAATTGGCACCAACAACACCTAAGAATACAAACAAATTATAATACCGAATTCAAAAGAAAAATGACAATTCTACATTCTTACCTTTAAGAAAGCATCGAGCTGGGGTATCGCAAACGAAACAATTTACTTTTACATTTATTTTGTGACCATTTATAAAAATCCCAGATGTTAAAATTTCATTCAATTCGTTAATGAAAGGCTGAAGATACGCTTCTAAAGGAGGTTTGCCAATGCCATAATAAACCGCTGCAGCCATTGGCTTAACTGGCATATTTCGAATGCGAAATAAAATTGGCCAAAATTCATACAACGAGCTTTTGAAAGGCGATATTCCATCAGCATTGATAATTAGGGAAATAGAAACCGATTTGGTAATATTAGATAATGCTGTTTCAATATTAGACTTTATGCCGTAATACCAATATTGTCCGCTTCACATCTCGATAATGTCAACTTTAGTCGGAGTTTTTAATAGAGTTCGGCTACTGCTTGGTAGATCTGGATGTCCGTGATCTTTTAATATTTTTAGTAAATCATTAACAGATGAATGAGTATATTTGTTCAATAAAACCCAATGCATTAACTTTTGTTGTAGATGAATTTTTTCGGAAATGGATTCTTCTTCCAATTTGCTAAAAATATCTTCATCAAAAATATGCTCGTCAATTTCATCCATAAAAAAAATGTTTTCTGTGTCACTGGCACGGCCAATTGCAGATTCTGAATCTGATGACTCTTTAACTGATGGTGAACAATTTGTGAAATTTAAAGGTGAAGATGATAATTAATCTGTAGAAATGTTTACTAAGCCGTTCGAGTTTTCATGTGTCACTGGTTCTGTAGGTGCTCCGATCGATGATGCGATATCGAAATTAACAGATGTTGAATAATTTAAAGGGCTGGGAGAATTAAAAATATTTTTTTTTATTTCTATCTTTATAACACTTCACTTTTCTAAAATAACTAGAAGTGTAACGATAAGGTGTTTTATACGCCTTGGATTTATTCATTTTTTAACCTTTCACTTTGAATATACGAGTTGTACTATGAATAATTATCTAAAGGAAATTTTACGACAAAAGCTGATGATGTAATAAAATCAAAATGTCTTACTTTAGTAAAAATTGCTTATTTTCGACTATAAAGAAAATTGTGAGAGAACCTTTTAGGAAATTCGTCTTTTAAGTGAATTTTGTAGGTGATTTACGGTCTTATAGACGATCGGTAAAATTAAATTTCTACTATAATATTTCTATAAAGAAATTTTAACCTTAAGGTAGAAAAAAATTGAAAAATATAGAAAAAAATCCTTATTTTTCTTTGTAAAAGTATAATCGTTTTCAAGGTTGAAAATCGGTGAAATATAATTGACGAAATCTATTAAAATTTGTTATTCTTTCGACTTAAAAGTTAAAGTAACTTTAAATTTGACAATAGGTAGGAAAAGAAGAAATATTTTACTTATTTTAAACTCAATTTTCTACTACCAACTCTTTTCTACTTTAAACACGATTCGCTGGTGCAAATTAGGCCAAACTTTCTTAATATTAGACTAAAAAGTAAAAGCCGCCTAAAGGTAGAAAAACGCCAGAAAATTTTCGTAAATTTTCCTTAAATTCTTACCAATTAGCAAATACTTCTTGAAAGTAGAAAATTAACCAAAATTTTACGTTATTTCAACCGAAATAGCACATATTACACCAAGCGATAGAATAAACTACCTAAATTGTTAGTTGGGTAGCCTCTTTGGAGAGTAGGTTTCCTTATTATATAGTACTCGCTTTAATAAATTCGTTCTTTAGAGTTGGATTGTTAACTGGCCAATGCAATAAACCCTCAAATTTATTGCTTGTTGTTATAGGATGTGATAACGGATGTGATCCAATACAGTTATTCGATTTATGATTCGTACCCATAGCAGGTTTAAGTATCTTATCTAGATGTACAAATTTTGGATCACAATGAAATAAATCACTACGTCATGGTTGTCTTTTTAGCGTAAATGAAATGAATGGATATTTTTTTTTGTATTATTAATTTTGAATTTATACGATGTGTAAATTCTTCCCATTCAGGTTAAATCAACTAACGGAGACGAAATAAACTCACATTTTCTTGAATTGAAGCCATATGGCGCTACAGCATATGACGGAATTTATTCTAAATTTATTAAAAATACTCTAAAAAATAATTGATCGTGAAGAACATGATTCCGAAAATGTTGAAATTTGGATCGTTGTAATTGGATCGATTAAATTCATTTCTTTGAAATGAAGTTATTTTGGAGTTTAAAAATTTTATATCATTTAATATATGTGGGATGCATTTTCATTGAACCAAATCAATATTTTCTGTGACTATTTGATGAATAAGGAACAAGTAGTTTAGGTAGGACAAACCTTAATTATGTAGATTACCAGCGGTGCTCCGCAAAGATCAATTATAGGAGATAGGACCAATTTTATTCAATATTTTTATTAATGATTTCGCCAAAATAGGTCTAACGGAGAAATAATGATATATGCAGATTTTGCAGTAATAGGCTATAAACCGGATGTCTCAACAGTATGAACTCTGAAAGAAGATTTTATCAAAATAACAAAATGGTTTGATATTAACATATTGAAGTTGTTTTTAATATTCGCTCTAAATTGTTTTATGATAATGAACGAATGAGTAATTTCCGAAGCATAACTTCAAAATTTGTTGACTGGCGGCCCAACAGATCTGAAAATATTTCATATGATGTGAGACCGTCAAATATGTATCTTGATCTTCCCATATACTATACAAATAGTACTAACTTAACCACACTACTTTACTTATCAAAATTCGTATCTTATTAATCAAAACACAAGACAAACACATTTAGACAAGAAATTATATTTGTAAACAAGATTTTACCTACTTTTGTATGTAATTTGAAAAAATATTGATCGAATGTCCCCGAGTAGCACATCAGCGCTGCCACAGCGGGGATGACAAATAAACTAAATCAATTAGCATGCAGAAGAACTTTCATTTCATTTTTTAGAGACGACATACATGTCGTGGAGTAACTCCGTATCACTTATTGTCTTTAGTAATGGAAATTATGAGAATGAAAGTCCGTGATTGTCTTACAGTAGCTTTTAAACATATATGGCATGCTGTAACTCATTAACAAATTGAATCTGAAGGATATTTTTTAAGAACCATACCAAATTCAACGTGGTACTGGTTAAGTAGGAAAAAAGTCCTTTTGCAATGATACGACAATATGTTAAAGCCAACGGTATTCCTCAGAGTTAGCGCCAATGAAACTAAGTTCACTTGTTAATGATGATGTCTTCTAATGGTATGGCGTCAGGTATTGTGTTCTTAACTATTGCTTTCAAAGCACTTAACACATCTTTACTGAGATACTTTGATTTTAATATTAATGAAAAATCTTTCGAAATTTTTTTGATGGTTTCATAATCATCTATTAAAAACAATGAAGCAAATACTTCTTTTGCTTGACGTTTTTATAAGATTTAAGAAATGACTTAATAAAATCTTTAATAATATTATGCATTAAATGTGAAACACATAGTGCTATTTTGACTAATTTATTATAACTAACCGAATTTGTCATAATGTCATAAACAATATTTAAATATTTAACAATATCCATATTGTTAAATATTCCCAAACTGAAATGATCTCAGCAAAACTGCCGTCGGTCACTACGGTCTCAAATACCGGCCAACATTTCCATTGATGCTCTATTTCTATTCTGTAAGACCTCAGCCATCCCCCAATTGTCTCTCTACTATGACTAGCACTAATAATATTAGTTAATGGAAATGGATCTGCTGGATCTGTTTCGTTTACTCTTACACTGGTACAATTAATGCGTAATATCATACGCTTGAAATATTACGTCTTGGAGATCTGACCAAACCACCCGTTGCATCTAAATAAGCAACCAATTTTTTTCTTGGAGCATACTTTAGCAGGCTTCGAATCATATTCAATTGCATCTCGTTAAAAGAAACGATGTAGAAGAGTTGTATCGAGTACCTTTGAAAAAGATTTGGGTTTATTATTATTTCCTTTTCTAAATAAATAATATCATCTGAGTGATTATCTTGCTCTCTTAACATATCTGATCGTACTTTTCTTAGTACGTTCATAGATTTAACGTCAGTGGTCTTAAATGTTTCTAGGAAGTCCTTATCTTCATTCATTACCATTTGTTCAAAAACTTTTTCGACCCTTTGCTTCGATAATACATATTTTTGCTCGTCTCTTTTCGATCCTCTTATTTACCTTGTTTTTAGTTCGTTGTGACATTGCTCCTGCTCCGATCGATAAATTGGGAATGTTCCAAATTTCAACCAAAAGTATGTGCATTTAAAAATCATTGAGCCTCAATCCGACAAATTTTAACTATTTTATTACAAACGAAAAATCCAATTTCACTTCAAAAATTGTATGTAGTTTTTTCTGGGCAAGGGCCAAATTACGCAAGTTGCAACGGTACGATTTTCTTTAAATTTAGCGAAAAGTAAGCTACGTGTATGTCCATTTAAAAATCATTGAGCCTCAATCCGACAAATTTTAATTTTTGATATTACAGACGAAACATCTATATTATTTCAAAAAGCGAATAAATATTTCAATAATTATGTACATATGTTTTGAAAGCGATACATATTTTTTAGATAATTTTTTTTTTCTAGGAATTATTGTTTAATTATTTAATTTAGATATTTTCAGCTATTTTTTTTTTAATAAGTTTTAACAATTAAATTTGTTTAATATTTATTAATTCAAAATCATTTAATTTATAATTTAATTTAATTTAATAAAAGTTATTTATTTTTATTTTAAACAAACGCATAATTTTATTTATTTATTTTTACAAGTATTGTAATTTATTAATCACCATTTTATTATGGTTATTTTCCACTACCGCAAGATGTGGGCGACATGTCACCGCATTGATGATCGAGAGCAGACCGAAGTTAAAAGAAATATTTTATTTTGTTTTCTTGTCTCTTCATGTGGAAGAGACAGTAGTTCATTAGTTGAATGCGTGTGTTCCCAAATGTTAATGTCAACGTTGAGCGGCGTGGAGACGTTGCATTATTGGTTGGGTTAACTCAGACGCCAATGTATGTGAGTGATACTTTGTGGCGGAGCACGCATGAGTGAGCCGCTACAAAGTTTTAAATTTAAAAATAATTAAACTCAGGGCTGGGCTAACTTCACAAAAGAATGCTTGATATATAAAATTTTACGAGGGTTGCCTGATTCAATTTTTTTATTTGCTGGGATGAAATCCTGGGATAACTTCATATACATGATAACTCACAATTCGTAGATCTCATGATATGTTCAAATGATAAACTGGAATGTCTTCTACTTTACATAACATCACATCTTATTATAAATTTCCGTGTCTTCTGGAATATATTAAAAATTGGAAAATATTATTAAAATATTTATGCCATTTTACCTATTAATTTTAATTTAAGTAAGTATGGCTTTATTAATTTTATGAGTTTAAAAAAAAAATTTTATAAATTATTTTAAAAAAACATAATTTTTAACCAGAAATTAGAAGAAATAAATGGAGGAACAAATAAAATTTTCAAAAACAGAGAAGAATAAGGACTGTTTGATATATCAGGGATTCGTTTTCTATTTGGATAAAACATTAAATGAAAAAATAATTTGGAAGTGCGCTCAGTATTACTCCACAAAATGTCATGCTCGCTTACATATTCATGATAACGTTATTGAAAAGAAACTGCCGGACCATTTTGAACACAAATATTGTTCAGAATTCCAGAAATTCTCAGATTGGTAGCACACAACAAGTAATTTGCAAAGAAATACCGACTATTTCCGATGCTGCTGCTGCAAAAATGCCACTGGAGAGATGGATCAAGCGTGCTATTCGAAGAATACGTAATACATTCCGATTTTTCACATTTACCACTTCCAAAGGATCGAAAATCACTTGTGGTTCCGGAATGTTATACAAGCACAATGAAAGGTGACACATTTTTGCTTCACGATTCACTGATTGATGAAACCTATAATAGAAAGGATGGAGAAAATCACGAGCACCGATTCATAATATTTGCAACTAAAAACTTTTTCAATATATTAGCAAGAAGTAATTTCTGGTATGCCAACAAGGATTTGGAATCAACATTCCAATAGTTTACGCTGTTTTACCAAATAAATTAGACAAAATATATTGAAAAGTTTTGGAGATATTGCGAAAATATGAACCTAATCTTGCTCCAGAAAAGATTGATTTTGAGCTCGCGGAAGTTAACGCTTTCAGAAAAAATTTCCCAGAATGTACCGTATCTTCTTGTTATTTTCACCTTAAGCAAAGCTTATACAGAAATTTGGCTTCATCTAGTCTCAAATCACGTTATGATAATGAACCAATATTAGCAATGCATATAAATATAGTAGTCTCTCTAGCTTTTGTTGAACCGGAAAAATTCCAGAATATTTTGATCTTCTAATTTCCTGGAATATTTTAACTGGAGTTGACGATTTTATCATGTATTTTGAAGACAATTACATTGGTAGAATGACATCAAGCACACAGCGTCGCCAGCCAAGATCTCCAATAAATTTATGGAATGTATACCACAATTCGCTTATGGAAGATGACAGAACAAACAATGAAGTAGAGGGATGGCATAAGGACTTTAAAGATTTAGTTAGTGTTCAAAATTCGAATATATGGACCTTTTTCAAAAAAATAATTGATGAACAATCTTGTTTTGAATTCATATATGAACAACATTTGAGTGAAGGTCCATCAGCACCCAAGAGACGTATTTATAAGGATTTGGATGCCAAATTGAAGACAATCGTAGCGAAATTTTCTTCAACCTACCCTCTAGAATATTTAAGATCTTTGGCTCATAATATCAAAATTAAAACTATTTAATTTTTTTCCAAGATTTTACCTAATTCATCATTTATTCGATTCAATTTCAGTTTTCTTCTATTATAATTGTTGTTTAATTTATGTTGACTCATTTTTTAAATATTTCAATAATAATGGATTTTTGTGTTTTTTTTTTAAACACAGTAATAATTTTTCATAATTAATGCTTCAACTAGACTAATTTTATATGTTTCATGTATAATTTATCACTAAAAGGGCTTCGGAAAATAAATTTTTTCCCAAATAAAAAATAATAAAATATATATATATATATATATATATATATATATATATATATATATATATATATATATATATATATATATATATATATATATATATATATATATATATATATATATATATATATATATATATATATATATATATATATATATATACAGCCTTGGCCAAAATTATAAAGCACCCCTCCCAAATTGCAGTATCTACAAAACGAATGAAGACAAAAATTAAAACTCAATATTTTTAGAAAATACTTTTTATATTTTATTAATTTTAGTATTTTGTAGGTCCTCCTTTGGCTTTGATGACAGCCAGGACTCTTTTATTCATCGACCGTACTAATTTTTCGCAGGTATTTCTCGATATATTTTTCCATTCCTCTGTCAGCGCACGTTTGAGGTCTTCCTTTGAAGTCATACTGCGATCCTTGATTTTTTTTTTTAAAATTGACCACAAATTTTCAATGGGATTTAGGTCTGGTGACTGGGCGGGCCAGTCCATGACTCGAATTTGTTTTTTTCGAAACCAACTCATCGTATCGCGGGAAGTATGGCAGGGGGCATTATCCTGTTGATAAATTATCGAAGAACTATCCGTTTCCCCAAAGATTTGCCGAATTGAGGCATTCAATGCAGCCTCGAGGACGGTAACATAGTTGGTACTGTTCATCGGACCCTCACAAAACAACAGTTTTCCCACCCCTGATGATGCCATACAACCCCACACCATCAGTTTACCCCCTCCATGCTTTACGGTAGGCACTATACAATCAGGATTGTATGCTTCCCCGACTCTTCTTCTTACGATGGTTGCGCCAGGAGTTCCAAAAATCTATAAGAATTCCATCAAATTTAACATAAATTTCTCTATTAATTCTTTTAAAATACATAGCACAATTTTTTATTTTTTTTTTGACTAATTATTTTTTAATATTTATTTTTTATATTTACCTCAAAAGTAGATTCATCTGACCAAACAACTCTCGCCCAATCCACGTCATTCCAATGTTTGTGTTCTCGAGCCCATCTCAAGCGACTTTTTATGTTGGTAAGTGAGAGCAAAGGTTTTTTTCTTGCTTTACAACCTTTCAATCCAGCTTGCAGGAGCCTTCTTCTAACTGTCCGTGCCGAAATGTGAACTTCTTGTTCTGTTAAATGCCCCGCAGCTATCTCAGCAGATGTTTTTCTTCGGTTTTTGAGAGATTTTCGCACAATTTGTCGATCGTCTCTTACCGAAGTGATACGATTTCTGCCTGAGCGTAGTTTATAGGCATAGTCCCCGGTCTCTGTAACCCTTTTCAATGTAGATTGAACTGCTCCACGAGAGCATTTTAATTTTTGGGATATTTTAATTTGGCTTACACCCTGGGGATGCAACAACACAATTTGTGCCCTTATTCCTTCACTGAGTTGGCACGCTTTAGGCATAATTATCACAAACACACTTTTTTTCTCCAAAAACTTACGAAAACTCTTTTTGATTTAAAACACTTTATGTGAAGACTGCACACGATCAAATACAAAACTAAAATAAACAAATTTTACGACGCTACAACTTCTTGTTAAGAACCTAAAACAAAACAAAAATTGGTGATTTTCAATAATTAAGGGTCGCATTCGGTGGGATGACTCGTTCGTTAACACCCATTGTTTAGAAAGACATAATATTAATATATAATGCTAATAGATAGGGGTGCTTTATATTTTTGGCCAAGTATATATATATATATATATATATATATATATATATATATATATATATATATATATATATATATATATATATATATATATATATATATATATATATATATATATATATATATATATATATATAATTGAATATTTTTTGTAGGATAAACTGTGCGGAATAAATTAATCCGGGATGAATTGCGTGGGATAAAATAGCCTAAACACTTCTTTGTTATCTTGCATAATTTATCCTTAAAGGTGCTTTGGAAAAGAAATTTTCCCTCCACGGGAAAATTTCTTTTCCAAAGCACCTTTAGGGATAAATTATGCAAGATGAATTGTGTGGAATGAATTGTGCGGTTATCCCTATTATCAATTTATCATTGATATCGGGGATAAATTATGTGGGATGAATTGATTCGGGATGAATTGCGCGGGATAATATAGCCTAGATTCAGAATTCGGCCCACTTCAAGACTAACTCGTATATTATTATTATTAGACGTCTGTCGAAAAATATCTAGGCATTTTCGAAAGATCAATCTGGATATTCTTTTACGCAATAATTCTCTACGATTTTCCTGAGCTTGATTGTAGTTTGATATCTAAAATTCGATTAGCGATGAATATCTTCTACTTTGGCGGGTAAGATAGTTGGATGAGAACAGTGTCAGCTTGATCCCATTATTCTTAAGAACCTTGCTTTATTAAGTTAGCTTCTTTAGTAACTGCTACTAGCATCCTAGAAGGTATAAAAATGTCGCTCTCTCGGGTAGGGAAGCTGGCTGTTACTGGATTCCAATGCAACTCAAATATTGCTTGACTTTTCTACGTCAGTGTTGTTTTCGGTAACGCTAATGTTTGTTCACTATGACCTATTGGAGTGTATGCCCATATAGTATGGCATTATTTAACGAGTTCAAAGGCGATTTTACTGATATGTTCATTGAAATCGATTCGAAATTTTAGCATTAAGTTTTTCTCTTTTAGTATAAAATAGGGCGGATGATAACAAAGATTACTTTCTTTGCCACCACGGTCGCCAAAATAATAAGTCAGACCTGTGAGTGATCTAAAGTCACTGATAATGATATCAATTTTAACAAATAACGTTCAGCACAATTTACAAATTGTGTTGGCTTAATAGGTAAGCCTTACATTTCATAGAGATTAATGCATTTTGGTCATGTTCGGCTGGTTTACTCATAGAAATTTATCCTTACTTTTATTTAATTTAAATTTAAAGGGATTGCAACAAATTTTAGAGATATTACACTTATATACCTTTTATTTCATCCGTCTTGAAATAATATGAAGAATCCGCATCGCTCAAAATAAAATATGTTGTTGATTTACGTTTCAACAAAAATTCATACAAGCTTATTTATTTAATTCCCCCTCGAAGACGCAACACTTTTCCAATCATATATTTCATTCCTCTAATTATATAAATCATACAGTTATTTCATTCCCTTTTAAGAAAACATTTGTTATCAAAATAATACCTTTTTGTTTAACTATTATTTGTAAAGTAAAATGATAACAGCAATCATTAAAAAAAAGACGTACGAAAGAGCAAAAAAATACAAAGCTACCAGAGATAATAAACAGATTTTTTAACATAAATCGTTTTAAAACAAAATTCCTTTCGTGGGTGGTTATATATTATATGATATTTCCTCGTCTATAATTTTCCTTTCATCCAATCGTCTTATATATCATAAATTGTGTACCAAGTAAAATCCTTACAGACGCAATATACTATACGAACTCGTAAATTTGATCGATTTTAAGACAATACAAAATTTTAGCAATAATAGAAATTGAAATAAATTGAACGGTAGCTTTACAAATAATGCTAATAAAATATAAGCAGCGAGCGAATACAATGGATCGAATTGATGGAACAGCGAAGTATGCGAAGATAAAAAATAAAATAATAATGAAGAATAAAATGGAAAATGAGAAATAATAATCGTAATCAAAAGTATTTCCTCTTCATGAAGTCCATAAAAATGATATATTATGTGTATATGTATGTTCGAATATTTGTATGTTACATATGGTATTCGGGATGAATGGGAAGAACGTTTTTCTCCATTGTTTATTTATAATTGGATTATCGGGTTTTATGTTCGAATTGTCCGGATTGATGAAAACCACTAAAAAATGTGTTGACAAGGTACATCTGGGGAGGCTGGCATAAAAAATCCAGTTGTATGAAATCTATAAATAAATCATACTTAACTGGAATTATATATTTTTCAATTTTCTTTTGCCTTAAAAATCTCGTGAATACAACCTGCTTTGCCAAAATTGAAATTTAGCTGGAAGACATTGTTTTGCAAGAACATTATTTTTATTCAAAATAATTCAAATAAGAAATTTCCAAGAATTGCGTGGTACTTACTTGGAAAATATACACTCGAAATAACATTATTAAGATTCCGCAGACGAAACGGAATTTAATAAAACATTTTTATAAACATATAACACGTACCAAAATTTAAAATTGATGGGTAATGTGTTAAATCTAATCTTCTTAAATTGTAGTTCTTAAATATTCCTTAAACATGTCAACCATTTATTTTATCTACTCTAACATTTTGAAAACCATTTTTTTTAGCGGAAACTTAAAAAAACCGCTGTTCCAACATTACATTTAGCAGCACATGTTGAAGTAACTCCAATAATGATTAATGTTAACATTAACATTAAAAACGCAGATTTATCAGAAATGGAATTCAATGGAATCCAATGCAATTCAAACAACGGATTTTATAGCAATATTCACGTGTCTTATCACCATCGTGTAGGAAAACTTGTAAATGGAAAAAGGAAAAAGTAGACAGAACCAAAAACTTTACGTACAAATAAGTAACAGAAGATGAACTACTTTTCTATAATTTGACCGAAGGCTTGGTTTTCTTAACCCTTTTCAATAGATTTGACCACAATTGAGGACATCAGTTTTGTGCACAAAATTTAAAAAATGCGTAAATCTGGTAAGACTTATTTTGCTGTATATTGCTGAATTCAAGTAAATATGAAAAGGGTAACCACCTAAATTTACTGTACATCATAAATTTCAAAGAGAAATTTATCATTTTGTAAAATACGTTGTAGAACTTAAATTTGCTAATTAATTTAAAATTGAGTTTTTTTGACTAATTATAACATTTTTTTTTTGGTTTGTTTTGAAGATTTCAAAAGTTTTTAAAATGCAACGAACGGTGTTTCCTCGTCGGAAATATTTGAAAGAGCAAGAGATATTAGATTTTTTAAACGACGACAATTCAGAGCTCGGCATTGCGGACAATGCATCCGATGATGATGATGAGAATGAAGTAATAATACCAGCTGTACCTAAAACAACATTAAATGTTGACGTGAAAACCACAAATGAGCAATGCACCGGAGAAACCATTTTGGATGTAGATGACATTGATAATCTAAGCCATTCAAATGGTGGAACTGCAAGAGTTTTAGCCACCGGAGATCCGTCAGGTTCAGATATAATAATAGAAAATGTCGATATTGGATTTATCGGATTTGATAAAAAGCAGACATATACAATGAAATCTAACATTAGATGGCGAAGATGTAAGTTTTATTCGGTTTAAGAGACCCGACGTCAAGGAAGAAGTAACCGATTTTTCATCAGCCAAATATTTGTTTTAGTTATATCCCAAAACAAATGTTTGTTGAGATGGCCTAGTACACAAATTTACATGTGACAGAGTCCAACGTTCAAAATTATAAAGAATCCAGCCCAGGTGAGCTAGTTAAGCTTTTTGGAATTTTGATATTAATGGGAAATTTTAAATTGTGTCGGTTATCAACACACACTGGCACGTAAGTTTTGGATTTGAACTTGTCAAAAACGCAATGTCTCACAAAAGGTTTTACCAACTGAGAGTTAATTTGCATTTTGTTGATAAAAAACTCGCAGTTCAGCAAATCTCTAATGGACTGTGTCTTATCGAGATGTCAGGAGCACCAAATCGAAGAAACTCTGGCAATAGATGAACAAATAATTCCGTTTAAAGGGCGCTTAGATGTGAAGCAATATATCAAAGGTAAGCGTTATACATGAGGTATACAAGTACATATTTGCACTCTGTGGTAAAAGTGGATTTCCCTTTGAAACGGCCATTCATTGTTTTTAGACAACTATTTCAGTAGTTATCAATTGTTTGAACTACTAAAACAGCTAAATACGCCATTGGAACTATAAGAATCAACCGTTTTGCAAACCCACCTCATTTTTATGAGAAAGATTTAAAATCAGAAGGTCGAGGATCTTACGATTAAGTCTGTAGTTTGGATGGCAAGTTATGTGTAATAAAATGGCAACATAATAAACCCATTTATCTTGCGTCGAACTGTATGGGCGTTGGAGCTGAAACTACTGCTGATGGGATAAAAAAACAGAAAAAATATATTGAGGTGAAACAACCGACAATAGTCGCAGAGTACAATAATAGAATGGGTGGAGCTGATAAGCTTGATCAGACGATTGCATATTATCGTATTTTTATCAAAAGCAGGAAATGGACACTAGGAGTGGTTACTCATTTCTTAGATTTAACCATTATTTCTTCTTGAATAGAATATAAACAAGATTTTGAGGCAAGCAAATCAACTAAGAAAAATGAAATGGTCGATCTCTATAACTTCAGGTTGCAGATTTTACTATCATCAGACCAAATACCAAAGAAGAGAGGTCGCCCAACGTCGACTACAGCGTCTCCTACTCCAAGTACCACAAAAAAAGCTAAATATGAATTTCGACCGATAAACGAAATTCGACTAGATAAAACGAATCACTTTCCATTTGATGAAAGTGTGGTAAATTAGTGCAGATGTAAATTTCCAAACTGCCCGGGAAAAACGAGGGTGTATTATACAAAATGTAAAGTACACCTTTGCCTAAATGCAAAAAATAATTCTTTTTTGCGAATATCACACCAAAGCCTAAATATTATTATTATCAAATTATTATTATAACTAGGACACTGAATTATTAAGGTATCATTTATTTATTTCTGCGTACCGTTTGATTTATTCGTATAATCGTCGAAGAGCCTGATCGAAGAGTAGCACTGAGAGAGTAGCAAAAATTCGTTTTCTTTACACATAAAAAGTAAACTTAAACAAAAAATGTCAAAAAGCAATGCAATTGATTGGTTTTCTTATTTATGCAACCTTATTATTGTCATTTATTCACGCATCGACGATTTTACAGAAAAAAGATGAAATTCGACATCTGCAAAAAAAAGCAGACGTGGTTTTTTGGGTTTGTTTCTCGGGTTTCAATTGACTTTTTTATTCAGATGATTTTTTTTCTCTTTTTGTCTTTGTACTTTTTCCTATGTTGTGTTTCAATTTTTTTGCAGACGTCGTTTGTCATTAAATGTAAATCAGTCTTAAAACAAACAATTTATGGAACATGATTTTTTTTGTAGTTGTTGTTTTCTAAGATACAGGGTGTCAAACATTTAAAAATTGCATGCACTTGGTGTTGTATTTATTGCTATAGAAAAAACACTAATTTTCTGAATATTATAAAATTGGGCTCATTTAATAAATAAATGAATAGGGATTATAATATATTTATAAAACTGATACCATCTTTAATTTCTTCTTTTTCAAAATGGCCGTCGAAACCTTTTTTTTTGAATTTTCTCTCATGGGCATCTTTTTCTTTTTCTTTTTACCTTTTGCCTCAATTAATTCTATTAGACATACATACTAAAAGCGTAACATCTCGTTTCGTTTTCTTGCAAAATACTATCTATCTGAGAATCCGTGTATTTCTAGTGGTGAACCAGTATTTAGGAATCGCGCTGTTCTCATCTGTTGAAAGTTCGTCATCCCACACCAAATGTAGTAGCCCGAGTTGCTGAAAAAGTGACTTTGCAGTTATCTTTGCTGGTGATAACCATCCCAATGGGTCGAATAAACGAGGAGTATCTGAAAGTAGCCGGCGTTTTGTCAGATTGCTATAGGTGGTGCGGGTAAATTAACCTTGAATCGGAAACCATATCTGTGTGTATCCCAGTGTAATTTCAAGACCTTATAATTCGACTCTTTTGATAATTCGAGAAAGATTCTGGGAACTGTGGTACATTTGATGTACATTTATGAAGAGAGAATCCCCCAGAATTTAGAATATTGATTAGTTGGTTAACCAGGCGTTGCGTATCTTGAATGTTGTTAGCGCCAGTCATTAGATCGTTCATATATAGCTCAGTCATTAGAGCTTTGGATGCCTCGGCAAAGCTCGACGCATTTTTCAAACCAAGTTTATGAACAGCACGAAGATCGGATTGAATATTCGGCCCATCAAATAATTTATCATTGAGAGAAATAGATGTGGTGGTTTTTGCTGAGGCACCGAATACGATGCGCACCTTTGTTGTTGTGCTTTCAGGCTTAATGACAAGGTGATGAGGAAGATACAAATTCTATGTTTAGATCGAGGTTTTTAGAGTCAATTTCCTCCATGCGATTTAGATGTAGGTACTCGTGCATGATTCGTTTATATTTATTTTTTAGAGCAACATCGCGAGAAATTGCTTGATTAAAAACATTTTTTAGTGGAGGTGAATTAGGTGCAAATCGCAATTCGCCTGGTGTGCATTTTTCAGCCAATGGAACTTCCACGGCCTCCCTAAATTTGCGCAGGCCCTCATCCACATTGAATTCCATGTTGAGATTAATGTTTCTATTTTTGCTTGTTGTATTTTCTCCAGAAATTATCCAGCCAAGCGCACTGTTTTGAGCTGTTAGATCATTTGGCCCTACCACACATCCCGGTCGCAAAATTCGGAAACATTGAGCCGCTCCCAAAATAATATCAACATCATTGTAAGCAGAGTGCAGTGGATCGGGAAGGGTCAGCGTTCCTTTTCTAACCATTTATTCAAGGTGCTTTCATCCAGTCTGGGCAGTCTTGATGTAAGTCCTTTTAGGATTACGACTTGCATTTCCATAGTAAAATCGGCATGGAAACGAGGAATTAGCTTTATCTCGGTAGGTACATCCTCGGTGACACGGTTTCTGATGTAATGATTACCAAGATGTCCTTATTGGATTGAGTTGCATACCGCTGCATAAATCCGTTGTGAATTATTACCTGTTTGGGCTGCTTCTAATTTTGTTTTACCTTGGGCTTAACTGACTGAACGAATCCAGGTATTGGTTTATCTAACTCATAAGAATCGTGTAAGAGAGTGTGGTGCTTCCGCTGGCAAATAAAACACCGATGTTGAGACGGGCAATTTTGCGAAGTAAGACTCTTCAACATACAAGTGTAACATTCTCTATTGGTTGCAACGAACTCTTTCCTCTGGTATGGTAAATGACAATTCAAACATGATAAATAATGATGACTATAATGTTGTACAATGCCTTTCCAGGAACTGAATGAAATTTTCGAATATTTTTCGCTATTTTTTCTGCCCACTTTCGCTGAATTTTTAGACCACGTACGACTTCCTCCGAAGTATCACAAACAATTCTTATACAAGTAGCAGAGCCATTAGCAGCTGACGAAATCCGCATAAATTTTTCAATAAGCGATTTATAAACCTGGTCCTATTTGTCAAAGCGCTTACATAACTTTTTGTATGCTTCATAATTTTCAGGATTTAGCGGAATATAATATGTAAGATACCCTGCTTGCTATTCCTGTTCGAACTCCCTTCAAATGCTGGAACTTGTATATATCGGTTATAGCTGGATTATTGTGAACAGCAGTGTCATACAGGGGTCTAAATGTGTTGTTTCCATCGAATGTAGGAATTTGTAATCGCGGCAGCTTGATGTTTTCTTCCTTTAGCGTTGCGCTAAACCTTGTCTCTTTTATATTTTAGAGAATTTCATTCTTGGTAGTTTGAAAATGACGTCATTGTTTCATTCATTTGAAATGGAATTGCTTGTAGCATCGGATTGCGACCAGAAACGCCTTTACTTAACATTCCTTGGATCTTGCTATAGTGGGGGCAAAAACTCATCGATTTCCATTAGGGTGTCATCTTTGACTGTTATTTGCTCATCGTAATCTTTAAATTCGATATTTGCCTTTCCCAGTAATTCGAGATGCATATATTGTTCCTCGACTGCTAAATCCAGAAGAGCCCGATCGACAGAAATTTTCTTAATCCTCGTCAATGCTTGTCATGCTCTATAATGAAATCACCTTATTACGCAGCATTTAATTTGCCCTAAAACAGTTATGGCTCGATTAAAAATTGTATTAATTAGCTCTCACAATTCACTTGTAATTATTGGAATTATGTAAATAAATTATAAGCACTGACGACAATGTGCTTCATGGAAAAAAATTGCATAAATCGTATGGCGTAACAGTTATATTGGTAAACGGTTCAACACAAAGCCAATACACTACTTTGGTGTACACGATCATATAATATAAATTTATTTCGTTTCAGCGAATGTTGACTGATGTTGATGACGCGAGTTTCGTTTACGCCATGATTATGCACCTTTTATTTCAGGTGCAACACCAAGTATGAAACACACCACTGCCCTTAAGCCATTGGTTTGAACTACTTTATCAATACGGTTGTGATGTGAACAGATATCTTTCCTAGATTCATCATGTGTTTATGATGGCGTAGGCAGGGGTCTTGAACTTGGAGAGTGATAAAAATGTTTTTTTATTACCAAAGCGGCGGAGGAGGGGGTGGCTTCTTGGGAATGATCCAAATTGTTTTGACAAGGAGGTGTTGTATTTGTTTTTGCTGGATAAAGAGGTCACTCGTTTTAACGAAAATAGAAACCCTGCCCTACGCATATGAGAAAGAAGCCATCGAATAAGCAGAACCAGCCATGTTAATAAGAATTCAACCATTTATATATCATCTCATTGCCTAGAAGAGCAAAGAGGAGTTTCATCAAATTAAAGAAAGGGTCAAAACTCAAGGACAACAAACAGGTTCAGCTAGAGTTTTAAGAATTCTAATAAATCAACATAAAATATATAGCATAATAGGCAAATGTCACAATAGAAGAGAAGTCACCATATACGAACTGAACCCGATGCAGGAACTAAAAGAAAATCATTGTATTAGTCAGTTAATAAGGGGACTAAATGCTGGATATTCTAAGTAACTTTGACGGGATGATAAACTACAGTGACTCAAACAAACACTTAGAGAGAAACTATTTAATTCAATATCAAAATGAGACAATGGAAATACAGGATTGAACTTTTACCAACAAAGAAATAAAAACATCTCAAAAACTACAACCAGTGCTACAGGCAAATATTATTTAACAAGAAATTAAAGTAAATCTGGCATACCTACATAATTAATATATTGAATCATTAGAAGACTTTAATTCAAAGTTTGAGATTGCATAAAATTATGTTGGTAACTGGAGCAGGGAAACTTTCGAATTTAAGCTTGAAATTTCTCATACCGTTTGAACCGAATTTGTGCTAATTAGTACTCATTGGAAAAATTAGTGCTAGTGCAGGAGCCGAGAAAATGGAAAAAGAATTTTCATATTCCGCCTGAAAGAGGGTAAAAAAAAAAACAAAAACGAAACCTGATTTTCAGCGAAAACCGGGAAAGTTTAACGAATTAGCTTTATCTTTTTCATTAGTGAACACATTTTATAAATTTGTGCTTATCATAAAAATATAAATAATATTTTCATTGATATAAAACAATGGAAAATGAAACTCAATGAATTGCCTTTAATGAAACTGTATCGAATACCGATAGACCTGAATTTATAGTCGTAACTGTTGCTATTATTATAGCAACAAAAATTCGATATGAATTTGGAATTTTTCTTGGTGATTTTGATGAATATAAACATTGTTACAATCTTATGGTGAGGTTTTTAAATACGAAAACAGTTACTATGACATGAGTTATAGTTGTAGTAACGACTATAAATTCGGGCCATAGTATTATACGTTCAATAACTTCCGAGTTGAACAAAAAGATTATTGATTTTAACTATTTCTGACATAAAATGTTTCAGAAACTAATAAACGTTGAGAACGTAATTTAAACTAGCCAATCAAATGGCACAGTGGTTAAAACGGCTATATTTGGATCGGAAGGTACCGGGTTCGAATGCCACATGGGAAGGGGGTGGGGATTTCAAAAGGATTGTACCTCATATAAGATTATGGTATATCTGCTATATAAACGCGTTTGTGACTATTTGTTGATATGGCGAATTCATGGGCTGAAATATTTTTCATGTCAGTACTGAACGCTATTGTGGAACGTTTCAATGTGTGGATGGTGTAAAAAGCTTTGGCTGCTGCATAGGAGTTTAAAGCTACACTGATGCGAAATTAGTGAAATATATGTATTGATTAATACAATGTCGGCAAACTTTCAAATTAGCACAAATCCGGTTCTAAGAAGTTTCAGCTTAAATTCGAAAGATTCCCTTCTGCCGTTAATCGTAATTTATTGAACAAGTCTTGATGATTCAAAATGTGTTGATAAATTTTCATTTTTCATTGTTTTATCAATGAAAATATTGAAAAGCGTGATAAGCGCAAATTTCTTTGATGTGTTCACTTATAGAAAAGATAAGGGGATAGGTTTCGCTTTTGTATTTTTTTTGTACAGTATCGCAACGGAACCCAAACGTGTTTGTGAAACATTTTATGTCGGAAATAGTTTAAATCAAATATTTTTGTTGTTTAATTTAAAAATTATTGAACGCAAATTTTTTTTCTAACATTGATATTGTTTTCTTCATGTATATCTCATGACCGGTGTTTTAAAACCACCAAATCGTAAACATTGGATTTTCAACAATTTATTATACTTTTCTGAGTTTTGGAAAACACACTTAAACAAGAGCAAACAAAGCTATATAAATACGGTACAACAAGTGAACGCCATTTTCACAAACTTTTACAACAACACGGTTACATCAAGTACATTGAATACAACTACCACAACTGGAATTTAAACACCGAAACTATAACTGTTCAACTATAACGATAAATCATAATTAATATTGGACGCTTGGTGCGATATTACGCACCAAGCAAAAGGTACGTTACAATCCAAACAAATTTTTATATACAAACAAAATAAAACAAATAAATTAATCGAAATCCAATCTCTATTTGTTTCTCGGGGATGACAAACACGTAAATATATCAACACATACTGAGAGGCATAGCTCTATTTAACAAAAAACAAACGGAGTCAGACAACAAAGATACAATATATAAAACGGAGTCGTATCAAAATATCGACGTTAAGATTATCAAAATAAATGTAGTCAGTCAGTAAAGATAAATTAACATAAAAAACGTAATCGCATCGATATATCAAACTCAACATTTAATAACATTATTTATCACATCTGAAATTATACATCAAAAGACATCAACCAGGACTATTATTGGCCACATACAGCAGCCAACGGTACACCATACAATTTCTACAGCAGCAGTAAAAAAAAAAAAAAAAAAACAGTAGAGAACCGCAAGTTTTTAATTTTAAAAATAACATTTTGTTTTTTATTATTATCATTATCAAAATTATTTATCACTAAATTTTTTTGCGCTCTCGAACAATTATTTTCTATAAAATCATTTTTATTGTTTATTATAAATTTTGTAAAATTTTCTACCATTCATTTGTTTCACCGCTGATTCACATTTTGATTTGCTCTTTCTACGCGGATGTCGACAATTCGACAAATTAATTATACACATTAAACGTTAAACTTTATACGGTGTGCGAAATTTCGTGTTAGAGTGATTCTGTTTTCTTGTCGTTCAATAATACCATTAAATACAACTTGGCACTACTCACTTTGTGATTTAATCAATTCTGGGGTCTATGCAAACGATTAACAATTCAGCTTAAAATTTTCTTTCGAATGTTACCACTTCTCACTTTTAATACTAGCTAGAGTAAAAATGCCAAACGGCAACAACGAACAAAAACCAACCGGCTCCCAAACCGCGGGAGCTACAAAAGACACGACAGACGCACATATGACAGATGAAACCCATGAAACACACATGGAAGTCTCAGGAAACGAGAAATTCAACCTGCCAAGTTTCTGGCCACAGAACGCTAGGAACTGGTTTCAACTAATCGAAATACAATTCGAGTTGCGAAACATAACATCACAGAAGTCTAAATATGGTCATGTTTTATCGACCATTTCCCCTCAAACGTTTGAATTAATCTCGGACATACTACAAAAACCACCACAACAAAATCAGTACAATACAATGAAGCAGGCACTATTAGAACGACTAGAACCATCAGACGAGCAACAGCTAGAGGCTCTGTTGTCTGGGCAAGACCTCGGGGATCGGCGCCCATTCGACGCCTTACGACACATACGCCAACTCGCCGGAACCAAGCAACTAGTTTCGGAGAAATTCATAAGATCGATTTGGACACGAAAAATGCCGGAAGTAATTAAAATCGCACTCGTAACACAACCAGATACAACTCCTATCGACACTTTGGCAAAAACGGCTGACAAGATGTTTGAAGTAATAAATCCTGGTCAACACAGTCGTCAAATTCATAGCATACAAGAACGTAAACAAAGCCCAAATACGAGTAGGCAATCGAGAACCACAGTCCAAGAACATCATGGCCGCGGGGGATACCATCGTTCTTCGTCGAACAGCGGAAACATCACAGATCGCTTGGCACGCCTCGAGGCCAGATTGGATGGTTTATGTCGGGACACCAGACAGCGATCACAGGGGCGACGGTCTCCATCTCGTCCACGATACAGCAACAATAACAATCATCACAAACAAGGCAGATGCTGGTATCACTCAACTGTCGGGAAGGCTGCCCAGAAATGCTGTAGTCCGTGCAACTGGCGTAATAACACTACAACGGCAAGCATGCAGGTAGACACAGATCAACAAAAAAACCTGTAAACCACCGGGTCCCGACCACAACGTCGAACACCTTACTATTCACTTATACGGCGAACACACTATTTTCCACTCGCCTACACTTATACGACAAAATAAACAATTTAACTTACCTTATTGACACTGGCGCTGACCTTTCGGTTATTCCAGCTACATACTATAAAAATTCATTTTCATTCGGTAAACGAAATCAAGATCAAGTACTATCGGCCGCCAATGGCACACCAATCCACACCTATGGCAAAAAATTGCTTCAGGTGGATCTCGGACTTAAACGAACATTCACGCACGCTTTCATTTTAGCTGCTGTGAATCGTCCGATCATTGGCGCCGATTTCTTATGTAAATTCGGATTACTTGTTGACTTTAAAAACAAGCGACTGGTTGATTCAGCGACTAAGCTGTCAATCAATGCCGCAATGGTTCGCATCGACACACCGACACCGATCCATTTCACGGTCAACAATGGTTACGGCACTCTGCTAAAACGTTTCCCCTCACTCACAGCAGAGCCGAACTATAATTTACCAGTTCGACATAACGTGGTACATCACATTGTCACAGCAGGCCAACTGCCTGTGTCAAGACCACGCAGGCTAGATTCACTGCGCCATAAAGCAGCATTCGCAGAATTTCAACACATGGTGGAATTAGGGATTTGTCGGCCATCGGCATCTCCCATTTCTTGTCCGTTGCATATGGTATAAAAGAAAGACCACGATTGGCGACCATGTGGGGATTATCGGCTATTAAACACGGTGACAACACCTGATCGCTATCCGATACCCCACATTCAAAATTTCTCCATGCATTTGCATCGATGCAAAATTTTTTCAAAAATAGATCTCGTCAGAGCCTATCATTTAATTCCCGTCGCACCTGAAGACGTTCACAAAACGGCGATCACGACCCCCTTTGGCCTCTTCGAATTCACCCGAATGCCATTCGGTCTACAAAATGCCGCTCAAACGTTTCAGAGATTCATAAACGAAGTCGTACGTGGGTTAGACTTCGTTTTCGTCTACATTGACGACATTTTGGTGGCTTCACAAAATGAGGAACAGCACAAACTTCACCTGGAACAACTCTTCCACAGGCTAACACAGTTTGATGTTTATATTAAGAGTTCAAAATGCGTCTTTGGCGTGTTCACTCTTGATTTCCTCAGCCACAAAATCACCCCTAATGGTATTCTGCCGTCCGAAGAACGAATTAACGCCATTAGGGAATTCCCAGCTCCAACATCAATAAAAACAATTCAACGTTTTATCGGTATGGTAAATTACTACCACCGATTCATACCAAAACTCGCACAAACACTCGCACCAATTCACGGTCACTTGGCAACTTTACAAAAAAAACCCAAGACCGCCAAGAACTTCTCTTGGACCGACGAATGCCAACAAGCATTCACGTCGTTGAAAACTGAAGTGGAACAGATAACACTTCTGGCACATCCACTGAGCGAATCAAAGCTCAGTTTAACTACTGACGCTTCAAACACTGCCGTTGGAGCAGTACTGCAACAGTACAATAACGAGTGTTGGGAGCCACTGGGATTCTTCTCAAAGAAACTCTCGGATGCCGAAAAGAAATATTCTGCATTCGATCGGGAATTACTCGCAATATATCTGGCAGTCAAGCACTTCAGATATTTTGTCGAGGGTCGGGACTTCACAATTTACACCGACCACAAACCTCTGACACGAGCAATTCAGTCAAAAACTGAACGCAATCCAAGGCAATCACGCCACTTGGATTACATAAGTCAATTTACGACGGACATTCAACATGTTTCCGGACATGACAACGTTGTCGCGGACACATTATCCCGCACAATCGACAACGAAACGGCCACAGTCGAGACGCACTTCGACTTAAATAAAATCGCAAACACTCAAAAAACTGACCTAGAATTGCAGAATTTATTTTCTGGTTCCGAATGTCACACTAGTTTATCATGGAAACTAGAAACTTTTAAACTTCCTGGCCTCGAAATCATATGCGAAACATCTACTGGGTGCAATCGCCCATACATCGCAGAATCTCTGCGTCGAACCATTTTCGACACTCTACATAATATTTCGCATCCTCGTGTCCGTGCAACTCGTAAGTTGATCGCCGCTCGTTACTTTTGGCCCAGTATAAACAAAGACGTAGGCAATTGGGCTCAGTCTTGTTTATCTTGCCAACGCGCTAAAGTACAACGCCACACAAAATCACCCCATGGACAATTCGAAATTCCACCTGGTTGATTCGAACATATCCATTTAGATATTGTAGGTCCACTTCCTCCATCTAATGGATACACATATTTACTTACCTGTGTCGATCGCTTCACTCGTTGGCCCGAAGCTTACTGTATGACCAATATGTCAGCGGCAACCATTGCCATCACATTCGTCAACAATCACGTATCACGATTCGGCGTACCTCTTAACATCACTACTGATCAAGGAACGCAATTTGAGTCCAAGCTTTTTACCGAGTTAACAAAACTCCTTGGCTCACATCGGATACGTACAACGGCTTACCATCCTCAAGCCAATGGCATGGTCGAACGCTTCCACCGGCAACTCAAAGCCGCGCTAATGGCCAGAAGCGATACAACTTATTGGAGCTCGGAAATTCCAATCATATTACTTGGCATCCGAGCAACAGTAAAAGAAGATTTGAAGTGCTCACCAGCGGAATTAGTTTACGGTCAGACCATCAAACTACCCGGTGAGTATTTTATCGATAATCCTCTTTTACCAGTTCCAACTTCCGATACAGTAATCGACCAACTGCGACAAACAATGCAAAACCTTGTACCCAAATCAACGCGTCATTCCAAACAAGATGACGTTTTTGTTCCAAAATCATTCGACAACTGTGATTTTGTATTCGTTAGAACAGACAAGGTTCGCACGGGATTATCTCCTCCCTATGAAGGTCCATTCAAAGTCATTCGACGCCTTCGGAAACAATTCACCGTGTCGATTAATGGAAAGAACCAAACCATTTCAATCGATCGACTCAAACCGGCTTACGGCATTCTGTGTTCAACTGAGCAAAAACCAGTTTACCGTCCACATAAAAATGTTCGTATTTCAGCCTAACAAACAATTTTCCTTAGGGAGGGAAATCACTTGTGGGGGAGTCATGTAGCGATTCACTCATTTAATCGTTATTAATTCGTTTCAGCACTACAGTTATTAAAAAATCAATTTTCTTAAATTCAAATATAATTGTAAGTGTTTTATCTTTATTTTCCGCTAGTGACACATACTAAATGCTTTTCGACTCACAGAAATATTTAGTTAGGATTCTCACACTGCCCATAAAATAAATTCCAGTGTCGACTACAATTTAGTACAACTCACCACCATACGTCAGTATACGTAACCAACCTTTAACAAAACATTTTGTTGATGATTTTATCTTTTCCGCTTGAATGCGCTACTCATCAACAAAAGAATTCATCAACGATATTTTGTTCATCGTCTTGACAAAAAAAACACACACACTCAGATACGAGATATCGTCTGACACAAACCGAAAAGTCAAAAACGCAGTTGTGTACTCTTTCTTTCTATTTTATTAAAATATAAATATTTTTTATCTAAAACATTTAATTTACCGAAAATTATTGAAAATATTAATTTCAAAATTTGATAATTCTTTCTCGGGATTTTGCTGGTGAATTATTTAAAAGTGCAGTGAATTAATAATAGGTGGTAGAAAATTCCCCCATTTAGAAGATTGTAAATTTAATTTGCAACCGCAAATAAAAATCTTAAAAAGTGACGTGCGGTGTTTTAATTGAATTAACCGAATATACACATATGTATATATCCAGAAACACCTTGCCCACACGATACTATACTAAAGTCAATAGGTATGAGAAATTTCAAGCTTAAATTCAAAAGTTTCACTGCTCCAGTTACCTACATAATAAAGTTAGACATAAGACCAAAAAACATTTTTGACTTGAAAATATCTTTGATGTTCGTTTCGCAATTAGCAACACAAAAAAAAGCACCATAAAAGGGAAACAGTTGTTTGTTTAAGTTCGTGTGCGACCTCGATTAAAAAAGTTAACTTGCGTGGATTTATTTGGCTGATTTCCGTCTAAAGCATTTAATTAAATTACTTATGTATATTTTAGAACATTTTCAGCAACCGCACAATACAATATTTTATGTGTTTATTTTTGTAATATTATGTAAGTATGTATGTGTATAATGTAAAATATAATAAAAGGATGTATATAAAGTAACCTACATTAAATATTTACTTACATTTACAATGTACAAAACAAGTAGTGATCCTTAACATTTCAACCTTAACTGTATGTAGGTGCGTGTATTATCTTTACTCTTTTTCAAATTTCTTTGTGTTGTTTTAGTTGGTTTTTCTTATATAGGTTTGGCTACTAAAAAAAAACGAGCCAGGCTGCCGAACGTCTCTATATTATGTGTGTATATTGTACATTATAATAAAAATTGTATAGACAAATATTTTGATTGGAGGAGGAAACAAAAGGATGTTATCTTACAAGTATACATGCCTTTTGTATTTTTAGATTAAAATTATTCTTGATGCCTAGTTTTTACCATTTCCCATCTATATACAATGTACAGAGATGTTCATCTTGATGATATTGATGAATGACCCTAAAGCCATGTACATACAATATTTTCTGTTTATTTTTGTTAAGAAAACCATCAGAATTTTGTTATATAATTTGGTCTTTAAACATTGTTAACATTGGATAAAGTTTTATTTTATAATATTTGGTTGGATAAATTTTGCGATAAACAGAATGGGTCGTCACCCGAAAAGATTTTTAATTTTGGATCAAATATTTCTTTTTTTTTTTTTTGTCTTCGGAAAAATAAGTCGGATGGATGTTATTTGATAATGTATCGAAGGTCGACACAATATAATAAAATACGGCATCGGATACAGTTTTGTAATACCGTAGTTCTGTATAAAAAATTATTACAATGGAATTAGATTGCTCTAATAAGTTATACGTATCGAACAAAATAGTTAAATAATGGGATAACATTATGGAATATGACCGTTGATCGCTTCTCATATAATCTAAATATTTGTTAAAGTTAAAATACTCAGAGTAAAATAGTTTAAACAGAAAATTTTAGGTATGGCAAATTTAAAACAAATACAAACTTAAAATGTAAACGCCACAATAAACAAGTGAATAGCAAACACTTGCCTAGTGTACGAAAGGCCCAAATGCTGAAAATAGATGGAAAGATACATTTTTTCTTAAAATTCATTGCGATATTTTAACGTATCAAGTGTTTTATTAATTGGCCAATAACAAGACATCGTAGATTTCGTATCTGAGTGCCACCATATATACATGATGAGTCCTTGCCTGGTGTATGAAATGGCCCATGTGCCATTGCCATATGGAGGGGAAGACTAATTTTTTATCTTACAAATTCATTGAGGTATTTTAATTTATCGAGTGTTTTATTATTAATAGGTCAATAACAAGACGTCGTAGAATTTGTGGTCAGTACACGCCATATCACGTCATATAAGTACTCTTGAGTACTGACCCCTACTAACTTCCCCTATCACTGCTCTATTTTTGGGATTTTTTTGAATGTGATTGGCTTCCGCTATAATAATTAACCTGACCTGCGTTTAAGCAGCTGTTTAATACTGCTGATAATATCACACATCACTGTGGTTAATTTATTTTTGTTGTGGATTTTTAATTTGTATGCTTACAGTTTACTTTATTTTTCTGTTTTTTTTTTGTATTAAGAGCTGAAATGAAACCTACAAACATTAAAGTTTGTAAACATAACTATAAAGTTAAAAAACCATTGACAAGGAATATTTAAAGTGTGTAATACAAGAAATGGATATTATTACATCGGTTAACTTGAAATTATCGACGAATATTTTAAAGAAAATTTGTAGTCGTATGGCCTTAAGGTTGCAGTTTCAAGAATTTTAAAATTGGATGAATTAAATAATTATGTTAAAAGTATTAAATTTCCCTACTTCGCCAGAGAACATAAGTACTACTAATGACGTTGAAATTGGTAAATCGCAGACACCGACTAATTATCTTACGAATGATACGGATGTAAATGAAATTGTTAAGTGTGATAACGATTCTTTTAACTTCAAAAATATGTTTATCGGTAAAACATTTAGCTGTATTCTGAAAAAACGTAACTAGCTGATTTACGTTTGTTTCGACAGTTAAAAACGTAAATCGCAAAATTAACGTTATTTCCTATTCTGATTGAAGAAAAACGTGCACGTTTTTTGATTTGTTTTTTTTTTTTTTTTTTTTTAAATGTTGCCAATGGCTTTATTCTTGAATCTTTCTACATAAGAAACTCACAAGAAGTAATCAAATCTTAAGCTAAAAATTATTACATATTTTAAGTCTTAACCAATGTTAATACTTATTGTTAGTGCTCACAATTTAACTAATTTAGATTATACTTATAAGTATAAGATAATCATTTAGTAAATTCAAAGGTTCACAGGTTCATCAGTCTGAGTGGATCTGTTTTTCTCAGTCGCCTAAATCGCGGCTGTTTTAGTATCTCCCTGGCCAATTCGTTGGGATGTGCTTCTAGTTTTGAATAATATTTCGAACTGAATTCTTTAATAGTTTCTTTACCGGTTTTAATCCCAAGATCGTGATGTATATTACTATTTCGAATGAACCAAGGAGCATTGGTAATACTGCGAAGTATTTTCGCTTGGGCTCGTTGCAGGAGTTCTCTGTTTGAAGTGCTGGTGGATCCCCATAACTGAATACCGTATGTCCATATGGGTTTGATTATCGCTTTGTAAAGTAAAGCTTTATTGGCTAATGACAACTGAGATTTTCTTCCCATCAGCCAATACATTTTGGAAAATGTAATTTTTATTTGGTTGCGCTTTGTTTCAATATGATTTTTCCACGTTAACCTTCTATCCAGATGCAAACCTAAGTATTTTACCTTCGTTTGTTGAGGAATACTTTTATCGTTTAATTTCACAGGTGAGCAGGTGCGTTTATTCAGCGTGAATGTGACATGAGTTGATTTGTTTTCGTTCACTTTGATTCGCCATACTTTCAGCCAGTCCGCGACTTTGTTTAAATGATTCTGCAATTCCTTTGAGGCAATTTCAGGATTAGTGTGGGACACCAGGATGGCCGTGTCATCGGCAAATGTTGATATTATTATTTTGTTAGTTACAGGTATATCAGCTGTGTACAACAAGTATAATATTGGTCCTAGAACGCTGCCTTGTGGGACACCTGCATTAATATCATTTAAGCAAGTAGTTGCGCTGTTTTGTTTGACCATGTTATGCCTTTGAAGAAGATAGTTTCCCAAAACTGAGTGAAATTTCTTCGGTAGAAGCTCTTTAATTTTGTAAATTAGTCCATCATGCCAAACTTTATCAAAAGCTTGTGCGATATCCAAAAAGGCAGCAGAACAATATTTCTTTTCCTCGAAGGTGATTTTGATTGCATTTACAGTTCTGTGTACTTGCTCTATAGTACCATGTTGGTTTCGGAACCCAAATTGATGGTCTGGAATAACGCGCCGTTCTTTTAATATTGGTTTCAATTTCGTTAGTAACATTTTTTCAAATAGCTTTGAGATTGTGGGCAGCATGCTTATTGGACGATATGATGAGATTTGTGTTTTATTTTTCCCTGGCTTATGTATCATTGTGATCAAGGATATCTTCCATTTTTGAGGAATATAGCTGGTTCGCATGATCGCGTTGAATACAAATGTTATTAGTTTTATGCATTTATCTGGCAATTCCCTTATCATTTTTCCAGTAATGAGATCATGTCCTGGTGCCTTTTTCGGGCTTATGCAAGTTTTAATTGTATTCTTAACTTTCTTCCAGTTATACTTTATAGGTTTGTAGGATAAACCATCATACGTTGGCTGGGGTAGCACGAAATAATTATCTTCTTCGTGTGGGACGAATACTGTTGCTAGATGAGCAGCAAAAGCATTGGCTTTTTCTTCATCACTTCTCGCCCAATTTCCTGTTGGTAGTCTAATCGGTGGATTCGAATTTGTTGGCCTTTTTAAATTTTTTGTTACCTTCCACAAAGAATAATCTGTCCTCTCGATTGCCGAGAGATCATTTAAATAGTTCTTTAAGCGCTGGTTTTCTTCTTCCCTCAAAGCAAATCTTAGGCCCTTAATAGCTCGATTTAATTTCCATTTCAATAACGGTGATTTTGTTTCCTGCCATTGACGGCGAATTTTTCGCTTTTCCTGGATTAGTTCCTGTATATTATGTGACAGTTTATTAACTTTTTCCGAACTACTTATGCCGGGTGTAGCCCTTTCAGCGGATAATGTCATGACATCTCTTAGATTTTCTGCCGCCGCATCAATATCAGCTGGTGTGATCAGAGGAATATTAAGTAGACACTTTTGTTCGACTAGCCTCCTATATTGATCCCAATTAGTTTTCTTGTTTGTAAGACGATTCGGTATTTCGTTCCTTAGGACATCGGTACTCAATGTTACTTTTACCGGTGAGTGATCAGAAGACAGATCATAGCAATCGGTGGCCTTAGCGTATGTACGTGGAATGCCCTTAGTTACACAAAAGTCAATTAGATCAGGAATTTTCTTTCTATCCGTGGGCCAGTAAGTTGGGTTACCGGCAGATAAATAATCCAGCGACTGTTCCTCTATAGCATCATAAAGTTGTTTGCCTTTCGGCGATGTTAATCTGGAACCCCAATGAGTATGTTTAGCGTTGTAATCACCGCCCGCAAGAAATTTATTACCCAGCTGGCTGAAATAATCCAAGAACTGGAGTTTTTTTATAGCATGTTTTGGAGGGCAGTACACTGCCGATATGACGCAGTTTCCAGACCACTCCTGCAGACAGATGCTCGTTGATTGTATGTGTTCTTTCTCATATTTCGGAAGTTCGTAGTGTTTTAATCTTCGCTTTATCAATACAGCAGTGCCTCCATGTGCTTTACCATCTGGGTGCTTGGTGTCGTAAATAGAGTACCCATTAATTTTGAAATAGCTATTTTTGGTGAAGCGTGTTTCTGATATTAACATTATGTCAATATGGTGCTCAGTGAGAAATGCATGTACCTCCGCTTTATGTTGTGCTAGGCCGTTTGCATTCCATATGGCTATTTTGATGATGGTCATTTCTGACTTTTTTCGACTATCTGCATCAGCGTGCTCATATTCTGCATCATTAGATCCATGGTTCTCTCCATCATCGCCATGAAGCTTTGCATCATATTGGTCAATTTATTTAAAGCCGTTGAGATGTTTCCCTCTTCACTTGCTTGAACTTTAGGAGCGGTACCTTTAAGAACACTTGCGTATGAAACCCCCTCGTGCACGCTGCCTCTTTGATGGGGTTTTTGAAACGTTTTTCTTTTTTTGTATTATTAAAACTAAAATATTTTGGTTAGCGTTAACTGTTTCAGCTTAACAATAATAATAATTCAGTACACAGGACATGCAAGATAATAAGTGGAGCACTCCAGTGACAAGCAAACAGCGGGATAGAGGATATGCTAAGATGACTTGAAGTAAACAAAACTAACAGTCATATTTTAATTTTAATTTTTGTTAATTAACCTTCTGTTAGATTTCATTTAAAAGATTTAAAAGAAATTCGAGCACGGTTTGGCCAATCCAATAATGTTATTAATTATTATGAATATATTGATGTTATATATTACGAATCTACTGGAAGTATTACTATATTATATAGTGCATATGTATGTGTATAATTTAAAATTAATAAACGTTTCAGTTCGGTAGCTTCCTTGTTGTCGCCTGTTACCAAAACATACAATTTATTGCTGTTATATTCGCAAACAGACTTGTGTACTATTAAAATCGTTGTCAAATGGCATAATTTGACAGACCATTTTTCTGTTTTCCAGTATTCTGTCTTTTTTTCGATGTTCTTAAACGTTTTTTTCATCGGAATAGGAATTTGACAAAAAAGAAACGTTCACGTTAAGGAACATCACGCATCACGTTTTTTGACTTTTTTTCAGAATACAGCTGCTTGTCTAATTGATAGTAATATTGAATAGAGACTAAAATTTAAAGCGCAAATAGATATTTTGTCCAAATCTAAATAGAATATCAGTACTGTGATAAATAACTCCTTAGTAGAAGTTAAGAACACCTGTAGGATTTCGTACGGAACAATTAATAATAATTTTCTTGTACTTATCCGCTTAATGTGATTATGATTCGCGATAGCCAATTAAACCTTATCCAAAAATACAAACCTGCTGTAGTACATATGGATGCTAAAGGCAATGTGGTTAGAAATCCGACATGCTGTACGAATATTGTACTATGCGTGCATCATACAAATAAATAATATTATTGTGCCAATCGCTGAAATGATTTCTAGCCAGCATGACTCCAAAACACAGGCGAAATTTTTAATAGATTTCCATTTCCAAATTATAAAAATTTCAAAATCACATTCACCAAAATGATTTATAGTAGATTGGTGGCTTATATAATTGCACTATTGCATACAATTAATTTTATGAATATTTCTGATTTTATGAAAATTTTAATTAACAAAACGTCACCGAAAAAAGATAACGTGGCAGTGGTTATTTGTTGTGCTCACTTTATTAATATTATAGCAAAACAAATTACAAAAAAGTGTAACAATATTAAACTGGCTCAGAAAAACTTAATATTAGACCTTTTTTGTATCATTCTCAATTGTGATAGAATAGAGGAAATTGATAGAATTCTTAGAGTGTTCTGATTAAAATGAAAAAAACTTCAATTAAAATGTATTCACCAGACGATGCTAATTTTTCCGAGAGAATAAATTCGATTGAAAATAAATCAGAAGAAAGCATTTTAGAAGACGAATTAGTAGAATTGTATATGGGTAGTTCTTTCTGCCAAAGGCATTTTGAAATGGACGAAAAGATTGTCGAAAATATTTCGTTTACTATTAAATAATTTACATTAAAAAATATTTTTCTTATTTGCCGTTTTGGACCATTTGCCTATCAAAAGAGCTAGGAATTCCAGAAAGAGTGTCCAACGCTAATGTTGAGAATTGGTTGAACTTAGTGAAAAACCACAATAAAAATGATAAGCAGCTTAAATTGGGAAGATTTGTGAGCTTATTTAAACAAAAAATTAATATTTTAAAACAATTAAAATCATTTAATGGCATTATCGTAATTGACGTGGAACCACTGTGCAACTGTACAGTATATAGCATTAAATTGTCGAAAATTGAAAAAACATTAACTATATTAGATGAAAGAGTGTTTCTTAAAGGGATTGTTAATTACCGTCACTCCTCGGTTGCAGGTAGTATTGGCCATTAAACTGCTTATATAAATAGACCTAATGCCTAGTGGGAAGGCCGCGATGATTTTCAGAAATGTATAATTGTAGCAAAACCAAACGTCTCAGTTAACCCATCAATTTTAGTTTATACAAAAAATTAAACTTCCTACATCACACTACACACTATTTGCACTGTTATAAGTTGCAGATGCACTTGGAAATAATTCAAAATTCATTTTTTGTTTCGGTAAGTTTTTCTTATATCAAGAAGATCACTAATTAGCTCTTCGAATTTAATAGTTAAAATTAAATTCGATACAAGGACATTTTCTTCTATTATACCGAATATCACGAATCTCAGAGGTTTACTCATATAGTAATTATAAAGGTTGTAAATGGTACATATTCGGTAATTCAAATCACTCGGTACCATTTTGACATGAGAACACGTTTCGTTTCTCTTGGAAACGGGCTCTCTGTCGTGAGTGAAATGGATTCCATTGGCTTGGGTGCTCCATATGAATGGTTGAATGGACGAGAATCCTTATAAACGGACTCTCCTACATGATTGATTGTGTGAAGGCTAGATAACGAAACGCTTCGAAGATTAGGAAAGGTGGCCATGCTAGTTCGTCGATTTGGTTAAATTTCAAATTTTTTTTGCAAAAGCCTTACGGCTCATACTAATGCTGTGTTTCTTATTTAAATCCGTAGATCGAGCAGATTTTGAAATCTGAAATCAGATCGATTTGGTGGATCTGAAATAAGAAACAGGTTTCAGATTTTTTAGATCAAAAAATTTTTCAACTCATTATTTAATAAAACAATTTTTCTTCGTTCACATAAGAATTCAAATTTCATTCTATTTTCATTTTAATAACGTTTTGCAAAAAAATTAAGTGATGAGAATGACATCTTTCTATGCGTTAATGTATGTATTTGAATTACGTGAAGTTAGCTAAACTAAAACTAATCTGAGAAATCGGAATATTTTTACAAATCAAAAAAATCAATCTAATCAATCTGAAAAAAAATAAGAAACAGCAAAAAAATTGATCAGATCGATCTGATCTGAAATAAGAAACAACGTTTTAGTACTCAGATCAATCAGATTGATTAGATCAGAAATAAGAAACACAGCATAAAATGGCAATAAGTGATTTGAATTCCTAAATATATACCTTTTATCTTAGTGCTTACCAAGTGTATATGTGGCATTCTTGTACAAACTCTACGATGTCTTGTTATTGTCCAATTATGATAGACACGATTATGTAGAAAGACAATAAATTGTATTGATAAATGATTTGTACGTTCTATTGAATTAGTTTAATTGAGTTTATTTTAATTTTTAGTTTTGAATAATATACCGGTGTTATTTTGAAAGAGGGGTTTTATATTAACTTGTAATAACTAAAATTATTTAGTATAATAAGAAGAAAAATATGTTTTCTAGTTTGTCTCTTTCTAATATCATATAGTTTTCTCATGAATTTTTTTTAACGGGGTAATTACCTAACACATATTATTTGTTATTTTTTAACAATACACAGGCGTAAAAAATTGCATATTGTTAATTTAAACTTCATATAAAAATGAGGTACTTCAATAAATTTTTATTATTATTATTTAATTGGCTTAAATCAACTTTTTGCCATTAGCAGTTCTTATTACATAACAAAAAAATAGATAAATAAAGTTTTACAAATCAGCTATAGAGTTTAAAGTTCCACAATAACAGATTCTAGTCATACAGACAGACATTGTACATTTTATAATTTTTATAATTCATTATTTAATATTTTTAATAGGTTTTTGGGATGCTCCAAGGTGAGCAAGGTGAGTGCCTTGTTTTAACCTATTTCGAATTTTTGTTTTGTTCAAATTAACTGGAGAAAAATCCTTTCAACGTTAGCTGTAGCTGCGAGAACGGATAATGCTCCCATTATAAGTTTAACGAGCAATGAGAAAGCAATAAGTCCATCACCACGTACAATATTTAAAATTTCTTCCCAATATTTTTCCACAGAACCTGTTACTTTTAAGTGTACTTTATTGAAAGCGATTATAACTTCGGGCCATTTGTTGTCAATTTTTTGTAGGTCCTTTGTATCCAAGATGTCTGGGAAAAATATGCCTAGTTCGACAACGGATTGACTTTGTTTTCTTTTCAGAACATTTTCAGGAGCAATTGTTTTAATTTGTGGACAAAATACATTGTTAAAATCAGTTTTTTTCAACATTTGATTACAAAGTCTAACATAAAATTTTAAATAATAGCTTTTGAAACTTTTTGCATCAATTGCTGAAGGCATAGTTACTTCAGCACCAAAAAAGATGTCATTAATTTCTTTTATTTCATTCGAGGGCAAATCAATTTTATTAAATGAAAGTTTCTGACATAAAATTATATTTCCTTTAATACTCGTAGTGAACAATTTTTAAGTATAATCTTTAGTGATTTGCGTACGTAATAAATGAACTAGTGGTGATTTTTTTTTATTGAAACATTCGGTTTAATGTGTTTTTAAAACACATTTTAAAATTAGGGAATTATGTTGCAGATTCAAGTTTTTCCAAATCATCTTGTATAAAAAATAAGTTTAAAACGACTTAAAATTTGATTAACTATTGCTTCTAATGAACATTGTGTAGTTTTAATTTTCGTGATTTAAAAATCACCTATTCTAGTTTTGAGTAAAATTATAGATTACCCTTGCCGTTCGTTTAACAAAGTTTAGTAAGAACTTCCAATGATGATAAACAATTGCAAGTATATTTAAAAATAACAAAAATCAAATTTAGTACATCATCAATTATTAAACTAGCTTCGGAATGATTTCTTCCGGTCACTAAATTAGCTCCATCTGCACCGAAAATTACTTGATTTTGAGAAGTTTTCTAATCTCGGCTTTTAGACAAACAATATATTATTTTAATAGCATTCACAATATTTTGGGGGTATATAGTAAATATATATATATATATTGCATAACCCTTAGGGAAATTCCAATTTCTTGGGGGCAGATATATTGTGATTAAATGGCCTCTTTATTTTACTAACTGGAAAAGTCGGATTTTGTCTGAAAGCCGAGAAAAATCGTATTGATATTACTTAATTTTGTTTGTAATCAATAGAATTTTCTGAGTCCGAACTTCTGGTTAACGCAATTTTGATGAATATATATCGGTGGATTTATGTATACATATTGAGAAAGACTGAACTCTAATTAAATCACATACCTCTTCAAACTCAGTTTGCCCGATTACGTTTATTACTATGTATCTGATGTAAATTTCGTTCTAAGGCACTTACACAATAAATTTTCAATCGCAACATATTCCGAGTCCGTATTCTTGACATTCACCGAAAAAGGTAGCCGGTTACTTTAATATAAGGTAATTGAAATTTTTGACTGAAATGACATATATTTAGTTTTTGATCGAGGCTATGATTTAGAAAGGCATACCATGTCACACAGCGCCAATTTTTACAATGGTAGAAATATTTTCAACTAGAAAATAGCTCCATATTTATTAAAAGTGCTAATTTTTAAAACTAAAAACTGTAATGATTTAAAATGTAGAAATAAATTGAACTAAATGAAAATGCCACTTTTCCAAAAAAATTATTGTGTTATTTTTGTAAACTGAAGGTAATGCATTACTTTTATAAGTACATAATGGATTATTTTTCGTATATTTCGTAAATCCAAACTGGATTTTTCAATACATTTTTGGAATATGACCAATTAGCTAGTCTGTAACCGATTATGATGAAATTTTTAAGGTATGATGTAAATGGAATTGTTAATGATTTTTGGATAGACTTTTAAAATATCGAAAATTAATCTGTAACTTGGCTATTTTTTAAATGATTATGATGAAAATCGACAGGTACGATGGAAATGAAATCCTTTAATGTTTTTTAGATGAAATTAATAGAATTTGATGATTTTGAATACGATTACCATGAAATTCGACATGTACGGTGGAAATGGAATTCTATAACGATTTTTGGTTAAAGTTTATTAATATGGAAAATTAGCTTGTTATTTGGCTATTATTTAATCGATTATGTTGAAATTAGACAGGTAATGGGTTGGAAATGGGATTTTTAAATGATTTTTGGAAAATGGTCGATTAGCTTGTAACTTTGCTATTTATTAACCAATTATGATGAAATTTTACAGGTACGGTGGAAATGGAATTGTTACATGGTTTCTGGATAGATTTTTGAAATATGGCCAATTATCCTGTAACTTTTAAACGATTATGATGAAATTCGACAGGTACTATGGAAATGGTATTCTTTAATTATTTTCAGATGAAATTAATGGAACTTGGAAATTTTACAACATTATTATGATGAAATTCGACAGCTACGGTGAAAATGGTAATCTTTAATGATTTTGCAATACAAAATGTTGCAATTACAAAATGTTGCAACTACAAAATCTTTCTTGCATAACAAAATAGTGCACTTATTTTTCTTTTTAGTAGGTGTCATTAATAAATCCTATATAATCCGCTCCTAGTTGTGTGTCCTAGTGCGACATGTTTGCTGATCCCGGCTCCTACGTCCCCCGAAATTCAAATCTAAAGCCCCTCGGAGAGCTAAGCGGGGGGGAGCGCAGCGACGTCCCGCGTGCCCGTGAGAGTTACTGAAGCCGTTAGCCTCTACAGTTCGGGATTAATAGATTCTATATAATCCGCTCCTACGTGCGGCACGCAGTGCGACATGTTTGCTGATCCCGGCTCCTACGTCCCCCGAAAAAATTCCCCAAGTTCCAAAATTTATATTTTTGGTTATTTTCGTTTGTAACTGAAATCCCCATTTTCCAGAATTTATAAAAAGAGAGATTTTAAATTCAAATCGAAAGCCCTAATTCAAATCTAAAGTCCCTCGGAGGGCTAAGCGGGGAGGAGCGCAGCGGCGTCCCGCGTGCCCGTGAGAGTTACCGAAGCCGTTAGCCTCTACAGTTCGGGATTAATAGATTCTATATAATCCGCTCCTACTTGCGGCACGCAGTGCGACATGTTTGCTGATCCCGGCTCCTACGTCCCCCGAAGAAATTCCCCATTTTCCAAAATTTATATTTTTGGTTATTTTCGTTTCGTAATCGAAATCCCCATTTTCCAGAGTTTATAACAAGAGAGATTTTAAATTTAAATCGAAAGCCCTAAAACGAAATTCAGATCTATAGTCCCTCGGAGGGCTAAGCGGGGAGGAGCGCAGCAACGTCCCGCATGCCCGTAAAACTTATCGAAACCGTTAGCCTCTGAAATATTATTAAAATAGAAAAATAATGCGTTTAACCGAAAACATTTTTTATTCATTTTGATTTTTTTTGACCCTGGTGGGCATAGTGTAGGCTAAGGTATTGCTTCTCGATTCAATTAATACATTTATCATGAAACTTTAAGGCCTGGAGGTTTTCACACAATGTACCACAGTTACGGCACACAAATACCTCCGATTTTTCCGTTGTCTCGATAATAGTTTTATCTGTAAGCGAGGACGATATATCAGCCGAATCATCAATTTTGTCGTGTTCAATTTTTTCATGTTGACGTAATATGATTTTTAGCGGGAATAACTTACCGCATTTTTTACAGAAATAATTCGCCTCGAATCGCTGCTTATGGAATTTATGTTCGATCGCTTTGAAAATTTATGGGGAATGCTTTGGGGGTATCGTTTTCAGTCGACAAAATCTATTTTGGTTGATGTAACTCTTTTTGCTGGATACTTAAGCAGAGTTGATGCGAGTATTGGTCTACCCAGGATATCAGTTTCACTTTCATGCTGCCTGAAATCATAAATCACAATTATAATTTTAAAATAACATACACATATATTGTTGTTTACCGAAAATGTCCTATTAAATCACAATGTTTTATAAACTTCTGGCTAGAGATCACACATTGAAAGGGTTTTGGCGTTTATTGTTTTAATTTTTTCGAAGATGTTGGGCCTTGTTGACCGCTACTTGTGTCTTTTAAATCACTTTGTTTTACTGATCACTTTGTCTATTGTTGTAAACGATAGTTTAAATTAAAATTATCCGGAAAATGGAGATTTAATATTTAAATTTGGTAGGATTTCTCCATTTTCCACAGTAAATTATTTCGGAAATTATTTCGCAATGTGTTGTATATGATCATAAGTATGTGTGATAAACATAAACATTTTTATGACAATCGAATTAAACGAACTAATCAATTCGTTTGCCTCCTAAACAAGCACTTTTATTAATTATTTTATTAACACAGTATATTTTATCCAAATATATAAATTATTAAAGTAGGTATTTGATTATAAATCAATATTTATACACAAATGTCAAAATTTAGTTCATTTTTATAAAACCAGATGGTTCTTAGCTATCTAAGAAATAATACGCATACTAAGATTTCATAAATTTATTTTAGTAAAAACACAAACCAAATGAAGTGTTTTAAACCCAAGGCTCGAACCATAATAAGGTATTTGCTGTCAAATAGTAAGGTATATTTTTAGCTAAGACTCAACCCAATATGTAGTTCACATTAATTCCGCTTTTTACAAAATAGCGTTTTCAAATGGTATGCCTTGATAAATGTGTTCCTTGATCGAATTTCAAGAAGACCCCTAAAGACGCTTAATGACTGCTGTCGAATTAAGATTTTCACAATTCAAAATTAACCAAAAGATAATACCCTATGAGCATTGCGTTTAAGTTTTGTGCGTAATATTATGTAGTACAAGTTGACAAACTCATCAATAATTGACAGGAAGATGCTAATCATTTTGGTTGCTGTGAAAAACTTAATTTTTTGAGGAAAAACTGCAAAACTGAGCAATACTCCAAAAACCGGGGAAATCCAGTTAAAACTGGCAATATGGCAACGCTGATTCTCATCCTTAAAAATGTCGTTTCTGTAATAAGTCCAATAATTCATTTGTATTGCGGATAGTGGCCTGCGGCCAACATTTATTAATGAGCTAAATGTTCAACAAAAATTACAACGTTTCTGGGAAAATTCTGAAATTTTGCATTTTTTTTTAAATTTTTTTTTATTTATTTCAAACATTGTTGAAAAATACAAGTTTTGGCATTTTGCAGTCATATTTGCTAGAGAGACCCAATTCTAAACGACTTTGGAGAGTTCCCTTAGAGGAATAAATCAAAACTGAAATAAAATACACTACAATACTTAATTGCAACACAAGGATCCGTATATAAATTCTGGAAAAACGTATTCATCATTGCCACCAATAGACCAGTGCACCATAATGATCTATCTTCTGATTTCTGACCCAACCGTAAAATGAGCTTTAGACGATAATGGCGATGACGAGGATGAGCAAGTTCATTTGGAGCAGGATTCACCTTTCAGTATTAAATAGCTTTAAATAGCTTGCAAGTCAGAACAAATACCATGACAAATTTCTCAAACCATTGATTCTTTGCCCGCATGTGTTTCATGGCAGGGTTTTTTATGAATTTTTACATAACTGTTTTTAAAATGTCTTCAGAAATTTGAACAGTTTCTGAAAGTAGGCCAAAAAGTAACAATTTGTTTGGTTTAGTGCCTTGACTATTTTTAACTCATAACCAGTCGCGGCATAAAAAGATTTTCACAAATTTACAATTTATAATTTGTTTTTGATACTTTGGAACGCTTTATGTAAAACGGTTTACAAACAAATTATTTGAAAATATACAGTCCCAACCAAAATTATTTGTACCTGTTAAATTTTTGATGCAACGTAACGGAAATAACTTTAAAAAATTAAATAAATAATAAACTTTTTCAAAACATTAATTTTAATTCAATAAATCTAATTATCCTGCTTTACATTTCAATCCAATTTTTTTTTTAATTTTACTTCTAGGAGAAATTACAGTTAATTTAGTCGTTGCCAAAATAGTTTGTACCCACAAATTTGTTGTCAAAATTATTTGCGCAATATGGAAAAAATCAAAGAAAATAATAAATCAATTAAATTTAAGATTATTTTTGGCTAACTAAATAATGATATAGTCACTTATGTTTTGTATGCATATGGTCAGTTTTTGTTTATTCTCTTACATCTCGCAAGTGGTTCAAAAATTTGTTGTTAACATCACCTATAATCTTATCCCACTCGGTTTTCTTGGCAACCTGTTACAAATTTTTGGCCTTGTTAGATCATGATTATCTTCCACTTTAACTGAAGCCTCCGCAAGTTTATACCGAAAACCTGCCCTTGCCTAGACAAATAATTTTATTCAAGATTTTTGTATAATTTCACGGTAATGGTTCTTGTTATGTTATGAGAGCATTATCGTGCTGAAGAGCAAATTGGGGAAAGACTAGTTTATCATCAACCAGGAATGTTACTTTATGATATAAAACGAAATTGAACATTCTCCTAGAATAGTTCAGTCTTTAAAGCCGTGTAACCTTTTATTTGTTGCCCAAGGGAAAGTAACCGAGGCTGTATCCACACTAATTGATGCTCTATGTTTATGCAATAATAAAAATATTTCTAATATTACCAAATTAAGAAACATTCAAAACTCACTAATTTATGGATAAAACAGTTTTCCATAGTTCAATGGATTATCTTATGATGCCGTTCACACTTCGTTTCCTGACGGTTACTCATATTCCGTTTGTGTGTATGCCCTATAAACTACAACTTTTCAAGGCCATAGTTCAATTTTGATTTATTTCATGATGTAACATTCCTAGTTGACGATAAACTAGTGGGTCCTAAATTTGCTCTTCAGCGCAATAAAACGACCTTACATAGGAAGAATTATTGACACGAAATTATTCAAAAATCTTGAACAAAATTATTTGTACCGGCCAGGACAGGGTTTTGACTTAAACTTGCGGAGGCTTAAGTTAAAGTGGAAGATATTCATAATCTAACAATACCAAAAATTTGTAACAGGGTGCCAAGAAAAACCGAGTGGGATAACATTTTTTTTAAATTTTTGAACCACTTGCTAGATGTTATGGAGGCTAAACAAAAACTGACCATGTGCATACAAAACATGAGTAACTATTTCATTATTTAATAAGCCAAAAATAATCTTAAATTTAATTGATTTACTATTTTATTTTGTTTTTTTCTATATTGCATAAATAATTTTGACAACAAATTTGTGGGTCCAAATAATTTTGGCAAAGACTAAATTAACTGTTATTTTTCCTAGAAGTTAAATTAAAAAAATATTTGGATTGAAATGTAAAGCAGGGTAATTAAGTTTATTGAATTAAAATTAATGTTTTGAAAAAGTTTATTATTTATTTAATTTTTAAAGATATTTGCATTACGTTGCATCAAAAATTTAGCAGGTACAAATTATTTTGGTTAGGACTGTATATGAAATAGCTTGCTTTCATTAGTGCTAGGGGAATTAAAATAGATTAATGTTAAAGCTAGTCAATTAATTAATTGTAATCCAACCGCATTGTAATGTCACCTGCTACGGTTATTTCTGCCCGTCGATTAGGTATCTCTCGTATTTCTTCTGTTCGTGAACTCAAAATTTATAAAGTCGCTGAGTATTATGTATTTAGATATTATTCGAGATTTTTCGAGATTACTCAAGCTTTTCATATTTTTTCCTTTAAATTTGGATTGAATATTCTTGAGTTAGGTAGGATTTTCGAAATTTGAGATTTTGAGATTATTGGAATAATCTAGGTATATAGGTTTGAATAGCGTTAGGTTAATTGGCATCTAATTTATTCGAAATAATCAGCATTATTGAATATTTTCGAGATTATTCGAGTTCTTAAAATTATTCTTTCGACAAAGAGGTTTTCAGCTTCTGAATTGCTTAGTATTGAGATTTTTCTAGAATGTTCTAGATCTCTACTCTAGGTTTGAGATCTTCTAGCAAATTGTTCCAGATTTTCGGGAGCTCTAAGATTATTCAAGTTTTTCCAAATTATTCGTCTCTATTCGAGTTACTCGGTTATATTCAAAATTTACAAGACGTTGAAGTTCACGCAGGCGTCATGTTGTAAAGTTAGCGATATATCGATGGTTTGAACGTGTCATGAGATTTTTCGAGTTTGATTAGTGTGAGAGTTTTTGATTTTATTCGAGCTTGTAGAGTTGAATCATGCATATGTAAGCATAGTATTCAATTAAATTTTCTGGGATTGTCGTAAAATCTCGCCAAACATAAAATTTGCATTTTTCCTAAATTTTACAATAATTTCATAATTCTTTAATTTAAAATTGCTTTAATTTGATCTTAAATAAATTTTCCGTGGCCAGCACCAGCTTTTTAGTTTTGAAAAAATTCACTTTGATGATCTAACCAAGCTTTATTGTTATAATTAAACTATGTAATTTTGATCCAAGTCGATTAAAGTTGTTACGCTTCGTGTTTGCACTTTTATTTTTCCTTCCTATGATAATAAGTTTTCTAGGAAAACGTGAAAATTTACCCGGCCAAATAAATGTGATTTTGGAGTTACACCAAAATAGAGCTTCGGCAACAAATAAGCGATCTTTCATCAAATAGTTAATAAATTATTGATTTCAAATAGTATACCCAATAATTAAAATAATATTAATTATACAGGATTCGAGAATTTTAATTCGATACTTCAAAATTTCGATATTTCGAAATTCGTTATTTTAAAACTCGAAATTTCAATTTCGAGTTCTTGATTTCAATACAATGGCCGTCGATATTTCATGACAAACCCACGTTTTTTAAAGAGAAGAAATTTTCGAAATCCAAGAATTTTGGATTTATCTAAATTGCAATATTTAAATAGTTAATAACAGTAAATAAATATACATTTAAAGGCTACTGAGTTATAAAGTTGACACTTTTCTAGAATAAGAAAATACTCCCAAAGTTGCTATACTGGTGGAAATAGCCTGTTGATATATTGGTGGAATTGTCACCCTTTAATTGGTTAATTATGAACCTAAACACAGACACACCAAAATTACCATTATCCTAGACCATTCTAGAAATTTATTTTCGGTGAAAAATTAACCCCTTCACGCGCACGTGAGCATGTTTTGGTTTTGTCGGTAGGATTTCTTTACTTTCTTGCACAGGTTGTTCAGTTATTATCTCGGCTTTCAAAGTTTGGTTTTCATGTGACTGGAATATTTTTTCGAGGTGTTCAGCAAATTCTCGATCTTTGTCTTTATTATTCCTAGTCCATTCATTGATGTGTTTATAGTTATTCTTAGTCGATTATTAGTTGTTAAGTAAATATGGGTCGAAATAGATTAACATTCAATAGATCTTTCTTCAATAGATATGGATTGTAAGGAACAATCATTGAATTATCGTTGAACATAATTTTATTGTTCGTTTTTCCGTGATACGTATTTAGTCTGTGTCTACCTATTATCAGAATGCTTTTACACTCACGAGCAACTATGTAACTCAACTCGAACATCCGCGCTTACAAAAAGGCATATTTTTTTTAAATGGCTTAACTGATTTTCGTAAACAACTTTTTTGACACATTTTTTATCATTAAAATCTATACAGTACAGTGTACACATACCACCCGGTATCGGTGTACATTTGAGGGGGACTGTCCTAACTTCACTGGAGCATAACAATTGATCAGTTTGTGGTCCGTGACTCATATGTTTAATGACCACAACCCATAATGTTGAATGTATTTCTCGATCTGGGATTTCAGCTGATATGATTTTGTCCACATCATCAGAGGTTAACAAGTTTTTATTTAATGTTACCAACAGATGCATATGTGGTAATATCCTTTTTTGAAATTCTATCGTAAAGACATGAGCTCGAATTTTATAGACTGTGCCTTATGTTTCTTTCTGTTGGTGGGTGAGGCGCTTGCGGAACATCAAAACTATAAAGTTTGTAAGGTAATTTGGCTGTATTAATATATAATTCGCTAACACAACTTGCACATTACATTTTATGTATATAGAATGGAAATCATGGTACAATCAGTCCAGCCGCGGCTCTTAAGTTCAAAACACGATTAAATTCGCTTACAATTTTCGGCAATATTAACTTCAAATAAATTAAAAATATTGAAACCTCTCTATCTATGCGGTGTTGAATAATTATTCTCGTGTAAAACACAATAAAATAATCTTTAGGATCGGATACATACTTGGTGACTACAAGAATTAAATAATTAATTCAAATTAAAGTAGAAGAAAAAAATTATTGACCATAGAAACTTGCGAGACGTAAATAACACGATGGAAAAATAAACCGATTTACAGATTAAAAGTTAATATAACAAATTTAAGTAATAAAGTTTCGAGTGAATTTAATTGGTTGATATTAAATTACAGATCAGCTACACTATTTATATAAAATATTTCTAACTAGTCCTCCTTACGAATCTGGATCCACGAACCTTTAATCCAGATATGTTTAAACGCAAAGTTTTTTTATCACCTGAACACTGGTAGGGCTGCATGATATATCCACTTCGATAAACCTCATTACAATACCAGAAACGTAGCGTGGCTATATTTTGGAGATGTGTGACAATAACACCTTTACATCGGGGATGAACAATTAATTTGCAAGCATCCACACACTAATAAGGTATGCATTATAGTGACTGGCTTATGGCATTCCTGACCCTTTCCAATGTTTCGGTAGTTTTAAATAATTAAATTTATATTTAAACGAGCCCCCATGAGTCTAGAAATTGAAAAAAAGTATGCTGCTCGATTTTACAGACAATCTTAGAAGTTGAATAGATTTGGAAAAATCAAATAAAATAAAATTCATTTTAAATTGATGAAAGATTAATTTGATTTTACCAAGAAGTTGGAAATAATATTTCACCAAGAATTGATTCTTATTTTAGCAAAAAAAAAAAAAAATCATTAAAAATTGAATTTATGTCATATGTTGCCTTAATAATTTATTGCCTTAGTATAGAATTCCTATTCTTTTGTTTGCCATCAAAGCTGATATTAATTAATTTTTGTCAAGATGATGACTTAAATTTAGAGAAAAAGAAATGGATTAAACTTGATACTTCGAAGAAAATACCAAAAAAAAAAAAAAACTTCAGAAAAGATTCGTTTCATCAACAATTCACAATAAAATCTTATTTAGGAATGAGACCAAATTTCAAATTCCTTGTAGGTATTTTTAACTTAAGCTAGATTTCAATTTAATTCCAAACTGTATAATAAATTAAACTGAAAATTGAGTTTAAATAGAAATCTTTAAAGGCGAACAGTTGCCTCCGGCGGCAATAAAAAATTAAAATAGGTTGCTGACCTAAAACTAGTAAGGCAAAATATTTCAAAAATTAAGGATGCAAATAAGCTCGATCAAAAACATTGATTAAAAAAATGTTGAGACCAACCTTCCGTCCTTCCATCCTATCGTGCTTCTAGTTATACATTTTTGTCTTTGTACAAAGGCAGGTTTTCATAATAATACTGTATAAACTGTTGAGTCCATTCGACTCTAAAATAAAAAGGGTTGCAGTTTACGGGAAAGCTGTCAAACAAATTTCGTCTAAAACAGCACCGACGTCTTTAAGACAAAATTAAAGTGTTACCGTTTAATTTGAAATTAAAATTTTTAAAGTCATTTTTAAATAAAAATGTATTAACCAACCATTTACATTTTACAGTAATTTTACGTTATTTTGAGTTGGGGTAGTCCTTAAATTCTAACACGATTACCAAGCCACCAAAACACACACTCACCATTAATTATACATTAATTAGAACTGCGACGTAATAAACAATGAAAATCTCGTTAACCATGTTTCATCTTCGACCTTTCAAAAGCAACCCCTTATACAGTTCAGTTCCATTCAGAGCACATTCACAATGTTCACAATTTCATTTCAAATAACAACATTATGTGAACAACGTGTGAATTTACTCAGTACTTCAGTCTGAAGCGCCGTTATGAACCAATTAATGTCGATTATCTTTCGCCTATGTCCCCAACCTACCGAGCTTACCTAACGCGGGCTTTAATAACAAGATAATTTATTACTCCGAAATTGAAAGTTCGTCTTCATTAAAGCAATGCTACAATAATTTATGGATCGACATGTTTTTGAAATTTTAATCAATAAAATATGAATAAACCGTCAGAGTATAGGACTTTAGATTTAAAAGCTTAGAAGATTATTATTATTTCTTTGACGATGTTACTTCTGTTACTTTGAATTTCAAATTACACGATATAACCTATTCCTTTTATTTTACAATAACCTTTGGAATAAGGGTTGGAATTTGCAAGGTGTATTAACCGTAGAAAAATATTTCTTCGAAAATTCTCGGTAAACGGTTCAACCAAATTTTTTCTTACTGTTTTATTTTATTTTAAAAGACACCTACACCCACGGCATATTTCAATTGAATTCAAATTTCGTAAATAGGTTGATGCTGGATTGTCACATTTATCATCAACATAAAAAGAGAATCATTTTTTTTCAGATTCAGAGCGTGAACGAGTTGACATACTATATACACACACTATATAGTCACACATTTGTTATTAGATTTTGACAGTAAACATTAAATTTTACTACCACATAACCAACAATTTGTTGAGTTATTATAAAGACATGAACATAAATTTATATAGGGGCATGACTTTAGTTAGGAGAAAATATTGGCCAATTGTGTGTTACTGCATAACATGTTTCAGATTTAAACCATTAATTAAAACACGAATAATGGGTATCTTACCTCGTATAAGAGAAGCCTAGTGTCGGCTGTTTACAATTACAGCCGTTGACTTTTGTTGCCCTTTCATGGTAAAATGCAAAACACTAAAATGAAGCAATTCCTTATAAGGTGTATTTTGGGCTGTTTGTATGCTTCTCTATAAAAGCAATTCATTTAAAAATTGTAGAAGGTCAAACAACAGAAGCGCTTTTGGCACGCTTTAACAGATGCCTTGCAAAGAAGTGGGAAGTGTCAAATCGTATGGCCCTGCAATGCAAATACTTTTTTTGGAGCCTGATGAATTACAGAAGCCTGATGAATATGAAGATATTAATTAATTTTGCAATTTAGAACAAATTCAATTCAAGTTTCTTCCGACTCGACCTCAACATTTTAGAGGATTACGACGATCGACATTATGACGAGCTGTTTACATTTATTGTGCGAATACAGATAAAGGGAATTTTAAATTCCCGCGCATTATATCCTGTTTCAGAGGACCAAAATAATTCCAAGCAATTATTCCGGAAAATTTATTAAACAAATTTCTTACGAATTTAAGATTTTTTGTTTTATTTTTTTTTATTTTGGAACATCTAGTACTTAATAGTTTTTCTGTAAACCTTAGAACTTTTGAGATATTTTCAAAATAAGTTTTCTGGCCCGTGGAGGGCCCCTTTCGTTAATATGAATTCCAGTTTGATTGGTTAAGCCATCTGGACTGTGGAGAGAACGGAAACTGCCGAACATAGATAGATCACATCGAATTGGATAAACACCTCGTCAATCTCAAGGTCGAAAATTTTCCTGATTACTAAATTTTATTTTACTAACGTAAAAGAAAGTAAAATATGGAAATGTTGTCACTGTTATCACTGTCCATTCAATAATTTCAAATATTTACCAACAGATGGAGGCACAATATTATTTGACATCCAGTAGTTCTAAGATACCCATTTGTTGGTAATTGACGATTGGGGGTGTCGATTTTGAAGTATCTACCTCATTTTCTCTATTTTCAGCAGGAGCACTGCTAATACATTTACTATGATAGCTGTACAATCGTTAATTTCCGTTTGTTATTCTAGAGGGTCTTTCAATAGGAACGCTCGAAGTTTGTTAGGTTATAGCAGCCATGTTGTTATAGCAACATTTTTCAAATTTATTGTGAATTGTTCAGTAGTGTATGGCAAATCACCATGGGAGATTATAGTGTTGAACAAGGTGTGCATATCGTCAAATTTTATTTTCAAACTGAATCTGCCATTGCAATAACCGTTAATCGCGAGGGCTACAGATCGACGAAAGCCAACTTCTTGTATGGCCTAAACTGGATGATATGGATACCTCCAATGGATGCTTCCAATAGGACGGCGCTACATGGTTATCTAAGATATCTCAGACGCAACTTGCTTTATTTGCATTTAAAAATCGAGCGCCCTTACTGAAAGGCCATTTAGAAATATTCGTAGTCCTTTTTCAAGCTCAAAGAGTGCACATGGACAGTAAAAAGGGTAAAAGGAAATATTCAATTTAAGATATATTTGAAATTATGAACTTTAGCATAAAAAGAATTGTTATTATTAAAAATAAATTACACAATGAAACATTTCAAGCGTGGGGACGAAATACGCAGCAAAAATAAATTTACAATAGCTTTAACAATTCGGTTTGTAATATTAAGAAAAAAATTTGGGTCTATCCGACTCCTCAAGACAATTTTCCCACAAGCATTTTACAAAAATGTACCGATATTTTGAACAAGGTCCTTAAAAGATGTCACTAGTTTTATTAAATTGGGAGACTCTCTCTACAATATCACAATTGGTCATAACAATTATACATCTTCTACATTCAATCCGCTAAATCACAAACGTGTTGCTATTCACAATTTAAATCGCATTCGCCATTTTTCGTCTTCGACCTTGAACAATTAGACCCAGTAATACATTAGAAATGTTACACTGTTGAAAATTCTTGAGAATTCTCCGTTCCGAAAACATTCACAAGATTCAAAATTTCTTTTTCTCAATAGTTGTCCCGTTTGTTCAGATCACAACATTATGAGAGCAATGTGAGAATTGTCTGATATTATTCTTTACTCAGTGCTTCAGTCTGGACGGGGCCCCGCTGTGGACTATTCGAAAATGCAAAAATAAATAAATACAAGCAACAATACAAAATCAGAATTAACGTCAATTATTTTTTGTGACCTATATCCCGTCACCTTTTCACATAGTATTTCATTTTATATATCTCCAACCGCCTATTTCGTCAACCTCCTCCGCCCTAAAAGCGTGATATTATTATAAAGGCCGTCCCATAGCAATTTCCCATTAATATTTGTATACGACCTTTAATATCAAGTGAAATTTTTACTTAGAAATAATACCGTTAAATGGGATTTCATTAAATCAATGAGGAGCCTCTGGATACCCGGCGACTCTCGTTGTAATTAGCCCTACCTTGGTATATGGATCTCTGCCCAGGCGGACCTTTCCTTATCCAATACTCGTCGAAATCGTTATAGACCTAAAAAAATTAATTAAGAGTACCGGTACTCTCCAAAAGCAGGTAAGAACCATAAAAGGGGTCAGTAGCTTGGCCAAGGAGCACTCTGGGCTGTGAAAACTCGGAGACCATGTGTCTAAAAGACAGGTATCTCATGACAAGAGGTTGAATTGGTCGACTGCAAGCGTGCCAAGCTGCTAACTAAAACAAAGTCGGGATCCCTCCATTGGGAATAAGGCAAAGCTGCCCAGCGTCTTGAGGGACCATGTGTTGATGCTAGCCGTTATTGACGAAAGTGAAGAAAATGGGGTATCACTTCGGAAAGATGGAGGTTGGTCTATATTGCACTAAACTTCGTCCTTTTGGAGGTCCTGGGAGAAAACCTGGAACCCCTTCCGCATTCTGCAGAGATGTGGGATAGTACCAGTAGCGTGTGAAGTTGCCTGCATGCTTAGATCATAGATCGGTGGATCTTTATAAAAATTTGCTATGGCAAAAGTTGATATGTACGGCCAGGCGCAAGGCTTGCGGCAATTAGCCTGGAAGAGATTCCCAGTAGGCCAAGGGCACGTGTCTGGCTGCCATCCGAACGGGCTAGCCCCGGTGAGGTCTTAAAGATAATTCAGGCCTTTAATCCGGATCTTGCAACCAGTAGTTGGAAGATCGCCAAGCAGGAGGAAGCGAAAGAGAGCAAGGTATTGTCAATATGGAGCAGTCCCTGGGCCTCCTTAAAAAAAACGAATTTAGAGATTGACTTCGGTTACGGGTCAATCACTCTCATCGAGTACATGAAGGATGGGTCAGAGGCACATGAGGGAGGCCAGCCGGAGAACGGTGGCAACTCGCCCAAGCCTGAAGAGTCAACCAGCAGAGGTGTGAGGTTAAGCAGGATTGTTAGTTCAGAGCTTGGGGACTCGACCATCAAAAGGCGAGTAATTACTGGACTTGCAGTGGTGTTGCACCCTCTTCTCATGTAGATGACGTGGTGATATCTGTTACCGGAAAATTCAAATAGACCGGAAAATTTAATAGATGGGGTCTGAAGTTGGATTTGGTATATTGGCTCTATACTGCTGTAGTGTGACCTTCACTCATGTATGGATTGACTGTGCGGTGGCCAGTTCCGGATTAAGTAATTTATAAAAATAAAATAGAGAAGGTGCAAAGAACGGCCTATATGCTTACACCGTATAGACTTCTGCGAGTCTGGGGAGGCATATGACAGCGCTAACGCTAGCACTTAGGAAAGGTGGCGTAACACGATGGTCGTAGGAATTGTGTCCTTTTTGATGAACATGCAAGAAGGCTGGGTCTGGAGGGAAATGTTTTCTGTAGAAGATGTTTGGACGAGAAGGAGGAAGGGACGTTGGTTGTGCATTGGCACTCAGAAGGCACAAACTCTTGGATAAATTCAAGATGGTCAACCTGTCTGATCTCGAAAGCAATAAGGTGCGGGACGTTTTACGCTACATAAGTGCTCAAAATGGTGGTAACCTAACAAAAAAATCGTCGGTCTTGTTTTTGACAAAATCTGTTTGGGTGTTTACCTTTCCACTGAACTCTAGACTAAAATCTATCTTTGTACAAAATTTCGACCAAAACTATCAATATTTGTGAAAATGGGAACCAAAACAAAAATAATAAAAATGTATGACTGGAATGATGGAACCACGAACACGACATTTTTCTAATCGTTGTTTTAGAGTCCTGGTAACCTTGGTAACCAATTTGGAACAACATTTTTTTTTCGCGATTACAATACTTACCCAATATAACTTTATTATAGTGGGAAAAGTACAAAAATTAAATTAACAGACTAAGTGAAGACTTTAGAAGGTGGCACCTTTGGTCACAGTGTTAAACCTACCGTTTATGGAAAGTAAAGAAGTTTTTTTTAAGGTGAACTTGCTAATATTGAAATCGAAATACTCGTAGTAATTGTTGACCTTGAATAACATTCTAATAATGGGTTCGTTCTGACTAAACTCAGTTCTGTGAGATGAAATTCTGAAAGCAGGCGCCGTATCCAAAGATGTAATCTTCTTCTTTTCAAGCAAATCAGGAGAATCGATACTATCGGATAGTATTTGATGAACAAAAACCAAACCTACAACAATACGATGCTTACTTAACTCATGTAAATTAATGAATTTCAGACGATCCAGATAGGGCGGCAAATTCTACTGGACCACCCAGAGTAGTCCACGTAGGGAAAAATGGAGAAATCTACTCTGCACTGCCTCAATTCTCTTTAAAGTATGAACATCGCGATATGGAACAAAAAGCTGGCTGGCATACTCGAGCAGGGTCGAACAAAAATTGTTTAAAGAACCGTCGTAACTTATGGGTCAAGAATGTCCTTACACCAAGCGCATATAACCCGTTATTTTTGAGCTATGTATATAAATCCAAATTATTTAGAAGGAAGATGGGGGGGGGGTCAATTAAAATGGTCCACCCTGTATAATGTCATACAAACCGTTCACACATCCACACATAAACTGATTACTTTGCCAGTAGCTTATTAAGTACAATTTTCATTTTGTCATGTATCGTTCGGTTATATTGTGGTGTTTGATCGAATCTGAAGTATCTAGAGAAAGCACGAACTAAACCATTTTGGGTTTTCTATATGACAATGAAAATAATTTTTTTTATGTTATTATGATTCCAAATTGATTACATTGTGACATGTTAAATACACAAAAAAAAATCGAATATTCTATTTCATTTCAAGTTTCTTTATGGTATTATGCTCTTTCAAACGAAATCCTACATAAAAACGAAGTTATAGTTATTTTACTTTATGTCAACATATACCGGTTCATTCTCATCACATAGAAACAGAATTACTCTGTCTATGTTTGAATAAATGAAAATTTGATACTAATCTCAATTCCACAATTTGTAACTTGTGTTGGACAATGTAGTACCCCACTCTCCCACACGGGCCAACAACAAAACATATTATGCTTGAATGTTGTTAAAATTTTATAAAATATTTTTTTACAAACAGACACATAGTTTGGTTAAAAGGAATGATACTAAAGGCAACACAAAGACCGACACAAGCAAAGTAGAGTAAATGCAGAAAATTTGTTAATGTGAAAAACGTGGGAATTTTAAAATTTTTCGATCTTTTATTAATAATGCTTGAGACCGTTCAAAAACTGTTTTTATTTTTAATTAAAAAGGCAGAACATAAATTTATTCTCAATTACATATGTTTATTTGTTGTATCGATATTTCGAATAAATTTACATACGTTGTATTTGCGTTCAATTTGATTAGATTGAAATAAGTGAAAATACTTTACTCCATATGTTAGGTGTAATAGGTACATCTGGACTGATTTATAAAAAATGGAATAAATAGAATATACATGAATCTTCGTTATACCGTGTTTTAATTTTCTATTTAAATTGTAAAATCAATTATTTACATGGTTTGTTCTGCCTGTCAAAATAAATAAACCGTCTTGTACTCTTATATGGAAAAAACTACTACATACGTATATATGTGTTGTAGCAGTAACAAGGAATTGGAAAACAAACACAATTTTCAGCAAAAAAAAAAAAAATATAAAACCTATACATGGACCTGGAGAGTAAGTAGTACAGAAGCAGAACAAGATAATTTACAGTATTGTTTTCTAGTCTAGTGTATAAGGTTACAATGATAAATTGATAACTTTAAGTGGCAAAAAAATCGATATTTTGATTAAAAGATGTTTTTTGTGGTGCCCAGAACACTTGCGAACGAGTAAAAAAAGCTTCCTAATAATAAACGGTAAACTAAAAATTGACCTAGTCTAATTGAATATTTCGTCGTTTACGTCATTGTATGAAAACAGAAATAATTTTCACTTTTTTTTTTGTACAAAAAATAGAACAAACAAAAATAGGTTAATTATACTTAATTCTCATGCGACCATTAAGCCCAACAAATACAAAAATAAAGCATAAAAATAAACTTTCCATCCGTAGTTTATATTAATTAGTTACGAAAGTTTTGCAAACTAACATAAAATCATTAATTTGATTTAACAAAGAAAATAAGTATGAAATACATAAGTCTAAGTCCTTTCAATATTGGGTAGAAAGCAAAAAAAAAAAAAATAGAATATTTCAACAAGAAGATTATAGAACAGAAACATTTAAAAACAAAAACAAATTTTGTGTTATATTGATACAGATTTGTCTTCATACAAACTTGTTTATTTAATTATGTACATATTATATAGGACAAAATCTTGTATTTGATTTAATCAATCAATAGAGATTTTATATAATCGACTTAGAATTTTCCTAATTTTTTTTATAAAAATACATAGGTAATTCTACAATTCGTCTAGATTCTAGATTACATAGTTGATAGATTTTTATTTTATGTGGCAGAAAAATTCTGTATTGATTTTTATAAATGTAGCATACGAGAATGCAACTCCTTCTTGTCTACAAACACAATCAAAATAACGAGGCAAAACCCAATAAACTGTATTTCTGGTAGTACTTTCTCTATGCACCAGAGAAAACTTCTTCCGGCCCGAAAGTACTTTTTGGGTTTAAGATTTTATTGTTTTTTAATCCTCCTCCGGCCTTAAGGTTTAATGCGACAATCGTTGCTTGTGATGTTTTTTTTTCAATGAAAATATGTAAAAACCTAAATGGCTTAAGAAAGTAATCAACATAGATTTAATTACGAGTTAATAACAAAAAGAAACTAACCGAAGGATCCCGTTTTACCGAAAGGAATTTCAATAAAAAATTCTTGTTACAATTTTTTTTTAAAGTTATTAACAGTTATTTACGTCACAAGCGCGGTAAATTGTTACGAGGCGACGAAGGAGCTGAAAATCCCGTATAGTTCATTCATTTCTTTTAATTTAAAGAAAATAGGCCTGTTATTTTGCTAAATCTTAATGACTTATTTCCCGGTTTGAAATCTGTCATGTAAACATTAAACTTTTGTATAGTATCAGATCCTTCTAGAGTATAGAGCCATAAGCGTGACGTATTTTAATGCAACCTTGATTATACAAAGCCATAGTCTAAAAAACGAAGCTTTTATAAGGGAATTAGAAACAAGGAAAAAACCAAACGTTTCATAGTAAAACACATAAAACATATGGGAAATACTTTTTTTTCCTAAGACACATTTTTAAATGAAAACGTTACAAGTTCTTAATTATGATTTCTGAAATACTTTGATAAATGTTTGAATTTCAACATATATGAATGTCGTTTAAGTAAATCGTTTTCATTTTCTTGTAATAATTCATTTATTCAAAGCAAAATTTAATAACAATTTCATAACAACATTCTGGTCATATTGAAATAAAAGCTTAATACAATTCGTTTGGTGTTAAGTCAATATACATACATTACGTTGATGGCAGTGATAAACACATACCAAAAATCACCACCTGGGCAAACACGTCTCCGCTCAACAATCGAAATTAGAATAAATCAAAAAGAGCCAAACAGAAAAATTAAATCAATACAATGAGCGTGAGGAAAACAAAAAATCAAAACAATCTAGCATGCTTCGCAAATTCAAAATAACAATAGAAGGATATTCGAATTCAAATTTGAATGGAGGCACTCAAAGCATTCCTAGATATATAAGCCGCCAGGAAAAAATCGAGCTTAATATAAGGTGGATAGCAAGACAAAAAAAATGGATTTTCATGCAAATCATATGAAATGTTATGTTATTTTAATATCGTTTTTCTTATAATAGAAATGTCAATAAATAGCAAAGACGTTATACTAAAGAGGAGAAACAAACTTTTTTTTCTTGCATCTAACAAACCATTTATGTCGTTTTCCTGTTGCAACAAAAAACTGATTTGGAGCGAAACCCAAGTGACAGCAGCTGTCATTCGTCGCTCGGTAAAATTTTTCGGAGCGATTACTAACACAATTACATTTAAATATCATCGAAATGTCATTTAAACATCAAAATAAATATGCGGAAAAATATATTTAAAAAACAGTAAAATAATTAACAAATATTAAGTTATTCAAGAAAGAATATTTTGTTATGAAAAAATAAAATTGTTGGACACAAATGCAGCTGTGAAATGTGAATGGGAATCATAATAACGTCATAAAATGTATTCCATAACTCGTGTATCATTAACTCCCTATTGCTGTACGATAATTAGGGCAATCTCTTTACGGATTTAGTTGGTTTGATATTATCAACCTTATTAAGGTTTCTATATATAAAACGTACAAGTACAAGTAGCTTTAAAGATTAATTTACTGTACGACATTGATTCAGCCATTATGTATTAAACAAGAACTTGAGAAACTGTGATGTTAGTTTATTGTACGATGTCGATTCAGCATTAAGTATTAAACAAGAACTTGAAAAAATTGTGGTGTACTTAATTCATAATTGATTCTGTAGATAACTGATTTGTCGATATTTTTGTTTATTATGTTAATGTTGTTATTTGTTTACTTGACTTCAGTTTTTGTCTACTTCACTTCAACACAAAATTTATTTTCATATGACTATTGAATTATTTATAAAAAATATACATGATTACCTACAATAAATTATTCATTAATTTACGGAAAAATTCATCAGTATTAACAATCTAATTATAAAAATAGAATTTGACAATTAATACGTATATTCACACAACCATATACAAAACAAAAAATCGCAGAATCCGGATTTTTGGCTGTTCCAGTTAAAACGTCAAAAAACTGTCATTTTTCAACTGGGATTCGAATCCGAATTTGTTTTTTGTTACAATAGGTAAACCAGATTAGTTTTTATTGTTGTTAAAAAGTGGTTGTGCGTAGTTTGGTTATTTCTAGTATATTGTATTTTAAAGTCTTTGATAAATAGTACCCTCTAAACAAAAAAAGCGATTCGGAAAAAACGGTACGATAGCGAGATATGTAAACGATGCTTAATTTCTTATAACACAATAGGCACTTTCTTATTTTTATTTCTACTCCCATAGAAACAACGAAAATAAAAATTGTATATTTGCGTTTCTCACTTGCCATCTCAATTCAAATTTAACCTAACACAAAAACGGGCGGCGATATTTGTGTAAAAAGAAATTAAAATCATTACGAAATACTATATTTGATGTTATGAGTTTCACAAAGTAATTATATATTTCTTTTCCAATTTGTTTAAACCATTTTAGTTGATTAATTTATTACTTATACTAATTGTTTATTTTTTAAGATGTGAGCAAATTTTACTACTGCCGATTGAATTAAGGAGCGAAGTCATTCATATAAACAAGTAAATTTTACGTATTATATATAATGTAATAATTATTTTATTATAATACTTCAACTACATAAAAAACAAAATAATCGTATTATAAAATTGGATTTTTATTTTTGCTAATCCAAAATAAATACTATCCTAACCAACACTAAAAATACGATACGTAAATATATCGCATAATTAGATCTGTTTACGATATGAAAAGAAAGCATCGTAAACGTATCGTAAAAATTTTTCTATTTACGTTACGTAAAAAAATTCTAATTATCATGGGACGTTGGCTTCGTAAACATATCGATTTCGAATCGCAAAAACGATTCGTAAACGATATTTTGTATGAACAACAAACATCATTTTCGTATCGTAAACGAATCGCTTTGTTTAGTGGGTAAGTAAGATCTTACATCATTTATTTCTATAAACATAAAAATATTTTCTGTTACGAGTATTTTTCATTCATAAAATTTTAATCAAATCGTTCAATTTTACATTGGTTCTTATGGGAAATCGTAAAATGTATTCCCCTTAAATTAAGCTTCTTTTAAAATTGCTCTAATACTGACGGCTTGTTTGTATATGGTATGTAGGAATGGTTTGATGGAATAAATAGGCAAAGCAAGCTTTGTATTTTATTATAAAAAAATTCAATCAAAAAATTTTAATTTAGATTTCAATTTAAGATTTTGTTGAAATTCCAGCTAAGAATTTGTAACGACATTTTTTATTTTGCGATTTTCCAGTCATCTTTGGATTTTTAGGAATTCTATGTTTGTATCAAATAAAGATTGCAAATTAACAGCCGGAGATTAAAATAAACTAAAGAACATTTAACCGTTTTTAACTTTCATCTCGAATTTCGAAAACCCGTTTATTTGAATATAGCTTATGGTTCCGGGACGGACCTAAATATATGTAATTTTATTTCAAATTTAAAGTCAACATGCTTTCCTAAACTGGAATTTAAACCCAATACTTGAGCTTTCGTATCTGAATTTTGAAAATGTTGACGAAAATTACATGTGCATATTATACAGAAATTCAGACCTGGCTATTACATGAACTCGCTGCAATATTGCCTTAACATATTATATCCGGTGGTTAGTGTATCAGTGACAACTTTTGCTCCAATCACTTTGCCATATTGTGAGAATAATGGTTTTACATCAGTTGCTCTCATTACCGTAGATGTACCGGTAATACCGGAGATATACCGGATATTAATGTTGATCCAACCGTTGGTGATGGATTTGCTTTGGATTTCGCTGATTTGCCTTCTTTGTAATCATTTTCATTTGAAGATTTATTTGATATTATTAAACTTATTTTATTTTTTTCATTTTGGTTTTTGTTATCTGCTAAATTCTTCACCTTCGTTGATGTTTTCCTTGCCTCTGGAGTATGTAATGACATCTCACTTGTTCATTTTACATTTATTTATTTTTATTTATGATTTTCTTTAATCTCGGGTTTAGTTCCATTTTCATTATCACTAAATATATTTTGACCCTTTGGAATATTATCCTGGAGTTTTTCATTTTTACCGAAATGTTTTATTTTTGTTCAATTGTTTCACTTGGAAGTACTGCTTAATTCGATTAATCATATAATTAATTGATGTGCTGCGGATCTCGATGCGGATCATCGTTGGAAAGGTGTGGTCGAGCCGATAGATAAACACGAATCACCGTCGAAAAACCATGTGCTGTCGACACAGGTGTTTTGCCAAGTTTTTTTTACGTGTTGGTTGCTGTTCCCCGGAATAACGGTTACTGCGTTTAAAAAATTAGTTGCAATTTAGTTTTTCCCACTGTTTTGGCTCTGTTCTCCAGTTTGATTTGATTTTGTTTCGGGATAACACCGATTGTATTAAATAAATTTAAGTTTCGATTAATACCCTTGTTCTTGTTCTATGATGACGAATTATTAAATGAATCCTCCAGTGGTTTTGGATTTGATGACGACGCCATGCTTGCCGGTTGGTTGGTCCGGTTGGGCCGGTGGCCATTTCTTCGCCTAAATCTATAGATAGTTTTTTACCTGTTATTTATTTAATTATTGGTATCTGGCCTCATATGCCCAATTTCCAGGTTTTCTCTGAATTGATCGGCTTATCGATCTCGTAATTCTTGAAGAAAATTATTTAGAGTTGGCAAATGGCTCTAAAATGGAAAAATAGGAATTCCACCCATCCGTCGTCTAGAAGTGCTCTGCATTTGTTAATTTCCGTTGTACGAGTGGTGTCGCTAAAGGTTTTCACTCGGGCTTTAATATTTTCAAAGCCATTCAATATGACGTTAATTTCTCAAAAAATTTCGAACATTTCACAGTTATTGTCCGAAACGTTCTCAATAACTTTTCACTTCAAATTTCTCATTATCGCAGTTTAAATAACAATTTTTGTTAATTAATACTCGTAGGTATGTATTAAATTTTGTCATTTTGAATTTACACAAAGATTTATGAACAAAGTGTCGCCATTGAGTCCGGTTTGAATTTTTGCATAATATGCACTTATTAAAGCACAGTTCACCGTTACCGAAATTCAGACATCTAAAATTTATTTGTTGTTGTAGAATTGTAAATATCTCGTGTCCGGTTGTAAGGCACTGGTCAATTCAATCGTTTGTGAATTCTCTGTATCCAAATTAAGTAGCAGGTCGAATGATCGTGGTAGTTCTCCCGTTTCCAAATCTCAGGCAAAGGTCAATAAATCGAATGCGGCTTTTCTCGTGTCCAATTACCATATTTTAATCATAATTGTTCCCATATTAATTTAAATTGAAGGTCAAAATGAATTTCCTCAATCGTATCAATGTCATCCAAATGCGCTTTATAGAATTCGCCTCCACACGCTTTTCGATAGCTAGAAATTCCTTCAACTCATTTATATTTAATGAAAGCATTTTTTTGGGTCGAAAGTACCTCGGTTCTTTTTCAAATTCAATGGAGTTAAAAAACTCCTATACCACCCAAAATATCATCCCTGATGAAGAGGGAGCGAACGACGAAGAGTGATGTTAAAATGTTAGCCATTTTGAACGAAAAATGTTTGTCGTCACCAAGCCACACTGCAAACGCGATCGTTTGACACAATGATGGGCGAAAGTGAAGAATGTGAGATCGAAAGACGAAAGTTAAGAAAGGACCATGAAATTATGAAGATGAGCAAAACGGATGAATTCAAAAATGAAAAAGTAGAGACGCAGGAAGGAATTTGAGAAATTCAATTGAAGATTTAAACGACCAATGTATCAATATACATTCAGAAGTTAAAGACGAACAAAGATGCCGAGAATTGTAAAGTTAAACCAGTAGTGATTTCTTTTAACGAAAAATTGTGGCCGTTACGGATACCGTCTTAACATTTTACCATTTAAATTTTACTATGCAATCGAAATTAGGTTTTTGAGACTTTGACAGTTTAAAGTTAAGTCTGCTTTAAAATTCTTCTTGCAAAGCAAATTTGATTGATCAATTCTTCTTCCATGGTAAAATCTTAAATCATTAAAAAACCTTCAATACTAGTAACTCGCGATAAAGCGACATACTATATAATAACTGTATAGAATGAGTTTTACTATACTCATAGACTATCTCGTCATGTGTACCTCATTGAGACTTTTGAATAGTCATGGCACATCCAGCTATCATATGAAAGTGATTTTCTTTTCCCACAAATGTTTTGTTGTTGTTAATATGAATGCTTGTAATTCGACGTGTAATAGGAACGGCTCGTTTATAGATATTATGTTCCGTAATGAACAAGCAGCTTTTTTTTCTGGCAACTGTACGAGCAGTTCTGTTCTATATGAACCAAAGTTCCAACAGTACCGTTAGCTAATCCATCTGTAACGTCTATGTTTGTTGTAATAATATAAGGGTTTCCAGTTACAAAAAATATTTCGTATGGCAATCCACCTGATTCGATCACTGAAATCTTGTGTAATTTTTGCCTCACAAATACTTCCTGTTCATGGTTAGAGCACAGCCACTAATAATATCGAGCTTGTTGCAAAATAGATACGTTGTATTCATTGATCCATTTGGGCAACGCTGTGTGATTTCTTCCTTAGTAAAAAATTTTGACTCGATAATGGCCAATTCGTACCAATTTTTGTAAGGATAGAAGCAAAAATTACATTACTTTTTCGCATAACTTGAGTTAATTCGTAGCATTTTAATCCTCGCCACAGCAGAGGTCCAACCATTTGTTGTTTTGGCTGCTTGTAAATTGGAGTAGCTCAGACTGTAGATAATTGTCGTAAGTTTCCAATAAGAATGATGTCTATTCCTCCAAAGTTACTGTCAAAATTTCCATTTATTTGCTTTAACCTTGAATCAATTGGATTTAAAAGTTCAGCACCAATCATACTTATTTCGTTAACTATTAACACTTTAACGTATTTAAATAAACATCGATACTGTTGTGCCGTTTGCATTGACAACGGAAGTAGTTTGGATAATGATATTTTTAATGCTGTATAAACTATAATTCCGTTAATGATTACTGCGGCTTTGCCAGTGGAAGCACAGGAATCTATTGTATATTTTCTTTATCAATTTAATAACGAAAGTTTTTCCTCATCCAGCTGGCGCAGTGAAAAATATTTGTAAAGCACTTCTCATGAGGTCGCAGAATAGATCAAGGTTTATTATATTTTCTCTTCTTTTAGCAATTGCTCCTAAACTTTTAAATGTAGCTATACATAAGTCTTCATTAACCGAAGCATTTGGGTTTCTATATAATTCTTGAAAAGGATTACTTTCTGGAAATCTTATATCAACGTCTTGAATTTTTGACTCAACTCTCTTTAATATCAACACTCATTTTATACGAGTTATTTCAACCATGTCGAATTCTGGATATTCATTCATAACTCCTGTATTGTTACGTTGTAAATTGCTAATTGCTCCGTTCGTCTCATTTACATACTCGACAACAAATGCAGCACAAGAATATTCTTCAATGATTATCTGGAAATCGTCGCTTATAAAAAATTCGTGGTATAATAATGCCCGATCTGTTTATATTTTTGTATTCTTCATCTGATCGAATATTATTACTTTCATAGTAGGTATTAGGATTTGGATCTGTATTTTCCATTGGTGTTAAAATCATTGTAATTTATAGGATATTGATACTAAACTGTTAATCATTTCTGTTGCTTGATCTTGGTCTTTTCCAAGAATATCGCCGGGCCATAACAAAATATGTGCATGCGGCCTCCAAAATTTGTGACCAAAATGTCTTTCAAGCAGGTGTTCAGACCAAATACATCAAGCGCATTTCAGACAAACTGTTTTCTGACAGAAATGCCTGTTTCTGAAGTTCCTTTTCAAAAGGAGGTTTAGTCATAATATTTATATGAAAAATTTTATGACTGTAACGTGTTCCACTTTTTGACTGTATTTCCGGAGGATAATTTTGCCTGAATCGTTTTTGACTGGAATTCCCGGAGCCTGGAATATGTTATTTTATATTTTGGCCGATTATACAATTACACATAAGCACAAATATGCCTCAACTGCAAGAAGGTAATAAATATGTGAAACCGTTTCTAAGATTATAATTTCAAAATACCACAATTGAAGAATTGCAAACAATTCAACTTTGAGATTATATAAATTTATATAAATTTATTTCTTTATTTATTTATACATTTATTAATTTTGGCACACTGTATTTTGAGCATGAGCTCATTCACAATGCAGTGTGCAACATATGGTCAAAGATGTAAATAGAAAAACTGACGTCAAAATTACAGCAAATCCGCACAACTCCGGTTCTTCACCATCCAAAGGTTCCATCATCCTGATTATTATTTAATTCGGCCACCCAATTTCAGTGATGATAACACGGGCTCCCAAGATTTGGTCATTTTGTAGTTGTTAATATTTTTATTAAAATACAAAATACTTTAAAAAATAATTTTAAGAGAAAAATAACAAACAGGTCTAATTGACACAAAAGTCAAAGCCATGACTCAATACAATGATTAGTGACTCAGTTATGATTAACCAGTACCAATTAACCAGTACATTTCACGTTGTTTTAATCGTATCTGTTCAGCTTTTTGTCTCACATGATGTTTCCAATTGAGCCTTGAATCTAAATGCAGACCAAGGTATTTAGCCGATTCAGCCTGTGGCACTTGCACCCCATTGAGGTATGTATATGTGTAGACTGTTATTTTTGTGTCGGAGCGTAAATGTCACATGGGTTGATTTGAGCTCATTAAGCACTATTTTCCAGTCAATTGTCCACTTAGTAACGTTGTTCATTGCTCGTTGAAGATTTTCCACTGCCCTTGGTTGTGATTCGTCTACTGACATAATTACAGTGTCGTCAGCGAACGTGCCGATGAACGTTTTATTCGTTGTAGGTATGTCCGCAGTGTAGATAAGGTAGGGGAGGGGTCCCAATACGCTTCCCTGCGGAACTCCCGCTAGAGTTGGATAAAAGTCAGAACATGTTTCTTCATAGATGACTCTGAATTGGCGATCAGAGAGGTATGATTCAAGCAGCTGGCAATAGTTTTGTGGTAGCATTTTGCTCATCTTGAATGTCAATCCCTCGTGCTAAACCCTATCAAAGGCCTGAGATACATCCAGAAATACGGCGGGCCAATATTTCTTTTCTTCTAACGCTTGCTCTATTACCGTAGTTATTCGATGGACTTGATCTATTGTGGAGTGGTTATTCCTGAATCCAAATTGAAAATCAGGAACGTTTACCATTGGCTTTAGACGTTTTAGTAGTAGTTTTTCACAACAGCTTTGATAAGATCGGAAGCAGTGAAATTGGTCTGTATGATGTTACTTCTTCATCTGGTTTACCTGGTTTCTTCAACATAATTATTTGAGCCGTTTTGAAGCATTTGGGTATATACTTCAATCTCATACAGGCATTAAATAAGTATGTGATCATGATGATTGCTTTGCGTGGAAGTTCCTTGAATAGACCCGGTGATATTTCATCAATTCCTGGTGCCTTTTTTTGACTAAGACTTTTGTCGATTTCTTCAGCAATTTCCATTGGCGTGACCCTTTTAAAATCCTCATTTGGTTGATAGACAGGTGTTACGTCAATGTTGGATTGAATGTCATGGGGTTGAAACACTGTTGCTAGGTGTTGAGCAAAGAGTTCCGCTTTTTCTTTGTCATGTCGAACCCAATTGCCTTGAGGATTTCTTATAGGTGGTACTCGAACTACAGGTCGTTTAAATTTTCTGGTTGCTTTCCATAACGAGTAGTCCTTATCCATTTCTGGACCTAGCCCGCTTAAGTAGTTGTCGAAGCAATCCTGTTTGAAGCTTTTGATTAGCCTATTGACTTTGTTACTTATTCGATTGAAGGTGGTTTTGTCAGCGGGATTTCTGGTGAGATGCCATATTCTCCTTGCCTTTCTCCTTTCCTTGATTTGTTCCCTGATTTTAGCCGGGTATTTGACTTCAATCTCCGCTTTGTCCTTTAATTCTGGAGTAGCTAGACTGGCGGACATACGAGTGTATTCAATGAAATTGTTTGTTTGTTGTTCCAATTCTTCATTACTTTTAATACTAACTTTTAATTCAACTAGCTCTTCCAGTTTTTCTCTGAAGAGATCCCAATCCGTGAATCTATTAGTAAGGTTTTGCTTCTTTTTTTTCTTGATGACTATAGCGCTTACTGACAACAGTACAGGAATGTGATCAGATGTTAAGTCGTTAATTCCTTCGACTCTAGTGTAACTGGATGAAATACCTTTTATGATGAAGAAATCAAGCAGATCTGGTATTTTTCCTGCATCCGTTGGCCAATACGTTGGCCCCCTTGGAGACAGATATTCACATTTGTTTTCATGAATGGCATTGAACAAAGCCTTTCCTTTCCCAGGAAAAATTAGTCTGGAACCCCAAGCTGTATGTTTTATATTATAGTCCTCTCCATTAATAAATTTTGGACCGAACTTATTAAAGACGTTATTAAATTGTAACTTCGTTGGTGTATGCCGTGGAGGACAGTATGCTGCCGCAATATTTAGATCGGCGCCATTATATTGGATTGAGATAACAGTTGCTTGCATGTAGCTTTCTCGAATATCCTCTTCTTGATTATGTTTGATATTATTTTTAATTAGTACAGCTAAACCACCTGTGGCTCTTTCACTAGGATGGGTTGTCCAGTAGGAATTAAATCCCTTTATTCTAAAAAAGCTTTTGTTGGAGAAGTGCGTTTCTGAAATAAGTGCAATATCTATGTTGTTTGTATGGAGAAATATTTCCAGTTCTTGGGCTCGTTGGTTGAGCCCATTAGCGTTCCAAGTTACAATGCGTAGGAACGAGTTAATCATTTGTGTGTATGCTGACTTTTTTTGATAGGCGGATAGAAATTAATTTCTAGTTTTGCCACCCTTTCTGTTAAGTGACCAAGTGTCTGTTGAATTTGACTAAGCTTTTTAATAATTTCAAAGTTATTAGACTCGTTATTAACTTCTATATGTTTGTTGTTTTGGTTTGATTCATCAGCAGATAACTTGGTGATTTGCGCATAGGATAATCCAACTGTGGATGGTGTGATTGTTGTTTGTGGTTTAGCAGCTTTGGTTTGTAATCGCTGTACTACTCTTGTTCTATTATTCTGTTGACTTTTAATTTTGTTCTGATATACACAGCATCCTTTATAATTTGCAGTATGTCCTTGTTGTTGACAAAGAGCACATGAAGGCGCGATATCTGGTTGTTTTTTGCATTTTGGCGTGTGATGATCTCCAGCACATTTAACGCATTTGGTTTGACGATAGCAAAAACTCTTGGTATGTCCAAGTTGTTGACAATTCGTACATTGTGGAATGTCCCTTGTCTTGTTAGGTGGCTCAATTTTAACTATACAGTACGCAAGTTTCTTGATGTTGTATACTTCTTTATTGTTGTCTTTTTGTTTTAAGTCGATGTAAAACAATGGAATGTGTTTCTTGTCTTTTACACCATTAGTTGTGACCATTTTGTATATGTTAGTAATACCTGCGACTTCATGTCCCATTTTTTCTGTCTGCTTTAATTACATCGTGACTAATGGAAGATGGTAAGCCTCTGATCTCTATAAGCCTTTTCGCAATTCAGCTGATAGGTGTGATATTCTATATTTTCTGATTGGTTGCTGGGTTCTTTTTTTAATTCTTCCAGTAATTTTTTGACATTTCTGTAATCATTTTCATTTTGAAATGTAATTTTAATGTCACTATTTGAAAGCGCCTTAAAATTAGTTGATTCACTAGTGGTTTTTATTACTTTTTGTCGAAAAAGTTCGAAATATTTGATATTGCTCACGTTAATGGGTGGAGGCAGCGGTATTTTTGGGGTTTTCTGTTCTGTGTTATTGATCACAATTTGTGTAGTATTTTTTGGAGGAGTTTTCGTTTTTGTGCTCCTGCGTTTCCTAGCATTTCTGTTATCAGCACCGGAAACTTCTTTTTCCAGTTCTTCCTCATCTGTGCAATAATCCTCTTGACTCAGAGCACTGAATCTATTATTCTGTTGAAAAACTGGAAATTGCCGCAGCAACCAGTTGGAATTATTTGAATGTTCATGTTGACTGGCTGATGGCTGAATATGGTTTGAAGAAAGATTGTTAACTCGTGCTGAATCCTTAGCTATGCTATTTTTAATCTTTTCTTTTAGTGTAGAGTTTTCTCTCTTAATTTCAGCCACTTCATTGCTCAGCTGCGCGATTAGTTTCTCCATTTTTTGAAATTTATTTAACATCTCCTCGCTATTTACAATATTTGTTGATGCACTCGGCATTTGTTCTGATAATGAAGTTACTTTTTCAGTGGAGATTGCGTTGTTTGCAAATATTTTTTTTATTGGTGATCTGATTGTAATGGAGCCGTTTCGGAATGAAAGTTCTTCCTCGTTACTCTTTTGAGCGTTGATATCGCTTAGCTTATTTTTGGTATTATTAGAACTATGTAGCAATGTTTGGTCCCCCCTAGAATCCATGGGACCGACCTCCGGAGAGAGTGGATTTTCCTGAACATCAGGTCTGCCACCTAGGGTATTAGTTTCCTTGTTTGTTTTATCCATTGCTTTTGTTTTTATAGTGTTATTACACTCGCCTCTAGAAGTTCAGCCGTTGTGATACATTAAAAATGCAAAACAAACGTTGCCCAGGTGCTACCGCGTGGAGGTAAACTAGAGACAGTTGATGGTTTCTACATAGTTGCAACGTTGGAGTATAAACCAATTTATAATTGGCTATAAACGGTCAACGCCTAACCTATTAAATCCCACCCAGCGCCCATTTTATAAACATGCCAATTTTTAGTTTTTCAAATTTCACAGTTTCAATAAACATTGTATTTTAGATTTATTATAAAATCCTAAGGATTAAGTTCTAAAATAAATTCCATTTTAAAATATTCATGTCGAATTCTACAGTTTCGGCAAATTCTGCAATATTATTTAGATATCAAACTATAAAATTTTAAAACTTATTCTATTTATTACCTTCGAAGGAATAAAATTGTTCGTAGAATTTTTTCGTTTATCTTCCCTAAAGTAACATTATTCAAGTAGCAGCCATACTACTAAAATCAATTAGTTATCAATGGCTGTTTATTGCTGTGAAGTGCTGCCAGATTATTTTTTCGTTTATCTTACAAATTTAAAAAAAAAAAATCTTTTTTTGGACCAAAAAATCTTTTTTCATATTAAATAAATAAGAAAAGTTTTTATATTAACATTCATCTAATAAAATTAAGAAACCAGTATACATTAATTATTCAGCCTTTTATTATCACATTAAAAATAAAAAATACATCACAAGATATATAAATAAAATATATAAATTCAATTAAAAATTAAATTCTTCGTTAAATTTCAAATTATTTTTATAAATCTATCATACTAAAACGTATTTTTATACATTTCTTTATTAAAGTTGTTTAACATAGTTTTATTTGGTTCAAAACTAGTACAATCCTTAAAATTTGTTTTTATACATTCCTTGGTTAACAAGATTCCACTTAAAGTAGAAGGATCCAAGCAATTTCTAATTTTTGTTTTATTTAGGTTTATTTGTGAGAAAACTCGTTCCACGTTCGCTGTGGCCACAGGAATCGTTAAGACAGCCATTATAAATTGCTTTAAGTTCGGAAAACAAAAACTGCCATCGCACCGTTTTAATTCAAGTAGTTTGTACCAAGAGGAGTCGATATCCATTTTGTCATCCAGTGCCAATTCTACAAAATTTAACAACCTTAATTCTCGCCATTCATCGTCCACATTTTGAGAATCTTCTCTTGATTATATTAGGGAAAAAAATAATTAATTTTTCGCAAGTTATATTTTGTCTATTAATTATTTTTGTAGGCGCAAGAATCTCTAAGGCTTCTATAAATTTGTCTCCAAAATCAAATTTTTTCAATAAATGATTACACAACTCGACATAAAATTTTTGGCAAATCAAACGAAACTCTGTTTCTTGGTTGGTCGGCAATACGTGGGTAGAGGCTAGTGAAGCACTTACATCAGCTCCTAAATACATATTTATTTCTTCTTTTACAAAGTAATTGAATATTTTGGAATAGAGGCGAGCTGTTTCGCTGTAAAGTAAATGGAGCTGTGGATATTCGCTTTGGAACAAGCGATTGAGTCTGTTTATATCACCCAAAATAAACCTTAAAAATTTTAAATATAATTCATATGTTGGATTCTGGAGACAATCATTAATTCACTGCACGGAATCATATTTATTCACATCTTCATGGACAAAAAACAGACGTAACACTTCGAATCTGCTCAAAATTTGAATTACCGTGGCTTCAAGAGATAACCAACGTGTCTGCGATGGATGCAATATTTTTTTCGGCTTAAAATCTAATAAAACCTCAAGTGAAGAATACAGTTCTATACGCTTTGGACTGTTTTGGATAAAGTTGTAAATGTCCCTTGTACAACTTTCCACAAATTTGGACAGCTGTTTGCATGCATGATTTGCGCATAGTACGAATGAATGGCAAGTGAATTTAAATATAATAAGTTCAGGACAATCGCCTTTTAATAAAGTGGCAACAGAATGATTATCCCCGGTCGTGACATTTGCGCCGTCAGCCGCGAAGCCAATCAATTTTTTTTATAATCAATATTTTTGTCTTTGAAAAATGTAGCAATTTTGTTATAGATCGAAGTTGCATCACATACCTCGATTTTCATTAGTGCCAGAAAGAAATCATGTATTTTTCGACGCGACTCTGCTCGCACAACCAGGCTTAGTAGTTTGGTAGTTGAAATGTCTGTTGACTCATCAATACAGATGGAGAAGTAGTGGGTATTAAGCAACCCACAAAGGTCCTCCAGATGAGATGTTCCGATTACATGCTTCACTAAAGCGGTTGTCTTGGTTCGAGCGCACGACATATTTTTAATTATAGTAGAATCGGGAATGTCATTTTTGAGCACTGGAATTAAATGATCCATGGTGGTAAAAGAAATATTGTGATCTTCACAAAATGCGCTTAATTTTAGCTCGGCTTTTGCGACCAATTGGTTTGAGCTGAAAATTCCAGCAAATAACTTTGAACTAGCGCTGTGTATATTTATGTAACTAGCTTTGATCTGGTGTTTTGATGTCGCAGAGTGTTGTTTCAAAGCTTTTATCCCTCCGGCTCCTTTTAATTCACACGAGCAAATCTTGCAGTAAGGCATATTATTCTTGCATCTTAAAAATGGTTTGAGGATGGGATCATCTTCCCAACTTTTTAGATATTCATGCGTCCTTTTGGTTTTTGGAAGTGGCTACAATTTTTAATTTTAATTAAATCATGGGCATTTTAATTAAAACAAATTATCTTACAGATTCTTGTTGAATTGAAGTTGAACATAACCTATAATCGTTATTGTCCTCAATTTCATTACATCTTTTTCTTGATGGTTGAGTACTTTCTGAAAGTTTGTGTATATGTTTATAATTATAAATTGCATTATTAAAATAACATTTAAGCTTACCCGCTTTTTTAAAATACTTTTCCATTTCAAGAAATAAAATGAAAGAAATCCAACGCAGTTTGGCGGTGGCGGTTGCAACTTTATGATTTTTGTTTTTGACATTCTGACAGTGTTCCCCAAAAACCATTAGCTGATAAATACTATATCTACAATTACCATTAAGCAAATGTATCTGGATTTCCTACATATTTTCGCAACAATAAATTTAACGTTATCTTAGCATTATATTGTATAAAAAATTAATAAAACAAAACATAAACTGAAGCACAAAAAATTTCAGTTAAAAAAATCTTTTTAATTTAAAGCAAATCTTTTTATCTTTTTGGTTGGTGAAAAATCTTACAAAAAAAGATAAATCTTACAATCTGGCAGCACTGAATATTTTTTTTTGAATTTTAATTTTCTTTTGTTGTTTTTTTTTTTTAAAAGCAACATACACAAGAAAGCCACCACATGTCATGAACCTGCAGCCTAAGTTCTCCATCACGTCACATTTTTCGCTTATCTAAAAAATTAACAGAAATTAGAGAAAATTCCGACAAATTTTTTAGATTAGCGAAAAAATGTGACGTGTGGAGGAAACTAGGCTTCGGATTTATGTTCAGTGACACAAAAAACATCTAATGCCTTTAACATTTTTTTTTGTGGTGCTGCGGGAAATTTTAACGTTTCAGAATCGGGCCCAATCATGTAGAGAATTGACAAGTGGGAAAGTATATAATAGCCGGTTATAAGTTGGATAGTTATTTGAACAAACACGGTTGCCTTTAACCAACTTTTATTGGAAGTTTCGGATACAGCTGAATTTCCCTTGGGGATGAATTCCAACGTAATGTGGAGTCAATGTTGACAAAAAAAAATCCGCTTGGCACTATTTGATTTAGTATGTTTTTAAATATGACATATACTGACCAAGAATATTTAAAACAAAATAATTTAACGGATGAAACCAAACTTCCAAACTTTTTATGAAGATAATTTTTATTGTTCCAACCAGACGAGCACAACCACATTTTTCTAATATTACTGAACATTATTGCAAAAAAATTTAGCCGATTTTCTGCCAAAGGAAGAATCTTCTTCTTTTTATATTGTCTGTCTATGTATGCTATTGAAGACCAACCGACGAAGCAACACTGGTGAAGAACTATGTTGAAATCTCAATAGATGAGGGTCAAATTCCGAATAATTTTAAAATATCTTTTATGCATTATCGTTAAGCATAGCTTTAAACATTAAAAATAAAAATGAGTTCAAAATCCTCTTTCTATTTTATACTATCCGATGCAAAAGTATTTGTGATAGGAAAAATTTGCATTCCTATTTCTGTTTTTTTTTTTGGTTATAAAATTTATAAAAATTAGTTTTTACTAATTTCGTTTTTTTTTATTTAATTCAGGATTAAATAATGTTTTATTTTTATCTTGACAAGTATTTGTGATTTGGCCAAAAATTTAAAAATGAACACATTTAATTTACGCGAAAGTTTCCAGCCGAAAGTAAAAAGTCGAAAATGCAAAACCCTGTTAATGTCAGCCGAAAATAAAAAATTTAGCCGTTATCAACCGCCAACTTTATCAATAGTTATACGTGGCAAACCATTGTTATACTTCTTGAGATGGATTGGATTCAGCGATTTGTAAATAGCTATCGCTGAAAATTGATATAAAATCAGCCTCTAGATTGTTATGTTTGGAGATGAATTAATTTTACAATTTTTTAATGATTGTCAATGTTTGGGAAATACCATTTCCCTAGATTGCCCATGCGATACTTGAACTGATTTTTTTTCCCAACGATAGCTACTGACAAATCACAGCGCAGTCATAGCGGCTAATTTTATTCCATTTTTCTAAAAATTTTTGTGAAATAGAATTTTAACGGGAAACTTGAACGGAATTTTTTTCCGACGATACTTATTAACAAGGCACATCAATGCAATGTATCTCCAGACATGAACACTCTAGGGGCTGATTTTATACAAAGTTTGTAATGATTTTTGTAAAATCGAATTTTTAGCGATTTCCAACGGAATACTTGAACTGAATTTTATTTCGGCGAGAGCTATGTATAAATCATACCAATTCGATTCATATCCAGACACATCACTTTATGTAGATGCTGATTTTATACAAAGTTTCTTATGATTGTGGAAAATGAACTTTCCCGCTAATTTTTTGAGCGATAGCTATTGACAAATCACATAAAGACAATCCATTTCTAGGAGTACATGTGTATTTTCCACATGGGTGACGTATCTTTCCTTTCACCGTCATGACGTGACTCACGACTAAGCTAACTAGATTTGGCCCGTAGGAATAATAGGTTGTTAAATTTTCATGTTTCACAGAAATGTTTCTTATACATCTAAAATTAATTCAAAAGAAACGCATTTCAAGATACCTCGTCTAAACGAAAACTTTTTTATAAATTTGGGAAATTCACAACATATTTAAATAATTTATGCAAATCCAACAAAAAACAAATCGACCAAAACACAATAACAAAAATATTTCTCCTTCCATGAGCTCCTTCTATGGAGTTGAAATGACATGACCAGAACTATAATGTTGTAATAATAATTAGTTATTTTGCCTAAAGCATAAACGTTTTTTATTTATATTTTAGTACGAAAATACGTCCAATTCAGAATTTCACTGTTATGAAATATCCACCGTAAACTATTTAATAGAGCTACTTTTAGCTTCGTTTTTATAAAGTCTGTAAAATATCAATAAATGGTCATCTACTGATTAACATTTCCCAAATACTCTTTATGTATAACTTCCTCTTCCAGTTGGCCGGTTTAGGCCAACATTTATGTAAAAAATTAAAGCTTGAATATTCTACATAGCTGATCGGTTTGAATCGTAGAATATAAGAGACATATCGGTACTATATTTTAATTTACTACGTAAAAGAAGCAAAACAAATAATCATCCAGAGCCTAATTTAAATTTCCAAAATTTTAATTAAACACAACAGTCTTTTCAAAAATTCTTTTTATTGTATTAATTTACGAGTAAAACATAAATTCAATGTTTTGGAATAATGTTGGTGAAATAAATTTTCTTTTGTTTTATTTAAAATGGTAGCGCGCCTCAGGGTATAATTACACCTCCATTAAAATAGCTCTTAGAACACCATTTCATAATTCGCTTATTTGTTAATAACATTTTTATGGATTTTGGCTCAAGCACATAATTGGTAGAATGAAGTCGTTACAATTTATAAAGTTTCACCAGACATAGCTACTAGCTACTCAATAGCCCCAGTAAAATTAAAATTTCCTTCACACTCATACAATCCGCTTTTATAAACTTTTACATAAGTTTTATCTCGCATTTATCATGATTTATTTTTATACAAATTTATCATTTTTATTTATTTTGTAAAAGGTGACCCAATTAAAATAAACAGTAACAACAACTTAAAATAGCAATAATAATATTTAAAAATGACGATAAGATAAGGACATAGATTTTTTGTTTTTTTTTCAGTTTCTTTGTATCCGCACATAAAAAATAACCAAAAATTCTTTTCGTTTTGCTAATAAAAATAAATTGAAATGAAAATTTTGAGTTGGGAAAACTTTTGGTATATACAAAAGCTCTGGAAAGAAAGAATATGTAATTATGTATATCTCTAAAGCTATGTGAAAATGAAAAGAATTTAATTTTTTTTTTTAAATGGAATAAAATTAGTAATTATTATTAATATTATTACTAAATAAAGTACTACGGTATTTTAAGGGAGTGGGGTGGAATTATCGCATAATAATTTTTAATTGGAAAATATAAGTGTTTGGCTAAAATGTAAATTGTTTGATGATAATCCTTTCATTATACAGAATTAATGATTAGTTAATTATACGGCATTTATTAGTACGTGTCAATGTATTTGTTTAAATAATTTGCAAATTGTTTATTTATTTTATTTTATTATTTGTCGTTTCAGGTGAGGTACCTTGTACTTGGCAGTAAAAAATAGTTTGACAGAAATAAAAACAATAAACAGGTACTGTAATATATTTATGTAATTCACTAATACTTATCTATAAATTTTTTGTTTGCTGTGTTAAGCTATGATTTCCTATCACTACATAAGCATAAAAAACGTGTATTTAAATTTGACGCCCGCCGCCGATGCTTGGTGTGACAGGCCCGGCCCTTTAATGTGAAAATGACACTGAAAATTTTCATCGTATTTCCAATTTATTGAAAACAAAAAACCTAATTGCAATTCCTTGTAACTTAATTAATATTTTTTAATTTCTGCAAAACTCCTAAATAAAACTCACGATTTTATGTTATCTACATAAGTTTTTATTTAATACTATTGAAAAATGTTTTACTAACTTGTAATCAGCGTGAACATTTTTTTTCATCCCATTTTAATAGGTAATACATAAAATTTCAGGGGTGTGGGGTCCCCAATAGAAAACGATATTTTAAACGGAGCTCACAGAAATAAAGAGTTTGCCCTTGTCAAATAAATGCGAGAGTTAGAAAAACAAATATTGATTTGTTATCGAACATTCTATCAAATATATTTAGTATACAAATATATTTTTTAGTTTAAAACTAACAAAAAAAGTTAGTTCTATTTATACAAATGGAATGAAATCTGATATAACTGTCTGTATTGCATAAATTGTTTGAAAAATATTTAGCTATTAAGCTACGATTTAACAACGTACCTAGATATACCTGTAGATATCTAGGCGCTTTGTATAGAGTCAGTAGAGTAGTACTAGAGAAGTGTAAACAGCCTTGTAGAGCTCTCCGCGGACATCTACCTAACGTCTTCGTTAGTGTTTTCGTAAAGTCAATTTTTTCTTGTAAACACATTTTGGGAGAGAATTCTACCGCTCCTACGAGTCTCTTAATAATAACTAAACGGTTTAAAAATTGTTTTCTCTGCTGTAGAAAATAAAATTAAAAAAGAATTAAAATTGACATAAAAATATTTTCAGGTTTGAATATAATATTGCTTCAACCTACTTAGTGTTTGACGGTAAAAATAGGTTATTACCTCAGAATTCTTACGGGCAATACCGATTGACGTGAAATTTGGACAGTAAGTAGAGAATGGCTCAAGGAACAACAGCTATATGGTGCCGATGTGTTCTTTTACGCTGGGGGTGGATACCACCCCTGACAAGTAGTTTGGAAAACGTCCAACAAAATGTCCTCCAAAAATTCGACGTATTTCCGTTATTTAATGTTGAAAGGTTCGAATTCAGTTTCCGGCAGTGGCATAACTAAGTACCCGCAGTCGCAAGGGGGAGGGGCACGGTTATTGGGTTAGACAGATGGTGTTCAGATTAATCTTAAAGTAGACGACCTTTTCAAATTTACTAAACGAGTCATTTCTAGGAAATTAAGAAAAGGCGGTGGTCCAATTAGAGAAAAAAGAAATTGTTCCTGTTGCTATTAAATATTTTCTTAAGATAGACCTAACAATTCTTTCTTGGTTGCTGAAGGTGAAAAGTTCCGAGTTAAATTACTCGTTCAAATGCATTTAGATTCCAAGAGATATTTAGAGTTAGAAGAAAATTGGCCAAACTCGTTTAAAATCAAAGATTTCTAGTGAAGTATCATTTTGATGTTCATAAAAATCAATAAGAAATGGTTGAACCTTTCTTCTTAGAAAGATATCTAACCGCAACTGAAAACCATTTCTTGTTTCCATCATTAAGTGTGTCCTTGTTTTTAGAAAGCGAATCAACGTATACTTGAGCCAAACCAGTCAGTCTCTATAATCAATTAGCGGTCGTTCGACTCGGTTAATTTTGGAAAACTATTCTAAATACATATGCAAATTCCAAATTAATTTTGAATTAATTAATTTTGATTAAAGTCCTTTTAACTTTTACTTATGATCCTTTTTAAAATTTCTCGAAATTTTTGAAGTTTAGTATGAAAATGAGATGCGTGATGTTCGAGCCTTAATTGATGATTCGGTGTTTCGAAACGAAGGTTATTCGAGATTTTCAAGATTATTCGATTATGCTGAGCCTATTCGAAAAAAATGATTGAGCGATATTTAACGGATTATCCGATACTACATATTTAAGGGTTTCATTCTTATTGGATATCGTTTTGTTGAGCTTAGCACTAAGTGGCTTGGTAGTAACATTAAGTTATATTTACACGAATTTTCGGAACTTTTCGAGATTATCGTGGGTTTTCTAAATTTTTACAGGCTTTTTGAAATTATTCATTAATATCCAGATTTTCCGGTATTATTGAAATTATTCGAGATCAATCGAGATTGTTCCGCGGTATATTCTAGATTTCTTGAGTTTTTCGACATTTCTAGGATTATTCAAGATTATCTTAAAGATTTTACAATTTATTCGAATTTTGATTGGCAATGTTCTGTGCTTAGCTTTGAGAACTTAGTAAGAAATATTTAGAAAATTTTTGGAGATTATTCCAAAATTTCGATATTTCTCCGATTTTCTAGGTTATTTACGTATTCGATATTTGAGGACTTTCAAGGATATTCAAGATATGCACTTATAAAATTCGACATTTTTGAGGTTATTTCGATATTATTGATATTTTTCAAATTGTATTCGACATTTGTGAAGCTTCATCGATATATTTAGAAACGTTATAACACTGAGTTGCAAGATGTTTCGTTTTGTTTGAGGCTATTGAAATGAATCAGGTTCTGTTTCGTATACTCCCGAAATCAGATTCTTAATTAATGCGAGGCTTGATAATAGGAAAAACTAAGTTTTTAACTAAAAGCTTTACGTGTTCATAGGTACAACAAGTTTTTTTAGGGGCCCAAGAAAAATGTTACGCCACTGGTTTTCGGCGAACAAACAGTCATTTTTAACCTGCCACAACTCGGTTCATATTATATCTACAGAAATAAAGAAAAAACCAATCGGTTTCAATCAATTTTTTGCTTAGAATCCATTCCTCTATCGATTTCTGTGTTTTTTTAGTGTACTAATTTCCACCTCCATAGAAGCAGTGGCATTGAGCCATTCCATACTTACTGCCCAAATTTCACATCAATCGGCATTGTCCGTAAGAAATCTGAGTGAAAAACCTTTAAACACTGGACTATATTCTTGTCTTGTTTCAAAATGTGTTTTATATGTTCTGACAACTCAGACATATACCTCAGGCGATTGAAGTTAAGTATTTGTTCATTGTTACTAGTATTTGGATTGTTTATTGCCAATATTATTTGTACGAGTATGATCGTGTATGATCCGTTTAGATTTCTTAATGACCTGTTCAATGATTTTCAGTGGTTGTTTGTAATATTTTGGTAACGAAACAATTTTTATTTTTGATTCGCTTGTAGGTTTTCCTAGAAAATTCGCTATTCGGCATTCTGCTAGAATTTGGGGTTCTTGATACAAAAGCAATTGGCTTGATTTCGGCTTGAGAGGTTTGATAGATTCCAAATTTTAGATCGAGGGTTGAAAAATATACAGGTTTCTCGAAACTGTCAAGAATTTCCTCAATTTGAGGAGTTGGAAATTTGTCGTTTATCGTTTTCTCATTGAATTTCTTGTAGTCGCTCGCGGCTCTCATTTTTTCAGTTCCAGAAGCACATGCTTTTATTGGCAGTACCAAAGATTAATTGGGATCTTAAGATACCATCGAAAAATTTGTGAAAGTTGGCCCCAGGGTCTATTAAGAGTATTTATTTCGTCAGTAATTTTATTAAAGAAATTTAGACTTCTGAGAAAAATTTTCAGCTTTTGAATTGCTATTAGCTTCCTCTTCAGCAACAGGATACCGCTGTCTTTTAAAATTTAATTGATCCGACTTTTGCGGAACCCTAGTTTGATTAAGAGGTTTATTCCAAATTGTCTCGATTGCGCTAAGGTTGTACAAAAAAGCTTCAACATTTTTTTGCTTTGCTGATTGAGCGTAACCAAAATGAGTCCTTTTTAAGCCTGCGATAAATACGCCTGAACTCACTCTTCGATGAATGCATTTATTGCGCTCAATGAAAGATTAATGCAATTTTTTTTTTGTTTTCGTAAACATGCCATACGTTTAAAACACCTTTTAAACAAATTTGATGATGTGTGCGTATCTATTCCCTTGGGAGTCCAAACACCTCGAGATCGTGAAATATAGGCAATATCAAATTTAAATACCTTATTAAGCTTTCCTGCGTGCCGTGTCGTACCGTACAGACTATGTTTGTGAAATTTTTCCGAAAATGATATACTATGTCAATGCATTGTTGCGGCATTCAACTCACCGTTGAACGTTTAATTTAAAATTTAATGATTTCCCTTCATTAGTGGAAAGGTCAATGACCATAGGTCTACTGATTATTTTTTGTTGGGCTAAGCCATTACCAATAATCCTGATCAATTTTTAGAAAAAAGTAGGGCTTTGTTGCTAAAGAATAGGATTGAAGGCAAAGTGGTTATTGAATGAGGAATACAAAACCCAACAACGATTTTCTAAAGGGTAATAACTCAATAACCAGCGGCATAGTAATGATTTTCTTTTGGACGAGGTCATTGCTAATAATCCTGACCACTTTAAATAAAATAATGGGGCACTAATTCTTAAAGATTGAATATATGTAAAGTTGTTATTGAAAGTTGACTGTAGAACCCAATAACGTGTTTGTAAATGGTTTAACCTCAGTGATCTCGATGGGCATCGGTCTAGTCATAATTTTTGGTTAATCTCGGACATAGCCTCTAAGCCTGACCATTAAAAAAAATATCCTCTGCATACTAAAAATTAAGGTTGACAATAAAGCCGTCATTGAACAGTGCTTTCCTAAATAGTGATTAGTATTACATATCAATGTTCTTCGGTCTACAGATTATTTTATTTTAAACTGCCAATTGCCAAATTATTAGCCATTTAAAAAAATGCTAGGGCACCCACTGACCCTTTTCTAAACTTTGATAATCATAATGACCATCGGTCTAGTGATGATTTTCTGTTGAACTAGGTCAGTAATGGCCAACAGAACAAACTCGATTATGATAACACTCGATAATTGCAACACATGAAGTTTAACTTTAAAAATGTTTAGAATTCCAAAAATTAGCAAAGCATATTTAATAACAGCAATTTGTTGTCTATTCGATCTTCCTTTACAATTACAAAATAATAAATAATAAGAAAGGATTGTGTGTGGGAGCTTCCACAAAAAAAATTGATTTTTAGCACGTAAAATGTGTGAGATTTACACACACACACATAAACACTATAAATTCCAATTGGTGAACACGAAATTACAACTTAAAAAAATATTCTTTCAAACAATTAAGAAGAGACTTTGGAAATACATAGATGTAGAGCTGTTAAACATTTCTGTGGCCACAATAACCACTTAAGTGATTTTTTACGATTTTTCAGTACAGAAAAAGAATTGTTTTTCTTTAGATTAATCGGTCCTGAGAACCAGTTTATATGCCATTAGGTGTCATTACACCACTACTGTAAGCCGAAATCGTGCTATTCACGATTCTGTTGATAGTTTTGCCAATTTTTTGGAAAATGTTACTTAAGTCATTATGCTAATTAAGATTTTAACGAAAACTTTAATTTGCTACTTCTTAAGTAACTTTAGTTATTCTTCCGTGTGCAATAAAACCAATGAGGCTAGTTAGTTTATTTTGTTCAAAACAAATTCATTTATTCTTTAAAAATATTAAAAAAATATAATAAAATTATTCGCTTAATCCAATGTTTATATTTATCTTATTCCAAAGATGTTAATAATTTTCGCCTTCATCAATCAAATCTGGATCCGTATTTCTAATTAAATCATCACTATTTAGATTCTGATAGAAGGAATGAAATTCCACGTCAATAAGAGGTAACATGCTCATGTGATCCTTCTTCTTATGGCTATTTATTTTGAGCTGACCGGTATAAGATTTAGGTATATCTTTAAATGTAATATTCCCTATCCCTCTTTTGGAAATTTCAAGGGTCTTGAAATGGTTCTTGTTCATCCAAGGTATTTTTGTAATATATTTTTCCAACTTCTCTAGTAAAGCGAAGCCACTTTACAAGATTCCACGAAAATTTATTACCTTCTAGATCTAATTTCCGAAATGGGAATTTTTGTTTTGCTATATCCGAAAATTTGTAAAATTTATCACAAGTCATTTCAACTACATTAAATGTCCGTTCTGTACCAATTGTTCTTACAAACTGGTACCAGTCCCGTGGGTGGTGTATTTTGGCCGTTGTCTTCCATCTTCTCTTTTCAATAATGGCATGGTCACTATCACATTCCATATGTGTATGGCCCGGCACTAAGAATTTGTGATCAATTTGTTCCAGATGCGTAGAGGTAGCTACGGAAATTGCAAACATAGCCGCCATAAATGAATTTTTATTTTGACCGGCACATGAATCACTCCAAAATACTGCTGATTTGATTGACTCTGGCAATTTTAATAAATGTTGAAAGATACATGAACTGATGTCATTTCCACCTCTTCCCCCAATAGCTTCGTGCCACATGTAACAGTATGGAGCATTTGTTACACAATCATGCACCGTCAAATTAAAGGTCCAAAGCGGACGTTTGTAAAATATGACAGATGTTTGTAGTAGTGGAGTTGGGAGGCATTGTTGGAGATCGAAGGTATGTATACTGTAGTATTTTGTGATGTCTGAGCAATCAACTTATCTTCCTTTTTAGCATCGTAAGCTTCAGTAGCGGCTTTGTGATGTGACTTTTTCTCGTTTTGAAAGATCAACTTTTCTTCCACATTTGTTGCAATTTCAATTTTTGCTTTAAAAATGTCGCATTTTTTACATGTGTCTAACTTTGGTTTTTTAAATTTTATACCCATGCCTGAAAAAAAAAATAAAACTATAGGTCAAACTCGGATTCCATTACATATTTTAAGTTTAATTTTACCTTTAAAAACTTGTGAATATTTGCTTAGCGAAGCAGGATTGTGATTTATTTCACAATATAATTTATTCATCTTGGTTACATTCAAATCTGACTGAAAATATAGTTGGCTGGTGTGTCTTCGGGAGTAGTGGCTTTCATAAGCCGGAAACGAAAGAATATTACGTTTTATTTCATCAATTTTAGCATCATTGAACTTTGTCGCCGGAGTTGATGAACCACGAAAATTACGTAAATAGTTGACATTTGTAGATTTTAACTTTTTCTTGGCAACCGATTTGATAAAGTTGTCTATCTCTCCGAGTGTGTATAGAAAACATTTTTGACAAACCACTTGGTGCACACCGCCCACTTCAACGTGGTACACATATGCGTTCTCTCTATTTATTTTGTTAATTCCTGATTTTAAAGTATAGTTTTCCTTTTTGTTGCATTGACCTGAATTAGGCCTGAAACTGCTTGAATATTATTTGTTGTTGCTCGAATGAAATTTTGTTCATGCACATGTTTCTACACTTTTGTAGTGGTATACATTTTCTGGCCTCCATAGGTTTGTTTCCGCAACCAACATGTGATTGACCAGTATTACGCCTGCGCTGATTTTCTTTTTTTGTTGCTGAAGTCGAAGACAAGGTATCAATGTTTGGTATATTTGACTCCCTAAATAAATCAACCTCCATTTGGGTTGCTGGGCTTTCAATTTCACCTGGACCCTCTTCAACTGTTTCTGCACACAAGTTTCTCTCAATTTGTGCTCCCTTTTGGTCAATATCCCAGGATTTTAGTCGCTTACCTAGAAAACAATTTAAAAATTCATTTGAAGATCTACCGGATAAATAAGTAGTGTAATTACTGACTTTTTTTGATTTCACCTTACGGCGCCGGCAGCCCCTTTTTAAATATTCTTGTTCTGAAATGGAATCAGAATCTGTCTCATTAGGTGCGTAATTCAGATCGATGTCACTGTCGTCAAACGTGTTTTCTTTATCATTAAATTCTACGAATTTTGATGCAATTTCTTCTTCCACTGAGCCTATAAACCCATTTTCTTTAAACTCATCTGTTTCATTCTTGTTTGGTTGGTTTCGTATGGACTCTAGCATAAACAAATTACAAAGTAAATTAAAAAATATGTCACATATACCAAAAAGTTAATAAATACCACTATCAAATACAACTGGATCGCATTTGTCGTTCAAACTAAACGTGTTCTTGTTTTTTGAAGAGTTTTTCAATGCCATATCCACCATGATTCGAGAGCGGCTGGTCATTTTTGCTTTAACTTCTTAACGGTATATTAATATTGAAAATTTCTACTTGCACCGTTTAATAATAATGCCACACTGGGAATAAACACTTAACTACACCTTTTGTTACTATTTGGTTTTAAATAAAAAACTTACCTGACTCACTGGCACCTAAAAAATACAATAAAATCACTTATCTAAAATAGATTTGGTTGAAAAATTTATTTTCTGTGAAACATCTGTTTGTTTATTTTAAAATAACGGCTTAAGTGTCTGGAATAACGACATATGTGTAGCTTTACAAAAAATATTAAATTCGGAATAATCACTTAAAATGACTTAAGTGTTTATTATGAAATTCTGTTGGATAAAAATTATGTATTGAATAATCACTTATGAGTAGAAAAAATAGAAATTTTGTAGATAGGTTATTATAGTAAAATCAAGTTTTTCAATTAAGTATTTAGGTCTATTTTTTATTAATGTCTGAGTTTTTTAATATTACAGCTACATTAATGAAAAAAATATTGGGTATGGAGTTTTAAAATCTGATTCGAATGAGATATAACACGACATAATCACTTAAGTGTACTTAAGTGGTTATGGTTTGTGGCCACATTTCTCATTTAGTTTCATCTGGCTTCTATAACATTTCGATGGAATTTCTATCTTAATCGTAAAACTGTGCTGAAGGGTACTCAATACTTACAGTAATGTTTTACTTACAGTATTGCTAAGTTCTTAGCTATCTAAATCTGTAGACTTAGCTTCAGATGCTGAGGACACTTTGATCCAGACCTTGGTGTACAAAAAAGCTCCAAACTTAACAAAGTCTTTTCATTGGGTTTTCTTCGTTTGAATGTGAAAAATAACTCACATTTTACTGAATAAGTAATCTTTTAAGCCCTTAATTAGTTTTAGCCCCATTTTGATTTTCTTACTAAAATAAAGTTAAGCAAATTCTAGGAGAAAGAGGAAGGGCGGGACAGTATTTGTTTTTTTGGAACATTCTTCAAACTCCACCCCAGAAATTATGTTGAAATTAGTCAAAAAAGCCGGGCCGTTCTGATCCTGTTCCAAAACACTGTACAATCTCCGTGCTCAGAAAAAATGTACAATGCTCATGCTCATCGGCAATAGATACAGAACAATATAAAAAAACAACGGTAAAGAATCATTAAAATTGCCGGCTCTTGGGGTTTTAAAAACTTACGGAAAAGCAACCTACTATTCTGCGTTATATAAGTAATTTGTCTAAATTTTTGTCAAATATTATAAATTGTTACTTGTACCATAATTATTTGACAATTAAAAATGTGAAAGATTTCAAAGTTAAAATATTAGTTTCGTTAAATGTAGTTTCGATGTGGATTCAAACGTAGCTTTAAAGTTGATTAACAAATTACGGAATGATGTAAAATTTAAATTTAATACCAATTTGAGTTTTAATTGATCATACTTAATTTAGTTTTAACGGAAAATGATTCAAGTAAGTGTTTGGTTCACCGATGGGTTCCCCAATTAGCCCTTAGTATCTAACTTACGGTACTGAATAAATTGAGACTAAAGTTTTCGAAGCATTTTCGATAAAATCTGAAAATATAGATTTAACAAAGTAGATTTAACCCAAGATGGTTTCCCTTTTCAAAATCGTGGACGATATTATTAACACTATATCAAATTCTGAAGTAAATATTTTTCTTAATGATAATTTAGAAAGCGAATAAAATTGACATGCAAAATTTTAAATAAAAAAAAAATCGGTTAGCTTCTTTGGATGTGATACGAGTAGTTATACGAAATGAAGATGGAAGTTTGACCACTGATTGATCTCATAAAACATCATTGTCTCGGTATCTTTATTTTGATTCATGGCTTTGATCGTCATATAAAAATAATTCGGTATTTTGATTAGGTGAAATAAATTTTCAATAATCAGGTGAAAGTTTTTATTCGTGAAATTTTTAAATCAACAAGTGTACTAATAAAAACGGTTATCCAAAAAATGCAATCTCCGGGAACATAAAAAAAGCTTCCGTTAAGTACATCAGTCATTTGTTGACCATACTGTGTTATTTGTAGACCACTAAAAAGTTTATACAAGTTTTTGTTTACCAAACTGAAAGACCAAATTTCTTTACTGTTACAGTAACATTTTCAGACGTTAAAATGTTCTTGTGGGAGAGGATGTGTAGGGCAAAAGAAATTGTTCTTTAGACGATGCTATAGTTTTAGACAAGGAAGAAAATCTTAATGAACGATTAATTTTAGAAAATATTTATTAAAACAAACGGATTTCAAACACAAATTTATTAAATGTAGCTCTCAAATTTGTCAAGTATAAAATATTTTAATTTCAAACCAAGCAAAAATGAAAAAATTGTACAGTTTTAAAACTTGGTACACATCGTCTTTAACCCTCAATAGACCACAACGAAAAGTTTAACGCAGCGCCAATCGTTGTAATGCACTTGGGATGGAGGAGGAGGGGGGGGGGCTCTTACGTCTACGTTGAAAACTATTGTCTACGCTATTATCGACATTTTCGTGTATAGAATCTTCAAATCGGTCTGGTTGCGATTCTCTGTTCATCTAGGTGTATGAAAACTATGCTGGCCATTTTCAAAGAAAAATGTTGGGGCGTTCACACTAAAATTGACTATTGAACGGGAAGTTTCTATGACTTTATCGTTTATTCAACGATTTTCTAAACGAGGATAACGCAATGACCATCGGTCTAGTGATGTTTTTCTAGTGGGCTACTCCTTCATACTTAAAATTAGGATTGAATATAAAGTCGTTACTCGCATTTAATCCTAATTTTTAGTATGAAGACTCCTATATGGGGCAACGGCCTATTGGTCATTGAGCTTTCGACTGATAAGAAAATCAATTAATTCTAAATCGAATGTTCAGTATTAAGCTTGTTTCATAAAAAATTTCACGAACATGTACGCAATACGAAAAATAAGGCAATACTTTGGTTAAAAATAATTTAAAGAGTTCTTCTTGGTTGTTTTATGGGTCACTTTCAGAGTATCATGATGAGGATATATAGATAAATCTGAATAACTAATCATGAAGGCAATTATTCTGCGATGATCTGTTTTGCAATTCATTGACAAAAATTTCGGAGCTTAAGATAATTCAAAATTTTGGTTACCAACTACGAAACTTTAGCTAAATTTGCAAAGGTACTCGCAATTGGGAATCGGAAGGAATGAAAAAAGTTTTTTGTCGTGCACGTTGAAAATTATTTATTTATTACATTAGGTTTCGTAACCAATGTTTCGAAATCCTAGTTTCTCAAGTGAAGACAATAATGTCATATTTCATTAATTCACGGAACCATACTCAAAGTATTATTGGTACAGGTGATCCCATTGATTCAATTAAACATGCCGTTATTCCTGCCAACAATAAAAAATATTTGTATATAAGCGGAATCGATCCATCCGTTTCACCTGAAATGCTTGTTGGCTACATTTAAAGTAAACTAGAAGACTGCTTGCCTGACGAAGAGGTTTTTAAATTATGACTTGCATAGGGCCGGGTAATTGACAACTCCATTACCTTCATCTCCTTTAAAATTGGATTAAAGGATGCTCATTTCAATATGCTGACCTATGCTGCTATATGCTGCAACGATTTCATTCGATCTACTATCACAACGCCTCCAGTATTCGAGTTTAAGCTAAAGTTTTTCCTTTAGGCGTATCTGATAACGACTATAACGTCATAATAATTAGTGAGATCTGGCTTAAGATAAATATATTCTCCGAAGAATACTTCCCATCTGATTATGTCGCTCATAGAAAGGATAGATATGATTTTGACATCAAGCGTAAGGGTAGTGGTGTTTTGATTGCGGTAAAGAATTCGGTTCCTAATGATGTGATTGCCTATAATCCTAGCCTAAACGTGATTGCTGTTCGACTCAGATTCGTCATTATCTATCATTGATTACGTTGCTGTATTAGTAACAGTCGGGCCAAATTCCTTGTTCTGTTATTTGCTAATGATGTTATGCATGCCGAGATTTCTGCATGTCCGACTTCACTGGTTGTGGGAGCATCTACCACGTATCGATTACGATAAATATTTTTCATTCTAATTGTAAAAAAATTATGTTTTTAAAGATTTTTATTTTAATTTTAGAAAAGCCGACTTCACATCCTTGTATGAATTTCTCAGCATTTCTGATTGGGACTTCGAAATAAAATCAGCCGTCGGGAGCCGTGGTATAATAATGAGTTGGTTTTGCTCGAGAAACGACGCAATAAGCTGCATTCCTTGTATAGATTGCATGTTGTTAAATATTATCCAGATTTTGATAGACCCCGCAAGGCCTAAACTAGTGCCTAAACTGGTTCCTTTATAACAACTATGTAGTGCGAAGGAGTTCTGGAATTTCACTAACAGTAAGAAAAAAGTGGCTAGCTTTCCGTCTTCTATATCTTACCAGAGCTCCGTCACTAGTCAGCCCTTGGACATTTATAATCTGTTTGCCAATATTTTTGCGTCGGTTTAGAAACCTGTTCAGCTTTGCCCAGCTTCGATCAATTTAATATTTTGAAGTGCTTGCTCCAGCGTGCTACATTCCTATTAAATGGTTGCGTTTCTACCTGATCGTTGGCATTCCGTTAGGATCTTGGGTTCTTACTCCCAATTATTTCATGTGTCATCTGGCGTGCCTCAAGGTAATCACATTGAACCATTGTTGTTTTCATTGTTTATCAACGATGTGGTGCAATGCTTTGAGTTTGCTCTAACTGCCTCCTCTTCGCAGATGGCATCAAAATGTTCGCCCGGGTTACTAGTTTGTCTGAATGCGTAAAGTTGCAGACAATAAACTGGCTCTGAACGTGAGCAAATGTAAGACTCTTTCTTTTAATCGTGTCCGCTCACCCATTTTTCACCAGTAACAGCTGTACAATGAAGACGTTGACAGAGTTGAGTTCATTTCCGATCTTGCTGTGATCCAGTTTGGGCGCCATCCTACCACTGTCATTCCGGGAGGATTGAGAGTGTTCAGAAGCAAAATGTTTTGTTCACGCTCCGATGTTTGCCGTTCACGCGTGCTGTGGAATATGTCCTCCCACCTTATCAAGATCGATGTAATCTTTTGAAACTGCAACGTCTAGACTGTCGCCGGGACCGAGTTACTCGCATGCCGTGATAGGCTTTTATTCATTGACCTGGTGTCAACAAACTATGTTCTTTCGGAACCGATCCTGCGAATATCACGGATTTGAAATTTTCGATTTTCGCTTGTCGAGACATTTGTTCAAGAATGTTTTATTTAAGTTTTTTCTAATAATTGTAGTTAGCCGTAATTGTTTGTACCGATTGTAGACAACATTAAATTCCGTAGTTTTATTTTCGAATTGACAGATAAAAAAATAAATAACTTGAAATTTTGTATAAATCAAGTAGGTTGGATGTTGCGTAATGTTCAACGAAATGAGAAAAATTATATCATTTCGAAACTGATCTGAAATTAAGTTGAAATTAGGATTAACCATGACATATTTCAGTTAAACTGGATAAAAGATCGAGACAATAATAAACAATGGCAATTTTCAAGTAAAATCGAAATAGGAAAGATACTACAATACTATATCAAAAACGAACTAATTTCAGTATGACCATTTTATTTTATGATAGTCAGCAAGGCGAAAGTAGTATTGCTAACAATATCGCCAATTTAAGGTCACGTTTTCGAGAACAGTAAGTTGAAATTGACTTCATTACACAATAAAAGTCGTTTTGTACTAGATTAAGATGTCCCGTAATTCCAAACACACACCATCGACGTCAAAATTTTTCGAGTTTAACAATAATCACGTTTTTCTTACAATTTATGAAATAACTAAGAAACAAACATGTACGAATGAGTTGTGGTATATAAGGCACCAGTGTTTGTGATTGACGACATTATTTAAATTGTAATATATGGATTTAATTAATTTTATATTCACAATGAAATTAAAGAAAACCCAAAACCTTTTGTTTATTTTTAATTTGACAGATATTGAGTTTTATAAGATTAGGTAGAAATATTACATATTAGATTAGACGGATGGTGATTACTGTGAATCAGTTCCCAAGTACTTATTCTCAATCAATCTTTTCTGATATCATTAAGGATTGTAATATATAAATGGTACGAACAATATGTATTCATAAATTCATAGATATATATCCCTAAATAATCTCACCAACCTAAATCCAAAATATATGACCTATCCAATTACGTAAAATAAATTTCAAAAATATCAAAATTGACAAGCAGTTTATATACGCATCCTTGTAAAATGTATGTACAAAAAGCAACCTTTTGATATCGATGGTACGTCGTCATATATGTAGGATAGAACCAAAATACGATACTAATCATCATCATCGTTTTTACCCCAAAGGCCTATTTAAAATCTTTGCAACTTATATATATTTCAAACATATTATATTTTGTGTGTTGTGATATGGAGAAAGAGCCGTCTGCGCAAATATAAATATATCTAGTCCGTATACCTTGATAAATTGATAGATAATCCATCAAAATCTCCTTCATCAATATTATCAGTTTTTTTTTTCTCGTACCTACTTTTTATGCGTTGTACGGCATCAAAATCAAAATGGAAATATATGAACGAAAAATTGTCAAAAAATTTTCAATAATAAATTGATAACATTTTTCTTTTTTTTCACCAACCCGCACAATTCCGGTACAATATATCGTCGTCCTTATCGGAGGAAGTAAATTAAAGTTATTTATAATATTTATTGTCACATGTAAATAAATGAAAGTTTTTTGATACACACACACTTATACACTTAAAATTTAATGGCATCATTTTAACAAAAAAAAAGGAATACCGGGAAATTGTTCAGAGGATAAAATATGTACTTTCATAAATTCGGGAAAATTCTCTGGAGAAATTCACTGTTTTATGTATTTTTCGTAAAGAACAATTTTTTATGCCACAAGTATTATAGATATGGTGTTGAGAATTGGATAAATAATTTTTATATTTTTTATGTTTGATGAACATAAAACTTTGAATGTCCTTCACAAAAAAAAAAAGGAAATTTTGTCGTTTTTATTACATGGTATTTCGGTATTGCTTTGGAAGAGAATCGTAGTATATCATATCCTGTCTACATACATAGATATAACAAATAAAGAAAAGCTCGTATCATTAAATGAACCAGAGTGTGTACGAGTAGTTCCTGTGGGATTAATAAATCATGTAATAGAAAACTAGAATAAAAATGTGCAATGTAGAAAATTGAAAGGCTATATGTTTTTCATGATTCGACTCATGCCATAACCTTTTAGTATATCGCTGGGTCCGCTTATACACAAAGCACAAAAGTTTTTATTATTTTACTTTTATTCTATTGTTGATGAAAATAAAATCAAATTTCAAATGGTTTGATTTGTTTTATTTCTTTTAATTAAAAAAAAATGTTTTGATTTTATGTAGCGTAGGTAAATAAATTTGGGATGCTCCGATATGGTTTGATGAACTGCTAGAAGTATAAAAAATGCTCTTTTTGATTCGCCTAGCTTTTTTAATAAGCTCTATGCATTTCGCATTTTATTTCAGATATGTGATATTAAAAAAATATTTGTGAACATTAAAGGGTGCCTTACAAGCTACAAAAAAAAATGGTTTAACTTGTGAAATCAATTGTTCAAATAAAATTTTTTGTGGGAACACCCTGTACGGGAAAACGAACCTAGGCGCACTCAAAAAAAAAAAACAATCAAATAAAACTTTGATTTATGTATAGAATTAAGTAGATTCGTGGAATTTTGGCAAAAGCGTATAATAGAAACAAATTGGATTTCTGGAATGTTATTTAGAATTAATGTGATTGTAGTTTTTTTTTTTTGTAAATTACAAAAACACACAAATAGTGTACGAGAGCGAAATAAAAACAAAAACGTTAGGGGTCAGTTGATCTTGATATGCTTCCATATATATCCAATAATTTCTGTAGTGACTCGTTTTGAAATATTAGCAGCAATTTATTAGTTGAGTATAAAATATTTGTCATATTTTTGTTTTAGTTGTTTTCCAGAAAGGGATTTATTTGTTAATAAAAAGATTATAATTTAACGATTAATATATTTGTCAAAAGTCACCAATTTTGACGCCGGCATATTAGTACAAAAATGAATTACAACATTTCAAGCTTTTCGAATTGTTGGTTTTCGTTTAGCTTTTCGAATATCGATAAATATTGATATTATTTGCAGCAAAATGAGTTTTCAATTGAAAGCAAATTAATGTGTATTTCAATCGAGGAAACTTGAAGAAAGTTTACGCAATTTTTAGCCGGACATGTGACGATAATGTGAATTTTTCCATTGCAACTTATTCCCCCAGTTAAGCAGTTGTTTGCTTAACTACTCAATCAATAGTTTACATAGTTTTGCGATTGGACGTTTCAATTCTCCTGTGCTTGTTTTCAAGGTGACAACTCATACACTGCCATTTTGGCCAGGATGAACTCTAATAACTCGACCTCTCGCCCAAGTCATTGATGAAGCATTTTCGTCTTTGATTAATACGAGCTCGCCTTCTTTAAAATTTTGCTGCTGTTGCTGCCATTTCGACCGTTTTTGTAGCGATGTCAGGTATTCTAAATGCCACCTTTTCCAAAAAGCTCTTGACATATTTTGTTAGCTTGATGTCATCTGTACATTTATCTGGTACTTCGAGAATTGGACAACCGATTAAAAAATGCCCAGGTGTTAAGATATTTATATCGTCAGGATCACTAGTAGCTGTTGTGAGTGGCCGTGAATTGACCATTGCTTCTATCTGAATAAGAAGCATTTGCATTTCTTCGAACGTACAGGTGCTGACTCGCCCAATACTCGACGAAGATGGGTTTTTATTGATTTTACACCCGCGTCCCATAGACCACAGAAATGTGGAGCTGAAGGAGGGATAGTTTGCCACTCAATGTTATGTGACCCAAGATATGCAGATACCTTTTCATTGTGAGTTTTAGAAGACAGAATCTGGAAAAATTCATCGAAATTTCTTCGGGCACCCACAAAATTAGTTGCGTTGTCACTGTATATTGCCTTTGGCAGGCCCCTTCTTCCTGCAAATCGTTTCAGTGATACTAAGAACACATCTGTAGACAAATCCGAAACTACTTCGAGGTGTATGGCCTTTGTTGCCATACAAACAAACAAACATATGTACGCCTTTAGCCTTTTGGACTCTCTATACCCTTCTTGGAGCTTATTATGATAGGTCAACCCCAACGTTTATAAATGCCCGTATGAGAGTCACTCTCGGTGAAGGTAAGTTTCCCATAATCTGCTCGCCTAATCTTGGATGACTTTTTATACAGAATACGCAACTATTGGAGCGTTTTTTTACGATGTCCCTTGCCCCAATGATCCAATATTTTGTTCTGGTTATGAACAGCAATGGGTTTGGGTGCAAATATTTTAGGTGTAAATGTCTAATGAGCATCTCTGTGAAATGGTGCTGCTTCGGTAAAATTAGTGGATGCTTCTTTGAATACCCAACATTCGAGTTTTTCAAGCGGCCACCTACTCGAAGTAAACCATCCTTATCGATAATTGGGAAAAGTGGCAATAATTTTCTGCTTCTTTTGATTGCTTTGTTTTTCTGAAGTTGTTGTATTTCTTCATGAAGCGCATCGTGTTGAACATATTTAATTATCAAATTTTCGCTTCTCAATTACTCACTACGCGTAACATGAATGTATACGCAGAAAATTTGCCAATAACATATTTTATAGTAGAATTTTCGAACGTTGCAATATCGACATTTGTTGATATTAAGACAGTTTTTCTGCTTTCGATGGTGGTAGTTTGAACTGGAGCATTTTCGTAGTTTGGCCATTAAGATGTCGACTTTTGCAAGCATTTTGGACCGTTCCACCAAATTTTATGTTTCAACCTCTGGCGCAGTCAGCTGGATTTACCTTGGTTGGTACGTGCTGCCAATGACTGCTTGATATTTGGTCAATAATAAAACTCGTTCTGTTACCAACGAAACAGTTCCATTTTCTAGGAACATCTGAGAGCCATGATAGAACAACGTTAGAGTCACTCCAAGCGTAAAGTGTGTCTGGTGATGCTTCAAAAATTCTTTCAATCTTGATAAGAAGTTTAGTTAAAAGGACGGCTCCACATAATTCCAGGCGGAGAATTGAAACTTGTTTTAATGGCGAAACCTTGATTTTAGCAGCGACTAAATGGACAGAGATGATACCGTTTGAATTGGTTGACCTCGCGTGTACTACTGCTGCATCTGAAGAAATCGTGGAATACGTATGCCGGAGAGATAAATTAATTCACTTCTTGTGGTGGACCATGTTCGATTTATGTGATCTGGTAATGGGTCATCCCATCCTATTTTGGTCAACGAAAGTAACTGAAATAAGATTTTGAACGTAATGGTTGCTGGAGATAGCCACCCAAACGGACAAATATTTTACTTACCACATTCGGACAATAGCCTTCGTTTGGTAGATGGTTCAACTCGTAGTTCCGGAACACTGAAGGTGAAGGCGTCATCGTTCGTCAACCAGCAAATTCCCAATATCTTGATATACACTTCAGGATCTTCAAATGAAATCGAACTTCCTCCTCGTTTTTCGATGGGTATTTTACTCAACAGCTCAGGACAGTTTGAACTCCACTGCCGTAGTGTGAAACCCGCATGCGATAGAGTGGTTGACAAATCCGAATAAAGTCTAATGATAAATAAAAGTTGGATTTAATTATTTTGCTCAATTTGCAGGATAATTTATCGTTGTCCTTTGGTATTTGATGTATAGACCTGATGGCAAGGTAGGCCGAACAGGCCAGCCCGTATGTGACTGTCGTTAGTTTAAAATGCTGCGTCTCGCTATTTAGATTTTCTCGCCACACAATCCTCTGATAGTTTTGATGTTTTGGATGAACTGCTATCTATACATGCCGATACATTTTTTCAATATTCGATACAAATACAAATTTATGTTTGCGAAATCTTGTGGGTATTGAAAAAAGATCATGTTGAATGGTCGGGCCGGTCATCAGAATGTCATTTAAAGATAGGCCCGTAGTCTACTTGCATGAACCATCAAAGACTACTCTTATCTTTTTTAGACGTTGTGCTTTCTTTAAATACACTTGTCGGTCAGGAATGCATGACATGTGACCAAGTTTTTCGTATTCTTGCATACATTTTGTGAATTCGTCCCTAAGTTGTGTGTCTTTCTGGAATTTACGTTCCATTGCGATCAATCGGAATGTTGCCGATTTAAGACTTTCGCCTAATTGTTCAGAATTGCCCTTTAGTGGTAGTTCTACCAAGTAGCGGCCGTTGCCGAATTTATGAGTGCTGGAGAAATGCTCTTCGTCGAAGTTTCCGACCAAATATTCCGTTTCGAAACAGTATCGTATCCTCCATTCCATCCTCCGTTCAATCTTCCATTTGTTATCACTTTTGGGACTTTTAGATATCACAAGCAGCTCCTCGTCAGTTTCTTGCAGCTCTTTTAACTTTTCAATATTTAAGTTAGCAAGTTGAATTTTACACACATTATCTATACCCGGCCTGCTAAGAGTGTCAGCCACAATATTACTTTCTCCTTTGATATATCGAATATCCGTTGTAAACTGGGAAATATAATCTAATTGACGAGCCTGACGAGGACCTTTTTCTGTTTTTGATGCGATCGCTGCACATAATGGCTTATGATCCGTAAATATTGTGAACCTTCTGCATTCAACAAAACATCGAAAGTGATTAAGTAACTGCGCAATAAATTGCCAGCAATTCTCGATCAAATGCAGAATATTTGCGCTCAGCAGGAGAGAGCTTTTTGGATAAAAATCCGATCGGTTGACATATATTATTTTTATGTTGCTCCAGAACTACACCCAGAGCAATACTGGAAGCATCTGTGGTTATACTTATCCGACAATTCCACATTGGATGTGCCAATAGGGTACTCTGGATGAGTGCTGATTTAATTCTATTGAAAGATACCTCACACTCAGTATTCCATTCGAAAATAACCTTTATCTTCACCTGTTTTAAGTTTTTAATGTGGTCATGCACAGGAGCAAGTAATTCTGCTAAATGTGGAATAAAACTATGGTAAAAATTTACCATACCGACGAATTTTTGAACCTGCCGTACAGATCTCTTATTGCCTCAATCCATTTACTAGACGGTTTTACTCCATCTTTTGTAATTTCGTGGCCGAGAAATTTGATTCGATTTGTGCCAAATTCACACTTCGAGGGCTTTATATTAATACCGTACTCTGACAATTGGTTAAACAAAGTTTTTAAATGTAATTTGTGCTCTTCGTGCGAGCGGCTAGCCACCAAAATATCATCGATATACCCAAACACAAAATCAAGTCCCTTAGTGACAAAATTAACGTCCATTCAAAATCTCTGGAATGTTTGAGCCGCATTTCGTAATCCATAAGGCATCCTAACAAACTCAAAGAGACCAAATGGAATTGTAATTGCTGTTTTATATATACCATATATCTTCCGTCGCTACGGGTATTTGGTGGTAGCCTCGCACTAAGTCTACCTTAGAAAATATAGAACAACTGCGTAGATTCATAGAAAACTGTGAATATGGGGTAATGGGTAACGATCTGGTACGGTTACCGCATTGAGTCTCCTATAATCCGCACAAGGGCGCCAATCGTTACTATCCCGCTTCGGTACCATGTGTAAAGGTGATGAAACGGAATAATCAGATGGTCTACACAATAATAACATAGACATATGTTCGAATTCAGAACGTGCTATTTTTTGTCGTTCGTTGTATAGCCTTCTAGGATAGAATATGGCAGGTGACCTTGCGTGACAACTTTGTGGACAACTTTGTGTTTTACCGGTACATACCTAGGTTCCTGAATTAAAGTAGGAAACTGGCTGAGAAGTTTACCGTAATCCCCATTTATTGTATGCAAAAGTGGTTTTATTATCTTTCAGTATTCTGTTCTTTAAATCTATAGTTAAACCGAATTTGCATGTAAAATCAACACCTAATATCGGCTTTGTCACATTCCCTACTACAAATGGGTGTGTGAATTCTTGACGGAGGCCTAAGTCTAGTACAATCAGTCGTATACCAAAAGTTTTTATTGGGGTGCCTTTCGCTGCAAAAAGTTGTGGTTGTTTATCAGGGTACAAATCATTAAAGTAATTTGGAGGAATGACTGATACATCGGCTCCAGTGTCTACTAAAAAAATTAATTTAGTTTTTAAACATTTAACAAAAAATCGACGATTTGCGAGAGTCCCATCGTTTGTCGCGTTTACAATGAGGCGATTGGGTTTCCCGAATTACTTGCCGAGTTGGAATGAATTTGTTTTCCAGGTGCAATTACTTTGTGGCATTTAGTAGCTTTATTCCGATACTTATAGTGATACCAACAAAGATATTTACCTGAATCCCTACTTTTGGAACGAGAATCGATTTATCACCCATTAGAGTAGTTTCGATTAATTTTTCTACTCGTTGTGTTTCGGACAAGGTTTTACGTTTGACTAAAGTATCGCGGAGAAATTTATATTTTTCAGAATCCGGAGGTTTAGATCAAATGGTAAACACGCCACCGTGTTTAAGTATCGTTTGTTGTCGTTTGTAATTTTTTTCGCTTCAAAAACAGCCTCCATTTGGGTAGACCACAAGTCGGGCATGTGTGCCCAATAAGGCGGATAAGCCACCTGGACAGCCACTCCTTCTATTTCGGGTTTATTTTCTGAATGAGACATTTTTCTTACTAATAAGTTCTATACCGTACGAAATATTTTTTTTATTTTCGCTACACTAACACCATCACTACTTTCAAGGAAACACAAAGAAACAAAAATGTACTGTCTTTGGAATTTAACGGAATATGTGTGTGTATACAAATATAAATGTAAATGGCTTACCGGTTTATTATATGTAGGTATATGATTAAATTATTGGTTTCAATATGCAACAAATGATTTCAGATCTCCAGCTGCTTCAACTTCTATAGCATATCGGTTTACAATTATTATGTCACTAAAAAAAAAATTTAAGAAAATTATAATTAATTAATTAGAAAAAGAATAAGTAAATATAATTAAAAAAAATATATATTATAATAATAAAGTAATAAACTAATTCGTGACCTTGATGTCAAGAAGATCCGTTGTTGAGGTATATACTGCAATTGATGTTCTGTTGTTTCCGCTATGTATTAATCTTTAATACATTAATTAACTCGATAGTTGCGACCATTACTGTTACTAAATTTCAGCTGGCTGTCGATATCAATGAAATTCTCACCAAAGATTCAGTGTGGAATTCCTCGCGGTAATATTATATAATCTCGTTCAATATTTTTAATATAGGCGAGAATGCGACGAATACTATAAAATTTTGATCGCTCGCTCGTATATAAGATATCGTACCATATACGGAAATATAATACCGCACTAATTTTCCTTAATTACTGTTTTGTCCGTAATCTTGGTTTTACTGACCTATAGCCTTTCAAAAGATCACGTCGGGGTCACCAATGTGAATATGATGGTTGCTAGAAGGATGATATTTTGTATGGCCAATCACTTTGCCTAATCATATGACTGTGCTTTTTTTACTTATCCCACCAAATGATTTTTAACAAAATTTTTAAATGTGAATACATCTTGAACCACACTAGCTGGAAACATGAAACAAAAACCAAATTTATTTATTTATACAAGAGAAAAGTCCGACCGACCAAACGGAACGGCGCAGTGGTTACTGCTGCGGCGGTTGGATCGGGAGGTATCGGGTTCGAATCCTTATAACGTAACTGACTATAATACTTACATAGGTGGTATTACTGACATATTTTCGGTTTTTGTTAAATTTTAAGGTTATAAGTCAATCTATACTGCACACCTGTGCTTTAAATACAAAAAAACTTTATCTAGTTGTCTCTTTCGGGTCTAAGTACTAATTGATTGTATGACTTACTTTATAAAATCAGTCGAAACATACACTCATCGTTTACGCACGCGCACAATCTCATTGCTTAAAATTTTGCATTAAATATCTACTCGTAAGTTCCGATTTTTAGTGATAATTAATAAAAAAATAATAGTAAATTATTAGTTTTATGTGTATTGAGTTCAACAAATAACTGTTTCCGAAAATTAAAATGTATTTTAAGTTAAAATCTAACGTAAATATGTATATATTTTTAATAAAATAGTTTTGTCAGTATTACGTTCGTGTGCGTAACTGATTTGTTCCTTTTATTGACTCATGTGTCAGTATTAGGTCAATAGGTAAATTTTTTAAATGGTGTACCAATATAATATATCGATAATTAATATTAAAATTATAACTTGAATTAAATTTAATTTAAAGATATCATTTTAGTGTCCTAATTCTGATACACATTTTTTATAGTAGGTTTGTCAAAAATAACCTTTAAACTCAAGTGTCAGTAATATCCTTACTTGGTTCAGTAAAGAATACCAAATATATCAATATTGTGGTACCAATTTTAAAATTTAATATATTAAAATTAAATTATTTGTTTTTAATTTAATCGCTAATTGTGTAATTTTTATAATTTAATTTGAATTAAAAATGCGTAAGCATAAATCTGACTGTAATTTTTTATATCGTTTAATTATAATTAGCCTTATTAAAATTATGTTTTTTATTTATTTATTTATTATTTTTATTACAAGTTTTATTACAATAATAAAATAAAAATAGATGCCTTGTGGACAAAAATCCAGTGACAGGCATTGCTTCCATTAACAAAATTTAAAAAACAATATTAAAAATATACCTATTTATGTACAAATAACAATCAATCAGTTATCCAAAGATAAAATAATTTTTTAATATAATTAAATTTATTTATTTTTTTATAAATACTCGTATAATACTCTTAACCCTTGTGTCTACACCCGGGCACCCGGGTGGCCATTTCGATTTAAAATGCTCGTAACTTTTTCAATTTCACAGTTAGACTATCCCTACTCCTTGACATCCAAGAACTACTTATTTTTTATTGATCTTTGAACAGAAGTTAACTAAAGATTATTGCTGAACTAAATTATTCGTTTACCAATATTATTACTCTTGTAGTCTATACCCGGCCACCCGGGTGGCCATTTAAAAAAAACACTGAATATGCTATTTGTATAACATTTTATTGTTTAAATCAACATTTCATCACAGAAAAAATCAAAAATTATCACATAAATAATTCAGTTGGTTATTAAAAATATGTTTACAAAATAAGAAATTCAATTTTGTAAAAATTTACAAAAAAAATTAAAACTATTAACACTTAGAACACTTTATTTGAGTGTTCGTATGTTCTACACATACTGGTCTTCTACAGATACTACAGGATTTCCGTGAATTTCGTCGTTTTTTGGGATCGGAAGACAAACAAATCCAGCATTTGCCAACTTGAGGAATTCGGCCATCGTTGTTGCGTAACACATTAGGTACTCCAGACGTTGTCAATTCCTGGTTTATTGGTACATAGAGCGGTTTGCCAAGTATGCATTCTATCCCTGAACGTGAATTAAAATTTCTATATACATTTGGTATGGTTGATCGATCTGACACATGCGGTAGAGCTAATTGAAGCACAAGATCTTTCAAGAATTCTCGACGATTGTGTGTTTTGTTTGATCTAGCCGGGTTATTTTCTATGTAAATTTTGTAAGCCGCGACGCAAGCTACATCAATTATATTGTAAAAAAATGCTACAGGCCATCTTTTCGTCCTTCGTTTGGTTGTATAATGAGTGACCAGTTTGTCCATATTATCTACTCCACCTTTTTTTCCATTGTAATAATGAATGATTTCCGGTTTTTTTTTGTCTCCAATTACTGAATCCGTATTATGCTGCGTAGATAATAATAATACACTCTTATTTTTTTTGGGGACATACGAACAAAGTGTAATATTATCATCGCTGAATCCAAAAATTGACGAATAAATTTCCCGAGATCTGGACGGCAACATTTCTTTTGGAACATAGGGTTTATTTTTTTTTAATGTCCCGACTATTGATAAGTCCCAAGAGATCAATAAACGAGCAAGCGGCAATGTTGTAAAAAAATTGTCAGTTACTATATTTCTCCCAGACCCTTTGAAACGGGCGCATAGGTCCTTGACAACCCGCTCTCCTTGATTGATTTCCCTGCCTGATGGTTGCTTACCCGTATATATCTGCCCCGTTATTGGGTAAGAGTTAGCAGCATCGCAAACCCACCATACTTTGATCCCATATTTTGCCGGTTTGGACGGCATATACTGGGTGAATCTTGTTCGTCCTACACAAAAAATTTTTTTTTATACTGAATACTGAATACTGAATACTGAATACCGAATACTGAATACTGAATACTGAATACTGAATACTGAATACAGAATACTGAATACTGAATACTGAATACTGAATACCGAATACTGAATACTGAATACTGAATACTGAATACTGAATACTGAATACAGAATACAGAATACAGAATACAGAATACAGAATACAGAAAACTGAATACAGAATACTGAATACTGAATACAGAATACTGAATACAGAATACAGAATACAGAATACAGAATACAGAATACAGAATACTGAATACTGAATACTGAATACTGAATACTGAATACTGAATACAGAATACAGAATACAGAATACTGAATACTGAAATGTCAATAATTTCCAGATTGCGGTTTATCCCTGCGGTTTATCCCGATTTAGAATATTGTGTTCTGTGTATACTTCATTGGCCTTCCTGTTTGTGTGTCTAATGATTATTTCACACATGACGTCCGTAAATATACACTTGAAGGTATCTCTTACAGATAACATTTCGGTCGATCGCGATGGCCCACTTCGTTCACTCCTGAGAATATTGTGTCTCAATGTTTGCCTTTGAGGAGGATTTTGTCTCCATATCGATCCATCTTTTCCTTTTAGATAAGGCGAATTATTACAATTTGCACTTCCAGTTTCTCCTTCGTATCTCAGCAAGACAAACCATATTCTAATTTAGCCATTACCAATGCATGAAACGACATTTTCAAAACAGAAATAGGGCATAGATCACGGAGAAGGTAAAAAATACGTGAGGCAGACGCCATGTAACTTTTTAACTTGGATACATGAGTTTTCCAGTTAAGGTTAGGGTCCAAATGAATTCCAAGATACTTAAAAGAGTTGACTATCTCAATATTCAAACAGTCAGTATGACAACTAACAGAAGTGCATTTGGAAGTATTATGATATGTTACTTGGGAATGATTAGTAGCAGCTGTAATGCCAAAAATTTTATACCACATAAATTTTGTTTTTCCACTTAGTATCAGGTAATGCTTATCAAACCATTTATGTAACACCTTAAGGTCAGAATTAGCCATGGAAGTCACGTCATTGACAGATTCAGCAGAATAAGCTAAAACTAAATCATCCGCAAACCCTGTACTGTGACCATTCAAATTAAGTTTGAAAATAGAATTCGTATAAATTAGAAACAGCAAAGGACCTAGCACTGATCCTTGCGGCACCCCAACATTCACAGTTTTTAGCTCACTAAAAGTATCATTAATTCTAACTCTCACTGCTCTATCATCTAGGTAGGAAGCAAACCACTTGTTTGACACACCTCTAAACCCAACATCAAAAAGAATAGATAATAGAAGTTTATGATCGACCATATCAAATGCCTTAGTAGCATCAATAAACAAACCGGCACAGATCTTACCCTTGTTTAGACCATTATGAATTATATCTAAAAACTCCAACACAGCCGATTCAGTACTCATACCTTGCCGGAATCCATGTTGATGAACGCTTAGTATTTTACAGAGATCCAGGAATATGGTAACTCTGTTTTTAACAGCTTTTTCCAGAACTTTGTGAATAACTGGCTGCAGCGCAATGGGTCTATAATTTCTCTTATCCCTATGGTCTCCACTTTTAAAAATGGGAATAATAGTAGCATATTTGAGCCTCTTAGGTACTACTCCCTTTTCAAAGGAGAGATTAAATATATGGGCAAGAACAGGGCTGATAAATTTAGAAACAGCTTTCATAATATTACTACTAATTCCTTCATTATCTATAGACTCTTTCGGCTCCAATGATTCAATAATAGCTAGTATTTCACTATTAGAAACCGGTGTCATATAGAATGTTTTCGAACAGTAATCATACGGAAGGCCGTGATTTGTTAATACGGTATTCGCGAAAAATGTTTTCCTTAAATTGTCTGCAACGCTAGTAAAATATAAATTAAACTCATTAGAAATGTCTAATTCATTTGTAAGCAGAGTTCCGCTATCGGATAAAATATTGCTAATCGAAGATGTTTTAGCTTTTTTTGTTAAAATTTCATTAACAAGACTCCAATTTTTTTTAACGTCACTTCCATTAATTGAGAAGCGATTCATATAATACATTTCTTTCTCTCTTTTAACATCTACATTTATTTGCCTGCAAGTACAATCATATATTTCACGTAGATTCATATCATTTGGATGTTTTTTTAACTTTTTGCGAAATTTGTTTCTTTTTTTAATTCGACTGGCAAGTTTATATGAGATCCATGGCTGTAAGAGCCTCACATTTTTCACCCGAGAATAAGTATAACATGGCTTCAAAATTTTCGTAATAATGCTAAAAAATGTATCAAGAGCTAGAGACGGATCATCTAGGTCCAGAACAATCTTCCAGTCTGTCTGCTCAAGGACTTCATTTAACATAACCATATTAAGTTTTTTTTTTTGACCACAATAAAAATTAGTACGGGATGTCAAAACTGTATCAAATTTGAATAATATCTCTATGAAATGATGATCTGATATCTTAAGGTCAATTACAGATGGCTTGAGATATGAAAGATCATTTGATCGAAACGAGCAAAGAAATGATCGATGCAAGTGGATGATGATGTTGTCACTCTAGTAGGAACATTAACCAATGATTCCAGACCAAAAGACGACATAAGAAACATATAATCATCGCAGTGTGAAGAAAAATCCAAGATATCTATATTGATGTCACAGACAATGAAGAGATTTTTGGACTTAATATTGCTAATAAAACTGGAAATTTCGTGCAAAAATACGTTTACTGGAGTATCATGTAACCTATAAATACACAAAATCACATAAGTATCATTCGCCAAACTCCAATCAACCCTAACGATATCACACGAAGTTAAATTAGAGGCAAATAGTGAGCAACACAAATGAGTATCAAAATAAACACAGACCCCACCTGACCTATAGGCATCATTACAAGCACCAAATAACGTGTAACCTTTTAAATTATAAGAAGATAATTCATTACTACTGACCCAAATTTCACTCAAAAATATAAATGATGGTTTATTCTTATACTCATTAACATTAGCTACCAAAACATCAAAGTTCCTTCGAAGGCTACGAATATTCTGATGAACAATCAAAATATCAGAATTTATGATGTCAGAATACATAAAGTATCATTACTACTAATATTTCTAAAAGATAACTGATTAGTGACAATATTTTCATTGTAATAGTAATATGTACATAACTAAATATAATATATAAATTGATAAAAATATGTAAAGGTAAAAACAAGATTATAAACAAAAATTGATATTGTTGTTTCCGAGAAAAAACAAAACAGAATTTAAAATTGAAATTGATAATAAAAAATATAACTAATGAATTATAAAATATTAGATTACCGGATGACTTCACAACTGCTACTTTTACTCCCAATTGGATTGTGTGAATGATGGAGCCGAAAAATATCGTTGAGTGATTGGACTCGACAAACATCAGAATCTGCCGATTTCCGAAGGTATATTTGTCCATTATTACACCACAAATATTTATAATTATAAGTTGATTTTATTTTCTTGGCTTCACGGTATAATTGGGACTGGAATGCTGTCAATCGGTCCATAATGAAAATGCGTTGCTCACCATGGTTTTGGGGCAAGATTATATCTAAATCCTTAGTGAAAAGCGACTTCTTTTTCTTCATATGCTGCAAAATGCTATTCTTAATATCATTTGTAGTGAATTTGACAACTAATAAATCTTGCAAGAATGATTTAGATTTATTTTCTTTTGATGACACGGTGCTCATATTTTTGGGGACCGCATGAATGTTCACTATGTCGTCATAATTAATTTCCACTCCTATTTTCTCTATTGTGTTGATAACCACATCCCGAATATCATCATGTTGGCAGGGTAGACCAACAATTGTAAGACTACTAGAGTTTAATTGCTGATTTGGTTTATCATTTTCAGCTTCTAGTAGATGAATTTTGGATGTCTGTGTTAACATCTGGTTCTCTAGTGCGTTTACTCTGGATGTAAGTTTTTCGTTGTCCGATGCAAGCGATAAAATCATGGCTTTCATGTTATCAAGAGTTGATAGCTTTTTTTCCATACGCTTCAGCAGGATCATAACATCGGATAAATTAGGCAATTTATTCGTTGCGCTAGAATCCTGAGGATCATCTTCCTCATCGATTATAATTGATTGGTTCGGGGTCGTCATACGACAAACATGACACATCCAATTTGCGGAGCGATTTTTAATTCCATCCACTAGTTCCTCGGAAACGTTTGCGCATCTTATGTGAAATGTATTATTACACAAGCCTGCGCATTTGATGCCAGGAAATTTTGCCTTGGTAATGTTCATAGAACAAATGTTACATGTAGACATTTTATTTTATTTTATTTATAATAACTATTACACTGTTATTTTAATTATTATTAAGTTATATTTTGTATAAATATTTAAATAGTTACTACGTACTAAGAAATATTTAATACACTTTATTTCCAAAGAAAACTGACATACCGTTTTCATCGACACTCGATTCTATGACACAAAATATATTATTTTATTTTAGTTCATAAAATAATAACAATTAACTTGATTAATTAATTTGATCAAAAATTAAATTTATTTCTTTTTTCCTCGTAAAAGAAAATTTACGACGTTAATTGTTCAGCGTACTTGATTCTGATCAGTGTGTCAGTGTTATTGTACTAACCTGTCAGTAATCGAGCTTTACGATTTTTTATTAGAATGACTTCAAAACCAAAACGACTTCAATACAGTCGGGATGACCTGAACGCAGCCCTCCAACATATGAAAAATGGAATGACGACATATGCGGCAAGTAAAAAATTTAAGGTTCCGAAAACAACTTTGCTATATAAACAAAGAGGCGTATACGCGCAAAATGCTCATATAGGCCACCCAACGATTTTAACTTCATCAGAAGAGAACAAAATAAAAGAGTGAATTTTATATATTGCTAAGACAGGCTTTCCCGTTACCAAAGATCAGCTGCTTGACAGCGTTCAACTATTACTTAAAAATCTTAAGCGCCCAAATAATTTTAAAAATGGCAGACCAGGCAGACGGTGGTATGAAGGATTTTTAAAACAAAATCCCGACATTTCCAAACGAATTGCCCAACACCTAGTTAAAAGTCGTTCCATAATAAGAGACACGAGTATACGCGGCTGGTTCCAAGAGATTAATACGTATCTTTTGGAAAACAACCTAATGGAAATAATTAAAGATCCACAACGCGTTTATAACTGCGACGAAACAGCATTCTTGTTAGCTCCTAAATAAATGTTTTATTTCTCATAATTTAGAAAATTAGAAATAATTATAACGCAAATTTTTTCAACCTAAAGTATATCAGTATTAGGAACTAAAATTGTCAGTAATGGGCACAGCATTTTTGAGATGTATCAGTATTATGTACACTTTTTCATTTTCGCAAAATATTTAATATTTTTAATGAAAATTATGTTTCACATTTGAATTGAGTTTTTTAAATAATTCTTAGATATATTTTTGAAGAAATACCTTTGGAAACATGCCAAACATAATATGAGAAACATTAAATTATGAACCTCAATTCTCAATATGTTGCATCTTATGTCAGTATTAAAGCCACTTACGTTAGGGGCGGGATGCAAAAGTGATTTTTCATCATCTGATTACGATCGGTGATGAAGATGAACACATCTATGACCCCCTGTTGAGAGTGCACCTTTCATGTCAGCACTATAGGTTGGCATGAAGCAATGCAATGTGCAGGTGGTTTAAACGATAAACGGGTCTATAGCCGTACGTCCTCGATTTGGCTACTAAAGGCGTAAGGTAGGACGTAAAAAGCGAACTGCGAAAGAGTTGGGAGTGCCTCGAGCCCCAGAACAGATTGCAGGGAGAAAAACAAACAAATGAACAAACTTATTTAAACTTATAATTTATAAAATTTTTATTATAATTTTTTTTGATTTTTAAATATGAACCTCACGAGCTTGCCAAAAATATACTGACTGATTATTTCAATACATAAATTTATTTTGGTTTTTTAATTTCCAAATACATATTTAAATGTGGTACAATATAATGAATTATTATTATAAATACAATTATACAAGAGTAAAATATATATGTATAGTTAATCGATAATTACGGAATCATATTTTAAATAACAATTGAAAATATGATTTTACATCAATACAGGTATCGTCGCAGCTACCCTAGTAGAAGGTAATCGATGAATTCACTGATGAATTCTTGTTGAAATTCCTAATCAATCATTAAATGAACTATATTCAGGGCTCGGGACTAAACTCATTTATATAATTTTCATTTATTTACTAATTCTTACTAAATATAAATAAATGTATTAGCTACTCAAACGCTTACATTCAGGGGTAATTCATCAATAAACGGAATTATTAAAATTAATCTTGCAAATTATATTTTGATAATTTAGAAAAACAATTGCACCAATTACCTGCTTAACGAATTTATTCGTTGCATAAAAATACATTAAAATCAAAGTTTCGTTAGGCTAATTTTTATTTATATTTTGTGTAAAAAACGAAAAGTTTGAATTTCGTGAATGAAATAAATGTAATAATTTTAATTTTGTAAGCAATAGTAGTTTACTACTATTGCTTATAAAATTAAAATACCTAAATACCGCTATGTTAAAAATAAACTACAAGTGATCCATATTTGCCTTACCCAAATATGGATCACTTTTAGTTTATTTTTAACATGACCGTATTTTATAATAAGATATACAGTACATCGATAGATTGGTTTTTTCGACATGCATTTAATTAATTTACATAAACAATTCAATTCAATTTAATTGTATATTTGGCTTCGTACAAATATAAAATTAAATGTTTAATTAAAAAAAATTTACTGGCCCAAAATCACACGATAACTATTGGTTAAGCTATAGGTTCAGCTAAGTATATCTAAGCAAAAAATTGGGAAGTTGTATTGAACTTTGCTATCCTTAGTATTAAAAACTAAAAACCTCAATTTACTACTAAGGGCCGAAATATATAACTAAATGTTTAATTAAAATAATTTTACTGCCCCAAAATCACACGATAATTATCAGTTAAGCTATAGGTTCAGCTATATCTATGCAAAAAATTTGGAAGTTCTATTGAACTTTGCTACCCTTAGTATTAAAAACTAAAAATCTCAATTTACTACTATGGCCGAAATATAAAATTAAATGTTTAATTAAAAATATTTTACTGGCCCAAAATCACACGTTAATTATCATTTAAGCTATCGGTGCAGCTATATCTATGCCAAAAAATTGGGAAGTTCTATTGGACTTTGCTACCCTTAGTATTAAAAACTAAAAACCTTAAATTACTCTAAAGGGCCGAAATATAAAATTAAATGTTTAATAAAAAAAATTTTACTGGCCCAAAATCACACGATAATTATCAGTTAAGCTATAGGTTCAGCTATATCTATGCCAAAAATTAGGAAGTTCTATTGAACTTTGCTGCCCTTAGTATTAAAAACTAAAAATCTCAATTTACTACGCCGAAATTTAAAATTAAATAATTTATTAAAAAAATTTTACTGGAACAAAATCACACGATAACTATCGGTTAAGCTATAGGTTCAGCTATATCTATGCTAAAAATTGGGAAGTTCTATTGGTAAGGGTAGCAAAGCTCAATAGAACTTCCCAATATTTTGCATAGATATAGCTGAACCTATAGCTTAACCGATAATTATCGTGTGATTTTAAGCCAGTAAAATTTTTTTTATTAAACATTTAATTTGATATTTCGGCCCTTAGAAGTAAATTGAGGTTTTTAGTTTTTAATAGTAATGGTAGCGTTCAATAGAACTTCCCAATTTTTGGCATAGATATAGCTGAACCTACAGCTTAACCTTACAATTTTTTTAATTAAACATTTAATTTTATATTTCAGCTTTAGCAGTAAATTGAGATTTTTAGTTTTTAATATTAAGCGTAGACAAAGTCCAATGGAACTTCCTAATTTTTTGCAAATGTGTTATTGGTCCAGTAAAATTTTTTTAAATAAACAACTAATTTTATATTTTGGTCTTACTAGTATACAATAACTTTGAATGGAACCTGACCAACTTAATTCCCCTAAATGTCATTATTTGAGTAGCATTATTTTTGAGTTTAGCCTGTTTCAGTAAAATATTCATCTCGCTGTGTGCCCAAGTGAAGAATTTACTAAAATCATACTAAAACAATTTTAGTAAAATATAGTATAAACTTCATAGGCATAAATGTCATTCATTCAGGTCATTTAAAGATATTGCGATGATTTTTAATTATTATAATTTACTTAATTTTGAACTGAACAGGTTCTTGGCATAAAACAAAATTTTTTAGTTATGACTGATTTACACAATGTATAAAAGCAAACCAAACAAAACGTAAAACAAATTGAGATACAACAGGGGAGAAGGGAGAAAGAAATATATAATATGGAATTTTTTAACGGTTTTTTCTGAGTTATTACATTAAATTTATTAAACCGAGTAAGGACCAGAATGGCATCAGTAATTTCCCTGAATTATTCTTCAATATTTTACTTACTCAAATTTTTTACATATCGCCTTGATCAAAAAGTTCCCGGAATTTAATCAGAAAATTAAAAATACAAGTTTATTAATCTAAATCTATATTGTCCCCTTCAAAGTAATCCCCATCGACTACAACACACTTATGCCAGCGTTGATCCAATCCTCGAAACATTTTTTATATTCGGTTTTCGGTATGTCCATCAGTGCTTCCTGCGATTTTTTCATTATTTCCTCTCGGCTGCTGAAACGCGTTCCTCGTAATGGTTTTTTAACTCTATTGAACAGAAAGGGAGCCAAATCAGGTGAATTCGGTGGCTGTTGGATGGTATTTGTTGAATTTTTCGTCAAAAAATTACGAATAATGATGGCACTGTGCGACGGTGTGTTATCATGGTGCAAAATCCAAGAGTTTTCTGTCCACAATTCTGGTCTCTTTCGTTGAATTGCTCCACGTAAACGTCTCATAACGCCCAAATAATACTCTTTGTTTGCGGTCTGGCCTTCTGGCAAAAATTCATGATGCACTACACCGTTGTAATCCATGAAAACCGTGAGCATTGCATTCTTTTTTGACTGAAAACGACGTGGTTTTTTTGGTCTCGGCCCATTTGGTGAACGCCATTCACTTGCCTGATGTCTGGATTGCGTGTCGTACTCATAAACCCACGTCTCGTCTCCAGTAATGATCCTTTTGATGAATGTGGGATCGGATTCAGCCTCGCCAATCATGTCTTTTGCGACGTCAACACGGTCTCTTTTTTGCATGAAATTGAGGTCTTTTGGCACCAACTTTGCTGCTACACGACGGAAACCCAAATCATTAACCAAAATGTCTTGGACGGATCCATAGGCAATGTTCAAGTACTCCGCTATCTCTCTCGGTATACCACTAAATTTGAACAGTTGAAAATTATACACTTGAGCAAAAGTCTATATACTTTGTTGAATTGTTTGAGTTGATGCATTCTTGTATTGGTTACTTGCGACGAACTTTTTCTACTAGGGTAGCTGGAGGCACGTCATACAATATTGCCATACAAATGCCGTTCAGAAATACATTTGATGATTTCCATGCACACACATAAATAATAAATTGAATATTAGTAGATTCAAGCGTTTGATTATGTTATACCAAAACAAGTTATTTGGTTGCAGCTACAGTCTCCCATTTGAGGTGCACTCTTTATTCTTCTCTAGTCTTTGTCCTTCTGTAGTCTTTGTCCTTGTCCTCTATGCGGTCAAATTTATCACGAATATATATCGGGAAACCACACGCCCAACCCTGAGTTTAGCCCGCCGTGATCTGATAAGGCAATCATATTCCCTTATCCTCGGAGGATAAGTCGATACTTTGCCAAAATGAATTTTCGTTACAAATTCAACAAAAATTCGTTTAAGGCTAATGTTTTCCGTTCAATTTTGCGAACTGAAAAGTCATAATCAATCAAACCAAAACTCATAAATTATATGCTGTCATGAAATTTAAATCTCACATCATATATTAATCATACATATTTAAGTATTCCAATGATTGTCTAGACAACACAAATATTCTATTGTTTGACGTGTGTGATGTGATAATAATGAAAATAAAATTTTTAATCCTCCCAAGCAATTTATAATTTTCTTATATATGTACATAATATTCATATAGATGTACTCATCCTTGACAATATACATATTTTCCATATTTAGATATTTAAGTTAGGCTTTATTCATTACATAAAACAAAAAACATTTTTTTTATAATAATTATTTATATAAAAATACTTTTAGACTTTTAATGATTTTCCAAAAAATGAAATAAAAAAAATTATGATGAGGAAAATTGAAAAAAAAAAAAAGAAATGTTAGAATTTAATAGGAAATCTAAATTGAAGTTCTTATATAAATAATTGAATATGAAAATTTCTTTATGGGAAATTGAATTCATTATACGCGCGCGTATAAATATATTCAGCTTAAATGGATTTTTTTATGTTGGTTTGTTTTTGAAAATCCCAAAAGCTTATATTTTATATGTACATACATACATACACAATACATACGAGTACTCAAATATCGAGGGAAAAAGTAAATGCTAAACATCTGACATCATTTATTATAGATGAAAAAATATAAATAAATCGATTATAACAACATGATTGTTCAAAGCTTTTAGTTAACTTTTCACGCATTTACATGTATGTACAAAACACACACACACACTCTAAATTATTTATTTTTATTAGAATGATGTAATCTAATAACATAAAATATGCTCATCTAGAACTAAAACATTAAAAAAATCATGTTTTGTATGTGTGTATATCAAAACATATACGAATTTTCGCTTTATGTATATTACATAGGCAAATAATTACACGGATATGTATTGTATGTATGCATAATAAAATATCAACAATAAAAAATTCCAAACACACCCTCCTTTTTGTAATACACAACGGTGTATAATATACTTGTCTAATTTTATTGGCCTAGGCAAACATCATAAATATCGAATTTTTTTTTTAGTTTTTCCATTTTCCAAAACTTTATTTTATTACAAACAACAAAGGAGAATGGCAAACAATAGGAGGTAAATATATAAAAAACAGAATCATAAGATTCTTAAAATAAAGGAAAGCCAAATATGTTCTCTCTACGTTGCTAAACTTTTAATAACGGTTTTCGAACACAATATACATACAATACGAGTACCCCACTGGAAGAATACAAAGGTATTTTTTATTGACTTTAACCTCAAACAAATCTAATTATGAAATCAGCCGTACTCGCAATCAGAGGTACTCGTACTAGACGGAAAAAATGTATGATTGGACAAGAAATTATGTTTTAATTGACATTGAGTTTTATAACAAAGTTTCTTAAATAATTTAATTCATTAGAAAATTTAGAAAATCGAAAGAGGTTACTTTATAGTGGTTAACTTGTAATGTTCTAACTAAATTGAATTAAAAAAAGGTATAATCCAGTTTTAAAAGGTATACAAATTATTCAACGATGTACCATAAATAACGTGACGAGCTAAATCTTTAAGAGTTGTAATTTGGAAACGTATAGAGAGAAAAATTTCGAGACAGTTCAGCCAAGAACAGGAAAAAAGGTTTCTTATAAACACAATGTATGAGAATTAAAGTCCTGTTAAAACAGAATAAAAAACTCTCTCATACAACAATCATTAAACATAAGATAAATACTAAAGATGAACATCATGTCTAAAGAAAAAAATACAGATATAGTCACCACTTTAAAAATGACATAAAAAAGTTCCTAGGCAGTGGAATTGACCGAAATATCAAAAGCCCTTCCGGGCCCTCTCCTTTTAGTAGCTCCGAAAGAACCCGATGCTTCAGGTATACGGAAAGTCAGAGTAGTGATTGATTACAGAAAATTTAATGAGAAGACCATTAATGACAAATTTTGAAGCTCTCAAAATTGAGAGGAAATACTGGATAACCTTGGGAAATCCACTTACTTTTCAACAATGGATTTAAAGTCTGGATTTCGCAAGATTCTAATGTATAAGGATTCATAAGAAAAAACTGCTATTTCTACCAATGAAGAGCACTTCGTATTGACTCAAACGCCATTCGGATTGAAAAATGGGCCGGGAACCTTCCAAAGGACCATGTTGAATGTCCTTCACGGACTAAATAATAGGAAAAATTTATATCATCGTTGTGGGCTTTAATCTAGATAACCATATCGAAAATCCTCAAGAAGTCCTTAATCACTTATCACAATTCAACCTGAAAAACAGATTGATAAGTGTGAGTTTCTCAAAAGAGAAATAGAATGAAGACGGGTGAATAATTCCTCCAGAAAGAGTGGACTGTATTTTAAATGAAAAGATTTACTATACGAGGTTTTTTTTATTAATTTTTTTTGTTTATCTGTGACCACACGATACAACGGTTAACAACTAACTAACTTCGTTATAAAATTAAAAACTAAAGAATGTGCAAAAGAGAAATAGGAAAAACAACCGAACGCTTCTCGTTGAATCGTAATTGAAATGATTAAAAGGTACAGAAGCGTTGGTAAATTGTCCTTTACAAAAATGTATGAATAAGCAATATTTTTTTATTCTATTTCAATTTAAACATATCGTACTCCCCACCTTGGAGTATTTAATACTTCAAAAACAATAAGAATATCATATGATTTATACAATGTTAATATTATGTAATTCAATAAATTAATAAATAAAATTTAAACTGAAAACCTGCAACGCTCAATATCCAACAAAAACAAAGTTACCAGTGTGATACATGATTAATGTACATGATTAATCTACAGGTGATGATGAGCTTGTGTCTACCGGAAGAGGGCAAATGCGAGTGATAGTACGTCTGAACATCTTGTCCCCTACTTTAATTGTTACTACCCTAACGAGTCCATCTCGTCCTCGATGTAACTCTATTATCCTGGCTCATGGCCACTTTAATGGAGGAACATGATCCTCCTTGACAATGACAACGTCGTTTACGTTTGGCTCGGGTTCACAATGATTCTACTTTCGTCGGTGTTGTAGTTCACTTAGATACTCTCGAGACCATCGATTCCAAAAGTTCTGAAACATCGACTGTAACTTCTGATAATGGGACAGTCGTTTGAAACACAAATGGCGAACAGATGGATCTGGCAGAGAAGTGATAGGCTGGTCTATCAAAAAATGACCGGGTGTTAGACAAGCTAGATCGTTAGGGTCCCCAAACATTGATGCAATGGGTCTAGAATTAAGGCAACCCTCGATTTCAACTATGAGTGTGTTCAGTTGCTCGAAGGTCAAAGAATTTGGGCCGACTACACGTTTTAAATGGTGTTTGGCACTTTTTAAGGCGGCCTCCCATAACCCGCCGAAATGGGGTGATCGAGGGGGTATAGTGTGCCACTGCATATTTGTTTCTGCACAAAACTTTAAGATCTCATTCTGGTAAATTTCCGACATAAAAAGTCAGTGCAAGTCTTTTAGCTCAGATCTGGCACATATGAAATTCGTCGCGTTGTCCGAGTAAACATTTGAGCAAATTCCACGTCGGGACACAAATCTCCGAAATGCAGCTAAAAAAGCCTGGATGGATAAGTCTGTCACCACTTCCATATGGACAGCTTTAGTCGAGAAACATATAAAAATTGAGACGTAGGCCTTCTCTTCAACTTGAGGCCGGATTCTATTTTGGACCAAAAACGGACCACAAAAATCGATGCCAACATTTTCAAATGGGCGAGAAGGTGTTACTCGGTCTTTTGGAAGTTGTCCCATAAGTTGAGAAAGTGTTCTAGGACGAGTGCGGACACATCGAATGCAATGTTTTATTACTTTTTTGCACAAATTTCGTCCGCCGATGATCCTAAATCGCTCTCGAACATTAAATAATACAGATTGCGCTCAGGCATGCAAAAGGAATTGGAAAACATGGGATGTTTGCATTTTTTAATCGGCCGCCAACGCGCAGCATGCCGTCTAAATCTAAAAATGGATTAAGTGGCAACAATTTGCTATGTTTTGGTAAATCTTTACCTTTTCGAAGAACCTTAATTTCGGCTGGGAATTCGTTTGTTTGGATATGTTTTACGATAGATTTCAAAGCCAAATCCATATCAATTGAAGACAACTCAATTCTGTTATGTGGTAAATTATTTAACGATACTCGCTTTTTATCTGACTTAATTGAATTTTTACTTTGAAAAGCAATTTACAAATTTTTTACAAAACGAAGTATGATAGCGAATCTCCTTAACACCTTAGCTTGAACAGTCCGAAATTGTGTCCCATTCTTCAAGTTTTTCCGAAACCAAAACTTTTATTTTCTGGAGTTCCAATGTTTCTGTTTTGATTTCAACCGTTGAAGGTTGTTTCGGCCAATTTCCCTTTGAATTTTGGAGAAAACTTGAACCATGGAACCAATTTTCACATTTTAGGAAGTCCTTGGGCATTAAGCCCCGGGAAATCATATCCGCGGGATTTTCATCCGTTGGATCGTAATACCAATTCTCGGGATTCAAATAATCCTGGATTTGCGAAATCCGGCCACGGACGTTGCTTTGATTAGAGCTGGTCGCTTGAATTGGTTCGTATATTTGTGAAGGACGCGAAGTAAACTTTGCAGCCACATTGGATTCACCTTGTGCGTTTTGTCTAATCGAAAACGAGTTTTTTCCTTCATGTCTTGCATCACCGAAATGCAATAAAGTGTGATGTTTTTGCGAGCACAAGGAACAAACGCTTTTGCAATCCACTGATTTGTGACCCTCACCTAGGCATGACACACAAATGCACCGATGTTTTACGAAATTAAATCGATGATGAGGTTTCACACTTTGATCCTTGAATTTGGCGCAGGAATCCAATCGATGCCCTCCCTTACAGAACGGACAACTGAAGTTTTGTTCCGAGAGAACACTAATCTGCTCCCGAGGAACTGGTTTATTCAACCGGAGTGAGTGAGATGGCGGAGCGACTGAAGTCTTTTTTGCTTCCAAAACTCGAATCCGAGTTTGAAAATCTCGACAAACGTTTCAAATTTTAATAATTCGGTTAAGTTAGATTTCATAATTATTTCCGAACGTGTCGCGTCGTCGAGCCGCTCACAGAGATGGTGCGATAAAAATAAATCCCAGTGTTCTACTGGAGCGCTTAAAGATTTAAGAGAATTGTAATGTGTGATCACAGTATCTGGAAATGTCTGAAGTGCTGAAGCGGAACTCTCGGCTGGTCTCTTAATGTCGTACAGTTGCTTCATGTGAATTTTTTGTATTTTAAAATCATTATCATAAAAATCAACTAAATACTGATACGCTTTTTGATAATTATCGGCTGATATTGGGTAAGATTGTATGATTTTAAAAGCTTTGCCATCTCGAACGCATGTAATTAAGTAATGAAATTTAGTAATATCTAACAACTGAATGTTAGAATGAAACAAATCATTAAAGATTCCTCGAAACTTCAGCCAATTTTCTTCAAGACCGTCAAATTTCGGCAATGGAATTTCAGGATTTTTTTGTAGAAACCTGCTGTGCAGGATGAATTACCACGGGGGGATTTATACTCGAATTTTGATTAGGGACCTTGATATCTAGCTGATCAATCGCATCTAAAATCTGAGATTCTACCATTCTGTATAAATCCTCAAACGTATCGCGATTTTGAACACATTCACTTGTCAAGTTCTTCGAGACTACTGTGTGCAGTTTCGTATTGTATATAAGTCGATTTCAATCGGGACAAAGCTGATCGAAATTGACGCAACGTAGAACACTCCTGCACTTTTTTTTTGCACAATATTTAGCTTTGTTTTCGTATGACGATATTAAGCGTGCCAATCTTTCAATTTCTTTGGAATCTTTTTTGTACGACCCATTTTAATACAATAATTTAATGTTAAGATCAATTTACATAAATTTAAAATAAACTTACTTCTTGTTGTAATAATGACACTAAATCGCTTCAATGGTTGAATAGAGATGAATTACAGCTTTAACAAATCAATCTCTCAACCAGCTGGATCGCTGCCGATGTAATTTCGATGATAATTTGTAATTTTCTAAATTGCTAAACAATATCTTTTCTACAAAATGGCGGTTTTGTTCGTTAACGAAGCGGTTAGTACTTTGGAAAATGGAATTGATTAATTAGACTTTGGGAGAATATTCTAGCAATTTTAGTCTTGAGGACGATCCACGTCCAGGTACAGTAAAAAAAAATTAAAGACGAAGAACTTAAAGTTTTACTGGATGAAAATTCGTGTCAAACTCAAAACGATCTTGCAGAACAGTTAGGAGCTACTCACCAAGCAACATCATTTCGATTGCATGCAATGGGAAAGATACAGAAGAAAGGAAAATCGGTTCGTCATAAACTGACCGAATAAAACAACAACCGAAGAGTGTTGACATCTATATGAATTGGCTTTCTCAGTACAAAAGAGAGCAAATTTCAATACAAAATCGTTACGGGTGATGAAAAGTGAATTTTGTACGATAATACTAAACGCAGAAAAGCATTTCTAATGAATATTCATGCCAAGAAAGTGTTACTGTGTGTCTGGTGGGACTGGAAATGAGTGCTTCTGGAATCTAGTCAAACTACTACAAAAGTGATGCTCTGAAAGAAAAAAGACCATTTCCGCGCCAAGGAAGGCGGAAGGTGATATTGCTGCATGTCAACGCTCGTCCACATTCAGCAAAATCAATCGAGGAACTCATCTTCTCCTTGGCTGGGAAGTTGTACAGTATGCGGCGTATTCTCCACACAGGTTCAAGAAATTTCACAGGGGCTTGAATTTCAAGCCGAGTTAATAGAACAACTAAAAACCGGTGTGTTGCATGTTGGGAACGGGCTCAGCAGAATCAAATCTTCAAAATCAGTAACATGTCAAAGTAGCATGTCAAAAATTATTGAGTTGTTTGGAAGATATCCGTATTAAACAAGCAGTTTCAGCTGAAATGCAAAATTCACTGAAGGAATTTTTCGGCGAAATAATACACAATCCGGAAAACTCAGACAATGAGTCAAATGAAGGGATGATAAAAACAAACAAAAAATTAGATAACAACAATATTGCCCGGAACATCATAGCGAGGTAACCTTATCGAATTGCAAACTGTTCAACAGGAAATTCCAGAGTTAATCACGGAAAATAGGGTGGATTTAGAAAATTGAGCCTTACTGATACTTCGCCAGCTAATAATCCTCATAAACCTATGAATATGTTTATACCTCAGAATCAGCACATACCGAATAACAATCTCAACGATTTAAAGGTAGGATAACTGATGAAGATGTCAAACAAACACTAGAGCGTCGTAAACAACGTATTAATGAATCATTTCTTGACTTTTATCATGCAGTTCGTGGTATTATATATATTATCCCTGATGCGACCATTGACAGACGTCGAACTCATTAATCTTTTTTAAGCAGAAATATGTGGGGAAATTTGCTGGGCTCCAATTTTCAAATATTACGGAAATAGTAAACAAGTGTGTGGCCGTGGAAGATACATGGACCATAATCGAATGGACTCCAGAAATGTACCACCAAGCTAGATCTCGCCAAGTAAACGAAAGGGAAGTAATTGGGAATAATGAGTGCAACACTTCCTGGAATTGTCTTACGACTGCGAGATATAAGGACTGCGTAGTCCCGATAAAACATCGCTTTTGTTTTGAATGTGGAATCCCAAACATCATAAAGTCTCAATGTTTGTGGTACAAAACTTACCAAAAGGGCAACTTAGGGAGGGATTTCAGCAATACTGGGATGCCGAATTCCCCTAAAATAACGAACCTGCCACCAAGCCGTATAGTCGATGAAGTAGCGACCAACATGGATCCGGAGTTATACCGAATGATATTTGAAACACGAAGAGAAACATCTAAACCAAACAATTCCTCATTTTACCGAAACAGCGACGATCAAAAATCCCCGATTGAACCGGTTCATAAAATATTTTAAATTACGAAGATCGATAAAAAAATGTTATGCGAATCTTTACTTTCTACTTTAAGCGATTCTAGGCCAAACGCGAATTAATGGTGTACCATATCGTGGACTCTTTGGTAGTGGAGCTAACGTGACTGTGCTAGGGAGAAATGCAGATCAATTTCTCAAATCAACCAGTGTAAAAATTATTGGACTTCCGTCAACGTTACAAACGGCAAGTCTCGTAAAACAAAACATTTCATATAGCTCCCGGACTAAGTCAGTCGCTATATTTAGGTATAGATGGGAGATGTTTGGTTTGGTCTTTTGGTTATCCCCAGTTAATCTGCCTGGATGCACGTAAAGTAAACGCGGTGACGGTGACCGATACTTATCCCTTGATTCTGATCGTCGGATTTTAAGCCGATTGGGCGAGACCCGATATATTAAAGCAATGGACTTAAAAGGCGCCTTTTGGCAAATACCCCTTGCTCATGAGTCAAGGAATAAGACAGCCTTCACGGTCCCGGGACGTCCACTCTACCAGTTTGTCGTCATGCCGTTTGGATTGTGTAACGCAGCCTCAACGATGTGTCTACTTATGGACAAGGTTATGTTCTTGCTGTGCAAGAAAGTAAAGAAATCCTACCGACAACACCAAAAGAAGTCATGCGTGAGATAAAAGCTAATATGAATACGAAAAAAGCTCCTGGGTACGATCTTATTACTGCAGAAATCTTAAAAGAACTGCGAAGGAAAGCTCTGGTGAAACTCACCAATCTTATAAATGCAGCATTTAGAATCAAATGTGTACCAAGCTTATGGAAAATTGCAGAAGTAATTATGATTCCAAAACCTGGGAAACCACCGCACATAACATCGTCTTATAGGCCAATTTCGCTATTGCCAGTCATGTCCAAACTCTTTGAGAAGCTTCTGGTAAAAAGATTAAATCCGATAATCGAGAGTAAAAACTTGATCCCAAATCATCAGTTCGGTTTTCGCAACCAACACTCAACAATTGATCAAGTACACAGAATAACCAGTATAATTGAGAAAGCATTAGAGGAGAAAAAAGTATGTTCAACAATATTTCTAGACGTTGCACAAGCGTTTGATAGAGTGTGGCATGAACGACTTAACCACAAGTTAACGAATCTTCTACCAATGCAATTTGCTAAGATACTGGAATCATACTTGAAAGATAGGTTCTTCAGGATTAAGTTAGATGATACATTTTCTGAATTGAAAGAAATCAATGCAGGAGTTCCACAGGGCAGTGTATTAGGGCCGGTTTTATACCTACTATACACTTATGATCTTCCTACATTAGAAAACAACACGGTGGCAACTTTTGCAGATGATACGGCGATCTTAGCTGTTGGAAAAAGCAACGAAGAATCAACACAGAAGTTACAATCAGCTATAACTCAAATATATAAATGGACAAAAAGATGGAGAATAAAACTAAATGAAGCTAAATCAGTTCACATCAACTTTACAAACAGACGAATCGAACATATTCCGATTACCATAAATCGGGAAATAATACCGCATGCGAACACAGCTAAGTATCTCGGCATGACCCTGGATGCTAAACTACGATGGAAAGCACACGTCAAGAAGAAAAGTGAAGAATTAGGACTTAAATACAGAAAAATGTATTGGCTGATGTGAAGGAACTCTTCTTTATCAACATACAACAAGCTTCTACTTTATAAGCAAATATTGAAACCGATTTGGACTTATGGTATTCAGCTTTGGGGTTGTACCAAACAGAGCAACGTAAATATCATCCAAAGATTTCAGAATATAGTATTAAGGAACATCGTTGATGCACCTTGGTATGTTAGGAACAATGACCTTCATAGGGACCTTAAAATGAACCTCATCTTAAATGAAATCCAGGAAAAAGCACGGAGACCCGAAGAAAGGCTCCGCCAACATGTGAACATTGAGGCAACTCAGCTCCTAAGCTTCACGAATTTAGTTCGCAGACTTAAAAGAACCAAACCTTTTGAGCTGGTGTGATTGTCAATTTAAGCAGCATTACGCTGATCTAAAATTCACAACAAAGATGTGGTTTACTTTAATTTACCAAAAACTATGGAACGCCAATGGGAAGAATCCATAGATTAATTTAAGTTAGTAAATTAAGTCAGAAACAAATTGCTCATTAGTCCAGGAGACTAGATTGTAATTACATAAAATAAATAAATAAAATTTATTTTAAATATTAAAAAAAAAAAAAAAAAATGTACACATTTATGTACACAACATTTGCAACGCGAGTATATCAAACAGTGGAGTGACGAGCTTATTATTTCCAAAAGCAGATCACCTAATAGTTCAGCAGAAATTCCAGACAAGTCCAGTAAATTCGGGAGTAAAGGTATACATTTACTTTGTATTTAATATAAGTATCATGTGTTATTGTTTAAGCTTTGATCAATTTCAAATTTAATGCATCGTTTAAGATCAGGGAAAATATTTAAAAGTGTATCAGAATCAAATTTAAATTTTAGAATTATTGATAGTTCCGATAATTTGGATTTACCTCTATATTTAAATCAAAATTCAAATAATTTTCAAATTTCATTCAAATCCAATTTTATTGCAACGGATGCAAATTCAGATAATCATAATCTAGTAATCATGACAGATAAATTGGATATTAATTTAGGGCTTAGAATTGTGCCTGAATTTGACGGTGAGAGTTCTCGTGTGGAGTCAATTAATGTGACCGAGGTTGCGAAATTTATTAAACTATTGAATGTTAAGTTGACTGACAAGGCCCATGATGTATTGTTTTTTAATGAGTTTAAAACATTCGACGATTTGAAGAGAGAGTTGAACACTCAATTTGGGGAATCAAAGTCCATAGAGTCTCTTACTTACGAACTCGTTAGTGTTAGGCAAGAAAACATCTGAGGATGTGCGTGCTTTCGCGAATAGATTAGAAAAAATGTTGTCCATGTTAGATAGTGCAAGTATAAAATGTGAAGGTGCGGAAGCTGCTAAAGCTATTAGGAATCTTAATGCTGGGACACCACAGAAATCATTTGAAGAAGGTTTGCGCGTACCCATTAAACTGATAGTCAAAGCATCACGTTTCAAAAGTCTTAAGGAAGTTATAAATGCAGCTATAGAAGAGGAAATTGTTATTTCGCAGAGACGTACCGTTTCTCAACCGTACCGTTTAATCCTTCAAAATCCGGCTGGTCACACAAATTGTACTATCTGTAGCAAAACGGGTCATACAGCAAAAAATTGTTACAAGCGACCACAATTTCAAACGTCCAGTAATAACACCCGATCCATTAACCCTCAAATTAATAATGGCAAAAACCAAGGGCATGTTATCAATGATTGTCGTAAGAGGCAATTTAATAATGGCTTACGCGCACCAGGTATGAGCGCTAATACAAAAGTGTTACAGACGGAAAACTCCCATGCACCCGAAGCGGCAAACAAGAACTTGACGGTTCGGGTGCACGATCTCTAAATACGTATTCAAGTAATAATAATACTGTTCAATTATCAGATGAAAGAAGACCCCGATATAAATTTAATTTATTCTCAGGCTTCGGATAGCAAAAACCTTACCCCAATTCAACTCAATAATCTGACTAATAGTATGCATACCTTAACAGCAAATTTTAAAAGTCATGACGTTTATTTAAATAATTCGAATTTCAATTGTTTCTCCCAAAATAAATTTGTGGAATTCATGACTAATGTTTCCTTATCGAATAAAACAATATACCTTGTCAATACTGGTTCGGATATTTTGTATTATTAAAAAACAATATTTAAAAGGTGGAACTATTTGCTATCCTAATAAAAAAATTCGGTTGCATGGAATTACGACAAATGTTATAGAAACCCTTGGTTCGTGCAAGGCAAAGATTCACTTATCTGAAATAGTATCAGATAAGTGAATCTTTGCCTTGCACGAACCAAGGGAACAAGATTTTCATATTGTTCCCGATAATTTCCCCTTGCTTGCCCATGGAATAATTGGATTCGATTTTCTTTCATTGAATAAGTGCAATTTGAATTTTTCTAAATTCAAGCTCGAATTTGACGATTTGGAAGTTTCGATCCCCTTATGTTTACATTTTCATGATAAAAATATTCCGGTTCGAACAGAAAAAACTGTGCTAATGAAAATAAACGTCGAAATAGATAATGAATATTTATGCCAGTCTGGTGAAGTTTTGCTAGGCGTATTCGTGGCGAACTCAATAGTAAAATCATATGGTGGATATGCGCCAGTTAATATAATCAATACAAACGAAACAGATGTTTCGTTAGCAAATATAAAATTATGTGTTATACGACGAATAAATTCGATTTTTATCCACTTAATAATTGGTCCAATAGAAAGGATAATCGTTTAAACATCTTGAGCGAACAATTAGATACTGACGAATTAAATGAAGAGGAAAAGAAATCTATTTTGAAAATTTGTAAGGATTTGGATGACGTTTTCTTTATAGAAGGTGATGCCCTTTCTATGACAAAAGCAACTTCTCACAAAATTCCTCTATTTTAAAATGCTCAACCAATTCATACGAAATCCTATCGCTTACCAGAAGCAATGCAACTCGAAATTTCACAACAAGTTTCTAAAATGTTAAACAAAGGTATTATACGCGAGAGCACTAGTAATTCACCACTTTTGGTTGTCCAAAAAAAAAACCATTAATGGTGAAAAAAGATGGAGGGTCGTGCAGAGATCCTCGACCAGCTTAGTAAATGCTCCTATTTCAGTTCGTTGGATTTAGCTGATGGATATCATCAAATCAGTATAGAGGAGAACGACCGCCAAAAAACGGCATTTAGCACAAGCACAGGTCATTACGAGTTTAATCGTATGCCTATTGGCCTGAAAGGAGCACCATCAACCTTTCAGAGAATGATGAACAATGTGTTGGCCGGAATAAATGGCATTAGGTGCCTTGTGTATCTTGACGACATGGTTGTGTTTGGTTATGTCCTTGACGACCACAACAAAAAACTAATTAGTGTTCTGGAACTGCTCCGAAAGTTTAATCTCAAGCTACAACCAAAAAAGTGCAAATTTCTTAGAAAGGAAATAGTCTATTTAGGTCATGTCTTAACTACTACTGTTATAACAAATCAAAAACAATTGAAATCGTTTTTAGCATTAGCGCATTTATTGACAATTTTTCAAGTATATCACAACCCCTCACTGATGGCCTAAGAAAAACTAAAAGCTTTGATTGGGCTAGTAATTGTAGTAACTCTTTCAATAAATCAAAACAGGCACTTATAACTGCACCTGTTCTACAGTTTCCAGACTTCACCAAGACATTGATGTTAACGGTGGATGCAAGTGATTATGCAATTGGTGCTGTGCTTTCACAAAAGGTTCAGTCCGGTAATGAGGAATATGATCTGCCAATCGCATATGCGAGCAGAGTTTTGAACCAAGCAGAGCGTCATTATCCCACCATAAAGAAAGAGTGTTTAGCCATTATTTTCGCTGTTAGAAAATATAGACCTTATATCTATGGACGAGCTTTCATAATTGTAACCGACCATCGACCCCTCACGTGGCTCGAAACATTTCAAATCCCGCTTCAATTCTCATTAGATGGAGATTGGAATTGGAGGAATATGATTATCATATAGTGCACAAGTCGGGAATTTTAAATTCGAATGCCAATGCATTGAGTCGTAATCCTCAGCCACAAACAGTCAATCACCAAACTGAGAAAATTCACGTCAATACCAGAGCCCAGTATCAAAAAGAAATTAAAATGCCAAATACAGATCCCATTTCAAATAATACTGAGATTGCTTCGCACCTCAATTTCGATTCTTCCAATACAACTTCCACTGCTATGAAGCAAGACACTACTGAGGCATCTTCAATCAGTGTCCTGGTGCTCCAACGGATTTCCAAACTCGATCCAAAACGCTGATTATACGCTATAAATACAGTTGTTGTATTTAAATCGTGAATTAACGTTACAAATTATTTCAATAAAAACTAAGAAAATACAACAGTAGCTCCAATCTCACAAGTTCATTGTAGAATACAGGAAGTATCCAGAACATTGTTCCAGATAGTTTGTCAAAAGTAAATGTGGATTAAAAATGGATTCACCAGCTTTTGAAGAATCCGCATATCAAGAGATAATAAAAACTGTAATGAACAATCCAGATTCAATTACAAACTTTAAAGTGAAGGATTCTAAACTGTACTTTAAGCCAACAATCACAGATGATCTCGAAACAGATATTTCACATTGGAAGCTAGTGGTACCAGCTGGTCTCTCGAAAGAACTCATCAAACAGACCCACAATCCACCTTCTGCATCACACCAAGGTATTGCTAAGACCTTGCTTAGGAATTATATTATGGGACGTGAGGTATGGAACAGGAATAAACTCGTGAATTTTGCAACTCGTCCAAATATGGGGAAGCCAGTTGAAGCATAGATTGTACATAGATTTTTTGGGTCCCTACCCTCGTACGACGAACAGTTTCACGCATATCTTAATAATATGAGACCACTACACATGATTTTTAATCCTAGATCTTTTATGCTCAGCGTCAGCTGTGAAAGTGTGTCAATACTTAAAAGGAAACATTTTTCAATTATATGGGGCACCAGAAGTTTTATTCTCGGACAATGGTCCGCAATTTAAATCACTAATCGTGGCGTTAGTTAAGAATGCACAGCGTTCCACCCTCCACAATCAAACCTATCTGAACGGTGGGGGGTTCGTAATTTGCGTGAAATCGGCGGGGCTTTAAGGAACGCTGTGCACGCATCAATAGGGATTTCGCCGCACTTTTTGGTATTTGGGCAACATAAAATCACTCATGGATCTATGTATAAACTGCTGAAAGAGTTACATGCAATGAATGATAATAACGTGGAAATTGTAACATTTCCCTTAATTAAAAAAATAAAAAATAAAAGGCAAATGGCTAATTGTTGACATAAAAAAAGTGTAGCTAGCTGTGACGTGATAACTATTTACATGCCATAACACTCCCGGCTCAGTCGATCGAGGTAACCTATTTGGTCGTGTGTTACAATGTTCACAGCTGTGCTATGGCATAGGGGACAACTCCTTAATACTTACTTAGTACTTCACTCAACTCACCATCCATTGTTCCAAGGAACAATGCTGAATCTTGTGGTTTATTAATTGTTTATCTTTAACCGAGGTTAAGTTTTAAGGCCCGGCTTTGTTCGACTCTCTCATGGATGTGGGGCTGCCCCACGATTGAAACATGTAAGATGTCCAAGGCGGATTAATTCGTAGTAATATACATGAGCGAATATGATGAAATCGGTTCAATGGCCGATTTTTTTAATCTAATCAGATTTGTAACAATCTACCGTGTAACCATGGTCATTATTGTTTTATCGGTATAATTAGTTAATTTGCATAAATTTTGGCAGATAGTGATAATTGTTGGTAGAAAATCAAAAACAAAAGATGGGAGAAAATTCAAAAACAACGTTTCGGCGGCCATTTTGAAAAAAAGAAATTATTGCTGGTACCATTGTTATGTTGGTCAATTTTATAATCCCTATTCATTTATCTTTCAAATAAGCCCCCCTTAATTTTATCATTTTCGGATAATTATTATTTTTTCTATAGCATAAATACAACACCAAGTACATGCAATTTTTAAATATTTGACACTCTGTCCCTTAAAAAACAACAACAATAAAAAAAATCATGACCAATAATTTTTTTTTTTTGTAATTAGTGCTACACATTCAAACCATAAAAATCATAAAATTAAAACATGACTTCCAAGAAAATGTGATTTCACATATTTTACACCATATTAATGTAAAATTTATTTAATTATTACGCATCTATAAAAAACGTAAATGAATTCTACGAGCAAAATCAAATTAATACAGCGTTGATTATAAAAATCGACTCTCTTATGACTTAATAAAGGATATATTAGGTAAGTTTAAGTGAAACAATAGTTTGATTAACAGAAACAGATATCTCAGAATTTAAGCAAATAAAGTTTTAGTAAAACTGATGTTCATTTCCAGTAGAATTACAAAACATTTTGTTTTTTATCAGCTAACCACTTTTTGTTTAATATTTTAGATATTCGCATCAAAAAATTGTTTTGTTACGTAATGCACACTCTTCCGCGTCGAATAATTTTCGCGATACTTCCAGTTGACGCCACTGTTTTGTTTATAATCCACATCCAATAAAAAGTCACTGGGCGATATCTTACCCGGATTATTTTGAATCGAACGTTTAACTTTCAAATTGTCCATTTAGGTATCGAAATAAAGCCGCCCATTTCAACACTACCTACTAATTATGCGCATTATACGACTAACGAAGTAAAAAAAAAATATTTTCTAACTTTTGACATTGTTTCACCGTTTCTATATATTTTATATTTGTTCTGCCACGATCCGAAAGTAGGCAAAAATACAAATCTGCTGATTATAAATATTTAAAATTCCTAACAAATTGTATAAAAAAGGATAAGACTGGCGCAAGAATGTTTTCGACATAATTATGTATTAAACATAAAAAGAAATGTTAAAAGAAATTACAACATTGAAACAATAAAAAAAGTTAAAGTAAGTAAAATAAAATCTTTATATACATTTAAGAGTTAAAGGCGGATTACAAAAGAAATTAGGCATAAAATAAAATTTTACAAATACAAAGCAGCTCTAGCGATAGAGAAAGTGAAACGCGATGAATGGAAATGTTAAAATGTCATGGATTTTTAACAGTTTTTCTCTTTTTATATTCCTTTTTCTCGACCATAAACAACGTTGAGTTGGGTTTTTCGTTTCATTTTGTTTTTATATTTCATTTGAGATTTCATAATTCCAATTATAATTATATGGGGCAATATATTCACGAGAGTCCATTACGGGAATGAGAACGGCTGACGTGATTCTTGAGATACATGGTGAATAAACTATGAATTTAACTGACATTAAATCATTTCTTATCTCCTATACATTATTATAAATAAATGATGACGCAATTTAGGCGGTATTTTAATTTAGCTGACACAAATTTCATCGATTTGTGCTGCTCTATCAAAAACTAAAGAACAAAAATACAGATTTGAATAAAATAAAATAAAAGCTTTTTATTGAAGCTTTTTTTATTTTTGTCATCTCACAATATGTCAAGACCTGAAACAACAGCAGCAGCAGTAGCATCAACGATGAAATTTTTTATATTTCAATTTTAGAACGCATATTTTTACATAATTTATGACTCCATATAGAAGCTAAGCATATTGTGGTTCCGCTTGCAAAACAAACAAAAAACACAAACGAAATGATATGCAGTTATTTCACCCGATTTGTGTTTTGAATTATTTATATATTAAAAAAGGGTGTCCCTTGCGCAAACATACCATTCATGTGTAGGAGATGTGCTTCACACATTGTTGTATAAGTGGGTCTATTACAGCGGAAACACATTGCATTGTACTGTGTGACCTTCAGCGATCACTTTCGAATCAGTTTCTTGGGAAGAGGAGATTGGCTGCGTTATACATATTTACCAAAAATTTTACAATGAAAGTACCGCGAAATTCAAAATGATTTCTCGCTTATTGGAACACCCGATGTACATCCGAAAAATTTCATTATGTTGTATTTGTTTCACTCAATGTTATAAAGAAGATGTTATACAATACAGAATAAAATCTAATTCATACTTAAATGAAAGCAGCAGTAAAATTCGTAATTCTGCTCGTACATTTCGCTTGAACAGAAATCTGGTTGCGGAAAAACAAGACAAATCAAATTCGTAATAATTTTATTTTAACAACCGACAAATACAAGATGATACAGAACATAGAATTTTTTTACAAACGACATTTTTTCTTCTTTCTCACATCATTGTCGTCATCGTCATCGTTGTGTACTTACTAGATGGTCGTCGTTGTATTTTTTTATTTTGTTTGATTTATTTATTTAATTTTTTTTTTTTTGGCAATTTTTCATAAACCGAAAAACCAACAAATTGGACAGAAAATCTAGAGAAATAACGAATGATAAATAAATAAAAAGCATTCAGTAAATTTTGTTTTATTTTTGGGGGATGAAAATGAAAATTGGATTTCAAGTATATATGGATAGTCACGACAAAAAATTATTATGTTGGTTAAGAGGCGCTTTATTTTTTTATTTTTTGTGTTTGTCGACTAAATCCATTACTTAATTTTGATAAGTGAGATAATGGAGATTGTTTTATTTTGTAATACGACACTTGTACAAATCTTAAGTGTGTCATTTACATAAAAATTCATTCAACAACTTGATCTATACAGTATCATTTTTGGGTTCGTTTTATTCGCGTTAAATAAGCAACGAGACTCATTTAAATCATTGAAGTAAAATACAAGTGTAGGAAGGGAACGTCTTCTTTTTCTGTTAAAAGACTCGGCTTACTGTATTACTAAAAACAGGCTTATCATCTAGTTCCGCTTATGTATTAAATTTCATAAAAACTAAACACTTTTGTTTGATTAAAGGTTGGCAAAGTATGATTATTTTAAATCCTGTAAGCATTCTATTTCTATTTAGCATATATTCGTGGGCACACTTTTTCTAAATAGCATACGTAAGCGGATATCTCGAACTTTTTTTGTGTGAAACTGTGAGTTTTTTGACGACCTTATTGTGATGCACAAGCAACACTTGTTTGTGCATCACAATAAGGTCGTCTTTGCCTAAATCTAATACCCTACACCCGGGTCAATGTGATTCTAGGTGTATAAGATTGTAGTTTCTTGTATACACAAATGCCATTACCACAACCAAGTTTTGGAGTTACTCCTTGAAAAAGTGTAATTTTGGGTTGGAGCCCACTTTTATAACTAGAAACAGACAAGAGTTGCTAGATAGTTTGGTGAATTAGAAAGTGTCTGATAGCCATTCCCTTACTGATCACTGCAATCTTCAGTATGAACTGGTTATATAACCCATAAATAGCGCTATGTTTAGAAACAGAAGCACAAGCGACTGGGATACCTTAACAATCATTCTAGGTAATTCAATGCCAGTGCCGGTTCCCACATTTTCCGTATCTACACATGACCTGAGATCGAGAGAACTAGAACTGTTGTGGATTGAGACTGCCACAAGGAAGTATTCAGAACATACAAGTATGAAATAAGAGGTGCCACAATAAGTCCCTATAGGCCCTACTGTGCTAAAATACCGGATTCCTCAGCTTAAAACAGTACTGGCTTCAAGATCTATCATTCCGACTCGTCTCCAGCTCCCGGATGGTTCTTGAACCACCACTAGTGCTGAATCTTTGTATTTACTACTGATAACGCATTTTCCGGAGTGCTCTGAACTGGCGCCTGAACGGCCGAGTGATTTTATGGGTTCCGGCGATGAAAGTCAAATAATAAGCAGGAGGAAGTTAGTGTGTGCAATTAACAGATTTAAGCCATACAAGTCAGCTGAGAACTTTAGAGTTTCAGGCTGCTAACTTTGACACATTCCAAGAAATGGACCGAGGTAAACGTAATATTTATACCTAAGGCGGAAAAAGCTGTTATTGTTATTGTTAGGTGGTCGAAACCTTAAGATGCGTACTGTGAAGGGAGACCGGTAGAAATAGTTCTACACTCCCTGATTTGTCCTACTGAGAAATCTCTAGAATTTAAGGAATACTCTTTGGTAACCTTTCCGGATATAGAAAGTTCCTTTAGCACCATTAAACCGTGGTAATAACTCGGGCTTTGTCGAGTCTGGGTGTGGGTTAATCGCTCGTTGGCCGGATAGATCAAATGCTAAGATACATGACCGTGAAATCTATGCCTGGCCTTTCTTCCAATTATAGATGGGCTTCTTTGGAACTTGGTCATAAATGAAACGTTAGTGGACTTTGCTATTAGTATCTTTGGTAGGTATCCCTGTACCTTAAGAAAGCAAATGCAAAGCACGATTGGTTTTCTTTCTAAATGGGCCAACAGTTATGTATATAAAGTTAGCCCAGGATTCATCCAAGAAAAAAGAAATGGTAACACCACAACTATCGCGACACAAATTGTCATCCCAGGAAATCACTATCATCCTAGGAAATAAATATTATCCCAGAACATTTAAATGTATTGTCAGCCCAAAAAATAACTATCACGATAGTAGGTATTTTCCACCATCCCAGGAAGAATAATCACAACATCGAAAGAAAATAAAAATGCCTTGCAATTTTTGTATGTACATATTGTAATTTATTAAAATTACACATTTATAATATATCTTATGAATGTAAAACTTACATTAAAAAGATTTGAAAATATTTAAAAAAAAATTTAAAAAATCCTTTTAACATTTATTAAAATAGGACGAACCGAAAATTATATGGAAGTGTTATGATACAAAGTTAAACCTCTTGGTGGATTTATCGCTTTAGTGGCTATATACAATTGTGGGGCTCGGTTGATGATTTTTCAAAAATTTACAAAATTGTCAAAAATCGTATTTGGAAGCGCTTTGATACAATGACGAGTTTCACGTATCTCAGAGATTTCCTCATATAGTGACTATATACAATAGAAAGTGGTTTGACTATGGTTCGTAAATTTGTTTATCCCATTCGATAAAAAAGAGTTGGGCTCGATTGATGATTTTTCAAAAATGTACAAAATCATCAACCGAGCCCAACACTTTTTATCGAATGGGACAAACATATTTACGAAGCATAATCAAACCACTTTCTATTGTATATAGTCACTACATGAGGAAATCTCTGAGATTCGTGAAACTCTCGCGTCTTTGTATCACAACGCTTTCAAATGCGATTTTTGACAATTTTGAAAATATTTGAAAAATCCTCAACCGAGCTCAACTCTTTTTTATCGAATGGGACGAACATATTTACGAACCATACTCATACCACTTTCTGTTGTATATTGTCACTACATGAGGAAATCTCTGAGATTCGTGAAATTCGTCTTTGAATCACAACGATTTCACATGCGATTTTTGACAATTTTGTCCATTTTTGAAAAATTATCAACCGAGCCCAACTCTTTTTTATCGAATGGGACAAACAAATTTACAAAGCATAGTTAAACCACTTTCTATTGTATATAGTCACTATATGAGGAAATCTCTGAGATTCGTGAAATTCGTCTTTGTTTCAATCACAGCACTCCCAAATACGATTTTTCACAATTTTGTAAATTTTGAAAAATCATCAATCGAGCCCAACTATTTTGAATCGAATGGGACAAACAAATTTACGAAGCATAATCAAACCACTTTCTATTGTATATAGTCACTACATTAGGAAATCTCTGAGATTCGTGAATTCGTCTTTGTATCACAACGCTTTCACATGCGATTTTTGACAATTTTGTACATTTTGAGAAATTATCAACCGAGCCCAACTCTTTTTTATCAAATCGGATAGACAAATTTACAAAGCATAATCAAACCACTTTCTATTGTATATAGTCACTACATGAGGAAATCTCTGAGATTCGTGAAATTCGTCTTTGTATCACAACGCTTTCACATGCGATTTTTGACAATTTTGTACATTTTGAGAAATTATCAACCGAGCCCAACTCTTTTTTATCAAATCGGATAGACAAATTTACAAAGCATAATCAAACCACTTTCTATTGTATATAGTCACTACATGAGGAAATCTCTGAGATTCGTGAAATTCGTCTTTGTATCACAACGCTTTCACATACGATTTTTGACAATTTTGTACATTTTTGAAAAATTATCAACCGAGCCCAACTCTTTTTTATCGAATGGGACCAACATATTTACGAAGCATAGTTAAACCAGTTTCTATTGTAAATTGTTTAAGAAAATCTCTGATATTCGAGAGTGAATGTCAATTTTTGTGAATGTTAGAATAAGGATTAATTTTATTTGATATTTTTAGAACAGTTTTTCAAATATTATTAGTATTAGCGCAATCAATTTTTATTCTTAATATAATTTGTGAGCTGGTAAGTTTGTTTAATTACATTAAAAAAACATTAGTTTGATATTTGGTATATTTCTTCTGTGATCTTGTGAAATACTAGAGTGATAGTTATTTTCTGGGCTGACATAATTTACTATAATATTAATGATAAGTTTTTAAATTGTTGTTCACGAAAAATTTACTAGTTTTAACGTTAAATAAATGTTGCTTCTGTATAAGATTTTAATGTAAATGATACTTATAAAGTTTATAATAATATTTAAGATTCACTTGTTAATTATAACATATCTATGTTCTCTATTTGGATTTCTTGAATATACATACGTATGTCGTGATACTATCGCAGTGTTGCCTAATGTATATTTTCGATTTTTCTGGGATGGAAGTCGGGGATAACTTTGTTCACGTCCAACAGTTGTGTAATAAATGTTATTCTATGTAAAACTGAGATGGCCCTCTTCTCTAGGAAATATAAACTTCCTCAGATTAATCCTCTCACATTAAATGGTATTAGTTTGACCTTTACTGATAAAGCGAAATACCTGGGTGTTATTGTGAACAACAAACATAGCTGACAGCCTAATATTTTAGAAACGGTAAGGAACGCTACTGTAGCGCTATACTTGAACCAGACATCGTATACTGGCTCGTTACCTCAGTGATAAAGCCCATATTATATGAAATTGTTGTTTGGTAGCCAGCCTCAAACAGTATGGCTAACCAAAAGTTACTGATAAAAATTCAGAGAACTTCCATCTTGTGTATTGGTAGTGCACTCAGGAACACCCCCATTCAGGCATTGAATGTTCTTTTTTATCTCATACCCCTAGATATTCTGGGCATTCAAATGGACACTTATCCATTTTGTGTAATGAGTGAGACATCCCTGGTACCACTGATTACATGATTCCATTACCATCTTTTGAGGAAAGATTTCGTACTGATATTCCCTCGAGAGGACTGACTGACTGACTGTTGAGATGTTGAACCCTGAAGTTTTGAATTTCTTCACGGATGGTTTAAAAATGGATGGTAGGGTTGGTTATGGTGTTTTCTGTGAGAAACTAAATGTAAACCTCTCATTTCATCTCCTCGACTATTGCAGCGTTTTTAAGGCTGAACTAATCGCGATAATAAAGGCTGTGGATTGGTTTAGGTATAATTTAGTATTTGTAAGGGATATCCGCATTGTTTAACAGACAGTCAGGCCGCTATTAAAACGCTACGAGCTATATCTATCTCTCATCCCGAGATGTCAGATCAGTTTATCATCCACTTAACGTGGCTGCCAGGGTATTACAGTATTGCGGGGAATAAAAGGCAGGTGAACTCGCTCGGAAGGGTACAAATTGCCTCACTTTACCAAGTAAGGTAAATGTTGAAATTCCGTTCGCTGCATGCAGACTCTTGCTTCACGAAGAAGCTAGGAAAGAAGCAAACTATAGCTAGTCTAGAGGAAGAAGAAACTGTACCCACCTTCTCTGCACTTGTACCCGTCTTGGATTATTTTTGAGTCTATGCCGGTCCTTAGAACAGTCACCCTAACCTAACCTAACTTTTACGGTACTCTGTATGGGCGGCGAAACATTTTTTAATAACAGGTTTTCATCACTCAGTCGGCTTTTCAAATTTTTTTAGTCAGTTGCTATTAAACTTTGCATTGGGAGTTTCTTAGAATATTTTTTTTACTACTAAAGGCAGAGAATTGTTTGGATATCAATTACGCCTTCGTGTTGTAAGAAACTCAGGGAATAAGTTTTCGATTCTACAAGATACATCTAACCGAGAAACTTGAGGTGCGAGTTTTTGACAAAATGCATCACTTTCTATCATATCTTTCTACATTTTAAGAAACTTTGTCCTATAAGAAAAAAAATTATAAGAGTTCTTAAAGGCCATTGACTGCTAGTATTGCCGTATCTACTAAAATCTAAATAAAACATAATACTCCAATGCATCAGTCGAAAGGGCTATCGATTTACAAAACTGAAACATACAAAATTATCATTTTATCGTGAATTTTACGGCTCACAATACGTAATTATATTGAGGTAACTGCACGCGCTTTAACATTATTTATGCCAAAAGAAATTTATTATCGAACGGATCAAAGTGTAGGGAATTAAAGGGATACCATCGTACTCCTGAACGAAAAAGTTCTACAAAAAAAATACCGAAAATTACAAAGTAAACTGCCACAACAAAAAGAAAGCCCCCATTTAACTTTTGTTAACTACAATAAGAAAACAAGAGGAATCCTTGCGCAGAAAGGACCAATGATAAGCTGCTTTGGGCAGTTCTCTATTTTAGTATGTGAATAATTAATTAAAAAATATAAATTTTTCAAAAATGCACCAATTTCTACGAATGTTAGATGTTTTAAAAATAGTCAAAGCGGGGTTTGGAGAGGCATCCCCCATCTCCTAAGGTATAACACGAATTAAAATGATATTTCAAACATTTGTTATATTTAAAAAACTTCATTTTTCGGGATTTTTGTTTTTTCGGGATTTTATATTTCGGAATTTTCTCACCAACCCTTTCATACATTCGGTTTTTCGACACTTTCGACCTTTTGACCCATTCGGCCATTAGACATTCGTCCTTCCAACCAATTCTGCCTCTAGACGTTCGGTCTTTCAACATTCGGTTTTTCGACATTCGGCCATTCAACATCAAACGTAAATTTTATTTAAAATAGGTTGCAAGTCATACAAAGAAAGCGTTTTACTTGAAAATAATTTGCTTCTTTGAAATTAGAAATCAGGGTATAAATGCCAAACCAAATTCTATATTCCTATAATTTACAAAAAAATCATTCTCCAGAAAAACATTTCGAAAGATATTTTACAGGTATTAACAGTTAATCTAACAGATGTCTCCAAAAGTTGATATAACTGGTCATTTCGTAAGGTTGCAATAATACTGTTATTGAGCAGGAACTCCCGGACTCCTGGGCACACCGTACACCGTGACAGACTCGACCCGGTTACAGACATCTAAGCAAGCGATAGTTAGTAAATTGTTAGTACAATTTATGATAAATAAGTTAGCACGAGAGAGCACAATATAACTACATCGTTTCTCTGGAAGCCTTGGCCGGATACTCATGTAGCTTTAGTCCATCCCTTGATGAAATGTGATAAGCAATACAAATAAATAAACCATATACACTTAATTAAGTTAAAGATAACACAAATTATTTTCTCTAGTCATTTCTGATTTGCCTTCAGTCACTTCGATGGCCTTCACAATCTTTAACTATGAAACTGTAAAACCAAAACCAATATATGCGCCAATTTACTTTAGTAACTAAGATAGTACTTGGCATAAAATAAATAGCATGCAATTTATATATTCTACATATTGCTATTGAAATTAAATTAAAATTTTTTAAAGCTCCGAAACCCTCCTGTAGGTCAGAAACGACCCAATATAACAAATATAATTAACATTAGCTAACGTCTTTTTAATGCAGTTATACATCAATTGGGAACAATTACACCACTACATCTTGCCTATTTGCTTCATGAACTCCGTTTCGAGGTAGTTCAATTCAATAGAGAAAACTTGCATGATAACATTCCCACACTATTAGACTCCTGCCACATAAATGACTCTAACCAGATTTCGGAGCAAGCCAACAACCAATTAATAAATAGGTATCACTAATTACTCTGCTTCTACCTCAATCAAATATTGAATCATCATTGTGCTAACAAATAATCAAAACCATTTCCAGATATCTTTCCAACCTTCAGATGAACGGCTTCTGGGGTGGGGCCGAATGCTTGTCGGCTATATGCAGATTAAAAGGTATCAAAATAATCGTTCATCATAATGCTACCCAGCGACAAACAACCTTCATTCCGGATGGCTGTTACGATATAAAGAAATTAATCTATTGTACAACGGAATCCACAACGATAGTTTAATACGCCACCCAAACTCCTCACCGCACTCTACTTCCACTATGCAAAATTCCTACGTTCATAGCTTTACTGCTAATGTTCAACGCATTCTTCATACATATTGGATGTACCACACCGTCAACTCCCATCACCTTTCCTAAAATACCCTTCTCCTACTGTTTCGGCACATGGAATATTCGCGGGATCAACAGCGATCAAAAACGCGACGCAATCGATGACATTTTGCAAGCAAATAATATCAGTATCTGCAGCCTCCAAGAGACCAACATGAGCTCAAGTGCATGTTCCACTGCAAACTATGCTTGGCATTTCACCAAAGACCCGAACAGTCCTCAGAGAAGTGTGGGAATTCTCATGAGAAAAAACTCAAACATAATATCCAAGGGGAGTAAATGTTATTTTCGAGCCATAATCACTTTACTTGCCCATTTCCCTAATAATGGGACACCACACTCCTCACCATATAATCGACGGCAGCCCTCCAAAATTTTCACTACACTATCCTCAATCATTGACCTTTGCCCCAAATCGCGCGATTTAGTCATCCTAGAAGATTTTAATGCCCACATTGGAAGCCAAGATTCTTCGGACAAAAGATGTATCGGTCGCAATCTATTTCACAGTGAAACCAATGCGAACGGCTCATCATTAGGCCTTCTCGTCAGCCTTGCACAACTATCGGTATACACCACCAAAGCCCGAAGAATAATCAGCACACGAACCGATGGGCTGCACTAGTCTTAAGTAGATCATAATCTAATCATAGAAAAAAATCAATACATCTATGTCAATTCCATCAAATCAGACACCTTTCGCCCCAAAATAAGCATTCACCGCCTAATATGGCTAAATTGTACCCACCGAAAAGGAATCCAACTAGAAACTGAAAGATAAAACAATCGAAGCTCAATACCAAGTCACTCTCCGAGGAATCCATGACAAACATCTCTCAAAAGACGGACATAACCAGCTGTGGAAGTTAGTTCTCAATAGTTTGCAAGTTTCATCTCATAAAGTTCTTAGAGGTCAGGTACCCTTGCCTCCTAAGCGCAAAAAAGCCATAGCGCACTTTAAAAGTGCAAAATATTTCCAAAATATTAATCCAAAACATACCACTTCAGCCTACCGTTTAAGGGAGGCCAGACGATGTTTAAGTAATGCCTATTCCGAAGATAGATCCTTTGAATGTCAAGAATTTTTCTCTAGACTGGTGAATTTTAAACCCTCGGACAAGGAATACAAAAAGGAAACCCAAAAAATCCAGCCACTTTATATCCCTATTTCCTCCTGGGATCTCATAGATCAAACCGATCACCGAAATAAAATCAACAATAAAATTCCTACGATCGGGAACAGCTCTAGGAAAAGAAAGGGTTCCCATCTTCAGAACTTAATCGAACAAGTCTGGATCAACAATCAAGTTCCACCAGATTGGATCGATACAATGCAAGTCCCTATCTCAAAGATGAAAAAACCAAAAGCTGTCGCCGACTACCGCAGAGTCACCCTGTGCAATATAGGCTATAAAATCTACGCCAAACTACTACTGCCCCAACCCCTACCAAGCCGCCTTCCTAACCAACCGATCAACAGATGGTTATATGTCGCCGAGTCCTTGATGAAGAATGGCTTTTGGGAAACCACAGCAATCAAATGGTTCAACAAAATCACTGAGAAGGTAAAGAAAAACGAGGGAGTTAAACAAGGTTCTCTTACATCTCCCCGACTCTTTAATTTCATCTTAAATGAAGTACTATTTACCGTACTCGACCGTTTCCCCGAACTCAAACTAGAACAGTGCGACAGTCTCTAACTACCCCATTTATGCCTATGCTAATAACCTCATCTTAATCACCCGAAATATCGCTACATTGGAACCTATATTGATCGAACTGATACCGACTTAAAATTCGCCGGATTCGTCTTAAACCTCCCAAAATGTACAACCTTCATTCGAGACCCAGATCCATCGTTTGAGCCCTCCACTAAACTGATGTTGGCCGTTATCACATTTTCTGTCATCAAAATGATGCGATACCTAGGTACTTATTTAACAACTCGACTAAGTAGGCCATTCACTATTCGGACTCGATGCCATCAAGCAAACATTACGGTATGACTAATCCAGAACATCATAAAACGTAACCATGTTCCAGCAAAAACCGCTCTCACAATGTACAACACAATAATTGTCCCATGCTTACCTACGGCCTGGAAAAAAGCTGCTCTAACCTCAGTAAATCGCCGACGATTAAGAAAATATAAATCCCTCTTCTTTATAAAACTACTCGAATTTAGCACCAACAGACCTCCATCCAGTAAAGTCAAGGACATTCAAAATGGTACAACAATAACCAAAAAAATCGACGGGGCCCTACCCACTTACTTAGAGCGGCGTCCATCATAGACAGCATGTCCAAAAAAAAATTGACCATACCTCACCTGCAAGATTTAAAATACTACGATAGAATCCCATCCCACTGGGAAACCCTTCTACCTCGTCGTATTGAATTACGAAACGCAGCCGCTGAAATTTACTCAAAATCCGAATCAAACTTCAGTTGGAAGACTAGCATTCACACTTTCCGTCGTCCAACCTATCATACTCGAAACCTACATTCCAATAAGAAACATATACAGTCTCACATAACTACTTTGCATCATTTACACACATCTCTCCTACGTCAGAAATGATTAAAGCACAATATAAATAAATCAAAGAGCTGAGCGGTCGGATAATATTTAACCTCTTTATTCAAAAATTTACAAAAATCACAGAAATTCACAAAAATCAATGTTAAATTCTCCTTCATTTATCCATATGAATATTTTATTTATATCAATTTGCAATCAACACCAAACGTCAGCCAATCGTAACCGCCTATCGCACAAATATACTCAAGATAAAATACTTTACTACTTCTTGATGCACATCTTTCAGTTGCATACAATGATAAGGTCCTTAACCGTCAAATAAATGTGCACTCTTTGGGATTCCTCTAATAGCCCATATACTGATATCAAGCGTTTGGTTTTCACTCTGTTGCGTATTCCTCAAATATTTCCCTTAAGATTTACCAGAACCCAACTCGTTGAAATAGTAACGGGTGGTCACGCTTTAATTCATTTGACACCACACTGTAGATCCTTTTATATTCATCGTCACAATCGTGATTCGAGTGATATTCAAAATTATGGGAATCTATCTATTTAAAACTCTTTAAACATTCAACTGTTTAGTCCAAACTACACTCGATGCACTCAGATGGCTCTCATGAAACCCCGTGATGAGTTCATTAATAGCAGAACACTCCCCCACAGTGGTGGCTTGCAATAACCGTAACTCAACAGTCGCAATAATACTATTATTGCATTCAGAAATATTCGTAATCTCCTAGGGGATAAATTCTCTATCTAAAGAACCGCTTAATGCTGTTCACGTGAGAAAACGTTAAAGTGGATTGGGTTCTAAAAAATAATCGAAAATTACTTACTGACTGTTTCTGGTCCTGCTTTTATCTGCGTTCAACAGATGTAAACTACTAAGAAAATTTCATTTTCTTCAAAAAACTAAGTTGTCGAAGTATTGAGGGACTTTAAGGTTGTGAAATTTAACTGTTACTGTTAAGTGGCACACCACGTTGATTTTTCCAAACTTTCTCCGTATTTCTAGGCTAATTTTCGCAACCGTTCATATGGCTTTTCACGATTAAAGTGTTCCGTATATGATCCTTTGAGATTTTTATTAAACACACAAATTATTGTATCAGTTGTTAAATATTCAAAATTTGTAGGTGAATTAGGTGGTAACCAAGAAGAGGAAGTGAACTTTCAATAAATCAATGTACACCATATAAAATTTTCTATTGTATGCTAACTATAAATGCAGCTATTTGTCATATTTGGCAATTTATTAAATTTGTTCGATTTAATTTTGTGGGACGGGACGATGAAGGTTTGAAATATTGTTTATACCGGTTCAAACAAAAGTACAAATTACATTTACATATTTGATAAATTTGTATTTTACGGCTTTTGTACTTCTTTCATAGTAAGCTAACAATATTTCATACGACCATGAACTTTAACCAAATCCCAATAAATGTGGAACTGAAATATAATAAACATTTCTAAATAATTGTGATTTATATAAATTGTTTTGTCTACACATACATATAAACAAAATAAAATAGATTCTAGAGCTGTGATTTATATATCAGCCAGCCGCCCACATATCTTTTCACATACATACACATATATAAATCTTCGATTTCTATTTAATTTCAAAATCACACCATTCCCGCCGAATATTGTTTTAATCAAATAAAAAATGGAAATGATATTTTCACAACCTCTTCTACACAAATATCATAGTCGGAATGAATGCTTTGTTTACCCTAGTCAGAAACCGAACAAAAAATAAATAAAATTTTCGAATTTCTTTACATAAGCTCTGCTTCGTACAGATAGAGGATAGAGAACAACAAATAGAAATACAATAAATATCAATTTCCTGAAGATGTCAATGTTAATCGAAATAAACGGAGAGAAGGAATATAATTTGGAAGGTGCGAGTTAAAAATTTCAAAATGAAATTTTTTTTTTTTTTTGAAGATGTCGAATTTTGTTCTAATCGGCAAGTACATATTATATTTAATAAATAATGAGTGTGTTAGGCTCTTACTCGTACCTCTATAGCAAACGAAATCTTAGCTGGGTATGATGGGGGGGGTGTAGATATCGTTTCAAAAATATTTAAAAATTTGTACTCGTACAACAAAAATGTTGAAATGGCAAAATTACTTAATGTGATGTTGAAATTGAAATAAGAAAATTATTTAAGATTTAATTTTACTTTTTCGACATCTTCTCGTATTCTTCTTTGTAAACAATTTTCATTCTAATTCTAATGTTTGAATAGAAATAAAATGGGTTTGACACTAAAAGTGAGATACGGGGTAAATAAAGAAGAATTTTGATACACAAAAAAAAAAAAAAAAAAAAAATTTAATCAGTCATTTGAAAATAATATCATGATTCAGCAAGAGGATACGAGTATATGTATACTGTGTGTTGTGTAGATAATAGAACACAAATATGTATATAAGAAGCAAAGAAGGCAGACTTGATTGAGATGATTTGCTAAATTTACATGTTTGTTTAATATTTAAGCAAAAATATATTTTGTTTTTCAAATTGAAAATGATAACACAAACATCATCTCACTGATTAATTTTCAAAGACGTTTATTGAAAGTTAATGAAGTCTTATATACTATACATATATACATGTAGGATTATATTCGTATGTATATAAATAATCAAATATCTGATTATTATTGATTATTGCTTATTGGCTAATCACAAAATTATGTGATGGATATGTGTGCACACAAGTACTTAAGTAGAAATTAATTAGCTTGATTTTGAGTGTTCAATCTAGATTAAATTATTAAATCATTGTTTTTGGTTCATAACCTCAATTAATTAATTTTATTTTCAAATTATGCCTAATTGGTATTAAATAAGCTGTATCTTGAATTAAATGGATTACATTTTCAGAAGTTTAAAACATTTTATTTTGTTCAAGAGAAGAGTTGCGCACAACTTACCTCCGTCTTAATCAAAGTTTAGCCTGGGGCGACCCTCATCAATCAGAATTTCAGATCTTACGACAAATCTTCTAGAAATACAGACAAATTACCCAGTTCCACTGTTTCTTCAAATTATTTTCGTTTATCACGAAATTTTGAAAACACGAACTATTTTGTTGTTTCCTTCGATTTTGTGTTATCCGATTTCTACTGTAATAAGTTGTTGATTTTATTAAACATGGATAAACCACCTCTGTTGAGTAAATGTTCCACCCATTTAACATACAACCTCTTGGTATTGACTAAACCAATATCAAGGGAATTTAATGTCTCATAATAATACCTTAAAACTTATCCATCGCCATTTCATGGCTTTTATTTATTTAAATGTCGACAAATGGTCATTGTAAGAAATTAGCGACAAGCGCAGAAAGGACCTTTCGTGCAAACCAGGAATTCTGGCCTAATTCGCCAATGCGTGCTACTAATTTTAGTTTGAACCAAGGTACGAAATACAGATCAGTTCATCACCGGAATTTTTTAGTAAAAAATACACGTTCATCGTATTATAATAGTTAAGATTATTTTATTCAAATTATTGCCCATTATTAGTTATATATTTTTCTCAACTTTCTGCCAATGCGTGGGTGCCACACCAAAGCAAGCCCGTGCCCCATCGATGCAAATAAGTGATAATTGGACGGAGCCAAGTCTAGCCATGTCAATGGTTGGCCTGGATCAACCCAAGACTTTTTGTGCTTTGGATTCTCAAAATAGATCCGTTTTCATCGCCAGTCACAATTCGATAGAGAAATGACTTTCTTTTGTATCTGGCGAGCAACATTTCGTAAGTGGTTTTTCGATTTTCCTGTTATCCTTCATTCAGTTTATGTGGCACCCATTTTCCCAGCTTTCGGATCTTTCCCAGCTTTTAGACATACAGAGACGGCTTCTCGTTACACATTCAATTACTCCGCGAGTTGTTTTTCCGTTTAAACGTCATTCTCATCCAACAATGCATGCAATTCATTCGTCTTCAAACTTTTTGGGTGGTTTTCCACGTTCTTTGCTTCTCACGTCAAAATCACCACTTTTGAATTTATTAAACCACTCATAGCATTGTGATCTACCAAGAGCATGCTCACCGTAAGCTTCGACAAGCATTCGATGTGATTCTGCAGCAGTTTTCTTCAAATGATAACAAAAAATCATGTCAAGTGTAATGTTGGACAGTGCCAAGTTTGATAATATTGAAGTAACTTCTAAATCTTGAATTTGTGAATTATGTGCAAATAGTTCGAGTGGCTGTATGGCTGATAAAAATTCATCGGGTATAATTAATTCAACCGTAACCTTGGAAATGCTGTTTGGCGAACTCATCAGTATGAAAGATGACATCAAATCTAATTTTTCTAAAGTATTTAATCAGCTAAAGGAATACGAGAACTTATTTTCTCTAGTGAACAATTTAGAAGCTGAAAACGCACAACTGAAAACAATAATCAATGAAAACCAACAGCAAATTGAATACTTGACAAAATTATCAAAGGAAAAATACTTAGAAATTACCGGTTTGCCTACAACTGATTCTACCAATATTGATGATACACTGAAAAAAATTAGGCCTAAATTTAATGTTTTTGTAATTAATATTAAGGAATTTATGCCTTGATCTGGACCTTATGAATTTACAACCTTATTTTAATGAATACTGACATAATTACAAGGTTGAAATCTTCATAACAATTCAAGGCAAATGTTACCTTGTTTTAAGGAATCCAGTTTAAATTTCATGTAATAGGGTATTAGTTTAAGGTTTCAAAATATATGAATTAAGGAAAAAAACTTTAATTTTTGGAATATTTAACTTTAAATTATAAAATAATTCATTAAATTTAGGAAAAAGTTTTCAATAATTAAGGATCATTTCATTGAATTTAAAATCATTTTTCTTAAATTTTATGTCACAGATAGCAACAATTTAGTACTGATTCCTTAAGCTAAGGTTGAATTTACATGGGATCTAGGTATATGGAACATTAAATTGAGGTCTTAAATATACTTGTTTCAAGGTTTCTTTAATCAAAAATTACTTTTCAAATTGAAATAAAAATCGTTAAATAATATTTCAAATACACAACATTACGAGTATGTGTATGTTAATTATATTTATATATTTATAATAAATATATGTTATAAATACATTTTTCTTATTTTAAAATAAACATGGTTTAAAACATTTTCTTAAATCTAAATATGTATATAATGATATCGGTTTTAATTGAGTTCTACCCAATTTCACATAACTATGATCCGATTCAAGACGTCCAACTATAAATGCCCTTAAATGCTGATCATATTTTTCAACAATTTTTGTTTGTGTAATGAAGTAAACTTCGTCGCTCTTAACTATGATGTCAATAATCTTCAATAATTTATTTTCTTCTTTCTCATAAATAAAGAAATTGACTTTGTACAAAGTGTTATGAAATGTTACTGAGCTAACTAATTGAAAATAATTCGAAGTTAAGTGAAGTTTTTCTGCAATAACACTAAAATACGGTTTATTGGCAAATAAGATATCATTTTCTATTTTATTGATGATTAAAGGCTGATTAAATCCAATATTTTCTAAAATTGTAAATGCAAAATTGGATAAACATTTCTTGCCTATTGATACTGGTAAATTTTTTCGCGACGAAGTGGAATTTGTGTAACATTTCATCTCCCGGTGTTATGATTCAAATCGCATGCACCAATAATAGATAGGTGGACCAGAATTTAAGATAATTGTCGGATAATGTGATAAAATATGGTGCTTAGGTTTCAACTGATCGTCAAATAAATTTAAATTCATTGTGGAGAGCTATTTTCTCTCTTAACAAATTTATTACTATCTGTGAAAAACTATCATAAAGTAATATCTCGAGAACCTCATCTAAGAGGCAAATGTATTTCCATACTCTATCATTTTGTGGTACTTTATCACCAATCAGTAACGAAAAGAACTGTAAAAATTTTAAACTTTCACGAGCGGACATGTGAAGATTTCTATTTTGCAAGTGATCGATCTTTATCAATGGTATTCTATTTGTGCATTGTAATTCTCCATAATCAAAATTTGAATTCTATTGTTTAATTCGTTCAGAGAGAAGTATCGCTTTTCGTTAATAAAATAACTAATAGCATTTGACAAACCATATTTGATTATTCCTTCGAAACAATCATGCATAATATCTACACAATGATTTTGAGTCACGTGGAATCCTTGCAGTTTATTGAAATATGATTCAAATTTTATGCCTGATTGTTTATAATCATTTTTAATCAAATCATCTTTATAATTTTGAATTGTCCTAAGTTTAGCATGGTCTTCATATTTGTGATTATTAATTTCATCTCTCGGTACTTTGCAAAATCGGCAGAAATATTTATGACTGAATGAGGGACTAAAACCTAATAAACAATTTAGACCTAAATTATCACCAACTATACTACCTAATACAAAAAAGATTTGGTGTTTGTTATCTTTAATATTTATAGTTATACCTTCTTCTTCAAGATTCTATGTAATATTTGTATTAGCCTGCTGACAGTTTTATTATAACCATATTTTTTGATTACAGCTGTTTTGACAAACATTGCCGGAAAAATGGATGATAAACTTGAGCAGTTTTGAGGAAGTGTTGGAAAGTTAAAATAAAAAGCTGCGATCGATTGATTTCCCGCATGACTTCCTAATGCATTTCCTGTCTCGAAGTCATCGTAATACAAATTTAAAGGAATTACGTTTTTATCTTTGAAATTTTTAGTTTTTTCTTTCCAATTTGCACCATGAAGTATACTAGCAATGTTCGAAGATGAAGCATTATTTTCAAGCACTTTTGCCCTTATCAGTCTCCAAAAATTTTTTTAAATCCTGAAATAAAAAATTGGTTTTAGTTGCGAACATATTTGTGGAATAAGCTACCATACAAAACGCGTTGTTTCGTTTTCAGTGGGAGTTACAGAATCTCTCGATGTGGTTGGTGTCGCTCGGTCACAACGGATGCTTCCCAACCAACTGTTCACTGAACTGGTAAGTGATTTAGTGCTCCCGCTTAATAATTCTACTTCTATATTAAGTCCCTAGAGAAAGGTGATAAAAAATAAAATTCGTTAAACCAATTTTCCAATAATCATCTTGAAAATAACTACATTTCGCTTTCGCCAATCAACAATTTTTCTTCTAAGTCGAATTTTGTGGCATTGATCTCCCTGAAGCGGAAACATTTTTTCTAATTCTAATTCTCACATTGCCTCTAAATCGGATAATTGGTCATAACCGGCTTCTGTAAGAAGAACGAAAAATGTTAGAATTACACTTGTATAATATGAATAAATGTTATATTAATAGCTTTACCTTCGAATTTTTCACGTAAATAATAAAGGTCCCATTCGTACAGTAGTTGTTGGACTTCATTCATCTCGAGTACATCACTTGTCATGTCTAGACAAATAAAACCTTCTTGTGGTACTTCATTTTCAATGAATAATAGCTGGTTATTCTCCAAATCTTCACATTGATTATTTGAAATATTATAAATATCTAAGATACAATTAAACATGATTTGGTTATATTATTCTTAAATTTCAAATCTGAAGATGGGTTGTGTTGGATAAATTTAAAAAGCTTAATGTTTTATATTTGATAAGTGTTCAAGTGTATTGCACTATTATTAGAAGGATTAATAATTAAAATTTATTCATTAAGACATTTCATTATTCTAAGCTTAATTACAAGAAATACAAAACATAAAAATAAAAACAAGAAGTTACGCATTTGCAAGATATGTACATCTATGCGGTTAGCAAAATTTACAAGATAGTGACAAATAATATTTAAAATGTTTACTTTATAAAATTTATACAGCACAACTTTCTACACAGCCAATAATAAAAACAGTATTCAATTTAATTTACCTTTCAAATTTGTAGTCATTTTACTGTAATTTTTATGTACGGTGCACTTTAAATTAGGAATCGCTCTTCTGAAAATAAAATAATAGAACGGCTTAATACCTTTTTGTAAAGCAACATGAATTTAATTATCACGCTCTGAACATTTTTTATTTTACGTTTATGCCTGTTCAGTAGACCACAGCTTGACCACTATTTATTTTTTTGTTGAAAATTGCTTAGGCAAAATTATAAGATGAATAAAATATGTCGCTACATTCTATTGTGTGATTGCTTATTGTGGTTGCATATTATTTATTTGCAGTAAACTACCAATCATTAAATCAAAATGTTTTTATCACCACTTTATGTTATTATAAATTTAACAAAATTCACTGTAACTTCAACACCACAATTTGTATATAAAAAAAATGCTTAAAGAAAAATGGTAAAGAACCCGTTACGCCATGTTCTCGCGTGTTCTTCTTATGCCATTAGGCGACATAAAATCAAAATAAAACTAAGGTTAATAATTTTTTCGATATTTCTAATAAATACACTTTCGTATTAGGTGCTCGTTTAATAATAACTTCACTAACTACACGTTTTTTATTATAAAAAATGTATTTTAAATTCAAAATTCTTATTTTTAGGTTTCACTTTTAAAAATTCTTTTGCTTATGATTGCCACAATACAAATGACGATGACTGCTAAAAAAATTACCTCGTGAATATTTTACCATGTCCTAAAAATTAATTTTATGGAAGAGGCCTTATTAATACAAGGAAAATATCACAGTTTCGATGTATATAAAATAATGTTACATAAAATGATTGTATAATGTTCATTAATTATAGGAATGGGATGAACCAATACATTTAAAGCATTATTATTTTGTTAAACACAGCAAATCCATTACATTTTATGAATTTTTTGTTTCTTATTCATTGGATTTCTGTTAGGAGTTTTACTCTATCAAATGAACCATTTTAGACCTTCTAAAATATACACTTATGATACCAGATGACAACAATATTTTGATATAAGATATTTAATAGTTTGTAAATAGTTTTTGGTAACATATATTTAAAAGTTGAGATTCCTAAAAATGAAGACATGATATCTTATAATTAATGTATGATTTTGGTTTAAAATCAAGGCAAATAGACTCCTAAATATAATGATTAAACCGCGACAATATTTTAGTTCTAAATTGACTTACACTTATGCATAATTCCTTAAAACTAAAACAATTGCTTATAAATTGGCCTTAATTTAAGGAATTTTTAGAACATTATATTTATGGAAAATAATGTGGTTTTTTATGTTCTGTTTTATTTAAATTTCATAGATTTTGTCATTGATTTTTGGAAAGATACATTTTTTTGCCTTATTTCAAGGAAATTTGCGATTCTGTAAAACAAAGACAGCGGTTCATAGAATTAAGGCAGCATATTTTTGTCAGTGTACCGTTGTGAAATTATTTAATAACGGGCTCGGTATTTCATCATTTACAACTCGTCACATCGACTATCGCTTTATAAAAAAGAGAAAATCATTTTCCATTGGTAATTCTAAATCACCGCAGGATGTAGTGTTTGTAAAGTTTTTATCAAGAATAACCAAGGATTTGATTATGGATACGAAATACAAGGAAAAACTAAAACTAAACACAACTTCATTTGGTTCAAGATACAACTCCAATTTTTATTAACGAATGTTTGATCACAGGTATAATGCTTGGACCTTTGGATTAGGAATTCTACGATACGTATGAGGAAGGAGAATGGTGAACCAATCAAGTTGATTAATTCAATGGAGGACCTAAACAAACTCTAATTGGTATATTTTTTTTTTATTAATTTTTATTTATGAGTAATTTATTTAACGAATCTTTAGGTCCTAACTTGTCTTTACCTTCCCTTCCTTCCATAACTTCTTATTCTAAAGGTCACAATTTTTGTGTCATGCACCAAAATATACGGAGCTTGCGTAAAAATTATGATTGTTTAGTTTGCCATCTGCAATCTTTTTGTGTAATGCCTAAATTAATAGCTTTGTCTGAAATTTGGATAAATGATAATGAGGTTGACAGTTATGCAATACCAGGCTACAAATTGTACGCTAATTGTAATAATAAATATCGCTCTGGTGGTGTTAGAATTTACATAGCTGATGATTTAAATGTGAAAATTACAACCGATTTTGTTTTGAGTACTGCCGATGTCTTAATGGTAGATATTTATTTGAATCGTTTTAAATTACTCTAGTATGTGTCTATAGGTTGCAATCTTTTAATATAGATGCTTTTTTGATTGAATTTGGCCCTTTTATGTGTAGACTTAAATCCAAAAATGTTTTAGACGTTGGTGATCTAAACATTAATTTACTATATAATTCAACGCAAATAGATTAATACAAATTTTTGATGTCAAGTAATGGTTTAACTTCTTATGTCAATGCTGTCTTCTACTTGTATTGACCATTTTTATTTCAGATGCTCTCATGTTGATGTGAGATCATCTGTCTTAGATATGAAAATTACCGATCATTGCGCTATATTGGTAACTCTATTATTAGAAGACAACCCTATTGTTCAATCTGTTCCGAAAGTTACAACTGCTAATTTTAAGATAGTAAATTATTAAATAATTTGTTAGTTCAAGAATCGTGGTCCTCTGTATTGGCTCTAGTTAATATTTCAGAAGCGTTTGATTTGTTCCTCTACATTTTAAATAATTGTATCACTAAATGTATTTGCAACGCGTAAAAAAACTGTAAAACGCAAACCTTGGATTACAGATGCTTTGGTTTTTAAGGTAATAAAGAAAAATCAACTTCGCAAGAAACTTAAAAAACATAGTCAAAATTCCAATCTGAAAAAGTACTATTGTAAGTATTCGACTGAATTGAATAAACAAATTATAAACGCAAAATCGAAATACTATTTTAACAAATTTCAAAGGGCAGGTGGCAATTGAAAGAAGCAGTGGGAATTGGCAAATGAAATACTGAACAAAGGGACGCGTTGCAACGCAATCTCTGAAATAATCGATGAATCGGGTACACATATTGTGATTGCTAATTGTTTCAATTTGTATTTTCAAAATATTGTTACATCGATGAGATCTAATAGTAATTATACTCAGTCACATCGCGCGAGTACTATGATTTTAGATAATGCTTCCAATAGAAATTGTTTCTTCCGGCCAATCACGTAGACAGAATTTTTTTTTATTATAAATTCTTTGGAATCCAAATTTACGACCGATAATATTGGACTAATCAGTGCCATCTTTTAATTATTTTAGTTCTTGTCAATTTGGGTTCAGAACTGGTCTTGGAACAAAAATGCTCTTCTTAATTTAATCAATCCGCTACACGAAGGTCTTAATAATTCTCATACATCAGCTGCTCTATTTGTCGATATAAGTTAAGCCTTTGATATTTTGCTTGTATGAGTGGCTTAGATCGTGTTTGGAAGGTCGTTCGCAACGAGTTAGTATTAGTGGTTGCCTGAGTCGCACTGTTGAACTTAATGTAGGTGTACCTCAAGGTTCCGTTCTCGGGCCCATCTTATTTCTTGTTTATGTCGATTCTATTTTTAAACAAAATTTCTTTGGCACAGTTGTTGCATATGCGGATGATATGGCATTTGCTTATGATTGCTGCAACTACTCAACGGCTATCACTCGTATTAATACAGATCTTAATATTTTGAGTGAATGGTTTGCTGTTCACAAACTTGTACTTAGTGCAAAGACTAAAGTTGTATTGCTTAATTTAAGCACGAGTAATCCGTCGTTTAACCGTGATATTATGTTTCACGACGTTATCTGCTCTAGAAATGATGCTTGTATGGTTAATTGCATGGTAATTGAATCAGTCAACTTAAATATCTTGGATTAAATGTTGATTGTCATTTAGACTGGAAATCTCATGTAGCTGCTTTGAAGAGTTCCCTCCATTCCAATATCAGGATGTTGTATCTATTACGTTCTCATTGTTCTTTTGGGTTTTTAAAAAGTATTATAATTCGTTAATTGATTCGCGTTTACGTTACGGTATCTGCTGTTGGGGTGGAATTTATTATGAGACGGTTAAAACGGTAATTTTTCCTCAATTACTTTTTAGTAACAGCAACTAGAATTTTTAATAATCTTCCTAAATTTATCCGTGAATCACCTTCAAAAAAAATATTTGTTGCATCACTTAAAACTTGGTTATTGCACAACGAAACTCTAGATTTCTTGTTTGATTTGTTTGTTTAAGTATTATATCCTATTTAGTTCTCTCACATTTTATTATTTTGTATAATATTCATTATTTTTTATATTACATTCTTTAAGTATTTATATTCACTTTTGTAAAATTACGTAGATTTATATATTATTTTGTACTGCTTTTTAATCACCCCCAACCATATTTAATTTCTTAACTGAATGCCTGTCACTGGCTTCTTGTCCAAAAGGCATTTTCTAATTATTTTCAATTAAAATATATTTTTTATTGCTTACTTCTTATTAAATTTAGAAACTTGTTAACATTATGTAATTTTTTATTTTTTTTGTAATATTATTATATTACGTGTTGTACATCATTAATTGAAATAAATAAATAACACGTAAAAATCATGCGTTATTGTATGAAACTTGTATGGTTATGAATTGGATGTTGTCGACAGATGTTAAAAAAAACAATGGCGCCGATGTCGCAGTGTGTCGAAAGGTACATTGACATATGGCGCCATTTATTGGTAAATTCCGGCTTCATATATACACACATGGTACATTTCTTCTCGTTAATAATTTTCATACAGTAATCCTTTGCCATTTTTGAGGTTAAGTTACAGGTTAACGTAAAAATAGCAGTGACGTGTTGTAGCCTACCCTTTGTAGTTGTACCCTAGAACCAAAATGCCAATGAAATCAAAACAGTAAGAAGCATAAAGAAGAAAATAATGGACAACAATTTGATAGTTACAAAGGCGGATAAAGGAAGCACAATTGTCATTATGAACAGAGACATATACATCACTAAAATCGATGAATTTATAATAAACAATAGTATTCAACAGCACCGATAATGAGAGGATTACCTAAAATACACAAACCTGAAGTACCAATAAGACCTATAGTTAACTTTACTTCGGCTCCATCTTACAAAATTGTGAAATTTATTAATAATTGGATAAACAAAGACGTTAAATTAAAAAATAACCATTCCATAAAAAACAACCTCGAGCTAATCAATAAAATAGAAGGTATTAACATACCAAATAATGAAAAATTGGCATCGTTCGATGTTGCTATAACATGTACTCAAATATACCCATAAGAGAAATCTTGGAGATTTTAAGGAATTTATTAACCGACCGAGATATAGAAACACACGTCATAGATGAATTAATCCAGCTATTAGAAGAAATCAAAAATCAAAATTACAAACAAACCGATGGTCTTCCGATAGGCAGTCTACTATCCGGCAAGCTAACATTTATTTAAATTACTTCGAAAATAAATTTATTATGAACAACAGAAATAAATTCTACAAAGATATAGTTTACTGGCACAGATACGAGTACAATCGACAACTAAATCAGTTTTTAAATTATTTAAATCAATTACACCAAAATATTAAGTTTACATTGGAAATTGAAAATAATAAAAATATAAATTTCTTGGACATGAATATAACTAATTCTGATTCTCAAAATAAATTCAAAATATTTAAAAAACACAAGATTTCAGCATACAACCACATGATTCACCGGCTAAATAGCATCAATATGTCAGAAATGGATTACACCAATACCCCGCTATACGAATTTATTAGTTTCCGAAAAATTGGGCGTAATTTGAAATTTCTTTTCATTCTATTGGGAAAATTCGTAAATCGAGGGATTAGCGACATGTACACAAAATTATTAAAAATTATATAATATTTAATTTCTTTGTTTCGTTTAGAAATGGATCTGTCGGTTAGTAAAGTCCTCCTTTCGACACATGATCTATCAATATATATGTAGCGTCACTCACTTCTACTGTTGAAAAGCCCAAGTTTTCGTGTTTGAACTTAAACGCCATGTTGATGACAATGGTGCAGATGTTGTTGTTTCCAATTCTTCTATAGCAATGGAACCGAAAGGTGCATCATTTGGCTACAAATATACTGGTTTCGTTCCGACTAAGAAGGAAATTTCTCATCCGATATTTAAATTCCAGTGGTGTTGGATGATCCTCAGTCAGCCAAAAAACAGTCGATACGTTAGCAGATAACTGATACCATATTCGGCTTGGAATTCGTCAAATGATAAAGGTAGAGGAGTAGTACTAACAAGAGGTCCCTTTTGAAATGGAACAATATTTTTTCATTTCACTTACCAAAGATTTGAAATTATTTAATATTTTATCTTGCACATTCTTTGCCAAAACAATTGCTTTCAACCTGTGCCTTGTGTCAGTTGCAGGAAATCTCGACCGAAATACATCGAACCAGGCATTTACCTAAAATTTATGTTTTTTATATTAACCTAAAACATAATTATTAACATATCAAACATGTACATATTTAAATTTTTTAATAAATCAGCACATTTATTCCAATTAGTGCTTTCACCTATGCCCAAAGTATCCATTCTCGATATAGCACATGATAAGGTATTTGAAAAAATTTGGATAGCAAATTTTACTTTTTGCCGACCAGCATTTTTCACTGTCAGGTGATGGCTGCTTAATTTGTTCGCAATATTAAGCTCATATGTCGACGTTTTTTATAGGAGCTCGACAAGTGATTTTTTGGTAATAAGCTTCTCTTCGATCATAAAACCGCAATCGATGAAATGGTTTCTAATAAGCTTTATGAGTTGAGGAACATCAGCAAAAACAAAGACTTTTTTTACTGTTGACTGGCGACGTGAAATAAGGTTAATCTACCGTAATGTTTAATTGCCTCCAAAGTTTGCTTTACTGACATTCGTAACCATAAAAAATGGGTTGTTTTCAGTTTTTTGTAATGTCGCGGGCCAAAATAACTTGCACGTAGTTTGAAGGTGATAGAACTGAATCTTTAGTTTGGTCGTACCGATAGAGTTTCCTTGTTTCAGCACATCCTTTCATATTTTGAGAGATATACATTTTTCAATTAATTAAAAATAACATTAAGGAACCCTGGGTCAATTTTTATTTTAGCGGTCCATCTTCGTAAAGTTGATTCAGCCGGTACTGGGTGGTTATTTGAAAGTAAAAATCTATATTTTGGAGGTACAGCGGTATTTCAGGCACACCACTTGCCATTTATACACCTTTTTAAATTGTTGATTAAGTTTCTGAATTTGTCCAGAGCCAAATATTTTTTTCATTCCTCTTGTCTCAGATTTGAGTAGTTCGTTTTCTTTCTTCAGCTTTAAATTAGATTTTGTCATCTCGCCTGGTACAGTTGTTCGTTCTGCTTCTTTAAATTGTCTACCTTAATTTCGAGTGTTGTTAATTTTGTAGTAAAATCACTAAAAATTTAAATACAAAATTAATATTGATTAAAAAATCAAAATTAAAATTAAAATATTACTTATTCTGCCATTCGGATTCATCTACTGTAATATGGTATATTAATATTTTCATCTAGGGTTTGCGCACTGTAACAATAAAAACAATAAGTAACCAGAAATATTAAATCTAAGATTTTTTGCTTACAGTAACTGCTTAACTAATGTATTTTGTTCTCTGACTTGTTTCCTCAACTTGTTTGTAAATTCAATGTTGGTATAGCATCATCTTTTAATTTCCGGGATGAGACTGCGCTATACTGCAGTAGCTCATGTCTTAAATTTCTTAAATAATCTCCCGGCAGGGATAATAATCACAGACACGACAATTCTTTATATTAAAATTGTCAGATCGCTGACATTTTACTTTCCATCGTTGATCTATTTCGTCATTGTTGGGAAATCGAAAAAAAAAAAAAAAACGAATTTTCGTAGCGACACCATCATTACCCTTTTCTGATTGCTTCTTTTGAAACCGTAAACTGCACAATACATCATTTTATTAAATAAAACTCTTTATTATTTTATTTAAACCACTTATAGAACATTTTTTTATTTAAATTTTCACAAAAACTATCGCCGCAAAGCAATTCGATTTGGTTATTTGCTATAAACTGACATTTATAAAAAAAAAAGTATAGATTTTTAATTATATTTGTAACCATTTAAAAAAATAAAATTTGTTGCATTTTCGAACAACTATAGTTAGTTTATTTATTTATTTATTTATTTGTATACAAAAAATTTGAATAAAACACCAACTCCATGCTTAACACAATCTATTTTGAGCTAGATGCTCATTTGTAACAGATTGTGAAAGATATGGTATGGATTTACATAAAAATAGATTTTTATCAAAAGGTTCACAGTCTGGCCCTTCAAGCCTATCCTGTAAAGCGGTTAGTCTGCTGCTTCGATTTTTTTTATTTTGTAGGGTGGCTGAATCATCGATGTATTGCATCCTTAGCAGAAACCAGTTTTAACCATTTCCTTATTTTTGAATCGTTTCAATCGATGTGATCATGAGTATTTGTTTCCACTGAATCGAATTTCATAATAATATCGATGTTGGACACCATTATTAGGAAACATGTTACAAATCCTTCCATGAGTTTTAACACGTTCCAAGCTACCCCACTTAAAGGATTTGATGCGGTTTTCTGCATTATATGCTAACGCAATTTAAAATTACAAAAAAAAAAAAATTTAAAATAAATATTTTTGTAAGAAAAAATAATTACGTTCGGCTGACTCGAAAGTCATAGCACCGAATGACGTAATTTTTCAGTGAAAGAGATAGCAATAGATGCGCTTGATCATACCTTTAAAATTGGTTTATCATGAGCTAAATTGTATAAAAAACTATATTCAATCAGAGCCTACTCTATAAATAAGAGCCTCCACATTGACTGTATTTTTTACTAAGCTTAAAATAAGGTACATACAATTTTTGCTTTACTAGAAAACTATATAAGAAAACGATTGTTTTCATTTACATTTTTAGTCTATAAGAATTATGAGCTTTTATATTATTTGTATACGAAAATTTCTTAGTGAAAATCGTCTTCAGAAATAAGTTATTTGTGAACTTTAAAGTTTTGTTGTTTTTATAATATATGTACGTCATTAACTAATAACTCATTGAAATTTAAATTTGAATATCCTTCTATTGTTATTTTGAATTTGCGAAGCATGCTAGATTGTTTCGATTTTTTGTTTTTTTCACGCTCATTGTATTGATTTAAGTTTTTCTGTTTGGCTCTTTCTGATTTATGTTAATTTCGATTGTTTGCCATTGGTTTTATATGTGGACAAATCATGACGTCATTAAATTGAATTTTTTTTAATACATATTGTTGTAGATTGTATTATTATTATAGAATGTTTTTTAATTTAAATTCCCTTATTTTCTTTTGATTGTTGCTGGAAAATCAGTAAATTTGAGAACCTGTGTTCTATATGAGTCACACATTGAGTTGTTTTCTAGCGATGTTAGAAAAATTTTTTTAACTGGGTTAAACTTTTAATTCATGTTTTTTTTCGTCAATCGAAATCGCGTTTTTTCATCCAAACTCTATGAAAATAAATTAATTTTTGGTGTTTCTATATCTCTTATTTCAAGTTCATTTTTCGCATGCCGGCTCTATTTACATCAAGATGGTTCTGATTCAATTGTCCAAAAAGTAGTTAAATTAAAGTAAACCATGACAATTTAAAGAACGGTCACTATGATAAAATGTACTTGTTTCAAAATTCAATGCTACAGTGTGAAAACGAACTATTTCTTATTAACTTACGAAATTTATTTCAACAAAAGTCGATAAAACGTTGTATGCCACTCGTGAGCAAATTGATATTATCCACTCGGAATAATGTCCCACTCAGCTATCATCTCGTGGGACAAACTTATCCCTCGTGAATAATATCTCGTTTCGCTCACTAGTACCATAAATAACTATTATCTGCATAAATTGACTGATTTTAATGATTTATTAAAATTCGATATTTGAAAAAATTAAAATAAATGTTGTACAATAATGTTAGAGATCAATTTGGGTTACACCGAAAAAGTCACAAAATTTGTTGAAGGCATCACACCAACGGACTTCTTATGGGATGTCGGTTATACAGCAGACGTGGCGAAGTGGCCGAGACTGGCCAGAATATTCCTGAATATTCTAGAAGGTTCCAGAATGTTCGATAATGTTGGAGAATTTTGTAGAATGTTCCAACATGTTATGGAATCTTCCAGAAATCTCTAGAATGTTTTAGAATATTCCAGAGTGTTCGAGAAAGTTTCAGGATGATCGATAATGTTTCAAATCTGAACATTTAAAGAGACTTCCTGTTCCGGAATGTTCTAGATTGTCACAGAAGGTTCTGGGCGATCGAAGAAACTTCCTGTTCGCCAGAATGATATAGAATGTTCCATGGTTTTATTGAATCTAAAAGGTTACAGAATGTTCGATGATGTTTTAGAGTTCTTAAGAGCCTTCCAGAATGTTTTAGAATCTTATAGAAGGTTCGAAAATGTTCAAGAATGTTCCACGCTGTTCGAGAATGCTCTAGAATTTCCCATAAGGTCCTGGGCCTTCAAAGAGACTTTCGGTTCCGGCATGTTCTAGAATGTTTAAGAATATTCTTTTCGAAACATTCTCAAAAGTCCCGTTACCCTTTTGTGGTCGGTATACGTTCCAGCTCAGAAGAAAATATATAGGCGATGGTGATGGGCATGCGTCAGTTTATTTTTGGAAATCGATTAGAGGCGAACATAAAAAGTGAAAGTGACAGAAGATGAAATAAATTATAGTGAAATTTTTAAACGTAACACATGAAAGTGAATTGGTTGAGGTAGTAAACGTATATTAAGTGGAATTTTGGTTAAGTCTATTTTTTGTACCGTTTACTCCAGATATATCGTTTCCGGAGGGATTTTTAACCGCAAAAAAGGATTCCATAGTTAAAATTTACGTCTAACTCTTCATTATCCTAAAAACACACGTGTTAACTGCAAATTAACGTGTGGCTGCACTCAGGGCACCTCCACGTGGTGACGGAAGGCAACGGAGTCGTCCCACTATCCGGCTAAGTCCCTGGGTCACGGCTTTCATGCCGTCATGGCAACCACACATAAAAATGTTACGATTCATGGGATTGATACCCAAGTATCGGCGTAGCTTCTCAAGGGTAGGCAACTTAGCCTTTGAGGAGTATACGGCTACAAGAAGACATCAGTCTGATAGGAACCCGAATGTGCTTTGTTACGTCGTAAATTTGGAATAGCTAAATGTCGGAAGACTATATCTGAATCGACTAAAAATATATACCACGAATGTTTCGGTAGATAGATCCTTTGAGGAAAATATGTGACCTCCAAATATTATGTGCAATGCATGTTCCAGTATGCTAAAGATGTGGAAGAATACTAAGAGTAACTCTAATTTAAAATATACAACACCCGCAATATGTAAAATACCTCTATCGAAAGCGGAATGTTACTTTTGTAATACCGAAGTGAAAGGTTTTAGTTTAAAGAGTAAACCAAATATAAAGAGCGCAGATATACAGTGTGTCACAGTCGTATTCGTAAAAAAACATTAATAACTGAATTAGTAAAATAAAACGTATATTATTGTCAAATAAGTGTTAAATTTATTTTTAAATAAATAAACATAATTCAAAAGTCATTTAAAAACAAGAATAAATAAAATTCATTTATTACAAATAAAAACAAATAATTAATTTCATTACCTAATAATTAAAATCACATCACACTTATTTTCGTAAATAATTACAGATATGCTACAAATCTGTTTATTGTCCAAATCAATATTTATTTGGATACCCTTTATGTTTTTTTTTACATCTTCAAGGCGATATGGTAATGACCGCACCAGTTTTTCACCATTCCGTTTCCAATGCTCTCTTAAGCTCTTCTTTATTAGTAATTGCGTATTTTCTTATTCTAATTTCCAATTCATGCCATAAATTCTCTATAGGGTTTATATCTGGTGATTGTGGAGGTGTCTCAATGACTTTTGGGCAATTGTAAAGCATCCACTGTCTAGTGTCATAAGCCTTGTGCTTCGGGTCATTATCTTTGTAAAAGACAAAATGGTCTTTTATACCCAAGCGTTCGGTGTTCTCTGGTAGATTTGTTCGCAATATGTTGATATACATGGTTTTATTCATGGTACCCTCGATGAAATGAAGTTTGCCAACACCTGCCGCTGAGAAACATCCCCATCCATCACTGAGCCACTTCCATATTTAACCGTTGGCTGCAAATTCTGTTTCTTCAGTTCTTCATTTGGTTTTCTCCATACCATTTGTCGGCCATCAGATCCGAAAACAATATATTTGCTTTCGTCCGTGAGAAGCACGTTTTTCCAGAAATCAAAAGTATGGTTTCTGTATTCTTTGGCAAACTTTAGGCGCAGTTTTCGATTTTTTTCTGAAATCAATGGTTTTTTCCTAGCAACTCTACCATTGTATCCCGCGTTTCTAATAGTTCGCCTAATAGTTTCGGCACTTACACTTTTGCCTAGTTCCGTTTCAACTTTCACTGCCATTGTTGGTGCACTTATTCGTGGATTGTTCCTAATTTCCCTCATAATATAACGATTGTCGAATTCGTTCAGTTTTTTCCTGTTTGTATTTGACGACGCATTTTTAATTCTGTTTTCTTCTTTATACCGCTTAATAACATACTGAATAGTAGAAATGCTTCGCTGAACAATTTCACTGATTTCTTTAAGTTTTTTACCCTCGTTATGATGAAAAATCACCAACTTTCTGAGTTCTAACGTCGTTTCATTTTTCTTTCGTCCCATTTTGCCAAAATTGTAAAAATGTAATTTGCTCCTTTACTAATTAATAGCTCAAGAGTTACTAAAACAATACATGATGAAACAAATAACAGAATAATACAAAATGACGAATGATTACGAACGATTACGATTAAAAGATGTAGTTTACGAATATGAAAGTGGGGTAATTTTTTCGATAACGTCATAATGTGCCTTGTTTTGTGTAAATGGATTGCATTTTGAAAATCGATAACAGTAAGGCATGATAACAAACAAAAACATTTTTACAAATAGTTTCAATTTTTGTTCAAATTAAGTAATTACGAATACGACTGTGACACACTATATGTATGTACAATGACGAAACTTGTAAAGTCCAATTACTTCAACTCAAGTTTTTCAAACAATGAAGTAATGCAAGTTTCAAAGGATAACTTAGGTGACAGAGAAGCATTCAGCGGGGAAGAATTTTACAACAGGGAAAATGAGACGCAAGAGAGTGAAAAAGAGTATATTGCACCTAAAGAAGAGAAAGTTCCAATACTATTTACTTAGAATGAGCTCAATATTTTGATTAGGAGATGTGCATAACAGCAATTTTTTTCTTCTGAACGACCACTAGATGATATATTTTGCTTTTTTTATTGTTTACCGAACCAGTTTCCACAAATTAGCATCAATTTTTCGAATGGCCATAATTGATGCACAATTTACAATTTTCTCTTTCATATTCTGAACGAAATTTTTTCACAACTTCTATGCATAACTCTCACTAATTTTAACATAATTTTTAACATTAAATATGCCTTGTTCAATCGTATATCTCTCCATTTTTATAAACGGAATATTTCTGCTTGTCATCTGTCAAATAATATATGGCATTCTAACGTCAAATTGGAACAGCCTTTAGAAGAAATTCTGAAATATGACCAATTAGGAAGGAACTCGGTTATTTCTTTCATGATTTCATGTAGTATTTGAATCCGGTTAATAGCCAAGTTCCTTCCTAATTGGCCCTATTCCAGAACCTTTAAAAATCATTTTATTATCTCATTTTTTTCGTACTTCTCGAATTTTATAATAATCGGTTAAGAAGGCTACATGAATTAAAAAAGGCTGAAGTAAAAAAGGTATTTTTTCTAAATTTAAATAAGCGTTTTTAATTCATTTTAAAAATGAATTAAAATCAAAATTGAAAAAGAAATAAAAAAGTTTGACACAACGAATTTAAAAAGGTATTTATTAATTCATTTTTAAAAAGAATTAATATATATGTTTATAAAACGAAATAATATAAGCCTTTTTTATTTCGTTTTGGAAATGAATTTAGATATATCAAATTTTGATTTCGTATTTTCATTAATGAAAAAGCGAATAATAAAAATTGAATTCTATATATACCTAAATGTTAAAAATGTATTAAAATATCTCGTTTTCATTAATGAAAAAATACTTATTAATTATTAATTTTTATTATTATTTATTGATTATTAATTATTAATTATTAAAAATGTATTAAAATATCCCGTTTTTATTAATGAAAATAAAATTATTAATTATTGATTAATTATTTTTTATAATTAATCATTAATTATTGGTTATTAATTATTAAAAATGTATTAAAATATCTCCTTTTCATGAATGAAAAAATAATTATTAAGTATTAATTATTGATTATAAATTATTAAAAATGTATTAAACTATCTCGTTTTCATTAATAAAAATATTAACTATTAATTATTATTTATTAATTATTGATTATTAATTATTAAAAATGTATTGAAACATCTCGTTTCCATTATTGAAAAAATATTTATTAATTATTAATTATTATTTCTTAATTATTAAATATTAATTATTAAAAATGTATTAAAATATTTCGTTTTTATTAATGAAAATATAATTATTAATTATTAATTGTTTATAATTAATCATTAATTATTAGTAATTAATTATTAATTATTAAACATGTATTAAAATATCTGGTTTTCATTAATGAAAAAATACTTATTAATTATTATTATTATTTATTGATTAATAATTATTAATTATTAAAATTTATTAAAATATTCCGTTTTTATTAATGAAAATATAATTATTAATTATTGATTAATTATTGTTTATAATTAATCATTAATTATTGGTTATTAATTATTAAAAATGTATTAAAATATCTCCTTTTCATGAATGAAAAAATAATTATTAAGTATTAATTATTGATTATAAATTATTAAAAATGTATTAAAATATCTCGTTTTCATTAATGACAAAATTAATTAATAATTATTATTTATTAATTATTAATTATTGATTATTAATTATTAAAAATGTATTAAAATATTTCGTTTTCATTAATGAAAAAATACTTATTAATTATTAATTATTTAATTATTATTATTATTTATTAAAAAATGTATTAAAATATCTCGTTTTTATAATGAAAATATAATTATTAATTATTGATTATTAATTGTTTATAATTAATCATTAATTATTAATTATTAAAAATGTATTAAAATATCTCGTTTTCATTAACGAAAATATACTTATTAATTATTAATTATTATTATTATTTATTGATTATTAATTATTAAAAATGTCTTAAAATATCCCGTTTTTATTAATGAAAATATAATTATTAATTATTGATTAATTATTGATTGTAATTAATCATTAATTATTGGTTATTAATTATTAAAAATGTATTAAAATATCTCGAAAAAATAATTATTAAGTATTAATTATTGATTATAAATTATTAAAAATGTATTAAACTATCTCGTTTTCATTAATGACAAAATTAATTATTAATTATTATTTATTAATTATTAATTATTGATTATTAATTATTAAAATTGTATTAAAATACGACGTTTTCATTAATGAAAAAATACTTATTAATTATTATTTATTATTTCTTAATTATTATTATTATTTATTGATTATTAATTATTAATTATTAAAAATGTATTGAAATATCTCGTTTTTATTAATGAAAATATAATTATTAATTATTGATTATTAATTGTTTATAATTAATCATTAATTATTGGTATATAATTATTAATTATTAAAAATGTATTAAAATATCTCGTTTTCATTAATGAAAAATAAGTATTAATTATTAATTTTTAATTATTAATTATTTATTATTGATTATTAATTATTAATTTTTAAAAATGTTTTAAAATATCTCATTTTATTAATGAAAATATAATTATTAATTATTGATTATTAATTGTTTATAATTAATCATTAATTATTGGTAATTAACTATAAATTATTAAAAATGTATTAAAATATCTCGTTTTCATTAATGAAAAAATACGTATTAATTATTAATTTTTAATTATTAATTATTTATTATTGATTATTAATTATTAATTAATAAAAATGTATTAAAATATATAATTCTTATTAATTAATAATTAATAATTATAAATTATTGATTAATAATTATTAATTATTATAAATGTATTAAAATATCTCGTTTTCATTAATGAAAAAATACTTATTAATTATTATTATTATTTATTGATTATTAATTATTAATTATTATAAATGTCTTAAAATATCCCGTTTTTATTAATGAAAATATAATTATTAATTATTGATTAACTATTGTTTATAATTAATCATTAATTATTGGTTATTAATTATTAAAAATGTATTAAAATATCTCCTTTTCATTAAAGAAAAAATAATTATTAAGTATTAATTATTGATAATAAATTATTAAAAATGTATTAAAATATCTCGTTTTCATTAATGACAAATTTAATTATTAATTATTATTTATTAATTATTAATTATTGATTATTAATTATTAAAAATGTATTAAAATATCTCGTTTTCCTTAATGAAAAATACTTATTAATTATTAATTATTATTTATTAGTTCTTAATTATTATTATTATTTATTGATTATTAATTATTAATTATTAAAAATGTATTGAAATATCTCGTTTTTATTAATGAAAATATAATTATTAATTATTGATTATTAATTGTTTATAATTAATCATTAATTATTGGTAATTAACTATAAATTATTAAAAATGTATTAAAATATCTCGTTTTCATTAATGAAAAAATAAGTATTAATTATTAATTTTTAATTATTAATTATTTATTATTAATTATTAATTATTAAAAATGTATTAAAATATATAATTCTTATTAATTAATATTTAATAATTATAAATTATTAATTATTAATTATTAAAAATGTATTAAAATATCTCGTTTTCATTAATGGAAAAATACTTTAACGAATTAAGATTTGTTTTTATAAAATAAAATAAAATAAGCCTTTTTTAATTCATTTTCAAAATGAATTAAGATATGGTATATGTTTTAAAAATGAAATAATATAAGGCTTCCTTAATACATTTTTGAGTTTTCCCTGTTTTTTTTTTTTTTTTTTTTTTTTGTAATATTTTATTTATGATAACAATAAAATTGTTTACAAAGTAACTAGTCATTTTTTACTAACAGCGTTTGATTCTGACAATATAATAATAAAGCACTGATATGTGTTATTTCCATAAAGTGTTGTTTTGGTTGATGTTGCATTGTGCGGACTATTCAAGTCTCAGGATCTTTGTTTCTCTGAGACATTTTTAAATCCGAATATCCCTAATTCAGCGTTGGCCATCAAAGGTTATAATATATTTATGAAAGATAGAGCGGTACCTCCCCTTAATTATGGTGGTTTATGTATGTTTGTAGGAGATCACATTAAGGCTAGATTAGTTACCGTACCTTCTTCCATTTTAGAATTGTTAGTATCGGATTTAGAGTTTTTATTTGTCAATGTTTTCATTAATGGTCGTAAAATCTTAGTCGGTACCATCTATAACCCACTAAAAACTAGTAAGAGATCGTAAGCCAAATTTAAAAAATCACTTGTAGACTTAGAAAGTTTATTTAGTTATTTCTCTTGTAGATTCGATGAAATGTATATATCAGGTGACTTTAATTTCGATATACTCCAAAATTCCAGCTTCCCTCGGGATTATTTGAATCTGTTAAATAGTCTTAATTTATCCGTACACAACACTGTGGCACCAACGTTTTCTTGTCGAACCGCTAGCGAGGCCTCTTATTCCCTTATTGATCATATCATCTCTTTTACTAATAACTCTATTTGTTTTTTCAATCAGTTGTCTCTCGGTATGGGATCCCATCATGATCTTTTAGTTTTTTCTATAAACTCTTACTCTCCACCTAAACCTAAGAGTTTTAGCTTTAGAGATTTTTCTAGTATAGACAATTCCCGCCTTTACTTAGTTTGTAACTCAGTTCCTTAGGAGGATATTTTTTGTCTTAGTTCTGCAACTAGCCAAATAGAATTTTTCAACTCGTATATTAGTTTGGTGTTTAATAGTTGCGTTCCGCTTAAAAAGGTTACTTGCAAAGCAAAATCTCCGCCTTGGTTGTATCAGGAAATTTCGAATGTCATAAATATAAGAGTTAGTAAATATCGTGTTTGGAAAAGGTGTCCTAATAGTCAGTCTCATTTAGATTACAAGCAGGCTCGTAACAGAGTTGTAGGGTTAATTCGAATTGCTAAACGTAATTTTTTCAAGGACAAGTTAGACTCCTCTCTTCCTCCCAAGGTTTTCTGGCGTAATGTTCGTAATTTAGGCCTAGGCAGATGCAAGATTAGTTCAAGTGGGGATTTCAAACCCAATGAAATTAATAGTTATTTTTGCTCTAGTCTGAACTCGGACAGTAGTTCCGTCGATTTGTTCTCTAACGCGTCCTCTAATTCGTTTTCGTTTTCAAATATTTCTCTCGAGGATTTACAATCTGCTATTTGGAAGGTTAAATCGGAATCTTCTGGTCTGGATAACGTAAATTTAAAATTCGTTAAGGTAGTTTTCCCTTTCGTCTCAAAATACTTGTTACATATCTTCAATTTTATTCTCACGTTCTCTTCTTATCCAGATCAGTGGAAGCTAAGTAAAATAATCCCGATCCCAAAGATCAGTAATCCTTTAGAGCTATCCCATTTTCGGCCAATTAGCATTTTAAGTTCTCTCTCTAAGGCTTTCGAGATTGTTGTTAAAAATCAAATTCAATCGATTTACATAGCAATAGTTTAATTAGTTGCTTCCAATCTGGGTTTAGAAAATTTCATAGCACTTCTACTGCGTTATTAAATGTATGTGATGATATTAGGCGTAATATGAATAATAGGGAATTAACTTCTTTAACTTTGTTAGATTTTTCTAAGGCCTTTGATTCTATTAATCACAGAATCCTTTTTAATAAACTCTTATCTAAGTTTAGATTTTCACTTTCTGCTGCCAAATTGATTTTTAACTATCTTTCTAATCGTTCTCAGGCAGTTTTTTTCGACAATTCCTTGTCTGATTTCCTTCCTGTAATTTCCGGCGTGCCTCAGGGTTCAGTGCTGGGTCCTCTATTATTTTCTATGTACATATATAAATGACATAGAAACCTCCATTCAACATTGTTCATTTCATATTTTCGCTGATGACGTTCAAATTTATAGAAATAGTCGTTTAGATCAGGATTCTATTGTTAGGAATATTTCTCTGATAAATGAAGATTTAAGTAATATCGTTAGCTGGTCGGTCTCTAACAGGCTCGTTTTAAACGCGAATAAATCTCAGTCGATTATAATTTATAAAAAATCGTTAGATACCTCGTCCTTTCCTGGTATTTTTCTGCATGGTTCGCTAATTGAATATTCAAATACTGTTAGAGATTTAGACTTAGTTATTAATAAAACTCTTACTTGGGGTGACCATTTAGTTACTATTAGTGGTATATGCATAACTGGCCTTTCCAAATATTTGGTTGCTTTCCACAATGAATAATCACTACCTTTATCATAGGTGAGAGATTGTAGGTATGAATTTATTGATTTATTTTTAAATTCCCGTATTTCTCTACGTATTCGTTGTGTTAAATTATTTAATCTATTTTTGACGGTTGGGTCTCGTGTACGTTGCCACTCCCTACGGGTACTTCTCTTCTCTATAACTAGTGATTTAATTTCCATTGGATAGCATTTGCCAGCTATTTTTTTGTTTGTTGTGTTAGTACTTTTCCACGCCGCTACCTGTATGTCCTTGACGAGCTTCTCCACCTCCTGTTCTTATGTTTCTTCTGATGAAAGTTGTGTGTTTAAAATAATGCTATTGTTTAGTTCATTCCTGAACTTTTTCCAATCAGTATATTTATTTGTTAAAAGTGGCTGTTTAGCATTATTAATTATTGTATCACTTATTATCATTAAAATAGAGGAGTGGTCAGATGTGGAGTCCAATCCTTCCTGCACTTGTATATAATCAACCGGGATTTTTCTTGTTATAAATAAGTCAATTAGGTCTGGTGTTTTATTTTGATCACTGGGCCAATAAGTTGGTTTTTCAGTAGAATGCCAGTTGCAGTTGTATTTAATTATTGCTTGATGAAGCTCTTTCCCTTTAGTTGTGGTTAGTCTTGATCCCCAGTCAGTATGTTTAGCGTTGAAGTCTATCAAGAATATCTTGTAGTATTTTATTAGTTTGGTTATTATTTGAATCATTAACTAAAACAGAACTATGTTGTCTTCTCGAACTTCCAGCAGATAGTACATCATAAAATGTTACATTTGGATTAGTTCTTGATAGCTGGTTTAATGTTTGGTGTGTATTGTAGATATTCTTGTTGAGGCTGAGTTAATTTCTGGCCTGGTACTTATTGAAGTTTCCCTTGTTTTGTTGCGAATTTTTTGCAGCTCTTTTATAACAATGCAACCTCTGTAGTTGGCTGGGTGTGCCTCTCCACAGTTGAAACATTTTGGTGGGGTGTCAGGGGATCAGTTTATATTTTTTAACTGCTCCTTTTTGCACTTTCATATGGAGTATTTCGCTGATTGCATAAATATTTTTAATGTCTTCTGTTCTTTCAAAAGACAACATATATAATGGAAGAGGTGTTTTGTCACCTCTTTTTAGCAGCTGTGTAACTTCTTTAATTTTGTATATTTTTTCTCCAAAAGATACTCTTTTATCTCTTCTGGTTTGCATGAAGCGTGTAGCTTCCTAGCAATGACTTTGGTTTGCCTTGTCTGCTTATCTTCGCAGGAATCTTTTCTTCATTAAGAGCTTCTGTTAACTTTCTATAGCTATCACCGTTTGTGACATTTATTTTGATATCACCACTATGTAACGCTGTAGCTTGAAGACTTTATATGATTGTTGTCCATGATGTTTCTAATATTCCTATAATACTTGCAATTAGATATTATTACTGGAGGTGGCCGTACCACTTTTTTCTCCAGTGGTACATAACCTCTATATGATCATCGGTATCGTTTATCTTAGTGTTTTCTTTCTCAGTCATTACTGCATTTAGAGCATCTTTTAACTCCTTGTTTTCTCGCTGTAAGTTTCCGAGATCTTTCTTTAGATTTAACGTTAAATTTTCTATTTCGTAAACCTTATTGCGCAGTTCTGCGTTATCCCTTTCTAAGGTGTTCGCTATTTGTGGTGATGATCTACTCACCCTGGGTTGTTGTTTAAATAGGTTGGGTTGCCCAAAAGGGCTGTTAAACAATGATTGGCTCACCCCAGAATACTTTGAGGGTGGATTCACCAGCTGATTAGCTGGGACTTCCTGGGGTACAATTTCCTGAATTAGTTATACTCATTGTTTATTTTACTGGTCATAAAGCATCTACCACTCTGACCAGTACGAGTTGGTAGTGGGTCTGGTTTGAGAACATCATTTACTAAATTCTCGATAGTCAGTTATACCGCCGTGTCTCGGTCGCCAGAGCCTTGTTAGTTATCTAGCAAGATGCACCACGTGCAGGTGAGGATGACATTTGGGCTATTTGTAGACCAATTACTTAAGCCCCCTTTCCCACCCCATCTGTTTTCTAAATCGCTTTTTTAATTCATAATTTAAAACAAAAAAAAATGAATTAATGTAAGTCGCCGTTCATACAAAAATCAGCTTTTTTAATTCATTTTTAAAGAACTATTTTAATTCAGCCTTTTTTAATTCGGTACTCCGGTTAAGAAATTCCAAAATTCCAAACCCACATTCAAATTTTTTACGTTCGGATTTAAGGTGTAATCGGAAATAAGAGATAGGTCAATTCCCCATTAGCCTCCTATACGAGTATAGGGTTTTTACTGTTGGTCTGTGTTGATATAATAACAGTACTAAACTAATAAATAAAATCGAATGGCTGACAGATATGCTATAAAAGCAAATGATTTGTGTTATTACCTCACAAGTGACATTTGGTGACACGAGTTTATTCGCAAATTGGTATTGCGCTCCAGTGTGACGTTCGAGTTCAAAGTGTTAAATAATATAAAAAATTCAAATAGTGCTTATTTTGTTTCGCCGATTAGTGGAAAGAGTTGGTTTTTAAAGCTTTTAGTGCTTAAAATAATTACAAAAATAGAATTCGATAACTCTACTATACTGCTGGTCGAGTACCATTAACATCTAAATTCTACTAAAACCGAAAAATTGTACTTAGGTGTCGATTTCAAAACTTTTTTTTTCCCAGTCAAACTCTAATAACCTTTTACGAAAATCCATTCAGTTCTAAAAAAGTTTATATGAAAAGTTTATGTAATGTTTAACCCTCTGTACCAAATATTTAGAAAAAAATTATGTATGTATACACAAACAAAACAAAAAATTACCAACAAAATTATTAAGTTAGCAAAAAAAAAAAAATACTAAGAAGAAATAAAAACTAATCCGATAACACCCAATTAGTTAGTGTTAAGAAAAATATCTAGAAAGTTTTTTGTGTAGTTTTTGACAGTTTTCTGTTAATTAAAATATTACAAAATAATCTTTGAATAGTTAAGCAAAAATTTGCTTTTATCTCTCTATAGTATAACGTTGGCTCAGATTTTACAAGTTTTTCCCAAAAAATCTATTAGAAATTTGTGGGTGGCTGATGAAGCACGTCATACTAATTTTTTTTTTATGTGAAACAAAAAGTTTTTTGTTTGTTTATGAATTCAGGTGAAAAAGTTTAATTTAATTATAAAAAATAATAAGTAAAACTTTCGAACTAAAATATGGTATGTCTTAAAATTTGACACACTTTTATTATTTTTGTTATGAATATGCACGTGGTGTATTATAACATCCGGTGTATTATTTCCCCCCCCATTGTTGACTAAATCAAAACGCAAATTTTTAAAGTTTAACGAGTAACTTTAAACCTAAATTAATGATTAAAACAATATCTGCGTTATAATTGTAAAAATATTGTAGAATTACCATAATTATAATGTTAATAAAATTTAAAGATAATTGGAAAGGTAGAAGACGGAAACAGAACAAAAACAAAATCCTGGAGATTAAAAAAATATGTTTTATTTTTAATTTTTGTTTTGCGTCTCATTTTTCTTAAGGTGTGGCAGTGTGCCTTGTAAATAGATAAAAAAAAAAAAATATTAAGATATGCAAATAAACAAAAGAAAACAAAACTTAATTAAATTTTAAGATTTTAACTTTATTATTATGATTTTTTGTTGTTTTTATTTCTTATTTAATTTTCCTAATAATTTTTCGTTTTCTGGTCTCTTCTCGCGCCCCTCTTCCTACACAAACATACATACACAATTTAACTTCAAATACAAATTTGATAAAATTTTGTTGCTGTGTTTCAAAAAATGTAATTTATTAATTTTTGCATAGAGACGAAGTAACGAAATAAATAGAACCATTTAAAAATATGCTTGGGGAAAGTATGTGTACACTGGAAAAGTTTATTATCTCGCCCCGGCAAAAAAAAAAGGTGAAAATATGGATGATGTACGAGAGTATGAAAGCACAAAATATAATAACATAAATAAATAAATTAAAAAAATGTTTTGATTCAATTAAATTATAAATTAATATTTAAAAGTTAAATGAAAATATTTTAAGCCAATAAATATGTAAACTGACTGGATAAATTTATACAAAGAGCTTAATTTAATTAGATTTCACATTTTAAGTTTTAATTAGATTTCATTATTTGCAGTACATCTTAATGTGAAAAGGTTTTCACTTGTGTATGTAATACATACCATAATCGACACTAAAAATCAGTGTTATCGATTTCCCGCGCAATTGTAAATTTTAATTTTCCCATTTCCCGTAAAATAACTTTCTTTGTTAACTTACTTGTATAGTTGCAGTTTCAGATTATAATGTAACGGAAATTAATTGTTACGAGAATACTACAAAAAATAAAAATAAAGTTATAATTTTAATTTAAAACGATTTTCTTTCTTTTTTTTTGTTATTTGCGCTATTGTTATTTCCATTTAGATTTATGGGAGTAAAAATGAAAATCTACACATTTTCACCATAACCGTATACAACATATAGTTGTTTAAAGAAAGCAGGACTACAATAATAATTTAGAACGTTAAGAAAATATATAAAAATATCGAGGTTAGATATTTGAGACGTGATTGAAATTTAAAGCAATCAATATTTACCAATAAATTGGGAAATTGGTATATGTGCACAGTTACCTTTGTAAGCTAAGATTTTTTTTTTTTTTTTTGTTTTTATTTTTAAAGTCCCAATCAGTATTATCGTATTAGAGCTTCTTGTCGCAAGAGATGTCTACCAGCCGTTATTGTTCACACTCCACTCCCTTCCTCAGTGCATAAATTTATAGCACGTTTAGAACAGTCATTGTATTATATTTAGCAAAGCTTAATAGTTCTCGATTATATGTAATACATGTGAAGCATACAGTTAACCGTTCACCTATTGGTAAACACTTTTGTAAGCGGGTTTCGTGAAACTCAGTGTATTTATGTCGTATTTTAGGTGGGTTTGGAGTTAAAGAAAATGAAAAACAACTGATGATGTGAATTATTTTTTGCATTAAAATTTCAAACTAAATGATTTTTTTTTTTTTGAAACAATAATCTTTTTTAATTAGTTTTCAAAATGATTTTCAAAGTGATTTAGGTACCTACCAAACAAATTTCTATCACTTTTACAATTTTCTGATGATTTCTGGCAAATCTATCGGACCTGGAGGAAACATCAACCCGTTTTTACTTTTCTGCACGAAATAGAACTCTATAATTTTTTAATACGTAGCTAGTTGATTTTATTATTCGAAACGAGGCCAAAGGCCATCATGCAAAACAAAACAAAAAAATGTTGGATATGATATGCCATGGAGGAGGTTTCACTGAATAAACTGTCTATCCCAACTTGACACATATAACATGATATCACTACCACACCACAACATGTCGTTACACGATGGGGAACATGTTTACTGCCAATAGAATTATTCCAATAATATCGATGCATTAACAATTGTCTTGGCGGAATTGGAAAAGGACGCTGCGTTAGTTGTCAAGTGTGTACATCTCATTGCAAAAATTGAGTTGAGCAATGATATTGATTTCATAACTACAAACTATGGATTTATTCCAAATAAAATTGAGCAATTAGGAGCCACACCATTACCCCTCAGTCAAAGTCTCACAATAATTGAAGAGGTTTTTAATAATTTATGACATTATTTGGGGCGAAAGATCTGTGAACCCTAAATTAGCGGAAGTAACATTTAAAGCGAGCTATTGTGGAGAAACGGGCTAAAAATTGCCCCGAAATAACTCGGAAGTTGGCTTTCTCAATAAAAAGAAGGTTGCAAAGTGTTCCAGTAGCCATTGCCCAGAATTATCACCAGCTGCAATAAAATAAAATAATATTAGAAAGAAAAAAACAAAACTTAAAGCTTATTTGAATTATATAAATTATTGTACTTAGCTTGTAAATATGTTTCAATTATTTTTTGTAAACTTTGACTATCATAAAATAACACTTACATAAATGTAAATGACGGTCGATAATAATGTTGATTTCAATTTGACATTCAAATTTATTGTATAACGAGATAATCTGTAACATCGACCTCGTTAGCGTAATTGTATAACGATCGATTATAGTGTCATCTACCATGTAGTAGCTAACTAATTTAATTCAGCATGTTGCTTAAACAATAATTGCCGCGGATTAATTTGCATTTCGCGAACCTTAATTTCGCAATATTTCATTTTGCTCGGTCACTTTTTTGGAGTCTTGAGAGCCGTGAACAACAATTTAAAAATCGAGAAATTGGATTTAATTTATTTAACCCTTGTGTCTATACCCGGGCACCCGGGTGGCCATTTCGATTTAAAATGCTCGTAACTTTGTCAATTTCACAGTTAGACTATCCCTACTCCTTGACATCCAAGAACTACTTATTTTTTATTGATCTTTGAACAGAAGTTAACTAAAGATTATTGCTGAACTAAATTATTCGTTTACCAATATTATTACTCTTGTAGTTTATACCCGGCCACCCGGGTGGCCATTTAAAAAAAACACTGAATATGCTATTTGTATAACATTTTATTGTTTAAATCAACATTTCATCACAGAAAAAATCAAAAATTATCACATAAATAATTCAGTTGGTTATTAAAAATATGTTTACAAAATAAGAAATTCAATTTGGTAAAAATTTACCAAAAAAATTAAAACTATTAACACTTAGAACACTTTATTTGAGTGTTCGTATGTTCTACACATACTGGTCTTCTACAGATACTACAGGATTTCCGTGAATTTCGTCGTTTTTTGGGATCGGAAGACAAACAAATCCAGCATTTGCCAACTTGAGGAATTCGGCCATCGTTGTTGCGTAACACATTAGGTACTCCAGACGTTGTCAATTCCTGGTTTATTGGTACATAGAGCGGTTTGCCAAGTATGCATTCTATCCCTGAACGTGAATTAAAATTTCTATATACATTTGGTATGGTTGATCGATCTGACACATGCGGTAGAGCTAATTGAAGCACAAGATCTTTCAAGAATTCTCGACGATTGTGTGTTTTGTTTGATCTAGCCGGGTTATTTTCTATGTAAATTTTGTAAGCCGCGACGCAAGCTACATCAATTATATTGTAAAAAAATGCTACAGGCCATCTTTTCGTCCTTCGTTTGGTTGTATAATGAGTGACCAGTTTGTCCATATTATCTACTCCACCTTTTTTTCCATTGTAATAATGAATGATTTCCGGTTTTTTTTTGTCTCCAATTACTGAATCCGTATAATGCTGCGTAGATAATAATAATACACTCTTATTTTTTTTGGGGACATACGAACAAAGTGTAATATTATCATCGCTGAATCCAAAAATTGACGAATAAATTTCCCGAGATCTGGACGGCAACATTTCTTTTGGAACATAGGGTTTATTTTTTTTTAATGTCCCGACTATTGATAAGTCCCAAGAGATCAATAAACGAGCAAGCGGCAATGTTGTAAAAAAATTGTCAGTTTCTATATTTCTCCCAGACCCTTTGAAACGGGCGCATAGGTCCTTGACAACCCGCTCTCCTTGATTGATTTCCCTGCCTGATGGTTGCTTACCCGTATATATCTGCCCCGTTATTGGGTAAGAGTTAGCAGCATCGCAAACCCACCATACTTTGATCCCATATTTTGCCGGTTTGGACGGCATATACTGGGTGAATCTTGTTTGTCCTTCACAAAAAATTTTTTTTTATACTGAATACTGAATACTGAATACAGAGTACAGAATACAGAATACTGAATACAGAATACTGAATACAGAATACAGAATACAGAATACAGAAAACAGAATACAGAATACTAAATACTGAATACTAAATACTGAATACTGAATACTGAATACTGAATACTGAATACTGAATACAGAAAACAGAATACAGAATACAGAATTCTGAATACGGAATACAGAATACAGAATACTGAATACTGAATACAGAATACAGAATACTGAATACAGAATACAGAATACAGAATACAGAATACAGAATACAGAATACTGAATACTGAATACAGAATACTGAATACTGAATACTGAATACAGAATACTGAATACTGAATACAGAATACAGAATACTGAATACTGAATACTGAATACTGAATACTGAATACTGAATACTGAATACAGAATACAGAATACTGAATACTGAATACAGAGTACAGAATACAGAATACTGAATACTGAATACTGAATACTGAATACTGAACACTGAACACTGAATACTGAATACTGAATACTGAATACTGAATACTGAATACTGAATACTGAATACTGAATACTGAATACTGAATACAGAATACAGAATACAGAATACTGAATACTGAATACTGAATACAGAATACTGAATACAGAATACAGAATACTGAATACTGAAATGTCAATAATTTCCAGATTTTCTGCGGTTTATCCCGATTTAGAATATTGTGTTCTGTGTATACTTCATTGGCCTTCCTGTTTGTGTGTCTAATGATTATTTCACACATGACGTCCGTAAATATACACTTGAAGGTATCTCTTACAGATAACATTTCGGTCGATCGCGATGGCCCACTTCGTTGACTCCTGAGAATATTGTGTCTCAATGTTTGCCTTTGAGGAGGATTTTGTCTCCATATCGATCCATCTTTTCCTTTTAGATAAGGCGAATTATTACAATTTGCACTTCCAGTTTCTCCTTCGTCTTCAACTTCACTATCGCTGAAAATTTCTTCATCAGACACTTCAATTTGGACTTCATGATCTTCATAAACGTCCTCTATGTCTGAATCTTCCACGTTTCTATCCGCTGCTGTAGGAAGCCACTCATCTTCTGAGCCGTCGTCAACAAAATCAAGCACTTCTTCGTCATCGTCACATTCCTCTAATAAACGATTTAGGTATGCTTGTTGATCTTCATACGACAAACTAGGGCAAAAATGTGTATATAAATGTAAAAAAACCGAACGGATCATCCAAATAATAAATCTTACCGTCTAAACTCAGCATTTGAAATGTCTCTGTGGTCCGCCATTTTATCACTCACATATATATTTATTTACAAAAAAAATCACTTCCGCAATCAACCTTTCCATTTGAATACCACACCTACTCTAATTTCCTCAGCTCACCTAAACGATTCTTTTCTGTTTTGTTTTACTAGCATTAACCGGGGATTCCCCATTTTTTATTTATTTTTTTTGTTTTATAACGTTTAAAATAGTATATTAAAATAAATAAAGGCAATAATACACTGGCAAATACAAAAATTTTCGATATTAACAAGAAAATACATGTGGCCACCCGGGTGGGTCGGGTATAGAATAGTGTATATTTTTTTGGGTATAGACACAACGGTTAAATAAAAATTATTTGGAATTGGTAAAATAAATTTGTTGGTGAAATTATTTATGTTGATCGAGAGTGCCGGTGAATAATTGATTGAGACATCGATCGAATTATATGACATTGTTAATTGTGGGTGAATTCGTCATCAGCCATACTGATAAAGCGAAAAGCCATGTTGGACGAAATCATCTGCCGTTTTTCTATTTGGTCCTTCGAGCCGGATAGCGAGCCTATCCAAATTAATCATTAAAATCTAGTGGGGTAGTGTTGGGCCCAATAAAGGAATATTGAAGAGGTAATAAATACCAACCCAACGCAAAATATTGGTAAGGTGCACAGATTTATTAAGTGAATTTATAAAAGTGAGAATTAGATTCAATAATTGAACAATTACAAATTGAGCGAAAGAAAAAATAGTGAAATCAATTGCTAAAATGACCGATTTATTAGCTCTGAAAAAGGTTCGTTCCGCGATAAAGGGTACCTATACGCGAATGGAAAATTTCATTATTTCCAATGACAACAAAATGGACGAAACGTCCATTGATGAACTGAATGTTCGTTTAGATACCGTTCAGGGTTTAAGGGGGCAATTTTTAGATATAGAAGCAAAAATGTATGCGATTGATCCCGAAATTGAATCCCAAATGGACGAGTATGAGCCAACATATTATTCAGTGACGGGAAAGCACAATAAATGGATACGTACACTAAACGAAAATGAGCATAATGCTGGAAGATTTGACGAGACCATATTGAATGCTACTCAACAGCAATCCATCCGCAGAGATAAAATTAAAAAAGTTAAGCATAGCTCCATTTTCTGGCGAATACACAGAATGGCCTAGCTTTTATGACTTATATAATACCTCAATACATAGTAAAGATTAGATTATCCAGCAGTTCAAAAATTTCAATATATGAAAAGCTTGTTAATTGTGGAGGTTGCGCAATTAATTAGATACTTCATTGTCACAGAGGCAAACTATTACGAAGAATTTTCTAAATTGGTTGAACGATATGGTCGTAAAAAATATATAGTAAATGCGTTCATTCGTACTTTTATGGATCAGCCATCCGTAACTCAAGTTAGCAGCTTCAGCATTAGAAAATTGCGAGATACGTCGGATGAAGTGCTTCGTGAATTGAAGGGATTAGATGCCAAGGAGGAAACCAGAGGCAGTTGGTTGATCTATATTTTGATCAAGAAGTTAGACCAGGAAACGAAGATGTTATGGGCGCAAGAATTCACAGCTTCAGAATACCCAACTACAAAGGATTTCTTTGATTTTTTGGATAAAAGGTGTGACGCGTTAGAGTCCATGTCCTCATACACTAGATCCAAGCCGGTGTCTATTAGGGCGCTAGTCACTGAAGCAATCGAACCCAAAAGAGCAACATGGAGGTGCCCCATATGCAAGGGTGAAACACATTTACTTTTTGAGTGTAAGGAGTTTCCAAAAATGTCACTAGCGAGGAGGAAGGGAGTCATATCAGATGACAAGTGATGTTACAATTGTTTGCATAAGGGACATAGTGTATACAATTGTCGAGCCAGAAGTAGATGTAAGATTTGCCACAGAAAACATCACAGCTTATTGCATGAGGACGCCACCTATGTAAATGCATCCAGCCATGTTACATCATTGAAAGAAAGTTCGGAGGAGTATAAAGCATCAACCACCATGAAGGGCGTAAACGGTAAATTTAAACTATGCCGTGCACAAGTTACATTTATCACGGACGCTTGTGTGCAAAAATTGGGATTGATGATAACCAGTGGGCGTGTAATGGTGAGTGGTTTAGGACAGGCTAATTTAGGACGAACAAAAGGAGTTACTCAGTTAGAAATCGAGCCAAGATCATATACGGAGCCGGGATTGAAAGTTCAAGCCTATGTAGTACCAAAGATCACAACGTTACAATCAGCGTCCAAGATAGGCTGGTTGCCTAGAACTCGATAAATTGAAATCCATGAATCTTGCCGATCCGAGTTTTTACAAAAATGACAATATTGATCTACTGTTGGGTGTTGCGGTGTTCTTCGCGATAATAGAAATCGAGCAACTTAAGCTATCACCACGTCTGGAAGCACAAAAAACAAAGTTTGGTCGGGTAATTGGTGGGCAAGTCTCTAAGGATAAAGGCAAGATCGATGTGGTTAATTTTAACATCACAATGGAGGTAGATAGCACGTTACGCAGGTTTTGGGAGATTGAGAGTTTTCCAGCCATCAACGATATCACAGAGGAAGAAAAATATTGCGAAGAGTGGTTTGGAAAAACAACGCAACGAAGTGAAGATGAAAAATTCGTGGTGAAATTACCGGTCAACGGCAAATTAACGAGCCTTGGGTCCAAATATTTCACGGCGAAGCAAATGTTTAAGGCGATGGGGGACAAGTTTATATGAAATCCTGAATTCAAGGAGCAGTAACACAGTTTCATGAGTGAATATATTCTACGAGGCCACATGGAGGAAATAAATAAAGGCATTAGCATGGACGACTACTTCTTGCCACATCATGGAGTTATCAAAGACACCAGTACAACCAGGAGTTGAGAGTAGTCTTTGATGCGTCATCAAAGGATGTAAACGGATTATCCCTAAATGATTTATTGAGGACAGGACCAACCGTTCAATCTTCGCTGTTAGACATTTTGCTTCGATTTCGCACACACCAATTCGTCATATCGGGTGATATAGAGAAAATGTACCGGCAAGTTTGGGTACACCCAGATTACACAAAATTTCAAAGGGTTCTATGGAGAACCGATATAAATGAGAGCCAATTAAGCAATACGCATTGAAGACGCTGACTTACGGTACCGCTTCAGCTGCTTTTTTATCCACAAGATGCATTAAACAAGCCCCACAAGAGAATATAGAAAAATATCCCGCAGCTGCCGCAGCGATTCAGACAGATATGTATGTTGACGACTTGATGACAGGAGCCAACGATGAAGATGCGCTGATTAGGGTTAAAGAGGATATCGTCAACATACTCGATTCGTCAGGATTCAACTTACGGAAATGGACTACCAACAGCTCCAGGATGCAGAATCTATTAAAAACGCAAGGTGCAATGATGGAAAAACCCATAACGGAAGATGAGACAATAAAGTTATTGGGCTTAAAATGGAATCCAAATTCAGACGGTTTCTGCTTCTCTGTTTGCCTTACAGAAAGAACTTATCACAGCAAACCACAACTTCTTTCCGAAGCTAGCAGAATCTTTGATCCCCTGGGATGGTTGTCTCCGATAACAATAAGGATCAAAATACTCTTTCAGAGTTTATGGTTGCGGGACTTAAAGTGGGATGATCAACTACCAGATGAGGTATGCAGCAGGTGGATCGCGCTTCGCAACGAACTAAAGGGAATTGAAAAACTGAATATTAATAGATGGTTGCAATTTAGCGAGGAAATTGAGCTGCACAACCAATTGATTAGCCAACCGATTGATTGGCCAAAGAAAGAACCTGGACGTGTTATTGACTACTGCTAATAGCTTTTTCGCCAATTTATTGAAGAGATACAGCTCGTACGAAAAATTGAAGAGGATACTGGCGTACATGAAGCATTATATAAACCATCTCAAATGGATAAAAGATCAAAGAGGAAGTGCTGATAACCGAAGCAAAATTAAAAAAATCGAACCTACGCAGAGCAGTTCCTTAACACAAGAAGAAATCCTGTGTGCGGAAATAACCATTATCAGGTATGTCCAACGCCAGTATTTTACAACAGAGATGAAATGTTTGGAGAAAAATCAAGAAGTCTCGAGGAAGAGTTCGCTCAAGGTGTTGAATCCGTTCCTGGATAAAGATGCCATTATTAGGGTAGGAGGCCGAATATTCAACTCCAGGGCTAACTACAATACCAACCATCCAGTAGTTTTGCTCAGTTGCGCATCAAAATCGAGGTGTGGCCTGTTAGTGAGTGGTTTTTGTTTAATATTTTATAGTAATAAATGAAGTTTTAGGCCCCTGACGATCCCCAAAAATAAGGGAGCTACTTTTTGACATTGGAATAGCTTCTAGTTACTTTATTATGTATGTGGCCATTTGGCAAAATCTCTAGGATCACAGAATATTTTTGTTTAACCTATAGATATTTGTTGTTGGCAATGAATTATTACAAATGTTTTTAATAAATATTAAGCTTGTAATTTCACTTTTATGTTTGTTACTTAATTTATTATGTTTAGTTTTGTAATTAAAGTATTTAGTTTGCAGATTATTTCTTATTTGCTAATGGTTTCGAAAATAAATATTAACCATTTGATATTTGATTTAGTAAACATTTTTAACAAAACTTCACTTTCATAAATAACAAGCAAATCTAAATCTACCTTTGACCGTGCCCTACTTTTCAAAAGTTTCAATTGATTGTCGCAAAAGAGTTTTCTACTATGTATTAGAATATACATATATTCAACTTTGATTCATACAAATTTTGTTCTGATTCTACACAACATTTCAAGGCATTGTTGTTTAAATTATTTTGGAGCAAAATTTACATTTATTCAATACAATTTATTTCGATAAAAGACGTTAAGTTAATCGGTGTACCATATCGGCCAACACACATAAAAAGTATAAAAGTTGTTTTCTTTCTTCCAATTTTCACATATTTTCCCAAAGGAAAAAATAAAACAAAATAAAAAAATTGCACAGGATAAATACTTAAACTTTATCGTTGCAAAGTATCAAATATGTACCTCTTTTATAAATTACAAAGTCTTATATATTGACGTGCAGTTGGACAAAAAATGTACGTACACTTACAGAACAACAAATAAACAAAATGTAAAGAATTCGACTAACAATAAGCACAACCATACTGCATCAACATGAAAAAGTTAGATCCTATATTTAATATTTTAAATATTATACACTTAAAATGTTAAAATATAATTTATTCTCATAATCAGCATTATATTTCGACCATCGTTGTTGGCTACAAAACTTTAGATTGTGGATATATACGACTACAGAGCGAAAAACTTTGTTTAAACTTTTGGAAACTTAAAAAAAAAACGCTTAATTTTATTTTTGTGTGCTAAGTTTAAAGCATAAAATCAAAGTTTATGTATGTACATGGCTTGAAGAACAGATAAAAATTATAATTTTTGGTTGTTGTGCTGTTTTATGTATATACGAGTATCGTCCGTCAAGTTAAAACCTATTAAAGAAATTTTATTTGAGACTTTTTTGCTTGATGGTTCGAAAAGAATTTTTCATTGTATTTCCTTACAAACATATGTATATATATGTATATACATATACATATACACAAAAGATTAGTTTTTATGTGGGATACACAATTATATATTGCTTCAACAAAATATGGAGAAGAATAGACACAACAAAAATAAATTTCATCATGAACGATACGCAAGATGTGGATGTAGGGGATTCAACATTTATTGTAATGAAAATAATTGAAAATCCAAGAAAATATTTTATTATTATTTTATTTATTATATACAAACAGCAGAAGAACACAGAAGATGGTTATAATGTATGTACAATACATCCATATTCGATATTAAACATTTATGGTGAAATATATGTATTGCTGCTGCCACTTGTGCTTTAGCTCTGTATAGTTTCTTGTGAGTGAACGCGATCTGAGGAAATGAGGCGGAAAATATATTATGTCTCATGAGATTATTAAGTGAAAAATTGAAAATTAATAAAATAAAATCCTATATTTTGGAGATTTTATGGTATTATTATGAAAATTGCTGTATTTTATTATGGTGCTCAGTTGACGCAAAAAACAAAAATATTTTTTCGGATGATAAATCGATTAAATTGGTTTGGTGTTGGGATTTGGTGCCTATATGCATTAGCAATGATTACATTATAATTTATATATATATATATATATATATATATATATATATATATATATATATATATATATATATATATATATATATATATATATATATATATATATATATATATATATATATATATATATATATATATATATATATATATATATATATATGTAGATAATATACTATAATATATTAAGTTTTATGTATCTTTATTTCACTTTAGCTACTTTGGAGGTGGCTTTGTTCGCTTGCAGACGATTTTTTCCTTGGCAAACATGAAGCAGCAGTCTCAATATAAATTTTCATAAAGACGTCTCGTGAACATTTATTTTCAAAAAATAAAACAACAACAACAAGATATGGAAAATACAGTAGAACCGTGATAACTTTACTGTCTTACTCTCTTCAAATCGGACTCTCTGTTATTAATTTCTCACTACTATAAATTTGTTTTTGATTTGAGTTTTACTTAATACGGCTTAATCATTGTTATTGGGCGCTTTTGGTTAAGAATATTATTACAGAAGTGTCAAATTTATAACACAAAATAATGTCATAATTATTACAGCTGAAATAATTATCACAAACTTCGAACACGTCCGTTCTGTTTAAAGAAAACGAAAAACAAATACATAAACAAAATGTGCGCTTGTTTGCAACAAATAAATAGAAAACTTTATGGATGCAGTAACTCTGGAATATGGCTTCTTAGGAAGGAACTCGCTTATTTCTCAATCGATTATGGTGAAATTTGACAAGTATGATGGAAATGGCATTCTAAAATGATTGCTAGGTGAAGTTCTGGAATATGGAAAATTTGGAAGGAACTAAGTTAATTGTTAACCGATAATTGCAATAAAAATGGGATTCTAAAGTGATTGTTAGATAAAGTTATAGAATAAGGCCAAGAAGGAAGATACTTGGTTATTACTTAACCGATTTTGGTGAAATACGACATATGAGATAGAAATGGGATTCTAAAATGATTATTAGATGAAGTTTGAGGCAAACAAGGAAGGAACTCGGGTATTTCTTAATTGAGTATTATGAAATTCGAGATGGTACCTTGAAAATGGATCGTAAAATGACTTTAAGATGAAGTTATGAAATGGCCAAGTAGGATGGAACTGTTTTGTTGAACTGTGAATTGTTTTCTAAACGATTTAATGAAATTTGACATGTGCAATGGAATTGGCATGCTAAAATGATTATTAGATGTACTTCTGGAATATGGCCAATTATTTTGGAAAAATTAATCCTTTCCTTTAATCTTTCGGCTTTATTTTTCGAGTATGATTGCTGTCAGAGCAGCAACGTCAGCTCGTCTTTAAGCTGTATCCGTTTTGGTAGGTATTTTGTACCTTTTGTGTTTTAAAATTGTGACAACTCGATTCTCGTCACATCTCTACAATTTTGGGGTAGGTTATTATATCTTGGTTTATAAGAAATCAAGTTTCCTAATGAAAATGGTACAATTGCACCGTCATATAATTATATAAGAAAATAAAATACATTTAAAAATTAAAAATAAAGCTAGATCCAGAATTTGTCGCAATTTTAAAACACAAATGGTACAAAGAACCTGACCCTAAGATTAAATTTGAAGGATTGGCGAGGCAATTTGCTATTAAACTTCATCCCGTACATCATCTTGATTGTTCGATCCAAATTGTCATAATCCAGAACTTCATCTAACAATCATTTTAGGATGCCAATTCCATCGTACATATCGGATTTCATCAAAATAGTTTAAGAAAAAGCCAAGTTCCATCCTTCATGGCCATATTGCTTAATTTCATCTAAAAATCCTTTTAAGATACCATTTCTACTGCACATGTCGAATTTCATCATAAACGGTTAAGAAATAATCGAGTTCCCTCCTTTTTTTGCAGTATTCCAGAACGAATTTCAAAAAAATTGGTTAAGAAATAACCAAGTTCCTCCCTCATAGACGATATTCCAGAACATCTTTCAAATATAATTTTTGAATCCCATTTCCGTCGCACGTGTCGAATTTCACCAAAATCGGTTGAGAACTAACTTAGTTCCTTCCTGATTGGCAATATTCCAGAGCTTCTTCGAAATATCATTTTAGAATCCAATTTCCATCTTACATGTCGAATTTCACTATAACCGGTTGAGAACGAACCGAGTTCCTTCCTAATAGGGCATATTCCAGAACTTCTCCTAAATATCATTTTAGAATTCAATTTCCATCGCACATCTCGAATTTCATCAAAATCGGTTAATAAATAGGCATGATTTATCCTACTTAGGATCACCATTTTCATTGTCCTTGTCGAATTTCATAATACTCTGTTAAAAAATTAACCGAATTTCATCCTAATTGGCTATATTCCAGAATTTCACCTAGCAATAATTTTAGAATTCCATTTTCATCGCACATGTCGAATGTCACCAAAATCGCTTAAGAACTAACCGATTTACTTCCTAATAGGCCATATTCCAGAACTTCTTTTAATTAACATTTTAGAATCCCATTTCCGTCGAACATGTCGAATTTCATCAAAATCGCTTAAGAAATAGGCAAGTTCCATCCTACTTGGCCATATTCCAAAGTTTAATCTAAAAATTATTTGGCGATCTGTTACGCTTAGCGTATTGCATCTTTTAGTACTTTATGGATGAACTGTATACGTGCGTCTTTGCTCTTGGAATTTGTTCGAAAATTGGTATACGCACTAATATTTTTTTTTTATCTATGTAATCGCATTTACAAGAGAGGCTTCGCTAATGAATGCATACATACATATTTAAAGAGATGATTTACATGGGTTGTGTCTGGTCTAATAAATTATGTTATACTTAATAATTTGTAATCATACGATCTGAGAGACGTATCAGGGGATGGCAAGAGATTCTTATTAGTAATAGAGGAGTACACAGGAGTGGGAATCCCCTATTTTCCACTGCAGTTATCCAATCATAAAATAAAACGTGTTAGTTGCCGAGAGGATCAGTAACAAAATGGCGCCGAGACAGGGACCTGGTCGTATACCTCATGGTTCAACATATAGAGTTTTTTTTGTTAGGTTATAGCTTGAAATAAGTTAGTTTAACTGGTTGATGCAGTAGTTTTAATTTTCATTGTTTCAAAAGGTCGTCCTAATAAGACATCCAAGCAGCTTATCTGCTCAACTACAGCTTACTATTCACTTATTTTTTTTTTGTAATTTGCATTATTTCTTACTTTCATAATTTTTTTTTTTTTTTTTTTGTTGCCTTTGCTTGAAATATTTTTATCTGATAAAAGCGGTGGGTAAGCATTTTGAATTAACGTAAATTTATTATAGATGAAGATTGTGTATTGACTGTGTGGAGTGATACAATGGTCGAACCACAATGATTTTGCGTGTTCCTGTTGATTTGACCTTGATGTTTTCTGCACAGAAATGCTCCGTGGTACGGTTTTTAATTTTTTTTTTGTTTTTGGGATTTTTTTTCTACCATTTATAGTCTTTTGTTTCTCTTGGATTTGTGGTGGTCTGAATTCGCGACAAGTTTTGGAATTTCACTGCATAGTGACTCTGTGTTTATTATCTTTTCAAAATTTGAGGATGATTTCTCATTACAGGAGACAAGGAGGAGACAAAACTATAAATTTTTCTGGTTTACTACTGCATTTAATATACAAATCATACCTGATTTCACTGAACTTTTGCGTCATCATCAGTAAGCATCTAAATTACATATATCAAACAATTTTTATTTTTTTTTTGATATTGTCGATCAGAATTACGAGTATTATACATAATAGTTATCGTTCAAAAACTTGGAATATTCATTCAAATATTTAAAAAAAATTTTTTGATTATTATTCAATTTCTTTTCTGAATTATATTTTTGTTTGTTTCTTTTTTCCCGAAATTTTACCATTGTTCGGTATCATTATTAAAATAAAAAATTCTCGAATTAAAATTTTTGTGAAAATATCAAGGTCCAGTCCTATTGATAATTCTACATTTCCTTTTTTTTTATTTTTTTTTTTTGCATTATAAGTTTCGTATTTAGTATTTGATTTGCAATGGATCCTGTGGAATATTTAAACAATTTGTCAGTAGTTGAACAAGAGGTGGAGTACCAAGTAAGAGGTTTATCAGTTAGAACCACTGACTCAACTAAATTTTTGATGGCTGCACTTGCTGCTGAAAATACCGAGAAAGGTCTTCGACCTGTGCAATCACATGTAAAAGGTGATCCAAGCAATGAGCTGGCTCTTTGTCAAACTAAGTATGCAGAGATCTCTAGAATAATATCAGAGCAAGGGGTTTCACCATCACTAGAAATTTTGACAAAATTGTTGCCAAAGGTAATCCATTACAAAGATAGGGTAGAAAGGATGAAAATGACATTCGGAGACGTAGCGGGTATTAACAACCTCTTTAGTAATATGCGCAGGGATTATAATTGGCTTTGCAAGCGGTTTAACGAATATCAGGACGCACGAATAGCACGCGGATCAACCCCGACGGGCCTAAATGAAATAGTGTCACACGAACACGGTGCCGTATACAACGGTAAAGGGCTAACCAGCGAATCAGTAAGAATCCTTAAAGAATTTGACGAAATTATTTCCTTACAGAATATTTGACATATCGGCCACCGAATCCGTAAAAACTGACAAATACAGTATTAAAATTCTAATGTGAATAGCAAAATTTATTATTTTTAAGAAAAGTATGCTTTGAAAATTTTGATGTATTCTGACATATCCTTCAGTTTGCGCGTTAATTTTCGCTCTCTTAAGTGACGGCTGAACTGAACGAAAATTTCTTAAAGATTCGCTGGTCAGTAACATGCACTTTCTGTATATCGCGTTCTTACTTAAAGTTGTTACTGACTCGCTGGTTCCCCCGTAAGGCAGAAAAAAATATAACTGGGGCGAAAAAAATAGCGAATACGAATCTGGCGCACATACAATGTGAGTATCAAAGTAGGCCAGACACACTAATGAACGAGGCAAATGAGTTGAAAGAATCAGTGGCAGAGTTTTTCTCAAAAATCGGGACGAACACAAAAGGACATCAACTCAATGAGCACGTTGGTAATTCATTTGAATTTTCAATTGGTCAAGGAGAATCCAGCCAAGAGCAATCTTTGCCGAGAGGTTTTCCGCAAAACACGGCAAATCCAAGAGGTAATCTAGTAAGACAACAAAAGTTTCATCCTCAGGATAATTACAAATTGAGACAAAATTGGAACCTGTCATTCGATGGCATCGAGAAATACAACGTCCATGATTTTGTTTATAAGATAGAGCACTTAGCCAATAATGACGGAATTCCAGAAAGCGTACTACCAAGATTGGTGCATTTATTTTTATCAGGGAAAGCGGAAGATTGGTTTTGGTTGTTTAGACGTGACAATCCAAACGCAACATGGCCAGTAGTAAAATCAGCAAAGCTCTCGTACTTCAGTAGCTTCGATTTCGAGGATGAGATCCTCGAACAAATTTTACGTCGTCACCAAGGCAATCGAGAGTCATTTTCTGACTTCGCGTTAAGCGTACAAAAATTGAATAGCAGACTTCAAGATCGCATGTCTGAGAGTCGTTTACTATACCGGCTCTGTAAGAACATGATTCCAGCATTGCAGAACGCAACTCTACCTTACCAGAAATCCATCACCACTGTGGAAGAATTGCGAGTTTTATGTCAGCGCTTTGAAAGGATGTGGGAGCAGACGGGGTATGACCCGCGACGATTTACCGATGCCTATAATCCTCGGCGAAGAATTGTAAATGAACTGTGCCAAGAGATGGACAATTTAGACAGCGATATCACGGGAAGAAGATTGATTAAGACAGACAACCAAATATTTAACGAGCCAAACAATCGAGATATTCAGGCATGTAATGCGTTCAATAAATACAAAAAGCCAAATGTGAGTTCAAGCATAAGGTTAATCTGCTGGAACTGCAAGGATTTGGGCCACCGCTACCAAGATTGTCCAGGTGATTTCATTAATATATTTTGTTTTGGGTGCGGCGCCGCCAACGTACGTAAGCCAAATTGTCCGGCATGTCAATCACAAATAGCTCCGGAAAACTTTCATCCGAGTGTGAAGGTACCGAGGGGATCACGCTCAAGAGAGAATTCGAATCGACAAATGGGTCCGGAAAACGATTCGATTCGATAACCCTCAACGCCAATCCCATTTTTAATGATAAAAATACACATATAATTACAAATACATGCAAGTCTCCAGATAATGTCGTTCCAGTATTTAAAACTAATTCATACAAACATAAAAGACATCTCCGTTCAATAAATTATTTTCGATCTAAACGTAAATTGATTCAAAACTGTGTCTCTTCATTAATTCGATGTTTCTCTTGTAAAGATCCTTGCCCTCATGCAGAAGTTGTTATAGCTGCTAAATCATTCATTGGTTTATTGGACAGTGGGCATCTGTTAGTGTACTGGGTAATAAGTCGTTAGAATTTTTAGAAACCATCAACGCCAAATACCGTAGACTTCGTTCCAATATAAAAACCGCGGATGGTACTCTCAATAAAATTTTAGGTTACATCTGGTTACCAGTAACATTTGGAGCGAAAACCGAACAGATTAAATTTTATATCGTTCCTACCCTTGAATCTCCCCTGTATTTAGGCATCGATTTTTGGGAAAAATTTAATATTATCCCAACCCCAAGTCTAAATGAAATAATTGCCGCTTCACCTTCTCTACCGTCAAACAAACATGTGCTGAATCATAAACAAAAAGCAGAACTAGAAAGAATCATAAAATTGTTTCCATCCTCATCAAAAGAAGGTTTAGGTAAAAGAAATCTGCATCAACATGACATTGAGGTCGAAGATGGGTGTAAGCCAATCAAGCAGCGTTATTACGCTGTATCGCCTGCTGTGAAACAGGATTTATATTTAGAAATCGATCGCATGTTAGAGCTTCAGGTAATAGAAGTCAGTAAGAGTGCTTGGAGTTCTCCAGTAACCTTGGTTAAAACTTCGAACGGTAAATCACGACTATGTCTTGATGCCCGAAAGGTTAACGCCGTTACAAAATAGGACGCTTACCCTTTTCCACTTATAGACGGACTTTTAGGACGCTTAAACGAAACAAAATTTATAACTGGACTAGACTTGAAAGATGCGTTCTGGCAGATTCACCTTGCGGAGTCTGCTAGGGACAAGACTGCATTTACGGTACCAGGGCAGCCGCTCTATCAATTCAGAGTGATGCCGTTTGTGCTGTGTAATGCAGCCCAATCCATGTGCCGCTTGACGGACAAGGTAATACCTCATGAACTTCATGATAAAGTTTTTGTCTATCTGGATGATTTGCTTGTCATCAGCGTTACATTGGAGGCTCACTTTGAGTTGCTAGAGCGTGTTGCAGACTTACTACGGACATCAGGACTCACCCTAAATATAGAGAAGAGTCATTTCGTCATGAGAGAGATGAACTATTTGGCGTTTATAGTCGGAGAAAATGGACTCAAGCCCAACCAGAGTAAAATCGAGGCTATAATAAACTTTCCAGCGCCAAGCACGGTTAAACAGACCAGACGTTTCTTGGGCCTGACGGGATGGTACAGGAGATTTATTACGAATTATTCTCATGTTACAGCCCCGATAACCGACTGCCTAAATAAAGGTAAATTTTTGTGGACCGGCAAAGCACAAGAAGCGTTCGAGGTTTTAAAAAATCTTTTAACTTCCGCTCCCGTATTAGTGAATCCTTCCTATATTATGCCGTTTTATATTCGATGTAATGCGAGTTCTAAAGGAGTGGGCGCGGTCTTATTCCAAAAAGACGAAGAGGGGAATGAACGACCCATCTCCTTCATGTCACAAAAGTTAAATAAGGCCCAGCGAAATTATACGGTAACTGAGTTGGAGTGTTTAGCTGCAATTCTCGCCGTCAAAATTGTCAGACGTATATAGAGGGACATGATTTTACAATTATAACAGACCATGCCAGCCTCAAGTGGCTCATGGCACAACGAGATTTAAGTGGAAGACTTGCCAGGTGGAGTTTGAAACTCCAGGGATTTCAGTTCCGGATAGAACACCAAAAAGGCAAGGAAAATGTAGTTCCAGATGCATTATCTCGCGTCTTCTGTGACTCGCTAGAGGAGTTTGTCGCCAGCGTGAAATTACTAGATTTAAACAAATTTGAGGTCTGCAATTTTGATGAACCTGATTATGTAGAGCTTAGAACTAAAATCTCGAATAACCCAGAGAATTATCCTGCATTCAAAATTGACCAAAATTATATTTTTATGCGACTAGAACCTAAGAGAACCAAGTTAGAAAGAGAACCAGTGACTTATCCGATCTATCCATCTGGAAGTTGTGGATACCCGCCACAATTAGACAAAGCATGATCCAGGAACAGCATGATGATCCATTATCTTCTCACGGTGGAGTGGCGAAAACCCTGGAAAAGTTGAGGAGGTATTATTTTTGGCCAGCTATGGCAAAACAAGTACAGGAATATATTCCGAACTGCCAGATCTGTAAAACAACCAAACCCTGTAACAGACAGCTACGACCACCAATGGGCAAACGAATTGATGTCGACAGGCCTTGGCAGCGCTTATATATAGACCTGTTGGGCCCATATCCAAGGTCGAGCAACGGAAAGACCATGATACTGATTGTCGTGGACCATTTGACCAAGTTTGTGTTGCTGAAAGCCTTGTCAAAGGGAACCGCACAACAAATTATAAACTACCTAAAAAACGAAGTGTTTTATGTATATGGGGTACCCGAGACAATACAATCAGACAATGGCAGCCAATTTAAAAGTTTAGAATATAAAGCGCTACTAAACGAAATTGGAGTTTGCGACTCAAAGACCGCGGTATATTCGCCGCAATCCAATGCATCAGAACGGGTGAATCGCTCCATAATATGTGCAATTCGAGCATACATTGACCAAAAGCATACAACGTGGGATCGTTATTTATTGGAAATTGCCTCTGCTCTTAGAAATGGTGTTCAAGAGGCTGTACAAAATTCTCCTCATTTCTTACTGTTTGGCTACCACAAAATTAATCACGGGAAAAGTTACCAACTTCTACGAAGTATAGAAAATATTTCGGAAGGGGAAATTATGTTACCGTTACCAGCTCGAATGTCTTTAATACCCCAGCAGGCACAAGATAATATTAAAAAAGCATATGAAAGAAGTGCCAAACGATATAATCTGCGAACAAGATTAAATGAATACGCTGTGGGACAAAACGTATACATCCGTACGCATCCACGAAGTACCGCCTCAAACAAATTTTGTGCAAAATTTTCACCGGTTTTTGTCCATGGGATAATATCTAAACGGATCGGCAACGTCATATACGAGGTTAAGGATACGTCCAATAAAGTGTTGGAAGTATTCCATGCAAAAGATATCCAACCCTAACTTTAAACTAATTACAAACCAGTAAGATGTTTTTTTTTTGTTTTCTCTTCAGCTTCATCTTTGCGTTCTCTTCGTAAACTTATGATGAACCTGTCCTGTTACGCTTAGCGTATTGCATCTTTTAGTACTTTATGGATGAACTGTATACGTGCGTCTTTGCTCTTGGAATTTGTTCGAAAATTGGTATACGCACTAATATTTTTTTTTATCTATGTAATCGCATTTACAAGAGAGGCTTCGCTAATGAATGCATACATACATATTAAAGAGATGATTTACATAAATGGCTGGTCTAATAAATTATATTATACTTAATAATTTGTAATCATACGATCTGAGAGACGTATCAGGGGATGGCAAGAGATTCTTATTAGTAATAGAGGAGTACACAGGAGTGGGATTCCCCTATTTTCCACTGCAGTTATCCAATCATAAAATAAAACGTGTTAGTTGCCGAGAGGATCAGTAACAGATCCCACTTCCATCGTACATGTCGAATTTCATCATTGGTTAAGAAATAATCAAGTCCAAACAACGTGGCAAAATTCCAGAATCTCGTCTAAAAATCAATTTAGGATCCCTCATTTAGTCATACTAACAAAGCACACAATAAATAATAACCCATTGTCAGTTTCATAAATTCGGTTTATTTCCATATAAACATATGGAGGTACAATTGTACCTATCCAGCCGGATAAAGGCTAACAAAATAATAAATAAACATAAATTCCCTTTATTACGGAATTAATTCCCTCAGGTTAGCTCGAAATATGTAAACAACTGACAATTTTTTTTTGTGACGAAACACAATCCTAGTATTAACCCGCCGTCTCGCAGACTCATTTTAAATTCGTAGTAATTGTCGCAGTTGTGTAATGTCTGCGTAATTGAATTTTATTTTTGTTATTGCAATTTATAAATAAATAAAATAATATTTTAGTATCCTGTTCCATAGATACCATTATCTCTAAAAAAAATCAGTTATTTTCAAGCGATTCCTTGCCTTTGGTAACAATATTCATCACAATCAATATCCGTCAGTTTTTTTATATCTTATTTCATTAGTTATTTCATCATTTGTATTTATTTCACGAATTTTGTTACTAGATGAGATATACATATAACTTACCAATCTGCTGTTAACAAAAAGAATTTAAATTCCCGTTAATTTTCTTCAATAAATATTTTGTTATCGAAACGATCGCTAATTGGATTGCTTTGAAGTTTTGTCCCACATTTTAACAACGTTTTACGGAGCAGAGCATATTATTAATTTTCCCCGCTATGGTTTCCCATTGGTTGGCGTTGTATACATATGTGTTCGATCCAACGAACTCTGCTATACACTCGAGGACTATGATTTTTCTTTAATACATCTCAGAAAAAAAACAGAAATGAAAGCAACATAAACCAGTGCTGCACTGCTAGTTTAAAAGCGGCGCCATTTTGAAAATGGTTGTTGATGTTATGTATTGAAGCTTTAAGTTACACACTTGTATAGAGAAATAAAAAGAGAATTTTTTTATAAATTGAGATATAAATTGGGCGGAAGATATGCTGTAAGATAGTAGAAAATTTTCAGCAGAAAAAAATAGTTTTTCTACTCACCACCAGGAGCAGCACTAACACAAAAGAGAATTTTTTCTGCTGAAATATTTATTAGCCAGCAGAAAAATTACGAATGTTGTTCATTTTTGTTGTGGTTTTTTTAATAGTTTATTTTTGTTTTTAATATTGTTGCTATTCGTATTTCTCGTTCGGAAAGATCGTCTAATTTATTTACAGCGAAACGCTCTTCAAGCGCACTATGAATACATACGATTTTTAGCAACTAAAAATTCAAATAGGATAATAAAATCTCTTGAACGATTTACCTTTTTTGATCGGCTAATTATAATTTATAAATTATAAATTGTTATAGTAGTACAGACAGTACAATCCAATAGTTACTTCTCGAACTTTAAACAAATGAAAATGATTAAATTATATTTATAATTTTTATTTTAAGTTGTTATGGTCTTTTTTATAATTTCTGTATTTTTTGTCACTTTTTATAGACTACTGTATGGCGCGACGAACGGTTTGTACACAGACATTTACACCGGCTTTCTCCTTGATTCTGCGAGCAGATAGAGCAAAATTGGAGGCAATACGAATTATTTTACGCTTATCTACCGGTTTTAATTTCGAAACAGAACAGCCTTTCATATTTTTTCCATAGTTTTCAGGATTTCTTAAATAATTTAGCACAACAGTGTGATTTGGCCTAGTTTTTCGGCTATGAATCGGCTCGAATGTCTTTGATCGTGGTAAGCATCAATTTTTCGGTTTCAACATCGTTTAGGCTTTTGTTTTTCCCATTTTTTAAAAAAACAATTTACAACACTAATTTAATTTTTATTTAAAATTGTTTATTTTAATAAAACTAAACAAAAGAAAGGAAAATAAACTATATTTATTCACGTGTAACAATAAAAATGAATTTTTTTTAACGTGTTTAAATGAAAAACAAAAAAAGGAACATTTCCAAAGCCAACTAGAAAACAAAGTTTTAGTCATTTGATTAGTGATGAAATCATCTACCTCTCAGTATAGAAAAAGCAATAGCGATAGAATCCAAAAGAGATGAATTCGGGAATTCCCATTTTTTTATTTAGTGGATTTATTCTGCTGTAACGGACTGTATATAAAACCATTTGCATTCATTCATTTCATAAGCAAAATAAAATTTTGAGAGTATCTAGTATTCTATGACTTTTATTGTTTTAATTTTTTACATGAATGTATTATGAAGGGAATCTTTACGCATATAGCCATACCTTGTTTTTCTTATTTGATCAAGGTCTATTGGTCTGTCTTTGTTTCATGAAAATCGGATGAGTATCTCTCGAATTACTATTTGTTAACAGATATCAACAGCGAGGATATAAGGCATCTTTCTTGCTCTAGCGCTTTGCTTAAGTTGAGATGCCTAAAACTACTCGTTTGGATAAGCCTGCGCGATTTAAATAGAAAAGTCTTACTACTTTGGATCACAGGAGTATGCATGTATATTCGATGTAAAACCACTTTACATTGTAATAACTAAACAAAATGGGATTCAACCCTACAATTGATTGGTCTTGTCACATACAACATACTTGTATACGTCTCAAAGGGGGGAAAAAAGAAAATTTTTACAATTTGTATGAGTAAATTGCCAAATCATTAAATTTAATAGAATTATGGTAATTTTGTTTTATTATTTTTATTTACTGACAATAATTCCATTGACAATAAATTTTATTTTTCATGCCGTTACCTGCAAACATGCATACATTTAGGTAGGTACACATTGGAGACAATATGTACATGCTACATGTATATATTTGTATGTTGTCACATAGAACACATATATAATATGTAAGTTCTTTGGAAAATTTATTATAATTTTATTACAATAAATCATGCAATGTAAAATATTTTGTTATACAAACTCATATTAAGACTACCTTACCTACACAGACGACTATAAATTATTGGTAATAATTTAAAAACTGCATTCATATAATTTATTTTTCGATACATTATAAAAAAGTAGTTTTAATGTATGAAAGAAACAATTGACAAAATAAAAATTTAATACTACATATTTTTATATTTCCCACGGGAGCTAATAAATAAAAACTAATCAAAAAAAAAAAATTTAAAATTAAAATGCTGTTTTGAAAATAATTTATTAATTTTCTGTATTGTTGTTAGATTAGGGTATTTGATTATTTCAATATTGTCTAAAAACTCTAATGTGGCTGGATGTTTAAACGGTTTACACCAAAATTACGTTTCAGTTGTCCACAACTAAAGGCTTTCTCTTAAATTATTCTTTCGAAACACCGGCTATTTTTATTTATTTATTTCCACCTCAACATACTTGTACAGGTTGAGAAAATCCAATTATGTAAACAATAATAAAAAAAAAGGACGCGTGGCTGACCAACAGACGACTTTCTTTTACGAGCAGAGAATTTTGAGAAATTTTATTTTTTGGAAACATTTTGTATTAAGTAGTTTTTTGTAAATCTTATACTTTTTAAGATATTTGCAAAATAAATTTTCTGGCCAAAGGGAGTGGCCACTTCCGGTTAGCTGATTTGAAGTAAAATTCACTGGGACCTTTCAGTTCGATTGATTAAACCATCCAGCATGTAGAGAGGACACAGACTGACAGACTGAAAGACAGACACCATTTCGAAACTCACTTTTTCGGACTTAAGGGACCTCAAAACAGACAAATCACTAAAAATCTCAAGATTCAAAATTTTCATGAATAAATGAATATCATATCCAAGAGCAGCCATACACCGAAATGCTTTCAATTGACAAGTCTGTAAATTATATTACAATCACTATTTACCGACCTAACTCGATGATCTCTCCAACAGTTTAAATATCTATGGACTGTAATGCCACACCAAGCCCGACCTCACCTCAACCGTACCCCCACAGAGAAATCAACCCAAACCATGTAACTTTATATTATATAACACCTAACCTCTCCCATTATACTTGTGCTTATACTGTCAATTGCAATGTACATCTGCTTCCCCCAGTTTCTTGCCCATTTTTACTGGATGCCTGTAATAGAGTTACACCCGCTTTTAGAGTATTCAGCAGCAATTTCTTTATCAATATAACTCCTTCCAATTGAATTATCGTATTTAACGATATAATTTGTACATGATTTTAACTACTTTATTTTCCATTATCGCCCGTTCTTTTATTTTAGTTTTTTGGGCGCAAGACTATGTGGGATTAATATATAGCAGATGAGAGTGTACATGGGTAAAACAAATATCCTTTATTACATTAGTTGGGACCAAACTTTTCAGTATATAAAAGATAGACAAAAACGGGAAAGTATTCTTTTTATATGAGTTATATGAGTACCCCAGGATAATTTTTCATTTAGGTGTAAACCAAAATACCTCGCTTCCTTCTATTAATTCGCTTCCTTTACAAGGAACACCACCTCTAAAAATCATATAATTTGTTTTTCTCAGATTAAATCTTAGGCGACTATTTTCGAAATATTCATTCTAGTTTTCAGTTCTTCAAGATTCTTACAAGAATATACTATTAAGTATGCCATCATCCTCAAACATAAATAATTTCCCGTTCATTTTCAGATCAAAAATGTCATTAATATAAATATTAAATAAAAGTGGACCAAGAATGATATTAAATGCAACTGTATACTCAAACACCTCCACAATTTGTACCCTCTTGGACAAATAGCTATTACTCAGATTAACTGCCGATAAGTCAACCCAATGTTATATAATTTCCGTAGCATTCTTTATTTAGTGAGTCAAACGCGAGGCGAGGATTGTGTTAAGTTTACCACTGAAACACATGCCGACGTTGTATTTGTATGTTGCATAAAACCAAATTGGTTTTTGTTTATTGTTTCAGTTAGTTGAAGGTAATCTGAAATTTGTTGGTGCATAATATATTCAAGAGGCTTCGACAAAACTGGGGGTACACTTATCCATCTGTAGTTATTCAGATCATTTATATCACCCCTTTTATGTATGGAAGTCACTTTAGCTATTTTGAGTTGGTTAGAAAATTTAGAAACACTAAACAATCCATTGGTTTTAACGGTGAAAGGCCCATTTATATACTCCGCAACACCCTGGATAATATTTTTAGAAATAGAAGCATACCGCGAGGAACCAGTCTTAATGTTTTTATCATTCTCCTTATGTCAAATTAAGTGAGTACCGGGGTACAATTAAATTTGTTTAATTTAAACAATCTGTCTACTCTAAGATTCTCGCTATCGACATTATGTTTCTTGTTTCTAAGACCTCTAAATTAAGTCCCCTCACCAGTTGTTATTTCCACGGGTATTTTAACTGAATTGTTTTATTGGCTTTGTTGTAAATAACCTCATTGAGAGTTTTCCATTTGGGTTACCCAATTTATTTTGTATTCTATCTGAAAAATACATCCTTTTGGCACTTTGAATTGTATTGCATAGTTTGTTTCCGGATTGTTTATACACACTTTCTAGCAGATTGGATTCAGGGAAACGCCTATGAAGTTTGTAAGCTTTTACTGTTTTTACTTTTAATTGATATATTCACGGTGTTTTAATCAATCACTGACCTAAACAATTCCAGCAATTCACCCATCCCGACCACTTCCCTTGAGTAATTATAGTTAGAGAAAATTTACTCCCCACTATATTAGAAATACATGGTCTAGGATCGAGATACCTTTTAAATTAGACAATCACAAATATTGAATTCTTGTGTCTGTCTAGCAAATGGTCCAAATTACGAATAAAATTTGACAATGTGTTGTGAATATTATTTGACCTATACACCCGAAAGACTTTTATGATAATCACCGAGATATCGATACCCAAGATATTATCATAATTGTTACTGTAGTTGAATATAGCAATCAATTCCAGCACCTTGATTCCAATTTTGCCGCTCCCATTTCTGTTAACATTGTTTCGTCCCCTCCTTTTTTCCCATCAGCGACCCCCTTAATAAAATTATTCCGTTCCACCGAATTGGTAAATTCAATGAAAACTGGTCCAATTCGCGATTGATTTGATTTTCCCTTAATGTTTTTCCTGATGCAACTGGTGATGACTTGTTCTTTCAAAACCTTAACATCACTTAATATTGCCCCACATATATTATTTCTGACGGAAGTTTTGGATTGGTAGTAATGAGCTTGCAACATATAACCTAAACCTTGTGTATATAGATGGTAGACATGGTGTATTGATAGGTTTATTTTAGATTTCGAAAACTACTTAAAGCAGATTATTACTAAAAATGTTATTGTCATTGGTTATATGAACATTGATATTATGGGCGAATTGAATTCTGATAAATTTTAATATGTTTCAATGATGTATTCTTTTGGGTTTGATTCAATGATTAATAAACCTACGAGAATAACTGACAGCACTGCAACATGTATAGATCATATATTTGTAAGAACAAATATTAACACCAGCATTCAATACAAATCAGGATGCTTAATTTCTCTTTGTCGCATGACTTCGATTAAAATCTCTGGCACAGGTACATGGAAATCGGTTGTAGTCAACCATTCTAGGAAAAGTACAAATATGATACAGTTAGAGAAAATCTTACTTATTGAATCATGGGCTAAAGTTTTGAAACCAACTTCATCTTCTGAAGCGTATCAAAATGAACGCTCTATTAAAAATGAAACCTTGGTTAAACTGCAAACTATTAAAGTTGAATATGAAGAAAAATAATTTAGCATGTATTTTATCTAAGCACTCAAATTACTTGAAATTACGTTATAAGGTACGGTACGCAAATTAGCTAAAATATCGAAATTAGAATGTGACAAATCAAAAAAGCAATATTACCGTAATAAATTCATAACATGTCAAAATGATCAGAAGAAGCTATGGCAGCTAATTAACTCTATTCTTGGCACATCTAGATTAGATGAAAGTAAAAATGGCAAAGTTTTATCGACTCAAATGGTTCAATCCTTAGTAATTGTGATGGAAATGGCAAATGAATTTAATAAATATTTTTCAGATATTGGCACTGGTAGCATTAATTAGGTTTTGAGTTTAATATCTTCATTTATTTTCCAAAAAATTGCACGTTGTATTACGCTTCCAATATGGATTTCGGGAACAATTAAGTACAAAAAATGCTTTAGAAGATTTATTAAGCACCATTTAGCGTAGCATAAATTTGGGGCAACAAGTGCACAGCATTTTTATTGATATATCAAAAGCTTTCGATACTGTATTGTTAAACATGAGTTGCTGCTGACTAAATTGGACTCAATGGGGTTCACGGTTTATCGAATAAATGGTTTCTTTCCTATTTAACAAATAGAAAACAGGTTATAAATATTAATAGGCATTTGAATGGTCATTTATCTATAAATTCCGGTGTTCCACAAGCCCACTATTATTATTAATATATACAAATTCTTTATTTCATCTTCCTCTAAGGGGGCATCCGGTGGCTTTTGTTATTTATAAGTGAAAAATCAAAAGCAATGGTTTTCAAAATTAGCAGCAGGGTCATTGTATGAGAATGGGTTATATGCACATTCACGATTGTGTTTGTATAACCATAGTACTTTGGATCCAGTAATTTTTAAATGTCTAGATTTTTGTGTTAAAATAGAGTACGTAGATAATATTATATATCTTGGCGTGCCAATTGACAATCGGCTAACTTTTAAGTGTCACATTAGGGTTCTACAGAACCAACTAATCAATAGTAATCGTAGTATGTTTCCATTACGTCCTTTGTGCGGTATTTCTACTTTAAGAAGTATATATTTTGCACTGGTTTAGTCACAGTCTGGGGTGGACTATATTTTCAAAACGTCAAACCTATTGTCACCGCACAGAAATTTATTACGGGTACACTGTTGCTATTCTCATCTAGAAATCCGTTGTGTTTTTTGAGCTTGATTGCATTGATGATATTTTTGACAATATTTAAATCAAGCTTAAAACGAAAAGGTAAATTTCTTATTTGTTTGGTATATTTCCGTGTAGTGAGTATGATCATTACGAATATTTTTGTAACAGACATTCTGAAGTTATAAGTGATAAGTTCCCCAATGTCATAGTATTATTCAAAAATTACTAAAAAAACCTTGTTGGATTAGAAAAGTTTGAAGATTTTAATCTACCAACTTTACGACTTTAAATTAATTGAAAAAGTATTAAAAAACATGAATTCTAACAATAGATCGAAAGGAATTTAACTTAATATTGTCAACTATGTAGTATACAAATAAATTAAACAAATAACAGTTTCTTTCATTGCGAAATTAATTTATAATTATAATTAAATTAAATTCGCGGAAGATTTAATACATAACTAAACATAAACTAATTCCTCTCAAAAAAAGTGCTTAGCTCCGTGCGGATTTAATTAAGTTTCTAGAAAAATTTAGGTGGCGGAATTAATTCATTTCTTTAAAAAATGACACAAATTTAATTCATTTGGTTTTCGGAATTAACCCCCGCTAAATAACCCCCGCGGCCCGTACCCACATAATAAAGCAAAGTTGTGTTTAGTCAAATTTGACGAAGGAAATGCGATTGAAGGCGGCCGCAGCCTACAAGCAAATGGTTAAATTCAGACTGAAACAAAACAGAAATAAAACTAGTCAACTACAGCAGTGCCTTACCGCGAAACGGTCGTTCTTTTATAAAACAATCGAAAATAATAATTGTCAAAATAAAAACCAAAGAAACTTAATTTTTTTAATTAAAATTGTTTATTTAAAATATTTAATAATATAATTTATATTATTCGTTTGTGATTAATTTACTGAATTATCTGTATTATATTTGAGTTCGTTTGCTACGCTTGTTTTTAGTTTAAAAAAATGAGCTGCTGATTGATCTGTTATGTTGATATTTTAGATAGTTTGTTTCTATTATTTTTTGACTTTACGACAGTTAAGATTAAAAAAAATATTTGATTTTATATTAAAATTATTGTCTTGCCTATTTAAAGCAAAAATGTTTTGACCAATTTTGTGTATCGCCACACCAATGGCGGTTTTCGAAATTATTACAGAGAACAAATTAAATTGCTTATTATAACCAAATTGAAAATGTAAAAAAATTAAATTCGCTTAAATATAGGCGACGCTTAATGATGGTAAGAAAAAATTCATAAAAGAAAACGGGATTGCTTTATGTTTTGTAATTGGAGAACGTTGCAGAACTTTAGAAGCTAGATTACCCAAATTGTCACCAATATTAGGCGTGCAATATTTTTAAATGCCTAAATTTATTAATTATTTGACACAGTTTACAGTGTTTTTGTTCAAATTAATCCTTATAAAAAAATGTTATCATTAGTATCTTACACAAATCCTTAGGGGTTCCTTTATTCAATGTAAAATAAAATGTAAAACCAAGAAATTTGTGGGTAACTGCAGCAGGGAAACTTTTGAAAGATACTTCTCGTACGTTAGAACCGAATTAGTGGCCCTTGGAAAATATCAGTGCTAGTTCAGGAGCCGATAATTTTCATTTTTCGCCTAAAAGTAGGTAAAAATTGGAAAATTAAACCTAATTTTTAACGGAAACCAGACAACTAATATCTCAATTAGTAAACACATTGAACAAATTTGTGCTTATCGCTGAAAAAACCATGAAGAATTAAAATCAATCAATTCTTTGAATCATCCAAGACACATTATGTTTTCAATAAATTCCGAATTGAACAACAAATAATTTTTAATTTAATATGTTCCGAAGATTGTAAGAGAATTCAATCCAGTTTCGAACTGATGAGCTTATGATTATGAAAAAATCAATCCTCTCATCAGGCCGCGGCCTGAATTTAGAAATTACAAGAATTAATTAATATTCAACAAAAATTAAAAAAAAAAAAAAAAAAAAAAAAAGCAACAAATAATGCATTTAATCAAATTCCAACCTAAAATGTTCTAGAAATCAATAAAAATATGGTGTCTGATTACACGTTCCGTTGCAGATCCTAAGCCTTTCAAAAAACGTTGTTGTTGAATCTGTGCTAATTCTGAATTGTCTAGAACATTTAAACTAACCGATCAAAAGGCTAATAGGTTAAAGCTGCGGTGTTTGGGTCGTAGCGAGTTCGAATACCACAGGGACATGCATAAAGAAGATTCATCAATGAAAGCTTGCGCGGAGTGTTGCAATATGCACATAGTCTACGTAAAACGGATCTACAACCATGCATCTTCGTATTGGCTAGTGCGCAGGACCTTACAAGTGCATTGCGACAGTGTATTAAGAAAATTTAATTGTTGGTAGTGAAACTTCGAATAAACAACTAGAACAAGTTTGGTTTATTGGTAAAAATTAGTGCTAGGGACTGGAAGAGCTGAGAAAATGGGAAAATAATTTTGATATTTTGCTTATAAAAATGCAAAAACGAACCCTGTTTTTAATGGAAACCAAAAAAAAAAAATTAAACCGATGAGCTTAATATTAACTATAAATTTCCAAGTTTCTCATTAATAAAAGGAACAAAAATGAAGATTACCCCTAATAAAAAAGCAACGTGACAGGCGGCGGGACAAAACAAACAAAACGAACCCTAAAGGAACAATTCATTATTAGTATCCGTTCCCAAAGGTAGAAAACACTAGTTCATTAATCAAAAATTCCTCCGTCCTGTTGCTACTGTACGTATAATCTCGAACAATTCTCGTGCAGTGACTTTGTTTGCCGGTTTCCTCAGAGTGTATTGAATATTGTATGATGTCGAATTTGCCTCAGTCCCTATTCAACGTCGTTTTCCACTTTCTTTAAAATTGTTATTTTATAACAAAGCACATTATTAATGTTTTGAACATTATTTTGTATTTACTTGGATAGAAAGACACTGTTTGCATTCTTAACATCTAACTTAGGCTAAAACAACTTGAGCTTTCGTTGTTTTTCGTTTGTTTTTGAAAAGTTTCTTTTACTGATAATAAAACACCACATTTTTTTGGCAATGTATTTGTTTAATCTTCAAGATAATCTGCTTTTAACTCAATACGGTTGATCGGAAAAATTATTTTCCAAACATTGCTGTGAAGTGGTTACTTGTTCGCATTTCTGATAGATACTGAGCAAACGCGGCAACCATTTTGCATTAAGATTACGGTGTAAACTCACCTAAAGTTAGATCATCTCCTCTTTGATATCGGTTACTGATAAGCCTTTCAAATGCCTTTCATTGTTAAAATGCAAACTAAATGATTAGAAAATAGAAATGTAAGAAAAGATTGCTTCCCATTTGAAACGCGATATTTCAAAACGCGATATGGCACCAAACGCGATATTTTAAAACGCATATCATAATTCCATCGTACATGTTCAATTTCATAATAAAGGTGAAAGGAAATTTTAAATGTGAAATGAAGGAAGATTAATAATTTTAAAATATCGCGTTTTGTATCATATTGCGATTTGAAATATCGCGTTTTGAAATATCGCATTTTGTACCATATCGCGTTTTGTACCATATCGCATTTTGAAATATTGCGTTTTGTACTTTACCTCGTTTCGTCATATCGCGTTTTGAAATATCACGTTTTGAAATATTGCGTTTCGAGCGGATCCCGAAAACATTCTATGTTCGAAATTTAATAATGGTAACTCATTTCAGCACCATCTATGTGTTAATTAATACTTTAAACTTCATATTGCAGAACAATACCAAATTTGACAACGCTTTCAATTTATACTAAATATCTATGTAGGTTCTGCTTACGCATTATTTATGTAAAGCCTATTTTGTTTGTTTGCTGTAAATATAAAATGATTTCAAAATTATAATTAATTATTTTTTTATTTATTTTTAGGTTAGTTTCAACACTCACATAAAATTAACTGATGGTAACAGCTGGCTCTCTTCAATGTTTCAATGTTTATAATAAGGTTTGTATACTTTGATAATGTTTTTTAGGTCAATTTTACCGGAAAATTTTGTAAGGTATACATTTAGATTCGAACACAAATTTAAAAAAGCAAAAACAAACAAAAAATAACTGTTAAAATACGGGCCTTTCCTACTTGCTTGTAAACTGGTTTATTCCGAATGGAGTTTTATGATTGCTGTCTTATTTTGCCTGTCAGCTTCTCGCAAGGTCAGTGTTAACGCCGGAATCATTTACCAGCGATCGTAAAATAAAATGGAACATATATAAAATTTATGGAAAGGGTTAACGTAAATTTCATCTAAAAAATCCAGAATCCAAGGTGTATCTAAAAACCCAAGAAAAGGTACTAGTTTATTTATTTAAGTGTTTCATTTTGACAGCTACCAACATTAAACTAAAATTGTAATCACCAGTTGGTAGTCACCTATGAATTATCACATGTACTACTATATTGTAGACGAGTTTTGTATTCCGTCAATAGTAGTTACATATGTATTCTCTAATCTTTGTTACTTTATTGCTATTAAATTTAACTCTCTTCTTTTTTCAACGTTCAAGATGAACACATTAATTTTTGTGAAATAAATAATAAAATAAATTAACATGTAATGTAAAAGTGAATAATAAAAAAATATTAATTATATAATAAAATATTTAAATACAGTTCCACTAATAAAATATAAAACAAAAACCAAATAGTTTGTCGAATTTTTCATTTTATCGTCGACATTTTTGGTCCTTCGAGCCGGATGTGTGCCACCCGACATTTTGCAATTAAGTAGTTGACTCACGTGGTATATTGAGTGTGCTACATATAGATAGTTTTTTTGTGTTTTCTCATTTCGTCGGGCGTGGCACACGTATTTCGGAATAATTGACTTTTTGTGAGTCATAAAACAGAGAACTCATGATTTTGCGAGTTTTGGACAGAGCAGTGAGATTGAATCAAGTGATTAGTCATTGATTATTGTGTTACACATCAATAATTAGCGTGGTGGACTATGATGGGGTTTGTGAGGCTGATTCATCAATATCAAAAGCTGCTGTTCTTCTTCAATAATATATACACACATCTGTTCACAACAATATCAAAAGCTGTTGTTCTTTAATAATATATGTATATACACAGCTGTTCATCATCAATATCAAAAGCTGTTGTTCTTCAATAATATATATATACAGCTGTTCATCATCAATATCAAAAGCTGGGGACCTATTTCTGAATACGATACGAATTTGTATACGAAACAAAAATGCTATTCGATACGAAAATTAATTGGTATTTCTGAATACGAACGTATGACCTATTTTAATTTTTGTAGTGTAGGCAAAGGGAAATTTTGTGTAAATCTGAAAATAAACGTAAATATGTCAAATTTTTGGCATCAATTTAATTTTAATTGGCTACGTGAATAAATAAAAACGAATCCGCGCCATATTGGATAAATATTATTTTATATCGAAATAAAAATTTTTATTTAATAAAAGGAAATACAAATCTGTACCTAGAAAAATTCATAGCTACATATTTCGTGAAATTTTTGTTTTATTTATTTAATTTATTGCGATTGCGGCATTGAGGGACCCGGTAATTAGTCAACAAATTGGTATTTACAAAAAATATGTGAAATTTTGCTGAATAAAAAATATTTTCAATTAAAAAAATTTGGCTTTTAGTTTTTTAAAAATTTGTATTTCTTTTAAAAATTAAAAAAAAATTAAAAATATAAATTTTTTGTGTACATCTTGCATTTTTTGCTTGTTTATTTTTGGTGTCGTTAGCTATTATGTCATCGAACCAAAATCCGTTCATGAACGAACAAAAATTGCTCGAATTCGTATTGTGAAATAAGGGAAATTTTGTCACGAATCATGCTTACACGAATTCGTACAAGAAATAAACGTATGTATTCGTATTCAAAAATACCAATGATACGAATTCGTAGATTTTTTGTTCGTATTCGTATTCAGAAATAGGGGCCCTGTTGTTCTTCAATAATATACACACACAGCTGTTTATCATCAATATCAAAAGCTGGTATTCTTCAACAATATATACACACAGCTGGTCATCAACATTTGCATAGCCATTCTTCATAAACTGGTCTTCGAAATTATACAGCTGTAATACTCTATTGTGCTTAGGTCCTGTGTATTATTCACACAACTAATCCAATTTCGTCAATCATTTGACTATCATCATTAGGAATCTAGAGCCAAACTTAAGAATGAACCATTTAGTGGAACTATTAGCAAGATGCGAGAAGAGATGCGTGCAGTCAATATGTGAAAAGGTTTATTCTGTGCGACTGGAGTTGGAGGTTTTGGACGAGAAACGTGACAAATATGGCTGCTTAGCACGAAGAAACAGAGTATTTTGGACATAGCTTGCAGGCCACAATATCGAGTAGGATGACCGATCTAAAGGAATCTAATAAATGTGAATTTTTTACTGGTGATCATTTAATCGTTCGTTGCCCGACGTTCAATAGGTCTGAGGTGACACCGGAGATGCGTTTGAGATGTGCTCGTCTCAACCAGTTGTGCACAAATTGTCTCACTATGTTCGAGAATGCACTAGGCCACCGTGTGTGTTGTGCTCGTTAAAGCATAACGTGAGATTGCATTACAGGAATTGACGAACAATACTCACTAATTGCTGTTTAAGTTGCTTTGTATCAAAATTATACCAAAACCAGTTAATTTAATTTAGGTCTTTGTCATATTCTATTTAGGTTTTCTATTTTAAAAAAAAAAAACCTGTACCATTGAAAATTGTTAATTAGCATTTAATTTCAAAATCATTTTCTTTTATTTTTGTATTATTATTTAATTTAAACCATTTTTTAAATATTATAATTAATTTAATTCAAATAATTTCAAATTTTCATTATTAATTGGACAAAATCATTTTTGATTTCAATGATTATTTAATTTGCACCATTTTTCAAGTTTATTGTTATCTGAATCAATGTCATTTTGTTTAATTGTAATTACTAATTAATTTGAAACCATTTTCAATTTGAATATCATTGTAACATAAAATAAGTCTCAAATTTATGAATTATTATGTTTTTCAAATTAATTAATTTCAATTAATACATTATTTTTCAAATTAATTTTACTTCAGTATATTAATTTCAATTAATACATTGTTTTTCAAATTAATTTTACTTCAATAATTAATTTCAATTAATACATTATTTTTCAAATTAATTTACTACAATAATTAATTTCAAATAATACATTATTTTTCAAATTAATTCAATAATTAAGTTCAATTAGTACATTAGTTTTCAAATTAGTTGTACTTCAATAATTGAGTTCAATTATTTCATTATTTTTTAAATTAATTAATTTCAATTAATTCAATATTTTTCAAATTAATTAATTTCAATTAATACATTATTTTTCAAATTAATTTTACTTCAATAATTAGTTCAATTAATACACTAGTTTTTTGTCAATAATTTACCACTCTAAAATTATCAATAATTAGTTAATTTCCATTAGACACTACATATTTAAGTTAAATTTACCATTTACTATTTTAAATTCAATAATACATTTTAATCATTTCAGTTTCATTTTATTGTAAAGATACATCCTGGATGGTCATTCGATGTAATTGTGTGTTTTTTCATTTAAAGTACACAGACTTTAAGGCTGCGGGCATGTTAACGCCAGAATCGTTTACCAGCGTTCCTAAAATAAAATGGAAATTTATTTCATATAAAATTTATGGAAATGAATACGTAAATTTCATCTAAAAAATCCAGAATCCAAGGTGTATCTAAAAAACCAAGAAAAGGTAAACTTGTACCTAGTAGTACCAAGGTACTAGTTTATTTGTTTAAGTTTTTCATTTTGACAGCTACCAACATTAAACTAAAATTGTAATCACCAGTTAGTAGCCACCTATGAATTAACACATGTACTACTATATTGTAGGCTAGTTTTGTGTTCCGTCAATTGTAGTTATGTATTCTTTAATCTGTGTTACTGAATTGCTATTAAATTTAACTCTCTTCTTTTTTCAACGTTCAAGACGAACACATCATTTTTGTCAAATAAATCCTTAACGGATTGTGTCAGAGCCTTCTAGATATAGAGCCATAATCATAATGACGTATTTTTTATAAACTTTTGTAGTGGTATAACTTTTCACTGATTTCAATAGGAATCCATAGTAAAATTGTTTTTTTTTAGCTTCAAGCTTTTCAATGAAAAAAGCAAAAATATATAAAATGTTTGTATAAAAGTTTTCTACATATCTTTAACAACAATATACAAGAAGGCTATATTGGTATTAAATAAATACTAATTGCAGAAATATTAAAATTAAATTATTTCTAAAATATATTTTTCGAACTTCCATTTTGAAAAATACATCAAAGCCGAAAGTACTGCCGAATTAAAATAAAACTTGCTAAATTTATGTTTAGTTTTACTAGTGTACGTGAGATGTCTAAAATGTTTACAGAAAAAATACGAAAAAAAATTATTTAATCACAAAATTACCACACGTTCCTATATTTTGTAAATTTGTTTTGCTTTTCCTACAAATTGTTGCTTGAAACTTCCCCAGATGGTAATTTTTGGTATGATTTTACCAAATTTTTACGGCCATCACTGCCATCTATGTAATGTATATTGACTTAATGACCAAACGAATTGTAGTAAGCTTTTATTTTAATTTGACCAGAATGCTGTTGTTATATAAATCCATTATGCAAATGAAAACGATTCACTTAAACGACACTCATATATGTATGTGGAAATTCAAACATTTATGAAAGTGTTTTAGAAATCATAATTAAGAATTTGTAACGTTTTCATTTAAATTTTTTTTTGGGAAAAAATGTGATTTCCCATATGTTTTGCGTGTTTTACTACGAAAAGTTTGGTTTTTTCCTTGTTTCTAATTCTCTTATAAAAGCCTCGTTTTTTAGACTATGGCTTTGTATAATTAAGGTTACTTGAATTGTATCCACAAATTGGACTGAGGTGAAAAAAGGACACTATCTATAGAATGAGGTCGTAAAAAAAAATGTACCCGGCACCAAACTACATATGGTTAGCTTAAATAAAGCTCCTTTCAAGGGAGGAAGAAGCTTATTCCGCATTTTAGTTTTCCAGTTATAAATTCGAGTATGGACGCTGACGAAGCGCTGAATAGTAATTTTTGTAAACCAACAAATGTTTAACAAAAAGCCACAAAATTACTTTCCCTGCCAACTATCCATTAATTACTACAGCGGTGTGAATTTATGATTAAGTTCTTAAAAAAAACAGTTTACCGTTGAACGTCGTAAAAAATACGATGCAAACTTAAATTTTGTTATTTTATATACGTAATAACATAAATCAAATAAAACATTCAACCATACCATAAATCTTAAAAAAAATCCATTCCAAAAAATAAATCCTCAGCATATTTTTTATGTTGTATATTTTTTTTTTTTTACATTTTAAAACATGGAAATTTCATGTTAAATTCTAATCGAAGTTTCACAGTTGGAAAAACTGAATATGTATTTTAATTTCTGTACGACATACAACAAGCTTTACTGTACTTAGAGACGAGGGAAGGCGAAAACCGACAACAAAAATCATTAAAAAGAAATTTAATTTAATTTTTTTTTTTTTGTAAAAATTTTATTACAAAACCATGTTGTGACAAGTACATGCGTAGTTAGCAAGGATCAGTTCAATGTGGTTTTGTTTTAAAGGAATTTCATGTTTTTGTTTTTTATTTTGCAGTTTTTATTTAACTCATTTTGTAACCGTTCCTTACTATGTTGTAGGTGGTTGGGTGTGCACATTTACAAACGAAGCGGTCGTAATTATTATTAATAATCATGTTACCACTGTTTTGTAGATATAATTAGGTTAGGCGATGAATATTATTTCTTTACAAAAACGTATTTCATATAATTACGCTCTTTTGAGATTAAACATAATCATTGCGCACTTATAAAACAAAAAATTGTATGGTTTTGCAATTTATTTCGGTATAAGGGTAATATGAAGTAATTGAAGTTTTTTTTTCTAAATTGCTCATGCGAACAGCCCATTCATTTTTAGACATTATTTTATTTGTCCGACACATTATAAACAACAATTTATATAAGGGGAAAGGAACATTTTTTTAATGTAAAATATGCCACTCACAATAAAAGAGTTTCTACAACACTAAACCGTAAAAAAGCTCAATGTGTAGTATGAATAGTATAAACTTGAGTGACACCGAACATCGGTATCTACATATATACAGTACAGCTTTGAAAAATAAACTGTAACATTTTCCTGAATAGTATATATTGTTGTCTTCATCAGTTTAACTATTCGTTTTAGGAAAATAACTGTTAAGAATGGAAAATAAAGGAAATAAAAGTATTAAAGTAATAACGGGGTGAGAGAGAGAGAGAGACAGTGCAAAACAAAGAAAAATGTATCCTTTGATTGTACACGATTACGTATGTAACAGAAAAATATTTTCTTGTATGAGCTCGTGTTTATGTTCTAATCCAAGACATATGACATATAAAAGATAAAAAAATAAATTCAGCTATTATGCCCTAAGAAATATCATAATTTAACCATTGAGAGGAAATGTGTATGAAGAAAAATGAAAAACCGGGAATTGTTTGTTTATTGGTGTGTTTTCTATAGAAAGTATGTTTACTTTGCTATATGTAATTGTTGTTGCTGTCAGCCAGTAAAGAATATTTATTATGGTACTCAACTGGTATATTGATGTTTATGTTCATTAAATGATTTATTGAGATAAATTTGAAATTTTATTCCAATTTTATAAAAATAAAAGATGGTTTGAAATTTCTTTGTTCCGTAATTTTCCGCTGCTTGCAGATGTTCAAAAGATTTGTATTACATAATTAAATTTACTAAGGGCTTATGAGCAAAATGACGGAAACATTTTTCAATGACAGTTTGTTCCTAGTATATATTATGCTTTTTTATTGTCTTCATTCGACAACATTTTCTTTATTGGTTGTGTGTGTGGATAAATATACATATAAGCTTTTATAGATATAGATATTTATATTCGAGGTGTACTATAACAAAATCGAACAATTGGTATCAAAACTCAATATTATTTGATCGAATTATAAAATTGTAATAACCAATTTATTTCAATTGGGCAGACATATCGCGACGAGCAATCTGAAGTGTACTATGTCGGCGTAGAATGTTTTACAAAAGTTGTGCTGTTACATTCATCAATGTGTCTTTGATATTCTGTCAAAAATTTAGGCGTTTTATAGATTACTAGCAGCCTACGGCAGCTACGCGTGCCGAATCTACAGTGAATAAGCAACCGCTTGCTTTAAGTTTCGATTCGTTTAGTGACAATTGTGAATATAACATTAAAATTTATTTTGAATTCTGAATAAGTTATATTTTTGGTTTTACTGCAGTCGGGTATTAGGATAAATTGGCCATCGGAATTATTTGTCTAAAATAAAAGTGTGGAAATGCGATATCTCGCCCCTTGAGGGTCCCGTTAAAATGGTTCATGGGCCATATGTTCTAATAAAGGCAAACAATAATATGGCATACTTAGATTTACTTAGACATCTCTAGGATTTGTTGTAACTGGCCAACAAGTGACCGCTACACTTTATTTGTATAACATAAAAGTGTGGAAATGTGATATCTCTTCCCTCGAAAATCGCGTTAAAATGGTTCATGGCCCATATGTTCTACTAAAAGCAAACAATAATATGGCATATTCAGATTTACTTTGACATTTCTAGGATTTCTAGTAACTGGCCAAAAGTGACCACTATACCATTAGTTTTAATTTATTTATTTTATTATGTGAAATTTAATTTTTATTTTATTAGTCAGATGTCAATTTTTATTTTATTAGTCGATAGTTCTATAGTCCTTTTAAAAATAATTTTTAATTTCATACTCACTCAAATTTTTTTTTGCATGAAAATAAATATAAACTTATCCTGCTACATTTTTTTGTGTACAACTACACTATTTGCTAAATTGTGTAGCTACATTTTTGAAATCTGTTAATTTGTGTAGCTACACTTCTGAATTCTGTGGAAAACTTTACACCGGTCTATAAATTCTATAAATTCAATAAATGCTTTACATTCTATAAATTGTATAATTTTTTAAATTCTACGAAATTTTAAAAGTTTTACTTCTACCTCAAATTTCACAATTTCTATAAATCCTATAAGTTTATGAATTTATAGAATTTATAGGACCTAGAGAATTTAGAAACTAACTGAATTTTTAGAGTGTATCGAATTGAATTTGTAGAATTTACAGAATTTATGGGTTTTAAACAATTTATAGAATTAAAAAATTTTAAGAATTTATATAGTTATAAAAATTTGTAGATATTGTTAGTTCTATAAAATCTAAAAATTCAGTAAATTTCTTAAATTTTATAAATTCTGTAAATTCTATAAATCCTACAGATTTTGTAAATTCGACAAATTTGATAAATTTTTAAAATTTTATGAAATTTATAAATTCTATCATTTTTTCAAATCCTATAAAATTTATAAATTCTATTTAAAGTTTGTAAATTCTATGAGTTCTATAAATGTTTTCAAGTCTTGCTTGCCTTTTATATAAATTCTATAAACTCAAATTTTAGTTATTCTAAAAATTTCATAATCCCTATAAATTTTATTTTATAAATTCAAAAAATTCGATAAACCTTATAAACTTTAATAATTCTTTAAATTCTATCAGACCCGTAAATTTCGTAAATTCGTTAAAGTTTAAAAGTCCAGCAAATACTACAAATCTCATGAATTCTGTAGTTCTTATAAAATCTGAATATTCGATAAATTTTATAAATTCTAAAAAGACTATAAATATAAAAATTATAATGTTTTATAAATTCTATTAATTCAATAAATTCAGTAAAGAATTTGTCTTGTGGAAGATAATGCTTTTAAGATTACTTTCAACCTTTTAATCAGATTATAATCAACTTTAGTTACTTTTGCTGTAAGTTCTGCATTCGCAAAAAATCTTCTGGCGGTTGTTCCCATCATTAGTATTTGTTGAAGCCACTGAAGCTGCCAAACCCTAAAAAATAAAGGAAATTAAATTAGAAGAAATTATATGTATACAACACATTACCACACACTTATCTTAAATTTGATGTTCCATCGAAATATCACTGTAATTCCCATAATATGCAGCATAACCTAAAATCAAATTACTAATTATTTAAATTTCCTATTTTATTTAATTAATACATTTTGAATACTTATCTTATATTGTTATGTAATACCTTAAATTAATATTTTACTCTGAAATCAAACAAAACTTGAATTAATTTAGATTCAAATTGAATAATGATATTTACCTTGTTTACCTTTTGGCTGGATTTGTTTATGTTTTAATAATGACACATAAATTACCCTGAATGCATACCTATTCCCATTAAAAACATTATAAATGTTAATTAGTCTTAAGTTATAAAACTTTTAAATGTTGTGTAGATTTTTGGCCATCTACCATCAATCATAAAAATTAACAATAATGTTACTATAATAAGAAAATTTTGTAAAATTAAAGAAAAAGAAAAATCTCTGTCTTTTAAAATCAACCATCGAAGAGTTCACATCAACTTATAAAAATTAAATTATTGTGCGAAATCAAAGCTTGTAAAAATAAAATTGTTATAAAAACCATAACACAATCGAGCTTTAAAAAAGTGTTTTTATTGACAAAACCAACCAACATATTACCATACCGATACCAAGTTTATTGCACCTTCATTCTTGTACCATGTTTGCCATTTTATTTTGGAACCTAACCTTGTGATACAAGACAGTATTTCCAAACCCCTGCTTAGGTGTGTCAATAACCAAGCCGGTTTCCCTTTTAAGTTCTGCCTGAAGTCGTGCCTTTTCTTCATTCGGAATATTTCCTTTAAATAATAATAGGTCATAGGCAATTTTCAAAACATGCTCCATGAATCTTATTCTTGCATGCAAAGGAGAAATTCCAACCTCCAAATTTTCTATAAGCGGAAACGCTAATGCTCTTATATGGTCATTTAACTGTGATTGTTTTGCGTTGCATACGGTACAAGACGAAAATTAAACGGTTTCAGTAATTGTTTGCACTATTTTTTCATCAACCATTGTTAAAGTGAGTTTGTGGAAAATACTAATGGTTTTATCACCTATTGATAACCAAGTGGTATCAAATCCTTGATTTCCTCTTTAATAAAATTAAGAGTTGAAATTGTTGCTTTTTTTGTTTCCTTCATACATATATTCAAATTTGATTGGTCTACAAAATCGTGTTAATGTAGGTTGCGGACTTTTCCAAATGTATTTCTCTTGAAAACTTCGTGAAGAAGGCTCTCCTTCTTTAAACAATTGCTGAACGTGTAATCGAAGTGGAACCAATGCTACATTGGTAATATAAATTTGCTTGTATATCATTAACCAGATGATCTATCGCATCCCTATTTGGAATATAAAATAAGTTCGGTTGATTCAAAATTGGTTGCTTCTAATTTCGTAGATTAATTTCGTATGATCTAAGATATCCTGAAGTTTCACTGACGCTGACACCTCTGTTATATCCAAAGGAAGAGGTATCCTTTCTTGCTTTGTTTTTGATAATTTTTCAAAGGGAGGAAGTACGCTTACGTTTTTCTTTTGAAGGCGTTTCCGAAGTAGCCTATATTTATTCACTGTTAGGCCCAAATCAAGAAATAAAGCAAGGGCTTCTTCATTTGAAAAATTGTTCACTTCAGTTGGCGTTGGAATACTTTTCACTTTTCTGTCGATTCTTTTTCGACTGGCTTCAGCAATTTTCTTAACAATTTAACAATTACGTCTTTCCGTTGAGATTTGAGTCACTTGAATTTCTTCATACTCACTTTGACTTTCAAATTCACTGGTATTAGTCATATTTATTAAATCAAAGTCATTTGTCAACCATTGTTTATTTTTTTATCAAAAGTTTATCTCAGAACGCAAAGAATATTTCCATCTTTTTAAATATTGTAGATAAAACTTTAAAACATTGTCTGACAATATATTATAATTTTAATCTCGATATTTATTTAACTCATACCGCGTCACGAGAACATTTAATAAATGATTTTTATCAGAATTTTCGAATAATATTTCACAAACGTAAAAATATTTCACAGATACAGCCATTTATCACTTTCGAGCTCAGTTTTTAAAATGAAACAGGTTATAAAATATTCGCATTTAAATAGGCAACATCTATTAAAAATCATATAATCCATTAAAAGCAGGTAAATTATAAGATTTTGGGTACATAGTACCCAATTATATAGATAAATTCTATAAATTTTAAAATTCAATAAATTTTTAAAATTGTATAAATTCTACAAAGTCTCTAAATATTATAAATTCTTATATGTTTTATAAACTCAAATTCTACCCTACTCCAAAAACTAAAGGGAACAACAAATTTTTTCAATTTATGTTTGTTTTAGATCAAAAGTATTCTGATCTTACGCCCCTTGACTTTTATTTCTGGGAATTTATGAAATAGAAAGTGTACGGCTTGCCTATTGAAACCCGCGACCAATTCACAGCAAGAGTTTTGCTGCTGCAGCAGAAATAAGAGGCAACCCTGAACAATTGCCTTGAAAAATAACAAGTGTGACCGCGAGAACGTTTGTTTGTTTACAAGAGGGTGTAGGGCATTTCGAACATGTCATTTATAAAAATAGTAATAAAAATTGTTTTTATTGATTCTTAATAAAACAGTATTATTTTATAACTCTTTGACTTTAAACATCAAGTAATTTTTATTTAATTTCCCTACTTCCTTTAGGTGATTTTTGCGTGGTATTTTTAAGAGTTAGGTATAATAATGTTATGTGAATTTGTAGATCTTATGCAGTAAATTAATAAAACAACTATGTTAAGGGGATCTTTTCTCGACTTACAGTTCATTTTTTTAAAAAAGTAGAGATTTTTTAAGAAAAAAAAAAAAAATTTATTTTCCAATAATTTGTTACATTCTTAAAGAAAACCTGAATAAGTGCGGAAATTAGCCATTAAAGTGACTCATAAACTTTCAAAAACCTCAAACAAAATTAAAATCGAGTCCATAACTTGCTAGACATGATGGAAAAAATGTAAAAATGGGTCAAATGGGCAAAATGCAAACGTAATAATTGGCAAAGTTTTAAAGTTAGACCCCCGTTTAAAGAATTTTTTGTGATAATTTTACATAAATATTCCGAATTTTCCGGCCGGTCACTTGCCGACGGACGACATAATATGGGCCTAAAGTATGGGCCTAAAGTACAAATCTCAACATACGGCTGGTCTTTAACGGTTTACCACAATTTAAGGTGACATCTTGTCGAGTCAAAATCATAAGAGACTTTAACACTTATGTGGGCTGATATAGCGTTTTTATTATTTAATTGTAATTAACCCAACCACAATAAAGTCCAAAACACATCCGCTTTATATTTTAAAGGCGGCCGCGCAATTCAATCTATGCGGCCGATATTTATTGATTTTTCACAATCTAAAAAGATATAAACTTTGGGTACACTAATAATCACCATCACCCAATATTATAATTAAGTCACTTAATTAGTACGAATAATATTAATTGCGAGAAAACTATTCTCCACCAGATTTTATTAAAAAAAAATTTTTAGTTATCACTTTTAAAATAATTTGTTTTCTTTTTGTGTAATGTATAGCGAACGATGTGTTGCTTGCTTTGCGAGATGCGAGAGTGTAATATTATTGTATGTGTCTATAGTTGAGACAGCATGATAAAACGTAAAAGGTACAATCAAAGCAAAAATTGCTGATTTGCTGTTGTACTGAGGTGTCCAAGATATTTAATAGAAAGTGGTGAATGTGCGTACTAATACATATGTGGAATGTATTTATTTAAAGTACGGATTCAAACCACTGTTTAACTGTAAGTCAAAATCTACTCCATAGTTGTCACTACTGAGCTGTAAAAAGGCTATTCAAATACAATTATATTTTCAGTCGAAATGAGTTGCATTTCGAATAATTGTAGGGATAAATGAATGTAATAAATTCATTGCATGAGTGAATCACTACAAGACATTTACTGGCATTTAATGTTGCTAAGTGCCATTAATTATTTACCGAATTCATAATTGTGTATTTTAGCCATATTATACGTATATAGCGCAAATCTCAACGTAGGTACTGGTCTTCAACCGTTTACCACAGTAAGTCGAGTCGAAATCATTAGAAACATTTATAGGCACTCATTGCTCATGAGTGACTTTAATTAAAATACCTAATTCCAAATATTCATTTTCGGCAAGACATATATGTATACCATAGGTCTTCAAATGTCCAAATCAAAAGTGCAATTAATTAAAATATCAAATTCAAAAATATTCATTTTCGGATATATACATATAGGCCTATACTGGGCACATTTCAACATACGGCTTCAATCTAATTCGAATTCCTTATTTACAAATAATTTTTTTTTTTATCAAGTCGGTTTTTCCTTCAATTTACAAAAAAAATTGAGATGTGTTGAAAATAGTATTGCCTGATGTTGATTTATATTTTTCCTGGAATGAAACCCTGGGATTTCTCACTTATTTTGTTTGTCAAGAGAGTAAGAAAATTTTGTTATTGCAATTCTACTGTAATTTCCATTTATTTTTGTTGTTGTTTTACTATTCCAAAAAAAATGTTCCTAAGACGTCTTGGTATTTTACATAGTGGTTGGTTCAATACTTTAATATTTAATCGAATACTAGATTTGAACTTTGCGGTCATATTTTGCTATTTTTTTTGCTACATATGTACTACTATTCTACTTTGTGTAAAGGTGTTATGAATGTGTTTGAACTCAAAGGAACGGATAGTATAAACCAACCTTAAGACTAACAAAAATAAGGGAATAAGAATTTTTAAAAAATATTTCTCCAAAATTTCAAAACAAAAAAATTACCTGATTCAACTACTAAAACCACTTAACAATTTTAAATAAAAATACTTCAACCATCCAACGCAACAAATAAACCAACCAAATAAAAAAACGAAATAAGCATTCTTTATATTTTTCTATAAATAAAGTCCGATTAGAATCAATCATAAATTTTGTGGTTTCTTTAGTACAAAAAAAACGAACCCAAATAATTAATTCAATTTAATCTTTAAGTCAATCGGCATACAATCCGAAATTGCTATTATGTCTGAATACTGATTTCCTTCAAAACCAAAAAGTTCCCTTTCCCACGTATTTAGCTAGAAAGTTGGTTATTCGTAAAAAAAAAGTTTCCCAAATAATCGAAAATAATTGAATTTTTTGGTTCATTCTGCGAAAAATCAAACAGAATAATTACAACAAAAAATGTGTACAGTACCTATAAGTGTTGTATATTCGGGGGGGTATGCTGTGATAAATGTTGTGGCGCGAAAGAAACCTCATAATAAAAATTGTTTTTAGAAAACTTTTATGTTTTCACAGTGATGAACATTGTTTATGTGATTTTTATGCGAATTAGAGTTTCTATTCATATTGTGCTTATGATTTAAAATTTTTTTTTTATTGTTTACGCCGCCGAGTATGAATGTAATCGGAAAATCGTTTTCTTTTTCTTGTGCACACTGCGTAAATGACCGTATTGTATAAAAGAGCGCAGAACAAAATTCGATAAAAATGGAAAATCTTAGTAGAATAAAATTTATGTAACGCGATTGATTTTTCTTATTTCTTTTTTTATATCGAGCTACACAACATTTAATGAATGTAATAAAATGCGGACCGTTATTTTATTGTATATATATATATAATAGTCCTGATTTTATAGTTTCAATTAAATTTAACAATATTATTCATCTTGTTATAAATCGAAAGACGAGAGAATTGTGTGCGTTGTTACAGTGATTGATTTCCATTTGAATATTAAGTAATTTTACATTTTTTTTTTTTTTACTGCCGATTATTTATTCATTTTGGTACGGCGGGGTTCAGCTCCATTTTAATGATATACGAACATCATCATTTCTTTTTTTTTGCTTTTTTTCTGAATAGAAGAGATTTATTTCATCTTTTCGTGAATTTATCATAATATAATTTTATAACATTTATTCGAATCGGAGAATTGGGAAGCAATAAAAAATGCTTTAAGCTATATTTTGATTGTTATATTTACTCTACATATAATATCAAAAAAAAAAAAAAAAACAGAATGGGGGATGAGTGCTGGTACAGAAAATCTATCTAGAATATTTATAAAATTTTAATTGAAACTTAATCAACCAAATTAGGAACAATATGAATATATATGTATGTAGTAGAATAATAGTAAACGTCGATGGATAGAATATTGTAGAGGAGGAGGATTATTATTTCTTTTAATGTGATGCTTGAGATTTTTAAACCATTAAAATATTTTTTATTTTATTTTAAAGTATGATTAAGACTCTGTATCTACGAGTATGTACAAATGTTTCTATGCTTCTTAGAAATACTTGTAAAAGATTTAATTCTTATTTAATGTTATCAAGTTGAGATTTTTGTCATTTAGTTGCGGAAACTTAGTTACAATGCTTGCTACACAATATTAATAACTTTCTTTTGAAAATAGCTTTATTGTGTTTGTTGTTTAATGTATTTAAAATGGAATGAGACATTTTTTCAGAACCAATACTTAAAAGTTATTGTGAATTTTATATTTTGATTAGGAAACCGTATTTTTTATTATTTATTTTGTAGATTATTCAAATAAAAATCCAAATTCCAAAATATTAATAAAATCAATTAATTCAACTATATCGGGAAGAGTTAGTGGGAAGCTTTTGAAAATATCCTGAATAGTAATAAGTCTGCTAGTTGATGACAGTTAAAAACAGACAAATAAAGCAATGTATCGGTATTAAAAGGAAATTCGATTATAATACCAGTCGATGTAGGTAAATTAAAAATTCACTTAGGTATACAGTTAAAGTATACTCAACATACACACAATCCACTACCTAAAAATGTCTCATTTTAGTTCAGGTTAGCTTTAAGTTTTAGCACGCCAGACTAGATTATAATTTTCGCCAAAATGACGTATCACTACACGTTCAAAACATTTGTGAATTTTGAGGAATCATGAAGTTTATCACTAAACAGCTGTTTAAACTAAACAACAACAACAAAATTATTTATCTAGAAGAAAATCGAGTTTTCGAGATTTTCAACGACCGGCACACATGTCGTCGGTAGGCCTGTTTGTCTACCTGGTTAATCTTAGATTATTCGGATTTAGGGTTTACCTAGCTAATATTAGATTCTCCGAAAATATGAAAAATTTTGCCTTAAGCATGTCTAAAAAAATCAATATATAGATTTTCACCGATCGGCAAACATCTCACTGTGATATTTTCGAATAATCTAAGATTAACTAGATAAACCCCAATAACTTTTTAAACGTGTTGGCATGATCAAATCACCCACATAGACCTACCAAAATATCATAGTGGCATGTTTGCCGATGGATGAAAATCCCGAGATATTGATTTTCTTAGACATTCTGTTAAGATAAAAATTGGTCACAATTTCGTGAAATCTAATCAATCAATATCTCGAGATATTGATTTTCTTAGACATTCTGTTAAGATAAAAGTTGATCACATTTTCAAATAATCTAGGATTAACTAAGTAAACCCCAATAACTTTTTAAACGGGTTGACATAATCAAATCACACACATAGGTCTACCGAAATATCATAGTTACATGTCTGCCGATCGGTGAAAATCTCGAGATATTGATTTTCATAGTCATGATTAATACAAAATTTTTCACATTTTCGAATAATCTAAGATTAACTAGGTAAACCCCAATAACTTTTTAAACGGGTTCATACATAGGCCTTCCGAAATATCTTAGTGACATGTTTGCCGATCGGTGATAATCTCTCGCTATGTATTTTCATAGACATTCTATTAAGATAAAAATTGGTCACATTTTTAAATAATCTAGGATTAACTAGATAAACCCCAATAACTTTTTAAACGGGTTGGCATGATCAAAGAACAGACATAGGCCTACCGAAATATCATAGTGACATGTTTGCGGATCGTTGAAAATCTCAAGATATTGATTTTCATATACATGCTTAAGACCATATTTTTCACATTTTCGAATAATCTAGGATTGACTAGATAAACCCAAATAAATTTTAAACGGGTTGGCATGCTCAAACCACATATATAGGCCTACCGAAATATCATACTGAGATGTTTGCCGATCGGTGAAAATCTCAAGATATTGATTTTCATAGACATGCTTAATACAAAATTTTTCACATTTTCGAATAATCTAAGATTAACTAGGTAAACCGCAATAACCTTTAAACGGGTTGGTATGATCAAAGAACAGACATAAGCCTACCGAAATATCATAGTGACATGTTTGCCGATCAGTGAAAATCTCGAGATATTGATTTTCTTAGACATTCTGTTAAGATAAAATTTTGTTACATTTTTGAATAATCTAGGATTAACTAGGTAAACCCCAAAAACTTTTTAAACGGATTGTCATGATTAATGTAGACACACAGGCCTACCGACGACATGTCTGTCGATCGTTGAAAATCTCGAAATATCGATTTTCTTAGGCATTAAATAAATATATTTTATTCGCATGTTATTATAGAAAAATATTTTATATTGATTCGCCCGAATGTATACTTTTTAAAACACTTACATTAGTAATTTTGTTGTTGTTGTTTAGTCTAGTTTTATTTTAGGATAATGTTCAGTCGCATTATACACAATGTTTGAGTATATTTAGTGGCTAGTGAATCAAAAGTGATCCCTAATGAAATAAAAACATTAGGTCTATCAGACTCCTCGAAAGACACTTTTGCCACAAATATAGATCACCAAACCAAACATTTATATTTTACAAAGATTTCTTATTATTTTGAGCAAGGTCCTTAAAATATTTCACTGGTTTTGTTAAATTTCGAGACTCCTTCCCCAATATCACAATTGGTCACGACAATATAAATTTGCTACTCTTAATCCGCCAAATCACAAACTCACACTTAATGTTATATTATTTAGAACTGAATAGTGTTGATGTTTAAAATTAACTCATTTGTTATTTTTTATCTTCGATTTTACCATTCGCTATTGTTTATCTTCAGTGCTTCAGTCTGGATGAAGCCTCGCTGTGGACCAATCGAAAATGTAAAAAAAAAAAAACTTGCAACATATCATTTCTTTTTCTATATCTCCTACCGCCTGTCTCTTGAACCTCTTCCGTCCTAAAAGCATGATATTATATACTGGAGCGCCCACAGTAATATGCCATTAAGATTTATATACGATCTTTAATAACAAGAGAATTTATTACTCATAAATAATTCCTTTAAATACGATTTAATTTAAGCAATTCACAAAAAACGTATCGATTAACAAGTCGCTGAAATTTTAATCAATAAAATGTCATAAAATGTCAATAAAACGTCAAATAAATAACTTATGTTTCACAGCCTACTAGATATATCTTATTTTTAAATGATGAAGATTTTATTTGCCACCAGCAAAGTATTTTAAGTAAATTTAGAAATTCAAATTCCATGTTGCACGGTAGTCAATTCATTTTATCTTAAAGACACCTATAGAACAATTGTTGGAATTTGAAAGATGTATTAACCGTTGAAAAATATTTCTTAGAAAATTTTTATATTAGCTCGCAAAACAGTTCAACAAGTTTTTCTTTTACTGTTTTTTGTTAAAATGATCCCCACGCAATGCTTCAGTCGACTTCAAATTTTGTGAACAGGTAGATGTTGGATTATCAAATTTATCAACAACATAACAAAAAAAAAATCGTCGGTCCCTTTTTTGAGAAAATCAGTATGACAAGTTTTACTTTCACTACAAACCCCTCTATTCTAGACTTGAATCTAAAAGTTAGCACAAGTGTGAGAATGGGAGCCAATACAAAAATAATAAAAAGTACGACTGGAAGGACGGAAGAACAGACATGACATTTTTAACAAATTTTCCGAAATAAAAAAGTCTTTCCTTTTCATATAATATTCGCTTTTTTTACTTCATGTCAGCCTGGAGTATCATTTATTACGAGATAAATTTATTGTAGACAAATGCATCAATTGTTGTAATCTTGAACCAATAAGTTTTTCACCATGAGAATAGTAAATAAAAAAAATATTGCGTTGGAAAGATTTTGATTTTCTTGAGCAATTATTTAAACTTGATACAGTTTTGACATGCCGTTTTAATTTTTATTGCACTTAGAAAAAAAAGTGAATATGGTGTTGTTAAATGGTTTCGTCGAGCAGCTAGACTGGACGTCTGTTCTGAATCTAGATGATTCGCCTCTCTAGCTCTTTATACATTTTTCAGCATTATTTCGAATATTTTGAAGCAGCGTTATATTTATTATCGTGTCAAAAATATCAGGCTCTTACAGTCATGGATCTTATATCTTGCCATGGATATTATATCTTTTTAAAAACTAAGTTTTTTGCGAATATCATACCCATAAATCAAGACCTTCCGTACGATTGCTGTTCAAAAAAATGCTTTATAACTCCCGTTTCTAATAGTGAAATTTTAGCTATTATTAAATCGTTGAAGCCAAAAGAGCCTGTGGAAGGCTATTTCTAAATTTATTAGCCCTGTTCTTGCATATATATTCAATCTGTCCTTTGAACAGGGAGTAGTACTTAAGAAGCTTAAATAGGTTACTATTATTACTATTTTTAAAAGTGGTAACCATAGTGATAAGGGTAACTATAGATCCATTGAACTCCAGCCAGTTATTCTCAAAGTTCTGGAGAAAACAGTTAAAAACAGAGTTACCATATTCCTACATCAATGTAAAACACTAAGTGTTCATCAACTTGGTTCCACCAAGGTATGAGTACCGAGTCGGCAATTTTGAATTTTTTTTGGATATTATCAAAGCAACCTTCCTCTGGTATAGCACCATAGTCATAATTTTTTAGAAGCTTTCTTCGTGATACTACTTGCCATTGTTCGCCGTAGGAATCGATAGTAAAAATGATGCTTCAAGTTTTTCAATGAAAAAACTAAAATATTATCAAACGTTTATATACAATTTTTCTACATATCTTCAATAACAACATAGAAGAACGCTATATTGATATTAAAAAATAATATTTAATAATAATTATATCCCATTAAATTATATCATTCAATTTTAGATCGCATCCAGATGTTCTCTATTTTTGTGGTTAAACTGCAACTAATTCAGTTTAATTTCATACCGTAGGACTTTTTACGCTTTTGCGGGATGGACTTTTTTCCCTTTCATGAGTACACAGACACATATTAAAAATTTGTATTTCAGCATGGAAACATACCAAAGCTAATTTTTAGTACATCTGCCATTTTCATTTAGAACAATATGAAACTAGCACCTGATTTACATTTAATCATTTGCTCTATTTCAAAAGACAGAAGATGTACGATAAAAGGATGCATTTTATAATTTCCTTGCATTATGAAAAGGCATACTCAAAATGTTTATTTAATACTATTTACCGCAATCCACAAGTTTTTTTTTTTGAAAAAGAATGGAAAATTCGAAAAAATGAACCTGTTTATCATTTTTTATAAAAGTTGCTCAAAACTTAAAAGATCATAGTAACATTTTGAAAAAAAAAAAAGTTTTAGTATGTCCGTCTCATTTTTACATATGGGTAAAATATTTTTGCACTTTTCCTCACGTATTTATACTTTTGGAATAACAAAATATAATGAAAACAACAATGACATAGCATTGTCAAAATAAAACAATTCTTAGTGCTGCGAGTGCCAGTATTATTAAGAGGATGATAGAAGTAGCTAAAATTTCCCATTTTTTCTTTTTACAAATATCTGAATAGCTCTATCGAGACTTATAAAAAAACATTAGCTGTGTTTTTTTATTCGCTCCGAATAGCTGCTATCGAGAGCCGTCATATAAAAAGTGGCTCCCGATAGCGCTCCGTATAAATAGGTAGAGCCAAATATTTGATATATGAAGTTTTTGCTAAACAATTGTATTAAAAATTATAGTTTGATGTTAAATAAGTTTAGTTTACCAATAAATAGCGCGTCAAATTTAATTTTAGCCGTAGAGAAATGACGGCTCTCGATAGGAGCTCTCCGGAGCGAATAAAAAATCGCAGCTATGCTTGTATGTCTCAAATAGAATTAAAATAATACTTGTTAAATTTATCTCTAGTTTTACTAGTGTACTTCAGATGTCTATAGTTGGTTACAGAAAAATGCGAAACAAAAAATATTACGAATTTATTAGTTTAACAACAAAAATTAATTCAACACAATTATAACAATAATAATTCACAAAAACCACTTTATATAAATTTTCGCACACTAATTCACTTTTTTAATTTTCACTCTATCGCTTACCAAATACTAATGAATCCAATTCTACTTCGTTCGCCTTTTTATATACACAAACCAAATTTCTAAAAATTTCATGACTTTTCCAGTGAGAATAGTCTAGAAACATTTACAACAGTTTTATCATGGAAAATTCCATTTTAGTACAGTAAAACATTGAGCTATTAATTTAACTTATTCTATTAACTCCCTAGGTGTCACCGTAACACAACCCCTCACCTAAGCCTGTTCGTCCCGAACAGGACCAAAGTCACTTCTCCGTGGAGGGCCAGCCTCTCCAAATGTACCACCTTTGGTTTACCTCGATGTCCCTTCCGTATCCGATAAACCACGTCGTTCGTCTTTGTGATGACAGTGTAAGGTCCGTTTTCCGTTGCGGGTTGTGGAGCCGTACTAATTGTTCTTTCTGGAAGCCTTGGTTACTCGCTCGCATGTCTTTTCGAGCCTTCATCCGGTCACTTGACATCCGTATTTTCCTCCGTACAAATTGAGGAATCTCATTAAGTTATTCTTTCATCCAGTCCACGTGTCCACATAAAGCTGCTGGTGGAACAGCCGCAAACTTTAATTCTCCCGCTAATCGTAAATTATCTCCATATAACGTTTTAACGGGTGGTCATTCTAGTTGTGTCATGTATTGCTGATCATTATGCCATCAGAAATATCGGTATATGCCGATCCCAGTTGCGTTGGTTTTTCTTAACGACCTTTTGTCATTGAACATATTCACCATACCATCAGGCTGTGGATGCAAAGGCGTTGTTCTAGTTTTATTTATACCGAGCATCTGGCATACTACTTGAAATACCACCGATTCAAAATTCCTCGCTTGATCGGCATGAATATCCATCGGCACTGCAAATCTACTAATCCAGTTGTTGACCACGGCACCAGCTATTGTTGTTGTTTCTTGATTGGGTATATGGTACACCTCCGGCCATTTGCTGAAATAACCCATTACCACTAGCACCAGCTACATCCATTGCAATTCGACTTTTGCGTGCGGGTCCCTTCACCGCCGCACATCGGTTACATTTTTGGCACCATTCTATCACCGACTGTCTACATCCTGCCCAGTAGAATCGTTCGCGTATCTTTACTAGTGTTTTATTAATTCCCATGTGACCTCCACTTGCTCCTCCGTGATACTCTTTCAGAATTTCCGCAATCCGACTCTTCAGTACTATCAGCAACAATTGATTCATTTTGCCATCTGTGATTTCCCATAATCGTTGTAAACACCAATTTCCTATTCGGTGGCTATCTCCTTGAGTTCAGGAAGCCTTAACAATGGGAGTTTTATCCGTGATCTCGCTTCAATTGGGTCGGTGTTTGCTTTCTCTCCATTCCATGATAACTGACATATCCGTATCATCTAATTGCTCTTTCTTAATGATTCCATTAGTCCACTCCGCATTAGATAGCACTTCTGTGAGCCTAACGTCGATGATGTCTTCCTTTGCTTCAACATGACCACAATATTTGCACTCTACTGGACATGTTCGCCTTGATAATGCGTCGGCATTTCCATATGCGCTTGAAGACGTTCGATCCACTACTTGTCCCTCTGGGTTCTTGAAGTGCAACAGGCACCGTAAAGCACCTTGATCTGTCCACAAATGGAACCTTTGGCCATAAAGATACCTATGGAATTACTTAACGCATTCCAATATAGCCAACAATAGTTACGCTCCGGTTTTGATAACGTTTTGGAGTAGTAAACAATAACTCGTTCTTGGCCATTAATTTCCTGTGATAACATTCTTCCTATACCGTCATGACTTGCAGCGGTGTCCAAAATAAATTGTAGGTTGGTTATAGGGTATGCTAGGATTGGCGCGACGCACAATCTTCTCCTTAGTTCCATGAATGCTCCTGGTTAACGCGTGTAAACTCTTTGCGACGTTGTCTGTAATAAGTGCACAATCCCAGAAAGGTTCGTTATTCGTGTACATTTTTAGGTCTTGGTCAGTCCTTTACCGCTGCGATATTTTCTTCGTCGGTGTGAATTCCATTGGTCGTTACCAGATGACCCAAATATTTTACTTCCGTCTGAATAGCTTACACTTTTTTGGGTTTAACTTAAATCCGGTAGCCTGTATCCGATTCAAAACCTATGCCAAAACCTAGGCACGTCTTCCAATGTAATCCTTTTAATACGCGCTCCATTAATCGTTCAAAAGTCGCAGGGACATTACATAATCCGAACGGCATAACATTAAATTGCCAAAGGCTGTTACCCACACTGAACGCCGTTTTCTCGCGATCATCCTCACGGACTTCCACCTGCCAATAGCCACTTTGTAGATCTAATGTCAAAAATATTCGAGAAAGAGGTAGCTATCTTTTTCGTCACAACAGTGAGTTTTCGGTAATCGACACAGAATCTCATGCTACCATCCTTCTTTTCGACCAACACTACTGTTGAACTCCATGTACTATTTGATGGTTTGATGACACCTGCTGCCACACTTCGTGTTGGAAAAGAGTTCTCCAATCTTTATTTTCACGATATTTTTGCCTTTTATTATTGAACTACCTCCAGTTACCGTTTGTATCTCCAATCCATTAGCTGGTTGTGTATCTGCACAGATCAAATTTTTAAGAACAATCATGCGATCCGCTCGGGTATCCAGGGTGATAATACAATCTGTACCAACAATGTCGCCTTTGATTGTTAAGCTGTCATCGCCTCTTGCTACTTTCGAAACGCGGATGGAGATTATGGGGCTATTGGTTGTGGATGTCAGCTTCTGCCCCTTTAAGCTGACTCTTTTAACTTTAACGACTCCGTCGTCATTTGCCTCTCCTGCTTGTCCACTGCCTGCTCTCCACTTGGTCGTCGCTGCATAGGAGATGGTGATCCTTGCCGTTTTCTTCTTATTTCGGGTATCGTTCTCGGTATCTTGTTACTGACCACTCGGTGTTTATGCTGGTGTCGATTTCCACTCAGTGTATTTTCATTGAATGATTGTTGATGACTTGTGCAGTTTCATTTGTCAGTGCACAAGCGATGGTTTCCGAGAAGGTGGCTTTAGGTAATATCACCGTTTTGCGTGTCTCCGGATCTCGAATGCCGTCAATGAATGCGTCAAATTTTAGCCTTTCCGTGTAATCGGCCGACTTACTGGTATGTGCTGGATACACTATTCGCTCGACTGCTGATGAAAATTCCTGAAGCGATTCTCCTCCCTTTTGGTAGCGGCTTTTAAGTTCCATGCGATAGATTTCCCGCTTGTGGTCACTGCCCCACTTCCGATCCAGCGCCTTCATAATTTCGAGATAACTGTTACAATCTTCGAGCTGCAACAAGATATTTATCGTTCCAATGATTTTAATTGGCCGCCGTTAAAATTTGAAAATTAAATGGTCGAATGTTGGTGGCTTTAACTTGATGAATTGCACGGTCTGAACCACTTGCATCGTTGTTCCACTTGCCTTCACATCAATTAGCTCCTTTTCGATGCGTTTAACCTCCGTTTGTAATTTCTCTTCAACTTATTGAACCTTTGTTTCTAATTTTTGTTCAACCTGTTGAATCTCCGTCTTAAATTCCGTTTGCAGTTTCTCTGTTTGGCCTTGAACATTTGTAGACAATTCTAAAATTTTCTCGTCCATTTTCTTTTGACTTTCTGCAATTTCTCCCATTTGATGCTTGGATTGGTTGTTCAATTTTCTCCATTGGTTGTTTCATTGTTTGGTTTGACTGCTCTATTTTCTCCATTTGTCGCTCGTTTTGTTGTTCCAACTGGTGTTTCATTTCATGGTTTGGCTTGTTCATTACACCCATCTGTCTCATCATTTGATTCATAGCCGCCATTAACTGCGACAAATCGAAACTTCCAGATAGTAGTTGTGTTGTTTCGACCGACGGTTTTTTTTCTCCTATCTTCTCTCCGGTTGCCGCATCCGTTAACGGAATGAATCACTTCAATTTAACATAAACGGATTTATTTATTTAGCACCAAGCAAAAAAAATTCAAAAGAATTTATTTACAATAATAATTCACAAACAGTTTTTATAATATTTCCACAAATTTTGTTAATCACTTTTACTTTTTATGTTTCACTAATTCACTTCCTAAATTTCTTTTAATTCACTTTCTAATCCTTATACTTTCGTTTGCCAAAAACTAATAATCTAATTCGACTTCGTTCGCATTTTTATTTACAGAAATCAAATTTTTAGAAATTTCATGACTTTTCCAGTAAGAATAGTCTAGAAACATTTAGAACAATTTTATCATAGAAAATTCCATTTTAGTACAGTAAAACATTGAGCTATTAATTTAACTTATTCTATTATGCCCTAGATGTCATCGTAACGACATTCATATGTATATGTTAAAATTCAAATATTTATGAAAATGTTTCCGAAATTATAATTAAGAATTTGTAATGTTTTCATTTAAAAATTTAACTTAGGAAAAAAGTGTTTTCCCATATGTTTTATGAAAAGTTGTATTTTTTCTTCGTTTCTAATTCCATTATAAAAGCTTCGTTTTTTAGACTATGGCTTTGTATAATAAAGGTTGCTTTACTATTTATCTTGTCACTTTTCAATTCCGACTGACAATACAGAAAGAAAATATTTGCTTTAACAGTCGATCAGATTATACATACATGTTGAACGCATCTACACATATGAGTAAATTAACCAAAACGAGTCACTACCTAAATCAGTCTATTGATTAGTTTGTTACAATCTAAAACACAAGTTTTTTTGGTCACCGTACGCGGTTGTGTTAAAAAAATAAATAGCTCATTTCTCATAAATAGTTGTTTGTTCGGGTTTTTCTCCACGTTAACTTTGGTTGAACTGGACATTAACAAAATTCAAGAACATCGAATTAGATTTGAATGTCTTGTAGTATGGGAACCTGATTCAATGGGGCAAGCATTGTTGAAATAAACTAAAATTAATTTTTGATAAAATCAAAATATTCAGAATGATTAAAAGAAAACAATCTGAGTACGTTGTGCAGTGTTAATATTAATGTTTGTAGTCAAAACTTTTCCATCGCTTCGTGTTTAGATTGCTTTTGTGGCAGTTTTAACATGATATTAAAATTTCTGAAAGCTTTCGTAATAAGATATCAGAATAACCTTAATAACTTACATCATACAAATTTAATGGTTAAAGTTTTGTTTTAATTTTATTATAGTTTTCATTTAAAACAGAGCGAAGATGATGTTATGTTTTGTTTAAAAGCAATGAAATTTCTTTAATGATAACAAAAGTTGTTTTCTATTTTTGTATATTTTATAATTTTGAATAAGTTTTTAGTAAACAATTTGTTGAAAATATTAAAATTCCGCCACCCAGTGTCTCACCTACCTTAAAATATACCATTTACATTACTAAAAATAAAATTAATTTTTGGTCATTACTTTTACAAAGTCGTATATATTTATTTGTATAAATTGTTTATGTTAAAGTAGAAACTAATATTTATTTCACAAATAAACAAACAATCAATATTATTTCCTAATTTTTCTTCGTGCTTTTTCTTTTATTTAATTCTATATAGTCAAATTTATTGTTGCCATTATACATTGTGTACTGAACTGTGTACGTATAAATATTTGTTTTTTCTTCAATTACGTTTAATGAATGAAAAATTCCTGAATACGTACAAGTACATATACACTTTCGTCGTATAAAGTTTGTTTTGACATCTAATTAAAGTTAATAAATAAAAAAATTCAAATTAAACAAATACATTTTTTGCCATTATTTCATCTATTGCCTAAGTGACACACTAAGTGACAAGACTTATTAATAACTTTTATTTTTTTGATATCGAAATTAAATTACATTTTTTATGATTATTTTGTGTTTGATGTTCTATTATAAATGTATTAGGCAAAATAATTAATTAGGGAAAACAATCGAATTTTTTCCCTATTTTTATAAGGTGTGGATAATTATTTTGTGTACTCGTGTAACAAACAAAACAAAAAAAGAAAAATGCTCATTAAGGCTTTATGATATCGCATCATTTATTTCTTTGTATTTACAATGTACACACAATAATTATATATGGAAAAAAAGCTTGCGCGCGCTTTCTCACAACACAATACGAATGAATGATTAGAAAACAAAACTTTTATTTTTATGTACGCACAAACCGCATATAAAAATGAACAAAGTTTGTTATCGCGTATATTTTATGTAAAAATTTTAAAATTCATGAAATATTATTATTACACTTGAAGTTAAGACGGAGAAATGTTGATACTTCAAAATCAAATTAATCAAATAGATTGCAAATTATTCTACGTAGCTATTCAATTTTTACTTGAGTATATTGCGTAATATACATACAGTCTAATTCATCTTACCTATAAACAAACGAAAAAATAAAACCATCGCCATTTTTCTTTTTGCCGAAAACTTTTACGTTTCCCCACGTACCTTATGTATTTTCTTCGCTGTTCACATTGTTTAATGACTCAGTACGAATACATCAAAAAGTTGAAAAAAATAAAATCGCTTGACATTAATATCCGATCACATACATACATGTACTACGAGTACTGAAGAACTAAAGTGCTAATTTTATGTAATTGTGTGCACGGTTGCGATGGGTGAATTTACCACAATCAATCAAATTTAATCAGAGTTGCGCTTTTTTTTTTTTTTTTTGTTGACAAATTGGTTATTTATTGTGTGTGAGATAGCTGATATCAAATATATTAGCACCCCTATGTAACACATATACAAACAGTTTCAATAGTTGTTGATGTTTCAATTTCACCCCAAAATAATTTCTTGAGAGGGGAAGAAATGATTATTGTTGTTATTTTTTTTTACGGTTGAATTATTTGTCTAGTGGGAATATAAGTGTTTTTCGTTTTAATTCAAAATTATCTAAAGTAGGATCGTTGTCGTACACATATAAAAATAAGAAATGTGTTGGAAACTGGCAGTTACAGAATATTAAAATAAAAACAGCTGTACTGTTCCGCAACAAAAATTCTGTGAAAGGTAGTTTGGCGAGTAAGCAAAGCAACCTTGTTTATACAAAGCCATAGTCTAAAAAACGAAGCTTTTATAAGGGAATTAGAAACGAGGAAAAAACCAAACTTTTCATAGTAAAACCCACAAAACATATGGGAAATCGTTTTTTTTTCCTAAGACAAACTTTTAAATGAAAACGTTACAAATTCTTAATTATGATTTCGGAAATACCTTCTTGAATGTTTGAATTTCAACATATAAGAATGTCGTTTAAGTAAATCATTTTCATTTTCTTGTAATAATTGATTTATTTAAACCAAAATATGTGAAAAATTTCATAACAACAGCATTCTGGTCAAATTGAAATAAAAGCTTACTACAATTCGTTTGGTCATCGCCGTAAAAATTTTGTAAAATCGTACCGTAAAGTGCCACCTATAATACTGGGTACTGTAACTGGAAAATACGATTTTTTCTAAATAATAAAAATATCTATTCTGCCGTCCTAGAACCAAACGCGCTATCTGCTGGTGACATGAAATTGAGATATTGGGATTTAAAGTTTTGATAATAGCCCTTTGTAAATTGGAAGGTTTGCTATCTAATAAAGGTGATTCCTAGTCAAAGTAACAGTAAATGCAGTATACTAAATATTAAAAACAAATGCGGTATGTAGATATTCGTACAAGTAGTTACGGCGTTTTTAGCTTGTAGTATGTAGATACCCCATTCGTGCTTAGAAAATGCAGAAATTTTAGAAAGATACGATAAAATGATGCCTGTTTTTGAAAGAAATAATGTCAATACTAAGTTTTCCGTCGGTTAATAGTAGGAATAACATGCCAGATTACTAAGAAAACCATAAACTCAATTTCCAATTATTTGTAGATACCGCGTTTGGTTACCTGGTAAATTATATCGGTTTTAAAACCCGGGTACATAAATATTAATGCCTGAGTAAACAAATGGGTTACAGTATCGTTTTATACTGAAAAATATTGGTAAGTACTTAGATGAATCCTGGTCTAAGTTCATACTATAGATAGGTTAGTATTAAGGTATGTAGATAAAGAACAGCGCATCACTTACGATATAATCTCTACATAAAAATTCATTTTAGTTTATTTTGACGTTGAATTTTAAACCGTTGAATTTTATTTTCGATCTCAGGATAATAACCTTTCTGTCCTGCTCCTTTAATCCGACAGTCAGTTTTTTTCCGTTCGAACAACTTTTCTCATTCTTCATCCAATTCCTTATTTGTGATCTTTGAAATCCAGTGAATCTGAATCTCTCAAGCGACTGTAAAGATTCCCCCATTTTTACACGGCTGATTATTTCCAATTTCTCATTAATAGAATTTTTTTTTGTTTTAATTTTTACTAGGTTATTTAATTTTATTTATTTTTTAATGGTTCTTAATTTGTACCTAAAAATTTGAAAATCGTTATAATTAAAAATTATTAATCACAGAAAAAAAATTACAAACCTCTTCTCATCAAAAAATCAACGAAATAGAAACCGTTTCCCGATTTAGGTTCTATAAACTCTATATAAAACAACCACAGTGTGAAATAACGGTTTTAATCCAGAGGATCTCAACCCATCAGCAATAACGTAGGAAAAATTTAAAGTAATATTTCTCAAACAGTTTACGATTCACATAATTTTAATTTGCATTCTTCTCTCTCCTTCACCTTCATTTATAATTGTGTATGATACAATTTCTATTTTCTTTATTGCCCTTCATTTCACCATTTAAACGTTTTATAATATTGTTACGTTTTTTCCTTGTCAATTAAGGTTCGTATCACTGGATTGTGAATAATACAAAATCAATTTAATTTATCACCAACGAAATTATTTAGTTAACACAAGAATTATTACAACACAGTTTATTAATAAAATTTCACAAAATCACTTTATATAAATTATTCTCAAATTTTACTGTACACTTATAATTTTTATTTCCACTAAAACACTTTTTAAATCACTTTTTAATTCCTTTTTTTAATCTTTACACTATCGCTTACCAAATACTACTGAATTCAAATCAACTTCGTTCGCCTTTTTATATACACAAACCAAACTTCTAGAAAGCTCATGACTTTTCCAGTTAGAGTAGCGTAAGAACATTTAGAACAATTTTATCATGGAAAATTCCATTTTAGTACAGTTAAACATTGAGCTATTAATTTAACTTATTCTATTACACACTAGGTGTCAACGTTACAATACTTTAGATTTTTTCATTAAAAAACTTGAAACTAAAAAACACCACTTTTACTATGGATCCCTATGGAAATCAGCGGAAAGTTATACCATTAAAAATGCTTCTATACTCTAGAAGGTTCTGGAATAAGTCGTTTAATAATGAATGAAGCATAGGCTATTTCGGAGGCGTGTATATCCGAATTTTTATTATTTGCCTTAACATACACATGGATGGCAGTTATTACCGATCGATTTACTCATTCCAAATGTCACCGCTAGAAAAACCCACTAAATCCGGTCGGTAAAAATATTGAGCAGCGTTTGTCAACATTTTATAAGTATTAAATTATCCTAATGAATATTATAAAAAGTTAATGGTTGGTTTTTTAAAAGATAAACATTTTCAAATTAATTTTTGTCATCGAGTAATTCTTGGTTTGAAAATTTTGAGTTTTCTTAAACGATACATCGCTATCCGTCAACTGTTATCTACCGGATGATTTTTGACGGAAATTTACCGTGAAAGCGGTGTTCATGATACCGATTTTTGTAAAACCGGGCGATTTCCGTCAAAATTCCACCGGTACCGGATTTCATGATACCGCCCCAGTATTTTGAGGTCGAATGCCTAACTTTTGTAGAAATTCTACGAACTCCGTACTTTTAAATTACACCCCATTATCAGAATATAATTAATGTTTCGGGTGAGTAACAAAAACTTAGTCAACTATGGTCTAGAACAATGAATATGTAAGTTTTCCTGAACTTGACCTTGCCTTTACGAACTGATAGACTTTATTATACATGCTCCTCCAATAGTATATAGTACCGTCACAGTTGAACTCCGAATGAGGGTGTCCGTCATGGTTGAAGGCAAATGTAACTTCCACACAGGTAGGCCCAGTAGGATTTGATTATTTTTTGGCTCTGAATATAAATTGATTGATTCGTTACCTTAAAATTTGGAAATCTTTCTGGAAATTCTTTGATTTCCATTCTCAATTTCACATAATCTTTGCCTCAATTTCACATAATCAATTCAGATATAGTATCGCAATACACTCGTGAAAGTGCGTCGGGTACCACATTAAATTTACCTTTTTGGTGTACAATTTCGAAATCATATTGCTAGTGTTTGAAGCTCTAGCGGGCTAGTCTACCTGTCAGATCTTTTAGGGTCGTCAACCATCGTAATGCAGCGTGATCTGAAATAACTTTGAACCTGAAACGAGACACTCTAACTCATAAAACGTGTGATTTTTTCTGGTTTTTGAAGCTACAACAAGAATACAATAGGTCTCTCAAACACAGCTGCACTCATTAACAACTGCTTATTTGGTCAAACCGCCTCTTGGCACTAATTGGTCCAGTTAAACCTCCTATTTTTCATAAGCGGTGTAGTAATAGGGGCTGAGATATCGGAAACATTTGGCACGTATCTGCGATACCATCCAGCCATCCCTAAAAATCGTCGTACGTGTTTCACAGTCGTTGGATTGGGTTAATCACAAATATCATTAACTTTAGTCGAATCAGTGTTTATTTGATACCTACGATATATGATAGGTATTTAATTTTTCTTAAAGCAAATTTACTTTTCTCCTTATAAATGGTTAGTTATGGTATATGAATATTTTCTCTCTCAACTCATGAGGTAATACGATGTTCATAAGGCCGCAGGGATTGAAAATGTGGTTTTGTCCTTTGAGTCCTCTGCCAACGGTACCTGTCAGTACTCATCTTTTAAATCGATGCTCGATACAAATTTCGTATCACCGAGCTATCCTAGAGGTCTTCAAAGTTAATTAAGCTTCCTGGAATCTTCTTCTATGTTACACAGGCTCGTTTGCCCCCTCGTCAATTTTATGGGTAAATAAATGGGCCTTTCCCTGCTCTTTTTCTTCAAATGTTGGGAACCTTATCATAATCTGGTCTGGTGGTATTAATTGAAAGTCTGTCGATGGTTGTTAGTAAATCTGGAGCAATTCTGAAAGCTTTCCAGAAGTTCATTCCTAAATATAGTTGAGCATGTATTGTGGGAACAATGTAAAATCTGACCATATCCGTTTTGTTCCTTAAGCTCACAGGTACGTTAGGGAAGCCAATAATGGGGTTTGTTGTTCCATCTGCTGTTCTGACGATTGAATCTATTTTATGCAATTTAGCTCCTATTTCGTGAATTAATCATTTTGCGTTGCAACCTAACACATTGATCGTTGCTCCACTATCTAGTAGCTATCTCACAAGAACATCTTTTATTTTAATGGTTATAAAAGGGCGGGAGTCGCAATCTCACAGCTGAGCACTTCTTTCTTATACGACGTTTCATTTTCCAAAACTCGATAATGCGGAACAAAGGTTAAGAGGTTGAAAAAAAGGTTGAAATGCTGTTATTAAGGACCGAATAGTGACTGAAACATACCTTTATACATAATACATACAGGATTTATTCTACCTTGTTAAAGTTCAAAATTTTTCAGCTGAAAGTTATAAAATGTCGGTAATGCAGATATAGCCTTGGGTATCTCTTGGCTGAATATAGTCTTATTTTGGTCTGGTTTTCCATAGGAATTATACTTTAGGTTTCATCAGAAAAGCCAAATATAAAATGTAAAACTTTGTAAAAATTCAACCTTTAAAGTGTCATATCTGGAAAGTAGTTCAATTAGTGTGGCTATCCAACAATTATATTTAGTACTATAAAAATTATCAGTTCAAATTTCATGTCATGAAGAGACCGGAAAAATTCGTTTGGTCGAAATGCCCCTATAAAATTATATTCCGTGAGGGTTCGAAGTTTTCTCTCACGGATCGTAGGTGACTTATCAGTCTGCTGCTTGACCTCCATCGTAAGTCATCAAGTAATTGATCCCATTTCATCGTAAGTCATCAAGTAATTGATCCCAGATCTCCATTTCTTTTCTTTTGTTAAGTATAGCTCTCAATTATTATTTTTTGTCGGTTTTTAATGGCTCGAAGGACCAATGTTAACTTCCAACCAATTATAAATTTTAGTTTGTAAACGTACAAGTTTTGTTGGTTTAACGTACTAACTAATTTAATTACCACTAGTGGGGTTTAAATAGTCAAAGAAGTCTAATTAGATTACCACTGTTTGGGTCGGACTAGTATGAGTGATAAAAGTTTTGACGTTTTGATGTTTAAGTTTATTCTGATTTATTTTTAATAAATTTTTACTTTAAATACAAATTTAGAAAATACTTAATAGTTAGTTGTTATAATGTTGTTTATATGCTTACATCGGCCTTTTATATTGTACGAATATCTTTATTTTTTGGAGAATTAATTTTTGTTATAACATTGGGCCTTATTGGCAAGCAGTACCAAATCATTTTAGAAAATATAACAACTTGGATGGAATTTTAGCCAAAGTAACGCCTTGAAAATTTTTTATTACCGATTAATTTTTCTCTTGCCATACTCCAAGAATTTTGTAATCTATATTTTAATTCTAAACAATAAAAGTCATAGTTGTAAACTGGATCTTGGAGAGGATTTTAATAAAAAATGGTAATGTAGGTTTACACCCGTATTAATTCAAATTGCAAAAACGAAGTAGCTGAATCGGCTGTAGAATTAAATTTAAAATTGGCGAATGGAAACCAAAAATCCCAACCATTTTTATCTTGGGCACAATAATTCCTAAATATTCAGAAAATGTTATATGCTTTTATAATTTGTTCATACGGCCCGTTTGATTCTCGTGGGACTATTTAACTTTCTTGATCGTACAATGGAATGGCTGTGGAATATTTGTACTCGTATACAACTGTATCAACAAAAATTCTTCTCAAATGGTGATTTTGATACGGAAGTTGTTTTCATGTGACATTTATTTCTTCGTGATACGTTAATTTTTTTGGCAAACCTCACATTTGGATATTAATTTATGAATTTTATTCAACCTCTGCGGAGATTCCAAGTAGAAATTAATTATGTTAAAAGTGCTTACAATTCCCTGATGTCCACTTAAGGGATTAATGTGAAAATCACTTGTAATTGTATTTATTTCAGTTTCATCAGACAAAATAATCAAGCATAATTGAACTGGATTGGTTTTGTCGCAATTCACAAGGGAGATCATATCTGGTTTAAAATTAGTGATTGGATAACATTATAACTTGACGTAGGACCAATTAATTTTTGTATTTTTCATTGAAATCGAGTTAATATATTTATTAGATTATTAAAAGTTTGGCTTTGAAAGTATCGGCATTGTATTGGATTTACCCGATTTATGCTGTAAAATTACGATGTTACAAAATTGGCGCCTGTACGAGTGAAGTTTTTAATTTACTGAAAGCTTCAATGATATGAATGATTTGTTAAGGCAGAAATTTTTGTTGTATCAAGCGCCCTCGTTGGTAATTAATTAAATTACCAAGGTGGAATATTTCATCACGTAGAATTCGATACCTCGGATTGCCTCGGACACTGTAATTGAAGATTAATCATTTCGTTTTCCACCTTCATTAGACTTTTTTGAACTACTAGAAGTGGGAAATTCCATAAATTGGCCCTTGGTTCAATTATTCCATCTTCTAGCATTTTATGAACCTGTGTATTTATTACTCCTTGCTGTGGCATGAGGAATGGAAATCTATATAGCATGATTTGGATATGATTTGTATCAGGTAATGTTGTGATTTTGTGGCTACTTAGTTGGAAGTAGCTATCATAGGTTCCATGATTTTTCTAGATTTTTACTACAGACGTACGGATTTCACGAAATTACTCATTTAGGTTTAGATTTTTCGAGATTATTGAAATTCTTCGCGATCATTCGTATTTCATAGGAAGAGTGTTTGAACATTTTCCTGATTATTCGATATGTACTTGCGAAAATATGTAGGTTATTCAAGTTTTTCATTGCGGTAGTGGCCCAGAAATTTGTTTGGGGGGGTTTATAAAATATAATTTCTGTAATTAAATAATGCATTCGAATATTTATTTAAATTCAAATTTTTTAATTCATTTTTTATAATTTTATATTGATTCGTCGTGATACTAAGGCCAATCCATCGAGGACACGTTCTATTGATAAATCCCCATTTGTGTGAATATTTAATAATGCCAATCCATTTAGTCGCTCCGCGCCGATTGTATTTCGTAGGTAATTCTTATGGCGCCTGAGAGAGCTGGAACTCTCCAATTGGAGAGATTATCCAGGTTAAGAGTCCTACTAAAACTCTGTGAAATATTTTGTACGATAAGATTTTTTTTCGCCAATCGGTTTCTATAGTAAAGGCGGATATTTGAAAAGGTTTTGGAACCTGTACCACAAGAAGGTCGGGTACCTGCTATACGAATTGACCGAAAATACCTGGTTATGGAAATATTTACCAATTTTTATGTATGCTGGTTTGATTATTGAATTGGGCATTGAATTTGTGGCTGATTTGAAATTTGAGTTGGAGTTGAGTTAGAGGTGGATTAGTGTTTATTGATCAATTGGCCATTGTTTTATATTTGCTGATTTGGTGATTGAATTGAAGAGTTTTGGTTGAGGGTTGAGTTGGGTACCGTTTGCGGGTTGAATTGGGGTTACCCGTGAAGAAAGGTCACTGTTAATATCTCAAACCTAAACTTGAACCTTTTACATTTCACATTGAACCTTTAGCAAATTATATGAATGGCCAATTAGGATGTAACTTATCGATTTCTTAACGGATTTTAGAAAAATTTGACATCCGCTTTGGAAATGAGATTCTAAAATGATTTTTAGAAGAATTTCTGGAATATAACCAGGTATGATGGAACTTGTCTATTTCTCAACCGATTATGATCAAATTTGATAAGTGCGTTGTAAATGGATTCTAAAATGATTTTCGGATGAAGTTCTAAAATATGGCCAAAAATTATAAAACTTGCCTATTTCTCATCCAATTATGATGAAATTCAGCTTGTGCATTGAAAATGGGATTTTAAAATGATTTTTGGATTAATTTCTGGAATATGGCCAATTACGATGGAACTTGCCTATTTCTCAACCGATTGTGATGAAATTTGACTGGTGCATTGAAAATGGGATTTTAAAATGATTTTTGGATGAAGTTCTCGAATATGGTCAAGTATGATGGAACTTGCTTATTTCTCAACCAATTATTATGAAATTTGACTGGTGCATTGGAAATGGGATTTTAAAATGATTTGTAGAAGAAGCTCTGGAATATGACCAAGTATATGATAGAACTTGTCAATTTCTCAACCGATTATGATCAAATTTGACATGTACGTTGTAAATTGATTCTAAAATGATTTTTGGATGAAGTTCTCGTATATGGTCAAGTATGATGGAACTTGCCTATTTCTCATCCAATTATGATGCATTTCGGCTTGTGCATTGAAAATGGGATTCTCAAATAAATTTAAAAGAAGAAGTTCTGGAACATGACAAAGGATGGAACTTGTCTATTTCTTAACCGATTATGATGAATTTTGACATGTGGTTCCAAAGTTCTGGAATTTGGCCAAATAAGATAGAACTTGGCTATTTCTCAACCGATTACGATAAAGTTCGATAGGTAGACTAGTATTGGGATTCTAAAATGATATCTGGAATATGGCCAGTTAGAATAAAATTTGTCCATTTTTAACAGATTTGAATGGAATTTTACATGTTCGATGGTAATGGGATTTTAAAATGATTTTTAAATAAATTTCTGGAATCTGCTCAAGTAGGACGGAACTTTGCTATTCCTTAACCGATTATAATGAAATTCGAGATTGTGAATGACGATTTAAAATAATATTTCTAATTCTGAAGTTCTGCACTACCGTTATTAATTTTAATACTGAGGCGCGTGTCTGCTACACACTATATTTTTCTAAACAAGGCTAAACTTATCGCTCTGACAGCGTATACTACGAAAATATAAAAGTTTAAAGCGAATGATTGGCAATAAAAGTTTTTAATATAACTTAAATATTATTACGGAGATAATCTTGATCGTTTAGCAACTGAAATAGTACGTTTAGGCTGTCTTAAAAAAACCTCAGCAGACAACATTATAGAAGCCATATTGACATTTTTACAACCTCGTCTAAAAATAATTTTTGGGTATTCGTTGGAAAGGTCAAAATTCGTCATAATCGGTGTATAGATAAGTTATATTCTTATTGTCCATATTACAGAACTTTAACCAAAAATCATTTTAGAATCCCACTTCCAACGCATATGTCAATTTTCATCAAAATCGGTTAAGCTAAGTTCCATCCTAATTGGCCATTCATATAATTTGTTATGGGTTCAATTTGGAATATAAAAGGTCCAATTTGAAATAAAAAAAGTTCAGTTTGAAGTGTGACAGTGTTGAGATTTTGTTGGAAAATTAATATTGAAGTTTGTTGGATGTGCCAATTCAGAATTATAACGTTGCATGAGATTAAGATATGAAGTATCTTAACCTCAAAACTAACGGTATAATTGGAATTATAATTTGAAACGACGAATCAAGGTTGGAATGTCTAACTTAATGGGTTAATAGTTAGACATTCAGAAGAGAATTTTGTTAATTGAAGAGAGAAGTATCATGCACTCTTAGCATAAGGAGAACTAATGTACGCTTAACGTCTTATTCATTCTCCCCTAGGTTTTGCTATACCTAGTGCGCTTCGAGTGGCACTAACTTCGTTGCCCAAGTGTTAGTATTTATTTGTTAGTTGATACTTACCATATAGTCTGCTACTTCTCGAAATTGACTGGGTTTTTTTTTTATGAACAGAAAAATTTAAGATTGTTACAATTTATATTTTATTCGTTTGAAAGGTTGATGCTAAAATTAAATTTTAAAATAATTATGTTTATGCTTATATACTAAAACACTTAAGCTAATTACACTAACAATTTTCGTTTTGATAAAAAAAAAAAAGTTCGTTACTCTTTTACAAAAAAAAAAATGCTTAAACTAATAAAAAATATTTATTGTCATTATTATTGCGGACAAAGCATTTCTTTGCTTTATAAATTTTTATTTAGGTGCATTGACCTGTATGATAATGTATTCTTAATGTAAAGTTTTATTTTATATTTTAATGTTTTAAATTTAGATGTCTCGCAATAATTTTTGGTTTGGGACTTTGATAATTATATATTTAAAAGTTTCATATTATAGTATGGTTTGAGTATTTAATCTAATTATTAAAGTTGATTCTAGAGTTAATTTTGACAATTTTGAAATTTGTTTAGTTTTATTACAACATGACAGGATCAATTTGAAATGTAAAACCTGTCTGATGGTATAATGGTATGATATGTTATTATGATGGTATGATATTATGATGGTATGATGGTATGTTGGTACGATGGTATAATGGTATGACGGTACGGTGGTATGATGATATCGTGGTAAGATTGTGTGCTGTTATGCTGATATAGTGATATGATGTATTGATATTATGGTTTAATGGTGTGATTATCTATGATAAAACGTTCACATATGATGGTATGACTGTATTTATTCTAAATGATGGTGTGATTATATGATTGTACGATGAAACGAGTTTATGGTTATGTGATGGTATGATGGTGTGATGGTGGGCTGGTTCGACATCACTTTGGCACAATGATACGACTGTATGCTGGTTTAATGGTATAGTGTCATGAGGGTATAATGGAATAATGGTATGATGGAATGATTGTTTAAGGTTATGGTGGTACGACGGTATGTATGCCGGTATGATGGTGAGTAGGGTTTGAGTTGAAATTGACTTGAATTTGAAAGATAAGTTCATTTGAGGATTAATTTGAGGTCGAGTTTAGGATTTAGTGGAAGGTTAGATTGAGTTGAGTTCGTACAAGCATGTAGCTTTCGAATCATGTTAATTTTGGGATTGGGCTGGAAAATAAGTGTAGAGTTGAGCAGAGGATTGAGATTTGGGTCGAGCGAAGTTGAATTAACGTAGAATTAGGATTTAGTTAGCTTGCATTGAGGTGTGAGTTTTTCGATTGGATTATTTAAGGATTGATTTGAAGTAGAGTTTAAATTTATCGCTCTTTTAGAGCTCTTTATAAAAATTTTCGCTCTTGCTCCCAATAAAATTTTTTTTTAGTTTGCTTTTACGCTCTTACCCTCTAATGATAAACACCAAAAAAAAATTTTTTCGCTCTTTCAAAGCGATTTAAATTTTTATTTTTAATTTTGCTCTTAAAACAGAGAGCGTAAAAGCTAAAAATATCGCTCCCAACCCATTCTACAGAGCCATTGTAGAAAATGCACTAGGAAGCAAAATTTTTTGTAACATAGTAGTTGCTCTTTGAATATCAATAAATAAAGAAAGTTTGATAAACGATATTTAGATAAATTTCTGGAATATGGCCAATTGTGATCGAACTTGGCTGTTCCTTAACCGATTTTAGAGAAATTTGACATGTGCGTTGGAAATGGGATTCTAAAATAATTTTTGAATCAAGTTCTGCAATATGGTCAACTAGGATGGAACTTAGCTATTCTTTAACCGATTTGAGTGAAATTTGACATGTGTGTTGGAAATGGGATTCTAAAATGATTTTTAGGTGAAGTTCTGGAATATGGCCAATTATGGTGGAACTTGACAATTTCTTAACCGATTTGAGTGAAATTTGACAAGTGCGTTGGAAATGGGATTCTAAAATGATTTATGGATAAAGTTCTGAAATATGGCCAACTAGGATGGAACTTGGCTATTCTTAAACCGATTTGAGTGAAATTTGACATGTGCGTTGGAAATGGGATTCTAAAATGATTTTTAGGTGAAGTTTTGGAATATGGCCAATGGGGATGGAACTTGGCTATTCCTTAACCGATTTTAGTGAAGTTTAAAATGCGCAATGGGAATGGTATTCTAAAATGATTTCTGGATAAAGTTCTGGAATATGGCCAATTATGGTGAACTTGGCTATTTCATAACCGATTTTAGTGAAATTTGACATGTGCGTTGGAAATGGGATTGTAAAATGATTTTTGGATAAAGTTCTGGAATATGGCCAATTGTAATGGAATTTGCTCTTTCTTAACAGGTTTTAATGAAAATTTGACATGTGTGATAAAAACGGGATTCTACAATGATTTTTAGATAAAGTTCTGTAATAAGGCATATACGGCCAATTAGGTTGGAACTTGGCTATTTCTTAACCGATTCCGATGCAATTTGACATGTGCGTTGGAAATGGGATTCTAAAATGATTTTTCTATTTCCGGGGTTCTACACTAACAATAGCGTGTTGTCACCCATTTTTTCTTATTTTCTTTTTGGTTAAATCCATTGACACCAGTCCAGTCACCTGAAAATAAATAGAATAATATTAGATTTATGTTTAGAAAATATCAGTAAAAATACTTATCTTATTAATATTGTTCCTGAATTAAATTCCACTGTAGTTGTATCTTGAATTATATAAAAGATTTTCAAATATTACACTTCATACCATAATGTATAGAAAATTTAGATGATTTGCATCATTTGTAATTGAATCATTCTAATAACAAATCATCTACATTTTCTTAAACTTAAATTTACTTACATTTTGATAACACTCGCAGAAATTCTGCATAACACCATCCACTGACGTTTAGTAGTAAACAAATGCCAACAAGGTAGAATTATAATACTTAAGCGAATTAAATTACATAGAAGGATTGTAATAGATAGGCTAATTTATAGCAAGTACGATGGTGTTGTCAGATGTTAATTTGCATGATACCATATTACGATGGAGTATTGAAATATTATATTTGTCTCTTTCCTAAATATTGTAAAGGAAAGGAACCACCATTTTTGTAAAACATACTTTTTTCATTACATGTTAAAAATCTCAACAAGCAATATCAGTTTTTATTGAGTAGAAATTATTAAGTGAATAAAATCCGTGAAATATCTAGAATTAGCAAACCATCCTGCATTTATCGTTGTGAAATATCCAGTAAGGCTAAATAAGCTACCTTATTTTATCATCCGTTTGCCGAATCTACAAATATTTCATCGCAAAAATCAATCATCAGCAATTGGTTAAATCGAGACAACTTTGCAAATTCATCCACCATATTGCTGAGCCAATACATTGAAAATAAATCGCGTTGGTTCTAAAATCTTTTAACAACACCAGCATCGAGCGATTTCACTTTTGATCGCGACTAAATTTTCCGGCAGATGTATAAACATGTCAATATAAGTAATCTATAATAATTATTATTTTATGAAACTCATATTGATATATTTAAATATATCCAGTTTCCGTTCGATGATGCTGTCGAGGTTTATCTGCTGTTGGCCATATTCCATAACTTTATCTAAAACCTATTTTAGAATCCCACTTCCAACGCATATATTGAATTGCATCACAATCGGTTTAGGAATAGCTAAATTCCATCTAAATGATTCATATTTCAGAAACTCATCTAAAAATCATTTTAGAATTCCATTTTGATCGCACATGTCAAATTTCACTAAAATCAGTTAAGGAATAGCCAAGATTAATCCTAGTTGGCCATATTCCAGAACTTCATTCTAAAAATCATTGTAGAATCCCTTCCCATCGCGCATGTCAAATTTCTCAAAAATCCAGAACTTCATTCATCCCATTTCAAACGCATATGTCAAATAGCATCACAATCGGTTAAGAAATAGCCAAGTTCCATCCTAGTTGGCCATATTCATCTAAAAATCATTGTAGAATCCCATTTCCATCGCGCGTGTCAAATTTCACACTCAAATCGGTTAAATAATAGCCAAGTTCCATCCTAGTTGGCCTTATTCCAGAACTTTATCCATAAATCATTTTAGAATCCCATTTCCAACGCACATGTCAAATTTCACTCAAACCGGTTTACCAATAGCCAAGTTCCACCATAATTGGCCATATTCCAGAACTTCATCCGAAAATCATTTTAGAATCCCATGTCCATTGCGCATGTTAAATTTCACTAAAATCGGTTAAGGAATAGCCAAGTTGCATCCCAATTGGCCATATTCAAGAACTTCATCTAAAAATAATTTTAGAATCCCATTTCCAACGCACATATCAAATTTCTCTAAAATCGGTTAAAGAATAGCCAAGTTCCATCCTAGTTGGCCATATTCCAGAACTTCATCCAGAAATCATTTTAGAATCCCATTTCCAACGCACATGTCAAATTTCACTCAAATCGGTTGAGGAATAGCTAAGTTCCATCACAATTGGCCATATTCCAGAACTTCACCTAAAAATCATTTTAGAATCCCATTTCCAACGCACATGTCAAATTTCACTCAAATCGGTTAAAGAATAGCTAAGCTCCATCCTAGTTGGCCATATTCCAGAACTTTATCCATAAATCATTTTAGAATCCCATTTTCAACGCAAATGTCAAATTTCACTAAAATCGGTAAAGAAATAGCCAAGTTCCACCATAATTGGCCATATTCCAGAACTTTATCCAGAAATCATTTTAGAATCCCATTTCCAACGCACATGTCAAATTTCACTCAAATCGGTTGAGGAATAGCTAAGTTCCATCACAATTGGCCATATTCCAGAATTTCACCTACAAATCATTTTAGAATCCTATTTCCAACGCACATGTCAAATTTCACTCAAATCGGTTAAAGAATAGCTAAGCTCCATCCTAGTTGGCCATATTCCAGAACTTTATCCATAAATCATTTTAGAATCCCATTTTCAACGCAAATGTCAAATTTCACTAAAATCGGTTAAGAAATAGCCAAGTTCCACCATAATTGGCCATATTCCAGAACTTGATCCAAAAATCAATTTAGAATCAGATTTCTATCGCGCGAGTCAAATTTCACTAAAATCGGTTAAGGAATAGCCAAGTTCCGTCCTAGTTGGCCATATTCCAGAACTTCACCTAAAAATCATTTTAGAATCCCATTTCGAACGTACATGTCGAATTGCATCACAATCGGTTAAAAAATAGCCAAGTTCCATCCTAACTGGTCATATCCCAGAACTTCACCTAAAACTCAATTTAGAATCCCATTTCAATCGCGCATGTCAAATTTCACAAACATCAGTTAATGAATAGCCAAGTTCCATCCTGGTTGGCCATATTCCAGAACTTCACCCAAAATCATTTTAGAATCCCATTTCCAATGCCAGTGCTTCTGTTCGCTAATTAAACAATCTGGCTTTCTAAAGAAATTTAGAAGGTTTTGAATGTATCCGTTTGCTGTAATAACAAGAGCAAGAGCAATATAATAATGACGTTTTTATTCATCAGAGCAGAGCGTATTTATTTTCTCACTATAGCGCAATAACGAAGAGCGAAAATATGATAACACAAACGCAATAGTGGAAGAGCAAGAGCCTTATAATAAAAATAATGCTACAGTTCTTCAGAGCGATATTTTTTTTTTTACAATATCGCTCTTTATAAAGAGCTTTTTAATATTTTTTATTAGCGCTCTTGAACAAAAATGAAGAGCGAAGAGCAAAATGAAATCCCATTTTAAACTCTGATTTGAAGTTAGGTTAAGAGTTGATTAAGGGTGGATTTGTTGATTTAGTTGATGGCTGGGTTGGCCGTTAATTTGGTGATTGCGTTTAGGATTGTGAGAGGTTGAGTTGTAAGTTGAGTTGGAGGTTAAGCTGAAGATTGAATTAATCAAGGCAGAGGTTTTGATCACCTTTTGAGGTTTCAGCCCTTTTTATTTTTCCTAATTCGAATTATAAATGATTTTGTTTAGTGTGTCATCATGGTGTAATGGTTTGATGATATTTGAAACTCAGCGGGGAGGTTAACCCCCTGCAACCCCATTACCTACGCCACTGTTGGCGGTGAAATTGAGTTTCTTTTATTTTACAAACTTATAAAGGCGTAATTCGATATTTATGATAGTTTCCTAAATTTTTCAATAAACTTCGAAACTTTGACATTTTTGAGATTACATATTTCGAAATTATTGCGACTTCCAAATTAAATTCGAAGTTTGTGATATTTATCGAGATGCTTACAAATTTTTTTTCCGTAGAGTTATTTGCATCAAGGACCTTCTATTCGATTTTTTCGAGGTATTGGTTGAATTAAGATTGTTAGAGGTAATCCAAATTAACGTGGTTCACCCATATCAACATAGGTATTCGAGACCGGCAATAATTTTTGAATTTTCTCAAATTTTTTGAGCATCTGAGATTTTATAGGTAAAAATATTATGGTTCGCTTAAGTGCATTATTAAATTAAGTAATTTTGTTTACATTAAATATTGACTTAAAAACTGATAAACTGTTAGTGGAAAATAAAATGTACTGGTAAACAGTAAAAGTTCTTACGGGTGGTGGGAATATAGTTCCTATAGTTGGCATTTACCTAAACCTAACATTTCTCGTAGTCAACTATAAACTATACCATGCTACATTTGTACACCCATTTTTTTTCCACAGAAATTTTGTAAACATATAGTAGTTCTACATCATCATCATAATTTCAAATGGTTGTTTTAAGACATCTCAAATTGCAATGTCCGTTCGACCCCCATATAACCTAACGTTCTATATGTACACGATTAATTGTTTATCAATTCGTAAGACGAATGCTTAATTTCATAATCAAGATTTAATCGAGATTAATTTTTCATTAATTGTTTTATAATTTCAACCAACATTTTTGCTCTTCATTCACGTTATATTGAATTTTCGACTAATCCAAAATAATTTGTGCTCCCGTTTAATAGACTACTATTTAAGTTTGGCTGAAATGAACCAGCTGCAAAGAAAAAATCCTTACGATATCTTAAAATAAAATCTGTATTAAATCCATTTCAGTAATAGCTACCAATTATATTTAAATAGATTTTATTATGATCCAAACTAAATTTTCTATCAAATTAAATTACAAATAAAATTATTTTTTGGTTCTGGTTAATTTTAAAATTTGGCGGGTTGCCTTATAACTCTTTTCTACCCAATTATCCTTTTTAACTGCTCTAACTTTATCATCTCATAACATAACAAATAACATTTCTAGCCAAACAGAAAAAATTCTGCTTATTATCATCATTATCATCGCTTTCTTAACTCCAAAAACCAAACCAAATTAAGAATTAAGAAAAATAAAAAATAAAAAATTTACAAAACGTTCTTGAAAGCTCAATTTTTTATTATTATTTTTTTTTATTTTTTATTAAAACCGCACCATCCATGATATTGCGCAAATTGGCCGTTACGGTACTGGCATAAAACGAAAATATATTTAAGAAAAACCAGAAACGCTGAATTAAGATTTTTTGCTGTTGTTGGTGTTATTTTTATAATTAAATTTTACAAATTAATTCTTTAAAAAAATATAAAAAATTTGTGTGCCTTGAACATTTTTATTATCTCGTTAACCAACGAAAAAAAAATGAAAAGTCAACCAGTATTGTACATAAAGTATATAATTTTTGGTAGAAGAGACCAATTGGGTAATAGAATGAATACAATTTTTGACATTTAATTCATTTTTATTATTCATTTTAAAATAGAATAATTAATAAATTTTTTGGGTAATAAAAATAAATGCAAACGTATGGATAAGAAATGAGGATGAAACACAAAATTACTCTTTTCTTGACAAAAACACAAACAAAAAATTGAATTTCATGAACAACGACGTTCAATTTTTAATTTTTTTTATTTTTAATGTCGAGTTGTTATTTTTAGAACAGTATTTCAATTATGTCCGCTTGCGAAATTTAGTGTTTTTGCTGGTTTCTTCTATATATTACAGGGGTTAGGAGTAAATAATTTGAAACAACCCACATCATTTCCACAAAATTAATTTAATTGTTTTCTTTTCTTTTCTTTCAGGTAATATTGATGTTCTGGCCAAATCAAAACTTGGGTAATATTATTCGAAATAATTTATGACAAATTGAATATCAATAAAATTAAGTTTGAATCTTTTATTTTTAGTGTCTGAATTTATTATAAAACAATCATAGTAAAATAAAAAGTTTAACAAGTAATTCTGATTCATAACTATAACTTTTAAGTAAAAAACGGAAACATAAATAATTTATCGACTAAAATAATATTAAGCTTATAAAAATAAAGTTTTCGTGCTTTTATCAATATTTTTTTTGTGACGACTGCTTCATAAAAGAATTTTTTTTGAGGAATTTAAAAAATTACTTTGAAGAGTAAAATACTTTTGAAAAGTTTTTAATTTTTTGTTATCGTCTGCTTGACTGTCAAAATTAAGAATTCTAAGTTTCACTTTATAGAATAAATTTTTTAAAATGTACATATTTCAAATACTGTAAGACTCATACATCTCATTAATCGACTTTCGATTTATTTTAAATTTTGTAGGAATAGTGCACAATTAAAAACTAGATTGATATTATTAACTAAATTCAAATTGATAACAGCAACATCATCATAAAAATATTATGTTCATCGTCAATTTGTTCTGAATTGTGAATAATTGTTAATCGAAGCACGAAATTAATTTATTTTTCTATTTCGTCTGTCTCAATATTATTGAAGATATAACATGAACAAAATTGTTTTGATTAGTTTATATATAATTAGTGTTTTATGATATCACATTTATAGTATAAAATTTGGTAAAAGCATTTTTTTCAGAAATCATTGCTTTAGTGTTGTTTTTCAAACCAGAGGTTGCTGGCACCAGGTCAAATTAAACGAAATATTCGCTTCAAATATAATTTCTATAACGCTTTATTTCCGAAATGGATCCAATTCGACGATCATTTATTTACAGAACATTATTTTGTTTATTACACTTTATTATTTTTAAACTCTCCAGGACATTTCTTGGAATCCTAAAATAAGCAATATAACAACAATTAAAATCCAGCATTGTTTTTTTTCATGACATTACAAAGTGGGAGATCAATCTATGTTGAATAATTTTATTTTTATATTTGAAATTACATACTGAGAAACTCCATCTCTTTTTTCATTGTTTTCCACATAAAGATTGATGGGGGACCCGCCAGACAATTGTTTCGAATATTGTAACGAATACAAAATTAGCTAAAATTTATATTTTTACATTGATTAATTCTAGGATAAACGCCTAAATCTAGCGAAAGACATGTTACTTTTTTTATCAAGTACGCAAAGTGCCAATTTGTTAGCAATAAAAACTTACAAACAAAGTACAAGATGTTGGTCACGCTTAGTGTAACCTCAATTTCTTCGTCAATCGAACACAAACACCGAATTAAAAAAAAAATTGGGTTTAATTAAACATAATTCTAATTCTTGGTTATGATACCTGCCACCAGAGTCATAATACATAGTAAATTTATATTTTATTTCGAAAGGTTGGCTTTTGTCAATTAAATCAAATTGGCTATTTTCTTGGAAAAAAAATTAACCCAAAATAATTCGAATTAAATTTTGGTCAACAAAATTCGCTTAAAAAATATTTCCGGAACGTTTGAAGAATTTTTTTTGACTTTGAAAAACCCTTTGAATGACAATGTAGAAATAATATGTTGTCATCACTTACTTCGTTGTTTTAAATATTTTTAAACCCGTTGGTTATTGGCGATTGAAATGAACTTCTGTTATAATGGACACAAATTTGACGTTTGAATTTTTTCGCATGTATTTTGAGTTAGCATTTAGATTGGGTTAGCGAGAGAGGTATTGTGGGGTACCGCAAAGCAATACCTGCAAATACAGCACGGTATCGAGGCACAGTACCGCAACACAATACTTACAAATTCAGCACGGTGATCCAGCTGAACTGATTAAATGGAAAGTAGCGCGCAAAACGGGAATTTAAAGTTGATTTAACGAAAACAGCTTTTCCAATGGAAAATCTGCCAATACAAGTTTTGAGAAGGAACGATTCAAATTCAAAAAGACAATGGTAGAAAAAGTCGCCTTATGATAAAATATGCAGCTGCTGCTATTGGTGAATAATACTGAAGATGTTGAATATTTTTATAAGGGGAACCGATAAGGAGAATCAGGAAACTATACCCGAATAATCTATACCACGGATAAAAAGTTGAAAACCATGACGGGAATATCAAGCTTTAACATTTTAAAGGTGATGGGTGGAAAATGCCAGGAAAAATGAAAATTGCACAATGTCATTTAGAGCCCATATTCTTTTGACGATGCTGAAAATAAAATGTAATTGCGGAAATTGCCAAAGGTTTCCAGTTAAGTAATAAGACCGCTAATCTTTATTTTGCGGTTCCTATTCGGTTGCTAGCAAAATTAGCCAAAAATGATTTATTGGAAATCGAAAGAACGAAACTTAAATAATTTACCAATATGCTTTATTACAATTCATTTGCAACAAGTCTTTCCAGTTTTGAACATTTTTTTAAGATATTCGTTGTCTATCATAGATCGATAGAACTCTCGACCGCCTTCGCCCCTGAGAGAAACAAATACTCACGGGACTTACAGTAACAAAAATCGAGAGTTTGTGTCCATTTGTCTTAACAATCACTGTCGAAAAATCGTAGTGAGATGTTTGCCGATCGAAGAAAGTTTTGTGATATCGACTTTCTTAGACATGCAAGTTAACGGAGTTGTTTCGTAGAGATATAAAAAAAATGATTTATTTTTAATGTTCTTTCTTCTACAATACTTTTACAACTAATCTTACAATATTTTTTATTTAAAAATAGAATAGAAAAATCGGCACATGGCTTGGCGGGTGTCGAGTTCAAATATTTTCACATGAAAATTCAAAACTACGCTGATTGTACTACACACATCGGCCTATCGAAAAATCTCAGTGAGATTTTTTCTGTTATAAGCAAGTTTTAAGATATCGATTTTCTTAGATATGGATAAGATTCAATTTTTCAAGTTTTCGAATAATTGATATTTCAATAAGTATATCCAAGATTAAATTTTAGCGGATAAGCTTATAAGCTTCATTAAAGTATACGCATAGGCCTATCAGAATATAATAGCGGGATGTTTCTCGATAGAAGAAAGTTTTCTTATACATGGATAAGATTAAATTTTTAAATTGTCAAACTTTCTCGATTAAAAGGTTAACGCTTTGATCCGTTATTAAGTTTAAGGGATTAGCTTTGTGAAATCCCAAATAGTTTAAATCTTGACAAATTTGATGTATTTGGATTTTTTTTAATTTAGCATTAAGATCAAATATTTGATTTGATTGGATTTTTCTTTGTGCTTTTAAGCACATACAAGCGCAATTTTGTTGTTGTTTGTAAAATCAAATATTAATTTAGGATAAACTTCATTCGCATACAAGACGACAAAATATATGCTGTGCAAAATGAATGTGTAGAAGGATTTGTTCGGTGATTAAATAAGCGATTGGCGCTAGTGATACAGTTTGACAATAAATGTTGTTAAGTTCACATTTGCAGGGTAAACTTTATTTTACCTATACGTAAAAGAAAGTAGTTTCCTTACATTAACACATCGTTTTAAAATAAATATAAAATTTCAAAAAATTTTTGTACTAAAATTCGTTATTAAAATTTATCGAAATTAATTTGGTGAAAAAAAAAATTGAACAAAGTGATATTAAATTAGAATTAATACACAAAATAAAATTGAGTCAGCGATAGTTTTTAAAAAACTACATTAATTACAAGTTTTATTAAGAAATTTAATTAAATCAAATCTTAATACAAAATGCAAAATATATTCAATTAATATGTTAGGATTATTGTTGTTGTGTTCAGTTATGGCACAATCTACAACAGTGCACGATAGACAGGCAAGAAACACACCAACAACAAAACAAAAACGAGAATGTAATACAGATGAGATTTGCGGTTGGGCCGTCTATACACCATTTACAAGACAAATAATTTACTTTGTTCAAAATACATCCACATGCAACGACATCATGATATGTCTAAGGAAATTTTATGATGGTTCAGTATCAGCCTATGTGTTTAAATATTCACCATCAAGTACACCTCAAACGTAATAGTTTATTGTTTCAGAAATACATATAAAACACAAATAAACAAATCTCTGTATTTTTAATTTTAAAAGACAAGCAATTTATTAATTAATATAATTAAAATTTAGTTGTTAAATAATTTTATTAATTTTAGGTTATGTGCACCAAATTATGTTAACACTTTTGCGGTTATAACGGCATGTGCAGTCAAACAGACATGCTTCTACGTATCATTTAAATAAAGCTAATATGATATGCAGTGCAATTTTCCATTGAAATGCAATAGAAACTGTATACGAAAGTCCCAGTAACGGTAAAACGTCATTTGATTTAAATGTTGACTCTTTTAAAGTTGAATGGTGTTTCAAGTTCTCAAACTCTATATGAAAAACTAGCGCCTGTCCCAACGGATCCACCAATAATTTTTTTTATGAACGGATTTCTAATTTACTTCAATAACGTACAAAGCTGTTTTTTTGTCGGTTGCATGTTACCCAATAAGTAAGGCTTATTATTATGAAATTACAAAGAAAAGTGTGAGATTTGTTTACCTTGAATCAAGCACTCGTACCCTTTTGGCTTTAAAATATGTAATCACCAGGCTTAGGAATTTTAGGTTCTAAAAAATAAATAATATGTTCCTAAAATATGTAACTAAAATTGCAAAATATGTGGATAAAAGTTATGATTAAAATGAAAAATATCTGATCATATTTTGAAAGAAAACCAAAACTAGACCTTATTTTAAAAGGATTTCAATGCACTCATTACCAAAAATAATTATCAAGTTTTTGGCTACAAAGTTGGATAAACTAACTATCCTGGACCACACAGTACTGGAAAAATAGTCCAAAAAATGGTTCCACATCCATACACTTATAAAGTTGGACTGGTAAGCGATAGTTACTTGAAAAGAACGCCATGGCGGTTGAGGCTGAAAGATTCACGCTATTAAAGCAAATTTTAAACTAAGAAAAACTAAATTACGATCATATTTTCGCTCAAATCAAATTGTAATTCAAACACAATTTTCAATTTAAGTTACCATCAAGATTATAATCAATTATAGTTTAGAATTCATATTCTTTTATACATCGTGCTGATACTAAGTAATTTTATTGTTTTATGCAATCATGTTTCATATTGCAATTTTTACTAGCTACAATTAAAATTTAGTTTGTAGTATCAGACTTACACTTCTCGAATCATTTTAAAATGAAAGCTGAAATTGTAAATTTTGTATTTTAAATTTCACTCAAAATTATAAATCAATTCCTCATTCAAGTTTTTTTCAAATCGAATTTCGTTTTCAAAATATCACAAAATTTCTATCAAATTGCAACCAAAATTTTGGAATTCAAAAACAACTTTTTCTCAGAATTTTGCCCTCACTAAACATAAAATTTTGCTCAAAGCGATTTTTTAATTCTAACCTAATCTTTAATATTTCTCTTGCCAGTCCAATTCGAAATACAAATTCAACTTTAAACTAAAAATAATAGTACAGTTACGTTTTTGCTCAATTTCAAATTACTATTCAAATTCAATTTCTACTCAACCTTTTTTTAAATTACGGCTTAAAATTCAAATATTTCGATACTTACTCAGATTTCTGTTCAAAATTCTGATACAAATTTAAGAAACTTTTGATTCAAACTAAAGTTTTAAATTCGACTTTAACTCAGCATTTCTAATAACACTCAAATAAATTCTCAATAAATTTCTTAAATGCACTTGCAACCAAAGCTGAAGTTGTACTCCAAATTTCTAATAAGCACATTTAGACAAATCTAGGTTGGAATTTTTACTTAATTTGTAAACAAAATATCACAAAATTTCTAGCTTAATTCCACCCATAATTTTGCGTTAATTAAATTTGGAAATCAAGCTCGTATTTTAAATATTTTTTTAATTAAAATGCATCCAAATTTTTGCTCAAATGTTGTTTTACCCCGTTCTAAATAAAAATTTTGATCGAATAATTAACTAAATGTTTAAAATTCACTCAAACTGTTATTGAAGGCAGTTAGTTAAACTTTATTTCTAATGTAAGTTCCTACTTTAGATTTTATTCAATTACGGTTTAAAAATGATATGCTTCTATTAAATAATTCTTTCAGATTTTTGCTGGATTACTGATTTTCTAGTTGAACTAAAAAATTTGTTGAAATCGTGTTTAGAATTTACGCTCAGTCACATAAAGGGCATTAAATATTTATTTATTTATTAAATGAAATTAAATTTATTTATTGAAACCGGCCCCACAACCCCCGCGCCCGTGCCCTCGTATGTTTTTGACCCATCGACATACCACATCGATGCGTGCTGTGGTAAGGAGGAAATTATGTTCCCCACCATGTCCCTTTCGGGTATCCGGATCATGAAGTTCCTTCGGCAGTCAGTAGTCTTTTCCATCATATCTGATAGCTGGGCAATAGCGTCTGCCAAGTTTAGTTTATCCAGGATGCTATTGTGTCCCGAACTAGTCAGTCTAACCTGACTTGTTACCTTCAGTAAACCTGCTACACATTTGACATGTATGTGGAGTGGTGAGAGTCCCAGCAGTCTTTCAAGGGCAGGTCCTAATTGCTCCCGTTGCGCCCAAACATATAAATCTTTGAATTTGGCCAAAGCTGAACGAGCATTTATTTGCTCTGTCTTTGGCCACCATATAAACGCCGCATAAGATATCATTGGTCTTATGATGGTTTGGTAAAGCCAGATTATCATTTGTGGATTTAGGCCCCATGTTTTACCAAACATACGTTGGCACCCAAAGTATGCTTTGTTTGTCTTATTTGCGATGTATTTAAAGTGGGAGTTCCAGGTTAATTTTTGGTCAAAAATGATCCCTAGATTTTTAACCTCAGACATCATCTTGAGTATTTCCCCGTTCATAGTTATTGAAGGAAAGGAAATTCTCCTCCGATTTGTAAAGAGAGTACCTGTTATTTTATTGGGATTGACGCTAAGGCCCACTTCAACACACCACTCGTTTACCAATCTCAGAGCATATTGCATACGCTCAGCTATTGTGCTTTCAAATTTGCCCCTGGCCATCAGCACCAGATCATCAGCATAGGCAATGATTGATATTCGAGGGTTCCTCAAAATAGCGAGCAAGGGCAGCCCTTGGTAGTTGCAATTGAGATGCTTGCTTCGCCAATCGAGGCTTTAATTCTCCTGCTTCCGAGCATGTTTTTTATCCACCCGATGGTTGAGGAGTCGATACCCCTCGCTACAGCTTGTTCCCAAATCACCTCGAAATTAGTATTATCGAAGGCACCCCAGGTATGTCAATGAAGGAGCATAATAGTGCCTCCTTGTTGCGAGGTGTATCCTTGATTTCCGATGTTAATTCATGCAGGGCTGTCTTCGTAGATTTGCCCACCTGATAAGCATGTTGGCTAGGATTTAGAGGACATCTTTGGATTGTATTGAGGTTGATATACAGGCCCAATATTTTTTCCATGGTTATAAGTATAAATGATGTCAGGCTAATAGGTCTGTAGGACCTAATGTCCTCGGGGTATTTATTCCCATTTTTTGGTATGAATATGACTCTTACCTCCCTCCAGCATCTGGGGATGTATTCCAGACTAAAGCTGGCTCTATATAATTTGATTAGGTGGGGCTCCAGTACATCCAGGCCTCGTTGAAGAAAAATAGGATAGATTTCATCCCCTCCTGGAGACTTAAAGGGACCAAATGAATTGATAGCCCAGCGCAACCCTCCCGTGGTGAAGATTTCCATCGCTCGCTTGTAGGCCCCCCTTGGGACTAGATATGGATGCACCACGCTCATGTCAGGGTTCTCCCGGCCTTCTTACTGAGCTCAGGGGGTTTTTATGATCTAATGCGAGGGCTTTTTGGAGTCGGCAAGCTGCCTGAATCTCGTCTATCTTCCCGCAAAAAGTTCTCCAGCTCCCTCTTTTGCTCTTCCTCAGAGTCTCATTATACTGGGTGAGGGCAGTTCGATGCGCTGCCCAGTCATCTGTTATTTTTGCTCTGTTAAAGAGCTTACGCACTGTTTTTCTTTTAGTCTCCAGGGCAGAGGTCCACAAAGGAACATCCCTAGTTCCTCTAACACGCACCTCAGGAGAACTTGAGTGATAGGCATCAATTATTGCCCTGGTGAGATTATCAGCAACGCTATCAAGCTGTGCAATAGAGCCGATAGAGTTCTGTAAACCCACTACATTGTCTTGTAGTTTATTGGTAAATACAGCCCAGTCCGTACCTTTAGGTATTCTTACCGTAGTTTCTGTTATTTGGGGGGTTCTAATATCAAATCTTATATACCTATGATCCGACAAAGATGCTTCCCCGATACATGCCAATTCTGGACTGTGCTGGAGGTACCCATGTCAGACATAGTAAGGTCCAGCACCTACCTTCTAATGGCATTAACAAAGGTGGGCTCGTTCCCTGTATTATTTATAGCAATATTATTTGATGAACAGTATTCAAAAAGTTGCTCATCTCTTGTATTGGTGTTGGTGCTACCCCAGACTGTGTGGTGTGAATTAGCATCACAACCAATGATGAACTTCTGCCCATGAGCTGTACAATAATTCATAAAGCTCTGTACTTCTTCCGGAGGTGGGTCGTTACCGTCCCCGGTAAAACAGGCTGATGCCATATTAATTGTGACCATGCCTCCTTTGGATAGAGGTATCTCTAATGATACTGCAGTTATGTCTCTGGAAATAAATTGGTTAATTGAGAAGATATTGTACGACGAACGACAGAGAATCGCTGTCCTCAACCCTTTCTACTTCTGTGTTGTAAATTAGCTTACCTGTCTTACTTGGCAAACCTTTAATTCTTCCATTGTTGGTCTACTGCTCTTGGATAAGCGCTATGTCCCAGTTGTTTGTATTGAAGAGGCGACTCAGCATAGATGTGGTGGCATTGGATCTATGTAGGTTGATTTGTATGCATCTTACAGACGCGTGCATAGATCTTTATGTTTTCGGGCCCTCCAATGAGCCGCCCTGTGTGCTGCTACTACTAGCACGTGGTTTGGAGGAACACTGTGAGTTCAACCGATGTTTTTTATCAGGCTTGTTCCCCCTTCCAGGTCTGCGTCCCCCACGTGCAGTGCCTGAGGTTCCTGGCTTGTTTGGGCCATTTTTGCTCCCGTGATCTTTCTGGGTGGGGTAACCAGCCGCTCTTTCCACGGAGCGATTTAGCCCTGCTTTACCTGCGGATGGTGCCTGTGGCCTCTCAGCCCTGCTACTCCTCTCTCCATCCTTTTTGGGGCGAAAGTACACGGCTCCAAATAGCCAGTTAACTTTATAGTTGGAGGCCTTAAAAATCTCCGCCGTCTTATGCGATACCGACAAGGTTAGTTGGAGGAGATCATTCTCTCTGTCTTTCCTTGCAAGAATTCTTCACTCCGCGTTCCTGAGATCCTTATTCTGGACTCCCAAGCGGCGAAGTATCTTCTCGTTTGCCTCGTTTTTGCAACGAGGAAGATATACGACGAATATTTTTGGGGCGCGGTAATTCGTCCTCCCCGACTGCTCTCAGGTTGGGATTTTCCTATGGCTTCAGGGTCGGCACAGTGGCAGTAAGCCACTCCGCCGTGTCCTTGTCAGCACAGTTGACGGTCAACCATCCATTTCTCGTACGGCATCCTAAAAATGTCGGGCTAATGCTGCCCGTTGGTGGTTCCGCCACTGCATCCATGATGCTATTTTGTAGAGCCAGGATCTGGCTGATACCTAGTTTGGCTTCTGGGAAGCCTTGGTCGGTTATTTTCAACCTGATGGCCTTCACTGTGTCCTTATAGGTTAGCTTCACCTCGTCCGAGCTGCCACCATCTCCTAGCTTCGGACCTGTCATATCTTGTAAGCTACTCTTTCCTTCGGTTGACAAAGGTTGCTCTTTCTTCTCCGTATCTGCTGGGGTGTTCTTTGGGGTCGTGTCGTCTGACCGGCTCCGTTTAGCGGTAGTGACCGTTCGATCTTTTATTTTAATTAGGCACCGCGCCAGAGCTACCTCGTGGGGAATGCCTGCCAATTTAAGATGGGCAAGGCGCTTCTTCGCAGCTCCGCTGAGTCTCTTTCTCGTTTTCTTGCTATCCTCGAGTTCCAAGTCCTCGAGGCTGCTTTTAATTTGTTCGGTTGTAGACACTGATGCGGTGTCCGAGAATGATGGCACTTGTGCGCCTTGTACTCGGTCACCGATAATGGTATCCGCGCTTGAGTATTCACTGCTATCATTAGATAGCGTGGTTTCCATATTAAAATTCTCAGAGGTAGGTCCTTGTTGGACCTTGTCATCCTCTGAGATTGGTGCGTTTATAGAACACCTCCCTCATATATTTTTATTTCTGAAATATCCATATAGTTTCGGATTTGTTGAGAGGAAAAGAAGGTCCAGCACAGCAGCGCCTCTTACTGTGGTAAGGCTAATTGAAACCGGAGGCCACCAGGTATCCGAAGTTCCGTGCTAGAGACCAGATAGCCCATGGCCATTCATCCATTTTAGCGTCGTACTTTAGCCTGCGGTAAACAAACAATCAGTTACCGGTGGTCACCACGGGGAGGTAGCACGTACACTTGCGAACCACGATTAGGTTACCCCTCACGCGGTCGTAAGCCACAGACAGGACTGCCTAAAACATGACCAGAACAGCCTGCTGGAGCTCACTCTACTGTAGGTTACAGAGCTGGTGATTACTACACAACTTTGTTCCCCCCTTCACCAGACGCCCAGACCACCATGAATTCTGAGTAAGTATCAGTTCTAAATTAAATTTATAATTATTCTTCTTAAAATTTCATTCACAATCGTTACGTTTCATTCACAATCATATTTTGTTACCTTTAGATTTCCCTCTATAATTTTGGTCAACTCCATCGTGTTTTAATTGTAAATCGAAATCGATTTGTAATTTACCAAATCAAATTAAATTTTGCTTTTCTAGAAGAAATCCAGATCATCAAATAATGTGCAGTAAACTATTGAGATATGTATTTTAATATGACGTTTATTTGAGATGTGTAGAACAAAGTGAGACATTTTTAACTTCTACAAAAAAATATTTGTTGGCCTAAACTTAAAATTTGGCTTATAAAATATTTTGCTTTATCAAATTTTAAGCTTTGAAAGTCGAATTAAGTTATTCTTGAAGAAAAATTAAAAATATTTGGAATAAACCAAAGTGGAAATATGTGATTATGCCAAAATATTTAAAAATATATGGTAACTTATAGGACTCATTCGCTTTTATTTGTTCTAAAAAGAATAATAAATCCAACAAATTTTTGGTTTGAATTTCCTAAATAAAATATTTTTTTACCTAAGAATCCTAAACCTAGTAATCACAAATATTCCAGTGGCATACTTAAATTATATACGTATATGTATGTAGCGTCGTTTTTGGTAGCTGACATAGAAATAGAAATGCAAATTTTGCTCGCATAACTCATGTATATTGGTCAGAAAATATAAAGGATAATTTATTTTGGTTTAAAAATATAGAAACGATTTTTTAATATTTTTTAAGTACCCTCAATACTTACTAATAAGATTTTCGCTAATATATCGAGTTTTTTAATTTGGTTTCATACATGAAATTATTTTACAGCAGTTTTGGTTGCGTTCAATTTTCTTTTTTTTTAAATTGAAAAAAATCACATTTTACATTTTTTTTTGTATGGCCCAATTAGCGAATTGATGAAGTAATCCAAAATCTGATGGCTTCATTTTTTAATTATCTAAATCTTGTATGTAACGTCAACTTTTAGTTGTCAAAGTTGTCAATATATAGGATTTTTTTGTCTCGATTTTTAATCATTTCAATTGTTGTGTTTAATTTTAATTCTTGAATAACGCACTCGACTAAGCACTAAAATCGATTCGAAATTTTTTAAACGTCAAATGTTTTATACTACCAATACAAACACTAACCTGCATCAATTTTGGTTTCATGTACATTTCATACCACAAAATTTACATTGATTTGAAAAAACGAAAAGAATTCGACTTAAGAGAATCACATAGGACGTGCAAATAGAAATAAAATAATACACAAGAATTTTGTAGTTTGTCGTTTTTTATTACCTGAACAGGTTAATCTAGGCTTTCTTAAAGTAATAATAATAATTCAAAAAGTAAAGAAATTAATAAAATTAAAATAAGTGCGGAATAAAAACAAAAATTAAATGAAATCTTATGAACAAGATGGCGGATATAATAGACGAAACTAAAATTGAGAAATTAATGGATATTGAAACTTTCCAAATTTGTAAATTTGAAGTGACTATTTAATGGAAAGCTCATGGTTTATATGACGTCGTTAGTGGAGAATCCAAATACGAAAAACGTGAAGAACCTGATGATAAAGTTGCATGGAATAAAAAGGATGGACGTACTCAAAAGATTATTGTTACAACGATTGAAAAGAATTGCTAATGCATATAATAAACTGCAAGAACTCAAAAGAAATGTTTGATAAGTTATCATCATTATTCCAAAAGAATCCGGATCGGGAAAAGTGCAACTTACTACAGCAGTTTTTTAGTTATAAATGACAAGGAAATGAAACCATGATAATGTTCAAAATTCTCGCGATATTACCTGACAACTATAAGCGTTTTAGTACCCCATGGCAGTCTACACCGTTAGCAGAAAAAACATTAAATGCCTTGACAGTCAGGCTTTTATCTGAAGAAACAAGATTGAATTGATTGATTATCTCCAGATTGAAAGTAAAAAGATAGATTAGTTGGATTCAACATTTGTAGTATGTATGGAAGCAAAACTACCGAAGAACCCGTTTAAAAACAGAAAGGTTAAGAGCGGAAAGACCGCTAAAAAGAGTCCAGAAAGATCTTTGTAATCCCATAGAACCTTTCATTATTTTACGGAAAATGTAAATGAAATGGAAACATTTTGGAATATGAAAGTGTCGAACATAAGGTGTTACAATGGGGAGAATATATTCATGGCGATCTAACAATATGGGGCAAAGGGTGAGGTATAATGCTTAATTATAGAGTAACAGCTATCGACCAAAATTGAGGAATACATCTAGGCTTCCGATTGTTTTGCACAATGTAGTTTTTTTGAAATCAACATCCAATTGTAGATGCTATCTCTCCGCCTTATTCTTCTCGTAATGCTAGTGTCATTTCTATTTACTACAAACTCGTAAAAATAATTTCCATTCGATTACATACATCGGAACTAGGAAGGACAAATACAACTTTGAAAACAGCCTTAAAGATGGAGGTATGTTGATTGCTGTGAAGAGAGTTGTCAAATTTAAAAAAAAAATCCGTTGTGATGCCACTAGTTGGTGCAAATGAAAATAATGTCATGATTGATGAAAGATAATAGTTACATTGGATTACTGCGCCAGTATTTCAACTTCTCAAGTGAATCGAATTAGTGATAGGAGTGGAATGTTTGTCTCTAATTCTCTAATGAAGTTTCATATTCCGATATCTCACCACTCAATAACTAGGCTTTTCGAATAAAGTTTCCGTAAACTAGCGGTTACAAATTTGGTTTCTTTTTGTGGGGTTTAGTTTATCGGTAGTAATTCTAAAGTGCAGCTTTATTCATTTATACCGACTTTGTTCTAAAGTCTCAGTTAATTTTTTTTTTTATTGTCACCTTCTTCAAATTTTCGATTGCATTTACTGTAGTTAATAAATTTTAATTTTCAATCAATATCAATGATCATGAATTAGGAACCTTAATGGATACCCCAGCCTATGGCAAGTCCTTCATTGGTTTGCATTATTATAAATAATCTGTTAGTTTCCAATTTATTATACTAGATGCCTGTGGTCCCCACGGGCTCAACCCCATAGGTGCTAATTAAAATATTTTAATAAACATGAATGGCAAAGATTAAATGTTGCCGGATACCTCCATCATTTAATACCATTAAACAGTAAATAACCTATAAGTTATACGATGAATGATAAAAACCTGCGGTCTGGACGGCAATACGTTATAAAAAGTTATTAAGTTTAACAATTTCGCTTTATTAATATCACGTTTCCTACAATTCTACCTGTAACGCATGGTAATTCATCGGCCAATACCAAAGCTCAAACAATACGATATCATATTTACATTTGTCTTAAATCGACAAAAAGTGATAACCGAAACTTCCATTTGGTTTGGAATAAATTGATCTTCATCTTTAAAAAAAATACTGAAATATTTCTAAGTACCCTATACGATTACCTGTTAACGGTCACCGAAATACCAAATAAATAACGTTTTTAGTGTGCCACATTTTTATAAGACGAGAATTCATTCCCTGGGACCGCGTAAAATTTGTGTTTTGCACCTAACAAGTGAACTTTTACTATCGCGGTTTAGGGTAAATTTTGTAATATCGATGACTATTTCCGAATTCCCATTTGTACCCTAAAAAGAGGTTTTCTCTTTAAAAAACCATGAATAATATCAAAAATCGTTGGTGTTCTAAAAACTCTATCCCTTATATTGAAATCGGGAAATTCATTCCTAATTTGGAATGACCAGCTAGGCCATCTTAAAAGCATTTTAACAAACGTTTGATCAGGATCAAATTAAACGCTTAAGTGCAGTGAATTTAGAACTTATTTATCACATTCAGTGTAAAACTTGTATTTCTCTTTTCTTCTTATGCTATTATTTGGGATACTCTGAACAGAAGACCCCATTAGATTTTTATTAAATACGACATACTACAATTTGATAACAAAAGGATACTACATAATTTCTTGTCATCTTTGCGCGTAGAGGACCAATGCAACGCGGCTTTGAGAAGTTCTCTATTTAGAATGTGAATAATTATTAAATAGTTCCAATTTTTATTAATATTGAAATTTTAATAAATTATTAAAGCGTGGGTTTGGTGCAGCAGTTCCCATCCTCCAAGGTATACAACGAATTAAAATAATATTTCAATCGAATTTGTTATAACTAGAAAACTTGATTTTTTTGGATTGATTTTTCGGGGTTTTTTTGTTCGACCGTCGAAGGAGAAAACATCGGTCAAATCTACAATATTGATTTAATAATAGAAATATCATTTCTTGACATTGAGTGATACGGATCTGAACCAAGTTTACATGGAAAACAACTACAAACATTTATTTTTATAGAACTTTTTAGAACTTATTTTTATTGAATCAAAACTTTGACCGGAGTAATCGTTTGCATTTCGTTGTTGAACATGAAATAAAAACCACGTCTCTTTTAATCATACCAAAGAAACAAGCAAAATCATCAAGTACTAAAGAAAATTATTTACCCCCTTGTTATTTCAACGTCAACTACTAAGCTAAATTATCATTTGCACGACCTGCCTGCCTTATTATTTACAATAATAATACCATAAATATACAACCTTGACATTAAGTAAAATTTACGGTTTGATTAATTACTTAATTAGGCTTCTATTTAGTCGTATAAACTTTTCTGATTTATGTTTCTTTTTCATACCGTGTGGGAAAATTTTTGTCCTACCATATTACGATGGAAATTAAAAATAAACAAAATAAATTAAAATAAACAATTGCGTTTGACAAATATTTATGTAAATTCTCTAGATTCGGTCAAAATTGTATGACCATTGCTCAACAAGGTTTGACTAAAGGCATTTCCATACAAGACCAAAAATAATATAAAAATCTAAGCAAAATCCCTTGGCAATACAGGGTTAGAGATCAGTCTAATATGCAGATACATACATATTTCCAAATTTAGACAATAAATTTTATATCGAGATCCAATAATTTTCTTTTTATTACCTGTAAAAATAATAATAAGAACAACAACCAATTTTTGTCGTTTAGATAAGTTTTTTTTTTCGATTTCGTCTTAAAGCTTTCCACGTTGATTGATTTTTTATGTTATCATCTTTCTTTTATATGATTTTGCTGTGCTTTTATTCGTATCAAAGTTTTTTTTTTTTCATAATAAAATGGGTGAAAGCATAGTAAATAACAACAACAACAGCGAACAGCGTAATAATCGAAATTGTATGTATTGTACATACATACATACATCTTCATCCGTAAATATATAGGATTGATTTTATTCTTTTTCATGACAACGCCGAATTATTTTTGTGAAAAGGTTTTTGTCGTACCAAAAAAAAAATTTGTCAATTTGAAATCTTTCAAAAGATAACAAACAGGAAAAAAAATACAAAAGGCCGAACAAAAATTGCATTTTCAAGTTTATTATTTGCTATTTGATAATAATTTATCGAATCCTTTTTATTTGCTTTTTTTGTTGTTGTTGTACTTAGTAGTACCAGAGTAAGTCTATAAATTTAAAGGAATATTATTTATTTAAACCTTTTACCGTTTTTTTTACGAAGGTTGATACCTTTCACTACGTATCTACTTACTGATGGGGTACAAATCATGCAGATAAGAAGCTATCTTACTCCTCGTTACATTCGTATTACAAAATAATGTAGAACTTTGAATTACGGTGAATTTGTGTGGGGGTTTAGCACTTGAAGCTTTAATTTGAAAATAAAAATAATTTAAATCACGATATGCGAGATAAATTATTAATGTTAGTTAATGTATTTTGTTGTAGATTTAAATGGATAAAATATGTTTTATTTTTGTGCTTTTATTTGCTTGGAATCCCTGTGTATGTGTATGTATGTATAATTCCCTTTGTATTTGAGCTTGTATGAGGATGTATTTTCTTGTTGTAAAGGGAAATAAAGATTAGTGTCTTAATTTATGAATGGGGGATGCCATATATTTTTCGTGGTTTATTAGACATTTTAAGCCTTTTTGTGTTGTACTAGCACACGGGTTTTTATGGTTAATTTATTGATGTAATAAAACTTAGGAACACCGTATGCCAAATGTTACATATTGGTAGCAAATAAATAACGTGAACATATAAAATGTTTTAACATGTTATAACGTCTTCAAACACATCATTATGAAGACTGTACATTATTCTGCTAAATTAAGATTCATTCGGATGTCGGATGGGTTAAGACTCGTTTCAACAATTTAGTTGTGTTTTGTCTTAATTTTTGAATTCAATCGAAAAAATCGCCTATGATTTTATTATTAGTATACAGTAATTTAAATTTTGAACATATTTAATAAGAAAGCTACCGATTACTTTCTTCGGGTGAATTTCAAGAATTCTCCTGAAAAGTCTCGAGGTCATATTTACATCAAGTCATATTTAGTCGTTACTAAATTCGACCAAAAACGCTAAAAATGTGCAAATCAAAATCGAAATAATGAAAATATGATTTCATTAAGACGATATTTTTTTCACTAACCGTAGAGATGAGTAAAAGGCCGCAATTTTTGGTTTCAAAATCAATGATAAAATGGATTCGTTTATTGTGCCTAAGTAGCCACTCCGACTTAACCTACAGTCATTTCACAAAGCTGACTCGAATGCTGGAAATAGCAGTTTAACGATTTCCAAAAATTCAAATATTAAATGGATATTTCACGTGTCACAAACCGTATCTATATTTATAATACACGGGAGTTTCAATTCCAGTTTGGAAAGAACGAAGGCAAATAGGCCTTACTACCTCAACAAAAATCACTGCATCAGTGGTTATTACAATTGGCCGATGTCAATTATTTTTAAAACAATTCCTCAGACATTCTGAATTGTAAATTCTTGTGCAAACCACCCCCTTGTGAACCGTGTTTTGAGTACAAAACAGTAGGGAAACATAATTTTAATCTTTTGTGGAATCCCAAATATGTGTTCACTTCATTTTAACACTCTCCAATCTGTTATAACCGAAACACTTGTTTCAGTAAGGGCTCCCAAAGCTTTCCAGCTCATTAACGAATTGTTCGCTTTATTGATTATGCGCATTTGTTTTTGTCTAGTGCGTTTATTTTTTCCATAATTCTCTTGATCTCTTAGAAAATTAGAAACAATCTTATAACTTCCTTTTTCCTGGTCATTTAATTCTTTACCAGATGGCATTTTCTTTAAATTTGTAAAGGAATTCTTAAAAATCATTTTCCCGAATTTAAATAACTTTTTTCCCCAGATTTTAATTATTTAAACTTCAATGTCTTACTCGTGTTATAATTATGAAATGCGACAAAATGTTGTTTATTGTTTTTCTCAATAACCGCACTTTCTGTTATTTTTTTCTAGTATATTTACCAACGATATGGATGGATCACCTAAAACTCACATTGCTTACGTTACAAAAAAATGGACCAAATTTTATTTTATAGTCTTACTACTCTTTCATACACCCCTCTTTATCAAAAAAAGTATTTCCGAATAAGTGAACTTGAACAAATTTCATTCCGACATATTAATTTTTTTTACACTAAATTTTAGCACGCCACAAATTTAATTTGATATATTAATTCCAAATTTATAAATTTTATTTTTATTTAATTAATTTTTCTAATTAACAATTTGTATGTTATTTATTTCACCACCATTTTAATGTGCCGACGTTGAGAAAGTTTGAGAGCATAAAATCAGAGAAGAGACTGATTTTTAATTTTTAAATTAATTTTAATTATTTTGTTTTGTGTATATTTGCGTTGTGATACTATTGGTCCAGCCAAGCATGAAGGGGAAGTCAACCCAATACACACATTCAAGGTGGAATGTGCGCCGCCAAGTTTGTATTGGTTTATTGGGTGAACCGCTACAGGACTCCCCCGCAAGTGAGTTCCGCCCCTGCAAAAATGGTTGGTTTCGGTCTGTCTGTGTGTTCGCAGACTGATATTTGATCAGCCGAACAGCGATCGCTCCGTTGAAATGTTTTATCTCGTAAGATCCATTAACGGAGTCGTTGGGCCGAGACAGAGTGAAAGGGAGGAGAATGTGGTCGGTCGATGGTTGCGTCAGTAGCTGTGAAGGAGGATGTTCGTCGAGATGGGTATCTCTTATCTTCCTTCAATGAAATGTGTTGTGCTGCAGACAGAGCTGTTTTAAGATGTCTGGCGACGCAAGTGATTGAGTGTGCAGTCTGTGTCGAGATGGCAGATGGGCAGCGGTGAAAGGAAGCGTTGAAGCACACACCAGATAGGTTGGGAGAAGGCGCTTCGACCAATATCTGATGTGTACCTCTAGCCTTCCCTCACTGTCCACCATACCAGTTGACACAAGAATGTTGCAGCGACCGAGTTTCCATGTTATTGTTCGCAAAGCTGTGACATGCCAGACCAGAAAATGAATTCTGAAGTCTGGAGTCAGGTTTGGGGCCTGCCAAGAAATGTTGACAGTGGCCGCTTTGAGGCTAGTCCACGGACTCGATTGTGACCGAAGAAAGTCGATGTGAGTTTTGACTTTCTCGTGAGAGGGTGGGACAGTCGAAGTGAGTCTCGACTATGTCCCAGTGACATGCAAAGTTATACGGCAATAGTCGAAGTGAGTTTCGACTGTGGCCGTATAAATTGCAAGGTGTGGCGGGTATAGCTGGTCGTCATTTGGCTATACGACGTTGTGTGGAGCCATTTAAATAAAACAAAATAAAAGTTTATTGAATAATAAAAAATAAACAAAATGAAAAAAATTAAATCGGAAAGGAAATGGTGGTAAAAAAATGTACATTATAATAAAAAAAATGTTAGTGATGGTGTTGTTGTCGGTGCTGACGATACCCGTGTTGAAGGCTTTTTAGGTGATGGTGTTGATTCCGCTGCTTGCCGATGGTGGTCACCATGCCGTTGGTGGTCGCATTGGTGATGACAGCGGTGTTGATGCTGTTGTTGCTGTTATTTGGTGAATGTGCTACTACTCGCCTATGGTTGCCATGATTATGACGACGATGACGGTCGCGAAGGCGGTGATGACAGCGATATAATATTTGCGTCTGATGTGGTGATGGCGATAATACGGCTGCCGGTTGGTGTTTTAGCTGCTGTGGTCATCTCTGTTGTTGGTGATGATGTCATCAAATGCGGCAATGATGGCAATAATGGCGTTACTACCGATGGCGACGTTGCTGCTGCCTACGTCCGGCCGATAATGATGACCCTGATAGTGGTGATTATGATACTGCTGCTGCTGTCGGCCATTATGCCGGTGATATCCGCTAATATGTTCGATGATAATGTCTGCGATGACGAAAGCGGGGGACATGTGCAAAGTGGAATTCGTCATTGTGCTTGATGGTGAGATTGTCGTGTGACTCCAGTTGAACGGATGTGTGTTTGATATTTATGCGTAGGGGCAAAAGGGGTTGTGTTTGTATGAGTCCATTGTATTTAGGTGCGATTTGGTGTGGCTCCGTATTTATGAAATTATTACAAAAAATTTAAAAAAAATAAATGAGGCACATGATTTTGCTTAAAACACTTAAAAAAAAATAAGGTACATACCGTTTATCTGGTACGGGATCTTACCAGGTGTCCACGATTTTTTTGCATAAAAAAAAAAAAAATTTTTGCCGATATTTCTTTTAAACCAAAAAAGAACGCTGCGTGTTCCAGAAAAAAAAACTGTACACCAAAAAAAATATATACGTATGTGTATAACCGCGTCAACATAATTCAATATGCAAGGTATATTGTTAATACCGCTAAGCGGTGAGTAAAAATAAGAAGTGTAGCTCCAACTCCAATTTAAATTAAAAAAAATTTTATAAAAAAGAAACATATTCTATTTAGTTTTAAATAACTTCTGATGTAGTAATTTTTGAGATCCAATAATACACACGCTCCAGTATGGAGCAGGACGTGGCTCTATTTCACAAAATAATAATTCAATTTTGAAGTATACATTTTATCGCTGGTATACTTTCTTTTAGACAATTTTTCTCAATGACTTTTGCCTTCGTCAGATGTGAACTGTTGCATCAAATCATTTTATTCATTAGGTAGCCAAATAACCATTATTAGGTAATTACTGCCTGAAAACAAGGTTTTCATTTATGAATCAATTTTCAAAAAAAAAAAATAAAATTGAAACCCAAAATTGCTTAAAACGGACGATTTTTGCTGGTTCTTAAAGAGAAAGATAAGACGAATCAAAAAGATTAAAATAACTGTTACCGATCCTTTCGGTGACCAACACATTTTGGTATATTCTTTTGGTTCATTATCGTCGGAAACTTGTGGTATAAATCATTTGTGTTGCTTAAAAAAACCGATACTCACGCACGCTCTGACTAACTACAATAAAAATACTTAGTACATAACTTTCGTTACCTGTCAACTAATGAACATAAAAGTGCATTTGAATTTTATACCTTGTACTTTATCGTACTTTGAATTTATAATAAATGTAATTATATTTTATAGAGTAGTATTAGTATTTGAGAGTATTACTGTAGAGTACGATAATGTACAAGGTATACAATTCAAATGTACTTTTATGTTCATTAGTTGACAGGTAACGAAAGATTGTAACGTCCATTTAATTTAATAAAAAAAATTTCACCCTGATGATGACTCGAAAAGTCGAAAATTGGAATAAAATGATCAATAACAGCTGCATGGTTTAAATTAATTTAGTATTCTATAAAAAAACCAACGTTGAAATATTTAAATGTAACAAGACTATTAAAAATCATATAATAATTAGAAACATATCAATAAATAATGAAGTACCTTAGCCCAAATGCACACGCTGGACATGCAGGCTAGAACAAATTGTAGATTATCCTACGAAGCAACAGTGGTTTTAAGTGTGGTGTTGCTCGATATCGGGAGTTTAATTGTTAGAAGTGCTCTTAGATAATCTAAAGCGAAATATATTCTTGGATTATATATCGTACTATCCATTCAAAATAATTCATAAACATCGTTTTACGGTAGAAGGCTTTGAAGTTGGGAAATTTTAACAAAATGGGGTAAATTGTTTTGTTCAAAGTTAGGGAGCTTGTTTTCGAGGCCATGTGGAAAGAAACTAGTTAGACACATCGATAAAGCTGCTTTCACAAATTGCAAAAACCCACTGACTAGACTTATAGTCTTTTTGTAGGGGTGGCAGCATTTCAAATAAAGCCAATGGAACGGTTCTCTATGTCATTCCCGTGATTCTCCACGAGACCAAACTCAAAATTAGTCTTAAATGATAATAATTGAAAATTAATCTGAAAATAATTTAATGTACATATTTATCAAAACTTACATATTCAGTCTCGAAATCCTTTAGTTTGTGAAAATTTTGGAAGAGTTCCGTTGCGGAGGCCAAATTTAATTGCAAAATCTGCCTCCGACCAAATATTTCCTTCAGCAATCCGATGATTATTGTTTTATTCTCCTCTGTTGCTTCTATTTGGTCTAGGTCTCTAATATGATTGGTGAGATGATCTTTCGTTATAGAACCACATGCCGACATTTACATAAAGGGCAAGCATTTCAAAAATAAAAACTATGTAAGTACGTATATTTAATTTTAACGGTAATGTTTTCGTCGCACTAAAACCCGTAAATCTATATAGTTTCTGATTGTAATACACACAAACCTGTTTTTCGGCGGTGTATAGCTAGGGACCGCATAAAAAAAAATGGGCAAAAAAAAATCCGAAGCTTGACAAGTATGTACTCGTACATACGTACGTAATATGATAATCAAATTAATTTGTACATTTAGGCATTTTATGTATGTTGGTGGACATTTTTTTCCATCCGTGTGGAAAAAAATATGACCAACCGAATAACCGCACAAAAAAAAAATCGTACAAAAAAGGACCGCACAAAAACAGGTTTCATTGTATTTTGTATTAAAAACGAAAACTATTTTTCTTATTATGCGTTTCTGGATTTAGTTTTAATTATTTGTTTTCAATTTTATTGATAAAGTTTATTTTAGCTATCGATTGGAATCAAAAACTCAATTTACCAAAAAATATAGTTATGTAAAATATGTTAAAATATGTACAGCATAAAATATTAAAACCACTTGTTTTATGTCAATTCGGATTTGCTTGATGTAATTATTTCAATATCCACATTATACACTTATTTTATATTAGCACTCACACTTTACATACTTATATTTTTGTTTTTTTCATCTGTTTTTCTTTAGACCATACACAGCACGAATTTAACTTATTACTGATACTATGACGTTGAAAATGAAATTAATATGCCAGCAAACGGCTAAATTTACTAGAATTCTAGTAATACTATATTCTAATATAAGTTAAAATTGACTGGAATATTACTAGAATCTGTTTAATTTACTAGAAATTCCTTGTACATGCAAATAGGAATTATCTTGTATTTAATTTAATTTAACTAGAATTTTACTAGATTTCAAGTAACTCTCAACGGTTTTTCTCCGTATCTTAATAACTGTTAATTTTAACTATTCACAAAAAAAAAACGTGGATTTCAATTTGCTACATATATTTATAAATCGGTACGAGCAAAAATAAACACTTACCATCAGAAATTTAACTCTAAATTTGGGCACCAATATACCTGTAGTATTTACTAAAATTCTAACTCCGCCACCAAAGAAAAAAAAATGACCCTGTTTGTTTGTGTCTCTATTCAGCACTAACTTTTAACTTTATTTTTTTTTTTTGTTAGAAAATTTGTTTAAAATTCGTTTAACCTTCACACTATCGACGAAAAATAAAACTCAATGTTAACTTCGACTAAGACGTGTTGCATATGTTTTCAAAATGATTTTTTGTACTAAATACCGTTTTTCTGATGTTTTAGTTTTGTTTTGGTACTCATTTCTTTCTTTCTATTGACGATTGGAGCTTCACAGATTCCACCTAGTGGAAAATTTTTAAACTGAGGTAGCTGCTAATTTGACGTTCGAAATTGTTGTAAACAATTCCAATTTTGAACTGTAAACACAATTTTTACCTACCAGATTGATAATAATTGGAAATAATTCCAATTTTGGATTATAAAAACAATTTTTAATTACCGGATTGCAAAAATTTCTTTCGTCGCATAAGAAATGTCATTTTGCCGGTTGCCTCATTTTAACTTTTTTCCTCGAGAGGCGCTTTCTGTACTTTTACAATCGTCAATATAAATATTTAGTTCGTCTTAAATTTTATGAACAGTAAGTCCTAGTTTCCACCGCAAATTTCATTGTAAATTTTACAACAGGGAAATTTTTGTTCTATGATTATGTTAGTGGATCGATATAACATGTATTAGTATCATTTTGACGTTTTATGAAATTAGTAATTTGCTGTGAGTTATCGTCATCTCCATTTCTTCATCATCACCACTTTCCTTTTCAAACATTTTATTCCAATAAATTAATAATTAAAAAACAATCAAGAAGAAAACTATTAAAATACAATCCACTTAATTAAAATAACAAACAATCAAAACAAATACATAATATGACGTTTAATTCAGAGGTGTCCAAAAAATTTCCCTTCTATTTTAGTACCAATGTAAAAAATACAATGGAAAAAGTTGTAGCCATTAGTACAAATCGGTTGTTTTTTCCAAAAATCGGTTGTATTTTCCAATATTTTTTTTATATGTGTGAGTTACAAATTGTCTGTCGAGACACAATTTTTTTGGGAATGTGTACTATCCATGTGAGTTTCGTTGAAAAAATTACAATGAAGTTTTTCGTGGAAACGTACAGTAAGTAGCAAAGTGGCGCAAAACTTTTTTTTTATTTGCTGTAGTGTGCGCAGATTTACAATATGGAAAATAGAGAATTCGAATATCTATCGAGTGTACAAATGAGCAAATAATATAAAATATCTAGATTTGTAGTGTTGAATTAATAAAAGTTAACAAACAACGGCTTGTTTTGTAATACGTTCTTATTCTCCATTACAGAATTTCGTATAAAGAAAAAGAAATTTACTTGCGAAGTGTTGTAGATCATTTAGACCCGCATTCGGAACATGATGAGGATATTTTATTTGACGACAATGATATTGACCCTGATTATGTGCCTAGAAATGTTGCTGAGGAATCAGATGTGAAACTTGATAATATTAACCTTGAAATAAACGAGAACACTGACTCAGAAGTCGACGACGGTAATCATTGCGTTGGCGATACTGATATGATGAATAACATTGAAATAATAAATTCGAATTTAATGTTGAATAAATACTACATTGGTAAAGATGGAACAAAGTGGAGGAAAAGTCGGCCCAATTTGCATCGTTTATCGGCGCATAATGTAATTCGAGAACCGCTGTTTATGGGGCCTAACCCTAATACTAAAAATTTGGATAACGTAGATACCTTTTACGAGATATTTAACAACCCGATGCAGGCTATAATTTTTAGACATACATATCAAAAAGTCAACCAGAAATACAGCAAATATAATGCAGCAAAGACGAGTAAAAAATCACTTGTCTGGAAACCTATACAGGAAGAAGAACTTCTTGCGTATATAGGACATTTAATTGTAATTGGGACTCATAGATCATATTATGAACCTGTGCCGTAGCTGTGGAAGAAAAATGCTTATCCTTTATATCGTTCCACAATGTTAGTTCGGCGATTATACAACATAACGCGGTTTATTCGATTCGATTTTGACGCTACTCGACAGATGCGATTGGAAAACGATAAGGCGGCACCCATTTCCGAAATATTTGAATTATAAATGCTTCGGATGAACACTTATTTCCATTTAGGGGGCGTACAAAGTTCAATTTGGTGTGCTTGCGACTCAAAAACTGCTTATTCGTTAAATGATCAAATTTATAAAGGAAAAATTGGCAATCTTCGAGAGAAAAATCAAGATGAAGGGGTGGTTAAAGAACTTGTCTGGAATCTTTCCATCGCCGGAACACTGAAAAAAATGTACCCACTGGAATTTAAGTCGTCGAAAACCAGGGAGGTTTTGTCTAGCACTTTTGCATTTCGAGAAAAAACAGTGATGTGTTCATATAATCCAAAATCCAATAAATCTATGATATTATTATCTACGCAGCAAAAAGATGATGGCATTTTACGATCCAAGCAAAAGATCGATAAGATGGACAAATGTTTGTCACAATAAACCACAAAAAGAAAAACCAACCGCTGGCCGATTGCGATGTTTTTCAACATTGTCGACATTGCAGGATTTGCAGCGCACATAATTTATACAACCAACCATCCATCTAATAAACAAATAGTTCAAAATTACCGTCGAAGTCAATTTTTGGAAGAGTTAGGAGAAAAATTCTGCATTCCGCTAATAAAACAAAGAGCACTAAACCGAAGAATAATTATGTAATATTATCCTACCAGAAAAGTTGTACGAGAACCCAATGTCCACTTTGAAACGGTTCAAGACTCATCTGGTCGACTAATTCATAAAGGACAGTGTTATATGTGTTATAGGGAAGAGAAAAAAAAGCCACTAGGAAAGCTTGTGTCCGATGATTAAAACCAATATTCCAATCACACAGCCTAACTCGAACCGAGTGGCAAGATTGTAATATGAGTAATTGAACTCATTATAGTTATAGTACACATGTATTTATATTTGTCAAATTCCCATAGTTCCTTTAATTTTTTTTATTTATTTTTTATGTATATTAAATTATTTTGAATTTTGAAATTGAAATGTGATGCACTGAATAAAAAAATGAGATAAATTTTCAATGAAATTAAATAAACGAAAAAAAAATGTCAATTTGAGAGTATTTTCGTAATCAACATATGGGGAAAAACATCTTTACCCAAGTAAAGACTGTCAAGGTGGACGAGAAATTTTGAAAATTAGTAGATTAGCTAGTTTATTAACGCGATTTAAATAAAATTTTCGAATTTTCAGAAAAAATGAGAAAATTTGGTCACTGAGCCGAAGCGGTTTTAAAACTGGGTTAAAATTCATCAAGTTATTGATAACTAAAATTTACTGTCTTTACCTGGATAAATATTGGCAGTGTAAAGGTTAAGGTATATAGTACCAAGAGCTTTATTGTTCTTGTATTACAGTATTCGCCGATTGCTCCAAGTAAAATGAAACCACCAAAGTATGTAATTTTATTACATACCAAACAATTTTTTTATATATATTTCCTTTTATATACATATGTAAAACTCACCTGATATGCGTCTGTATTTAAAATTCGCGCCAAAACAAAATTTATTTGTTCAAAACAATGAAAATGCTAAAATATTTGTGCGTATGGCATAGATATCTACTACTGTTGGAGTAGATGTCTAGTAGCATAAGGATCGGCGAATTTCACGAAAAAAAAACACAAGGAGGTTTGGAAAATTTTTGGAAAGCAGAGAGAAAAAAGGAAGGCAGTCGAGTCAGAACGAGGAAAAATAAAAGGTGTGGGTCGAAAAAAAGGAAAATTAAAGGGCTAGATAAAATAGTTCCCTAATACAGGAGAATAGTCTAGTAATACCGAACATTAGGGTCAAGAACCTTATGCTAAACATAAGTGAGGCCAAATAAAACTTGAAAACTAATACTTTGTTTAAATAGCATAAATTTAAAGGTGATAAAATATCTATATAAAAAAAGAAAGGTTTCTATGTAGAAACCTTTCTTTTTTTATATAGATATTTTATCACCTTTAAATTTATGCTATTTAAACAAAGTATTAGTTTTCAAGTTTTATTTGGCCTCACTTATGTTTAGCATAAGGTTCTTGACCCTAATGTTCGGTATTACTAGACTATTCAAAACTCTAGTCTATACAAAAAAGAAAGAACATTAGGGTACAAGAACCGTATGCCAAATACAAGTACGGGCTAGATGAAAATAGTTCCCTAATCTAGGACAATAGTCCAGTATATTGGGGTCCAAGACCTGTAACAATATAAGGCAAAATAAAAGAAAGAAAAAAATATTTTTGTCGTAGTGTTCGGGTTAATATAACTTCTACCACGTTAACCAGGGAGCTACCAGTCGAGCCGGAAAACATCGTCTCGACAACAAGGAGAGAGAGAAATCCATTGGGAGATATCCTAATTATACGACCTAGAGGGTGGGTTAGCGGTTACCAAGGCCTGACGAAGTACGCCAACAAGGACGTCCACCCGGGCGGGAGTGTGAGCGAACATAAAGGACCGCTGGAGCTGGGCGTGGTCTGTATGTTGTGCGCGGAATTAAGTATCGGATGTTGGTTGAGAGTGTGTTCCTGCAAACAAAAAAAAAATCATTTATTGAACCACTCCTGTTTCGTTGTAAGGGAACCCGTCAACAAAATTCGAGCCACCCCCTTGAGGGGATATGTAAATAAGACCATTTTTTTTGTCCATACCGGTGCCGGTACCTAACAAAGTGCAGTTCATTCAAAGTTTTCGGCCAATTGTTTTATCTGTCAATTGTTTTTTCTGTCGATAGTTTTTCTGTCAAATTGTTTTTCTGACAATTGTCTTTTCTGTCAAATTGTTTTTCTGACAATTGTCTTTTCTGTCAATTGTTTTTTCTGTCAATTGTTTTTCTGTTAATTGTTTTTCTGTCAATTGTTTTTTCTGTCAATTGTTTTTCTGTTAATTGTTTTTCTGTTAATTGTTTTTTCTGTCGATTGTTTTTCTGTCAATTGCTTTTCCCGGCAATGGTTTTTTCTGTCAATTGTTTTTTCTGTCAGTTGTCTTTTCTGTCAATTGTTTTTCTGTTAATTGTTTTTTGTCAATTGTTTTTTCTGTCAATAGTTTTTTCGGTCAATTGTTTTTTCTGTCAATTGTCTTTTCTGTCTAATAGCTTTTCTGTCAATTGCTTTTCTGTCATTTGTTTTTTCTGTCAATTGTTTTTTCTGTCAATTGTTTTTTCTGTCAATTGTTTTATCTGTCAATTGTTTTTTCTGTCAATTGCTTTTTATGTCAATTTTTTTTTTGTGTCAATTGTTTTTTCTATCAATAGTCTTTTCTGTCAATTGTTCAGATCAATCAGATTGATTAGATCAGAAATAAGAAATACAGCTTTAGTAGAATATAAAGAAAGAAGTAGAATTTTCTTTCTTCACTTCCAAAATATGCCATTTTATTCAAAATGTTGTTGCAAAACCTCGTTGCAACGGAAATAAAAGGAAAAAGCTGCGGTATGCCTATTTTTTATTGATATCCAGTGTAAATGCTTATTTTGGAAAATGCTGAAATAAAACAAAAATAAAAAAAATAAAAATAAATATCTGAAAAACGGAGATTTCATGGTTTTAATTTTTTTTTGTTGTAATTTGGTAGTTTGGTAAATTCAAAATTTGACAAAAAAGCGTTGTTTTATGTTTGATTTTTAGTTCTTAAAAATTCTAATTTAAAAAAAAAATGCGCATGTAGTTGTAAAAAACTCAAAATTGGCGCTGAATTTCATTTGGCGTCGAAAATTTAAGTTTTGCCAATTATAATTTGTGCAATCATTGATTCCTTCCTTATATTTAATTTTTGAGAGTTCGATTCGGTTTTTTTATTCTTGGTTAATTCATTTCTTTTCATGTTTGGTGAACGCTTGCTGTGATTTTTTGTTGTAAAAAGATTTAATTGATCATGTATCATGAATCATAATTAACATTTTTTAATGTAGGTGGAGGGAGGTTATGGTATCCGCAAACTTTATCATGATTGCAGTGACAATTTAAGTTAAACTCTTAATTTTGCGTTTTAAAAACCAGCTTTTGTTAAAGCTTACAAATTAAAATTAACTTAAAAATATGTCGCTTTAAAACTTAATTGGGAGTCCACCGTGGTTACCCTGTAGTCTACATATAAAAAACATATGTAATCGTTTATATTGTTGTAATTTACATATAAAAATACACTCTATTTCGGGTGGGATATAACCCCGTACTTTACACCTATTTCGGGTGGGATATAACCCCGTACTTTACACTATTAATGATTCCTTTTCTAAACACAAAGGCGCTTATAATCAGAGAAATGGTTTTCAGTCGTGATTATGTATTTTTCTAGGAAGAAAGCTTCATCAATTTCTTCTTGATTTTTATGAACATCACAACGTTTCTTCGTAAATTGCTTTAAAGCAAAGCAGATTAGTATCAGGTCCCTTCTACAAATCATTGTCATCCTTTTTCAAATCATTTTCAACCTTTTCTAAGCAAAACTTAATTTACCAAAGGTTGAGTTTGTTTTGCAAAAGGTTGAGTTTAAAGTGCAAAAGGGGCAAATTTGGAATGCAAAACGTTTATATGTACAGATAAGGTAAACAAATAAATCCACCAAACACTAAAATCGTTATCATTTGATATCGAAAGCTTTGATTTGAAACGAGTTTTGTGAATTTTCTTCTAAATCTAAATATCTCGCATTACATGAAATTACTCAAACATTTGCCTTCAGCAGCGGAGAAGAAATTGTTGGGCCTGTCTCAAGAAAACAAAAATTTGCAAATTTGAAAGGGTGGTCTAATTTAAGCTTAATCTGAACTACCATCTATTTAATCTCGATTTTTAAATAATATTTAAATGCTTTATAACTATCGGGACCCCCATTGGCCTTTCCCCCTTCGCCCCGAGACTGTGGGGAAAGAAATTAAATTTTCAATCCTTGAAATGGCAATATAAACCATCGAACATTTATCTTGTTGCTCCAAAACGGGCCTAGACCAACATTTATTTTCGTATATAGATATAAAAGTCACACAGTAGGTATAAAAACGCAATTCACCATTCATTCATTGTTTTCACTTTATTCCATGGAATTTAAAGCTCAAAAATATAATATTAAATATCAAATCAAATATTAATAACCTGCACCAGCGAATCTACTTATACGCCATAATCGTATATATCCTCTAAAATAATACTCATATACTAGGATATACACATCCTATTTATTCACTTTTCATTTTCACTTTATTTCGCCAAATTTTCATTTTACCTTTTTTTTTTTTTCTTTCTTGTTCAAAGATTCATCTCATATGTATGCATGACTCAACAACTTTTATTGCCGAAAAAAAAACCAAAAAAAAATGGATATTTTTCATTCCTTTTAGTTTGCCAACAAAAACGTAAAATTCATTTCGGAGAAAATTTTTACCATTTTTCGTTTTCATCACATTCTTGTTTATCATTTCGGTGTACTGAACATACATTTTTTATATGATTACGTAACACGATTTTTTCTTTTTCCCTTCCAAACACTTTGTTATTTTCATGGTCTCATTTTTTACGTTTGTTTTTTGGAAAATTGTTCTTAGATTTGTCTGGATTTTTATTTTTAATATAAAAAAGGAGGAATATAGTATAATAGTGGAAAAAGTAAAGTTAAAAGCTTATACATAATATATAAAATGTACATCCTGAACCAAAAAAAAAACAAAAACGACAACGTTAAGGAAAACCAATTTCTTAAAGTTGGATGGAAAATTATTTAAATACAAAACATATACCGTGTGAATATAAAATAAACAAAAAAACACACGAAAATCGCTTCGATTTAACATTCAGTTGATATTTTTTTTTTTTTTTTTTTGGTTGACATCGAAAATATGTACGAACATACGTACTATATATGGAAATGAAAATTGAAAAGAAAATGGTTTCATTACATTATTACGACAATCAAAATGTAAAATAGTTTTTTGATTGAAATTAATATGATTACTATTGCTATTGTTATTATTATTGATATTTCTAGTACGTTTTTAGAAATTTTTATTTCGTTTAGTATTTCGCGAATATAATATTTACGTAAATATGCATTAAATAACTAGTTTTTTGGGAGGGTAAAAAATCCCCATGTATGGGAAAAATGTATATCCATTATACATGTAGGAGGTAGCATACACATATAAATGGCAATAATGATAACATGTACAAGGTGAATGTACGATATATCTGTATATTGCATTTATTGATCTGGTGTGTTTATTTATTCAAATGGTGTCGATGATGATCGAAAAATTTGATAGGTTCCCATACCGCTGGAGTACGCGGACACAAATCGCATAGTAATGAATTTCAAACCCTATATTTTTTTTATTTGTTATTATGTTTTGTACCTTTTTGGAGCACAAAAACTATCACGTCACGTCTCTATATTTGCTAATACAAATTCAACATTTACATTCGAAAGGGTTAAAAAAATATTTTTTTTTCTATACTTTCGAATAAAAATAACAATGTCATTTATTTTCTAAATTTGTGATAAGAATGAAATTTTTGGGAATTTTTGTGTCGTTCCTTTTTAAAATTTCAACAAAAAGTGTTATCATTTTGATTAGTGATATGATTTGACAAAAATGCATATAAAAAAAGATGAGGAGTCGTTCAATCATTATTTATAATAATAATATAAGAATATTACTTTTTTTTTTTTTCTTGGAAATATGTAAATATTTATTACAATACACTTTGCATATTTATTATGAATATCATAAATCAAAATTACGATATAAATAGAAAACATTTTGTTTGACGATCAGAGGGTTTCAGATAAATTAATGTAATTTATACAAATCAGACATTTTAAAAATTGGAGCAACATTTTTGCTGGTCATTCATTTAAATTTATTATTAAAGAATGGCTTGTGTCAATATTTTTGGGGACTCAATAGACGACCATTGAAAAATGTCTTAGTTTTTTTTTTCATTCAAAAATATCATTTTGGAGTACAATATGCTTTCATAACGAATTCTTTTTTTGCTACGAGCAATAAACTATCGTACATAACGTCACTTCCTTCATAAATGCTAAACAATCATCATCGACAAACAAGTCACCGAAATGAATTAAATATAAAGCGTTTTTAGTTTTATTTCATTAGGAGTATTACGACTACAATGACAGCAATAAGACTTCGAATTCGTAATCGTAAGAATGGTAATTCTTTTCGCATGGATTGGTTTTTCGACTCAGGTATTGTATCGGATGCATGATTCCATCTTTTTCGTAGCGTTGGCATAAGAGCGCCTTATAGCCCAATTTACTGGCGTCTGTATGAAAAACAGTCTCCGAGCCAAAGTTAAAAATTTTCAGTCACTTGCCAGAATCGTCTTCAACATTTAAAAGGCCGATATTTGCTCTTCTTCAAATTCGAATGAGACATCCTTCCTAATAAATGACTTAACAGTGTAATACATATTCTGTTCGGGAAAGGTACTTTGCCAAAGCCTTTATCTTTCCAGTTGACGTTATGTGAGAAATGTATCCCAAAAATGTCGTACTGCTTCATTTGTATCGAAACCAAATACAACGATATTCTAGGTACGTTACTAGGTTTTCTGCCTCTGGATCAATTGACGAAACACTTCATTGGTATACCGTTTGGAACCAGATGGGGAATTACAGAATTCAGAAGAAGTTTTCTGAATTCATATTGCCATTACGCGTCACGATTCTCACATATTTTCGGCTCTCTTCTGATACAGACACGAGGAAAACCCTGTAACGTTCGGCTTTGGTCGACCGCTCCAAGATGCACACGGTGTGCACTCCTATTTTCACTTTCTTTTACGTAAGTAAAATAAAGTATAGAATAGAAATGTTTTAATAAAACTTGCACAGGCGTCTGCAGTAAATTTTTTTTTTAATTGAACGTACGTTTTTATAGCCAAATCACAATAATTTTATATCGTGATTTTTTTTCTTAAAAAATTGCGCTTGGTTCCTGGAGGTGGATTACTGGTAGAGTAATCGGACCGTATTTTTGAAAACGAAGCTGGGATTGCTGTTACTGTAGATGGACCCCGAATTGCAAATTGTACTGCATATAAGCAGTAAGCAGTTTATGGTACATTGTAAAAAATAAAATTACATTTCATAATCAGAAAATATTAAATTGGTTAATTAATAATTAATTGTAGAAAGAGTGGTAATCTTGAGGCATTATGCTCTTGAGAGATTGTAGATAGAGAAATTTTTTTTATCGGTAAACGTAAAGTATAAAGGCCGGGAAGATTCTCGGAACAGTATCTTCCTTAATCGCTGAGGTAAATCAAACCATTCATCATTAAATTTTAATTTTAGCTGGATTGGTCATTCATAATTATTTAGTGAAATCTAAATACATATTAATTTTAACCATCAACAGAAATTATTGGGTTTTATGAACGTCCTTATATGAATATAAGAAACGAAAAAACCATCCGAAAATTTTAGTAACGTTCCGTTGCGAAAATTTTCGTAATCCGGATTTCTGGAATACCATTTTAGGAGCTGACATTTTCATCTTCTCTCTCGAAATTTTATTATTTCTTTTTCCTCTCTTCGTTATATCCGTAATGGCTTCAAGAATACTAATATTGTTTTTAGCATTACTATTACGAAAATAGCATTACGAAAATTTTCGTAATGGTTCAAGAATAGCACCCCAGAATGCTGTTGCTTTGACATTTTTTTTATATTTTAGTTTAAATAAATCAATTATTACAAGAAAATGAAAACGATTTATTGAACCGACATTCAAATACATATGTTGAAATTCAAACATTTATCAAAGTATTTCAGAAATCAAGAAATTTCAGAAGTAAGAATTAGTAACGTTTTCATTTAAAAATTTGTCTTAGGAAAAAAAAGTGATTTCCCATATGTTTTGTGTGTTTTACTATGAAAAGTTTGGTTTTTCTAATTATTATTTTATTACCACAAAAAAGAAGGATATATTTTTAATTCGTTTATTGTATTCTTAAAAATGTCTCCGGTAATTACAATTGCAAATTGGTGGTGTGTAACAGACATTTTGTTTGTTCACTAAATATTTATTATTTTTTAACCGAAAACAAAACGGTACCTATTTCCTTTTATGGTGTGTCTATTATTTTTTTAAAAATAAGGGTAACAGCTACAATACTACTTGACAATTGGGGTGTATTTTTAAATGTCGCGTGTTGTAATTGGAATTTGATTGATATACCGTCAAAGGCGGCCAATACTAATGGTACATAAAGTCATACAATCATACCATCATACCATAATAGTATCGTAAGACCATACCATTCAAAATCATACCGTCATTGAATCATAGGACAATGCCACTACATAAATAACCGTGACATCAGTTTAAGAAAGTCAAATCCCCAATATAAAGAGAGGAATAAAGATTTTATTTTCCGATGAAACGTAAACAAAATCATATGGGATTTTGAAATGAATTATTTTGTGTTGTCTTAATTTTCAATTTAAATGAACATTTTTATTGATAAATATAAATAATTTTAAATTAAAGATATCGAATTACAGCTTGTCCATAATTTTAATTGAAATTAATAAAATTTTAATTCACAATTTTGCGTTTTAGTAAACTGATTTTTATTCTCAAACATCGTCAGGCTCCGTGCTTTTAAAAAAAATTTAATTTCGTAGATTACTAGATTAGTTTTATTACTTTACCAATGCTACTACATAAATAGCCGTGATTTATAATAAAACTAATCTAGTAATCTACGAAAAGAAATTTAAAAAAAAAACACGAAGCCTAACGATGTTTGAGAATAAAAATCAATTTACAAATCAATTTACAAATGCAAAATTGTTAATTAAAATTTTATGTAATTTCAATTCAAATTCTGTACAAGCTGCAATTCGATATACAATGTGTTTCGTCGGCAAGTGACCGACCGGAAAATTTGGAATATTTATGTAAAATTATCACAAATTATATTAATAATTGTAAGTAAATTATATTAATTATGTAAAACTATGCAAGTTATTACGTTTTCAATTTTTTTGTCTAATGTTGGTGACCCCGTTTCACATTTTTCATCATATCTCCCAAGTTATGGGCTCGATTTAAATTCTGTTTGCGGTTTTTTTTATGGTTGGCACACTTACCAAGGTTTTTTAAAGAATGTAAAAAATTATGGAAAAATAACATTTTTTTACTTAAGAAAACCTCTACTTGTTAAAAAAATGAACTGTAAGTCGAGAAAATGTCCCATTAACATAATTATTTTATTTATTATTATTAAACTACCGCATAATATCTACAAAATCACAAAACTCTTTTACTACCTGACTCTTAAAAATTCCAAACAAAAATCACCTAAGGAAAGTAGGGAAATTAAATAAAAATTACTTTGTGTTTAAATTAAAGTCAAAGACTTATAAAATAATACTGTTTTATTAATAATCAACAAAAACAATTTGTATTACAAATTATTAAACATTTTTAATTAAATGACATGTTCGAAATGCCATCCACCCTCTTGAAAACAAACAAAGGCTCTGATGATCACACTAGTTGTTGTCCGACGCAATTGTTCAGGGTTGCCTCTTATTTCTGCTGCAGCAGTGAAAATTCTTGCTGTCAGAAATAGAAATCTATTGGTGTAAGATCAGGGGACCTTGGCGGCCAGGTTATAGGACCTCGTCTACTGATCCACCGTGAATAATTTTCATTCAAATAATCACGTATTATCTTTGCAAAATCTTGCTGGAGCCTATCTTATTGCAGCTGCATCCGCCTTGTCCTCAACAACGGCGTTTCTTCCATGAGCAAAGACAACGTGATTTCTAAAAATTCTAAAAATTTGTGTTGATTAACCTTGTTTGGTAGCACGTAAGGTCCGAAAAGTTGATCGTGGATCATTTCCGGCTATACATTTATAAAAAATTGGCTCTGGAAAGTTGTCTCTCATGCAACGTGCGGGTTTTCGACAACCCAAACATGGAGGTTTATATAATTTGTTATACCCGCCCTGGTGAAAGTAGATTCATCTGTCCACAATATTCTCCTTATAAAATTGACATCACTTCTTTGCTGTGAAATTATCCAGTTACAAAAAATTGATTTGGCACGAATTCCATTACAAAAACCGTATACAAAATGCATATCGGCTACATGACAAGGTGGTAGATCACGCAAACGTGTCATTGTAATGAATAAGCGCTTACTTAACACAAACTGTCCTTTTATTTATCACACAAACTTAAAATTGTTAAAACATAGAACACTGAGAATACATAGTTCGATACGATCGGTTAGCGAACGACTGAACTATAGTGTTTTCCAATAAGAGGTTTCATTTTGATATGTTTCTTGCAAAATTGCGATGGTTCCGTTACTTGTGTGGCACGTAGCGCCGTCTTGCTGTAAATAAACGTCGTCCACATCAATATCTTCAATATCTTCTAATTAAATCATTAACCATAGCTCGGTAGCGCAATCCATTCATAGTAACAATTGCACCAGCCTCATTTTCGAAAAAGTAAGGTCTAATCACACCGCCAGCCCAAAAACGGCACCAAACAGTCACACGTTGAGGATGAATAGGCTTTTCAACAATGATTCTTGGATTTTCTGAGAGAACGATAATGCGATAATTCTGCTTATTAACGTAGTCTCCGAAGTGAAAATGGGACTCATCACTGAAGATGATTTTTCAGATTTTTCATTTAGTGAATTTTAATAATTTCAATGCGTTGCTGAAGCGTGGCGTAGTTTTTACTTGTCAAATGTCAAAAGATAACAGCTTCAAAATTGACAGCTGCCCAAAAAGCGGGCTATTCAAAATGAAACCTTTTATTGGAAACCCCTTTTTTTATTATTACTTACCAATTTGAGTTTTCGATCATTTAAAAGATAAGATTTGGTTAGATAACATCACTATACCTAAACGGCTACAATCGCCCTTTTTTCGATAAATTGCTGTTCGAATATTTTATGAGTCAGGTATTAACAACATTTTGTGAATTTGTAGATATTATGCTGTAGATTAATAATTATAAATAAAATAACCATGTAACGGAACATTTTTTCGACTTACAGTTCATTTTTTAAAAGGTAGAGGTTTTTTTAAGTAAATAAAATGTGATTTTCCCATAATTTGTTACATTCTTTAAAAAACCTGGCTAAGTGTGCAAATTAACCAATAAAGTGATTCATAAGCATTAAAAACCCGCAAACGGAATTAAAATCGAGCCCTTAACTTGGGAGATATGATGAAAAATGTGAAAAGGGGTCACTAACGTTACTCAAAAAATTGACAACGTAATAACTTGTAAAATTTTACAGTTAGACCCCCACGGCCACTTGCCGACGAAACACATTGTATATCGAATTGCAGCATGTACAGAATTTTAATTGAAATTAATAAAATTTTAATTAACAATTTTGCATTTTAGTAAATTGATTTTTATTCTCAAACATCGTTAGGCTTCGTGTTTTTTTTTTTTAAATTTCTTTTCGTAGATTACTAGATTAGTTTTATTATAAATCACGGTTATTTATGTAGTAGCATTGGTAAAGTAATAAAACTAATCTAGTAATCTACGAAATTAAATTTTTGTAAAAAGCACGGAGCCTGTTGATGTTTGAGAATAAAAATCAGTTTATTAAAACACAAAATTGTGAATTAAAATTTTATTAATTTCAATTAAAATTGTGGACAAGCTGTAATTCGATATCTATAATTTAAAATTATTTATATTTATCAACAAAAATGTTCATTTAAATTGAAAATAAAGACAACACAAAATCCCATATGATTTTGTTTACATTTCATAGGAAAATAAATGTCTTTATTCCCTTAACTAGCACCACTACAATTTTTTTTAAGGCTTTTTATGTAGTGGCATTGCATATGATCATATCGTACTACCATACCATCAAACCATACCATGACATCATAGCCGACATAATATTATATCATCGTGCAATCGTACCATTATACCAACCAGCATATGTACCGTCGTACCATAAAAACAGATTGGTGGAAAACAAATTCTTAATCGGATAAGCGATTCTCGAGATATCATGGATACAGACATCCAGACGTCCAGGAAGACAGACATAATATTATTATTATTTTTTTTTTGCTTTTTCGGACTCAGGGATTATCAAAACGTCGAGAAAAATGGTTTGGAATCAAACAAATGTTTGGCCATTTTTGACAAGATTTCAATACTTTGATCTTTTAGCTAAGCTATTATTGAAAAAAATTCACAACAATTATTAATTTTAAGTAAAGAAAGCGTCCGCTTCGCTTTATGGTTTCAGTTACACTAACATTTTTAATCATCTCTTTCGAAAACCCCTTATTTTTTATTCCTCTCTTCGTAATTTTTGTAATGGTGTCAAGAATATGTACTAATTTGTGATTTCACCATTACTATTTCAAAAATATTGTACATTACGAAAATTTTCGTATTGTTTGAAAACAGGGGCCCTATTCTCGAATTCCACATCCATTTTCCACACGTGGACATCTGTCAAAATTCATAACAATTGATTTTTTTCGGTACTAAGGGAATATTTCCGAATGGGTATAAGCATGTGGAAAAATTCCCCATATAGGAAAATGTCAATGCCCCATGTGTTTTATATACGAATTACAATTTTCGAACCATTTTTAGACAACTTTGACAGATGTCCACATGTGGAAAATGGATGTGAAATTCGAGAATAGGCCCCCAGGGCATTTAAAATGATAAAACAAAATTGTTCCAAATAATCTTAATGATATATACAAAAATCACAATTAATTTCCAATCATTACAATTTTAACAAATAAATGTAAAAGTTAAATAAGGAATATTTTGACATAATATGGTATGTACTAGATAGCTTTAAATAACATATTTTTGTTGTATGGAATCACATATTCCATTTTTGTTCACTATAGCCAATTGTCAATTGCGAAAAATCTCATACCCTTAACACGTATTCTATAAAATTAGAAAGTGGTCAAGCATTTCAAAAATATCCCAAGTTTTAGGGATACGACATGTAAATACAAAATTTTAAAAGAAGATAATTTTTTGTTCTAGTTAGTTAGTAAACAAAACAGAATGAATATAGTTATGTACATTGTTATCTCGGAATAAATAACACATTTTTTTAAATATTGAGTTTTATGAACATCCTTATGAATATAATTAAAACAAAAATCCAAATGATTTCATTACGAAATGCAATAGGAGACAAAAAAACCATTACGAACATTTTAGTAACGTTCCACAAAATCACAATATTTTATATTCTTTCATTCTTTGATCCTTTTAAGATATTTAATAAGGACTTTCTGTACAAAAGTGGGAAATTATTTCTTATATTGTTATATATCAATCGTTAATTCGTTAATAATATGTTCGTTATCTTCAACGGTGTTGCAAATCTCACAATTAGGTGTAGTTTAAAGTCCCAAAAGGAATTTAAATTGTTTGTTAAGAGAAGGACAAATTTGTTTATAAAAATGACCAGATGAATTACACATCGATGTGTAGATTTCCTTCCACTTTTATTCATAGATCTGGAGATATCATTAGAAAGTAGGAGAAAAAACTGCTGTTTTAGCTAAACCATCTGCTGCAGTATTTCCTTTTAAGCCACGGTGAGCCAGGAACCAATGAATGACAAAATTTTTAATTTGATTATGGCCGGCAGTGTCAATAATTTTGATTTTCATAGTATCTATTTGTATCGTGTGATAGAGCCGTTTTTAAGGAAATGCAAGAGTTTTGAGAGGCAGTAATAATGATAATATTATTGTTTTTGAAAATTAGTGATACAGTAATTCCAATTTTGATAGCAATGGTTTCGATATTTTTAATATAAGTAGGGTTATTTAGTTGGATGGCAAGTTTCCAATTTTTATCCTCAACGAAAATTCCAATTCCGGCTTTATTGTTAATTATAGAACCATCTGTGAAAATTTTTGCAAAGTCATAGATAACGCATATTGTTCAGAATGGTTAATAAGATTTTTGTTTGTAATTCCTTCAATACTTGTGATAATGATAAAATTAGCGGGAGAAGTTTGTTTTATATGAAATGGTTTAGTTTTGGAAAGAAAAGAATGGTTAGAATATAAGTCATAAGTTTAGAAAGAGATCTGTTAAATTTATTGTCGTTACCAATTTTGGAATTATTATTAAATAAAATAGATTTTTTTGTAATATAAATTAATGATTTTTTAATAAAATCTAGATCTGAAGATGTTTCTAGGGATTCAGATAAAATAGCCGGAATTGGAGTAGTTCTTAATAAGCCTAAACAAGCTCTCAGGCAATTATTTTTAATAGATTGACAGATTTTAAGATCTTTTTCATATTTGATGTCCGTAAAAACATATGTGTGTGTATTCAGGTTTGGATTTAGAAATTGCCTTAAAAATATTGATCATTGAAAAAGGGGTGAGAGTTTTAAGTAAGTTAATGGAATTAGAAATATTTACTTTTAAATTTAGAGATTTGGAATTATTTTTATTAGTGAATAGTCTTAAAAAATGAGATTTATCAGTGCTAATTTGTAACTTTAAAGATTGTAATTTATCCGTTAATGAGAGTAAAGTAGAATCTGTTAGTAAGTTATTATGATTATCGGCAGAAATTACATTGCAAATATCATCGGTGTATTGGAAAATTTTTGTATAGGAGTTATTAATGTCGTGTAAAGAAGTGGTATAGATATTAAAATGCGTAGGACTCAAACAGCTAACCTGAGGAATGCCTTTATTAGTGTAGTGGGTGGAAGCTTGATTGATATTTTGAATAGAAATAATTCTATTTGTAAGAAATTGAGAAATGAAATTTGTAATGTTGTTAGGGAAATTGAAATTTTTAAAGATGTTTAATAAAATATTTTTATCTACATTATCAAAAGCTTTGGAAATGTCAGTGTTAACTAAAACAATTTTTTTGTTTTGTTGTTTGAGGGAGTTGATGAAATTAAACATTTTAATAAAATAGTCAGTGATACTTTTGTTTTTTCTAAAATCCAAATTGTAATAGTTAAGAATATTATTGGAGATTAGATGAGCATTAATTCGTTTTAAGATGAGTTTATTGAAGATTTTTGGTTTAGTTAATAATGTTTCTATCATCTTTCCCCTTTTTCAAAATGGCAATTGTGTATGATGTTTTCCGTTTTGTAGGGTAAATCTGATTTTGCCAGATGTTATTAAAATAAATTGTAATAATATTGATTAGGTTAAGATTAGTGGAAACTAATTGTTTAATGATTTTATATGAGATTTTATCATATCCTGGAGCAGTATTATTGGAGTTTTTAATAATGTCAAGAATTTCAGTGTTTTTAAATTCCGTGGGATTAATATTAGGATTGAGGTTATTAGAGGGATTAGGAGAGGAGTCAAAGGAGATAGGAAGGTTCTGTAGTTGGATTGTTTTTAATTTTTAATGTTATTAATATTGTTCCAGAGATCAGAGTTATTAGTTTTATGATTGATGCTCATCAAAAAAATGTTCCAAGACTTTTCCTTTTCTCTTCTCATTGTTAATTCTTGTTTTTGTACAGATTTTTTTAATTCAATAGCGGGTTGTATTTTTTAATGTTCCATAGTCTCTATATAAGGTCATTCCACCAAGGTTTTGGTTTGAAAGTATTTTTACTTGTGATAATAGAGGTGTTTTTAGAAATTAATTTTCTAGATGTTCTTTAACATAACATTTGTCATCAATAGCATTTAGATCAAAATTCTTCAATAGTTTTGACCAGTTTGTGATTTGTTTTTTTTTTTTTTTTTGATAATAGTTTAGTTTGAAGTCAATAACTATTGGAAGAAGGTCACTTCCTAAATTAATTGGATCAATTTTCCATGAGAGTTTTTCAATTAAATTGATTGAACACAAAATAATTTCCAGTGCTGAAGAATTATTTCTGAAAAAATCTTGTCTTGTGTGAGAGCCATCATTCAATAAAAAGACGTTATTAGCAGTGATTATATCTGCAATTTTATCACCCATCCTGTCATAAGTAGGGGTTAATGAACTATCCCAAAGACTATTATAAATATTTATGTCTCCCGCTATTAAACAGTTATCTAGATTTGGAGTCCTAAGATGTTCAATTTCGTTAATGATTTCCTGAGGTCTATTAACGGAGTTATTATAAAAAGATATGACACAATATTTTTAAATTTTAGGTTCATTTTAAAAGCTTGAAAACGGATGTATTGAAAAATCAAATCAATAATTTTCCAGGAATGGTTTTTATGTATTGAAAAACCTCCACCGCCAAAACCATCCGGTCTGTCATCAGTATTAAGATTGTAATTGTTAAAAGTTAAATTGCTATTTGGACTTGTCCAGGTTTCGGATAAAATAACAATATTAATACGATTGGATTGTATATAATGATACAGTAGATCTTTATTAGTATTTAAACTACGAATGTTATATTGTAAAATTTTTAGAGAAAACAAAAACTGGAAGAAAAGAAAAGTTAACTTAATTTTGAGAGAGTCCATATTAGCCGGATTTTTATTAAAGTCATCAGAATTATTTATAAGTAATGCGACGTCATTAAAAATTGAATCTCTTTCATTTATTTGATTTTTTAACTCGTTCACTAAGTCAGTTAGGATTTTAATTTTTCTAGAGTCAGGGTTTATTAAGTTGTTATTGGACCAGGCTTGGTTTTCAGCAGAGATATCATTGGTGAAATCTATCTGTTTGGGGACTTTTGGTTGGATACCGAAAAGGTAGCTTTTGGCTTCCCTGAAACTTGATTTATTTATTATCATGCGCTCCCTAATCTGTTTCTGTCTGAATCTTTCATTGCACAGGAAAAAGTTAGTTGAATGGCCCATTCTACAATACTTACAAGACTCTTTCTTATTGCATTCGTGGTCGTCCTCAAAAATGTTTGCGCACGTTAAACATCTTTTATTTTTGAGTTACAATTTTTAATTGTGTGTCCGTAATTCAGACATTTTTTACAGAATAAGGGATTTGGTTTGAAATAGTTTACTTTTATCAAAATTTTGTCGTATAAAGTGACGTTGTATGGAATAGTTCCAGAATCAAAAGTGAGTTTAACTACTTCAAGATTTTCAGCTGTTGTTGTGACATTATTCCATTTTGTCATTCTTTTGATTTTTGAAATATGGAAGTTCGATTTAATATTTTTTTGAATTTCCTCAACAGAGAGATCGATAGGAATGTTTCTGATTATGCCGATAGAGGATGTGAAGTTTTCAGGTATACAGGTTGTATAGTTATCAAACCTGAGATATTTTTGATGTTTCTGAAATTGTTTATTTTAATTGCTTTACCTAAATTAACTAGGTTTAAATTCTCTTTATTAACAAATACAGTAAAAGATCCGGTATCTAATCGGTTATATAAATTAATTTTATCTGTAGTGATGGGAGTCATGTGTGAGTTATTAAAAGAATCAATAGGTATAGATGAAGTAGATAATGTGGAACTACTTCTTTATTTGACACATTTGTGACGTAATTTTTTTTACATTTCCTTTTAAATTCCTTATTAGAATTATTATCATATTGACCGTTTTCGATTATGTCATTATTAAAAAGGATTTTGGATCTTTTTGTATTTATTTCGTCATCTTCAGAATCGGAGAAAGCAGAAGTAAATGGTGGAAGTTCACAGTACTGCGTACTTTGTCTCTCCTTGCTTGTGTTAGGTGAATTTATTAATTTTGTGGATAAAGAAACCATGAAAAGACTTACCCGACTGATGAAAACAAACAAATCAAAATTAAATTATTAAAATATTAATTTAAAAGAAATAAAAATTAATTAAAATCAAAAGTTAAAAGAAAAAATTGATAAATTTATAAAACACTTCACTAAATAAAAAGAGACGCTCTCGAATAAAGTTTCGAGAAAGAATGTTATGTTTATTATTTTCTTAAAAATAAGGGTAATAGCCACAATTCTATTGACAATTTGGGGTCTATTTTTAATGTCGCATGTTGTAATTGGAATTTGGTTGATATACAGTCAAAGGCGGGTAAGACTAATGCTACGTACTGTCATACAATCATATCATCAGCATCATGCCATAAAAATATCGTAGGACCATACCATCTAAAATCATACCGTCATAGAATCAAATGACTATGATAAATAGTCGTGACATCAGTCACGTCCAGATAGACGGACGGACACATTCTTTTATTTATTTAATTTTTTTTTTTTTGCTTTTTCGGAGTCAGGGACTTTCAAACATCGAGAAAAGTGGCAATAGAGCTTTAAATAACAGATTTTTGTTGTATGGAATCACATATTCCATTTTTGTCCGCTATAGTCAATTGTCAATTGCGAAAAATCTCATACCCTTACACGTATTCTATAAAATTAGAAAATGGTTAAGCAGTAAAAAACTATCTCAAGTTTTAGGTTTACGGCCAGAGCCTTCTAGAGTATAGAGCCATAATCATAATGACTTATTTTTAGAAGCTTTTTTAGTGTAATCCATAGTAAAAATGGTGTTTTTTAGCTTCAAGTTTTTCAATGAAAAAAGCAAAAATATTTTAAAATGTTTATATATATATTTTCTACATATCTTTATCAACAATATAGAATAAGGCTATATTGGTATTAAGTAAATAATTATTGCAGAAATATTAAAATTAAATTATTTCTAAAATATATTTCTTCGAACTTTCATTTTGAAAAGTACATCAAAGTTGGCTCTGACGAATTAAAATAATACTTGCTAAATTTTTCTTAAGTTTTGCTAATGTACGTAAGATGTCTAAAATGTTTACAGAAAAATACGAAAAAAATTATTTACACGGTGTGCTTCAGAAGTCTTTTCAAACTAAACTTTTCAAATTTTGAAGCTTTCGCTATTTCCTCATAGATGCTTGATGTAAAGGCAGTTTACGAGGTTACTTTTCGACGACTTTTCAATTTGTATGACATACAGTTTAAAATACGTAGTCAGTAAAGCCCAATACACATTGAGAACGAGTAACGAGAACGATATTCCCTTTTTAACCAAATTATGTAACATAATTATTAAAATAGTTAAAACTGTATGATTTTAATGAACGATAGTTAAAATATCGTGCATTTACTAAAAATAAAATTTAAAATTTTAACAGTTTTAATACAAAATTTCAATTTGTCATCGTAAATTAAAACTATAAAATGAAATTTTATATTAAAACTGTTAAAATTTGAAATTTTATTTTTAGTTAATTAATATCATACAATTTTAACAATTTTAATAATTTTCTTACATATTTCGGTTTACAAGCAATCAGTTTCTCATCGGTAAGCTCAATATGAATTTTTGTGTTTGGATTTGACGTTCTCTTCTCTGGGTTTTAGTTTACTACCAATAATCAAATTTTATCCGCCACCACGATCATTAATATGGTTTATGAAATGTTAAGTTTTGTCGGTACTTGACCAAATAATTATTTTTTTTACGAAGGGAGAAATTATGGAGTGATCTGAGTGAGAATAACGAAAAATTTAATTTTTTTTATATATAGAAAGTAATACGCCTCATTAACGATTCCTGCGTCTTGGAGTAATCCCAGCAACAGCTTGTCGTCGTCTCCAATTTTTGCCAAAAATCCCGCACTCGGAATTCCCTTCTTCAATGCAAATGTTGGTGGGGAACACAAGCTGGTTTTCAAAATTTGTTGGTATTTTTCAACCACCGCTTCAATTTTCTCCATCTGAAAATATTTAAAATTGATTAAAATAACTTTTAAACTTACCTGTTCTAAAGGGAAATGCTTGCAGAATGAATATGTCAAAAAATATCTGTTGCACTTGCAATGTTATTTGAAAAAACGATAGGGTTGAAAAAGCCCAAAGATAATGTACCGATTATTTAGACTGTCAAACACAATGATTTGTTGTTAATAAAACAAAATTTTCTAAATTATTTTTTACATTTTTCGTTTTATTAAAACAATTTTTATTAAATACAATTTTTTGGCTAAACTTTACATGAAATCATTGTACCCAATTTTAAAGATTTCAAATTAAAACCGTGTGTTTCGTATAAAACTGCGAATGTAGTACAGTCGGAATTCACCAGTCAAGATCTCTTCAATGCCGTATACTCCGATGAAATTATAGATGATTTTAAAAATAATAAGCTGAATGACGATGGTAGCCCTATTGAGCCATCAACGGAAGAAAAATTGACTAAAGAAGCATGGATTAGAGCTAGGAAGACAGGTTCCGATTTATTCTAGTAATAAAATACTCAATCATTTTATGTATGTATAGTTTTTTTTTATTAAATAAATTAAATTCTCTGATAAAAACATTTTTTGACCCATTTATCCCTTCGCACCGCCTCATCACCAAACAAATTCAGATGAAATATCGATTCTTCTTGAGATCCATTTTTATATTTTCCGGTAAATGAAATCGTCGGCATCCAGTTCATCGAGAATCTAAGGCTTAACAAAATCTCCCACCAAATCATAATTTCTAAGAAATTTAAACGGAATTAATATTTGTAATTTCACATTTTTATTCTCTAAAACACCTTTTTCTAATTTTATCGAGACTTTTAAAGCAACGGTTGAAGACGACGAGTCAGTCATAAATTAAATTCTCTGATATCCATTCGCACCGCCTCATCACCAAACAAATTCGGATGAAATATTGATTCTTCTTCGTCCAACTAAAATAAAAACAATATAAACATGATTAGTTTCAATTTGTCTTGAAAAATAAAAATAAAACAAAAATTGATAAATTAATTTTTTTTATTGAAAATAAAACCAAACTAAAAATAAAACAAAAAAAATAGACTCGAACTTATTTATATTTGGTACTAATTTTTTCCATTTTGGTACTAATTTTCATATTTGGTACTAATTTGTTAGTTTGGAAAATACACAATTTGACAAAAAAAGCGTTGTTTTTTGTTTTATTTTTAGTTCTTAAAAATTTAATTTTATTTCTTAAAAATTCTAATTTAAAAAAAAAGTGCGCATTTAGTTGAAAAAAAATCTGCTTTTAAAAAATTGGCGCTGAATTTCATTTGGCATCTATTATGTAAAGTTTAGCCACATACTTTTAATAAACGACTCGGTTTATTTTTTATTAGACGTCATTTATTTAAACGAGACATTGAAAGTTTAGTTGGCTATAAGCAGAGCCTTCTAGAGTATAGAGCCATAATCAAAATGACGTATTTTTTATAAGCTTTTTTAGTGGTATAACTTTTCACTGATTTCCATAGCAATGCATAGTAAAAAGGGTGTTTTTCTGCTTCAAAGTTTTGAATGATAAATGCCCAAATTGTATAAAAAAGAATAACAATGCTATTCTAAATATTTTGAACAAAAACATCTATGAATCCTGTGTGGTAGTATTAATTATTAATCGCCGAAATAATAAAATAAAAATATGTCTCAAGTTTACTTTCCAAATAGTAACAGTGTACCTATAAAAAATGGTGAGGGCTTTTTCTGTATTATTTATTTTGAATTAAATGATATTTTAGTTACTTTAACCTTGATTCAGGTAAAACATTGCAGTCAGCTCATTTTTAAATGAAATATATTATTTTACACAGAAAGGTGCCATTAATTTTGTCGTGTGCTTTTTAATAAAGCCATAAATTACATTAAAATGGCTTGAAAAAATTTGTATGCGCATGACTTTTGAAAGATTATAAAATGGAAAAAAAGCCCTAACTTTTCTTATTATTATAATATCGTAACAAAGATGTCTCTTAACCAGCTTTTTTGATATAAATAATTTGAAATATTTATCAGCCGTTTTCAATTTTTATGACATTACAAGGAAAATCGAATAAAAAACGAAAATATAAAAGACTTTCACAAATTTATTGGAAATAAAAAAAAAATTAATAAATACTAAAAGTGTGCATACTCGTATTAAAAAAGTGTAAAATTATTTGTGTTGTTATCTTAAATTTTTCCGCATATTTTGCAATTTAATTATAAGTGCCTGCCAGAAAGCCATCTTAAAAACAGGTAAACGTAAATTAATTTTTGTTATTTTTTGATTCTTTGGTAAGATCATTTATGTTTTAGTGATTAGAATAAAATAATAGCATAAGTAAATTCTTTATGTGGTATACCTATCTCTACTATACTTGCCAATTTGATGAAATAGTAAATTCGATAAGGGTCATACCGTACTAATTAAAAAAACAATAAAAGCGTGGCGGCACCCTTAGAATTAAAAAAAATAATAACTTGTGTTAAGATATCATTACGGTGCCTGTGTGGGACCATCCGACTATACTTCCTGTTACTGATATGATATTATGATTTTTAAAGAAAATTGTATGATTTTGTTCATACCTTAAATTGGCGAGTCCCCTTAGAGATTGGTATACTAATATAAGAAATGTCCATAAACGTAGTGGTATAGGTTACGAAGCTTACTGGAAAATGCAAACGAAGGTTAAATCAATTCCATGTCGCTTGTTTTATTGTCATCTGGTCAATGTGACCATATGGTTGAAATTTTATCCCACAAAAAGTTAACTGAAAAAAGTTTGAATTTAGAAACCTTAATTTTATATTTTTTTAAATTTATTGCTACTATTTATAGTTTTCATTAAAAGAAACGGCAAGATCTAATGAAAAGCTTATTTTTACATGGCGAAGCCGACTTACGGAAGAAATCCAGCAAAGTAGGAGTCATGTCAAGCCATTAATTGAAAAAATAATTTTAAAATATTGTGTAAAATTTAAAATTAAAGCTTTTAATAAAAAATTGGCTCAGTTCAACTTTTTTCCGAATACTAGGACATGTATGATGAACCGATTTCCGAACAAAACGAGAAACGATTAATGGTTAATTTTTAGACCGATTAATCGTTTACGTTATACGTTATTTTAGACGAATTTCTGGAATAAGGCCATTTAGGATAGAACTACGCTGTTCCATAACAGACTTTGATGAAATTGGACATTAGTGTTGGAAAAGGCATTCTGAAATGATTTTTAATTGAAGTTTTGAAATATAACCAATTGGGATGGAATTTGGCTATTTCTCAACCGATTAAGATGAAATTGGACAGATACAATGGTAGTGAGGTCCTAAAATGATATTAAGATGAAGATCTAAATTTGACCAATTTGAATAGAACTTGGCTATTTCTTAACGAATTTTAGTGAAATTTGACATGTGCCTTGGAAATGGGATTCTTAAGTGATTTTTTAATAAAGTTCTGAAATATAGCCAAGCAGGATGGAACTTAACTATTCATTAACCGATTATGATGAAATTTCGCACGTGTGTTGGAAATGGGATTCTAAAATGATTTTTAGAAGAAGTCCTAAAATGCAGCATGTTAGGATGGAACTTAGCTATTTTTACTAAACCCTGTACGGCTACTATAAAAACATCATATTATACTGATTTTTTACATTCCAAGTAATTTCAAACGACATTTCTTGTCACGATATATTTTTCAAGTGAGTGTAACTGTGCTAGTAAACATTTGAAATTACTATTATACTAAGAATCAGAGCAATATGACGATTTTCATAGCAGCCATATAGGATTTATAGAAAGAATATGAAAATTGACTCTACTCAAATGATATTGACATGACAAACAACATACGGCTAAGGGCTTGTGATTAAATTTCCTGGCAGATCTATAATAAACATGTCAAACAGCCAAGTTCCATTCTACTTGGCCATGTTCCAGAACTTTATCAAAAAATCATTTTAGAATCCAATTTCAGTCGCCCAAGTCAATTTTCATTTTTTTTTCGGATCATACTTTTTACTTTAATTTTCGATTAATCGATTAATAGTTATGGCGGCGATGTGATGTACTTTGACCAAATAGCGATAGGGAATTTGTTAATCTTGCTTGCATTTTGTTTGGGTTTGTTAGCATTAATTGTTTTATAATAAAATGACGTTAAAAAAACTGATATGCTTTTTACTATCCCAACATGTATTAATATTTACCTACATATTATATTACGGAGAATATTTGGAATAAAATTATTTCTCTATTGTAGTTGCCATGGCTAAGTGTTGTGTGCCATTGTGCACATCATCTCAAAAGGAAGGGCATTTTTTGGTTCCCAATTGATGAAATTCAAAAGGCGAAATGGGGAAAAAATATCCCCAGAAAAGGCTTTACGGCAACCAAGTGGACAAAAATATGTTCATTACATTTTGAACCCCAGTTCATACTAACCAAAGAAAATGAAGGAAAATAATAGCTAATATACCTAGTGTATCGTGCGGTTATTAAAATTTTTACAAATATAACCAATATAACTAATTATTTTGCAGATGATCGAAAAAATGAAAGGTGGAGGCTTTGCAAAGACGCGGAGCCATCTTTGTTTCCAAAACTCCCTTCTTATTTTAAGAAAAAGGTTGTAAGTCGACTTAGTCCGTCAACTAGAAAAATTCAAAAGGAATTTATTCAAAATTTTAAAATTCGGGTCGAATCGGAGGTGGATGTGATACAAAATTTAAGGGCGATATACACATCAGATAAATTTAAAATTTTAGATTTCTTGATAAAATATGATGAAAACACCATAACTTTTTAAAAAATGAACTGGAATGACCACAATCCATTTGTTGACGTTAGCTTTTCAATTGATAATTCTTTCAAAATTAAAATTATTTACAATAATATGTTACAAAAAAACACATATTTTAAAGATATTTTGGGTTTAAATTTAAATTGTGATAAATTTTCTAAATTAAATAATTTGATCAAATATTTAAATGCAATGGATACTTCCACTAAAAATTTCGACGATCATAACACTTTATGCCTGTCTAGCCTCGAAGCTTTACTAGAGTTTGAAATTATTGATGAAGACATGAAAAAGAAGTTAACGTTTCTTCAAGACCAATTAAAATTAGTATTTTTAAGTACACCTCGCTACACATCGGACTTACTCGTTTTTGCTTCTTTGATGGTCTTCTCATATCCTTCAGCTTACAATTTTCTTCGTAATTCAGAATACTTAACGTTACCACACCCAATATACTTAAAGTCATTTATCAAAGGTAATTTAAGATCTGGCGTAAGTTACAAATATTTAACTCAAAAATTTTCGAAACTTCAACCTCACGAGAAATACGTTAATCTTTTAATAGATGAAATTCACGTTAAACCTGCTATGACGTATAAAGGCTTTAAAATTGATGGCATTGCGGATAAACATCCAAACACTTACAACAATTGCCCTACTCTCGCAAAATGCATGCAAGCTTTCATGGTTTCGTCTTTACTATCGAAAAATAAAGATATTGTCGCGCTGTACCCTGTTGTTAAAATGGATTCCGAATTTTTGTATTCTAAAATGAAGGAAGTTTTGGATGTTTTGCATGAGATAGGATTTGAAATTGTAAGTGTAATTTCTGATAATAACCAAATTAATAGTGCCGCCTTTAAAAAATGTTCAGTCCCTCCATCCGAAATCGTTCCACAATTTATAAACTCGCCGTATTTATCAAATAAAAAAATATTTTTTTTTTTTGATACCGTACATCTTTTAAAATCAATTCGTAACAATTGGTTAAACAACAAAGGGCGTTCCCCCTTCTCCTCAATTACGTTCCGCCAAACTCCAACATTTGGAGTCCATTTATAAACATGAAGACAAATTACCAGTGAAGTACGGTTCTTGCTCCAAAAGTTTTATATCCAAATTATTTTGAGAGACAAAATGTTTCCCTTGCCGTCCGAATTTTTGATGACAAAAATATTAGCGCCATTAAATTTTATAAAGAACTTTTGGGATCCGATTCAATTGGTACAGCGGAATTTATTAAAATCATCCGCCAGTGGTGGACCACCGTTAATGTGAAAAATCCCTTTAAAGGGTTTCACAAAAGAGAGCCTTTGGCTGTCCCTTATTCAGCTTGTAACAGCGACAGTGTAGATTTCCTTAAAACATTTACTCATTGGTTAAGATATTGGAACAGTATTCAAACTAACAATAAATTAGCCACAAGAACTCGTGCAGCCTTATTGCACACCAGCGAGACCCTTCAGCATGTCGCATGCTACGTAATTAATATTCTAGATTTTAAGTATGTTTTATTCGGAAAATTTCAAACCGACAATCTCGAGGCTAGATTCGGACAATATCGTCAAATGAGCGGGTGTTGCTACAATGTAACAGTCCAACAAATCCTGCAATCCGAAAGAAAATTAAAATTAATAAGTTTATTGAAATTAACAAAATCTAAAAACGAACTATTTAATGTTAGAAATGATTACAATTTTTCGGAGGTAGCTTCAAATTTCGTATACCAGTTAGAATTAACTAAAATTATTAATCATTCTGAAGGCATTTTGGTAGAGCCTGAAATTCTTTCGGTAATGGTGTATATTTCGGGGTATGTTTCAAGGAAGGTAAACCTAAAAATAAATTGCGATGTTTGCTCTCAGAAGCTTTCAACAAATGAAGACCTCTGTTTTGATTTATCTGCAGAAACATTATTTTATTTAAAATATTTAGATCGAGGTGGTTTAAAGTACCCTACTGAATTTTGGATATCTTTTGGAATTTGTGTTTTTCAAGTTTTTGAAACTTTAACATCAAAAAATTTTGTAACTTCATTTTTAAATTCATCTCGGCACCACCATTATTTTTACTCGGTTGTTTTAAATTACGCAGAAAATATATTTTTAAATTCAATTTGTCAGTCTTGCCAGGCAACGGATTTTGAGCTATTAGGGAAGTGCGCGAAAATTTGGTGCAACATTTTTTTAAATAATTATTGTAAAAACAATACCAATGCTATTGCTCAGTCGTCTCACAATCCTCCAAAAAGAAGAAAATTTAATATTATAACTTCATAGGTTATACATTTTGTTTTTTAAGATTACTGTAATTTATTTAGTTTTATTATTTTACTTCCAGAATTTTTCTGTTATGCTCAAATGCGAGAATATCAACGAATAAGGCCGCAAAAAAAGAATTAAACAACAATGAAATAAATCAACACCAAATTTTATTATTATTTTATGTTTTCTTATTTGTTTTGTTATGCTTAGGCACACAAGTTAAGAAGGAAATCACAAAACAAAACCAAATTTAAATTCATTTCTTCACTTCAATCTAAGCTGTGACTACACCATATAAGAAAAACAAATCTTCTGTGGCAAAGGAGAGCTATTTTTGGTGACGCGCCGTTCTTAGATTTTAAAATAAAGCAAAAAGATCTATTAGCTTTAGTTAATTAATTCATCAATTAATTTAGATTATAAATTATAAAAATTTATTGTATAAGTAGCGCGGTACAATCATGTACTTACACTCGCTTACAGATGATGTAAGTTAAGTTTTCGAGATAAAGATAATATTTTTTTTTTAACTTCTTTCCATTATCAATTGGACATTTTGAAATTGTGAAATAGTTTAAATAATAAAATTATATAAATATGTGGGTTAGCCCTTAATCTTGCATTACAAAATCTTGCATTACAAAATCTTGCATTTCAAAATCTTGCATTACAAAATCTTGCACTACAAAATCTTGCATTACAAAATCTTGCATTACAAAATCTTGCATTACAAAATCTTGCATTACAAAATCTTGCATTACAAAATCTTGCATAACAATTTCCCGTACATTTATAGAATCGCGCGCGCGATTCTATAAATGTACGGGAAATTGTTATGCAAGATAACAAATTGCTGAAAAATTGGACGGTGATTGTATATTGAAATTATATTGGGGGCCTCAATCATACACCAAGATATAGGCCATAATTCTGGTCTATTGCCGATCCAGATGTAGGATCAGAAAACTTCACGCGATTCTATAAATGTACGGGAAATTGTTATGCAAGATAACAAATCGCATTGACAAAATTCTACTGTATAATGATAATTGCAATCATATAGTAACAATAATAAAATGAAATTAAAGTTGCCTTTTTTTATTCCAATCATCGTTAGCGTTACTAGCGGAATCGAGTTGCTGGATCATGGATGGAATTATCGACGTAGTTCCATCCATCATGCGGCAACTCTTTTCAATTCACGGGTGTGTTGAGGGGCAAATTGTAGGTACCTTTAATATTTTGCTTAATGAGCATTAAATCTCTGAAGGTTTACGACAGATTTTTTTTTAACTTAAAGAAAGTCAGCTTGGAACTGGGTATTAATTTTAATCCAAGGAGAGTCATAACAGATTTCGAAAAGCCAATTGTGTCATCAGCTTCAACATTTTTCCCCGAAGCAACGATTAAAGGTTGCCTTTTCCACTTCGGGCAAATAATTTGGCGAAGGATACAAAAGCAACGGTTTGTGGCTAGATACGCTAGTTCTGAGGATTTTTCAATCCAAATTCGGATGCTGAAAAGTTTGGCTTTCGTTCCACCAAACGAAATACCAGGATATTATCAATATTTATATGAACAATTTGATGAGAACAGCGGAGCGAAATTAATTGGACGGTGGTTCCACAAAAATTATATTGGGGGCCTCAATCATACACCAAGAAATATGCCACAATTCTGGTCTATTGCCAATGCAGATATAGGATCAGAAAATTTCCCACGGACTGAAAACAGTGTCGAAGCTTGGCACCGACGCCTAAAGTTGTGGTTGGACAACGGCATGCTGGAGTATACCGAATCATTGAAAATTTATCAAAGGAACTAATTGTGGCAAAAGCTCAAATTGATAAGGTGAAATCCGGAGAACGCCTTTCAAAGAAAAAAAAGGCAATAATCAAAAATAGAAAAATAAAATATATCATTAAAAAAAGGGAAAGACTCAGTAAAACTGATTTTTTAAAAAGAATCGGGCATAATATTATCCTCTTTTAATTGCTGTACAATTTATTTTATTTTATTTCTTTTTAATTATATTATACAATTATAACTTTTCTTCTGTTTTTTTTTTCTGAATAAAATTGCTATAATTTAATATAAACTCAAAACTGACTTATTTAAATTTTCAATTGACATTTATGAATACACAATATTATGTTAGATACTAAAGACAGGTACAGATACTAAAACTGCAAAATTTTGAAATGCAAGATTTTGTACTAGCAAGATTTTGTACTTGCAAGATTTTATAACTGCAAGATTTTGGTTTGGCAAGATTTTGATTTGCATGATTTTTAAAAAATGCAAGATTTTGTACTTGCAAGATTTTGTAATGCAAGATTTCGGGGTGCTCCCAAATATGTTGTATATAAAATCAAAATCAAAAATAAATTCTGAAATCAAGCGAATAACATTTTTCTCCTGAAATCCGTTTCATCACGATCACCATAGATTACAATCCAATGAATTATTGCGTTTGCACGAGTGTGATATTCGTAAACAAATTTAACTTGCTTCATTTAGTTGAAAATGATTCAAGGCTGAGCTATTTAGCATAAATTGCTAACTTTCTATTTTCCCATCGTTGTTACCGTTTACGATGCTTTACTACAGGAAAATGCTATAGACCGCAAGCAGCAAATAATAACGGTCTGTATTCAAAAAGTCAATCAACGGTATTACAATCATTTATTACAAGTACAATCATATATTATTAAAAAATTGTGTTCAACAAACTATTAAAAAATTGTAAAACTTAAAAATATATTTTATCCTTTTCTAGCACCATCCTTCAATTTTTTTAATTTTAATTTGCGACCTTTCGATCGCTTTGGAACAAATAAATCATCAATTGAGCTTCGTAACCTGGATAAAGTACCAAATTCACATTTACGAATCTTTTTATTGTCAATATACATTCGAATACTTTCGAAATCTAAAGTCTCCTCACATTCGAACTGACTGATTTCATCTAATTTATTCCTTGGAATTATATAAATTGACTGCTCGAAATTATTTATATTATTTATATGATGCAAAATGTTGTGCCACATGTGCCAACATAATTATTTGACTGTCTAATGCCCGCTAATACTCTCCACTAAATTGGATCGTTTCACGGTTCGCGCGCCCTATCGAATTCGTAAGGGCTTGCATTTTTGAAATGCAAAATTGAACGTGACCTCTTTAATGTAGTAATTTCTAGAATTGTTCATTTTTTCCTAAATTATCCTTAAATTCGGGATTTGCGAGCAACGCTTCACGAACATTTGCGTCGAGTGTATTTCGATGTGTTTGAAAGTCATTGATCGTGTACCATAGCCTTTTTTGCGAGTTTATTATTCCAGGAAACGCTGAAAAATAAGTAATAAATTTACAATTTTAAATACAATCAGTTCTAAAACATACTTGCGGATAGCCAGTTCCAATGAGAGGTTGGTACAACATCAGCCAGCATCATTCTTTTATCTTATCGGCCTGATTTACCCCGTTTAATTTTGACTTGAACAATCTTCTATTTTTGTTTTTAAACTTAGAATAAAGTTTTGACTACTTAGGTATTTATTTTAAATTTATTATATTTTTTGTATCTCAGTAATACGAGTATACCCATTAGTAGTTTATTGCCACACGTAACTCATCTTGCCAAATTTTCGAGTTAAATTTGATTGATTTCGTTTTGTCGGGCGGACAAAATTTGTTCAGTATCTGGATTTTGTTCCATCGATGGTATTTGATTTGTTAAATTTAGGCTACTTAAATTAAACTGATGTCCCACAAATTGATTTGCACCCGCCAGCATTATATCCGGATATTGTTGTGGCACTCCGACAAACTGATTTTGCGGTATTTGTTGCATTTTTGCTGCCGGAAAACCACCAGACATTGCTGCCGGAAAACCACCAGACATTGAATTATCAAATAGGCCCTATATAAATAAAACAAAGCTAAGTTATGAAATATCATTTCGAATTATTAAGGTCGGTACACATTGAGAACGAGCGATGAGAACGAATTTTCATTTTTCACCAAATTTGGTAAATAGTGAAAAATTGTTAAAATATTGAAAACCGTATCTTTCTAATTAAGAATACATAAAATATTGTGCATTTACTAAGCATAAAAAGTAAAACTTTTTACAGTTTTAATAAAAAATTTTAATTAATCTTCGAAAATTTTGAATTTAAGACGATAAACTAAAATTATTTATTAAAACTGTTTAAATTTTACGTTTTATTTTTAGTAAATACGCGATATTTTAAAGTAAAAAAAACTTACTAATAAACTTAAATTAAAAACTTACGGTTTTCACTATTTTAACAATTCTCTTACCAAATTTGGTGAAAAATGAAAATTCGTTCTCGTCGCTCGTTCTCAATGTGTACCGGCCTTAATAATTCGAAATGATATTTAACAAAATTTAAAATTGTGATTTATCGAAAAATTGGGAATTGTTATTCTGGTAAACACTGCAACTACGTTAAGAATAGAATTATTCTATTCCTATTTTGCTTCTAGCCGGAATGAAATTGTACGGCATTGTTGTTGTAAAAATACTAAAATAAGGCTGCAGTTGATATGTTGAATAATGTTAAACTGTAACAGAAATATACAAATAGTTTCTTTCCTTAATTTTTATAAAACATTATATTTACCTAATGACTTCGATACACCCGCATAAATCTCGTTTATAAACCAAAAATTCCAGCACAAACAATTATCCCATTATACATGCCTGTTAAAATGACATAGTATACCGGTAGCCTCTTTTATACATATTTGAATCACAACGATGCCATTTTTCCGGTACAAATTTATAATATTATTTATTTTATAATATAAATATTTCAACTGGCTGTGTGCAATCACATTACACAATTTCAAATAATGGGCAGAAAAAAATTAAATTTTTAAACCAAAACGAACATAAACCATCTGACATAACCTCACAAATTTCAAATATTGGTCTGTGTTTAAATAACAAATTCTAGTAAGCCAAAGGCTTTTCTAGTTATTTTATGTTAAAAATATAATAATTATTCATTTGTTAATCAATTATTTTATTTTGCACTTTGTATCACGGTAAGTTTCATTAATTTTTTTATATTTTTATTAGAGCTGTTTTGGGCTAAACTCCATATAAAAAAAATGTAAACAAAAATTTTGACCCCGTAACGACGAGACCTCATGGAAACAAATATACTAGTGATACGATCTATAAATCTAAGTTAAATGTCCCAACACAGAATTTTAATATCCCATTAGACTTCACTGGGTGCAATGCATTACACAATTTCAACGTAAATTCATTGAAACCTTTTTAAAATGAAAAATATGTGTTTGCATAATCGTATGTCAACATAATCGTGATCGAAGGTTTTTGTTTACTCTGTAATAAGGAATATATAAAAGGTTTATTATTGTTTTATTTATATAGCTACTACGAAGTATTTCTTACCGATATTTATGTTGGTAAAATTATACATAATAATTTTAGCAGAATCTCATTATTGTTTTGATTTTTTTTTTTTGTGAAACGAAAATTTTGACAGCAGCGGAAAGCTTTGCTACCATCTATTAGCGAGTATTGAAGTAGCTAAATTTTATTTTTTAACGTGTTAGCAAGCTTTCATTAAATTTAGTGGAGATTGTTGTTGTTGTAAAAATCTTTCTTTAAATAAATCAATTATTAAAAGAAAATGAAAATCATTTTCTTAAAAGATATTCATGTATGTTGAATTTCAAACATTTCTGCTAATTATTTCATAGTCCGTAATAAAGAGTTTGTGAATTTTTATTTAAAAATCGTTTATTGGAAAAAAAATGATTTCCCATATGTTTTATGTATTTTACTATGGAAAGTTTGATTTTTTCATCGTTTCTAATTCCTTTATAAAAGCTCAGATTTTTAGATTATGGCTCTGTATAATATAGGGTGCTCTGCTATAAGGCACAATTGAATACTTTTAACCTAGTCACATCTATTTAAATATTGCATGAATTACTTCTGAGGCACACAGCATTAATCACAAAATTATCACACGTTCCTATATTTTGTGAATCTGTTTTGCTTTTCCTACAATTTTTTAACTTGAAATTTCTCCATGTGGTAATTTTTGGTACGATTTTACCAAATTTTTACGGCCATCACTGCCATCTATGTGATGTATATTGACTTAATGAACAAACGAATTGTAGTAAGCTTTTATTTCAATTTGACCAGAATGCTGTTGTTATGAAATTTTTTTATATTTTGGTTTGAATAATTCAATTATTACAAGAAAATGAAAACGATTTACTTAAACGACATTCATATATGTTGCAATTCAAATATTTATGAAAGTATTTCAGAAATCATAATTAAGAATTTGAAACGTTTTCATTTAAAAATTTGTCTTAGGAAAAAAAGTGATTTCCCATATGTTTTGTGCGTTTTACTATGAACAGTTTTATTTTTTCCTCGTTTCTAATTCCCTTATAAAAGCTCAGATTTTTTTGATTATGGCTCTATAAAATACAGGGTGGTCTGATACGACACGTAAATACAAAAATTTAAAAGAAAATATCCTTCTGTTCTAATTAGGTAGTAAACAAAACCGAATGCATTTTTAAGAATACGTGAAACAAAGAAAAAAATTGGTACGCGTTAGGTAATTACCACAAAAATCCAAATGATTTCATTACGATATGCAATAGGAAACGAAAAAAACCATTACGAAAATTTTAGTAACACTAACTCTCGCAATACGAAAGTTTTCGTAATGGTTAAAGAATAACCCCTGTTCAAATTGAAATTAATTTAGACTGATTTACATTCAACGACAATCGACGTCTGCAAAAAAATTGAAACACAACATTGGAAAAAGTACAAAGACAAACAGAGAAAATATAATCATCTGCTTAAAAAAGTCAATTGAAACCCGAGAAACAAACCCAAAAAACCTCGTCTGCTTTTTTTTGCAGATGTCAAGTTTCATCTTTTTTCTGTAAAATCGTCGATGCGTGAATAAATAACTTATATTATAATAAGGTTACATAAACAAGAAAACCAATCTTTTGCATTGGTTTATGACATTTTTTGTTTAAATTTACTTTTTATGTGTAAAAAAACTAATTTTTGATTTGACATCTGCATCTGCGAAATTTTTTAAATGTAAATCAGTCTTTCAATTCGTTTGGTCATTAAATCAATATACATTACATAGATGGCAGTGCTGGCTGTAAAAATTTGGTAAAAGTAAAACAAATTCACATAATATTAATAACATGTGATAATTTTGTGATTAAATACTTTTGTTTCGTATTTTTCTGTAAACATCTTAGACATCTGACGTACATTAGTAAAACTAAATATAAATTTATCAAGTACTATTTTACTTCGTCAGAGCCAACTTTGATGTATATTTCAAAATGAAAGTTCGAAAAAATATATTTTAGAAATAATTTAATTTTAATATTTCTGCAATTAATATTTATTTAATATATGTAGAAAATTTTTATATAATCGTTTTATAATATTTTTGCTGTTTTCATTGAAAAACTTGAAGCTAAAAACATAATTTTTACTGTGGATTTACTAAAAACTTCTAAAAAATTAAAACCAAAAAAAATATATATAATTTGACATGTAATCCTGTAATCCTGAGATGATCGCAGTGTTGTTTCAATTCTCAAACCAAAAATGTTTGGCTTACCGGATATTTACTCTCTTTATTTTCGAAATTAACTATAACATTACTGTCTATTATTGTGGCATTTTAAAAAATACAAAATTCCCATTTAATAATAATTTACCACCACCAGTAATTTATAAGTGTTTCGCAGTGATTACATTAAATACTGTTGTATAATCACCTAAGTGAATCACAAACAATTTAATACTGTGCGTCTGTTGGTACTTTAAAATTACTATTGGATTAACATTAGCAACACACAATGAGGAAATAAATCTGGTTTAAATATGCCACAACACACACTCAAGTGATATGTACCCCCTAGAATAAAAAAAATCTTTAAAAAATGATCCCTTCGCAACAATTTTTCATATATTCATAAGTACAATGTATTGTTATACGAATGCTGCACAGCAAATAATAACAATAATAAAAGCATATTATAAAGTTTGTTTTGTGCTTTGCTTGCGTTTGATGAAAAACACTTGAAAATTCTGTTTGCTTACGTTTTGTCTTCTTAAAATATTTACTTGTTTAAAAAAATTGTATGTATATACTTTTCCGCCATCTAACCGTTTGTTTTTGTCGGTTTGTTGTAAAAAAAAGTTTATTCATACTCGACTCGTACATATTTCCTCTTACAATACATCTCCAGATTATAATCAAAAACAATCACAACCATGTACATATGTATTATGTAGTAGGTATGTCTACACACATTTTTTATGTATAAATCTAGGAAGAATATATTTTTCCTATAATAAGATGTCTTTGTGATGTAGAATTATTATTTGAGTTATAAAAATTAATTCGCTTAAGGGCGACATATAGAGTACAAACGAATTCTTCGTATAATGTAAATTAATGATAAAGACGTACATATGTCTATTTAAATACACACGAATGTATGTATGTACCGTAAATGCCGTAGTAGATATAAAAATCGAGATACTCATTAAACGTTTACCGAAACAACTTGCTATTAGGTTTTCATTTATTGACACCCTACATTAAATAAATAAGTTCATGATCTAACTAATTTTTTGTTGGTTGACATTCTAATACAATTCAATTGATTTTTGTAATTGAAATAAATAATTGAACAGTTCAACAACAAATCAATCAAGATTTTGTGACATTATAATATTATGGGTAATTAATAATGAATCAATTATAAATTAATCAATTTTAATTTATTTGATGTATGCATGGGGTGTGGGTGACATTTTTTATTTAATGAAATTTTAACATATATTTTAAAAGCTATATACAAATTTGCTTTCATTATTTTGTTGGTATACCAACAGAGAGATTAACTTAAATTTTTCGAAAATTATGATTGAAGGTAGATGTCAAAGTGGTTGGTGGTGGAAATACTACAAAATAATTTTTAATAGTGTTGAAAACTACCGAGTTATTACAATAATCAACATAAACCATTTAAAATGATTTATTTTGAATGTGTTGAGCAGTTTTTTTCAAAAATTGTGGAAACTCATAATGGCTAAAAAACCAGTGTTTAAATGTAGTGGATGCAATAAACTTTTTCATCCTCACTGTAACGGCATAAAGAGTCAACATATAGCCAGAAAAGCAGCTGAGCCGTTGTGGTACTGTTCGGACACACGTAGTAAAGTTGGAGGGGAACATCTTGAAGCAGGTAAATCCAGTAGTGATAAATGTGCGTCTAAATTTCAAAAATGTGATGGTCGGTTCGAAGAAATTAAGTCAATGATTGTGAAAATACAAAAATCTCAAGAATTCATATGCCAAGAATTTGAAAAATCAGATCTGCTTATCAAAAAGTAATCGCGGAAAATAATGATTTACTGCAACTAATAAAAGAAACGAAAGAAAAAAACAAAAAGCAAGAGGATCAAATAGAACAATTGGAAGAGGACCTGGATACTATTCAGCAAAAATCAATAGAAAATTATCAAATAATTGCTTTTGTAATAGTGAAAGATATTCTCGCAACATTAGAATGCGCTGCTGATTCTACAAATATCTTCAATTAAGTCGGTTCGTTTAATAAAAGAGAAAGGGAGAATGATCTATACTAGTCAACTAGGGTTTCTATTAAAGGATGATCAACAAGTTTTCTTAAGAGATCGTCTAAAATCGGTAAAGTTTTTGCACGAGCTTAAAGTTTAATAATTTTTTTTTTGTGCAATACGATTTTAGTGAATTAGTTTTATTTATTAAATAATATTTTGTTAACAATAGTTTATTTTATTTACAGAAATTACAATTATAATAATATACTATATATTTACGCTTCGTACGAGTACAATGAGATGTTGTTCGCTCAGATGTTGTGGCAAGAAGAGCAAGTACAACTTTTTTTTATTTATATAAAAGTTTTACAATCATTGAGCTTAAACTGGTATACATAATATACTATAACCTTAGGTGTTATGCCACGTGAAGCAATATCCGCCGGGTTGTCTTTAGATTTCACGTGTTGCCATGTCGTTGATGATATTGTTTTCTTATGGTTGAGATTCTATTTGCAATGAATGTTTTAAACCGGCTTGGGTTGCCATTGATCCAGCGTGATCATCAAGTGTGATAGTTGAATCGGACATGCGTATGTTTTGATGTCCTGAAGTTGCATGATATTTTTTAGTACATGTTTCATTAACTTTGCTAATAATACAGCTGCATTTAGTTCGAGGCGCGGGATTGATAGCTTTGTTTTGATTGGAGCAACTCGTGTTTTGGATATTAGCAACTGAGTTCTTACTTCGCCGGAGGCGTCTATGGTACGGTAATAGACAGATGCAGTTCCTTTCGTCCTATATTTCTTATGTTCACCCATCTCGGTATTCTTATACTGGAAATTTCACCTAGTCATCTTTGTAATTTAGCCATTTAGTTCGTATCTTCTCAGGTAATTGTTCAACCCAGTTTATTCCGGTTATACATACTTCCTGCATCATTTTTCTACAGGGTCGAATAACTTTGATGACTCAGATAGCATTGAGCGTTTTGTGGGCTGGTTGTTAGTGAACTGCAAGCGGGCTATATTGAATTCAAAAAAATCTGTTTGTGGGTTGTATAAAATCCCCAGAGTTTTAATGCAATCGTTTAGTTTGATATGAATGTTCCCGTCAGCTCGTTGCTCTTGGGGGATTTGATTTGTAATTTCGGGAGTGTTGGATGTCCAGTTTCTTAACTGAAATCCACCTTGGGCTGTGAGCTCTCTTAGTTCTTCTAGCGCAGATAGTGCTTCCTCGACACTGTCTGCCCCTGTGAGCAGGTCATCTACGTAGAAGTCTGTCATAATAATGTTAGCTGCTGTGGGATGTGTATTGGCTCCTTCCTGGGCTCGTTGTAATAAAGCTCTTTCTGCTAGATAGCTGCCTGCGGTATTTCCATATGTTACCATGTTTAATCTGTAAGCTTTTATTGGCTGGGCAGGATTACTTCTCTATAATATTCGTTGGTATAGTCTCGGTCTGTTTTATTAATCCATATTTGGCGATACATATTTTCAATGTCGGAAGTCATCACAACTTTATGTTTTCGCCAACGCAGTAATATATCGGCCAGATAGTCCACTCGTTGTTTTGGAGGATGCATCAAACACTACACGGAGCTTGGTTGTTGTGCTGTCTTCTTTGATCACACCATGATGAGGTATGTAATATATGTTTTCAGCTAATTCGTCTTCCTGTCTTTCCTGGATCAACTATTCCTGCATAAATTTATGATAAAGCTGTTTATATGCGAAATCTTTGAAGGCATTTCTCCTTGATTTTCCCAATTTACCGTGGTTATCCATGAATGGAATTTATACTATGTATAATCGCTTATCATGATATCGTGATTACAGCTCCTCAACCTTATCCTCTTCCTCAGTGTGACTTCGTTGTTCAGGGATGGTGTCGTTTTCCACGAACAGTCTCAATTGTTCTTCGATTGATTTGGTTGACACCATGGTTGTTCTGCTTTACTTTTCTAAATTATCCATGCTTCCACTTATGATCGATCCGAACTCCGTGTGTTGTGCCATGGGCTCCTGACACCCGCCTGAGCTTGGTAGTAAGTTGGATCTGCTAGTTGTATATTCTGCAGATAGGTCCATTTACTGGTGTCGACATTTGTCTCGGGTAGTTGTTGTGATAATTTGTCGAATACTAAGGCTTCAACCTCTAATCGGAAGTCTCTCTCGAACCTTGGGGTAAGTTTTAGGTTTATTACATGATTACAAAAGCCAGCCTTATTTCCGCCTATGCCAGAAATGTTCACATAAACCTTCTTCTTTTTGATGTTTAATAAGTTGGCCATCTTTGCAGAAATTAATGTTGCCCGTGAGTCTGGATCTATTAGTGCCCTCAGTGTGGTGAAATTCCTATTTCCTGTTTCTGCTTTAATTATTGCAGTTGGCAATAATACTGGGCCTTGCTGGTTGACCAGGAATGTTTGTATCGTACCCTTAGCGGTTGTTGATACTGAGTTGTTTCCATGTAGAAGAGTATGGTGGGCTCCTTTACATACCATGCAGCGTGTAGTTGATGCGCAGGAATAGGGAGTGACGTCATTGTTGGAATGTTTGTTTAAGCAACGGACACAGATAGCTGCTCCGCTCACCAATTTCTTCCTATCCAATGTTGACATCTCCTTGAATAATTTGCACTCCTCCAACTTATGACTACCTTGACGTCTCTTTACCAGGCATTGATTGTTGATTGTTGCAGCGTGTACACGTCTTATGGGTGGTATATTTGTGACCGAGGGCTGTATCCCATCGCTTCTAAAGATTGAAATCTTCTTTCCAAAAAACTAAATAATTCGTTTATTTTTGGAATTTCCCTAGGATTTGGTAATGTTGCTTCATACAGCCTACTGGATTCTGAATCTAATTTTCTGCTTAAGATGAAAGCTATGAATGCATCAAATGGAGCGCTTATATTGAGGCGGTTGATATTGTGGAGCATTTCCCTTGCTGTATCGTGCAGGGCTCGAATTGCTCCCGCCGATTCTGTGTGCACCGCTGATAATGATAGCAATGAATTGAAATATTTGGTTGCCAGAAGTCTAGGGTTGTTGTATCTGGCTTGTAATATTTCCCAAGCTGTCTCATAGTTGTCACCCGTTGTTGTTAGATGACTGATTAGTTGTGCTGCCCCTTTCTGAATGTGCGATTTTAAATACGTCATTTTTACCGTATCTGATAGTTGGTTGTTTCCGTGGATGAGCTCTGTGAAGATATCGCTGATAGAGTTGCATTGCTCATAATCCACATGAAATGTTGGTAGTTCGACTTTAGGCAGCTGCATTGTTGTTGTTCTGATCGAGTTTATTGGTTCGGTCTGAGGATCGTTATGTGTAGTGAATCAATCTCTTCCTTCTCCTTGGTCAGTTGATTCATTTTTAATTTGAAGTACGCGTTCTGGTTTTTGTTGGTATCCAGTGAGTACTCTATTGAGGCTAGCTTCTGATAAATTTGTCGCATCAGAACGTCTTGCCTCTTAAACAACCTTTTGTTGTTATTGTGCTACATTTTTGATGCTTGAGGTGGCCTGCTACTAATGTATGATGGCTGATTAGGGTTTTGGTCGCTTCTTGCTTCCTCGTCTGGCTGTTGATTCCTCTGGTTGTTCTGTAGCGTTGTTGTCTCTTCCGTTGCTGATTGTTGTTTGGAGGGCGTTTGAAGTTGCAGGTTGCTCTCTGGTATGTTTATTGTCGGCGTTTTCGGTGGCCCGTTATTTAATCGTAGCCGCATATCATCTAACAGCTGCGGATATGTGTCAGCAACTTGTTTTCTCACTATAATATATGGATGCTGCGGTTCTAAAGGCCCATCCATCTATCGGATAACCTCATCGATGATTAAGTATTCGCTATATTGCAGTTGTTTACTGCAGTAAGTTTTTATTAGTTTAACAAATTTCATGATGTAAACAATGGTCATGGTTTCTCTTCCACCAGATCTAGACTCTTCCTGTGCTTGGGTTGCATTAGTACCCACATTGATAACTGACGGCCCCATCAATGAATCTTCTGTAAGCCATCACCATAGTGTTCCACCATATGCTTGAATCTATCAGTTTGGGTGGGTAAACACCTCTGGATGTTAAGTCTGCCGAGTTGCTACTACAACATATGCATTTTGACCAGCGTCTGAAAAATCGTGGTATTCTACAGTAGCTTGTTGTGTTTGCTGGTCGATGAATCTAGGAATTTCAATTTTTTTCAAAATGGAGTAGTTCTCGACGTAATTTCATCCATTGACTGTTAATATCTTCAGAAGCTCATCGTTGCAATCAAATTTTCTTAGCCACAGTTACTGAAATAGTTTCTTACAAACGATGATAGCGGGAGAAACCCACCCAAGGGGATCAAACACACGTGAAGCTTCAGAAAGCATAATGCGCTTAGTTTGTTTCCTTTGTGATAGTTCTTGAACCTTAAATGTAAACTTGTCTGATGAAGGCAACCATTGTAGCCTTCTTGCGTTGCTTGATCTTTCTCGGACATCTCTGTAATACTAGACACCCAGTTATGGAGCAGAAAACCACCTGATGCTAATGTTGCAGTGAGTTTAGCCTTGATGCTTTGTAATTCACCAATAGTTTGAGCACAAGTAAGCAAATCATCCACATAGAAATGGTTTTGAATAATTGTTTTGATTTGCAAGTTTGATTCTTCCTCGCCCAATTGAAATAAAGACCTTGTCGCTACAAACGGAGCTGACGCAGTGCCATAGGTTACCGTAAGGAGTTGAAAATGTTTTAGGCTCTCTGATTCGTGTTTTCGCCATAAAATTCATTGGTAATTAACTTCGCAGGAATCAATTAAATTCTGACGATACATTTTTTTTATGTCAGCTGCTAGGACGTACCTGTAAGTTCTGAATTGAAGCAAAATGCTCCACAATGTGGGTTGAATTGTGGGACCAACTATCAGATTTTGATTTAATGATGTACCAAAGCTTATTCTGCAGGATCCATCAAAAACCACTTTCAGTTTAGTTGTCAAACTTTCGCTTTTTATAACGGCATGATAAGGCAGGTAGTAGGTATTTGCTTGATTGTTAGCTTGATCTGAACCTATCTTTCTCATATGTCCCAAGTCGACATACTCTCGAATACATTTATTGTAGTCAACCTTAAACGAAGCATTTCTCTTTAATTTGCGTTCCACTGCATAAAATCTGTTTCTAGCTGTGTCGTATAAATTCCCGAGCCGAACATCTTTAACTTTAAAAGGAAGAAGATCAACAATAAATCTGCAATCTTGGTTTCACAAAAATGTCTCTTTGAAACTTGTTTCTGCTGGATGTTCCTCTTCTTGTGGCTGTTGGTTCAGTGATATATCTTCTAGCTGCCAAAATCACGCAAGTATTTCATTTACGTTGATATCAAGGTTGAGATGGAGAGAGATAGCTCCTGTGGTATTAGGAGTTTGATTAACTCCTGAAATAACATAACCAAACAGTGTATTTTGTACAATCAAAGTGTCGCTAATTTTTTGTGCCTCATCAATACGAAACCTTTCCTCAAAAGATGGTCATGTAGTCAGTGGTATCAGGGACGTCTCTGTCTGGTACAAAGGATGGATTTCTGTCCATAATTTTTAAAGGTCCACATATAAATTGAGTCTTGTAGCTGTGCTCGCTGCCATTTGAATGCCCGGAATATCTAGCGGTATGAGAAGAAAAAGAACGTCCAATGCCTGAGTGGGTGTGTTCCTGCGTACACCACTAGTACAAAAAGTGGGATTTCTCTGAAATTCCATCAGTAACTTTTGGTTGCCCATACTATTTGTAGCTGGCTACAAAACAACAATCCCATAAAATAGTATGGGAGTAGTATAGCCCGTGCACGAAGTTAGGCTCAAGACCTTATTTTTTGCTAATTGCGTTGTTTAGGAGTAAAGCGCAATAGTTGGTCTGAAATATTAAGTTTCCAGCTAAGTTTGCTGTTTAAAAAGACCCAGGTATTTCGTTTTATCAGTAAAAGTCCAACTAATACAATTTAAAATGAGAGCATCGGTCTGAGGAATTTGTGTTTTCTTGAAAAGATGACCACCTCAGTTTTACGTGGATTAACAATAAGTCAACAGTCTGTTGGAACATATAGAAAGAATGCCTATCGTGCTCTCAATGTCATGCACTGTCTTAGGGTAAAAGGATATTTACCACAAACACAATTAGCAACGTCTTTCGTATAAGCAATTCTAAAACCTTGCCCCATCAGGTACGATAACAAGTCGTTAATGAACAAGTTCCAAAGAAGAAGGGACAAGACCCCACAATACTGCAATGTGCCTATATTGCCACCAAGCGATTCGTGCACACCCAAACTCGACATTTACAGAAAGGCAACCAAGGAGTATTCCTTCTATTCTAGAGATTTGTCAAAATGGCAAATAATGGAGTTTAGATCAATTTCGATCGATCTCCCTTTACTGAGATTTCGATCACCTAACCGGCTCTGTTGAGCCTCAAATATGAGCGTCTACCTGTCTTTCCAGTATTTTAATAGGAAAAAGCATATAAGCTTAAAGGTCTAAAGTCTTTGGAATGGCAATGAGAGGTTTATCTTGCCTTAGGTTTACATTATGGCATTTCAGATGCAAGCAAAGTGGAAAATGTGTTATCAGTAGTCCAAAGATTCTGCACTAGTTGTGGTTTGAGAACCATCCGGTCGTTGGAGATGACTCGGGATTGTAGGACTTGGACCCAGTACTTTACGTAGATTGTATTTCGAAGGCCGTTACATTATAGGGGCCAGCAATATTCGAGCTTAGTTCTTTTAGTCAATACTCATTGAGAACTAGACATATTAGCCAAAGCTCCTACTGCAGTGGTTGTGTTAGAGGGGCCAGCAATATGTTTACTTATGTCTCAATCATTTACAAATCCCACCAGTAGTGGGAAAAGCAATATCCATCTGGCCAGAGATCCACGATGCACCGTTAGAGATTGAACTAGTTTTATATCTTAGAAGATGGGGACTGCCACCCACAAACTATCGCATTGACGATTTAGAAGATTTTTTCAAAAATTTATGTTTTTTGAAAATAGGGAACTCTACAAAGCCATTTAGACTCCTCAAACATTGGAACTCTTTGCGCAAAGGTGACTAGAAATTATGTAGTTTCCCTTTGTTTTCATATTGAACTAATTAAAAATTTAATGACGTCTTCCTTTCTACCAGGGGGGAGGGGGAGGGGCACGTTATTTTGTATTTTTTATAATATGATAGTAACCCGTCGAAATTGAATGAAAATAGACGAAATAAAAATTAAACCAAAATTTGTTTGGTTAACCTTTGCTCTTGTTAACCAAAAAAAAAAATATATCCAACCCATCCTGGCCGAAAGACAAATCGATGCTACCCAAAATAATCTTGACAATCCCAAAGCTGTAAACAAACCCCTCCTACATATGTATTTCTCTTTAGGTCATTTTTAATCGCACTCTTAAATCTTGGCCAAAACGATGTTGAAATGGAAGTATACGGTTTTTAAGAAAGTTCTGAAGAGATAGCAGGCGTAAGTGTTTGAACTCTATAAAATGTGGTATACAATGAAGTTTTCTAAACCCATAGTCTTTACTGATAAGTTAATGTACTCCTTTTCAAGTCAAACACCTATTGACTTATTACTTTCATCTCATTTAAGAGCGGCTCACTCAAGCGGCTTATAAAAGTAATTAAATTATGGTTTGCTTACGCTAAAGCTTCTGAAAATCAGGAAATATTATTTTATGCAATAAGCTTTTAACAGATTGATGTATACTGATCCAATTTTTTTTTGTAACAACAATTTATTCCCTTGAGCAACTACAACATTGTTATTATAGCTTTAAGAAGTTTGACATTTTCGTCTGTCAACAGCAGCCGACAAATATTCTTCTAATATCTACGTAAATATTATTAAAAATGTAGCATAAAAATGTTGAAGTTGATTAAATGTGTCTAATACTTCCCTAGATATTTTCGCAACCCTAATGTAAAAAATTTTATAATACCGCCAGGAAAGTAATTCCCTTCCATAATTAAATTACAACTAACAATGTATTTGGAAACTAAAACAAAACTTTTGCATAGGTAAACTCTAATTATAACCCCATTTTATTGCGTACATTGTATCATGAATAATTTCCGTGTCAAGGTAAAATAAACAGAAATACACAGCAAAATATAAACATACAGAACAAAAAAAACTTATTCATATTGTGCTTTGTGCTTTTTAATTTTTTGTTAGTTAACTTTCCGTTTTTTTTTTGTTTTAAATTATAACACAGAAAATCGATTTTCTTTTAACATCAATTTTCTTTTTATTATTCTCAAATACCTACAGACCTACTCACGAAACGTCCTGATGTTGTTTCTTTTTCAATCAAAATGTTAAATTTTCATTTGAAATATTTAATTTTCTTAGAAACAAATAAGAAAGGCGCACAATTTCCGGAAAATCTGAAAACAAAAAATTCAATATTAGTTTAGTTAAGTAGAGATATACCATATACATATGTATGTATGTAATTATGTTTATGATGGTTGTTGCACAAAGCATGTTTTTGGTGTATTTATTTAGTTGTTTTGGGGTACTTACGAACGAATATACGCATATATATAGACTTCAGGACGTTCCATCTAGCCTAATGTATAATACCATTGTATAACATCGAAGTATTATGTTGTATTATGTATTTATGAAATTTTAATTTAATTTAAATTTTTTTATTGAATTTTCATTTTTAACAATAATAACAAACCATATAACAAAAAATTCTAAAATACTTTCCTTATAAACGTATACAATTTTCTTTTCTTATGTGAATCTACACGTTCTGAGTGTACACGTTCCATTCATGCTCGCTTGAGCTGACTGATGAAAATTGCAAACAAAAGTTATGTTTAAAGCATTTAATGTGTATGTATAGAGAACAAAAAAAATATTTTCTTCTTATCCAGTTTCTTATATTGTTAAGCACATTTTGTAGAAAGCACATTATATATATATAGACGTACACACCCACATTGAAAATGTATTGTATATAAAACGAAGATTTGTATAAACATTGGAAATTTTGTATTGTTTAGATAAACGTCTTTTTATGTTACAAAAAATCAATAAAAGAAACCTTCATTTGATACACACAATGACTCTCCCTTTATTTGCCCCATATATTGTGGATGTATTCAAGAACTTGTGGACAATATTACGGTAACGGGAAAAAGGATATTGTGTATATATAGTTCACGTATTTTTTGTGTTCCATATCCATTTAAAAGGTTTTTGAAAGAAAATTTGAATCGAAATTCAATTGATAATGAAACATTTTTATTTTGCTTTTCCATTTCTCCATAGATGCTTGGATATTTGGGTCAAATATGTACTTTACCGAAATCTATTATGTTTTCGTGTACAACAGATGGTTTTCAACTTACGTCGATCAATGTTCAATCATGGAACGAAATCTTTATTATTTTGTGCAATTTTTGTTTTCTAATTCTTGTGGCAAACGAGTTTTTTTTTTGTTCAAATTGAAAAACATGAGAAAACATAACTCACAGTAAAAAAAATGAAAAGAGAAAAATAATCTGATGATCCATATAAGAGACAAGGACAACGCTTTTTTATTTTTTATTTTATGGCTTTGTTGTCTCTTATATGGATTGGGGAATGTTTTAAAATCCTCTTGAAATCCTCCAATGTTTTGAATTCCATCAACAGCGGTTCGTCGCGCAAGAACATCAGAATGTGTTATAAACTTTAGGTTTAACATCTTTTACTTGTTATTTAGTACTTCTTTGTTCTGGTTGCGAAGTTTTGTGGCAGTTCTTTGGTGGATATACCCCCGCTGTTTAAAACAATTTTTGAACATAAACTAAATTTTGCTGAATTAGAAGCCCCTTGCTCAGGCAAAAAAATAACTCCATACCGTACTATTCCAAATAATGTACCAGTCATATTAGTCTACCACTGGTACACTGTTAGAAAGAAACGGTCTAATATTGTTTTGTTTTACTGAAATTTAAAATTTTCTATGGTTTTAGCGAATTTCCCTTCTCTCTTTTCTCTTCTCTTTTTCCAGATATAAACGTTTTAGATACTCGAATTCAATCATGTTCGCGTACTAAATAAGTTGTTACCTAACAATTAAATGTTACCTTAGTATAGTCTCTTTGTATACAAAGTGTTTTACTCAGAGTTTAAAATGGGATTTCATTTCGCTCTTCATTTTTTTCAAGAGCGATAATAAAAACGATTAAAAAGTAAAAAGAAAATATCGCTCTGAAGAACAGGAGCATTATTTTTATTAAAAGGCTCTTGCTCTTCCACTATTGCGTTTGTGTTATCATATTTTCGCGCTTTGTGATTGAGCTATATTGAGAAAATAAATACGCTCTGCTCTGATGAATAAAAACGTCATTATTATATTGCTCTTGCTCTTGTTATTACGGCAAACGGTTATATTCAAAACCTTCTAAAATTCTCTCTTTAGAAAGCCAGATTGTTTTGTTAGCGAATAGATGCACGGGAGTTGGAAATGGCATTCTAAAATGATTTTTGGATAAAATTCTGGAATATGGCCAAGTAGGATGGAACTTGGCTATTGTTGTGCCATCCATCGCATCCATAGCTGGGACCGATGATGATGATATCTAAATGTCCAATGATGATATCTAAATGTTAAAAAACCTAAAAGTAAGCAAAGATACTACATAATTACAATAACAAAATAACACACTTTGGTAACACAGAAAGAAAAACAAACAAAGTTGCATAATAACAAATTGGCACGTTTCGTTTAACACAGAAAAATAAAGTAAAGAATTTGACACCAATAATCTTTGCGCCCGAAAGTTGTCTAAATAAAAATTACATACAAATAAAAGAAAAAACTTAATTTCTTTTGAAATGCCATTTAGGGGAATTAAAATAAATAATGTATGACATTGAAAAATATTAACATTGAAAATATTTCCGTAAATATTTTATATATATAAAATTTGTAAAGTTCCGCGTGTTAAACAAAAAAACTAAAGATTTCCGCATCTTCAACAAAAAGATTTCCGCAGCTTCAACAAAAAAAGATTTCCGTATCTTCTGTAAACATTGTAAACAGGAAGATTAAATTGTAATATATAAAGACATAAAATTGTAAATAGGATTATAGTGTAATGGATAAGGTAATCAGAAGTAAAGACATAAGGTAATCGACAGTGTAATCAGAAGTAAAGATCATAGTGTAATCGAGAGTGTAATCATAAGTAAAGTAAAATTAACAAAATAAAGAAAGTATCTTAAGTGACAAAAATTCGAGATTTTCAATTCAGGAATATATACAATTTGGTAAGTATAAAATAACCAACATACTAACATCTGGGTACCGTTGAGATTGAGTAATTGTGGAAGAAAGAAATATGGCAGTATTTATACCCGCTGAATAATCTTTCACACTTATAAGATCTCATCTTTCTCACAACTAACATTTAAACTCTCCACGCTTAAATATATCACTTGGGTCATAGCACCTACCAGCGGTAAGCGCCAAGTGACTATACAAGCTCCAAACCATCGTCTCCATATAACTACATTAAATCTATATTAAGCCAAGCTAACCACCGACGTATCTCATACCCGGAATTTGTCATACACACACGAAGTACAATTAACTGGACATAATAATTACCCGGTACATATAACAAAGAATTCCCAAACACCTATAAACATAACAGAGCATTACCATAAATAACCAAACTATTGACACTGTAGGCTAATCGATTTCAGATAAAATACAAATCCCATCACGAAAAAATACAACAGAATCAATATCAGATACAAACATAAAATATTTAACTAATATATGATCAAAAATATAAAATATTGGCGCTGTAGAGTTCGAACTTGGAATAGAATTAAGTTGTTGTATTTTTCGCAAAATCTCTTCGAAATTGTACAAATTGCCCAGTGTTGTAAGTCCGCAGTGTAACAAGTAAAAAGAAAAGGTGAATGTTCGTGAAGTCGAGTAAAACACTACGGTCACCAACAAACCAATCTCCAACAGTAGCATACACAAACAATCAACAACGCAGAGGAAGCAGTAGCGAGACAAAAGAGGCAAAACAGAAATTACCAGAAGAAATAATTAGTACAACCAGTGGTGAATCACCAGCAACACCAACCCAAGCATCTAAACCTAAAGCAGAGGAATTCCTCCCAATACCCCCAATACCCCCTTTCAAACCGACAAAAAAAGAACAGCCAAACCTCCCTTTCAAACCGACAAAAAAAGAACAGCCAAACCAACAAGAACAAATAGAAAAACAAGCTACTCTCAACAAAGAACAACCACAGACAATAATGAACCAACAACAGATCCAACAGAACATAGCAAGTTCAGTACCAGAATTTAGCGGTGAAAACCAAGGAACAAGAACAAATGATTTAACTAGATTCACAGCGACAGCAGACAGCATCTACCAGACTCTCGGCTCAGAAGAAGAAAAAAAAATATTTAGCAGGCTGATAAAGCTAAGATTAACAGGCGAGGCATTTACCAGGGTAGCACACAGAAACATCGAAGATTACACAAAATTGAGGGAGCTACTTAATAACATGTACTCGAGAACGTACTCGTTAGATGAACTGGAAAGAGGATACACAACCATCCAACAGAGCTACGGTGAAACCATTAGGAATTATGGTTACCGGCTCCTAGAAGCATTGGAACAATACAGAATAGGGTACAAGACCAAATACAAGCTAACAAAAATCGACGAAGCGTACAACAACCACATCGAAACAAATTCAGTACAAATTTTTAAAAGAGGATTAAACAATACAATACTGAAGGAGAGAATAGCAACCTCAATGGCAAAAAACGTAGACGAAATCATAGACGAAACAGAAATCATCGAAAGAATGCTCACTGCAACCACAGAAGTAACAACATCCCACAACCTAACACAAAACCCATTACCAAAATTCCTACCTGCAAGACAGCAGCAAAGTAACCACCATCAAGTCACATGCAACTATTGTCAACGGCCAAACCACACATGGGATATATGCCGCACAAGAATAAATCAGGAAAGGATGAGAAGGATAACTACCCAGACACAACCTTACAACACACAAAGACATCAAGATCAGAGATATCAACCACCAGTAACGTACCACAACCAAGCTCGACCAGAAACGTACAACAAACAATATCCCACATCAACACAGCAAAATCAACAATATAATAGATTAACCACGATGAATGTACAACCAAACAGAAATCAATACCCACCAGCACAATACACCCAGGTAAATCGGTATCAACCCAAATTTTGCTCGCATTGCAAGACCACCACTGGCCATACATTCGACGAGTGCCGTAGCAAATTCTTCACAAAGAACCCATATCAACCCAATACCAAAAACAACCCATCAACCGATACCAGGGAGCTGACAGACAAATTCAACAACATGCGTATCAACATGATGTACCCTCAGTCAAGACAAAATCCAGCAACACCAGAACAATACATGCATCAGGGAAACGCCAACAGATCCGACCAGTAGTAGGAGAGACGCTGTCATCGGATCGCGCACAACCAAGAACAATAAATCAAATGAACCAAAGCGAACACGGACTATCTCTTCAAATGGGTACCATTCCTGAAATGTACCTTGAACACACACAATCAACTCAGCAACAACAATTAATCATTCAAAATCAACCAAGCCCAGACGCTAAATCAAATCAATCTAGCCCAGCCGCTAAATCAAATCAAACGAGACCAGACTCTCAACAACCATTAGTTATTAAGAATCAACCAAGCCCAGCCGCTAAATCAAATCAAACGAGACCAGACTCTCAACAACCATTAGCTATTAAGAATCAACATTCCAGTACAGAACACATAGACAACATCATCATCCTAATACACTTAATAATCATGTACACCAACATATTCCTTTCCCTCGTAACCAACAATTTATCCAAGACACGAGGATGGTGTGGAGAAAACTTCAGCAGAATACGATCACAGTATTCACAAATAGGTGACAAATGGAAGAAAACCAAGGTTGGATACAAAAAACGAGGTACTAACACTAAGAAGCATCACAAGATGCAAGAGACCGCGAATTTCCTGGACAGTGAAGAACACAAGTATGACGGAAAGAATGGCCACAATACACTGCAAAATTTACTATATCCAGAGTGTAGCGCAACTACAGAATCAATAAATACTGTGTCAAAATGTAAAACAAGAGATACCATAACGCCAAAAATAGGCGCGAACTTCACAAAGCTATTGATAGACTCAGGTGCCGACATTTCACTCATCAAAAACCAATTCATACCGCGGGAAGAAGTTAATACATTTGATGTGTTAACATTAACAGGGATAGGTAAAGGTAGCATAAAAACAGAAGGATCTATTCAGTTAACATTAGAATTCCAAAACCAATTCAAAGTCAAGCATAAATTTCATACAGTATCAAATGAGTTCCAAATTTCAGAAGATGGTATTATAGGCAGAGATTTCTTTGTAGATAACAAGGTGGAAATATCGTACGACAATAATCAAATCAAAATTGGTGACAACCTTATCTCTTTCTCTAACAAAGCACAAAAACAAATTACATTACCTGCACGATGTGAAACGGTAATCGAAATCAAAACCCCCACTAATGACTTATATGTCTGTTCTGCATCCGAACCACAACCACGAGTTTTTATACCCAACATGTTACTCCAACCACAGAATAACAGAGCAAAAATCATTATTGCCAATACAATCCCACAAGAAACAAAATTAGAAAATTTCGAGCCTCCCTAACTCCCAGTACAAAAACACAAAATATTTGTAGGAAATCAGAATTTCAGGCATCAAAAACTACACCTAACTATAAAACCAGAAATCAAATCCCAATCCAACTATCCTTCAAATATTCCACTAAATTTTCCCAACATAAAACCCAGTTTACAATAATCGAATTGGATTATAATCAAAATTTTAAGACAAAAATGGAAAAATTGTAAAATTAATCTTAGTCGAAGAAGATTATCAATATAGTATCGATAACGATAGAAATAAGTAAGTTTTTCTTCGCTTGGACTTACCTAACACCAAGTAAGGAACAACTTATCAAAAATATATAATTACTAACCCCATAGTTAAGAACATTAATATTAAGAATCAAAGTATTGTTTAGAAATAGTTAATTTACCATACAACTTAACCCGAATATATAACACAAATTGTCAAAATATTGTAACTAGTTTTAAGAATACATAGTCAAACATAAGGTAACCAAAAGTACAGCTAGATGAAACACAAGCAACTTGAAGAAGCAGTAACTACAACAACCAACACAACAATCCACAGAACATCCCAAGATTTCGAGTCAAATTTGTACGGTTTTCTCAGTATTCACAACAAAAGCATTAACAGTATACAGACGAGTTTCCAGTTACAAATTACCAAGAACATATCAATGAAAGACACTAATCCAATTGATAGTAAAATTAGATTAGCCATGAGGGATGAACAACAACAGACAGAGTTGGAATTCAACAAACAAAACATTAACATTTATCCCAGAAAGTTGATTCTATAAGTGATAAGAAACTACAACATCACGATAAAAGTTCAACATTTGTTAACCGGCTGAAGTATCAAAAACATTGGACGATTCAATCTAATCAAATGAAGGCGACCAGACAATTGCGACCAGACAAAGCAATAAACATCATCCAGCTCTCAAAAGAAACAAACAGAAATTCTACAGAATACTATAAGAAAGAAGTATATTGATGAAGCAGACATTTCCATTCACACCAGTGATTAGAGTCGCCAATAAGGAAATCGATATTAATCCAAAAAGCAGCTATCATCCAAACACTGAAGTGCCGAAAAACCGTGAATAAAGTATAGAAGTTCCCTAACCATGATATTCCAAATACTGTAAAATCAAAAACCGTATTTCCTGAAGCGATATGGAAAATTCAACATGCAGAAAAATTCAAAAAACTACGAGATGCTGTAAAACCAAATCAAAAGTTCCAGAATGTTGTAAAGCTGAAGTCAACCAATAGAAATTCCAAGATGACTTGAAATTCAACTCGAACGTTATAAGGTTATAACAAACACAATTTTGAGGAAATCACAATAACATGGAAAAGTTCAAAAGGAGAAATGAAGCTGCTATGTGAGTCTCGTTCAAAAGTTACAGAAAAAGAATAAATTTTAGTTATAAGCATTAAATAGGTACATAAGATTTAGTAGATATAAGAAGAAACATAATAGAAATTCTAAAATTAGTTATAAGAACATACAGATAGCAAAACATATATATATATATATATATATATAAGAAATTTTCAACATGAAAATTCCTCTTAGAGGGGGAAGGTGTTGTGCCATCCATCGCATCCATAGCTGGGACCGATGATGATGATATCTAAATGTCCAATGATGATATCTAAATGTTAAAAAACCTAAAAGTAAGCAAAGATACTACATAATTACAATAACAAAATAACACACTTTGGTAACACAGAAAGAAAAACAAACAAAGTTGCATAATAACAAATTGGCACGTTTCGTTTAACACAGAAAAATAAAGTAAAGAATTTGACACCAATAATCTTTGCGCCCGAAAGTTGTCTAAATAAAAATTACATACAAATAAAAGAAAAAACTTAATTTCTTTTGAAATGCCATTTAGGGGAATTAAAATAAATAATGTATGACATTGAAAAATATTAACATTGAAAATATTTCCGTAAATATTTTATATATATAAAATTTGTAAAGTTCCGCGTGTTAAACAAAAAAACTAAAGATTTCCGCATCTTCAACAAAAAGATTTCCGCAGCTTCAACAAAAAAAGATTTCCGTATCTTCTGTAAACATTGTAAACAGGAAGATTAAATTGTAATATATAAAGACATAAAATTGTAAATAGGATTATAGTGTAATGGATAAGGTAATCAGAAGTAAAGACATAAGGTAATCGACAGTGTAATCAGAAGTAAAGATCATAGTGTAATCGAGAGTGTAATCATAAGTAAAGTAAAATTAACAAAATAAAGAAAGTATCTTAAGTGACAAAAATTCGAGATTTTCAATTCAGGAATATATACAATTTGGTAAGTATAAAATAACCAACATACTAACATCTGGGTACCGTTGAGATTGAGTAATTGTGGAAGAAAGAAATATGGCAGTATTTATACCCGCTGAATAATCTTTCACACTTATAAGATCTCATCTTTCTCACAACTAACATTTAAACTCTCCACGCTTAAATATATCACTTGGGTCATAGCACCTACCAGCGGTAAGCGCCAAGTGACTATACAAGCTCCAAACCATCGTCTCCATATAACTACATTAAATCTATATTAAGCCAAGCTAACCACCGACGTATCTCATACCCGGAATTTGTCATACACACACGAAGTACAATTAACTGGACATAATAATTACCCGGTACATATAACAAAGAATTCCCAAACACCTATAAACATAACAGAGCATTACCATAAATAACCAAACTATTGACACTGTAGGCTAATCGATTTCAGATAAAATACAAATCCCATCACGAAAAAATACAACAGAATCAATATCAGATACAAACATAAAATATTTAACTAATATATGATCAAAAATATAAAATACTATTCCATAACCGATTTTAGTGAAATTTGACATGCACGATGGAAACTGGATTCTAAAATGATTTTTAGATGAGTTTCTGAAATATGAAAAATTTAGATGGAGCTTCGCTATTCCTTAACCGATTGTGATGCAATTCAATATATGCTTCTGAAGTGGGATTCTAAAATAGTTTTTAGATAATGTTCTGGAATATGGCCAAATAGGATAGAAGTTGCAGATTATTTTTTTACCGATTTTCGATCTGCCTCACAGCAGATAAACCTCAACAGCTACATGGGTTAAGGAAACTGCCACAGACAATAGCTTTTGAGGTTACTCATATTGATATATTTATTATGTATCTGCCGTAACCTGCTTAGATCACTCATATTGATATATTTATTATACATCTGCCGGGAAATTTAATCGCAATCAAAGGAAAATAAGAAAAATGGGTGACAGCACACTGATGTTAGTGTAGGGCCCCGGAATTAGGAAAATCATTTTAGAATCTCATTTCCAACGAACATGTCAAATTGCATCACAATCAGTTAAGAAATAGCCAAGTTCCATCCTAATTGGACATATTCCAGAACTTCATCTAAAAATCATTTTAGAATCCCACTTCTATCGAGCAGGTCAAATTTCTCTAAAATCGGTTAAGGAATAGCCAAGTTCCATCCTAGTTGGCCTTATTTCAGCACCTCATCTAAAAATCATTGTAGAATCCCGTTTTCATCACGCATGTCAAATTTCACTAAAATCTGTTAAGGAATAGCCAATTTCCATCCCAATTAGCCATATTCCAGAATCCATTAATAATCATTGTAGAATCCCATTTCCAATATACACGTCAAATTTCTCTAAAATCAGTTAAGGAATAGTCAAGTTCTATTACAATTGGCCATATTCCAGAACCCATTTCCAACGCACATGGAAAATTTCACTCAAATCTGTTAAAGAATAGCCAAGTTCCATCCTAGTTGGCCATATTCCAGAACTTTATCCAAAAATCAATTTACGAATCCAATTTCCATTGCGCATTTTAAATTTCACTCAAATCGGTTAAATAATAGCCAACTTTCATACTAGTTAGCCATATTCCAGAACTTCATCTAAAAATCATTTTAGAATCCCATTTCCAACACATATGTATGTCGAATTGCATCACAATTGGTTAAGGAATAGCCAAGTTCCATCCTATTTGGCCATATTCCAGAAATTTATCTAAATATCGTTTATCGAAGTTTCTTTATTTGATGATATTCAAAGAGAAATTCGTGGGTTACAAAAAATATCGCCCCCTAATGTATTTTCTTCAATCGCTTTGTAGAATGGCTTGGTAGCGATATTTTTAACTTTTAAGCTCTTTGAAAGAGCGATATAATTTTTTTTGTGTTTATCATTAGAGACTAAGAGCATAAAAGCAAACTGAAAAAAAAAATTTATTGGGAGCAAGAGCGGACATTTTTATAAAGAGCTCTAAAAGAGCGAAAAATTTAAACTCTGGTTTTTCTAGTTTGTTAGCTAACTAAAATTGTAGGTACGTATAAAAGAATTTAATAGTGTTATTGATGTTCAATTATTACAAGGCAATGCAAAACGTGTGAGTGGCGGGCGTAGAAAACCGCGATACGACAGGCTAAAGGTTGTCATAGGGAAAAAACAAAACGACTTGTTGAAATGTTTTCTAAAGGAATTTTGTGTGCTCAGATCATTGGATCCACAATGTTTGCCGACGTCATAATATTTCTTTAAGAAAATTGACGCATGTAAGCCAACAGCAAACGGAGACAAATAACGAATTGCTGCAATATTAGTGAATGATTTTTTATGAAGTGTAAAGCAAAAATCTGATTCTCTTTCACACTCAAATATTTATAATATGGATGAAACTCCGTGTTATTTTGACATGTGTCACAATCGCACAATACATTTCAAGGGCGAGAAAACAGTTGATGTCTTAGACACCGGACACTCAAAAAATAGATTTACTGTTGTGCTATGTTTGGCGGCCGATGGAAAAATAATTCGAACAATGATAATTTCTATAGGATTGAAAAAAATTCCACGAGTTTTATTACTAAATAACGTTGAAGTAACAGCCGGCGATGCTGGATCAATGAATATCAAATTAATGAAGCATTGGGTGACTTCTTGCTTTGCTAGACATAAAGGTCTGTTTAGTAAAAATAAGTCGCTATTATTGAGAAGAGGTAGTTGGTCTCCTTCATAGTAAATGCTATACAGAAACCCTGTTTATTCCCCCGAAAATGGCATCATTCCTACAACCTCTTGATGTTTCCATAAACGCTAGTTTTAAAAAGCCGATGCGGGATATCTGGAACAAATGGATTGAAGAGGGACCAGAAGTTTTTACCACAAAGAGATATCAAAAGATACCTGAGTATCAAGATCTGGTCAATTTTGTAAGTGAGGCAGTTAAGCGGGTCAATCCGGAAGTTATTAAGCGCTCCATTGAATATTGTGGGATAGCTGGTTATTTTGTATTTTTATCAGATATTAGTTAGATATTTTATGTTTGTATCTGATATTGATTCTGTTGTATTTTATCGTGATGGGATTTTGTATTTTATCTGAAATGGGTTAGCCTACAATGTCAATATTTTAGGTATTTATAGTAATGCTTTGTTATGTTTATAGGTGTTTGTGAATTCTTTGTTATATGTACCGGGTAATTATTATGTCCAGTTAATTGTACTTCGTGTGTGTATGACAAATTCCGGGTATGGGATACGTCGGTGGTTAGCTTGACTTAATATGGATTTAATGTAGTTATATGGGGACGATGGTTTGGAGCTTGTATAGTCACTTGGCGCTTACCGCTGGTAGGGGCTATGACCCAAGTGATATATTTAAGCGTGGAGAGTTTAATTGTTAGTTGTGAGAAAGATGAGATCTTATAAGTGTGAAAGATTATTCAGCGGGTATAAATACTGCCATATTTCTTTCTTCCACAATTATTCAATCTCACCGGTACCCAGATGTTAGTATTTTGTGTTATTTATACTTACCAAATACTGCGGATTGTTGAATTCAGTTTTAAAAACTTTAGTTGATTTTTGATTATTATTTATTCACAGTGTTACAATTTTAAGATTTGATTTATTCTTTATGTGTTTAATATTGATTACAGATTATTCTTTACAGCTGATGGACCGATTGGCCTTATACTTTTACTGATTTTTTATTCACAACTGATTTTACCACTCAACTTATGATTTTTCACTGCCTCTTCTTTACTTCTGATTACACTGTGTTTCTATTTACAATTTCATGTCTTTATATATTACAATTTAATCTTCCTGTTTACAACGTTTACAGAAGATACGGAAATCTTTTTTTGTTGAAGCTGCGGAAATCTTTTTGTTGAAGATGCGGAAATCTTTTTTTTGTTTAACACGCGGAACTTTACAAATTTTATATATATAAAATATTTACGGAAATATTTTCAATGTTAATATTTTTTCAATGTCATACATTATTTATTTTAATTCCCCTAAATGGCATTTCAAAAAGAAATTAAGTTTATTCTTTTATTTGTATGTAATTTTTACTTAGACTACTTTCGGGCGCAAAGATTATTGGTGTCAAATTCTTTACTTTATTTTTCTGTGTTAAACGAAACGTGCCAATTTGTTATTGTAATTTCTGTGTTACCAAAGTGTGTTATTTTGTTATTGTAATTATGTAGTATCTTTGCTTACTTTTAGGTTTTTTAACATTTAGATATCATCATTATCGGTCCCAGCTATGGATGCGATGGATGGCACAACATGGTGTCGGAGAAGTTGTTCCGACATATAAGTACAATAATCGTCTAGCACAAATTGTTAAGGGTGAACATGAATTGCGCGACACTAAGGCTGATAATCCACCACGTCCGCGGCAAAATTGAACTGTTTCAGTAAATTTTCTTCGTTTTTATGATTTGTCTATGATGATGACAATGATATTCTTAATGATGACCATCTTGATGAGGAAGAAGATTTACATAACGATTGTGACATAAACAAAGCTCACTAGATGTTTATTTTACGTTACGGAAATTAACAAAATTCCAAACAATGGAGAAGAATTTTTGGATAAAAATCCATTTTATTGCAAAGAATTTGTATTATTTACCAATCATAGGTATTTCGCATATCTTCCATTATGGTGTATCTGCTTCTCGAGCTATTTAAGTATTGAAGGACGGCTTTCAAATTCAAACGTGGAATTGTGGTTCCGACACGTGAAGCATGTTTATATAGAGAAATTTTTTTTGAGAGCTGGGAAATTCATTGCCTTAATGAAGAAAAAATAGAGATACTCGTTAATGCAATAGATATTTCTAATGCACTTAAACCAACTCCGACATTAAATAAAAGAAAAACTTGAACAATGAACGAATCAGATGGAGAGCCAGGTAATATTAATAATAGAGAACATTGGAACAAACGAAAAAAGCTAATCGATTCTCCAAAGCATGTGGAGAAGCGATTTTTGGCAAAGATATACAAATAAAGAAATGAAGAAAGAAAATGTCGAGAAAGATATACATTTATTTATCAAGGTTATCGAGTCTCCATTACTCATATGTGAGGTTTTGATGCACTAGCACATACATATTGTCTATTGATAATAAGCACGTATTCGATAAGATTCAGAGTACCGCCACAGATTTTTCCAACTTCATTTACTATTTTGTATTTAATGGAACAATTCAATTCACCTTGAGAAGGAGAACGCATTTACTACTGAGATGTTTTAATGTAGAGGAAATTACTTCCAACATACATTTGGCTACTGATTGCAATATTTCCAAAATTCCAGTCCAGCCTGTTCTCAACCAAACACAAAAGGCCATCATTTTTTGTTTTGTGATTAAATAAGCGATTGGCGCTAATGATACAGTCTGACAATAAATGTTGTTAAGTTCGCTGACGCGCAGCGACTGCAACATTACCCCCTTCCCTTAAAAAAAAAAATATTGTTCGCATTACGAATTGACCTATTTGAAAGAAACTCCATGATGACTTGAAGTACTCAAACTGGAAACACTTTCTGATATAACTTGTGTAGGTTTCAATCTATCCATTGATATCGATATTGGTTCACCTCTAACGTTCACTATGCAATTTTTCCGTAAACTCTTATGAAGACGAAAACGCAGCTATTTAGAGAGTCGGGCACAAATACGGGTTTGTCAGATTGACGTGGTTTAGATGGCTTAACATTTCGGATTCGCTCTTTTAGCAATTCGGCAAAACTACTGGGATCTGCGGGAATCTCAATCAGAGATAGCGTAAAAAATTCACCAGGCACTTTTATTTGCTCCCCAATAAACTAACTCAGCCGATGAACATTTCAAATATTCCTTAATTGCCGTGCGAAGACCAAACAGAAATAAAGGAATATCGTCGTGCTAATTTACTGTGTTGCCTCGACCGTAATCCGGGTCATCCGGGTAAATTCGAATAAGCCGAATGGTGTTGTGATGGCTGCCTTGTAAATATCCTCCGGAGCTATAGAAACGTGATGGTATGCTCTCACTAAGTCGCTCTTTGAGAATACATATATAATACAAAGAGAAATTATGTAAATGAGCTATTGGGTACCTATCTGGCGTTGTTATGGTATTTAGCCGACGATAATCGCCACATGGACGCCAATCACCACTGTCCTTCTTCGCAACCAAATGGAGTGGTGAAGACACACTTGACGATGATGGTCGACCAATTCCAAGTTGAATCATGTGCTCAAATTCTGTTTTTGCAGCATTATGTTTTACTGGATTTAATCTTCGAGGTGTATTAGGCATATTCCAGAACTTCATCCAAAAACCATTGCAGGATACCAAACTTCATTTAAAAATCATTTTTGAATCCCATTTCCATTGTACATGCGGAATTTCATCAGAATCAGATAAGAACTTGTCAAGTTCTTACTAATGGGCCAAATTCCAGAATTTCATCTAAAATTCATTTTACAATCCCACTTCGATCGTACTTGCTAAATTTCGGTGGCCATATTCCACAACATCATACATGCTGAATTTCACTTTAATCGGTTAAGAAGTGGCCAAGTTCCTTTCTAATTGGCCATGTTGCTGTGAGTGGATGCCGGGCTGATTATTCTCCAGTCACTTATCTTAATTTTAATGAAACTCAGAATTTTATTTATTTGATACTCTGTTTTTTAAATAATTTTTTATTGGTTTATTTTTTAACGTGTGACAATTGCGGACAGACTCCAAAAATATATTTTTTTCTTCTTTTTTAACTTATTCTAGATTATATAATCATAAAAAGTTCTTAAAATTAATTGTTGCATTATTATATTTGTTGGCAGTATCTGATTGGCTATTTAAAATGTTATTGAAAGCTCTATTTGCGGTTAAACTTAAATATTAGTTCGGGTACTTTATTAAAATGGTAAATAAAATATTTAAGTTTCAAACCAGTGGGCGATGGTGGATTACATTTTACTTTTTTTTGTTTTAATTAATTTACTTTAGATGACACTACATTATTTAAATGGAACTTAGTTTCTACTACAATATTTTTACTCATTATTGAAGTGTCAAAATGAAAATATAAACAAACAAAAATTATGTACATATTCATAAAAATTATGTTTTGTAGATAATAATAATCAGTGTATAACACACTTGAATGGATAATTTTTATACTATGTGTTAAGGTGGGTATAGGCCAATTACTCGGGCCTTGCTCGAGGTTAATCCTTTGGGATAGGAAAGGTAACAATAAAATATTTAAATTAACAAAATTTGTGCTGTCATAACAGGCCATATTCCCGAACTTCATTTAAAAATAATTTTAGAATTCCATTTCCATCTTAATGCCTATTTCGTCAGAACTTGTTGAGAAATATCTAAGTTCTTTACGTAAGATACATTCGAATTTAAGGGATAATCGAAAATAAGATACAGTTAAAACCCGAATTAGTTCCAAAAATAGAAATTTTAGTGTATAAAATTAAGTTTCGCTATTTTTTCAAATCCTGGAATTCATCTTAAAATATCCCAGGATTACGGTTTGATTATGTTCCGAGATCATTTTTTTTTTAAATTTTGATGAATGTTTTTAATTTAATTTGTGTAGGGTGAAAATTCAATTGTAATACACGCTAAAAAGGCGTTATTTTTACGCTTTATACGTTTTTGTTTGCACTAACTGTTTGTGTGATTTGAGTAGCGAAATTTTATTTTATGGCTTCAACGGAGTCAAAATGGGTTCCACAGAGTAGCAATTTGAGTCTGGAAAACAGGAAAAAGTCACCTGGTGCTAAATCAGGCGAATGTGGTGGTTGATCGATGGTATTTATTGAGTTGTTGGCCTTATGATGGCGCGTTATCATAGTTCCGGTCACTTTTTTCGCATCAGCACAAGAAATTTCGTTTGCAATACAAAATTTAAGGCAAACTCTTTATTCAATAATTTCGTTCATCGTACAAACCGCCGTGCACTAATGAGGTCGACTTACCTAACCAACTGCTGTAAACAAACTGGTTGACAGATCGCGCTCAAAGTTGGCATTATGATGAAACACAGTCCGACCAATTTAGGGAAAAAAAAACAGCGCGGTCATTTTAAATTAACAATTCCCGGCACTTTTTTGATAGAATGTACAACGGTATCCAAACAGAGATGGGATTTCGACAAACATCGACGAGCAACCGAAAGGCGAAACACCTTAATATCGTTCACCATATATATATAGACCGCAATCAACAAATGGTAACGGCCCCAAAAATAATGTAAAACAATTATGAATTTTGTTACGCGCAAAAGGCTTGAAGAGATTGTAGCAAAATTAACGGCGCTTGATGGAATACCAATTAGGGACATTACTCCAACTGAATTTATCCGCAAGTTAATTGCCAAATTTACGAAGGGACTACCAAACAATGAGTCACACATTATAAGGCGTATGCATGGTTATTTCCTAATAAAAAAAAAATGAATTTTTTGAGCAATTGCAAAAAAGAATGCAGTTTGTAAAAGATTCACTATCACCAGTGAGGCTTAAGAATAAAAAGATACTTAAATATAAATTTGCTTAAGAACAAGGAAATTGCACCGTTTAATTAAGGTTTGGTGCTGCTCTGCAACGGTATTAGTCAAGCTAGTAACCGACGTATAATGGTAAAATATATTCGTGAGTCTCCCCCCCTTGACCAATGCCTCAATCATGAGATATAGTTAGCGATTTAGGATATGCTATACAAAAACTAGAGTCCCAACTAATGACCCTGACAATAACAGTAAAATTACAGATTATTCAGATGGAAAATACAAGTTACCACTGTCATTTGATATTAATTTAGAAGTAGAATACGAAGTAAAAATTGGCAATTCAGTTATACGTTATACCCAATTAGAGAAGAATATTTTGACATTTGTCACACGGCACACGCTACATGCCGAGACATGAACCAATTTTATCATTTTCCTGACGATTTACACATACTGTATTTTGGGAAATTCATTTTTGATCAAAGCCAATATTAGTAAAACTTTTAATGTTTTATTCTTAATTTCTGATTTTTTTATCACATTTCTTGTTAGTGAAATGCACTACACAACTCAATAATACAAGTCGCGTCTATTTTCACCTTTCATAAATCAAGCTTTAAGCTTCGGGAACCGGTTCAAAATACCCTTTTATTCAGACTTGCTCGAATATATTATCTGTAAAGAATGATTTAAATGAGGCCCTGAAACCGATATTATTATTAATTAAAATAGCCTAAATTCATGATAGAAAAGTTTAAAAATTTGGGCGACATAAGCGATATAAGTAGGGAATTATTGCTTAGTTTATCAAACCGGATTGATGAGAAAATCAATCAAAATTTAATGAATTTATTAAATTACCACATGGAACCCCATAACCAACTCGATCCATAACAAGTATTCCTTGAGTTTAGCCACGTAAATGTTTAACAGTTTAATCTCCGTTGATGATGATGGTTAATTAATATCGCACCTTCCAGAAAGTTCTTGAATTGCTATGGAACTAATAACACCAAAGCTAACCATGGAACAGGAATTAAAAGAAATTTCAGAAATTTTGGGAAACTTGGGATGGGATGTTGAAGAGCACCGGAAATTAAACGATAAAACCAACGTTAACAGGGTCTGAAAAGGCATTTTCCGTTCGTCCAATTTTTGAAGTAAACTACGTTCAAAATTATCCGATATTTCTTCGAACGCTTTAGATTTGTTTGAAATATAACTTTTTACGGAAACGGAATATTAAACTGAATTTAATAAATACACAAACTTTTTTGTACTAAAATATTTGGTATTAAATTTTTATTGCTTTTATGAATCCGAAGGATTCGCGAATCCTTAGAATTAAGGATTCGGATTCGGCGAATCTCAAAACACCCAATAATGAAAAAAAAAACCAACTGTTACCCATAAGAATCGATTAAGTCATTCATTCATTCATTTATATGGGCTATCTATCTTAGCTCGATGTTTGAATCGGGCTTTAGCTTGGGCAGCACACTGAGCTTAAATAAGAACCTTGTTTGACTCTTTTGACATAAAATCAATCATGCTAACATAATTGATATTTCTGCAAATTTTACTTTCAATTCACAAATAGGCAGAGCCTTATTCTCGAATTCCAGATCTATTTTTCACATGTGGACATCTGTCAAAATTCCTTTGATAATTCCCTTGGTATATTCTACATACAACCAAATACGCTATACTATATTTTAAATCATTCGGAATTTTTTTTTCGTCACTCTGAAATTGTGTCAAATTCCGTAATGCGTTGAATTTATTTTTGATAATTGTTACTTTCTTTTACTCTAGTAAAATAAAGTATAGTAATCATGAAAATTTTGGACCTTGAGATTTTTAGAGATTTATTTGTTTTGAGGTCCCCTGAGTCCGAAAAAGTGGGTTTCGAAATGGTGTCTGTCTGTCAGTCTGTCAGTCTGTCAGTCTGTCAGTCTGTCAGTCTGTCAGTCTGTCAGTCTGTCAGTCTGTCAGTCTGTCAGTCTGTCAGTCTGTCTGTGTCCTCTCTACAGCCCAGATGGTCTAACCAATCGAACTCAAACTTCAGATTTAAGCTTTTTTGATAAATTGGGAGGTCCCAGTGAATTTTACTCCAAATCGGCCAACCGGAAGTAGCCACTCCCTTGGTCCAGAAAATTTATTTTGTAAATATCTTAAAAAGTATAGGGTTTACAAAAAAGTACTTGATACAAAATGTTTCCAAAAATTAAAAACAAATAATAATACAAAATAAAAAATTAAAAAAAAAAAATTAAAAATTTAAAAAAAAAAAATTAAAAAAAAGAAAAGTTATAAAAAAAATTAAAATTTCTCAAAATTCTCTGTTCGTAAAAGAAAGTCGTGTGTTGGCCACAACTCCATTTTTTGTGTTTGGTTTGCTAGCGATATAAAAAATTTTCAAAATTTTGTTTGTAACTATGATTGTTATATTGCTTTGGTAAAGTTGTTTTAGATGTTTTAGAATGTCCAAAGCAAAAGGAATAATTTTATTAATTTGTTCTATATATTGCGGTATATATTCAGAGTGGTGAATAAAAAATTCCGAATGATTCAAGAATAGGGTATTTGGTTGCATGTGGAATATACATAGGGAAATACCAAGGGAATTATTAAGGGAATTTTGACAGAAGTCTGCATAATGGAAAAATGTGGAATTCGACAATAGGGTCCCAGGTTCCCAGGTTATTGAATTTTTGTTGTCGTATGATCAAAAGCGGTGCAAGTATTGATACTTTCCCCAAATATGTCAATTTCTACAATTTTCATTCATAAAACGATGGAAAATGAACGTAAATCAATGCTCCTAAATGACGCTATACCGATTCACCTTGACACATTATTCTCTCATGAAATAAATGCCACGATTACATTCCTAAATAACGGGTTTCGAAAAATGATTTCGGTCGATCTTCCATGAAGTCAAAATGACAATTATATATCCATAAGCCTTTACCATTCTTAAAGGCGTCAGAATTAGGGCATGAACGATTAATCGATTTGGCCAAACTTCGATTAACATTTAATCGAATTTTTTTATGGTACCGACTAATCGATTAATGCAAATTATATTTAAATTTTTTTGTTGAAAAAGTCAATTCCATTAACTTGTGTTGTTCCTTTTTATCGGTGTAATCTGTTCACAGGACTCTTTAGCAATGCACTTTTAACGTCTTACGATGTAGCGAACGAGAGAACGCGTTGATGTACTTCCTTTTTATATAGACTATCTGCACATTGCAACGGAGCATGCTAGCCTTTATTGAAAAAATCAAAGACTTTTCGGAAGGGTTAAATTCCATTTTTTTTGCATATCCCTGTGGTATCCGAACTCAGTACGATACAAACATCACAGCTTGTATCTCTGTGCCGTTTGATCATTTAGCTTATGTAAATTGGTTCTGGTCAATTGAAGTTAATTTAACCACAACGATCTTTGAACGGCTTTGGATCTATTGCAACGGAATGTGTAACCAGACACTATATTTTTATTGGTAGAATATTTTATGTGACAAAAAAATCAATTCAATTTAATTAACAATTGACTAAATGAATTTTTTTTGTTGTTCAATTCGAAATTTATTAAACATATGGTATAATGGGTCTTGGATGATTTAAAGTATTGATTGATTTACCGGCCAAATGGCGCAGCGGTTAAAGCTCCGGCGCATGGATCGGGAGGCACCGGGTTCGAATCCCGAAAGGGGCGGGATGCAAAAGGGATTTTTCATCATCTGATTACGATCGGTGAGGAAGATGAACACATCTATAACCCCCACCTACTATTCACATGCGATGCTATCCTCCACATAATCCAGTGGCCTAACGCCGATCCACTGGATATGCATCAGTTAGCGGCGTTTATCAGGAATATAGACCTATATCCTCACGTAAGGAAATCTCTAGGGATGCACAATAGGCCTCAATGGCCGCAGTGCTCCGGGCAACGAACACCCACCCTAAAAATTAAAAAAAAAAAAACAAAAAAAAAATTGATTGATTTTCATTTTTCATTATTTTATTAAAGTAAGTTGTTGGAAAATGTTAAGTTAAAATTGATTTTAGTTGTCAGGTTTCTGCTGAAAATATGCTTCAACTTATCGTTTTTATCGTCTTTCAGGCGAAACATGAAAATTCGTTTCCCATTTTCTGAATAATGTGTCTTGGATTATACATAGTGACATTTAGGGTTACTGATTAACGTTGATTTTCCATCGTTTTATGAATGAAAATTGTGGAAGTTTATTTTTTTTGTGGAAAGCATCATTTTGTTCAATGTTATAATTAATGGAAAATATTAAGTTAATTGATTTTAGTTGTCGGATTTTCGCTAAAATTCAGGTTTTTATTGTGCATTTTTTACCTTCTTTCAGACGAAATATGAAAATTCATTCCCATTGTCTCATCTCCTGGACTAACACTAATTTTTTCGAATCAGCACTAATTAGCACTAATTCGGTCCTAATGTGGTATGATAAGTTTCATTCTTAAATTCGGATGTTTCCCTGCTGCAGTTACCCACACTAATAATGGTCGTGCGAAACATCAAATGTAAGACAGTTTTATTACAAAAACAAGTTTGTATTTCCCTGGTAAATATTGTTATGATTACACCCAGGTAAATGTTGTTATGGTTATTCATAAAATGTTCTATAGTAAATTGGTTTAAATTTTATAAAACTATCATAGCAACGCCCGAATATCGATGTGCGATTGTATTTTGCTATAAAATCCAGCACGCTTCCACTGCGTTACTCCTTTTCCAAAGAAGTCGGGTCGTGACACGGAATTATTATAAATAATTCATAGCGATATGTGCGGTCCTGCTTCGCACCATCTCGAATAGTCGTCGATGAAGGTAACTATACGTATCTCGATTTCCCATTCGATTCAGAACTGCGCTAATAGGTTATGGGCCCAAGAATTGAGAAAATAAATCACTAAGTAAAGAAAATAAAAGTGAAATATTTATAATTGTGCGTAAGTGACCACAAGCGAAGAGAAGATAAATGGAGGACATTCAATCCGATTAGAAACCTTCAGCAAAGATAATTATAACACATGAAAAATGCAAATGTAAGCATTACTAATTAAAAATGACGCTTGAGGGTATGTAAACGGTTCTAACGTTAAACCTGCAATTATGGAAGGAAATACTGCATCGATTGCTGCTGAAAAGACATGGATGGAGAAAGATCGAAAGGCAAGATCGGATATTATTTTATCAATAAATCCGTCAGAGTTAAAACAAATAAAGGGCTGTGAATTTTCACGCGAGGTTTGGTTAAAGCTTGAAAATATTTATCAATCAACAGGACCATCTCGTAAAGCAACGCATCTTAAGCAGTTAATACTCCAGAAGATGCAGGAAGGGGCTCATATGTGTGGCCATATTCAAAAATTTCTCAACGCAGCTCATAAATCAATGCGGACTTACATACAGTCGTGTTATTGTACAGTTTACCATCAAATTTTGAAAATTTTCGATGTGGAATAGAGTCTCGTGACGAATTGGAACGGTAGGAAATAATGATAAAACAAAAATGCCGAAGAAACAGAAATTCCCATTTAAGTGCAATGGATGCAATAAAGTGGGTCACAAAGGGGCTGATTGCTGGCATAGATCTAAGCAGAGTAATTCAATTTATACGAAGAGAGAATTCGCGAAAAACGCCGAAAACGTATCGTTATATATTGCATCGGAATTTTCGAATAATTACTCCACTTTCAAATCTGTGAACGAAAACATAAATCAATGATGGTTTCCCAATGTTCCACACATAGAGAGATGAAGAAAAATTTGAGGACATGACTGTGGTTTCAAACAAGAAATTAAATCTCGCGAGCAACACATCTACGATAGTGAGTGCCAAAGGAACCGTAAAAATGAAGGCTACAGGAACCAAAGTTTAAACAACGCTCTCTATGTACCGGATTCGCGTACGAATTACCTGTCAGTCGGAAAAATAACTGATAAATGTAACAACGTAACGTTTAGAAAGAACCGAGCTACGATCAAAGACGATGGTTACCTTGATGGATGACTATTCGGGATGGTGCGAAATAAAATTCATCAAAACAAAAGATGAAGTTTTCAAAACATTCAAATCGTTTAAGGTAAGCGCGGAGAATAAAACTATAAGGAATACGTGAACAAGAAATTCGATGGATTTCTACGAGAAAATGGTATCGAAAGAAGACTCACGGTTCCATATAATCCAGAAAAAAATGGGGTGGCTGAAAGGAGGAACCGTACACTCACAGATGTAACGAGATGTCTCTTAACAGATTCACAACACACGCACTCGTTTTAGGCCGAAGCAATGTTACCAGCGAATTACATTCGAAATCGTTATTTTTCGAGCAGATTAGATGGAAGGACCGGCCTACGAAAAATGGACGGGAAAAATTTCCGATGTGAGTTACTTCCAAATATATATTCCTTGGTTACTCGATCATTCTAAAGCGTATCGAGTGTGGTTACCGCAAGAAAGAAAACTCGTAACATCTCGAGACGTTAAATTCTTAAAGAATCAATACAGATTAATGGAAATAAAAAATGGTCTAAAACCTAAAAATAACAATGAACACGAAAAGAAGATAAGCCGAGAAGTAGATATTGAATTAAAATCTATTGATTTTATCGACAACAACGATTTTATAAACGACGACGAATTATTCACTTCATCATCATCCTAATATAAAAGCGAGGAAGCAGAATATTCTCAGCCATGAGAAGAAGAACGTCAAGAACATGTAGCTCGTGGAGGTCGAGGGATATCTGGAAGAATTCTCATTGTTCAGAGAGGACGACCGAAGCAGAATTACCATATGCAAGTTGCAAATAATGAAGAAACGGAATATGGATACGGAGATGATGTCGCAGAATGGCATAAAGCAATCGCGTCTGAATTCAAATCAATCATTAAAAATGATACGTGGAAAATCGTAGATTATCCTAACGGAAAGAAAAACAGAATAAATATAATCCTGATGACATGATCAACAGACGAAAAACTCGAATCGTAGCGAAGAGATATACTCAACGTCCTGGAATAGATTTTAACGAAAGTTTTGCTCCAGGTGCTTGCATGAGTTCCATTCGACTTGTAACCGCTCTCGCGACACGAACAATTATTCAATCGGAACAAAGATCGAACGAAAATTCGAAAAAGGCAGTAAAAATGTTTTACGATATTAAATCCGGAAATTAGGTAAAGGCACTGTAAGGGACGACAGTGGAACACCAAGCTAAACGAAGTGTTGACGAAGGTGAACCTTAATTGCATGAAGACGACGATTCAACGATAATAACTGTTTATATCGCGTCACAAAGTTGAGTAAAAATAACGAATATCAAAGAACAATTTGAAGTGAAGGAACACACAAATTTGAATTGAAGGATCTGGGAAAAATTCATCATTCCCTAGGAGTTGAATTTACTCAGAAAGAAAAAGAAATAACTGCATCAAAAGCAGATACTCCCATTGCATACGGATTGAAATTGGAAAAACAATTGGATGCTAAGGACGACGATAAAAATTTGCCATATCGTGAACTAGTAGAAGCACTGTCATATCTCGCTGTAAGCGTGCTCGGACAGTTTGATAATTGTTATGAAATGCCTCAATGGACAGCAACAATGACAATAAACAGACAATAAACTTCGGTATCTCATTCAAATCAAATACCGAATAACTATGCGATTTTGTTGATGCAGACTAGGGAAGTTGTATGATAGACAGGCGATCGTATACAAAATACGTATTCACCTTGAGTAGTGGTCCAATATCCTGGGAATCAAAGAAACAGCAAACTGTATCGTTATCGCTTACCGAAGCTGAATACATGGCACTCACAGAAGCTACAAAAGAGGCCATTTCGGCCTCTGCCAGTTACGAGGAAGTTTTCAACGGCAACACGGGAGCACAGAAACTCGCTCAAAACTCTGTGTTCCATTCACGAGCTAAACATATTGACATTCGTCATCTTTTCGTGAGAAATGCTTTGGAAGAAGGTATGTTGCATATTAATCATATCAGCACTGAAAATATGACGGCGGATGTCCTTACGAAAGGGATTCCGGGATCTAAGCATCAACGATGACTACATCTACTTGGAATCAAAGACGTGAACATGAAGATGCATTAATACCTTTCACATCGAGGGGAAGTGTTAAGTGTTGGTTTTTATTTAACGTATTTGTGTCTTTTTTTCTCCTTCGTCGTAATATTGTACTCGAGAAAACATCTCTTTATCAATTAATAAATTCTAAAAGCTTCAATTATCCAAAACTGCGCTAATAAATTTTTTAGGTTTTTGCTTTTTTGTAAACTACCGTTTTGAGTTTTTCTTTGGGGAAAAACCGGAGTTGCTGATGCTTAATTTAAAATAAATTTTTGTACATTAGAATTTTTGTAAAATTTCTTAAAATGCAAAAAAAAAAAATGTTGATTCACCCAAAAAACTAAATGTTATAATATTAAGCCAAATAAAACATAAACACACAGCAGCCTAAGTTAATTAAGCTGAGCTTCTCAAAGAAAGTGACGAACGATTGATTTGTTATCGTGAGGAGAGTCAAGACAATCTGTGAATTATATCAGCGCCCTAAATAGATAAACATTGGTTCAATAGCCAATGTACTAAAATATTATTTCGTTAAAAGTCTCGTTCTGAAGTTCTATCATTTATAAATCTAACACTATCACACAAGTAGAAGGTACACTGTAAAATATTGATTACAGTTTAAATAAGACAAAATCGTAAATGCCTATATAAACTTACGTAACGGAAAAAATCGGAAAAATCAGAATAATTGGTCAATTTGAAAAAGTATTTGTGTGTGTATATGTGTACATGTCTTTTGTACAATTTTACCATTTGATTTGTAATTTGCGTTACGTTCAGGGATCGTTGAGCTGATAAATGAGGTTTGGTTTAGTTAGATTACTTTTAAAGTTTGTAAGCTTGGAAATATACGAAATCTGTCATATTGTCTGTAGCAAATTTAACACAGTCTATTGAGTTTTCAGCAACTTGTTGTAATCTTTCTTTGTATACAAAACGAAAAATCAAGATTTGCCAACCAACCTTTCACAATCCTAAAATATTCAAGTTTTGTATAGTTTTATAAAAACACATAAAACTATGTATACGCTCTTGTCATTAATGTCTTCTTACTTCTTTACTATATAAGTGGTTTTATCAACTTTTGTAATTTTTTTTTTCAGTTCGACATTCTCTATAAAATAGAACAGAATAGTGAAAACTTTTTTTTTTTTATTTTAGAAACTCAATAAAGCTTGCTGTGGTATTTCTACTAACTACTTACATACAATGAATCAATAGATTCCAACTCACAAAGGAATTATTTTTTTTTATTATGTACACACAATCATATTATAACTGGAAAGCATGTTTCCCACCATAGATACTGAGTAGAAAGATAAAAATCTCTTATACTTAATAGTATGTAAGATGTGTGGTTTGAAAGATGTGGTTGCAACTTTCTTGTTTAGTATTTACTTCATACAATTAAGTAGAAAATAATGTTGTGGTATTTTAGAATTTTTTCCGAGAAACATACATAACAACAACAGTGTAAACATAAAATAAATTGTGTTCAAGCATTTCTTGTACTCGGTATCATTGATTGAATAAAAAAATGGGCTTTGATTTTTATTTGGTAATGGAAATCCAGAAGAAAAATCGATAACCGTTTTTCAACAATCATTTCCAAAGAACACTGAATTTTTTTTTTTTTGAAATTTATGCACAGCACCTCTTTATAGAAATTATTATTATTATTGTTCAGGAATTTTTATTTAAGTACATTGGTACCTTGGAAAAGCACATAACAAGAAAATTTGTTTATTTAACAGAAAAATATCTCCTACATACAATACACTTTTCCTTTTCATAATGAAAAATCAAATAATAAATATATCACGTTCCATAAGAAGCACAACAACGAAAAGAAAAATTTTACTCTGGTTTTCCATTTTGCATATTATGTACACACACACAAACACAAACACATACAATATGCAAAACGGCAAAATAGGGAAATGAGTCTTAGAAATTTTATTTTGCTTACAATTCAAAAAATAAAAAAATACATGGCTGTATATACATACATGTACGTACCACTTCAGAGGTGTGAGTGCTTTTAGATGGAAAATTATTATTTAAATTAAATGGAAAAATAAAATTTCCACACCTTCATTGAATTTTTATTTGTATTTTTTGAAAATATCTTTTCTTATAAATCTTTTTACCATTCAGTGTTACTTAATACAACAGAAGTGGTTTAAAAAAATAAAAAGACGCTGAAAATTTGTTATACCTATTATTGTAACCAAACGAGCAGTAGTGAAAATTTTCTGATACCTAGGGCATAATATATGTAATACTATATATGTATATTATTATAGTAAATATATTCGGTAAAAGTTTTGCCAAATCAGATTTGACCATATTTATGTAGATTTACTCGATATTTCGATGTGAGCCGAATGTTTAGAAATATTTTCCTATTTCTGACTCAATTTCAATTTTAAAAAAAGACAAATGAGCGTTTCTGATTAAAAATTTTAATCAATTTGAACCACCCTAAATATTTTTAATTTATATGTTGACTTGCAATTCCAATAGTTTGGATTTCAAAAGCTTCGTTGAAAAATAAACTTCAAGTGCGAAAACCTTATTAACCGCCTCTTTTCAACGATGATTTTATTTACCCCAAATGTTAACTAGCAAAGTTAAAAATTTCCAAGAAAATCTTATTTGAAAAAGTTTTATTATTGCTTCTAATAATGCTCGCTCTCAATAATTTACCAACTAAAAGAAACTGAAAAAAAAATGTTTACTATGTATCTGTTTTTTAGTACTAACTTACTTTGTGCAGTAATCGGAATTGACGTTTGGAGTGATGTACAGAGAAATAAAATGTAATCTTCCTACTACATAATTGGTTTAATTTAATTATGGTGAATATAATTTTATGTTAATGAATTCCTAACATACGGCACCCTGAAATTAAATTTTGGGTTTTTTTTTTAATTTTTTAGTGCGATTTTATGAATACGCAATACAAATGGAATGTTTTCCTTTATACTTTGGCAACGAAAAGCACAAACTATTAAGGGCAATTCAAGGGCCTTAACGCTCGAGTAAGAATTTTTAAAATTTAAAATACTTCAACTTATTAAAAGAAAAACGGGCGGTTCTTGTTGTTATTTCAATGAGTTAATTGGCTTAAAACAAGTGGATGTAAAATCTTGGGATTCAAATTCAAACTCTTGCCGATCAACCTTAAAGTTGCATCATTTCAAATTAGCATTGATCAGTATACGCTAGTATTGTAGATATTGTGACGGTGACACCTACATAGATTCTAATAGAACAAGTTAAATCAATAGCTCAATGTTCTACTGTACTAAAATGGAATTTTCCATGATAAAATTGTTCTAAATATTTCTACACTATTCTAACTGGAAAAGTCATGAGCTTTCTAGAAGTTTGGTTTGTGTATATAAAAAGGCGAACGAAGTCGAATTGTATTATTAGTATTCGTGTAAAGATTAAAAAAGGAATTAAAATGTGATATAAAAAAAGTGTTTTAGTGCGATAAATAAATTAAAAGTGATCAGAAAAATCGTGCGAATAATTTATATAAAGTGATTTTGTGAATTATTGTTAAAATAAATTGTGTTGTAATAATTGTGTGTGCTACATAAATAAATTCGTTGGTGATAAATTGAATTGATTTAGTTTTATTCACAATTCAGTGATACGAACCTTGATTGACAAGGTAAAAACGTAACAATATTATCGTACACTAATACTAATATATATGTATATGTATGGAATTAATTTACTTTTGTTCCTTTTTGATTTGTGAATCATGAACGTTTCAAGAAATAATACATTTGTAAGCACAAACAGCTGTTTGGTCTGTTGTTAACAGTAATTTGCTTTTTCCTTTTGTAACACTGTTCCTTCTGGAAAACTCGATATAAAAATTGTCGGCGAACTTTCAATGTGAGTGCGATATTTCCTTTAGGTTGAAATCAGGGCTGCCAAACTAGCACTTTCGGTGCCAGATTTAGCACTATACATTTTATTTTAACACCTTAAAACCAAGTTTTGTACTTAAGTGCAAATAAAATCGAATAAATAAAATGAATATACAACAGAAAATAAATTGTGTTTCTTGCCATAATTAATAAAAAAATAAAGGTTGAATTAAGATTAATCTCTAATGGGACTCGTCTTGTCAAATAAAGCAATTAAAAGTTAGTTTCGAAAATTTTTTCATAAAATATTTAAACATGAATAATTTTTTTATTGTTTTTAGTATAATTCGCTAATGCAATCTGTACACAGCACATTCTAAATATATATACTACCTTGATTAACAAGTTCCCGGAATAACGACGTGTGGCGCTCCCATCGTTCCGATTTGAGTTCTGTTTTTTTGTACATCTGTTGTTGATATTCCCTCTAAATCTTAGCGTCATAGCTTGACATTTACAAAAGTTACGTAGTCAAGAGTATATCTATCTCTGTGTGTTGGCGATTTTTCCATTATTTCCTCGCGGCTGCTGAAACGCGTTCCCCGTAATGGTTTTTTAACTCGATTTAACAGAAAGAAGTCACAGGAAGCCAAATCAGGTGAATTCGGTGGCTGTTGGATGGTATTTGTTGCATTTTTCGTCAAAAAATTACGAATAATGATGATTATTATAAAGACGGAAAAATTCCATTTTTAATAAATTTTTTTTTTTTTTTTTATATATCTATATAAAAAACTACAATATCGCGTACAAAACAGAAAATAAAATACAACACAAATTGAGAGCGATACAACAAAACGAAATTGACAGCGGCGTATACAAATTAAAATGGAATGATTGCCCAAAATATTATATTGGCCAAACAGGGCGTACATTCAAACAACGATTCAGCGAACATATATATGAAGCCAACATTACCCATAAAACCACAAAATGTAATTCAAATTTTGCACAACATTTATTAACCGAGAAACATACATACACGGATTTTGAAACAAATTTACACATTCTTCATAGACTCCATAAAGGCAACAAAATGGACAGAATTGAGGAATTTGAAATATACAAACGGCGGAATGATCCACTCATGCTAAACGACAAAATTAATTCAAAAACGAATAAAATTTTTGATTTAGCAATCCAAAACAAGATGTCGTTTACATAGAAAGCGGAAAATATAAAACAACAACAAATTTTTTTTTCATTAATAGAACAAGAACTGAAGAAGGACGAATGTCCGAAACCGGTCTTGAATTTTTAAAAATAAATAATATATCACAAAAAGAAAGTTAATTGTTTTAATTAATTAATTTTATGAAAATTCATTTATATATGTGTTTTCATATAATAAAATTAGTGATATAAGCCACAGTTTTAAAAATTTATTAAAAATGGAATTTTTCCGTCTTTATAATAATTATGATGAGCAATCACTCGCTACTGTGAAATTCTATTCAAATTTGGTACACAAATTATGTCGTAACAAAATAAATTTGTATTTTAACCGTACATGCAAACGGTTAAAAATCATTCCTAAATACATACACGTCATTATAAAAAGCAGATCAACAGCGGCAATATCGGCAAAAAGAAAATGTGAAAACTTCTGGTTATCAAAAAGCATCAAAGAACTTTATACAAAAATCAACACGCTAACGCTGAAGACTTACAACGCGCAACTACTGCTTAGCAAAACATTTCACCAACTAGAATATCAAAACATCATCCAACAAGTAGAAAGGAATGTTGAGAAGACATTGAAGAAGAAAAGAAATTGCATTAAAAACAAGCTTAAAAAACTTAAATCAGCGACCATTGCAATAACTTCTACACATGAACCATCATCTAACCTGAACACGCATACCTTCTTCAAACGAATACACAACATGACCACATTAAATCTTGATGTAGATGAACAAAAACTATTAGAAAAAGGATTAAAACACAACATTAAGCCAGAGGACAACAACAAGAAAACCCAAAACCATTTATTAAATATTGAAAACGCCATTCAAAAAACCGATTTTAACCACCAAGACGAAATTAGGACAATATTCATCAACGAAATATGCAAAAAAAGTATAAAAACAAAAAACAATAAGGACACTAGAGTCAAAAACACAATCTCAAAGTTAAGAAAGAAAATTTTAGATAACAACGTCATAGTCACAAAAGCAGACAAAGGGAACACTACCGTTTTAATCCATGAAACAGATTACAACAATAAAATAGAAGAATACATCACCTGCAACAACATTCTAAACATCAGAAATAATCCAACTAAATTTTATCATAAAACCATAAATAAAGTAATCAGTCAATCGAAAAACATCTTAAACAAGCACCAGATATATAATAGCAAAATGATAAAACCAACAGCACCAACTTTAAACGGATTACCAAAACTCCATAAACCGGAAATTCCAATTCGTCCCTTAGTTAACTTCACAACATCACCCACATACAAAATTGCGAAAGTATTGAACAAATGGTTGAAGGATAACATAGTTCTAAAAAATAATTGGTCGGTAAAAAATAATATTGAACTAGTACACAAAATAAAATCAATCGCAATCCCCAGTGGCGCAAAACTGACATCATTTGACGTTTCGAATATGTACACAAACATACCAGTTACTGAAACAATAGGAATCATTAATAATCTACTAATGAAAAATGGAGTTGACGTGAGAAAAGTCAATGAAGCCATTGTTTTACTAAATGAAATAACCAGGCAAAACTATTTTCAACATAACCAGACATTTTATAGACAAAATGAAGGTCTACCAATGGGAAGCCCCCTATCTGGTACACTAGCCGATATTTATCTAAACTTTTTTGAGGAAACATATATACACAACAACCGCAACAAATACAAAAACAACCTGATATATTGGCATCGATACGTTGATGACATCATAATATTATTCAAAGGCACACAAACGCAAATAGACAATTTACACATTTACATAAACAATATACACCCCAACATAAAATTCACATTGGAAACCGAAACAAATAAAGCCATCACTTTTTTGGATCTAACAATACAAAATATTGAGGGACATCACATTTTTAAAATATTCAGGAAAGCAACACAAACAAACCACACAATACACAACAGTTCTTATCATCCATTCCAACATAAAATATCAGCATACAGCCATATGATACATAGACTCAACAGCATTCCCATGCACAACACCGATTATTTTGAAGAATTAAAAACTATCATCAACATTGCTGATATGAACGGATTCAATCCAAACATTATTCACCGATTAAACACCAAAATAGTAACCAAGATGCAACAACAAAATTTAACCACTTTACATGTTGATGAACAAGAAAATAAAAGATACATCACAATAGATTATAATGAACACACTAGCAACATATTACACAAAATTTTAAAAAATTATGGCTACAATATCGCGTACAAAACAGAAAATAAAATACAACACAAATTAAGAGCGATACAACAAAACGAAGTTGACAGCGGCGTATACAAATTAAAATGTAATGATTGCCCAAAATATTATATTGGCCAAACAGGGCGTACATTCAAACAACGATTCAGCGAACATATATATGAAGCCAACAATACCCATAAAACCACAAAATGTAATTCAAATTTTGCACAACATTTATTAACCGAGAAACATACATGCACGGATTTTGAAACAAATTTACACATTCTTCATAGACTCCATAAAGGCAACAAAATGGACAGAATTGAGGAATTTGAAATATACAAACGGCGGAATGATCCACTCATGCTAAACGACAAAATTAATTCAAAAACGAATAAAATTTTTGATTTAGCAATCCAAAACAAAATGTCGTTTACATAGAAAGCGAAAAAATAAAACAACAACAAAAATTTTTTCATTAATTGAACAAGAACTGAAGAAGGGCGAATGTCCGAAACCGGTCTTGAATTTTTAAAAATAAATAATATATCACAAAAAGAAAGTTAATTGTTTTAATTAATTAATTTTATGAAAATTCATTTATATATGTGTTTTCATATAATAATAAGAATAATGATGGCACTATGCGACGGTGCGTTATCATGGTGCAAAATCCACGAGTTTTCTGCCCACAATTCTGGTCTCTTTCGGCGAATTGCTTCACGCAAACGTCTCATAACGCCCAAATAATTCTCTTTGTTTACGGTCTGGCCTTCTGGCAAAAATTCATGATGCACTACACCGTTGTAATCCATGAAAACCGTGAGCATTACCTTCTTTTTTGACTGAAAACGACGTGTTTTTTTTTTTGGTGAATTGCGATTCACTTGCCTGATGTCTGGATTACGTGTCGTACTCATAAACCTACGTCTCGTCTCCAGTAATGAGCCTTTTGATGAATGTGGGATCCGATTCAGCCTCGCAAATCATGTCTAAAATTGTAAATAATCGCCAACACACACAGAGATAGATGTACTCTTGACTACGTAACTTTTGCAAATGTCAAGCTATGACGCTAAGATTTAGAGGGAATATCAACAACAGATGTACCAACCTAACAAAAAAACAGAACTCAAATCGGAACGGTCGGAGCGCCACACGCTGGTTATTCCGGGAACTTGTTGATCGAGGTAGTATTTTTTTTTTTTGCCATAACAAATTGTTAAACCACAAGACAACCACAATCTCCTAATACAGCGTTTCCCGTTCGAGGCGCAAGTTCTGAAAAGCTGTGAGGAGAATTAATCATTATTATTTTTACTCTGTATTAACTCTCTTTTTATCTTCTTCTTCTTTTTTCTTCGTTTTCTTATTTTTTTTACTCCGCTATTTATCCAGGACTAGAGCTGTGTGAATGAAAAATTAATGAAAAATTTCGCTTTATATTTAGAGACATTGTTGTGGAAATTCAAAATATGGACATAGTATTTGCGCGCTTTAAATTATCGATATGGATATTACAGTACTAAAATCAAATAAAGGACTAGATTCGATTATCATTTACAACTAAAAAGAAAGAATAATGTATTTAGTAGGTGTTGTTCTAAAAGAAAGGGGCTTTTGTGTGAGGCTACAGTAACCACAGTTTTATTAATCGATACAAATACAACCCCAATTTGCTCTCAAAAATGGACCACTATGGATTCATAGTGATTATTATTATTATTATTGGGGGGGGGCCATGCGGGCGATCAGCCACTTCGCACTGCGACCTAAAAGATCTATTGTGCTGGCCCCTGCTTAATTATCCGTCCAGTCAATATTCAGGTTCTTAATGAACCTGGCAATACTGCCTCCCGGTACGTGATACATACTATCTGGGCATATTGCTCTCCCTCCTAGATGTTTACTACAGCATGTAGTTCCACTAGAAAGACGGTAGCATTGGAGCTCAAGGACCTCAATTCATAGTGATGATCGTAGTGCATTTAAAGAACATGTTAGCTTGTGTAATAATGCTGTAATTAGTTGTCAACCGAACAGTAGAGTGTATTTACCAAGTTGTGTTGTTTTTACCAAAGTTTTTTGAAAGATGAATTATTTGTGTAATCAGAGAAACGATTTAATTATGAAATGTTAATTATATTAGGAACGACTGCGTCATTAACTGCTCTGGGGAAAACTGAATATTGGCTAATGATGGAACATTTTACGTTGTTCCATCAACCATGCGGCAATTGTTTAGCATTCATGGCAAAGTTGGTGATCAGATTGTTCCTCTTGTGTTTTGCTTGATAAGTACAAAATCTAAATATTCATTTTCACAATTTTTTTATAGATTGCATTTTTTAGCACCTATGAGAAATATTTCATTAAAACCCAAAATTATTATTACTGATTTTGAAAAATCAATTTCGTCTGCTGCTAGATCATACTTTCCTCTGCTACGTTTAAAGGTTGCCTATTCCATTTTGGGCTAATTATATGGAGACGTACTCAAAAGAAGGCCTCCAAAAATATAAACATATATGTACAAATCAGAATGCTGAAAAGTTGATCATTTATACCACACGCCGATTATGGTTGAAAAAACCTACATATCAGGTGAAGCAAAACAGATGAAGCCAGAATATGACCCTGCTTTTTGGTCTGTCCTGGATTTGGTAAAAGAAAATTATCCACCAACTCAAAATTCAGTTGAAGCTTGGCATCATCGCTTAAAAGTAGTAGTCGGAAAGAAACATATCGGCTTTTATGCTATAATTAAAGAAACGGGAAAAGAGATGATTTTGGTTAAAACAACTCTTGGGAAAATAAGCTCTGGAGAAATTATATCGCCTAAGAAATCATATATTCAAAAATATAAACAAATAAAAAGGTTGATAAAGAAGCGCGAAGAAATAGGGTTGATTTACATATTTCGAAATTATTGTAATAATTTACACTACAATTCTAAAAGCAATTTTAAAATAAATTAATTAAAATTCATCCGCTTACAGTGTTACCTTATTTAATAAGAAACGTATTTTATATGGCTTTAAATCTACAGGAGATCCTAATTGAAAGGATTCAGTTGATTTATGAAATTGTGAATTGGCGCGCGCCGATCCACAATTTCATAAATCAACTGAATCCATTCAATTAAGATCTCGTGATTGAGGATTTTGTGTTTTTAGGAGTTTGTGTATGCGGATTTTGTGCTTGAGGATGTTGTGCTTAGGGATTATGTTTTTAAGCATTTTGTTTTTGGGATTCTATCTTTAAATATTTTGGACCCAACCCGCCTAATTTACATAAAAAATCATATTTGTGATAGGAATTTTTTAAATTTTGATTAATTTCTCAGGTATATTGAATTTAAAAATAGAAATGATGATTTTTTTAATGGGAACTCCAGTAGGCAACGTGTTCAATTACTTTACAGATATTTTTCCCCCTTTTATTGCGACTGACTTTGCCGTTGCAATATCAGATCTATACCATAATTAACTTTCCCACATATTAGAGTACCACCAGTCACCACTATTGACCAGGCTCGGAATAAATCTTTTCGCTTTGTTCAATTTTAATGTGCCATTGTCCTAGAGACTTTGTTATTTCTTATACTACATTCTTCCGATTGAAAACCGGACAGATCTGCGGTCTCATTTTTATTATTTTTTATGAGCTTCATACATTATGAGGTATTTGTCGGGTTTTATCTGTTGTTTAGATTTTACCATTTTTTCCAATGCACCAAAAGCTCGATCAGGTGCACTAAATGGGGGTGGAGGAACTGGGAAGATTAACTGCAGCTGCTTTATGCTTTAATGTTGGTTTATGTTTAAACATAAAAACTGTCTAGCATAATAGGCCGCTTATTCTACTATCTTTGGTAAAACCATGTATTTTGACAATCAAAAATTAGAAAGTTATCATACATTCCTTTCCTTCTTTTGCCAAATGAAAGAAACTTTTCGCCCAAAGTCTGTTCATGCTCACGTCAATTATAGGGCTTTGTTTATAATAAATTTGATTTAAATCAATTCACTACAAAAATTATACCACATGATTTGTCTCACTTGCTGGTCTCAATTAATCCCGATTTAATTCTTGCTAATTTGAGTGTACTGTTCAATGATGTAGCTGAATCTTGTTTCAGTGAAATTATTAAATACAATTTGAAAGCTAAGCTTAAATTCTGGATTTCAGATGATTTATTAAGTTTAATTTAAAAAAAGGAAGCAAACTGGTCGGAAATTGAATAAATATCCAGAAAATACGAAGCTCCGTAACTAACCTATCAAACTCTGCAGCAAGGTTGATATTGCTGTTGTTTCTGATAAACATATTTATTACACCAATAAATTTCGTAATTGTGGCTGTGATTGAAATTTTAGGCAATATTTCTAGTCTTACTATTGATTCGGAAATAATTGCTAATGGATTTGATAACTTTTTCTCTCGAATTATATATATAAATGATTTAAGAATTCTTAACAAGTTTTCGTCATCCATTATTAGCCTACGTCATAATAAAATTGTAGATAGTTTTTTCATAAACCCGGTGGGTAAGACCGAAATTGTTACCATTATAAACAGTTTAAAATGAGGTAGTAGTTTTGATATATTAGGGTTCAGTTCCAACATGATTAAATGTTCTGCTCATATTATATTACCAGTCTTGGTTAATTTCATTCCTGTGAGATAATCTTGTTATGGACAATTACTGACCAATTGCACTTCAACCTGTGATTTTAAAATTGTTCTTGAAGAGTTCAAGAATTGTTATAAGTACGAATCAACATGGATTTACTGCCGGGAAAAGTAATGAATCAGCGTTAATAGATTTTATTAAATGACGTTCATGTTAATCTAAATGAAAAAATATTAGGCGAGCATTCGATAAGGTAGACCACAACTTACTCATAGCTCACAACTTAATTACAATCTCTCGAATTTATCATTGAGTGTGTACCATCGAGTTGATTTGAATATTACCTTAAAAATAGATCCGTTACCGTTAAAAAGTAAGTAAATAAGTATATAACATACTTCTAATAATTAAAGTAAAACGTATTGAGGAAATGCAAGTACAATATTACAAGAATATGATATTACGTTAAAATGAAATGCTGATAATTGTATTATGATCGACGTGTTCGAGTTGTTGTTGTTATGAGTTTTCGACTTGACGTTGAGGACGGTGAGTTCACCGGACGTAATTCCTCCCCACTATGAAGGTTCCAAAATGAGATTTTTGGGAGATCTGGAGGTTCTGCTGGAATTTTTGTCTTATCCTTGCTGCTTTTTATTCTGAAAATTATGTAAGGAATTGTTATACATAATAGGGTAGATTTCCTATTTTGCAGTAAGTGATGGCTGTATGCATTTTTTGGGTTGTATTGTGTATGTTGAATTGTTAACGTTTTCTGTTTCTTCTGGGCTGACTCCTGACTGTTGTCTTTATTTTTGCAGGTATGATGTCGTAATATGGTAGTTCAAGTGGTTTTTCCTCAAAGGATTACGTTTGTTCATAATTTTTGGACAGTTACGAAATTCGATGATTTTTTATCCTACGAGGCTTTTCTGCTGTTGTTTGTTACGTGAAATGTTACTGATTGTTATTTGTTTTAGGAAATCTTTTAGTCGTAATTTGATTAAGTCGCAATTTACTGGAACGTTATTTATTATAGCTGGAACGAAAGACTTTTCCGTTAGCTCCAATTTTTCTGCTTCGCATGACGTGAATTTGTTCACTATGATGCATGGTTTTGTAATGTATTGGTAAAATGTTTGACTTATTAGAATTTTTGAACTGGGGGTTGGAATTGTAATAATCGTGAAAATATTAATCGTGTTTTATTCATAAATAGTATGCTTTTTGCCATATAAGTTCATAGAGATCCTCTTCGGTTTCAATCGCGATTCCAAGTTTTTGTCTAGTATGTGTTTTGAAATTATTTGCAAAGGCTATTGATTCTATAATACTGTCTAAATGGTCTTATAACACCTCTATATTAAAAATAATTTGGTATAGGTGTTGATCTATCTTGATCTTATTCTTGTTTCAGTTAGATTTATCAATAATTTGGTGTCGTATTTGGCCTAGTGCTTTTTCTCAAGTGTTTAAGTCGTCTTGATCTAAATTTCCCGTAATGGAATTTATAATTGATCCTATACCGTTTATGAGTCCTCTTTCTTGTCTGGGTTTTGGTATTAAATGTTCGTATGTTTCCGTTAGTTTATTCAATTTATATTGAACTGTTTTTATTTTATATTTAGATATGGTATTTGTTCCCTTAATTATTTGAGTGGTAACGTGGTATATGCTTTTGCTTATTCTATCTATGTTCTATATAATTTTTGCTTCATTGATTTTTAATGGTAATATGCCCTTCGTGTCTTCGATGTCATTTATCCTGATTATTTGTCCCCATACCGGTGTTAACCTCTGTAAAGGGAGAACCAGCTAACATTTAAGAAATTTAACGTAACAGTGCGGTATATGGAGTCTACATGTTACTGTCCAGCGAACCTTTAAGAAATGTTCGTTCAGTTTCGTTAAATTGAAGTGTCAACTTAACAGAGGGAAAATTATCGCGCAAAACTGAAGGAAATGTCAAAAATCCAAATTGCCCTTTGTGCAAATCTTCTTGTGGGAGCTCATTGTAAATTTTAAGCTTAAATTCAAAATTATTTATTTATGTTCATGTAGGTATATTGAAAACCGAGGGGGCGAGTAGAAGAGACAGCAGAGACGCAACGATTTCAACAACAACGTCAAGCAACACTACCTACAGTTAGTACAAATTTGGGTGACCGCATGGGAACATGATGATGGAACGAAATCTCGCCCCCCTCACAACCGCCGATGGAACAAATGGTGGAGGGAATAATAATAGTTGTTTACAGCTTTTCAGAAAAAAGAGTTTGCGGCACCAGGAAATTTGTGTTGTCATTGTGTCACTTCTAAAGTAATCTCAATTTTTCAATTCTATGGCTGTCATATGGGTGACAGAGTGAATAGAATTGTTATAAGTTATGACTGCTATTGTCATTACCGTTTCTACACTATCTTTTGGGTTTTTGCTTTAAGAACTCTGGAACTGAAACTAAGTGGAACTTCTGGCTGATGAGAAATGTAATTGTATTTTATGTAACGTACATAATTCTTTGAAATTGTCATTTTTGAATTCCCTTCCGTTGTCTACTATTACTCCTTCTGGTTGCCCATGAGCCATAATATACTGTCTAAAAATTCTAAAGGCTTTATGGAATGTCACATCATTGCCGTCTAAAATTTGGGCTACACCAAATCTAGAGAATTTATCCAGAATTGTTAGAAATTTTTGTGTTTTTATAAAAAAAATATCCATGTGAACCACTTCGATAGGCCTTGTGAAGTTTGCTGATATCTGAAGCTTAATGAGTTTTTCATTTCGATTATATTTAAGGGTTTGACATATTTCATAACTGTCTATTAAGGAATTTATCTTTAGCACTTTCAATTTGGGGAAGTAATATTTTCTTTTTATACGTTCAGTATTCTCTGCAATTCCATGATGATTTATGTCGTGGTGCTCCTCTAATATTAGTGTGTGTTGCATGTCTTCGTCCTGTATGTCAATAGCTAGATGTTTGCAATGAATGATTTTTTCTGTTTTCAATGTAGTCTTCATTAGATATGAATCCTCTTGATCCTTTTTAAAGGTGTATCGTTTTTTTTTTTTGATTCGAAAATAATTTTGAAATCTACGTCATAATTTAATTTTTTATTAGGGTCGATCTCAATGGACCGTCACCGGTCTAAGTGTGCGTAAGCAGCCACTCCAACCTAGGGTCGATCTCTAAGATAACTTGTCTTTTAAGCTCGTTAAGGATTGTATTGGTAGTTGGTATTTGTCTGCTTTGTGTATTACAAAGATAAATCAGGGCTACTGAGAACAATTATTCGATCAATAGAGAAAAAGTTATTGGCCATTGTCTGGACCTTTAAATATTTCCGACCTTACATGGCTTTTCTCTCTAGAAGAACCAAATTCAAAACCGATCCGATAGAGACTCAAGTTAGAAGTCTGTTGTAGTCGAAAACATTGCGTACAAAAAAGGCGTAAAGAACACAATCGGCGACGCACTATCAAGAGCTATACCAGAAAATGAAACAAACCTGAATTCAATCAGTTCAAGCTCTAGGAACGGGTTCTCGGTTTTCGTTAGAGTTCGAGACGCATAGAATATGGGAAGATTGTTTCCGATTATCCCTTGGGATAGTATACCACCAATTGCTACGTTACTAGCGTCTGTGGTAACTAAAAATGGTCTTTCAAAGTCGGGATATTGCAAAATTGGTTCCTGACAGGGAAGTTTTTCACATTATTCGAAACATTGAATATACTGGTCTGTTAGTTTTATCTTACAGTCTTTCCTTAGGTAGGCTGTTAAAGGTTTGGTTATTTCTAAGAAATGGTTTATAAATTTCCTTGTAGTAGCCTAATAGGCCAAGGAAAGATTTAATCTGCCTTTCAGTTATCGGAATTGGAAAATTCTGGATGGCAATTATCTTTTCCGCGGGTTAGTCTTAACCCCTTTCTGGAGTTATTATACGGCCAAGAAATGCAACATTTCTTTTTAAGAACTCGGACTTTTCCAATTGTACCTTCAAGTTGGCTTGGGCCAGGCGTTTAAATACTTGCTCCAGGTTTACTACATGTTCTTGAAGCGAAGTGGAGTAGACAATAATGTCATTCATGTAACACAGACAACTATTGCCTTGTAATTCTAACAACGAACAAACTTGTCGACGAAAGCAGTCTTCTCTGTATCGCGAGGGGTCACTTCTACCTTGTGAAAGCCACTTGCGAAATCTAAAGTACTAAAATATTGACATTTGCTTAATTTGTGTAGAATTTCCCTGATAGATTTCCCCAATTGTGACCTCATTGGGTTTTCGATAGTCGATAACAAGTTGCCATTTGGCCTATTGGCTTTCGTCTTGTTTTTTGGGCACTAACCAGATAGGAGACGACCCGGGTGAGAAACTAGGTCAAATTATAACTTGCTCCAACATCTTATGTATGTAAGGATATCTATAACTTTTCGTATGTATAGGTTTTGTATTATCTAATATAATATTGTGTTTTATTTGGTTTGTGATTGACAAAGGTATGTTTTCCTGTTGAAATATATTCGAATTTTTTTAGCAAATTTAGATGATCAGACCTTAATCAGGTTGCATGATTTCAGTATGAATAATATCATCCGACTCGACGTTGTTTAAATAGTTGGCATTTAATTGATATTCGTTTAGGGGTAAGGTTTCAAGAGGTTTTTCAAATAGAATGGTTTGTTCTACCATTCTACGTTCTACCGTTTGTGTTTCTTGAATACCGTGGTTAGGGTGATCGATTTTATTTTTAAAATTTGAGATTTGTTAATGAAAGTAGGATTTATAAAGGATTTTACTGATCCTGTATCGATCAGGAATTTTAAGGGTTTATTATTATTTCTGAGGTAAATAGGAGGCAATTTTCCCAAGTGTGATTATTTAAGAATCCAATGGTCATCAATTTCCTCTGGCAATGGAACTTCACTATTATCCGGTTCATAAGGATACGCTAGACTGGCTTAGTCACTATATTGATGGTCATACTCGATCATACCATCTGAATATTGATATTCTTCTACCGAACTAGGATTGGTTCCTTCAGTGTTACAAAGTTCTTCGACTTGAAATTTGGGTTGACCGATTTGCTGGGAATTATATTGATTTAGGTTTTTATTGAGATATTGTGGTTTATTTGAGCCAGAAGTATGTCGGTTATACTGGTCCTGAATTGAGCTTTTGTCCATGGCCTCCAATTTTTGTGGTCTCGGGGTAAAGTTTAAGGTTTTGCAAAAGGTTGTCTAAAATTGTCCCCGAATTGAGGCATATTGTTAAGGTTGGGTTTAAAAGGTTGATGAGGCGGTTTCCAGTATATTTCCAAATATTTGTTTATGTTTTATATAGAACATATTTTGTTCCATGAGGCATAAATTATATGCTTCAAGTAAATTGTTAGAGTTTCGGGCTCGTATCATAGAACCAAGGTTTTTTTTTTTTTTTGATAGCCGCTAAAAACGCATTTAGGCACATGGTTGCGTAAAGTTCATCTTTAGCGTTACTGACATCTTCTGAATCATGAAGTTTAACGTTGGAAACGAAATCCTCAATAGAACTACCACCTTGATACAAGGAATGTAAGTCTTTGATAAGATTGGTTTCCTAATTTAATGGTGTGCTATACATGGAAAGATTATCGTCGGCTTCGCCTTGAACTTTATTGCGAATGGCAAGAAGGTATGCTGTGGGAACTGTGTTTTCACTCGATACTCATGCACATGCTGTCATTATGTCATCTAAGTTAGCTATAAAGTCGTGTAGCCCCGATTTGCTGCCACAATAAATAGGTAAATCTCTTATACTATCGGGTAGTTTGAGATGGGCTGCAATAAGATTCAGTTGCTCCTCTGTCGCCATATTTGTATTTTGTAGGACGGTGAGTCCAGCGCGCGTTCTCACGCTGTACTTTCGTGTTGCCGCGTTCCATTTTCCACCATTAAACAAAAAAAAACTCTGAACTCTACACGCACGTCAACTGAGATCGTTCGAACCACAATTGCAACGAAAACCTATCGCTTTTATATCAACGACGAGAATTAAACCCAGGACAGCGAGGTGCCGGTATGGTAAGCAATTCTCAATAAAAAATTTAAATAATTTGTTAGTGCTCCAGTGGTTTTGTTATAATCGTTATTGTATAAGCCTTATTTTTAAGTTCGATGACATCTGGTGCAAAACAGCAAGCCAATAAATTATTATAGTTAAGCATTATTGCTTAGCAATATTTGCTTTTACTCACCCTTTTAGTAAACAAAATTTTCTGTGCTAACAAGGTGTAAAGATATATTAAAACAGCATAAAACCTAGTTAATTTTGCGGAAAATCGGAAACCAAATTATTTTAAATATATTTCCACCTGAGCTCCATACATATATCCATAAATTTATATTGCTTATGCATATCACTAAGCGTATTACAATAAATATTGTTATTTATATTCCCAACTTTGACGATAAATTGGTGAGAAATCATATACATACGTTATGTATGTACATTGTAGCTTTGTGGTTGGTGTATGTTAAGTTGATCTGTTTAAGTTTCGAGGCAAATTTATGGATATCTAAAAACTGGAATTTAAAACCATGAAAAATTGTTATTCACGTTCCTGCATAATTAAATTTTCCTGGTTTTCCCATGTATATATGGATTTATATTGTACATATTTATTATGTAAATAAACAATTTTTTTTTTGTGGTATTTGTTTGTAATATAACACACAACACCTGTAAGATTTATATTAAAGATTTTTATTTGTGTTTTGATTTTCCTTTATAATTGCGTTACTGATTCTAATTTCTTATGATTTATGTTCGTGTATCTTAAGAAGACAGGAAACGCTATATTTATACTTTTGGCAAACATAACATTTTGAGGTTGTATTCATATAATATGCAAAATAATTTTATTTGCGTTCTTGAAACGATATTTTCATAAATAATCCTTTTTGTGATTTTCTGCCTGGATGTTAACATCCCCCATTCCCCGGTAAACGAATTTACCTGTTTCGCTTTTCAGCATTAATATTTAATTTCCCTAGCATACATAATCTCTAGTATGTATAAATAAAACAAATTATACCGTATAAACATACTCGTATATCTATAATTCAATAATTAATTTGTAAATGGTAAATAAATTCAATTAAACTTGTTAATTTCAAATTAAACACACAACTGAAAGGAACATAACATAATAACAGCGCATACAAGATAACACTAAATAAGGATCACAACATGGTATTATATCCTGTTCAAAAAAACCAACAAAAAGAAAGATCCCTTAAGGCAATTGGTGTATTGGTGGGTGGGTGTGTGTATTTTATAAGTATTTACGTTTCTTTTTTTGTTCTTCTGTGTTAACCCCATTTCATAGGTGCCTTTAAGTTTTGGTTCGCTTTGTTATTTTGAAATATATTGTACAAACAGAGCAAAAATACACAGCCAAATACATCATATAATTTGATGGTTTTGTGGATCGATCAATAAAAAAGCGAGAATGTTTCTGAATTTAATATGAAACATGTTGTACTTTAGTTGATTAATAGCATCCTTGTCAACAACTCCACTTCAATTTTAGTATGATTATTCACCTGAGGCTAAATCTTAAGACGTTTTATTTATTGTTGTCTGGTCTCAATAGGTCACTCAACATTTTTACTCATCAATTTGTTTGTGGATGAACACGAGTACAGACGACGACAAAATACTAAAATACTATTTTGCTTCTCTAAAGCTTTTATCGATTTTATGTTTGGCGTTGCATGCTTTACAGGAATAAAAGTAACTTTTTTTGTTTTCTAATTTATTAATTTTTTGTTTATAGAAAGCTTTTTGCGTACACACATTTGTTTTTACTTGTGCTTGCGATATGTACATACCATATATAAGCATAATTCACGAAAATCTATACATATGAACAAAATTAAAATCTTGGTTTGAAGGCTTAATTATTTAGTAATGTCGGTAATTAGTGGATGCTGGGCCGATATGCAAAAGACCCGGGGACGCATACAATTATGGACGGGAGCATACAAACTAAATCCGGCAAGCAAACCAGCATCTTTGTAAACCTAACCTCGTAAATTGCGCAGTACTTAAATCACGAATTTTTTTTAACATATCCCAAAATAGAACGAACGAGGCATACAAAACAGCGATTTCAATGTTATCGGTTCACAAAATTCGTTACAGTTTCTTTTAACAAATCTCAACCTCACGTACGCTTTAAAAATAATAAAATCGATATACTTCGCGGAGGTAAGATCGATTTGAAAGATAACCCTTATGTATGATGTCGACTCTATCAACAACTGTATCGTAAAGAAAATATTGCTGAATTATTGGTGAGCGTTTTCGAAAAAATGAAACCGTCTTACATTTGCTCCAATTCAACACTAATTTATTCTCAATTAACCATTCTCGCGACTTATAAAGACTGTTCAAGTCACATTGCAACCTTATACTGTCAGACTCACTAGTAATAGGTGCAAAAATTTTCAGATATCGTCTGTAAACAAGAGCCAATGAGCGAACTCAAAATGAACTCGATTACCCTCCTCAGAGGAAATACGAAACATACATCAAGACGAATCCTTTTTCTTGACATATTGCCAGCGATCAGAAATAAATGAATGCAACCATTTAATAGGAATATTAATTGGAAAATCAATTTTGTCGAAGCCAAGTTTGTAACAGTCAACCTACCAAGATGAAATCCGTGTTGTGCAGGTGTGCAGGTGAAATTGTTTAATTGGATTAGTAGTTTTTTGTTCACTATGGCTTCAAAAAGCTTTGGTAAGGCGAATAAGATAGCGATCGCGCGGTAATTAACAATCTCACATCTTTTACCTGTACTTCGATTTGGTTGAGTACATGGGAGTTAATAACCGGAACGTAATAGTATTTCCAAATATTGATGCGTTAAAGGGCATGCTATTTTTCTGTTTGTGTTTAATTTCAGATTGGCCGGAGATTTAATTTTAAGCTATTAGAAATTTAGATTAGACATATTAGATTTTTAAAATTTAAATGAAAAAAAAATCAATAAGTATGAAAAGCTAAAATTTAGTCGAAAATTTAGATTTTTGATTTAAACGTACTAAGCAACTAAATATGGAAACCTAACCTACTTTTCCTCAACATTTTTCGGAAATGCGTGTAATGAAGTCGAGGGTTACCTCGACTGATTATAGAAATTGTCCATAAACCTTAGACCCATCGCGGCATTTACCTGCAGCTTCAAGCCGGTAGAGGTAATTTTTTTGTGTTGTCGTGGGTTACTAGATCCATTGAGTGTTCTCATTTCGTCATATAAATTTTCGCATTTCTTCAACCATGCGGGTAAAGCAAGGTCGTATTTGCTCCCACCAAAACCCCACGCCACATTCCTGCTGAGCTAGAAGGAGTGGAGAGCCGAGGTGGATGAAGAAATGCGACAATTTCTATGACGAAATGAGAAGACTCTGAGAATATGTTTGGGATAGAATGGATCTAGTTCAATGTGAAAATACCAATTTTATCCTAACCTACATTTCCCCAACATCTTCTTCAATAGTAACCTCTTTGAAATGTCGAAAGAAAATTCATGAAAATTTCGATGTTTGATTTAAACGTATTAAGCAACTGAATATGGAATCCTATCCTACTTTTGGATAGAATGGATCTAGTTCAATGTGAAAATGTCCAGAAAATTCATGAAAATGTTGTTTTTTTACATTATTTTTATTTATTATTATTAAGGCTGTTTTCGAAACGAATACTTATTTGTGGAATCTAACTTATTCAAATAAGAATCTTATCGAGGCTTGGATTGCTTGTTATTTTGCCTATGAATATTTTTCTAGGGTAGCGTAATACCGAAAAAGCAGTGCTGCCGGCAGAAATGCAGGTCAACTAAATGCGCGTCTTTTTCTGACACATCACGCAGAATTCCTGTTTTATATATGGTCGAGCAACAATGGTTCTGCACAATTTTATTAAATTATATGACCCAGGGAATTTTTTATCATCTAATTTTGTCGATCATATCAACAGTGAAGGTGAACTGATGGAAGGTAGTTGGAGGTAAGGAGTGAATCCATTATCTTAATATAAATTTGCGACACGATATAACTCAACTAGAGATGCATTCGCCATGAGAGATTAATTAAAACGTTATTTAAATAATGGATAAAATACATAAGAAAAATAAATAAAATATGTAATTAAAAATTAAATTGTAATTTATTTATTATTTATTAATTGTTTTCTTCATACAGTATGTTAGTTACAATATTTAAGGCCCTTTTCTGGATTATATCAAATTTGGCAGGTGTAATGTATGCAAGATCTGCTTGTCAGGCCATACCACTAAAAAAAAATTGTGCCGGTGATTCTGGTTGTAGTGGGGCTGTAAAACAACTTTTGGTTAATTTAAAGATATCGGACATTTGACTGGTAGCAGATTCTAACTCTGAATCTATTTCTATTCTTTTTTTTCAATGAGTTTCATTGTGCACATGTTGCTTTTGACGCAAAATCATCAGTTAAATTAATGGTATTGGCAATATGGCTGGTAGCAGATTCTACTAGTTAAAATGTTGATTTTGACGTAAAATCATAGGGTGAAATTTCGTTGTTGGTGAACGAATCGTCGCAATGAATAATAATCTGAAAATTACCCGTCGTTCTACAAACAAACATTGTTGATAAAATTGTAACATTGTGTACATACACGAAAAGAGTTTTTTTACTTTACCTCTCATTCTCCTTGTCAATATTTTTTAAAAACATCATTAATTGCAGCCACTTCCACTTCTTTTTGGGCGTGGTTGCTTTACTTCCAGATTTACATTCAATTTTTATTTGCCTTAGAAATTTATCCTTAGTGTTTTCCAGCGTTGTTTTACTTTTTCTACTGAAAAATATGTTTGATCATGGTTCAACATGATCACGGTAAAAAAAATTGTTTTCAATTATTTGTTCCACCATTTGGTTTGACAGGAAAATAATATTGCCAGCTAAATAAAAGTAAAAGTTTTTTTAATTTTTATGTGGTGTCACCCTGATGCTGCACAGCGAAGTTAGAAATAGAGACATGAATCAGAATTCCACATGACAAGCAGAATACATGTATTTCAATTCATTTAAACTTGTGTATTCTAATTTTGCTGCTTACAGAATTCTGTTCATGTGTTTCCAGCATAAAATTTGCTTTCGACGAACACTGAAGTAAAAAGTGAAATCTATCGGATAATTAATTATTAAGAGGTCATCAAAATTCAATACTCTCATTATTTTACGTTAGTGTTATAAACGTATTATGTTGGGGATAGCTGTGTGCTTAACTAAAAAAAATGGAGAACAACTGAATTTTTGTTGTTACTGTCAAAATAAGTAGGTGAAATCAATTCGAATGATTTTACTTACTTATTTAAAACGGCGTCGAATAAGGCAATACGTATGAAATACGAGTAGGTATCGGTTTCGAAAACAGCCTAAGCTTAATAATTACATCAATCTCAAAACAGAAAAAAATTACCCGAAATATTTTCGTGTTTTTACTTATAAAACTTGATTATATTCACTCATACTAAAAAATAGTTTTTGGATTTAGGACAAATTTCTTATTATTATACAGACCATGAACAATTAATATATTTGTCTATAAAAAATGCCGAAAAATTAACTATTATACAGAACGTACATTAACTCGAGGCAGCGGTTTTGCATTGTTTGTAGTTTCTTTTTGTATATATTTGCATATTTCGCCCAAACTGGAGAGGCGTATAACAATTTATTGCGAATTATCATGGTGTAAATAAATTTCTTATTTTCTGGTGGTAGTGTAACAGAATAGTTTGGAGTGTCGGTAATCAATTACAATGAATTTGTTGACGCTGTCCTACTGAGAGTATTAGTCAATAATTAACACTACAAAACGAACTGTTAACAGAAAATCTGTATCTGTTCAGGGACATTAGAGCGGTCATATTCTAGCCAGCTAGAGCTCAGGGTTAGGGGTGGGGTTTTCTAAAGTTTGGAACAGATTTTGTTAGACCGCGGATCGTACTAAAAGGATTTAGGAAGGAATGGAAGAAAGGGACCATCAACTCACCTCACTGCTCAAGAACTAAGACTTACAAAATTCATCCTCTGATAATACGTCTTTTATCTCATCCTGAAATGCAATATATGCGAAACTCAATGCAAAAACAAACGAACCAATAAATAACGAAAGAATTCATGTTAGCTAATCAAAAGAAATTGATCAGTTTTATTTTTAAATAAAGATAATTGAAAAATAAAAATAACAACCAAAAATTATAAAGATATTCGTATAAAATTAACGAAAAGGTAACAATTAAACAAGAGAAGTAATCCCATAATTCTAACATTCTAACAAACATATCAAATTACACTAGTTTACAAGGGTTTTTGTCCTTGAAATGAAATGTGTTTCTTCTTAATGATTGAGGTACTCTGAGTTTTAAAAAATTATGAAAAAATTCCAACACGTCACATTTCAAAAATATTTATTATTTTTATTTACGAGACATAATAGTACAAAAATACTAAAAAAATTAAAAATGAACTACCTGTTCTCGTAATTTTTTGTATCGGTTTCTCTTACAATAGACCAGCAATAGTCACCTAACATAGCTTGGTCCCAGTATTCCTGATAATTTTGCTCAACAATTTTCAAGTTCTGGTGAAAACGCTCGCCATGCCCGTCGCTGACGTTTCCGAGATGATAAGGAAATAAGTCGAGGTGGGAGAGCAAGAAATGAATTTTTCAGTATTCGAAGGACATTTTTCAAACACCTCATCACTTAACATTTTTCTTGATTTGTGGTTCGATGAAAACACCCTTCTTAAGTTTCACCTCAGACAAACAAGGAAAGGTAGAGCATAAATGTTTAAAGGCTACACTAGTCCTGTCTAAAGCCTTGATAAAGTTTTTCACCAAACCTAATTTAATGTGAAGCGGCGGTAAAATAATTTTTTGTGGAGGTATCAGACATTTATGCTTTATATTCATTTTACCAGGGACATATTTGTCTCTAACTGGCCATCCTTTCCTTTATAATTTTTTTTTTTTTTTTTTTTTAATGTTGCCAATGGCTTTATTCTTGAATCTTTCTACATAAGAAACTCACAAGAAGTAATCAAATCTTAAGCTAAAAATTATTACATATTTTAAGTCTTAACCAATGTTAATACTTATAGTTAGTGGTCACAATTTAATTAATTTAGACTATACTTATATGTATATATCGAATTAAATTTACAGGTTCACAGGTTCATCAGATCGAGTGGATCTGTTCTTCTCAGACGTCTAAATCGCGGCTGTTTTAGTATCTACCTGGTCAATTCGTTGGGATGCGCTTCTAGTTTTGAGTAATATTTCGAACCGAATTCTTTAATAGTTTCTTTAACGGTTTTGATCCCAAGGTCGTCATGTATATTACTACATATTTCGAATGTACCAAGGAGCATTGGTAATACTACGAAGTATTTTCGCTTGGGTTCGTTGCAGGAGTTCTCTGTTTGAAGCGCTGGTGAATCCGCATAACTGAATACCATATGTCCATATGGGTTTGATTATCGCTTTGTAAAGTAAAACTTTATTGGCTAATGACAACTGAGATTTTCTTCCCATCACCCAATACATTTTGAGAAATGTAATTTTTATTTGATTGCGCTTTGTTTCAATATGATTTTTCCACGTTAACCTTCTATCCAGATGCAAACCTATGTATTGTACCTTCGTTTGTTGAGGAATATTTTTATTGTTTAGTTTCACTGGTGGGCAGGTGCGTTTGCTTAGCGTGAATGTGACATGAGTTGATTTGTTTTCGTTCACTTTTATTCGCCATGCCTTCAGCGAGTCCGCGACTTTGTTTAAATGATTCTGTAATTACTTTGAGGCAATTTCAGGATTAGTGTGAGACACCAGGATGGCCGTGGAACTTTGTTAGTTACAGGTATAGCAGCTGTGTACAACAAGTATAATATTGGTCCTAGAACGCTGCCTTGCGGGACACCTGCGTTAATATCATTTAAGCAAGTAGTTGCGCTGTTTTGTTTGACCATGTATTGCCTTTGAAGAAGATAATTTCCCAAAACTGAGTGAAATATCTTCGGTAGAAGCTCTTTAATTTTGTAAATTAGTCCATCGTGCCAAACTTTATCAAAAGCTTGGGCGATATCCCAAAAGGCAGCAGCACAATATTTCTTTTCCTCGAAGGTGATTTTGATTGCATTTATAACTCTGTGTACTTGCTCTATAGTACCATGTTGGTTTCGGAACCCAAATTGATGGTCTGGAATAACGCGCCGTTCTTCTAATATTGGTTTCAATTTCGTTAGTAACTTTTTTTCAAATAGCTTTGAGATTGTGGGCAGCATGCTTATTGGACGATATGATGAGATTTGCGTTTCATTTTTCCCTGGCTTATGAATCATTGTGATCAAAAATATCTCCCATTTCTGAGGAATATAACTGGTTCGCATGATCGCGTTGAATACAAATGTTTTTAGTTTTATGCATTTATCTGGCAATTCCCTTATCATTTTTACAGAAATGAGATCATGTCCTGGTGCCTTTTTCGGGCTTATGCAAGTTTTAATTGTATTCTTAACTTTCTTCCAGTTATACTTCATAGGTTTGTAAGATAAACCATCATCCATTGGCTGGGGTAGCACGAAATAATTATCTGCTTCGTGTGGGACGAATACTGTTGCTAGATGAGCAGCAAAAGTATTGGCCTTTTCTTCATCACTTCTCGCCCAATTTCCAGTTGGTAGTCTAATCGGTGGATTCGAATTTGTTGGCCTTTTTACATTTTTTGTTGCCTTCCACAAGGAATAATCTGTCCTCTCGGTCGCCAAGAGATCACTTAAGTAGTTCTTTACGCGCTGGTTTCCTTCTTCCCGCAAAGCAAATCTTAGGGCCTTAATAGCTCGATTTAATTTCCATTTCAATATTGGTGATTTTGTTTGCTGCCATTGACGACGAATTTTTCGCTGTTCCTAGATTAGTTCCTGTATATTATGTGACAGTTTATTAACTTTTTCCGAACTACTTATGCCGGGTGTAGCCCTTTCAGCGGATAATGTCATGACATCTTTTAGATTTTCTGCCGCCGCATCAATATCAGTTGGTGTGATCAGAGGAATATTAAGTAGACACTTTTGTTCGACTAGCCTCCTATATTGATCCCAATTAGTTTTCTTGTTTGTAAGACGGTTCGATATTTCGTTCCTTAGTACATCGATACTTAATGTTACTATTACCGGTGAGTGATCAAAGGAGAGATAATAGCAATCGGTGGTCTTAGCGCATGTACGTGGAAAGTCCTTAGTTACACAAAAGTCAATTAGATCAGGAATTTTCTTTTTATCCCTGGGCCAGTAAGTTGGGTTACCGGCAGATAAATAATCCAGAGACTGTTCCTCTATAGCATCATAAAGTTGTTTGCCTTTCGGCGATGTTAATCTGGAACCCCAATAAGTAAGTTTAGCGTTGTAATCACCGCCCGCAAGAAATATTGGCTAATACCCAGCTGGCTGAAACAATCCAAGAACTGGAGTTTTTTTATAGCCTGTTTTGCAGGGCAGTACACTGCCGATATGACGCAGTTTCCAGACCACTCCTGCAGACAAATGCTCGTTGATTGTATATGATCTTTTTCATACTTCGTAAGTTCGTATAGTTAAGTTCGTAGGTAAGTTCGTTTTAATCTTCGCTTAATCAATACAGCAATGCTTCCATGTGCTTTACCATATAAGTGCTTGGTATCATAAATAGAGTACCCATTAGTTTTGAAATAGCTATTTTTGTTGAAGCGTGTTTCTGATATTAACATTATGTCAATGTTGTGCTCAGTGAGAAATGCATGTACCTCCGCTTTATGTTGTGCTGCTTCGTGCACTGTTGTGCAAGCTTTGCATCATACTAGTCAATTTATTTAAAGCTGTTTTGATGTTTCCCTCTTCACTTGCTTGAGCTTTAGGAGCGGTACCTTTAAGACCACTTGGGTGTGAAACACCTTAGTGCACGCTGCCGTTTACATTTACGTACTGTTTTCCATTTTGAGCGTTTGTGTTTAGAATTTCTGGTCGTGCTTCTTTTCTAGCTGAAGAATGAAGATTAAGGAATCGTTGTTCTGCTCGCTGCTTTGGATTGATTCTCCTTTTCAATTCTAGATAAATTGGGCACCCTCTATAATTAGCTGTGTGATTTCCATCGCAGTTGCTGCATTTTTTCACTGATGCTTCCTTTTTTGCTTTATTGCAAACCTTGGAATTATGGAGTTCACTACAAATAACACAAACGTCGTTCAAAGCGCAATATGCTCTAGTGTGTCCATATTCTTGGCACTTAACGCACTGTACCGGCCCATTTCTTTTCCTGGGTTCCTCGATGGTAACCCTTCTGTGCAGTAGATATTTTAGGTCAAATATTGCATGGTTGCCTTTAACCTTTTTATTGTCTGATTCTAATTCCATACGAAACAATGGCTGAGGAACCTTCTCCCGATTAAAAATATTGGTAGTAACAATAGTTTTGCGCTGGAAAACTTTTTCAGCGAGAGCAGCTTGAATTTCGTTTGCATCCACGTAACTCTCTATCTCGTTTAGCACAACAACCAATCCTTTTATAATGATCTGCTTTTGCTTTCGAATCCTCAAACACAAAAAGCAACAATATTTTGTAAAGCCGCCCTGCAAGCCCAACCGCCGACAATCCAATTGTGATCTTTGTATTTAATGAGTTCAGTTAGGGTTGACATTGTTTCATACGTTTCTTTGGTGTTTATTGCGTGACCTATCGGAATAGAAGGCTTTTCGTTTCCGTTATGTAGAAGGACTGCTTTTAAACTAATATTCGATGAATCAACGAATAAACGCCATTCTCCTGGACTATAAGGTTACTGCATTTCTTTTAAACGCCCAATTACGTTATAACAGTACCAAAATTGGTTTTCTTTCTCAAAATATCTTGAGAAACATTTACTTTGGGTACGATAAATAGTAAATCTTGTGTTGGGAGCAAGTAATCTCCACTGTTGTAGTCGTGAACCTAGTAATTCGGCTTTAGATTTAGATAGATTTAAATCTCTTCCTAAATCATTCAGCTCATCCTGAGTTATCATGTGTGGTTCTTCATGAGCACCAACGAATGACAACAACCAGGAGGTTTTGGAACTTACCGCTTGTCTGAACGGTAGATCGATTTGGTAATCGATGGAACATCTGCATATATAATTTTATGCTTGTTCTTGAAATTAAAGCCAAATGAATTAGTGAGACAGAAGTAACAAACAGTTTCATGGTTGGATGGTTCCCTCCATCTCATTGTTATGTTAAAATTCAAAGATCTGTTTTCACCTGAAGCCTAGGACCTTAGCGTTCTTCTACATCTTCCACAAAATACGTTAGCAGCCCACTTTTTATCCTGGTGAGAGACCGGAATTTTGAAATAATAAAAATATTCTTCTTTGAGTGATTCCGTTATAGGATATCCTTTCTTCAATATAAGTTCACCACAAACGTAACAAAAACGGTAAGGACGTACTTTACACAATCTTTTTGACATTTTGAAATACAATAGGACCTTACTACGGTCGGTTTTTATTTATTCTGATTCTAAAATAAAATAGTTTGTTGGTACATTGCTTTTTATTATTTAATGTTACGTGAAGATATAGTTAAAATTCACTTTATTTTATAGATAGAAGGAAAAACGTATCAATTTATTTTATTGTTGGGTTTTATGAATTAATAATAATGATCACAATTCACAGGTATTTCTATTAGTTATTGTGGGTGATTTAGTAACACTTATCGCAATTCACTAGTTCGACAATATGTACATTTTTGTCATTAACTGTTTACTAAAGTTCACTTTAATTGTTAGTTATGATTGTACATTTATTTATTTATTTATTTTTTTTGTTTTTATTTAATATTAGAAATTTTAGATATATTGGATATTCACATTACATGTTAGTATATTTGTTAATTTTCCCGTTATTATTTTATAATTATTGTAGCAAATTAAATCGAGACATATTAGGAACTATGATAATGGCTAAAGCTAAATAAGATAAAACTAGTTATTCAAACAAAAATGATCACTATTTATTCCAACATGAATTGTTCCTCGAATGTTTTTGCACTCACATTTTATATTTTAATCGCACCGAATAAACTAGGTATTTTCAACTCAAATTTTAAAATCGAACCTCCATTTTTCAACACAACAGCGAATTTATAGCTTCATACAACAATTGATTACCCCTACTTCCAAGCGTGAATGGAAACAATTAGTGTGTTGTAAAGTTTTTTTTTTAAATGGGTTAAGTTAAATCAAATATTTAACCCTCGACTGGAACGGTGGTGATCATCGTTACAGTTGCTTAGACTTATAATTTAACAAACTAAATAGAATTTTTATAATTTTCTCACAAGCTACAATAAATTATTCAGTGCAAAGTGATTTTTAAACGTTAGTCTTTTATCTAACGTTACTCCAAGGTATTAAGTCTTGCCAAATTATTACTGTGTTATTAATTTTTATGTCTCCGTTGATTGGTAAGTCACGGCTTGCATACTTTCTTGTCAGTAAAATGGCTTGTGTCTTGGCAGGTTTAATTTGAATTGACCAATTGCAGCAGTAATCAGAAATTTTGTCAATCTCAAATTGGAGTTTTTGCAATATTTCATTCAAGTTATCGTCTGATTTAAAAATGGCTATGTCGTCAGCATATAATCCAATGTGGATTATCTGGGAAGTAACTTACTATTGACATAATCGCTGTATATATATATATGTATATATATATATGTATATATATATATATATATATATATATATATATATATATATATATATATATATATATATATATATATATATATATATATATATATATATATATATATATATATATATATATATATATATATATATATATATATATATATATATATATATATATATATATATATATATATATATATATATATATATATATATATATATATATATATATATATATATATTATACTGCACACTACAAAGAACTTTCGATTTTGAAGGTATGATTTTAAAAAGCAGTATTCGTTATTAATTTGTAAATTAGGCCCCATACCTTGTCGAATGCTTTTTCAACATCGAAAATTACCAATCCTTTAGATTGTTTAGTATTAATTGCTCTTTTAGTCTTTGTACAGAGTTTTTTTCTAAGCCCAAACTGCTCATTTGGTATTAGTTTTCTTGTTTGAGGATCAGTATCGAGTTTTTCAAAAATTTTTCCAAATGCATCTAGTAAGCTGATAGGTATATAATTTTCAACTAGAAAGTCCTCTTTCCCAGGCTTAGAAATAGGAATAAGCTTAGCGATTTTCCAGGTATTAGGAAAATAACAATTTCTGATGCATGCATTGTATATATTGCATAGAAATATGATGCATCGTTTAGGAAGTTTTTTAGTAATAATATTAATAAGTTCATCTGTACTGCGATTTTGTTGTTTAAATGAGAGTATGGGAGTAAATGAACGGAACGTAATAGTATTTTCAAATGTTGATGTGCTAGTGAGCGTTCACATTTTCTGTTTGTTTTACTTTCTTTTACGTAAGTAAAATAAAGTATAGTAATCATGAAAATTTTGGACCTTGAGATTTTTAGAGATTTATCTGTTTTGAGGTCCCGTGAGTTCGAAAAAGTGGGTTTCGAAATGGTGTCTCTCTGTCAGTCTGTCAGTCTGTGGCTTAACCAATCGAACTGAAACCCAGTGCCAGTGAATTTTACTCCAAATCGGCTAACCAGAAGTGGCCACCTCCTTGGTCCAGAAAATTTATTTTGCAAATATCTTAAAAAGTATAAGGTTTACAAAAAACTACTTAATACAAAGTATTTCCAAAAAATAAAAATAAATAAAAATAAAAAAATTAAAAATTTAAAAATTATATAAAAAAAAAATTCAAAAATTATAAAAAAAAAATTAAATTTCTCAAAATTCTTTGTTGACTTTCTTTTACAGTCGTGTGTTGGCCACAGCTCCATTTTTTTATTTGAGACCGACAAGAGATTTAATTTTAAAATATTAGGGATTTCGATTATAAATTACATTAGATTTTTAAAATTTAAATGGGGCAAAATTCAGCCAAATAATTTATAAATACTACACTATATTACTCAGCCGAATTAATTACAAATACTACACTATATTGTACACACTATACGTATTACACACATTTATTACTTATCATAGTAAAAACTGTAAGTGGCGGAAATTACGAAAGCCGGAATCCCATCATACACGGAAAATACAAATTTAGGTTCTATTTGTAATATAATATCAACCTCCTTACGCGGAAAACTGTGAGACGTGGACGGAAACCTTTTTTTCGTAATTTTTAATGTAAATTTAATGAATTTTAATTTGTTAAAGACGGAAAGTAGCATTTAATTTTTTTATTTTCTTGTCACATTTTTAAACGCGAAAAATGTCACGAAAAATGAACCTTATGGTATAGAGGGTTAGATTTTAAAAAACTTGTTTGTTGGGTTTTATGATTGTCAAAGTTTGAGGTTATGATTTAGTGTACAGAAGATTTTCAAATGATTAGTTGTGTAGAATGAAAGAAAGACAGGTATTTAATTTTTAAATTTGTTGAGTTTGCGAATTACTATTTTGAGTTTATTGCAGAAAAATGAGTAAACGACCGCATTGCCTATCGTTAAAAGAAAAATACGATGTAATTAGACTCATAGATTCCGAAAAAAAAGTTTCAAATATGTTACCAAAACGCAAATTTATAACATCATGCAAAATAAAGAGGAATTACAGAAAAAATATTTATGTTCAACGGAAAGTGAAAAAGACGGTAAAAAGTCAAGATCATGTACGTACGAAACATTAAACATGTTAACATTCGAGTGGTTCTGCAAAGCGCGCGCAAAAAATATACCAATTTCTGGACCAATTTTACAAGAAGCAACCTTAAACATTGGACGACAATTGAAAATTGACGAGTTTAAGGCGTCGAATGGATGGTTATCTAGTTTTCGGTCGAGGTATTACATTACATTCAACATTGCGTGTGGAGAATCAAACGAAGTAAATAGCCGTACGGTTGAGGAGTGGAAAGGAAAATTAGGGCGAATTATCGAAAACTATAATTTTAAAGATACCGCTAATGCTGATGAAACAGCCCTGTTCTATAAAGCTTTGCATAATAGGACATTGCAACTTAAAGGACAGAAATGCCCACAAGGCAAATTATCAAAGGAACGATTAACGTTGCTTCTAATCGTATTCGCAGATGGAACAATCGAAAAGTCGGCCGTAATAGATAAAAGCCTTAATCCAATGTGCTTCAAAAATTTAAAAAAATCCTCTCTTCCCGTTTCTTACTACAATAATCCAACGGCATGGATGTCTTCAGAAATTTTTCAAATAATTTTTACCCAGTTAAATGTCAAAATGAGAAGCCAACGAAGAAACATTTTGTTATTTGTGGACAATGCTGCCTGTCATCCACTCTTAACGTTTTCTAATATAAAATTGATCTATCTAGCACCAAATACGACGTCTGTGCTTCAGCCACTCGGCAACGGCATAATTCAGGCGGTGAAGATTTACTACAGAAAACTTATGTTAAAAGATTTGCTTAGTAAAATTGAAGATGGAAACTCAGGTTTAGCTTTAACAAAAAAAAATATCTATTCTGGATGCGATAGTTTTTTTGAACGCTGCAACTAAATGTGTAAAACCAACCACTATTCAAAAATGTTTTAAAAATTGTGGCTTCCCTGCTAATCTAAATGAAGAAGTCAACGAAGAATCAGAACAAGGAGTTGTGGAGATTCAAAACCTTATAGGTGCCATTTATAACGATCATTTGCACAGCGCAATAAATTTTGTCAATATGGATGTTGAAACCGTCACTGAATCCAGTAGTATCGACATAGTTGAACTGGTACAACAACATACTTCGGAAGATGTTGAAAATAATTTGAACAGCGTGATGATGATGACATTGCAAATGTGTCTAACAAATCAGAAATGATGAAGAGCTTAAAAAATTTGGAGACATTTGCAAAACACAAAGATGACTCGATGATGTTCGCGAAAATTTGTGAATTTAATTCAATCGACACTTCAATCATACTTTACACCAGTAATAGATGAAGCGTAAATACTAATGGATTAGGATAGAAAGACGTCTCACTGTAGATAACTGAAATATCTACTAAAATTCCAGCAAACCACAAATTATATGTACTACATAATTTGATTTCGTTTAGTTATTGAATAACTAAATTATTATTATTATTTATAATGAATCTGTGATTTTTTTTTTATGATTTTAATGAATTTAAATAAAATGTTAATTTAATAGTAAAAAATTGTTTGGCTTTTGTTCGCTACCCTTCACCCAAATAGATTTACAAAATATCCAAATATAACTCTTAAACGCGGAAAACTTGTCAATGGTGGAAAATTAGATCGGTCCCTTGAGATTCCGGCTTTGGCAGTTTTTACGTATATTAATTTAATTTAAATTTGTTCTCAATCTAAAACAACATTTTACTATAAATTTAACAAAAAAAAAATTGTAAACACATTACATACAATTCAAAATGTCAATATTCCCATATTCCCATATTCTCAATCTAAAAAGCATGGGAAAAAATATTCTCATAGGAAGATAAGCACCAAAAATTTAAACCGATTTCACCGGATTCAATAATTTTTTATGCTTACTGATACAAATACCACACAAACACAAATAAAATAAATTAACCCACACAGTAACAATATTTTATACTAAACATGGTGTACGTATACAAAACTCATTGTGAGTAAACTCGCATGTACACAACAAAATCGCAGTACTGGTCCAGGAGACTTCTTATTTTTCAGGTTCTTAATAAGATACATTATATCTCTTGGGATCACTAGTTCGGCCGAGGTAAATTTGATAGGCTCATTTGCTCTAAAATATTTTGAAATCACAAAAGATACTTGAAGTTGTCTATTAGTATTGCGCAGAGTTGATTTGGTTCGAAAGTTAGTCTAAAATGGTTCTCCAATGTGTCTGCCTTTTCTTTATCTCTTATTTGAAGTTTGGATGAATTTTTTGGGGTTTTTTCTATTAAAGTCGGTATTGATTTTTTCTTTTTATTAAGTACTTTTGTTACTTTCCACAGTTTTATGTTGTGGTGGTCGAGACTGGTAGCGATGGATTCTAATTATCTATTATACTTCGAGTTTCTTAATTTTTGAATTTCATTTTAAATTATTTTATTTAGTTTATTGGGAACCGTTTTCAAGTAAGGATGGTGGGTTCATTGCCATTGTCTTCTTCTTATATTTCGTCGGTTATTACTATGGAATCTGTTACATTCGTTTTAATAGACTTTCTAGGGACAGATGTAAATTTTGCCTCATTTATAATACGATTAAGTAATTGAATACAGTTGTCAATTTCAATATCAGTATTGATTTTTTTAAATTTTGATTTGGGGCTTAAATCAATTAGATTATTGCTTGAGCGTTTGTGTTTAGACCAGTCAGCGTTTTATTAGTCATTCCACCATTAAAATTTGTATTAAATATTTCGAAATATATGGGTAAATGATTGGAGGATAGTTTTTGTAAGGTAACTATTTGCGTCATAGTGTCAACGTTTGTTAGCACAATATCTACTGTTCATAATGTTTGTGAATTTGGAGGGAAGTATGTCGGGTTATCTGGATGTGGAATTATGAAATTACCGGCGGTAAGTTGATTGTATAATACATTACCAGCACGATTACTTCTCGGACAATTCCATTGTGAATGCTTTGAATTTAAATCTCCGCAAATCAAATATTTACCCGTCAGATTTGTTAGTATTAGTAAGTCATTTATAAATTTTGTAAGTGTGTGATTATCCCTACCACCTCGAAAATGTGCTGAAACTAATGTTAAGCTACCTGTATTTGATGAGATAGTAATGCCTATTGCTTCAATCACCGATCAATTGAATGAGGAAAGTACTTTGTAGTTAAGGTGTTTTTGAATTATTAACAAATACCACCGCGTAGCCTACCTATTCTGTCGAGTCCATGTACATATATTGTAAAGAGGGGGTAGGTCTGTGAGTGAAATTTTTAATTTGACGATTAATATTTAGTTGTTTCATTTATCAAGGAAGATTCCTTTAGTTTGGGACAACTTTTGTCGTTGGCTTTATGGTCAATTTTACAATTTGCACATTTAGCTGGTTCGGCTGTAGCTGTGCAATCGGCAGTGTTTTGTTATCCGGCGCAATGCATACATTTATGTTTCATTGAACAGTGAGTGGTTCCATGGCCATAGAGTTGACAACACCTGCATTGAGTCGGTTTGTTAGAAAATGTGAAAAATTGACATGACATTGTTTAAATGTTTAATCTTTGGTAATTTCTACATGGTTACATTGTTTCGATTCGACGATCTTATGTTTTGTCATAGATCGATTGTATGTTGAGTACATCTTGGCCTTGTATAATATCTTCTTTACTGGTTTCATATGATAAACCAGTTATTACAGCTTTAAGGGGTTTGCTTCTAGAATTCTAGATTTTGTGTAGTTAATTCTGTCTTCACTTTATCAAGATTAACTGTATCAGGAATGTATTAGTTTCACACCAACACTAATATTTTTAATTTTGTAATTAGCAATATTTAATTGTTTGATAATTGTCACAATTTTATCACATTTTATTTCGTAAACAACTATCGGCGGAACAAAATCTTTATGTTTTTTGTTGATTATTTGTTGCTCAGGTTAACTTCATCCAAAGCTTCAAACTGGTTAGCTGTAGGTTTTACAGTTTGTTTCTTTAGCATTCTTCTGTTAGCCGCATTGGTAGTTATTAGTTGATTAAATGACATATTTTTTGAGTTAGTCGCATTTCGTTTTAGCGTGGAAGATTGTTGTACCGTTTCATTGTCGAATGACAATGGTCGCTTAAACGAAATCTTGAATGCTTTCCACTTTTTGTATTTATCTCTAACTAAACTGTTTATTTTATACACAGCAAATATAATTAACAACTTTTTGATTTGATCTTTGAGAATTATATAATTACTGTTTGACTGCACAAACTTGAATGTGTTTTCTAATTTCGCTGCTTGCAGAGTTCTGTAAATTTATTCCCAGCATTAGTTATTACAAACATTACACACAGACATTATAGAACTCACCGTTGGAAGTGATTGGAAATACATTCTGGCCAAAAGTACCGGAAATTGTTAATTTAAAATTTTTCCTAGATTGGTAGGACTGTCTTTCATTATGATGCCAACTATGTGTGCGATTTTTCAACCAATTTGTTTACAGCAGTTGGCTAAGTCAGTCGACCTTATTAGTGTACGGCGATTTTTACGATAAACTAAACTATTGAACAAAGAGTTTGTCTTAAATTTTGTGTTGCAAATGAAATTTCTTGTGCTGATGCGAAAAACGTGACCGGAATTATGGGAAAAAAACTCGTCGATTTTACGTTGATTTAGCACCAGGTGACTTTTGTGGAACCCGTTTTGACTCCATTGAAGCCATAAAACAAACTTTGCCGCGCGAACTAAAGACCCTCCAGGAAAGTGTCTATAAAAATGTTTCGATGATTGGAAAAACGCTGGCATATGTGTGTATCCTCGAATGGGGAATACTTCGAGGGCGACAAAATAAATGTTTATGATTCAACTTAAAATTTGTGTTTTATTTAACAATTCCCGGTACTTTTTGACAGAACGTATTTTTATATTTTTACTAGGTATATTTTTCTTTACCTTATTTTACCTATCACTACGTTTACCTTTCGAATGGTTCATCCAAATAAACGGTTATCAAATATTAAATTATTTTACTTATTTAATCTTTGAGCTAAACATTTTATCGACTTTACGCGTTAAGATATAATTTTTTTGTAACCCTATTATCAAACAGATAAAAACTCAGTCATTTTTAGAGCTGTTTAATTTTCTCGAAATCACACAAAATTTCGACCCCTCTACTATTCCAGACGCACACATAAATCATTTCACTTTCAACTGAGCAACCATATTTCTTCATTAAAAGTACCGACAAGACATAAAAAGCATAACAAATTAAATCAAATCGAAATGCCAAGCAATAACTTTTCACTTTCATTTTGTGAAATAAAATAAAAAAAAACGCGCGGTAAAATAAATTTCCAAAGCAAAATAAAACAAGGAAATAAAATTTAAAATATTGTTCGTCATTTTGATTAGATAAACTTTTTGTATACGTTGCTCTTGCTACCATTACGCGCAAGTAGGTAAATTGTACACAAAAAGCATTTAACTTAAATATTTTGTATATCACATATTTTATTATTGTTTTTGTTACAATGTTGAGTTGAAGATGTTTTTTTTTGGTTTTTCGAAAATATAAAAATTTTCCGCACTATTAACGGGGAAAAAGCATCTTACTGAGTATATATGTACATAGTATGTATGTACTTCTTGTTTTATAAAATAGAAAAGCTCATTGTGAAAAAATAGCGTTTTTGTTGTAAAATTATTTATTTTATTTATACTTATTAACATTACTGTTATGATTATTTTTTGTTTCGCGCGCTTTTTGCTTAACGTTGAGTGATTTCTTAAGATATTATGTATTAAACAACATTTATTTAAGTAAAGAGCTTTCGGATAATAAAATTTTACTTTAAAATGATTATCTTATCTAATATTCATAATATCATAAAAATAACGGGTTTGTTATATCTTCAATGATATGGTGGTATTACGTTGGCTTGCTCACTTTATGGCTTTTAATTTAGAATTATTATAACTTTTGTTTTTAACGTTATCTTTAGTTTATTTACATTAAATGCGATTTTTTTTTTAATCCCACCAACATGAAAATAAACTTTTAAGTATATTGAATGGTTGATGTGTGTTTTATTATCGCCTACCTGGCGATATACCTGACTTTTAATGATATGTATGTAGGTATACAAAGTTCAAACCAATCATTTTTATTTTAATATTTTTGGTTATGGTCTGCTAAATAATAGTAGGGGAATTAAAATTGAATTTGGATTTAATCGAATTTATTTATGATCAAAATTTTTATTTTTTCTGGAATAAAAACTGCGGTAACTTCACACGCTTCATGAATGACATTTGCTTGAAGGTCACCGTCAATAAGAACGGCGTTTTCTGCCATCAACCACATTCCTTCTACATAACGTGGTGTTCTGCTTGATCTAGGTTCAGTTTCATTAATTGGTTCTTGTTGTGGAGCTCCTAAAGTTTTCTCAACAAATCCACTCACGTCTGCTTCTAAATCGAGTAACTCGACAATTTGTTGCTAATCGTTTAAAAATTTAAAGGTCCTATTTGGGCCGCCACCAGTTCCTGTGAATTGCAATTGCTTATGTTGCATTAATTTACATTTAATGTGGTATTTGTAAGCTTTCCACACCTATAAATAAAAGTACGTTTAAATTTTGGTGTACCAAATTAAGAAGCGGTTGCAACATAATCACCTTTTTCCAAACTTTCACAGTTTTTATTAGCGCGCCTTCGCTATTTAATTTGCTTTTTTAACTCTGACGTAAGCACATTTAACCTGTTTTTATATTGTGGAGTATTTAAAAGATTTTTGGCTATACCTTCATTGTTCACCACAAACTTTACTAGTACCTCAAATTGCTTGTTATTTGTTGTGCTTCCCCTAAATTTACAAATGCGGTATCCGACCACTATTCAGCATTCGCGTTTGTCAATTGTATTTTTGCAAAAATCAGCCCTTTTATTTTATAATATCGCGCATCGTTCGACTAAAATCGGATTAAAAGCGAAAAGGGTGTTTCATAATACCAAAATGCGATATAGCAAGAAAATTCGAAATCGCATTTTTTTTTTCTTAATAGAAGAATTACTTTCTGGTCTGTCATGTCAGAGCCTTGTTTCTCTGACATGGAAACACGGTTGTTGCACGACCCCACCTTCACTCGTGTCAACTCACCGGATATTTCAAAACAGTTCTGTCTGCGGTACAGCGCACAGTGAGGGACGTTTAAAGGTGCACACAGATCAAACCAGTTATTGGTCGGAACCCCTGCTTCTAAGTTATCTGGTGTGTTCTTCGACGCTTCCTTCCACCGTTGCCTCCATGGACCGACAGCACATCTATACGTTCAAATTTTACGATATAAGACATTTGATCATATATCAGGCCCCCGAATACCGATAGACCGAAACCAACCATTTTTGGCCGGCAGGGGAAATCACTTGTCGGAGAGTCCTGCAGCGGGTCACCCAATTCACCCTACACATATTCAACTATATTATGCTTCATGGCGTCGCACGTTCCAATACGAATGCGAATTGGGCTCCTTCCTGTCTGAATACAAAGCACAACGAACAGACAACAAAATAATATTAATAAATGTTGAATTAGTCTGCCCTCGATGTTCAACCCGGCGACATGCCGCCCACATCGCGCGGTTTTATATAAATGGAGAAAATGGTGATTAATAAATAACAAATAAATTATACTTAAACACAAAATTAACTCAGCCACTGTCGGATCCGCACAGAAAAAGCACCGCAATGCAAACTCCAACATGAAACAAAAATGAACGAAGCGAACGTTTTTAGCACAGACAATATGCAATGAAAAACACTCTAGCCTTTTGCAAATATCACATCTTTATTCATTGAACTTACTGCTTAAATTAACTGTATTAAAAAGCCATTTTTAACTGGTGGTACATCAATGGTTGGCGCAAGAGAGAGAGAGACTTGGATATACAATTTTAATAATTACAATTTTTTAGCTTCTCGTAACTAGCACTAGATGTTCGTAGGTTTAAACGTACGCATAAATTACTTTGCATGATTTACACATGATGGTCGTTACATAAATAAAAGTAGACTCATCAATTAAATATACTATGCTGTTTGTTTTCTTTTGGCTGTGAAATGCAAAATGTAAACAATAAATTAATAAGAAACGTAAACAAGAAATTGGTATGTGATAAGATAAGTATTCCTATATTATACAGATTTAATTTTTGCTACATACTTTCTTGTATTATTTTAGGTTATGGGTCAAAACCTTGTATCGGAATTTGTAAAGTAAGAATCAAATTAAAGGTAAGTTAAATATTTAAGATTAATTCTAATTATGGTATTTTGTTACAGATGTATGGCTGGCTTCGAGTCGTCAACATTTCATCAATGTTTGTTTAGTACTAAATAAATAAACCTCTCATTGGGTCTTCTAAGTATATAGTTATAGGTTTCACAATTTAACAAACATAAAAAAAAAACTTTATTTATTTAACTTTTTATTAATTATTACTTTTCATAACAGAGTTTGATTAAAAACTAAAAACTTAAAATCTAAAATTTAACTTTACGATTAAAATTCTCACCGAAATGTTCTAAATCAGCAAAAGATTGGAATTTACTTATTTCTACTTATTTCTACCTAACTATACAACTCACGTTGTGTGTAGTCATCAGCTTAATTATTCTAGTTAAGTAACCCTACACCTTACACGCGCAGCATGTGGAATGTTGTTATGTATAATCTGTTGATTCACTAATTTATATGACCATAACTCCTCCCGGGGGTGAAGAAAGGGCGTCCGCGTCCTTAATTTTGATGCCGGCGTTTGTTAATAGGTCCGAATATGATGTTGCTGTCTCAGCTTTCTGAACTTCGGAGTTTCAGCTTTTCGATTTTTCAATTTTGATTGACGTAGAGTATCTTTGCATGATAATATAACTGAATAATACCAATATGCCGATTGATGAGAGGGATACGCCTCCAGATAATGTCCACATCCAGTTCTGATGGTTAACTTGTCTTAGGTGTACATTCTTAATTTGATTTCTGTTTTGGATGTTTTCTTTGTTGATTACTTCGATGTCAAGCATTTCTACTAATTGACGGCTTGCCTGAATATTATGGAGAGCCCCTTGTATTTGTTCGATTTCACTCCTAATCTCGAAGGATTGGAATTTTTGATTTTTGAAGATTATACTACAATTCCAGAAGGTTAAAGGGAAGTTTCCCGTTAACACTCTGTCGGAGGGTCCGCAGTTTGAGGACAATGTTTCGTTTTTTGCATTGTTGATTAAAAGTTTGCCATCTGAGATGAATTGCATCTTTGTGTCAGGTTCACGTGTCACATTGCAGTGGCTTTTGGTCCCCAACACCAGTGGTTTAATACAGTCATCGTTGAATTCTAGTATGTCTGAATATTTTTGTACGAAATTATTGTACCTCGTACTTGTAAACAGTTCTTGGTTGCGTTTGATGAGATACTGTGGATGGTCCTTTATGATCGTATTATTGATGATCAACGGTAATACCAGTATCGCAGTTGAATTCTCTTCTTCCAATTTTGGTACTTGAAGTATGTAAAGTAGAGTTTCTTCGTTTACTGCTATTTTAGGGGTAATAAAATCCAGAGCTTCATCCGGCAAGGTGATGTTAATACCCTGATTAACCATTAGGTTCTTTATTTGGACGATCTCATTCAGTGAAAGAATTTTGCTGCTTGGCAGTTCCACCTTCGTTCTTATTATTGCATCCTGGATGTCTTCCAAAATTGTATTAATGCTGTCTATGTTTACTATTGTAGCCAGTATTTCTATTTCTGTTAATACTATTCGGTTGGCCATTGTATTATTTTTTAACGCTCCATTTACTGTATCTGTAATTGTTTGAATTCTTCTGTTGATTTGTTTATTTACTTGGAATTGTTGGTTGTTTGCGTCGATTAGTTGGTTCATCGAACTGTTTGATACGTAAATCCTCGGCATCTGGGTTTCCCGCTACCCATTTCCATACCGTTCCCAACGTGTCCCACCTTTTATGTCTGTTAGTTCGGGTAGGTTTAATTTGACGGAGATTGTTGTATAGTTTCTTAAATTTATTTCTTATTATTCTATTAAGTTCTAACTTATCATACAATTAATCTGTAATAATTTTACTAATTGATTCTACAGCTATTTCTATACTGGTGAGATTTATAGGATGTATGATTTTAACATTTCCTATTTGTATTTTACATTGGTTTGTTTTAATTAATAATATGGGGTCTTCATGTAAATTTTTGAGCATTACTAATATAAAATAGAATTGTGAAAATCACTAAATATGGCTTTTTAAACATTATTTTCTGTAAAAGTAAAAAAATAGATACAATTATTTTTATTTAAGTCTTTTAATTTTATTAACATTTCTCTTAATATTTCTCAATGTTCTAAAAGTTTTACGATTTACATCTTTTATCTTAGTTTCGACCCCCCCCTAGGTTGTGTTTTTGTCCTAATATTTGGTTTAATGTAAACTAATTGGTCCTCCCTTAAATTTGGGGATTCCTCTTTATTATTATTCTGATGTTTCGTCTTATTTATTGTCTTTTGTAAGTTAACCTTTACTTGATTAAAAATAGCATTTGCTTGATCTTGTATTTCTTTCGGATTCATCAGGCAGTTTGGATTGAAAATGACTTCGTTCGGTGTGAAACCGTTTGAAGAATGTACTGAATTATTGTACAATGCTACTGAAAGTTCAATTGCATTTGGAATACTTGAATTTGGGAATTTGTCTCGATTGATATTACAAATTTCTATTATTGTTGAATGTATCGATACATATTCCAATTTGATATTCAATTTGCTTAAATATTCTTTAAATTGCAACAACTGGAAGGTTGTCTCATGATCTGAGAGAATAACTTTGGGAATCCCGAACTGGGTGAAATACTTCGTTAAGGCATTGGTTGTGTCTAGAAGATTTTTGGTTTCGATCGGAATCATCTGTAGATGTTTAGAAAATGCGTCTATTATAGACAAAAAGTTTTTTCTGTTGATGTTAAAGATGTCAATATGTACTCGTTCTAATGGCCTTTCAGTGCTTGGTCGTGGGGAAATTTTGATATTATATGGTTCTGGGTACGCTAATATCTGATCAATAGCCAGGATTCTTTTCAGCGTCTCAAAGGCTTTTTTGTACTCGATGTCCTTAATATTGATGCTTGTGCCTTTTTTCAGGTATTTGGACATAGGCTTTGTTATTTTAGAATAATCCTTAATGAACCTCTATAATAGCCTGCGAGTCCTAAGAATTGTTTGATTTCTTTGGGATTTTTAGGTAGCGGCCAGTCCAAAATTTTTTTGTATTTTGTCTGTATTTGGCTTCACGCCGTCCTGTGTTATTATGTGTCCGAGAAACTCGGTTTCCCGTTTTAGAAATTCACATTTATCTAGTTGGATTTTCAGATTGAAATGTGACAGTCTCGTGAGTATCTTATTAAGATTCTGTATGTGGTTACCCAAGTTATGTCCCACTATAATTATGTCATCTAAATATATGTGACATATATCCCCAATTAGATCTTGTAAGACATTGTTCATGGCACGTTGGAACGTAGTAGGGCCGATTTTTAGGCCGAAAGGCATTCTGTTGAACTCGAAATGACCTTTTCCAGTTGAGAATGCCGTTTTCTCCTTCGACTTTTCGTCGATTGAAATCTGGTAGAAACTGGATATTAAATCTAAGGTTCAAAAGTACACCGATTTTTCCAAGTTGTCCAGGATTTCCTCTATTTGCGGAATCGGATACTTGTCATCTACCGTTTTTTCATTCAACTTACGGTAATCAATTATGACTCGGACTTTCCTTTTTCTGGAGGCATCCGACTTTTTTGGGACAACTCAAATTGGGGAGGAATAAGGAATTTTAGATTGGCGGATTATGCCGCTTTCTAACATTTCCTGTATTTGCTCTTCAACATCTGTTTTGAAGTGATATGGATAGCGATATGTTTTGGTGAATACAGGTTTTTCGTCCTTTGTGACAATATGATGTTTGATTATTGTTGTTGATGACAGCTTTTCTTTCTGTATCAATAGAACTGTTTGATTTTTTAAGATCGTTTCTACCAGAATTTTCTTTTCTTTCTATATTAAATGTTGTGTTCGGATCAAGTTTTCTATAGTTGTTCTGTCTATGATTTCCTTTTCATATGGAATTGGTTTCAAGGTTTCTAAATTATTTATTTTAATTTTTAATTTGGGTAGATTATCAGGTGGAATCGGGCTATTTGTTAAGACTTTCATTGTAGTCTTAAAATTATCGGCCTTGTATAAACCTGGTTGGATTAATATGTCGTCGTTCAATTTTTTGAGTTCCGACATCAGCCAGTCGCCGTTTTTTCCGTGTTACACGTTACAATATGGTTATAGAAATTTTGCGCTGGGTAGTAGCGAAGAAATTTGAATGTTTGGTTCTTTAGAGATATCGTATTTGACTTATACTTGATTATAGCATCCATTTTTGCCAATTATTGGGGTCCTAAAATCCCATCAAAGAATTTGTGAAAATTTAATTCATAATAGGTTTGGTCTGGTAGGTTATGTCCTGGAAAGTTTATTTTACCTTTCTTCTTGAGTTGGTGGACTCCTAGAATATTTTTGACCATTGTTTGCTTTAATTGTGTGAGATTGTTTTGGATAATGCCTGGTTTGATAACATTTTTGTTAGTACCAGTATCTATTAACAATGTTATTATCTGATGTAACTCGTTACAATAACACTGCAAGTAAGGAAGGAAATTTAACCTTCCGTATCCGAACTCAGGTCTACTTGAAAATTTTCTGGGTTCGCTTGATCGCTCTTTTCTAAATATTCGTCGTTTAAATCAACCTTGTCTTCCTCGGTTCTATCTGAAACTTCGTGATTATTTATCACTCTTCTATTAAAAAAAATTCTTGATCTAAACGAAGGATCCACCTCCATTGGTGTTGGTACTCCCTTTACCAATAACTTGGTTTGTTATTGTGATTTATGGGATTGAATTCTTTAGATCTTTGTGGTTTTTGTGGTACGCTGTTAAATTTATATTGCGTATTTTGTACGGTATTTACTGTTTTTCGAGAATTGTTTGATATTTGCTCATTTGAGCTAAATTTACACAAAAATGCGTAAGCTTCTTTCACATCTCGTGGTCTAGCCGCTTGCGCGTACCCGAAGTAAGGTTTTCGGAGGCCTGCTATGAAGGCGGCTAATGCGTCTTCTTCAAAAAATGCGCTTATTGCTGGCCATGATCGGTTGTAAATGGCATTTTGCCTTGCTTGCGTTTTGATATTCTGTACAATTTCTTTAGTTATCTTAAAGTAAGCATGTACAGACATATTATCACCCTGTTTTGTACCCCAGAGCCGCGCTTTATAATACGATAGTTCCTGTATATCGCCTAGCGCTTCTGCAAGTATTTCCTTGATTTCAGGAAACGTTTGGGGATTTCCAGCCAGGCACAATATGTCTTTGGCTTTTCCTTTAATTTTATTGCTAACACATTGCAAGTATAGTGAAAATTGTTCTTTCGTCACCAACGGGGAAAACACTTTTAAAGTGTCCTCGGCTGTTTGAAGCCAAGCGGAAAGTTGTTTCTTATTTCCATCATATTTTGGGATGGATTTAATAGGATCAGGTATGCGAAATAGATCCGTTTCAATTTTATTCTCTCGAACTTCAACCTTTGATTGTTCGTCGAGTTTTCGTCCTAGATATGTTAGCGCTGCCTCATGTTCAGCGGACTTTGCAGTCATTTGTTTCAGCTGCTCTAGGACAATATTTAGTTGTTCTGTGATTTGTTGTTCCATTTTAAAGGAATTTTAGTCTATATGGTCCGTATTTAATTGAGGGTTATTATCAAACCTTTCAATCGACCTTTTCTTCATACACAGAACTAACTTTTCTTAATTATTTATTGATTTATTTCCCGTGCCTAACTTGTAGTGAATGAGGAAGCGGTGTGTGGCTATCTAGTAGTTCCACACGTTGCTGGGATAGTAAGAATTATTTGACAAGTTTGTGTCTATCAAGTAGTTCCACACGTCTGTCAAAAATTCACACAAAAAAAAAATCATAAAATTTGAGGAGAAAAAGAAAAAATTCTTACCGATTTTTGTTGTCGTGTTGCTGGTTCGAAGATGTAGTAAGCTAGGTGAGTCGGCGGAATCTCTACTCTTCACGGCGGTAAAAATCCTTCAGCCGGAAATGTCACTTTTTAGCACAATAAAAAAGTTGAAATAATTAAAATAAATTATTTCTGACGGATTCACTGTTATAATAAGTTTTTATTCACTAATTTTATGCACTGTTACACTTCACTTAACTACACTTCACCGTTCGGCTGCGCCAGTTATAGGTTTCACAATTTAACAAAGATAAAAAAAACTTTATTTATTTTACTTTTTATTAATTATTACTTTCCATAACAGAGTTTGATTAAAAACTAAAAACTTAAAATCTAAAATTTAACTTTACGATTAAAATTCTCACCGAAATGTTCTAAATCAGCAAAAGATTGGAATTCACTTATTTCTACTTATTTCTACCTAACTATGCAACTCACGTTGTGTGTAGTCATCAGTTTGATTATTCTAGTTAAGTAACCCTACACCTTACGCGCAGCATGTGGAATGTTGTTATGTATAATCTGTTGATTCACTCATTTATATGACCACTATATGTCTAAGTAAAAGAGAGCCGTTCGATGTTGAAAGGTCGAATGTCGAAAAGCCGAATTTCGAAAGGCCGAATGTTATATGGCCGATTGGATCGAAAGTCCGAAAATGTTGAAAGGCCGAATGTCTAAATGCCGAATGGGTCGAAAGGGCGAATGCCGAAAGCCGAATTTTCATTAAAATTTTCTTCAATTAATTGATTGAAATCAATATTTAAAACCGTTGCATGAGAAAATTTTAGCTCTGACTCTCACCAATATTATATATTTATTTTGCGCTTATACACGATAGTATTAGTGATCGACATATTATATAAATGTTATAGAAAAAACATACAAGATGAATAGATAAAACAAAACAAACGAACTGTGGAGAAGATAATTTAGTATAGAATAATGAAAAAAAAAAAAAATACTTGCTATTGGCTAGAAGTATTTTTCTAACACTTTCAACTATAAGGTATTAAATGTAAGAGGGTATCTGTGTGCCTTATGAATCAGGCTTGTACTGAATCAGGCTTGTAGTAGATTAGTGTACTTACTGAATCAGGCTTGTAGTAGATTAGTGTTGGTTTTATTTTGGATGAACCTCATTATTGTTTTGATTTTTTTTTTTTGTGAAACGAAAATTTTGACAGCAGCGGAAAGCTTTGCTACCATCTATTGTCGAGTATTGAATTAGCTAAGTTTATTTTTTAACGTGTAAGCAAGCTTTGATTTTTTTAGATTGTTGTTGTTATAAACATGTTTCTTTAAATAAATCAATTATTAAAATAAAATGAAAATCATTTACTTCAGAGATGTTCATGTGTGATGAATTTCAAACATTTCTGCTAATTATTTCATGTCCGTAATAAAGAGTTTGTGAATTGTTATTTAAAAATCGTTCATTGAAAAAAAAAAGTGATTTCCCATATGTTTTATATATTTTACTATGGAAAGTTTGATTTTTTCTTCGTTTCTAATTCCTTTATAAAAGCTCAGATTTTTATATTATGACTCTATATAATACAGGGTGCTTTGGTGATTTTAGCGGCTAAACACTACATAAATATGCAAACAAAACATTAACGTCCGTCGGTCGTAGCAAAAATATTATACAGTCAGTCAAGTAAGAGCGTGGTCGGGTTAATTTATAAAAAAATTTATTTGGTGAAACTTTCATATTTATAAATATTTTGTACACATTACAAACGATGATGCAATTCGGTTAATATAGTGTCCAGTCACCATCGGCGTCGATAATTGCCTGACATCTCCGAGGCATGCTTTCTACTAATTTGACGGCGTATTCTAGTGGCAACGATCTCCAGATCGCAAGATAGCTGCTTCAAAGTGTGTGTGCGTCTTCCACGAAGTTTCTGTTTAATATATGCCCACACATTTTCAATAGGGTTTGCATCAGGCGACTGCGACGGCCAATCCAATGTAACGATGCCAGATTGAGTCTTCCACTCAGTACAGAGCTTGCTGAGGTGTTTAGGATCGTTGTCCTCTTGCAGAATCCAATCTTCATTTTTGCTGATGAAGCAACGTTTGGCAGATTTGCTGATGAACCAACGTTTGGCAGTAAAGCCTTTTTGTAGATTTTAATCATTTTTTCGGCATTTAGGTTGTCGGTAAAGAGGTACAAAGTGCCGAATCCCTGCTTTGAGAAGCAGCCCCAAAGATGCACCTTTATTCCGTGTTTTACGGTCCGCTGAACAAGCCTATTGGTGGAAGTTGACCAGGCTCGCGTGAGGACACAACGTGCCCATACAGAACATTCATCAGTAAAAATGACATTTAAAAATCTCTATCGATATTCTCATGCGCCCAAGCGAGTCGCTTTTTCACATGTTTTCCAGTCAACAGAGGCTTCTTCTTCATATTCTTCATTGTGTTGCGCCATTTCAGGTCATGAGTACGGAGATGGGTTCGGATAGTTTCGTAGGATATATCTAAACCTTTTGCCTTTAATTTTGCTTGTCCTTGCCGCAGTGTTAAACCAGGATTCCGCGAAAACAGATTCACTATTCTTTTTTCATCTTTTTTGTCCACTTTTCCTATCGAGCCACGTTCTGGTAAATCATCGACATTTTTAGCCACTTTATATCGCTGTACCCACTTATGTACAAATGCCTTCGACTTTCTTATATATTTAGCAGCCGCTGATTGCGACATTTTGGGACCTTTCGGGTGGGTGCAAAGGAACACAGCCTCGTAGCGCGACGCGTATTTAGCACTCATGGCGCTTAACGTGATTCTCTTTCAAAAGATCAACGACAACTGAATCTTTGTTGACAATGCATCAAGGACAAAGCTTCCCTTTATCGGCTCGCAAAGGAATTAGAGCGAAATCTTTCATTACCTGTCGGTAATGACGACCACGCTCTTACTTGACTGACTGTATATCGCGCCGCTTAAGCGAGATATTGCTCGTTGCTGAATATAAATATTTCGCACATTCTTTAAATATATCGACAATATAGATTGTCGATATATATGCGACTACTGAAGGCAACCATAATATTTTAATATAAAAACCGTCCGCGTTCTATAATCGAGTCAGTCAAATTTCAAATTTAATACAAACATCAATCGGGACTCTAAGTGCGAAATAGTGAAATAAATAATAAATGTCAAATTAATCAAAATCAAAAACTAAAATTATAAAATGAAATCTAAACTAAAATAAATACAAAATTAAATACAAACATAAAATAAAACAAAATAAATAAATATTGTGAAATTAAAAACTAATAAAACATAATTGTGAGTTTCATTTTTATCACCCCGAAATCCCACTACATGATAGTTATCTCTATGCTTAAAATTGAAAAAGCGGAAAATATTAGGCCACATTCCGTTATTTAAAATTTTAATTTTTGTTTATTAAGGTAAATTCAAAGAGGAACTGGGAAAGTAAAATAACGGTGAAAAGTCGACAAGTATGTTTAATGATTTTGGGATTTGATACAATGTGGAAGTTTATACTAAATTCAAAGAAATCGCACTTATCATGCAAATTTAAACTTTTTCAAAATTATCGATGCAAAGCTTAACCATTTTTCTAATCTTATAAATTCCGAACAGTAGATTTTTATTTAATTTATAAATTTTATGATGCCGAAGTAAGATATACATATATGAGTGAATATCTAATTTCTCTCAATCATTCACCATATCAAGCAAAAAAAAAAAAAATCGAGTTTTGTAATGCTTATATAGGGTACAATAAAATCCCTAAATTTTGATATTTTTATCATACAACACATATATCTTTATATTTTTTTATTTATATATTTTTTGCTTCACTAAACAAACAAATGTATAAAAATTTCCTAATTCTATTTTTTGTGTATTTTTTTTCAAAAAATATCAATGAAATTACCTGAATAAAAAATTTCCATTTTTTTGTCATAAAAATATATAAAAAAAAAAAATTCTTTATAGAATAATTCATTCGCATTATTATCCTTTTTTTATATGTTTGTTGGATATTTATATCCTTTTTTTTATTATGTTGCTATACGTATAAATTTAGATATATCTGGTTTGTTGCTGTAAATTATATTGAATTGAATTATATTAAGTGAATGCTTGTATGATCTGTAATTTGCATTTACATTTATACATTTTGTATAAAGAATTAATATGGTGTTACACGGTTGATTCGAATCTGAAATGGCAAAAAATAACAGCAATAACAAAATGGGAAATTTGTTTCATTCAATTTGTGCTCAACAGCCAATTTTCCTCCTTCCGGCTCTATAACATTCCTCAGATAAGAAAAATTAAAAGACTAAAGAATGTTTCTAATTCGTTATGTACGCGCACAATATACACAATACATAATAAAACGATAAAATTTATTATTTTCAATTTATGTAAATATTGAAGTTGAATTTATAAATACGAAAAACGGCAAATACGAGAATAACAAAATTGTTTGGAATTTTGTTTGTTGTTTCTGGTTCGTTTTGCCCAAAATGTATTACACGTTATGATCCGAAGCACGTGAATGTGTAGAATAGCCACTGTACTTTCATACGTCTCCATATTAACAAAGTGGGAGGTGAGGTTTGTTGTAAAAAAAAAAACAAGTATGTATTCCAATAAATATACATAAAGCATATAAACATTTCAACAGAAAATGAAAAAAACCACAAAATGGATAGATATAAAAAAACAACAAGGAAAATTTAATGATAACAATGGGAAAATTCGATTATTGTTTTCGTATCTGCAATAAAAAAAAAAAAAAAAAAAAAACAGAATAAAAAAAGGCCCAAAAAAAGAAACAATACCTCTAAAATTGATAGTAAAACTAATAATAAAAACGAAAAGTTCGCGTGATATTTGCCATTTATTAAAAAAAATACAAGTTTTTCATTTGCGAATGAAGTTTTTCGTTTAGTATTTTGCTAGTATTAATTTAGTTTTGCTATCGTTGGGGGCATTTAAAATATGTTTGCTGCATGTACTCATATAATCGTACATAAACGAACTTTTTCCTGTAAACGTAGGAACAAATAAAACAACATTTCGCGTTATCATTTTAATAAAAAAGAAATTTTGGACTTTGGCTTGATTATGTACAGGGTGTCCCAGGACGTATAGTACAAATTAATATGATATACAGTGAAACTTCCAAAAGTGACCACCTCTCTAGTTTGACCACCTCCATATATTGACCAATTTTTGGTAGTACCTTCAATTGTCTATATAAATTGAATAAAAATGTTCTCTGTAAATTGACCACCATAAAGTGACCACCCTCTGTAAAGTGACCACTTTCAACAGAACAGCACAAATAAAATTGGTTTCTCTAAAGTGACCAAATATCCTTGAACATGAAAACTTAAAATGTAATTTTTTAACATTTGTAAAATAAATATTTTGCTGGTGTGCGTAAGTAAAAATTACAGTTTTTTTATTTTAAATAAAAAAAAATTTTTAATCGAAATTCTATTGTTCTCTATGGTTCTGTATGGTCACGTGATATAAAAAATCAGTTTTATTGGCTTGCAATATGCACTGGCTGTTACATCACATGTCGTGAAATTGTGTAATTTATTACCATAGTCGGCGTTGCAATTTCTACAAAGTAAAATAAGACAGTTTAATGAATGTTTTAATTGGGATACCACTGTTCAAATTTACGGTATTCCATAAGAAAGAGATGTTTACGTTTAGTTTTAGTTTTGTGTTGCAATCAGTTAGAGCTAAACCAAATTTTCAAAAATGTCTACAAAAAAATATAAAGAGTTAAACATAAAAGAAAAATTGGAAGTAGCTAAGTTTTTGGAAATCCACAGCGAACGAAAAGCCGCTGAACATTTTGGCATAAGTAAGACCACTGCGCATAATTTAAAAAAACGAAAACATGGATTTGCGTCCAGAATGGAAATTGAAGCGGAATCATCAAAGCTTCTATGATACAACGAGCTGCGCTTGAATTTGCGAGTGATTTTAACTGCCCTGACTTCGAAGCTTCTAATGGATGGTTGAACAGGTTTACGGCGAAAAGAAGCATTAGTTACAAAATGCTATCAGGTGAATCAAACAGTGTTCCATAAGAAGTTATCAACAATTTTAAGGATCGAATTGCGGAATTTACTGCAGGTTACAAAACAAGCGACATTTTTAATGCCGACGAGTGTGGCTTATTTTTTAAAGCACTGCCAGGTCGGAGCTTTGTATTAAAAGGTGACACATGCAAGAGTGGAAAATTGTCGAAAGACCGATTTACGGTTCTACTATGTGCAAGTTGTGAGGGAGAAAAACTCCAACCTCTAGTGATCGGCAAATCACGAAAACCACGTGCCTTTAAAAATGTGAAACTAGATCAATTGCCCGTAATATGGCGAAATAATCAAAAGGCATGGATGACAAGTTCATTGTTTTAAGAGTGGTTGCAAACTATAGACAAGCAGATGAAGAAATCTCGACGAAATATTCTTTTAATTGTTGATAATTGCCCTGCCCACAATACTACGGTAAAGCTAACCAACGTTAATTTGAAATTTCTGCCACCGAATACTACGTCCGTAATTCAGCCCATGGATCAGGGAATAATCAAAAACTTTAAACAACACTACCGAAATTTGATGATGACATCAATTATTGCCCAATCCATGTTTATCGATGCAACATTATCGGCCATGAAAATCAACGCTTTACAATCAATTAATTGGATGGATTCTGCTTGGAAAGCTGTTACAGCAGAAACCATTTCCAATTGCTTTAAAAAGGCTGGATTAAATTTAAACAATGAACAATCATCCCCTGTCTTAGAAGAAGATGTAACTCTAGTTTCCGGTGTTACACAATGCGAAAACATGGATGAATTTATTGGAATTGATGACCTTCTTTGTGTTTGTGAGCAGCCAGATTTATCTGAAATTTATCAGGATGTAGTAAACGAGATTAATGGCCAATCATTGGAGTTTTGTGAGCTATCGGCTTCAGACAGTGAAGGAGATTTGAACGAAATTGCCCCGAAGGAGGAAGATATTGCCAAAATGTTGCAGCACATAAAAAATTTTGCATTAATGAAATGTGCAGACTTGCTACCATCTGTTCAGGAGTCAGAATTAGTTTTTCAAAGATTCTTAGTGAATAATAATCGAAATAATATCCAGACCACTATTGATAAATATTTTACATCAAAATAGGTAGGATTTTCTCATAAAATCGTATTACTTATGTGATAAGAAAAATTAAAATTATGAAATGAAGTGCAATGTACTATGTAAAATGAATTACATATTTTTATTTTATTGAATAAAGATGAATTATTTTTGATTTTAATGTTTAATAAAACGCGTTTTGTATCTAAAACACTACCCCTATTTTAAAATGATTGATTTAAATTAAATTTCCTTAAATTGACCACCTCCTTAAAGTGACCAAAAATTGGTGGTCCCTTGGATGGTCACTTTAGAGAAGTTTCACTATGTATGGGTGGATTTTGCGAAGAAATTTACTTCGGATACCCCTAGAAATGAACTTGTAGAGGTTAGAATTTGAAATCTCAAAATCTCTTCCATTCTAAATGCAAGGCAAATACACGCAGTGTAGTATCATGTTATGATTGTGTTTTTGATTGATGCAAATATTTAAATTAACATACTATAATTATTATCGGCTACCATTTTTATTGGAAAGAACATTAAATGATGATCACTATAATGTCGTTTGAGTAGGTTTGTTTCCGGTGATCATTGTTTTGTATATATGTAAAAGTTAGTTCCGTAGCAAGTATATAAAAGTGGTACATTATTCATGCTCCATCAGAAGCCAACACCTTCGCCCATCTTTCAGGCAATTCACGGATTCCCTTTCTGAAAAAGTCACCATCTTTTGAAGCGATCCATTTGTCCAGCCAATTTTTGATACTTTCATAAGATATGAATCGTACATCTTGAATGGCTGACTGCATCGACCCGAATAAATCGTAATCCGAAGGAGAAATGTCTGGCAAATATGACGGATGGGATAGAACTTCCCACTCCTGCCCTTCTAGATAGGTTTTAACTATAGGTTTGCAGTTTTTGGTTTTTTGTTGTCATGCTGCAAAATCAGTTTATTGTGTCTATCTGCCTTTCTGTTAATTCATGTGGTATTTCTTCTGCCATTCTTGTTGCGTTTGTGTATTTCCTTTATCCAATAATGCTTGCAATTTTTCATCTTCAAATTGTTCCGGTCTACGGTTGTGCTTCTTCAAACTCGAATAAACCTTCTTCAAATTGCCTAAACCACCTTCTCTCAGATAAACGATGACTTTCAGCAGCGCTTTTCTGTATAGTACAGAGTTACAGCAAAACTTCGCACAAATGACGATTATTTGGCACAAAACTCTCCATTTCAAAATAAAATACTGTGTTTTTATATTTTAATCAAATGGCATATATTACGTTTTGCAGGTTATGAGGAGACTTTTCAAAAACATTTATTACCAGATTCACACAATACATATAAGCACAATTGGATATTGTTTAATGTTTCTTATTTTAGATTCTCATTTCGCCTTCGCTTATCGAAAATTATTCGCTTGATCGCTTTTATTAAATTGAATTAATTGTTTCTTGTTACATCAAAAATCAGGACGGGTTTTCAACCGCCAATATTTTAATCCGTTTCATACCGCCCATAAAATCAGTGGAGCAATTTATACGATTTTTAAAACTCTAACGTATTTTGATTCACTAAACATAATTGCCAGATTTCATCCAAATCTGGCTGCTATTTTCGGAGATATGGAATGTTCCATAAATGGAACAACAGTAAAAACACTATTATTTTTTTTATTAGTAAATAATTTCAGAATTCATGTAAATACAGCTATTATTGCTGTGAAACTGCGGTGAACATTTCAAATGCAGTGGAATGTCAATACCATGACTTGAGCATCGGGAACATTTAAACGTAGTGTTCTTTTTGCAGACCCGGCAGCGCTTTTGCTTACTGTTCGCTATCTTTATTATGTCATGACGCTGATTCGATAGTCTAAGAGTTGTATCTAATGACGTTCCCGTCATACGCCCAATTAATTCAGAATTATAGTTGATATCTGTTGAAGTTGATAGCAAGGCCAAAGTTACCTCTCGGTGAAATGCCAATAGCGGCATAGGTTTTCAGACACCAGCTTATGTAAGCACCAGGCATTGGAAACTGCAGCATCTAAACAATTCATAAATAAAGGCCACCACAATTTCTTCCTTTTAATTTTGATGCGATATTGGGAAATAAATCTGTCGAATAAATCGACTCCACCCATTCCTTTATTGTAAGCTTTAACAATTTCAGGGCAAGGTATTTGAATATAGCGTTTTTGTTTCTGCGAAAACCTTTTAGCAAGGGCAACGGGTTCGATCGTATCGCAGTTTGAAAGAAATGTTACAACAGAATTATCGTTCCATCTTAGTCCAATACATTGATTATAATCATCAAAAGCTCCTTGGTAAAATCCTCTCTCCTTTTTTTTGAATTCTTTCAAACCCAGCAATGGGCATTTTCCAGTTCGGTTATCGCGGACAGTGCCCATGGCAAAATAGCCATCATTGTTCAAACTCGCCATCAGTTTATGCAAGCTGAAAAAATTATCAAAATATACGCGATGGTTCTCCGGCTTTTCGACAATTTCCGACAGATTACGTACTACATTTTCTCCTAGTCCTCTTTATGGATTGAAAGTTTCGGATTTACCGCCATATGGAAAAAATTTATATAAAAAACCATTTGTAGAGGTCATGCACCAAATCTTGTAACCAATTCTAATGGGTTTAGCACGAATGAACATTTTACAGTGCCCGTGATATGGCCACATTGATTCGTCTATCGATAAATTATGCGCAAAAATTCCAAATTTTGAACAGTTACTGGATATCATGCTCATATATGTTCTCACTTTGTAAAATTTATCTGAAGTATCAATGTTAATATTATCTGCTAAATGCAAGTTTGATTTGATTTTAAAAAACATACTTCGAGCCACTGCATTTCTTATAATTTTAAAATCATAATCCAAAGATACCGACCAATATAGGTGTTCTTGAGGAACAGGGTCCAGAAAATAATAGGATTCCCAAAAAGCGTTTTAAATATGGAAGAGTCAAGCTGAAGTTGCTAACATTCTTTTGGCTAGCATATATGTTACTTTCTTATAGTATCAAGTTGTATACGGATTCATCAAAAAACTCGTGAAATAATTCAATTGGCAATTTTTCAGGTAGCGGGTTTTTTAAATGTTCTGTTCTCTCGAATTCAATATTTTTCGGTTTTTTCAAAAATTCAATTTTTTGGGATTGAGGCAAAGTCCACTTACTATTGTATATGGGTATAGTTTTACGGGGTAATAGTTGGCTCAATGGGACTAAATCATCTTCGTCCCAAATAGCATCGAACCTGCAAAATCATGAGAAATTCTTCGTTTATATTATTCACGTCCAGGACATCCTCATCCAGAAACTCTTCATCACTTATTCCTCCGAAATCAGCAGGAGGTAAAATAGCAATATCCGGCAACTCGGGTTCGTCCTCATTTTCATTCTACTATTTCTCCATTGTAGCCACAGCTTCGGCCAACGTGTAAAATTTTTTTGTCATCTAGAAACAAATAATTAGTAATTACGGTTGTTCCATTTTTGGGCACAAAATAATCACAGGTTAAAATATGGGGTAATAAACCTCTTTTCCCACTTACTTTTAACTAAATCCTTTTCGAGTAGCTTGTTTCACAATCCACAAATTTAAAATTTAATAAAATAATTATTTTATTTAATTGATTATTTTATAATTTTTCGGAGCAATAAAAAAAACCACCATTCGGACCAAATTCCACTGACACTAAATTTCATAAAAGGGGAATCCCAAAAATATAAATCATGTGGTATATTCTTTTCAAATAGTTATACTATAATATAGATGTCATTCCTGTAAGGTAAGGGATACACGATCGTTTGAAATTAGATGCAAATTTGTGTGTCCAAAATTGGAACAGCCGTAAAAAACGGGTTAATACAATTTTTTTATACGACATCTATTATAATAAAATGTAATAGATGCCATTAAGCTACAGAGACATCTCGTGTCTACTAGTTTAATTAATGCAAATCTGTTTTACCAAAGGTAATGAAAACCATTACGCTTTGTAGTGAGTAGCGTTTGGCTGAAAGCCAGCTTCCACTCATTACATCGATTTTATCTTACTTGTTTGGTGCTCCCGGCGGCCTGATTCCTGCAGCTTAGTCAGGTAGAGAATTTTGGTGTGGGTAAGGTACCAGCCAGGGTTTGCAAACCGGTTAGAAGCGGTCTTAAAAACCTTAAATTTTTTTTAATAAAATTAATGAACCGAAAAACCGGTTTTTCTGGAAAAATAACCGGGTAATTTTTGCTTATTGTTTTACTAGCTGATTTTAAATTTTGCTACGAAAATTGAAAATGAACTAAGGATGAGTGGAGAAGCTGCCAGAAGGGCCAGAAGATACCTGAATTTTTATAAATTGGATTTGAAATTTATAAATTTAGGCTTAATCCGCATACACGGAAGTTGTGATTCATATAAAACGGGAGAACTAATTGACCAACGACTTAACAAATTTGGAATGGTTTTGAAAAATCATATTGTATCCACAACATGTGACGGAGCTGCAGTAAATGTTAAAATTGGCAATAAATCGGAAGCTGAAATTGTTCTATGTATGAACCACAGGTTACTCGTGGCGTTAGAGACATTTTATATAAAAAAATCATCCCGATTGTTAGAAGCAACAATAGAAACTAATGAAGTCGATAAATCTATTCTATTCTAATCTATTTCTAGTCTATTCTTAAGAATATTATGAAGTTGAATATTCTGACTTTTCATTTCATTTCATGCATTAATTCAGTTTATACGAAATACAATTTTACAGCAACATGTTAAGCAAAAGTTCAATGTTGAAATTCGACTAATTTTAGAATCGAATATGTTACTACTTATGATCTAACAGTTTTTACAGAGCGTTGCATAAAAAAAACACTGGAGGATTTACAAAAATTAAATATGCTCGAAGATATTTCTTAAATAATGCTACAAGAAGCAGTGGAAGCTTCGGGATGAAAAGACGCTACAATAATAATGGCCGAAACCATAGTCACGTTTATGTTGAATAATATATAAATATCCAGAAACCAAATCACTCACTCAATCGTGAGTTTCTCTGCCATATTCGTCAAAAAGAAAATGCTTAATTTTGGCAAGCGATTATTGGAAATATTATTTCAAATAGAATTAGAAAGTTTGTTCTATGGTAAGGGTAGTGAGATTAATACCCTAGACAGACTGTGGTTTAATAAATCCGATTTAGCTAAACTAGTTTAAGTATTCTATGCAAAACCAAAGGGATTAGCTTAAATCGAGGTTGACACACTGCAACTAATCTCGAAAAATTCACTAAATCGGATTTATTAAATCGCAGTGTGTCAATGGTATAACATAACAAATGAGTGTAATGATGTTGAAATGTTGCTTAATGATGAACTTAACTTGGCTTTTAGAAAAGAGTCTGTACAAAAATACAAAAAGTCGTTAATGTAACGCTTTTAGAAAAGATTTCATTTTTGCGAAGCAACTGGGAAAAAACCAAACAACTTATAATTGCTTTTCAATGCCTTACTTACAGTTAAACCAACTACAACCGACTCAGAAGAAATCTTTCCTGTATCAGGAAATTTTTGCAATTAAACTAGAAGCCGTCTTATTCGAATTTGTATATCTGAATTGGATGAAAACTAAGAAAAAAAACTTTATTTAATGGCGTTTTTTAGCGAATTAACACTATAAGTGCGATTTTATTATATAATAAATTTTTTCTTTAAAAACCCGGTTTTAACCGGTTAACCGAATTTAAGATTGAAAAAAACGCGTAAAACCGGTTTTAAAAGAAACACGGTTTTTTGCAAACCCTAGGACCACCCAAGTAAGATCTATCAACCGCCTAAGGAACTTTGTGAGCACATTGCTCAAATTTCGGATGATTTTTTTTTTTGGTCGGGCTAAAGCACCCAAAACGGGAGCTGCCAATTGCAACTCGGAAAGGGAGGATGAAAACAGTGTAAAAAATATTGTTTTGCTTAGGATAGCATGGCTACCCTAAGCTTTAGAGTGAGAGAAATGGATAAAATTTTACCACTGGCCTTGGTTATAGTAGCCATTGGTCCCTAATACCCTTGACACACTGCGATTTAATAAATCCGATTTAGTGAATTTTCGAGATTAGCCATAGTTAGATTTACGGTATTTATGCATTATTTTGAGTTTAGTGACTAAAACGATGTAATGGGAGTGTGTTAGTTTGACAAATATTATGAAAACAATAACAGTTTAAGTGTACAACCAAATTTGATGCAACTCAACTAACATAATTAGAAAGGGAACTGCACCCGGACATTGTCATTGGAATTTATTTGGGAGTTATTTGTTATTTGTTTTTTAGAAGAAAACATGTTCAAAGGTGGGATGCAGTTTTCTTAGTGTTTATTTTCTTGAGAATTAGGTATATTTTGTAACGTGGAAGTAATCTTGACTATTAAACTTGATATGTCAAAATAAAACAAATGGAAACAGATAAGTATAATTAGTTTTTACATAAAATAAACAAAAAAATTAAAATTGGTATTTCCGTAAGTTTTGTTTTTGGTTTAGATCATTTCAAAACAGTCGTAAGTTGTAGGCAAGTATACTGACGAAAACATTATATACATATATACATTCTCAATCTGAAAATTTAAAAATAAGCCAGACCCAAATCTTCATTGAATATTGTACATCCATATTGTCTTATGCTTACTAAATGATTTTCTGAAAGTAGCAAAAAATACAGAAACTAAAAATTCCGATGAAAAAATCCAGAGAAAAAATCTAGAAGCACAATTATCAAACTGTGGCCCATGTTAAAATTTGAGTTTTTTTAAAGAGTTCTAACAACAAGTTGCGATTATGACAAAACGAGGTTATGAAAACTGGGCATTCGTTACACACCCAGTGATCCAACAAGATTTTGAAATTTGCATAGGTTCTCGGGATTTTGTACCTTACGGATTTTGTATCTTGGAGATTTACTTTCCTCGGGAATTTGTACCTTACGGATTTTGTATCTTCAGGATTTTATACCCTCGAGATTATGTATCCTCGACATTTTTTGAAGATTTTTCAAACCTTCGGAATTTTGTACCCTCGGGATTTTGATGCTCGCTATTTTGTCCCTCTCTCAATACATTATACGTAGAAGGTGCATTCAAATTCTATAAGTTTTAGAATATTTCTTATTATCGTCGTTTTTTTTTGCTACACAAATGAAACCAACATAATTGGATTTTAATGAGTCCACTAAAGCTTGTCTGTATACATTAATAGTATGAACCATTAGAATTTTAATATGATACTTAACAATGTGCGTTAACAAATCCCGACGAAGATCTCTTGAAAGTGCTCAGCTATTCCATCCTGAATTGAATCCGATTCGCAGGCAATATACACAATTTACCTTAAAATTAGGTATAACGGCAATTCTTTTTTCAATCCAGAGTGAAATTTGAACAAAATTTTGAACTACTTTATCACGAGTTCTTAAAACATTAAAAATATTCCGCATGTTGTCCACCAAAACTAAGAACTTCCGGAACTTCCCTTTGTAATGAAACAAACCTTACATCTATGAAATATTCTGTTTTTTTTTGAGTTCTTTAAAAAATTTATGTTCGGATTGTACCAAACTATTTTTACACAATTCATCTATGAAATTTAGCATGTCAAGCATTGCAATCGTTTAATCCGCTTCTTAAAAATAATAAACATTTTCTGAAGCCACCCGTGCTTTTATTTCAAGAAATAGAGTCGTTACAATACGTTTTGAAAAGATATAGTTGAAAATCTAGTAAAGATAACTCGTAACTATCACGTATGTTAATATTAACAGCAATTTCATAATTGTTTTTGGTGGATATTAATTCAGCTTCAGTACACCGAGAGAACACTTTGTTTGCGGCAACCGAATTTTTTGCCTACCGAATTAAGCGGTGGTAGTAAATGAGATAATATTGTTGCGATATCAATAATATGAGGTTGATCTAAATTGATTAATGATTGTTATAAACCCATTTTTGGTTGTGCTAACTAATAAAAAATTTCTGTAACCTTAATATTAGTATTTCCAGGTGAAAAATCGATCGTGTGAACTAGAAAATCGTCCTGTGTTCAGGATTATCGCAAAATTTAGTTGCGTCTACTGAAAATTAGTTGTCACAACCGAATGATTTTGTTATAAAAGCCTTGTAGTAACTGATTTTCTGCTTGCACAATAAAAAGACATTTGTAGTAATGGTAAATAGTGTTTGTTTCTACTGTCTTAAGTTTAGGTTAAATGCGTACATATTTGTTGCTTTTGTTGGTTTCTGTTCCGGTAAACACCATTATAGTATTTCATCTTCGTCTCAAATGACTAATCTGAAATTTTTGTTATTTTTTTTAGTTATTTGTTTTAAACATTTGATGCAGAAACAATCAGTATTAAAAAGTGGCGGTTTCTGTGTCACAGGTCCAAAGTTGTATATTTCGATTCTTCTATTTAATTGTTCAATTGTAAAATAATGTTTCTTCAAAACAAAAATTTTAAGAATTAAACCCATGTCATAGTGTCAAACCCCTTCAGTAGATAAGCTATGCGGGTACGAGCGCAAAATTGCATGTATTTTCTTATGAAGGTCTAAATTTGCTTTTTTTGGCGTCATTTCATATAAATGTAGAGCAATTGAGAATTTGATTCTAAATAAAAAAAAAAAATATTTTGTTGTTGTTGTTTTAATAAATAAAAAACATAAAATCCTAATTATCTCCGAAATTAGAGGTCCTAATGAAATTTTGACAAAAATTTACGTACAAAGTACGTCTGGAAGCAGATAGAAGAATATGATGAGATAATTTTTTTCTCGAATTTGCAACTTTTAGAACCTACCAAAATTATTATCTTAGTTTATGACGTCATGCAATATAAAAATAGTATTTTAATCGAATATTCAGTTTGTTGTTGTTGTTTATTGATTAAAAACATAAAAGGCTAATTATCTTCGAAATTAGAGGTCCTAATGAAATTTTGACAAAAATTTGCGTACAAAGTACGTCCGGGAGCAGATTGAAGAACATGATGAGATAATTTTTTTTCTCGAATTTGCAACTTTTAGAACCTACCAAAATTAATATCTTAGTATATGACGTCATGCAATATAAAAATAGTATTTTAATCGAAAATTCAGTTTGTTGTTGTTGTTTAATGAATAAAAACATAAAACGCTAATTAATCAACCTGATATATTATATCTACATTTCGTGAAAATAAAATAAAATGTGATGTTAAGATTACTGACCTTGCGTACATATGATAAGACGTTTGTAAATATATAAAAAATGTATGACAATTCAATTTTGACGATGCAATAATTTTATTCATGACGAAATATTTTTTCTTTATTTCTGCCAATTATGCAACTACGAGAGATAACAAATGTATGCTCATTTGCCAATAAAATGAGATTAGATGAATGAATAAGAAATAGAATGATATATAACACATCTGTAAATTCTCTCTCAATAATAATTTATAGAAATATATAAATTAATAGAAATATATTTTTTTTTAGTTTTTTTATTTTGTCTTCCTAGGGATGTTTCCTTATAATTGTTTTTTTAATCATATGTGTAATTAATATATTCAAATAAGTAATCGAATTTTTGCACCTCATGCAAATACATTTGTTTATAATATTTTCTCTTGATGGGGCATTTAACACAACATTTATATATGTTTCAAATGTTCATAATTATTTATCTCTTGTCTTGATTATTTACTTTTAAGTTAAAAGAATGTTTATGTAGGTATTTTATATTTATTACTGTTATTGAATTATTAATCCTCACAAATTGAGGTCATTTTATAAATTGTATTAATTCAGATAAATAAAAATAAATAAATGCATATGAATAGTAGTATCATTATGATCATTGCTCGAACGAAAAATAACGTACTACGTTTTCAACTGTACCACATTTTGTTCCACAAGAGGATCGAATGAATTAAATATACCACATTCCGCAAATAAATTTTCCGCAGAATTATATTTAAACATACCTACTACTTGCTAATTTAAACAAAATGCTAAAGTTATGGAAAGAGATTATATAGGGATCGTCCCTATTATGTGATCGGCCCTATTACATACAAATTAATTTAATCTGCAGATGGTTTATATGGTTATTCCTTAAATTCAAGTACTCGCACCTCAAGATTTTTTTAATAATTGATGTTGAATACTAAATAATTTTAGATTTCTCCAAAACTCGTTGGCTTTTGATAATGCCGACTGTTGATGGAATCTCAATACTTTAGAAAACATTCAAAATCTATTTTACATTGTTAGAAGTGCGTCCAAAGTTAGTCGATTTTAACCATGATACCTCAAAATTAAGATTGAAGTAGGCTGTAAAACGGCGAACGAAGTTTCTAACTGTATTGAGACCTTAAAATTTCAATACTTATGGAAAAGAAATACTCTTCTGCCATTAGCAGCCAAAATTTAGTTTAACAAAATTAATGACTGAATTAATTGTATTGTTCGAATCGCTTCTACTTATACATAGATGTGAACCAGAAATATCTCAATTTGTAACAAAATCTAAAAATATCTGTAAAATTGATTTTTTTTTTTTCATTTATTTGATTTTTCGTGATTTTCTTTCTGGATTTTAACTGTTTTATGATCCCAGAATTTAAAATTGCATAATTTTTTTGTGCAAATGAAGTGATATCGGATTTTCAAATTATAATTCAAGGACAACTGAAACTGTAAAACACGTTATCTATTTCATACTAAATTATTGCAACAGGAAAATTATATAAAAACCCCGACTTCAGTCTTGCAATTTTCTATCACTGATATTTTTAAATGGGGTTTTCTTAAAACTTGCTAAAATATGCATTATACTTGTGAGGCGTCAGACTTAAAGTTAAAAAGTTAAAAGTTAAAGTTATAAAGTTAAAGTTAAAAAGTAAATATTAAAATATTAAAATTAAAACGATAAAGATAAAATTAAAAAGTTGAGGTTAAAGTTAAAAAAGTTAAAGTTAAAAAGTTAAAGCTTAAAAGTTAAAGAAGTTAAAGTTGAAGCATAAAAGTTAAACTTAAAATGTTAAAGTCAAAGTTAAAGATAAAAAGTTTAACTTAAAATTAAAAGTTCAAATTAAAAAGTTTGTGTTAAAAAGCTAAAGTTAAAAAAGTTAAACTAAAAAAAAAAAAAAAAAGTTACAGTTAAAAAGTTAAAGTTAAAGTTAAAGTTGAAAAGTTGAAGTTAAAACGTTAAAGTTAAAAAGTTTGTCAAAAAGTTAAAGTTAAAACGCAAAAGTTAAAAAAGTTAAAGTTAAAAAAAGTGTTAAATTTAAGAAGTGTTAAAGTTAAAATAAGTTAGTTAAAAGTAAAAGTTAAAAAATTAAAAAGTTTAAAATTTAGAGTTAAAAAGTTTAATAGTTCAAGTTAAAGTTAAAAAGCTAAACTTAAAATTAAAAAGTTAAAGTTGAAGTTTAAAAGTTAAAGTTAAAAAGCTAATACCAATAAACAAGGAGAAATACATATCATTTACTAAACATTTAAATTTATATTTAACAAAATTTCGATTTATTTATTCATTTCGATTTATGGATAAAAGCTTAGATGATCTTTCATCATATTTAACTACTTTTCCTAATTTAAAATCTGAATACCCGCTAATTTCAGATGATACATTTTTGCTGTTAACTAAGAAGGGTGTTTATCCTTACGATTATTTCGATAGTTCTCAAAAATTTGCAGAAGAAACACTCCCTCCGCTTGAACAATTCTATAATAAACTAAATGATAGTAATATTAGTGAGAAACAATATACACATGCTCAAAATATTTGGAATAAATTCAATATACACAATTTGGGTGAATATTCAGATTTATATCTCAAAACAGATGAATTGTTGTTAACGGATGTTTTCGAGCAGTTTCGAGATAGTTGTCATAAAACTTATGGATTAGATCCAGCACATTATTTTACGCTTGGGATGCGATGCTAAAATATACTAATAAATCTTTAGAGCTACTTACCGATATTGATATGTTAATGTTCGTAGAGCGTGGAATTAGAGGTGGCTTAAGTCAGTGTACAAAACGTTACGTTAAAGCCAATAATAAATATATCAAAAATTATGATCCCGATAAAGAATCCACTTATTTAATGTATAATGATATTAATAATCAATACGGTTGGTCAATGTCACAATATTTACCTTTTAGAGGCTTCAAATGGGTTCAAACTAAAGATTTTGATGTAAAACTAATTGAAGAAAATTCTAACAAGGGATATATTTTAGAAGTAGATATAGAGTATCCTAGCGAATTACACGACAGTCATAATGGCTTACCATTCTGTCCAGAACATCAATGTAGTCCGGGTTCGAAAGAGGAGAAATTAATGGCTACGTTGTATAACAAAGAAAAATATATTATTCACTATAGAAACCTAAAACAAGCTATCCAATATGGTTTAAAAATAACAAAAATTCATAAGATTCTTGAGTTTGATCAATCACCTTGGTTAAAGCCGTATATAGATTTAAATACATTGCTACGATCAAATGCAAAGAATGAGTTTGAGAAAAATCTTTTCAAACTAATGAATAATGCTGTCTTCGGTAAAACTATGGAGAATGTTCGAAAACATAGTATTGTAAAGTTGGTGACTAAGTGGTTAGGAAGATATGGAGCCGAAGCACTAATTTCAAAGCCAGAATTCAAGTCGTCAACTATTTTCAATGAAAATTTAGTTGCTATTGAATTAAATAAATCCGAAATTTTTTTTAATAAACCAATATATATTGGAATGTGTATTTTAGACTTGGCCAAAACAACACTTTATGACTTTCATTATGGTTACATGATTCCTAAATTTGGAGATAATTGCATAATTTGCTATACTGATACAAACAGTCTCGTCTATCAGATAACATGTCCCGATATTTATGAAATAATTAAGCAGGATTGTTATACACGTTTTGATACAAGTGACTACCCCGATAATAATATTTGGTAAATTCCTTCCGTAAATAAAAAAGTTCCGGGTCTTATGAAAGATGAGAATAATGGTGCAATAATGACCGAGTTTGTTGCTTTGAGATCAAATATGTATGCGTATAAGGTTCAGGGTGAGGAAAAAGAACGAACTATAGAAACTAAAAAAGCTAAAGGAGTAAAAAAAACAAGTTGTAATATGCAGAATAACATTTAATGATTATCTAAACTGTTTAAATAATGAAAAACCTAGAATTATTTCACAAAACTTAATTCAATCGAGAAAACATCACGTTAGTTCAGTTATTCAAACCAAAACCGCACTTAATCCTCATGATGATAAACGATTTTTAGTTAAAGGAGATTATGAAACTTTAGCTTGGGAACATTATAAATTAATGGAGATTGATTAATTAATACATTAACTTTAATGTAGCTATATAAAATTATTAATCGAGAAATTCAAATTTGTTATAAAATTAATAACTGTAGCTTTAAGTAAATAAAATTATAAAATTATGAACTAACTATAAGTTTAATAATCATATTTCGGCATATAATCAATTAATCTATTAAAATATTTTGTTTTATATTCCTGTTAATAAATAAGATATTTGTTGTAGCACATTTTGAAAATGAAATTTATGAATATGTAACTTTATAACTATGAATACAAATTTATTAATTAATTTAAAATAATATAAAAAATTTAATCAATTTAATTTAGAAACTGCATAAAATGAAGTTTAATCTTTAAATGTGCAATCAATTAACTAATCAATATAATACTTTTAATTATTTTATGTTAATAAATTAATCTCTATAAAAATATAAAATGTATGTTTAATACTTTCATAATAAATAAATAAAATAGCTAAAAGAAACAATTCAGTTTTTATGTGATTGGAATTTTCAACTTGTCACGGATTCACAGCTAAAACAACGCATACGAATATGGTAAGTATAAACATAATAAATCTGCGATATAAACAATAGTGATCCTTATACACTAGACAGAATGTGGTTTAATAAATCCGATTTAGCTAAACTAGTTTAAGTATTATATGAAAAAACAAAGGGATTAGCTAAAATCGAGGTTGACACACTGCAACTAATCTCGAAAAATTCATTAAATTGGTTTTATTAAATCACAGTGTGTCTATCGTATTTGATAAGAGATTTGTAATTCCAAATTCTGTTTAAACTTTGCATGGGGTAATAATAAAATAAAGGATTTTTATTTTCTTTAACAAAATAGCTTAGCGACTTTTAATAAACAAATAAATAACTTTGATTAGGTATTAACATACGTTTATATTTAATGTAAAAAATATTATAATAATTTTAAAAAAAATTATAATTAAGTTAAAAATGTAATAAATTTAAAAATATTTAATAAATAAAGTTAATTTTTAAAATAAAAAACCGTTTGATTTATGTGGATAAGCTTTGCAGCTTCTTTCAACAACTAACCGATGTATGTAGTAAGACCAGCTTAACATGTAAAAGGTATGTATGAATTGTTGAAGGTTCGCATATTGCCCATTATAGGATTTCTTGATTTCTTTAAAACAGTGATAATAAAACTATTTTGTTATAAAAATTATTAAAATCAGTTCAATGTTTCACTTAACTGGGGAAGTGTAATAAACGAAATTTCTTGGATTATATGTGTTGCCATGTATCCAACTCCACGAAATCACGTAATATCATCTTAAACCTGTTTTCAAATAGCCCTACAGAAAACTTTCGGTTAGTCGGTAATGGATTATGGATGATTGGTGGCGATACACAATTATATATACGAATGAAATGCGATGGGTGCAACCCACGCGTGGAATAACGATCAAATTACTTTGATTATCAGGATTAATTTTTTTAACTTTTGCTTTCCAAAATGAAGTTTGAAATATACTAACAATTGGAGTTTCTAAGCTCTCGGTTTTGTTAATATATTCTTTAATTAATTTCAGTATTGAAGTCTTATAAAATAAAATAGTAAACAGCTGATTTAAATTTACCAGTGTCGAAAAATAATTGTATTGGACATTTGTGATTTCATTTAAGTTGGAATAACCTTGATCATATTCCGAGCCTAGTTTAAAATTTTCAAAATGTTCATTTTTTTTTTTAATTGCTTAATAATAAGAAATCCAAATTTTAGATAATCAGCGCTTATCAGTGAATTTAAAATTAAAGATAACTCCTCGAAATTACCCCTACTACTATCCGCATTAGTTAACAATCTTAAAGCCTTTTGAATCTGAGAATCATAAAAAGAAAAAACATTTTTGAATACGTTTAAAACTGTCGTTCTAGGTATTCTGCCGTCACTCATTGTTTGCAAAGTTAGTTTTAACAAACAATGACTTAAATTATTTTCATCAAATGAATTAAATTCTAATCTGCTCTCAAGATTTTGTAGAAAATTACCGTTTGTATCTGGTAAAGGATATATCATAGGTAAAATATTACTATCCAGAGAAACCACCACTAACGCTACCTTATTAGTATTATTGGTAGTTTCATTTGAAGCTCTATAGATAAGTGATGAATGATCTCTGTCAATATGATTTAAATGTTTGTAAACATTTGAATATATTTGGTGACATTTCGAGTCTTTACAATAAAATCGATTTAAACGTGGATGTTCAATATTTAAATGATCTCCATACATTTTTAAAGATGCGAAATTAGTTTCACATAAAAAACATAACAATTCCATTTTTATTCCAAAAAAAAATCTCTCGTAACTGTCTGCTTGCTCTAATGTCTGTTAGAATGAAAACAATTATTTGAAATAATTAATTGGAGTTTTATTTACATGTTTTTGAATTTTATTATGATACTTGCATCAAATTGAACAACAAACTTTTCCTGGACTTCTATTTTTGATGCTTTAATTCCGTTTTTTCCACGCTGGCTCTTAACTCTGGTCGATGGAAAAAGATAAGGCAATACTAGCCACGCTACTGACTTTCTAATCTCTATATAATTCAAAATAAATCTATCAAGATCGATCGATAAGTTTTGCTAGCATTTTTTAATAACTTACTTTCATCAGAATCTTTTGTTGAATCGATAATTGTTCGAACAAATTTTTCCCTACTAAATGCCCCTTCTTTTAAAATATTAAGGTATATTCTATCCCATACATCAACAGATCGGATATCGCTATAGATTACTTTTACATCTGCAAAAAACTATAAATACAAAAATATTTTAATTATTAATTTTATTATATTTACATAAAATTCAGATTTAATTACCAATTCAAAAACAATGGTGTCGTTTGATCTGAAAATCGGGAACAAATTAAGGTAATCGTTTGTTGATACTGTTTTATCATTAAGTATTTCTAAACGTTGCTTAAGGCAACTAATCCACTTTTTAGCTATTATACCAGTAGGTTCTGCATTAATTTTTATAAATTCAAAATCAATTGAAGCAACATTGTCTGAAAAAGAATGTTATCGAATTAAGATTATTTAAATTATGAAATCAATGTTTTTTCAAAACAAACGTCGCAAATTATTTGCGATAAATAAATAAAATCTTGTCGGGTTAACCTATGTTAAAAAAATTAAAAATATTGGTAACATAATCTAAATAATTTATTATGATTCCCGAAGTGATAGAAATAAAATGAAAAAATATGGCGAACGAACCAAGAGGAAATCGACTAGTTAAGGAAAACAAATCCAATTTTAATTCTTAAACTTACTCAATATTGGCATCGTTTTCAAGAATAGTTTTTATGACTACCTTACATAATTTTATTTGATCTACATTTGTCAAAATTGCTTTATTTTTCTGGTAAAATCCGTAAATGATTTTATACTCCATGTCTTTAAGCGATGATAGTGCGTACAATTTTTAATAATAAATTATTTGTAAAGGAGGTTAGGTCATACAAACTTAAACGAACTTGAACTTACTTCAGCGGTTAAAATTCCACACAATTTGCTTTGCAAATTTGTATCAAGAACCGATCGAATCGAAGATGGTGAAGCGGCGTTCATAAACTCCGAGATATCGATGATGCGCGACCTGGTGGTTTGTTCAGATGGTTCTACTTCTATAAAATGATGGGGCTCGTAGTCCATTGCTGTAGCGTAAAAAATTTCATCTGAAAGTGATTTAAAATGTACAAAAAACTTGTTTGAGGATCAGTAAGAAAAATTGCAACAAAAATTTAAATTCATGGAAGAAATAAATTAAAATATTAACCTTGCTTAATATCAATAGCTCCCAAAAACTAGCCTGGAGCATTGAAATGTTGGTTTACGTACTTTACTAAAATTTCATCGGGAATCACACACGATGTTTTGTTGTCATATAAACTAATGTCACCCGAAATTTAATAAAAAACTTTTCACTGAATATTATGTAAATAAAAATAAAATTATAACTAAATTACCGTCGAAATTGTATGATTTTAAAAATAAATTATTAGATATGTACCGGCAACATAAAAATCCTCCGCTGCTAAATTATCGCCTTTTTGGTTCACTCTTTTTGGTAATATGACCGTTGAACTATTGTATATCACATTAACAAAAGATACCATTCTACATAAATAATAAGCAGAAAAATTAATATATTAGTTCAAGTTAATCGATCTTTGCTATAAGCATTACACGTGGTTTAATAAACTAAAGCAAAATTACTTAATGCAATATATATGATTTCACTAAATTAATTCACTAAATAATCTCACAAAATTTTAATTTTACTTACTTACTTAATAAGAATTTCCGTAAATTATTTTTCACAAAAACTGCACGTATGACACTAGACTACACGGTAACTCAATATGGACACGTATGAGTTTAAAACAATCGTTTTTCGTTTTCATGAACTTGTGTGTATCCGATAAACGAAAGTGCATTGCCAAAAATGATTTATTGTTGGAGCAACTGATTGAATTTTAATTTGGTTGGGACAACTGAATTTTGATTGTGTTTCTCGAATTATTTGTTAAATAAGATTATGACGTTGGTTGCCGCAACCATATTATCAAAAAGCGACTACTAGGTTGTAGGTAGGCGTAATTCTAGGTTTTTGTTACTACTAACAGTCTTTGATTACAGAAAATAAATTTTTGCTGGCTGGATCGAGATTTTGATTTTGTAAGAGTAAGTTATTTAAGGCATATGATAATCTATTACAATAAACAAACCATAGTTAATTTAACCTTATGCCAACAAATTATTTTTATCAGTGTATGAATGGGAACTAGAGTGCTTGATGTATCGATGCTTTTACGTTCAAATGATACCTATACGACTCATTTCCACTAAAATATCCGGAGCAGTTACGGAAACTACATGGCATTAAGGCTCTGTTTGGCTGATGAATCCTTAAATGACTAATAAACTAATTGACATTGTTAAATAGTTTTAAATAGTTAAAGCAATTAATCAAAGTACTTAGAATGCACAAGTATAATTTTATTTGATTTGTATATAAAAAAAAATCGTATTTAAATATGCTATATGAGGAAATTTAAATTATAAATAAAATTATGAATAAATTGTATGCAACAGGGTAGAATACACTTCACTTATTTGAATTTAAATCATTCACTAATGTGTTTATTGCGGTATTACAGTTTCCCACGCGGTCTCTATTTAGGTAATAAGTTGATGTAAAAACTGCCACACTGTCCATTGGCGGCGATACTCAATATTCATACTCAAAAAACCATGTAAACACACTTCTATTGCATTTAATGGGTTTTGATATTTCAACCGTTGGTCCAAATATCGACGTATGCAAATCAAACAGTTTCTTTGGAATCGCCCATTATGAAGACATTTGGTTGATGTTAAATTTTCTGTCGTTTCAGCTCAATGATGTTCAATTTTTTGTCGTTTCATTGGCAACCTCAATGCTACCCAATATATGTACCTTTAATAGAACGGTTTCTTAACTTTCTCGCTTTATTTAACATTTGACCATAAAATTGTGTTTTATATTTCATATTCAGGGTGATTATAGAATCCGCAGGTGCGCACCAATGGCAAATCTTCATTTGTACTTAGTTAACCGTTCAGTCGACATTCAGCTTCCTAATGAACCTGTATATATCTCCAGACAATAGCTGCATCTTTTTGTCTTGGCTCAACGTTCTACCACCTAATTGCTGTATTCGTTATGGTGGAAAATTACTGAACATTGGCAAAGAACATGTTCCGCTGATTTCACTTCTATCTTACAGAAACGGCATCCATCTGTCGTACCTAAAAACATGTTCTTAAGGTGATACCTTAAGGAAACATAACCTGTGAGGGAGCCAGTTAGTAGCCTCTGTGATATAAAGCTCTTCGCCTGTTGTACGCCTGAAAGTCTGTCCCAATAACAGGCATTTTGCATATCCTCCCAGCGCCTTATCACTGTCTTAAAGGGACTCTTAGTGACCCCGCAGAAAGATTTTGGCAAAAAAATTCGAGGCGCAAAATCCACGCGGGCAAGGCTTTGCATATGTTGTGGTACCTACATAAGTGTTACCTTATTTGTGGCTGCCAATTGTTGAACTGTAGTTAGACAGTCCCATACCAGACTTAGCCGAACAATGTAGATGTTTGTGTAGTTTAGGCCTTTAGATAAACTGCTTTTCTGCTTGGAAAAAGATAGCATAGCAAGGGCTTCGAAAGGGCAGTTTTCAGTCTCTTTTAAAAGTAGTAGAAATTTATTAAATTATAAAATTTCTGGAAAATCTCTCGAAACTTAATATCTAAACCTTTAAAGACCTTTTTTAAAATATTTAAAATGCTTGAAATTTTTAAAATTCCATTAATTTCTTAGATATTGTATATTACAATTTTAACCAATCTACTCGTAGATAATTTTGTGAATTTGGTTACTCTTAATTTGGTCTCAAATTTTTCAATCGATGATATGTTTCAAGAAAGTTTCATGTTCAAAATATTTTTTTGGTTAATAGAATTTAATAAAATTAAAAAACTATATCCATTATATCGAGTATCAAAAACTATTTAATTAGATACCACCAAACTTATGAAATTACTTTTTCCAACTATCAAAAAAAAAAAAAAAAAACTAAATTGATTATTTTTTCGACAAACACTTTTTTTTACCCCACATCAACCTATACATTTAGGTTCTAAACACATATACTCAAACCAAAAAATTACAACTATATTTAATATTATTAATATGAGAAAAGGGAAAACCTGAATATTTACTGGCTGGAAAATATTAAACCTAACACCATATTTAATGGTTTATGAAAATCTCATTATCAAGTTATACATTTTTTTGTTACTACACACTATGTACTACTTTTCGAACACTTCTTCTTCTTGCTTCTTTCTCTACCGATTTCATAATTTACTTTTTTTATTAGTTTACTGAAGTATGTAAATTCATAATTCACTCATGTTCTACCCATGTTCATCCATTTTTCACCCATTTTCCTCCATTTATCATTTTAACGTTTTATCTTGTTATCTTGATCATTTTTCCATTTATAATTTTTCATACTTACTTATTAGGTTTATTAAACTCATCGTATTTATCATACTTATTATCGTGTTTATTATAGTTATTATATTTACTATTCCCTCGATGTAATAAAATAAATAATTAAAATCACAAGAACGGTACAAGTATTAACTACAATGAAAAACGGAACAATTGTAAAAGCTATTAAGTTTTGTTGTACCAAGGCTTCGGTTACTGTTTTGACTCATTCTTTCTGTGATTGATTGAATGATTTTAATGTACGACTTAGCCTAAGCTAGACTCCCGGGTGACACCGGGTCCTCCTTCCGCGGTTTACAAAAGATAAAACTGAAGGATATGAAAGGTGTGTTGGAAATTATAGAAATTAACCCGGTTCCAGACATCTAAGTAACCAATATTTAGTAAGTTTTTATGTTTGTTTGTATTAAGTATATCAGGTACAATAATTAGGTGTCTTAATAACTTATCGTTAATTATGAAATTAAGTACCAATCTTGCCGGCTGATGGGTGTCCACAAGAATACGAAAATATCTCACAGATATCCTAAAATAAATAAACTAAATTCAATTGTAGATGTAGCTTCAGGTTCTCTTAAATATACCTTAAACTAACTTTGATTCAAAACCAGTTTTCTGTTGCAAAGAAAATTCTTTGCTCTTAGTAGAAAGACGTTATCAATACAGGCCTAATACAGGTTTTAATCTTCAAATTGATCTTTTTACACTTCAAATTGATTCTTTTACATTTCAAATTGAACCTTTTACATTTTAAATTGAACCTTTAGCAAATCACATGTATGACCAATTAGGAAGGAACTTATATGTTTCTTAACGGATTTTAGTGAAATTTCACATCCTCGATGGAAATGTGATTCTAAAATGATTTTTAGATGGAGCTCTGGAATATGATCACTTAGGATGTAACAGGGTCAATTTGAAGTATACAAGGTTCAATTTGAAGTGTAAAACCTTTTCACACGTTATACACACATTCCCGGTGACTTTTCGAATTTATAATATCATTTAAATTGTCTCGGACGATAGGCTACTGAATTGTGTATGTTTTGAGAAATTGAAATCTTCCTAGCGCAATGGCATCGCAGATATTTTTTTTTTTTTTTTTTAAATGTTGTCAATGGCTTTATTCTTGAATCTTTCAACATAAGAAACTAACAAGAAGTAATCAAATCTTAAGCTAAAAATTATTACATATTTTAAGTCTTAACCAATGTTAATACTTATTGTTAGGGCTCACAATTTAATTAATTTAGACTACACTTATATGTATATATCGAATTAAATTTACAGGTTCACAGGTTCATTAGTTCGAGTGGATCTGTTCTTCTCAGACGTCTAAATCGCGGCTGTTTTAGTATCTCCCTGGCCAATTCGTTGGGATGTGCTTCTAGTTTTGAATAATATTTCGAACTGAATTCTTTAATTGTTTCTTTAACGGTTTTAATCCTAAGGTCGTGATGTATATTACTATTTCGAATGTACCAAGGAGCATTGGTGATACTGCGAAGTATTTTCGCTTGGGTTCGTTGCAGGAGTTCTCTGTTTGAAGCGCTGGTGGATCCCCATAACTGAATACCATAAGTCCATATGGGTTTGATTATTGATTTGTACAGTAAAACTTTATTGGCTAATGACAACTGAGATTTTCTTCCCATCAGCCAATACATTTTGGAAAATGTAATTTTTATTTGGTTGCGCTTTGTTTCAATATGATTTTTCCACGTTAACCTTCTATCCAGATGCAAACCTAAGTATTTTACCTTCGTTTGTTGAGGAATATTTTTATCGTTTAATTTCACTGGTGGGCAGGTGCGTTTGTTTAGCGTGAATGTGACGTGAGTTGATTTGTTTTCGTTCACTTTTATTCGCCATGCCTTTAGCCAGTCCGCGACCTTGTTTAAATGATTCTGTAATTCCTTTGAGGCAATTTCAGGATTAGTGTGAGACACCAGGATGGCAGTGTCATCGGCAAATGTTGATATTATCACTTTGTTGGTTACAGGTATATCAGCTGTGTACAATAAGTATAATATTGGTACTAGAACGCTACCTTGCGGGACACCTGCATTAATATCATTTAAGCAAGTAGTTGCACTGTTTTGTTTGACCATGTATTGCCTTTGAAGAAGATAGTTTCCCAGAACTGAGTGAAATTTTTTCGGTAGAAGCTCCTTAATTTTGTAAATTAGTCCATCGTGCCAAACTTTATCAAAAGCTTGGGCGATATCCAAAAAGGCAGCAGCACAATATTTCTTTTCCTCGAAGGTGATTTTGATTGCATTTACAATCCTGTGTACTTGCTCTGTAGTACCATGTTGGTTTCGGAACCCAAATTGATGGTCTGGAATAACGCGCCGTTCTTCTAATATTGGTTTCAATTTCATTAGTAACATTTTTTCAAATAGCTTTGAGATTGTGGGCAGCATGCTTATTGGACGATATGATGAGATTTGCGTTTCTTTTTTCCCTGGCTTATGTATCATTGTGATCAAAGATATCTTCCATTTTTGAGGAATATAACTGGTTCGCATGACCGCGTTGAATACAAATGTTATTAGTTTTATGCATTTATCCGGCAATTCCCTTATCATTTTTCCAGTAATAAGATCATGTCCTGGTGCCTTTTTCGGGCTTATGCAAGTTTTAATTGTATTCTTAACTTTCTTCCAGTTATACTTTATAGGTTTATAGGATAAACCATCATCCGTTGGCTGGGGTAGCACAAAATAATTATCTTCTTCGTGTGGGACGAATACTGTTGCTAGATGAGCAGCAAAAGCATTGGCTTTTTCTTCATCACTTCTCGCCCAATTTCCAGTTGGTAGTCTAATCGGTGGATTCGAATTTGTTGGCCTTTTTAAATTTTTTGTTGCCTTCCACAAGGAATAATCTGTCCTCTCGGTTGTCGAGAGATCACTTAAGTAGTTCTTTACGCGCTGGTTTTCTTCTTCGCTCAAAGCAAATCTTAGGGCCTTAATAGCTCGATTTAATTTCCACTTCAATAACGGTGATTTTGTTTGCTTCCATTGACGGCGAATCTTTCGCTTTTCATGGATTAGTTCCTGTATATTATGTGACAGTGTATTAACTTTTTCCGAACTACTTATGCCGGGTGTAGCCCTTTTAGCAGATAATGTCATGACATCTTTTAGATTTTCTGCCGCCGCATCAATATCAGCTGGTGTGATCAGAGGAATATTAAGTAGACACTTTTGTTCGACTAACCTCCTATATTGATCCCAATTAGTTTTTTTGTTTGTAAGACGGTTCGGTATTTCGTTCCTTAGGACATCGGTACTCAATGTTACTTTTACCGGTGAGTGATCAGAAGACAGATCATAGCAATCAGTGTCCTTAGCATATGTACGTGGAATGCCCTTAGTTACACAAAAGTCAATTAGATCAGGAGTTTTCTTTTTATCCGTGGGCCAGTAAGTTGGGTTACCGGCAGATAAATAATCCAGGGACTGTTCCTCTATGGCATCATAAAGTTGTTTACCTTTCGGCGAAGTTAATCTGGAACCCCAATGAGTATGTTTAGCGTTGTAATCACCGCCCGCAAGAAATTTATTACCCAGCTGGCTGAAATAATCCAAGAACTGGAGTTTTTTTATAGCATGTTTTGGAGGGCAGTACACTGCTGATATGACGCAGTTTCCAGACCACTCCTGCAGACAAATGCTCGTTGATTGTATATGTTCTTTCTCATATTTTGTAAGTTCGTAGTGTTTTAATCTTCGCTTAATCAATACAGCAGTGCCTCCATGTGCTTTACCATCTGGGTGCTTGGTGTCATAAATAGAGTACCCATTAATTTTGAAATAGCTATTTTTGGTGAAGCGTGTTTCTGATATTAACATTATGTCAATATTGTGTTCAGTGAGGAATGCATGTACCTCCGATTTATGTTGTGTTAGGCCGTTTGCATTCCATATGGCTATTTTGATGATGGTCATTTTTGGCTTTTTACGACTATCTGCATCAGCGTGCTCATATTCCGCATCATTAGATCCATGGTTCTCTCCATCATTGCCATGAAGCTTTGCATCATATTAGTCAATTTATTTAAAGCTGTTGTGATGTTTCCCTCTTCACTTGCTTGCACCTTAGGAGCGGTACCTTTGAGAACACTTGCGTATGAAACCCCTTGGTGCACGCTGCCGTTTTCAGTTGCGCACTGATTTTCATTTCGAGCGTTTCTGTTTACAATTTCTGGCCGTGCTTCTTTTCTAACTGAAGAATGAAGATTAAGGATTCGCTGTTCTGCTCGCTGCTTTGGATTTATTCTCCTTTTCAATTCCAGATAAATTGGACACCCTCTATAATTAGCTGTGTGACTTCCATCGCAGTTGCTGCATTTTCTCACTGATGCTTCATTTTTTGCTTTATTGCAAACCTTTGAATTATGGAGTTCACCACATATAACACAAACATCGTTCAAAGTGCAATAGGCTCTAGTGTGGCCATATTCTTGGCACTTAACGCATTGTACCGGCCCATTTCTTTTCCTGGGTTCCTCAATGGTAACCCTTCTGTGCAATAGATATTTTAGGTCAAATATTGCATGGTTGCCTTTAACCTTTTTATTGTCTGGTTCTAATTCCAGACGAAACAATGGCTGAGGAACCTTCTCCTGATTAAAAATATTGGTAATAGTTTTGCACTGGAAACCTTTTTCAGTGAGAGCAGCTTGAATTTCGTTTGCATCCACGTAACTCTCTATTCCTTTTAACACAACAACCAATCTATTTGGGCTCTTTAATTGATACGTGTAGTAATGTTTACCAACTTGGTCGAAATGTTTAATTAACGCTCTGTAAGCATCAGTATTGAGCGGTTGAATTTTTGTTTCTTTTATATTTCCTCTTTTGATCCCGGAAATATAAAATGCACCTTCAGTGATAAACTCGATTATTTTAGCAAGTTCTCTATTTGATTCTTCCCTCAAATAGATTGGTGGTGGCTTCTCAGCTTTTGAAGTTTTTTCGGACGGCGGCTCGTCAACAACCAAGCAAGAATACCTATTACCATGCGTTAATTCAACGCTAGCTAGCTTAGTGAATTTATTCGCTGCATCGCAGATGAACAGTAAATAAACGGATGTCTCGTTTTTCAGAATGCCAAATTTGCAACGTTCTGTTGGGTTTCATTCTTTTATAGTGGTCATTAAAATGGTAATCTCCTGATAAATTTATTTATTTATTCATATACTAGTGGTATACAAGTAAGATATACTATTTTTGCAATATCTGCTACAGAAGCGATTCCATGTTCTCCAGCAAAGAATTCCATCATATGAAAGACTAACAATTAACGGGTAAATATAAATATGTATACCGGTTGTTAGGAGGGATAGGAGTTATTATTTTAAACATAAATTTTAAGACGAAGTAGTCTAGATAACGATAAAGATGGCACCCAGTGATGCCCCGTCTATCACTGATACACACTGATAGTAATTGATAGCCTAAATGTTTTGAGTAAATAAATCTAGCACAAGAATTCAAAACTATTCTTAGTTTGTTTAAGGTTATTTTAGAAGTGCCCCAAAATATTGAAGCAAAATAGGTAACTTGAGGAACTAGTAAAATTTTCAAACCAGCTTAATTCTAGATGATTGAATGAGTTATACATTTTAACGAGAGAAAAGTCTACTGAGGATACCGTAGGTTCTATACCGCAAATCAAATTAATGTGATCTCAATATACTTTATATGGGACCGGAAGTCATGTTTGAATTTTATGATTTTTATGTTTTGAATTGTAGCACTGAGTAAAACAAACATTTTACGGAACATAATTTTTTTTTGTTGTTTTTGTTTTTCAAGATGCAGGGTGTCAAATATTTAAAAATTTCATTTACTTGGTTTTGTATGTAGAGCTATAGAAAAAAACTTGATTATCCGAAAATTATAAAATTGGGCTCATTTTAAAGATAAATGAATAGGGATTATAAAACAATATAAAAATGGAACCATCTTCCATTTCCTCCTTTTCAAAATGGCCGTCAAAACATTCTTTTTGAATTTTCTCCCATCAGCATCCTATTTTTTGTATCTTTTTCCCATTATATTAGACATACTAAAAAACCATGTTTTGTGCCACAACATCTAGTTTCCTTTCCTTCCAAAATACGTTTAAGTATGATAATCTACAAATTTCAACGAGTTCAGTTTATGAACAGCTATAGCTCAGACGATTGGTGTGTTGTATAATCACAAAGGTCGAGGGTTCGATTCTCGACGTAGCCAATGTTCTTATCACAATTATTTATTGTGGACATTGAAACATGTTTATACACCAATGCACAAATTCATAAACAAGAACGTCCGAGATGTAGCATACAAAGGAAGGCGTAGTTTAGGTATTGAAGAATAAAATGAACAGTGACACACAACGCTTGTTGACCATGATGAGTGATGATGATTATGAGAAGCCATAAACGACATTTCCAGAAGATTATGGGTCATAACAAGAGTGAAGATTGGAAGTACACAGTGTTTTTAATTGCAAAATCCAGGCGAACTCAGAAAGCCAGTTCGTAACAATATGTCTAATATAAATAAATGGGAAAAAAGATATATAAAAAAAAGATGCAGATGGGAGAAAATTCAAAAAGAATGTTTTGACGGCCATTTTGAAAAGGAGGAAATGAAAGATGGTTCCATTTTTATATTGTTTTATAATCTCTATTCATTTATCTTTAAAATGAGCCCAATTTTATAATTTTCGATTAAAATTATCAAAAGTTTATGTTTTCATCTACATTTCTATTATTAATAATTTTCATAGAATAATCCTTTGCGTTTTTTGAGGTTATGTATTTAGTCTACCCTTTCCAGAGTAATTTAAAAAAAAAAAATTTTTTCAGATTCTCTCATGAAAAGTTGCAATTTTTCAGTTACAAACATTTGCGTTAGATATATCGATATGTAGTTCATGTTTGATTTTTTAAGGGATGTCGTGATAATTGTTGGCCAATTTTGGTGGCTTGTAAAATTTTATCTTTGCAACGCCTATAAATAATAAAAGTTTTAAAGTTATTTTTCTCTAGAGGTATTCACTGAGTACTGAGGTTAAGCACTCTTTACGACATTCGTAATTATTACAGAAACTTCCTTTCTGTGCCGGAATTTATTAGTGAAACTTATCGCAAGTACTTCTAAGTTTTGGGCCCCACACTTTTTATCGTTTGCCACAACTGTTACTATAATCATTAAATAACTGAAAAGCTAAGGAATAACATATCTTCATAATAGTTTTTTACTTATTTGATAATTTGTATAGATTTTATAAGCGTATGATAAATAAAATAGCGGTTGAAAATCAATTGAATTAAGAGCCAAATTTTCCACATTTTCCATCAATAAATTTGCTATTATTGGACTAATAGGAGAACGCTTTGGTGAGACAAAGATTTGTTTATAAATTTTGTTAATTAAAGAAAAGTCCAAATTTTTTGTTTTCTTTATTTTATTAACTGTGACTGCGCTCATGCGACTCTTTCCATGATCCTGGAGCCTTATTTCGTGTTTTGCGGCATGCATTTTTATTTAATCTTTGATGTATTGCATTCGTAGGTCCCTGTGCAAGTCCTCATTTCTTGTGTATCACGGAGCATTGACGACGCTACGAAGAACCTTGTTTTGACATGTCTGTATCATTTTGGCGTTTGTTTGCTTAGTATATCTCCAGAGTTGTATACCGTAGGTCCATATCGGCTTCAGAATTTGCCTATATAGCAGTAGCTTGTTGTGAATTGTGAGGCCCGGTTAAGTTCTTCTTTTTTCTTTTTGGCGAAGGGTTTGACGAGGTTATACAGGTCAGCTGTATTTGCATATGGCAAGTGTTAATTTCTATAGGTAGATGGTAAGCCTTTTGATAGGTAAAGTTAATTTGCGTGGATTTTGTCTCAATAAGCGTGGCTGTAGTTCCTTCATTTGTGGTTGGTATGTCCCTTGTATATAGTAAATACAGGATTGGTCCTAAACCACACCCCTGCGGGACACCGGCAGAGGTTATCTTTTTTAGCCCGGAGTATTCATCCTCATATTTCACTTAAAAATGTCTATTAGATTAACAAGATCTTAGTATAGCATAGAATACTTCGGCAGATCTCTAAGCAGCTTATATTCCAGACCACTGTGCCAAACTTTATGGAATGCTTGCTTGACGTCCAGGAATATGCTTGAGCATACTTTTTTACGTTCTAATGTTCTTTCAATTATGTTTGTGATTCTATGCACCTGTTCAATTGTAGAATGCTTTTCTCTGAATCCAAATTGATGTGGAGGAATTAGTTGTCGGTCCTCAATTATTGGTTTAAGCCTTTTTAGTAATAATTTTTCAATGAGTTTTGACATAATTGGCAGCAAAGAAATTGGCGTATATGATTTTTTATCGTTAAGTGGTTTATCAGGTTTTGCTATCATGATTAAACCTGCTACCTTCCTTTGATGCGTAACACATTTTAACCGAAGGATCGCATTGATTATGTGTAATAGTTTACGAAATTCTTTGTCAGGTAGAGCCTTGGTAATTTGGCAAGTAATCATGTCATATCCTGGGGCTTTTTTAACATTCATGTTACTTTTCAGTTCTTCTTTTAATTAATTGAGAGCTACTGGCCGTATGTCAAACTCATATAGCTTGTGAATTGACATTATATTTTCATTGGCAGTTTGTTTTGGTAGTGGTTGGAAGGTTTCCTAGAGATACTCCGCAAACAGATCAGCCTTCTCTTTGTGACCACTTGCCCAGGTCCCATCATCTTTTTTAAGTGGAGGCACCTGCATTTTGGGTCTTTTGAGTCCCTTCGTCGCCTTCCACATTGAGTAATCCAAATTTTTCTCATCAGTTAGACTAACTAGATATCTGTTGATTGATTCATTTTTAACTTCTGGGACTTAAGACTAACATATAAATTGTTAAGTATTGTTTTGTTCTTCGGGGTTCGATTAACTTGGCAGGTTTTACGAGCGCGTCGTTTTTCTCTTACCAACTGTCTAACTTCTATTGGGTAGGATATGTTAAGCGTCTTCTTATTTTGTATAATGGGGGCGCTTTTCAACAAACCATAGTGAATTATTTCATTGAGGTGTTCCAGTTCGTCTTCCAACTGGCGAAAATTTCTTATCGGTACCTCGAAATTGATTTTTTCCTTCACTAATTCACGAAAAAGATCCCAGTTTGTTCTTGAATTCGTTAGTCTGGGTGCACTTTACCGTTTCATTGATCGTCATGATAATCGGCGAGTGAGAGAATTACTGTTTTCAATGTGAATGTAGTTCTGAGATTATACCTCTTGCTACATATAAGTATGTATATTAGGTCCGGTATCTTAGCTTCGTCACTGGGCCAGTATGAATTTAGATTTTAATGACTGCCCTGCTGGAAACAATTTTTTACCCTTTGACATGGTAAGTCTAGATCCCAATAGGTTTTTTTCGCATTAAAGTCACCTCCAATAATAAAATCACGTCCTAGCGATTTAAATAGTTTAATATAGTCCTCCCTTCTCAAGTTATGCCGGGGAGGACAGTAAATTGCTGATCGATTTTTGTTGCTTTTATTAGTAATGCCGAATCACCTCTTGCTCTTTCCGCTAGAAGAATGGAATGATATACTCGTAAGTTATAATCCCGGAATTTAACAAACGAAGATTTAACTTAGGAGTTATATTTTCTTCAGTTGATCAAATATCAAGTTGTTCAAATTACTTTGGTCATCTACCCGCTGTGTAATAGCTCGATGCTGTTCATAATGTTTTCCATAATTCGCTTATTTTCAGAGCCCATATTTTTGATTAAACCCGAACCTTTCACTACCTGAGCAAATGTTCTTCTTTGCCCTGTGTAAGTGTTTCTTGGTTGTGGATTTTGATCCATCTGAATTGAAGTTTCGATCCTTCGAATTTCGTGATTTTGCGGTTGATTTCGTGTTTTATCTCTTAATTTTTGTAGATGTTTAGCAACCTCACAGCCTCGATAATTAGCCGGATGTTGCTCCTTACAGTTTATACACTTACCGAATTTGTTAACGGGACATTTAAAGCTGTTAAAAATTGAACTTTTATAAATTTTGTTTTATACTCCTCCAATTGTTGCTTGTAATATTACTAATTCATTTGTAACTAACACTAGTAAATGATGATGGCACGTCTGTTACTATTACTATTATTGAAGGGAAATGTGGGCGTTCAGCCACCTCGAACTGAGACGAATTTTCGAGATTTTATTTCCTTTAATAGTTTCAAGAAAGCTCTTTTGATGGTATATGATGAGGCAGCCAAGTTATATTGGATGAATTCGTCCATCCGTCATCCATCTCTAACATAGCAGTATTGGCTCATAAATATATCCTTATGGAAAACTGTTGCAAAACGGATAAATACCGAAGATTTATTTCGACTAACCGAATTAATAGGAAATATGTCTGCATCCAAACTACTTTTCAGATTCAATCAACTGTAAATTGAATTAAAAATGTTTGCTCTATTTTCGTTTTCTTTTAAAGGTATGCCATTTACAACCGCTTCAAGGTTTTTCTTTTGTTTTTCCTAGAAAATTATACCTAATCACAGCAAAGCAAAACAAATACAGGTACACCCGGTTTTTATAACAATATAAAATAAAGTGTATGATTTATTTGAAGTCACTTGTTTCACTAGTTTTAAGGATGAATCATCCGCAATGATCATCCAATGTGACTGGTGGAAATGCGCCTTTATACTAGCCTTATATTTGACTTATGTAATATAGCCCAGAAGACTTTTGCCAACAAAAAAAAAAACACTTTATAAATATCACCGTGTGTACTTACTTATGAGGGGCAATATCCCCAGCAAAGCTTCTTGCTATTGCAGAGCTAATTTTAATCGAAGGTTGCCTAGTATACAGTGTTCATGCTCACGAATTTTTCTGATTTAAATCTGTTCTATTTGGCTAAACAAAGTCAAATCTAATAGCGTTTAATTTTTCACCAAGTATAACGATACACGGGAGAAGCTGTGTGTTGCGGATCTACGAATTATACGAATGGTCTGGATTAGCTGCGGTATCATCGCATCTAATCCCAGCAACCTTTTCAAAATCAATATTATTACTGAGCAGTAAAATAATGATTCCGTGGCTTATGGGTTAAGTTTTTCCGAATAAAATTCTTTAACTATACTTACTCGCTGGCAGTTTATGTTATGAGTTCTTCAATAAGACCTTATGAATGGGAGAACGATATGTTTATCAGAGAGCTATAATTCTGCATTTTCCCATTTTGCAAAATTCACACACAAGAAAAAAACACATACCCCAATGAATGCACAACAAAAAGGACATTAATTATTCTTATAATAAATCACAATCATCTTAATTAGAAACGTAAATAACAATAATGTAATTTATGAGGTTCATTAAAAAAATGTACAATGAATAAAAGAAAAAAAATATTTTTAATAATAATATTGCTATAAAGTAATACATTCAGTAATACAAAAGCAATAATCATAAAATAATATTAAAATGCAGTAATAATAAAAGTAATTGGTGTACAGCATGAAAATGTACAAATTATAAAATCACGAACAGCATCGACTCCATAAAAAAGGAAAAGCATATTTATTTATTTTTGTTTGAAAATTTATGAATTTTTAAATTTTAATTTGTCTGATTATTTTATTTTTTGTATTAATACAAGAAAATGCATAATACAAAATAATTTTAAACTTTAAGATTTTTGTACATAGCAGAATATTTCAAGTTTATACATAACATAATGCTATTAACAACAACAAAATTGGAGTGCTCGGGGATATAACGTGGAAAGTTTTGTATACTTGTTTTTCGTTTTCGGTTCGGTTGTGTTTCTTGCACATTTTGGGGCGAGGTTTTTGGGATTTATTTTAAGGATTGCTAAAGTTAAATTGAGGTTATTTACTTAGAGAATCTTTATGCTAATTTAATGTACAATGTACTCGTAAATAATATTGACGAATTATTTGTATATGTTATTAAGTGCATATATTGACAAAAGATTTAGTTTTTGTTTGTTGGCTCCTTGTCTTTGTATGGGATTGTGAAAATTTCTCAAATGTAATTACTTTGGGTTAGTAATTGTCCTTAAAAACTTTCATTTATAATTGTCCTCAAAATTTTCTCATTCAACTACATACATACATATTAACAATATTCACCTTAAATTAATTTTTTTTGATGTACGAGTATTCGCTTTAAACTTTGTTTATATAAAATAAAATTGATTGTGAGGCCCATAATAATGGTTCCAGAAATATAACAATTTTCGGATTTTCACCCTTCTTACAAACGGACACAAAATAATTTTCCAACGTTATGGGTCTTTAAATGTGGTTATTATATTATTATTATTATTGGAAGGCCATGCGGGTGATCAGCCACCTCACACTGCGACCTAAAAGATCTATTGTGCTGCACCCTGCTTAATTATCCGTCCAGTCAATCTTTAGGTTCTTAATGAACCTAACAATACTGCCTCTCGGTACGTGAAACATATTATCTGGGCTTATTGCTCTCCCTCCTAGATGTTTACTGCAGCGTGTAGTTCTGCTAGAAAGACGGTAGCCTGCCCCGTATTTCGTTTGATTTTACTCTTACGAGTTGCTTGGAATTGCAAATCGCCTATAGGTCACCCAGCTTTACTACAGGAAGGCTAAATAAAACTGGAGGGTGCCTGGTACCCAGAGTCCGCATATTTTGGACTGATTAACCTCTCAGCCATTAATCCATCGGAATATGCTGTTCCACCTTAGATTATGTTTTTTGTCAAGGTTTTCTCCTTAAGCGCCGTACTTTACCCTGTGCCAAATGACCTTAGTTACCAGTGGTTGCCACGAGGAGGCAGCACGTACACTTGCGAATTATGAACAGGTTACCCATCACACAATTGTACCCAGCACGCAGCTGCCTAATGACAAGACCAGAACAGCTCACGTGAGGCGCACTCTACTGGAAGGTTACGGAGCTGGCAGATTAATCTACTTAACTTTATCCCCCCTCCAATAGACGCCAAACCACCCTTTTTTTTAAATATGATATTATGATTGAATATTATTTATGAATTTATTCAAACGGATTTGTTGGATGTTATTAACAAACGAAAATGTAAGAATTTCATCATTTATTGGAAAATAAAAATTCCTCCAGAAATACAAGGTCAATCCCAAGAAAGCTCAAAGCTTGCGCATTTCACAACAAATTATTATTTTTTTACTACCCATGTCATACATAAATCGATCGTTTTTTAATAACTCCTTGAGTTCCGGCTCTTTCGCATTTAATTTTTCTATACTTTCTTTATATGTTTTTTCATCTCTTTGATCTAGCATCATGAACAGTTTGTTAGCAATTGTACGGACAAAATCGAAAGGCGCCCACTTGGCGGTTGGATTGTTTCCACCTAAAGCGTTTAGTACCTCGTTTTACTAGTTTAATACGACCTCGACTGATTTTATTTGTGAAACAATAGCCTTGCATTATTTAAACGTATCCATATTTAGAGTGGTGCAAAAATACATGGGTTTAGCAGAAGTCGTTTTTTTGGGGCGCGCGACTTTTTTGAAAAAATCACATCTAAAATTAATAAACTTGCAAAAAAATTTGAAAAAAGTTGTTCCCCGGGCTAGCCCAATGAGCTTAAAGAGAGCACTAGAGATTTTTTGAAATTTGATACATTTCAGTTACAACTTAGCGTGTAGCTCTGAATGTTATGATTAGAATAGAAATATTTTCATGCAAATCTTTTCTGAATGTCTTATAGATGCCGCTAAAAAGAAAAAAAGAAAATTCAGATGTTAGGTTATAATATGTATTTTGAAGCTATTGAAACATCAAATTTAATGTGTAAAATTTCGTTAATGCAAAGTTTACTGAGCGAGCTTCCAAAAAATTACCCACAGACCGAGTAATTATATTTTTATAAATATTTGTGAAATGTTACCTCTATATAAAAATATATAATAACCCAGCAAACGTGTCTTAAGTAGCATATGTAAGTCATACACAAGACTTTGGATATGGGTTGGATATGTAATCTCGCATTTCAATATCTCGCATTTCAAAATCTCACATTACAAAATCTTGCATTACAAAATCTCGCATAACAATTTTCCGTACATTTATGTAATCTATAGGGATAGTTCTTTATTTGTGTTCTATGTACTCGTATTTTATGATTTTAAATAAAACAAGCACGCACAATTTTAATTAATTTTATTTTTAATTCATTTTATGTTTTCTATATTTTTATTCACAATATTTATTACAATTAAAATGTTTTTGTTTATTATTTATTTGTTAATACAAATAGTTTTTATAATTTCAATTAACATAAACTTTATTGTTTTATATTTTTGTGAACCATATAATTATTTAATAATATATTTGTAATCTATCAAATCAAGATTACCAACAGGACTATATTTTGAAAATATATTTTTTCTTTCTGATTTGTTTAATAAAACCGGTAATATTAAAAACCGATGAATTAGTGTATTGCAAAGCAAAGCAATCACTACAGCACCTCCGCTCTAGATAGTTTTAGATAATTAAACTACCAATAGTGTTTTATTTTGTTTCAAAAATAATAATAAAAATCACAATTATTCCGTAACCCGTTCATTATTGGTAAAATCGAACGCGTCGTTCGAAGTTTTCGTTTGCATGTGTAATATATGAGGGCTTTAAACGATCGACTGAAATACTTTGCTTTTTGCCATTAACATCTATTATGAAATATTTTCTTAGGCGTCGTACGATTTTGAATGGTCCGTCGTATGGTGGTTCTAGTCCAATACTTGGCCGATCAATTCGGATGAAAACATATTCGCAGTCCTTGAGGGAGTCAGGTAAGTATATATAAGAATCTTTAGGGACTCTTGGTGGTGTTGGCTTCAATATTCGAACTTGGTCTCTCAATAGCTGTAGAAAATTAGAACTATTTGAAATAGATTTATTTGAACTAGTTACAAAAATGTCACCTGGAACCCTAATAGTTTGGCCATACACTAGTTCTGCTGCACTACATTTAAGATCATCTTGTATCGCTGTTCTCATGCCTAATAGAACAAAAGGGACAAAAGGGAGTTCGTCTGACCACTCTTTCAAATTTCCACGAGCTCTTAGTGAATCTTTGAGTTGCCGATGTACACGTTCGATTAATCCATTGCTTTCGGGATGATATGCTGTCGTTCGAACTCTATCACTACCTAAGATTTTTAATAATTCTTTAAAAATGTGAGACTCAAATTGGGATCCCCTATCAGTTGTTATTTCCAGCGGACACTCGAAACGTGCAACATATGATTCGATAAAAGCCTTAATAACAGTCGAAGTTGTGCGATCTTTAATTGGAATAACTTCCGGCCATCTGGTTAATCGATCTATTATCGTCAATAGATAACGGAATCCCTTAGAAGGAGGAAGTGGTCCTACCAGATCCATATGAATTTTTTCAAATTTGCAGTTTGGAAGTTCAAATTTTCCAATAGGCGATTTTATATGCCTGTGAATTCTAGACCTTTGACAATTTAAGCAGGATCTGGCCCATTTTCCAACGTCTAAATTAAGTTTTGGCCAAAAAATTTTTTCAGCCATTGCCTTATGAGTTGCTTTAATTCCTACGTGTGATAATCCGTGAATATTTTCGAAAATTTCATTGCGCATTGGCAATGGTATATAAGGGCGTATTTTTCTGCGACAATGTTTGATTTTCCTGCTAAGTACTGAATATTGCTTCAAAATTGGGCGATAAATTCCATATGCCTTGTTTGACGAGGACTTCGCTCAGTTCGCGAATTCAACGCTGTGGTAAGGGGTTTGTGATCCGTTAGTATTAATAGATCGCGTCCTTCCACAAAATGTCGAAAATGTTTGACAGATAGGTAAATTCCGAGCAATTCACCATCGAAAGCTGAATAACGTGTCTCGGCGGGTTGCAATTTTTTTGAATAAAATGCCAATGGCTTCCAGCCAGAGAGTTCTTGGTCAAATTGCTGAAGTACGGAACCAATAGCAATATTAGAGTTATCTGTGGCAATACAATATTTGGTGTTGTTTGGAAAAGATAATAAAGTAGCTGAAGCTAGGTTTAATTTAGCTTCTTCAAAAGCGTTCTTGCATTCACTTGGCCAACTAAACTTGTTTTTTTGTTTACCTTGTTTAATCAATACGGTGAGATGAGCATATATTGTGGCAAGGCAATCAGCGAGATTTGGCAAAAACCGATTATAAAAATTGATCATTCCAAGAAATTTTTGTATCTGCTTTGTTGATGTCGGTTCAGGCAGAGCTAGAATAGCCTCTATTCTATCTTTGGTTGGCAGGATTCCTTTAGCAGATATATTATGACCAAGAAAATCGAGTTCTGATGCGCCAAAAATACATTTAGTAGGTTTTATTTTAACATCGTAAGCATTCAACTTTTCAAAAACCTGTTTCAAATGTGATATATGTTCAGCTTTAGATTTACTGGCGATTGAAATATCGTCGATATATACATATGCAAATGGTAAACTATTCAAAATGCGATCCATAAACCTTTGAAATGTTTGAGCCGCGTTACGCAAGCCAAAAGGCATCCGCTTGAACTCAAACATTCCAAAGGTGTAGTTATGGCTGTTTTATATATATCATCATCTGCAATAGGTATATGATGGTATGCGCGTATTAAATCTATTTTTGAAAAATATGTAGATCCATCTAAATTCATGGTAAAGTCATGCAAATGAGGCAATGGATACCTGTCAGGAATTGTACAATTGTTTAGTAGACGAAAATCGCCACAAGGCCTCCAATCATTGTTATTTTTTTTTGCTGACCAGATGAAGTGGTGAACTAACGGATGAGCTAGAGGGTTGACAGATTCCTAAATCCATCATATGCTGGAATTCCGATTTAGCTATTTCAAATTTTATTTTGTCTAACCGACGAGGACGTGAAAAAGGAAGTTGTCCTGTTGTATGTATATTATGAACCACATTATGTTTTATTGGTAAATTAAAATTTGGTGGTGAAATAAGCGCAGGAAAATCTTTAATTATATTACCCAATTCGTCAGAAAAAGAAAATAATCTTGGGGTAATTGTGTCGACATGAGTTACGAAACCATTAACTCGCAATGTAGTATTGCCATCCAATACTCTTTTATTTTTTAAATCTATTATGGGATGATTGACTTCGGCAACTGTAAAGGCATGAACAAAAGTTCGCCGTAGACCTAAATCAAGTTTAAGTAATTTTGACCCATAAGTTTTAATATGTGAGCCGTTTGCCGCAATGAGGTGAAATTCATTATTTATCTTATGATCTATAAAATATTTACGCGGGACAACAGAGATGTCTGCACCCGTATCAATTAAAAAATACATTTTTAAATTTTTGCATTTAATGAATAAGCGGCGGCATTGATCTAAACTACTAGAAGCCGCTATTTTACTAGTTGAAATTATTTTTTTGGATCATTGGGATAACTACACGGTTTTACGCATCTTCGAGCGTTATCCTTGTATTTGTTATGGTAAAAGCAGAAAGGGTATTTTTCAACTTGCTTCTGAGAACGCGTTTTACTATTCTGTCGATATCAGTAACGATGATTTGGATAATGGCTGTATCCGTTATTATAACCAGGAGATCTATCACGGGATGTTTACCTTTCTCTAGGTCTATAATTATTATTGTTGAAATTCAACTCTCGAAATTTCCTGTTAATAATTTCTTCAATCTGATTAATATTAATAATATTTGATTCCGTTTTAGAAACCGTTTCATTAACTTGAGACGTTGTATTCATTTCTTGAATTTTATCAGCTAATGTAATCTTAGTTTCATTGTTTTCAGTCGAGACTGCTAAAATTGATTTGGTAGTAGTTGGTAGACCGTTATACCAAATTTGCATTAACAAATCTGCATTGACCGCTGCACTAGTTCCAGCTATGGTTTGAAGTCGTCGATAATATTGAGATGGGAAGTCATCTCCTATGGCTACTCCATCCAACAACATATACGTATTCTGCGATTGTCACTTTCAGTGAACCTTGACAGAATTGTATTTTTAAGTGTGGTATATTTCTCATCAGTTGGTGGTTTGTTGATAAGATCTGTGATGGTCATTAAAACATCTTCAGGAAGAGAAGTTAATATGTGGTGATATTTCAGTTCGCTAGATTTAATATTGTTGATGGCAAATGTAGCTTTAACAAGCGCGAACCATGTGGTAGGGCTACTATGGCAAAAACTTGGTATTCGTACTTTAGCAATTATTTCAGCCGATAGTTTTGCTTTTGCATCGACTCCGCTTTCATTATCGGACATTTTGATTTTTAATATTTCAACTTTGAACTAACACTAAATTTAATAAAAATCAAACAAACCCCCCCCCCCCAAAAAAAAATATATCGAATTTGAATTAATATTGAATGATTATAGGTTCACTAAAATATTTTCACAAAATAGTGATATAATACTTATAAAATAATAAATTCTAAACTAAATACTCGTAACACTAAAAAAATTGTTTATTAGAATATGTATTGTTGAAAACGAGGTTAAATTATTTACCTCAGATCAAATCATTAAAAAAAAAATATATATATATATATATAATTTATATGGTAGTAATTATTAATTACCGTTTATTCCTTGCAGTAATGGTTTACCAAAAATTACTTAACCTTGATAATCCGATCGTAACTGATTGTACATATCCAATTGTCCCGTGGCGGGTGAGAAACAGCAGAAGTATTTTGTATGATTCAGCATTCAGCTATACCGTAATATCTTCTTGAAGAACTTACTGCTTTTGTTGCCGATTGTGCTCAACAGAAAAGTTTAATTATTGTTCCTGTTTAATTGATTTCCATGCTCTAAATTCTTGAGCGCACTGTAGTATCGTTGATTACACGTACAAAGATGTATTGTTGATTACACGTACAGAGTTGTATATTCGTTTGTGTAGCAAACGACATTAAGAAAAATTACTATAATTTTTACGTTTATAATTTGATCATCCGACTTATTTAACGGATGATCCACATCGTGGTCACCAATATAGGGGTAGTTGTTTATTTGTGTTCTATGTACTCGTATTTTATGATTTTAAATAAAAGAAGCACGCACAATTTTAATTAATTTTATTTTTAATTCATTTTATGTTTTCTATATTTTTATTCACAATATTTATTACAATTAAAATGTTTTTGTTTATTATTTATTTGTTAATACAAATAGTTTTTATAATTTCAATTAACATAAACTTTATTGTTTTATATTTTTGTGAACCATATAATTATTTAATAATATATTTGTAATCTTGATTTGATGACAACTGATTACTAACTGGACTATATTTTGAAAATATATTTTTTCTTTCTGATTTGTTTAATAAAACCGGTAATATTAAAAACCGATGAATTAGTGTATTGCAAAGCAAAGCAATCACTACAAATCGCATGCGCGATTTCATAAATGTACGGGAAATTGTTATGCGAGATTAAACGTATGAGAAATTGCAAAGCACGGTTAACTATATGGAAAATGTATGTTAATTAAGCAGGCTGATAAATAACAAATAAATGAATAATGAATATGTACACGTATGTATGTCAACATACATAATTAAAAAACGAAAAGAAAATCATTAACACATTTAGTTTGAATTAATTCCAGAATAATTAAATATAAATTTAATATACTAAAAGCTATAAGGTGATTATTATAAATGAAATTTAAAATAAAAATTAATTAATAAATAAAAAATGTTATGTAGGTTATTATGAATATTTCCATTACCACGTCTAACAAAGGAGGAAAAAAGTTATTTGTCGACGGCTATTGCTACCGTCTAAGCCGAAAAACCGAAAAAAACGTAAAATTGAGTTTGCAGCAACCAAAAAAGTCAGTTAGGAGAAGAATACGTAATAGTAAAATGTGCCTCAAACCATTCCCATGAGCCCATAGCACACGAGAAGATAGTCGCACAAGCAAACGCAGATGTCAAACAATGTGCTAGAAATACGGAAACAATACCATATCATTTATTGAGAGAATCAATTATAAATACACCAAGCCAGTCACGTGTGTATCTTCCTACAAAAATGGCACAAAAAATTAAAATTCAACGAGTTCGTGCTAATAAACCTAAAGAACCTGAAACTCTTGAAATTTAATAATTCCGGAAAATCTTCGTTACATTGAAGGAGAATTGTTTATATTAAATGAAGATTATTTTGACGGAGACAAAATTATTTTGATGGGGACTATTTCTTCCTTAAAACTCCTTGGTGAGTCAAGTTGTTGGATTATCGATGAAACTTTCGATGTAGTTCCATCTATAATGCGACGACTTTTTTCAATACATGGACGTATTGAGGGAAAAATAGTTCCATTGATTTTTTGTTTAATGAGTAAAAAATCTAAAAAAGTCAACGATCAGTTATTTTTTAACTTAAGACAAATATGCTTAGAATATGAAATCAGTGTCAATCCGGAACGAATTATTTGCCATTTTGAAAAGACAATTGTGTCGTCGGCCAAAGTTTTTTTCCCAAACGCATCGTTTAAAGGATGCCTCTTTCACTTTGGCAAAATAATATGGCGCAAAATCCAAAAAGAACGACTAGTGGCAAAATATGGAACTGACGAAAGTTGTTCAATCCAAATCAGGATGATTAAAAGTATAGCCTTGTTCCATCAAACGAAGTTGATAATTAGTTTGGTTTAAAAAAAATTATATTGGATAAGGCAGTCAACGGCCCAGATATGAACCTGAATTTTGGGCTATCGGCGACAACGATAATGGATCGGAGACCTTCCCGCGAACCCAAAATAGCGTAGAAGCTTGGCACTGTCGTCTCAAGGTAATAGTCGGAAAACGTTACGCCATATAAATACAAAATATTGGAAGATTTGGGAAAGGAAAGCATTTTAGCAAAAGGCGCAGGTCGAGAAAGTGCAATGTGGTGAAAATATACCAAAAAACAAACAACTTATACAAAAAAATAAAATTATAAAAAGAATTATTATGATAAGGCTTAAAATTAAAAAAACAGATTTTTTGCAGCGTATTGCGCATAATATTTTATTGGGATAGTTTTATTAATAAATAATTTTTGAATTAAATTATTGTATGAAAAAATTAAATAGCAATACAAGTTTTTAGAAATGCGAGATTTTGCTAATGCGATATTTTTAATTTTTCAAATGCGAGATTTTGTAATACGCGATTTTATAATGCGGGATTTCGTATCGCTCCCTTTGGATATAACAAAATCAAGTCAGCCAAAAGACAAATCCATGTATTTGGGACAAAGAGTTATCAAAGATCTGTCTGGTACTTGCTATTAGTAATATGTAATGTGGTTGTTATTATTATTATGTCTTATGGTTGGTGTAGGTAATATGTTTAGTAACATGTCCTTAGGTTGGTGTTGATAACAAGTGTTGGAGTTTTTCGGGTGACATGTTGTGATAGTTAGTGGTAACTTGTTTCAGATATTTTTAATTAATTGCATTTTTATAAAATTATTTCCATTCACTATTACATATTTATATAAAGGTAACATTTCAAAATATAATTACTGGGTCTGTAGAGTTTTTTTTTTTGGAAGCTCGCTGAGTAAACTTTGCATTAACGAAATGTCACTAATTAAATTTGATGATACAATGGCTTCAAAATGTAACCTAACATCTGAATTTTCTTTCTATTTTTTGTTTTTAGCGGCATCTATACGACATTCAGAAAAGATCTGCATTAAAATTTATAACGTTCAAAAATACACGCCATTTTGTTGCTAAAATGTCTCAAGTCGCGGGAAAAACCCTTTTTCATATTTTTATGCAGATTTATAAGTTGATATATTCGAACATATACTGTCTAGCTGTATGACAGTATGACAAATAGGGGTATATAGTAGGTTATAATCGTCCATTCTTCGTTGATTAGACTACCTTGGCTAATTTTATGAAAGTAAAGCACGGGGTAGATGGCGAATCTCGATAAATTACACCTTGTTGGCGTTCTTGTTTTTCCTAATTCTAATGCTCTGGTTATTGCGAGCACCTGAGGCATTAGGTTGGACTTGTTGCTTGCTCTTGGTTACTGGTTAATGTTGTTTGGCGATATCGTTGGCTCACTCTGTATCTATTTGGATTTCTCGCATTGTCCGTAGTCCTCAATCGACAAACGACTGATCTTAATAATTGTTATTTTGAGTTGTTTGATTGTTACTGTTCTAACAAAAAAATCGTTACCACAATGTACCTCATGAATTCTTATCTCTTTAGTGAGTACTATCTCCCTTTTTGCTGTATTTGGTTCCTTTTCATTCCATTTACTTAGCTTCTGTAATGGTAATATGTATTCGGTTAACCAGACCTTCCAAAATCCTTGTATTGTTTTTTGTATGAATCTCTCGTGCTAAATGGTTGATGTTTTGATTTAAATGGTTTGGTTCCACTATATCGTTCGCAGTGGCTCGTCTATCAGAAAATGTGTTAACGTTTTAAAATCATTGGGATTTGATGATTGTGTAAGAAATTGTGTCCAATGATTCTACAATATGAAGAAGATGCTTAACGGATTTAACTGCCGCCTCGAAAAGAATATGTGATGCTCTTGGTGGTATATAATGCCACTGGATGCCATCCTTTACAAGCTGTTTTGACGGCAATACAGCGATCAGATCGTTCAGCCCCTATAAATTTGGAGCCATAGTCGCTGTAGAGGCCCGAACAATGACTTTGACGCTTGTGTGCCGGGCTTCCGTTTCCAGACTACCGTCTAAAAACACCTTCCCCTTCTACTGGGAGGACCTGGAACCGTTTATCACATTACTTCAGGTCACCCACATTAACTATTTTGCTCTAAACTGAGCACCTTCCTTCCTGTCTTAAATGCTCCTGTCTAAATCACCCTTTTTGGTTTTTAGGATAACTTCGAGGTACCCCTCCAAAAATCTCCAACCATCTTCTCCACGGAGCATAATTTCCATGACACTCTCTGGGGACCACGCTCCCACTTCCTCTCGAATGTTCGCTTTCGGCAAACCCAATTATCACACTCGAGAAAGGTGTGCTCCACATCATCAATCACGCCTGGGCAGTATATGCATTCTGGTGTCGACAGTTTCCCCTTTGTATGTAGGTACTGGCGGAAATATCCGTGACCAGTCAGGAATTGCGTCAGGATATATCCTACTTCACCGTGCGAACCTGCTGTTCGATGAGTCTCGCTGTCCACCTTCATTAGGAGTCCTTTCTTCCAGGCTCGCTATTTTTTGGCCGATCTTCACCCATCTAAAGTATATGACTTTACGTTCTTTAGCCAAGAGGTGGATGGGAATGCTCCCCGCTATACTACCAATATGGCTCTTTCGATACCGCAACTCGTAAGGCTCCCCTTCTCTGCACTTGGGATACTTAGTTCCGGTAATTCTGCTTGTCCAAAGAATCTGCCCATACCTCTGATCCGTACAGAGGAACGGATTGTACCGCGGATATTAAAAGCCGTCGTTTACTGGATCTTGGCCACCTGCGTTTGCCATAAGTCTGCTTGGGGTTGCGACCTATCGTATTTGCTCAAAGAAGCTTAACTTTGGGTCCATTACAATACCTAGGTGCGCCAACCCATATTGGGAGAGAAGGTTGGATTCTCTTTTTTCAGTGTATAGTTAGTATCTCTGGTTTGTTTAAAGCTAGTGCTAATCCGTGCACCGTAATCCAACTGTCTACCACCTGATTAAGTTTCAATTGGACCTGCTTGATATCTTGGGCCGCAACGAGTACCGCAACATCCTCCAAACTGCCGCATTTGGACTTAAGAAAATCCTAGATAAATGTTTGAAAAGACAATGAAACCAAAAAAAAGTTACTGTACCACACCATACCATTTTAGTGTGGTGAATTGGTCCATATTTTTTCGAAAATCAAAATGGCAATGCAATTACTGTGAATGGAGTTCGATATCGAGAGATGATTAGAATTTTTTTCTGGAGTCAATTGGAAGATATTGATGTGCAGAGTATGTGGTTTCAACAGGATGGTACCAGCAACGGAATCAATCGATCTTTCGAAGGAGAAGTTTAATAATCGAATAGTTTCTCGAAAAACAGACGTGAATTGGCCACCAAGATCATGCGATTTAACGCCATTGAACTTCTTCTTATGAGTAAAGTTTATGCGGATAATCGTCAAACTGTTCAACACCTCAAAGAAAACATCATCAAGCAAATATTACTGATTTAACCATCATTATGCGAAAAAGTTATTCAAAATTTTGGAATATGATTGATAGCCGTCGAGCTAGCAGTGGAGGTCACTTGAACGAAATTCTTTTTCATTATAACCCGGAGCCAATGCACTTTAATTTCCAATAACAATAAATAAAGATTTCAGAATCCCAACCCAATTACTTGAACTTACAGTATGATGAAAGATTTCATATGTAGGTAACACTGACAGTTATTAGTACATATTGTGAATATTTTTTGTTTGTATTGTTAATCCACCTGACTTCAACGTTATCGGGGCAATAGTGGCACATCGGAGGATCAGTATTTTTCAGTGTTTACTGGTGAATAGTATCTTTCTTGCTTTCATTGTTCAAAATTTCATTGACTACTTTCCACCTATCTTTAATATTACCTGTTGAGGAGCTAAATTTATTTTCATAAAATTTGGCTTTCGCAAAATAAAAAAACATTGAGCCGCATTTTCAAAGTAGAGTTACTAGAATTTTTAGATAATTTTTTACTTAAGTAATTTCTCAATTTAATTTGTACAGGCAGAGCAAATGAAATCCAAGGCTTAATAATAATATCCTTACCGTTCACTAAACGTCTTGAAGTATTACCATCAATGCATTGTTTTAAGCGTGTAATGAAGCAGTCATATGTTTTGGATACATTCGTTTGGGAATATACCTCGACCCAGGATTCCCCATTTAACTCAACATAACGTTTCAATGTAGATGAAAAAGGATTACGCAGAGAAATACTAACATAATAGATTTCATACAGTGGTCAGTAAATATGTGATCTATGTTCGTCGAAGAATTATTTAAAATTCTCGCTGGCACATTTATTAAAGATTTTTGACCATGAGACGACATTAGAGACATGTAATCATATGAAGTTGTAATAAATTTTTTGATTTGATCCTTGACAAAATAATATCAAACTATCCTAGAAAAATAGAACTTCAAAAACTGAAACCTATAAATGACTTAAACGGAAAACCGGACGGAATTTAATTCAAAATTTACCTGTAAAATGTCAGCACTAGTAGCATCAATGCATGAAACAGTTCTTAATGTTTTCATTTAGACAAACAACCACTCCGTCAGATCTATATATAGAATTACATTTACCGTAAATAGTAAATCCTAAAATTTTATAATTATCGAGTTCAAACTCCTCGACCCGGACTTCCACAGGAGGATTTTGGTGGATTATAAAACAGTTAAGCTTATTCTTAATATAGTTGGTAGAAGATGTTTGAAAACCTATGTTGCCATTTGTTGAATGGTGTAACCCTAAAAAAGGATGACTTTTATTTCGGTTTTGGACGAATGTGAAGTTAGCCCGAAAAAAAGCATTTTCATCCCGAAAAATTGATGTGTCCTCGCTAAATTCAATATAAAAAGCCTTTTGCCCAAAAAATCATGGAAAATTACGTAAAATTACACTCCATCCCGAAAAAAAATATTTACTTGAAACAAGATGTTTAGTCATGATTTTTTCAGGCATTCATATTTTGAAATCTGGTACAAATGAATGCATTTTAGCACGAAAATAATAAAAAACGACTTTAATAACAATGCATCCCGAAAAAAGATTAGGTTTATTTCAGAAAACATATATTTTTTTGTTTATCATTGAGGTACGTCTCATTAAATGTTCTTCAATCAATTTGTCATAAATTATAAGTTAAATGTTATACGTTCTCATAACACAGAAAGACTCTGAAAAAAAAAAAAAGATGTATTGTACATTTCAGTGGCAACAACTAAAAACCACTTAAGTCGATTTAATTGAGAAATGACTTAAGTGGTTTTTAGTTGTTGCCACTGATTTATACGAGTAAAAATTTTAAAACATAACAGAAGAAATATCTTTAAAGATATATTATTCACAGAGGTTTACAGATATAAATAAAAATGGCATTTGCTTCGGTGGGGCTTTATTAATAAGTACATTAACCGCCTTTATCAAACAATGGGGACGAGGGTCAATTCTAGGCCATTCTCGGTAATGAGTTTGAGCGTAAAAAATAAAAATCTTTTAGTTTTCGGAATTTTATGTAGATTGCTAGACATATTGGTATACGAGGCTAGCTTGGTAAGTCCATTGCCAAGTTAGAACATTTAGCCCATTACCATGATGGGGATCAGGAACATTTCTGGGCCAAGATTTAATCAAATATTTTCTTTAAAACTGCTCATTATTTCTACTACTATATCTCTATTCACAGAGTTTGCTAGACATATTGGTATACGAGGCTAGCTTGGTAGATCCATTGCCAAGTTAAAATATGCAGCCCATTACCATACGATGGGGATCAGGAACATTTCTGGGCCAAGATTCAATCAAATATTTTCTTTAAAACTGCTCATTATTTCTACTACTATATCTCTATTCACAGAGTTTGCTAGACATATTGGTATACGAGGCTAGCTTGGTAGGTCTATTGCCAAATTAAAACATTTAGCCCATTACCATACGATGGGGATCAGGAACATTTCTCGAATCGCATCTCGAATCGAATAGCACTAATGTCACATCTTTCCGTGTACTTCCCGAAACGTTTCGTGTTCTAACCTTCACCAAATCATTCATGCAGGAGAGCCCGTTTATAGGGAGACTCGCTCATACAACCATTCATATAGAGCGCCCAACCCAATGGGATCCATTTCGCTCACGACGGAGAGCACTTTTATAGGGGTCCTCTTTTATTTCCAAGAGATACGAAACGTCTGGTTTGCCACTCAGTTGGTTGACGGTTTTGTTGCCCCTTCGGTTATAACTAATAATTAATAATTAATAATTTGTGCTATTTTGTATAATAGAGACAACTTCCATGTTTCATGCGAAATTCGTCGATTTGCTAATTTATAAAATTTTTTTGCAAGAACCCTTTGGCCCATATTAAAATAACACTAAGTGCAGTGATTTTTAGAAGTTTAAAAATAGGTAATAGAAACAAAATTGGAATTTAATTTTAGAAGGTAGTTATTTGAACGTTATTTTACACTTTACAATTTTTAACTTAATTTTTGTTTAAATAGACATTTAAAAGATGTACAAGCTCATAAATATGTATACAGTAACCCTCGCAAAAAATGTTAATGATGCTTAAGGTAATTATTGAATATTATTTAAATCTTGTTTGAGGAGCTTATTAAGAGCCATTAAGCTTATTGATCTGAATATTTAGGATAAATAACCATATGTGGGTTCACCTCGACGCTCTTTGTATTTCTCACGGTAGCCACATATTGTTTTAAATCGTCGTAACAACGCCATTTATCATTGGATTTACAGTAACTTATAAAATGACCATTTTTGCCCAATTGTTCATAACTGATAATACCTGTCAAATTGTAAGGAGTATGCCCAAGAAAAAGTCTCGATTCAATCCGATCTATTGTAAGTCTTGGTTTGCTTTCTGTAGGATACTCGGTGTAAATGGAAATTATTTTGTTGTATGTTTTGTTTTCAGGATTCATTTTATTTAAGCATACTGGACAGTTTTGAGATGGCACTTCCTCTATACATTTACCCAAATTTGCAAGTCCTACTTCCATTAATTTAAATAAATTAACAAGCAGGAAGTTCCTTTCTCCTTCGATTACCGTTTCGCAATGTTGGCATTTTAGCTCTGCAGTTAAGCTAGGAATGCTTTTAAGCATGTACCCTGCAATATCCTGAATATTGCATTCGCAGTTTTCTTGAACGCCAAAAATCTCAATTAATATTTCTTTTCTAATACAATATGCCTTTTTTAAATCGTGGCTCAGAATACTTTTAATAATTTTTTGGACTCTTCCTTCAACTATGTTGCTTTTATTTATCCCCAATACGTTCACTGCTGCAGCCAAAGCCTGAACTAAGGAATCAAATGCGCATGTGTTTGAGTAGTAATCGCATGTGTTACTTCCATTTTGTAGTACTGGTACCGATTTATTGGTAAAACTGTTTACTTGATTAGGCAATATCCTTTTTTTCGTTTTTGACTTAAAATTTTTAATGAAGTGATAATCCGCTCTTTTGGTGACTGAGTATTGATTTCATTTAAATTTCTCAAATTAAAAGATGACGTTTTATTTTTGGGAGTTAATATGTCCGAATTTTTTCGCTTCCACACTGATTGAGAGAGTTGGATGTCATGAATGGATGGTTCATTATTGGACTTATAGTTTTCAACACTAGATTTTACATCCTTTATGGATTTTTTGGGTACACCTGCTAAAATTTCCCTATGAATTGTAACATTTCGGTCATGTATGTTTCTTACGAATCGCCCCACTTTTGTTGGCAATTTACCAATATTATTTGACGTTTTAAACCTTCGTTTAATTGTTGCAAAGTAATTCTCCACGTGGCTGTTGCTTTGCCTTTCACCATCATTTATAATACCACTCCATAAAGGCAAATAAGTCATATATTTTTTCAAAACTACATTCAGAAAATTAGGATTATATAAACTACATATTCAATCCTCCAACTATACCATAATTTTCTTCATTTTCACTTGAATCGACTTCGTCCATAATTTGTTCCATGTCTTGAAAATATGGACTCTGTAAATATATGGGCCTTGAGTTATCCCTATGTTTATCTGTTTTGTTACTAATTGTTGTATTTTCAAAGTTTATGTCATTGGTTATAATTAAATTAGCTAATGATTCGAGCGCTTCTTGCACATTATTTCTTATATATTTTGATTTCAAAATTATTACAAGAAATTTCCATATCTCTTTGATGGTGCCATAATTGGGCGTCATGAAGATTGACGCAAACACCTCTTTGAGAATTTTATGATTTGATGGTGATTCAGAGAAATGTTTGTTTATGTCTTCCGCTATTGTGTGTGTTAAATGACAACAGCATAAATACACCTTTACCAGGGAATCTTTGGATTTGTAACACGAGCTATTTGTAATCAAACTATGGGTTGCTGTAAGGTATTCAATAATATCCATATCATTGAATGCGCTGAGTACTGAGTTAAGTTCAGCAAAAGAGAAATCAATGACTACAGAATTAAATACGGGCCAGTTTTTAAAACTTGCCTCTACATGTAACCTGAACGATTTAAGCCAACCGCCAATTGAATCAGTTGTATGGCTTGAACTAACCATATCAGTTAGTGGAAACGGTGATGCAACGTCGGCATCACTAGTTTTTGCAGCTATTACCAGTGCATAATACAATATGCTTGGGCATGGTTTAAAAGGAGCCCGGATTAAACTTCCAGTAGCGTCCAAATATACTGGAAGATCTTTATTTTTATACATTTCTCTCATTAGTTTTAGTACATTATTCTGCATTGCACTATACGTCATTACTATGAAAGGACGACACATAATTTTTTGTATATACTTATCATCGCTTAATTCACCCATTTTCCATTCTTAATCAATATCGAGAAAATCATCGGAGTTTTTATCGTTTGATTGTAATGCTTCAGATCTAATTTTTCTCAATACATCGTGGGATTTAGATTTTTGTATGGTATTGTGTTTTTTAACAAAATCGATATTTTCTTCTTCAATTAAATTTTCAGCCACTTTCTCGACAGATTTTTCCAGTAATTTTTTTTTTATAAACATCTCTGTTATAACCTGAAGTAAAACTAAATTTTTTTGATTTGTGAATGATAGAATCATTTGTTGCATAAACATCGAATATTCCCCGGTTTAAATTTCGATTTATTAATTTATAATTTCGACAAGTCCTATCAAGATTTTTATGGCCGCAGTAAGTTCTAATTGACACCCGACTCTTTAAAATATCGCACCCCTTTATTTTAATAAGACATCCAGTTAGTTTAGTCAAATTTTCAGAAATTACAGATCTATACAAATATGGTTCTAGTTGCAGTATTTTCGTCGATTATATAGAATGAAAATGGGCCTGAAAATCACTCTTATCGCTATCGTATCGTAACAGAGGTAAGACATATACGTTGGGGATGGATATTGCATTCTAGTGGCATATTTCGCTATATCGAGAAATCTCTGTGAATAACGGTAAAAACCGTTTATATGGAATATCAGCTGTATGAAAATGGGCCTGAAAATCACTCTTATCGCCATCGTATCGTAACAAAGGTGAATCTTGGCCAAGAAATGTTCCTGATCCCCATCGTATGGTAATGGGCTAAATGTTTTAACTTGGCAATGGACCTACCAAGCTAGCCTCGTATACCAATATGTCTAGCAAACTCTGTGAATAGAGATATAGTAGTAGAAATAATGAGCAGTTTTAAAGAAAATATTTGATTGAATCTTGGCCCAGAAATGTTCCTGATCCCCATCGCATGGTAATGGGCTAAATATGTTAACTTGGCAATGGACCTACCAAGCTAGCCTCGTATACCAATATGTCTAGCAAACTCTGTGAATAGAGATATAGTAGTAGAAATAATGAGCAGTTTTAAAGAAAATATTTGATTGAATCTTGGCCCAGAAATGTTCCTGATCCCCATCGTATGGTAATGGGCTAAATGTTTGAAGTTGGCAATGAACTTAGCATGCTTGTGCTTTGTACCACTATGTGGAATTTTGGTGATAGTCAGCATTGTTACAGGGGCTGGAAATATATTTGTGGGTTGAACAAGGTATAAAAACTAAGAACACGGTTTGGAAATAAGACCTTAAGGTTATCTTGCTACTAATGCTAATAAGTACTACAAATTTCGGGATGGAATTCATTATTTTATACAATTCAATTATTTTTTCGGGCTAGTATGGATTTTAGCAAGGGAACACACCAAAATTAAAAAAGCCTTTTCGGGATGATTTTTCGGGCTAACTTCACATACATCGGTTTTGGAATTCTTTCACAAAAACTCCAGCTGGCCAAGAAGTTGAAGCGATCAATTTTTCACAAACTATTATTTTAAATGAAGAGTAATCCTGTTTATAATTATCTCTTACTCTTGGGGAAAACGATGAACCACTGCATCACACAAATTGAATTGTTCTTATAAATATTGTCTAATTTTTGTTTCTGTAACATCCGGATGAATTCTGGAGACAAAAATCTGTTTACGTAATATCGCCACTGCCAGTGCTAATACTAAAATTGTCCAGAAATTGGAACAAAAAAAAATTGGAACATTTTGCTTTTATCAACTTTTATTTTATTCTTACTTCGTAAGTTAGACAAATCGGAAATGAACTAGTTTCATTTGTAGGTTGACCAATCGGCAATCCAATTGCATTCCATGGTATCGTACCATCTAATTTTCGAAGAAACGAAACAATTACATTTTTGGGATTTTTTGGAAGAATTTAATCAGTTAAAACAGCAGGTACCGGAATCGCCACGTTTGGAAGCCGATAATTGTCTGAATGTACGTTAATATTTTAACAATTTAATTCTGAGAAATTTGCATTATTTTTTTCACGTCAAAACATAAATTTTGTAATTTGCAACGTTTTGCAATTTCTCAGAATTTCGGATACCTACTTGAGATTTTGATTAGGATTAGTTGATTGAACAAAATAAAAAATTAAATTGTTTTTCTTGGAAATGGGTCCAGTAAAGAATTGAACTAATTTTACCTAATAATTTTGTTTCCTGGCACCCGAATAACAAAAACTCGACCTTCCACCAACATTCATAAGAAAAGATCAATATTACAAAAAATAGCTTTCATTCGTTTGAAGTATTCTTTGTAAACTTCAAAAGAACTTTTTATACAGTACAAACATGTAGGTTGCTGAGTTATTTGTCTTGCATTTTTGACCTGCAACACATCATTTTTTTTTATTTATTTGTGAAAAATTATATTTTTATTGGTTCTCCTATTACAGCGCGTAAGAACCAACTGACATAATAATCAATATTTTTCTCTTAACAAAAATTTGCAGACAATCACGTCATAATCGAAAAATAAGAAAATAAGAAAAAAGATTAATTTGATGTTCTATTATTTTCATTGTCAATTGCTTCGGGTAAGATTAACTCAAATTCGATTATAATACGACAGATGTTATTATAGAAAAAAAACACTTTTGTATGGGATGTCTTCGTAGTTTTATCTGTCGAATTGTATTTATGTTAGTAACATATTATAAAAATTCTAGTATGGATTGAATTGTCCTACGGGAAAATGTTTGAATTGTTCGTGAACATAACGTCACAATCACAATTTTAATTTTACGTTTTTTATTAATAACCTACATACATTGTTTTTATAAGCGTTTTATTAACTTTGCCATTTTCTCTATCTCGTTTCAGGTAAAACATAGGCAATTAAAATAATACGTATAATATATGTACCAGCAGGTAAGCGCCGCTTTGTAGACAACTCTCGATATCTTGTTTTTATAACGACAGCACAACACAAACTATAATTATATTGTGTGCTTCTTTGATACAATCAACAAATCGTGTATGCTTTCTTTGGGAATCAGAAATTTTGTATTTTGTGGGGTGAAGTTAATATGAATATAAATAAACCATAATGTTTACGATATTTCTGTGTGGGTTCTACTCTCATTACTTGCTCGCTCCCGCACAGATTTTTTTCCAAGTATAAAATGTAATACAGTCTGCTGTATCTGCCGCGCTCTATATATTTCCCGTCTTCGAGTTGTTAAAATACAATGTTTTTTATATTCATCTGTTGGGTATGCATGTACCATAAAAATGATAAAAAACAGAAGACTAAAACAAATAAAATTATGAAAATTTTTTATTACCGCTGTTTGGTTTGCTTTCTCCGTTCATTGTACACGATACTCAAATTCTGCTTCCGCAATACCTAAAAGCAGTTTATGTTTAAAAATGGGTACTGTGTAAGTTGAATTCTCTGTATACATACATTCAATTACACTTAATTCGGATGCAATAAAATAAAATCTAATAAATTTTATTGAAATGGCAATAAAAGTTATATAATATGTCTGAGAAAAATAAAAATTATTAAGAAGCAGCATAATGCAGTCGTCGTCTTCCCTCGTTTTTTGTGTGTTATTATTATTTGTATGTTTTTTTTGTAATTGGATGTAGTAGGTATACGAATACAAAATTCGACAAAATTTTGTGTACGGACACGAACAAATGTTTATTTATGGGACAAAAGTATGGGGATTATTTTTTATTAACAATGTGGGACTCAATCAATAAAATAATGTACATACCTATGTAGACGTGAGCCTAGAATACATTGGATTTAATGTGTCATTTTGAATGTTGTACATAGTTGATTAATTTTAGCAGATCATAAACAATTTTTTGTTGGGACTGCTAACAATACCTTTTGTATAGGTATTAAGCTTTGTTATTAGACCACTGTTAGGCTTAATTTTCTTCCAATCAATCACTTATCTGTAATATTACCAAATTTTACTTTAGTGGTTTTGGTATTGTCTAGGTTCCGAGAGGAATTGGTAGAAGAGAAAATGATTTCTTTCCTGGTTCCATATCAGTGGCGTAACTACAAATTTCGGGCCCCTCGCAAAAAATTTTCTTGGGCCCCTAAAAATGGTTCTTGGACCTGTGAACAAGTAAAGTGTTTCTATTGTCCAACCTCGCTTTGATTAAAAGTATCTGATTTCGAGAGTACGGATCACCATGTGATTCAGTTCAATGGCCTCAATCAAAACGAAATTTCTTGCAATAACGATAAATCATCACATGTTTTGAGTATAATTTGAGGAGTATCAAGAATTTCGCATTTTCAAAGTATCTTGAATGTCCTGGAAACTTCACAGATATCGAATTATCCGTAAATAACCAGGATATTCTTGAATAATTTCGAATAACTTAGGAAATTGGAGATATATCGAAAGCACGAAAAATCTTATAAATATCTCGTTTCATATTTATAAGTGTAACTCTGCAAGTTCCCACAACTCAAAGCTAAGCTCAGAACATTGCCGTACAAAAATCGAATAAATTTGAAAATCTTTAAAAATCTCGAATAATAATCCTAGGTACAAATGTCGAAAAAATTATGAAATCTAGAATAAACCGCGGAACAATTCCGATTACCCCAGGAAAATTCGAATAATATCTGGATATTAATGAATAATGTCGGAAAGCTTTAAAAATCTAGAAAACCCACAAAAATTCTAAAAATGCCGAAAATTTGAATAAATATCGAATTATTTGTCAAGTAATTTAATGTTACTAATACTAAAGGGCCTTTTGATGTATAGAACTTTGAGGTGGCAACACTTTTTTCAATAATACCCGATTTGACAGCCGATAATTAAGTTTTGTTTAGTTTGGATTTCCATTTCATAATGAATAGACTCACGCCAGAGCAACGTTTGCAAATTGCTCAAATTTACTTTGAAAATAATGGTTGAGTTCGTGAAATTCATCGCGCGCTACGTCCATTTTATGGCCAACATAATCGTCCATCTGAGCAGTTAATTCGGTAAACTGCTCGCTTGCGCACTACGTACTACATGCTTACACGATTCAACTTGTGCAGGAATTAAAATCATGCGAGCTACGATCGCGTCGCCAATTCAGTGAATGGGCCGAAGCCAATATTGACATCGATGCAAACTTTCCACACAAAAGTTTCTTTAGTGATTCATTATTCAAAAATCATTACATCCACCAAAATTACCGTTTGCTGTGCTTTGGGGGCCGAAGGAATCATCTGATCATATGTGTTCAAAAATACTGCTGTTGAATATGTTGCAGTCAACGGAGACTGGTATAGAGACATGATTACTAATTTTTTTATGCCGTAATTGGATGGTAAAGATATCAGAGACATGTGGCTCCAACGAGACGGGACCACATGCCATACAGCACGCGATACAATTAATATACGGAAACCAACATTTGATGAACGATTAATATCGAGAAAAGGGACCTATCAAAACTGGCCACCGGAGAAGTATGTTAAGTCACTTATCTACGCTTTTCTAGCCAGAGTCTATTGAACAGTTGGAAGCCAACATTCGACGCGTTATTGCCGAAATACCGCCAGAAATGCTGCGAAGAGTGATTGAAAAAGGAACCTCTAGATTTCGCCATGTAGTGGCCTCATATCCGAAATCATATTCAAATATTAATGGCATAAAGTTATATTTTCACACTCATGGCCATTAAAATTATTTTTCTGTGTTTTATTTAAATTCAAAGTTTGTATAAGGATAAGCTCAACAAAACGATATGCAATAATAATTGATTGTGGAGAACCACGCCAAAAACTAACTAAAAACAAACACCATCACTAATTGCGAAATTAATTTTGAATTTGCAATTTCCTTATATTTAAAATTGCTTCCAAAAATAACAGGTTTTACCGGGTAATTATGTTTGTATTTTCCGTTTACTGGTAATAAAAAAGATTCAGTAAATGAGAAACTAAACAATCACATTCAATCTTTTGCAAATCAAATTCAACCTTTTCTAGTCAAAACTTGATTTGTAAAAGGTTGAAATTGAAGTGCAATATAGGAAAATATGGAGTGCCAAACGTTTATTACAAATAAATGAACCTAGCAATCACTAAAATCGTTATCATTATAAATGTCAAAAACTTTGATTTCACACGAGCTTGGCAAATTTTCGTCTAAATCTAAATATCTGTCAGACCTAAAGCCATTTTTATTTATATGCGGATTCAGATTATGTGTAATTAATGCAACCGAGAAGAAATTGTTGAGCCTTTCTAAAGAAAATGTTTAATATCAAGAGGAACGATTTCTTCTTTCTCTAAAAGTTATACCACCGCCTCTTCTTCAAAAATGTCCCCATTAAATACATAACTACTAATTAAAAAAAAATAAAAATCTTATAAAAACGAATTTGCTAGTCATAGTTACATCAAGATCTACCATCGGTGTTAACTATTTCACATAAAGTGTAGCTAAACAAATTGACGAAAAGTGTAAGTGTACTGAAAAAGTGTAGGCCTACATAAAAAAGTGTAAATAAGAAGTATGTTCGACGCTATTTTGAAAATTGTGAAAATCACATAAAATGTCCAAACCTGATGTTACACTATGACCATTTACGAAAATCTCAGAGATGTTACCAAGTGTGGGGTTATATTTCGTATACTCTCCGAAACGTATCGGTCTCTAGCCTTGATACAATCATTCATCCAGGAGTGCCCCTTTATAGGGTTCTTAATTTATTCACCATCAATGTGGGGCGCCCAAGCCAATGGGATCCATTTCACTCACGATTGAGAGCCCGTTTATATAGGGACCATCTTTCATTTCCAAGAGAAACGAAACATCTGGTTTGCCAGTAGTCAGTTAGTTTTGTTGCTCCTTCAGGTCGTATAGGTAATAATTAATCATTAAAACGCCCTTGTTCCATACGAAATTCGTTGATTTGTTAACTTTCAAAAATGTTTAATAAGACCCCTACCGCTGGTATCAAAATGGCACTGATTGATTGAAATTCCTCAATGTATTCCCTTTACAAATTTTGTAGTTTTTATGTATGCCAATATGAGTATGCCCGGTAGGTGTGCAACCACAAAATATAATCAATTACTTGTAAATGTTGCTTGGCTTATTCTTGTTATTTTCCCTGCCCCCGCGTGTTCATAATTATTTTCTGTTGTCTTTAATATTTAGAAAAAATTAGTATCGCTGGATTAACTTTATACTTTACATTAACTTCCACTGTAAATATATTATATATAAATTTCCACGTTTGACATATGCTATAAAATGACCTGGAACATTAAATCTAATTTTTCTTAAGGTGGTGGATGGTACGAATGATTGCGTATTACCTTTTCGAAATAATTCCAAATTAGTTTCTCCAGCTATATCGAGAGACAAATTGTGACAAGAGGTCCCTTCGAGTTTACACTTCAAATTGGTACGGTTCAACCCTCTCATTTGCCTGTATACTGACGGCCCTTACTATTACTTTCTTTACCCTAGTAAAATAAAGTATAGTAATCATGAAAATTTTGGACCTTGATATTTTTAGTGATTTATCTGTTTTGAGGTCCCCTGAGTCCGAAAAAGTGGGTTTCGAAATGGTGTCTGTCTGTCTGTCTGTCAGTCTCTCAGTCTGTCAGTCTATCAGTCTGTCAGTCTGTCAGTCTGTCAGTCTGTCAGTCTGTCAGTCTGTCAGTCTGTCAGTCTGTCAGTCTGTCAGTCTGTCAGTCTGTCAGTCTGTCAGTCTGTCAGTCTGTCAGTCTGTCAGTCTGTCAGTCTGTCAGTCTGTCAGTCTGTCAGTCTGTCAGTCTGTCAGTCTGTCAGTCTGTCAGTCTGTCAGTCTGTCAGTCTGTCAGTCTGTCAGTCTGTCTGTGTCCTCTCTACAGCCCAGATGGTTTAACCAATCGAACTGAAACTTCAGATTTAAGCTTTTTTGATAAATTGGGAGGTCCCAGTGAATTTCACTCCAAATCGGCTAACCGGAAGTGGCCACTCCCTTGGTCCAGAAAATTTATTTTGCAAATAACTTAAAAAGTATAAGGTTTACAAAAAACTACTATAAACAAAATGTTTCCAAAAATTAAAAACAAATAAAATTAAAAAAAAAAAATTAAAAAAAAATTTAAAAATTTAAAAATTAAAAAAAAAAAATTTAAAAAATTATAAAAAAAAATTAAAATTTCTCAAAATTCTCTGTTCGTAAAAGAAAGTCGTGTGTTGGCCACACCTCCATTTTTTAAATAAATATCAAGGAACTTGTTTTCTCTTATAACAAATTTAAATTTTTTATTCGGTAATTTTTTGCAGTTACCATAAACTGTTATGCACTGATTCATTTTGGATATTCGTATAGTTTTAAATGAAATTACACAAGGATTGCTAATATCTATCAAAAAATTGTTAATCTGTTCTCGAATTTCTTCGCTTGTAAGATTTTCAAATGTAGTGTTTGTTTTAAAGGTCCTTTAAAGTCGGAAATTATTTGAACCCTTTGTTTCGAAAGTCTCTGAAGTTGGTCGAGCAAGGCTAGCTGATACATAATTAAACAATATGTCTGGATTGAGATGATGAACTCAGAACTCACAGTAAACCAATTTAAGTCAATTTCTAGTTTCTGATTTAAACCATGGCTGTTAATATGATTACAAACATCATCTGGATTTATTTTACAAACAGCATTACATTTTTGAAATGAATCTGCTGTCTCAGACTGGTCATTTGGTACGGATTTTATATTTCCTTTCATAAGACGGTTTGCTTCAATGTCAATAACAGATTTTATAATAAGCTCCTTATTTGACATGTTGTTGTTTGGACAAAACATTAACTAATTTATATCTGTTATTTTTATTATTTTTAATCTTCAGTTTAAAACAAAGCTTATTGACAAGTTTAGAATGTACATAGATCTCGCCCGAGTTACATAGTATTAATATTATCAAAATGTTCTTCGAAGAAAGCAACAATTAGGCTTTGCAGATTAATGTTGTTCCTTTTTGATTTATAATTATACTTAGTATTTGCCATATTTAACAACGTTAATAATCGAAGTAAGTTTTTGAGAATATCCAAGGTAAAGCAGGGGTCAATATAGTATTAAAAATACCAACGTAATTTTTAGCAAACAATAATAGAATCGGCAAAATCAAAAATCCAAAATAAAGCAGAGGTCAGTTATCAAAAATCCAAATAATCCAATAGAAACAAGTTTTATAGAACGTTCAAAGTAAAGCAAGGGAGTTTTAAAAAAAACTTTTTAGAAGATAATAAAAAACACGAGGAAAAATTACAAAATAAAACAACACGATACGAACAGCACAAAGTCTGAAACAAAGACAATTGTAAGGGTATTTATTTTTTTCACATCTGCTCCCCTAAATTCATGAATATTGTCTGCATAATAGGGTTATGCATGACCAAGTGGAGTACTTTTCCGAACAGGAGGAAATTTTTTCCCAGTCCTTTCCTACGCTCTGACAATTTAAGCATTGTTTGTGCAATTTTTTTGATCCATCCTGGAATGCGCCTCTCATGTTTGGTCTCCATCCGTCTTGAATACGCTTTGACGCTTACCGGAAGGTCGCACCAATCAGTTCGTTCTTCGTCGATAAGAAGGATCGATGTAATCCCCGCTCATTGTTTACGTCGGTGTAATCTTTTTCACCGTATTTTTTCGCCGCCAGTTTTGAGTATGTCCCGCCTTTTTAATTTCATGTTTCAGTCTTTTGACTTTTGTATTTCAAGAGAGTTATTTCATAAACATTTTACGGCTAGGCATTAATTAATTATTGTACAATTTTTTATTCCTTTAGATAATTACAGTTTTAATAAATAAACAAATAAATAATTGGATAGATCATCCCGAAAAACAATCCCAATATTTAATACTGAAAAATAACTGATGGGGGACTGGAGGACCGAACTGTATTTTGGAAGACTTCACTTTCCTCAAGTACTGTAAAAAACCTTGTTTTTGAACACCTTGGGCGGTCTCTTATTTTTTGAACGAGGACCGTAGGGTACTTTACAGTCAAATTGCCGACAGTTTATAAGTGACATTCTCTGTAAATAAACCGTTATTTTGTAGTTATCAGATAAGGTTATGCAGTCCCCTCACCCTTAATTTGTAAGTGAAATTGTTGGATATAAAACCGTCCAATAGTCGAACATTTACATATTAAATTTGCCGTAAATCAACCATCCCTTTTTGTGTATCAGGTAACATTCTACAGTCCCTTTGCCGATAATATGTTAGTGAAAGTGTCGTATGAAAAATCGCCCAACTGTCGAACATTTATATGTGAAATTGGCCGTAAATGAGCCATTTATTTGTGGGAATCAGGTAACATTCTACGGTCCACTTGCCGTTAATATATAAGTGAAATTGTCGGATAAAACACCGTCCAATTGACGAACATTCGCAAGTAAAATATCTCAATTGAATTTTTCGGCTTACAAATATATTAATTGTTCATGGCAATCCCAATATTTTCGATTTGGTAAATCAGAAAAATTAAGAGGCCAATGCCTCATAACATATCTACTGAAAAAAAGGAAAAATATTATTCTCCCCTCCCCGTAATTTTAGCCCAAGGCCCTAAGAGTTACACCAATGTATTACTCTGCAAAAATGAGAACCCTCCATGAGTTATTTACGTTGGTAGTTTGGTTTCGTACTGAAAAGTTGGTCTACTCATCAGGTAGCTACGACCAAACTACAAAAAATTCCACTCTAGCCACTTACATTGGGTATCTGGCCAGAACGTACTGACATAGCGAATTATTATTTACTACATCAAATATCAAAAAACCTATAGAGAAACATCATTTGTGTGTGTATTATGCCCACACGAATATTTATCTATAAAAAAGCCGAAAAATGCAATTGACAGACAGGCAAATTAAATTCTTATTAAAATATCTCGTAAATAAACTGTCTTTTTGTGTGTGTACTAGATAAAATTGTGCAGTCCTCTCGCCGTTTATATATAAGCAAAATTTTCGTATAAAACACCATTCAATCGTCGGAAATTTGTACGTACAATTTTCCATACATAAACCGTATTTGTGTCTGTATTAGATAATTGGCTCGATTCAACGTAAATTATACGTAAATTATTTCATGCCATCAAATCATCCGATACCTTTCGGGTAGATACTTGTTTAGATTTAGTATTTCAACCGGCTTTTTACGGTCTCAAATCCATGAAGTTTGTTGTGCTGTTTGTCGATATATTTTACAGCCCAGATGACCATAAAACGAAGGTAATTTTACCGGACTTACAACTGTCTACAGAATTAATTAAATATTTAAGTTTTGATTTATAAGTGACGCAAGACAATAATATCCTATGATTTTTAACACACTCTTCTTGCTTGAAACCATCTAAATGAACCGTATTTGGGAATACCTTAGGGATTGATTAATATCCATTTAAACGGGGTTTAATAAGCTTTCATTAATAAACTATGTAAATCTGTGATCAATGCATTTACATTTTTTTTTTGCCAGTCGGAATAATGATCAATAATTTAGGTTGCGTTTTGTTTTCGTGTTTGAATCGGTTTTTGTCGATAAGTACATTTTTCTAAATAATCTAGCCTTCGTGTAGATATTTTCTGTTTCGCTTTAATTTTTCAACCGACATTTTACGGTTTTGAAACCGTGAATCCTATTGCGGTTTTTTGAAACGTATAGCGACTCATTTGCGTTAATTGTATACTTATTATTTGTCGTGTTAAAGATCGGGTATGTTTAAAATGTCAGTTCTTGTTGGATAACTCGATATTTTTAAAAATTAAACCAGTTTTAAATTTGTAAATTTTTCTGGTTTGTGCTATGCCGACTCGGGAATTTAACATTTCGTGAGTTATAGTTGCTATGAGTTTATTGAATTCTTGTTTCCATTGCTGCCTACTTTTTAGAAAAGTAATATAGATTTACCACATGGCGGTAAGTATTTTCAAGGAGGAGGTTTGTAGTTCGCTGGGAAGCCAAGGGCTACATTTCCAATGAGAAAAGCAAAAAACTTACTCGCGCATTGGGCATAACGTTTTTTTTCTGCACTAACAGAAAAATCTTAGGTGGTCTTAGGATATCCGTTATAGTAAAGAAAATTACAAAATTATGTTTAATCATTGACCATTTTTCAATAAAGATATTGCTGTTATTTGCCAACTTAACTAAATCAATTCATTTAAGACTAATGATGTAACTAATAACATTAAAGGAGTAATAATTGCGTGCCTTTTGAATATGACAAAATAATTTTTGAACCTTGCTCAAATTCTCTCATTCTCTGTTAACCTAACCAAAATATTTAACACTTTTATGAACAATGTACATAATTAATCACCTAACGGAACAAAAGAAAACATATTCAACAGACAAAATGAATATTGAGTAGTAAACACAAAAGAAAATTATAATATATAGTTTTTAAGAATTTTTGGTGCTGATGAAAATTTATTACAAACTACATATAGTGTTAGAAGCGCGCGCGTGAAAAATCCAAAATATTCTTTCCTTTCATCAAAACCATAACCAAACACCAAACAATTATTAATCATTTTAGCTTTTCAGTGTTCATTATTATGTCTTAATAACTAAAAATATTGTGATGTTGTTGTTTTTGGTGCGATATTTGTTATATTTTACCATTTAACCTTTTGGTATTCCTTAATGATGTCGATAAAACGTGAAAAATACAAAAAAATTGTTAAAAAAACACCAAACCAAAACAAACAAGGACAGAGAAAAACGCAAAAAAAAAAATGTTGAAGCTTAGAGGGTTGAAATTTGTGATGGTGTCGAAATTGTCATTTAATATTAATTTTGAATTATGATTTTATGATTATATCAACATTTTTTTTTTATCAGCAGAATTTTTTATATTTTTAGGCTGTTTTATGTGATAGATTGAATATTATTATTTATAATGGAATTTTTAATGTGGGGTACACAATATTTTAGCGGAATATGATGCGGAATGACCTTTAATGGAGAGAAAGAACTGTGAGGAACTCACATCAAGTGTAAATCGTGACTTATGTTGCAAAAATACATCATAATAAAATTAGATGGTGTAGACAATAAATTAAATTTTGTACAAACGAGTATGAGCAGTTGATATAATATTGATGATAAGTAAGGGAAAAATAAGTTCAAGCAGTATGTACCTTGAGCTGTTTTTTTTTATTTAACTTCATACTGAAATTGTGAATTGTGAATATGTACTTTACTAGATTTTGACATCTTTTTCGGTTTTCATCCCGTCGATGTCATTAAAAAAAAGAGTTTTCTTTCATCAGCCATTCGGTCGTCATTTTGTTTATAAATACGTTTATAAATATCGTGTACTTTAAGACTTATATAACACATGTATTAAAAACCAAATTTAAAAATATCGCTTCGTTTTTCTTAAACAAATTGGATAAAATGACCGTTGATTTCGCTCCCACAAGGTGTTATTACTCCGACATCAGATATCTCAACTATACTATCTCTCTCTCTGGCTTTCACATCCCATTGAGGGATTTTGCCGCCCGCACTAAGGTCCTCCATCCGTCTCGATCCATCGCTCTCGTCCTCCAGTTTCGACATCCTAATACTTGTAGATCTTGTTCGAAGTCGTCACGCCAGCGCAGTCGGGGTCTTCCTCTACGACGAACACCGGCTGGTTGTTGATGGAACACTTTATTGGTCATTCGTTGTTGTGGAGACCGTGTAACGTGGCCGAGCCATCTAACTCGATTGGATTTGATGAACCCGATAATATCGCAGCCTCCAAGAAGTTGCCTTATCTCGTGGTTCATACGAATCCGATATTCGTTGTCCGCGACTTTAATTGAACCAAATATTGAGCGAATGACCTTCCTTTCGAAGGTAGATAAAAATCTACAATCGTTAGAGGTCATGGTCCAGGTCTCGCTTCCGAAAGCCAGCACAGGTCTTATGAATGCTTTATAAAGTGCGAGCTTGCACGACTGCGACAGATGTTTAGATCGCAATAATTTCGATTGGGCGTAGAAAACTCGTTGTCCGGCAGCGATTCGGGCTTTTATATCTGCGCTCCCTCAATTACGATTCTACATACAGACCCATAGGTTGTTAATTTACAGAGAGAAACGAGTTTCTCTGGAATTCCTAGGCATATGAGCGCGGCCCATAGGTTTTCGCGGTTTATACTGTCATATGCCTGTCTGAAGTCTATATACAGTTGATGTATGGTTATGTTGTACTCCCAAGATTTTTCCAAGATCATCCTCATGGTAAAACATTGGTCAGTGGTCGATCGGTTAAGACGAAAGCCACATTGATAGTCGCCAATGATGTTTTCGGCGAAAGGGATGAGTCTGGCAAGTACAACATTAGCCAACACTTTGTAAGCAGTGCTCAATAGGGCGATACCACGATAGTTTCCACATTTAAGACGGTCTCGTTTTTTTATGCAGCGGACATATGAGTGCGGTCTTCCAATTCTCCGGCAGCTCTTCTTGGTCCCAAATAGAGACGATGAGATCGTATAGATTTGTTGCAAGAGTAGCGCCTCCGAGCTTAATCAATTCTGCGGGGATTCCGTCGAGACCGAGTGCCGTTCCATTTTTTAATCTACTAATAGCTGCATCTACTTCCTCTACTGTGGGAAATTCGACAAAGACCTCTTCACCTTGAGGAGCTATTGCTCTAATGGGGGTCACTTCGTCATTCCGATTTAGTAGATTTTGAAAGTAGGTTTGTCATACAGAGAGAACATCAGCCACGTTTGTTCCCAGCTCTCCATTTCCGTCTTTGATGGCTGTACTTCTTGGGTGGAAGTCTTTAGTTAGATTTCTAGCGTTACCAAAACAGTTCCTTGAGTTTCCTATTTCCACTTGGAAGCTGATGTTTTCGATGCAAGATCTCATATGATCGAGCTTCTTTTGTCGAAGGTATTTAGTCGTAGCTTTCCTAGCGCGGAGATATTCTGCTAGAGTGCTTCTAGTGTTGCGAGCCAACCATTTCTCACGAAGCTTTCGTTTATTTTCGACGACCCTTTGGCATTGATCATCGAACCAATCATTGCGGGACCTCGGAAGCCTTCTTCCGATGGAACTTTGCGCCGCGGTGGTTATGGCTGACTGTAAAGCGTGCCACTGCTCCTGGATGTTAGGAGGAGCTTCTTCCTTGTTATTTGGCCGGTCTAAATATTTAGTGACAGCTGATTGGTAACTCTGCAGTGACGCTTGGTCTTTTAAAGCATCAATATTCCACCGAACGGTCTTTTGTGCTTTGTCTGTTGAACGTAGATGACAGTTTGCACTTATACTTAAATATTACAAGCACATGATCGCTGTCTATGTCTGCACCTCTGTGAGATCTGACGTCGGATATGCTTGTGGAGTGTCTCATGACGTGATCGATTTGGTTTTCCGTTCTTCCATCATTCGATCTCCACGTTACTTTGTGGATTCTCTTGTGTGGGAAAAACGTAGTTGATACAACTAAGTTGTACGTTATTGCCAGGTCGGTGACGCGTTGGCCGTTGTTGTTACTAGTTAGGTGCAGGCTGCTAGGACCGATGTACGATGTATTTTCTGCACTCCTACCGATTTTTGCGTTAAAGTCGCCCACCATTGATTTTAATGTCGTGGTGCGGTATGTTATTGATGACTTCCTCCAGCTCGACACAGAAGAGGTCTTTGATGTCATCAGATTTATCTTCGGTGGGTGCATGTACATTAACGATCGTGATGTTAAATTTCTTGGTGCGGAGCCTGACCGTGCATATCCGCATGTTGTTAGGGCGGAAGTCGATGATATGATGCTTCGCGCGCGGATGGATAAGGAAGCGAACTCCAAATTCTCCTCCATTCTGATAGCCGCTGTAATGAAGAGTGTAACCATTGGTGGTGTCATGTGTAACTCTTTGCTTGATTCGAAAGGATCTGGAGATCTCTAGGTCTTTAGAGGCTAAGCACGTTCCATGTTCCCATTTTTAAAGCGTTGTCCGTGTACAATTTCCGAGGTCGATTTTGTGATGAATCCGATATGGTAATCCGAGGCCTTTGATTAGGGTTCATAACTTTAATTGTTTTTATGAGAGCAAGTTGTTGGCCTGCTGCTCAACCCGCTTGTTACGTGTGTGGGCCACGTACTGGTGAGAATCTTAAGGCATCCAGTCCTACCTATATAATAAACAAAATCCTCTTCTTTCTCTGGATAATTTTCACAAAATAATTTATTAAAATTTTTAAAAATGTTACTCTCCTAACTAACAAACAAATTATTAAAGTTATCATTGGATGAATTGGAAACTTACTAATGAAAATATTTGGTTTTCATTCAAAAACAGCAGCATAGTTATTTAACTAAATAACCTCACATGTTGCCAACAGTTGGCAGAAAATGTTCGATGTATCAAATAATAAAATATTTCACTGAATCATCCGAAAGTATAGTTGGTCGGATAAATTACACTACGTAACTTACACAGTGTTTACACGTTAAAACGTGTAATTTACATAAAGCCATTTAATAAATTATATATGTATGAAATGTAAAAATCAAAAATTGCTCATCAAATTTATTTACTGTGCTGTCGCCGCTATCACACGATTAACACACGGTTATTTATTCTATTTTTGACTGTTTAAAATTATTTGTTAAAATTTTCAGTTAACATGAAATATTTTGTATGACAAAATTAAACGAATTGAGAATTTGTATAAATAAAAATAAAACGAAAGGTTGTGAGACACGACCTTTAATTATAGAAATATGTTTTTGCTTTAAGGTACACCTTGCTTAATCAGTCGCAGTGCCAAAAAACAAAATCAAATAGGTGGGTTGAAAGGATAGTTCATGCTTCATTGAAATCTAATCCTAATTGCCAGAAATGTATTAATAACCCATAGTAACGGTGGCATGAATTGTGGGGTGTTTACATAAAACTTCTTCTAATGGAATTTTAACAGTAATTTGTTACAGTCATTTTTGAATTAATGAATTTTGGAATGTTACGCCAAAATTCTGGTTTTGGTAAATCTGCTGAATTATTAAAGTTTCTGATCAGTAGAAACTCGAAATTTTATTTTAGCAAGAGAATGTGTTGAATACTATTTGCAAATTATCGAATTCAGTTTACAATGAACAAATTGTTTAATGATAATGAATAATAAATTATTAACTGAATAGTTTTAAAATTTGCTGCTAATAACTGAGCATATTAGGAAATAACGCTATCTTAGTTAATTGTAATAAATTATTAGATCAATAGCAACAACCGTCAACTGGACATAGTTAGATGAAACTATTAAATTCTAAAATTAAGTCTCTATAGAAAATGTTCTCTGTAATAAACTACAATTTTTGGTGCAAAACTACTATGTCTATATAACTTGAGTATTTCAACTTCAGTCTTCCAGTATTTCATGCTCTAGGTTTGACAAAGTATGCTACCTCATGTCGCTCGTATTGCTCGGAAAGAGACAAAGCTTCATATCATTATATAAATTCAGAAAATGAATTACATATATAAATTCAGAATGGTTCGAATGAGTGCGCCTGGGCTATGAAACTGGCAATGCCTCAAAAATTATACAGATTTTGGTCGATATATTTTCGCCGTTTTAGTTATATCTCGACAATAGATGGACGAATTTTAATGGGGCCATTGCACAATGCTTTAGGTATATTATATTATTTATTAAACAAAAAAAAAAAAAAACGGGCATAACCTCATGGCTATTTATCAAACATTAAAAATTTCATACTAGTAATTAAATATTTTTATACAAATTAGCTGATTTATTTATTTTTATGTATCAAAAACAAGTTTTTTAAAAATACTAATTGAGCTTTCACATCTAACTTCAACCGGCAACCGATTCCATAAAACATAACCGCTGACCAATGGTGAATAATTGAAAACACTATTTTGTATATTTAGCGGCAACAATAAACATTGAGTTTGGGCAGACCTAGCCATTCTGACCTTGTCAAAGAGATAAACTGGCTGTTTCACCTTAAGCAATTTATATAAAAAAAACTAATTTCTGAAAAATAAAAAAATCATTTATACTGCAACCAAGAATATGATTTGAATAAAATGAAATATGATCAAACTTGCATAGGTTATAGGTAAATCTGACTGAGTTATTGAAAGCTTTTTGAAGCAAACTAATACATAGTGAATCACAGTGTTGATAAATCATATCACAGTATGTAAAGTGCGGGATGACCAACTTTTTGACCAGATATAGTCTTAAGTTCTCCCGAAAAATCTTTCTATGAAGTATTAAGCCATACAGAATAGAGTTTAGCTTGCGACAGGTTTCAATGACGTGATCGCTCCAAGTGAAACTACTATTCATGCGTAGACCCAGATTACAAACTGTATCAACTAATGCTAATTTATCATTATTAATATATAAATTCGGTATTATACCCGAGTAATTGCTTCTACAAATAAACATGGCCTGTGTTTTCTTTGTATTTAACTTAAGACCATTTGACGTTGACCACTTTGTATTTAACATAAGACCATTTGACGTTCGCAGATCTTCATTAATATTTGAAAAAAATTTATTTATATTTTCTAATGAACAACCAATATATAATTGAAGATCGTCCGCATAGAAATGGAATTTTGAACCAGAGATGTTATCAGCTAAATCATTAATGAAAAGGGAAAATAATATTGGCTCAATAATAGACCCCTGAGGGACTCCACAAGTAACCGAAGTTGTTTGTGATAATGACCCTAATAAATTTACAATCTGAGTTCTATCCGACAGATAGGAAGATAATAAACGAATAGCACAATCCGAAAAATTATAAAATAATTTAGGCTTTTGCAGGAGAAGCTGATGATTAATAGAATCAAACGCCTTGGAAAAATCCAAGAGGACAATTGCAATTACATTATATCATCTACAACGTTAACCAAGGTGGAAGTTGTACTATGAAACTTACGGAATCCAGATTGATAACGATTTAATAAATGTGACTCACTAAGACACAATGAAACTTGTTCCTTTAAAGCCAATTTAAACACCTTAGATAGAATAGGGGTTATAATTATTGATCTTAGATCATGTAAATTGTGATCTTCTTTACTTTTATTTAAGGGGATAACTATGGCCTTTTCCCGTAATATAGGACAATACGAATTAGTAATACACTTATTAATTGTAAAAGTTAGATAAGGTAAAATTAACGGAAGTATGTATTCATTTTAGATACTTAAGGGTCATTCCATCATGTCCAGCCGCGTTTGATTTAATTTTTCCAATTTGATTCACTACATCAAAGTCTGTGACCCATTTAATTTGGAACGGTGAACTTTGAAATCCAGACATAGAATCGTCATTAAAATCCATTAATGGTAAAACGACACTAGCAAAGGCTGCCGAAAACGATATAGTATTACTCGAATTTTTATCAGCTATGCCAGCTGATCTAAGATTATTCCAAAGTCGCTTCATGGTAACCCTGGATTACCGAAATAATATTTTTGTTTACATTCATGTATAAGGCTAGTAACTTGATTTCTATAGTTACAATACTTAGCTTTGTGAATAAGATCACGGTACTTTTTCCATAATTGATGTGCTTCATCTCCCAATGTAGGTTAAGCCAGGGTGCTGCTGGATTAAAATCGAGAACTTTTTTACCGGAATGCAAACGCTGGTGTAAGATATCTATAAAATTCTGAAATAAATTACCAATTAAACAAGGTCACAATATCGTCGATGTCATGCAATATTCTTGGTTTTGGATTATAGCCAAAAATTACGCCATACTTAGTATTTTTAACGTTCAGTTCTTCTAATAATAAACTCAGTTTTCCCCAAAACCAGACGATCAACACATTTGATATTTAAAGACGATCTAAAATAATTGGCTATCCCACCTCCTGATTTTTTCTTACCAGCAACACGATCATGACGTAGCATTTTATAACCCGAAATTGCCACACTAGAAGATTATATTTTTGGATGAAGCTAAGTCTCACTGAAATACAAAATATCAAAATGTTTAGTCTGCATCAAAGTTCTAACCTCATCAATATGCTTCATTAAACTTCGTACATTTAGATGGGCGATAGAAATAAACTCAAATTCATCATCGCACGGTTTATGTTGAATGGAGCTAGAAGGAGCTGAAGCAGGTGTTGTGGAAACTCTAAAATTAGAAGTCAATAAATTTTCGTAACACTTCAATAACGAGAACTCGGCAGAGACACTCCCTGGTGTTTTTTTCGATTAAAGTTGATATATGGTTTTATTACAACACCTGTCGGCCAAATCTCCGATGAGTAATTTTTTTTTGCAATTAAGAGACGGCCAGATACGTCGTCTGCTGTTATATTAACCTTTGTTGTTATGTGTCGTATGACATCCACATCTGTGGTAGAGGGATGGAGGTGAGTAGCCACAAAAAATTTGTGTTGAGCTGCAGATCGCAAGTTTGATTCACTAGTATCCATTCCCACAATTAATGTTTAAAGTGGTGTAGCCTGGACATCATGAACATTTGTAAAATTTTCACTCTCTTTCGTAGCTACATATGCTGATTGAGTTTGCAATTGCAAACCAAAATTATTGAGAAATACAGCAACTGTATTAGTGATGTCATCTAACCTGTTAAACACCTGATTTGCTCTAATCTCAATTTTTTTTAACATAATTACATGTAATACATTATGAATTGAATGTTAGGTGTATTATTACACATTTTTTGCTGAAGCGACCGATAATGTTGGGCAATTCTGATGATATACATTATCACAGTTACCACAGGTAATGAAGAAGTTGTCAACGCTTGCATCATCACACTGTGAACATTTCAAGGCCATAACGTAAATTTTTAGTTTCGAATGTTTTATTTATTTTTTAACGAACACAACTGGTCTTATAAAACAAAATGTGATTAAAATCAAATCGCTAAAATATTTGTACCCTGTACTTGGCCAAATTATTGCAGTCACAATGAAAATAACTTGATTTTTAGGATGTTTACAAAAATTATACAGTTAATTAATTTTCACTAATTAGATCAACAGTACCAACGGAGAGCACTGACACTTTTATAGAATTAGTTTAGTTTATTGGTAAAAAACTATTTATCACAAGCGATAACGTTTTTAATCGCAATAGTTTATTAAAACAATGTTTCACAATTATTTAAAAGAACAAAAGAAAAACTAAAAAATTAATTAAATACAAGTTATTTATTTTATTTTTATTGTCACACAGTAAAAAGTTACGTCTGCTTCGTACGACGATCAAAAAAAGAATCTTATATTAAGCTAAAAAATTATTTACAAAATTATGATAAAAATTTGACCATAGTGAACCAACATCAACATAAATAAAAATTGATATTTCAACGTGAACAGGATTAATCACGTTCAAAATATAGATAACAGTTTTGCTCAGGTATTTGTTTGTCAGGTAATTTCACAACATTTGGATTATTTTGCATGTGGTTGCAAAAAACAGCCAATATGTTTATTTTATACAATTTAACAGTGGTTTAGGGTGTATTGCTTTTGTAGTACTAGGAAATTCGACGGTAATTATGTACATCTTATTGGGGATTTCATTATAATACATAATGGTGCTGCATGTATTTGCCGCATGTGCTGTTGGTGTGCTAAATATGTTGAACGGTATAGAATGCTGTTGTTTACGAGTATTTAACTAGATAAATGGGAGCGACAGTATAGGTTTGGATAATAGTATGCATAATATATGTAGAGATGTTGATGTTTTTTGTTTTTGTACTGATACAAGTGCTTGATGTTGTATGTATCTTGTTCCTTAGGTATATATACCTATCATACAATTTTTCTTTTAATAATATTCTGACTAATCAAGCAGTTTAACAAAAATTATTAGCAAAATAGATCCGGACACGAAGGGGAAGGGAAAAGGAACTGCCAAAATTCAGTTGCAGTGTGATTGACTTGAATTTAGTGCTTATTAATTTGGATTTCTAAAAGAAATGTGTTTTTGTCAATTTCCGTAAATAGATCGTACTCTGGGATATAACGGTGAATTTGTTTATTATGTCTTATTTTAATATTTACCAATTATATAATAATTGTGTTATAAAATTAAAAAAAAATGACATGGGAATGTTTTAACTTCTAAATTAAGATGTTTGGTGGGAAATTATAGAAAAGGACAGCGATCGGGATTCAGAAAGAGTGAGCGAATGGCGTTTTTTAGTTGGGGTTGACTGATTTGGTTTGGGCTATTCTCTGAAATGTTGGTTTGTAACTGTTTCAGTATTTCTGAGTTTGGGTTATTGAGTGTTGTTTGGTGGTGGACGCTTCGTTGCGGTTTCCAGAGAGCGCAGAGTCGGCTTTGCTGAAGATTCAAGCATCCAGCGGAAACTGGGTTTGCAAGTGGTATCTTGTGGTATCTGTTTTTTTCAGTAAACAAACAAATTCATATTCAAGTTATTTAATTTTTAATTTTTAAGTTAGTATGAATTCCTTTAAGCTGTTATTATTTGATGCATTTCAGATTTAATATAAGTTAATAAGCCATTATCTACAATAATTAATTTATTAATTGAAATTGTTTTGGGGGGGTTGCTGTAGTAATATTCATAAATAGATATTACCATGGCACATTTGTTTATTTATTTATTTTTTATTGACAACTGGGCAGCATACAGGATTAAACCAATTACATGCTGCCACATTTCAAATGGAACGAAATACATCAATACATATTTGAACTGATAATTACATAAAGAAGAAAATAATAATTATAATTATAGAAATAATAATAATAATACAAAAATGATGATACAATTTGAACTAAATTACAAACCAAACCACTAATGGAGTGAAAACTGTGACGTCTAAGTTGTGTTAATTTTACTATAGCATCTTAAGTAGCAGTACTATACTTAGTTGAAAAATACAGATTTACATCTTTTCCGAAACACCGACAGAGACATGTTGAATAGGTCGAAGTCTGCAAAGTTCATCATATGGTTGGATTACAGTCTATTAATAATTGAAGACATCCCCAAATTAGTTCTAGAAAGCGATGGTAAAAACAACTGCACGATGCGATTCCTGTAAGCCGGGGCATAAAAATTAATTTTTGTCAGTAGAGTTGTGTCGAGATGACTATTAATTATTTTAAAAAGTAAGAACTCATCAAGTTGGACCCTTCTATTTTCTAGTGTGATCAAATTGAATTTATTACGGCGAGTTTCATAAGCCATAAAATTATTGGATGGCACAAACTTCATGCATAAAAATGTAGTTAATCTTCTCTGAACGCTTTCGATTCTATTGCTATATTCTGAATAGAAAGGATTCCATACTTGTGATAAATATTCTAAGTTAGATCGAACAAGGTTAAAAAATAATAGTAAGAATGTAGACGGATTTTTAAAGTCTTTACCTCATATGAAAATAAAACCTGAAGTTTTGAAATATTTTCTGCATATAACATCAACATGTAAGTTAAAGCGTAGCTTTGAATCTAGTGTCACACCTAAATCCTTAATACTATCCACTTTAATTAATGTTGACATTCCAATATTATACCAAAACCTAATTTGATTAACTTTTCTGGAAAAAGTTGCAGAGATGCACTTGTTAACATTTAGTGGTAGTTTGTTTTCAACAGACCATTTATAAACATAATTTAGATCCGCTTGCAGTAAATGGGTGTCATCTACTGAATTTATATCCCTAAATATTTTTAAATCATCAACGTACAACAAATGTGGCAATTTAATCACCTGTGAAATATCATTAATAAACAATATAAACAATAAAAAACCTAGAACTGATCCCTGGGGAACTCCCGATGTGGGTACAAACTCACCAGATATCATCCCATTAAATTTAAAAAATTGAATTCTACCGGTTAGGTATGAGTGAATCCATTTCTGGAGGAACGGTGAGATGTTAAAAGACGCAAGCTTATTTTGTAAAATATAATGAGAGACTTTGTCAAAGGCTTTCGAAAAGTCTGTATAAATACAATCCAGTTGCCCATTACTATCTAAAGTGTTACGGGCTATGTCAAAAAATTCCGCTAAATTAGATAATGTTGATCGCTAGCGTAATCTCATTTCTAACCTGATTAAACAGAATATTGAACACCAAGTTTTCAAAAATTTTGCGAAGTGCATTTAAAATGGAAATGGGCACCAAAAACGACGCTTTCCATTTAGATGGAAAAATAGAATAACTGATTGAACTACCAGAACATACCTCAAACGCTTTAAAAATCAATTAGGCAATTGATCTGGACCGGCCCCTTTATTAACATCCAACGATTCCAATATTTCAAGAACTTCACTTTCTAGAAACATAGGTTTCTTTTGTGTTGATGTACGACATGAAAAAGTATGTGAGATTGGATATTGTTCATAAACCGATTTGAAATGATCTGCGAAAAGCTCACAAATTTCGAATTGGTTTAGGGCAGATTTGTTTGCAGAAACAGCTTTGGTGCGAAGTGATCTCTGATAGCTCCAAAATAATTTAGGGTTTGTTCTTAAATGACTCTCGATATGTTTAACATGCAAGTTCGAGCATTTTGTAATTTCATGTTTAACTTTCTTTATATACTCTGAGAACATAAAATAGTCGACTCTATTATTGTATGATCTAAAACGTCTTAAAGCACTTTCCTTACGTTTGATTAGGAACACGAGATAGTTCGAATACCAATTAGAAAACGTTTTTCTTTTGACATGAACTTTATCAGAGTCGTCTATCAAGCAGAATAAAATATTGTAGAACGTGTCTGTTGCATTATCAACTGACAAATTAGAAAATAAAGTTTCCCAATCCATACATGATAAGTTTTCTCCCAGTTTAACATAATCTAATTTATGAAAATTAATATGTGATCTTAAATAACATGATACATTTCTATCAACATTTAATGAAATGGTGATAGAAAACGGTTATGGAAATGTTATTTGGGTTTAAATTCGAAAGAAACAAATTGAGGAGTTTGTTTTGAATGTTGATTGTTATATTGAGACAAAAAGATTAATTCCATGGTGTTAATTAGGTAAGCTGCCTGCACGTCCTTCACAGTTAGAAGCAAAAATATCCTTTGGGTCGTGAGTATTCCATTCAATTGACGAAAGATTAAAATCCCCTACTATAATGAATTTAGTATTAGCATGACTCGTATTAACAACCCGTAAAAGATGATCCAAAAATAATTTATAATCTTCGAAGGAAACACCTACATTAAAATATACAACGCAAATAATTAAAGTTGACCCATTTGTAAGATTCATTTTTACCTCGACATCATCTATTACATTGCAATTGTCCAAACCTTCTAGTCTTGATGAAATAGTTATTAACTAGGTAATCCTTATCGGATTTTTTACAATATATCGTGCCATGTGCTGCCCATACATATTTAAATGGGTGATCATTCTTGTGGATTTGCAAAACTCTCTTAGCATCATACAGCAATTGTTTTTTGGTCGGGGTTAGATGTTCCACTATAAATATCACAGAAGCTCCGGTAAATCCGACATCACATGCATCAAATTTTTTCTTCAGTTTAGCACATTTTAGTGCATAATCTTTTTTAAATTTTGTGAAAAATTCAACAGTAATAGGTTTTACTTTTGATGTAGATCTCGTTCTATGAGCGTACTTGACGTCTGTGACTACCAGATCATGTGCACCAACATGCTTAAATATTTTAACCGCAATATCATTTAAATTTTAATTTTTTACTTTCGGAACACCAAAAATTTGAAGATTAGAACCATAACAGTTACGTTCTAATTGCTCCGATTGATTGATAAGTTCATAAAATTTTGTTGATTAATAAATTCCACGTGCTTAAGTTTCAATGCATCCAAGTCAGCTTTCATAGTTAAAAGCGTAGAATTGATCCCCGATTTCGGAGAAACAGCCCCCAAATCAGCTTCACAACAGTGCTGACAATTCCAAATATATTTATCGATTTGCAAGTAATCCTTCAAGGCAGTTGCTGATAAATTGGCTCAACAGCGAGAAGTGGTGCTAGTTATTTTATCAGATATGATGCTAACGTCATAGCATGCTAAGAATTGGTTACTTAAGTGTCTGGAGCCGATATAATTTCCTTCGGTTTTGTTATGAGTGTGGTGTCATCCTGGAGCTTTGAGCTTGGTCTTAAATCAAGTAATCAATTCTATTTTATTTTATTTTAGTTATTATATTACCTATTTATGTTTAAGTTTGGAATATATCTTACTTATTGGTGCCCATTCAGTTGGTTCATCAATGGAAGTATTTTGGGAGGATTTACCGGAAGTACACAAAGGTAATGACTTACTTAATCTACATAATTATTATAGTATGTAGTTAAGCTTGGAGAGCTCAAAACGGAAATAAGTGTAGCGGCGGAAGCATAAAATTTGTATTGAGTTGTAAAAGCTTCTTCAGGCAGCGAACTCGAGATTAAATTAATAATAATTAAGTAGGATTCGTAGTTATAAGGTTAAGAAGTTATTAGAGTTGTTACTTAAGTTGCTTTAAACAAAAATTACATTAAAATAGATCAAGGCTAAGCACTGTCACATTAGTTACTATGTAACGGAATGGTGACTTAAAATAGTGTTGTCATTCTATTGTCTTAAATGACTAACTATCGGCTATACCTCGGCGTCTGTAATCTGGTTCGATTTTGACATTACCAACTAACCTATCAAGTCATTTGGTTTTGTTATGTGAAAAACAGTGTACCATGCGGCCCGGCCTTCTAATATGGCATTTCTTGCTTAACTAAAGGCTGAATATAATATCTATAAAGCGTAATTTACACTTTAAAAAAGCTTTTAATTGCTATATTGATAATGTTTATTAACTTTGTGTTTTATATTTTCATTTCAGTTTGTTTTTAAAATTTATTAGTTTTTTTGACATATAATTTACGTACTTTTTTACATTTGGTACATTTAATACGCCCAACTGTGCCCGAAAGTTCAAGCGCTGTAATGATTTATTCGGAATTTTGGACAAAATCTATCAATTTGTTGATGATTAATTTCAGCTATTAAAACAATGGTTTAATTTGTTTAATTGTAGACACTGCAAATAAGAAAACCTGGATTTCCTATTTGATCAAAAATACTAATCTCCAATCAGAGCACCTATTAATTAGTGTTTACACTGATGAAAATTATAAATATAGGTACATGTTACCTAATCCCGATTTTCATTCTAAACGTATATGTTGATTAAGTCGTCAATGCAATCCATTGATGACTGCATCAATGCAGTCGTCAATGGATTGCGTTGATGAGACTTGTCGATAGTTATCGCAGAAAAAAAATTCAGTTCAAATTCTCGTGAGAGATCTAGGGAAATTTAATTTTCCAAAAACCATTAGAATCTTTGTATAAAATCAACCTTTACAATGTTATGTCTGGAGATGGATAGCATTGATGTGATTTGTCAATACGGTATGCTTGTGAGTTGATGGCTGTACGATCGACGACAATAACACACCTAGTGTTATTGGTTGTCGCAAAAATTAGCAGCAAATCCCTTAAACTATGAGTCCGGTTGAGTACGATATTTAGGCCAGCCTTAGAAATTTATTGAATTCAAATTTCGAATAAATTTACGTACATCTTGATTGTACACTTGAACATATGGCTGGTCTTCAACTTGTACCACAATATTATACTCTGAAATAATTTGAATCCCCTATTTACAAATATTTTATTCGATCATATCAGATTTTGCGTTTATTATCAACAAGAAAAACTGGAATGGGATGGAAATAGTATTGCCTGATGCACATTTATATTTTGTCTGGAATGAAATTCTGGGATAATTTCAAACATTTGTTTTTTTTATAAATCAATTAAATTTGTTTGTTTTCTGAAAAAAACTTTCTAAAATGAAACTCTACATTTAGTAATACTGTTTTCCGGTTCATAAAAAATAAAATACATTTTCCAATCCAAACTATGGTGCATTATATATTCAAATAATAAATTCAAGTAAAAAAAAAATCGATTTTTAGATTTTCGAAGTTTAAAAAATTCTTCCTACTAAGAACATTTTGTAGTTGTTTCTGATTTGTTTGAAAAAAAAAAAAGAATTAAGGATTATGGATTATTCTTGCAATTCTGTAAAATTATTTATTGATGTTCTTAAAACGTTTCCAAGAAGCTCTATTTCGGAAACGAATTAAACTAGTAACAACTACTTAGTATTCCTCTTCTAGGATTTGTATGAACCTAATGTATTTCTTTAAAAGAACTGTACTAAATTGATCCTTGCTGAAAATAATAAAAAATTATCTGTTTTGCATTCAAATTCTGATTAGTATGTAGCTATGCGACAAATTGATTTATTCTTTTGTGTATAGTAGTAGCTGCTAACTATCACAAAATTACATCTAGCAAAAAACATCATTTAACTGATGTTTTGATGATTTCTCTTATTTATTGAGTCATTTATGCATTTGACAACAGAAAACGTATTTCGTAAGGATTTTTAAACGACTCTTTCTGTATCTCTAAAGAGATCTTTCGAAGGATACTTTTAACGTATTGGTGAACGTTGGAGTTTGTATTTTCGCAATTCCTTTTAAAGAGCCATAACAAAATAAACTGAATCTTTTGCTATTTACTTGTGGTCATTTTGGCAAGTTGGTTGTTTTACACCCTCCGAATATCAAAATATGACTGCAAAATAATTTCCGCAGTTATTTAACCTCATCTGAATATATTGTACAAAACTCCAGAAATCTAAATTTCATAACGAGACAATTTATACAGCCACTTAACATTGCCAGACAAGTAGGAGGAATAAAATGAGTCTAACGCATTTTATGCAGTGGGTTGTTATTAAACCTTTCATTTGGTTCGAAAATCGGAAATTGTCCTGAAGACAGATTTTTTATTTTGGGCGGCCTCAATCCTCTCATAATTCTAAGTTTAATTTATTTTCCATCAGTCCGTAGTCTGCCACGGATAAAAGAAAAAAATAACCGCCTACATGAAGAGGTGGTATATTTACTCTGTCCTCTCTCCATTTGAGCTTTATAAATCCTAGGATTACATACTATATCTGACTACTCTGACTACGGCATAGACTTTGGTTTAAAGCAATAAGCGCTTTAGAATCAGCTGCAGTGATATGAACGTCAAATTTAGGATCAAACATTATGCGTAGATCAGTAATTTCACTAACCCTTTCCTTGGTTGTTGGGGGAGTAGTTTTAGGAGTCAAAGCTTTCTAGGATATGCGATTCTCATAAGACTTCTTCCTAGTGTAGTTACGCCTCCTCGTGGCGACAACCGGGCAATGCATCCTAGAATGTAGCCAAGTAACTTACACGACCGTGCAATGGCGGTAAATCCATTGCCCCAAGCTTTGGTGGGACAACATACGCTGAGAGCTGCGTGGCTAAGGGGGAGCTTAGTCTTTAGTATGTGAACTCCGGGTACCAGGCGACCCCCGGTTTAAAGTAGCCTTCCCACAGTATACCGATCTCTGCTGTGGGTGACCTTCATTTCTCGGATACTCGTGGGATTCAAATGGAAACCGAATTTAAAAAAAACATAGAGGGTGATGCCTCTTTAAAAGCATCAACTTCACCAGCTGTTGAGCTGGGTCTCCTAAGTTATGATGGAATGGTAGATGCCACAAGGGCCACCACTCTTGATTATCTTAACGTCCGGACCAAGGAAAAGGTGGAACAGGCCACCTCTTCTACTACGGACACCTTCTGTGATGAAAACATAAGTGTAATCTCACAGTTATCGGGCACCTCAACCATTGGTGTTGATATTGGGAACATGTCCCTCAACGCCGGGGAATGGGTTAAGCTCAACTCCTTCGAAAGAAGGCGTTTTAAAAAGGGGCTCAAGGAAGGCAAAACTAGAAAAGAGGCTCTAGCTGCTGCTAAGTCCGCGACCCCTCTGAAAGCATCCTCGGGGCCTGTTGCTCCTACCCTAGGCAAGAGGTCTGGTGGTAAGCGTGAGAGGTCTTTTGAGGTTGCTCCGGAACCAAATAAACCACCTGCCAAAAAAGCAAAAGAAGGGCCTTCTCCGGTAAAGCCCTCTTTCAGCCAGGTAGCAGGCAGTGTTAAGCTGGGCATCGTACCAGGTGATCTCAGTGGCAATCCTCTTAGTATGGAGCAAATGGCAAACATACAGGAGTGTGTCATTGACCTCATTATTGGGATGCAAGGCTCAAACCACAAGCCGCAATTCCTTGGCTGTTTCCGGAGAACAGGTTGGCTATTTTTTATATGTTCCGATCATTCCACAGCGGAATGGATGAGGAACAGTTTTGTAAGCCTAAGGGAAAAAATTGGTCTGAACATAACTTTGGTGGAAGAGGATGATTTTCCTCGGCCAAACATCGTTAGGGGGTTCTTTCCACAGAGCCTTAGCTTAACTAGCGAGAAGATTCTCGCTACCATGGCCGCGCAGAACGATGGTCTCGCGGCCAACTCATGGAAGATCCTGCAACGGACGACAACTGGCGTACTCGTCCATTTGGTTATGGCCATAGGCGAGTCTTCCATGAAGAAACTACGCGAATCCAACGGGAACATCGCATACCGCTTTGGTAGGATAAAACTCCTTCTCAAGAAGGATTCCCCCTCTACCAACCCAACCACTGGAGTCAGCTCCAGTAAGGAGGGTACTTTACCAGCCCCAGTAGTAGGCACAATCACAGACGAGGAGGCATGCAGGAACAGCAGCGCTATTGAGCATTCTGTTCCTGCTGCCTCTTCGTCGGGAGCACGATCAACGGATCTCTCCGCAACTCCTACTGTGGGATCGAGTAAATCAGCACTCACCCCGAAAATTAAGCATATGGGCGCTCGGGGTGTTACTGGGAAAAGTGGCAGAAACAGGCCAAATCCCGCAAAGCAGACGGCTGGCAAGCAGCCAGGAGCGTAGAGCTCCTTTACCCTAATCATCCAGTATGGCTGGTACTATTAGGGTACTACAAGCGAATCTGCATCACGCAAAAGGAGCTTCGGATACCTTTTGCAACAGGTTCGCGAAACAACACTTAACCCTTGGCCTTATCCAGGAACCTTGGGTTAATGGAGGAAAAATCAGAGGCCTCCACCTCAAGTCATGTAAGTTGATTTACGATCGAAGGGAGGAAGTTCCCCGAGCAGCAATATTTGTTTCATCTAATATTAACGTTCTTCCTATTCCAGAGTTCACCACTAAGGATTTGGTTGCAGTAATCCTGGAGGTTCCGACTAGCAGGGGAATGCAGGAGACAATATGTGCCTCTGCGTACTTCCCTGGTGAGTCGGTTAGTGCTCCACCTGTAGTTGTACAGGATCTGGTGGATTACTGCAACCTAAAAAACAAGCATTTCATCATAGGCTGCGATGCTAATGCACACCATATCATTTGGGGCAGCAGTGATACAAATGGCAGAGGTGAGTCCCTTTTAAATTATCTTATGAGTAGTCACATAGACATTTTAAATAAAGGTTCGAACCCCACTTTCATAAACTCGACTCGGCGAGAGGTGTTGGACCTCACTTTGTCAAGTCAGTTTATTTCCAACTCTGTTGCAAACTGGCATGTTTCAAGCGAAGCTTCTCTGTCGGACCACATGCACATCAGGTTCGATATACCGGGAGTGATCATACAGGCAACAGAGCGTCGTATCCCTTGTTTTACAAATTGGAAAACATATAGGGATATTTTATTTATCAAAGCAGACATGCTGCCAACATCTTTGAATTCAATTAGTGACCTAGAAACTGCAGCTGGTCTGCTTAATGACGTGCTCCTATCTTCCTACGAAAGCAGCTCTGTGGTGCGTAACGTTGTGGTTAATCACAAAGTTCCATGGTGGAACGAACAGCTGGCTAAACTTCGTAAGAAGGTTAGGAAATTATTTAATAGGGCAAAGCATTCCAATGAGTGGAATGAATATAGGCAAGCCCTAACCAGTTACAACACAGAACTAAGGCGTTCCAAACGCCTCACGTGGAGGAAAAACTGTGGAAATATCGAGTATATACCTACAGCTGCTCGACTCCATAAAGTTCTAGCTAAAGATCAGTCCAACGGGATTGGGCTTCTTCTGAAATCCGATGGTAGTTATACATCAGGTCGCAAAGAGTCGCTCGAAACCCTGCTTCAAGTGCACTTTCCGGGCTGCACTGTTTGCGACACAAATACAATCACTAACTCCATATCTGGTACACACATGGGTGTAAATATGGGTTGGGTTAATAGTTTATCCGGTAAGCTTTTTACTCCGGATAAAGTCAAATGGGCCATTAACTCTTTTCAGCCTTTCAAGGCTCCAGGAGGGGATGGAATCTTCCCAGCCCTCCTTCAAAGGGGCCTGGACTTGATTACCCCTGCTCTGGTGGCCTTGTTTAGAACTAGCTTCAATTGGGGTCACATACCACAGGCTTGGAGTCAAGTAAACGTGGTTTTTATCCCAAAGCCTGGCAATCGGCCATGTGAACTTCCTAAGTCCTTTCGACCTATCAGTCTTACATCGTTTATTCTTAAAACCATGGAACGACTTATAGATCTTCATATCAGAGACTGGTTAACGGCAACCAGACCTCTAAATCCAAATCAATTCGCCTATAGGAAAGGCAAATCCACAGAGGGTGCGCTGCATCTACTTGTCACCAAGATTGAAGCAGCCTATCGCTCGAAAGAAATTGCTCTGTGTGCATTTCTGGATATTGAGGGAGCTTTTGACAATACTGGATACGACTCAATTGCTAGGGCAATCAAGCGTAGAGGTATTGACGATCCGACTAACCACTGGATTAGTTCCATGTTGGTTAGTAGGAAGATTACATCTAAATTAGGTAATGAGTCAGTCACGATTACGGCAGCAAGAGGGTGTCCGCAGGGCGGTGTCCTGTCCCCTTTGCTGTGGTCACTCGTGATCGACGAGTTGCTTGATAATTTACATCTACTTGGGTACGATGCCATTGGTTATGCGGACGATTTGGTTATCATAGTCTCTGGAGGGCATGAACGTACGATGTCCGCCAGCATGCAACAGGCTTTGCTTGTTATTTCGAATTGGTGCACTGGGGAGGGCCTTTCGATTAACCCTAGCAAAACAGTCCTGGTGCCCTTCACCAAAAGACGTAATTTGAACCTTGGTTCAATTAGTCTTAATAATATAAATATCGGATACTCCAATGAAGTCAAATATCTGGGTGTTGTCCTAGATAAGAAACTAACTTGGAACTCTCATATTACTTCAACTACCGAACGCGCGGCCAGGGCCATGTGGGCCTGCCGGCGTATGTTCGGCAGGACCTGGGGCCTGAACTCAAAAATGATTTACTGGATGTACATCATGATAGTGAGGCCAATTGTAACATATGGGGCAATAGTTTGGTGGCCTAAGGTACAGCAAAAAGTTATTATGAACAAGCTGACCTCATTACAGAGACTAGCATGTCTCGGAATTACAGGTGCTATGCGCACCTGCCCTACGGCGGCAATGGAAGCTCTCATCGGGCTCACTCCACTTCATATCCACGTCAAAAAATCAGCTGCTACATGTGCAGCTAGATTGAAGCTCGCGAATCAATACAGTCATGATGACCATATGGGTCACCTGGACATTTTGAATGAACTTCCAGACCTGAATATGTTCTTTAGTGTCCCGGACGTTATGCCGAAAGAACTCTGCTTTGGCAGGAATTTCGTGGTAACAATCCCCGATAGAACAGACTGGGATACTGGGTTACCGCAGATGGAACCTAACAGCCTAGTCTGGTACACTGATGGATCAAAAATGGATAGTGGAGTCGGCATTGGTGTCTTTGGACCCAATCACAAAATATCGAAATCACTGGGTACTTACCCCAGTGTTTTTCTAGCCGAAATTCACGCCATCGAAATCTGCGCCTCTATTATTATGACCAAAGGTCTTAAAGGCGCATCCATCCACATTTTGTCTGACAGCCAAGCAGCACTGAAAGCATTGGCTTCTAACTGCTTGGTTTCCAAGTCGGTTCAAAGTTGTTATAAACTGCTACAATCTCTCTCTTGTCAAAACAAAGTAAGGTTGTGGTGGGTGCCTGGTCACATGGGCATCACTGGAAATGAGATAGCCGACGAACTTGCACGGGCAGGCTCGTCGACTACACTCATTGGCCCTGAGCCTTTTTGTGGTATCCCGTGGGCTTCTGCAACCTACACAATCAGTAAATGGGAAAAAATACAGTGCTTGATTTATTGGAACTGTATTCCCGGCCTTAGACAAGCCAAATCTTTGATCAGACCATTTCACCACAAAATATTGGCGATCAATTTCAGCAAAGGAAATATTAGGAAACTTGTGAGTTTTCTCTCAGGTCACTGTAACCTGAGATATCATTTGAACAAAATGAACCTGTCCACAGAGACGGAGTGCCGACTCTGTTTGGAAGAGACAGAAACCGCAGAACACATACTATGTGAGTGTGTTGCTCTGTGCACACGGAGGTGGATTCATTTTGAAGAGAGGTATCTGACCCCGGAGAAATGTAAATTGGCCTCTATAAATAGCATTCTCGCCTTTATTAGAGAGGTGGAGAAGCTCCTGGAGTAACAGTACCCAACAGCACAAAAGATCTTTTAGGTCGTAGTGCTAGCCGCTTTTGGGCAGGGACGAAAAAAAAAAAAAAAAAAAAAAAAAAAAAAAACTTTTCCAAAAGCACACCATTTATTTTTCTCGTATATGACACCACAACACATTTTTTTATATTAAATTTTAAATTATTTAAATTCGACCACGTACAATTATCATTAGTTTGAATGCGCGTAAAGATTTTAAAATCATAAGTTTAAAATAGATATCTGCAAGTTAGAATATCTGATAGATCATTAAAGAAAATGAGAAATTAAAGCGGACCCCAGCTGTTGTTGGATTCGCTCCACAAGCTCACTTGGTTGGGGAGAATTTGCCTGATACGACCAATAAATAAATTGTCTGGGCCAGCATCTTTTTTAATATCGAGTGAGGAAAGGACTGTAAGAACGTCATTCATAGACATTAAATCAACAAAATTATATCTGCAAGTTTTAATGTAATGAATAAAGTTATCATGTTGCCAATAACCATGCAAATCCTCAACATACATTGATTCAAAAAGATCAGCAAACAACTTGCTGATACGACATGAATCACTAGTTTCAACATCACCAAGTTTTATACATCGTGGATAATTCGATCTGCTAGTAGATAATTGGAAATAGGTCCAAAGTAATTTTGGAATTTTCTTTATGTTTCTGTCAAAATAATTAACATAATCTGAAAACATTTACGGATTTCATTTATAACCTTCTTAAGTTACATAACTTTGAGCTATTAAATCTGGATCTCCTTAATTTTCATTTGACTCGTGTTTCTGCACCAATCATCAATCTTATTTAGCTACCCGTTACCCCTTTTATATTACCCACCATCTTACTTCTTCCTGCCGTTTTTGATCGCTTAGTTTATAAAACGCACTCTGACAATCCCCTTCTCCAGTCTCTGAAACAAATTAAATTTAATATCTATCCTTGGCACCCTAAAGTATGTCAATAAATTAGTTAGTGATGGCTGTCCGAAGGTACTTCTAAACCAAATTAAATAATTTAGTTTACGCTCTGTTGAATCTGGTTGAATCGTGGAAATTCCCTCCACCTTAGTTAGTTACCTATACTACCCACCACCTTCCCCCCTCCGCTTATTTTTGATCGCTTTCCTAGTAACCTGCACTCTAAAATCACCCTACTCAAGTCTCTAAGATAAATTAAATTTACTATCTCTATTTATTATATTGTATTTTATTGTAAATAGTAAACTGTCCCAAGGGCATTTAGACTACTCTTCCATCCAAATCGCCCCCATTTTAACCCAGACCCCTTAATTCGGTACCCCTGCCCCAGTCCTTTTGTTTTCCGTATACATACTAAAAATCACTGCTTACAAAATCCATACTAATTTGCCTCTCCATTGCGGAATGATGTCTCTCCATGTAATATTTATTATTAGCACTAACTGGAATGTAGCAAACTTCAGATTAAAAACTTTTTTTTATTTTTTTTTTTGGCATGTAATAAGCATATACTCGAAACCCTTTGTAACAAAAAAATCTAAAATTTCCGATCTCTTTCGATTATCAAAAAAGAAGCAACTAGATTCTTCTAAGATACTCATTAAGCAAATAAAATTGTTTCAAATAAGTTTCAGTGACAACTCCTTAAAACCGAATAAAACACAGAAAAACCGGAAAAGTTCCCAGAAATGGAATTATTGTCCGGTCCCTCCCCCGTTTCCGGCTGTGGTTTTTTCACTGTACCTCAAAACACCACAGATAGATGGCATACTAGTTTGGACGAATGACAGACATTCTGTTCTCAAGGATACTGCTTTGTGACTTTGTACTAACAGTTCCACCCATTTTAAATAATAGATATGTAATACATAGCTACAAAATATTTGTAAAAACACAAAATACAAAAACTTCGATGTAATGTTCACCACGTTTTAAATGAGTATTTGAAGTTTACTCCAGGACAATTTTTACAAATGAGCAGGTTTTTAAGAAATGTATACACGACACTAAATATTATTGCATTTATCGTCCATATGGCGTTCTTTCGACTATGATATTTCACAATAATTGCAAATAGAAATTCAATTAACATTTGATTCTTGAATAGGGGGTATTCCATAAATTAGTGTTCTACTTGAATTTATACGCCAAAAACCGCACTTTTTTAATACTGCTGATAGCTCAATTAGAGAAGCAGCATTAAAACATTATAATTAATCAATGGCAATAGAATTGGTTTGAATTGACGCTTTCAAAATCGCAAGGTAATCACATTTTTTAGCCCTTACAGTAAATGAAGTGGCTGGTGCGAACGACGTGTTCTTGAAATTTAGAACTTACAAAAAAACGGAAGGACCCGCAAGGTCCGAAATCGACAATAATAAAGGAGTCCAAATATTTAAAAATCGGATCCCGGTAAAAAAAACGCCGTGTTTCAAAATGGCATATTACGGCATAAGCTACACTACGGCATATTTTAAAACATATGTCAAAACGGCATATTTCAAAACAGTATTTACACTACGGCATATGGTACACTATGTCATATTTCAAAACTGCATGTGGTATACTACGGCATATGATACACTATATTTCAAAACGGCGTATTTTAAAACTTGGCCATTTGCTAACCGATTAAGATGAAATTCGATAAGTATGTTGGAAAAGGGATTCTAAAATAAAATTAAATTAGTTTTGTTTTTTTTAAGTTTATTAAATTATTACGGCTCCAAATTTCTCTATTTAATAATTCTGGAAAAACGAAATTCTGTTAAATGAAGGTTTAAAGGAAAATTCGTTAAGTAAGAAAATGGATTTCGGCATAATCGGCTAAGAAACAGTCAAGTTCCAGATTAATTTAACTTATCCCAGAACTTCGTATACAAATCATTTTAATATTCCATTTCCTTCGCACTTGTCGAATTTCATAACAATCGGTTAAGAAACAGCGCCAATTTCTATCCTAATTGACCAGAATTTTATCTGAAAGCCATTTTAGAACCCTATTTTCGTCGAATATGTTGAATTTCACCGTAATCGGTTAGGATTTTTTGTTAAATAATTATAAACGAGTTCATACTAGTGATTCGAAAAAAATCATTAACAAACTAATAAAAAATTATTGAATAAATACGCGATTAGCCAATTAAGTTGCTAAATTTTGTGGTAGAAAATATATTCCCTCTTTGAAAATAATTTCGATGAACAAAAATAAACCTGAAGGGCTAACGTACATATTTCTACTTTTAAAATTAGATTTAACTAAAAATGAAAAATTGTAGATAGCACTTCCCGATTATATCGCGAGTAAATTTAATTTCATTAAGTGTAGGAAAATTATATTAAGCGAAATAAAATTCCAATAGGTAAAGGGCAATTTTAGTAAGCATAGGGTAACTTTATTAGTTGATGATTCGTATATATGGAATTTTATCATAATCGGTTAAGAAACAGAAGTTTTATCAAAATTGACCATATTCCAGAACTTCATCCAAAATTTCATCATATTCGGTTAATAATTAGCTAAGTTCTACCCGAACTGGCCATATTTCAGAAATTTGTCTATAATCCATTTTAATCTTCCATTTTCATTACACTTGTCAAATTTTATCATAATCGGTTAGAAATAGTCAAGTTTTGGAATGTGTCATAGTGTAAATATTCCGTAACGCACCACATGTCATAGTGTACCATAATGTAACTTATGTCGTAATGTACCATAAGCCGTATTGAAATATGTCATACTGAATAATAAATATGCCATATTGAAATATGCCGTTTGGAAATATACTGTAGTGTGGCTTATGCCGTAGTGTACCATATGCCGTTTCAAAATTTGCCTTATTGAAATTTGCCATAGTGGACCATATGCCGTACTGTACCATATGTTGTTTTGAAATATTCCGTTTTGAAATACGCCATGGTGTACCTTATTTTCATATTCCATTTTGAAATATTCTGTTTTGAAATATACCATGTTGAACGGATCCCGTATAAACCTATTACCGCGGACCGTTAATAATTTAAACTATCGAAATTCAAAAATCTCAACATTTCGAAGTACTGAAGACAAAAATATGTGAGAGAACCGATAGACACTACTTCGAAAGCCAATTTTTTGGACTTTGAGGACCCCAAAACGGATAAATCGCCAAAAATACCAAGCTCGTCTATTTTCATGACAAACGTAAAAGAAAGCAAAATGTAGGTATGTGAATGCTATTTATGAAATATGAAATTCGCATTATAAAACGATTTAATTTTCAAAACTGAATAATTTTCAAAACTCAAATTCCTCATGTATGTAAGTTTAAATTTACTGCAGTATTCAGCCGCATTTCCCAATTACATATGTTATGAAAATAAGACCACAAAATGGAATATGAATGAACGCATATTCCATTTTGTGGTTTTATTTTTAACTTCTTGCCATTTTTCAACTTTTCTTTTAATACAACAACTAAATATTATGTAAAAGGATTGTAAGGAATTTTGCAGAGCAACAAAAATTGAATTATTTATGTTGTTTTACGATAAAGTGTTATGTATGTACATACATACGAGTATGTATGGTAAAATAAATTATTTTAAAACAAGTTTTTCATTTTCGTTATATAGTATACATAACTCTTAATGTCGGCATTTCAAAAAATTTGTACGTGAAAACGTTTCACTTGAAGTTCCGGGATCTTTGCTTATACTTTTTACCATGCATGAATAGTTTAAGTTAATAAATTTTTCTTAGCCCATCCCGTAACCATATAGAATTAAAATAGAATACTAAAATTAAAACGAAAAATTCTTTAATCCGATTAAATATTTTTTCCAACCACAACAGGAACAACCAAAAAAAAAAAAATTATTTATTCCTTCTTATAATAATATGTAATACACAATTATTAAGGTTGTTGTTGTTATTGCTGTTATGTTGTTATGGAATTTTTCTCTTGCAACGTGAAACGGAAAGAAAAACATGCTTTAGGTATGTGCAAGTATGTAGGATATATTGTCTACGTATTTAAACCGTAACTAAAGTACAGCGTAAACAATTTTTTGTTGCTCAATTTTTTATTTTTTTTTTTTTTCATTAAAGTATTAAAACCTCAAGACCGAAGCAAGAAGATTTATGAAACCAAAACAACAAAAGTTTTATAACAAAAAGGTTATTATTAAGTCAAGTATCAAAATTACTATTGATTTATGTGTAATCATCAGGGTCAAAACATTATTTATAGAAAGTTTTCGTCTTGTGTTTTGAAGTTTCCGTTTTCAGATTGTGTATTACACTCATTCCTTTATAACACAAGAAGCACAAAAAGTGGAGAAATGTATTTTTTTTTTTGCTAGGGGTGTTTTTTTAAAGCACAATTCTTTTGTATAGCGGAAGATTTAAATTACAGTGTTTTTTATTCTTCTGATCTTTTAAGAGATTTAAAATTTGAATGAATGTTTTTCTAGTTACGCACGTCACAGTTCAAATTGAGATGAAAGGTTGTTCATTTGAATGGATTCTTTTTTTTTATGAAAATGTATAAAAATTATAAATTGTAACTGTTTTTTGAAATAAATAATAATAATAATAATAATGTGAATCTTTGACTCTAATTATGGTGTAATAAAAGTAAACAAATTTTACTAAAACGGATCTTCTTACATATATATGCTTATTATGTAGCCAGCAAACTCAAGCTTCTAAGCGGCGCAACGAAAAGTCTGTTTGTAGTAAAAAAAGTCGAAATCACACATTAAATATTTAAATGTCTGTATATAACACAGGATAATGGTATTTTTAAACCGAAAACTTTTTTTTTTGTTTTTAGATATTTTATATTTTCTTTTATGAAGGGGACTGAAATAACTTAAATCCATCTTCATCCAACAACTGTTGTGTTTTAACAAATTTTGCTTTACCTACCTCAATTCTAGAAAAGCATGTTGATAAATATATTCATAAAGCTTTTGTTGTTTATCCGCAAACTGAATAAAAACAGGTAAAACAAATTTACAAAATTTACTCATCCAGCATTCATTTGATTCCATTATTTATACACCTTTTGTGTGAATATAGTATATGTATATATATATATATATATATATATATATATATATATATATATATATATATATATATATATATATATATATATATATATATATATATATATATATACATATATATATATATATATATATATATATATATATATATATATATATATATATATATATATATATATATATATATATATATATATATAAATATATATATATATATATATATATATATATATATATATATATATATATATATATCAGGCGCGTACACAAGGGGGGGTCCAACGGGTCTGGACCCCCACCTTAGCTAAGAACATTAATCTTCAAATTAACATTAGCTCGTTCGAAAATTCCAATTCTCTGAAAACACAAACAAATACTCCTCATCAACTGCATTTCAATCATCCATATAAAGCCGCGGCTACACGAATGGAAAATGTCGACCAATATTGGTTCAATGTGATTTGTGAAATGTTGGACAAATATTTGTGAAATAAAATTTGACTGTCTACACGATTTGCCCAATGTTCATTTTTCGAATGGCTACTAATGTATAACCAATTTTGGTGGTTTATATATTGATATTTATCACTAGTTGTCACTACTAGTCATACATTAATTACAATATCTCCCACAAGATGGAAGCCAATGCAAACATATTGCTTTAAAAGCACTTCGAGCTTATTTTTATGTTTACAGTGTTTTAAATCCCAAATTTCGGGATATATTGATATAAATTTATAAATTCTAGTACAAACTCAGCCGACCAGTCAGATTCCATTTTGGATTTATTTGTTTATAAATAATAAAATATAATGACATCTACAGTTGTATTTAGTGACATCTGCCGTTAAGTATTCAAAAATACATTTTTTCTCACCAATCGTGTAGACGAAGTACCAATATACACTCCAACATTGGTAGTTTCCTTTGATCTTTTTATAAAAACCGCTTATTGAGCGAATGGTTACCAATGTTGAACCAATATAACCTTCATTTGTATTTGTTATTTTCTTTCTGTCTACACGATTGGTTTTTTGGACAAATCTCCAACGTTGGTCTACATTTTCCATTCGTGTAGCCGCGGCATAATCATAGTTAAAAGAACCGCAATAAAACAAAACAAAGAGAAAATAAAATATGTATGTATTTGTTCTTTGATTATTCGGTTTTTGCAGTTACTCGATACACACTCTTGAAGTCTTGATGTAAATCTTCTTTATTCGTTTGGACGTGTGAACCAAATTAGTAACAATAATAATTAAAACAATTAAAATCCAATTACATAATTATTATATTTATAATTAAACTCGGTGTTGACATTATTCCTGAGACGATCAGAATATAACAAAATCATAATCATTCAAAAATATAATTTGATTTTTAGGTTTTTTTTTTTTTTTTTTTTGTGTATGTTGCGGTACATTCTTGAGAGGTGAGTACGTTTTCTTTGTAGAAAAATGGAATAATGCTTCTTAAATACAAAATATATGTAGTTAATTGTATTTGTATTTTAGCCTAAAATGAATAAACGAAAAAATAATTTGTTCAATTATTTTTCAAAAATTCCCAAAAACGTTTTGGATTCAAATGATGACGCGTCTACAAGTTCAACAGATTACAGTTTAAACTCGATGAATGAACCATCTGCAGAGAATTCTGGAGCTGAATTTATTTCTATAAATGAGGGATTTTCTCAAATTCCACCCATCAATATTACAAATTATAATAATGATCATTCTAGTGAATCTAAAAAGCAAGCCAACGAGAAATCAAATGATATTCACTTACAAACCGATGACATTGGATATTATTTGGATAAAGTAAATGAACTAAATTCCCAAGAAAAATTAAAAGCCATCAAACAGTTAAAAAAACCAGAAAACAACTTCAAATTTCCGGCAAAAGGTAAAAAAAAATTTAAAATTCCAATTAAGTTGGTGTGAACGATTTACCTGATTAGTTTATTCTAAAAGTCTTGATGGTGCCTTTTGTAAATACTGCTTCTTTTTCGCGATAAATGATCGAACGAGAAGTGAACAAGAATTAGGGCAATTAGTTAAACTTAAATTTGACGCATGGAAACACGCTCTTGAACGTTTCCGTTTGCATAATGATGCATCTTACCACAAATCTTGTGTGATAATGGTGACTAATTTATCAGATGTCGAAGAAAATAAGATCACTCCAATCGATTTATTAATACATAATGAGCGACGTAAGCAAGCAGAAAATAATAAAAAGTTGTTGATCCCAATTATCGAAATAATTTTGTTATGTGGGAAGCAGAATATTCCATTGAGAGGACATAGAGATTCGGGTCCCTTATCATTTGACTCTGAACCTGATGAAAATGATGGTAATTTTCGATCCCTTATTCGATTTTGTGCTAAACATGACGAAAGCTTTAAATTACAGTTAGTCGCCGCTCCGAGAAATGCATCCTACATTAGTCCTCGTTTTCAAAATGAAATAATTGAAACAGTTGGGACAATGATAGTGAATCAAATTGTAAGTGAAGTGAATGAAGCTCCGTGTTTTTCGTTACTTGCTGATGAAACAGCTGATATTGCGGGCATCGAACAAATGTCAATCTGTGTTCGATTTTTGTCTTTTAACAATGATGAACCAAAATTGTGTGAGAAGTTTTTACAATTTATACCGGTACCAGATGTTACTGCGGAAGGTTTAGCAACAAGTTTGATTTCAACATTATCATCCCTCGGCATTAATATGAAAAAACTCCGTGGCCAAGGATATGACGGCGCACCAGTTATGAGCGGCATTGTAAATGGCGTTCAAGCCAAAATTAGCGACTTATTTCCTAGTGCCGTTTATGTTCACTGTTCAAGTCATACCCTCAACTTAGCAATTAGTAGTATTTGTGATGCACGTGAAATAAGGCATTGTATGTCTCTTTTAGGTGAAATTTACCTATTTTTTAATGTTCCAAAAAAACAACAAACTTTGATTGCGTCGATAAAAGAAGTTTGTCCGGAATCAAAAAAACAAAAACTTATAAATTTGTGTGCTACTAGATGGGTAGAACGACATAATTCTGTTTCAACATTTTTAGAATTAGAAAACGCCGTTATTGACGCATTAGAATCAATAATGAATTGGACAAATAATATTGCATCTTCAAAAGCTCAACAATTTTTAAACACTATTCAAAATGTTCAATTCACTTTTAGCATAATTTGTTTAAATCATATATTCAATTATAGCGTAGTTCTCTGTCGATATTTACAATCCAAAAACATTGCAATCACTGAAGTAATTAAAGCTACCGACGATCTCATTGCAATATTAATCAAAATGAAAAATGACACTAGCGTATTTAGCAGCATATTCAAAGAAGCTATTGAAATAGCACAAAAGTATGCATTTCCAGTAGAAAAACCAAAGCTACGAGGAAGACCAAATATCAGATCTACTGAAACCCCCATCGAATATTATAAAAACAACATAATTTTACCATTGATAGAAACATTTATTGTGAGTCTCCAACAAAAATTTACGAAACATAAAAATATACTGCAAGGCTTTGATTATATTTTACCACAATTTTTAACAACTTCATTGGATATAGAAAATATTGAACAATTGTGTAAATTTTATCCATATGACGTAAACTGTAGTAGTCAGGAACTATTCTCGGAAATAGTTATGTGGCAGAAATATCTAACAAATAGAGCATCTTATTCTACAAATAACACGCCGTTACTTCAAGTTTTACGTGATTGCAACCAAGAAGTATTTATTAACATTTATAATCTTCTCTGTATTTTAGCAACACTTCCGATTACATCATGTGAGCCGGAGAGGAGTTTTTCGACACTGAGACGTCTAAAAACATATTTAAGATCTACGATGGCTGAAGACAGATTGAATGGAATGGTGTTAATGCATGTTTATAGAGAAGCAGATGTGCCTGTCGAAAGTATAATTACAGAATTATGCAAAAAACCAAGAAGAACCGATTTTTTACTTTAAATATATTAAAATTAAATATTTATATTATGAATTACTTTTTTATTATTTAAATTGAATAATAATACACAAAAAATATCTCTTAGTTGTTTATATAAAAAAAAAAAAACAGACCCCTACCTTAGACAAATCCTGCGTACGCCACTGATATATATATACTATATATATATATATATATATATATATATATATATATATATATATATATATATATATATATATATATAGGTAAACCTCGTTTAACGAACCCTCGAATAACGAATCCTCGAATTAACGAACATCCAAAATTGATGAAAAATCTCGTATTACGAACTTCAAACCTCGAATATTATTATAAGTACAGTTTATGTACATAAATGGTAAAGTAGAAACCATAAATAGCACATAAAACTATTTACCTCGCACAACGAAACCTCAACTAACGAACGGTTTTCAGGGGCACAATACGTTCGTTAAACGAGGTTTGCCTGTATATATATATATATATATATATGTATATGTATATATATTTATATATATATAAATATATATATATATATATATATATATATATATATATACATATATATATATATATATATATATATATATATATATATATATATATATATATATATATATATACATATTTATATATGTATATATATATATATATATGAATATATATATATATATATATATATATATATATATATATATATATATATATATATATATATATATATATATATATATATATATTTAATATATATAGACACGGATTCCTGTGTCTATCAGTGAAAAAAAGTGTTGAATGTTGTTAATGAATTCAGTTGACTCGATGCTTGATAATATATGTAGGATGTTTGATGAGAATTACGTAGAATATTCCACAATTCCGAACTTAATGATTATATCCAGGGAATTTGGATAATAATAGAAATAATACACCACAATTTACAAACGTTATTATAATTTTTAATTTATTGATTTTTTCACAAAAGTTTAAACTCGAATGACCATACCAGTTTTTTTGTAAATATTAATTTACAACGTTATAAATTGCATCTTGATAGTATATGGTCGCTTTTTTTTTCTTGTTAAAATTCTTCATTAAGACTGTGGGCTATTGCATCTTCAATGGATTAGATAAGTTTTAAATCTTCTTTTATTCGATGTTGTGAAATATTTGCATTGTGAATTATCACAGTACTACTGTACCATTTACAATAAGCTCACTAATGTAGTCAATGTTAACATTTAGGGGAACTTTTTAAAAGCTTGTTACTAACGAAATGGTACCGAGTCTGCTAAGAACAACGGGTGAACCTCTACATGATAAAGTAGAGGTGTAAGTATGGTAAAAAGGGCCATTACGCTCTAGTAGCTTGCTAACTACGCCTCTTAGCATTCGTCAATAGCCAACTAACACTTAAAGTATATCTACTATAAACCTATCCACTCTTCTTCATAACACAAAAGACTGGTAATATATTTCCCTCCACCAATTCAATGATATTATAGTTAACTGTTACTACTCATATAATTGACTCCGAGAGGACTCATTCGTATGGCACGTTTCCAACTTGAATTAATAAAAATTTGTAGTGTACTAACGTATTTATACCATCCTTCTGGGTTCTGCAACGCCAACTTTGTTAACGCTGGTATTATTATACGGTGCATTCCTTCTACTTGGCCGTTCCCTCTTGGAACGCCGATTGTAATCAACACGTGCGATATGTTTTCATCTGATCAATATTTTCTAAAGTCATTTGAGGTAAAGGCGGAACATTTGTTTTTATGAACTTCAAACTTCTTTATTACTTTGTTTGTTTGTAGGATCCACACAAATTTTGTGAATCCATTAATCACGATTAAAATCCACAAATGATCAATGTGGTAGGTCAACAGCGGTAAGTCTTCTTTTGGTATAGGATTTAACAAACCTTCTTGTTTCCCCATCTTTCAATAGAGGTCGGTGTTTTTCCATGGATCTCTGGACCAAATAATAAAAAAATGGAACGAACCATGTGATTCGTAACAAGTTGGATGATATATGACTGATCTTCATTTTTAAATTGTAATAATACGACTACAGCTCCGATGAAAAATTTTGTAGCATCTGTATACGAACTTCTGTTTTTCTGTTAGGGCTAAAACTACGAAGGACTGGCGGTGTAGATAAACAATTCTGTAATTCCCTAAAAGCTTGTTCTTATTTCAGACTTTTCGTCTTTTTTCAGCAGTTAATACAATGGTTGTGCAATTTCAGAGATACCTACCTTCAATAAATTTGCAAAAATAACTGGTTAGGCCAATAAAACTAGGGAGATTTTTTAGGCTTAGGGAAATTCATAATTGATTTAGTTTTGGCTACCAAAGGTTTTATTGTGTCGTCTCTGATATCGTAGTCTAAATACTCGAAAAGCGTCGACTAACATGAATATTTTAAATCAACGGTTTCACTTAAATAATCCTAGGCCCATATTCTGAAGCCATCTTAAGGACTTCCTTTAGACCCTATAAACTTCGATGAGATTTTGGTCGATTAATGTTTACTAACTATTGCTGGTGCGGTACATTGTAATCCGAACGGCATAAAAATAAATTCGAATTGGCCAGACGGAGTTACAAATGATGTATATTTTATACTTTCCTTATCGACCGGGAAGAAACCGTTTTTGAGGTCTAATGTAGTGAAAATACGCGCTTCATGTCGACACACAATCGTTTACTCCCATCTTTTTTAAGTACGAGTGAACTTGAAATTTGTGTTACTAGAACGAATTATACCATCTCGTAACTATTCCAAAATTTCATCTTCGACGATTTTCTGCTTGGCAGGCGGCAATCTCCTCATTGTTTAGTAGATGGGCGAATCATGTATTTCTACTGGTCATTCTTTAAATTTAGTGGCACATAATTCAGGTTTCCGTTGCTCAAAATATTTTCTTTAAAATCGCAGTTACATCAAAGTTGTTTATCATTAATTATTTAATATTCCATCCATTGATAAAATTTTCCTTTATCGACATTGCCACGCCAGATCGTGTATTCGACGCTGAGATATTCTTGGGCTTGGTGTTATTTTGAGTCATTTTACTACAATTTGGTTCACTATGACCAAATTCACTGCATTTGAAACATTTTATGCCTTTCCTATATTGCCGCCCGTTATGACCTATTATGGTACAGTTAAAATACCTAAAATTTCTTTTGGATTTTCCGGTTGCGGATTTGGGAGAAAATGGGATGTATTAATTTCGGTGGTTTACTTCGATTTGAATTTTTGGTATATCTCAAGCTTATATCTCAAGGTGCGCCATATAACATTGTTTTGTTTACTTCTTTATCAATAATCCTATGAATCGTGTATTGAATGACATGAATGTCGGGCAACTTTGCGGATCGAACAACAACTTTGCGGATCAAATTGTTACATCCCATAATAATCGCCATACTATCAAACTCTTCAAGCCAGTTTTTCTGCAGGACAAATATCAGAACCACTAAGAGTTTGCATTGAGTCTAAAATATATTTAATATTCATCCAACTAAAACCTTGGTTATCATCATCACTCACAGTTACTTTATCATTAAGTCGGAAATCATTGCGTTGGTTCACTTTTCCGTTATTAAGATGATCTTTTAGTGGTTCGTTCTCCAATTGCAGCATTTCGATTTCCCTTGTTTTACTAGTTAGTTGACGATCTTTTACTTCTTCTAATTGCTTTGCCTTTAACTCGTTTTTTCTTTGGGATAGTTGTGTTTCTTGTAGACCATCATTTCCCGTCAGATTATTATGCAAAATTCCTATTAATTCATCAATTTTCCTGTTGACGGAAAGTGACATGCCACATTCATCGAAGTTCATAGTGCTATTCACTTTCTTATTATTTTTTTTTCCGCATGGCTCTTATCAATATTATAACCTTGTCTTAATTGAACTATATATTTTTCACCGTTCGAGCACCTTGTAAATTAACTAAATGTTTTTATTGTCTGTCTTTTCAATTTTAGTTAAAACTTTAATTTCCACATTTTACGGTATTACTTTCTTTTACTCTAGTAAAATAAATTATAGTAATCATGAAAATTTTGGACCTTGAAATTTTTATAGATTTATTTGTTTTGAGGTACCCTGAGTCCGAAAAAGTGTTTTTCGAAATGGTGTCTGTCTGTCTGTCTGTCAGTCTGTCAGTCTGTCTGTGTCCTCTCTACAGCCCAGATGGTTTAACCAATCGAACTGAAATTTCAGATTTAAGCTTTTTTCATAAATTGGGAGGTCCCAGTGGATTTTACTCCAAATCGGCTAACCGCAATTGGCCACTCCCTTGGTCCAGAAAATTTATTTTGCAAATATTTTAAAAAGTATAAGGTTTACAAAAAACTACTCAATACAAAATGTTTCCAAAAATTTTAAAAAAAAAGTTATAAAAAAACAATAAAATTTCTCAAAATTCTCTGTTCGTAAAAGAAAGTGTTGTGTTGGCCACACCTCCATTTTCTTAGTTAACCACATGCTAGATCAGATTAAATTTACGGTTTTATAGTTCAATTATACACAACGTTTTTATTTTACCTTTTTTGTTTAATTTATCAATCTTTCAAAATGTCTAAAATATCACTTTATTCTTATCACAATAAGGGTACACAACCATCCTAACTTCTGTATGTACTTAAACTAAACAATGTACCAATACAATATACAACACGTTTCATTAGCACTAACAAAAATCGATTGAAAGCACTTACAATAAGCCGTAACATAAATTTTTACTTTTCGTAAAAGAACGAGAACGCCAAATGTATTTTATTGAAAAATTGGGTATCCGCGTTGGATTGCCACGCTTCCGGTTAAACCAACAAAATTTCTGAAAATACACGATTTATCTTTAAATAAAACTAAAGAATCAAACGATACAGTTTTTATTTTATTTATTAGTATGATTCTTTCGACTTCCCAACAATGATTGACTTTATTTTTTGGTATGTTGGTTATATTTCCCCTATTGATGATAGAAATCCAGTCTTTTGTATCCTGTTTGAAATAGGTGTTTTCCACACAGCGTGATTTCACATCTATATATATATATATATATATATATATATATATATATATATATATATATATATATATATATATATATAATATATATATATATATATATATATATATATATATATATATATATATATATATTATATATATAATATATATATATATATATATATATATATATATATATATATATATATATATATATATATATATATATATATATGTTTATGTATATATATATATATATATATATTATATATATAATATATATATATATATATATATATGTTTATGTATATATATATATATATATATATATATATATATATATATATATATATATATATATATATATATATATATATATATATATATATATATATATATATATATATATATATATATATATATATATATATATATATATATATATATATATATATATATATATATATATATATATATATATATATGTATATATATATATATATATATATATATATATATATATATATATATATATGTATATATATATATATATATATATATTTATATATATGTATATATATATATATATATATATATATATATATATATATATATATATATATATATATATATATATATATATATATATATATATATATATATATATATATGTATATATGTATATATGTATATATATGTATATATGTATATGTATATTAGGGTGGTCCATTTATCTGAAATATTAAAATTAGGTTTTCCATAAGGTTGCTTTTATTCCAAACATGCTACGATCCATCTTCCACTATACATTTTTTTTTATCTATTTTCGACCATTGATTCTGAAAGCGTTTAAATAATTGTACATCTGGCCCTCCGCATGATCCAAAAACTTCTTTAAAAACATTACAAAGCATTACTTCAAAAATGTGATGACGGCAAGAAATCCATATGAGCTCCTTATCAAGGGCTTTTTCAATTAAAGTGCATGCATCTAAGTTTAACCCTGTGTTAGACGCTGTGGTATCGAAGCATAGTGCGCGAATGTGACCCTTGAGACAACAATCGTCAAGAAGTTGCAACATGCGTTGGCTTGTTGTTCACCCGTACCTCTTTTTATCTCCGGAACTCCTATTAGTTTTTCTAATCCACCTCCACTGACGATAATCGCAACTCTATCCACCTTTTGTACTCCACCAATAATATCGCTTAATAATTTGCCATCCCAGTGTAAGATAAGTGGACATGGACATTGTGAAATAAATGAAGCTTGATCCGATTCTACTAAATTTTTACGTATTTGGTTTCTTGTTTGACGTATTGTGCTTCGTGATAATGAGATATCTGCTATTGGTATACCCAATGCCTGAGCTACAGATCCAAAACAAACACTGCATTTCGATCAGTAAGGTTCACTCGGTCAATAGATGCAATAACATCCTTGGTAAAAACAGATTTTTGCAAGAAAGGTTTCGCCTTCGTCTGGCAGGTCGAGGTCGAAGGAGCCTGATACTCATCACATGATAATGTGTTGGAGCTATTTTCACCGAAATCGTCAGAATCCATAATCTCAGAAAGAGTATCAACAACTTCTTGGTTTGCTTTTTGTTTTTGGATATTTAGTAGTCGCCTGGTTTCAGCTTCCGCGTCTCTTTTTCGTTTTCGGTTTTCTTTATTTTTTAAATAATTGTGTATTCTTGCCATGCTGCAGCTCATGTTGTCTTCTCTTTGCATGATAAGAAATGTTTTGTCCTCTTTATTTTTCATTATAGTTAATGCGTCCTTAACTGCTATGTCAAATATTTCAACCAAATCTGCTTTGGATATGTTTTCTTTCATTTGACAACTTTCGAGATTGGTTTTCCGATTCTTTTTTAGAAGCAAATATTCAACAATAAGTTTGTTTAATTTCCTTTCGACTGAATCAATCCTATGGGAAGGAATTCTGGCTTTTTTCCCATATTTTCATCACTCCAACTACCGCATTCCGAATACTTTGCTTAACAGTCATGTTTTGTTCTAAATGGTGATAATGGAATCTTTTAAGAACATCCCCCTTTGATGGAAGTCTTGCATGGGATAGACTTTCTGTTGACTTCCCAATTAGCCAAACTCCAGCTGAGGTTCTTGTAGATTTCGACGTGTTAGTGGACGCCATTTTCAATCCTCTAAACTTAAATTATAATTTAACTATTCACAGTAAATGATTATTTTAATTACAAATTACATTGCACACTCAAATTAAAAAAAAATATATATAATGATTTAAAAAAGTATATTTTACTTGTTCTGCAAACAACTTTACTCATTGAAATAAAAGACACAAATGATAAATTTCTCGTTGAAATATATATCCTATAAGAAATTAAGGGGATTTCCCTTTTTATATAGACTTTTATTCAGCGTTATACGGCATTTTTTGCTTTCCAGAATTACATATGGAAAAATTCTACAAAAACAAATCATATCATATCATGGCGACCTCTATGTATAGTTCAAATGGGCCAATTTTTGATATACTCACTCTGTTTGGTCTATAGAACAAAATAATGCTTGTGGAGAGCAACAAAAAATATGGAAAAATAATCACATAGGAATGTGGACCACCTAATATATATATATATATATATATATATATATATATATATATATATATATATATATATATATATATATATATATATATATATATAAATAAATAAATATATATATATATATATATATATATATATATATATATATATATATATATATTTATATATATATATATATATATATATATACAGGGTGGCTGAGACCAAGTGTTACCAAATGAAAACGCTGTAATTTTTTTAATTTTGATTATTTTTTATTGAAATTTCGTGGAATATGTTGAAAACATATTACATTTTATGAAAAACATGTTACTGCTCGATATGACCTCCTTTGGCTTTGATTATTTGATTCAGTCTTCCATAGAAAGCATTGCATGCTGACCGAACGTGGGCTTGCGGAATTTTATTCCATTCTCGAACAAGAGCTGACTTCAATGCATCAACACTTTCGTATTTTTTAGTGGACACCTTACTCTCCAAAATGGACCATATGGAGAAATCCATGGGATTCAAGTCTGGTGAATATGGTGGCCATTCTTTCGACAAAATCAGCCGCGGAACGCAATTTTGTAAAAATTGCTGTGTCGCTCGAGCTTTGTGTGACGGTGCCGAGTCCTGTTGGAATGTCCAACGGTTCGTACCAAAGTGTTTACGTGCCCAAGGTAGCAAAGCATCGTTTAGGATCTTTTGGCGGTACATCTCTTGGTTTACCTTGACTCCATGTTCGATGAAAACCAGAGGAGTGCGTCCATCTGCAGTAACTGCAGCCCAAACCATAACATAAGCTGGTGATTGCTTGCGCATGGCAACTCTTGTGTCCAAATTGTCGTTGGACTTGTCCTCTAACCAAACACGATCATTTTGTTTATTCACATGCTGTTGAATGGTGAAAATTTTCTCATCAGAAAAGACAATTTTTGGAATCTCATCACGTTCGGCCAAGGCCTTCAATGCTCGTGTTCTTTCAAGCCTAACTTTTTTTTGTGCCTCCGTAAGATCTTGAACTTTTTGTATCTTGTAGGGCTTCAAGTGTAGTTCATTTTTCAATATGGTTTGAATGCTGTATCGTGAAACATGTAGACGTGCGGCTAATTGATTGGCACTTTGACGAGGATTTCGTTGGATTCGTTTCTTCACCTTTCGTATCATTTCTTTTGATGTTGCTGTCTTTTTAGGACCGCCTCTGTTGCGTTTAGCGATGCTACCAGTTTCGTTGTATCGAGTTATGGTTCGATACACAAACATTTTATTCACATTCAAATGCTGGAGCTGACGAACTATTGCTGTTTGTGAATTTCCACCCAAATACAGTGCAATTACACTATTACGTTTGAATTCCATTACGATTTTTTTATTAAGATATTAATTTAGAACAATTATTTATTGACCACATATAAACAACTAACCAAACTTCAATCTGTCAAAAAATTAATGCGCGAAAATGACAACTACACAAATGACAGCAGAGTGAAGTTAGTAACATTTGGTCTCAGCCACCCTGTATATATATATATATATGGGTTCAGTCTATCAAACTCGAAGTTATATGTACAAAAATTCAAACAATACTTGATTCTTTTATTTAACATTTACATAAATTACACAATTTTTGATTTTTATTGTTGATTGTACAGGATGATCCTACTCGACCGTCCTACTTAATCACCCGGCCCGGATGATTGTTCCTCGTCTTCGATAACTTCAGGTAGGCTATTCACACAATGATCATTCGGTTGGACAATATGTATTTCGTCGTGCGCAGCTTTAACACGCTTAACGGTATTGGCTTCTAATGGTAAAACAATTGGGCTTCTACATAGGACATCTACATGTCTCATTCGATAACCAGGGCGGTGTCCAATTTAAGGTTATATTCTTGCAGCCGCAACGCCCATCCGGCAATTCTTGACGTTAGTTCCTTTAGTTCTATAGTCCCTGTAAATGCTACACAATCTGTAATAATTTTGAACGCAACACCAACAGATAAACTCACATTTTCTTCAACGCTGTAATTATAGCTCTAATATATATATATATATATATATATATATATATATATATATATATATATATATATATATATATATATATATATATATATATATATATATATATATATATATATATATATATATATATATATATATATATATATATATATATATATATATATATATATATATATATATATATATATATATATATATATATATATATATATATATATATATATATATATATATATATATATATATATATATATATATATATATATATATATATATATATATATATATATATATATATATATATATATATATATATATATATATATATATATATATATATATATATATATATATATATACATATATATATATAGATATATATATGTATAATATATATATATATATATATATATATATATATATATATATATATATATATATATATATATATATATATATATATATATATATATATATATATATGTATATATATATGTCGAAGACGAGGGTTGTTCGGGATCATCAGGAGCTGGAGAGAAAATATAAAAATGTAATTTAGATAGAACTATGTATTTAATATTGTTTTCACTTATCTTGTTGTAGCTTATTGCATATATTTTGTATCCATTTTATTATTTATTTTTTGAAATATCCATTAATTTCTGAAATTGAAGTAATTATAAATTAAAATACTGAAAATATTGTAAGATAAAAAAAAAATGTGCCAAAGCTTAGGAAACCGAACCGAAATAGGAATGCTGAATAAGTTCAAAGTTTTTTAGTCAGAAAGATTATAGAATTTCAATCATAGATGGTAGTGCAATCGGAACGAAGAACTTCTATAATCTTGTCGATAATATAGATTGACCTTTTACCGATTAAGTGTCATATTTATAAAAACAATAATCAGCTGTAACAATATGCTAATGACAGATGGTAAGTTTTGGCAGCAATTTAATTTATCTTACAATATTTTCATAATTTTAATTTATAATTACTTCAATTTCAGAAATTAATGGATATTTCAAAAAATAAATAATAAAATGGATACAAAATATATGCAATAAGCTACAACAAGATAAGTGAAAATAATATTAAATACATAGTTCTATCTAAATTACATTTTTATATTTTCTCTCCAGCTCCTAGTGATCCCGAACAACCCTCGTCTTCGACATAGTCCCACCTGTAAAGAGTTTACTCCTTACACTCATGTATCGGTAATCTAATTACTTTGGAAATTGGCCGTTTTATTTTGCATTATACGTACGTACAGTTACTACGCAAACTAATTGATCATCTCCTGGATGAATGTCTTCGATGATACCAAGGGGCCAGTGACTAGGAGGTAAACTGGTATCTTTTAACAATACCAACTCGCCGACTTGGATGTTCTCAGTTGCAGCTAACCACTTCTGTCGTTGTTGCATGGTATTTAGATATTCGATGTGAAACCTTTGCCAAAACCGTTCCACTCTGCGCTGTATTTCGATCCATTGTTGACCGAGATCGCTAACTTTGTCATGTTCCTCTTGAGGAAATTGCGTAAGAGGTGCTCCTATTAAAAAGTGACCCGGCGTTAATGGAAAATACGTATGATCGTCAGCATATGCCTGGCACAAAGGGCGGGAATTTAAAATCGCTTCAATTTCACATAGTAGCGTAGATGTCTCCTCAGCAGACAAATTCATTCGGCCGGTTGCTTTGGTTAAATGTTTTTTTGTCATTTTTGCAACCGCTTCATACAACCCACCATGATTTGGTGCTAATGGAGGATTGAAATGAAATTTCGGACGATTATTTGCCCAATACTCCAGTGTTTTCTCAATAAATGTTGGATTCATCATTGTCTTTTTTATTTCATCGTAGTATCGGATAGCTTCCTTTTTCATGCTGCGTAGCTTCCGATCACCACCAACAAAATTCGTCCCATTGTCGCAATAAATATTCATTGGTATTCCTCGTCTGGCAGTGAAGCGTTTCAAAGCGCCAATAAATGCGTCTGCTGTATAATTCGACACAAGCTCCAGGTGGATCGCCTTTGTGCAGTAACAAACAAAAATAGCAATGTATGCCTTGACTAACCTTGCACCTCTGCCTCTCTTTGAAGCTATCATAATAGGACCTGCATAATCTATTCCCACGTTACTAAACGGGCGCGCTTGCGAAACTCGTACTGGTGGTAACGTTGCCATCTTTTGCTGAGTGATTGTTTTGGAATACCTTCAACAAATAAAACAAGAGTTAATTATCTTTTTAACAGTATTTCTACAGTTCACGATCCAATATCGTTGCCGTAAGATGAATGAGGTAAGAGACGGACCGGGATGATGATGTGAGATGTGCACCGAAGTTATTATAATTTTGCTCAGAATATGTCCGTTGGGTAAGATTATAGTATGTTGCTCATTGAAGGACAGTTCCGAATTTTGTAATCTGCCCCCGACTCGTAGAATACCGTCTGTGTCAATAAATGGCGACAGTTTTGTTAGATTATTCGATTTAGATATGGCCTTTGAACTGTTTAATACCTTCAACTTATCATGGTATATTGACTGTTGCACATATTTAAGAATGAACCTTTCAGATTCCTCTAGTTCTTCCGCAGCAATGACCTTATGGTTGGAGATTTGTTTCTGCCTGGCACTCTTTGTAAACCGTACTGCATATGCTGCTATTCGTAATAGTTTTGAATAATTATTTGTCCTGGTAAACAACTTGTCGAATAAATTTTGCTCGCTTGTGAGTGATACATTCAAAGTTTTAACTAACTTCAACTCGTCTGTCGGGACTGCGAAATTATCCACAATATCATGATTAGGCCACATTTTACGATCTAGAGAAAGCCATTGAGGGTCTTCCCACCAGATAGTTTCTAGTATTAAACGTGATGGTCTTACCCCTCTCGATGCTAAATCAGAGGATTACATTTGGTAGATACGTAATTCCAATGGTTTCGAGGTAGGCATCTGCAAATCCGTGATACTCGATGAGTTCTTCGTTTTCACTATGATTAATAAATCGCAGAATTCTAATTTGCTCAAATAAAGTTAATTCCTTTCGTATGTTCAACCATTGATTGTTCAGATCGCTTGGTAGTTCATCATCCCATGACAATTTTCCTAACCATAGCTGCTGAAAGATAGTTTTACATGTGACGATTGACGGTGAAATCCATCCTAGAGGATCGAAAATCCTACTAGAGTCCGACAACATTATTCTCTTTGTTTGCGTTCTGGCTGCCATTGGTTCCACCTTAAATGTGAAAGCGTCTGCGTTTGGAATCCACTGGATGCCTAGAATTTTGATTACGTCATTATCAGTAGGTAATTGCGTTGCTTCCGACGTTGTATTTTCAGCTCCTTCAGCTATGTTCGATGTCCATTTGTGTAGTTTGAACCCAGATTTGGCCAACGTTGCACTTAGGTTATGTTCTATGTTTGCCAACTGCTCCTTAGAACTAGCTTCAGTAAGCAGGTCGTCCACGTAGAAATTATTTAAGATGATTTCCTTTATTATTGGATTTTCTTCCTCGAGAGCCAGTTGTTTCAAGCACCTTGTCGCCAAAAATGGAGCACATGCAGTACCATATGTTACAGTAAGCAAATTATAACTTTGAATTTGTTTACTTTGATTATGCCTCCAAAGAATCTTTTGATATTTTATGTCATCGTCATCCAACCAAATTTGACGATACATTTTTTGTAAATCGGCAGTTACGACGTATTTGTGCTTTCGAAAATGTAAGCGTATGCTCCATAAAGTTGGTTGAATTGTTGGTCCCACCATTAGGAGATTGTTTAATGATGTCCCATTACTTGTGCGGCAAGAAGCATCAAAAACAACTCGCAGCTTCGTTGTTACACTGTCTTCTCGTATGACGGCGTGATGTGGTACATAATAGTTCTTTCCGGGGATTTCATCTTCAGTAAGTAATATTTTCCTCATGTGACCAAGTGCTTCATATTCCGTGATGAACTTTGAATAATCGTTGTTGAGGCTCGGATTTCTGCTAAGCTTGCATTGTAGATATTCCAGTCGTTTTAATGCCGTATAGTATGAATTTCCCAATTGAACCTCTTTGTTTTTGAATGGCAATTTCACGACGAACCGACCATCAGGTGCTCTCTTAAATGTCTTCTTGAAGTGGACCTCAGCTGGATGATCTTCCGCATCTTCTAGGCTTTGTAATGGGCTTTCTTCTGTTTCCCAAAACCGTGTAAGTGTTTCTTCTATGTTGAGGTCTAGCTGTAAATTAAGAGTTATTGGTTCAACGACACTAGATATTTTATTGTAACCGGCTATTACATATCCAAGGATAGTATTTTGAGCAATAAAATTGTTTGAGATATGTTGTTCGCTTCTCAATATTGAAAAAAACACGTCTGCGCCGAGTAGTAATTTAACCTTTGCTGTTGTATAAAATTCTGGATCCGCTAACTTGAGTTGTAAAATATATTTCTCGGTTTGTATTGTTGACCTTGGCGGATTGCTTACCAATGACATCCGATCTAATATTAAGGCATTTGCTTTGATAAATTCATTTTCGTGATCCCTTGGATAAATATCGAGCTCCACAATTCCTCGTGTAATCAAACCCCTAGTTGCGAGACCACTAACGGTAATTCGAGCCTTTTGTGTTTGTAGTTGGAGTTTATTTGCCAACTTACCATCTACAAAGGACGCCTGCGAACCAGAATCAAGCATAGCCTTGCAAAGATGGAAGTTTCCAAGAGCATCTTTGACCCTAACTAAAGCTGTTGGTAATATAGCTGCTGAAAAACTGTTTGCCTCTACATGTGCACTAGATATTTCAGTTTGATTGGTCATAGTCCCAAGTGTTAAATCCTCTTTCGTATCAGTTTGAATAGGTGCTCGCTGAACATGTAATAGTGAATTATGCCGGCCTTTGCAAAGTGTGCATCTATACTTAGACCTACAGTCTCGATACGAATGTGAAGACTTCATGCAAATGAAGCACAACTGCTTGTTTAATACAAATTCTCTTTTAGCTTCCAAAGGTAGTTTGATTAATTCTTCACAACTGAAGAGGTAGTGCACATTTTTGCATTTAGGACAGCTCACTTTATTGCTTCGTGTTGCATCTTGCTTTTTTACATTTACATTCGACAATGAAGACTGAGCTTTCACGTTTAATGTTGTCATATGGAGTTTCGGCTGAATACGTTTTGGTTGATACGGTTCCGCTCTTTCTAATGCATTGATTCGCTTTACCAAGAATGTCAATAGAGTTTTGATTTTTGGGAAAGCTTCTTCGTTTTCCAGTGCCCAAGCCTTTCTAATCTCAACATCACATTTTTGCAGTAATAAGTAGTTCAACCAAATATCTCGTTCTTCTGCTTCTTTCCCCAACGCCTTCAACCCTCTCAATACTTCATCCGTTTTATCTGCTAGATACCTCACTGATTTAGGACATCCATTTGATTGTGGTTGATCTAAGAACTGCTTTACCAATGAACTACATATCTGATCTTTGACATCATAGCGTTGTACAATTTTGCTCCAAGCTTCGTCGTAATTCGCCTCAGTTACCGTCATGTGTCGGATTAGGTTGAATGCTTCGCCTTGTAATAAGCCCTTTAGATATTTAAATTTATGGATTTTAGATAAATTGGATTTATCTATGGTAACGTCGAATAAATCCTTAAACGCTGGGAATTCTGCGTAATTGCCAGAAAATGATGGAATTTGTACGGCTTGTAACTTGACTTCATCCTTCTGTATGAATGACGTCTCATGTATACTTTGCACCGGTTCCCTTTGTTAATCAGATAGACGATTAATGGATACATTCATGTGCTCATTAACTTCTTTTTCGCTTTGTTTCTTTAGTGCTGTTCTTAATTTTGATTTCGCCGAAAAATATCGAATTTCAATTTCCGCCACTTCACTGCTTTGTTCCGAATTCTCCAATGAACTATTTCTTTATCTAAACTGGTTAATTTAGAGTACACCTTTTCGAGTTGTTCTAATTGAATGGATATATCAATTGAGGTAGTTGTCTCGGTCAATTTTAACATGTTCTTTTCGAGGCGAGTTAAAACAGCCTTCGCAAATCCACGTTTCCGTTTCAATTCATCCGCCATAGTTGATAATTTGCTCTTAGATCACCGCTTTTGTTTAATTTCACTTCACAATTTAATTTGCAATACGACTTATTTTTGATTTATTTACCGATTAAATAGTTTATCGAGAAATTATTTGATTTCAAAACCAAAAAATTATAAAATTTGATAAACTCACGCGGTTTTAAGTTGTAATATTTTAAGATGGCGGCGGCACGCTGTATATTTTTTTTTTTATGTGTGGTTTTTCCTTGGTGGTGACGAATATTTGTTGTATAAAATTTCTCGTTAAATGCACTGTATCACCGTTATAGATCTGGATTGAATTTTTTACACATACGAATTTCAGATCTCAGCTGTTCAATCCGGCTCGAAGGACCATATGTTCAATACGTTTTTATTGAAGTAGTTTATAGAAATATACATAAAGTTTTTATTTATTAAATCTATACAAAAATTTAATTTAAAGTCTACTATGCTACGTTTGTCATATAGAAAACATTCAGTTACATTTCTATAAACTACTTCAATAAAAACGTATTTGAACATATGACCAACAACACATAGTGTTCCCGAGCAGTCACCCATCTAAGTACTAACTATGCCCAATGTTGACGAGAACCGGTACGATAAACATGGTTTGTTATATATATATATATATATATATATATATATATATATATATATATATATATATATATATATATATATATATATATATATATATATATATATATAAATATATATATATATATATATATATATATATATATATATATATATATATATATATATATATATATATATATATATATATATATATATATATATATATTTGTCTATATCGTCGTGCCCAAATAAGAGTATTACATCTGTAAATCATTAATTTTTTGGAAGGGCGTGTCAAGTTTTTAATGTTAAATTTGGCTTAATTCTTTTCAAATAAAATTCTTGCCACACTTTCTGGAAAGAACTTTATCTAAAAAAAAATTAAGCCGAAATTAGCAATAACAACTTTAAAGCCTCTTCAAAAAAAAATAGCGATTTGTAGATGTAATACTCTTATTTGGACACGACGATATATATATATATATATATATATATATATATATATATATATATATATATATATATATATATATATATATATATATATATATATATACATATAGGAACAGATATTTATGGTCCGAGTCATATACAATACAAGAAGTGTGTATGTATGCCTTTTTACAATTTGGCTAAAAAAAATACTCGGAACTTATTTAATGCATCATCTGGATATTATTAGTTTGAATAATACAATAGAAACATTAATTCGGGATAGCCCAACACAACAAAAAGACAATAATAAATGGAATCACCATTATGTGGAAATATTGTAAAATTATGCCAAAAAAGCATTCATCAACGGCAGAATTCCGTAATATAATCTAATAGAGCGATCATAAGCACAAAATTATGACGAGCATTTTTTACAAGCTATCCAGACATCTTGAACTTACTTTTTTTTTTTTTTTCATTTTATCCGATTAAATTTATCCATGCACATATATGTACATATGTATATACAAAACAAAAAGCTTTTAGTTTTTTGTTTCCATTCGTTTTTACGTTACGTAAATCTCCCATGGCAAAAGTTTTCAACATGCTGACCTAAAACAAAAGATTCATATTTTTTTTTGTGTGCCGACTAATAAAAAATCCTTAATACAAAACTTATTTTTTTTTTGTGTGTATTCGTCTTCAGAACAATGGCACGGTTTATATCAAAAGGACAAAAAAAAACTTTAAATATTATGAATTATGTGGCTTAATAATTTTTGTATTGTTTTAAAGTATACAGTGCGCTTCCATTCTTTGTATATCGGTCTCGCACCACTTTAATGTTAATGTTATAACACATACACACACACAAACACAGAAAGGAAAATAAGATAAAACAATAATAAAGTAAGACGAATAGCAAAAAGAAACTTTTCTTTTTAACTAAAAACGTAATTAATTTTTCCACTTGAATTAAATATGTATAGTATTATAAAGTTTGACATTTTTTCATACCTCTTCATGTTTTTTGTTTATTATTAAAGTAAAATTTGTTCAGTATCTCATAAAGTTGGTATAAATAAGACTAGATTAAAATATTTAATGTTAAAAGTTGATACTGTATTTTATTTTGTAACTTGATTTAAAGAAATTAATTTGAGCCTTTTTGATTACAGGTAGATATTATGCTATTGTAACATAGACATGATGATTTTCCCCAGTGCTTTTATTATTAAATTTTTTTTTTTCGTAACACTTACACGTGTGCTTACCGCTGATTCAGCTGCAATTTGTTTTCAAAGAAGATTATTTGATAAGTTTTAGATCAAGTTCGGTCTAAATGAAGACCACCGTCTCTCGGTTGAATGCAATTACTGCTGTGCTGCAAAGCTCATAATCTATTATTTTTAAGTCACACTCCACACCACTTAAATATTCTCCTTATTATCGGGACGATATTTGCAAAATCTTCCGTCTACCCTGGTTTTGGATGCATCTCTATTATTTTAATGAGTATTTGACTGTGTTCTCGCCTTTCTTATTTATTTTCCGTAGCTGTTCAGCGTAAGTTATATGGTTTAAAAATGTCGGGCTACGTGCACTGAAAAATTGGAAAATAATTTGGCCTTTGCCAGCTATCGCTCAGCCTGGAGAGGGTCAACTTGGTGGAGCCCAGTACATTTCAAATTAGTAGAAAGTGACACTTATCTTTGTCCACAAACACGTCCACAACACTAACCTCCTGAAAATAGACGATATGAACAAAAGTAGTACTGTTTCAGACAATCCTATTCAAATAGATTGCGACAGTCAAAAATTCTTAGAGACCGATGTAATTTCGGATAGTTTTGAGAAAAAAATTAAAATGGCAAATTCAGACATAAATTTAGCTCTCAAAATAATTGCGGAATTCGATGGATCATCAGAAAATGTACATAGATTTTTATCATGTTGCGATATGGTTCATGATTCATTGAAACCGACAGAAATAAATTCGTTCCTGAAAATTTGAGAGTCAAACTTGTAGAACAGGCCTACAAAATTGTTAAATTTGAAGAATATGAAATTTGGAAAAGCCTTAAATCTACATTTCAACTAAATTCAATAAAACAAAAACCATCCGAAGATATTAAGACATTTTCAAACCGCATCAAAACATTACTGTACCAGTTGAATGAAGCTTGCTTTTCAGAGTCAAATATTGAGTTCAGTTTAGGACATTAAAAATTTGAACAGAAAAATGGCGCTTAGATCATTCTAGGACGGATTAGTGGATCCGATAAAACTTCTTGTGAAATCTTGCAGATTCACAACGCTCAAAGAAGCTATAACAAAAGTGTTGGAGGAGGAAGCTATTACAAAATACGCTTTATCAAATAATCCAAAATCGCTTTCGCCTAATGTAAAATCTGGTGCATCTACTTTCATTTTAAAATGTCAACTTTATATTCATCTTGGTCATCAAGCGTCAAATTGTTTCAAGCTAGATTTGGCAATAATCCAAAAGTAAACAAATCTTTGTTCTAATTCTACAAATAACCCTCCAAAATTTTTTATTTCCACCTGTGCATATTGCATAAAGGTCATGCTATTCAAAATTGCATGAAAAGACAGTACATGTAATGAAAAGAAACATTTAAATTTAAATGAACAAAAGCCAAATACATCATTTGCTACAAATTCGGGAAATTTGCAAGGATCAAAAACCGATATACCTAGAGTACTCAGATTTCAAAAATTCGTCGTATTCCGATAACATCAATAATCCAAGCATTTTAGATAACAATGAAATTAATTCGCATCCGAATGAACTAATTTTTTGAAAATTCCACCTTGAATTTGTTAACCAAAAATTACATAAGACCCTAAAACAAAATAATATTTCAACATTCCAAAATTGTGGTACAAATTCAAATCCAACGATGTTTTTAAAATTATACCTGCCGCATTATCCCAATAAAATATTGTTACGTTTTTGCCTTGTCACTCAAGGTGCGTATCACTGGATTGTGAATAAAACAAAATCAATTCAATTTATCACCAATGAATTTATTTATGTCACCCAAAAATTATTACAACACAGTCTATTAATAAAAATTCACAAAATCACTTTATACAAATTATTCTAAAATTTTACTGTTCACTTATAATTTTTATTTAATAATCCAATTCGATTTTGTTCGCCATTTTATATACACAAATAAAATTTCTAGAAAGCTCATGACTTTTCCAGTACTAATAGTGCAGAAACATTTAGAACTGTTTTATCATGGAAAATTCCATTTAGTTTCACAGTAAAACATTGAGCTATTAATTTAACTTATTCTATCACACGCTAGGTATCACCGTCAGAATATTGTGACGGTGACACCTAGTGTGTGATAGAATAAGTTAAATGAATAGCTCAATGTTTAACTGTACTAAAATGGAATTTTCCATGATAAAAATTGTTACGTAATGTTTCGACGCTATTCTAACTAGAAAAATCATGAGCTTTCGAGAAGTTTGGTTTGTGTATATAAAAAGGCGAACAAGATCGAATTGGATTACTAGTATTTGGAACGCGATAGAGTAAACTTGTAAGATTATTAGTATTTGGAAAGCGAAAGTGTGAAGATTAAAAAGTAATTAAAAAGTGATCTAAAAAGTGTTGTAGTACGAAATAAAAATTATAAGTGAACAGTAAAATTGTGTGAAAATTATTTAAAGTGATTTTGTGAATTATTGTTAGTAAATAGTGTTGTTATAATTTTTGTGTGACATAAATAAATTCGTTGGGGATAAATTGAATTGATTTTGTTTTATTCACAATCCAGTGATATGAACCTTAATTGACAAGACAAAAACGTAACAATATTTTCTAATAGATCCCGGCGTGGATTTACATAAGTTTAATAAAAATTGAAAATTTACATCCTGATTTTTTGTATTATCCTGACGAATATCAAATGATACTTTTCAAACAATTGGTTTATCTACTGTAGAATTGTTTTCCAGATGGTATTTCATTTAAACGAGATTTTCAAATAATTCTAAATTCATTCCCAATCCAATATTCCGGCATTTTGGGTAAAAATTTTATAAATTTCTATAACTAACTGTAAATTAATTAAATATGTAGTTTCGCAAGATTCAGTCAGTTTTCTCAAATTACATTTCCAGCACGTACAGAAAAATCTATTTAAATTAGAACTTCGTTCCCTTATGGTCAAATTTGTTACTCAGAAGAAGTGCTTTCTGGAGTCGCGAAAATGGGTTTATATTCGTAAGTCTGTTAAATTCTAATGATTATGATAGAAGTGAACTAAAATCTAAAATTCAAATCTGAAGCGATACAGTTGTCTTTATTAGAGTTAAAAAATGATCTAAATCACTTAAATAACGAGGAAAGTGATTCTATTTTATCAATATGTCGATCATTCAACGATATTTATTTCTCTAAATTGCGACAAATTGGCAGACACAGATTCCAATCCTATTTTTTGTAAACCGTATCGGTTACAATACGCGATTAAAACTGAGATTAACAGACAAGTTTCAGATATGAAAAGTGATGGAATAATAGAGGATTCAAAATCATCATGGAACTTTTCTTTATTATGCGTTCCTAAAAACACAAAATCCAATGAAAAAAAAATGGCGCATTGTTGTCGATTATAGAAGATTGAATGATGTTACTATTACCTTACCTTTATGGAAGGAAATTTAAAATTGTTAGCGATCACAAACATTTGATATGATTGTGTAATATTAAAAATCCGTCTTCAAGATTAACTAGATGGCGGATTAAACTTGATGAATACGATTACAAAATCGTACATAAACCGGGCAGATTAAACTGTAATGTGGACGTGTTAAGCCGTATTACATCTAATCAAGAGTGTCTAATTGCGCATTTTGTCACAAGAAGAAAACCTGTATAAATAAAAATATTCCATTACAAATTACGACAACTTTCACAAAAGCATTTGAAAAAGTGTTTCTCGATATCGTCGGGCCTCTGTCGTCTTCACACCGCAGTAACAAATATATACTAACTATTCAATGTGATTTAACAAAATTTTATATGGCAATTCGTTTACCCAACCAAGTAGCTGAGACGGTTGCCAAAGCATTGGTTCAACATTTTATATGTATTTTTGGGTCTCCCGCTTTAAATTTAACTGACTAAGGGTCTAATATTATGGGAATCTATGCAAACAAACATGTAAAATGTTAAAAATTTAAAAATATAACATTAGTTCGTAACATCGACATGCCAATGGGGCACTTGAACGTAGCCACAAAACCTGAAAAGAATTTTTAAGGAGTTATAAAATATTAACACCTCTGATATTCTTGTTAATTGTCATAGTGTAGCGACACTTCCATCTATCGTTTTCTATGAAATTGATAATTTTCGGAAATTGGTCACCAGAGCTCAGCCCTGTTTCTTTTTAAATAAAACCAACATATTGTTACGTTTTTGCCTTGTCAATCAAGGTTCGAATCACTGAATTGTGAATAAAAACAAAACAATTCAAATAATAATATCTGCACAATTTTACTGATCACTTTTACTTTTTATATCGCACTAAAACACTTTTTAAATCACTTTTTATTTTTTTTTTTAATCTTCACACTGTCGCTTACCAAATACTAATAATCCAATTTGACTTCGTTCCCTTTTTCTTGTACACAAACCAAACATCTAGAAATTACATGACTTTTTCAGTAAGAATAGTCTAGAAATATTTAGAACAGTTTTATCATGGATCCATTTTAGTACAGCGAAACATTGAGCTATTAATTTAACTTATTCTATTACACCCTAGGTGTCACCGTCACAATATTAAGAAAGCCTTATTTATCCTATAATTTATCCTATGTAGTCACAATATGGGAACATCTCTAATATTGCGTGTTAATTGGCATGGTGCTTCATCAAATCGATTTGGGTCTCTAAATTTAAACTATCAAATATCTTTTTAAATTTACTTTCATTTGTTTTACCCGAGTAAAAACATAACGATAATTATATTAAAACTTTTGGATTTTCTACTATTTTGTGTAAATGCCACTTTACTGTTAATTTGTGTAGTATTTTCTATTCACGTTAAGTACTTCACACCGGTATCTCTAACATCAGGAAAATAACCCCACTCCACAGTCCACAAGCAACGCTGAACTATCGACACGTACCATGAAATTGGCGGGCCTCGGTTCCTTTGATTCTACACGCACAACAGAACTCTTGTTTGGGAAAATTGGGGAAATAATTTTCATTTCCCTTAGTATTCTTGTTCCTATTATCAATGTAATATGTGTATGTAGTGTGTGAATAATTATTAAAAAACACAAATTTTTGAAAAACGGCGGCCACTATCCTATAAGGTATGTAATGAACTAACCCTTTAAAATTTTGTTGTAATTAAAAAAGTTGCTTTTTTGGGATTTTTTTGTTTGCTAAATCGAGAGTAGTCCACCTTCGATGCCAACACTACTCAATTCTGGAAATTTAGGTTAATCCAAAATTCTCGAACTCTTGATAGATTTGTGCTATGGTTAATTCAACTCCAAGCTAAACTCGAATAATATCTATTACATAACATTCAACAACAAACAAAAATTTGAAATCATCCTTAAAATCCCACAAAACAGCGAAAATATCGACATATCATATCACTAAACGCTTTGAAAATTTAGAGCAATATCGAAAAACTTGCATAGCATCGAAAATTCTTAAATTATCATAATCCCGATATTATTCTAGAATCCTAGAATAATCCTGAAAAATTTCAATGGCAAAGCAAATCAAAAGCAAAAAACATTTTCCTCGAGAAAAACTGGAGGAATTCACCTAACTCAATTTAACCAATTTACACCCAAAAATCTTGTAAAATCTCGCATAACATCTATACACATAATACTCTTAGGTACAAATACTTAATAATCTGGCAAATTGCACTTCCGAAGACATAATCAACAAGCAAGGGTAACTGTAGCAGATGAAATTGTAAGTGCCACTAGCTGCGAAAGGTGCAGTAGGCTGAGAAGTTGCTTGTTCATCCAATTTTTTCATGAAATTATTTTTTTCGCAAAATTTAATTAACCGAAACCTTTGATTAATCTGTTAACTTTTCCAATATTGCATTCAGCAGCTGATTTAATCTTGATCTAGCAATGTTAAGGGGGATAAGTTTCTGGGTGATTTTATCAACAAATTTTTGAACCATTTGCGAGATGTTATAAAGAAGCAACAAAAACAGTGCGTATAAAAATAAGTAATTAAATTCCTAATTAATTAACCCAAAAATATTTACAATTTATTTGATTTTCCGTTTTGTTTTTAATTTTTCCAAATTGCACAAATAGTTACGAGAGCAAATTTGCGTGCACAAATAATTTTATTAAAAATTAAATTAACTGTAAATTTTCGTAGAATTAAAACTTAAAACATTTATTAATTGGAATGTAAAGCTGAATAATTAAATTGAAATTAATATTAAAATTAAAATTAAAATTAATTAAATAATTTTAAAAGTAATTTATGTTACATTGCATTAAATATTAAGCATGCACAAATATTTTTGTTAAGTACTGTATATTTTGTCTTGTATATGTTACGGCTAATGTGCTAAATAGGATAATTAAGAATTTAATTTGTCTGTCTGTAAAATAATTGATTTTTTCGGCTTTTTATAGACAAATATGTAAATTGTTCATGACAATCCCATGGGTTTTTGATATTTGATGTAGTGAATATAATTCGCTATGTCGGTGCGTTCTGACCACTTACTTATTGTAAATGGCGAGAGTTGCATTTTTGTAGTTTGGTCGTAGCTACTTGATAAGTAGACCAACTTTTTTAGTACAAAACCAAACTAACAACATAAAGAACTAATGAGGGTTCTGGAGGGGAATGATATTTCTATGGGGGTGCGACTATGTAAGCATTACGAGTTTCGAGTTACGCGAAATTGCGACAAAACGAGATTATGTGTAAGACGTTACGAGTTCTCGTAATTGCGACTCGTTGATGTTGTTTTACTCGTACAACCTTTTAAGTACGACAAACAATTTGTAATGATTAAAACGATTATTTTTAAAGAGATTTTACTAAGATATTTCGAGTTCTCGAAACTCATAACTCGTAATACGAGAGATACATAATCGCACCCTTGATTTAAATTTAATAATTAAATTTGCGAGTAAATAAATTAATTAGCCTTAATTAAAAAATAAACACAACTCTGCATTCAGTTCCCACAACTGTTGTTATTGACAATTTACTGATGGAACAAAATTACATTCGATCTATCACATTGTCATGAAATTTTCGATAAATCGGTTGCATTCAGAACACAACATGTTTATTTTGCTCAACATCTTGCCAACAGTTGGCGGACCTAAAAGCGCCTAATTTTGTATAAACATCACAGATGGCATTGTATTGAACAAAACATTTAAATTATTTATATGACAATAAAAAGACAGATAATTAGCATGTGTGAACGTACTATAAGGGTTGAATTTGTCTATCAATATAAATATGTATAATAAAATTTCGTTAATGCCTTTACGTCCTCCTAACTTGCCTAAATTTCATCATAATCAGTAAAGAAATAGCCAGTTCCATTTTTACTCGCCATATTCCAGAACTTTATCCATTCCTTCAACCATTCTATAATCAAGTTTCAAGTTGGTTTAATCAAGAAATAGCAAAGTTTCATCTTAATTCGCCATATTCTATCGTTCGTATTTCATCGTTCTACCTTTCGCAAATACTCGTATTTTTGATTGCACCATCAAACAATGTGTGCGAGCCTTACAACAGCCAATATGTACCATCGATTAGAGGAAACCATGATATGTTCGGAAAGGTGGGAAGTCAGGGTGGAGAACTCAATGAATTCCAACTCCAACTCAATTTCGCACACTACCCAGCTCAACGAGCTTACCAATTTCATTCAACCAACCATTATGGTCGGGAACTTTGCTCCGTTTTAAGCTTGGTTATAAGCGATTACCACCTTGGACAACCACGTTCGTTATAAGTGATTACCACCTTCACTTACCAAATTGAACTTGCCCAAATCAGTATTTATCATATTTTAAGCAAACTGTTAAATAATAAATCAAATTAGAGATATGTAGATGTTCACCTTATTTTGTTAAAGTTATATTGTACCGAAACTACGTATGGAAAAGAGTTCTGTAGAAGCTGTAAGGACGAAGAGGCGGAAGAAACTCTATGGTTCATTTCCTATGCCCATACCCGACTTTAGCACACAGAAGGCATAAACATCTCGAATCTTGAAAGCGGTAAAGTGCGAGACTTTATATAAACGAATAATTCACAGTCCCATAGATATTATGTGAGATTGGGACCAAATACCAAATATACTTACTTCCCTTTTGAAATTTTGTTTGCGTTCCCAAAATCTCTTTATTGCATTTAGATAAGAAACAAATCTGAAAAAAATCGTAAGCTTTATATCCCTCTTTAAAATAAATCACCCGTATTTTCTAGATTTCGTCTTAAAAATCCGTTTCGCACAATCATAAATTACTGCGCGCGATTCCACTAGTACACTCTGCCATATTCGTATATTCTCATAAAACTATGTATAATATGTGACATGTTAGAAATCGCATAAAAATGTTTTATGTTTTATTCTTAACTATCTCTTCGAAATAATGAGAAAATCTCAAGTTGTTATGTTGTTCGTTTTTATTTTTTGTTGTCTCCTGAAAAGCATTGTAATACATGTATTCTTCCAAACAATATTGTTGATAGAATAGACGTAAGAAGCTACAAGAAAAAGAACACCAACATCTGTATAAAATAAATAGAAACAATACAAAGTACATTTTTTTGTAGAATTGTATACTTTATTCTACGAAGAAAGATATCTTGTTGTATTTTTATCTTATTTCTAATCAAAACTTTTCTAAGTTTAGTTCTCTAAATACGTACGTAGTACGATACGTAGTAATACAAAAAAAAATTTCAATAGTTTTTCTGTCGTCGTGTTTGTTGAAATTTTTCAAAATATGTATTCTGTACTATGATGTAAATTGATTTTACAAGAACAATTCATTTGAGTATGTATCTATTTACATCGCATGAACAAACTGTGTTTTAGAAGTGAATTAGTTTAAGTCAAATAAATGACATATTCCGCTGTTGTGTGTATGTGTGTGGAAATAAAGGAGCATCAGAATTTTAATTTTAATTAATTCTGTACTGGCACGTTGTATTTTTGTGCTCGTTTATTGTTTAATTTGCTTTAGGTCAGTCAAACTCATTATATAATTGGACGGAATAATTGGACGAGACTTAAGGTGCAAAAAGGAGCAATTTTTTGTGTTTGAAGCGTACCTTAAAATCAATCGTTAATTATATTAAATCAGTGATCCAAATACCATTATTGAGCATACCGCTGGTTTGATCTTGTTATCATTAAAACATTTAATTTTATTTAATAAATTGTAAAATCGTTGCAATATCAAATCTGTGCTTAACCAATTAACTGCTGTGATAAAATATGACACAGTGCACACTTTTAATTTCCACAAATATAGTGCCACAAATGCCGAAGTTTAGGGGCTCGGTTTCACCTAAAATTTACGGTATTAATAATATTCTCCCTACTCCTGAGGAAAAATGTTCAGCCTTCTTCTATTTTGCCGTATACAGGATGCACAGGAAATAATTTTTGTGTATCCACACATATTCTAACACTAATAAGAAAGAGGCTGCTGCCGAAACCACTGAAACAATTTATACCTTTGTGAAAGTGATGGTACCGGCTTTAGAAGATATCAATATGGAATTTGTACAACAAACAGACAAATTTATGTGTATTTAATATCTAATAAAGGTATTCAATGGTAAATGGCAACATTTACGTTATCCACTACCCAATCGAATTTTTAGTGAACTACCAGACCAGGGGAGCTATTTATGAATTCGATTCGAATGTATTCGACTCTTCGAAGTACAAGCTTCGTATTTGATTTAAATAAGAAACAATTGAATCTCATTTAATTCAAATAAGAATCCAATACTTCGAAGATTTATACTTCGAAATACGAAATGGTACATCCCAAAAGACAATATTTTTCTAAAATACAATCTATATTGAACAGCTTCGTCAAATCGTTAAAATTTCGATGTTATGTTAAAATTTTGATTGTTTCAATTCAAATTTTCAAGTTTTTTTCGAAAAGGAATCACTTCCAAGTGTTACTTTTTGCGTTCCAAAATCTATGATAACATTTTCAAAGATTTTTCGGAATACCTACTTCAGTTTCTACTTCCATGGTTGAACGTTTGGCTAGGTTGAAATTTAAGATTAGTTTGTGTATCTTAGTAGAATATGAGTTGGTAGGATATGTTGGATATAAATTTCATTTCAATCCGACCGATCAATCAAATTGTATTGTATGTATGTTGTTGTAGGTTGAATCAAATATTTTAAGAATACAAAAATCTTTATATGAAATTTGAAAGATAAGCAACAAAAACGAACCAAGTTCATATTGGCTAAAATATCGTGTTTTGAAATATCGCATTTTGTACCATATCGAATTTTGAAATATCGCGTTTTGTACTTTATCTCATTTCGTCATATCGCGTTTTAAAATGTCGCGTTTCGAGCGGATATCCTAGGTCGGATATGCAATATTTGATTTCTTTTCAAGAATTCTATGGGAACATCTACGAAAAGCGTTTCTATGTGGGGTCAGACACGTTTCTTGCAACGTGATAAAGATTGTTATTTTAACTCCTCCCCACTTAAATGCGATTGTCCACAATCGATTAGAATTTTGGTATGTCATTGAATTTCAGGTTAGAAGTTCTAAGGGCACTAAGTTCGGCTTGAGCTTTTTTGGATCCTGAGGTATGTCCGTCGGAACATGTTCTTAGCTTCAAGATATCCAGTAATGGTCTTTTTACATGTTCCACCACTCTTGATTCGATAATCTTCGTTTGAGGGAACTTAGTGAATTATTTTTTTAATTGCTGTTAAGACCAGGTATTTGTCGGTGGAGAAAATATCCAGATGTATGGTATGACCGAGGTATTCGGGTATAGGAGTATTATGAGTCTCTTGGTTGTTGTGGTGACGCTGTGCCCTTTGCATATTGCACAATGTTTTACAAGGTCCGATATCTTGGAGATCATTTTCGGAAAATAATACTTCTGAATGATCTGCATGCGATTTTCGTAGGGATTACGGTGGGCACGTTTGTGTTCTGTCAAAATTATTTCTTTTGGTCGCTCTTAAAACTTCTAAAACGGAGTGTGTAGATTTCTTGGATTTTTCCCATAAGTGATTCTGGGGTGAAGATTCCATTAAAAATATTGCGATTTAAATAACTTTTGAATATATTTATGAGTTTACGTTCAGTAAAACTTGGTTGAATGTTTTAATTTGATAGCTGTTTTCAAATTCGCTCAGTCTTAGCACCAATTGGTTACGAAAAACGTTAATTAGATCAGATGGTATTAATTTGTGAGAGGAACTTTCATCACTGTGCTGTGTGAACGTTAGTGAGTTTATCTCCTCCCTGGATTCGGTAGCCTCGAGAGAGAATCGGCTACCACTTTAGATTTTCCTGGTTTGCATACTATTTCGTAGTTTGTAACGATTTTGATTTCAGCATTATAAGCTTCGAAAGTAATTTGGTCGTTATGTTTCTACCTTAAATTCAAACATGAAGAGTGTAGAGTTAATGTTTTAATTTTGGTACTGATTTGGAAATCACTATAGAGGGGAAAGAAAGAATGCGTAAATGTAATTTGTTAATTATCATGATGGTATTTAAAAAGAATGATAACACGAAGACTTTTCTCTCTCGTCTAATTATCGATTACCAATATGTTGGTGCGTTGCTTATTTTTTTTTTTTCTAGTTTAGAATGGTTCCAGTGGAGAATATTTATTAATTTTTGTTGATTTAAGTTTGATTTTGGAAAGCTCTGAAAGATGGGAAATGGGAGATTGATTTAAATAATTTTTTTTTTTTTTTCTATTTTATTTGCATATTTTGATTTATATAAAGTTTCTATTTAAGTATTTTTGGCATTTATATGCTTGATGATCAACGGGTTTCCCTCGTAAAATGTGATGTTATGGAGAGATAAAATGAAGTGGGAGGACAACCATGAAGAGTAAAATATTTTCGAGTATTAGGACGGCTCCAACCGCATAATGGGAAGCGTCCGTGGTTAGCTCAAAATCTTTGCTGAAGTTAGGATTTGATAACAAAACTTCTTTAGAAACAAGCGTCTTTATTAAGATAAATCGCAAACATTTTTGGAAGCACGTCCATCTTCCCCTAACATACCTAAAAATGATTTTAGATTCTTAAAAGTTTCTGGTGTTGAAAGACCTAATATGGCATTAATTTTCTTCTGGTTGGGTTTTATCCCATTTATCACGACAATAAATCCCAAAAATTCAACCTCTTCGACCTCACCTCTTCAATTTAACCTTAGCTTCTAAGGTCCTGAATACTAGTTAAAATATTATTATGCCATCAATATAGGCGTAGCACCGTTTGGCTATATGATTTCTTAATATATCATTCGAAGTTCTTTGAAATATGGATGGGACATTTGAATAAATTGTTATTTTGTTTTCTCTATGACAGAGTTTTTAAGTGGGATGAAAAGTTGGTAGTGAAAAGTTTGTTTTTTCGCAGATTCGAGAGAACTATCTCTGGGACTGGGTACCTGTCGGGAATGGTAATTGAAATTAATTTGCGATAGTTTATTACCATCCGTTATTTTTTTCACCAAAAGCATCGTCTTTCTTTGGTACGATCCACACGCGACGTGTACCGACGACAACTAATGCGTTTGAAGCGAGCTCTAGAGGAAAAATGACCAGAATGAGTGAATAGACACAACAAATTAATTTTTCAACATGACAATGCAAAACCACATGTTGCAAACGTTGTGAAAATTTATTTACGAGGACAGGACTGGGAAGTTCTACCCCACCCGCCGTATTCACCAGACATAGCTCCTTCAGATTACTACTTATTCCGGTCGATGCAGTCGTCTCTTTCTGAACAGCGGTTCAGTTCTCGCGCAGAAATCGAAAATTGGCTTAATGATTGGATCGCCTCCAAAGACCAAGATTATTTCAGAGAGGGAATCCGTAAACTGCCTGAAAATTGGGGGAAAGTTGTAGCTGCAAATGGAGCATATTTTCAATAAACAATTCTTTCATTTTCTAAACAAGCAAATGTGTTTTATTTTAACAAAAAAGGGCGGAGTCATATTCACACACCCAATATATGAGTTGAATTATTTCCAACTAGAACAAAAAACTTGACCAGGGTTACCAATAAACCAAAATTAAATTATTTATATTTTGCTAAATTCGTGGTGTACATTTTTTCATCAGAAATGTAGCATATACACAGTTTCAAAGAACAAAACATATATAGTGCCGATGTGTATTTTTAGCCTGGGAGTTGATGCCACTACTTATCGGTAACGGAAATAAGTAGGCTCAGAACCCGCCGAAATCTATATAGGGATGAATTCTAAGCAAAAAATGTTCTATGAAGTTTTCGCGATTGAAAATGTTGATTTTTCATCTAAAAATGCATGTTTGAGAGCAATCCGAATCAATAACAAAGGATTTTTAAGATACCTAATCACTCCAAAAACCATTTTGCAGTGAATTTCAAGGGCTACAAGCCTCTGAGGTTGAACTTCTTAGAACCCTTCGTTTTTGAGATTTTTGAGTTTAAAGGGCTCGGGGAAGGTGGTTCTCGCACTCAAATGCGACCATAAAACGGTGATAACTCAATTTATTTTCGTCCTAGAGAAATAATAAAATAACAAAATCTGCAAGAAAAACAAAAATTTTTGTACTAAAAGACGAAATTTTTTTCAAAAATTTCAGGGCATAAATTTAGGCATTTTAAACCTTTCAAACTTCTAGAATATATTGTTAGTACCTAAATAAAGTACACTGTAAATGGATTATGTTTAATTCCAATTCTTGCGGTTAAGCCATTGGTTTTATTGCTTATTTTTTCTCCGAAAAAACGAGACTAGAATGCTAATCCTTTAAGGGGTGATTTCTTGATCAATTTTGAGCAAAAAATGTTTCTGCGAGGGGCGTCTATCTCCAGTATCTACTGCGACACAGAGCTTTAAAAAATTTGCTCGTGCCAGTATCAACACTCACATTTAGGTCAATAGCTTGTATTTTACTCGACGTATATTAGCTTTCAATAGAATAAGTTTTTGGGATTGAAATTATCTCTTAATCGGTGTATCAGAGAGCCTTGTCCTAATAATGTCTTTCCACTTAATAGATATTGACATAATTACTAAACATTTGACTTAAGTATAATAATTTCAGAGATATTCTGGACTGAGTGTGAAAGTGTTGCATTTTAGGGCTCTTTTTTGCACTTCTTGTGTCACATTAAAATTCCGTAAATGTGCTCGTATTTCGACTGCTGCTTCATCAATTCTGTGATTCAAATCTTCTACGGTTTGAAATTCAGTCGAATAAACCAGCTCTTTCATTCGACTCCAAAATAAAAAAGTCCTTCACCGTTAGACCAGGCGATCTGGCGGACCAATGGATGGGGCCATTACGACCAATCCAGCGGTTTCCATAGTGGGAATTTATGAAATCTTTTATTTGGCGGCCAAAAATGTGGTGAAACACTGTCGTGTTGATAAATAATTCTACCCCCTGCAGCAACGGTACATCCTCCAAAAGTATTGGTAACTCTCTACTCAAGAATTTTAAATAATAAGCACTTTTTAGTGTCGCAAGTAGACTAAATGGTCCAATCAGATGGTTTGATGTTTCAGCTTGGGCCTGTAAATTGTGGAAATTGGTTATTCCACCTCTATTAAATTGTGATTCATCCATCCATAAAATATTCGAAATGAATGTATTATCCTCTGTGTTTCTTTCCAACTACCAAATGCAAAACTCATTCCTTTTCTCCAGATCCGAATGTAATATAACCTGTATAGGTGTGGAATGTTAAGTATGAAGGTTCTCGGGTTTTAGCAATTTCCAGATTTTAAACTTCGATACGTTGAAACCTAGCGACAGTCGTCGAATTCTGATTGACGGGTCATTCCTAACAGCCCGTAAAATACATTCGTCACTATCAGCTTATGCGGCTAACACTGCGTCTGCTCGCTGGCTACAAAAGCTTCCAGTTTCCCCAAGCCTTCTAAATGAAGGCGAAAATGTTCGAGCATCAGGTAAACGATGATTAGGAAACTCTCGGCTTTACTCTAAACGAGCACTTCTCGAATTTCCTCTGCAGAAACTATACACATAAACTATATCTGCTTACCCCTGGCTTGAATAAATCGGCATTGTTCACTAGTTTTAATTTAAATTTTCAAAATTATGAAAAGATTGGTCAAATGGACTATAGGGGAAACTTCTTTTATTTAAAAACCAAATTAAAGAAAAGGCAGCTTCAGATTGAAAGATTGGAAAATTTTTTTTTTAGGAATAAACGTAGCACGTGAAATGCATAAAATGGCTGTAAAATTCATTCAAAACGGATGAGAACATTCGATACATGAACTATAATAATAAAATCTTCAAAAGTAATAAAGAGTATGTGACAATTTTACATCTGTCGGCCTTTTCCAGGTTATCTTTGAAACTACAAAACTGAAGCCAAATGAAGCCAAATATATTTTCTTAGAAAAAATTTGATGGATCATAGAAAATTTTTGAAAGTCGCAAAAAGTTCCACGTTTTAATATCAATATCTATGAAGTGGAACGGCCCACACGGCTGTCTGATACACAGATTAAAGGATTAGGATTCAAGTTCAAGACACCCTGTACATGAGATAGCTAACTCAAGTTAAAAAAAACTTTTTCACGGCCATAAATCCATAATTTAAAACTATTTGATGCCCATCAATCCTATTTTGTAAACTTTTTCTGAACGATCTAAATTTTCTGTGTCCGAAACCTGCGATAAATGATTTTTGGTGCTGGTTTTTGACATTTATTTGAAAAAGCTGCTCACACACCTAAATTATCATAGTCAATTCCTGTTATAATTTGGGACAGCAGCAGAAAAAATTTGTTGTTTGATTTACTAGCTGTGATTGACGTACTGTACCGATTTAACTTAATTGGCGTAATTATACCTTAATAAATATACCATCCATGACATTTTCTGTCCAAATAACTATCCATTTCTCGAAAATTACTGTAATTAAAATGAAGCAACAAAAATGGGAAGCAAGGAAATATATCAAAAAGTTATCACCCTATTCGGTCAGCATAAATAAATGCCGAAAATTTGTTCTAGTGAATGTTTATCATGGGTTTCGAAAACAGTCTTAGTATAAAATCTGTTAATCTAGGTAATAACTAATAATTTAGCTACATGCATACATACATACATATATGCCATTTAATGTAATGGGTATCACTTTAATTTGTATAACTTTAGCTTCACAAGAATGTGTCGAATTTTGTAGTTTTTCACATCACAAAGTGACACTTCAATCCTTTCTTGCGTACAATGTTGAATAATTTAATTTTAGTAATTGATCTAATGCGCTCCGTTCAAACCAATTTTGTGTCGATACAGATTTTTGTGTAATCATACTCTCTGTATGAGCTGCTAGAAAATAGAATAGAGGTCTTTGGTGGAAACGAATATGTACTTGGACAGAAACGGATGTAGTGGGGCATGTAGAGTATGTCTTCGTATCGTGTCTTCAATCGTAGGGACTGGACGAAATGTCATAACATTAGTGCAAGATTAGCGGGAATATTTTTCGTCCAATTTCTCAGTCTTGATGTTTACTGGTTTTCGGTTTTAGTATTGTTACGGTGTCTTTATGTTTAAGTTTCCAATTGCAATGCCTAGGGGAGGGAAGGGGCATCGCTGTCAAGAGGCAGACAAGGATGGCAAATTTCTAGCGATGACAGTTCTGGTCATTTAACGTTTTTCTTAAACATTTTTTTTTTTTGTACCGAAACAAGAAAGTAAGAGGGGCCAACCAACACAAATAAAACTGAAAACTAGACATGAATTGTAGAAAAAAAAAATAATTTTGTTATTTATTTACGGTACCAGATTTGGCGTATCAAATAAAGTTGGTTGCTTTTGTTTGCATTTGTTTTATTTGATGCAAATGGAATGTTTGAAGAGCGTTGGGTTTCCAGGGCTGCCGTTTCTGGAGGTTTGCCATCTTTGGACATTTTTTCACAGCGATGCCTCTTAGAGGCAAATAAATTTTAATACCTGTAAGAGACATCGTTGTCGGTGCGGCCAGGGATGGTAAATTTCTAGCGATGGCTGTGCTGGACATTTAAATTTTTTTTAAAACATTTTTTTGTTGTATCGAAGCGGAAGTGTGGGTGGGCGCCAGTGTTGTTCACGTAAATTGCATTGCGTAATTTACACTATTATTTACGTGTAAATAATTGTATTTTTTACCTGAAATTTTTTACATTACAAAGTAAGAAATTGTAAATAATGAGCGACATCTGTGCGAAATGTGACATTTAAATGAAAAGAGCAGAATTAAAAAATTGTATGTCGATATTACAACCATTTCACAGCTCTATCTATTGAAATTAATTTGAATGTAGATTTTACTATGTGTTTTAAATAAAATGTTTAAAATATGCTGACCAAACGAAATTTATTCTGTTTTTATGTACTAAAATTGTATCTATTCGAAAATGTTATTAAACTAATTATTTCTCTATTTACATAAATGAATCAAATAATTATAATTTATTCTGCGCCATCTCACACGTAGGTACCATACTATTTGATTTATAAAATTTGACTGTGTATGTTTTACTTTTAACTTTCACCACCGCAATTATGCGTTAGATTGTCAAAAACAAAATTATTTTGTAAAATATTAAAACTATCTATCTATAGTATTCACAGTTGGTATTAATTACGGCAACTACTCCAAGTCCAAGCGAGCTTGCCAGAAGTAATCGATTCCTAATGCCTATAAATATATGGCCACCATTTACAATTGGTATTCTAACAGTTACGTTCTCGAAAACGATAAGTAATTCAATTGGATCACGCATCATTCTTTATCAAGGCTGAACTTTGTTACAATAGTATCATGGCAGGGGCAGCGAAATGCAATCATAACTGTGGTAACCAGTTGGTTTTTGGTACGGTTCTGTGAAAGCAATCGCACAAATTAATTCGGTCACAAATAGCGTGTACCGAATTTCAATATTATAACGTATCCCGTTGTAGAAGAAAAGTTGTAGAAGAAACGTTTATTTTCTCATACTAAACACTACGGGAATATATAGCCAACCGTAAAATCGGAACGGGATACGTTATAATATTGAAATTTGGTACACGCTATTTGTGAATTCTTTTTGGAAGAATGATCCTTCCGATTTAAATTCTCTTTCGGTACAAAATTTTTATTCATGTACAATAGGTAATTCCAATTCCAATCACAATCACTTCCATCCATATTATCACTGCTACATCGTTTCTTATTTACTGTCACTGTCAGAGTATCAGTAATAATGATTATGTATTTTATGTAGTTTAATGATTCTATGAAATCATTTATCCGGTTAAATCAAGCAAAAATGCACGAAACAATTGCGATCGTACAATTGCACAAGATCGTTATGTCATGCGGCCGACATAATATAATGCCCGTATTTCTGTGAAATAATTTACATTATCCGAAATATTTTTGAGCGGAAGCGAGCGAATTTCTGTCAATATACACAAAAATTGCGGCGGGTTTAGTAAACAGCAATTGCACTCTTAAAAATATTTTTTGATTTATTTGCTAAAACTAATCACAGATGCTATTGTGATAAATTCTAGCGTGAATATATACATACCTACTACAAAAATTATTATCTGGTAAATCATAATTAACTAATCAAATCATTAATCAATGATTTTATGTGCACATTTCTATTAAAGGAATCTTATTTTTCAGTTGAAAAATGATAAAAGTGGAATTGTACACGAATATGCCCAACAGTGGTGAAATTAGTTTAATCAATATGACTGATTATTCATGTTGGTTTGTTGAACATACTATATGCAATATTCATTATGATAATTTAATTAATTAAAAATTATAAATTTTGCAATGTTATTTTATTTTGATTATAATTTTCGTTAAAATCGATTGAAAATTTTTAGAGAGGTTTGAGTATGTGAGTGGTATTAGTATTTCTTAATTCTTTTAGATGGCATCACTTTTAATATTTTTTACATTTATTACAATATTTTACATTAATTACAATTTTAACCGTATTTTACAATTTTTTACGTAATGTATGTAAAAAATTATTTTTTACGCGTAAGTGCACAACACTGGTGGGCGCAGCCAACGACGCGTAGTTTAGAAATTGTGTTGTCTTATGCTAACTAATTTATCGTACATTACTAGCAAATAGATTTACTGAAATTTAAGACAAAGTTGTAATCGGAGGCCGAAGTTAATTCCTGTTAATTAAGTAGTAAATATTTAGTAATAATAATTCAACGGATATGTGATGTGACTATAAGTAAGACTTACAAAGAAAAGTGAGACATTTGTTTACCTTGAACAAACAGAAAATGCTCCTCAACTACATTGAGTAGCGATGTGTTTGAGTTTAATGCTGCTTTAATAAAATATCCATCCCGTTTGTATGCCCAAATGAAGAATTTACTAAAATCGAACTAAAACAATTTTCGTAAAAATAATAAGTTTAAACATCATAGGCATAAAAAACGGCCAAGTTAATTACTGATCTCCATTCCAGAATTTTATTTAAAAATCATTTTTGGATACCATTTCCATAGAAGACGTGACTAAAACTTTATTTAAAGAAATAAAATGTGATTTGATAAATATAATTTGCAAAAGGTTCAATTTGAAGTATAACAGGTTCTAGAGTGATTTGAAGTTAAAAGTTCAATTTCATCACTAAATATCACTTTACTGCGATTATGTTCCGTGGCCACAAAATTTATACGTAAAATGGTAGGGTGTAAATCGTAAGTGTTTTCACGCTTGTTAAATAGTTGAATAAATTGAGTCAAACATTTTAAGATGGCACACAAAGCCTTTTATATTAAATAACAATTTGCAAACAATATAAATTTAATTTTGCATTATTTGCATTCGTATAAACGCAATTACAATTGTGTATTCAAGTTCCAATATCGATTATTGTTTGCCGCCAAATGAAAATGAATTATTTACATTTTATGTGAAAAATTAAAATAATTACCAATTATAAAGTATAATTATTTTTCAAAAGCTTTCACCATACAATACTAACTATAGTATAGTATGAATGTATACATATATGTATACGGTAATGGATTTCAATGAGCATTTATAATTGATGTTTTTTATATTTAATTACAGATGCATAGTATACAATACATACTAATATAGTATTATTGTGAAACGGGGGGATATGTCATTAATTATATTTGTTATAAATGTTTATAGAAAATTACCTTTTCCATATATTTACGTATGTGTGTACTAGCAATATATTGTGTATACAGACAGGTGTGTGCGCGGGAGCAAAATGAAATGTCTTAATTACTTTATAGTATTCGTATTCATTAAAACTTCGGTGACATGAGTATCGTGTTAATTTTTTTACATAACAATGCCTAACGCTATACAATTCAAATCTTGAAAGTAAATTATACTTTATAACTATGTAGATGGTACTAATTATTGTTACAACAGCTTTTTTCCCCGGAGGCAATTTGTGTTTCATTATAGATGTACGTAACTATTTTTTAGTATTTAATCGCAAATTACTTTTATATAATTATACAAATAATTTAAAATCTGATTTGAGGTGAATGATGCATTCTTTCAACCACAATAAATACACAATAATGGTAAACATTCTTAATTTAATTTTTTTTTAAAGTAAATTTTTGTCGGAATAAAATGGGAAAATATTTACCCGTTGTTCATAATATCCTAGCAGTAGCATTACATTACATGATGAATAATCCATGCTAGAAAGCATATATACAAATAAAAATCTTCCCACAGCATGAAAAAAAAAGCTCAACTTCTGTTTTCTAATGAAAATAATAAAAAACAAAAAAAAATTCCGACAAACTTTTTTACATTTTTATACTACGGTTAACCTTATTCTATTGCGATGATGAAGCTTTATTTTAAATTTGTATATGTGTACATATACAAACATACACATTATTATAGAATTTAATATCTTGTCTAACATTTTTGCATGCAACCAATAGATTCTTTTTTTTCATTTCGTTTTAGATGATGCTCCAGATTTAAGATGTTATTCTTGGTAAATTGATAAATGCACTGACAAGAGTAGATTAAAATGAGAATAGTTGAAATTCTATGTTTTTTATGTTGGTCTGATGTTATATGCTCTATCCTCTATAGTAATAGTAAATTTAACATAAGTAAAATGGAATAGTAATGACAGTAGTCTTGTTTGTATATAAATTCGTTTGCTATACGTAAACAGAATTAGATCGCAAATAGTATAAAAGAGTGATTCGTCTGTTTGGATTTATACTCCGTGGGTTTTATTGTTCGCTTAATGTAATTTTAGTATTGTGTATTGTTAACTAACTTTAAATGGATTTTGACGATTTTTTTTTTTGCAAATATTTGAGCATATTATGGCAGCCAGCGTATATATAAACCAGTGAAGATTTTCAAAATAACTTGGCATGTAGCATTTGATGGTTAAAGAGCGATCACAATAAAAAAACAGTAAACACCTATTTCAAAGAAAAAATGAAGGCACATACATATGTCCACAGTCCACACCTACATTATTTTAGGAACGGGAGAATTTTGAGAAATTTACCAGGTGTGTATATATGAAACCGGAATTTACCATAAATGGCGCCACCTGTCAATATACCTTTCGACACACTGCCTCATCGGCGGTTTTCTTTAAGCATCTCGCGACCTTAGATTAATAGGGTTGTATATACAATACTTGTTGTTATGAGATATTAACGGCCAAAGTTTTGAGAACACATTTTGTGACTGAGATGATTACTTGATACAAAAACTATGACTTATGATTAACACTATTGTAATTAAATGTATGTTTTTTGAAACCATTTAAAATAATTTAACATAGTTTCTAACCAGCCACATAGGACTCCGATTTATAGTTTTCGAAGGAAGAATAACATTTTACGGTTGTATGTGTTCGTCAATTCTTTATTCATTTTTCTTTACGAATTAAAATTAAATATCACAAGGACATTTATTATAAAAAATTAGGGAATATCACATAAAAATTATGAATTATAAAAAAAAAAATTATAGCTATATAAAAATAAAATAAAAATAATTATAAATCTTAAAGCAAATAAAACAGTTAGTTTAGTCTTTCTTTTCAGCAGTTTCCATCTCAGTCGGAGTTGGGAATCCTTTTGGACGGATGTTGAAGACGCATTAATTTTTAAAATTGTCTTTTAATATTCGATATCCTGCTGGGACATGCATTTAAACATGGATTTTAAATTTTCACATTTGGTGTGGTGTATTTCTGGATCTGTTGTTCATTGGTGTTTGTTTTCGCCTGGTGCTTTTCATTAAAGGTCTTAAATTAACCTCGATGTACCGTTCAATAAGATAAGTAAGGTTGAATTGGAAGGTAGGTATTTCTTAGGAATACTTAATCATTCGTACCGAAGCAAATGGCACCGCCTTGAAATTATTCATCTTGGAACTGGATACATAATCTTTAAAATCCGGCGACGATTTATGTTTTTCATGAGTCTCAGCGTGTGATAACGTTTTCTTAATTTCACTGTGAGCGTGGTCTACTTCTTGTATTGCTGAATTCCCGGGAAGAGAATAAACGCATTTCGATTGATTCAATATTTCTATGTTGAGCTAGAAACCATTTAATAGCATAGGCCCTATGAGAATTTTTGTTCTGTGGAACACACGAATCGCTCCACGTAATGAGTTTGTTAAAGTCGTTATTTTCAAAATTTCTTTCTAAAATTTTTATTAAGGCAGATGCAATATCGTTTCCAGACCGACCTCCCGTATACTCATTCCAAACCGCACAATACACACTTTTTGAGGTTGAAAGATGAGCCGTCAAATTGTAATAGTTTAACTTTGAATGATTAAATATCTCGCCTATTTCCGATTTGGGGCAGGTGATTACGTTTTCAAGGTCGAAACACAGTATCGGAATATTACTTTTCTTGTCGTCTTTAATGAAATATGTTCTTCATACAGGCCCTCTTTCAACCGATCCTTCATTAGTTTTATACAGTTCACAAACTTCGTAATGGTCCTTCGTAAATCTATGTTGAATTCTGAGTTGAATATAATACCGGTAAAAGCTTTGCTTCACGTGTGATATGTTGGCTTCATTACAAAGTGCAACGTAAAGATCGTACATTTTAGTAATATTTAGGTTACTTTCTAAATCGGCAATAGTGTGATTCTACGGCAGGAAATGATGCTGTATGATCCAGTATCTTACTTCGTAAATTATCGGACACCTTTTTGGTTTTTTTCTAGCCTGCCTCTAATGCTTTCCGATACACTTTCAATAACATGATTTTTTTATTATGCACTGTATATGGTACACTAAGCTTTTGCGAAATGGACATAGTAGTCCAATAAAGCTTTTTCCATACAGTTATGCGATCACTACCGATATTAAAAAAAATAGCGGAATGTAAATAAACGCCTTGATTGTGAACCTTTCGCCGTTGCTCGTTTTTTTTTAAATTTCTCTGAAGATGAAGCAATAAAGTTATATTTGCTGTGCTGGTTCATTTTATAGTATTCCGTAAAAATAGTTCCGCGCTCACTCTCACTCACAAACATCGCACATTTATATTTGCAGGCAACTAGACAGTTTTTAGAATTTATTAACCCTTTGATGTTCTTGTTTTCCCTGTATAATTTATAAATTCTTCCCCAGCTTGGTATTTTCGTTTCCTTTGATTTACAATCCAATTTTAACAGTTTTACGTACAACTAAATTTTGAACCGACATACTTGGCGATAGTCTTCTAATTGTTAAAATTCGGGTTGGTATACTATGATCTAGTAGAACAGAACAAGAAGACTAAATAAATCGAGTGTACTTGACTAAATTCTTAATTATAAATAATTTTAAATTAATAAAATACTTACACGAAACTGAAAATCGAACTTGAACGACCAATATCAGGAATGAAATAAATACTGTAGATTTTACAGCCAAAATATTTGACGTTTTCTAAAACTGTATTGTACGTTCCCCGTTAACGAAGTTGTATCTGAAACAAGTTTTGTTATAAATTGATGAACGAGGTTCTAAGTGATAGTTTTTGAGTAGATAGAACTCAGTTTTACAATTAGAAACGAAAATTGCGTTAACATATACCTTTGTTATACGCATATTTCGTAAACCAAAAGAGATAGGATAATTTAAACGTTCGCAGTCGAAAGGAACACTTTTGTTTAGTAAAACTGTATAGAAATCTCATTTTTTTAAATTTTGTTAGTTATAACCTTTTTAATCTAAGGTCGCGATCTGTCAACAACATCTAGTTCATAAACATACAAGTTTCATACAAACGCATGTTTTTTACGTGTTAAAAATATCGAGTTACGATTTGCAGACATCATTAATTTTTTATTATCATTTGAAGAAAACTGCTGCAGAATCTCATGGAATGCTTGTCGAAACTAACGTTGAGCATGCTCTTGGTAAATCTCGCAGATCATTTGAATGTGTCACGAGACGCCGTCTGAGAAAATGGGTTGCTCACCAGATGCAAAAGAAAGTCATTTCTCCATCGAATTGTGACTGGCGATGAAAAATGGATCTATTTTGAGAATCCAAAGCGCAAAATGTTTTGGGTTGATCGAGAACAACCATCGACATCGACTGCAAGGCCAAATCACTTCGAAATCGCTTCTTTCAATCAGAAGAGTGTGATTTATTTTGAGCTGCTAAAACCTGGTGAAACCGTAAATGATTTTGCTTTATGATAATGCACCAGCACACAAAGCAAAACCAGTCAAGGAAATGCGGCTTACTCGCCAGACTTGGCTCTGTCCGATTATCACTTATTTACATCAATGGGGCACGGGGTTGCTGAGGAGAACTTCACTTCCTACGAAAATGTACGAAAAGGGCTCGATAACTGCTTTTCCTCAAAATAAGGACAGTTTTTTTGGCGTGGCATTCACGCATTGGCAGAAAGATGGGAAAAATGTATAACTAGTAATGGGCAATACTTTGAATAAAATACTCTTAACCGTTAAAAATACTGTTAACCGTCAACTTTAGATATTTGATTTAAATGTCCTTATCCACCTCTTATAGCTGTGTGATTAACATTTTAAAAATAACATTGCATGAACTCTAACGATAATTTGCTAGATTCGTTATATTTTATATAAGGCAAAAGTTTCCTCAACGGCCATCACTAAACTCGAATTCTGAACTAACCAGCTGCTTTTCCAACGAATATACGGAAAATAAAATGTGTGTCATCTTCTGTTAATGCTGTAAAAATAATATTTGTATTATTAAATTTATTAAAATGTTAATAGATAATTTTTTGCAACAGCTGGAGAATTTTGGTCGAGGTTGTGATCCAGCTATTTGAATTCATCGAATTATGTAAATAAAATTCTACTTCGTAAAAGGTTAGGAGCTGATTTACGTCTTCTTTAAAATATTTAAAAATAAATTTGATGCTTTATAAATCAGATATTGAGCTATCAACAAAAAATTCTTTAAATTCTTAGAATGAATTATTATTCAGATTTAGATTCTCGAACTCATTTTCGATTTTAGGTCATTAAGACCAATTATTTATAATGTCAATTACCGACGGTGTTGGACACTGGTTGTTTAAAAAAACCCTAATTTCGGTGTTGCAGTTTAACATTTCCGCGGCAATTTCCTTGTTTAGAACAGGTGTTATGATAAATTTATTTTTCATTGGAGACAGCCACTATTTTTTTTTTTTCAATAGTTTCAATAGTTTGATTGTCGTATGTAATTGGCTGCCAGTTTTTGCAAGATGAACTTAAACAAGAAAATGTTCTTTTTCACTGCAGCGGTACTTTCGGTTTCAAATTGGATGATTTAAATTTTTATTCAAATAATTGTTGTGGTTGACCGTCACATGCGCCAAGCATGTGGAATCGGTGGATATAAATAAATTTGAAGTGCTCCTAGATTTTCTATTAAAGCTATGCGGGTATTCCAATTTCGTTTTTTATGCAGTTATAATACGATAATTCTTATAAATGTATTTGTGTGTGCTCCAAACCATTCTTGGCTGTTAAAAATTGCTGAGATGTACGAAGGTAAAATTTTTTCATATTGCAAATTATTGTAGTTTATGATATTTGCGACGTCTAAACTTGGAAGTAAACTGATCAGCTGATGCTGAAGAAGCTTCGACAAAATTCATTGAAATTACTTCATTGTCCACATTTCTCGATCATTTAAACCGCCAAAGAAGTTTCATAGCGTTCGGATTCGATTACAATTACGTTTCCTTTAATAACTTTCTCATTTCCTGAAAACAAGTTATAATTATTTATTGTTTTGCAACATAATCATAGTTAACACTTTCGCAGACTTCTGAGATATTATGATCCGTAGGAAGATAAAAATTTATGATGTCCCGATATTTCAGCGGTTCAGTGCCGGTGCATAGTGTGCTTATACGAGTATATAGTTTTATAACTTTAATCAAACGTATTTGTGTATTACCTGTTTTTAAAATTTCACAAATCGTTGGCTCGCAACAAATCGGCTTTTTAACGTTTCTTAGGGAATTGCAAATTTTAAACAGCTTCGGGCTCATCTGTGAATGTTAAAAATCACAACAAACAAACTTGAATAAATTTCGCTTATTTTTAAAATTGTTATTTCAGGTTCCGTGAAATATAGAGAACTGTAAATCATCTTACTTAATTTTTTTTGTCACAATTTTAAATTTTTCTGGTATATCAAAATTATACATCAAGCGTTTTTAAACGTAAGCTTTTAAATGGAGTTACTGACTGGTTGACCCTTCTTTCATTTAAACTAGACTGGTGTGCTGGATGTAAATAAGATAATGTTTTTCCAACATGAACATAGTTTTTTATGTGTTTCGCCGCATTTTTAAAATATTGATGTTTGCTTTCTGTACGTAAGGTCCACAGTTTTGAAATTCGGTTAAAGAATAGCCAAGTTCCATCATAGTTGACCATATTCCAGAACTTTATTTATAAATCATTTTAGAATCCCATTTCCAACACACATGTCAAATTTCACTCAAACCGGTTTAGAAACAGCCAAGTTCCACCATAATTGGCCATATTCCAGAACTTCATCCGAAAATCATTTTACAATCCCATTTCCATTGCGCATTTTAAATTTCACTAAAATCGGTTAAATAATAGTAAAGTTCCATCCCCATTAGCCATATTCCAGAACTTCATCTAAAACTCATTTTAGAATCCCATTTCCAACGCACATGTCAAATTTCACTCAAATCGGTTAAGCAATAGCCAAGTTCCACCATAATTGGCCATATTCTAGAACTTCATCCGAAAATCATTTTAGAATCCCATTTCTATTGCGCATTTTAAATTTTACTTAAATCGGTTAAGGAATAGCCAAAATCGGTTAAAGAATAGCCAAGTTCCATCCTAGTTGGCCATATTCCAGAACTTCATCCATAAATCATTTTAGAATCCCATTTCCAACGCACATGTTAAATTTCACTCAAATCGGTTAAGAAATAGCCAAGTTCCACCATAATTGGCCATATTCCAGAACTTCATGTTAAAATACATTTTACAATCTCCCATTTCCAACGCACATGTCAAATTTCACTCAAATTGGTTACATAATAGCCAAGTTCCATCCCCATTTGCCATATTCCAGAACTTCATCTAATAATCATTGTAGAATCCCGTTTTCATCACACATGTCAAATTTCTCTAAAATCGGTTAAGGAATAGCCAAGTTTCATCACAATTGGCCATATTCCAGAACTTGATTCAAAAATCATTTTAGAATCCCATTTCCAACGCACATGTCAAATTTCTCTAAAATCGGTTAAGGAATAGCCAAGTTCCATCCTAGTTAGCCATATTTCAGAACTTCATCTACAAATCATTGTAGCATCCCATTTCCAACGCGCATATCAAATTTCACTAAAATCGGTTAAGGAACAGCCAAGTTCCATCACAATTGGCCATATTCCAGAAATTTATCTAAATATCGTTTATCAAACTTTCTTTATTTATTGATATTTAAAGAGCAATTCCTGTGTTACAAAAAATTTTGCTTCCTAATGTATTTTCTACAATGGCTCTGTAGAATGGGTTGGGAGCGATATTTTTAGCTTTTACGCTCTCTGTTTTAAGAGCAAAATTAAAAATAAAAATTTAAATCGCTTAGAAAGAGAGACATAATTTTTTTTTTGTGTTTATCATTAGAGGGTAAGAGCGTAAAGGCAAACTGAAAAAAAATTTTATTGGGAACAAGAGCGAAAATTTTTATATAGAGCTCTTAAAGAGCGATAAATTTAAACTCTGGAAATTTCAATAGGTTTTATAATGAACATTTTTATTAATATATTGAAACCTACGATGATAAGTAGAAAATTCATCAAAATAATTAAAATGAGGATCAGCTTGCTGAATGGTCGGTGCTAAATAAAAGGAGGAACAGCTTGCTGAATATTCAATGCTCAATGTTGAACAGTTAACAAATTAAAATTTTTACCAATAGTAGAATTAACAGAGGTTTGGTAATTAACAGAGGTTTGAAAATGTAATTCTCTGTGGATTATGGAATAACATATTTACTTTTCAAATCCAGAGCAAATTTTTCAATTTCTTCTACACAATTTTCCCACTTTTTTGCATTATTTACAGACCGTGGAGTGTTGCTATTGATATCACGTTACTAATTGCTGTACGCAAATAGTAAATACTTTGGATTGCAATTAGATATTTCAATGTTACTAACAATTTCTGATCCCAATATATCATATCCCGTTTATGTTTTACAGTTAAACGGACACGGTACTTTCTGTTTATTTCGATTATGGTCACTATAATGACCTACTATTTGTTTAAGTGACTTAAGAAACGTTGAACAATTATTTACTTTACATTTCACTTTAGCACTTAACTGATTACTGTCAATTGTTGGTTTGCGATGAGTGCGATATACATTAGAACAACTCATGGTAACACTTAAAAATAGCATCTTTCTGATTTTTATATACTTCCAAATGCTTCTCATAATCCACTGAAACCTTAAATGCCAAACCACAGCCGATTGAGAAACACTTTCGATGCATTCTGAAATGTTATGCTATAACCGTAATAATTCTTGTTTCTGTGCCGGTGAAGTAAACAAAATAAGTTTTATATAATTTAATTTAATTTTATATATATAATATAATAAGTTCCAGCATTTTCTAGTGTCCAGCATTTTGTGAACAATATCACAAACTGTGGATCTTGACATGTTCATTGCTGCACCTACAATTCTATAACTAGTCCCACTTGTCAGCCACAGCAAAAATATCATTAGTTCCATTTCCGGTCCCCAACCATGGTTTTTATTGGGCAAAAATTTGCTAATAGCGATGAAAGTGTTAGACGATATCCTTAAATGCATTCTCATCAAAGGTTGATTATAACTTAGTATTGAATTAACAATACTGTTTGTTGAGGGAATTGTGTCGATTATTGGTCGCTGTAAAGAATGAATTTTGTTAATATTTATAAATACTAGAGAGCAATACCTAACATACATACCCGAAATTAATAGAAATAATACCATATTTGGATAAAATTCTGCCTCTATCATTTTTATATATACACTTTTAAATAACTCTCCAAATGTAAATTTTAATGAACTTATTTCAAATATGGAAGAGAAAATTATTTCACTAATGTCAAATTTATCACAAAAAAATTATTTCGCACAGAAATCGGACACGTCCAATGTGTGTAATAAAATTTAAATAGATACTACCCTATTCAAATATTGTTACAAAGAGAGCAACGGTTAACATAAGAATCGAAATGTCCAAGTTCGCCATTCGCGATTTTTGAGATTATCCGAGTCTTATAAAATTTTTTGGAGAGTTTTGGATTATTCGATCATAGGACCCATTCGAAGCATACGGTTGTTGGATAATCACTAAAATATCAGAGATATTTGAAAGTTGCTATTAGCGTTAAATTGCTTGACATTACTGGATTTAATAACTGATTTGATAATTTCACAACTTTTCTATGAAAGGTTTTTTGGTACAGACTTGCTAACAGACTTCTTAATATTTGGAATTTTTTTTAGGTTATTCGAGTTTATTCATTCCAGGTTTGAACATTTTTGATTTAATGTTGAAATGTGTTATATTACCCTAACCGACTTACATATATCAATCTGAACCGTTAATTTAGTAGATTTTTAGAAAATATTCGATATTTTGAGTTCATTCGATATTTTCTAGGGACTCTTTTCTGGAGAATTTAACTTTTTTGAGAATATCTAGGTAATTTAAGATTTACGTATAGGTTATTAGCGCGACGAATTGGATTCCTTTGGTTTCTGATGTTAAAGACTTTAGATAAATCAAAAATTAACAATTTTTTACTCTATATGGAACCGATCATAATAACATTTAATTGTGTTTTGCAGACAACACCTAGAGATGAGAATGAATCCAGTTTCAAACTGATAAACATATGATTATGAAGAAACCAATCTTCTCAAGAAAATTTTTTAAGGAAATTTGGCTGAATTAGTATAATTCGCTAATATGATTTGTACAAATGCAAATTATGGTACAATCAGTCTAGTCGCCATGTCCTGTTGAAAGGATTGATTTTTTATAATCATAGGCTCATTGTTCGAAATATTAAATTCTGTTATATTTTTCGGAAACCTTAATTTCAAATAAATTAAAATAATTCGATGTAACTTCGACATTTTTTTAATTTTGTCAAATTATTCGAAGTTTTTGATATTTTTTTGAGTCGTTTACAAAAATACTCCAATCAATATATTTCACACCCTATCAATTTTACAAAGAATGCCGTATCGTAATATTTCACTTAGGAAAAAGCTCAAATATCCACGCAACAGAAATAAAATCTTCGGTAACACATAGAAAAATGTTTCTGCTTGACAACGAGATATTACTGTCGAGAATTATGTTGATACCAACGATAGAGTATTATTAAGTGATGATCACCAAAATAAAGGCAAACCGGCGCTATGTAATTTTGCAATCGTTTAAAATGAATTTTAGATATTACCGAAAGCTCACAGTAATAGTGAGCAGCCGTCATTTTCATATATTTTACCAAACAAATCCTGTTGAAGAAGTAGAAGGAAAACATGAATTCGAAAAATTTACAAAGATTCAGGATTTAACTTGTTGATGGCTTGTAGAAAGTGGAAAAAAGAAACAGAAGTACGAGTCTTAATATTCTTGAGGATATACTAAGTTTAAGAACAAATTCGTAATTAGTTTAAACTGTCGAATTTTTTCTTTTTTTTTATTTCTTTTATTCATCTTAAATTTGATTTATAATTTTTGGTATGTTTAAATTATGTTCTAATGATAAAAGAATTTGAATACGAGCAGTGTTATGAATTTTAAAATATTATGATTAAACTTTATAAGTTGTAGTTGAAGTTGGAGTCGGAGTCGGAGTCGGAGTAGTAGTCGGAGTTGGAGTCGGAGTTGGAGTCGGAGTGGGAGTCGGAGTTAGAGCCGGAGTTAAAGTTGAAATTGGAGTTGAAATATAAGTTTGAGTTGGAGTTAGAGTTAGAGTTAGAGTTAGAGTTAGAGTTAGAGTTAGAGTTAGAGTTGGAGTTGGAGTTAGAGTTAGAGTTAGAGTTAGAGTTAGAGTTAGAGTTAGAGTTAGAGTTAGAGTTAGAGTTACAGTTAGAGTTAGAGTTAGAGTTAGAGTTAGAGTTAGAGTTAGAGTTAGAGTTAGAGTTAGAGTTAGAGTTAGAGTTAGAGTTACAGTTACAGTTAGAGTTAGAGTTAGAGTTAGAGTTAGAGTTAGAGTTAGAGTTAGAGTTAGAGTTAGAGTTAGAGTTAGAGTTAGAGTTAGAGTTAGAGTTAGAGTTACAATTACAGTTAGAGTTAGAGTTACAGTTAGAGTTACAGTTAGAGTTACAGTTAGAGTTAGACTTAGAGTTACAGTTAGAGTTAGAGTTAGAGCTAGAGCTAGATTTAGAGTTAGAGTTAGAGTAAGAGTTAAAGTTAGAGTTAGATTTAGAGTTAGAGTTAGAGTTAGGGTTAGAGTTAGAGTTAGAGTTAGAGTTGGGGTTGGAGTTGGGATCGGAGTTGGGTCGAATGGTCAATTTTTAATACATCGGAATGGAAGTCGAACAATTATTACACGGACTCCGCAGCGCTACAGTTTACTTAAATTTCTAAAGAAAGCCATCCCAATGTCTACTAATATGGAAAAAACGTTAGGGCAAGCATAATTACACAACGCGGACAGAGAATTAGAGAATTAGTTAGAGAAAAAAATCGTCTGACCCCATTTTTCATTATTGCTTCAACACTGTCACTTACGGGCCCAAGCGACCTTCCTATCTTGCCGTCTGAACTATTCAACAAACTATTATTGATTACCAATTAGCAGCACCAGTTATAAACAATCATCTTGAAGCCATCAAAATATACAACCAAACGTATCGTTGTGTAAAACAGATGGTTTTAATCTCATAAAATGGATGCCTAATTCCCAAGAGCTCCTAAGGATAATACAAATAGAGAATTGAGAGACCAAACCATTGGAATTTGACGATAAACAAAAAAAATGCGATTAAAACTCGTGGATTAAACTGGCATCCAAACGAGGACACATTCTAATTCAAGGTTCAACATTAGGAATGCTTTAACTACACTAAAACAATGGAACTTCATGCATACTGTGTTTACCTTCATGTTGAAGAATTTCCGGAGAAGCTTTCAGTATACTAATAGCGGCGAAAACAAATGTAGCTCCTCTGGAACAGATATCTCTACCACGGGACATACCTTCTCTGCAGATTAGTAAGATTGGTGTAGGAATCATTGGCCTTTAAATTCAATAATACTTACGTATAGACCGATTCAAAAATCTTATTATCAAGGCTTTCAGATCATCCCACAAAGTGGCAGATATTAATATAAAATAGAACATCTCAGATTTTAGAAGAAGTACCACGGGAAACGACCCATCAGATATTTCGTCCAGAGGAATTAACACCAGAAAAACTTTATTGCACCAGAAAAACTCCCGGCGCATAAATTATCGTGGCATGCTTAGGCTTCACTTGCTACAACTTCAGCAGTGCCCTGGTCCGTCAATGCTTGATCTCCAGATAAATGAAAGTGAATTGATTTGTGATATGCGAAAACGAACTTTAGATAATTTTCATGAAAATTTAAATATTAATTTTCTTAATGAACTGTTGTTAAAAACGTCTTCTTTTAAGCAAATAAAACATTTTCTGAGCAATGTTTTCAATACTCTCTCTCACCGTTCACTTACTCCAACATTAGATGAACCTGGGCTATAGGCCACAAATTCAGAGCCAAAAAATATAAAATCTGCAATTGTACTTCGATTTCAATGGTAGATACCTCTACCAATTGGCCAGTAATGAGACCTGTAATTGTCATGGCAACAGACCCCTTTGGATCGCTCGAATATTTCTCACACATTTAGTAGAAAATTCAATTTTATTGAAAATCATTTGAACTATAGACCATAAATTCCGGGCTAAAAAATCGAAATTCTGTAATTGGTGCTCCGATTTCGTTGGTTGATACCTCTGTCAATAGGCGCTGAAAACTGTAATTATCATGCCAACGGCCATTTGGTTTATTTCTTCACAGAATAAAATAAGGGTTAAATTGTTTCCTGCACATTTCAGTGGCCTCTGGGAGGCAAACTTTGAATCTATAAAGCACCATCACCGCAAGAGAATGACCAGTTCTACAATCGTCACATTTGAAGAGAATGTTGAAGAATTTGCTAACACAAATCGACGATGTCTTGGACTCAAAGCCGCTTTGTCCATTAAGTGATGATGGCACTGTGCACGACCTCTAACAACGGCGCATTTTTGATAGGAAAAGCCACAACAGCGATACAAGAGCCACAGCTCAGCCATCTAAGCCAATCTCGTTAAGGTAGGTGGCAAAACATCCAACAACGCGTGCAGGGTTTTTGAAAGGCCGGGTCTGTGGCATATTTCATCTCTTTAGCACAATGTCAGCAATGGCTTGACGTTCAAAGGAATCCTCATATCGACCAACTGGTCATGATCAAAGATGGTAACCTACCACCAGCAAATAGAAACTTTGACGAATCACTCAATAACATTTAGGTAGGGATAGCCTAGTTCGAGTGGATACCATCAGAACAGTAAAGCAAGAAGTCCGGAGACCAATAGTTAACACTTGTCCTCTTCCACTAGAATAATAAGTATTTAAGTATTTTTGGTTGAAATTTCATATTTAGATTTCATTCAGTTTGTTCGATTTCCTAAAAAGTAAAAAGAGTTAATTAATTGAGACCTAATTAAAAACGTATTTTTGCTTACCTTTTAAATTTTGTTAAAATTTTATATAGCGAAATTGTATTAGCGTGTGGGAGGTGAATCACGGTTATTTTAAAAAAATGGAAGATCTCACATTATATATTTTAGTTTTTTTTTAATTAACGGCGTATGCAATTCTACCTGGAAAACCATGAAACGACTTATCCGAATAAACGTACTAGTTTTAATACAAACCTAGAAAATAAATAGAAAATACATTTCTGTACACACTTTCGTATTATAAAATTCGGTTGACCTTGAAATGTCCTTCTTTAGATGACAATAATTTAGTCATGACACCTACTCAAAATTAAACAATATTTTGTTTGGAACCTTTGTTTTTCTAAAAATTAATTTTATTCGCGAGACAATATTTGGTTATTAGTTAGGTTGTTCCACTGTGCTCCTCATCACTATATAATAAAAACTCAATGGGCAATAATTTCGTTTCCTAATTATAATTTATTTACATATAATTTATTTAAAATTTTATTTATTTTATAAAACATACATAATATAATTTTGTTTTAATAATATCATCACTTACTAGTCTAACTAATAAATATTTTTTGTTTTAAATTAAATTAATTATAATTAAAATTAAAAAAAAAAAAATGTAATAATATAAAATAAATAATTTAAAATAATTTTAATAAAAACTAAAATTATAATTATTTTTTTGTTGTTGATTTTTGTAATTACAATTGTAAATTAATATCAGTCATGTTCATAATTAAAAAAATAATAATAAAAATTTTAATGATTTGAAATTAATTAATTAAAATAGCGAATATTTTTTTTTTGCTTTTTGACAAATATTTTTAATCAATTTTGACCTCTTTGGCAAGTAATAATTTATTAATCATATTTATACGTATGAGCTAAGCTATAACAATTTAATTAAATAATTAATTAATTAAATATTAAATATAAAATTATTTTTTAATTTTTTCAAATCGTCCCAATTGAAATTTCGGTAAGTGATACGATATCGAAGAGCCGGATGATGCAGCCATCGGTTCAATTGGCACTTCTTCCACGGAAAAGACTTCAGCATCCGGATGGGTTGGTGCACCTTTAGCTGCCAGTATATCATTAATGGCAATATCATTTGCCAAATCAATTGGTTTAGGATTTTCATCGTCGAACAGTAAATCGGTTTCGATTTCATTATCGATTTCACCGCTCTCCGTCGATTCCCATGTTGCTGGACGTTGTTTGTATTTATATTGGTCCACATCGTTTTCTGGATAATTAAGATTTAAACGACTACTGTGCAAAAAATTTTGTGGTAGGTGCTCATCAATGAAAATCTATTTTTGTGTGGAAGATAGATAGATAGAGATAGATATAATATAGGAAATGAGAATAGTTTGAAATGTGCAAACAATTTTTTATTTAGTTTTTTTTTGTTTTTTTTGTTAAACGTTTTCAATCCGAATGTAAACAGACGAAATTAAAATATTCCACGTCCGTACGGTTATATATATATATATACACAGCCACACACACACACACACACACATACATACCCCATCCATATTTAAGCGCATGCAAAATAAGTTTTTAAATAAATTCTGTTATCATTTCCAATTAAAATGAAACGAGAGAATTTATACCAAACGGAAAATTGAAAAAAGTTTTTCATGCAAATTTTTTTTTTTATATTGTTTTTATCAAAAACTTTAGTGGTTTTAATTTTTCGTCTATGGAATCCTTGTTGTTGCTGGTTTGGTTATATTATAAATTGTGTTATTCAAAGTTAGTTCATTAAATAATGTTTATTGTAAATAGACGAGTGTAGTTTCATTCAAGGTTAGTAAGTTGGGGGTATTGGATTTGTAATTAATGCATGTAACGTATAATTAATTAAAATAAAATTTATTTGTTAAACAGTTATGGTAGTTTGTGAAAATAGTTTGGGTAATTTGAGTATCAATTAAATTATGAAGTTTATTTAATTTTGCACTAATTTGTTGTGGGCGTGAAAAAATAAATTAAACTGATTTTAACTTGCGCTTTATTATATAGAATACTTAGCAAATGTTAATTTAAAAGCTGAACTTCATATAGTCAAGATTTAAGCTTCTAAAAGTTTGCTTTGTACAATGGAGCTTTCCGTAGAAATTAAATGTCACACTATTGAAAGAATGATTTGGAAAGAACAACACAATACGTTAACAGCGAGATTTGTTGCTTTTCGGCTTTTCCTTTCTACTCAGCCAATCAATTTAAAACAAAAATGAATTATATCATACAGATACCAAGTGAAATTTAGGTGTTCAGATTTCTGTAAATTCAGTCACCAGTTTCTGTGAAAGTTTCTCTCTGAGACGGCAGATCTCGATTTCACTCTTTCTCGCAGCAACATACTTACCTGTAATGGTGTTATCTCTATAGGGGGATGGAATCTTCTGTTTTTAAAATTGATGGTGAATCGTATCGAGGCATCTGCAGCCAGTTAATGGCCAAGATCCACAGTTCTCGCAACTTTACATGCTTGATAGCAGATCAAAGTTACGAGCGACGACATATTTTTGGCCAGCGATTCGAGACTATTTCAACCCAATCATGTGTACGGTAAAGGTATCTCAACAGTGGATTTTGGATTCAAATCACAAAGCATCGGACAGAATCAGAAGTAATTTGGACAAAAATTTAGTAAATTCATTATAATAATGCGCTGTCATTATTTTACCGTGCAGTCTCAAAGAATCGTGTTGGAACAAGGCTGGCGATCGGACAATCGAGGTTCAAAAGAAAGGTCTACCCGATGGGCATATACTGGTACCGACACCTTCCAAGTATAGCAAATCCTCGACTAAGCGAAACGGTGACAAGATCCCGAAGTTCCTAATACATGTGGATGGGGTGCAATATCTGCTACTTTTGCTGTTGATGCAAGGCCCTTCATGAAGGCATGCGCCATGTCAGACATGTCAACACCTACAGAAAGAGTTTCTCATTTAATGATGTATCGTAACGATCTATTGTTCTAGATTCTTAAGATTTTCGAAATTATTCTATAGTTTGAGGGAGCCGTGTTGCGCGATTTTAGAGTTCTCGGTTATTCAAAGATATTTGAAGTTATTGCGCGTATGTAATTGTTCTATATTTGTCGAGAATCTTAGAACCTATTCGAACTACTATTGTCGGATATTTTTAAAATTATTTGAAAATATTTGAGATTTTCAATATTTTTGGAAGTTTGATTGTCGTTTTGTTGAGCCTAAGGTCACCACTCACTTCATGTTAATAACTTTCACAAGAAATTCGATAATTTCACGATTTTTCTGAATTCGATTCGAGTTTAATTTAAATATACCTACTAGGTTTTCTACATTCTCGAGATTATTCGAGATTTCCGAATTTATTCGAATTTGCACTTAACTAATAGTGGTAGGATACAGGTAAATCTGAATCGTCAATTTAGCAGATTCTGTAGATGTCTCGAGATTATTTTAGTTTTACAATCTTACGAATAATTCGATATTTTTGAGATTTCTAGAATTTTCAAGATATGTACTTTGAATCTACAATATTTTTGATATTAAATATTTGGAAATTATTGAGTCTTCTCATATTATATTCGGAGTTCGGGATATTTTCTGGAGATTTTTCGAAATTTTCTTAACGTTAAATTTTTTGCTTGATGAACGTTTAACTTGAAGCCCAGAAAAAGATCGAAATATTCTAAGAAATTCTAAAATCGAAAATAATTTTCAAGAATATTAAAATTTTCAATTTTATACGATTATGTTCCAATTAGAAAACATCTATTAAACAGCAGAACATTATGGCTCGGTTTAGCACTCTGGTCTGATGAAATATCAAAACGTCATCATTTTTGCAATTAACTTAAGATTGAAAATTTCTACAAATTTTTTTGAATAATTTTAAATTACCGGTAAAACCATAGTTTAAATGTAAAATCGTAAAATTTACCGGTAAATGGTAAAGGTTTTCGCCGGTTGACGAACTATCCCTTATGTCTTTAAAATTCACGATGAAGTGTATCGACACATCTACAGCCGCTAAACGACCAAATTCCACAGTTCTCACAGCTTTACCTACTTGATAGTCTTAAGTGCAAGCACAAGACATTTTTGGGTGAAGTCGATAGCTTTTTGCACGTAAACATTAGAGTTGGTATGGCATATGCAATTTTGTGATCATTATAATAAATGGGGAATGAGGGCGAACAGATAAATCCGGTTCATGAAAAGGTCAGCATGCTGTAGTTCACAGCTGTCTAATAATATACCTGAGTAGTGGATGGTGAATTCAAATCTTCAAACATAACGTTGCAATCATGGTGCGGCATCAAAGCGTTGTAGTAGACGTTGTCGTTTATGATTGATAACCCTATTACGGAATGAATCATTGACGATAACATGCTACCGATCGGACCATCGAGTTTCATGTCTACCAGACGCACATTTGCTGTAGGTAGCAAATCCTAGATTATGCGAGATGGTAATGAAATGCTGTAGTTTCAAATACAAGTGGATGGTGCAAAGAGGTATAAAGGACGGCATTGCTTCATTTCAGACTTATCAATACCTACAGATCGATCGTCATTTACCGAATTTTTCTGATTACCGGTAAATAGTAAGTAGAAACCAAATTTGCCAATAAACCGGTTTATTTTGGAAATATTTATTAAATGTAAGGAAAATCCACTCCTTATGTAAAGATCTCTGACGATCACTTTTTCTAATTTCTCAAGATTTTCGAAATTATTCTAGTTTAAGCGAGCTGAGTTGTGCGATTTAGAGGCTTACTGATGGTTCGGGGTGTTTCGAAACAGTCTGGTTATTCGAGTATATTTAAAGTAGTCAGGCTTATTGGATTGTTCTGTATTAATCGAGATTTCCAGTATTATTCGCTTGGCATTACTAACTTTCACAAATAATTCAATAAATTTACGATTTTCTGAATTGTTAGAAACTTTCATGTGTAGATGGTAACAACATTTTGGCTGTGAGTAATAAAAGCGTAGCCAGTCAATTTAATTATCTATCTAGAAGGTCAATATGGTCCAGGCAAGACTTTTCACACATTGTGTTTCAGTTGTGTTACGCGGAATTTAGCTTCCAGTTTCTCTGCACGACACATCCGAATCTTCTATTAGACCTCACTCAGCAATGGAAGACTTTCGCGTCGACCCTGTTTAACGAACGAAATTAATTTTTCGTTCCAATTTTTTATGACACGTAAATAACGTATCTGGTATAGTCATCGACAAAATCTGGTGGTCATTGTTCTAACTGATATTTTAAACCAAATATTTGCTTATTTTGCATCGGTCCTGAAAATTAACTCAACTCCCAAATCAATCGCTAACTGAACCGCTTAACTCAATCAACAACCTTCGGCTCAATTTACAATTCAATCTTCAGCTCAATCGCAACCTTCAAGCACCAATTCAACTCAAAATCAACTTTCAAATCAAGGTTATTTTAGGACTTAACCTCAAACTCAACGCCTTAGACTCAATCCACGAATTAATCCCCAAATAATTCCCCAACCGAACCTCCCACTCAACTCTCATTCCCACCTTCAACTCAATCCTAATCTCAAACCCTAAATCAACACTATTCGAAAACTACATCCGTACATGAACTCAACTTAATCTACAATTCAACCCCCAAATAATTCCCTAATTGAACCCCCTCGCTCAATCCCAACTCCCCTAAATCAACAAATACAAAAAACTACATCTGTTCGTGAACTCAACTCAGAACAAGTAAAGCTAGTTTCCAATTCAAATTTCAACTTAACCCCCAAATAATTCCCCGATTGAATAGCTTAATAAACCTTAACTCAACCCAAACCCAACCCAACCAACCCCAGCTCAACTACAAATGCAGCCCTCAACTCAACACCAAATTCAATGCCCTACTCAATCTCCAAATCAAAATGGTCCGAAATAATGCATCCGTACATGAACTTAACTCAAGCTAACTTCCAATCAAACCCACAACTCTTCCCAAATAAATTCGCAACTGAACCCCTCATTAAACAGCAGCTCAATTTAAATTCAATTTCCAATTCAACCCTCATTTCAACCCCAAACTCAATCGCTAAAGCAAACCGGCCCGAAAACTGCATTTTAACTCGACCCCAAATCAACCCTTAACTTAACCCCAAACTCAGCGTACAACTGGATTCTCAAATCAATGCGACTCAGAAACTACATTCGTAGATGAACTCAACTCTACACACCTCAATTCCAACTAATCCAGCGCTTAAATAAACACCTGACTCGTACCAAACTCAACTCTCAAATCAACATGGTCTTAAAAAATACATCCATACAAGAATTGAACATAAGCTTACTCTATTCAATTCAACAAACAAATAAGTTTTAAGCTGAACTATTCACGAACCCTAACCTAATCCGAACTAAACTTCGACTCAACGCCCAACTCAATTCTAAAACCATCGTATATAAAAAAAATTGGTTAACTTGGTAATATCACCATGTGGTTTTGGGTCAATTCCTATGGGAGGTATTCAATCCTCTTGACGTTCAGCTGCCAAAAGATTACAATTCTCCGAAAGACCCAGAAAGACAAACAGACGAACATTCTTTTTTGTTTGTTTTTCCGAATTAGGGACTTTCAAAACGTCGAGAAATGTGGTATTGGACCAACGCCAACATAGATTTGTATCGAAGAAAATACTAGATACACGAAAATTTGTATCGAAGAAGAGACGGTAAGTTTTGTGACACGCAATAATCTAGTTATAGATCGTTTGGATCGAAATTGGTAGTGTCTATTATGAAGCGTTTCATTAGTGATAATTAGAAACATTTTAAATTTCATAATGAAATTTTAAATTTTAAATAAGCGAGGTTTATAAAATTTAATTGCTTTTAGAGTTAAATGTAAACGAACTTGATAAAAAAATGTAGCTTTGAATTGTTTTTCCATTACGAAGCTTTAAGTCTAGTTAAATGCTTTCTAACTGATTTTACGCAGTGAATTACGGGTTGGTATCTTTACCCCGTTAAATTTTTGAAAATTTATTTTAATTCGTTTTACACCTTAGAGGATAGAGGTTGCTGTCCCAAACCCCCGCATTGATGATTTATTAAAGTTCTAACATTCTAAAAAATGAGAATTTTGTATCTTGCTTTAGTTTTCAAATTGAAGATAAAACAACTTTAGTGTGGTCTTCTTGGAATTTTTATTCTCGGGAATATGATGGCTCCCGGTAATGGGTTGGTATCGTTACTTCAAAAAAAAAAAAAATTTAAAAACAAAAAACTCGTTTTTATAAAAAAACAAATTTTTAAAAAGTTAATTTAATTCGATTTACAGCTTAGGGCAAATTTTTGAAGATGCAGATGATACTTATTTCTTAGACAATAGTTGGTCTTACTAACATCATCTTTAATTAAATAAAACTGCTTCATAATTTAAAATACAAATAAGTGTGTTAAAGGGAAATCTCCAAAGACTAAAACAGGCCAAGATTCGTCTATTCTTGGGGAAATCATTGTGAGGGGAACTTTCTGTAGTAACACGATTTTTCTTTCTTAAACTAATTTTATCCAATGGATCTTTATTATGGAGCTATACCACGAGCTTCTATATTAAATCATTACATAAAAAACAAATCCCGGAAATCTTCGGATTTCCTCGTATAAATTTTTCAAATTTCTACTTCCTTGTGAAATACTCTTGCTCTAGTAACACTATCCAAATTTTCTATTTTCGATTTTTTTTTAAAGATTCTGGAAATTTCTAAATATCTAAAAGCTTCAAACTCTATAACTAAAAGAAATGCAGGAGCAGGTAAATAAACAGCTTCAGTGTAACTTTTCTTAAATATTTCATTATAATAAATCGACAAATTTTCAACTCTGTAACCATAAAATTTAATAATTGTAAAATTTAAATTTCTTATTTAAAATTTTTAAAATTTACAAATTTAATTAAGTGAATATTGTAAATTTTAGAATTTATAAAATTCGAATTTTCTTCAACAGTTTATCAAATTTTTAAACTAAATTTTACTGTGAAATATATTTTTATTATGCGCACACTTCCTGCATTAATTGCAGTGCTTTTAAACCACTAAACGTAACATCATATTTTTGAAAATTCTAGAAATTCTTTATATGAACGAAATAAACATTGGGAAGCCATAAATACATAATTTATGAATTCTTCAAATTTCAATTAAACCTTTAAAATCCAATTTTTACTTGAAGATGCTAAAATAGTTTGTTATTTAAAAAATTACTCAACTAAACAACAGCGAAGTAAAGAATTACAAGGATTCATAAGAACAAAATGCTAAAAAGGTTTCAGGACTTACAGTCATTATACGAAATCACAAATTAAAAGTCAAAAGTCAAGCTCAAAAATTTAAGGACTAATGTCATTGTTGCTGTTACCAATATGTCCTAATGTCGATTATGATACAAAAAACAATATCGAATTTCATAGTTTAACTTAACCTCAAATTCACACCATCGGTAAAATAATATATTTAAATTGTTTGAATTTAAACTAATTATTTAATTCAATTTGAGTTTTTATTTCATAATAATAAAATAAAATAAAACTTGTTAATCTATTTAAATAGTGTTAATAATAAAAAAAAACATTTGCAGTTGTACGGAATGAACGTAAAAGCTAGAATTATATTTCACCCCACAAGCCCCTATACCACCTCTTCCATACAGCCATGCATTTTGTCGATAAAACATTTTTATATTTTTTAATATAAAAATCGAAATGGATTTAATTGGATACATTTAATACAATTTTGCTTTAAAATTTTTTTATATCGGCACTTTATATAATTTACTTTGATATTTACGAGCACACTATTTTTTTACGATCCTTTTCCCAAATAATAAAAAATAAAAAAAATAATGGAATGAAATAAAATTAAAATAAATTTATGTATTTTAAAGACATACAAATTTATGTTGAATTATAATAATCGTAAATAAAAATTTTAATACCACAAATACTATATTTCTACGATAAAAAAAAAATTGAAATTGTTGGTATGCACATTAAAAATGTGGTATTTGCATGTTGTTGACTGTTAATAAACGGTCGAATTGATAATTTCTGCCATAGTAACACCGCCACACTACCAGCAGCGGGCACCAACAGCAGTATATAGAACAAAGTTAAATAATTGTTTATATAAATTAAATAAAATTTTGTTAACTTGTTGATTAAAAAATATTTATTTTGTTGATATACATACATACATAAAAACACAGAACGAGGCATCTGGTGTTAATGGTAATTGTTTCTTGTGTGAAATATACTAAATTGCTTTATTTTGGTATGGCGAAACAGTTGGATTTAATTCACATTTTATTGTGACATGGAAAATATTTTATGCAATGATTTACAAACTTTAATAAGGTCTTTAATACAAATATCATACATACGATAGTTTAATTTTGTTTTAGTATCATGCTCAAATTCAGCCACGGTCTGATGGTGTTTTTAGGAAATAACATAAATACCAACAAAAAAAAAAACACAAATTTGAAATTATTGATGCAATTCAAGTGGAAGCTACTTATAATAAAAACCAAAAATAATAATTTGCAACAACCTTTATAAATGTATACCTACAAAATGAAACGAAAAGCACGAAAAAGGAATAAAAAAAAATCTACAGACATCTGTTACAACTTTCATAATTTTCGTTTCCATATTAAAAAGGGTGAATTTTCCAAAACAAAAATTTAAATTTTTCCTTTTAACAAACAGCATATAAAAATGTACTTTGATCATTTTTGTGGATTATGCGGAGCGTAAAAATATTAAAAAATGTGTGAAGGTTACTTTGGCATATAGGATTACGCCATAATTTAATCAAATATGATTTATCGTTTTAAAACAGTTCTTTTGTGTACAACAATTTACATAAATACGTTGTGGATTTTAAAATTCCAAAATTCAGATGAAAGCTTTTTTTGGTGTGTCCCGCATCGAGGTTGCTTTTACGGTATTAATTTGTGCTTCTAAAAGCCAATAAGTTTGCCAATAAGCCCAGTGAAAACCATATTTTTCTCAGGCCGACACCAAACTCTCGATATTGTCCGAACGTCCGATAGCAAATAATTTTTATTTGGCAAATACTTTGACGTGTGTTTCTATTAGTTTTAACCAATGTTCACATTTGGAAGTTATCCGAGAATTCCAAGTCACAATGAATAACACACATCCAGAAGAAGACTGTCCAGCGAGGAAATGGCATTGTCTTTCATGCAATAAGGTATAGGTCACGCATCACCGGAAGCTTCAACGTTATTAATAGCATAACTATAGGCAGAGATCCAATAGTAATTCAATAAATTATTGAAGACCAAATAATAGAAATGGTGGACGATACAAGAGTCTCCTCTACAATCATAGACATAGATATTTGTTACAGTAATTTAAGACACAGTTGGGCGAGTAAATTACTCTATGTAATTTACATATCTTTTTATACGTAAAAACGTGTGATTTACATGCCATTGTATCTGTATGTATAAAATGTAAACCGAGATTTAATATTTTAACAACGCCATCGAAAGTATCGACTTTATAAAATACAGGCTGTTTGGTACATCGACCAAATTGAATTGGCCCAAAATAGGGATCATTTGCTATCTCTTAAGCTCCAATAATTCATTCTTGGCCATACGGATTTTTTTATTTTAACTTTCTTTTTTGAAACTTAATTTTTTTTTTTTTTTTAAATTATTGGTATAGCTTTAAAATTTAATATTAAATCCCAAGTTTACTGTTGTATGGTTTTATAAAATTGAAAATTCGTCACAAATGACATCTACTTATCTTTTTATTAACTCTTAAAATATTTGAAAAAGGTAAAAAAAAACTTAAAACTCAACTTTGCATTGCAATAAAAAAAAACGAAATGAAAAAATGATCGTGATCTTCGAACTTTTTTAAAGTTCTCTAGTCTATCCCCTTTCCAACGCTGTCTATGCAAAATGCCATAAAAACCATTTTAAATACTGTACTAAATTACAAAATTTGTGTATATTACACATCAGAATGATATCCGACATTCGCCATCAAAACTGGTTTTTGCTTAAATAACATACGCTAAGTAGGCAATAACTACGTTTGCTATCCCCTCTCGCAGAGTAAAATGTATAATCTGTCTCTTTAGTCGATATATCACTGTATCTGCAAAACGCGTCTGTTAAGCTTTCATTCTGATACTGTTTTCGTTATGTTTTATAAGTGTTTTGGTTAGGCTTTGTTGTTATTGCTACAATGACTTCATTCGCTAATGAAGAATACGCTGACATTTTGATGGCATATTTTGATAGCTGCCACATGTTCCAAAATACTTATCTTCGCATATACGAGACCGGTAATTTAAATTTTAATGAACCAAGAGGTATTGTAACGCGTTATAATGTTGCTTTCGATGAACAGATTCTGGCACTGTTAGAAGAGGAACCCACTAGAAGCATAAGAAATGTAGCTACATCATTTAGGATTTCCATCTGGAAAGTGTGGAGCGTACTTCGCTAGAATAACAAACATTCTTTCCATTACACGTCAGTGCAAGATAGATAATTTTTGAACAGACTTACAACCCGTTAACATAAGACATGCTTGGCTTGGGTAAGAACCTCTTCACAAACAAAAGACCCTCTTGGCAGTAAGTAATATATTCTTATGTGTATGTATTTTATTTGTTGTTGGTCTGGAAAATCATGACTTTGACAACCATGTCCAGTTTTGTCGTCTTTTGAAAAGTATTTTGTGGACTGATGAATCCAAATTTATTTACTAAAGAGGGAGTTCTTAATTTACAGAACCTTCACCACTGGTCGCCGAAAGATCAGAACCCTCGTGCCAAAAAAAACGAGTTCTTTTCAGAGAAGGTTTAGTGTCAACGTTTCGTAGCACAGGTGTCAATTTTTAATGAAATCAGACATATTGTTTTTCAAAATGACGCTTGTCCTGCACACTGGAGATTAACCGTCAAAAAGTACCCTAAATGACGTATTTCCAAATTCATGAGTTGGGAGGCATGGCCCTATTTCATGGCTTCCACGTTCCCCAGACCTAACTCCGTTAGATCTTTACGTCTGGGTACGGGCCAAATCACTGGTATACGTCACCGAAGTTCAATCTAGGGACGATTTAGTCCACCTGGGTGGTCTAACTGGACTACATAAGAATGTTAAAACCTAAAATTAAGTCATTCTGTGAAGCTCACAGTTTTCAGAAACCAAGAAGCAACAAACCAAAATGAAAAATGATGCAAATTTTAAATTTTTAAGGCCACAAGAAATAAATAATGGATTGAATTCAACACGTTATAAATTTCTTGATTTCGAAATATCAAAAGCTACGAGCAAAACAAATTTTAAAGCGTATTGTCAAACCAATGGACCTGTAAGAAAGCATCTTGAATTTAATGAAATTGTTTCAAAAAGAATATTTGTAACAGCTTGACAAACTGGGGCAGATGCTCCATCTAGTTAGCACGCAAACCATTTCCCAGTTCAAAAATAAGACGATTTGTAGGTAAAAGTAGGAAAAGTGTGCTTCGCAATTTTTGAATATGAAAACAAAACATGATTAGTCAAGACATTGGCCGCTTTCAGGTCCGCCAACTGTTGGCAACATGTTGAGTAAAAATGGGGGTATTGAAATTATAACGAGAATAGGTAATTTTGTGATTTTTGTAGAAGCGACTGTGAAAATTTTGAATTATTTCGACTTTTCAATTAATTTTTCGTTAATTTCGCTGAATTCAGACAAGCTAAACTAAATGAAATCAAAAAGTTCTAAAAGATTTGTTTTTTTTTTGTAAGATTATCAAAATACGATGAACAAAATATACCAATATCAAGTGAATTTACAATCAGAATTCAACTGAGTATAAGGAATTTAGATATTTGGAAATTTAGGAGAATTTTATCAATTAGATTAGGAAATTTTGAAATTTAAAAATTGTTTTCTGATTTTTAAAAATTAGACTTAAATTGTTTACTTTAATTGTTTTACTCGGAATTTAGAAAATTTTGAAATTTTGAAACTCAGAGAGTAGTAGCAATTCAGGAATAATGAAATTAGAAAATGTTAGAACCAAGAAATATAGTAATTGAACCTGGAATATTGAGAAATAAAATTAAAAATGGGTAGGAAACATTAAAACCTAATTTTCCAAAGCCCAAATTCCAAGATTATGGTGTTCAATGCTCGAACGCTTGAATATCGAAAAAAAAAAATTATTGGTTGTTTTTAAATTTTTAGTTTAATTCGTTCTACGTAAAAAAATAGTTTTTAAAAGTTTCCTTATCGGCCTTTTGTGACCAAGTTTAAATGTGAACAAAAACAAAACAAATCAAATAGATTTTTCGTTTTTCCTCCCCCTTCGGTGATGTCGATTTTCACACACAGAAATAATTCGTAATCACCTAAAGCCTTAATTTTAAGGCATAACCAGCTTCATAGCTCTTTTCCAAGTAATATACTAGCGAAATGGGTTAGCATATTTTTGAACACCTAAAGCATAAAATATTGAAGTTGTATAGGTGAAATAATTCTGCGTCAAAAATTGTTAATTAGAAATATAAAAAATAATTTTTCGTCTTCTATTTTTTTAATTATCTCAAATAAGGCCTCTTTGCAATATTTATACTTAAATTTAAATATCTCAAGTTGCTGTGGGGGTTGAAAATTTTTTGTTAAAGTATAACAAAACTTTCAATGCAATTTTCATTTTTGTTGTACCTTAGACGGCAGTACACAAATACCCTAAGTAATTGGGGCTATATTTAATTTATTTTTGGGAGAAGGTGAAATTGTTAAGAGTTTACGATTTATAAAATGTATTCTCAGTCATCTCATCTACCTATAGCGATTTAATTTCACTTTCTTCGTAAAAATAATTACCTGCGTACACACACAATAACATTTATTAAAAGTAACTTATTTTAATAAGTTTGGCTTAATTCGTAATATTGGCTTAATTCGACATTTTTTCATCAAATGTCATTTAACTACTCGAACTTTATACGCTCTGTAAAGGAAAGATTTTGAAAATAGTCAAGCCTAGCAAATGGGTAGGTTCGATTATCAAATGGGTCGAAAATTGGCTAGTGCGCGTTTGTTTAGATTGTAAAGTGACAATCAATCCACGTATTAAAACAGCATATATCCCATTCCCCGAATTCACTATATTCTCTCTGGCTTATCAAATTTTAAATAATACAGTGTTATTTACCTTACAGGTGTATACAACTTACTGTATCGGATAATTCTGAAGAATGCTTAACAATTAATAAACACAACGGTCTCTATACATATATACTTTTATCTTTCGGATGTACAAGTTCTGAAATATTTCAATTTGTAAGGGGTAAGGTCTTGGTAGGGTTAGATGTGGCTTGCTACTTTGTTGATATCATTTTGAGTGCCCGAATAACAGAAATAGAGTTCTGTATTTTAGTATGTGAATAACACAGGCCGACAGATTTATCCAGAAGGCAGTTTTTGACGTGCTGAATTGGAATCCGAGATCAGAATTTCTCTGATGGCTCCGGATTTCGAGATATTCTAACCTAAAAGTACGAAAATCACGTTCTTTGACATATTTAAGGTTATGTTGCATCGGAAAAATGTGATTCGTCCGACCGAATATGTTATCTTAAGGACGGTAGGTTCGCTTGGCATAGGGTTATGTGGGCTTGGGAGCTTGTGGCGGTGATGAAAAATGTTATTTGTTGATGAACGTTAGAATATCTCGAAAACCGGAGACATCAGATAAATTCTGACCTTCGAAATTGATTGAACGAAACTGATTCGAGGATTCTTTGGAGAAGTATATTCTGGTTTCTGGATAAAAGGTTTGGCCAAATTTTGTCGGCCTGTGTAATTGTTCGAATTTGTAAAAACCATTAAAATAACTTTTGAAAAACTCGTTTTATTAAAAAAAAAAATACTCGGATAGTCGAGTACTTTTTATTATAATACCCGAGTTAACCGAGTACTCGGGTTTTTTCTGACATGTGATCATGTGACAAATGACATTTTTTTTGTGATTTCTTATTAAAATATTGTATATTTGGTCACTAAAACGAAATTCTAACTGTTGCTTTTAAAAATGGATATTTCAAAGAATCTAATCCTGTTCATAGATCTTTGGTTTAATAAACTACATATTTTGATTCCCATTTCCGAAATAACGAAATTAATTTTCTTTTAATTATGAATTAATTCCGCTACATCAATTATTTAAAAAACTGGGTTAAATCCGCGCGATATTAATTTTTATTTTTTTGTTTTGTTTTGAGGGGAATTAATTCACTTTTAATTATTAATCAAACCCATCGAGAAAACGATTCACTTTTAATTATGAATTAAATTTTGTACTTTTTGTACTTTTAAGAATATATAATTTATGTGTGGCATTTCAGAACAAATTCATTTAAGGATGTCACATTCCCTCCACTTTCGATGACAATATTTGTATTTCAACCTACCAATTTTTGCAACGGAATAAATTCATATTTATCGGCGGAGTTAAATTCATTTGGAAATGTATTAATTTCGGCGATAAATTTGAATTTATTTCACGTTAATTAAATATAAATTAAATGCAATATGAATTAAATTCGCGACATTTAACTTTTAAAAATTGAATTAAATCCACGCGAAATTATTCCATTTTAAAAAAATGAGGTAAACATGTGTCCGCTGAGTTATTTCGTCCCCCTGAATCAAATTACCCGGGTAGTCGATCAAATTACTTGGGTAGTCGAGTATTCGGAAAAGGACCAAAATATACGAGTGGTACCTAAAATTGGCAGATCCAAAGTCCGGGATGAAGGAAATTATGGATGATGTTTCCTTTGATTGATCCAAAACGGCCTGTTTTGGAAAACAATATTGAAGTAGAACAGTTGAAAGCAGACAAAGTAATAGAATTAAGTCAAAAGAAGAACAGGACATAGGTACTTAGTATGTTTACAGAATTAAACCAAATTACCACACAATGTGTGTACCCAGGCATAAGGAAGCATATTTTTAGTTCTTTGATCAAGATGTTAGATTTGCCTATGGGATGTGAAGTCGCGAGGTCGCGACCTCCAACATTAATTAAACGAAATAAACCCAATAGCAAGTCTAGACTTGACTACTAATTGGTTCGAATATTATTACATGTGTAGGCAAGTGCTGTACGATAAATTGGTGATCTGTATGATTTGTAGTTTATCCTGCTCAACGATAAATTGTAGCCTCTGTGGCCGGTTTAACTGTTCTTAGATGAAATATTTTTAGATAAACTGTTTTAGATAAGAAGAGAATTAGTCTCCAGATTAAATGAAAAATTTGTTTCCCAAATATATATACAATCTAAAATTATTGAAACTCGTAAATTTCTAAAAATTCCAAAAAATTTTGCGAATTCGTAAGTTTATTTTGCTTAAAGAGCATTTAACTAAATATTGTAACAATGAGAGCTTAATGAATTTAGATACATTATATCTCTATAGTGCTTATGAATTTCTAAATTAGAAGTTCAGTTTCGATTTGTATAAACAAAATTTGATTTGAAATTTTGATTATAACTATAGAAGAAAATTCGAATTTTAAAAATTCTATGATCAGAAAATTTGAAAGTCCAGAATTATGAAATGTTTAAAATACAGCAAAGTTACCTTGAAAACTTCAAGAATCTTAAAAAATCGAATATAGATTCATCTTAATTTTCAAAAAACTAACATATGAAAATTTGGGTTGTGTTACTAGAGCAAGAGTATTGCACAAAGAAGTGGAAAATGTAAAATCAAAATTCAAATTAAATTTCTTTGGTAGAAATTTGAAAAATATTTAGGTGGAAATCCGAAATAAAGGTTAAAGTTTTATGTGGATTTGATTATATGATTGCTTAGGTTGGTCTTTAGGCTTCATGCCTCACGCATTATATTATTTCAATTTTCCGGAGAAATGAAGGAAAATATTGGAAAAATGAAAGTCGAGATATTTTCATTCATATCATAACATAAAATCGACCTAAAATTCCTTATGTTTCTGCCTTTTTACGGATTCACTCACCACACATTTAACAAATGTTCTGTTTCGGCGATTGAAAGATTACTAGAATGATTAAAAAAGAAAATCAAAATAAGACTCGAATAACGAACAACTTTGATGTATGAGAAGTTAGCCCCAGAAATGAAAAAAAATGTCATCTGGTAACACTAAAGTTACAACGTTATCCCAGAGCCAAACATTATTTCATACGATATATATTTAAACAATATTAAACAATATTAATTAATTTATATCAAGATGGTTTGCATATTGAGGATCGCGCTATAATTATTTAAGTTCGTTTAGTAAAGACATTTCATGCGAACGCGATGAACGGGATGTTTCCTTTCCAGAATCAGTCTTTTATTCAATTTGGCATTGCATTATCTAACCCCGTTAATCATATCAATATGATTTGCATGTTGAGATTGGTGATATAATTATTTAAGTTAGCATAGTACCGAGATTTCATGCAAACGGAAGTGATTTGGCCTTAGGATAACCATGATGTTTCTTTTCCGGAAACCATCGATATGCCATTCGATTTGGCATTGCATTATCCAACTTCATTAATCATTTTAAGATGGTTTGTACGTTGCGATTTGCGCTATAATTATTTAGGTTCGTTTAGTACAGAAATTTCATGCGAACGGCATCTATTTAGCACTGGGATAAACGGGATGGGTCTTTTCCGAAATCTGTCAGTCTGTCATTCGATGTGACACTGCATTATCTAACTTCATTTATCATATCAAGATGGGTTGCATATTGAAATTCGCGTTATAATTATATAAATTCGTTTAGTACAGAAATTTCATGAGAACGGAATCGATTTAGCACTAGCATGAAGGGGATGTTTCTTTTCCAAAATCTATTTAAATTTTGAATTTAATTAGATTTTCCGATATAGAGACTAGGATAGCTTACAAATACAAATTACACACTTAATATCTAAAGAAAATATTTTTGAATTTAATTAGTTTTCTTGTTATAAGGTGTAGCACTATTTGTGTTCAATTAATATAAATCCATTTCTATAAATTGCTTCCATTTTTATAAAATTTCGGTACTATTCTTCCTTGAAATAATTATAGCACCAATCTCAACATCCAAATCATTTTGATCTTATTAACGGAGTTACACCATGCAATGCCAAATCAAATGGTATACCGATATTTTCCGCAAAAGAAACATCATGGTCATCCCAGAGTCAAATCACTTCGGCAATCTCAACAAGCAAATCATCTTGATATAATTAATAAAGTTAGAAAAAGCAATGCCAAACCGAATGGCATACCGATGGTTTCCGGAAAAGAAACATCCCGGTCGTCCCAGGGCTAAATCACTTCCATTTGTATGAAATTTCAGTTCTATGCTAATTTAAATAGTTATAGTGCCAGTCTCAATATGCAAACCATCTTGATATCATTAATGAAATCAGATAATGCGATGCCAAATCGAATGGCATACTGATGGTTTCTGGAAAAGAAAAATCCCGATACTATTCTAACCTTAAGGCCCTTTTTTTTTAAATTTAGTAGTTTCTTCTTTAATTTCCCATACAATACATTTTAATTTAAATTTTTGCGATTAATAAAATTTGTTATAAAATAAAGCAAAATTTATTTTCTGGGATAGAGTAAATTATATCGTATGAAATAATGTTGGACTGGGATGACCTTGTAACTTTAGTGTTGCCAGATGATATTTTTTTTTCTTTTCTGGGATGAAAGTCTGGGCTAACTTTACATACATACAACCTTGTCCAATAATTGATACGAATGAGTTTATGATGCACCTTAAAATGCATGCCCTAAAATTTACTAGCGAGTAGCTAAAAATGTTAAGTCATTATAAATATGTTAAAATGCAACAACATTGTTATAGTTCAATGAAATTGCATACCCTAATTCCATTCGTTTTTATCTAAAACTTCAATTTCCTGCACTATGCTCATTTATATTAAAATGTTACATAAATATAAATCCGAAACTCTGAATAACATGTCTAACCTAAATAAAGTTTTATTTTTTTTTTGTTACAAAAACAGCAACAAAATACCTATCATGTTGTTAATTGTTCACATCAGTAACGAAAACTATTTTATAAACTAAAAACTATATTCGTGATTATAGATATTTCAGTTTTTTTTTGTTGTAAAATCAGTAAAAAATAATTTTATATTATTCCAAATCAGAGATAATTCACTGAAAGTAATTTAAGGTTATTTAAAAAAATTAAAAAATTAACGTTAATACATTTGATTATTCATTCAAATTGTTATCATGCAAAAAAATAGTATTATTAATAAACAATCATTATAATTATTAATTTTAATATTAATATTACGTTCCCCTATAGCCACGAGCACTTAGAATGATGCAGTATCGTCATTTAATACAATAAATAATGAAAATGTTAAAAAATTATAAATAAAACAAAAAAAAAGCTTAATTTTTTTTATTTCATTTTATTTGCATTCATGTTTCATTAAAATTATGTTATTTTATATAAAAATTATTTGTATTTACATTTTTTGTTTTTAAATTTAAATATTCAAAAATGTATTAATTTTCAAAAATATACACAAAATATATTAAGATGATTATTATTATTATTATTCATGCAAAATATTATTTCTTTTATTTCGTTTCAGTTGCTTATTTTCACCTTATTCAACTTGTTGATTAACAAATTGGAATTAATATACAGGTAAATAGTAGAACAACAAAAAATAAAATCTTTACAATTTTGTCAAGCAATATACAAACATTAGTAGTAGCCTCTCAGTAATTCATGCAAGCGGTGTTAATTTATAATAATAAAATAAGCAACTGACTATAATTATATTTTATTTGTATATTAAATTTAGGTATTTTTATATTATTTATGGTTTAATATCGGTAGTAGTTTCAGATACTGGTGTAGAATTTACCTCGACATGTTGTTGCGGCTCATCAATATCACCAATAATTTCATTATCCGCTTCGTCCTTAGCAATAGTTTCGACACTACTTTCTTCTTTGCTTGGTTTTTCATCCGTATCAATCTTTGTCTCAACTTTTACTTTATCATCATCATTTGTAGGTTTTCCATCGGTTGTGTCATTTTTGATTGGTTCGACGTCAATAGTACGGACATTGATTACAGATTTACCATAGCCGGTATCTTTTACATATGATGTGGTATTGATTGTAAATTTATGACCGTCAACAATCTGGAAATGTGTAAAAAAAAATTGTTATAAAATTTAACATGTAGCCATCTGTATATAAGAATAAGTCTAGACAGCAATAATGAAAATCTATTTAATTGCCTTTGAAATGTGATAGTCAAGAGCTTTCAACAAAAAAAAAAATAAAAATCTTATTTGATTAATAAAATGTCTTTGTACGGTTTGAATATTATAGGGCCTAGAATATACAATATATTGTTAAATTATATTTAATTAGCGTTTCAACATTAATGCTCTTCGAAACAATGAAATAATATAAAAAAAGAGCTGACTTTTATTACTTTATGAATAAGCTCTATGGTAGCGTAGGAGGTAGTTAGCTTTTTGCTTATATCATTTTCTGTGTATTTCTTGCTATTTGCTGGCAGTCATTTTGACATATGTGCCAATTCAAGCATGCTAATTATAATAAAATTTACATCACTCTCACAATGTCAATTATTTGAGAATTGGAAGATATTTTGATGAAACCTAGAAAGTAGCAATGCAATGCGATTCCTGCAGTAAGTAGAAGGCGTCAGATATACTAAAAATAATAAAATATTGCTTAATTTTTATTTTTTTATTAATTTCTTAATAAAAAACCCGACGTTTCGACGGTAAATCCTGTAAATAATTTCAATGAAAATTTTTTATAACGAATGTTTTTCTAAAGTAACTAGAGTTCAGCGCTGTGTGATGGTTTAAACTAATACGTGGAATCATAAATATGTTAACGAACCCTGTTTTTAAAATTTTGTTTAGTTTGACCCACATACTTTTTTCCACACGAACATTTTAATTACTTCGGTCTAAAAAGACCAAAGTATTGAAATTCTGTCAAAAATGATCGAAAATTTGGTTGGTCCAAAATCACTTTTCTCGACGTTTTGAAAGTTCCCTGTACATCTGTAACCATGGTATCTCGAGAACGGCTTGTTCGATTTAGAATTTTTTTAAGATGTTAAATCAAAACCTCGTTTCCAAATTGTACTATCATGAGTAATTCCTGACCATAGAACGTTGAGACTTGTAAATCTCTCATCTGAACAATCTGAATAATTGTCAGTAAACGTATATACCTCAATATCTCCACGACTGGTGTGTTCATATCCTTAGCAATACCATTTTCTTGCTTCATGGTCACTTAATAACCGTTAAATACTAAACATTTTTTGACAGGAACTTAAATCTTTACTCTATTCATGACATCTTCAACCAAAATAAAATCCGCTTTAAACTTTGAATTTTCGACGTGGAATCAACAAAGCTGGAGGGGTATCCCAGGGGACTATTCCTGGGTCTCTATTATAAAATGGATCACATTTCACATTTTTTGCGAAATTACGAATAGGATCGTGTGGTCATCGGTTGGTTAGCAGTAGTCCCCAGGGTTTGTATTTTGGTTAGCTACGGTTTTTTACCATATTTTGACAGGACACTTTTCGTCATGTCACGATTGATTTGAACCCGAACGAATACTTTCGGAATTTCATTTGAGTTATCATTTAATTGAAATTTGATAATCGGTTCATAAAAGAAGTTGAACCCGCAGCTCGGTTTCGGAGTTTGTAAACAAATCCAGCATATTTAATCGTAGTACATTTCCTAATTTGTATGATAACACAACTACACTTCCATTAGAGCTAATCTCATTCTGTTTCCGTCATCTCTTTACACTGTTACCAGGTGGTTAACAGGTACTGTTAGCCCACTCCTGTCTATGGCAACCGCAAACATCAAATTTTCTTATGTTCGGATTGATGCTTTCCTTAACATTTCGATAGTTAGGTTTCCATCTTTTTAAAATTACCAAATAGTTATTCGAAAAACTTCAATCTTCATCAAATCGAGAATAGTTTAAGAAAATATCTTGTAATTTCAACATTTAATGTTTCTTTAATGTAATGGTGATATCTGATTAAATTAAACGATTTGGTTAACAATAGGTGAAATTAATCTAGTATAACTGATCCAATTTAACGCAAAATCGTTTGCGTAATTTGGCCCAGAGCTATTTAATTTGGGGCCAGAGACGAAAATGACTTAGTTGGCAGCCCTACTAAATATATTTCCATGTATATGGACAATCTGAAACTCTGAACTAAAATATGCTTATTTTCTGAAAAGGTTTGAACTTTATTTGGATCGTGGCTTCAACCCTGACCCAATTATTTCCTACCATAATAAATAAGGTAACAATTATTCAATTTTTTTAATGGAGTGCGAACCTGGATAAAACTTTCTTCTAAATTTAAAAAAGATTTTTTTTAAACTACAAATGGCCAAACGACAAAAGCTGGTGAGCAATCCTGACTTAACGACCAACAAACCATTCCATTTGTCCTTTTTATCAAAAGCTTCAGATGGGGTAATATTACTCGAATTAGAATTCTGACTCAGTTCAAATATAGCTGTATTTCCATGAATAGAAAAATTTAATTCGAATTATTTTTGAAATTTTTCTGATGAAAACAAGTCGCTAATTATTTTTTCGAATTGAAATAAAACAACAAAGAAAAAGAACAATTTGGCATCTGGTGTCAGGTGATATAACTAAAATTAGAAATGGATTAAATAATTCAAACTTTTAGTTTGATTTATTTCATTCCTCTGTAGCGAGCAATTGTTGTTGTAAAATTCTCATGGAAATACCACTTATGAATCTTATACATTTGAGGAATGACCTTTTGTTTACTTTGATTGTATCTATTTTCCGGCGGTCACGGCAATTTTCCGTTTATTGAATATTTACAATTCTGATTATTCTGATCAAACTATATTTCGAAGCTAAACTTAGTTCTCCCTATACACAACCATGTAAATTATCAAGTATTAATTTATTAAAATATTAAAGCACACACTTTAAATACTGAAGTAAAAGAAAGCTTTTACTTGTTTCTATTTACTCCACCAAGATTACGATGCCTATGCAAAAAATTTTGTTTGCAATACATAGGTGTATTGGTCTGTGTTAAATTGTTTTAATTTTAAATTTGAAATTTCAGTTACAACGCCTAGGTTTTATTCGAATGGGCGCTTTAAAATAATTTTTTTAGAGATTCTTTAAAATTTGAAAATTTTTTGCAACTTTCGAATAAAACGTTCAGGCGTTATTTACGGGGGAAGACTGTAATACTAGAACACGTTGAAGCCAAAGTATTAAAAACATCTTCCGTCAAACCTATCTATAGTTGTTTAACTTAAATTATTTTTCGGTTAAACTGAGTATTATTATATTATCCTTGAAAATGATGGGCTGTACCGTCGAAACGCCGGGTTTTTATTAAAAAATAATAAAATAATAAAAATTAAGCTAAAAAAATTTCATTTAGTTAAAACTTTACATTCAGACCATCTAAATTTCAAAATAAAACTGCAAAATAATTTCTGAAATATCTAACCCATGCTGAATAAGAAAGATGTGTGAAAGTTTGGATTATATGCAGTGTGAAATCAATATTCTCAAATTCTTTATCTGCCTTCCTTTTTTCTCCACAGTCGTTTAACCTTGTCAGAAAGATGTTGAAAACTGTTGAAAGTTTGGATTTTACCAAGTATGATGTAAAAAGTTTCATCGTTTGATAAATTGCTTGAAATGTATATTCTTAAATCCTCGTTTTTGGCTAAATATTAGAACTGGCCAAACAATTAATTAGAGAATATTATTTTCAAGGCTTATTGCACGATTGAAACTTGCCTTATGCCACTACATAAAATCAACAATTGTAAACATATTCCTTATCTGGCAAAAGATTACGAATGCGAATCGAATGGCATAAAAAGCCATTACAGAACCTAACAAGGGTTACAGACAATGTAAGAAAGCTGAGGGAGATTTTCCCGTTAGATCCAGAATCAGTTCCCGATTGGCGATTGTGATAAATGGTGAATAATGAGTAAAAAATGAGGAATAACGAGTTCATTCGCTCGTTATTCACTCCCAATGCACGCTCTATATTTCACTCATTATTCACCTATTATTCATTCAAGACTTATTTCTCATCTTAAATGATCTTCCATGATTACTTATTATTCAGTGAATAATGAGAAAATATTGAATAATTTCTCTGTTCCATACGCGAATTAGCTATTCATAAATGCTTTATTTAACAAACGAATGGTGTAGGTGCCTTTATATATGATATTCAAATTTCCATTCCATTGGACGGCTTATCAGAAATGCATAATTACTGAAAAGTAATAAATTTGCCCCATTAGAGCACAGCTCCATAAAGAAGGAGTGAATTATGAATAAATAATGTAACGAGTGAATAATGAGTGAATAAGGAGTGAATAATTAGTAACGAGTTAATAATTAATAGCGAGTGAATAATACAATTATTTTATTATTTTATTATGAGTAAAAAATGTTTGAAGAACTTATGAATAACGAGTGAATAATTAGTCGATAACTGGTGAATAATAAATGAATAATGTGTGAATTTTGAGTGAATAATTAATCATAACAATGAATTATTTCCCAAACATGTAAGAACTTTTAATTAAGAAATAGTAAAACTTTAATCTGGTCAATTTCTGTCCATTTATTTCATCATCATCACTTTCGACTAATAGGCTATTCTACGTAAAACATGTTGTCATGCTGAGTTTCGTACACATCCTACCCATTTTTCTAATCAGAAGGCTTGACAAGGCATATTGTAAGGCCAAAATTTCTCCATCTCGCGTCTCATAAAAAGCAAAGCTCCTTACAAGCAAGACTGAGGAACAACTACATAAATTGTGTTACATTTAGATTTATTAATATAAGTGGCCTGTATGTACAATGTTTTAACCAGATACGAATTTTTGTTCTCACAATGACATAAGGAATACTGCGGAATTATCTGGCTTTACTATTTTTATTGGCTTTACCAACAAATCTTCCAATTTTAAAGTAAAATGGCTTTCTGAAGTTGAAATGATTTAGTTCGCATATTTTATAGGTTTGAATTGACGTATATTACTAAAATGACTTATACATTTCTGCAAGAAATTGCTGTTATTATCTTTGCGCCGGGGAATAAACAGTTGCAACAAAGTTGTAAATTTATGGTAAATAAAATTCTTTTTGAAAAAGCCAGTTAACTAGCAAAAATAACGATTGGCTTTTTAACTTGTCTTTGGACATATTGGACGTATTATTGGTATATTGACAAACACGAAGACCTTCGCAAATAATAAAGCTTCAAAAAGTAAGCTGAACATTTTATTTAATTTAAAAATTGGCGAAGACGTTCACTTAGGTTTAAAGAAAAATTCAGGTGATGAGTTTGTTTAAATTTTTCAACATCTGAAATATTTAAACGAAACTTTTTCTGTCTGTTAAATCGGGATCCGTTATAACAATTATCCTTTATTCCTATAGATTTTAATTTGCTTCGTTCAAAACACTTTTTATTTTATTTATGACAAATGTATCCGTTAAGGATAATCCATTTATTGCCCATTAAAACCCCGTAGGTTGCATTTGCTTTAATTTGATTTAAATTTTTGGATTGTTTGGTTTGTGTTGTTTCTTGGAGGTTTTTGTTGCTCCTCCAACTACAATCTATATGAATTACAGAGGATTTGCAGTAGGGACTTTATATACCTATTCAAATTCACAGGTAATATTCGAACTCAACTCAACCACTCAAGTGGTATCCGTCTGCTGTTTGTACCCTCTTAAAAGCCCAGATGGTTTAACCAATCAAACTGAGCTTTATATTTAAGTGGTTTTTATAAATTGGGAGGTACCACTGAATATGAGTGAAAATCGGTCAACTGGAAGTGGCAACTTCCATGGAGCAGAAAATGTATTTTACCAATATCTCAAAACTGTAATACTTCCAGTAAAACTATTATGAATAAAATGTTCTAAAATAAATTTGTAAGAAATTTGCTTAGTAAGTTTCTCGTAAAAGAAAATTGAATATTTTTTAACTGAATTTTAAATTGTCTAATTGAAATTTACTGTCCCGTGCCTAGATAATTAAGATTCCAAAAATTTCGTGTTGAATATTAAAATTCATCCAAAATTTGTATTTTTAAATTTAAATAAATTTAGGAAATTCGTAAATTGATAAGTTTTTAAAAATAACTTTGAGGTTTATCAAATGATTTTTGACTTTGAGGTTTGTGAGGATGATGGATTTAAGATTTATTGTTTTTGGATATATTCCATATTAAAATCGATAATTTTATGTTAGGCTTGGTTTGGTTGCGTGGAACCTCGCAACAGCAGTACCCCAATGGAACACGAATATTATTCAATTTATTGTTATAAAATTCCTACATTGATACTTAATTATTTTTAACTACCTGGTTTACTTTAATTATTAATGACAAAATATATTTGATCGATATACTCTATATATTTGAAGTAACGATACAGATTGTTTTGGGGTAAGTGGTCACAATTTGCCCGCATCCCTTTAATTTTAAGTTTAAAAGCACGTTTAATCGGGGTTATGGGTGAAACAAATTAATTTATATAATTAAAATTAGCGTTGTGTTTTTGCAGTTTGGCTTCCAATTTAAATTTTACATTGAATTCCAGTTCGATTTCGAGTTCGAATTTGAATTTAGCTTTGAATTTGACATTCTCCGTCTTCAACTTTGACGGAGGAAATCTGAGTCTTACGAGAATACGTTAACATAAAATATATTTTAAAATCAAAATATCTAAATAAGGAACTAGCTTCAGTGAAGCTAGTTGCTTATTTAGATATTTAGTATCGAGGTCATTCAACAGTAATTCACTTTCAATTTATTCTCGCCTCGAAGGCATACTTATGTCTATAGAATTAAATGATAACTGACATAATAGGGCATTTGACAACAGTACTTCACTTTCAATTTAATCTAATCTCGAAATAATTCGAACACTAGCTTACTTGTGTCTACAGAAGCAGCAGAACATTTATGTAACTACAACTTTCTGGAGGAATAGAGGACCACTGAGCTTAAGTTATGTAAATGGGTCATCCAACAGTACTTTACTTTTATTCAGGTTTAAAGTGGATAAGGACCACACGTTGCAATGAGGCTGGTTCGGTTTTATGCTTCAAATTGATTTCGAAAATTGTCTTTCTCAGCTTAACGGTTCTACATACACATTGACTGCGTAAGGCAGTTTGAGACCTTACCTTACTTCGGCTCAAACGTGTCATACATTAGGTAAGCTGTTTATTCGCCATTTGTACACACTTTATTAGTTCAGACTGAAATTTATCGGTATTGCTGGAAAAGGTGATTTGAATTTTGTCAGCATTAATGTACATCGAGCCAGTGTACGTGTTTGTCCAAGCCATGGGCACAAATGTTTGTTGCGAATGAGATTTTTGAGAAACAAACAAATATTCACTTGAGTACGAACATTTGTCTAAAGAAATCGAGGAAAAAAATTTAATTATACAATTTGGGACCCGTAAATAGGGGTTCGGGCTTAAACCCCTTGCGCTACGATTTAAATGTAAAAAAAACATTTAATTTTAACTGGCCACTATATATAAAACCTTAGGAAGAAAACAACATATGTTAACCGGCTCGCTTAATGTTGAACCGGTCAGCATGAGCCTTAGTCATAGTGACGAAACTCGGAATTTCGAGCGCCCCCGCAAAATTTTTTTGGGCCCCTAAAAATGCTTCTTGTATCTATGAACGCAAAGCTTTTAGTGAAAAACTTATTTCTTTTGATATATCGATAAAGTATCAAAATTGCGAATATCATTTGAAAAATATCAAGAATTTCGAAGTTATCTCAAAAATGTCGAATTTTCAAAGTATCTTGAATATTCTTGAAAGTTCTCAAATAACGAATTATTCGTAAGTTTTGTTAAAAAATTGTGTAAGCATAAAATATAAATCTACAAAAAATTTGCCAAATAGTTTTAAATTTCATAATTAATTTAAACAAGTCTGGGTGTTAACTTAAATTTACCGTTGAGCCTTTTTCATACTTTTAGGTTTTTGTTAAAATGTTTTATGTATACAAACCATTTACTCAGAAATATGATTTTACAAAGGTTGACAAAATTTGGGCTAAAATTTAGAATATTTGTTCCCAAAGTTAACCATCAATCATCAAAAGCTTTTAGTTTTAAGTGGTTTTCTAACCAAACCATTTAACTCTAAAATCTGATATTATCAAGGAAGGTTGTATTTTAGGATAAATTTAGAATGTTTGTGTTCAATGAACTTTAATCTGGGTGATTAATTTATACCTTGTGGGCATGAACTTAACATTTGTGAACCTTTTCATAATTTCAAGTTTTAGTCAAGAACTATTAGTTTTAAGAGCTTTCAATTAGAAAAGCTCCATAAACCAAACCATTTCAACGGTAACGGAATTTAGGGAACATTTAGTATATTTGTTCTCAATGTAAATTATTACGAGCTTTTTCAAACCAAACCATTTTACTAGGAAACCATATTACAATACAAGCTTTTTTTTTAATCAAATGATTTCCGAAATTCGGTATTAAAAAAGGCGATGAAATTTTGGGATAAATTTAAAATATTGTTTCCAATGAGCTTTAAGCTTGATAATTCATTCATACTTTTTGGGTTTGAACTTAATACTTTTGAGCTTTTTAATAATTACAGGTTTTTAATCAAATTCAAAAAATGTCAAGAGCTTTGGGTTTAAAAGCTCTCACTTATTGAAGCTTTTTAACACAAACCATTTTACTTCGAAAGTTGATATTGCAAGAGGTGACGGAATTTTGGTTAGGATTTAGAATCTTTGTGCTCAATGTAAACCATTAAGAGCTTCTCAAACCAAACCATTTCACTTTCAAATTTGATATTATAAAGGAAGGTGATATTTTAGGATTAATTTAGAGTATTTGTTTTCAATGAGTTTTAAGCTTGATAATTTATTTATTCTTTCTCTGTGATTTTTGTGCCTTTCCAGAAATTCTGTCTTTCTTTTAATTTTAAGAGCTTTCACTTATCGAAGCTTTTCAACTCAAATCATTTTATTCAGAAATTTGATGTTACAAAGGGTATTTTTTGGAAAAAATTCAGAATATTTGTTCTCAATGTAAATAGTCTTCATCCAAAATGGGTTTCCATTTTCGAGCGGTACTTGAGTAAGAAAACCAATTGGTTTACTGAAATTTAATTTTGTGTATACATTGAAAGTTGAAAACAATAGATGAAACAGAACGTGATTCTTGTAACTCTATGCTATGATGAGTTCTAAATATATCGATAGAGCATCACAAATTTCGAATATAATTTTAAAAATAGCAAGAATTTCGAAATATTTTCAAAAATGTCGAATTTTCAAAGTATCTTGAACATTCTTGAAAGTTCTCAAATATCAAACTATCCGTAGGTATGTAAGACCAGAGGGAACCCTTAAAGTGCTAATCACTGACATGCACAAAATAAATAACTTGAACATTCTTGATTAATTTCAAATAACCTACACGAAATTGGAGAAATATCAACATTTTAGCATAATATCGCCAAGATCTTTTATATCATCATCTAGATTTATAGCTGTAAGTCTGCAAGTTCTTGCAACTCAAAGCTAAGTGCAGAACAAAATTTCAACCTTTTAAAATCAAAACTTACTTCGTAAAAGGTTGAATTTTTTGGCTAAAGGCTCAATTTGAATTGTGAAAGGATGAATTTTGAAAAATTCAAAAGGGGTAAACTTGGAGTTACGCAAAAGGTACCATACAAATAAATCATCCCAGAAAACACAAAAATCGTTGTTGTTTGATGTCGAAAGCTTTTATTTTAAACGAGTTTAGCTAATTTTCTTCTAAATCTAAATATCGGTCAGAACCTCAAGGCATTTTTATTTCTATCTAGTCAGAACCGAGAAAAAATGGTTGAGCTTGACCTAAGAAAATATTTAATAGCAAGAGGAACAATTTCTTTTGTTTCTAAATTTCCAAGAATTGTATTGCTCCGCAAATTTACACTTTAAGCTTAATATGAGCTATCTAATCTTAAATTTAAACTAATAACGGAAATCTCGTAGGCCCCAACAACCGTGGGCCTCCCCGCGGCTGCGTGTGCTACGGGAGCTAGTTACGTCACCGCTTACTCATTTGACGAGTACAGCTCATCACAGTGGTTTTTTGATTAATTTACAAGGCTTGAAAATTGCAATTGATAATTCGATACTATGATTTAATATGGACATCAACGTTCGATAAGGCACATAAATAAACAGTTTGTGCGGTTTGTTCGATTGAACTAAAGATTGTATATGGTTCCTTAAAGGAAAGTTCATTGGCGCGTCAAGTCACAAAATCTTAATGATCAGTCAACAGTTGCATTTTTCGAAATGGTCACGAATTTTGAACTCAATACAGCAATCGATTCAGCAGAATTATGGTATGTGATACTTTCTTAATACACTCCACAGAAAATATGAAATCGCACACAGCATTAACAATCCAACAGTGGTATTTTGAAACCAGAAACGAAAATCAGAAAATTCCAGAATTTACACCAAACGAAATTGAGAGTTTTAGAAATTTTTCATTATTTAATTTTGAAAATTATATAATTTAGTAACATAATTAAAAATTGGGGATTCCAGAAATTAAGAAAATTAATAAAGTTATTAAAACCTTAAAAAATTTAAAAGTTAGGGATTTAGACATTTGGGACATTTTTTTATTCTTGAGAATTTAAACTTCAAAAATTTGGGAATTTAATCATACCGAAATTTCAAATTATTGAATTTAAAACATTAAGAAATTGAAGAGTATCAAAATTATTAAATATAGGGAAAAATAAAAATTAAAAGTTAGCAAATGATGAATAATGGAAAAATGAAAAAGTTTTGGAAGGAATTTATGTTAGGACTGTGAAATTGAGATCGATATTCACCTACTCTATATTTTCGGGTCAGTGAAGAATAAATACGACTGTTGAAGAGGTCTGATGTCTTTTTTATGGTTTTTTATTGAGTTGTAAGTGTCACTTTTAAACTAAATTTTAGAAAATGATTAACTAAAACTTTCCCTTCTTGACAAAATTAAAATCAAAATTGTAAATCAATTTTTCTCGTGTGAATTTTCGAAATTCAAGAATTTTCCAGGAAATACAAGTATGTAGAGACAAAATACCATTTATCTTATTAAGTTAAAGTGAACCATTTCATACCTCAACTTTTGATGTAGTATTTCCCTTGCCAAAATCATCTTCCTCCCCAGACCATCGAGTTGCGACCTGATCTCTCATATTGCGGAACATATCTGCAACCATAACCATAAAAAAAAAAATAAAATAAAAAATTACAATCATAATAAAAATTAAATTAAATATCGTATTATCTGAAATATTTAACATACCGTCAACTCTTTCAAAGAAGCCACTAAAATCCCAATTCCATGGTAAATATGGTTGTGGCCGGGGAATATATACGGGATGAAATCCTGTATCAATAACCCCATCAAAATGATCATATTCATCCCTTGATTTTTGACCCGCACCATATTGGCCGGGGTATGCACCTAATGGTACAATTTCTACGTCATCATCACCATCGTCGTCGTAAGCTGTAAATGAAAAATAGAAAAAAAAAATGCGTATAATTAATGATTTAAAACAAACACAAGAAAAATTAGGAATAAAACAAAAAATTATATTAATTAAAAAAATGTATGCATGAATTAATTTTCATTTTTTATGTACGCATATAATGAGAATTCATGTATATTAAGTCACCCACAGATGGATTTTTTTCTGGTTCGTTTTTTTTTTTTCGTATTGTAAATTTGCTCTTACTTATGAACATTTAGAAAATTCATATGTGGGTTTTTCGGTTGTTTTGGGAAAATCAAATACAAAAAATTAGTCGGTACACGTATGCACATATATGTTTTATAATTAAGTATAATAATAACCAAATTTAATATTAATCGAATTCGAATTTATAATTCGAGGGGTTTTCTGTTCATACACGTGTGTGCAACACAAAATAATACCATTTTTATGTAAATACTCTCGCTCCCAATGTTGTTATTAGGGTTATATGAATCAGAAATTTTCTTGGAAATATTTTTTTTTTCTGTCTGTATTGAGAAAATATTCAAAACATTTGAGAGGTTCAAAATAACAAATATTACATTATTTTAAAATGAGTACGTATCGAAAAGCAAAAACAAGAACAGCACAAAAAAATTATGTTAAGTTCACTGAGTTTTTCCTCGAACCATTTAGGTATATGTATTTTCGAATGTACTCGTTTAGGCGGTATGGAAATGAATTGTTGCATTTGGGAAATTTTTTGAGTTTTTTTAATATAACCAAAAAAAAAACAAATATGTATTTAGTTATTTGTTTTGAACCCTTATTGGAAATATTGAGAAAATTACAAGAAAAGGGAATTTTAATCAAATGTTGGTGGCGGAGGGTTGGGTTGAGTATTTTCCTTTGCCAGCAAGCAAATTTGACTGGTATATTCTAATTTTAGATTATTTTGAAATGTTATAACTTTTGTTTTTGTGTTGGTTGCTAAATAGCCCTGAAAGCTAAGAAAATATTTTCAGAAATGATCACCTCTTAATAAATTTACTTAAAGCGGGTAACAATATTGTAAAGCGGATTTTAATCACAGAATGAAGCTGAAATAGATTTCGTTCCGATTCTGTTCTAGGTTTTCCATTTTTTTTTTTTTGGTTTGGTTTCGGATCGGGTTCAAAATAGACTTGCCACCTTTGGTAACTTGGGAACCGAGACACCACAATTTGTATTCAACATTTTTTCCAAAATATCCTAAATGTTGGATATAATCACAGTCTGTTCCTCTTAGTCTCATTATTTTGTAAAATCAAATTGCTCTGGAGTCTAGACAAAAAAAAAAGCAGCCTCAATTGGGCATGGAAGTGAGAATGTAACTCTATAATTGAATCGATCAACTTAATATTTGAGGGCACTGTTTTACAACTCTGTGACATTATTTATTAAAAGCTAAATATTTTAAAGATTCAGCGCTGCATCATCAATTGATTATGCAGCTATAGAGGGGAAATGCGGGACTGACTACTTTCTATGATATAATGTACAACATTTGCAAAAACCATGAATACTGTGCAATGATCAATTCCACTTTTATAAATTTTGTAAATTTGAAATAATCTCGAAGGTTTAATTCATTTTGTGTATAAGCGAGAAATTCGAATAGACTCGAATAGTTCTTAGAATTCTAGAATAATCGCAATATTCTCAAAAAAAAAAAATGGAATATTCCTGAAAATCTCGAATGAACTTATATTCTTAGAATAATCTTGAAAATCTCAAAGCTAAGTAATTCAAAAGAAAAACTCTTCCTCCCAAAAATAACTAGAAAACCACGCCAAATAAATTTGGCTAAAGTTAGATAGTACAAGCAACTTACCGCTTTTCAAACGCAGATATCTAGATTATTCTAGAAATCTCAAAACCACGAATTTCGAAATTTTTTTTAATTTCAATCCAAATTAAATCGGGCAATATCGAAATCTTCAAGAATCTCAAAAAAACTCTATGAAATGTCGAATAAAATCTAAAGGCTACGCAAAACCTGAAGTAAGTTTAAAAGCCTGGAAAATTCACATAATATCGGTAATATACGCAACATAACATCAAAATTCGAGAAGATTCCTACTAAAAGCCAATTCTTTTGCACAGATAATTAAGTACACAACTACATGAAGTACTGTGCATTTGCATGCAACCTAATTTTTGTGACAATTTTTCACAAAATTTAATAATTGGGTTTACTCTGGTTTAATTTCCCTATCAGTAATATTTCCAACAGCTATGCGGTAGGGTTTAATTTTTTTTGTATACAAATTTTTTATTTGAGCGTTCCAAATCAAATTGTAAATACTTAAAATTGATAAAGAAACCGCCACTGAAACGGGGAACTGTCCCCAGCCGCTTTATCACGTTGAGGAAGCATTTTGTAGTAATAAAAGACCAACAACTTCTTTTCAGTTGAAGTTAGTTAATGTCCGAGTAATTACTTGTAATTTACTTGATTTATAGCATACACGATATTCGGTAAATTAAAATACTTTCGACATCAAAAGATAACGATTTTAGTGTTAGAGATGTTACCTAAACTTTAGGTAATAATTCATAAATGAAATCAATCAGCGGATCAACAAAACAAGAAATATTGTACATCCAACGCTTCATAAGGTCTGGAATGCGTCGATCCCTTCTCCGTTCAGGTATTTAGCCTGAATTCAGAAAACACAAGTAGAGATGGATCGGACACAAATTGAGGAGAATGGAATCCGCAAGGTAAGAGAACTAAAAACAATAGCCCACAACAGAGTGAGGTGGTCCAATACATTCCCTGTGCTCCTAAATGAAGATAAAGGAAAATACAAATAAAACTAGGCACTTGGAGGTAAAAGCAACTTTTTTTTCGAATTTTACATGTCTTCTTACAATACTGCGATTTACAGCTCTAACCCTTTTCTAAAATAATTCGATAGCCTAAAAATATAGTTCTTATCGATGTGTTTGAAAATTGTGAGATTTCATTAAAAGAAATTTCTGCGTTTCTACTCCAAAGCCACCATAGAAGTATAAATAAGTTTTGAGGTTTTTTTTTTTAAAACTTCGAAAATTTATTCAGAGAATTGGCTTTCACACAGCATACGGATTCCGTGTCGACAAAATTCCTCGTATTTGAGGCAATACAAGAATCGACCTAATTTTTGGCTTCTTCGTAAGCAGTGAAGTGCTGCTCATCGACCGGATCTCCTTAACGACTTTTGCAACATATGTGGCCGAGCGTTATCGTGCTAAAAGATCACTTTGTCATGTCTTTTGCCATATTGTGAGCGTTTGAGCTTAAATGCTCGGCTTAATTGTATCAATTATTGTTGATAACGTTCTCCAGTGATGGTTTCGTTAGGCTGGAGTAGCTTATAGTAAATCACTCCGAACTGATCCCACCAGATGCACAGCATTTCCTTCTTGCCATGAATATTCAGTTTAGCCGTTGAAGTTGATGCATGGCCAGGCTTACCCATGATTATCTGCGCTTTGGGTTGTCGTAGTGGATCCATTTTTCGTCACCCGTCACGATTCGATGCAGAAAACCATTCCGATTTTGTCTTTGGAGCAGTTGTGCACACGTGAAAAAACGACAAACGACGTCTCTGGGCTTGAGTTCGTACGGAACCTAACCCTTTCCTTGCTTTCGCAACATACCCATGGCCTTAGACAGTTTTGAATCGCTTGTTGAATCACCCTCTAAGTTTCAGTGAGCTCCTTTTGAGTTTGGCATAAATCTTGGTCCAATAACTCCTTTAACTCAGCGTCTTCAAACTTTACTGGACTCCCTTCGCGTTCTTTGTTACTATAGTGTAAAAATCGTTAATTTTAAAACGCTGGAACCGGTGCAGCAAATCCAACAGCTGCACGTTTTTATTTTTATTTTAAATTATGCAAAATAATCAAAATCTAAAAAATTATATTTTACAAAGTGTATTATCGAGCAATTATTAATCATATATCTTGGAGAACCCCACTTTAACATCCGCAGCTCTTATAGGCGATTTTCAAAATAGTTGTAAATCCAAGCAGTGAAACCACGATAGCAAACGCGATTGAATGGATGTGCTGCATGTCTGTCTTTCTTTGATTTCGGTCATTGCCAAAGTGCATAAAATAGTTATGTCATCTGCAATATACCATGCATGTTAATACCTGAAACGGATCTATCGCATCGAGTAGCAATGCCAGCATAATAGTTATCATTTTTTCTGTTAATGTCTTTTTTGATACTTTGTTTTGTCTAAAAAGGTTGTGAGCATTTATTTTAAATTTTTAGTTAAGCTTTCTGAGCTTTCTAGAATTTTGAAAGGATAACCTTTTTTGTTACCAGCTCAACGTAAACCTATGTCCCGTTGATTTTACTGCTACTGATAAATTTCATGCCTAAAAAGATCGTTGATCGTTGTTTCTTGTTCGACGTTTGATGTGCAACAAAGTTCTACAAAATAGATTAAGAGCCGAAACGAAGTGGAACGAAACAAACTGCTTGAAAATATTGTTCTGGTTCTGGTTTCACTCTCTGAATTTCATATAGGTATAATTAAGACAAATTATGAGAATTTAAATAGATTAAATAAAACAATAATCCCAAATTTGTATCCTTGATTTAAAATATCAAAGTATTCTCATATTCTCAACATCCGCATTAGAATACCGAGAATTGGTTAACTTGTGTACTAAAATTTTATTAGATTATTGTCTTGAGTCTTGAGAAAATTTTGTTGTTTTAGCATAAAAATATTGAAGCAACACCGTGGCGGTTAAAACTCCGCCCATAGTCATTGATTCACATAATTTTGTAATACGTATACCTGAAATAACGTAAAGATATTTAAGATTAGATTTAAGAATAGCCTAAGAAAATGTGATCGATGAAGGATTTGAACCACTCTTCAACCAACCAAGGATAAAATATTAGGTTTCAAGCTGCTCATTACGTTCCACAATCCCTAAATCTTTTCATTGTTATAATCGCACTAAAGCAAACCAAACACGATCTCGAGATCGAGTGTTGATTACATCTTAGCAGTTAAACATTATTTCTAACAGCTTTCCCAGATAAATGTGGTTACTATGGCATATTAATTTACAAATGCCTTCACCAGGGCTGATCCATCACATTCACTCAATTTTATGTATACCAAATCTTTTTATCAAGTACTAATTTCAATGAGTGGTCCCTTTACCAAAATTATATTCTGAATTATGTTCTCTTACACAAACTAAAGGGCTTACCCGTGTTTCAAATTTTTCAGTCAGTGTAATGCTCTAGATAGATTTAGCTTAAAGGGCTAAAATTCATAATCGGTTTTATTAAATCGTAGTGTGTCAGTGTGTTCCTTCGCAGTGTGTTCCTTTCACGAATGGAGAGATTACCGAGCAAACAGTTTGTGATGTTTTAAGTAAAGTTTTAAATTTAGTCGTTCGACGTAAAGATATTGATTTTGCTTTTCGGAAAAGCACAAAAAGGGGACAACAACGCAGCACAGCCAAATACCATTTATGTGAAATTTGTCAGAAAGACGACAAAAGATGTTTTACTGGAAACAAGGAGAAAGGTTAAATTTAATAACAGCGCACTGTGATTTTCATCAGATAGTAAAATACATCAACTAAGTTTGAATAACAGAATTCTATTTTAAGAAGCTAAGCTAAGCTAAACTTAATTGAAAAATAAACTAAACTGCTTCCAAATATTGTCCTGGTTCCGGTTACGGTTCACTAGGTTATATTTATTTCGTTTCGATTCTGGTTTTCGGTTCATAAAAAATTAAGTCTCTCATGTTTTCGGGTAATTCTAAAATAAAAAAATATTTCTATAAGTTTTCGAGCAATTTGAACAAAATTATAAAAGAAACCTACTCGTAGGAAGTATGATGTAGTTTCCGGCATAGTCAATGACCAACATTTTAGTATTCTCACCAGTAGAAATCGCAAGAAGCTTTAATTCCTATTATTATAATATTGTTTCTAATGTCCGTCAGAATTTCATTAATGTTACTCATGTTCATCATATACATATCTATGCATGTACACTCTAGCATCTTTTTACGCCCATTCTCTTCGAAGTGTTTATTATTATTAACTGTTTGGAGGATAAGTGGCCGTTTGATCATTTAGGATTGAGCAGTACTATTTTGAAGCGTATGAAATTGCAGTCTAGCTGCTTCCAGTAAGTTCAAAAAATTTTGAAAAAGCTGTCAAAACCAGCATTATTGAATTTTTAAATAATTTTGACAATTTCAGCTAATGCTAATTTGGTTTTAAATAGGACCGTCAAGTTTTACTTCAGAAACTTTGCAATGCTGGTTTTAGAGGTTGTATTTATGATTAGCTTAAATCATTATTGTGAAGCGTACGCATAAGGTTAGAATCAAAAATTTCTTAAATTTCTATTGAGCTTAGTGCAGGTGTCCCTCAGGGATATGTACTATAGGACCAAATCTGTTTTTGATCTATGTTAATTCAATTTTTAAACAAGATTTCTTAAACAAAATTGCTTTTGCAGATGATGTGGCTTCTATGGCCTATGAATGCTCAGATTATGCCACATTTCAAAATAATCGTAAGACTAAACTATGTAGTTGAATTTGAGCGAGTGGTATTATTTTTTAAGGTTCAGGGTGTAATAGAAATTGTTTTTTAACAATAATTGTATTAGCATTGAATCAGTGAGTTGCATTAAGCATCTAGGACTTAATGTTGATAGTCGTTTGGATTGGAAAAACCTAATTGTAGTTTTGAAATATGTACATCAGAAAAATGTACCAACTGCGTGTTTACATCAGAAAAATGTACCAACTAAAATTATTTTATCGTACCCTAATCGAATCAAGATTGTGTTATAGTTCTGCTGCTGGGGACTTATGATGAATCAATTAAAACCATTGGTATTTGTACAGAAACATCTTATAAGGTTCATGTATTTCAAAAATAAGCGTCTTCATACTTGGCCGTTGTTTGTAATGAGTTCGGTACTTCTATTAAAACACCTTGATATATTTAAAGATTTGCAAATTTTCTTTGAAATTAATGGTAAGGAAATTTTAAAATTAATCAGTAAATTTTTTGTCTGATCTCATTATGTAACTATTGATAATTTATTTTTAGTTCTTAGTAAATTGTAGTTACTTAACGTCTTAGTAATCAATTTATAATCGCATTATTTTATTGGAATTCAAATTTAATGTTGTAAACAGTTTTTTATGTTTATTTAAATTTATTTTGTTTTATTATGTAGCTTTGATTTTTTAATTTTATGTTATATGTTTCGATATGTTTATTGTGTAATTTTTTAATTTATTATCACCCCATTACTTAAAGTTTTATATTGTTTTGTAAATGCAAACTGCTTCCAATTTTAAGTTAGTTTCATATTTTGTTAAATGTTACAGACGGTATAAAGTCCTCAATTATTTTGTTAATATATCTGGTAAATGAATAAATAAATTTCAAGGATGATGATCGAAATTGGAAATTCGAATTTGGAATTTTATAGAATTTCGAATTTAGATGGTTAAGTTTTTGATTTTTTTTTTTAATACTGAATGTAATATTTCAATTACACATAACAAACTTTCAAAAATTAGGTATTTTGGAATTTTAAAAATCTTTATTATCTTCGATTTGGTCCCTTTTGAAAAATTGAATATCAAGTTCAAATGTAATCGGTATTGAAATACCCTTTTTAATATTTATTAGTTCCAAAAGTAAGTTTTTAAGTACATATGTGTATCAGAAATGAAATTTTAAAATTCGCCGCAAAATTCATATATTTTCTGAATTTCTGAATTATTCAAAGGATTTTGAAAACTCAAATTTCCCAAATTTATTCAAAATAATTCTACATTTTAAAAACCACTTCTCAAAATTTTGAAAATTCCAAATATTTTCAATATTAATTTTTTCGATATTAATTTTTAAAACATTAAAATTTTTAAGATTTTGGCAAATGTTTATAAAATTTCGAATCCAAATTTATAATACAATAAAGTTGAAAAATTATTTTTTGGTCATTAACCCGGTGTCTACACTATGCAATTCCACTGATATTTTCTATCATGTTATAAATTTTATCAATGTATGTGTGTTTATATTATACGCATTTTGACACTATTAGCAATTTATCAGGAGACTATTTCATGAAATTATATTAGTAAAATATTAGGAAATGTCATAAAAAAGTTGTTTTGATTTGGCATTTGAAATTGCTCTCAAGCATCGATTTGTACCGAAAAAATGAAATATTATGGAAGATAACCCATAAAAATTACAGATGGGTCGACATAAAAAATTCTATTTTACAAAATATAGCAGACGAAATGGCCATAAATGTTGAAGACGTTAGAAGAAAAATAGAAATATTCGAAATCAACATATACACAATAAAAAATTTAAGCAGAGTAAAAAAAAATCTGGAAGCGCTGTTGTTGACGATAGAAAATCTTGATATTTGTACAAGCAAATGAAGTTTTTGGACGAGGTAGTAGTTCTCCATATTGTAGAATTTTCTGAAAAAATTACTTTGATAAATTATTTTTAACCTAACCACAACTGGCAAGTGTTAGAAGACATGTATTATGATAGTGAAATGCCCAGCTATGATATTTTTTGAATAGATATTTGTCAATACATTGAAAAAAAAAACATTTATACAAACATAAAATTGCTGATAGAAAATATCAGTGGATTTGCATTGTGTAGACACCGGGTAAATGGATAATATTGCGAAATTTATTAAAGTTCAAATATTATTGTCAAATTTCAAATCAGAGAATTAAAAAATATTGCGAGCTCCTTGTATAATAATATAAAGTAAGGTGTCCGTTCTTCTGTCTGTCAGTCGATTCGCGTTAATCTCAAAAATCATTTATTCGATTTTGATGGTATTTTTACCATTGTATGGTTCTAGCTGGTACAATTTGCAAGAGCTGATGATTTCCAAAAAAAACTAAGGAAATTTTTATTTTGTTTTTTTTTTGTACTGCTTGTTCGGATTTTTTATGCGAATATTTTGCCAAATATTTTAGGGGCCTAAAATCTCTCCAATCAAGCAAAATAGGATGATATATCGTTACGGAGATTGGGTCGTTCATATGAAAATGCACGGTTACACCGTTTTTATTTCTAGCTTCAATGGTTTAGATGTTATTCCAATTCTGGAATAAATAAGAGTTGGATAAAAATATATTTCTGATAGGTTTTGAACGATCCTGAACAGTGTTTCTGATAACCCTTACTCCGCGGTTCAAATGATAATTAAACTCAAAAATATATGGATTTTTGTCCCCAAATGGACCCAAAGTTCCGTCGTGCTGCTTTTCAAGTAGATTTTTCTAATAAACAAAATTAGGATTTTGTAAACCACGAACTTTTTGGAATTTTCGAAGGTCTCTAAAATTGTAAATATGTTTATGTAAAAGTGTTGAATTTTTAAAATATTTTTAATCGTAAAGAAATATTTCTTTGAATTTTGACTTTGTTGGTTTTTTGATAGGTAACTTGACATCTAATTTCTAAAAAGAAAAGATCCTATACGCCCTAAAAATTTTAAAATGTTGTAGTATTTATAAGTATTTCAATTTCAATAATTAAAATTATTTGAACGGACTTAAAATGTTACAAATATAAACAAAATAAATATAAACATTTTTAATGAAATATGCAGATTTAGGAAATTAACAAATTTTATAAATTTAAAGAAATGTTGAAAATTTTTTGATTAAAAGAATTTTATTCTTTCAGTTTGCAAATATAATTAAATGTTAAAATTTTAAATTTCATGAATGCACAAACACAAATTTGATTGTCATTGAAACATAAAATTCTTTAAATTATGTAATTTCTGGATTTGTACAAATTCCTAAATTTGACATTTTGTAATTCTTTCCTTTAAATCTGAAACTTCTTGAAAAAATTTAAAGTTCAAAGAATTTTTAATTTGTTAAAATGCTTAAGGGGTTACATGGGTTTTGGAAGGGCCTCTCTAATTTTCTTAACATACTAAATTAATTATTTCATTCAAACTTGTAGCATATGGAAAACCAAATTTCAACAAAATTTCATTAAATGTTCATCAAAAAACATTGAAAACTCAGCCGTTCAGCATAGGAACTAAGCGCAAATTTTAAAGAGAAAAAACTCGATATAAAATTTATTAAAAAAAAAAAAAATGAATGCAACCAAAACTGCTGTAAAATAATTTCGTGTATGAAACCAAATTAAAAGCTCGATATATTAGCGAAAATCTTATTAGGACGTATTGACGGTAATTCTAAAATTTTGAAAAATCGTTTATATATTTTTAAACCAAAATAAATTATTCGTTATAATTTTTAACAAATATTTGTAAAGGGAAATAGACAACCGACAAAAACACAGAACCTTATTGGAACCTTATTGCGGAAATTTTGTATTCCGGTTTACCCTTTAACCATTCAAGAACAAGCCAAACGCTATTTTTCTTATAAAGTTGGAGAATTTGAAACACTATGAAACTTTAAATGAGTCAAAATTAAAGTCGAACGACGTTTTGCTGGAACTGCGACGTAAAGATAAAATTTCAGTTGCAATTTCTATTATTTTATTGGAAAGTTGGACTTCATTTTACAAATTTATTTAAATGATATGCCGGTATATCCGCAGAAGTGTTAACAAAATTTGGTGTACATTAGCTAAACGATTTTTTAAATTCTCATATTAGATAACTTCATATTAGACCTTTGTCTGCTGTAAAAAAAAAAAATTAAAAATTGAACGTACGTTTTTCTAGCCAACTACAAGAGATTTATATCGAGTTTTTTTTCGCTAAAATTTGTGCTTGGTTCCTCTGCAGAACTGAATATCACTTCTCAACGGCTGAATTTTCAATATTGTTTGATGAAAATTTTATGAAATTTTGTTGAAATGGTATTCTCTCATATGCTAAAAATTAGAATTAAAATATGTTTTTTTTGTCCTGGGGTTAAAATGGTAAGGGGTTACATGGGTTTTGAACCCCTTAAAATACTTTAAATTTTTCGAAATCTTTAAAAAAAGTAATATTTTAAATTTATTTTAAATTTGTGATTTTGTTCAAATTCTGTAACTAAATTGGCTGGGTGTTTTAGATTATTGTGTGATGTTCAGGTATAATCAATTATGGGTGGTACTCATTTAATTTTGGTCATCTATTTCCACAATATCGTAATAATTACAACAAACCAAAATAAAATATAACAAAAATATTTTTTATTTAATTGAATTATTAATGATATTTATAAAATCATAAAACAAATAAATTAAATTAAAATATTACACTGAAAATTAATAGAATAAACAAATGTTATTAGTTAAATTACAAAAAAAGAGAACAACAAACATAAAAATAATTTTACACAACAATAACAGCATAAAAAATATTATTTATAATTTATGGTGTATAATACTATGCATACAATATATAGAAATAATAACATTTTGTCGCTAAACCAATTGAATAATTTATTTACATAAATTTTAATATTTTTGTGTGCTTCACATTTTTAATAATTTAATATTCCAGTTTTTATTTTTTTTTTTTTTTTGTAAGGGATTTAGTTTTTAAATTGTAAAAATATTGCTTTTTTTTATTAATTTATTTAAAATACAAATATTTATTTACAGGATAAATGTGTGTACGAGTAAAATATTATTTTATATGTGTGTATATGTTTTTTATGGAAGAGTAGTGGTAGATCTGCTTAATTAGAGCTTCAATATAATGTTGAACGTTATTATATCTATGCAGTACCAAAAAAAAAGCTCACCGCAAATTCTATTATGTAACCTACAGACACATAATAAATTTATGCTACGAGTATATTAGAAAAAAACATAAAAAAATAATGTTTAAATTAATTTGGGTTACGTAATATTTTATGTCAGAGAATTGATTACAAGTAATTCTATTGTAAATGAGTGTGTGTTGGCATCAACGATTATATAACTGCCTGCTAATTAATGATGATTGACAAATAGCGTCATTATTTTACACTCCATACAAAATAAAAACTTCTAAAGTTCATGAACTTTTGAAGAGAGGCTTAAAATATTTTTTTCAAATTTGTACTTTAAATAAATTAAATTAGACACATAATTTTTTGTTCGTTTTGCTTCGTGCAGTACAGGAACCAAAAATAAAAGTTTGTTACACGTTTTATTATTCCAAAGTTTAACATTTTTTTTTTTTTATAGATAACACAAAAAAAAAAGTTAAAAACACAAAATTAAAAGTTTACGTGTAAAATTACTTGTGACAGTTAATATTATTTATATACGGGAAGGTTAAAAATGTGGAAGATTGGTGTATTTTGATAACACAGAGAATATTAAAAATGGATATGGAACCTCGTATGAATATGAATTTAATTCGGCAACACATAAATCGTAAATCACATAATAGGATAACATTTTTTGTTTTTGTTTTATATAATTTAATTAACTTGTGTGTACCTGGCAAAAAAAAAATAATGTACACAATATTTATACGATATGATTTTTTAAATATTTAATTTTATTATGCTTAATTAAATTCGACTCATAATTAACAAAACAAAAACAAAATATTGTTTAATTAAATTTTCGAAAATGGATTAAAAATGTGGTTTTAAACAAAAAGGAATCCAGTTGATTAATCAATACTGGTATAATTTTGGTTATACTTACATACCAGCAAATATTTATTAAAATATGTATTAAATGGATTGTTAATTAGGTTGAGTTATTTACGTTAATCAAGTGTATAGGTATGTTAAAACAGGAGAAAGATTTGTTTAATGCTTTATTAATAAATTAATGAACAGGCGAATATCATGTTATGCAATAATGTTGTGCTACAAGGTATCATTTGAATAATTAATTCTGCAAAGACCTGCATACATGTTGGTGTTGCTTTGCGTTAGTCATTTTAATCCTTTGGCGTGCAAAGCTTTAAATTCTACAACTAACTGATATAAAACTGAAACAATTTCAAATAATCAAATTGTAATACGTACAACAATGATTTGAACCCAAAATAACAGCTCGAACAATATGTTCACTTCTGTCAAGTTTTAATGATTTATATGGATTTGAAATATGCTTAGTTGAATAGGACACCTTATAAACACACAATTTGGTATCATAGTATGAGGGTAATCAATTTCGATGTATGAGCGAGTAATATCGAAAATATCATGTTTTGTTGCTTAGTAACAACCGTAGGTAAAAATGATTCACTGAAAAATTATTTATTTGAAATGTTTTACTGATCGCATTCTAATCTGAAATCAAAAGATATAATGGGGAAATCATCAACCATACAATACGCGTAGCCCAGCGTATGAGCCTAGACTGAACAAAAAATCAAAAATCAAAAAATATCTAATATCCAATGAAATTCCACATAAACAGAAGATAAATGTTTCCAGAATAACAAATTCTGCATAAAATTTTAGATTTTAGATTCTAAAGTGTACGGTGTACCAGGTACCTGATACCGATTTTTTTGGCATAGTTTACATATATTTACGGCTAATTTAAGCTACCCATCACCAGAAGACTAAGAAACAGTCTCCTAGGAGGTTACTTTTCAATTCCTATTTCCTGGAGCTCTCGTGTTGCTTTGGTAAATTAAAATAAATGTCTAAATCAATTTTGATTTATTGAACCGAATTGTTGTAGTATATTTTACATCTTGTTTTTAAATTACCAAAGCAATTTGGGAATTCTCCTTCTCCTTGCTAACATAGAAATACAGTTGATAGAAATCGCCTTATTATGTAGCATTTTTTCAATAATAGAATGACTTTAATTATAAAAAAATTATGAGACTTTTGCCAATAATTCGACAGAGAGAGAAAGCAGAAGTTCAGAGAAAATTTTAGAAAAAGGAAGCAGCATGTTTCGAACTACAAGTGTACACAAACTTTAGGTAAAGCACTTGCAATAGTAAAAAAGGCGTTACCAGCAATAAAGATTCAACGAGAAAGTGTAGTTTTAAAGATTGCAGCAGAAGTGTTTCTACAAGGTATCGAGATATTTATTGTATCTAAAATGCCTCATAATGTTTGTTTCTGTCCGATACATGCCAATGCAGAATTTATATTGGCTTCTTTAGGAAAAAACATATTTAAAGATTTCCCTAACTCTGAAAAAGTTTGTTACTGAAATATGTTGCAATACTTTTAATGAAACCTGCATATTCGGTAGCTGCGACAAGTGTTTTGAAGTCGAGGATTTAATCCCAATTAAGTGTAAGGTTACTAATACGTGATGGAAACAGTGGAAATTAGTGGAAAAGCAAATGAAAATTGAGACGACTAACGTTTCAAAATTTAAAATAACATTTTTTTATTAAAACTGTACAATCTTATCTTTTCGAAAAAAATTAAGAAATGATATTAAACAGTTTTAACGTGCTTCAGGTACTTTTCAATTCAATACTATTTAAAAAAAAACTTTTAAAATTCTGTGTTTAAAATAACATTTTTTCTGACGGAGCGGTTCAACAATTAGCGTATTTCCTTGACAAATTTACAACAACAATTGCATAGAATCCCCGCAAGAATAACATTAAACCAAAAAAAAAATTGAGTTTATTTAAACATAATTCTAATTCATGGTTATGATATCTGCCACCAGAGTCATAATACATAGTAAATTTATATTTTATTACGAAAGGTTGGCTTTTATCAATTAAATCAAATTGGCTATTTTCTTGGAAAAAAAAACCCAAAACAATTCGAATTAAATTTTGGTCAACAAAATACGCTTAATTTAAAAATAGATATAGTAGGAGACAATAGCTTTGACTTTCAAGTCAATCAGTCGATCGTTTTTTTTTTTTTTGTATAAAATATTATTTTATATCTATGTCCACTCAAAAATTCAAAAAGATTCAACCACGGGAACCAGCCAAGTGACTTTAAAGGTATAAAGTACAAATCCTACAAGTGAGGCCTTTACATTAATTGCAAGAAACCATTATACTTGAGAAAAACATTTAATTTTGTCGAATGAATTTGTGGTGTTGGCGATCCTAAACTATGAAGTGGCAGTTTCTGTTTTATTTTTTAATTTATTAATATGTGTTGTTCTCATACGATCTATTATGAATGAGCACCTGCTCAAAACAGATTGTGTAAACACGGGGTTGGTCCCTGTAACGCAAGATTTATGTTGGTAAATAAATAATAATAAATAAATAAAAAATAAAATAGTAACATCGGAGCGACGGTAAAATATATATTCTTATTAAAATTGTATGCATAGTTTCTTCGGAAAATATTCAAGGAATTAATATTCAATTAATTACTAAACACGAAACTAACCAAAATAAACCCCATTTGGAGCAAAGGTGGAGCAATCCAATTTAAAATCGCTACACCACGATGGATCTTGACGTAGTTTGCATTTCTGAGTCATGGTTGTATTGTGGTGTTTCTGATACGATGTACGATGATTGATATTTCGAGGTACAATGTTTTGAGGTTTGATCGTCCTGCTGATCGTTGGGTGGTGGGGGATGTCTGTTTATACTACCGATCTACCTTGAAGGTAATGCGAGGTAATATTACACCAATAGGAATAGTTGAGCTGGTTACAGCTGAAATTTCTTGTCGTTCAGGTAAACTATTTCTTACTATATTTTATATACCTTCACCTGTAAATGTAAACGACATTTCTAATCTACTAAAAATTCTTTTAGACTTAGCAACAATTTATGATAAATACATCAGACCTAGATGATTTTAACTGCAACTTAATTGATCTGTCCGAATCCGTTGAATTTAGATCTATTTTACATCCCGTTCAATCCGACAAGAGATTCTAGTTTACTTGATTTAATTATTACTTCTCAAGGGCAAAAATCGCGTATTTTACAACATGGGCAACTGTCTGTACCATGGATATCCGACCAATTACCAATTTAAATATATACGTGAAAAGCCTATACTTGCATATGTTAATGATTTATCAAGGGTTGACCAAAATAAATTTCGGAATATATTTACCCAATTAAATTGGGACCTTATTTTATGCACTGCTAATATTGACGAACAAATTAATATTTTTAATTATCAGTCAAATATTACAACTCATGAATTTAATACCCTAGACATACTATGATTTAATAAAATCGATTTAGTAAATTGATAGAAATTACAAGAATTAATTAACATTCAACAAAAATTAAAAAAAAAAAAAAAAAAGTAAAATTAGCGTTCACAGCTTATGTGATTGTCGTGAAGAAGAAAAAATTGTAATTGAATTTATCTGTATTAGTACGATTCGCTAGTACATAAAAGCACAGGACATTCTGTATATACAGAATGTAAATTGTGGTATAGTCAGTCCAGTCGCCGCGGCCTGATGAGAGGATTGATTTTTTCATAATCATAAGCTCATCAGTTCGAAACTGGATTGAATTCTCTTACAATCTTCGGAACATATTAAAATTATAAATTTTTTCATTTTATTTAAATATTTTTAATATTGTTTATAATTTAATTCTGGTATTTTTATTGTTGTTTTACTATTGTAATTGTTTCTGACTGTAGTGTTGCATAAGCCTAATTGCTTACTACACAAATTATTCAATAAATATGTAATATTTCCAATATTTTTTTAAAAAAAGGATAAAGTTGAGTTTAATCTGATCTGTAGTGATCATTTGGTATATTATTTTAAAATCGGGTATTTGTTAACATACATGTAACTTAAAAAGATTAAGTAAAGGGTATGGCTCAATTGTTTTTGTACCTAAATTCGCCGGTTAATATTTTTTTTTGGATTGATCTAAATTTGCTGATTTTTAGCCTTTTTTGACTTATTGTATGACTCCAGAAAAAATCCAGAAGATTTAAAGTGGGATAGATTTTGTTGGAACCGTTTTGAAATACTAGTATTTAATTCAACATAACTTTGTCGGACTTAGAACTTTATACTGAGTAAACAATAGGTAAGTTTCACCGTTTACATGAACGTGTGCCAACTGAAGATTAAATCTGCTCGATCATATTTGGTCGTAGCGAAATTTAATGACAACATAAAATCATCAATCATTAATTCCTGTAAAGTGTTTGTTTTAAAAATATTTAGAATACAATCCGTTTGAACGAATTGACCACAAATTTTGTCAGTAATCAAAATGAACCGAGATAAATGAGAAACTAAAGCTTTAACTAAACCCTGAGATAATATGAATATTCAAGAATGAGCTGTATGAGAATTTAATGGCCATTTAATTCATTTTGTTTCGTTTCCGATAATTTATTTTTTGTCGTTCAGAAGGCTTAGCGGAATTAATTTTGTTTTCATTAGTAGTAACTTCTTTCGGAAAACTAGATGTAAGTCGTATTTTATTTGCCAAGGAATTGGATTTGGAATTCAATTTTCCTCAAATAACATAGCAATCCGATTCTCTTTTGAAAATCGTTGTTTTTTAAAGGTAAGTAGCATTTTGAAATTTCGGAATACAAATTTAGTTGGTGAATAACACGATGGCATGTGAGTTTGTTTACATTTAGTGTATGTAATAAATATTTTTTAAATAAATAAATAGTCAAAATAATAATAAATTCCAAAAAGCCAACCAAAACAACTAAACAATTTTTTAATATGGCGCACTCAACGTAAGGTAAGCAAACTAAACGAAGAACTGGATTTTGAATGGGATTTTGAAGATAAAATTTCCATAGCCTACTGATTTTCAAAACGGGTAGAGAGAAATAGAAAGTTGAAAGAAACATTCTGTTAGTAAGTCATGGCCAACTGTAGATACTACAGTTTATGTAAACAACAGTTATAAAACTTGAAAATGTATGTACCTTGTGTTTAACTGCCATGTAAAACAAAATGTTATGTAGTGTGCAAAATTGTAAGGAATAGTTAAATTAGTTTACATAATCGACCTTCCGCTAAAATATATCAACATTCATGTCGCTCAGCACAAAATGTTGTTGCAGTTGTGATAGTAAGAAAACAAATCTAAGCGACTTTCCTTACCTTAGGTCGGCTAAGTTCACGAAATGAAACATGTTTTAGCCACCAAATCATGTGTTTTGACTTAATGGGACTATGATTAGACTTAGTGGACTATAAAGGCGATTTGAGTCCGGATTATATAAAAATTTAGTGGAATATTGGGTAAGCCGGACATTTATGAAAGCGTGAAACACTAAAACCACGCTTAGCTGCATTTAAAGTAGGTGCTTTCATTTCAAAGCATTATCCGTCTCTAACTCCATTAGCTCTAGAAAAAATAGAAGTCTTTGTGGATATATAATATTTACTAACAAATTTTGATAATATTTCATTAGATAGCTATATGAGAGCGGATTTTTTAAAGGACTTAATTCTTGCCAGAACACATCCGCTGCAAAATCTACGTTAATACAGAAGCCCCCGGGCACACAAATGCTCGCTAGGAAAATTTTTAAAACTGCAGCTTTAATCCGCGGTAATTACAAACTAGTGAATAAACATACGAAGCGAAATATTTTTATTAGCACGAAGCAAGTTCTATAGGAAATTTTAGATTTTTTTTTTTACAACTTTAGTTCAATTAATCTATAGCTTTTAAATTCTATTTCGCAAATTTTAAATTCAGTCTAACTGATGGATAGAATTTAATTAGGGTTAAATTTGTAGCAAAGATCTGAATTTTGTATTAAGGAAAACAAAAAATGAGTGTAAGATGCGAAAGATAAGCATATGATCAGGATTTTGCAACAAAGTTATGGTCGGGAAGCTTGCAGACTATGTTTTAGTATCCTAGTTATACAAATTCCCAATAAAATAATGTGAAGTTCTTCTTTTGTCTTGTGTTTCTTCTTCTTAGTCAGCTTAAGAATTGTTTCTACCAACAAATACAAATCAGAGATGAACATATTTAACGATGTTTTCTGTACTTGCAAACAGTACAAAAAGCTAATTAAATAAATTTTTTATTGGTTTTGTGCTTTTTATTTAAATTTATTTTATAGCTTTAGCTTTCGAATCCTATTCGGATTCATTCACAAAAGCAAAAATTTATTTTTTTTTGCAAATGAATCCGAATAGGATTCGAAAGCTACAGCTATAAAATAAATAAACCAATAAAAGTCCAAAACCAATAAAAAATTTGTTTAATTATTTAAATATTGGCTCAATAAACATAAATATAAGTACAAATAGATCGATGTTCAAGGGTCGACAGAGCCAATTTACCCGGGTCAGCTCCTGTAAAATAGGCGGATAATTTTTGGATTAAAGTCATATCAAAAGCTTACTTAAAATCGTAATAAAAAAACTTCTTTGAATCATCATTTCAAATCATAAACAAAGCCGTGTATACTAAACGGATTTAAATCTTTATAATCCCTAAATTTGCGCTAACTTCCAAAGTAGTAAGTTTCGGAATTTCTAAATTTTACATTTGAATAGCAATATTATTTTGATTGAATTCTAAAATTTCCAAATTTTTTTTTTTTTTTTTTTCGTCTCGTTCGTCTTCATAGAAATTTGTAGAGAAATACCGCTCACTTATCAGTTCTTTTAACTCACCTTCTGAAACCGCAAACTAGTTGGCGGTTCAAAAATATTTTGTTCTCATCAAAGTTTAAAGTTCACGATTGGTATATAAAATTAGTAATAAAATATTTTTGGAATGAAAAAAAAATCCGTTTGTTTGAATCAGCTACTTTATCTCCTCTCCGAACGAAGATATCGAGATGATTTTATGGTCAAAGGTACAGTTGTATTCATATTAATAGCAGCGTTATTACCTTGCTACAATAACCCTTTAATATATTTTACTCCTTACTTTTTCCAAGGTTGGCAATGCTCTGAGAGCTTCTTGTCTTCTCTCTGATTAACAGTATATCATTACTGTTTCAAAAAAGATTGCGTCTCCAGCAACGCAAGAAACATAATTTTAAACGAGATTTTTAATGAAAGTTGGAACTTAACTAATCGGTAAGTAACATTTTTTCTCGTAATTCGTAAAGTTCAAAAATCATTTTTAACTGGATTTTAGAAAAGTAATCCAAGCACTGCACGGAAGAAAAGCGAAATCTTATTACTTCGAAGTGACGGAAAGTTTTGCCGTGAAATACGAGAAATTATAGGATGTTCTGCGAAAATGGTCTGTAATACACTAAAATGGACCGATAAGGCTGAAACACGTGGGCCTAAAGGAAAAGAACTGAGTGTATTGACCGACAAATCATACAAATAGTAAAGAAAGACTCCCATATTACGTCAAAACAGATAAAGGAGGAAATTAAGGTACCTGTGAGTGTGGTGACTATACGGAGGCGCCTATTAGAAGCTAAATTGGTCGCCAAGGGACCAAGAAAAGTACCATTGCTCAGCAAGATACATGTCGTAAGAAGAGTAGTGTTCATTAAGGCGCACGTCAAATGTCCTGTAGAAAACTGGCGAAATGTTTTATGGAGCGACGAAGGTATAATTGTTCTTTATGGTTCCATAGGTCGCCGAGAATACGTGAGGACCCCTCCAAACACTGCTCACGACCCAAGGTACAATATAGTGAAGATTGTTAAAGCATGGTGGTGCAAATTGATGGTTTGGACTTGCTTCTCATACCATGGTATTGGGCCGATATATCCCATAACGAACATCATAGATCAATTTGTCTACATTAAAATACTTGAAGACATCATGCTACCGTATGCTGAGTATGAAATGCATCTGAAATGGGTGTTTCAACAAGATAACGGCCCAAAACACACAAGCAAATAGGGGAAATCTTATGGAGTGGTCCTTGTTAAGTTTTTTTTGTAAATATTTACGAATCTTTTATATATGTTGGTTTCATTATAGAATTGGCCATTGAATTTGATGGTTAAGTTAGGGGTCAATTTGCGGATTGAGTTGATGTTGAGTTGCGGTTGATAGGATATAGTGAGTTTGTTGACCTATTTTTTATATGTGCTGATGATTTGAAGGTTGAGTTTGGCATAGAGTTTGCGGTTGAGTTAAGGGTTAAGTTTGGTTCCATTTGCGAGTTGAATTAGGGTTGAGTGGTGGTTTAGTAGGGGTTGGATTAGGGTTTAGTGAGCAGTTGAGCAATTAGAGAGAAACCTCACTACAACGGAAATCGACGGGACCAAAATGTTGTCCGTTATAGTGAGGTGTCCGTTAGACCGAGAATTTTTTTTTTTTATAAAAATTTTATTGTGATTCTATATCTTCTCAGCATTTCCAATGGAAATGAGATTCTATAATGATTTTGGATGGAGTTCTGGAATATGGCCGAGTATGATAGAACTTGCCTATTTCTCAACCGATTATGATCAAATTTGACATGTGCGTTGAAAATGGGATTCTAAAATGATTCTTAGATAAAGTTTTGGAATATGGCCAAGTATGATGAAACTTGGCTATTTTTAAACCGATTACGATGAAATTTGACATATACGATGGAAATGAGGTTCTAAAATGAGTTTTAGATAAAGTTGTTGCTATATTTCATAACTCCATCTAAAAACCATTTTAGAATTCCATTTCCAACGCACATATCAAATTTCATTTAAGAATCCGATCTCTATCATGGATGTCAAATTTCACGAAAAACGGCTAAGAAATAGCGAAGTTCCGTCCTAATTGACCAAAATGGGTCTAAATTAAATACAAATAATTTGCTAAAGGTTAAATTTGAAGCTTAAAAGGAACAAATTGAAGTGTAAAAGTTTCAATATGAAGTGTACTCGTAAAACCTGTATAATCGCATAAATATCTGTCTATGTCCGCTCTAATAATGTGTCAGTTTATTTAAGGGAGGTTTTTATGGAAAAACTTCAGTTGCATGGGACTTTGTTGTTCGTTTAAGTGAGGATTCCGCTATATTGAGTGTCCGTTGAAATGACGTTCCACTCTATTTAAAAGTGAGTGTTTATATATATGTACAGTACAAATATGTATGTATGTACTATTTAAACAAATGCACAGGCATTGAACGATATGAACTAAACTTTACACAAATATTGTTTAAGATTTAAGAAAGATCACTGTTAATATCTCAAACATCTCTAAAGTTACTATAGAGGAATTTCTAAAACTTGATGATGGTATGGTGCTATGAAGGTATGATGTTATGATGGTTTAATGGTAAGAAGGTTTGTATATAAGAATTATGTAATGGTGATGGTGATGATGGTAAGATGATGATGATGGTACGATGGTATAATGGTATGGTGGTATGATGGTATGATAGAATGACGGTATGATGGTATTATAATGATGGTATGATTGTATGTTGGTATGATGGTATGAGTTAAGCAGAGGTTTGAGATTCGATTCGAGCTAAGTTGAGTTGAAGTTGAGTTAAAATTTAGTTAGCCTGCATTGGGGTTAAGTGAGTTGTTCGCTTAGGGAATTATTTCAGGGTTGATTGAAAGTTAGGTTAAGGGTTGATTTGAAAGTAGATTTGGGGTTTGGTCGGCGGTTAAATTAGTAATTGCGTTTAGAATTATGTTGCGATTGAGTTGGAGGTTGATTTGTATGTTGAGTTCGATGTTGAGCTGAAGATTGACTTAAGAGATTCATTTCTGGATTGATTTGGGAGTTGACTTAATTAAAACCGAACTTTTGACCACCTAATGAGGTTTCAGCCCTTTATATTTTTATATCATTTTAATGTTCTATTTGAACTTTATTTCGATTAACAATCAATGATTCGTCTGACAAATCAACGTTTGTTAATTGTTTAAGATCTTGAAGTAAGAGGAAGCCAGCTCCGCCTTATACCGGTCACTTGCCTGGGAGAAATTTGGGATTTTAAATCTTGTCTGAGCAGAAATATATAATTCTTGGTTGGTTGATAATTCTCCTCGGAATCATAAATTACTTCGATCTCACTGTCAAGCACTTATCAAAAAATATGCATTTGCAATGGCCAAATTGGAAAACCCGTCTATTTTTACTATAAAAGCATTCACATCAGTTTCTACTATTCTCAAAGTTGATCATAATCATTGTCGCTTCCTAAGTTGTTTTGTTTGGTCTTGATTTTTTAATAATAAACTGATAATTGTAGCATCTGCAAGTAATGATACGCACTAGTTCAACCAGATCGGGAGTAATATTTCGACGGGATCAGCATTACATTTTGATTTTTTCCCTTGCCTTAATAATTCAAAATATTCGAGAACGTTTCTTATTATTGTTCTACAAGAACTGATGCATAAATAATTATTTCTTGTGAGAAATGTTTTCGTTTAAGAATATTTAAGGAGATTAAGAACGTTACGATAAATCTTAAAAAAATTTACGCATGCTAAATGTGCAGAGCCGAGAATGTTTACTTTTTTACCATACAATCACGAAAACCTTTCTGTGTCTACGTGTCTACAAGTTAAACAACAAGGATGGCATAATACGCTTTCTTTTGAGGATACAAACAATTCTTAGTACGGTAGAAATGCATTTGTGGTTCTACTAATATAATTTCACTCAAATTCATAGAAACTTACGATTTTTTCGTGGAGTGGTACAATTTGTGGCTTACATTACCTTTGACGAATCGTTGAAAAATAAACAAACAAGAGAAATAAAATACTTAGGCAACCTAGGTATAATTTGTCAGCAGTATAAGGGATTTACTTTACAGTTGTTGGTTAAGTCAGTCGACCTCATTAGTGCACGGCGAGTTAAGAGTTTGCCTTAAATTTTGTGTTGTAAACGAAATTTCTTATGGAATTATGGGGAAAACTGGTGGATTTTACACGACGATAAGGCGCCATCACACCGGGCTACGATTGGGAACAAATATAAGGCCAATAACTCAATAAATAACATCGAACCTTATTCGCCTGATTTACCAATAGGTGAATTTTCTTCTTTCCCAGTTTTGACTACATTGAAGCCATAAAACAAAATTCGGCGCGCGAACTGAAGGCCCTTTACTGGAAGATATTAACAAATTTAAAAAAAAAAAAAAAAAAAAAAAATTTTGAGAATTGTTATTGAGCCCAAAAACTACCTTTTTGCTAATCAAGGCAATTTAATTTTTTATTTTTTATCCACTCTATTGATCATGCTTGATTTTAATCCAAGGAATAATAAAACATTTGAAATTTCGTAACTCCTAATTGCCTAAATGGAAACCAGAATCATCATATTAGTTTACGAAAACAAGTAGAATACCACTGCAGTACTAAGCTAAGTTAAAATGTAACCCTGCAGTTTTTGTTAAACTTTAGTATTCATAGTTGCGCCTATGACCATATACCACAACAAAATATTATAATTAATTCCATTTATATATTACAATTCATTCAACTGTGCGATACCAATATCCTTAGGGATCTATATGGCATCCCATCATAAAATATGTATTCATCTATTCAGTTAACAAAACTAAATGGTTTTTGTGTGGTTTTTATATATTTTATTTAAATACATGTACAGATAATAATAGCATATTTGGCTTTTTTACATTTCGATTAATTTTAAATATTTCATTTGATGAAATCCACTAAAATTATACATTTTTCAAATTCATCCAGCATAATCGTCACGTATGATTGAAATATTTTATACCAAAACAAAATTCTAATAAATTATTATTCGTGTGACAATTGAAAATAAATAATATTTTCCAATATATAAAAATATGTTTGTGACATGTGATATATATGGTCTATAATCTATATAGGCTATATATATATATATATAAAACCTCAACTGAATTAATTAGAAACTATATAAAAAAATAAAAAATTAAAAAATTGTGCTGACTAAATGGTACATGTTGTGCAAAAACCGCACCAGCATTTTTATTTATCGCCTCCAAATTATAATTGTTGTTGTTGTTTTTTTTTTCTAAAATTATTACGTAATAAATTTATACGAGACGAATAGTCGTGTGCCATATGTAATTAACATACATATTACTGGCCGTGTATTTTTATTTAATAGCGCGATTACCGGAAAATATGTTAATTATGATATAATAACAAATCAAAAAAAAAAAAAAAATTGTGTATATTATATCTGATTTTTATAATTCAATTTTATTTTTAAATTAATATTATTGTCACGTCATAATATAAATGTATACTTGCAGCAAATTAATTTTTTGTTTCAATAATAATATTATGATTATTTTGGAATTATTTGGGTCACGGCTTTTGGCGCACCAATGGCAATAAATAATATTAATGAATATTACAAAAAACAAATGTAGTGGCCTAAATATTTTATTTTTATGCGTTAGTGAAGTCTTCAGAATAAATTAAGGAATTTATGTATGACTAATAAAAATTCTGTTCACAATAATTCCTTGAATAATATCGAAACGTCCTTGTCAAACATAAACAAAAAATATGGTGCTACACACTTGTAAAGCATTTCCGATTTTACAAAAAAAAAAAAAAAATGTTGTACAAGAGACAAACAATTTCCGCTAAAACTTGTGACAATCCAACCGCACATACATACACACTATTTTATTCACGTATGTACACTTTACCAATAAAAACAGATTATTTTGTCACCACCATAATAAAATCTAAACCGGAAATTTCATTTTACTAGTTCTCGTATATATATAGTAAAATGTATAGTAGATTTTTTAGTGTAGTACAGATTTTTTAACCATAACAACTAACCACATTACGATTTGGTGTCTCTCTCTTACTTTCTCGATTTAATTTACCAAAATATAAATGTGGTCAAAAAACTATACATTTTTTAAACAAAATATTAATAATCATCATCAATTTAATTAAATAACATGAAATTCTAAATTCAAGTTTGTAATTTCCAGAATTTCCCCCACAGCGAGTATAAAGCACACGTATATAAGAAATGGAAGTGATTTCACCTTGAATTTTTAATTTTATTTTTTAATTTATTACAATAAAATAACCTTTAAAATTATATAGTTTGCAATATAATCATCGATTATTTCTGGAATTTAATTTAATTTTTATAGAGAGAAGATGAAATGTTATAAAAAATGAAAATGAAATTTTATTATTTTTAATTATTAATTAACTCGGTTTAATGTATCGATTGTTACCGGGACTGATTTGTATTCTATTTCCAAGAAACTGGTATGATCGATTTGATTGGTATTTTTAAGCTAAAGTCTTTGTGTATAGATTGCAATTAATGGCTTTTAATTGAGTTGATTAAATTTGTTTAGTAGTTTCACTCCAAAGCAAAACGAACTACCTAGCAAAATGTGAATTATTAACAATATAACAATTTAGCAGGTAAATACGATTGCACATTCATCAAAACCCGAATCCGAAAATAATATAAAATTTAGTCGAGGAGAATATTAGTCAAATACTTAAATAAATAGCTCCGCTATTGACAGGACGATTTCAAAAAGAAAATTTCAAAAAAAATTAGGTTATGAATATTTTGAAAATTTGGAGAACTTCTTCACCATTTTGAATAAATTTGTACTAGTATTCTATTATATTAATCTCGAAACTCGGATGAAACTGAGCTATGAGCTGGTATGAGATCAACGCCAAAAAGCCCAATGTTAACCGCCAGGCAAAACTTTTAAAATTCGACAATATCAATTAATCCCGAAAACCTGCATAATTTTGAAAATCCCCAAAATTCACAAATATTTCGAACATTCTCGATAACCTCTTATGCATAATTTGTAAACGACATTAAAATCTGAAATATTTCAAAATATTCTCAACGAGCGAATTGAATAATCTCGAAAATTTCAAATAATCTGGAAAATCATAAATAATCTCGAAAAACTTGAAAAATTTGCATCCATCCATATAAAACCATAATCAAATAAAAAAAGTTAATTAATCAAAATTCTTTTGAAATCGAGTTAACCTCCTTCGAAATCGCTGCATCTGACAACCCTAATTTCTGCCTCGATTTTTGTGAGTGTGTGCTCTCTCTCTCTCTCACTCTGCTGCTGGCAGGTCAGTAATTGAAATTGTCATTTAGAATTGAATTTTGAACGTAACTTTTTCGTAAACAAAAACGAATTTTGATTCATCAATATTATCGTAACTATTGAGCGGAGGTCGGTACAAAAAATGTTTGCGATACTGAAATAAAATAAATCAAAGGCCTTACCATCCAATCCAAAACCATAATTTGATTATGATACGGATTGCAAGCTTAAACGCAGTGGCAGGTATATTTTGGGGCCACTGCCGAAAACTGTACAAAATATTGATACATTATATGTAGATTCGCTTCTCGAATTTTGTTCTTTGGAATTTTTACTAGAATTCATTAACGTAATTCGATTCATTTTTGAACAGCTAGAACTAAAATTTGCTTTGAGGATGAATAACTCCATCTTCAGGTGAGTTAGTTTTTTTAAACCTAATTAAAATATTCACCAATTTGCACAAATTTTTAAAAAAACCACACCTTTCGATCCAAAATACCCTTGTAAAATAATAAATATAAATAATTAAAAAGTAATTTTGCAATGCCAATGTGCGGGCGTCTGGATGACTCCAACTATCACAGTTTCGATGTACGTACATCACTCTTTGTAATTCCTGGTCTATTTCATTCCTCCATAGTAATCATTAAGTATAACAAAAGAAGAAGAAAATAAATAATTTAGCGACCAACTTCCATTTAATTTTTTAAACCATAGATATTCTTTTACAATTTATCTTGAGCAAGAGTTCTCAACTTACGATATCATGAGGAGGATTGGCATAGTAAGAAGTTAAAAAATCATTACAGCCAGAGTAATAACACAACCATTTCAAATCATTCGCTATTAATTATTACTTCTACCCTTTGCCTTTTAATGTATAATGGCTTAACCATTAGTAGAGGAATCGTTGGGGGTTTGGTCGGTTTTTTTAAATTCATAACAAATAAAAATTAGATTAAATCATGATCTGACATCATGGATTAAAGAATAATTTTTCTATTAAATTCATGTTCAGTCGATACTAAATTTGACCGAACATTAGAATTATTCAAATCAAAGTCCATATAATCTAAAAAATGAAGTTCACCAGTATTTATGTCATAGCACCAACCTTCTTCTTTATGTTTATCCCTTTAAAAATACTGCACAACAAATAATGGAACATAGAAAGTTGGAAACTGTAATGTTTGAAAATAAGCTGCTTTTCACCCGTTTTTAGCCGAAGTGGAAACTTAAAGGTTTAATTGCTTTAACGTAGCTCACCCATCGCATTGACATTTATATCAAAAAATGCCATGTAATCTATTTTGACTACTAAGAAACTAATTAGCAAGTGTGTAGAACACGGAAGAACTCCCGTTAACTCCCGTTTGAAATACAGGTTGCTACGTCGATATTTTTAATATCTATTTATTCTTTCGACGATTTATTCACATTATTAAAACAAACAAAATGCTCTTACATAAATAGAATCGGCCATTTGGTGCCCTCATTAATATGTGTTCTCCCTGCGCCGAATCGATCGCGGGACGCTTTCGCCGGCCATGTGTTTATTGAATGATTTAGCATTTTCAGTGAAAAAACTCTTTTTTTCAATGTTATTCTCTTTGTGATCATAAAAGTTCTAAGAATAAGTGCGGAAGCATTCTGGACCCTTTGACCAACCCAACTCTTTAGTATACGTTTGTTTTTAATTTGAAATATTTAGTTTTGTTGTGTACTTGAGGATGGGGGATGCTGCCCGCAAACCCCCATTTCTCCAGAATTTAATCTATAATGGAAACTAACCCTGACACTAAACCAAAATAAACAAATTACAAGTGACATTTCAATACGTCTCGGAGGCTACTACGACACTTTATACTTTACGGTATTTTAACTGTAAGCGATAAAGTGCCGCTAGCGGAACTCTATACACTTCCTTTTTAATAGTACTTTCGAAAATCGGTTTCGGATAACTCCTTCGCCGATTAATTTAGATAACAAGATTAGTTACTGCGAAATCGATTTAAATCTAAATTGCTAAGCTGTTTATGTTTTATGCACATCGAACTAAGCAGGCAAGAAAACATACTGAACTGCACTGCACAATGTGAAAATAAAAAATAGACCAGACTTAATGGTTTAAGTTAGAGTTTTGAAATGATTCATTTTTTGTTCAGGGTTATACACTTTGTATAACTCTTGGGGTAAAGTACTGGCGGGATGAATAATTGGCGTATTGATTTTGTTTGTGATTAACGAATCGGAAATCTTGTGAATGCCATTTTCACTAATATATGTATTTGTGTCTATAAAAAGCCAAAAAAAAAAATCATTTGATAAACAGACATACTTCTCTTAAACTTCTTAATTTTATGTGGGCATTAAACACGCACAAATGAGGGTTTTCCTTGAGTTTTTTGATTTAGCGAACATAATTCGCTAAACCAGTACGTTCGTGCATGACACTATCTGTGTTAAGTAGGAATTGTATTTTTACGAAAGCAAACTACCAACACAATGCGCTCTAGGAAAGTTCTCATGTTTTGTTCAGGGTTATACACTTTGTATAACTCTTGGGGTAAAATACGTGGGAAATCTTGTTAATGTCATTTTCACTAATATATTTGTGTTAATAAACTGTTTCTTTATTTGATTAGCACGTCATATTTTTTTATGAACGAACCTTACATTTGATTTAATAAGTCGATCCAAACAGGAACAACTCTTGAATTTACGAGCGATGTTTGCTTTCGGAAAAAACCGTTAAACTCTTAGTAAAATAGCATTATCATTAAATTAGATCTGTAACCGTAGGATTTCTGATTAGTTCTGATTAGAAACTCGTATTCACATAACTACGAAATTTACCTACCGCGGTGAATTTGGCCAGGCTTCATACTGACTTTTAATACCAATTTTAGCACTATGCAATTGTGTGTTCGTCAGTAGTTTGAAAGAAATTTATCTAAAGTTACAGAAACATACTGCGTAAAATTTGTGAATCAAGGGGGGGTTAACATCGTTATATTGATTATTGTAATCGACGATTTTTACGTTTAATATTGCTAAAATGTTGGTGGAGCGTGGAGAAATACTTGCATCAAATACACTTGAATGTGTATAATTAACATAAATTTTTAATCAAATTTAAGAACCCAAACATCGGAACACTAATAGTCAACAGCTGTTTTTTTATTAGCCAAAAGGGCAGCAGTGTGATGGCTGTGCTTTCTATAGCTATTTCCGCCAGTCATAATTAAAAATCAGTGTGGAAATAAAACGATGGTATGGTTTCAAACAGGTAAAGTGCTGCTGAAATAACTATAAATGTATAATTATTGGAAAGTCTGTAACATTTCAAATACATCTTTTCAAAACAACATGTTTGTATTTTATTTTCAACTTGAAAAGAGCCAAATTTGAATCAAACTAAAATTGGTACAGAGTGAATTTCATTCTTTTATTGTAATTTACAGAAAAATTGGTTGAGACAATTAATTTTCTTGTTGTTCAAATAGAAAATCTTTTATTATCATTAAACCATGTCAAATCATAAGGTTGTAACAACTATGTAGATATTTTGGGCGTTAAAAATAGAGAAAAAAAATCTTGAAATTAGTCCGAAAATCAGCCGGTAATAATTTGTTCATTTGTTTTGTTTCTTCCGCACTTATGTTGCAATATACCACCAGTTAATAATTTCAAATTTCTTAAAGTTTCAATATGTTAGATAATAAAAACTGAGGGCTGATCAGCCCTTCCTAGGTAAAAAATTGTTGTTAACTAGGGGTCACAGGAATGTATAAAACAAGGTTTGTTTAAATTTTGAAATTGAAATTTTGAAATGAAACACGTCAAGTATAAATTGTCTCTTTGAACTGTTTAACTGGAAAATAAATATTCCTAAACTCAAATCGCGGTGGAAATAGTTTTGGGCCTTTAGACAACTAATATGTTGAGGATATTGAGGGCTTGAAGAGACTTAACTAGAAGTTTGAACTAGCAATTTGTTTATTCTACAACATAATTAATTTCGATTTTCCACGCAAAATCTCATTAAATTTTATGTGTACGGCTTGTTCCACATCAACTAGACTGGAACGAGACACCCTTGTTGAAAACATAAAGAAAACATTTGGATAATAAAATTCAAATTAATGAATTCAATTAATTCAATTTCATTCCATTTTAATTACATTATTTTGAGAATACTAAAACATTTTTTTTAATTTCATTTAAAGCATTGAGCCAAATTGTATTATAATATGGTACGCGTGTGACTCCAATTCAAAATCAACACGAAAAATGATTCCAAAACGATATAACAAAAATTTACATTCCACATGTATATCATTAATAAATAAAATACAATTTTTTAAACATTTAAAATGAAACCATTTTTCAAGACTAGCCCCTCTTTCACAAGCAGAAAATTAACGCATTGAATATTCAATATAAATTTGTACCGCACAAAACGTGCGGGACCATTTTCCAATTTTTTTTTTTTTTAGGAGTTTAGGATTCGGTCTTCGGTTATTATTTTTTATTTTTTGTTATGGTGAATGAATTTCTATAAACATTTAATTTATTATTTGGGCGACTGAATTAATAATTTACTATTTTCAAACGATTTGATTCATAATTAAATTCATAAATAAGTAACGAACGAAAAAAGGTTGATAACATCTGTATATATTTTGTTTTTCAGAAGTAAAATATTTTTTTGGCGAGTTTACCTACTTTACTTCTATAATTTCTTGTATCTGAAGCTTTTTAAACTTAAATAATTTAAATAAAATTAGACCACCAAATGAAGATACACATACATATATATGTACGAGTAAGTACACGTGAAAAAACAGAATTTGCATAATATTATGTAATACTCGAATAGCCACTAGGTACTATAACAACCAACTAGAATCACAATTAATTATTAAACATTTTATTTTTAACTACAAAAATTAGTCATTCAGATAGATAATTTCTATGAATTCATTATAATAAGTAAGACCACTATTCAAAAAAAAAAAAAGCTGTACATGCAGTATAATTTTGTGTATAAACCTTATCACCGTGAACTCGAAAACCTCATGCAAAATAAATTATATAGTTTTACGGAAACTATGTAATTTATATACTCTACTTTGGATGTAGTATAGGATATAATTAACAATTTCCGGTGGTATGGTTTTTGATGTAGTTTTTGCCCAAAAATTATATAAAAATTTTCTAGCTGCATAGGTGGTTTGATAATTTTTAGAAATATGGTTTCATTAAAATGATTTGATTGTGACTATTCCGCTTAACGGATCTGTGCAGGTGAATTCTAAATTATCCAACAAAAATCAAACCAAAATTATTACCTATTTTGTAACGTTAAAAAAAAAAATTCATTTTGAATGGAAAACAATAAACCACAGAATAAAGGCGGAACCGCAAAATCTGACGCGGAACCCTAGAATCGGAATTTCCTATATTTCTTCGAGTTTAATTCCAATTAAACGTGAAGATGGATTATTTTACCTGGAGATTTTGTCCGAACACAAACAACAACAAAAAAGATTTCAATTTTATTTTAACAAATAATTGGCCCCAAATATCTCAGAGTCGATCGTGTTCAAAAATATCTCTTAATCTGCAAACCTTTCTGCTGCCATCCAGTGGTCCAATAACAATTATTGCAAAAATTTGATGTTAAATCTAGATTTACTTTTGCTCGAAATTTTCGAGAAAAATTTTCGCAATTTTCGAAATATGCAAATTTTGCTCGTCGTATACATATTCTCTTTAAAACTCTTTGATATTCTCAATTATTAGTTTGTCTCCAGTCTAATTTTTGGGGCTTTGTTTCGCATATTTATTGTATTTGATCGATTGACGGAACAGATTTCGACAACAGGAATTTGCCTTAATTGGATCCGAACGCAGATGGGAGGATGAATTTGGATTATCTCTGTTCTGACACAAACTTTTGTAGAATAAAATTTTAGAAATTTTGATTAGCTTTTACCTTATTTTTTAATGTGCTTCATCGAAATATGGTAAATTAAAGGAAACTAATCAAAGTCGATTATTTGCATACTACACGTTAAAGTAAGACCCGTTACAGTAACAAAATCTCATTTTTTTTACCATATCGGAGAAAACAAATTCGCGAAGTAATTTTTCTTGTAAGTTCAAGTTTAGTCTATACTAAATTTGAAGCACTGAAATTTGATAGTATTCAAAATTATTCAAATCAAAGTCGAATTAATTAACAAAATGCAGTTCGCTATTATTTATCCCGTAAACAAGGTCATTAGGCGGATTTTTAACTAACTGTAGGAGGCATGGCTACCTCAGAGAGTCTAGAGAGCGATTTGGATCATTTGCATCATCATCACCCTCGAGAACAAATTTCAAAATTCTCGAATTGTTGGGAACTGAAATTTCTCGGGAAATTGCAAAGGGAAGATTTTTGAAAACTTACAAACCACCTCCTTCTTTGGGGTGCAGATAACAACAGACAGTAAGCCAGGCAGATACTAATCAAATGTAAATTCACAAGAATCTTGGGTCTAAAAACGTCGTTAATAACTAGACTTTATTTTAGTACGCAAAAGGAGTAAAAGAAATAACGGTTGAGACTATGATGCTTAAAGTCAAGCTAAAAAGGAGAGAACTATTAAAACGCGTCATTTTCCGCCTTTAGTTGTGAAAATCTTATTCAATTGTGCCAATGAAAAGTTTGAAAAAGAAGCAAGAAAAATATCCAAATAGATTTTAAATAATAAAGTTTAGTAACCGTACAGTTCTAAGTCTCAAGTTTTTTAGAACGTTCATTACCACCAAATGAAGAATATCCATTTAGCGAAGAACAGTATATAGCGAAAACTTATTCTGGAAAGCTTGTATGAATTTGATACAGAAAATTTTAAATTAATTTACATTTTACAGTTTTTCAAATAATTTTGAATTTAAAGTTTTTATTAAAATTTTTAAGATTTTTAAATTATCCACATTTAATCGGAAATTCTTTGGAAACCCCGTAAGGGGCGAAAGAACTTTGGAAGAGACCAAACTTCCTTAAAACTTCTAAATTGTTCTTTAGTTTGTGCTGTTTCTTTGAAAACGATGTCGGAACACGAAAATCTCCGCAAAACGACTGCTTAATTCCCTTTATTGAAAAATACTCGTTGAAGCGAGGTAGTTGGCCTAAAACCTTTTTTTCATAACGAAGCGGAAACCAGAAAATCTTCAAATTTTTTTAAACTACTAATACGTACGTCTTCTCAAAATTAGTTTTGAGTTATTGGATCGACCGAAATTACTTTCAATTTGTTTATCCCGCATTATATACTGAGTTAGACCTTATTGGTTATTATTTTTTGACTGGTTAGTAATTCCATAGACATTTCTAATCCGAAACCAAAAATTAAACAAATCAGCTCCATAAATTTTCATTATTGGAACATCGATAAAATTTGAATTAATGGAAATTCAAGTTTTAAATGTACTTGGTACCGATTAATTCTCCAATATTGGGACAGTCCTCTTCTATAAGTATGTGCTGAATCTTTTCTTAATAAGTATGAATTCCCTTTCTAAAATGGCTATGTTCAGCTTCGATGAGTTTGTTTATCTGTCACAACACTTCTGCAAACGGTATAAATATTTATATTGATAATGTGGGGCTTTATCTGAATCTATCCGTCTGGAATTCCAAAAAATGTGCAATGCTAAAATTGCCGTTGACAAAATTCTTCCACAACCAAACCCTAAAATATTTTAAGATAATTCAAGTTCTTCCATTTAGGTCTCTTTTGGGCTCGTAGTACTTAACTACTACTAGTTAACATACAAAAATTGTTCTTGTCACACTTATAATTTGCAAATCAACTGTTCCACTTTTCGGATCATGAAAGCCGAAACATGAAATTTCTTAGGCAGCTTGTACTGTGAATTAAGGACACTAAGAGAAGGAAAGGATACCGTTTGTACCGAAATAAATTATAAATCTCTCAATAATCGCATTGACATTGTTTTATTGTTATTCTGCAGTTTATTATTTTTATTCAAAATTAAATTTACCATTTTCCAGAATTTCACACGAGCATAAAAATTTAAGTTTAGTTTTCTTTTGACACGGAACCATGTCTTTCTATTTGATTCCTATGGGTCGCAAAACGCCCAAAAAAAATTTTATAAACTCATCCCTTATAACTTTTCTTCAAATAGAGGTAACAAAACGCAAAATATACCAACATGCAGACAAAGGGGCTAAACTTATCGTAAATAAGCTTACATACCCGGTGCGTCCGTCAAGGCCGGCCAGCTGGATCGGCGGCTATTTTAAGTGCACAACTAAACGACGTTTTTTTTTTAAATCGGCTTTTTGTTTCGAATGCAAACGTTTTCAACAGACTAAAAAACATCTCAAGGCGAAATAAATAAGCCGAAGACTAATGATGTGGCGTATAAGACATGGCAGACCGAGCTCAAGGAATAATTAAAAAATTGTTCAATTAGAATCGCTTGTATCTTTTGTACAAGTAAACGTAGCGAAACGAGACGAATACCACCAGGTATCCAAAGCAATTCTATTTCTATAAGTCGAAAAATAACATTTCGGCGCCCACAAGAAACTTTGTACATTTGAAATATTATTTTTGGTTTGTGGATTTTGGGATCTAAAGGCTAAAACCATTTTTAAGAATTTTCACACTACAATTTGGAAATTGTGTCAATAAATTTTGCTGTGATCCTTAGTGTCACTTTTCTTTGTACCAGAATTTCTTTCTTGCCGAGAATTTGAGTCATTTCTATAAACAACCGATTCATATAGAATACTCACGAATTTTAACTTGATTGAAACCAAACAAATTGTTTGGTGGTGCCAATATATTCAAGAGCAGAGCCACGACAATGAAGCTAACCACCTAAACAAAAAGCTGTACAAAATTCAAAACCATCATTCAATAATTTCACTTAGAACAGTCGGCGCTGGCAAATGTAGTTGAGATTACGTCTCACCGGACGTAATTTTTTTTTACCTTATAACGTTTGAAGAGCAATATGAAATTTGCTCACTCCAATTAAAAATTCAGTGAGATGAAATTACGTCAAAAATTTAGATTTTTTGTAAAATTTCTTAGTTTGGATTATATTCTGTCTAAAGCAGTCTGCTTGCGTGCTTAACTTATAAATAATAACATTTATAATTAGAATTGACATTAATGCTACTAGAAACGTAAAACATAAGAAATTTAACAACAGAAACCATAAAAACTTCATAATTCATCAACTCAATCAACATTACTATAATCGGAATTCTTTATACAAATACTAACATTTCACGTCAAAATCAATATTGATGAGAAATTTCACCTATTGAACAAACCAAAATAGAAATTTGGCAAAATTTCAGAATATAAGTATAGAATAGGCCAATGAACTTTCGTTTAGAGCTTTCTAATTTTGTTGTTCCATAGTGTTAACCTTATAAAAATCAAAACGCTCCACCGAAAAATAATCGAAAATTTTATTCATGCTATCATTGGCTTATGGAGTGGTCACATATTATTTGTTTTATTTTTACATTTTGTATAGTTAAACAGTAAAACCTGTGCTAACATGCTTCCACCATTACTTTTTTATAACTTTCGATAGAATACTTCGGTCGAAAATCCATCAAAGCACTGGTTATAATGAATCTCAACATACAAAAACAACGCTTCAACAACAATGTTTTGTTTTTTATAGTTGATGACGAACATAGCGATATTATGAGTTATAATTTACCTGAGTGAGTTAGTCCCTTAATAAGGAATTTTGATATTTTAAAATCGAATCAGTTGTTTTGACGACAAATAAACGATAATGCCACAAAATAACAGTTTCTCACATTTTATATATTAGTCGGTAAAGCTGGAAAGACAGCGAAATTTTATTAAATTTGCGGCCCAGTCTTTGTTTTACAGTTTTCGTAAACAGAAGCAACCTTGAATGTATAATTTGAAAAATTCAGAGATTTAATAAATGCGAAGATAAATTTAAGAGTAGGGTAAAGCCGAATATTTAAAAATGATTATTAAAAAATCCTAATCAATAATAGGGATTATTCGGGACCCATCTAGGATTTAACCGTTATCCGAGGTCGATGTTTTGTAACCGGCGACCTGAATCAAAAACGTTCCTAAAAATGCTGCAGCATTATTGTTAATGTATTATGGACATGGTTGCCATAACAAAACAACATTCCTCGTTGCTCTATTAGCTTCAATAGAAAGGAGGAAGTGGTAATAGATAATTTTTATCTAAGCTATAATCGGTTATGTTTAATGCAATATTTTTTCCTGAGCAAGAAAAGAGAGTGGTCTTGAAAGCAATGGAGCAAAGAGAAAACAAGCATAGCGAAAAATAAAGGGATTTGAAATATCACTGGTGCACACGCAGTCCGTTAGGCCGGTGGCAGGTGGCGGATTGAAGTAGTGCTTCAATGGGGGTCGCCATAAGTGGCCAGGGTGATGAGGCCCTCCTGCCATGCCAATTAGTTGCAACTATCGAGCGAAATGCAACTCAAAAAATTCTGAAATTTTGGTCTGGTTACGTATTTTTGAGTGAAATCCTTTAAAATTTTTAAACATTTAAGTTTCTTGAGATATATACACATAAATACACATATATGTAGGTATGCTTCAACAAAAATTTGGTTAGCTATTAGCCTTTAATTATACTACTTAGATACTAAACTTTTCTTAATCTGTGTCCAAAATAACTGGGATTTGTTTGAAAAAGCCGCATACAGCGAAATTATCAAAGTTAATTTCTATGATAATTTTGACAGCTAAATAGACAGATAAATCCGCTAAATTCGGTAAATGCATTTACCTTTTTTAATGGAGGGTAAACGAAATAGAAAAAGGTAAATGTTTCACGTTTAGATACTTTATTCTTCATTGCTATAAGAACTGAACGAGTATAAAACAGAAAAAATGCGTAATTTAACAAAAAACGAACAATAAAAATCTACATTGAATTTACCCGATATCGCCTTAATAAGTGAACGCTGCTCTGCGTGAGGCGGGGATTTATGTCAAACAATTATTATACTATTCGGGCAGCATAATAAAAAAATTTTAATATAGGGGTATAATTTTCAAGGAAATGTCAAACATTGGTATTAAAAAATATTCATCATAGTTCTAAATTAGATTTACTACTGTTAGTAGAATTAGATCTACTGTTCTAAATTAGATTTACTTTATTAGTAACTCCTAACCGTTTTCAGGACAGAATTAGAATTTCGCGTAGAAGCAAAGCAACTTTGATTTTATAAAGCCATAATGTACAAAACGAAGCTTTTATAAAGGAATTACAAATGAGGAAAAAACCAAACTTTTCATAAAAAACATATGAGAAATCACCTTTTTTCTAACAGAAATTTCCAAAGGAAATGTTACAAATTCTTGAATATGATCCTTGAGATATTTTCGTAAATGCCTGAATACATACATGAAACATCGTTTAAGGAAATAGTTTCCATTTCCTTGTAATTATTGATATATTTAAATCAAAATTTATAAAATTTTCATGCTGCAAGTACTTTTCTGCTATTAAGGGTAATGTGCCGAACCACCTTTCATGTCAGCAGTATAGGCTGGCATGAAACAAAGCAATACTTGGCTTGTCCATAAATCCAATGTAAAAAATAAACACTCAAAGCAAAAATGTGTCTTTAGGAGTATTTCCCCATCGATACAGAACGAATCGGCAATCAACCGCATTGTTCTCATTTCTTTTTCTGCTTCCAATTTTCAATTTTGTTACTTGTCAACAATTCTTAGGTAACATAAATCACGTTACTGGATGCAAACACTTATAATCGCTAACGAAAATATTACAATAGAGGAAGAGATGTTGTTTGTACCTCTCCGAGAAAAAGTTAGTTTTAGACGTGACGCTTTTTGACTTTGATATAAAATCGCCCGGACGTAGCTTCCGCGCTGTACGTGCGCGATATCATTGCAACCCTTATCGATTGTACCGAGTTACTCGCACGTCTAAAAATCTATGCTCCCGAACGCCGAATGCCTCAACGTGATGGGCTTTTATTCATTGACCTGGTGTTCAATTCAGTTTTTGAAATTTCCAATTTTAACTTATCGGGAGATTTCTTCAAGAATGCTTTATTTAAGTTTTTTTTTAATAATTGTAGTTATATCCGTAATTGTTTGTACCGATTGTAGTCAGTGTGGGTATCAAATAAATAAATAATTAAAATAAAACAAAAAACAAATTTAAACCAATCATCGAAGTTTAAAATATTCAAATGACTAATAACTAAATTTTATTTAATATGTTTTAAATTTTTGTTCCAACAACAACTTTACTTTTTGATTTATTTTCTTATTGTGAAATCTAGGATTTAGGAAAAGCTACGAATAAACTTAAAAGGCTTCTATAAAATAATCTTTCAAAATCCCAAAATCAAATCTACATTAATAGAAAATATTCAAATCTCATTATGTTACTCTGGAGTAACATCCAAAATCTTAAATAATCTCGCAAAACTAATAAAATATCGAACAATTTCTATTATATTTCAAAATATTCAACACCAAACAAATCTCAATACCAAAAATAGCGATAATTACAGCGCTGTGCAAATTTAGAGTAATAGACTAGTATCGAGAAACTCGAATAATCTAAAATTATTTTAAAATTATAGAAAAATCTTGATATTCTCAATAAATTGACCGTTTCCGAAAATCTCGAATAAACTTAGATTCCCAAAATAATCTTGAAAAACGACAATTTTAATTGTAAAGCAGATCAAAAGCAAAAAAAAACCTCTGTTCATCGTCTCACCTAAATCAATGCTATGCTTAATTCAATCCAAGCTGAAGTCGAATAATATCGAAAAATCTCGCATATGTCTACACATATATACTAATATACAACATCCTTATGAGCAAATACTCGGTAATTTTACAAATCGCAATTCGGAAGTCGAAAAATATAACTACTCAATCAATTTTACCAAGGAAATGTTATGCCATGTTCTTTTGATTAAAAAAAACTGAACCTAGATCAAAAATGCTAAACTCTTCGTACTAGAAACTGAGCTCAGTTTAATTTTTTTAGCACGACAGAAATTTAAATTTTTAATTTTCCCTAGATTTGATTTGTTTTCTAAAAAAAAATTAAATGCTAACAATTTATGGGGTCCGCAAATATAATGAAGAAGCCAAAATAAATACTAACGATAAAAATTAGTAAGCAAATATTTTGTTTCTTTCTTACGAAAATTGTTTCGTAGCTAAACTATTTGAGCCTTTACTAAACAAATCTCGAATACGTTTAAAAACCACGAAAAATTGAAAATCCTGATTTACCTGTATGTAATTCGGTAGCATATGATGAAGTTCCCTAAACTAAATAAGGTTTTGGTAAAAAGCGTTCAAAATTTCAATAAACCGATTGATCGTAAAGCGACTCATAGACGGATATGAACTATCGTACAATAAGTTGTATGACTTCAGTTGTTTCGATCGGTAGTACACAAAGTTGGATATATGACTTGTTTGATTTGTATTGTTTTTTCATCAACTTATTGTTATGATTTAACAACTGTCGGTTCGTTATCGATATCCAACCTATATAAGTATATGTGCTTTATTTAAATAAAATCAGTTAGTGGTAGGGAGTCAGTGAATTCACATGTGATTATGTGAATAGTAACCTTGATATCAATCATTGTTTAAAAAAATATAAACCAGTCAAGCAAAGTGCTTCAATCTCGGTCACACTTCGGGTAACTGTAATATGAAGCCACGTTGCGGATTTTGTGCCCAAGCTCATATGGCTAATAAAGAATGCTCATTTAAAAGTGTTTAAACAAAACATTTATGTGACAACTGCGAAGGAAAGCACATTGCCAACTTAATGATTTGTCCAAAACGGAATGAGTTTTTACGCATTCGGGAACAGATCAACAAACGAAACCGTAACAGCTTGTTGAATTCTAAAGATCAGTAATTCAATCAACCAGCTACCATAGAAGCTTCAACTTCTTAAATTCAGTGATCAAATTTATTTAAAACGAATACATCTCCTATAATGCAACAATCTGAAATTCCAAATAGTGTCAAATTGTACTCTTCCAATGAATTATTATTAATATTGGAAAACATCATGGATGTATTCAGGAGATGCCATACGCCAGCGGAACAGGTCCAGCTCATTCTGGCAACAGCTATTCAAAATGTCTGTAAATAACTATTTGAATATCTGCATCTGGAACGCTCACAGTGTAAAAAATAAGAAATATGAGGTAATTCATTTCCTTGATGAATATAACATTGACACTATGCTTATTTCAGAAACATACCTTAAACCAGACACAGTTTACCATATTCCACATTACCTCATCTATAGAACTGATCGTGATAATCAACCTGGTGGACGTGTAGCTTTCATCATCAAAAATTCCATTCCATACACTCTACTTCCCGATTTACTTCTTCAACGTATTGAAAATATCTCTATTCAGTTAGAACTGTCTGATTCCTACTTAAAAATAAGTTAATGTTACGTGCCCAAATCAAGCCATTACAATTTTAGATGGGATCTTAACCGCTTATTCAATCACATTAGCCCATTTGTTTTTGGTAGGGATTTTAATTGCCGCCATTCATTTTGAAACTGTAGTCTAACAAAGGTGGACAAACCTTATTTGACTTACTTAATAGTCGTGCAAATGTCGTCTTACACTCTCCAGACACGCCTACCTACCATCATAATAATAGAACCAATAGTACCCTTGATTTCTATTTAGCAAGTAACAAAGTTCCACTTTCCAATTTTGTGTTCTATACACTTACAAACCTGTCGCATAAATCCATCAATTAAATTTTTCAATTTTAAAAAAGCCGACTGGTACTCATTTCACAATTTTATTGATAACAAATTGAAGTCATACGCTAGCAACCAAATTATTACAGACATTAGCCAAATTGACTTGATAACAAAAGAGCTTGCGGATACTATTAAGGAAGCAGCAGAGTTTTCTATTCCCACTATTGTTGCTTCGAGTAGATATAGGTTAATTTTATCTGACGAAATCCTAAATTTTATCAAGCTTCGTAATGTGAGCAAATTAAAAATATTATTAACTTGCTTAACACTGTAACTAGGCAGAAAATTTAGGATATTGTTAACGCTAAATGGTAGGATAAGTTAAAAGCTTTAGACAAAGGATCAAAACCATGCTGGCATACCGTGAGATTACCAAAAATACTCTTGCATACCACAACTAAACCATCCTGATGGTAGTAGTAAGATTATTGATGGAAATGAAAAATGCCAAGCATTTGTCCAAAATGTTCATAAAGCTTTGGGAACTGCGGTCGCCATAATCAGTCGAGAATAAAAAAAGTCTTATAAATATCTATGTGGTAACCGATGCTTCGTTATTTAAAAGGAATTATATATAACAGCCGTCCCCTCAAAGCACCTGGTCAAAATGTAATATTCAATGTTTTTTTGAAACATCTTTCAGAATCTGGGGTGCTATTCTTGAACCCTTACGAAAATTTTCGTATTGCGAGTTAGTGCAAAAGTATTACAAAAATCCTAGTTTTCGTAATACTTTTACACTAATTCGCATTACGAAAATTTTCGTAATGGTTCAAGAATAGCACCCCTGAACTTAAAGTTTTAACAAATTTATTTTCGCATTATATCAGATTTTCATATTTTCTCTCTTGTTGGAAAATAGCAAAGGTAGTTACAATAGTAAAGCAAGGTAGTAACCCATGTGAGGTAGACAGTTATCGACCAATAAGCTTGCTTACCTCGGTTAATAAAGTATCTGAATGTATCATCAAAAATAGACTGAATTATTTTATTGAAGAAAACAATTTGTTAATACCGCAACAATTCGGTTTCCATTACCACCATTCTACTATCCACCAAGTCAATCGCATAACCCAGCATATTAAAATCCAAAGGGATTTGGAAAAATCTACTGGCAAGATCCTTCATCACCTAGAAAAGACATTTGATTCAGTCTGGATTAATGGTCTTTTGCATAAACTTCATAGTTATTGCTTCCCAATGGACATCGATAGTCTTACATTAAACATTTGTGAACGAACTATTTCGAAAGCCGGGCAGCTATCGGACTGGTTTCTTACGAAGTGAATCAGCTGCCTTCCTCTTCAAGCCAGTCCTCGCATATAAAAGGAGATGATATTTAAAAGAGTCATGACTTTTAAAAGTTGCGACCAGAATTCTTAACTGAACCTTTTCTTAAAGATAAATCATCCCTTGTTAACCTCCAAAATCCCAGAGACTGTAAGACTATGAGACTATGAATATTGAACTACTATGTAAAAAAGTTTTGCTATAAGATTGTAAATCACTTACACAAGATATTATGTAACTCGAAGACATCAAGTATTTGTGAACGGATAGGGCTTTCGCGATATTAAAACTAAAGTCATTGTTGATCAAAAACGTAAACCAATTCATAACTCGACAATTTTCTTAGTAATTTCATTTAAAAATAATCTTTTATTGCTTATTAACAGTAAAATATAGTATTTGGCCCCGTACCAAGATGTAATAGCTACAATATGACCTTAATTATTATTACTTTCGATCATATGTAGAGACCATAGTGGTTTTCGCGATGCTTAAAGGGCGAATATAATTCACAAATATATAATTAAAAATCGAATTATTCGCAAGATCTTTGTTTTCAAAGTTTAATAAATTCTAGGAAATTTAAACGATTTCAAAATTTTCTAATTTTAGTTTAGAATGCTGTAAAGATATGCTGCTAAATACAAGCGCACTCAAATTTTGAACTGTTATAAACTGTATATTACCTATTTTATAGCCTTCGAAAATTCTTGAATATTCAGGGCACACGTTTTGGTCAGGAACTACTCAGTGTCAAATCAAATTAGACATTTAGACGATCTTAGTTGATATTAGAAATTAGTATTCTACGGTTGTCATATTAAATCGCCCTTGTTGATGTTTATTTGTGATGGCCCCAATTTTACATAAATAAACTAAAACACATAACCTTCAATGAATGACTGTTTCTACGATATCAATCATTCATCAGTTACATACAATTTTAAGTAGTATTCAATTGGAAGCGTAATCAGAAACAAGTAGTATACAAAATACTGCAATTCATACATACAAATAACAAAAATAATTCCTAGAACTTTTAATCTTCTATATTAAGAACCAACCAAAAACACGTGCTCTTTAATTAATAGTATTCAACCTAAATTTATTGGCAAACAAATTTTAATTTTAATTCAACTAAATACACAAAACAATAATGGCAAGTTCATTATGTCCAAAGAAGATCGTTAGCCTAAATACAACATAAATGACGCCAATCGCATTCACCATCTGTTTAATAAAAAAACAAACCAAAAAAAAAATCAAAATGTTCCGTGGCCGGCCCACACAAACATCACACGTTACCTAAAATATTGTTTACTCTAAAATTTTCTAGATCTATTTGTGCATCATTTTAAATATTTTCATTCCGCGAAATTTATCGATACTTGTTTTTTTGCTCGTTTCAAGGTTAACTAATTGTAGTGGAAACTTGTTTGTATAAACATATGTACGTGTAGTCTACGATAGTAAATATTTACAATAAACAAAACGGAACTGTATATTGTGGTGCTGCAAGAAATCAACCACATATATTTACATAAATACACATATGTAAGCACACCCAGACGTCACACAACATAATAAACCCAATTTATAACATTATTGGTTATAAACTACTCTTGCCTGTTTAGTGCTGTATATAGTTTACGATTTTGTGTTAATTTACATTTGACTGCATCCATGAATTGATTGTAATTTGAAACAATGAAAAATGTCTGTATGGTTTTGTTTTGTTGTAAATCGAATAACCACCACCACATTTGTATATATGGCTGGCAACAACAAAATAAATTATACATAACAATTTATGTAAATTAAATTAGAACCGAAATATGACAGATAGTAAGTTTATTTATGGTTAACTAATGTCTGTATTATTATTATTATTAAGTGGTTTAAGTGAGTCGTTAGCGTTCTTAATGTTTCGCTTAGCTTATTAGGTGCCTGAACAAGACATTTTATTTTATGGGCTGCCAACACATAATTGATTGTTTTTTGTTTTTATTTTAATTTGTAAATGAGATTACAAGTTTAAAGGTAAAGTCAAAATTTAAGAAATTCTGTCTAATTTTTTCGATTTAATTATTTTAGATTTATATTAGCGACGATTATAAAAGCGACGTCAAGAATGTGACTAGAAATGTCAACAAGTCAAGTACACATGTATTCAATCAAGAAAGTATTACTAAAGTTCAATGTTGGGTGCCCGTACAGAACAAATAAATTAATGTGTGTATATGTTTATACAAAATTTTTCCATTTCAATTGAGTTAAGTAAATAAATAAATAAACTAACCAACATATTAACAAAACCAGTAAAACAATTTAAACAAAACCCAACTACGGAAATTAAATGCCATTTTATAATAATTTATCTATTTAAAATAATATGTATTTTAATTTCAATTAAATAATCATAACTATTTATTAGTAATAAAAAAGCAAACCGCAAAACCATAAACAAAAACAATCGAAATAAATAAATAAATTTATATAACTTTTAAATCCTAATAATTATCAATTAAATAAAATAAAAAATTTAATACCTGGAAAACCATTAACAACATTTGAAATAGCAAAAAATGCTAAAAATAAACCAAACAACATGTATTTCATTTTATACACAAATTTTCTTTTTTCTTTTTTTGGTTATTCAAAATAAATATTTAATTAATTTTGAATTAGGCTTTACAAAAATATTTTTTTTCACACTAAAAAAAAAACTTTAATTAAATATTTGTGTATCACTGTGTGTAAGTAGCACTATTTTTCAAAAAATCCAATAATTCACACAAAAAATAACTATTCTCACAACAATTTGCACACAATCCAAATTAATTCACTAATTTTATTTTTTTTAACGATCACGTCGCGATCACTGCTAAAGTAGAAAAACTATAAATATTTTGAAATTCTTTTATTATATAGAAAAATAAAAACAAATGAAGATCAATGTGCGCGACGCCGCGGTGAGAGAATATAACTGAGATTTAAAAAAAAAAAAAAACGACGATCGGCGATCGTACAACAAGTTGGTGGTTAGTTTTATTTTACAATTTATTGTTGTTGTTTTGGATTACGTATGTATGTACGAATCATCACTCTTCTTATGCACATTTATTTACTAATTCGTGAACTAATCAATTTGATGTGTACAATATATACAATCAAGCAATTAGATCAAGACCAAAAAATTATTGATCATTTTAATTTATATCAATTATATCGTTTTGATCTGATAATTATACCTTATAAACTCGAATGAGTAATTAACTATATTATCGATACCAGTTTTTGATGAACAAATACTTTTTTTTTTTAATTTGCATAGAGTTGTGTACAAAAGCTGAAGATCTTTTACGCGAATCGATTTTACGCGGTGTTTGAATGTCGAGACGAATTATTAATTAATATTCTTGACGATGTGGTTTCGTTTGAATGGATTTGTCATTTTCATGTCTTTTTATAAATAAATATGAAGAACTTGTAGACCCTTCGGTTAATTTTTTTTTCCTGTTGATGTATATGTAATGTGGATTAACAACATTTTAAAGAAGTTAGGTTAGTTTTAGTAAAAGGTCTCTTCTTATAAAATTAGAGACTGCAAGTTATTTCATCCAACACATTAAAAATGTTGTATTTCTGATCTCGTCTTTAATATTGATGAAAGTGTGAAGATTGAATATGCATTTGATAAGCCTGTTCTTTTAGGGCCTTACCTTGACTGGGTTGCTATTTTTGCATAAGACAATGAATCTCCTTAAAATTAGTCTGGAGGCCTATTAGCCTATTTCCCGTTGAATCTTGCAGTCTTTTTTTTTCTTCTTCTTTCTTGGGTTTAAAACTTGAAAAAAAAAATAACCCTCCAGTTCTATAAGCTAATATATTGTCGCACTACGCATATCTATGCCCTATCTGGAGCAACATTTGTGTCTGATATCAAATGACCCTACAAGTTCAGCAGAACAAAGTTCTAAAAGCAGCACGTTCCGAAAATTATATACTCTAAAATGTATTGGTAGCGATTTCCTAATTATAGGATAGCCCTGCGACCATCAGTCTAATGACCGATGATTCTCATCAGTGGTAGTATGCCATTGCCAATAATCCCGGCCAATTTGAAGAAAAAATTTGTTGCGATCACACTTAAAATTGGGTTTGAATATTTATTTATTTACATCAACAGGAAAATCCTTTTTTAACAATAAAATAACTACAATTTACCTTTAATTTACTTTTTAAATAAACATTTGAATAAGTTGAAATCGAACTCACTAAAATTAGAATTAAATTGCCGATACATAGCCGGAATAGCGGCATTATGCAGCATAATTGGACTTAAAAGTCGGTAAATAAATAAAAAGTTTGATCCGAACTGGTCTACACGGCACATGAATATAAATATTGGAATCAACTGCACCATTTAAAATATCAACGATGAACATAGAAGCCGCAACCTTATGTCTGCCAATCAGTGATTCCAGATATACAATTTTACAGCGCTCTGATACGGTGGTAAATTTCTGGCTAGCATTGGATTTAGCTGTCTCAGTCAAAGTGGCGCCATTTATTTCTTGGTGTGGAAATATTAATAACTAAAAATCGCTGTTTATTTAATTAAAAAAACATTAAATCTTCCTTTTCCAAAATTTGCAAACATAATACAAAATTTAATAAACATTAGTAAATTTTATTTCATACCTATTTTAATTTAAAAACAAATTAAATCTTCCTTTTCCAAAATTTGCCACCGTCGCCTGTCAAGTGAGACAGCTAAAACCAATCCGTGCCATTTCTTTTATTCTGCCAAATTGAAAGTTTAGGATCACACGGCAGCTTCATTTTGTGGCAGAAATAATTGTTTTTGTACTCGTACAATTCGATCAATATCAATCTTATACATCGGATCCCAAATAATCGATGCATACTCCCCGAATAAATTCGTTTAATTTGTCGTTTTAAGAGTTGGAGTCCAGGTTCAGGTTCGAGTTTAAGATTCATAACTCTGCAAACAATTAATTCTGTAATTTTTTACGTATTCACTTAACACATTGCACAAGTTCTTTATCAAATTGTTCCCAGTTGTCTTCGAAAATAAGGGTTGTAATCCATTCTATCCAGGAACAAACTTTTTTTCATTTCTTCTAGTCTTTTTTGAATAGCTGTATCTTTGTAAAAAACGGTAGTACATAGATGAAAAAGAGCATTTTAAAGCTTGAAGTCTCTTGTTTCGAGATATTTTAGCAGACAAGTTTTGTGAAATACCGTTATCACGCAATCATAAGAAATAGCGCGAGATAAATATTTTTCATTTTGTTTGTTTTTTTTAAGGATCCACGGGCTCGGGAAATTTTTTTTAAGTTAAATCAATGCATAAGTCAGTTAGCCTGTTAATAAATAATAAAGGTTCAATTTAATTTCTTTTTGGTCTCTCTACATACATTTTTTGCTGAGCAATGGTTGCACCTTAAATTTTAGGGCAGCTTTAAAAACTTTATTAAATTTCCTACAAGACCCTTTAATGATTATTTGAGAAAAGAAAATTGGTTCACTCTCAACACTAATTTGAAAAAAGTACTAAAAAATGACTTTTAATGGTTTTTCAGTAAATCTAGTGTTACTTTACATATATTCATCAGAAGACTAATGTCGACCGGTTTTTTTGCAGCTTAATGTACCCCTAATAGCCCTATGCATTTTTAAATTGATTCATTTAATCAATATTTTATAAAATAAATTAAGGAACAGGTGATCATCAAAATAAAAAAACAATTTTTTCGACTTTTAACGATCAACAGATTTTTTTGTAATACTCGCCCATAAGAAAACAGAAAATTAGTTGAAGTTCTGAAATATGACCAACTAGAATGCAACTTGGCTATTCATTAACCAACCAAATTGGATTTTACTGAAAAGGGATTCTTTCTTTCTTTTGTATAAAGTTCTGGAGAATGCCCAAGGAACTTAATGTTATATTATATATATAGTATAACGATGTTAATTAAGTGCTTGAAAAATGAAAAATCCACTTAAGTTCGTTGAGGATGGAGACGAGACGTGACAACAAACTTTTCTAAGTTTTTTTTTTTTTTTTTTTAATATTCCTAGTTTTACGCTCCACGGATTCAGAAAATCTAGAGCCCATGGAAAAATTATAGTCTGAAAAAATGGACCAGTCTAATAACAACAACAAAATATTTGTATTGAAAAAATCATAAATAATTTTTAATTGATGCATCAGATATTTTATCCAGCCGTTAGAATTGTTGATACTCATAAATAAAAAGTTTTAATTTTAATAGTGAGCGAAGCAAGTTTGCCTATCAGTGCTATTTAACAAAGGTATCATCGATTAACCACCACGGTATCAAAACAAAATTTATTCTAGGGAGAAAATGCCAAACGTCGAAAAAAAATATTATAAACGATTTGTCTTCATTTTTGATGTAAAATTAGAATTCTATAAAAATTGTCAATTCCAATTTCAGACACTGTTGGGGACAAAATGAAAGCTCATAAAATACGACATTTGGTTTCAAAATCCCAAATCTACAAAAAAAGAAAATGTTATTCCAAACATTTCACATTTTTAACGCTCGTGGTATCCGTTATATATTTTTATTTGGTTACTTACGCTAAACGAGCTTAAAAACTTTCAATTTGCTTCGTTAGCCTATTTTTAGAGCAACTTTAATAAAATCTTTCGAATGTTCTTAAAAATGCATAAATACGGCTTTTGTTTACACGTTTAAATCTCAAATGTCTCTATATTATTGGGCTTTGATCTTATTATAATGTTGACCACATGGAATTTTTTAACATGCGCTGCTGAAACAAAAATCAAATTAGTTTTATCAACACAAATCTAAGTAAATCTATTTAGATCGATTCACACAGTATGAGTTACATAAATTTGGTAAATTTCTTGGAAAAACCCTTAATTACAAGTAATAATTGACTGAACAATTTTTGAATACGAATTCCCTTAAGCAATTGCAAGAGATATGCGTCACATTTTTTTTATTTAAGTAGGTCAGTAATAAAATAATTCCCAAAATTAGTAATAAGCCGTAGATAAAAATAATATTTCAAGAATTTCAGAGAATCCTTCCATTAAAATAGTATCTTGTAACACAAGTGCGGAAAGAGCACCATTACAAAACCAGTATTAAAGTTGGACTACGACCATTTGCAAGGGAACCAATCTTTCTACAACAAGTTTCTTCCTATTTTTCAATGAAATTTAGGCATTATTCATAATTAAAGAAAGTTGTTCGTGTAGGGAGATCGGGGCAGTTGTAACACTTTTGGTTTCTTTCATTGCTTGAAAGAGTCTAAATCTTAGCAACAAAATTATATATAAGCAAGAACATGATTCTAGTTGGAAATAGGTATAACTGAGTGTTACGGAATAATTAGGAGAAGTTGTTTAGGGCATTCTTAGGGTTGGCCACTTTAACAAGGGTGCGTGTAACAAGCAACAAAGCCTCCCAAGTAAAAAATTCTAGAAAAACGTGAAATAATTAAAAAATAACAATTCATGTAAATTCGATAACTAAAACGTACGAAATTAGGTAACATAAATTGAAAAGTTGCCTTTAGTGCATCTAGCCTGAGACCGTTTCTTACAATTAATACAATTAATCCAATGTTCACCAGTTCGACGGTTTTTATAAAATAGAAAACAAATAATCTCCCTTTTTCTCTTTGGTAGAAACATCGATACCTTCCTTTTTGCTCTTATCGCCCGTTTATTTCTGGCTGGTTTGTTGTGGTATTTCCCTTCTTCTTTGCAAGCGTTTTTTTCTCACGACTGTTTGTCAGAATAGCCATTTTGCTAGTTCTTTCTGTAAGTTTTTTTTAACGTGGAGCGGATTATTATGTTCAGGATAAGAACAACCAAGAATAGTCTGTAACTTCTTAGGCTGGTTATTCTGGTTATTAACTACGCTTCAATTACAGTCAATGAGTTTTCGGTTAACATTCACATCTCAGTTGGTATATTTTCTGAATATAATGTGTTTTTGATAGTCACAAATTGAAAGAAACAATATCATTTTTTTTTGAAAGGCACAATATCAGTTTTTTTGAATGACTCAGTATCAGTTTTCCTAAATCGATTCAAAATATTAATTTGTTTCAATGCTAGAGGAAGCGCAATTTTAATTATAAGTACGTTTTAAGGAGCCCATAAAAATTCATATTCAGCTGTTTGTGAACAGCAGAATAACAGACATGCCGGATGTGGAATAGGTGTTATTGTGTGTGGAACAAAATGATCCTTATATTCGGAAAACTCTGTTCTCTATATCCGGCCATGGTTCTGGCGCCTATATAATATGATGGCGGAAAATAATTTCCGGAACCACTCATTGTTATGAATTTTGTGTGAGGTACGTTTAAAATATGAAATAAAAGTAAAAAGGATAAAAACGAAATCTTCGGTTTTCTGTATGTCCATGTTTTAGGACTAAGTGTTCCATGAACGTGGAACGGTTCACATTTACACGGAACTAATTTTTAAATTGTTATTTAGCACTCAAATACTTAAACTGAACTAAAGGAACAAGTTAATGCGAAAGGCAAATAGAATAATTGGGACATTGTGATGGTGGTTAAAGAGAAAGAATGAATTGAGTAAATTTTTTGTTGAGCATACTGTATATTTCTTATTAGATTGATTTTGAAATAAATCAGCCTTAGTTGATTAACAATATTAGAAGAATGAGGTTGATCCCGATATCTGTGCGTCAAATACAACAATATTTAATTTAAATTTTTTGGTATGCTATACAAAAACTTTGATTGTGTACACATAAATTATTCAAAATATTGTATGTTTGCAGAAGTATAATTAAAATTTATAAAAAAATTTGGCAACCGAATTTAATTCATATTAATATTTCCACTACATCACATCTCCGCACTTATAGATGTTGTATTATTATTATTATTATTATTGGAGGGCCATGCGGGCGATTAGCCACCTCGCACTGCGACCTAAAAGATCTATTGTGCTGGACCTGCTTAATTGTCAGTCCAGTCAATATTCAGGTTCTTAATGAACCTGACAATACTGACTCCCGGTACGTGAAACATACTATCTGGGCTTATTGCTCTCCCTCCTAGATGTTTACTACAGGATGTAGTTCCGCTAGAAAGACGGTAGCATTGGAGTCCAAGGACTTCAAGAGGGTTGTCCCACTCCCGTATATTCCTACTCCTGCCCCGTATTCCGTTTGATTTTACTCTTACGAGTTGCTGGGAATTGCAAATCGCCTGTAGATCACCCAGCTTTATTACAGGAAGGCTAAATAAAACTGGAGGGTGCCAGGTATCCAGAGTCCGCATATTTTGAACTGATTAACCTATCAGCCATTCATCCATCGGCATATGCTGTTCCACCTTAGATTAGGGATTTTTGTCAAGGTTTTCTCCTTTAGCGCCGTACTTTAGCCTGTGCCAAATGGCCTTAGTTACCAGTGGTTGCCACGAGGAGGCAGTACGTACACTTGCGAATTGTGAACAGGCTACCCCTTACACAATTGTACCCATCACGCGGCTGCCTAATGACAAGACACCAGAACAGCTCACGTGATGCTTACCCTACTGGAAGGTTACGGAGCTGGTAGATTAATCTACTCAACTTTGGTCCCCCCCCCTCCAATAGATGCCAAACCACTATAGATGTTGTATTATTGTGCTATTGCAACTAGAGCTCGTAAAATACCCGAAAATTAGGTATCCGGGTAACGTGTAGTTATTTTGTCAAATACCCTAGTACCCAGGTTACCCGAAAAAAAGTTTTAACAGTTACAGAAATTTACCAGCTTATGAACGGAATACAAATCCCTCAGGCAAACGAAGCAAAATACCTAGGCGTCCATCTAGACCGACAATTAATCTGACCCCGACCAACCCTTGAACTAGAAAAAAACTTCTCCGGTATAACACAATGATTATCCAATCTGGTCGTATGGTTGTCAATTATGGCAATCAACTGCAAATTCAAATATTGACATTGTTCAAAGAATACAGTCAAAAATTCTCAGAATGGTTACAGGGGCACTCTGGTTCGTAAAAAACAAAAATATACATAAGGACCTTAGCATCCTAATTATCAAAGACTATGCAGGGAAACTATCACCTCACTCGAATATGCTGGCGAGAAATTTAAAGATATACATATGTCGTCACGATTAAAGAAGAACACGATGGCTGTGATATCATAAATTATTAATTATTGACAGCACGTAAATTCTGCTCCCGCAGATTTACATAATTATACAAGTGTTAAAGATTTGACAACTTATTGTTATTTTCGTATGAAAGATTCAATAAATAAATAAATTAGGAAGAAAAAAAATGTAGTAACAATAATGTAAGTGTACCAGAACAGCGATTTTTGTCGCAATTTGAGGATTGAATTGACAATTACCGGAATGCAATAGTACTGACATATAGTATTGGTGTCCAAACAATAGAGAAAAACAAAGAATAAACATTTGGAAAATAAAAAAAAAACAATTCAGTGTTATCTCATGCGTACGACAGGAATGTTGTACATATTTTTATTTCTAGTAATTTTAATAATAATAATAGATTTTTATTAACGAAGTATAAGTATTAACTTTTTTACAATCGTGCATATTACAATAATAACATAAAACAAAACAATATAGAATATGAACAATAATTAACATAAATAAAAAATTAACAAAAATTAGATATATGTATATGTACAAAATATACAATAAATAATCAAAATTTTAATTTTGAGTTATAAACTTAAATGATTTTTTTTTAAAACTTTCAATAGAACTGATATTTTTCAGTTCTAGAGGCAAGCTGTTCCAAGTGACAATCATGTTCATTAAACAGGAGTTGTTATAAATATTGGTCCTACTCACAGGCAAGCTGATGTTTCTTGTACGCAATGACAATGCAAAATTTAATTTATCATGCAAATACAACGGGATACCTGATTTAATAACACGGAAAATGAAAACTGCAGTTCTATAACAGTAAAATTTAAACAAGTCACATCCAATAATGGAATCTTTAAATTCGGTGATATGATCAAATTTCTTAAGGTCATAAATAAATTTTCTGTAAAATTTAAAACTAATTATATGGTAAATTAAATAATGATTTAAAGATAAATAAAAATTATCTAAAAATGGAAAATAAGTCAGAAAAATATTTATAAACTATAATTTTATTAATAATTTTAAAAGATGAAAAGACACCCGACGTGGATGTATGCCTTTCCTGCGCTTGAATTAACACAAAGTCAAAATCACTAATTTACTTATATTTTGCACATTATCCCTAACCTTTTGCCATGTTAAACAAAAAACTAAAAAAAAATTATGGGCGTTTTATTTAGTTTTTTGTTTAACATGATCCAAATAAGACAGATAAAATGACACGAAAAAGAGGGATATAAAATATAATGTGGAAAATATAAGAAGTAAATTAATAATTTTGACTTAGTGTCATTTCAAGCGCAGGAGAGGCAGGATGTACGTCGTGTGTCTTTTCATCATTTAAAATTATTAATAAAATTATAGTTTTGTAAATATTTTTCTGACTTATTTTCCATTTTTAGCTAATTTTTATTTATCTTTAAATCATTATTCAATGTACCATTTTATTAGTTTTAAATTTTACAGAAAATTACTGGAAATAAAAATATGTAATAAAAATATGTACAACATTCCACCGAATAACACTGAATTATTCTTGTTTTATTTTTCAAATGTTTATTCTCACATAAATCAAAAAACCAACAAATTCCAAAAAAAAAAATTAAAAATATTATGAATGTGGCCGACGAAGAATGTATAAATTAAAAACCATTTATTTATGCTGCTTTTTGTTTTTTATATTGAAGATCACGTGCAATTTTTTTGATGGCGTTGCGTATATTATTTTGGATTTTTGTTAACGAAGTAAAATGAATGTCTCGGTTTCAACAACAATAGATAGAAAAACATGAATTCCTCATATTAGAAGGTAGGGAAAAATAATCAAGGCGAACGAAAGCAACAAAAAGTAGAACCGATTTCACCCGCTTAGCTTATTTTTGATACTTACCATCATGAGAAAACACACTAATACAATAAAAATATTTGACGGCACACAGTAGAAAAATGTATATTATACGCCGTGTACATACAGTATATAAAATTCTCAATCCTCAATCCTCATTTTGCGACCAAAATCGCTGCCCAGATACGTATAGACTAATTATTAAAACCAATTAATCCAGAATTTTTCCATTAATTTCTAAGCCATACATTTAAACTGCCTTGACTTTAAAAAACTCGTTTTTCAATACATAAACTTATTTTATAAAAATTAAAAAGATCTTTATCTCGATAATAACAATTCATATAATTGAACAAAAAAAAAACATTTACGGTTCAATAATAAAACGTACTCGTAAATTCTCAGAATAGATTGAATAGCAGATTTCGAATAGCAATATTATCGAAAATCTAATACATCGTATTATGCAGTTTATATTGTCTATTAATTTCACTTTGACAACAACACAATATTGCCTGATATCTTGAGCGGTCTTACAAATAATTAGCTGGCAAATAAGTAACTTTTTACGAGAAACTCGAAGTATACATAAGAGCGTGAAGGCTAGTTATGACGTAGGTACTTTGAATCATGTATTTTTCGTAAAACAACCCAATAATTATGTAAACGGAAATTTAAAACACAAGGTCCAAGATTTAATTTTGATTTACAATTTTTGGATAAACTCTCTGCTCAAAAAATAATTTACAATTTTAATTTAATAATTTTAATAAATGTTTTGTTTATATTCTGGGAAAAAAGATTAACGTACAAGTTTATAAAATCTATTAAATTTTGTTTAGTATGTATATACTAAAAGTTTAGAAACTAATATCTCTATATATGTGTATATATGTATGTAAATTTATATTAGACTACATTTTAAACTAAATTATCAGTAAATTACTAAAATTAAAAAAAATTGTTAGTAAATTTACACATAAACATAACAAAAATTGTATAATTAAAATTAAATTAAAAATAGATTTATGTGTACATAGTTTTCCTTTTAACATTACACAAAACTTATTGTTAATAAGTACAATAATACTTAATTGAAATTGAATGAAATTTTGTATTCCATTTACTGTCCTTTAATCATAAATTGATTTACTTTAATTAATTTTTGGTTTCGTTCAAAACTCATTATCAGCATAATTTATTATATAATTCCAATGACTTCTAATATTGATATTCGCATCAATAATTTTATGTGGGATGTATATATAATTGCTCAAAATTGTAAATTTACTCGAGGTTATGGGTAATATCGGGCTATATAGCTACGTACTACAAAGATGATTTTATTCCCTTTAATAATTATTAATTGAATAATTAATAATCGTTGTTATAGATAATTATAAAAATACAAAGTGGTGGCGCGTAAATCATCTTACAAATATTTCACACGTTTTTAGTTTGTTGATGTTGTATAATTTATATGCGGGGAAAATCCAGGTAACCTATAAATGATAAAGGAATGTTTAGAATGTGACGATTTTGAATACCAAAAAAATGTTTCTATTGAAAAGAATTCTGTGGTTTGAACTTTAATACGACGACACCATGAGAAAAATTCACAGACAAACTGAATCATCTTTTGAATACGTTAAATATTTAAGAATGATGCTAAATAAAGTTTCTTTGACTTATTTTTGTATGAATTTACCCAATTGTCGATGCATCTTTTTAAATAAGGTAACAAGTTCTTAACCTATTAATTATATACCTGCATAAATTTAAGTAGGTACCTATGAAATGAACCGGGCCTGATCGCCCACTAAATTTTGGTTGCATGTTGTAAATTAAAAATTGTTTTATTAACAAATTTTGTCGGATCAATTAATTTTGATTTGTTGAACACACAAGTTCAAATCATTATTTTTGACAGAACTATTTACGTAACAAAATAGATCTAGTTGCGTGTCACAGTGAAAAAACTGAAAAACTACGTTGTGAATTAAATTTTTAATGGTTGTTACTTGGTGCTCAAATAAAAATAAACTATCAAAACTGGATACCACTTTTGCATCTCCGGGCAAAATCTGATAAATAACGAAAAATCGACAGATAGAATTTCAAAAAAATTGATTTCGAAATTTTAGTAGTATAAAAATTCATTTGGCTTTGTAAAAAAAATGATTTCAAAATTTAAAAAAGGGTTCCCAATATTTTCTGTTCATTTCGAAGCTGAAGTTATTGGTACTTCTATTAAACGGCCTGTAAACACCTTCTCCCTTAATTATTATTCAAAATTTATGTATTTTAACAAATTTTGCTTTCTCTATTGGGGTTGTGTCTCATTCAACGTGTGTCTGGCAAATAATACTGAGCATCCATAAATAGGTGGTTTATATAAATAAAAGTAAATAATTTTAATAAATCTTGCAATATTTTCTTCGAGATTTTGTCTTCGAACTTTATTTAATCCTATTAATCTTGTAAATGTCGCTGGCACCTCTATCTGTATTGGCCGTCAACAAAAAATAAATGGTTTATCGTAAGAGATAATTAATTAATAAACAAAAGTATGTATATCATTTATTGAAACACACAGGTGTGACTAAATGTGTAATTGTACTACCATTACTGTTCTTGATGCCTATAAAAATAGGTTCGGGTATAAAAATATTTCCATACATTTATAAATTGAAAATCACCTTAGAATCAACAAATACTGATCGAAAAAATCCAAAATCTGCAACTATGCTCCCATTGCGGTTCTTGATACCTCTAAAGAGATTTTTCGGGACCTGTAATTGTTGTGTTAAAATATCCAAAATCTGCAATTGTGCTCCGACTGCGGTTCTTGATACCTCTGAAGATAGGTTTCGTGACCACAACCTCTAATTGTTGTGCCAAAGCGGATTTAGATTGCTTGATTATTTTCATATATTTCATGGATAATTCGAATTTTTTGAAAACAAATCAGGAAATTCTGAGCCAAAAAAAACCAAATATGAAATGTGCTCGGATTGCGGTTCTTGATACTTCTAAAGATACGATTCGGGTCCTGTAATTGTTGTATCAACGCGCATTTAGATTGCTTGATTATTTCGGAACATTTTATAGCAAATTAGAATTTTTTGAAAATAACCTTACTATCAGCAAATTCATAGCGAAAAGTCCAAAATTTGCTATTGTGCTCCGATTGCGGTTCTTGATACCTCTAAATATGGGTTTTGGGCCTTGTAATTGTTGTACTGACCATTTCGAAACATTTTATAGCCAATTCGAATTTTTTGAAAATCACCATACTATCAGCAAATTCCTAGCCAAAAAATCCAAAATCTACAATTGTGGTTCGATTGCTGTTCTTGATACCTCTAAAAATGGGTTTCAAGCCCTCTAATTGTTGCACTAACGCGGAACATAGTCTAGCTAATTCGAATTTTTTGAAAATCATCTTACTATCAGCAAATTCCTAGCCAAAAGTCCAAAATCTGCAATTGTGCTCCGAGATTTTTTTTTTTTTTTTTTTTTTTTTTTTTTTTTTTTTTTTTTTTTTTTTTATTTAAATATAATTATTTTCATTAAATGTTTTTTTGGAGGCATAACCAAACCAAACGAGTAGGATCCATTGAAATATCTTAAGCTAAAACACCAGCAATATCAGATAATTAAAAATACATCAATCTTGAATATTACCAGATATGCAAGCCTAGATGTGAAATTGCTGAAATAAATATTATCGAATGATATCTAGCTGCTGTACTGTGTCCTGTGAACGAGAAATCTGGAGAAAAAATCATGCAGTTTTTTAAATTTATTTTAGTTTTACCATAAACACTCTATTATGAATGAGCTTCTGCTCAAAATAGAGTCCAATATTTTAGTAAATAAATAAATAAAACCATGGTTTTTATATAAATTGGTGTTAGATACATTAACACAGGCTGTCATCTGACAGCCCAAAAGATTAAAAACTTATAATAAGTGGATCGAAGCAATTATTTTGAGCATTTACTAATCTTATTTGAATTTTCTATTTAAAAACGAATATAATTTGTTTCTAGAAAATGCGTTTAATTTATCAAACAAAATAAGGTTTTGTTTAGCAGAAAAGATTCTATGCATTGATAGCTTTCTAATAATTTCAAGAAACAACTGTTCTTAAATAAAGGAAATCTATATTAAAAAAAAAAAAAAAAAAAAAAAGATTGCGGTTCTTAATACCTCTAAAAATGGGTTTTAGGTCCTTTAATTGTTGTACCAACGCGCATTTAGATTGCTTGATTAATCCGGAACATTGTATACCAAATTCGAATTTTTTGAAAATCATCTTACTTTCAGAAAGTTCCTAGCCAAAAGATCCAAAATCTGCAATTGTGCCCCGATTGCGGTTCTTGATACCACTAAAAGTAGGTTTTGGGACCCGTAATTGTTATTCCAATGCGCATTAAATTGTGTGATTATTTACTTAGATTTCATAGAAAATTCGTTTTTTTTGAAAATCACCTTACAATTGAAAATCACCTTAGAATAATCAAATTTTGGGCCAAAAAATCCAAAATCTGGAATTGGGCTACGATTGCGGTTCTTGATACCTCTATAGATAGGTTTCGTTTACGTTTCGTTTGTTACGTTTGTTCTAAGCGAACAAAATCCAAAATCTGCAATTGTTCTCCGATCGACACCTGTGATTGTTGTTCGAACGCGCATTTAGATTGCTTGATTATTTCCATGCATTTGTTAGAAAATTGGATTCTAAGAATGGACCCAAGAGTGAGCCTTGAGTAACACCAGAACTTAGTTTGCTTATATTAGAAATTGACGAGTCAAGTATTTCTATGATCATACAAAAAGATTATATGGGATGCGAACAACGAAGATAAGAATTTATAACTGAGCTTTTTTATTAATAGTCAAATGTTGTCGTCAATGTTGTCGCATACTTTGCTAAAATCAGGAAGTACCAAAGCTCATGCATTAAGCAGAGCAGTAATAGAACTACGATTAGTTCTGCAGGCCAGCTGATAACTGGAAAGCATTTTTTTTTGTATCCAGTTGTGCAAAAATTGCGTTTCTATCTTCTCCGGACCCTTATTTTATAAAATTCACTCTTGCGCGATTTGTAAACCTCAACCATTAATATAATGGGATATCCTGATTTAATTTCAAATAAGACCACGTCCAAGCTGCGGACGCAATGTTTGTAAATTAATTTAGATGGCAACGCTGATCTGATATATTAGGTTGGGCAAAAAGTATTCAACGATTTTTTGCCATTTTTTGATTACATTTTTCTTTTATTTAAAATGAATTTCATTTAAGTATATGTTAGCCATTATGGTGCCAAGTGATTTCCAAAGTCCTTTTTTGAAGCCAACTTTAGACCACTAAGGTAGTTTTGCACAGATCGAAACAAATGGTAGTCGGAGGGTAGTCAGAAATACATCAAAGATGTGTGTGACCTGGCGTTGTCATGATGGAATGCAGCACCCTTTCTATATTGATCAATTCTAGACATTTTTTAATTAATTGCTGAAATCTGGTTAGTTACTGACTGGTTCTTGGACCTCATAATGTACGATTCCCTTCCAATCCCACTATACAAGCAGCATAACCTTATGGCGCGTCAATCCTGGCTTTGAAGTCGTTTGTTGTGGTTCACCTTTGAGGTCACAAATGAGTCGATTTCATTGTGTTTCATCGACAATTCATGCGACACCCAAACATCGAGCTTCTTGTGTATCAAAACCAACACAAATGGTTTTAAAACTGTTTCGTGATCGATATTTAATTCCTTAGCAGTGTTAGTTATGGCTGCTTATGTGTCGGTCTTCTTCGATTTTTTGTAAGATTTCATCCAATTTTTCAGTGATGAAAGAGCGAGGTGCATCATTGACATCAAAATTTCCAGAACGGATGCGAGAAGCATCTTAACCGTAATCACAATAAATTTTTTCCCGGGCTTGGGCAGCTTTCTTGCCTTCTTCGTAGAAAAATTGCATATTACAGCGAATTTTTTCAGAAATTTCACTTAATTTTGCAATAATATAGCTTTTGCCACGATTTACGAAATACAAAACCAACTTCATGAAAATTGTAGACTGAAATGTCACCTTTCAAATGCGTGCATGACGCAATCTTATTAGTGTTCTCGATATATGACACCCGACAACACCTAATGACAAAAAACAATAAATACTTTTCCCCAACCTAATATACATAAGCAAATTGGTGCCATATTTTGTTTGACCATGAAGAAGATAGTTTCCCAGAACTGAGTGATATTTCTTATATAGAAGGTTTTTTTATATTGTTAGTCCATAGTGATACACTGTAATGATGTGCTATTATTCTAGTAACGGGTGGCCCGTCTGGCATTTGCAATTTCAACTACCGGTTATTTCGAGTGTGGCAATACTAACGTCATTCATGTTATGACAAAAAATTAGTTTAATGTTTGACGTTTACGAACTGGGTCGCTTCACGCCTGACCAAAATTTCGAAATATTGAAAATTTATTTTCAAATTGGTGAGCCTTCTACCAATATTGTAAGACATTTACGTGGAAAATTCAGTAGAAATGAAATGCCTACAAGGCAATTTGTGGATCAATTTGTGAAGCGAGTTCGTGAAACTGGATTATTGGATGATAATTTTGCATAAACACCACGGTATGAAGGCGTACAAAGTTGAATAAGCGCCGGAGTTGAAGCAAAATGACCATCTGCAACATTTTCAGTTCGCTATTTGGGCTGTGGAATGCTTGGAAGTAAATGAGTATTTTTACCGAAAAATTATCTTTTTCGACGAACCTCATTTTCTACTATACGTAACCATGGAGGAGCCGATGCATCCAGAACGACTGACTGTTTGGTCCATTTTTTCGAAAATGAGCAATGAGGCGTCCTTGCAGTGAATGGCGAGCATTACCGAGCCATGATAGATAAGTTTTTGTATGTAAGAGGGGGGCACACACGACATTTGGTCTCAACAAGACGGTGAAACTTGCCACACAGCAAACGAAACAATCGGTATTTCGCACAGTGCCTTCGGGGGTCGAATAATCAGCCGTAACGGAGATGTCAATTGGCCACTACGCAGCTGCGATTTGACTCTGTTGGACTTTTTTTTTGTGGGGAACCGTTAAGGGTAAGTGCTGTGCTAACCATCCAGAGACTACTATCCAGGACTTGAAAGATCAAATCGAAGTTGCCATTTTTGAGATAGGAGCCCAAATAATCGAAATTGTTGTGAAAAATTGGGTTGACAGAATGGGGTACTGTAAATCCAGCCATGGAAGTCATTTGAATGAAATTGTGTCCATACTTAATGGCAATGTATACTCTTTCTAATAAATAAACCGCTTTAGAAAATATTCATTCGTCTTTGAATTTAGAGCCAAATTAAATTGCAAAGTTAGAAACAACCTCAAAACTAGTTTCAACATTAATAATAAAATTTTTTTAATAGCTTTAAGATTGTGGGCAGCATGCTTATTGTGATCAGCGATACGTTCCATTTTTGAAGAATACAACTGGTCTGCATTTGTATTTGGCTAATAATTCCCTTATACATTTTTTTATCATTATATCATGTCCAAATTTTAATTGTTTTCTTAACATTTTTTTAATTACACTTTAAAGGTTGCGCATAGCTCGAAAATAATGACTTAAATACAGTCGTTAGATGAGCGGGAAAGGCGACGGCTTTTCCTTCATCGTTTCTCGCCCAATTTATAGTTGGTGGTCTAATCGATGGATTCGAGTTTGTTGGCACTAAACCTAAGTTTTGTTACCTTCCATAAAGAATAATCTCTCCTCTCGGTTGTCCAGAGTTCACAAAAATCTTTCTGGATGCTCTGGTTTTCTCCTTCCCGCAATGCAAGGTTGTTAATAGCTCGGTTTAGTTCCCATTTCAATAACGGTGATTTTGTTTGTTGTTGATCTACTAATCAGGTAGCTACGATCAAACTACAGAAATGCAATTCCTACTTAACACAGATAGTGCCAAGTACGAACGTACTGATTTAGCGAATTATATCCACTGAATAAAAAATCTTCAGGAAAACCCTTATTTGTGTGTGTTTAATGCCCACACAATATTAAGAAGTTGAAGAGAAGTGTGTCTGTTTATCAAATGATTTTTTTCGGATTTTATAGACGCAACTATATTTGTGAAAAAGGCATTCACAAGATTTTCGATTGGTTAATCAGAAACGAAATTAAGAGGACAATTATTCATAATATATCTACCCAAAAAAAGTAGAAATATCAATCCCTCCGTACTTTAACCCAAGAAGAGTTATACAAAGTGTGTAACCCTGAACAAAAAATGAGAACTTTCCTTGAGCTCATTGTGTTTGTAGTTTGGTTTCTTACTGAAAAAGTTGGTCTACTCATCAGGTAGCTATGACCAAACTACAAAATGGAATTACTACTTAACACAGATAGTGCCAAGTACGAACGGACTGATTTAGCGAATTATATCCACTAAATCAAAAAACTCAGGGAAAACCCTCATTTGTGTGTATTTAACGCCCACATAATATTAAGAGGTTTAAGAGAAGTGTGTCTGTTTATCAAATGATTTTTTTCGGCTTTTTATAGACACAAATATATTAGCAAAAATGGCATTCACAACACTTTCGATTGGTTAATCAGAAACAAAATCAAGAGACCCAAAAAAAGTAGAAATATCATTCCCCCCCGTACTTTACCTCAATAGTTAAACAAAGTATATAACCCTGAACAAAAAAGTTCTCATTTTTTGTTCAGGGTTATATACTTTTTAGAACTCTTGGGGTAAAGTACGGGGGGATTGATATATCTACTTTACTTTGGGTAGATATATTATTAATAATTGGCCTCCTGATTTTGTTTCTGATTAATCAATCGAAAATCTTGTGAATGCCATTTTTACTAATATATTTGTGTCTATCTATATAAAGCTGAAAAAAATCATTTCAGTAAATTTTTCAGAGCCACATACACATGACGCGTTTAGCCTTTCAACCTGAGATTGCCAGAGCATTTGCTGCCGCATCAATGTCAACTGTTGTGATAAGGGGAATATTCTGCAGACAATTAGTTCGCTCGTTTATAAGACGTTTCGGAATTATTGTCCTTAGGATTCGGGACTCACTGATACTATTGCCGGTGAGTGACCAGGAGACAGAATATAGCAATGGCTGGCGTTCGCACATTTAGGTGAAATAATTTTAATTACCAAGAAGTCAATTAAATCGGGAACATTCTTTTTATCCGTGTGCCAAAAAGTTGGGTGACCGGCTTTAAAATCAGATGCTTGGATATGATCTTTTTCATATTTGCTGTGTTAATGCAATACTTTACTCTTTGTTTGATAAAAACGATAGTGCAACAGTGTGCTTTTTCATCCAAATATTGTTTGTCGTTTCATTATGCGAGTAAAAATTTTGAAAATACAAAACTTCCTGTTTTCAAATTTCGTGAAATCGGAATACAAATCATAACCTTAAATAAGCCTAAAAAATAATTGAAATAAAAGGAATAAAGGGACATAAAACCCACAGAAAAATCCTCCATTTAAAAAACAAAAAACTTACACGTAACGCGAATTCAAACAATCCGGGAATTATTACTAGCACTATGCAATATGTTGATTTACATTTATCCATAACGTATAGTTATCAAAAAAAATGTTGATTCGCAAACCATAAAATAATTCCAGCACTGATGTAGACGGAAATCTATAGTTAATCTTACATACTCACAACGTCACATTGCATATAGTCCCAGATTTTACCCGGGTTTTTAGTAAAAAATTATTTTCATATTCAACTATTATCAACTTCGCATATGAACTTAATCTTTATTTAATCCATACCATCTACAAAAATAAATTCTAAAGTGCAAATAGAATGGGATTTTCCCAGAGATCTAAATGAATTACTAATAAAATATTGCTGCCGTATTATATACTTACATATTCGGTCATTAGTATTTCGAATCACGTACACTTAATTAGAATAAATTATATTCATTGATATATTTATATGTAGACTCGTACAACAGTTTTTTTTTTTTTGTACAAAACACGAGAGCGATCGAGAATACAAAAAAATTCCATATTTTATTTTGAGCACAAAATTAATTATTTTGATGACTAAATTTTTATAATTTTTTAACGTAAATTGATTTATTTTCATACGTTTAATTACGTCGCGTTCTATAAATAAATTCATATATTCATTCACTTCTTGATGAATTCATTGTTGTGGTACGTTTTTTGATCTTTACGTAACAAATCAATAGTGCGCGTGCGATTTACATATTATGATGTCGCGGATAATTAATATTATTGATGATGTGTATGAGTAAGTTATAAGACAATTGTGTCTATTTTTTTGTGGTTTAAGGTAAATAAAAAAAAAAAATTATAAACATTGTAGCTCTATATATATACTGGAAATCTAACTTTCGCCATATAATTTTTATTTGATCTTATATGGTGTCATAATTGGTTTAGGATATCGATTTATTTAAATTATTTTACCTTTTTAATAAGAAAAAACCACGCAATTTGCATTTAAAATGCATAAATCGAATGCTGACGTTTTTCTTCAAACATTGACCATAATCAATCGTAAAATTGTCTATAGCCGGAAGTTTTAGCAATTTATTCCACCACAAATTGATATCTGTGTTTGCTGCTTATTATAATTGTCGGCATATTTGAACATCTAAAAATGTTTCTTTCTAAAACTTTGTTCTATTTCCTGTACTACAATAAATGGATATCATCAGGGCTATCATTGTCAATCAATACTTAATATATCAAAGTTGAATGTTTAACAGCATCTCTTATAAGTTAAACAAAACAGAATAACAAATTTTGTTGATCAAAGCAATTCTGATGTGGCAATAAAGTGGTGAAAAAACAACAAATCGCAAATGAAAATGTCACTTTTCCAGGTCATGGATGTCATCTACTTTATTGTTGTTGGCCTTCATACCCGAACAAGGAAATATTTGAGCTCCACGAGCAGAGCCTGCAATGAATACTATTAGTGACTGCAAACAATTCTTGCTTTAAGAGGGACAATATTTTCAAATAAGAGAATCAACGAAGCGAAAATATGGTCATACAGTTTGAGGTACACTAAGCCACAAAGTTTGAGAATGTGAAAGAGTTTAAATATCTAGGATCACTGTTCACTGAGCTAAACTTTATTTCTGTAGACATTTTATCGAATAGACGGCGCTGATAAAGCCGGTTATCACCTTTGGTTGCTAGTTGCATCAAAGAGAGAGAGAGAGAGAGAGAGAGAGAGACATATAGGATGCGAATGATTCACGAGACCAGAAACGATCACGATAAAGTTTGTATCATCGGATTGATAATTTCTTTAAGCTAGGAAACGCTCTTCGTTCTGAAAATTAGTGGTCCTATTTGAACAGGCCTTGGTGACGAAATATAGTGCGGTTCTGTAATACAACAAATTCAAGAAATTCTTTGCGCTGTTTAAATATCCAACGCTTTCAATTCACGATCAAAAGTCGACCTTTACCAATAGTAATCGATTTAATCAAAAATTTAAAATTGTCAAAAACCGTGATTCTTAGAGTTCTCTGAACGGTGAAGGAATCTTGAAATATATGTAGTTCTTATGCTTCTCCCGCTATGGAGGTTACCAACAAGGCCGAGGGGATCGAATACACGACTTGCTTCCGTCAATAGGGTTCGCTTTGTATGTTTCATAAACGATTCAAATTGTGCGGACAAGATTAATACTTGTTGAATAGGATTCCACCTCAACCTACGTGCTTTTTGTTGTTAATTTTTTCATTTGTCCTTCCTCAAGAATGTTGAAAAATTAACCTGCTTCCACTAATAGCTCAATTTCGCCAATCACATTGAATTCAAGGTCAGCCAACTGAACATTTTTGAAATATGCTTGCCTCCACGACAAAATTCGTGTTGAGGATGCTTGGTCGTTACCAGTCTCGTTAATGTTTTACCGATTTCTACTTTTTGTATTCTCTTCTGTAAAGTTGGTAATTTGACTCGTCGTACAAAAGCGTCCGATGCAACCGTAATATTCGGCATTTGCCAATTGTTGCAGTACGGTTTGACTACCCATTTCTTGACCAGCACAAAAATATCGGCAACGTTTGGATTTATTTCGCTAACATGTGGATGAGCTGATGTTGTAATCGCTTTGGTGCAATTTAGGAAAATTTCAGTGTAAGACGATTTCACAGTAGGTTCATACCTAGATTTTTCCTAGGTATGCTAAAAAATTACAAAAGTTGGAGCTAAGGCTTACATCATTCTTAGTTTATATTCAGACTCCTGAAAATCAGGATAAAAAATCCATGAATAGGACAAATTTCTGTCGTACGGTGAGCCTTGGATTCATCATTCTTAAACTTTTTATATTCTGGAGGTTTTAATTTAAACTTTTAGCTGGGCAAGCGATTTGAGGGTATTAATTCCAGGGCGTGTTGAATGTCTGAAATTTGCTATGTTTGTGTGAGTGCCGCGAGTGCTTTAATATTTTTAAAGTTTTACCGACAAATCTTCCGATTCTTAAACAAATGGCTTTTAAAGTTGTTGAAGTAATTTAGTTCGCTGATTTCACCTGTTTAATGAACATTATTTTGTTTCTGCGATAGAAAACTATCAAGACAGCCAAGGAAAATTATGTCCTGAGCAAGAATTTTGGGCGTTGAGAGCTGGTTTTTTATGTAGGTACTAGACCGACAATTATAGTACTAACATAAATCCAAAAAACGATAAAATTCATCGTTGTACAACCGGTACGTACATGAAGATTGCCACTATTGATGTCCCATTTTGTCACGAAAGTTCTTCTAGTACTCAGCAATACACCATCCAAATAAATAGATTAACCCCAGGTTATTTGGTATGCTCTGTCTTTATTTATACATTTATTTAAGTTTCCCTGAGAAAGTTTTTATGGTATGGGGCCCTATTCTCAAATTCCTCAACAATTTCCCACATATGGACATCTGTCAAAATCAAATAAAACCAGATCTAACCGACATCAGCAGGCTCAAGGATTGCATAAAGGAACTGCAAACGTTCGATGGGAATCCGAAGCAATACATATCTTGGATTCACAACGTAGAAAACATTTTAACGGACTATGAAATGGTAAAAAATAAACCATTGTATCGATTAGAGCATAAGGCAGAAAATTAGAGGGAGGGCCAACGCAGCCTTAATATCGTACAATATATTCAGCGACGATTGGGCATTTCTAAAAAAATGCCTGTCCCTCCACTATGCCGATAAAATGGATCTCAGGATTCTGGAACATGAACTGAGCGGCATCCTACAAGGAAACACGAGCATAGATGAATTCTATACCAACATCAACTATCAGTTTGCACTGATTGTTAATAAAATTAAAACAGAAGAATATTCAACAGATACAGTAAAGTTTCTGATAGACAAATACCGAAATCGTGCATTAGACGTATTTATAAGAGGACTCAATGGCGAATTAAGCAGAATGCTGATGATTCAACGCCCTCAGACTCTTCCAGAAACCTATACATCATGCTTAGAAATTCAGAATCTGAATTATCGAAATATAGAGATCCATAAAAAAAGCTTCAACAATTCGGTAGTAGCCCTAATAAATCAATTGAACTTATATCCACTATTTCAACAAAGCGAGCCTGTCAATATTCCAGTATCACAAAGAAACTTGGCCTACAATATCCAGCACTAAATCAATAGAAGTGGAAGAGAACCACCACCACGACCAACAGGACTAAAACCACCAACACCGGTGTCAGTTGATCAATCTGTTCAGATAAGACGGGTCAGTTATCTCAACCGTACTACGAATCAACAAGGTGACCAAACAAATCAATCAAATAATCAACAGATTTGTCCAAACCAACAGTATTTTCAACCAGCATTTAAACGCGAACATTCCGATCAAAACCAGAGGATGTACCTCCTAGAAACCGATGGTGAAGAAGAACTATATAATCAATTAATTATCGAAGGACGTGAACATATGCAATCAGGAGGAAGAACAGGAGGATGAAAACAACGAGCTAAATTTTAGGAAGGGCGCCTCTCTAGCGTACCATACCTAGAGTACAACAATAGACATAATAAATTGCTCAAATTTCTCATCGACATCGGAGCAAATAAAAATTTCATCAGACCCGCATTAACTAAAAACCCAATGCCGATTAACAACCAGGACTTCAATCATTCGACGGAATCATCGGAGACGACACCCTAAAAGAACTAGAAGCCATAATCGACAGAAAAACTAACACACTAATTTTAACACCAAACATTAAGATACCATTGAAGGAAAACCAGTCATCACAAAGACTCAATGTCAGACGCTTACCCGATTCCAGATATATCTAACAAACTAGCAAATCTGTGAAATTCACAATTCTTCACTACAATCGATCTTACCTATAGCTTTCATCAAATTAAAATGAAAGAAACTGATGAAAAAAGACATCATTTTCAACGATGAATGGGAAATATGAATTCCTCGGTTACATCATAACCAATCAGGGCATCAAACCTGATGAAAGGAAAGTCCGCGCAATTAAGAAAATAAGGATCCCGGAGAACTTAAAAGATTTAAAATGTGTTCTCTCTCGGCCGTATGTCCTATTATAGGCGTTTCATAAAGGATTTCTTCAAATTGGCCAAACCACTCACAAATCTCACCAGGGGTGAAAATGGGCAAATCAAGGCGAACGCAACAAAAAAAGTTAAAATCAACCTTTCAGAGAAAGAGATCCTCGCATTTCAACAACTCAAAGACTTATTGTCATCAACAGAAATACTCATCTTTCCTAACTTTGAGAAAGCGTTCACCCTAACAACGGATGCTTCATATACTGCAATTGGAGCCGCATTATCATAGGGCGAACTGGGCAAAGATAGACCTGTTACATTCATCTCCAGGTCATTAGATATAACGGCATTTTATTTATTATGCTGGAAATAAAAAGGAGATGCTGGCCTTAATATGGTCCTTGGATAGCTTACGGAACTATTTATATGGCGCAAGAAATATTAAAATCGTCACGGATCATCAACCCCTTATATTTCCGTTAAGAAATCGCAACAACAACGCAAAACTAAAACAATGGAAATCACGATTGATGAATACAATTATGAAATAATCTACAAACCAGGCTGCACTAACAATGTAGCAGCAATGCCTTATCACGGCTGGAATTAGAAACAAATATGCTATCAACAGATGGAACGATTCATAGCGCAGATCAAGACAACACTAAACTTAATACCATACTGTGAAGCACCCATAAACGTATTCAAAAATGAACTCATCATTACGGAAAACAAAGACATCTACACCTATGAGGAACCTCAACCTAACTACCAAAGGCATTTCATTTGCCTAAGTCAGATAAACAAAGAAACACTGACAAGTCCTAAAAGAAAGGCCTAGTCCAACTCTAATCAATGGAATCAAAATTTCGGAAGAACACATTCAAAAATTACAAGAAGTATTCATAGAGCATCTTAGCGTGTATAAAATTCGATTAACATAAAGGATTGTACAAGACAAGAAATTTTATTTCCCACAGATGACAAGCCTGATAAGAAAATACATATACACAAAACTGTGAAACTTGTCGTAAATTACAGCAAACAACAATCCTATCATCCACATGGAAATAGTCAACATGAAGAAGGAAAAATTCATCACATGCATAGACAAATTCACCAAATTCACGAAACTTTGACACATCAAGGATAGATCAGCTCATCTAAGGAGCAAGATCATACAAATTCTGCACTATTTCACCGCACCTAAAACAATAGTGATGGATAATGAATCTAGTTTTGTTAGCCCAATGATATCTGATTATACTATATAAAACAGTCAACACCATCTCAAAAAAGCGAGATGAACGGCACGGTCGAAAGGGTACACTCAACGATCATCGAGATCACGAGATGTCTAATGGACGAATATAAAGACCTCCCTATAAAGGACCCAGTCAATATTACGGTGGATAGATATAACAACACCGTACATTCAGTGACAAAAAGAAAACCCAGTGATCTATTCTTTGCAAGATCCAACCGTATCAACTAGCAAGGTCTACTAAATTTTAGGGACAAGGTAAATTAAGACGCAAAGAATTCAAAACACCCAACAAACCAACCTACGAAGAGAAAATTTAAAGAAAACAGAGCCCAAAACATACGAGGGTGGGGACACGGTATACGTGGCCGTAAAACAAATTCAGGGAAAGCACAAATAGTAGCAAAAAACAACCAAGTTACAGTGATAATGGCTTCGGGTAAAAAAAATACACAAAACCCACATAAAAAATGTAACTGAATAGATACTAGTACTAGGTGAATAACAAGGGATTTTCAGCTGTTTACCAGAGGTCCATACGGTTAGTTAGCAACATGCTTTACTCCAGAAATGCTGCATCAACCAAATTCCCAGACATAATTGGAAACCATTTTTTTATGTAGTAGCACGCCATATACCACAAATTTTGGGTCAACGTTCTAAATTAAATTCTGCATACACAACATCAATACAAAAAAGCTGACGTTAACATATAAAAAAGTCAAATTGTTAGTTTTAAGTTAGAGTAATTTTGTAGGTAATAGTGTAATAATATAAAATTTGGATAATAAATTTCATTTTTTTAACTCTCCGAAACATCGTTTCGTTAACTTGTATAATAATAGAAAAGTTTTGAAATACATTTTAGGTAAGAATCGCTAGACAGAGCACTGGAACCGAAAGAGTTCCTATTTCTAATAATCGGCACCGAACCGGAACCGATCCCAAGGTAACATGGAAAGCAAGTACCGAACCGAAATTGGACCGGTCAAATATTTTATGAGATTTCATAGCTCTGCTGTCTACATATGCAGACAGCTTGTTCTCCAAAACAAGAACACGTTTTATTCTAGTTTAGGTCTAACTTCCTTAACACTTTCGCACAGGAATTAAATTGAGCGAATGAAAATTTTTTTTTCAGCAAATTGGGTTTATTTGTGATCAATACAACTTAATGGATGTAGAATTTCCGAAAAAAATGGTTTTGAGCCGAAGATATGAAATGTACATTTTAATGTATAAAATGTTTCGATTGTTGAAAATAAAAGATATTCGATTAAGTTACAACCAATTATTTCTTTGGCGTTTATTTTGTTTTAAAACATAGTAAAAGTGAAATAATAATTAACAGAAAAATGTGTAAATAATTCATTAACAAAATGTAGGAACTTCAAATACAAATGTAAAAAATTAAAAAAATACGAGCCATTTTAATGTCATTTTGAATAAAAAACTTCGAAGCAATTTCGCTCTTTGGTGATACATAAATGCACGTTGCATTGATGAGAAGTTTTGCAGTTCATCTTGCATCTTGTTGCTTCTTTCATCCCATCATGATAAGGGAAATGGGCAATTTCATTGCATCTTACATCACGAATCGGGCGAATTTACATACTTCTTTTTGACGTTATCGGTGACAAAAGCGAGCAATCTCTAGATGTTGATGGTCGACCGCGTTTCGAGGGATTCGCTGTTTGATCAGAATATAGTAGTGCATCACCTACTTCTAAACGAAAATACAATAAATTCAGGATCTCTTTCTCGGGTTTTCCGGAATTTTTCATTTCTCTCCTGTACTCACTCCAACTAGCAGCTAAAGCAAAATGTAAAAAATGTGTAATAACCCTTAGCGTCCATTTTCGAGATTCAATAAAAACTCTGTAATGTGAGATGAATTGATCAGTGAGTCCATTCCTCCCATGCCATTGTTGTACAACTAAACTATTTCGGGCCGGGAAACTTGCTGATATTTTTTAGTAATTTTGTTCCACCTCTTCACGATATCGACGTCTCCAGTTCCAACAAAATTGGAACCTATATAAATGGCTTTGTTATCCTGACATCCATGCTAACTACTTGGTCACATGAGCAACGTCCTTGCTTACCCAATTCCTTATCGGCGATGAATGGTGGGTTACAAAATCTATTTATTCTTATTGTTCCTACAGTATTGTGATTTGTATACAAAATATATTCAAACAATTGATACGTTGAAAAAAAACTGTCAAAAAAAATTAAATGACCAGGTCGAGTAAGCCTCTCGACCAGTTTGATAACTACTGAAACTCCAAACCCATACTTGCTTTGGCAAGCAGCAGACAATACTTGTTAAAGGGAGTATTTTCCTTTGGAACACTAAGTTGTTTACCATGTGAAGGTTGTTTCGGAGCTGACTAAAGCGGTCACAAGTAATGCTGGATTTTAAGGCTTGAATTTCCAAACGTGGTTCCCAATATAGTCGTGACAATTTCATGGAACCAATAAAAACATGGAAGCCAAAGAGCCTTTTAATTTCATTTTTGTCGATAACTTTAAATTTTGCATCTTGCTGTTGTGCATATAAATTGGTATAAAACGAAAATGTTTCAAACAATTCATCCATTAAATATTGACCGAAGTATTCGTAGGGCGATTTAGTCAAACATTCATCTTCGCTTGACAGATTTTCAAAGTGAGGATAACTTCCAGAAGCTACATTTTTACGATGCCATTATATCTGACCTTTATTCGTGAACGGAATAGTTTCCCTATCGGCTTTAGCTTGATCAAAAAACTCAATTATAACATTTTCATTTATATAACCAGAAGAATCATCTTGTGCTGTAGCAAGAACTATATTACGCTCAAGAGGTTCGTCTAAGTGGTCATTTTCGTCGTTAGTCTGACTGTGCTCTGGATATTTTATAGCTATGTCGATAATAATATCTTCATAATTTTCTAGTCCCAGGAGCACCGAGCTATGCTCGTTCCGAATTACATTAGCGTTTGTTACACGTTCATGTCACTGAGTTTCAACTCATTCAATTGAGCAATATGTTAGTTCCATTTAGACTGTCGATTTTCCAGAAAAATTTCCGACACTCATGTTTGAATCCCATTCTATACTAAACAAATCCCATTCTATACAATTCATCCCAATTGAAAGGAAATGGTTTAATTCTATTGAAACTAGAATAATATTCATATTCCCATTTTACAGTCCCATTTTCATGGTACATACCGAGTTCTATCTAAATCGGTTGAGAAATGGCTTTGGTCCATTGGAATTGGCCATTTTACAGAACCTATACGATCCATATTTGGAACTAATTTATGATCTCTATATAATTCTCAAAAATCACAATTGAACAAATAAAAAAAACAAAACACAATGCAATATCAATAGCAATAACAACAATTAGATTTCCTTTGTTAGAAAATAAAATAAAAATGAAACCCGAACCTCTCCAGAAAGCCTACTAAAATATTTTTCCAAGAAATCAAAACCCATTACAATTGCTCCCTTTCACTAGAAAATTTCCATCTAACCAATTACTATTAACAAAAGAAAATAATAAAAATATGAATTCCCATAGGAGGATCCTCTTAAACGAATTTTACTGAAATAAAACTACCCCAACCAACATTAATAAAAATCAAATAACCGTTTCAGAAACCGGTAGTAAGTTAAAAAGTAAGATAAAACCAAGCAAACAGGGGCTCACCGGACGAGAACTTCCTTAACGTTTTTTTTAAGAATCAATACCCGGTGTTATCGCGTTTTGGCACTCGAAAACTCTCTTTCACCAATTATGATCAATAAAAAAATATTCAAAAAAACGAACCCCAGGCCTATTAGAGGACCCACTAAACGACATTTCCCGAAATCAAAGTCCACTGCAAATGTTTCCTAACTAGAAAATCCCTGCTCACCAATTATTACAAAAATCGTTGAACTTAAAAAATGGACCTCGACCATCCGGAGGACCCTCTAAACATATATTTCCCGAAATCAACACCCATTGCAGACCTTTCAAAACCCTATTTGACTTCAATCAATACCCATGGCGATCGCTTCCTGCCGCTCGAATATCTCTCATTACCAAATGTTTACCAAAATTGTTCAAATGAAAAAAGGAACCCGGATACCACTGAAAGACCCTAAGCTAATTTTTTTTAACCAAGACCCATTGCAATCTCTGTCTGGCACCCACCCGCTCACAAATTTTTACCAAAAATGTAAAAATTAAAAAAAAGAAACCCGGGCTCAACTGGAGAACCCCCTAAACGAATTTTCCAAAAATTTATACCCATCACAATCGCTTCGTGGCACTCGAAAACCCTCTTTACCAACTTTTAACAAAATAGTTAAAATTTAAAAAACCCAAGTTCCAATGGATGACACTCTGGACTGGTAAACATACTTACCAATTTTCAACAAAATCATTAAAACTATAAAAATGGAGTCTGAATTTTCCTGAAATCAAGACCAATGGGGATCACCTTATACCACTTAAAAACACTTCTTACCAATATTTACCAACATCGTGAAAATTACCAAGGAGCCCGAGTTCCACTGAAGAACCCCCTAAACTATTTTTTTCGAAATCAAGACCGGTCACAATTGATTCTTGGCACACGAAAACCTCAGCTTACCAATTTTTACCAAAATCGTAAAAATTAAAAAAAGGCCTGGGCACAAATGGAGAACACCTTCTAAATTATCAAGACCCGTCGCAATCGCTTACTGGCACCCGAAAACCCCCGCTCACTAATTTTTTAGCAAATTCGCCAAAATTAACAAAAAAGCACCCGGGCATACTGGAGAAACCTCTAGACAAATTTTCCCGAAATCAACACCCAGCGCAATCGCTTTCTAGCACCCGAAAACCCCTTACCAATTTTTAACAAAATCAATTTTTCTGGCCAATTTTTATGGACACATTTACACTACATGATATTCAAATTCTCTAATTTTTAAGCAACGTTTCTTAGTGTTTTGAACAATAAAATTGGACAAACTCATCAAAATATTAAAAAATTACACTTTAATTTATAACTTTAGTTGACTACGTATGTACTAATTATTGAAATTTTAATTAATAAAATTTAAATCCGCAACATCATTATTTCCATACTATAGACAATGGACTTGACGGTTTTAGTGGTGGCGTTGCGGCATTTGGATAATTTTTCCAGATTTGAATGCTTTACAAAGTTTTCCCAGACATTAGACCAGTCTCAATCGCATTTTCATGCAAAAACACGTCATATAGCCATTTTTCGCCAACGAAATCGCTCTCGAAGTAGTTTTTCGTGGAGACATATATACATACAATTATTGCTCGTTTAATAATATAAATATAAATAAACTAGGTGCCGGAATCTACAGCAACTCTAGTGTTGATATAATTTTGATTACAAACCTTGCCAACGTGTGTGTTATTGTTACGACCAATATTAATCAAATGATCTATAAGGCGCTTGTTTCGACGCGTAAGTCTTTTTGATTTGATCGACTCAAATTTAGTCAGTTTGCCTGCTTACGACCATGTCCCTATACTAAATATTGCTGAAAAATTTTGCCACCACTATGTAACAAATTATCAACATTTTCGCTCGAGTTAATGATCCTTCACCCAAATGCGTATATGTATGTAGTTCACCCAAATTATACCGATATACGTATACATTGATTAAGGACGCGAGTGAAAATTAATGATATCTGTGTAATATTGTGATTGGCTAGCTAACCATTGGTAAAAGCGGTCGAAATATTTACTGCAATATAAGTGTCGTATATGAATAACTCAGTATAAGAATCATTTGATCCCCGATTAAGATAATTATCTGGATTCAGTAAAAATCAATTCTAATATATTCCGATTAGCGATGATACCGAATATTTTGAAGGTAAAAACAATACCGTTTAAATTATCAATCTTTGCATCTATTGTTGCAAAAATAATATATATAATATGGTACTGTAAATGTATGTATTGTACTTATTTCGGTAAATGTATAGACATAACTTGAGAAAACTTTACAAACTTAATTCGAGCGAAAATCTTGAAAATTTCTTCTAAATCTAATTTGAAAAAAAAAAAAAAAAAATCCCAGCCTCAATTTACATCATTAGGATTTAATTTCCACTCATTTTCGTGATTTTTTGGTCAAGAAAATCACTGGAATAATTAAATCCTACAATTGAAAATTGAATCCAATATTTCCAGAAAATTATTTCAATATCGATTTCATATAAATTTTCAAGATTCTCGCTCGAATTAATGATCATTCACCTAAATACATATATATATGTAGTTTCCCAAATTATACCTACGTTTACTGATATACATACATTTACCGTAACTTAAATGTAAATGTAGTTTTTGTAGTTAATTCTTGATTTTTGTGAACGTAAATATCATAATTGTGCCTTTGCAACACAAATAATTTACTATAATAGCCTAAATGTAGCTTACAACTTTTACATTCATCTTTTATTATTATTCAATCATACATGCCATATAAATTTGAAAAAAAAAAAAACGAAAAAAAAATTTATCTCAAGAATGTAATTTTCGAGGTTCGAACTACGATCTAAAATTTTAAAATCCACAACGCTAACACCTAGACTACTGCGGCATGGGAATTTGCCGAAAAATTACTTGGTTTTATAAAAAGTTTTGAGCATTCTACTAAATTAAATGATATGTAGATAGATTTACACAATGTGACGTATCAACATAGAGAAAGATAAAATTTGTCAGATCTTTCTGTAATTTGGTATACAGATGAAGAAAAATATTCTAAGAATAATTTCCTTTTACATCATATCGGAAAAATCACGGAAAATGCGAGAAAATCGCGAATTTCCACTCGGAAAATTCGTCGGGAAAAGACTAAAAAAAATATGCTGATCATCCAACATTAATTTAAATTTTTTTTTTTTTATGTCGTGATTTTTGAAAAATGGACATCCATGAAAAAAAAATCATAAAAAAAAAATTAAATACATCCCAACTCCGTATGCTGCTAACTACGCAGCTGTACTATTTAAAAAAATCATCAAACATTCTTTTCTATAAAAAAAATACACAATACATATCGCTCATTTGCTGCAACAATGACACAATTTAAAAATAACAAATGTTATAATTTGAGAGACATTTCCGTTTGTCTTGTAGTGAGCTTTATAGCTTTAGGTGTGTCGTTATATCAGTTTAAACTATATTAAAAAGCCGATATTTCTCTATAAATAAGTCAAAAACGACCGATTTTGAGTTATGCCATTGTGGTAGCAAATGAGCGATATACAATTGACCATTTTAGAGATGGCGCTGTAAAATTTTGATAATTTTTCCAGATTTGAAGGCTTTACGGAGTTTTCCCAGACTTGAGACCAGACTCAATCGCATTTTCATGCAAAAAGACATCATATAGCCATTTTACGTCAACGAAATCGGTCTCGAAGTAGTTTTTCGTGCGGACATATATACATACCCGCAATTATTGCTCGTTTAATAATATAGATACAAATAGTCTTTTCGAATTCTTCATCGCTTGCTTCATCGTCACTCATCTTTTCAATATCCGATTCCATCAACAAGTCATTTCCTTTTCAGTAAGGCGACGACGAGAAATTTTCTAAGAAATATAAATAAGTGAATATTTGAATTTAGACACGAATTATACATTCAAATGTGCTATACATTATAATGTACATTAATTATACTACCAGCGAAATGTTTATTTAAATGTACTTAGAATTTCAATTATTTGTACATTTTAATGTATATTAAGGTTTAACCCAATTTATACTGGTAATTAATCTAAAACTTCACAAAAACTAACCGAATATTGATTTATTACACATATTTTAATAACACAGTATAAAAAATTAATTATATATTACCTTAATTAATGTTACACCTATAAATTAAATCACTGTTGATCACAGATGTTTTGAAATATGTATTGTCCTCATCGAAAACTAAAGCAAAACTGATTAAAAATAAATTTGTGCGGAAAAATATTGAACGTGAGACTACGTGAGTAAAAGAGAAAACATGATTTACTATAACGGTAAATCATGATGCAAATTTTAATGTGCGCCACGTGCGAAAGGTTTAATATATTTGGCCAGGAACAAAATATTTGAGCCTAATTATTGATGATGATAACGCGTAAGTCAAAATTTCTCAGTAAGAAGTTGATTTTTCGGCATTTTTTATAGACAATTATATTAATTGTTCATGGCAATCCCAATATTCTCGATTTGGTAAATCAGGAAAATACAGATGCCAATCGCTCATAATATATCTACTGAAAAAAAGTAGAAATATCTTCCCCCCTCCCCGTAATTTTGGCTGAAGGCCCAAACAGTTATACCAATGTACCACTCTGCAAAAATGAGAACCCTCCATGAGTTCTTTCTGTTGGTAGTTTGGTTTCGTACTAAAAAGTATGCAAACTACAAAAAATTCCACTCTAACCACATACATTAAGTATCTGGCCAGAACGTACTGACATAGCGAATTATTATTCAACTACATCAAATATAAAGAGAGGGGGGAAGATATTTCTACTTTTTTTCAGTAGATATATTATAAGCGATTGGCCTCTGTATTTTTCTGATTTACTAAATCGAAAATATTGGGATTGCCATGAACAATTAATATATTTGTCTATAAAAAATGCCGAAAAATCAACTTATTACAGACAGACAAATTAAATTCTTGACAAAATTCTGCAGATAAATTTCCAGAATAAAAGGAAATCCGCCCTAGCAAAATCTACGCCTTTTTAGGCCGAATCATATGTTGTATTGTTTAATTAGTACCATTAGCAGTTAAGCATTTGATAAATTATGGAATAATAGTTTTCCAGTTATCGAATGTTTTCGAAATGCCTAAAAACACTCTTACTTATATTTCAAAATTTTTCAAAACCGAAGTTGGCGAAGCTACGAGTTTTGTTGAAATTTTAAAAAATCTGGACATTTTCACTGGCTTGCTTTTTACGAGTGCATTTTAAATGAAAGCTTTTAATAAAAGAAAAAATCACAACTTAATAGCGATTTTCCAAATAATAATAATATTCTTTTGTTTTTTTTTTTTTTTCAGGTAAATTTCATTACAAAAGGCAACGGAAATTAAAAATATATCGATATACCTTTACATCTCAATGGTGAGCATGCAACTTGATAATTCGACTACTTTACCATAATAATGTTAAATTAATAATTGTGTTACTAATAATAAGGTTACAAAACTTTGAAGTTTGTTTGAATCGATAAACGATAATGTCGTTATATTACATTCATGAATTATTCATTGATTTAACATTTTCAATATTGAGATGTCATGTTTAGCAATAATATTTTATTTTCAGCGAATACAGAATAATTCTGTATCAGGCTTGTATAATTCAAATTGATTATAAATTTATAAATTATACATGAGTTCTGCTACCTTTTATTATACTGTTCCATTCCATTACAGTATTATATGATTCATCTTTTGTAAGTCGAAGATATTATTTCATCTTAACATAATTAATTATTAATATTTCTAACTTTAGATTTATTCAAGTCCTTTGTTATAAGATTGAGAATTTAGTTTACAAAGGAAACTTATCAAATACACTTGCGTATGAATAGCAAAAACATATCTTTTACAACAAATGTTTTTTATATAAGTTTACGATGCGAATCGATTCCTAGGAAAAATAGTTTACATCTGTTAATGGCAATCGAATTTCCAGAATTGCGAATTTACTCGTTTATATTGCTGTTATTGGAACAAAATTATACTACTTTACTGTTAGGTAAATGTTTATCGATACTATAAATAGTGGATTCATAGAATTGTATAATATTAAAACGATTGTATAGAATTACTTTAAACTGCTTAAATTTTAAAAATAATAAATGATGTGTTGTAAGCAAAGTGTATGTACATCTGCTTCGTTTCAACAAAATTACATTTCTGGATTTCTTCGAATTTTGCTTTTGATTTTCCAAACGAGTTAATGCTGTAAATATACTTTACCAACAAAATTGGTATGAGTAGCCGTATGTTTTGACGTTAAGTCTATTTCGCATCAAGCACTAAAACAACTAGGTACTCGAATCAACGTTTTGCTTGTAAATATTGATCACTATGAACAGAACACAGAACATATCTGTCAAAGGTGAATATTACTTTTTTAATTTTCTGGAGCATTCGTCTTTGTTTATATGTACATATTCGACTGAAATATATCCTCCAAAGTTATGAGGAGATATAAATTTTGAAAATATTCCATGATACTTACATATATATACCATTGTTATTAGCTAAAGCTCTACTGAAGTGAAGTGTTTACGTAATAATGTTATAAGATTTTTTGGTGAAATATTCTAAAGCAAAACAAAATTAAGAATATTCGAGTGAATAAATTATTTAGGGCGCAAAAGGTAACGTGTTGTTATGCAGCCCAAAACAATTTCCTGTCAAATGTTCGTTTCTTAGTTGCGAGTCTAATCAAAAAATGTGGAACGTACTCTAACAATTTACCAAGCCAACTTTCAAGCCGCAGATTGTAGCTAAATACTTCGACATTATTATCTCAAACAGTAATATAAGTTGGCAACCAAATATACCAGAAATACCAGAAATACTAGAATACGGATTTTCGATTATTTTTTTCTCTTTCGTTTGCAGTCAGTGGGTGCCCAAAAAAAAATGTTTCCCAAATTTGATAAACTAATTTCAATATAAATCTTTCGTTGAACCTTGTCCTTTTCGATTAAATCCAAATCAAGGTTTTTTTTTTTTTTTTTTTAAACATTTGTCACGAGATCAGCTTCTATTTCAGAGTTTATGAAACTGAAATATTATTTGTTGATTTATATAAAAAAATATGTGTATTTGTCGCTAAAATTTATGACACTTTGCTTAGTTCTGTTTAACAGTATAGCGTGCTAAGAAAATATATGGATTGAAATGTGATATGCATGTTTGTTGTTTAATTTGCGCTTCATCAGATTTCAGATGGTATCGATTAAATATTAAAGTTAGTTTTTTTTGTATTATGTCATAATCGTCACAATCAAAACCAATATTTATATAAAATTACACAAAATTTTGTAATTTTTGTTAATCAACAAACGCTACCTTGAATATAAAAAGCTACCTTGACCAACATAAAGAAAGTTCACATTTTAAATTTGGTTGAGATTCTACTCAGGCTGTCAACGTGGAACATTTAGAAACAAGGATTGACAAATTAAATGAAGCATGAGCATTAAAATTCAGCTTCTTGATGATCAAGCATCTAAAGCCGATGAATTTAAAAAAGAAAAAAATTCTATGATATTAAGGCATTGCTAAAGCGTCTACTCAATATTCGCGCTCTTAGCATTGGTTTCGCTGCAAATAAATCTCACGACAAACCCTTGGTAGAAAATCCGTGTGTTCGGTCGTGGCGGCAAGTGTCAGAACTTCGTTTACCACGTGTATTGATAGAGCAGTTTAGTGGAGACGATGCCAAATGGCAGTCCTTCCAAGAGCAATTTGAAACTTCTATACATTCAAAAGAAAATTTATGAAATATTCATAAGTTTCAATACCTAACAAGCTTACTGAAGAACGACGCAGCTTATTTAATTAGCCGCATGTCATTGACAGATGGAAACTTCACACTAGCTTGGGAAAAACTAAAGAAACGGTATATCAAAATGAAATACTCAGTCAGAGAACTAATTGAATTGTTTCTGAATCAACCTGCTGTGAGTGCCGATGGTTTCAAACAATTGAGAACAATCTGTGATTCGTCCGATGAAGTATTAAGAGGTCGTCAGGCTCTGGCAACAGATTGGCAATCGAGAGATCCTTGGTTAATCCATATTTTAATAAAGAAACTCGATATGGAGACACAACAAGCTTGGGCAAAACATTCAAGCACCAATGATGTTCCTACAATAACCTGTTTATTAGATTTTCTGACGGAACGTGCAATGTGCAATTCAAACAATCATCCGCTGTTCAATTGTTTCAGGTTCAACAAACTAAACCAATCAGAAAGAACGCAATTTACCGGACTAACAATTTAAGCCAGAACTGTTAAAGTTCAAGTCACAACCTTAAGAGCTGCCAAAACTTAAATCTATGTTTCCTCCTTCGAAATAAACATCATACTCGTACCTTACTTCACCCAAGCAATACCGAGAGCAACAATCAACCGCCTAAATCAAAGCAATTTTCCAAGCAAAATCAGATATCATCCAACTGTTTCACAACCTGTGTTGAATCTACAATCAACGAGAACAGCAATTTCTAATCTAGTACTTACTTATTATAGCCACATGATTTTAATCTAGTACTTACTTATTATAGCCGCCCACGGTGAGTTAGTTAGTAGTTGGCTTTTAATGGCATCTAATGTTGTTCCATGCTGAGCAAGAAAATATTTATTTAAAAGTATTTCGATATTTTATGGTAACATTTCTTATTTAATTTAAACTTACATCAAATTCTTTTAGCAAAAAATTAATATCTTCCTTAAAATAATTGCTTAAATATATCAGTATTTCAGTATTTGAGATATTTAGATTTTGAATTTTTAGCTAGGTAGTACTGCATAAAAATTGTACGATATTTGTACGAGTTGCATTAAAATTACTTCAGAAATATCTATATCCATATGTTGGTAAATTTTTGAAAATTCTGAGCTAAAATAATTTTATCAAATAGATACGGCCACTCCTTTAAAACATCTCCAATTGATGGTACATCCTCCGTATTATTAAGGAAAATTCTGCGCGGACAAACATTCTTAGATATAGAGAAAACCTATATGAATATCAAAAAATTTATTTTAAATATTTATTCCGATAATTCCTAGTATTTAAGGCATGCACGATTGCCATTACCTCAAGAGCACAAGTTATTTATTTTATTTATTTCAATTACACAAGTTATTTAAGGTACGTCACTTTTAAACTTTCACCTTACGCGTTTCTAAACGAAATGATTTTCCAAAAATGCGTTTTGTCTATTCATTTGTTAAAGAAAATAACATTGTAAGTGTGTTAGTTACCACAAATATTAGTGTGGAAATACTTTTTTGAGAAAAAACGCACAGAAAATGTGTAAATCACTTGTACAGTGTAAAATACGGGTAAATTGTGGGGAATTCACACAGTATGTTAGTAGGTTGCGCATCTTTAAGTGTAAACTGCGGCGAATGAGTGATTTACGTCCTGTTTGAATAAATCAAAATTCGTAAGTTTATTATTACACGTCGTTGTGTATTTTACAATTATTTTTGGTGGTAAAATATCATTTTTTCGTGATTTTTTACAATCACTTTTTAAAGTGCATAAATGAGTATTATGAAAATTTAATAAACGAATTTTATGTGATATTAAATTTGTAGATTTTTAAACAAATTATTTTTTTGGTATATGGCTCTTTAGTTTTGCAGATTTAAGCTTGAGCTTTCAATCTCAATTCGGGATCATTATCAAAAGCATTATGAAAATTATTTTCAAGAGACATTGCTGATTTTTGTGCATCGCTTGTATTTAAAATATTATTGTAATTAAATCTTTTAGCTGCTACTAAGCTTGAGGAACTGTTCTTACAATTATATGGTTGATATTTATTTTGTTGAACATTTTGAGATGCTTTTGATTTTTGTGTAGCACTTAATCTAATTAAATTTTCTTTTAGCTGCCATTAAATTTGAGGAACTTTCTCCACCATTATTTGTATGAAATATATGGGGCTTTTCAAACAAAGGCTTCTGGGTGCTGGTTGCTGGCTGGCCATTAGTTTTCAGAAATTCAAAATGATAGTTTTCACTATCATCCTCGCCGAAATCTTCGGGGTAAAGACAATTCATTGAATTATTCATGTCCTAAATTAAGAAAGAAAGAATTGTTTTTTATTTATTATTTTTTTATTATTATTATTATTATTATTTTATTATTATTATTAATATTATTATTTATATTATTATTATTCAATTTATCTTTAAATCTCGTTGGTTGTAAGGTGTTTGATGTCAAATCTATAAGACATGTTGCAGCGGAACATAAATTAATCCAATTTCTGAAATTAGCTTCACCATTTTTGTTTTGACGTGATCTATATTGAATATTTTTAATTCATCATTAAATTGTTCTTTGTTGGTATAAAAAATTAAAAAATTGGATGATACTATTGGATATTAAAAAAAGCTAGTCAAGTTTATCACAAAATATCCCTTTATCATTTAATTGCTAATCGACTCTATTTTAAATATATTATCGTGTATTAAGCAATAATTATTCGGATATGACGACGAAAGTAAAAATATTGGGCTGTATCTTAACGGCTCAGTCGTTGTCTGCGCTTAGATAAAAATTCGACGGTTTAGAATTAAACATCGCAATCATTAAAATTAAAAACTGTATACGTATAAATTTATGTTCCTATGTTACTTAAGTAATTTAGTTATGCCAAATTACCTTACTGGCTATTGTGTTCATTGCTTACAATTATATATTTAACAATTTCAATTGTAATAGATTATTCGTAACAAACAAGATAAAAGGCAAAACGTACAGCGAGATGACAGGCAGTTCTTCAAAAATATTTGTACTTAAAATAAAAATAATACATTCCATCATTTAAAGGTGTTTGTGTATAAAAAATAATTAATCTGTTTAATGTTATGGTTTTTCTTTTCTACAACACTCGAATAACACATCAAAACCAAATTGCTGTGATAATTTTGTGCATTTTGTTCGGCAAGAGACAAATTAAGAAATTACAGTCCACTTGCGTACAGTCGTAGATTTTGAATAAAATTGCTTTTCCCTAGTTCTATTATTAATTTGTTGAATGGGAAATGATCCCCTTTTCACCATTTTTTTGAAATGTTTCCTTTCATTTTCAAATTTGAAAGCGCTGTAGCCATCTAAATGTCCAAACACTTCCACATCTGCTGGTAAATGTATAGTAAACTGTGTACGTTGTACAACACGTTTTCTTCACCATATAATGTAGAAAATTGTTGAACAAATTCTTTAATTAATTCGTCAGCACATTGGTTAATTTTAAAACAATCATCTGGATAGCTTAATATTCTAATTGCACAAACCAACAACAACAAATGATTGTAATATTTGTCTTCAACAATATTTTTTAGCACCACAAATCCTGTGTAACAAAGGAACATTCGGAATTCGGTTGCTTTCCAATATTCAATTTCATGTAGAGTACGTTGTTTCCTTGAAAACTCGGATGGCATGCATTTTTTAAGATTTTTGAGACGCTCATTTATTGCTATAACTGCATTTTTATAAGTGAAAAATTCTGCTCCTTTGCTTTATTGGTACATTAAGAATTTGTCTCATAACACCTAGTAAAACACAATGCATGTAATCTATTGGAAATCGGGTAACACAGCCAAAGTTTAAATTATCAAGGATCACGTTACGGCGGACGTGGTGATTTTGGTCAGTTTTTTCGCGGAAATTTTCATCCGTACGAAGACAATAATCGTTTATTGTTGGGAAACAAACTTTCAGAATGTGATTTCACGCCTAATAAAATATTACATAATTTTTTTAACCAGAGGTGTTACAAACAAAAAACTAAATTATATTTATACAATTTTACATAAATTTATATATGGAGTTAACACTTACCTAAAATAAATGAACGTGCTGGAGTATCGCAAATAAATGATCTCAATTCTACGATTTTTCTTTGTTGAAACGTGAAGCCGTGGTCGTTCAGGTCTTGCACTTCATCAGCAAGAGCTTTTAAGAATACATTGGCACAAAATGGCTTTTTGTAACCATGAAATATTCCTATTAGAAATATTTCTTTGAATGAAACTATGTTTCCTAAAATTGGCCATAGTTGGTTCGTTGAACTCTTTGTCAATGGTAAACTATCAATTCCAATATCAACATGCAGTATATTTTTTTCATAATTGCTGTCTTTCAAAAACTCTTAAACATATTTCCGTAAACCAATACATACAGTGCTGGTAAAAAAAAATTGGGCAAACAAATTTATTGCAAATTGGAATCTTTTTTTGCTAAAATTACAAAACTTTTGAAAGCAATTGGTTTATTGTTTCATTTTAAATACATGGATGACGTAATTTTTTGGAAAAAAAAAATTGACCTGCAATTTAGGGGCAAAACACCAAAAAAATGCCAAAATATTCAAAATACTTTGGTTGGTGTTAAAGTAATGTAATAAATTAAACACTTATTTTTTATTTTTTTGTTTGTTTTTTATTGATTTATAGAAGTTCAATCTTTCATATTAATATTTTGTTGGACCGCCTTTTGCTTTTATTACACCGGTACAACCCCGCAACTGATGTGCAAAAAACTTGGGCAAGCAATTATTTTTTTTTTACGCCTACCGTTCTTGGCCGTCATTAGGGTGCAGATGTTTTATTGCCTGTAATTTATTTTTTGAGTATAAATAGTGCATATTTTGTAAGATTAAGTTATTTTGTAAGTGATCCTAGACAAATAAAGAATAAAGTGCAATTTTAGTTAAAAAATGGGAAAAGTTACTGACCAGTGTAAAAGCAATATGTTGATTTTGGCGCGAGAAAATTTAACCACGCGTGAAATAGGTGAAAGATTAAACATTCCTTAGAGTACTATCGCGTGGAATATTAAAAAAAATCGAGAGATGGGCGGTACACAAAGAAAGAAAGGCTCTGGAAGGCCCAGAAAGACAATGCCAGTGGAAGATCGTTTTATACTATTACAAAGTCGTCGGAACCGTTTTAAAACTTCATCGGACATAAGACAGGATCTTGAGCGAGCAACAGGCAAAAAAATTTCAGCCGGCTTAGTGAGAAAAAGACTTGTTAAAGCTGGTTTGAGAGCACTTAAACCAGTCCAGAAGCCTGAGTTCACATTACTAGTGACAAAAAACGTTTGCTATGGGCCCAGGAGCATGTTAGTTGGACTACAGAGATGTGGAATGATATGATTTTCTCCGATGAATCAAAATTCAAGCTGCATGTTGGAGATGGAAGAATTCTCGTAAGGAGAAAACCTGGCGAGAGACTTAGCAAAGAATGACTTTTAAGACTTCCACCGAAAAAAGAAGGAGTTATGGTCTGGGGACGCTTTTCTGGAAATGAAACCGGTCGATTGTGCTTCCTTAGTTCCAGCGTTACAGCAGCTGCTTATCTGCAGGTCCTTCAGAACGAATTTGAGCCTTCTGCGTTAAAGCTTTTTGGCAAGACTTGCAAATTTATTTTTCAACAGGACAACGCTCCGTGCCATACCACCAAAATTGTGAGTTATTAATTTTGAATTGTAGATAGACAAATTGGCTTTCTGATAAACATAAATAATTTGGTAAAAACTTGTTTTTTTTTTATCTCTTCATTTAAAGGTAAAAAAGTACTTCGAAGAAAAAAGTATCGATGTGTTGAGCTGGCCCCCGTATAGTCCAGACTTAAATCCAATTGAAAATATTTGGTCTATAATGAAGCTAGAAGTAGCAAGGAAGCGCCCAGAATCGATTGAAGCTTTAAAAAGTTTGTTAATGATGATTTGAGAATCCATATCTCCTGCGACTTTGAAAAATTTATCAAATTCAATGAATCGGAGGTGTATCGCTGTAATAAAAGCAAAAGGCGGTCCAACAAAATATTAATATTAAAGATTGAACTTCTATAAATCAATAAAAAACCAAAAAAAAATAAAAAATAAGTGTTTAATTTATTACATTACTTTAACACCAATCAACGTATTTTGAATATTTTGGCATTTTTCGGTGTTTTGCCCCTAAATTGCAGGTCAATTTTTTTTCCAAAAAATTACGTCATCCATGTATTTAAAATGAAACAATAAACCAATTGCTTTCAAAAGTTTTGTAATTTTAGCAAAAAAAGATTCCAATTTGCAATAAATTTGTTTGCCCAATATGTGAGTTCAATTCTTGCGGCGTTTTCTTTAATGTTCTGATGTTCTTTGGCAAATTTGGATGATATTGTCGTAAAATTTGCAGCAAACCATTACCTGCGGCTTCTTTGATTTTAAAATCAACAAACCATTTTGCAGCATCATTAGCGTTGTTTAAATTTTGAAAATCATCCAACTCGTCAGATACGTTCGTATTTGTAAAATTCGATGCTCAATCATTTTCACTCGAATCACCACTTGATTCGGCATAATCAGAGCATATAATATTAAATTTCGGACCGGCATATTCAATATGCAGTACTCTACCTGTTTGTGTGGTTGTGGTATGAGCACCAATATTTTCAACTTCGCGTCTGATATGATAATACGCTTTATTATCCATGTCTTGAAATTTATAATTATCTATATAAGAAATAATGATACTTACTAAACTAATAACTAACGTATCCAAAATACTTAATCACTAAATTTAAAGTTAATGTTTTAAAAGAAATAAAAGTTTAATCGCCACAACAACACTACATAAATCACTTTAAAAATCGTCTATCACTCAAAATTACTTCTAAAATAAAATCGTCTAGCGTCTATTAAAAATTAAAAAAAAAAATCTTCTATCAATATAATTCATTATATAAATTAATCTTATTATAAGTTTAAAATTAAAAAAACAGATAAAGGAGAAAAAACATAAATATGAATCACATCAAATGAAAACCTAAAATGGCTACTCTAAATAAAAAAATACGATATAGCTAGTACGAATAAATATATATTCGTATAAAAAAATATTTACTTGAGTAGTGTGACGTGTGACTCACACGGTGTGAGTGCGGTTCATAAAAAACACGTCTCGTAAACCATATGTTTCTACTTCGCTTTAAGCGAATTCGCTTTTTTCTTTAGAGGGTATAAGCATAATCTTCCACAATATTAATCGAATTTGTACTTTGTTTTTTTTGTAACATTTCCAAAATCGATATTTTCCTAAAATTGGTTTGTTTATAGAGAATTTTGACGTTATCTAAATTGATTGAATGATTGGAATATTTCAGGTGAAAGGCGCATTTTATTTGACCATTTACACCCACAATGCCATGAATCCAATACCATTTTGGTATTCGTGAATACCCGCTGTGTAAGAGGTTTTCAAAATCCAATAATATTTTTTTAATTATTGTGTTTAGCACCAGGCTCATGGGATCTTCGCTAAATTTTATTTTGAAGTTCTAACAGTTGTCTGTCACGTACAATCAATTTATTTTGACATAACAAAAATTGTTGTTTATTTGGCTAGTAGTGGCTAACGTAAATTACAAATTAATTGTTTTATATCAAAAATGTTTTGAGTCACATGTTGTGCCGTGTTTTTTTTTTTTTTTTTTCGAAATTCGGCGGGGACGCAATTTCGAAATGAATACCAAAGGCGCATTTTATTTGACCAAATTCAAATTGGTATTCATTTCGAAATCGCGTCCCCGCTACACAATAACTAAAAAATATTATTGGATTTTGAAAACCAAGTACACAGCGGGTATTCACGAATACCAAAATGGTATTGGACTCATGGCATTGTTGTTGTAAATGGTCGAATAAAATGCGCCTCAATTTGAATTTGGTCAAACAAAATGCGGTTGAAACCGCTTTAGCCAAGAAAAAATTTTTTTCGAAAAAATTCTCTAGGCTTTGCGTTTCCATGAAAAATCGGATTTTAGTTGCTGCGTTCCATTTAACGTGGCAAAGTACACACAAGTACTTCTGACTGCACGCAGCTACTCTTGCTAAATTTTATGAGTAGTTTGCTTTTCGAATTTATGGCGACTTCGTTACCAGAATATTTAGTACAACTAATCGGTAAGAAATGGCTGAACAGTTTTCAAATTAATAATTAATTTTTCAACTTTCCATGTTGCACGTAAATTTTTTTAAATTAAATTTTATTTTCGCAACTAATTTTCTGCGTTCCATTTACCATCTACTTCCAAGTACTTATTTGTACTTTGCCAAGTCAAATGGAACGCAGCAAGTAACAAATGTTTGATTATTTTTGAATTAAAAAAGAACTCATTTTGAAAATATATTTCATTATGCTTTTGATAACGATCCCGAATTGGGATTGAAAGCTCAAACCAAAATCTGCAAAAATAAAGAGCCCTATACCAAAAAAATAATTCGTTTAAATATAAAGAATTTCTCTCATTAATTAATAAAAATAATGGTTGAAAAATGGAGACAAACGATAACCGAAATCAAAGTTTCATGACACCTCGACGTACGTACAAATTTTTAAAGACAGTTCTACGCCGATACAGACAAAAATTAACTTAGTAGTAAAAGAAAGGGAGGAATTTGGCAATATCGATTTGGTGACAAAGAAGATACTTACAAATTATAAATAACCCAATGTACCACACAGACCAATTCTAAGTTCGATAAATAGCCCCACATACTCGTTATCATCATTTTTAGGCAATATTATTAAACCAAGTTTAGGAAAAACAAATTCATTTATTCTAAATTCTGAAGATTTCAAAAACAAAATTAATAAGGTTACGATCCGGCCAAATTCCATTCTAATTTCTTTAGATGTTAAGTCTTTTATTTACAAATGTTGATAGCCAAATTGTACGAAATATTATCAGTCAAAATTGGAGAAATATACAGAAAAATGTTAAATCTAAATTAACAAAAATTCAATTTTTTACTGCTTTAGATATCGTTTTAAACAATTCGGAATTTTCATTTGATAATAAAATTTATAAACAAGCCTTTGGCTCCCCTATGGGTTCTCCCATAAGTCCCATATTAGCAAATCTAGTAATGGAAAATTTAGAAAATTCATTGTTAAACTCTTTAGACTTTCAACCTTAATTCTACTTCAGGTATGTAAACGACTTAATTATTGTGGTATCGATAAATAAAATCGATTATTTTTTAGAAGCGTTTAATTCAGCAAAAAATAAATAAATTGCTTTTTTGGACATTTTGTTAATTCACGAACCAAATGGCAAAATTTCTTGTAATTGGTATCATAAAGATACCTGGTCAGGCAGATATATAAATTTTCATACTTGGCCCCCCCATCACTTATAAAATTAACACTATACAAATTTTAGCCCAAAAAATTATAAAGCTTTCCGATACTAAATATCACAAACAAAATTTAAAAATTCTAAATTATACATTAGACGCATTTTACTTGACCATTTACAACAACAATGTCATGAATCCAATACCATTTTGGTATTCGTGAATACCCGCTGTGTAAGTGGTTTTCAAAATCCAATAATATTTTTTAGTTATTGTGTTTAGCACCAGGCTCATGGAATCTTCGGTAAATTTTATTTTTAAAGTTCTAACAGTTGTCTGTCATGTACATTCAATTTATTTTGACATAACAAAAACTGTTGTTTGTTTGGTGATTGTGATTTTTTTATTTTCGGCCAGTGTCTAACGTAAATTACAAAATAATTGTTGTGTATCAAAAATGTTTTGAGTCACATGTTTAGCCGTGATCTTTATTTTTTTTTTTCGAAATTCAGCGGGGACACGATTTCGAAATGAATAACAATTTGAATTTGGTCAAATAAAATGCGCCTATAAGTGCTTATCCAATATCCCGAAAAATTAAAAAAAATGTTATTTGGAAAAAAGAAATTTTCATAGAAATACGATATCTAGACCAGAAAATGAAATCACAAACTTTTTGGCCATTCCATATATGAAAAACCTTTATGAAAAAATAAAACGTCTGTTCCAAAATTATAATTTCAAAATTGTGGGATGTGCAGCCACAAGTCTGAATGGAAATATTTTTTTCCAAAATTTAAGACAAGGTACCTTTAATAAAACAATCAAATGTGGTTGACCAAGTTCGTTGTAGTTGCAACGCTACGTATACTGGCCAGACAAAACAATTTTTGGAAAAAAAAATTTATCAACACAGATATGACACCAACCTAAATTCAAATATTAGCTCACTTACTCGGCATCTAAAAAATTCAAATCATTCAATCAATTTAGGTAACGTCAAAATTATCGATAAACAAACCAATTTTAGGAAAAGATCGATTTTGGAAATGTTATATATTAAATCAAGTACAAATTCGATTAATATTGTGGAAGATTATGCTTATATTGGCAACTCGTATGATGTATTTATATACGTTTTTTGTCTATACTCATTTTATTTTTATTTAATTGTACAACCTTTCTACATGAAATCGCTTTAGCCAAGAAACATTTTTTTCGAAAAAATTGTCTAGGCTTAAAATCGGGTTTTAGTAACAAATGTTTGATTGTTCTATGTCGAATTTTTATATAAAAAGGAACATATTTTGAAAATAATTTTCATTTTGCTTTTGATAATGATCCCGAATTGGGATTGAAAGCTCAAGCTTAAATCTGCAAAAATAAAGAGCTGTATACCAAAAAAAATAATTGGTTTAAATATAAAGAATTGGCTCATTATAAATAAAAATAATTTGTGAATTTTAATTTAAATACAATCGCTTCGAACGTTCCGAATAGTGGGGTCCCAAAGCATGGTATGTATAATTCTAAATATGTAATATTAATTGGATTAATATTTTGAAGCTAGTTAACATTAGCTTTTAATGTTAGCTTACTTTAAGAGAAATTGCATTAAATTGTAATGCTGTAAATATATTAAATTTGTAACGAAACAATGTATTAATTGTTTTTAAAGCAACGTCTTAATTAGATTTTGTAGCAAAGTTGCACTGGACCACTATATGTATTACCGCTTGCATTACAAACAACACTTTTTTTTTCAAGTCTGTAGTTCTCATAATAACTCAGTAAATTTATTAGCACCCGCGAAAAATATACAATACCATACCAAGATTCATTAAAATTCGCCGAAAATTATTCATAAAACAAATAAATTTTTTCTACATCAACAAATTTGTCACACAGCGACACCACAGCAAAAACCATTAAATCCACTGCCAACTGTAGTAAATATTCTTAAATTCTCATAATTTTCGCTATTGTACATACATACATATATCCTTCTTAAGTATAAATATAAATACAACACGTATGATATGTGATTTAATTACATGAGAAACATTCTCTTTATAAACATTCAAAGTAAAGTTTTTTTTTTTTTGCCTTGCTAAATGTAAGACTAACAAAATACAATCTTATTAATGGAAGCAGCAAGAAAATTCGTCTCCATAAACAAAAAGTTAATTTTCGATGCGAACAAACCACGCAAAAATAAATAAATAAAAAACAAATTATTTTTAGTTGACATATATTTTAATTAAAATAAATACAAATGTATGTATAAAATATTTATATTATAATTATAAAATTACACACAAAATAATAATATGGTTTACATGAAGAAGAATAATAAGAAAATGTACTCGTATAAGAACGTACGCCAATTATTATTCACTGTATATTTTGTTTATGGTTACGTCATTAATTAAATCAAAACTACGACTTTAGATTAGAGATCATTACGTCTTAGCGTGATGTGTATTTATGCTGTCATATATCGTTCTATGTTATTTTAATTAAAAAGTACTTTGGCTATGGTTTTTGTGGTTAGATATTTATGTTAGATCATATAAATAAAAATATAGGTACGTCACACACAAACAGATCTTATGAAAAGTCTATAAATATAAATCTTTCTTAATGATGAATAATTACCCAATGTTCGTAAATAAGTTAATGAACTTTTTTTTTTAATTTTTGTTAAATTTCGTAGAATTATTGAGACTTTTAATCATTACTCGCATATGCTCTCTTATTTTGTAAAAAGTTACAAACAATTCCTAAGAAATCATTGAATATTTTAGTAGGACCAGCAAATTTATGTACGCGGAATAGCAAATTCAAGTTGATTTAAGTTCGGACCGCAAAAAGCAAATAAATACAATTAAAAATTAATTGAAGATATACAGTATCCAGAGATAAACAATTTTGCTTTCTTTTGTGTTCCGGGATTGAGAAGCCCAGAAATATTTATTTACATTTTGTATGGTATTGAATGAATCACGTAATACGTAATTAAACCACCTGTTCGATAAATCATCACATTTTCTCTTTCGGTATCTCATTTGCAGCAAAAACAATTAAATGGGGAATAAACAAACATGTTAAAAGAGTTCATTGGGTCAAATCGAGATGAAATTTCCACAATCAATATTTTAATCTTGGGGATGAACTGCAATATAAAAATAATTTTTATAGTTAAATCGTGATGCATTAATTATGATTAATTGCTATTTTAATGATTGAACGTTTGTTTTGAAAAAAATCACGCGATTTGAAATTATGTAATTTTTTTATATTTTTAATACAAATTAATATTACAACGTGAATTTTGATTTATTAAATTGAATTGAAATGTTTTGATGCGATGCAAAGACTTTGGAGTTTGGAATCGCCATTTACTCTATGAATATTATACCACAAAAATTTCGCTTTGTTGATTTTGAGAAGCTTAAACTTAAGTTTTTGCAAGTTTATTTCGCTTGAAATTCACTCTTTGTAGACTTAAAATTCGCGGAAAACGTTGCCGGTGACTTTAGTCTGAATGGCTGAATGTCTGAATATCGAAATTCCAAATCGAAATCTCGACTTTCAAAATATGGAATTTCAAAATATCGAAATTTTAAAATCTTCAAATTCAAATCTCAAACTATCTCGAATCCCAAATAATTAATATAATTTTGTAAAATTATCATTTTACATACAATTTTTCATGTTTGATACAGAAGTTTAGCATTTTAAATTATTAAATAGGTATTATTAAATATTAAAATATAAATACAAAATCCATATTATAATTTTTATTTTATGTTGTTATCTACAAAAAGCATAGAAACTCAAAGTTAAAATTAAAATTTTCGAAATTTCTATAAAATTATATTTTTCTTAAGAATCCTTAATATTAAAGGTCCTGACAAAATTCGGTTAACCTGGCAGGCGCAGAACAAAGGAATTGTATCCCTCATATAGCTTCTACTGAAAGGTTTACCAAAAGTGTTTCAAGTTGGGATCACTACATTTGCCTGAAAAGAAAAATCCAGAAATTTAAGATCCAGAAAAAATACTTTGTTTGTAATAAATGAAAAAAAAATCAATTTTATAGGCATTTTTAGACTTTTGTCATCACTTGAAACATTTGTGGTACATCTATCAGAAGTAGCGATACGAGCGATACAATTCGTTTGATCTGTGTCTGCATGGTTGACGAAGCAATAACGAAGCATTAAATCTATAATTCGCTAAAATACCTTCATCGATACTATACTAACCCAACGAATTGAGCCAACCACAAAATAATTTGAAATATTTGTGGTAGAACTATCAGTAGAAGCGATATGAGCGATACAATTCCCTTGAGCTGTGTCTGAAAGGTTGATGAAGCAATTTCCATTACCATAAATATTAATAATTTTACAGAAAAACTCAAATTTTAAGGCCATTTTATAAATTTTAGCTTTAACTTGGGTCGCACTTTGATAATTGTGTTTCTGGATTTTACTTTTCTGGATTTTTGTTTTTCAGAATTTTTTTTTTCGGGATTTCAAGTTTCTGTATTATTTTATTCGGGAATCGACGAGTGTATTAGAACGGATTGCGAATTGTTATTAAATTGTTAAATGCTTCCTCAACCTTACAGACACAGATCAAAGGAATTATATCGTTTGTATGGGTTGGGTACACAGAAAAAAAGCCTGCATCAATGTAGACAAAAACTGCATTAATAGTAAGAAAAGTTCGTTAAAACTGAGCCGATACGACCCTTTGTTAATAGAACGAATATCATACGTTAATATAGTGAAACAGATAAAATGTTTTATTTTAATCTTAACTACTTACGTTGTAGTATTTATGACTCGATTCATATAAGATACGAAAATCGTCATAATTTTAATGCAGCTATTAGTATTTGTGGATGAATAGGTTCTTATTATTAACGTAAGAAATAGAAGATAAGATGAAATTTTTCATAATACTAATAAAATGGTAAATCACATTAACGAATAAACTCATACATTTAAGTGAGAAATTCATTGTTCATATGTAGGAAGAATTTAATGATGATTATTTTCATAAATATAATGAAAATAATTCATAAAATGCAGGAACGAGTTCATAATTGATAATCAAAATTACTTAATATTCATATATATAGTATATGGTGATTCATAGTAAGAATGCAAATTTTTGTGTTGTTTGATGGCTAAATTCGTAAAATCTGTATAGCACAGTTGTAAAGAAATAAAATACTTAAAATTTCGTTTTGTAATTCCTTTATTTTTTGGGTTTCTTCTGTTTGTTCTTAAAATGCAGTGAATTTAATTTCATAAAAATAAAATTTAATTTAAAAATAAATATAATTAATAATTAAAAAATATAATAGGGTTAATAAACGCCATGTTGACAGGTTACATTCGAAATTGTTAATTTCTCCCATTTTCCTTTTGAAATTCAATAGTAATTTGCTATTCTGTAAAATCAATAAATTAAATTACAATCACATGTAGGTACTTTTATTTGCTTATGTTTGTTACCTGATCTGATCCAAATAGGTACTCAAAAAGCGAGTTTAATTCATGATTTTCTCCAAGTGCCACTGAAATATCTTTATTTGCAGGATCGGTAAAATTTGGAATAGTAAACATTTTCTTACAGGCGCACTCTAATAAAGTAGAGGTATTACTTACACAATAATAAATCACATAAATTATGTTTGTTGCTTATGTTTGTTACCTTATCTGATCCAAATAGGTACTCAAAAAGCGAGTTTAATTCATGATTTTCTCCAAGTGCCACTGAAATATCTTTATTTGCAGGATCGGTAAAATTTGGAATAGTAAATATTTTCTTACAGGCGCACTCTAATAAAGTAGAGGTATTACTTACATAATAATAAATCACATAAATTATAAATTTATTTAACACGGAAATAAAATACCGTATTTACCTGATTTTCAACACATTAAAAATTATTTTAATTTCTCACGATTTTTCAAACTATGTAAATGGTCCTTTTTAAGCCGCACGATAATAGTTAATAATAAATCGTATGCAATTTATTTACTTTCGTTGTCCCAATCATGATTCAACTTTACGTAATTTTCGTAGATGCTAGAATAGATTCATCCAATCATTAATAATACGAACAAATTCGTATACATTATGCAATCATGAAATTTGATATATTCGGACAAACCAAAATGTAATGGAATCGTTACGCATAGGAATTTATTCGAAATATTCAAGTACTATTGAGCCACTTTCGTTTATATGATGAACAATAAGTATTTAAAATAAATTTTCATTATATTCTTATTAATAAATATTACGAACTGTTCATAAACATGTTTTTTAAATAAAATCATGCAAGTTTCACTAATACGCAAACAAAAGGTATAGACAAACAAATAGGATACGGATAGTACAATAAACTAAACCATTTTTTAGTTTATGAACTGTGATTCGTACTATTAACGCCAAAATTTTCATGAATTTTTCTAAATTTTGTTTTTTTTACGTAAATATAGTAATTTTTACTTTAAAAGTACGAATTATGGTTAATGAACGCCATTCATAAATAAAATGCACGATATTTTTTCAGTGTACAATATATCGACAAACGTCATATCGAAATCACAATCTCGAAAACGAAATCTTGAATTTCAAAATCACGAATTACAAAATATCGAATTTTTAAAATCTCGAAATCAAAATCCCAAATTATCTCAAATCCCGAATAAATAATATGATTTTGTAAAATTGTTTGCGGCGCCGCAAATAATTTTACAAAATTATATTAATTCTTCGGGATTCGAGAGTGCAATTTTTAATTGTTTGTAGTTTGATTGTTTATTAATATTTTAATGATTATTAAATATTAAAATATTAAAACAAATAATGTTATACATTTTTATAATTCTATTTATGTGACTTTATGCAAAATCATAACTGTTTGCGTATACCCGCCTCCATAAAAAAGCACAAAAAAAAAAATCAGAACATAAAATTAAACACAATTGTCAAAGTGCGAGCACACACGCTTCAATAGATAGATGGGATAGTGCTAAAATCTCACAAAATCAAAATATCGAATAAAATTTTTGATTCAGTTTCATAATATCGAATTTTAGAATATCGCCGAAAAATTTCTGGAATTTTTTAATCTCGAAACACAAAAAATTTAAATTAAAATCTTTTGTTGAATTTAAGCAGGAAATATATTTTTGGGATTACTACATTTGCCCAAAAAAAAAAATCCAGAAATTTTAAAATCCAGAATAATTGAAAAGTAAAAATCCAGAAAATAAAGTTAGAAATTACCAGAAAACCAATCCAGAAAAAAATCCAGAGAAATATTTTGTTTAAAATAAATGAAAAAATCCAATTTTACAGGCAGTTTTAGAACTTTTTCACAACTTGAAACGTTTGTGATACGAGCGATACAATTCCTTTGATCTGTGTCTGCCAGGTTGACGAAACATTAATCAATTTATCATGAATCCGCAATTCGTTCCAATACATTCGTCGATACCATATTAACCCAACGAATTAAGCCAATCACACAATAACTTGAAAAATTGTGGTAAGTAGAACTATCAGTAGAAGCGATATGAGCGATAAGCCTGATTTCCATTATGAAATATTTACTGACAGTATAAACAAAATGTGATAATAGTTATTTGTGTATCAAGAGCGCAAAGTGCCAGTTTGTCACGCGAGAAAGGAAATTGCTGGCCGACGGGACGGAGGCCAGCAACCTTTCGAGCGGACAAACAACTTTGCGGACGTGTTTCACACTTTATTTTTCCTACAATCATTTTAAAAAATATAATAAAAAGATAATTTTGTAGTAAAATTTACTATACTGACAATACGATTTTATTTTAGGACCGACATTTTGTTCAATCGAGTAGTCAAAGATTTTTTTTATTTTTCATAAAGAAAAACAAAAATTTGGTTTGATGTTTTATACAAACATTAGTCTTTCTTTAAACATGCGTGCGGTTTCAAGTTTTGTCACACGTTTCTAAGAGAAACTTTATTACCTGTCAAAAAAACAGACACTTTGGGCTTTGAAAACAGAGAAAAAAAGCCTGCTTTTCACGGCGATTGTAGGAAAAAATATATATTCGCGTGCTGTGTGAGAGAAAAAACAAACATTTTCAGTTTTACCGTACTGAACAAATTATTATATTATTACAATCCAAATAGATACACCACAAATGTTTCAAGTTGTGTTTTGGTTCCCTTAATTCGTTAGGTTAGTATAGAATCGGCGAATGTATTGGAGCAAAGTGGTAAATGCTTCGTCAACCTTGCAGACGGGTTGGCTACCTTATCTAAAAAAACAAATAATACAGAAATTGCACATCCTGAAAAGAAAATCTAGAAAAAAAAAATCCAGAAACAAAAAAAATTCAAAAAACAAAAATGCAGAAAACTAAAATCCAGAAACACAATTATCAAAGTGCGGCCCAAGTTAAAATTAAAATTAATAAAATGGCCTTAAAATTTGAGTTTTTCCGTAAAATGGTAATAAAAATTGCTTCAACCTCTCAGACACAGATCAAAGGAATTATATCGCTCGTATCGCTTCTTCTGATAGATGTACCACAAATGTTTCAAGTGACGACAAAAGTCTAAAAATGCTTATAAAATTAATTTTTCATTTATTTTGAACAAAATATTTTTTCTGAATTGCTTCTTTAGTAATTTCTAGATTTTTTTTCCGGGATTTTTTTTTCTGGGTTTTTAATTGTCAATTATTCTGGATCTTAACATTTATGGATTTTTTTTTTTTCAGGCAAATGTAGTGATCCCCTTGTAGACAAAGATCAAAGGAATTGTATCATTCGTATCGCTTCTGCTGACAGTTGTACCACAAATGTTTCAAGTGTGATAAAAATCTATTACTGAATTTTTCATTTATATTAAACAAAATATATTTTTCTCCGATCGTAGGAAAACATATATCTTTCCGTTGTTTTTTCGAAACGAAAAGCTCATGATTCCAGTATATTGTATTTGTTGCTAAGCAACAAGTAATAATAGTACGAGAATATTTTTTCTGGCCTAGACCGGGAATATATTCCCGTATGGATTTTTAATTGTTTAGAAGAAATCAAAGTACACTTATAAGGTCAAACGTATTTATTTATTTTAATTTAACAGTATACATAATAATCAATTTTTATTTGATAAATCTATGCCAAACTATTTATGTGTTAGGTATAGGAGTTTAATTTTACTTATTTGTAATATTAACGGTTATCGTACAATTAGTACAATTATTGAACATTGGTGGATTAGTAGTATCGCATCCCAGCATTGTTGTTGATATATTGCTATTAAAATCATTAACATTATTTGCATCGGCTGTTTCATTATCTGTTAATCGAAAATCTTATGAGCAACTTCAATTTTATTGATAATGGATTCATCGATGTACCCTTCAGCAACAGACGATAACTTCCATCCTCCAAATCTTTTTAAGCATGTTAAATCTGCGCCATTATTAACTAAAATTGTCGCAGATGAACGGCGGAAACAGTGCCCTGTGTATTGTTTTGCGTCTGGCAATTTTAAAAAAGTAGCAACAATTTGTGGCATTTTACCAAACTGATGTATGCCAACTGCTTGTTTGAAACCTTTACCATTTGTGTATTTAAAAAAAAACGCAAAGAATTGAAATCTATTGGACGCGAAGCTATATATTTTCTTTAATTTTCTAAATAAGTTTCGTTTACGATAAATGATCGTGGTTTATTTGTCTTGTTATTCGGGATTTTAACTAAAAGTTTAGATCCCAAATCACTAATGTCAGTAATTTCCATGCGGGCTAGATCATCCTTCGACTAGCACCAGCGATTCCAAAAATTAACGCAACCTACAAAAAACAATCATAATATTACATACAAAAAAATATTGCAGTGTGAATTGTATTTTATCCGAAAACATATTTGAATTTAATGTGTAAATACAAATAATAATCGTTTTAAATACCTACATGCTTACTTTAGTAACTAGGAACGAATCATCTGAAGCTTCCAAAATGAATTGTTGAACATATTCCATAGTTAATATTTTAGATTTCTTCGCTTTATATCCGTCGGATTTGCGTTTCAAGAAGACACGTAATTTTTGGTATTTTGCAATATCCACATTATTTTTAACCACTAGCATCAACCTGATCATTGAGTAGTTTGACCATAATGTGGATGATTTCAATTTTGTAAATAAATCAGCGAAATACGCCAGAATGATGTTTTCCGAAAATTATTTGATGTGTTTAGATTGACGAAAATCCATAAAGCGTTTATAAGCATTTTCGTATTTTTCCTTCGATTTTTGCGGGAGTAAATCACATGTAGCTGAATTAGCTGCTTCCACTATATCCGGCGGGGTACAAGATAAGGATAATTCGCTTTCACTGTCCATATCCCTTAAATTTCGTTCACTCGTTTTATATAAATCAAATAGGTACACAAACTTGACAACTTTTGAAAAAAAAAAAAACAAAATGTATTTATGTCTTATGATGTCGTGGCTCACTAAGCAATAATTTTATGTTATTTTCGATTTTTTACTTTGCTTTGATTTCTTAATATGATAATTAATGAATAATACTAAAAATTATTTTGGGTTTATATTCGTTTTAAAGTCCGATCGGAGAAAAAATAGTATGTACAATTCGGAGGAAAAGTGCATTCCCGGACTCCCGTGGTTGCCGGACTCGGCCATCGCCTCGTCCGCCAATTTCCACTATCGTCCGGGAATGCAGTACTTTTCCTCCTAATTATACAATTCTGGATTTTTCTGGAATTTTTTTCTTGATTTTATCTATTTCATTACTGTGGTTACTATGGATTGTAAAATTACTGATATTTTTTCGGGTAAATATAGTGATCCCAAGAAATTAATTTTGTGTTTCGAGATTATAGTATTCGAGAAATTATTCGGCGATATTCTAAAATTCGATATTATAAAACTGAACCAAAATGTTGTTTATTCGTTATTTTGATTTTGCGAGATTTTGGCACTATCCCCATAAAAAGATGAAAAATTCAAATCAATTTCGACACAAACGGTCTTTCGACATTCGGCCTTAAGACCTATTGGGCCTTTCGATCCTTTCGGCCTTTCGACATTCGGCCTTTCAGCCCTATTCCAAATTATCCACTCAAACGAAGTATTTTGCTAGAATCACTCGCAAATTGAATTTTTGAAAAATTAAGTTTTGAAGACGATCTCCGATTAGTCAGCCATTCAATTTTTTGTTTTCTAAATTGCAACTTTTCGAACGTCAACCAAATGTCACCGAATTATTTTGCTGTTTGAATAAAATAACCAGGCATACTTCATAAATTTTCGCTTATTATGTTTTCTGTATTTTTTTCCGACTTTTCCTGCAACCGACCAAACACCACAGTAATTAAATCTATGATGTTTCGAGTTGAAGGTACTGGGCTCGAATATCGATGGGGTGGTACGTAAAAGTTTTTTTTTAATTTTCTGCAATTAACTTTATCTAGCAGTAAATACGCACATTAGGGAGTCATTGAATTCCTTGCCAGCACCATCAAACTAAAGTTGTACAAAATATTGGCCAAGCGCTTTGTCATATTTGGATGTTACAGTTGGACGCTGTTGTGGACGATTACGAAAAGTACTTGAATAAAGACATTCCAGTATGCTACATGGGCCTAAATGAAGGACTATGAAGCCATCGTGAAATCAGCCGCCCTTTGGTAGAACCAGGTTGCATATCCTGATTATTTGGAACAGCTATATTTATACATATTAAATACATTAAACAAATTAATTTCCAAATTTCTTTGTTAATGTGCGTTCGGAGCTCCATGCATTATGAAAATCAGTCGCGTGTGCAGTTAAATAGTACAGATTACTATCACAAATTTTCAAAATTTGATTTAGTGGGGGATAAGGAAGAAGAGCAAACTGATATTCTAATCACCAATGAAGATATTATTGAGAATAATAATTTGGTCAGATCCTCAAAAGAAAGTTGTGGAAACACGTATTAAATCAGCGGTGAATTAGATGATGTTATCCTTCGTCTAAGCTCTGAATGAGGTGAATGTTGATAACAATGTCGAAGTTAGAAGATCATCGAAAGTGCCGAAACCGATAAATTATTATGTTTCATAAAGTGCAATATCATATAAAATGAATGATCCGTTAACGATTGAAGAAGCTTTCAGTAGACCAGAAGCAAACTGCACTTTTTGCATTGCTCGAAGAGGGTGATAAAATCTGATACATTTTTGCATTATTAAATTAAAGTCGTATAATTTCGTAGGTATTTTGGATTTAATTTTTTCAGATATGGATAAAATATTTAAGCTACACAGTAAGAAATGGGACGTTCTTCCCAAACCGTGAGTTAAAATCAACGGGAGTTACAATTAAGTTAACTCTGTCTCAAAATTAATTTTATTATTTTTCTTAGTAGTTAAAATATATTTCCAAAAATTTCATTGAAGTTACCCCAAAAAGTTGATAAATTACTCAGGAGTTAAAGTTTATCACCGGTTTGTTATTAGAAATAATGTAATTCCGTAAGATTGTTACAATTTTTTAAAATTTTGCTGTAGTACTTATTATTTTCAATTTAATGGTAATTTTAACTTCGTTTAATTATTTGATAAGTTAATTCCAGAATGTATCACAAAGTATTTACTAAATGTCCACATTTGTTTATAAGTATGCACTATATATCAATTAAATGTGCTTTGATTGTAGTTTTAGAAAAGAATGAAAGGGTAATTCGCATTATAATTTACCTCACAGACTATTTGAGCTAAATTATGTGCATATTTTACCTATTTTTTTCTAATTTGAAACTAAAAAAACATTATTCTATTTGCGTACTCAAAAAATGGTTAAACTGAACACACTAAAGTGTGCAAACAAACAAAAATTACAAACACATAATATAATTCAAAATATAATTTTATTTACCATGTTTTCCCTTATAAACCGCACCGCTCTATTAAGCCGCAGCTTGTCTGGCTGAAAGTTACTGTAACACCTTACGAAAATCTTTAATTAGTTGCTTTACATAAATAATCCGCACGGGTAGTAATAGTTTGTCAAATTACGAATTACTAAGTTATTAAGTATACGATCCTAAGCTTGAATTAAATCTTTTACTTTTAATAATTAGATTGGACAATTCTCCAAATTCTTGTTTTTGTTTCATTTATTGACTCTCAATTTAAAATGTACCTTTTATAAATGACTATTCTTATTGGTATATTTAAGAAACAATTAAATTAATCAGCTGTGACAAAATACTTGTGGCGATTGTTTTCCACTTAAGTTGCGGGTGCTGTAGTTATTAATTACAATTGATTAGTTCAACTGACCTACTAGATAATATGCACTCGCTTTTTAATCATCCTAAACAATGAAACCCGAACCCTTCGAAAAATGAAACGTTCTGAAGTTATACTAATGCAACGAAGCCCAGACAGCTGCCCGCGAGATGACGTCCAAGATTAAAAAAAAAAAAATCGTGAACTTGGAGATGGTATACAAACTTGGATTTTGATCAAAAAAAGTTGATCAAATGAACAATTTTATTAAGAAATTAAAGCCAACGATCCGTATTGAAACATGTATAGTTCGACAAACCCCTTTCAGCAAAACGTATGTGAATAATTTCCAGCAGTTACAAATGCTTACAAACAAATTTGGTTCGCCAATAGTTCAGAGAATTTAATTTTTTGCCCGCAGTAATAATACGTATGGCTGCGAACCAAACAATTTCTGTTTACATTTATACTTTTACAAATAATCAACTTGGTAAAAAATATAAGAAATGCAGTTTAAATGATTTACAACATGACATATAGAAATATTTTTGATCTATTTCACACATTTATTTTTTGGCGCTAATAATATCTCTTATATGGAAATAATAAAGTGAAATTTCCCAAATGAAGTTAATAATAATAATCCTTTAAAGTTAAGGAATATTGTTACCCCGAAAAAGAAACAATATTTGGGATCGGAAGTAATTTTAATATTATTTCGTAAATAAAGTGTCGAAATATTAGCCAATGATTGACGGTCGATCACACAAATCATTGTGGTTTCATCTTTCCTTGCATAAGGTTCATAATGAAACAAACCGTGTGAAAAAAATGTGGAAAAAATGGTGATGGTGGAAATCTATATAAATTATAATTTTGTGAGCGGGAAAAGCCTTTATTTCAAGTGTAATTTAATTAGATAAGTATCTAGATAAGTGACCACGTGTAAAAAAAATAAAAGTGACTGTTAAATGTTTTGTTAGACACTCGCGAGGTAGTGCAAACAGATACTGATAGAAGACATGCGGTTTTGTCTAAATAATTAAGGTGCGTTTCTGTGAAATTATTTGAGGTTATACATACTGTGAATTTGGTATTTTTAAATTTTCTATATTATTAAAATACTACTTGATCAAAATAATTCAAATAAGAGTGATACTTGCTGCTTATGTCGCTAAAATCAAATAAGATGTATATTTTTTGACCATATCGCACATGTCTTTATTATAAAAATCATCTTTTTAAAAATAATTTTTTTTTCTTATTTCAATATTGCTTTATCGACCTTGTAGGCACGGACCAAAGAGAGATATCGCTTTTATCGCTTCGTCTGATAGAAATACAAATGCTATGAAATGCTACTTCTAATAGTACCATAAATGCTTGCTAACTGCAGGTTTTTTAAACATAATTTTTCAAATATAATTTTTATTCATTATATACCTTAAAGAATAGGAGCCGGCGGCCTCAAACCCCACGCTTACCTAAAATTTATACTTGCTGTAAAAATTTTTATTTAAAATTTTAAAAAAATTGAAAAAATTGCAAGGTTTTAACGGAAAAATGCTAAAATTTTCCCAACTTGCACCTTCGGAAATCTGTTAATACACAATCCTACATCAAAATATATTAATAAATTGTAAAAATGAAAATTTTTCCGGAAAATAAGGCGGTATTTCCCGAGAAAATTTGACTTGCACCGAAAAGTTTTCAAAAAATATACATCTTACCTTGTTTTGGCGACGTACCCAATAAGTACACTTTAGCCCGCAAATAGGGTTAAATATTCACCATTCAATTTTATGTTTACATACGAAAATTGTAGAAATTTTTTTTCTTTTTTTTTTTTAAATTTAAGGTTATTTACACAATTTTTGGTTCAATTTGAGATACATGGTTACATGGTTACGTAACATGATTTTGAAGGGAAATTGAGATGATTTGTAAATCCAAAGATTTTTCTCGCCTTTTTAAGATTAAACATTATTTGTAATCACTTTATAACTATGATTAACTCAAAACTATAGAGTGTGTACAAATAATGCTTAATTTTAAAAACAGTTAACAGGGTAGAAGTCGCCAAATAATTTTTTATAAATCAATGAAATGTAAACATCAGAATTCACCAGAATCAAAATCTACACCATAAGATGCTGACACGGAACATAGCTCAAAGAAAAATTCGTTACACACCACACAAGCATAAATTGAAATAATCGAGGTTTTAAATTATGGTTTGGTCAATTTTGGTATAGTTATTGCTAAGTTGTAAGTAAAATTCAAAATGCTCAATTTCTACAAATGTTACAAAATATGCTTAATTTCTACAGTAAAACCCCAATTGCCGCATTTATGATCACAAATAGGCATATAGCGTAATTAAAATTTTTAATAAAAGTTATGTGATGCAACCTTCACCAGAATGTGAAGTGGAAGAAGTGCGTTTTGGGCACCCTGAATATAAACAAATATTTTATGTTTAATAAACTTATTAGTAATAAATTTTAACATTTTATTTATTTAACAAGACTTTCAAAAGGATATACGAAGTCTGGATATCTCCTCAATACAATATTATAAACAACGAAGTCTAATTAATGGACTAAACTACGGCTTTGTTGTATCTGGTTAAATCCTCATTATCTCCTCAATAATCACTACCATCATTATCAACAATGTCTAGAGTGAATGTTCATCAAATTAGGCAACGGAATGAAAAAGTATAAAAAGAAATTTATTATAAAAGGTAATATGTTATTTTATGTTCACTATAATGTTTATTTATAAAGGGTGCTCTAATTATAAATGCTCTAGTTATAAATGCCCCATCTACGACTTGCTTGAAACTGGGTTCAAATAATCCAGGTGTTGCTTAAGACTTTGGTTCAAATTTCAAATTTAAATTATAACAGGAAAGTTGCCATTTAAATAAACAAAACAATGTAAATAAACACTCACTAATCGGAAATCTTTTCGGTTTTATTGAGAAAGCTTTTTTGTGGTCACAAAAGAATGCTTAAGTTAAGAAATATGGAATATCCACTGCTTTCATGAAGAAAAATCAATTTCTCAGTTTAAACATTGTTTAAGACCACAAAAAAGATTGTTTTCGATTAGTATATTATATTAAATTTGGAATAGTTGTTTTCCAGTTTGTGTTTGAAATGTGAAATACCAATTTTTACAGCAAAAATTCTTTATCTCAAGCAAGCTTCGAGCGAGGAAAAACCTGTTAAAGCATTTCCGACTAACGAAACAACCCAAGAATATATACTAGTTCATATTTATTTATTATTTATACTATACTTATAAACCGCACCGTTTTTTTTCTCGAAAAAATACCGTATTTTGAAACATTGGCATCTTTGTCGAATATCGAATGTATGTGAAGCTAGCCCGAAACTCATCCCGAAAAAACGCGATGGCAACACTAAACTATATCTATCGCGACAGTTTATACTCTCAGCCCGAAAAAATGTCACGACAGCGACAGAATTTACTATCACGATCAAATATCGTGATATTTTTAACTGTCAGCCCGAAATAATGCAGATAATTTTTTTAATAACATTGATTTGTTGAACAAAAATTGTATATGTATAGCTACAAATTTTAGATAAAGTCGTCTAGTTGTCCTACTTCTCATTATATACGACCAGATTCATTGAGGTTTCAGCTATATTCTGTGCAAATTACAAGAAAATTGTATCTGAAATTTTTGAGATATAGTCATCTGAATATTTTAATACAAGCGATTCACGAGCACTTCTTGTATACAGCCTGATTCATTGAGCATTCAGCTATATTCTGTGCAAATTACAAGAAAATTGTATCTGGAATTTTTGAGATATGTATAGTCATCTGAATATTTTAACACAAGCGATTCACGAGCACTTCTTGTATACAGCCTGATTCATTGAAGTTTCAGCTATATTCTGTGCAAATTACAAGAAAATTGTATCTGGAATTTTTGAGATATAGTCATCTGAATATTTCAATACAAGCGATTCACGAGCACTTCTTGTATACAGCCTGATTCATTGAAGTTTCAGCTATATTCTGTGCAAATTACAAGAAAATTGTATCTGGAATTTTTGAGATATAGTCATCTGAATATTTTAATACAAGCGATTCACGAGCACTTCTTGTATACAGCCTGATTCATTGAAGTTTCAGCTATATTCTGTGCAAATTACAAGAAAATTGTATCTGGAATTTTTGAGATATAGTCATCTGAATATTTTAATACAAGCGATTCACGAGCACTTCTTGTATACAGCCTGATTTATTGAAGTTTCAGCTATATTCTGTGCAAATTACAAGAAAATTGTATCTGGAATTTTTGAGATATAGTCATCTGAATATTTTAATACAAGCGATTCACGAGCACTTCTTGTATACAGCCTGATTCATTGAGGTTTCAGCTATATTCTGTGCAAATTACAAGAAAATTGTATCTGGAATTTTTGAGATATAGTCATCTGAATATTTTAATACAAGCGATTCACGAGCACTTCTTGTATACAGCCTGATTCATTGAAGTTTCAGCTATATTCTGTGCAAATTACAAGAAAATTGTATCTGGAATTTTTGAGATATAGTCATCTGAATATTTTAATACAAGCGATTCACGAGCACTTCTTGTATACAGCCTGATTCATTGAAGTTTCAGCTATATTTTGTGCAAATTACAAGAACATTGTATCTGGAATTTTTGAGATATAGTCATCTGAATATTTTAACACAAGCGATTCACGAGCACTTCTTGTATACAGCCTGATTTATTGAAGTTTCAGCTATATTCTGTGCAAATTACAAGAAAATTGTATCTGGAATTTTTGAGATATAGTCATCTGAATATTTTAACACAAGCGATTCACGAGCACTTCTTGTATACAGCCTGATTCATTGAGCATTCAGCTATATTCTGTGCAAATTACAAGAAAATTGTATCTGGAATTTTTGAGATATAGTCATCTGAATATTTTAACACAAGCGATTCACGAGCACTTCTTGTATACAGCCTGATTCATTGAGCATTCAGCTATATTCTGTGCAAATTACAAGAAAATTGTATCTGGAATTTTTGAGATATAGTCATCTGAATATTTTAACACAAGCGATTCACGAGCACTTCTTGTATACAGCCTGATTCATTGAGCATTCAGCTATATTCTGTGCAAATTACAAGAAAATTGTATCTGGAATTTTTGAGATATAGTCATCTGAATATTTTATCACAAGCGATTCACGAGCACTTCTTGTATACAGCCTGATTCATTGAGGATTCAGCTATATTCTGTGCAACTTACAAGAAAATTATATCTGGAATTTTTGAGATATGTATAGTCATCTGAATATTTTAACACAAGCGATTCACGAGCACTTCTTGTATACAGCCTGATTCATTGAAGTTTCAGCTATATTCTGTGCAAATTACAAGAAAATTGTATCTGGAATTTTTGAGATATAGTCATCTGAATATTTCAATACAAGCGATTCACGAGCACTTCTTGTATACAGCCTGATTCATTGAAGTTTCAGCTATATTCTGTGCAAATTACAAGAAAATTGTATCTGGAATTTTTGAGATATAGTCATCTGAATATTTTATCACAAGCGATTCACGAGCACTTCTTGTATACAGCCTGATTCATTGAGGATTCAGCTATATTCTGTGCAACTTACAAAAAAATTGTATCTGGAATTTTTGAGATATAGTCATCTGAATATTTTAATACAAGCGATTCACGAGCACTTCTTGTATACAGCCTGATTCATTGAGCATTCAGCTATATTCTGTGCAACTTTTAAATTCGTTCAATTAATTATGAAAAGTATATTGTTAATAACAATTTAAAATTAAAATGTTCAAATAATTTTATTGTTAATTTGTTTGTTATAAATAAATAATTTCATCACAATTAGATTTGTTAAGAATAAGTAATCAATTCAAAAAAATAATAATAATAAACGAAGTCTCACACTAAAATCATTTTATTATCGATCTTTTGGAACTTTTAATATGAATTTTTCGGTGAATTGTGTTTTCGATGAATTGTTATTGCGAAGAATTGTGATTTCGAAAAATTGTTGTTCTCTGAAATGTTGTTCTATGAATTGTTTTCAATGAATTGTTGTTCGTTTAATTGTTGTTTTTCGCAGAATTGTGTTTCGATGAATTTTCGGGATACCAAACAAAAAATAATTAAAACGAACATGTAAAAAAAAAAATTTCTGACAAAGTATATAAGGGAAATTTTTTCTTATTTCATTTTAATACCTCGTTAGTTATTGTACTGTGAGCATCGCTGTGTGTAAATTCTTATATTAATAATTTGTTTTAGCTATATTGACTGCATTTTTGGACTCTCTTTTTTACCGTTTCTAGTATTGTTTTGCAGCATTTATTTACTTCATTTGAATTTAAATAATCTGTTTTGACCCGGCATTTTTTTTGGACACTCTTTTTTACTGTTTCTAGTATTGTTTGGCTATTCGACCGAAAATGCCTTTTAAGGAATTTAATTATTCTAAAGACCAACTTGCCATTATAAAAAAGGTGATCGTGGATAGTGTTAACGATCCTATGGAAATTAAATTTTCACTTGACCCATTAATAAATCCCCTTTTAACACAAATATGTAGCAAGTTAGGGTTTAGATGCAACGACAAAATGCGTAATAAAATAAATTATGTTTTTTACCATAACAGTTCTTTTAGAAGCGAATTAGATTTTGCAATCAATGAAAAATCAAAAAAGTTATTTGTTGAAGCCGAACTAAACTCAAACCATGATATTACTTACGACGCTTTGAATGATGCTAACATGACTGATTTGAACAGCAGTTGTAACAAAATATCTGTGTTGAACTTAAAACGACCAAAGCAAGACGAATTTATCAAAATGTCCGATGCTCTTATGATTAAACCTGGCGTATGGCAAGATATATATGATTCGCAAAATAACACGTTAGATTCTTTTAAATACCCAAGTGTATTTAACAAAGATTTAAGCAAACTAACTGGTTGTCAAATTAATATAAAAGGATACGACAAAAAAAAATCCTCTCTAGCAATTCGTGCATATTGTGGTCATACTAACGGCTTTAATAAATGTCGGAAGTATAAGCTAACAAATACATCTTTACAGCCAAATGTTTTTCAAATATTTTATTCTAGTTCTAATATAATACATACGTCTTTTAAAACAGGTCAAGTTTCCAAATCAGAAAGGCAAAGTTTTAAAAATATGCTAATAGATTGTACTGCCGAAGAAGCCACTGAACTTCTATTCCAAGAGGAAGATAATGATTTTGCTACAGCACACAAAACATTGTTAAAATGTAAGTCTGTCGATGTTTTACGTAAAATAAAATCGGAAGCTATTCAGCATCAAGATAACTCTTCTGATGACATAGTGGATATATTTCTAGAGAAAAGGAATCAAACAGACCCAAATGAAAAATATATTCAAAATTTGTCACATGATCCATTCTACGTAATAACCCAAAGCAAAATGCAAATGGAGGTTTTGAAATTGTTCAAAAATAAATTAGGTAAAACCGAGTTTATTGCCTATATAGATGCTACAGGAGGCTTAGTTCGCCCCCCTTATACTGGATCATCTCCGATATATTATTACGCCATTGTTATTCCTGTAACTGTGGATGATTGTGATATAAGTGACCCATTCCCGGTTACAGATTTCATAAGTGCCAGTCATTCATTTGAAACTATTGGAACTTGGCTTCGAATATTTAAAATTTTTGTGGAAAAAGAAGTTAATATTTGGCCCATTTTTGATGCGGTAGTATCTGATTTTAGTTTTGCCCAAATAAATTCAATTTTAGATGCATTCAATGGAATGAATATGGTAGAATATTTGATTTATTGTCACAACTTTATTACCTCAAACGCAACAAATGATTTTAATTTAACGCGGGTACAATTATGTTGCTCACATTTAATTAAAAATATCACACGGGATGTAAATAGTCATTTTGCTACTTCCTCCAATGCAAATAAGTTAATAAAAGAAATTATATCATCGTTATTCCTCATCGAAAGCTATGAAGAAATAAAGAAAATTTTTAGGGAGTTTTCTATTCTATTGCATTCGAAATATGTTAGCACAAAATCAGTGAATGCACTAAATAATACTTTGAAGTATATAAGCTCGCGTAATTGGCAATATCCATATACAGAAGACGTAGAAGAAAGCAAGTCCGAAGAAGACTTCCCTCAATTAAACGGGAATACAATATACGAGCAGAGCCCATTTTTTCAGGAATTTTACAGGATTTCCAAACAAAACATTAACGATCCTAGCGAAAATAGTACTAAAATTAATAATTTCTACAATCCAGAATTTATTAATAAGTTTCTTAAAAAATATGTAACTTATCTTCCAATGTGGGCTGGAATATTAAATAATGGTGTTCGAAGAAGCAACAGCCACATCGAAAACTACTTTGCGACCATTAAACGTAGATGTCGCAATGCTCCACATCTAGGAAAGCTCCCAACCAAAGCTCTGCGAATTATACAAGAATTACATAAACGAAATATATATATACACAAAAGAATGCATTTGAATATACCTAAAAAGTTAAAACGGCCGTCTAAATCAGCATCATTATTTGAGTCGATCACAATTTCCGAGTCGAAAGAAGTAAGCGAAGTATGGAAGAAAAAGAACAGTTGCAGTCAAAAACACAACTATTTTCATTTGAAAACCATAACAAACCATGGAAAGCTTAGTACAACTATGAAGTTCCAGGCCTCTGCCAAGCTGGTCATTCAGAAACAATCTGTAATAAGCACATCTCAAAAGCTGCCAATATTATTTGAGAATGTTGCTAATATAAATATAAATCCTCTGTGCCTTAAAAATGGCAGTCTTTGCTCAAACTCATTTTATAATCGTACATGTGCATTTGATTCTTTTGCACAATGTTTATCTAACATAAAGTTGTCCATTCCTGAGTTGTTTAATTTCTCCTCTTGCAAATGGTGCCAGATTTTAAACCAAATTCACGAAAGAAACGAAGATGTAGCAAACAGTATTCGGCTTGATTTGCTTTTAGATATTTATGGATTATCGAGTGACTGCGTATCGAATATATCAATTGTATCCGATTTTTTTTTACAGCAATATCCCGCTTACACTGCTATTTTCAAATGCTCAAAATGTGAAAAGAGTAAAATTGAAAAAAGATCTTACCCTTCGGTTGACGTAATTAAATACGATAAGTTGGGAATATCCGAAATCGGAAGTTGTTTAACTTTATTGCCTACAAGATATTGCTGTGAACAACCAATGCAAGGAAAGACAAGTACCATTAGTAATTTAATTACAATTAGTACCGAACAAATTAATCCCGGGAGGCACGCTCCAGTTCCTATTAGCCAAATTCCGATGAATTTGATCATAGAAGGTAAGCAATTTTATTTGAATTCACTTGTGAACTACATTTCAAGCTCCCAACACTATACCGCTTGTTGCAAGAAAGGTAAAAATTGGGAAATGTATGATGACATGACTGGTTTAACCACTAAAATTAGAAACATCCACACTACAAAGGTTCAACCACATTTACTGTTTTATACTACCCAAATAAATTGATGTCCTATTTGATAAATATTTAGTTGTTTAGTAAATTAACAAATTTGAAAAAGATCAACCGTAAACAAAGGACTAACTACAGAAGATACAACATCAGTCAACCAGAGCCGAAATCTCTTTGAATTTATTCATTAATCAGGTTTTTTATCAGAATATAACAGAAACTTCAATGAATCTGGCGTTGGAAAAAAATTAGTTGTATGTTTTTAATTTTGTGGGGGGAGGGGGGGGAACTGACCATTCGCCCAATTTATTCAGACGCCTCAATTTTATTAAAATCTCCTCTAATAATCTTTTTATTTAAAATGTTCACTTACTATCTTTTAATTAAAAAAATAATTTTTAATCGCACCAATACCTTCGCTTGATAAGATCGCTTACAATTCTAGCTTGTTTCAATTCAAATTTACGATTTTTATATCACTCGCTGAAGGAAATTTTTTTGTTTTGTTAATTCGATATAATATTACTCATAATCGTTATGATTTGCGTTATTTGTTATGATTACGAGAAGTGCTCGTGAATCGCTTGTGTTAAAATATTCAGATGACTATATCTCAAAAATTCCAGATACAATTTTCTTGTAAGTTACACAGAATATAGCTGAACCTTCAATGAATCAAGCCTTATACGAGAAGTGCTCGTGAATCGCTTGTATTAAAATATTCAGATGACTATATCTCAAAAATTCCAGATACAATTTTCTTGTAATTTGCACAAAATATAGCTGAAACTTCAATGAATCAGGCTGTATACAAGAAGTGCTCGTGAATCGCTTGTATTAAAATATTCAGATGACTATATCTCAAAAATTCCAGATACAATTTTCTTGTAATTTGCACAGAATATAGCTGAATGCTCAATGAATCAGGCTGTATACAACAAGTGCTCGTGAATCGCTTGTATTAAAATATTCAGATGACTATATCTCAAAAATTCCAGATACAATTTTCTTGTAATTTGCACAAAATATAGCTGAAACTTCAATAAATCAGGCTGTATACAAGAAGTGCTCGTGAATCGCTTGTATTAAAATATTCAGATGACTATATCTCAAAAATTCCAGATACAATTTTCTTGTAAGTTGCACAGAATATAGCTGAAACTTCAATAAATCAGGCTGTATACAAGAAGTGCTCGTGAATCGCTTGTGTTAAAATATTCAGATGACTATATCTCAAAAATTCCAGATACAATTTTCTTGTAATTTGCACAGAATATTGCTGAAACTTCAATGAATCAAGCCTTATACGAGAAGTGCTCGTGAATCGCTTGTGTTAAAATATTCAGATGACTATATCTCAAAAATTCCAGATACAATTTTCTTGTAATTTTCACAGAATATTGCTGAAACGTCAATGAATCAGGCTGTATACAAGAAGTGCTCGTGAATCGCTTGTATTAAAATATTCAGATGACTATATCTCAAAAATTCCAGATACAATTTTCTTGTAAGTTGCACAGAATATAGCTGAAACTTCAATGAATCAAGCCTTATACGAGAAGTGCTCGTGAATCGCTTGTGTTAAAATATTCAGATGACTATATCTCAAAAATTCCAGATACAATTTTCTTGTAATTTTCACAGAATATTGCTGAAACTTCAATGAATCAGGCTGTATACAAGAAGTGCTCGTGAATCGCTTGTATTAAAATATTCAGATGACTATATCTCAAAAATTCCAGATACAATTTTCTTGTAAGTTGCACAGAATATAGCTGAAACTTCAATGAATCAGGCTGTATACAAGAAGTGCTCGTGAATCGCTTGTGTTAAAATATTCAGATGACTATATCTCAAAAATTCCAGATACAATTTTCTTGTAAGTTGCACAGAATATAGCTGAAACTTCAATAAATCAGGCTGTATACAAGAAGTGCTCGTGAATCGCTTGTGTTAAAATATTCAGATGACTATATCTCAAAAATTCCAGATACAATTTTCTTGTAATTTGCACAGCATATAGCTGAATGCTCAATGAATCAGGCTGTATACAAGAAGTGCTCGTGAATCGCTTGTGTTAAAATATTCAGATGACTATATCTCAAAAATTCCAGATACAATTTTCTTGTAAGTTGCACAGAATATAGCTGAAACTTCAATGAATCAAGCCTTATACGAGAAGTGCTCGTGAATCGCTTGTGTTAAAATATTCAGATGACTATATCTCAAAAATTCCAGATACAATTTTCTTGTAATTTTCACAGAATATTGCTGAAACTTCAATGAATCAGGCTGTATACAAGAAGTGCTCGTGAATCGCTTGTATTAAAATATTCAGATGACTATATCTCAAAAATTCCAGATACAATTTTCTTGTAAGTTGCACAGAATATAGCTGAAACTTCAATAAATCAGGCTGTATACAAGAAGTGCTCGTGAATCGCTTGTATTAAAATATTCAGATGACTATATCTCAAAAATTCCAGATACAATTTTCTTGTAAGTTGCACAGAATATAGCTGAAACTTCAATAAATCAGGCTGTATACAAGAAGTGCTCGTGAATCGCTTGTGTTAAAATATTCAGATGACTATATCTCAAAAATTCCAGATACAATTTTCTTGTAATTTGCACAGAATATTGCTGAAACTTCAATGAATCAAGCCTTATACGAGAAGTGCTCGTGAATCGCTTGTGTTAAAATATTCAGATGACTATATCTCAAAAATTCCAGATACAATTTTCTTGTAATTTTCACAGAATATTGCTGAAACTTCAATGAATCAGGCTGTATACAACAAGTGCTCGTGAATCGCTTGTATTAAACTATTCAGATGACTATATCTCAAAAATTCCAGATACAATTCCTTTGAACAATAACAAAATTTGTTTAGTATATATTTATAATAATCATTTGTTTACTTGTTTCTATAGTTTTATTCTTTTATCTCGAAAATTATTATATGAATAAATGATTTAATGTTATAGTAATTTTAGAAGTATCGCGAGAGTACTAGTGTTACAATATGAAAAATATCGTATTTTTCGGGATGAAATTTCGGGCCAGCTTCACGGAGGTGAATATCGAAATAATTTCTTTTTCTTTTTTATTTCTAATTTAAGGAAATTCGGCATACTTTCTGATACTGGAGCTCCTTTTTGTTTTTTTTTGTTTTTTAAGACTTTTTCAAATAAAAATTTTCTAAACGAGAAAACATGTTAGTTTTAAAACTGTCAACGAATATTACTAATTTTTTATTTGAAAATCAAAATAAGCCATTTTGTAGAGATTTTAAAAACCTTGAATATGGGATTCATAAAATTTTTGTACGACAAATCCTTGTCGAGTAAAATTCTGGTTCCTTCTTGTGGGAGCAAAAACTTCGATCGACATGTTTATTAATTGTTTGTCATGTTTTTCGCTAAAGCCGCAAGACCTGGCGCGAAATTTACCGTAGAGACATTTCAACAAATCAAGGTTTCTAAATTCGTTTACATTCTTAAAATTAACATTTTTTTCTGGTATGTTTCTTTAATAAAAAAAAAAATTAATTCGATATTTTAGGGTATTTTATCGAAATAAATTCTTGTTACATTTTTCTTTTCAATATTCTGTATTCATTCATTTTTTTAAACTTTTATTACAGGGTTTGGAAAAATACTTTCAAAATCAATAAATTGATATTAATGGTAGCAGTTACTATAAAATTACAAAAAGCATTATTTCCTGACGACTAAAAATAAAATTAAAGTCTGAGCTAATTCCGCCATCCGTATATTTCCGTGTCTGCAAGACGAAACTACAGAGGAACATACGCAAGATATTGAAACTACAGTATGTACATATTATTTGTTATTGTGATATCAATAAGTTTTTTATTATTTATATAGAATTCAATTATGGTAGTAAGCCTAGGTTTTTAAATAGTTTGGTTTAAAATAACATAATATTTTGTTCATAATTTCATTATTTTTATTCAAATATCGATACAGCTATATCCATATTTTAAATGTCCACAAGAATGTCTCTACTTACGAAAATATATGCAATTTTCACTCCATGTCCTTGGAAATAGTATTCTAAAAGGTTAATAAAGATAGTAAAAATAACAGATCCATTAATGATAAAGAGCGCCTTTCTGAAAGGTTATGTGAATTTACAAAAAATTGTAAAAATCGACCGGTATCGATTAAATATTGTAATTTTAGTTGTGGTCAAATCTTATTATTGAACTATATACTGAATACTTTAATTTTGATTTTTAATTATAAACAAATACAATTTTTTTATTTTTTTATATTTCGCGCCATTGTGCATCTTCGGAAAACAAACAAACATTTTTGGAAATTTTACAGACAGTATTCTTTAATAGATCAATTAAATAAATTAAATAAACTAAATAAATTATATAAGTTAATAAATGGATTGAAAGTTGATTTCAATTTTTCGAACTAGTAACACTTCTAATTTGTAAAATTTGTATCGGGTCATTTCACTATTTTCGGTGTACCGGAATTCGGAATTAATAGATAATGGAATATTCTTAATGATTGAAAATTGGAGCACAGAAGCTCATATTTCTAGAAACTATTTTAAAATAAATAAAAAAAAAAATACTTTGTAAAAATTCATACTATTCAAACAGAATATAAATCTTTTTTGAAATGTTAGGTTTTATCGGTACTTGACCAAATAATTATTTTTTACGAAGGGAGAAATTATCGAGAAATTTCCAAGTTTCTGAACTGAAACTTGCAAAATGTCTCGATAATTTCTCCCTTTGTAGGCACGGATTAGTTTTAGCTGTCTCACTTGACAGGCGACGATGGCAAATTTTGGAAAAGGAAGATTTAATTTGTTTTTAAATTAAAATAGGAATTTACTAATGTTTATTCAATTGTGTATTATGTTTGCAAATTTTGTAAAAGGAAGATTTAATGTTTTTTGTTTAAATAAACAGTGATTTTTAGTTATTAATATTTCCACACCAAGAAATAAATGGCGCCACTTTGACTGAGACAGCTAAAACCAATGCTAGCCGAATATAAATATGTTTTGAAAAAATCAATTTGAATAACGAAATATACCTATGTAATTTAATTTAACAATATTTATAAAATAATTTTAAGACAATTTTTTTAAATTAATAAAGAATTAAAAAATGAAAGAACATGTTATTATTATTCCTAAAAAATGTTTAGGGTTAACTACTTAAACGTAAATAAGTACTTCTACCTATTTACAGCCAAATGTTTTCCTCTTTTGGAGTTTACATCAAGAATATTAAGGAATTGATTAAACGCTTTTTGAGGTGTTACGTATTACTCTGTGAGAACATACTTAGCAATTCCTAAATGTACTTAAATTAGTTTTTTACGTTGTTAAATCTAGTTACTTGAATGAGATAAATTCAAAGAACAATTGGGAGTTCCCTTAAAAAATTGTAGTTTTATTAACTCTAAATATGAGATAAAATCATTACCAACGAGCTAATGATTTGTACTCCCAAAACTGTCATATTTTGCGAAAGTATGTTGTTGGATTGAACTCACAAAACATCTAACTAACTTATTGTGATAGTTTAATGTTTTAACTTCCTTTTGGAGGTATTTCATCAAAAAACCAATTTTCCTAATTTGGAGTTACATTTAACAATAATTTTGACCCGGTCCCTTTTTAAGATAGTGTTTGGGGTTAAAATAGGCGTCCCATTTCTAACTGTGTAGGTTTTGTCCATTGCAATGAATTGCGTAACTGCAATGAATTTGGAACTTCTTCAGCCGCATTTTTTACTTAGAACTATTTCGTCTTGCATTCACAGTATCCAACACACAAGATGAAAATTGCCATTTGCCTTTTTATTGTTTTTAGTAATTTCAATTTTCAGCCAAGTAGACTTTTTAGCCAAGTAGAAAAACAGGTATCTGTTTGCTGAGTCCCAACGAAAGTTATTCTTGAGAAATCATTCTTCCAATTGGCTGCACTACAGTATATCGTTCGGTACTAAACACATTTATTGAATTTAAACCAAAAGGAATTATTCTTGACCTTTAGAATCTTAAAAGTGACGAAATGACAAATGGTAAGAACGAGTAGGTGTAATAATGTACTTTAATTTCAAAAGAAATCGATTATGTTTTCAAAGTAGTCAAAAATATATTTCATAGGTCTGGAATGATTGATCAGAGCTAAGAAAGCCATTATTAAATTTAACGTAGGTTTACTGTGGTGAAAATGTAACAATATATAATTTTCCCCACCTCAAAACATAAAAATACAATTCATATACCATCGATTTTAATATCATCAAAATAAATCTTTTTCATTTCAACATATTTTACCAAGAAATCTAAACAAAGAATTTTTATTTAACCTTTAACTTCGTCGAGCCATAATTTTAACAAAAAAAAAATCGAAAATCTAATCAATCAATTCATTGATGACTATAATGATATATTCCGTTTGGATGGTGACTTACAATATCAAATTAAAACTGTCAAACACTTCTTACGCATAAACAGACGTCAATGTCGTTTAGATCCAATCAAGCTTACTAAATTTAAAAATGAAACCGTACGTGCTGTCGTAACATATGATTTAATTACCTATGTACATATGCCTTTATTTAACGTTCGTTTATGTGTAAGTAGGTTTTCTTAAAATCAAAGAACCGCTTTTTACCGTTTTGGGTTAATTTTAATGAATGATTTACTTTCCCCATATTTATTTGCATTTTCAATATGTTTCTACTGCAACGTTTCGCAAATCGTAGAAGAAAATATCTTTACATTTTCGCTTAGGATTTAAAGAAAAGAAACTCTCATTCAAGGTTATAGATTTTTTCCCCTTGCGGGGCCGTCGTGGAGTTGGCGATGGTGTTCATTTCGAACTAAATTTTTTGTGAACATGTTTGACGAAGGTAAGATAATTTGACGTTTCTTATCAAAACCAACGTTTGTATTATTTAATCTGCCGCCGATATGTAATATATCGTTTTCATCCAGGAAAGGGTTGAGCCATTTTAATTTGCTATTACGTTGAACAGTTTTATGTTTACGAATGTATGTAATATCTTCTGAGAATGACTCCATTTGAACTAATCTTATGATACACTTTCGCGCCGCCTCGATTTCGTTGGTAGTCACCTCTCCGTTTATCCAAAGATTCTTCTTGGCACACAAAAACTGGAAAATACATTGCAACCACCCGCAATAACTTACTATTATCCGAATACTTTCCAATTAAACTGAAATCAGTGTTAGAAGTAACTAAACCAACCTCACATTTTCTTAACTCGAATAGTTCGGCCTTGATTTTAACATTCGACGATTTCGGCTAATTGCAAGGATCTAATTCCAAAAACGAAGATCCGTTCCACCATAATTTTGAAGCAATAATATCTGTAGGGATTACGCCTCTGGATATTAAATCAGCAGGATTACCTTTAATTGGAACATACTATACCTCCAACTTTCCACTGAAGACAAATCTTTTATTAACGAAACTCTATTTGCTACAAAAGTAGCAAACTTAGATGAACACGATTTGATTCTCAACAAAGTAATTTCCGAATCCGACCATAGGTAAATTTTATTAAATTTAATTTCCATGACCTTTATTACTTTGTCAGAAAGCTGCGCTAACAACAAAGAAAGCAGCACACAATTCCAAACGCGGGATGCTTTGCTTTTTTAAAGGAGCTATCCTTTATTTAGCGCATAACAATACGACTGAGATTCGCCAAATCAGTAACACAAATATAAATTACGCAACCGTATGCTGTTTCTGATGCGTCTCCAAAGCCGTGCAGCTCAACCAATTTTATATTATTAAAGAAGATACAACGAGGAATGTTAATTTTACAAATCGAGGGTAACTGACTTCTGAAATTAGACAAAGTGTCTGATATTGAAGCTGGAACTTCATCATCCCATAACAAGTTGGAAGTGGTCCACAGTGATTGCATTATTAGTTTTGCTGTCACGATCATTGGTGCACATAATCCCAACGGATTAAATAGCTGAGATATTTTTGACAATTTCGAAGAATTATTTGACAACTATCGGATTCAGGATTCCAATGAAGACCTATTTAATAGTGATATGGAATGATCTGATCTTGGATCGATGTCGATTGTATCCAATAAACGTTTACAATTCGAATTCCATTTACGTAGCTCGAAGCCGCCTTTTGCAAGTAATTTTGTTAAATCTTGTTTTAAAATTTGTGCATCTTCAAAGGTATTTGCACCGGACAATACATCGTCGACATAGAAATCTCTTTCCAATACTTTCGAGGCGAATGCAAAATTACTTTTTTCATCAGAAGCTGATTGTTTAAGTGTGCGTATAGCTTGAAAGGGAGCACTTGACGTTCCATACATGCCGGTACATAGTCGATGGAATTTAATTTCGCCGTGTAATGATTCTCGCCAATATAGACGTAATAAATTTTGATCGTTTCTATGGATAAGTATTTGCCTGTACATTTTTGTGATATCGGCGGATAATACGAAAAGGTATTTGCGAAAACGAGCCATAATGGAAAATAAATCCGGTTGAATTGTTGAACCAGTCATAAGACAATCATTTAATGAAATATTAGTATTCGACTTCGAGGACGCATTGAACACGACTCGCAACTTTGTCGTTGTGCTGCTTTTCTTAATGACGGCATGATGAGGTACAAAATATATTTTGTCGTATTGACATTCAGAAATATCAGGATTTTTCACTAACTGCATATGTTGCAGATCAATGTATTCTTTTGTGAAGTTGGTATATTTTTTATGTAACTCTAGATTTTTAGATAATCTATTTTCCAGGTATTTTTATTGTTTGAAGGCACTAATTTTATTATCCTTCAGTTCCTTAATATTTGCCTTTACTGGTAATGCTACACGGTATCTACCACATGGAAGACGTATGACATTTTGAACACAATGTTCCTCGCACATTTTCTATTCAATTGATAGATCATTGGGCGAGTGGATTTGTTCCAAATCCCAAAAATTTAGATATTTTAATATTCAAATCTTCATGAATAGATGTAAGTGATGTTGACATATTAACGTTCGTATCTAATATTGGTTCTAGCGCATACGTGCACTTAGTTTTGCTCAACACAACATAACGTAATTGTATATTTTGAAAAGGTGAAAGTTCTGGGACTATTTTTATTGAAGCTCCGTTAACAATTTCATTGTACTTTTCAGCACCAATAAGCACGTCTATTTTATGATTTAAGAAAAACTTAGGATCAGCCAAAATGATATTTTTGGGTATCGTTAATGGATCAAATGAAAATGAACATGATGGAAGCTCACCTGTTATTTTCGAAAAAAAACTAAAAAATCTAGCTTTGTTTTATAGTCAGACGTTCTTGAATATACATTTAAACTGACCATATGTTTAGCCTCTGTAAATTTTTCGTTTATGCCTGATACCCTAATCGAAGTTGATTTTTTAATGGGTTTTGAGATCCACTATCTAATAGTGCCCTACACTGAATTCTACGACCGTTGATGGATTCTGCCCACACAACTGTGGTTGCCAATAACACTTGAGCAATCGTGACGGGTTTCTCTATACTTTGAAAAGATTGTTTTTTAGGATCCAGAGAAATTGCACTAGTGGTTGAAGCTTCGTTGGACACGGAAGAAGTTTTTTTATCGAATTATTATCTAAATAACGAATATCGCTTACAAGGCTCAGCTTTACAATCGAAGGCACGGTGTATCGAACATAAACAATTGGTACATAATTTCAAATTGTTTAACCAAGTCATACACAGTTGAAAAAATAACTTTAATTTTTAATGCAAGTCTTGCATTGCGACTTATGTAATGCAAATTATTATTAAATTGTAAAGTATTATTGCGGTAAAAATACAATTATGAGGATTAAATAAATACTCGTAAAGCAGTATTTGCATTAAAAAATATTTTTAATACAACTATTAAAAATTTCAAAGCAACCTGCTCAAATTGAAAAATTATACCAACATAAAATTCGCTAAAACAAGCGGACCTTAATATGTATATGAATAATAAGATCATGCACGAGTTTTGCATTACTGGTATAAAATTCACTAAATCAAACCGACCACATGACATATAAGCAGCTTAATAAATCTTTAATAATTTAGTTTTCCGGATTCGAAAATATCTATTATGTTTTAACGTAAGATTTTCAGTTCTTAATTTATAAGTTATTACTTTGGGCGACCATAAAGTGAACTAGGCTAGCCCGCCCGGAAAAACAAAAAAAAAATCGCTAAAATTATGGAGCTTTTAATGCAATTTGCTTTAAAATTTAATACTTCTAAAATAATTTATTAATTCAGTCTTTGATAAATTTTAGTGCAGTTGATTGACGGTTCTTCTACAATTTGCTTTATATTCTAATGAAATTTTACACTAAAATTTAATCTAATTGCTGTATTACAAATCAATGCAAATTGTATCAAACTAATTCTTATTGCAAGCTTTGTACCATTTTGTAATACAGCCTTGCATTGGACCTATATACTATTTGCATTACATAATCAATATTTTTTCAACTGTGTACCGTTTGAGTAGCGACCAATTTGAACTATAAAATGTAGGACATAGATTGAGTGTGTGGTTTTCCTTGCAAACCGGACAACTACCTAGATTTGATACGAATAATCTATTAGTATTGGGTTTATATGCAACCGCAATATTCTTACTAGTCGATGAGGGTGTTCCTTTAAGTCAGTGAAGTTAGCCCGAGCCCGAACTTTTGGTTCATTTCTCGGATAAAATGTAGCCATCCCGAAAAAGTGTAAATTTTGTAAAAAGTGTAGGCTCATCCCGAAAAAATATTATAATTAAAATGTATCTAACACGAAAAACAGTCAAGTTTAAACCAAATGAATACTATTAAATTTCTTAAAGGATATGTGTAACAAACAATATAAATTCTTTTAAGAGTAAAGCACATAAATTTATGTTCTGCTGGTAAAGTAAACATTTACTATGAAAAAACCTTAAATTGTATACAGCCAATACTAGAGATATAGCTTAATTGTTTTTTATATAGACAGATAGGCCATGATACTAGCTAACAGCCGGCCAACACCCCAGGTCCATATCATGGCAATTAACATAAGTTTTCGAAAAATTTGTATTTTTAGTGTTGCGTCTGTGATATGGAGAAACCTTAAATTATATACAGCCAATACTAGAGATATAGCTTAATGGTTTTTTATATAGACAGATAGGCCATGATACTAGCTAATAGCCGGCCAACATCCCAGCTCTATATCATGGCAATTAACATATGTTTTCGAAAAATTTGTATTTTTAGTGTAGCGTGTGTGATATGGAGAAACCTTAAATTATATACAGCCAATACTAGAGATATAGCTTAATGGTTTTTTATATGGACAGATAGGCCATGATACTAGCTAATAGCCGGCCAACATCCCAGCTCTATATCATGGCAATTAACATATGTTTTCGAAAAATTTGTATTTTTAGTGTAGCGTGTGTGATATGGAGAAACCTTAAATTATATACAGCCAATACTAGAGATATAGCTGAATGGTTTTTTTATATGGACAGATAGGCCATGATACTAGCTAATAGCCGTCCAACATCCCAGCTCCATATCATGGGGATTAACATATGTTTTCGAAAAATTTGTATTTTTAGTGTTGTGTGTGTGATATGGAGAAACCTTAAATTATATACAGCCAATACTAGAGATATAGCTTAATGGTTTTTTATATGGACAGATAGGCCATGATACTAGCTAATAGCCGGCCAACATCCCAGCTCCATATCATGGAGATAAACACATGTTTTCAAAAAATTTGTATTTTTAGTGTTGTGTGTGTGATATAGAGAAACCTTATATTATATACAGCTAAACCGATTATAGATTAACAGTTAAGTTCCTTGATATTTCTACTTGTCCGATATTTAAAATTAATTTTATCTTCGGTCCACATTGCCTGATTTATTCGCGTTATCCAGGTAGCACCACGAGGAGGAAAAATCAGGACTTTGCTACCCATAACTAAACTTAAAATAAAACATAAATAAATTGTAGTGTAACTAAAAAACTAGAAAAAATGGAATTCATGATCATAATTAGATGTATTTTATGATTTTTTGGTAATTTTTTTATTTATTTTTTATTTTTGATTTAAATTTTTTTTAATTTTTTTTATTTTTTTTTTATTTTTGATTTAAATTTTTTTTAATTTTTTTTGAATTTTTTTTTTAATTTTTTTAAATTTTTTTTAGTAATATTATTTTACAAGGTTGTGTAGGCTTTACAAGACAGTGATTCTGTATTCTATTTTTTAAAGTAAATTCAGTCTGTTTTTTTATAAATTATTATTTGAGGCCTGATTTTTATGGAATTTGGGTTTCGAATTAGCGGTACATAAGTGCTTAAATTATCGTATTTTTCCCATTTTTCATTTCTTTTGCCAAAACAAACATAATGACCTTCTGATGCCTTTGGGTATTTAGAACCGGAACCGTCAGTAATAAAACTAATAATCGACGTCACATGATATTCTTTATTGTTAATTTTTATGTTAGTTGCTACTTCTTATATTTGTCTCTTCAACCGCTTCAGTGTCTATACAAACAATTTGCCCATACATTTCTTTTGAAGGGTTCATGGACTGAAAACAGTCTTTACAAGACTTTTGGGGAATTTCCTGAAAACAATCCTCAATATTTGAAACACCTAGTTTTTTGTATAATGCCATGTCCAAATAAATTATTGGTCGCTTTTCTTGCTCTCTGTTAGAACATTTAGAATTGGAACATTTTAATGTTACCTCTACACTTGGAAATTCGGTAAATAATTTCCTACACACATTAAAAAGTTCAGTTGTGTAATCGGATGTAAAACCCAAGGTTTCAACCAAAATTTCTTTTCGGATTTCATATACCTTTGCTAAATCTTGGCATATTAAGGATTGCAACAAACGTTTCTTTCGATTGTTTTTCAGATTTGCTAAAAAATGTGTGTCTTGTTGTATAGCTAAAGCGATTGCCTGGAAAACAGAATCTATAGCACAAGTATTCTTATAAAAACTGCATGTGTGTAGAGCATTTCGAATTAATGGTAATGTAGTATTTTGTTGTGTAAAAATTGATTTTGGCTTCATCGATTTTCCCCTTTTGGGTGTTTCGTCAAAATGTTGATTCAATGTTGCCATTGCAACAATCTCATGCTCACTGGTTGTTAATTTAGTAAGCGATTTCACAATGTTAAAATCAAAGCTAGTTTTTTTCTGTTTGGAGCTTGTAGGGGTTGAATATGAATTTTTCCTCTTCCACGCTGAGGTACTTTTTTGAATATCTACTAGACTTTGATCGCAATTTTCCGTTAATTTAATTTTTGGGTGGATTTTTTGTTTACCTAACGACAACTTTGGAACATCAAAAAATACTTCCTTAGAAATTATATTGTTTCGCCGATTGATTTCACGCACGAATCGGCCAACTTTTAGTGGCATCTTACCTAATTCTTGGGTACGACTTGTAGCAGAGAATCTTCTTTTGAGGGTCGCAAAGTAATTTTCCACATGTCCGTTGCTCCAAAGTTTTCCTTGGTGCAGAATTCCCGTAAATAGAGGTAATATACTGGCATACTTTTTTAAAAATGTGTTTTGAAAATTTAAACTATACAAATTATTGAGGGCTCCTTCATCGCAATCTTCCGATACAGATAATTCAATATAACCACTTATTTTTCGCAAATCACTGTAAAAGGGGCTTTGCTTGTAAATCGGACAAGAAAAATCTTTTTTAGTTAATTCTTTCTCAATTCCTAAATCTACCGGACAGTCAGTTTCGCTTATTTTTAATTTTTTTGCATTAATATTTAAAGCAATTAAGGCAACTAGATTATCAAATGCTTGCTTTACGGTAGTGTTAATATATTTTGAATTTAATAAGACTGCAAACTCACGCCAAATTTGTTTAATTTTCTCATAATTTTTTGCCACAATTATAGAAGCCATAATCTCCCTCACAAATTTATAAGCTTGTGGAAAATTTTGGTAGTATATGCTAACATCTTTAGCAATATTATGCGATATGTGTGAACAAAACAATCTTAGTTTTATTACTTCTGCCGGTGATTTTATGCAGCTTACTTTTGTTGCCCAGAGTGAGCTGGGGTGTTGGCCGGGTGTTAGCTAGTATCATGGCCTATCTGTCCATATAAAAAACCATTCAGCTATATCTCTAGTATTGGCTGTATATAATTTAAGGTTTCTCCATATCACACACGCAACACTAAAAATACAAATTTTTCGAAAACATATGTTAATTGCCATGATATAGAGCTGGGATTTTGGCCGGCTATTAGCTAGTATCATGGCCTATCTGTCCATATAAAAAACCATTAAGCTATATCTCTAGTATTGGCTGTATATAATTTAAGGTTTCTCCATATCACACACGCAACACTAAAAATACAAATTTTTCGAAAACATATGTTAAACCCCATGATATGGAGCTGGGATTTTGGCCGGCTATTAGCTAGTATCATGGCCTATCTGTCCATATAAAAAACCATTTAGCTATATCTCTAGTATTGGCTGTATATAATTTAAGGTTTCTCCATATCACACACGCTACACTAAAAATACAAATTTTTCGAAAACATATGTTAATTGCCATGATATAGAGCTGGGATGTTGGCCGGCTATTAGCTAGTATCATGGCCTATCTGTCCATATAAAAAACCATTAAGCTATATCTCTAGTATTGGCTGTATATAATTTAAGGTTTCTCCATATCACACACGCTACACTAAAAATACAAATTTTTCGAAAACATATGTTTATCCCCATGATATGGAGCTGGGGTATTGGCCGGCTGTTAGCTAGTATCATGGCCTATCTGTCCATATAAAAAACCATTAAGCTATATCTCTAGTATTGGGTGTATATAATTTAAGGTTTCTCCATATCACACACGCTACACTAAAAATACAAATTTTTCGAAAACATATGTTTATCCCCATGATATGGAGCTGGAGTGTTGGCCGGCTGTTAGCTAGTATCATGGCCTATCTGTCCATATAAAAAACCATTAAGCTATATCTCTAGTATTGGCTGTATATAATGTAAGCTTTCTTCATAGTAAATGTTTACTTTACCAGCAGAACATAAATTTATGTGCTTTACTCTTAAAGGAATTTATATTTTTTGTTACACATATTCTTTAAAAAATTTACTAGTATTTATTTGGTTTAAACTTGACTGTTTTTCGTATTAGATACATTTTAATTATAATATTTTTTCGGGATGAGCCTACACTTTTTACAGAATTTACACTTTTTCGGGATGGCTACATTATATCCGAGAAATGAACCAAAAGTTCGGGCTCGGGCTAACTTTACTGACTTGTTCCTTTGGTATGTACTATCACTTCGAGAATTTTAACCCGTTTTTGAAGAATACTATATTTACGAATTCAGTAAAACTTAATACCTTACCTTTAGCAGAATTTTCACGAGGCGTTATCTAATTTTTACATTAAATGATGATTTAAAATTAAGTTCCAAATTTCGACATTAACGTTGAAAGACTTAAGAGCGTTGTAATGCTTTCCGAAGTCGGAGAGTTTTCTTGAGGTCTTTTGATATCGTATTAATTTTTAACGTGAAGCTTTTGAATAGATATTTCATTATTGTAATAATTAAAAACAGTTTTTCATGCTGTACTATAATTCTCATTTGTAATTGGTAAGAAAAGCTTTACCATTTCTTATAACGACGTAATTAAATAATGGAATTTAGTGACTGAACTAATAGAATTATTGGAATGAATGATGTCAACGAATATGTCTCTAACTTTGGAAGGCTTATCTGAGGAAGTCTAATTGCTACTGAAGTTTCTAGATTATTTTTATTAATATTTTTTAAATTAATATTTGTTTCATCGAATTCTAATTTAGTTTTATTTTCTAAACTGTGAATTTTGTCTAACACCGCAGAATCTAATGTACCATAGTCATCTTCGAAAATAAATTTGTCATCGGAATCTATTTCCATTGGATCGATGCTATCCAAAGCGCCTTGCACTTCGCCAAACTTATCATATGTATGTTATTCGAATGCGATGCAAAACCGATTGCAGTTCACCGATAGAATTATATTCATTTTGTACAAATTTATTTTTATAATATGTAATTCTGCCTTTATGGCCACTTCTACTTCTTTTTAATTGATTAATTTTAATATTTAATGCTACAACGTCTCATTCAATTTCATTTTCAGACATTTTACAATAAACTTGGTAATTCAACTGCAATTATAGGTTTATGAAAAATTCTAACCTCACTTTTCAGGTATAATAAATTGCTTATACAGGTAATATGTATAGTACATACACAAAAACCTGCAAAGTTATAAATTTATATAAAAAAATGTCAATTACTAATATTATAATTTAATTATAATTAATCGGATTTACCAAAATCAAATAATTAATTACTGATGTCTTCAACTGTAAACGTGTGGCTACTGCGAAGATGTCTGCTCTCACGTTGCAATAAACGGCGTCCAAAATCCAATTTTTAATGTATAATTATAATTTGCGACTAAATTTTAAAAAACTCCGAGTTGATGGACCATATGTTGAATATATTTAGTTATTTAGCTATTTTTGTAACTTGTTTTTTGTCACTTAATTAATACATTTTATTATTTTTGATTTACAAATACCACATTGATCAAAAAGTTCCCGGAATAACCACCGTGTGGCGCTCCCATCGTTCCGATTTGAGTTCTGTTTTTTTGTTAGGTTGGTACATCTGTTGTTGACATCCCCTCTAAATCTTAGCATCATAGCTTGACATTTGCAAAAGTTACGTAGTCAAGAGTACATCTATCTTTGTGTGTGTTGGCGATTATTTACAATTTTAGAAATGGATTTAAATTTGCAACAACGAACTTGTATTAAATTTTGCGTAAAAAACGGATTTAATGGTGCGTGAACGTTGGAAATGTTGGAAAAGTGTTTCGTCTCTAAAGAAAACGGTCGTTTACCAGTGGCACGAGCGGTTTAAAAGTGGTCGTGAGTCAATCGAAGATGATGAACGCAGTGGCAGACCATCGACATCGAAAACCGACGAAAACATTGATAAAGTAAAAGAAATGTTGGTCAATAACAGCAAATTAACCATCAGAGAGATAGCAGAGGACTTGAACATTGCCTATCCATCCAAGACATTTTGGTTAATGATTTGTGTTTCCGTCGTGTAGCAGCAAAGTTTGTGCCAAAAGACCTCAATTTCGTGCAAAAAAGAGACCGTGTTGACGTCACAAAAGACATGATTTGCGAGGCTGAATCCGATCCCACATTCATCAAAAGGATCATTACTGGAGACGAGACGTGGGTTTATGAGTACGACATGCAATCCAGACATCAGGCAAGTGAATGGCGTTCACCAAGCAAAAACCACGTCGTTTTCAGTCAAAAAAGAAGGCAATGCTCACGGTTATCATGGATTACAACGGTGTAGTGCATCATGAATTTTTGCCAGAAGGCCAGACCGTAAACAAAGAGTATTATTTGGGCGTTATGAGACGTTTGCGTGAAGCAATCCGCCGAAAGAGACCAGAATTGTGGGCAGAAAACTCGTGGATTTTGCACCATGATAACACATCGTCGCACAGTGCCATCATTATTCGTAATTTTTTTGACGAAAAATGCAACAAATACCATCCAACAGCCACCGAATTCACCTGATTTGGCTCCCTGTGACTTCTTTCTGTTCAATCGAGTTAAAAAACCATTACGGGGAACGCGTTTCAGCAGCCGAGAGGAAATAATGGAAAAATCGCAGGAAGCACTGATGGACATACCGAAAACCGAATATAACAAATGTTTCGAGGATTGGATCAAGCGCTGGCATAAGTGTGTTGCAGTCGATGGGGATTACTTTGAAGGGGACAATATAGATTTAGATTAATTAACTTGTATTTTTAATTTTCTGAATAAATTCCGGGAACTTTTTGATCAAGGTGGTATTAAATGGTTTATCGTTTAATTTGGATTTCAAAATGTTTAAAAAGTCAACGGATTATAAATAATTTCGCAACATGCAATAAATTTATCTAATTGCACCAAGAATTGCACAGAAGTACCATCGAACTCTGGATTAATTTTTAGCATGCGGTCAATATTTAATTCCGACATATTTGTGTTGTATTTATTTACGTTGACAACCAGGGATTGGTTTGGTGTGGCACAAGAGTATTCCTTTAACACGCTTGGTCTAAAATTATTTGGATGATTTATGTTAAGGCAATTATTAATTTCAGATAAATTCAATTTAGAAGCTGGAGAAAACTCAATAACGGATTTATCCTTTAGGATTGTCAAATTTTCCCTCCTAAATATAGTTTTATTATATATAATTTTAGGTACATATTCATTAAGTATTTACAACGAAATTTATGGTATATAAAATAAAAATACTAATTCAGAGCTGCGCAAACTATGTTGAATTGTGCAACACAACAATCCAACCAGCACACCATTGCGACATCGTTTTAGCATATTACTATATCATCATACCACCATATCATCATACCATTCTATCAGAAAATCGTACATTCACACCATCACTCCTTCATAACATCATATCATCATGCCATCATACTACGTTACCATCATACCATCGTCCAGCATCACATCCCCCATCACCAGTTTAGTTTTCACTATCACCATCAATATCATCGTTACCACCACCATCATCGTTAAAAAATCGTGTATCATCGTGTCGATTTATTTTTGATTTTTTACTAAATATCCAAAAATCAGCTCAAACGGTGGTTTTAGAAATTTCTCCATGGTAAATTTGGACCTAATTATCACACCCCATAAGACGAAAGTGGATGTGTGAGATTTTAACAATGGCTTTCCTCAGACCTTAAACCAAAATTGTGTAAAGTTTGGTTCAATTCGGCCAAGACGTGTGGATTTGTATAAATATTACACATGGATACACTCACCCTTATATATTTATACAAAAAGATTTATCAAGGTATTACGAGAAAAAATTCATGTTTATGCAATCAAACTTCATAATTTATTACCTGCACCTTCTACTTTATCCAATATTCATCTTGTTTGGAATAAAATTAATTTAGATTTCAAAAATTTAAATATGACGAGTGAACAAAAAAATAAAACTAAATTTGATTGATTAGAAATTAATAAATGATGAATACGTTGTGAAAAATCAAACAAAAGAAACTAACTGCATGGAATTTTATCCACCTGATCGAATTTTTCAAAACTCTTGCTCATTTTATATATGTATGTATGTACTGGGTGGTTAAAGACTGGGAGGTATACATTAAATCAAAAATTAAACACATTTGGTTGTCGTTTCGAAAATAGTAGCTAGACATAAGTATAATTTTGTACCGTTTGGAAATTTACATTAACCCACAATGTGTTAATTAATTTCTCACATTTTATGTTTTAATACAAAGCTATTAATAATAATTCTATTGAAACCAAATTTAGCAACTAATTTTCCTTCCTTGTGCATGCATTAACAATGTAATCGTCGTAAATGAATAAATTACAAAGGGAATTATTTTCCTTATCCATTTGTATGTTTTATTATCCAAAAAAAAAAAAATTAAGGAAGGATATCCGTTTTAGATTTGTCTTATAGAATTTAATTATTTTTATCTTTCCATTGTTGAGTCAAAAATCTTAATAATATTGTTTACATAAATCAATTTTGATTACATAAATAAGATTTGTACTCGTAATATTTAACAATTAAGAAATTAATGACAAAACTTAAATGGAAGTTAAACGCTTGTTGTTGTTGTTGCTGCCTAAAAACGACAACGGATTTGTTTACGGATGTAATGTTAGCTCTAATTATTTTGTTTTTTACAAAACAAAAATGTTGCTTCTTAGATTTTGCTAGATGCTAATTCTGTGGATTTATTGAAATTTTAAGTTTTACAGAAGATTAAACCGTGTGGAAATTTTTAATCGCCATTAGTTAACATAAATTTCACATTCAACAAGCGAGAAATAGAGACTCGTTTTTTTATTTATTTATATAACAAATAATTAACCCTTGTTTTTGTTGATGTTGATGTTTTGCGTTTTTTGCTGTGTTAAACTTTTTTAATTACTTTGGGAAATTTTAAAAATGATAACAAAAAAATGGCAGTGTGATAAGAAGTTCGAGATTGGTTTTGAACATGATAGCAACTATATCCCTCAACGATAGTACAGAGTAACGAACTAATGATTTTTATGAATGAGTTAAACTACCGAAGTAAAGTTCTTAGCAAACAACAAAAAAATGTAGTAGTGTGAGTAAACTAAAAAGTATACATTAAGCGGATTTTTGTGTCGTCGACGACAAACGATGGAAGTGACGAAATTTATTCACCAAAAATTAAAAATCCCAAAGTCATATGGTTTTTCTCGAATTGTATGCACTTGATGAAAAAATAATCAAATGGTCGGTCCCTAGTGTCGACCATATAAATAACATGGAATATTTGCATCAAATGTTGTATGATTTCCGCCGACGAAATTTGTTCAACCAAAATCAAAAGTCCCAAGGTCAAATGATTTTTCTCGAATGTTCGCATTATGTACTTGATGCAAAAACTATCAAATCGCCGGTCCCTGCGGTCGGCCATATAAATACCAAACAATATTTTCATAATTTTGCATCAAGTTCTTACTACGGACATTCGACAAAAATCATTTGACCTTAGTACTTTTGATTTTTGTTGAACAAATTTCGTCGGCGGAAAATCGTACAAAATGTTGATGAAAATAATGTTTGTTGTTTATATGGCCGACCCCAGGGGCCGGCCATTCGATAATTTTCACATCAATTCCATACTTCGGACATTCGATGGAAATCTTGTTTGGTTTCTCTATTGAACAAAAGCGCCACAGAATTGTATTATTTAAAATTTATTAGGTAATTGCTTTCTTTCGCATGATACTCCCATTCGCAAGATACTCCTAACGTCCATCCTGCTAAGGTCTGTCAGATCATTTGAAAGGGCTAGAAACTTTAGTCTGTTTCGGACCAGACGAGGGCAGGTGCAAAGAAGATGAAGTCTTGTGTCTTCCTCCTCTTTGTCTTCTGCGATAGTAGTAATGTGAGAAGAATCCAAGTCTACTCGCATGCCTACGTATAAGACAGTGCCCTGTAGTTACTCCAAAACCCATACTGACCTGACTCCGTAGAAGTGAGATCAGCTTTTGCATCTCGCCAAATCTAGCTTTGGCCGGACCGGCTGAGTTATTACACATGAGGTACTATTTGACCATCTGTCGTTCGTCAACTTACTAGCTTCTTCCTGAAGCAGTAGTTTGTATAACGCAAGAGGCATTTCAATATTGCTTCTGCTTTTTGTAATACGGCTCAACGTGCCACGCCGAGCTAGCTCGTCGAATTTTATATTCCCGTACTATTGAAATGCACTGGCACCTACATATTATGGATTCCATCTGTGATGGATGGACGTCTCGTCAAGAGATGACAGACAGTTCTGGACTACTTTAGACGTGAGGAGCTGTGATTCAAACACTTTAAAGGCAGCCTAACTGTTCGTATATATGCGAGTATCACCAGCCGCTATTACGTTATACCTCAACCAGTCTAAGACTTCCTTTATGGCAGCTACTTCAGCCAGAAAAGTGCTGCAAAAGTCGGAGAGACGGAAGGAGAGGTTTATCAGAAGTTCTTCAGAGAACACCCAAGCCCCAACTTTCTCATCCCTTTTTAAATCATCAGTGAAGAAGTTCCAGAAGTTCATCCAGGCCTCACTGGAGGGAATTATAGTCCGAAACTTTGAGTTAAAACATTGCGACGGGACAGGATAGTCGATGGTCAATATATAGTGAGCCGTGAATATTCCATAGCATAGGATATCCCTGAATGGTCCAGAATATTTCAGTTGCCTTACTTACGTGAGCCAATTTTTGTAAATTCGGTAAGCCGGGGAAGTGATTAACTTTAGTTTCTGATCTTCGTACATCTATAATTGATGAAGTTCTAAATCGGAGTAACATTTAAATGTTCTCTCCTCAAATCACAGATGTATCGTTTTTTACAACAGCTAACCATACCGTAATAGGAGATTAACTAATTGGGATTCATTATCTCTAAAGTTTCTATTTCTTTTACTTTCTCTGTTCGTTTTGGTTTCCTGATCCAAAAAAATGTATGAACGTTACTAAGACGCTAAAGAATAAGTCAAGCCATATAATCCTACGGTTGTCCAGAAAGACTATAACAGAACCAGACACTAAGAGGAAATTTATTGCCTTTCTGGTGTCGCAAGACCTCAAAGACTTTGGCTAAAAGTAAAGCTTTTCGACTTCATGTTTTTTGTCTTCTTGGTAGCCATAATCTTTTCCAAAGAGGATATTGGTGAACTGCTTCCTTTTGTCCAATTTTGCGGTTGCAACAATACCAACTCTGATTGTGTTAATTCTGGGCATACGATCATGCCTGTTGGTAGACCCAATTGCGAATGTATTTTTCCATTTGCACCATTTACGTTTATTTATGTGATTTTCTTGGTGAAATATACATCAAGGCCCCTTTCATTTGTCTGCATTAGCTCTAACTCCTACATGCTTGTATCGCTTTTGGTACCGTTACGTACCGTTAAGTAGCGTGAAATTTTATTCTACAAGCTGCTAAGTCATATTGTCACTGATATCAAGATGTTTTGGGATAACGTATCACTCTGCTCGCTTAATGGTACGGAATTTTAATGAATGTTTTAATCTGAACTTCTTGGAATCTCTGTCAAAAAAAAAATTCAACTGTAAAAATTTTCAAATTGGTCTTAAATGACGTATACACATAATTTAATTTTAACTTCTAAAATATAAAATCAGGACTAGTACAAAGAAATTGAGTTATACTCTCCTAAAGTCAAAAAAATATTTTTATGGTCACCGTTTGGGTATAAAGCAAATTTATGCCTTTCATTATTTTCCCTTAAATAAGAAGACAGCAGGGTTAACACCTTAATAAAAGTAAAAAACGGGCAGGCGGCATTGTTTTTATGACATTTTAATAAAGGGACACGTTTTAAGTACCCTCGTAAACGACCTAAGTAAACGATGTAGCCTGAATAGCTATATCGAAGTTAGAATTATTTTTCCCTTATTTATTTTACATCATAATAATACCGCCTCTCTTAAAAATCCGTGAAACAGCTGCGAATCTCGGAAAGCTGAAGCCAAACCAACATTGAAGGTTTTAGTTCTGGTTCACGTCGGAAGCGGATATCCAGAGATTTGATTGAAAAACTGTTAGAAACAAGTAGCCGCCAAAGGACACCAGATGAAGAAATTAAGGAAATTTAAAGCACAACTAGCAGCCAAAGCCAAATAGATGGATAAGTTATGGAACCAGGTGATATCACTGAAATTGAAACAAATGGTTTCGAATTTCCTTTTCGCATCAATTCTCTGCAAAGCAAATTGGTTTGTTGAATTTAAAATTTAAAAAAAAAAATTTAAAAGGGAAACAAAAGCACGTCGAAATATATGTTTGCTATTCACATTACCACATAGTTGGAGCCCAAAACGTGTAGAAGAAGAGTTTGATATCAATAGAGGCATAAGCAGACAAGTGAAAGAATTAGTAGCTACTAAAGGACATTATACTGCCAGATCTACTTAAAGTATATTGTAGAATATTTGATTACGACAACGAAGTAAGCCTAATGTTACCTGGTATGAAAGATAGAACGTCTATCCGTAAAGACGTAGTGAAAGTGCATAAAACTAATAAGTTGATGTTGCTGAACCTGTAGGAAGCTTATCATAGGTACAAACATCAAAATGAAAATGATCTAGTAGGAATTTCAAATTTGCAATGCATCGGCCAAAATAATGGATTTTACCAGGTACTTTAGGAATACACTTAGGCTGCGGACCAATTCTCGGGTAAATCAAATACTACGGTAAAAGTCGACATTAGGCGGCCATGTTGTTGTTGGCCATGTATTTATGGCCTACTCAATTCACGGAACATTCACAATGAAACGTTTACTGCTTTTTATTTCGTTTAAAATCAGTATAGTACTATAGTTCAATCCTTCGGACCATACATTTAACCTGTTTACAAACCAGAAAGCCTTGATTTGGACCTACTCTAATAATATCACCTTTACAAGTTATCAAAAGGTCTAAGATAGCGTTTCAAAAAATAAATCCGCTTAAACAACAATATAACGCTCTCCAAGTAATAAGCAGTAATAAATCCAATATACTGCTTACTACTTTCAAATACTGCCGCATTTTTCGATTAGATAGGTTAAATCTTAAAATTTTCTACGTTTTAAGAATAACCCAAGAAAGATAATCATACTTCCGTTTTGGTTATTTTATATAGAATTTTAAGTTTAAATCTACCTTATCTAATTAAGAAGTTTGGAATGCATGTCCTTTTCATTACTTGTTATTTTCGTATTTTTCAAACTACGCTTAAATGGCAAAGCTGCCGAAATTAGCAATAAACAAAACCGCAAAATTTCACTTCAATTATTTTGTATGTGACAACGCCAATCGAACCTCTTATCAACTTATTCACCAAATACACCTCAAATCGACCTTCAAATCAACTCTTATCTTAACCCCAAATCAACCACAGAATAATTCCCCAATCGAACCTCTTACTTAATCCCAACGTAAGCTAACTAAACTTTAACCTAGCTCGAACTAAGCCTCAATCCTCCATTCAACTCCACACTTAACGGCTAATTCAATCTCAAAATTAACTCGATACTAAACCCTAAACCTAACCCCAAATTAAACCCTAAAACCGAACCAACTCGACCTCAACTCAGCCTAAACCCTAAACTTAACCATAACTCAATCATAACTCAACCTTCAACTAAACCCAATTTAACCCTCAACTCAACCCAAACTGAACGTTTGGCTTAAACCCCTAAATCAACACGTTTCGAAAACTAGATGGGTACATGATCTCAACAATCTAATGTCTACCGCAACCCAATATTCAACCCAAAAATAAATCGCCAACTGTACCGCATAGCTTCACCCCAACTTAACACTGTACTCGACAACTTAACCATCAACGTGACCTTTAACTTAACGCCCAAGTCAATCTCCAATTCAACATGGTCCGAAAAATTAAATGCGTACATAAGCTCAACTCAGAATAAGTCAAGCGAAATTAAGACTTAATTCTCAATTCAACCACCGAATAAAGCTCAATAAATCTCACGCTAATCACGCTAATTTAATATCACGCTAATTTCCAACTCAACCCACAAATCTTCCAAAATAAATCCGCAACTAAACCCTCAGTAAAGCAGAATTCAATCCCAATTCTACTCCCAATTCAACAATCAACTCAACCACAACCACTATACCCCATGCATTTCATCATTCCATCATACCATTATTCCATCATACCATTATTTCATCATACCATTGTTTCATCATACCATCATTCCATCATTCATACCATTACACCATTATCATTACACAATTACCATTATATCATTGTAATTATACCATTACCATTACACCTTCATAATTATACCGTTACAATTAAACTATTACCATTATACCATTGTACCATTATACTTATAACATTACCACATTATACCATCATACCATTACCATTACTATCCACATCGCGTGTCGATTTATTTAACTATCGTTCGTACATAGATACATGCATACAAACACTCACTTTTATATATAATGTAAAATAAATAGATTTCTCTACTGCTCACTAAATCCTAATCCAACCCAAACTCAACTATAACTCAGCCTCAATTTAACCCGCAAATGGAACCCAACTCAACCCTCAACTTAACCGCAAACTCAATCCTCAAGCAAGCATATATAAAAACTGGTGAATTGCTCAGTATTAATCCAACCCCAACTCAATTAAACTCAACTTCAACTAAACTCGTAAATTAACCCCTAAATTAACCTTCAAGTCAACCTCAAATTCAGTGTCCTACTCATTATTCAAACCAAAATATATAAAAAATTGGTAAATATTTATAAAACTAGGTGACTTTGGGTCAATTCGCATGGCAGTTACCCCACCCTCTTGACTTACAGATTCCAAAAGCTTTTCAATGCTCCGCCTTGTCCATACAAACAGATTGGGGAAAAAATCCAAATCGGACTTGACGTTCTCGAGATATCATAGCTACAGACATCTAGACATTCAGAGATATCATTGGTACAGACATCCAGATTTTCGGACTCAGAGCTCTTCAAAATGTCGAGAAAAGTAGCTTTGGACCAACCCAATTTTTGCTCATTTTTGACAGGATTTCAATACTTTGGTCTTTTTAGACCGAAGTAATACAATTTTTCGTTTACACTTGTTCTCCAATGATATAAGCAGGTCAGAGATGCCCAAGTCCAACCCAAAATGTTGACCTTATTGAAAATTAATTTTGGCGGAAAAAAATTAAAAAAAAAAACGTTTTAGGCCAAATATTTGTCAACTTAATTATCTTCAAAGTAATAAATGTAACCATTCTTTTCTTACTGATCATGAAAGTTTTTTACTTCATTCCGAAGAGACAAGCGTTTAGATAATTTATTGTACGGATTGTTTGAATAAACTAATTTAACATAATTCCAGAGGCAAAAGGCCAATGGTATTATATCTCAATATAAACGGTATTTACGCTTGAGTAATTACTTTAGGACTTAGGTCTTATTTTGCGCTTGTCTTCCGACCTATTTCATAAGAAGATGAGCCATAATGAAGCCTTGTGCACTCTGACCAAAACGGTCCATTCTACATAGATATATTGTTACGACAAACCAGTTTTCGCCATGGAGGCAATCCAGTGCCTCGTACTTGGAACTGAACCATGCTTGAGCAGCCTCTACTCTCGAAATGTGTTGCTATTGCACCCTCAGGACCTATCCTAATTGTTCCTTCTCTTCTGAGGCTGGTGCGTTTAGCGGACAATTGTCTTCGTTGTTGTTTTTCTTGTTATGTTGACATAGTTCACCACAATAGAGACCCTTGCTGTGGCAAAACTAATTAAATTGAGGTCGCCAGGTATCCGGACCAAAACCAGTTCCGTCAGAAACAAAAAAAAATACGGGACAAATTATTTCATATAGAGAATATTATCACCGGTTTTCCTTGGTTGGTTTTCGTGGGGGAATTGCTAAAAATGGATTTCTTCCGAGTTCGAGGAGCATTCAAAGTTTGTCGAAGTATGTTGCCCGACCTAAAATAAATTGTCCATATAAATTTCAAGAAATGATAAATTTCGCTTGAGGTTTTGCGATGTTGCCTCTCGCAAAAAAATTGTAATTCGCAAAATAGAAGTAATAAAAAATATTTATGATTTAATGGAAAGTCGTAGAGGCCGGGTTCGCTTGAGCAGCATGCGGAGCTTTATTCTATACTGTTTATTTGTATCAGTTTGGAGATCTGAATAAAAACTCAATCCACTGTTGTGTGGGGCAGTAAGTTTCCTTCTGAAAATTTTTTGAAATTCATTTGAATTATTTTATTAATTTAAAATGTAGACTATCCAACCTTGTTATATACTCGTATATGTCATACATTTTACGAATTAGTGCTAACATTTATTTTTAGACTTATCAACTCATAATAAATTTACTTCTTTTGTAAAATATAATTACACCTGACATACAAATATGATACTAAAAATATTCGTGTTTTCTAAGATGTACTAATAAAATTATGATGGCAAGGTGTAAGTACTTGTAATAAAAATCCTTAGAATACAGTGCAAAAAAAAAAATTGTAACAACCTTAAACGTACATATTAAAATTAACTGTTTCTCATGTTATTCGTTGATTTAATACGCCAAACATAAAAAAGCGGAAATCGCAGAAGGTGTACAAAATGGTAATATAATTGTGTTTTAATTAATTATTTACTTGAATTTTATCTAAGATACGTGATTTTAAATCATAATAAATGCGTGTGATTTAACAATGAACTGATATCTGATTTAGTATTTTTCATTTATGTATACAGAATCCGAATGTGTCCTTAATTTTTTTTTTTTTTTTGAATTGTTTTTACCAAAGTATTGTTCCCAGTACATATTTGTAAAAATAATTATGATTATAATAAAATATTATCATACTGTACTTATGCTAATTTTTTCGTTTGATATTAATTAAATTGAAATTTTATGGGAAATTAGGATTAAAATTTATACAAAAATTAATTGCCTAATTTTCCATGTAATATTGTTAAAATAGGAACAGTGTTTCCTCTTAACATGATTTTTTATTTTACTTTAAATTGGAATTTAATTACAAAATCCGCATAATTAAATGTTTAGGAAAAAATTCTAATGCCACTAATTAAGAACTTTGACGATGAAGATTACGGCTTAATGGTATAATTTATTCCTAATTGTAAGCTAAGTATCTGCTGTATTTATAATTTTGAAAGGTTTCCTAACTCGGAAATTTAAATATCACCCACACTGTGTTTATGTGAAAACAATTCAATTTCTATTTCAAATTATGAATGGTTCTTATAAAATACAAATACAACGAGGAGGCGAAATATCTCAGGATAGAGGTAATCGCATCTTCCCACAAGTAAACGAATCGTATACAGTTGAACATTTTTGTGATATACGATGCTATTAGCAACATTTTAATGTTACTCAATTGCAGGATGTTATTCAGCAAACCAATTATAGAATTTCAAAAATTTTGTTTTTTGTTTCATTTTCAAAATACCTCTATAATTAAAATTGATACCTCATTTTTTCTATTTACCGCAGGAGTATCAGCGCTCCATATAGTTGATAACAAATTTACTATGATTACGACGCAATTTGTATATAGCCGGTATATGTTTTCTATTTCTCGCGGGAGGCGCTTTACCCACTTGTACAATCGTCAATTTCCGGAATTAGCACCATGGTAACTTTAGAGTAATATTCATTTATATTACATTTGTAATAAACTTACAGGAACTTGACACAAATTTTATTCAACAATAGCCGCATTTCTTGACGATTGATCTAATCCAGATCAGATCTTGTCTCATGGAACGAAACCAAAATCCGTAAAACAAACAAACACCAAATTTAAATCTACTGTCTCATTTCGTTTTCGATTTGCCTCTTCATACCCATACTGGTTTTCATCATATTCTTTGTCGCTTCTTCAAAATTATTGTTCACCTATAATTTAGTAGGTGAATTAATTTTTAGATCACCATTTGTGATCCAAGTTCAATGTTGGATCAAATGTTGTTGTTGCTTCACATACAAATTTTGATCTGATCCGGATCACTATGCGTCAAGAAATGCAGCTAATGTGCCAAGTAAACATTCATTTCAATCCTATGCAGTTATTCTGTTTTTTTTTTTTGAATAAATGTTATAGTTTCAGAAAGGAGAAGTATCCAAGTATTTGCGACTAACGATAGATCTGTGTTAGCTGTTATGGCCACTAGCTCACACTTTTACTGTACAGCCTAAAAACAGTCGGGAAATTGTTTTCACTGTTTTTTTCAAATAGTCAAGAATTATCTCCTTCCGTAAGGAAAATGGACTATACGAGTAAGTAATTAATAAATAGCATGATCTGACGGAACTGTTTCTTTTGTTTACAAAAATTGTCGGTAAATTTTTATAAAAATCACCGATAGTTCTAATAATCTAGTAAACCAGTCACTTGGTTATTACTAATTATAAATAAATAGATTAAGTTGTAGTGAACATTCACAAATAACTTCATTTCACATATATATATATATATATATATATATATATATATATATATATATATATATATATATATATATATATATATATATATATATATATATATATATATATATATATATATATATATATATATATATATATATATATATATATATATATATATATATATATATATATATATATATATATATATATATATATATATATATATATATATATATATATATATATATATATATATATATATATATATATATATATATATATATATATATATATATATATATATATATATATATATATATATATATATATATATATACATATATATATATATATATATATATATATATATATATATATATATATATATATATATATATATATATATATATATATATATATATATATATATATATATATATATATATATATATTACGGCTAATGTGGAAAATAGGAGGATGTCACATTTACCGGTAAATGTACACATTTCCCATAGGTCATTGGTGAATGTAATTTTCTTCTAGATATGAAAATGTATTCACTAAATTTTTGAAATGGGATTCTAAAATGATTTTTGGGAGAGATGTGGGAGTTCGCTGTTCCTTGACCGAATATGATGAAATTTGACATGGGCGATGTAAATTTAATTCTAGAATGGTTTTTGGATAAAGTGGAACTGGCTATTTCTTAACCGATTATGATGAAATTTAATAATATACTTATTGTATTGAGTTTCATTACAGCAATTTAGGAAGACGTAAAGGCATTAACGAAACTTTATTATTTAATATTTAAATTAATAGAACAAAACTCACCCTTATAGTACGTTCACTCGTCTTTATCGTAAATTCAATTTTGACAGTTTAGTTTTTGTAGTTATCTGGTAATATATAACACAATGCCATCTGTGATTTTATTACAGAATAACCGATTTAAAATACACATAACATTTTATTATGTTTGTTATTTAAGCAAGGCTAATTAGAATAATGTTTAGTTACTCGCAAATTTAAATATTAAAACTTTATTAAATTTAAATCAAGGGTGAGATTATGAATCTCTTGTATTAATTGGCCATATTCCAGAACATTATCCAAAAACATTTTAGAATCCCATTTCCATCCGATTTATATCGTCCATGCCAAATTTCATCATAATCGGTCAAGATCACTTGGCCCATATTCCAGAACTTTGTTCAAAAATCATTTTAGCATTCTATTTCGACCGCCCATGTCAAATTTCGTCGTAATCGGTTAAGAAACAGCGAAGTTCCATCTTAATTGGCCATATTCCAGAACTTTATCTGAAAACCCTTTTTAGAATCCCATTTATATCGTCCATATCAAATTTCATTATAATCGGTTAAGAAACGGTGAATTTCCATCTTAATTGGCCATATTCCAGAACTTTGTCAAACAATTATTTTAAAATCCCATTTCCACAGCCCATGTTACGCCGATTTACCGGCGAATGTACACATTCGCCGCTCTAAGCAGATTAGCCGTAACATATACAAATATAAACAACAAAACTGATTTTTGCCTTTTATAATAAAAAGAAAAAAGTTCAAATGCTATAATTTCTCTTAATTCTTCTCATTGAATTCTAAAAACTTTTAAATTCTTAAAATTGTTGAGATTCTTCTCTATAAATTTTTCTCCCATTTAGAAAGACATTTAACTATCATAAAGAAATTAAAAAAAATTTAAAGAGAAGACTTTAATGAATTTAAAGAATTTACAGCATTTAAACAATCATTAAATTTTCAAAATTATTCTAATTTAATGAATTTAAATAATCTTTAAGTTTTTTAAATTATTCGCTCCAAACTCTTTAAATTTTCAAAATTCTTTGAAATCTTGAATAATTTATAATTTTTAAAAAATTTAAAATTCTTTAATTATTTAAATTTTTAACTTCATTAAATCCTTTAAATTTTTTTATTTTTGAAATCCTTAGAATTCTTTGAATTCTATAAATTATTTTGAAATAGTTTTAATTCTTAAGATTTTTAAAAATTATTTAAATTTCTTTATTTCTATACATTCTGAAAAATCTATAAATTCTTAAAATTTTTAAAATCACCAAAATTTATTTTTCCATCTCTAAATTTGTTAAATTTTTTAAATTTTAAAGCTCCTAGCTTTACTAAATCCTTTCAAATTTAAATTTTTTTTAATTATCTAAATTTTAAACAATCTTTAATTCCTTTAAATCTGTTGAGTTCTTTATATCTTTCTATTCTTTAACTTTCTAAACTCTTAAATTCTTTATCTGAAAATTCTTTAAATTTTTATATTTTTTATATTCTTCAAATTATATGCAATCTTAAAAAAAAATCTAGGAAAAAATTTAAAGATAAGAATTAATTTATCTGCTAATCCATTAATTGCAAAATTTGAAAATCTAAAGAAACTTTAAAATATTAACGAATTTAAAAAATTAAAGAAGAGAAAGTTATCTATTTATATTCCTTAAAATTTTGTAATTCAGTTTTTTAATATTTTAAGTCCTTTAAATTGTTTAAATCCTTTTCTTTCAAGTTTTTAAATTCTTAGCTTTTTTAAGATTAATAAATTCTTTAAATTTTGTACAACCTTTAAATCAATTATATTTTTTATTATTTTTTCAATTGTTTCATTTCGTTAGATTCTTCCAATTTCTTTAAAGTCTTCAAATTGGTTAAATCAATTTAATTTATTTAAATTCATTTAATTTTGTAGAATCTTAAATTTCCAAAAATTGTTTATCTCATTAAATTTAGGGAGGGGTTCAGGGAATCATATTGTTCGATTAAAAATAGGCTTAAAGTTTGACAAATATGTTTTAAAAACAGATTTGAGAATAACAGCTTTTTATTTGGGGTATTTCGATAAAAACAACATAATCAAATGTTTTAATTTAAATTTTTATGTAAAATAGGTATTTTAAAGCATTGCTAGAATCCAAAACTTCGCTTCTAAACTAAGAATCTCCTAAATCCTGTACATTTAAAATTTAAGATAAATATAATCTTACATTTTATGATGGTTAAATAATTTTTTAATGTAAAAACTCGAACAAACGAAGGTTTAGTTGAATTTTAGTAGTTTCCTATGTCTAAACTATAATTTATGTAACTATACACGGCACAAAAATCACGCCTTACCTCGAAATTCAGATCTGGTTTAAATTTTAAGTTTTTTTAAAGAAATTTTAATGATTCTGATAACAACAACATTTCATATTGCCTGGTTTAATTATAAGTTTGATATGAAACTTAAAGTTTTACTTAAGATAATTTAGCCCTCAACGTTTTAGGCCTAAACTGCGGCAAATTATGTCACAAAAGTGAAGCTCAACCTCTAAAATCAAAAGAAATTGTATTAGATTTGACAACAACTTATCACATTAGTTGAATTCAAAAATTTATTGTAGCATATAAATTGAAATTGATGTAAAAAAAATGCTAGAATCTGAAAATTATTTAAAGTACTCAAAGTGTTACTTAAGAATATACCTTGTTTGATAAGTAAAAGCTTATAAAACACTGTACTATTGAGTTTATAACTAAAATGGTATAACTGTTTCCCGACAAACAACGTGTCCACACTTGTCTATTAGTCGGTTTCGTTGAATTACTGTTCGTAAATACTAATATACTTCTCGTGTTAATCGAAACACACTTAAAATGGTCTAATCACCGGTAGCATATTAGATATTACATGAATTAATTAATATTCAACAAAAAATTAATAAAAGTGTCCACACTGTGTCTGAAATGTGTCCAATGGCAGATCTGCCACTAAGTAATTAAAAGTATCGACTTAAGGAACACCAATTGGCGGAATACGCCGGGGTGAAAAGTACTTAAGGAAAGAAAAATATATAATCATTTTTTATTGTATTTTCGCTTTGAAGAGAATAAAAGAGAAGAAGAGAGACAATAGGTTATTATGCAGGAACACAATGTATCGACTTTTTTTAGCTAAATTTTGCTTAATACCAATGAATTTTGCGTTTCGTAAATACATTCGAGTTTCGTTCGCGTAGATTTCATAAAATTTCAATCAAATCATTTTCAATAGTTTTGAGACGTAAATCAAATTCATTATCAGCAATGAAGGCATTTTGGCGCACGACAGGGGAACATTGCGATTCGGAAGCGAACTCTTGCAAACTATCTGGAGTATCCTCAATATTTGAAATATAATCATTTGGTAATCTAATAATTTCCAATATATTCATTTTTTTTGATGATTCAATTTCTGCGTTATCTAATATCACTGTAACTTCAGAATAAGCTTCGGATTCTTCAGCCTCAAAATTGGAATTGAAGTTGCTGAATTTTTTGCCTTGCAGTTGTGATATTTTTCGGGTTCTGAATTTGTATATCAACTACATATAGATCCGTTCTTTTTTTTAGCCCCCGAATATGTTTCTATGGAAGAGAAGAAAAAAATGAATGCAATAAATTTCTAGTTATAGAGTATTGCCGCACATTAATCACTATATCGATATCTTAGAGTACACATGTGCTATGTCTACTTTTCCTTGATATTTACTTTTTTTCGCATGCAAAAATTATGGAGATGGGTCCATAATTTTTGGATTGCTTGTGCTCAATTCTCTCTCTACTATTTTTAATTGTAAACTGTTGACATAGTACTTGTGTGATTTGTTCAATAGGTACAAATTTTTCCTAATACTTTAATGTGCTATGTCCGGACTTACATGAAAAAATATCTCTAAATTTAAAAATAATTGGAAGTTTTACTCAAGGTCCTTGGAATATAGAACTCTACTCTACTCTAAAGATTATATTAATTAAAAAAAATATTATTATCAAAAAACAAAACCATTAATGATAAAGAATAGCTTTCTAAAAATTTAATTTGCTATTTACCACAAATTGTAAAAAGTGGACATAGCACTAAGTATCGATATTATATGTAATTACAAGTAATCTGAAGTCGTAACATTCCCAGGAGTCACCTCCAGTCACCAGGCGGCCAAAATAATTTTTCGTTTTCAACCCAATAATCCAGCACCGTTATTACCACTTCTAGAGTACCTTCCGGAGAAACAGTCTCTAAAGTTGTATACATCTATTGATTGATTGTTAGTGTACGGCCAAGCATTATAGCAAGTCTCCAAGACTCCCGGGCACACACCGTACACCCGTTGTCACACAAAAATCCAAAGGATAGGATATGATTATTAGTTGGGACAGACTCGAGCCGGTTACAGACACCAATGCGATCGATAGTTAGTAAATTAACGGCACAAAAGACAACACAATCTAACTACATCTCTAGATGATCATTTCTCTTAAATCCAGGGCCGGATACTCAGGTCTCCCTAAACCTAAATTAAAAATTATTAATGTTGTAATTTCCCCCTGTTCGCCTTTCAATAATTTACCAGATAAAATATTTAAGAAAATCTAAAATTACTAAGCTAAAATTATAATTATAATTACAGTAGAATTTGCTTATAGCAAACACTCAAGGGACATAATTTTGTTCACTATAGCCGGCTGTTCATTTTAATCAAATATTCGTTTACGTTTATAAACGTAGTTCTTTGTTTGTAGTGTATAAGAAAAAATAAGTGTTCGTGCAAATTCAAGGCACAAAACTTTATGACAAAACCATATGATCATTATAAGCGTTTGTTCGTTATATACATGGTTGATGAATGAATACGTCATTATGTGATGCAAAACAAAATCACAACTCAACTCAAATCAACACTTCCAAGTTAGCATTTTATTTATATGGTTTAGTTAATTTATAGCCTTTTCACATTAATTAAATAAATTTAATAATTTAATGCATTTTATAATACCCTGTAAAAAAAATAAAATAACTCATATCTAAAATAAATCCATCCTATATGAATTATATAAGGCGGATTCCAATTCGACTCAAAACTTATTTGATTATACAAAAATATAAAAAACCTATTTGAGTCGAATACCCTAAAATTTCGTTGTGTTTGTACAGTTCATGTTTTATTAAGAACATTATAGTTGTAACATGAATACAAAAACAAAAAGAGGGGAAATAACAAAATAGAATAAAAACAACAGATTCTTATATACTAAACCACCAACACACATTAAAAGCAAATATCCCTACAATCTTCCATGTGCGTAGCAGAAGACTTATCATGTTTTCATTATTTTATATACAGCTAATACCATTACAGCACACATACAAAACAATCCTGATCTATATATCAAGATATAGAAAAATATTGGGATCAACTATACTAACACCCACAAAAAGCCTCTGTTTTTGTTGTTGTTGCTTAGCTAATACATAGCAAAAACCAATAATAAATAATACATTTCCCTAACATGATCCGCGTAAAGAGCGAACGAGGCGGCCCGTACAAACATTTCGTTGGCTTTGTCATGTATCAATTTTCAAGAATGTATTTCTGTCTATTATACTTTGTACATAACATAAAAACCAAGAACCAAAACCATACCGAAACCAAAATCTTCTATAATAAAAGTCATGAAAATTCCATACATATGAAATAAAAAAAATCAGGTTCTATGTGTATTGGTGTATATGTACATCTCGTATTGTATATCAAACAAAAAATCATTTTTATACACACCAAGGCAATTGAAACCAATGAAAAAGCGCAAAAAAAAATATAAAATTGACATTTGACATTTAACATTTAACGTGCTTTCGCAGATTTTGTACCAAATTAGAATCGCGGTAATTTAATTTAATAAATTAATAAAGTAAGTAAATCTAATTATTATTTTACTAATAATGTTAATAATAAATACATTATTAATTTTTATATGTGTAATTTTTCTGTTTTAGCTGTTCCGTTCATTCCAAAATAAAAAATAAAAACGAGCTGTGAACGTTTTAAGGCGCCGGATTAAATTTGAGGTGAGTGATTGGTAGATTTTTTAAAATTTGATAAAACGTTTTTTCGATTTGAAATTTCACTTTTTGTGTTGTTCTTGATTTTTTTTTGTGATATAAATTTGTGATAAAATCCTAATCGATACCTCGGAGCACTACAGTGATATATATTGTGATATTAGAATAGATTCCCTTCCATTTAAAGTGCTCTTTGGTGGTTAGGTACTCCTTTTTATATTTTATTTTAGTTTTAAGTTAAATAAGAGTTAAATATGCCTCGTTATTGTTCAGTTCTTGGTTGTACACCAAGAACAGGTGAAACTATTTCGACTTTTGCATTTCCATATTTCGAAGATATGAAATCTAAGTGGGTTGCCGCAATCGGTAGGCCAGATTGGCAACCTACTAAATATTCGGCCGTGTGTGCCAAACATTTTACAGCAGAAGATTTTGCTCAACTCCCAAATCAAAGTCGGCGTAAACCTGCTCTACGAGATAATGCTATACCATCCCTGTTGCTACCACAAATCTCATTTCAGACAATTGAACCAATTACCTCAGCTTCCACTGCCGATTATATCGGAAATTTTGATATATTTGTTGGCCAATTTGGTGATAAATTGAACACCACCCAGTACCTGGTTTATCAAAATTCTGAAAAGGTGGTGTTTTATAAATTGGAAAATTCCGATGATGTGGGATGCAATATTTCGATACGTATTTGTGTCAACAGTAATCTTTGCGTGAAGGTTATTATTCAAAATACTCATATTTATAGCGCGAATCTAGAAATGCTGCCCCGAAATATGAGAATTTCCAAATGGTCTCAAATTTCGTATATACTTTCAAAATACCGCGAATCATCTACCGAATCTGTTGAATCTCGCGAACATTTACTAAATTGTGCCTTGCATTATTTGGTAAAAGTTCGAGATGTGAACGAAGATTTCGCCCATCTGTGAACGAAGATTTACCCCGATTTTGAAGATTATTCAATAAAACAGGGCTCATATTCGAATTTTGACTCCCTATACAAGTCAAATAATTCGACTAGTCTACTTACTAAATCTTACAAATTGAGTCACAAAACCGTCTATCCTAATAGTTTAGAACGACAAAATGTTTCTTTGGTAGATAACTTATTCCACGATTCTACTATTGCCGCGTTATACGATCATCCTGATATGAAAGAAACAGCCGACTTCTGTGTTATTATCAGAAAATGGTGGAATATAGTGAATACGAAAGGAACAGTGAAGGGTATTTTGAAAAGAACGGAATCAGCTTTTCCAATCAAATCAATAACAGATGCCAATTTCGCGTTTCTAGAAAATTTTTTAGTTTGGCTCGATGTTTGGAGCTCTAGTGTTAACAACAGTGGTAAGTTAACTGTAGAGACGTCGGATGCCCTCAAACTTACCACTCAAACATTATTAGATTTAATAAAATTTTCATTTTGTTATTGTAAAGTAGATTACGTCTTACTAGGGAAACTGCAAACAGACGATCTTGAAGGTAGATTTAGATTGTACCGTTCATTAGCTGGTTGTAGCTATAGAGTATCCTACACAGAAGTCGTAGAATCTGAAAAGAAAATTAGATTAAATAACGTGTTCGCGCACAATAAAAAGGACTATGGCAAATTAAAGCAACCAACTAATGAAAACGCTTTATCCGAAGAGGTCGATTTAACCGAGTTTGATGTAATTTTAGATAATGATTTCTATCTACAAAAAGTTGAAATTGACGATGATGCAAAACTATATGTTAGTGGCTACGCAGCACATCGCGCGTCGAAACGTCAGTCTTGCGTGTCTTGTCGAGATTTATTTTTGTGTGATAAAGGATCATTAACTTATTCTTATTATTTTAATTATCTTCAACGCGGTGGGCTATCTGTTGCATCAGATCACCCAAATTATATACTTTTCCACATGTCTTCCATTTTTCAGGAAATTCTAAGAAATAACGGTTTAAAATTAAAATTTTTAAAATCAAAAAATCAAAAGGGCATATTGATTTACTTAACATTAGATAGTCTTAGAAAAAATGATGCAACAAATATTGACTTAGATCACGAATGCGAGTGTGGTTCCAATAGCTTTAGTACTTATTTTAATATTAGCAAATGTTTTGCTAATATTATTCTAAATAGTTATGTTAAAAAAATCAATGATGAGCGTCATGCATTAAGTGACATTACGAATCGAAAAATCCTAACATTTAAGTAAACTCCAAATCATTAATTTTTTAAGAATTGCTAACCATCTTTTCTTTTTTTTTCATGTACTACACCGGCCATTGGATTTGGAACGGGCGACCACCTGGAGCTGTGATCAAAAATCAAAACTTTTTATTTTTATTTAAATTTTTTTGAAATGTTTATATTTTTTGTTAATTTTTATACTGAAATGTTTATTTATTATTGATTTGAAAATAATTATTAATTTATTGGGTTTTTGTGCCTGGTGGAAGGTTAAAGAATTTTTTATCTTGATACCTTCCATAAGGCTTTTCCTAATAGATATAAAATTAAAAATTAAGTTGTTTATTTCCCTGGTGAACATTTTCGGACCATTTGGTTCACCGGTTAAGGTTTTTATTAACCAGCATTGCACGTAAATCGTGATTTGAATCCCGCTTTCCTTCGATATTTAAATTTAGGTAAGTATTTAAATTTAACAAGCGATTATTTGTGTCAAGAAGTCGTAGGTCGGTTTCAAAGAATCCGATATATGCGATCTACTCAAATTGGGCCAACTTCGAGACAAATCTATTTTCTGCTTCGGCCGTAGTTTGGCGAATAGTTTCTTTACTTGATCGACCCAGCTGAAATTTTTCTCCGTAATTTGTACAATCTCATATTTACGCGATACAACATCTGATTGTACGTTCAAATAGAACGAAAACTTTACTATGGGATACTTGATTTAAAATCACGATTTATTTTAATTTATTGAATAAATTAACGCCACGATTTTGTACCTCAAATACGCGGATCTAGAGATGGTTTTAATCCTCTCATTTCAACACCACCATTCTTAATATGACATTAAGACTTTAAACATTGAGACGGGAACTGCTACTCCTTTGTCCGATTTAAGGTTATTAATTACATCTAAATGTTTTACTGGATCGATGATTACGTTTTCGATTCGTGCCGGCAAATATATTTCACGTAATCTTTACCAATTATACTGAACTGTAGCATTTTATCCATGAAACTGATCCAATTCTATCCTCAGTTAAGGAAGTCTGATACAAACCGAGTATCTGATTGAAGGCTACCACTGAATTTATCACCATAATCACAGCACATAATGGTTACATTTGGATAGCACATAGCACCAGCCGCATATAATCTAAAAATAAATAGGGATAAATTAAAATATACCATTCACACTCATAAGCCCAAATATGTATGTACATACTTACTTTCCAACATGAATTAAGCATGAATTGTTATTTTTTTGTGACATCGTTTCATTAACCTCTTGAATTTGAGGTTATGACTACTGTATGACACTAAAAAATTGAAAGCAAATTAAATTGGGATAAATTTTCTCAAATGCATTTAATTACATACCGCTTGTAGATGTGAAAATTCCAGGAAAAATTATTGAATCAGCAACAAATAGTTTTATGTTTTTATTTTTTGTTCACAAATATGTAATTATTTTCTGAATTTCTAATTTAAGAAGATTTTCGTTTGACAAATGTTTATTTTGGCATCACTAAATTTATATGTGTTAGTTAACTAAGTATAAAGGTGTTGGTGTAGAAACAAGAAAAAAAAATTCAAATTTACGTTGAATTGTTAGTGTAACTAATACAGCCAAATCTAGTGGAATCAATAAATGTATGTGTCTGTAAAAGAGAGTTTCATGACTTTTATTATAGAAGATTTTGCCGAAACCCACAAAAATGTTTATACGTATGTATGTATAAACACCTTTGTTTGGCTTGCAAGAACGCATTCAGTTATGCGTAAATATAAAATCGAATATGAAATTAACTACGACGTATGTATGTTAATTTACGTTAAAAACTATTTTGATACGATCCAATTATTAGGTTTTAGTAATAAAATCCATATACAATCAAACACACGTTAAAAACATCCACCCAATAGAAATCAATAATTTTGATTTCTTTATCTATAAATATAAAACATTGCCTGATAAATGCATCCCGGTGGATTGCATTTTCCAAAATTACACTTTAAATTATTTCACTTCCACTTTAATTATTATTTCACTAAAAACTGAATTAAATAGAATTAAAATTATAATTATAATTAAACTTTATATACTACATAAACTACATAAATAAAACAAAATAAAAATTAAATTAAATTCAATTTTTGAAGAGGATAGAAAAAACACGTCTATCCTCTTTGACGAACATTCGCTCACCCAGTCTCTACAGTTGTATAAATCTATGATACAAAATAGTACAATATTTCACATATAACATTTTTCTAATTTAATATTGTTGAAATATGATTTTGTGCATGCCCATTTAACTATATATTCAACAACTTTTTCATTACGCCTAATCATACAACATGAAGGTAATCCAATGGAAATTCAGTAATCATATCCTTCTAGGATTGGTGTGTAATTTTGATGGTATTCATCAAATTTTGAGTGAAACGATTCATTTGTCCATAGGTGCAACTAATTTCAGTAAATATGACTCTGTTTTTATAGTAACTTCTTTCTGTTGTTCATTTGCTACATCCAAAGTAACCGGTATGTGATTTAATTCCGGTAATACTGCGGTAATAGTACAGTTATGAAACATATAGGTCTGTTCTAAAATTATAATTTCATCTACTAAAGGCTGCAAAAATGCATTAAAATCATTTGGCTTGACAGTACTGTGGTAAACAGCCACAACAAACACCAATTCCTTTTCGAAATTTTTTGTTTGGCCAAGAATTAACCAGTATATAAATTTTGGTCCCAAATTTCCTCACTGCCTCATGAGAATTTTATATACGTGCAAGGAGTATAAGATACATTTTGTTATTGTGTTCTGTTATTTTCGTTGTTTGTATTAGTGTATCGTTTTGTGACGGTAAGTATCAAAAATAAGCCAATCGGTTGAAATCGGGAAATTTTTTTGATGCTTATGCTCACGTGTGAGAATATTTCACTTGCTATGAAGCAAGAGAATTAACAATACCGTGTTGTTCGTTGTAAGTATTTTTTGAATATTCTACTTTTAGTAAAGTTCTATTATTGTATAATAAAAAAATGTATTTCTTTAGTTTTAACTTAACATGTTTGTTTATTAATTTTTTAGGTTTCGTGTTGCAAAATCAGATTAATTTTTTATTAAAAACTTAATTAAATCAATCAAATATTGTGTAAGTACAGTTTACATTACGTAAAGGTACTAAAAATACTTACACTCAAATACATTCAAAATACAAAATATGTAATGTAAACTGTACTTTCACAATATTTGATTGATTTAATTCATTTTAATATTTAAGCATCAAAAAATTATGTTGAAAATTTGATAAATTTAAACAAATCAAGATTAATCTCAAATTTTTTTAACAAACTGTATTTGAAATTGATAATGATGTTTTACGAAATTTTTTTGCCCTTTATGTTTTTTTAACATTAATATCCAAGATAAAAAAAGGTAGAAAAAATTATAAGTACATAACGTAAAACATTTGAATTTTTAAATGTTTTTGTTAATTGCTCTTGTTTACCAACAAAATATAATATTTTGAACATACATATGTACCTATTATTAAACATCTCTTTTCTTATTCCTTTATTTTCTGTTTATCTTGCTAACTACTACATGCATTTTATACATTCTCCCAATGCCATATGAAACGTAAACAAAATCATATGGGATTTTCAAATGCATTATTTTACAACGTCTTTATTATCAATTTAAAAGAAAATTTTTGTTTATAAATATAAATAATTTGAAATTAAATATGCATATCGAATAGCAGGTTATACACAATTTTATTTGAAATTAATAAAATTTTAATACACAATTTTGCATTTTAGTCGATTGATTTTTTTTTCAAACATCGTCATCTTCGCGTCCCTTTAAAAATTTCATTCGTATACGAAACCCTAATCTCAACAAAAAACACAAAAGCCGTGTTTTCCATGAGAACTGCACTAGAACTCGATAAACTTTAAATTCCTTTTATTCTATGTAAAACGAAAAAATTTAGATTCATAAAGCGCGAATGTGTAGTGTATTTGATATAATTACATATTTTAAGTTTAAAAATTTCCCCTTTCAGTTATTTCATCAATATTTTCTTATTTCTTGCTGACGTCATTACACGCAACTACACTCGATAAATTTATGGGTTTATCCAGTGTAACTAAAAAATAAGCTATAATTGTAATTATTTATTGCTGTAACAACTTAAAATGTGTATTTATGTGAAATGCACTACACATTATCACTTTATGAATTTAATTTTGTTTCTGTTTACTTAGAATAAAAGGAATTTAAAATTTATCGAGTTCTAGTGCAGTTCTCATGGAAAACACGACTAAAATAACTATACGAAAAACTAAAAACAGCATGAAGAGCATGAATAACAAAAGAGCATTCGAACACACACACAATAACTAATACGATTACGATCCGGTAATTCTTGCCTCACCGACTCATGAGATTACCAAAATTTATGTCCAGGAGCAGTAATTGGAATACCGTCAATTATATAATTATCTATGTAAGTAATTCCTTATACCCAGATAAACAAAGCTACCCGAGTCCATTTTCAATATTTCTCTATAAACAGGAGGTTCAAATAGACTTCTACAAGTTTTCGGTAGCAGTGGATATCCATTAAATTTTAGAAATGATAATAGCTTGTCCGTTGCTCTTGCAGTTATATTATGCTTATTTAATCAAATTTTCGAAAAATTTAAAATTTTATCAGATCCGCTTTCAACGTCTTATTCCAATTCTACATCTGAATCCAATTCGACATCTTTTTAAAATTCAGGTACCACACTTTCGTTATCTGAATTTTCATTTGGCTCGTCGACGCTAATTTGTGTTATTATATGGCAACCTCTAGTTAGGGAGCTTCTCATGTGAAATCGCCTTTTCCTTGAACGTTTCGAAATATCTAAAATATTTTTGTTTGGTATCGTTTGGCCAATATTTTTGTTGTTGCGAAAATAGTTACTTCTTCTTCCTGCGAACAAAGTAATCTATAAAAAAAAGCCACTATTACAGCTGTTACAATAAGTAGCCACGTTCCATTGGCTTTAGGAAGGTGTTCCAAAATTTCCGTTCTATTGAACAATCACAAATACTTACGAGTGCTTTGCTGCATCGGAATTACGACTTCATGAGAAATGCTAATGTGGAATGAGTTGCTTTATCTCATTTATTCTAAATACAATGTACTATTGGAAATAAGACATTCTCATTTCACATTCGCATTTTTTTGAAACTGGAATTTGGATGCCTGGCCCAGTGGAATGCGACTGTTATATGGCCGAATGTCGAATGGCCACATGTGTCGAAAGGCCGAATAGGTCGAAGAAGAATGGGTCGAAATGCTGAATGTGTCAAAAGGCCGAATGCCTAAAAGCCGAATAGGTCAAATGGCCGAATGTCAAAAGGGCCGAATGTCGAAAGGCCGAATGTCAAAAGGCCGAATGTCGAAAGGCCGAATTTTCCTTCACTTAATTTGTTGTAAAATGATTTAAATAAATTGAAAATACGTGCTTATAAATCCTGGGTATGAAGATCCATTATTCCAAAATAAATAAAATAGACAATCACTAAAAATGTATTCTTTTTCTATATTTAATAAAAAAATGAATTTATTGCATTTGGTTCGGACACACCCGTATACAATTATTCTCAAAACTACGTTTAACAGAAACCAATAATTTGCATTTATTAGATGTACCGAACGGAAAAGCACAGTTCAAATATCAGGAAGTGCGACTTTCAAGTGACAACAACTAATTGGTCTTTTTAAGTTATCAAATAATTTTAAAAATAGTTAATTGCAAGTGAATTAGACTTTGTGTATTTGAAATTTGAAAATTCTTCATACAAGGTGTTCTTTAAATTTTGACTAAAGTTTTTGTGTTTCTTCTAAGTTATTAAATATTTTTTTATTAATAAGTTTCGTTTGAAAGTTTGCTGTTATTCCAATAACTCAGGTTAGGAAGAATTTTATTTTAAACACTTACCGGTTCATGGTTATTGATCCTTTTATTCGTTTATGGTTATTTAATTACTTTGAATAAAAAAGGGAATTTAACTTATTATTGGGAATGTGAAAAGTTGTAAAGAGAAAGAAACATTGTGTAACGCTTACTTTACAACTTTAAAACATGATGGAAGCCAATGCTTGAAAAAAAAATGTTACACATAAAACAGCATCCAAAATCCCTTATTTTAAACCAGTATAGATAATACAAGAAACCAATTCCAACTTGGGCTTAAACAGCGTGTTACTTCAACCAGAATTGCCAAATAAAAATGCCATAAAACAAATTATAAAAATAGTACGTCAAGCTGAACTACCTCCTGAACTAGCCAATATATTTAACGGATATAAAAATCAACATGGGGTGTCGGTAAACTACACGCGTTGGCATTTTTGCCCTCTGAAGAAATAGCAGACACTTTTCTGGAATTAAAATCCACAGTTTCAGACCAACTAAATACAGTTTTTTCGTGGTTCGGAGACAATTATGTACTAGAACGTATGCTGTCTGGTCGGAGTGTAAGAAATACATCGCTCTTTCACCCTACCTTTTGGTCAGTTTTTAATCATGTCGAGAACGATATTCCACGAACTACCAATAAGCTTGAATCATGGTATCGTAGGTGGAATACTATTTTAAATGAAAAACATTTGGGTGCATTTCATTTTATTCAACATTTAATAAAGAAATAACATACAGTTGGCGGTCAAATTGAGCAAATTTCAGCTGGAATGGATCGCCCACAAATGTCAAATGTTAAAGAAAGAAATATTGATAAAGTGGTTAATTAAAAGAACAGAAGCTACAAATTAAATGGATGGGCCTGAAAGACCGAATTTTCATTAAATGTTCCTTGACTTAATTGATTGAAATCAATATATAAAACCCTAGAATATATTTTTTAATGTAAAATGATTTAAATAAATTGAAAATATGTGCTAATAAATCCTGTGGATGTAGCATATTGATGTGATAAAATTTTGTGGGAAAACAAAATTATTTAATTTTCTTTTTTTATTATAATTAATTAATTTTTAATTATATGACAAAAAAAATGTAAGATTTTAATATTTAGGATTTTATTTGTGTACAAAAATTTTGATAAAAATATAAAATTTAAATATTTTCATTCATAAAAAGATGAAAAATTAAAATAAATTTCGACACAAACAGCCTTTCTACATTCAGCCTTTCGAAATTCGGTTTTGCGATATTCGGCCTTTCGACATTCGGTGTTCGGAATTTCGACATTCGGCATTTTGACATTCGGCCTTTTGACCCTATTCCTCTTTGTTTTATAGAAAGAATAATTAAACAACATTTTTCAACTCTATTCGTTGTCTATAGTGGGAACATTTACGATCCTTCAGACTCATATTGTTTATCGGGTTTACTTGAACTATCGAATGAATTGAAAATTGCAAGTGGAAGGTTTCCAATACTAGGAAAAATAAATAATAATCGATCAAAATTTGTTAAATTATGTAAAATGTAGATGAATTCACCGAATTTAGCTTATTTACTATCAGAATTGACCCACAGCCTGTAAACCACGATGGAATAAAAACGTATTTGGGTGTGTAATGTTGAATTAGGAAATTTGTTGTCCACACTAATCCAAATATTGTACGCCAAATAATCATAATTCCAATTTATTGTTGTAATTGACTGTCTATTACTAAATCATATCATATTCGTTTTAATTCACCATTTACTCGTGCATGCATAAGCAAAAAACAAAATACATATTTATGACATTTTCGTTTTATTTTTTTTTGAATAGACGTGCAATTCATCAATAATTTTTTGTTCATCTCCTATTCTCGACGGGATTAATTTATTTTTGTGTACATAATAATCGTATTTTTCCCACCCCAAAACTATAAAAATTCGACAGCGTTTTTTTCCAATATTTTGCAAATATTTTATTAAATTGCTTATAAATAGTTAATAGGTATGAAGCGAAAATTATACATACATACGTCAATCGCCTTGGCCCCGGTTTTAATGATTCAAAATATTTATAAATACAATTTATGGTAATCGTAACAGACGTCAGAAAATGTTACCATTTTATAGGAAGCATAAATACTTATGTAAAAATTGAAAATAGCCACGGACTGAAGTGATTAAAACTTTTGATATGTCAATTGATATTTATTTATACCAAAAGCGAATGACATATCTAGCACTAATATATACATAACTGAGTCATTGTCGATGATAATGAAAAATCAACAATACACAGAAGTAGTTCATTGATTTATTTATTTGTACGATAAACAAATAAATTGATAGCAAAAAGGCGAATATTTTCGATTATACAAAATCAACAATATTGATTGTCATTGATTACTTGCAATAATACCAAATGAACCAAATAAAAACTAAAACAAAATTTGTATGGAAACAATTTTTGATAATCGATAAATTAATTAGATTAATTATTAGAAATTTATTATTCACACCTCCCTAATGGTACCATAAAAAATTAATTATCATCACGTAAGGATAAAATATGTATCTGCAATTAAATAACAATAGACAATGGTATTAGATGGTAATTAGTGTTACGCCCAGAATATTAGTTTTGGTTTTTTGTGCTAGACTATAGAATTATTATGTATGGTAAAATGTAGAACACTATTAGATTAAATATTTTTTGGTTCGATTGTGTAAAAAACCATCGACCTGATATTTTGGCAAATTAAATTTTCAATTATGGCTCGTTCATACACTAAAATTACATTGTGTTCCTTTCAGCCTTTAACTTTAACATTTAAAGAATATTTTCAATTTTATTAGGAAAATATAATACGTGACAAACGTCTTCCTGTTATTTACGAAATTCAATACGATTTACTGTGAATTTTAATTTAATTTAAAAAAGGGACTGGTTTTTTGCTTTAACTGCTACATAAGTATATATAATTCAAGATATTTTCGTAAAATTTAAGCCCACAGGTGCAGTTGAAAATGAAAAAAATGTGCACAAAAGGAAATTGGTTTCCACCCAGTATTCTCCCATGCTAGTTAATTAATAAGAAATTCATAAAATTCATTCGTTGGTGATCCAAACCATCTGGGAATATCAAAAATATTTAACAAAAAAATTTTAAAATATGATTAAGTGTTTCTTTTTCCAAAATGTCACGTGTTTTAAACAGTTTAATAAACCCTGAATGAAAATTGAACGGTATGAGCCTATTTGAAAGTAACAGAGAGCATATTAAATAGGATTTATTATGAAGAATACAAAAACACAGACATTTTTTTTGCTGTTCAAAACAATTTGAAAGAACTTCAATCAACTTATTATTTTGCACATTCATAGTAGATGAACTGTAAACATGTTTTGGAAGTTGGCCCGAAATTCAACCCGAACATTTTTGTAGGCTTGTGTCCCGACCAAATTTAATATAAGTTTCGATTAAACAAATTTTCTTCTTCCTCTTTATTTAGAAAACACGATTCATATAAAATTCTATTGAGATATGAATGCGAATAATTCCTTACGTAGCCGTGGCCAGAGGGATTTTCAAGCACATCTGCTGATGCCAAAAGGTAGTTTTGCCTATTATGAGTGCAACATATATATGGCCATTGCAATATGAGTTGGCTATAAGGTCCTAAGGAATTATCCTAGAAAGCACAATTTGCATAAAATTGTAGCGTGATATGAATGGCCAAATAGATTTTCAAACACATCTGCTGATGCCAATATTTAGTTTTATCTTTATTGAGTACTACTTACATACCGCCGTTGCTATATGAGCTGGCTACAAAGTGCTTAGGGATAATCCTGGAAGGCACGATTCATATAAAATTATAGTGAGATATGAATGCGAATATTTCCTTACGTGGCCGTGGCCAAGGGGATTTCCAAGCACATCTACTGATGCCAAAAGTTAGTTTTGCCTATCATGAGTGCAAACTATATATCACCACTGCAATATTAGTTGGCTACAAGTTCTTAAGGAATTATCCTAGAAAGCACAATCCAAATTAAATTGTAGTGAGCTATGTATGGGAATATTTGCTTACGTGGCCGTCGCTCCAGGGCTATAGCATCCTTGGCCAAATAATTTCCCTTTCGGAAAAAGTGAACCACCTAAGTTTATTTGCAGATACGGACAACCTTACGTGCTTTTGATTCAGTTGAACGTTAGATTCCGTATGCAGGTTTTAATCTATCGCTGATCTGTTTTGGTTCTTATCTTTAACCGATATGACAAATTGTTTTCGAACTCGCCTTATGACTTTGTACGGACCTAGGTAAGGTAGGGTTAAGCCTCTGCGTACCATACCTACTCTAATGAAAAAAAAATCTCTGTTGCCCAGAGATTTCGGAACAAATATGTCATCTTGTTTGGATTGTTGTGTGCTCGTTGGTAAGAGGTTTTGCATTGTTGTTACCAGTTGATCGATAATTGTGTCATGATTTGGTTGAGGTTAAAGATGATTTTCGACAAATAACTCACCAAGGAGCTTTATTGTATGTCCATAGACAAGTTCAGCTGGTGAGTACTCAAGATCCTATTTCACTGTTGCTCTGATTCCAATAAAAACTTTTGGGATTGCCGAACTTCTGACCCTAATAACAGCTTTGAGCTCTCTGTGATAACGGGATGATAGGAAGTAGTCCAATTTCGATGTGAGCCCAAAAGGATTATTAATTCCTAAAAGAGTTTGGACTCGAATTGACTACCTTCACATTAATCGGTTGTAACCGGTTAACCGGATGGTGACTGCAGAAATGTTTTTAATACCGGGCCATCGAGTAAAGCGATCGAGGCGGATGATGAAGGAAGTAGTTCTACAATCTTTAAATGGATGTGTTCAAAACGATTTGGTGGAATGTCGAACTGCCCATGTGATCTATGTATGTGTGTGGGTGTTCTGATCAAGATTTTGAATGTCTTTGAACTCTGAATTTTTGGCCGGATAAAGGAGATTTAGCCAACCAGGTTACGTCCTGATTTATGCTAAACCAGAAGTATTGAGATCTGATCAATTTACGTGCAGGAGGATATTTGGATGCGAAAAATTGTGCAGAATGTCGAAGATGGTTCGACGTAATGGCCCTGCAATGCACGTTGACGTTTCGCAGTATATATTTAAACCAGGTAATTTAAAAAGCTCTAAGTGGCATTCGGAACCAGATAGTAAATTCTGAAGCTCTAAGTCTACCTTTTGTGGCCTAACGATTGTGTTATATTCGAAGTGAGTGCTAACTGCGACAGTTTCGTAATCTGATATGCTAGATAGGCTATCCGTGGCAAATCGTTGAGGTTTTGCCAGAATTGCTCTTGTCAGAGACCTATAGTCGGCAATTCGGTATATATAGTGAATACCCTACCTTCGAATAAGTAACTTAAATGCTTGACTGTGAATTAAATTGGGAGTAATTCCAAGTCGAATGCTGATATTTCTTTTCGGCATCCAAAAATTTCTTTGAGAAAAGTCCCAGTGGCTCCCGACATCCTTCAATGTTCTGTTGCAGAAGTGCACCAGCGGCAGTATTTGATCCGTCAGTTTCTCCTCATTGTGCGATGCCATGAGTATGTCGTTGAACTAGACAAAAACAAAGTCCGGAATTCTATGATAAGCCCTCACAAGGTCGTTCTTGGCGAAAATTGTACAACCATATATGTAAGTGCATCTAGAAATGTTGTATCTGAGGAATCGGGTAACGGTCTGGTGTATCTTACGTGTAACAGACATGATACCGAGGATGCTGAAGGTTGGCAAATCCATAATTCCATCATATGTTGAAATTTTGTGAATGCAACTTTGTGACGCACTGGATATAGTCTAATGAAGCAAATTTCTTCAAGAGCGTCTCTTATTCGTTGTCGATATTCAAAATGAACGGAGTTGGTGTGTTAGCTCGAACTGTTGGAGCGTTGATTGTCAGCTGTGTCGCTGGGTCAATCAGCTTCTTAGGTTTAATATTGACCTTGAACCTTTTGTCCTCTTCCTTTGGTTAAATGAATGCTAAATGGACCCCTATAGTCACTGTCCGTGGACTGGAATGGACGAACCAGATATAAAGGTGATTTTGGTAGACTCCCCATTAGTTGCTGCTAGAGTTAAGCATCCAAATCAATCGTGATTTGCAATGCAGTATTATAGGGTGTTTTGTTGCTAAGGATGCGAAACCGTGATGTAATCTTCCGCCCACTCGTAGAACGCCTTACTTATCCAGAAATGTACTGTCATTTGCAACTGCGGATTTTGTTCTAAATGGTGTTATCTCCCTCGAATAAAACTTCTCCTGCTAATGTTAACATAGCATTACTTCGACCCGACAGCTAATCGTTTAGGGCTCTCTGCAAGTGTTAATAAATCGTAAAATGCAACACAGTATGCGTTGAGCCCTTTGAAACGATGGATATCTGCATAAAAACCGTCCAAGTTTTGCTCTGTACTGGCCATTACGCTGTTATTTTTTCAACCAGATTGGCCCGCGCCACCAAATATTATGGGAAGCTAGATCAATTGTGGTCATGCCACGTGACACACAATCTGCTGGATTAGAAGTGGATGGTACTTGTTTTCATTGCTCCGACGAACGTGCTTCACCGACGAGGATAACTCTGCAACGATCCAGCACGATTTTTGAATCGGGCCTATATGTGCAATTCACAATTTGGATACCCGCTTCCTGAATGATAACACTGAATTATTTTGACAGCAAAAGCATTGCACTTAGTTGAAGTCTGGGTAATAATATGCTTTTGCATTAGCATCACAGAACCAGTCAATATCCACTTTCAATGTGTCGAAGTAAATCAATACAACCCAAGGTCAAGTCCACTCCTCTAACTCCTCTGGCAGCTGATCATCCCAGTCCAACCTTTTACACCAAAGTTGTTGCATAAAGATTCTAACCATAACTTTTGCAGGTGACAGATCACTCATCACATCTAAAGATTGAAATCCGCAGATAATACGCTCCTTTTTGCGTAACAGTTTTGTAAATCGTCTAATTTAATTATTTGATTATATGAATTATGAATTCCAGCTTACCCAAAGAACTTTAACTGCGTAATTTGCAGCAATTTGCTCACCAAATGTTTTTGCCGAAGTGTCCAACAGGCTTTCATTTTTTACACTTAGTCCCACGTTACAGTTTACTTTCCATTTCCTCAATTTAAAGCTATGTTTATCAAGTAGCTCACATATACCTGCCATTTGATGCTGAACCGACATACATTTCGGAGATCTTCAGTAATGTGCGAGATGCTTAATAAGATACCGGATGATACTTTCAAAACCTCAGTATAATTGCGAATCAGCTTGGTTGTACTACTGGACCTGCCACTAAGCAATCATTTAGCAATATGCCAGTAATCGAATCGAAGGACCCCGTGATGTGGCAGATAAAAACTTGCATGTTGCGATGTTTAATTTTCCGGGATTCCTATCATAAGGAACAATGCCTGATATTAGCTCAAGAACTCGTAATATAAACTTTTTAATTCTGGGTTTTGGCTTAATCGTTTCGCCACTTCTTGCAACGTCCTTATGGCAACCGAAGGAGTTCCACCCAATTTTTTTCGGTGACTATTTAAATGGTAATTGTTCCATTAAGCGCACATCTCCATATAATGTAGTTGGAGCGATAAACTATTCCACATAAAGCGCTTCCTCTTCACTAAATTGTGGTTTTAATAAAAGTCTGATCAATATCTATTATTTTAGTACACTCATTAGTTGCCAACATTGAAATATGCTCTTGGCTGGTCGATCTTCATTTGATCTGGTTCCAAACAGGTGAAGAAATAATCACCACCAATGGATGTGTCAATTTTACGACTAATGTTATATTTCCACGTGAAATATCGTAGACTCGTAACGAATATGTAATGTTCCGCAAAACCAACGCGTTTATTCCGTAGACCATCTAGTTCGCTTTAGGAGTTAATTTAATTATATATTTAGTTGCCCCAACAGACATATTTCCAATTCCGTACACTGAGATTCTTGAGTTGAATCTTTGCAATTTAAGCTTTTACGCATAATCTTCCGTGATAAAGCTCAATTGAGAGCCCAAATCCTAAAGGGATCGACAGTAAATTATTTGGCCATCCCGATTGAATACACCATAACTAATGCTGTGCTACCGTCGAATCAGTTTCGGTATTTACAGTTGGGTAACTTTGAACCTTCGTTTCTTCAAAAGTGAATTAAGCTATGATGCTTCCGAAAAGTTTCGCACTGTTGACATCGTCGCCTTGATGGACACATAACAGAGATTTGAGGTTTGAAAAAATTCCTTTCTTTTCACCAAATCCATTGCATGAAAATTTTCGCATTGCAGTAAGAAATGCGACTCACCAGATCACAAGGGTACTTGAAATTAACACCGGCACTTTGACTGTGACTATTTGAATGTAACTGTTACTCGTTTGTAGAATAACCTCAGATGTTATTTCTTGGAATATGCTTTTGTGGCGCCGAGCATGTTTCAAGTGCCGAAAACGCTTATCGAATAATTTAAAAAATTCGGCAATTGATGTTCATTATCATTGGAAAAATTTGCCTTAGCTAATTCAATCTTCAATTATCACTCTGAACAATCGGATGCTCCATGAACGTCTTCATGTACGCGTATTTGATGTATTTTCCATTATCGTACCTCTCTTTTAACTTTTTGAATGCGCCAAGTTATTTACTCTCCGTAATTACACCTCGCAATTATCCCTTAGGATACTGGAATTTCTCCACCGCTTAAGACGCTAATTAGTTCCTAAAGTATGAAGTATGAACTAAATAGTTATAAATTTTGTCCTAGGTAATTCAGCACGGCAATAAAAATAAAGCAGGTTTAATCTTGTATGGGTTTCAGAACCTAAGCAGTGAATAGTTAGTATTATGTTATTAGTGTTATACATATACGATATAGATAAGGGGCACAATTCTAAAAACTACACATACGCTACATGCTTGAAGATTCTGTAAAGCTCAAACAGGTTCCATGGGGCTTGCTGAAATTCAAATTCGAGATTAATTGATTATTTCTAAACTTTACTTACTTAAACAGAATCCAATTTATTTAAATTCAAATTTTGAACTAAAATTAAATCTAAATTTTTTAATTCAAACAAATTATAAATTAATAAATAGTTAAAATTTTGTTTTTTTAAAAAACCCAACGAGATTCTATCTCTCAAAAACCACTAGCACCAAAAACTCATCATCCTTCCTCACAACTCAACTCAAGAACTAGAAAGTTTAAGATCAAAATTACAATTTAAAATTTTTATGATCTGAAACAATCTGTAGGTGAATAAATTTAATTAAGATTCCAATCCAACCTCTTAGTAAGCCAACGAAGCAGACATGATTCAGATATCGATAATTGCTGTAGCCTCTTCCTACAAGCCACTTAATTAATCTTAATTTAAACTAAGAATAGAACTACAATATAATAGAATATAAAAGGTTTATAATAATGAATGATGAATAAATAATTCGCAAACAAATTTCAAATTAATATCTCTACAACAAAGAATTTAATATCAGCAATTTCGTACTGCGTTACCACTACAAGTTCCTGATCATTTCTGAATTTTGGTGCTTCAGACTAAAGCTTAATTAACTATTTTATAACAAAAAGCAGCAGCCAACTGGTTAATTAAGCTTTATTCTAGACAAATAAAATTAATATAATATGATATATAACAGTAATTAAATCTTAACTGCATACAAAATGTCTTGTAAAGTAAGATAACGACATATTCAAATATCTAAAAGCCAATCAAAAATTCTGCAATAATTTTCATTAATTGATTGATTAATTTGGATGCAGATCCTGAACAGCATGGTCCAAACAGACAGCCTTCCACACCCCATGCATCACTCCAAAAGTCGTCTCCAGGTTCGTGTAATTATGAAACAAATTAAGAAGTGGTGTACGAGACAGAAAAAGGCACTCGACCAAACCGTACTGAAGAATTCGAGATCTACAAGAACAAAAACCAATCAATCTATGCCGAACAACAAAATAAACAACCCAACTAATAAATTCTACCGAAGTGTGGACCTGGTACAAACAATTGTAAACAAATCGTAAATATTACAACCATGTTTTAAAATATTGGTAAATAAGTCGAAAGAACCACAGCAAAACAAGATGTATTTATTTTGTTTAAGTGCACCTTTTTCATCATAAACTACTATATTTCCAATCACAGTTTTTGTTCCGCTACATATACAAACAACAGTGGCGTAACTACAAATTTCGGCCTTGCTTCTTGTATCTATGAACAAGCAAAGCTTTTAGTGAAAAACTTATTTCTTCCTATTCTCTAGTCTCGCATTAATTAAAATATCTGACAAATCATCACACGTTTCGAATATAATTTCGAAAAGGTCGAATTTTTAAGTATCTTGAATATTCTTGAAAGTTCTCAAATATCGAAATATCCGTAAGTTTTGCTAAAATATTGTATAAGCATAAAATATGTTTGTGCAAAAATTGTCAATTAGTTTTAACTTAACATCTAGCGTTGAGACTTTTTCTTATTTTTAGGTTTTTCCTAAAATGTTTTATGTATTTGCAAAAATTAAAAACTTTTAATTGTATAAGCTTTCAGTTATCAAAGCTCTTTTAACCAAACCATTTTACTCAGAAATATGATTTTACGAAATTTTGGTTAAAATTTAGAATATTTGTTCTCAAAGTTAATAATCAATCATCAAAAGCTTTTAGTTTTAAGAAATTTTCAAACCAAACCATTTAACTCTAAAATTGGACATTATAAAGGAAGGTGGAATTTTAGGATAAATTTAGAATGTTTGTGTTCAATGAGCTTTAATCTTAATAATTAAATTATAGCTTTTGGGTGTAAACGTAACATTTGTGAGCCACATGTGTGTCATAATTTCCGGTTTTTGTAAAAATGTTTTATGGGAAAAAATTATGTTTTGCAAAAAGTGTCAAGAACTATTAGGTTTAAGAGCTTTCAATTAGAAAAGCTTTCTAAACCAAACTATTGCTTTTATAAAGAGTAACGGAATTTAGGGACAATAAAGTTAATTTGTACTCAATGTAATTTATCAAGAGCTTTTAGTCAAACCAAACCATTTTACTGGGAAACTTAGTGTTATAATATAAGCCTTTTTGAATCGAATCATTTTACTTCAAACTTCGGTTTTGAAAAAGGCGACGGAATTTTGGGATAACTTTGGAATATTTGTTAAAGGTTGATAATTATTTCTTACTTTTTGGGTTTGAACTTAATTTTTTTGAGCTTTTTAAAAATTTCAGGTTTTTAATCAAATGTTTGATGAGCTTAAATTATGTATTTGAAAAAATTGTCAAGAGCTTTAGGTTTAAAAACTCTCATTGATCGAAGCTTTTTAAACCAACCATTTTTCTTCGAAATTTGATATTGCAAGGGATGACGGAATTTTGGTTAGGATTTAGAATAATCAATGTAAACTATTAAGAGCTTTTAGTTTTAAGAACCTTTCAAACCAAACCAATTGTCTTTCATATTTGATATTATAAAGGAAGGTGGTATTTTAGGATTAATTTAGAGTATTTGTTTTCAATGAGCTTTAAATTTGATAATTTATTTATACTTTCCCTGTGATTTTTGTGCCTTTACATAAATTCTGTCTTTCGTTAAAATGTTTTATGAGCATAAATTAAGTGTTTGCAAGAAATGTCAAGAACTTTAAGTTTTAGGAGCTTTCACTTATCGAATCTTTTCAACTCAAATCATTTTATTCAGAAATTTGATATTACAAAGGGTGTTTTTTTGCAAAAAAATTCAGAATATTTGTTCTCATTGTAAATATCCTTCATCCAAGAAAGGTTTCCATTTTCGAGCGTTACTTGTGTAAGAAAACCAATCGGTTTCAAATCGGTCCAAAAGATGAAAACACTAGATGAAACAGAACGTGATTCATTTGAATGGCCTCAAATAAAAAGAAACATCTTGCAACTCTATGCTGTAACTAGTTCTAGAATTTCGAAATAATTTCAAAAATGGCGAATTTTCTAAGTATCTTGAATATTCTTGAAAGTTCTCAAATATCAAATTATCCGTAAGTATGTAAAACCAAAGGAAATCATATAAGTGCTATTCACTGCCATATACAACGTAAATAACCCGGACATTCTTGAATAATTTGGAATAACCTACAGGAAATCGGAGAAATATCAAAATTTTGGCATAAAATCACCAATATTTTTTAAATATCATCATGTAGATTTATATCTGTAACTCTGCAAGTTCGTACAACTCAAAGCTAAGTGCAGAACACAAATAGAAGCTTTTCTAATCGAAACTTGATTTGTAAGTCAAAAAAAAATGTTGAGCCACTTTTTTCCCTTTTTTTAGAATAAAAATGAAATGAACGAGCCAGAACGATATCACCCACTTTAATTACTAATTTTAGTACAACACATGAAATAAAATTAAATAAACTATAAATATAGTATAACACTTTAATCTTAATTTTGCACTAATTTATGTAACAACTACACTGTACAAGTTTAATTGCAACTTTGATTTCAACTTTTAATTTAATTACATCATAACGCGTCCAGCGAACGTTCGATCTGTAAGACAGTTAGAGGTGCCAGTTGGTATTTCTTTAGTGAGTACAGTACTTCTTTTCGGCCCCAATTTATATTGTACTTATTTTCTGTAATTTGTAAAGAATTAATTAACTAATAAAAGCCCGATAAATGTGAATCGTTTGAGTAAAAAATTAAAAGATTTTTTCGAAGTAATTTTCTGTATTGCTTTACAAAATGATAACGAATATTATTTCATTCAATAAAATATTTTTCTGTTCTAGTCTGAGCATTTAAATTAAACAAAGTGAAGAAAGATTTGTTAAAGTGTTTCAAGTTCAAGATTAGCTAATTCCTTTTTATTTCAAGATTAGAAATTCGTAACAAACTTCGTTATAATGAACATTTCGTTAAACTGGTGTTCGTTCTGTTATATATACTAGTAGTCCAGTGTTCGACAGTAAAAATAGGTTACTACCTCAGAATTCTTTCGGATAAAACTAATTGACGTGAAATTTGAACAGTAAATCCGAATAGTAGTGCCGATGAGTGATTTTTCCCTGACGGTGGATCAGTCACTCCCTATCGGGTTGGAAATTAGTACACTCAAAATAACCGCCGAAATCGATAGAGGGATGAATTCTAAACAAAAAATGTTCTACGTTTTTTTTTTTATTCAATGCATGTTTGAGAGCAATCCGAAAATTTCACCGAAAAACGCTATTGGTCTTTTAACGATAACTTCCTTAATTTTTAATACATCTCATCGCTCCAAAAACCATTTTGCAGGAAACATTTTTTGATGAGAATTCTTCCTTTTATCGATTTCTGCGGTTTTTTTGAATGTACTAATTTCCACTCCCGAGAAGGGGTTGCATCCACCCCCAGTAAAGTTGAGTTTCAGACGGTCTGATTGGTGGCACCAAGCTCTTTTGCGCTTTTTTTTTTGAATTTTTCAAATTATTCCATCCCAAAATGATTGAGGCATATTTAAATATTTATTTGCAAATTTCATCCCTTTGCTCCGTTTAACTTTCTGTGGAGAGTTCATACTGAAGCTTATATTTTGAATGCATATAAATTTTTACTTTCAATTGCTCCCTAATGTAAATGTATTTAAGAGGCAAACTATTGTGGAAAAAATACTGTTCTGTACTACAGTGGTTCAATTTTTGTAAAGAATATTCTATAGAATTGGTAAAAATAGGATCGGTGACAGTCCCGAAATGGGGATTGGAGCAAATTTTTTTTTTCCTTTTTGAAAATAAATATTTAGGCCCCTTTTCTGTCATTTGGGGCAGGGAAGGAATTTCTTTAATAAAACAGAGCCAAAGTTCAATAAATATTGCGCGGCACCAAATACAATACTTTTGTCAATGGATTTTAGTGAATTGCGGAATACTGCGAATTATAATATTTTGGTCGACACCTTAAATCAAAAATTATATTTACCAAATTTAGTTTTATATACCCAGGATCAAATGGATAAATTTTTATCTGAAATATTTTGGAAATATTTTTAAATTCTCTAAATAGTTCAATCATAAAACATAAGGTTGAGCTAGGATCAAAATCTTTAAGATAAAATGTGTTTTGGAACACTACTCGTACCAACAGTTGTAGGCCCTGCAAGGCTCATAAACTTTATAAACTATCCCCGAAAAATTACAACTCATTTAAGGTTTTACGTAAAAAGTATATATTTCTTAACCGATTTCTTTATGGTAATTATGTTTTGGAGGTGGAATCACAAATTAAATCGAGACCCAATCCCCTTTGGCATTATTGCATTTGTTTCTAAATTTACCAGTCACCTTCTGGTTCAGATTATTCTAAATGGTGATAGATTTTTACGAGAGAAAGTGCCTTTATCAAAACCAAGTCGGTTTCTCCATTTATTCTAAATTAGGCCATAGGAAGAAACAATTCTCTCAATTGAAGCAGAGCTTGCCGCGCAGCTTAGTAATGAAACAAAAAACTTGCAGAAATTTTCAGGCAACCTTAATGACTTTTCATTTTTTGCTTGTAAAACTTTCCACAATTTTTTGGTATTTAATTTATCCAGCACTTCTGGTTTAAACATTGATTCTAGGTAAAATTCCTTATCTTGAATTCTAAATGCCAAGCAGTAAGCTAAAAAGGTAGGTTGTTTTTGAGCAATCCATTTTTTCGCCATGTCTTCTGCATGGTCGCTGAGTGATTTGCCTAAATATTTCAGATGCATCATATTGGCCAAATAATGAGCAGGAGTCAGACTTTTCATTCGCTTTTCGATGGAAGGTCTAATTGAAATTAATGCAGCGTTATTCAGCAAACTGTACCAAGTTTCAACATCTGTCGCAATCGAACTGTCGGTTCCCTTGCAATAAGTCTAAAGCTATGGAAATCACAGATAATTTTTTTTGGAGATTCTACGCCTCATTGTACAAGTGAACGTTATTTAAGATTTTATGGATCGTGTTATCAAATTCATTTAGATGTTCTGATCTTATTTGTACGTAGTAATAGAAATTAGAAATAAACGATGCTAAACAAACATCATACGAATTCCATCTAATATCGTTTGGCAATTGGGGCATAACCCCTTGTTTTTCTCTCAGCCATCCGTACGGTTGGTGATGATTTCTAAAATATTTTTGTACGTTTATTATATGCTTCGTATGTATACATACATACATACAGTGCTGGTAAAAAAAAATTGGGCAAACATATTTTGTTACAAATTGGAGTCTTTTTTTGCTAAAATTACAAAACTTTTGAAAGCAATTGGCTTATTGTTTCATTTTAAATACATGTATGACCTAATTTTTTGGAAAAAAAAAATTTACCTGCAATTAAGGGGGAAAACCCGAAAAATGCCAAAATTTTCAAAATACGCTGATTGGAGTTAAAGTTATGGAATAAATTAAACACTTATTATTTAATTTTTTTTTTGTTTTTTACTGATTTATAGAAATTCTATCTTTAATATTAATATTTTGTTGGACCGTTATTTGCTTTTATTACAGCGATACACCTCTGATTTATTGAATTTGATAAATTTTTCAAAGTCGTAGAAGGCATGGATTCCCAAATCGTCATTAACAAATTTTTTCAAGCTTGAATTGATGCTGGGCGCTTTCTTGCTACTTCTAGCTTCATTATAGACCAAATATTTTCTATGGAATTTAAGTCTGGACTGTATGGGGCCAGCCCAACACATCGATATTTTTTTCTTCGAAGTGCTTTTTTACCTTTAAATGAAGAGATAAGAAAAAAAAACTAGTTTTTAGCAAATTATTTATGTTTATCTGAAAGGCAACTTTTCTATCTACAATTCAAAATGAATAAATCACAATTTTGGCGCTAAGGCACGGAGCGTTGTCCTGTTGAAAAATAAATCTGCAAGTCTCGTAAAAAAGCTTTAAATTAGAAGGCTCAAATTTGTTATGTAGGACCTGCAGATAAACAGCTGCTGTAATTTTGGAACTAATGAAGCACAATCGACCGGTTTAACTTCCAGAAAGGCATCCCGAGACCATAACTCCTTCATTTTTCGGTGGAAGTCTTAAAAGACATCCGATGCTAAGCCTCTTGCGAGATTCTCTCCGTATGAGAATTCTTCCATCTCCAACATGCAGCTTGAATTTTGATTCATCGGAGAAAATCACATCATTCCACATCTCTTGAGTCCAAGAAACATGCTCCTGGGCCCATAGCAAACGTTTTTTTTGTCACTCGTAATGTGAACTCAGGCATGTGGACTGGTTTAAGTGCTTTCAAACCAGCTTAACCAAGTTTTTTTTCTCACTAAGCTGGCCGAAATTTGTTTTACCGTTGCTCGCTCAAGATCCCCTCTTATGTCCGATGAAGTTTTAAAACGGTTCCGACGACATTGCAGTATTAAAAATTCTAAAATCTCTAAAAATTGATCAAATTCAATGAATCAGAGGTGTATCGCTGTAATAAAAGCAAATGGCGGTCCAACAAAATATTAATATTAAAGATAGAACTTCTATAAATCAGTAAAAAACAAAAAAAAAATTAAATAATAAGTGTTTAATTTATTCCATAACTTTAACTCCAATCAGCGTATTTTGAAAATTTTGGCATTTTTCGGGTTTTCCCCCTAAATTGCAGGTAAATTTTTTTTTCCAAAAAATTAGGTCATACATGTATTTAAAATGAAACAATAAGCCAATTGCTTTCAAAAGTTTTGTAATTTTAGCAAAAAAAGACTCCAATTTGTAACAAAATATGTTTGCCCAATTTTTTTTTACCAGCACTGTATATGCTTCGTAATATCATGAGGAATGATATCTTTGTACAGCAGGTTAATTATATGCGCAGAACATCCATATGTCACAATGCCACGGCGATCCTATAAAATCTCCTTCATTCTTTTTTCATTTTATTTTCGTTGTCTGTGCAACAGGCAAATATTACCTTTTCATATTTAGTTTTTAATAAAATAATTGCTTTTTCTGCTACAGCAACACAATATTCGGCAGTTTTTTTTCAGAACCTGCATCATCTGCACTTATTAAATAACTATTAACACCTGTATGAACTGAACAAGCGATAAGCGGGTCGTTTGATCTGTTGGACCATCCGTCTATAATAACCGTTAAACTGGAATATTCTAATTCGTTCTTTAATTTTCTGATACCTCTTTATAAATTTCAGCAAGATGCTTATCTGCTAGTTGTTTTCTGGTAGGAGCGACATATCCAAGGCGTAAATATTCTTTCATAGTTTTAAAAGACGTACTTTCAGCTAAGTTAAAGGCAATATTGTTCGCAAAGAAAAACTTTGCAATAATTTTGTCCAACTTTTCTTTTTGGTGTAATGTGGTTTTAATTGTGAAATCCTAAATAGATGATTGCAGGTTAGTCCGCTTTGTATTTTGTTTCTTCTGCGGTGGGCTGCTAGTAGGAGAATTTGCATTTGAATTATCGGTATCAGTATCACATGTCACAACTTTTTTGCTGTATTTATTTAAATGTGCTCTTACGCGCTCTATTTTGTTACTAATTTCACTATTACAAAATTTAAATTTTACTTTTGTCGAATTTTCAATACTCTCCACGTCATTCCATTCACTCCCACTTTTCCGTCCACTTCCTTGTGGCATATTACTTAGTAATAAAATAATTCAATTAACTTTATGAATTTTAATAACAGATTCTTCAATTGAATTGTTGTAAAATATAAATACAAGTACATTCAACAATATATAAATGTAGCAATGAAATACGACAAATCAAAATCAGTGATCTTTTTATTTTAAAACCGTTTTCACTTATTAATTTTCATATTTATACAAGCTTACTTTATTTTTACTATTTTGTAATATAAAATGCAAACTCAACTCACATACGACATAAAAAGGGAATAGCAAGCAAAGGAATGAAAAGGAAAGTTATATTACAAATTTATTATTGTTTTCTTTTTCTTCCTTGATTTAGTATTAAAAAACGGTAAGAACCGTTGAAAATATTCGTCGAATTTAGTGATTTTCGAATCGAATAGACTGTATACAAAACAAATACAATATACATATGTACATAGAGCGTGTTTTTTTATTAGCTGGTATCCGGAGCAGCTAATTTTCTATTATAAAACTATTGTTTGACAAGCTATTTATACATATAACTAATTTATTTAAAACTAATCTATAATTTTTAATTCAACTTTTTAATTAAAAATATATAAAAAAATATTTAGCTCTACCTATTTATCTGGAGCTGCTATCCGGAGCTGCTATCAGGAGCAAAGGGAAATTTGAAATTTTGTTAGTTTTTGTACAACCTAAATTGTGGCAAACTTCATTTTGGTTTCAAAATTTTGATGGATGTTAAATTCAAATGTCATATGGTTGTATGACGTTTCTTCCAAATAAAAAATCATCGGGATATTGATGAGGAATACATTAAAGTAGAAGCTGCAAAAATATCTTTAAAAGCTGGAAAGCAAAACGAGCAAAACGTCGGAAGGTGACGAAGATGAAGATAAATAATATTTTGATGAAATGGATATGCCTGGTACAAAAGTCAAGTCGATTCAAAACAAAGAATTACTGTACGTATTCTACGTATACGTGAAGACACAGCTTAATATCACGGAAATTTGAACCCCAATTCGGCATATTATGATCCAAAACACCACATCCATTTTCCACAAGCAGACATCTGTCAAAATTCATCAAAACGTTCGGAAATTTTAATTGGTATATAAAACACTTGATACAGGGCCATTTTCCTATATAGAGAATTTCTTCCACCTGCTTATATCCATTCGGAAATATTCCCTTAGTACCAAAAAAATTCCATTTTTATGAAATTTGACTGATGTCCACATGTGGAAAATGGATGTGAAAATCGAGAATAGGGCCCCTGAAGAGTAAATAATTTTTGTTCACTAAGTTTAGAATTAAATAAATTAATTAGTTTTATTATTTTAGAGTTGATTTGTGTACTGGAGACATGGAAAAATATTCTAAAGCAGAACTATTTGCTTGGGAAGCTTATGGAAAAATATTCTCCAAGTGGAAAAATCATTAAAGGACAAGAGAAACAAATCATTCGAAGCCGATATGAAAAGATGTACATATATTTGAATAATCACTGAATATATTAAAAATAATCCAAATTGTATTTATGCTTCTTATCTTCCACGATTTTAAGTAAGGCTTATTAATTTTATTCAAAGATTCAGTTTTATTAAATCATAATTTGTATACTCCTTCGAATATAACTTACAAACTTAAATCGTTTGCTTGCTGTTCGTTAAACAACCTTGACATGTTACCTGACCGCAAATTAAAATTTTGTACAAGGTAATTCCGCTGCCGCTAGATAGTGAACATTTTACAGCAATCCGAGTAACAATCTTCGCCTATTTCCCCCCAACCTTGTTTAATTTTAAAAACTCTGATTCCAGTCCTGCCTTATGGTAGATTTTTTTTTCAGACCATGAAATAATAGGTTGTATAATAGAAACTATTTAAAGAATTTACAAAATATTGTAGATAATAAATATCACTAAAATCCATCAACAAATGGTCTTATTCCATCCGTTTGATACTGGAGACTGAGAAGATCTGAATTAGCTAAGTATATGTCTATGTAAAAACAAAGAAAAATTGGTGAAACAATGTTTCTAATAAATGACATCAACCAAAATATCATTAGTGGTGTTCCGCAATATTTCTTGAATTTTCTCTTACTTTATTTAAAAAATCCGACCCCAAATGAAGTGACCCAAGAAATTTTCAGAGTGTGAATAATTCTATTTTATATTAGGAACTGCAGATAGAATCGGCTTTATAACTCAGGTATAAAACTTCACTAAAATCCATTGGCAAACGTGCTCCATTTGGTGCTGGAATCTGGAAATTTATTAAAAGCCTGGAGTGGTTATGAAAGTAAAAAACCAATTTTTCTTTAGCAAATCTAATTACCTTAAATTTTTTCTATTAACCAAAGTGGCAGTATAGTATCTTGCAATATTTGTTGAATTCTGGCCTTGTTTTATTTAAGAAACTCCATTGAAATTTATTACCTGAATTAGCCAATACTTTTGATGATCAATGAATTAGTTATAGCAACACCAAATAAGAATAGTTAGCAAGTTTAAAACATTTTTAGAAAAGATTTCACCAAGTGGATCTTTTGTGACCAGTCGTCGCCACCAAATTAATTTTATTAGCAATTTTTTTAAATCAAATACACAACATATTTCGAGACTTAATAACTGTTCTTTTTTGTTTTAAGGCTTCGTCTAGGTTTAGTCATTTTTGACCTGGTCACCCCAAGGTACCTAATAAGGTATCAATGATATTTCTGACATGTCTGAATTCGCCGTATCTGTCAAAATTACCCTTTTGAAAATGAAAAGGGTTCGAAGCTAAAGTTGCTTTAAGATAAAATTTTCATTTGCCACGTAAAATTTTGGTAAAAATAGCTAAAAATGAATAATTTCGCTGATCGATACACTTTTCTAGGAGAAAAATTAAAAAAACCCAAAAAGACAATCTAAAAATATCTGTGATTTCGTGGAGAGTTGTGGCCATGTTAAAAAACGATTTAGCTCGAGCTGCATACAGAAGCTTAACGCTTTAATAGTAAAATAAATAAAGAGGAGCTCTAAACCAATAAATAAAATAGTTTTCTTTTAATTTTTAAATTTGGCTTAAAAATTAAAAACAATTTTAGTGTAATTTTCTGGATCGTGATTTTTTTTATCAGAAAATACCAACAATAATTTATGTCTCTAAAGTCTAACTATTGTATTTTGTATTTACTCCCTTCTGACCAGAAACACTCCCCTGAAAACGTACTTCGTTTAAATTATTCAGAGCGACAGCACTAGATGACAACGACCCTGAAACAACCTGTTAACTTTTTTTTATCAGCCTGACTCGAACGAAGTGGAGCAAGCCCCTAACCTCAATCAAACTCTAAAACTATATTTCTCCAATTTTTTTTTTCTCTAACTCTCCAACGTTTTAGTTCACACAAAACTATCACGCAGATACACCGACTTAGTGAAAACTACAATATTTTCTTAAAATTTTGCCCGTGTCGATTTATTTTTTTTAAAATAAGACGGCCAATTGGCAACATAAGCAGGCTGAGATTTTATCCACTTGTGAATGTGATAGACGAAATATTTAAGTATTTTTATAAAACCTTTTTTTGCTCAAAATACGATTTTCTGTGAATACAAATTGAAAAGAAAGCTAAAGTGGCTTTAATATAAATTTTCCATTAGCAACTTACGGTTTCGCTGATTGGTATACCCTTCCCTACGAGAAAAACTTCAAAATCTCAAAACGATAATCTATCTGTGATTTCGTGGAGAGTTGTGGCTGCGTTAAAAACTGTCTAGCTCGAGTAGCATAGTAGTAGATAAATAGATAAATAGCTAACGCAGCTAATAGTAAAATAAATAAATAGTTCTAAACAAATAAATAAATCACCTTTCTTTTAATATTAAAATTTGGCTTAAAAACTAAAAACAATTTTAGTGTAATTTGCTGGATCTTGATTTTTTTTAACACAAAACACTAACAATTATTTATGACTAAGGTTTAACTATTTTATTTCGTATGTACTGTACTGTACTCTTTTTTGACTTGAAATACTCCGCTGAAAATTTGAAACGTACTCCGTTTAAAGTTTTCAGAGCGACAGCACTGCTCGTAAATACTCGATGGTATATACATTTTATACGTACTTTGTGATGGTTTTTTATTTTATTCTTTTAACCAAATTTTGAATTGATACTTCGAGCTGAGTTGATAGTTTGTAGCTTTGTACCGAATTGATACTCTGGATCGAATTCATACTTTAGATCGAATTGGTACTTTTGAATCAATTGAGATTGTTGAGCTGTTTTTTTATACTTTTAGGCTAATTTTTACGATATAAATTTTTTATAAATCGTTTTTACGATATCAATTTTTTGTAAATAATTTAAAAATATGAATTTATTATTTCATTTTGAATAAAACCCAATAACCCAAAAAAACCCGCTTTTAAAACCCAATGAGACCCTCGGGGTCGGGTTATTTAAAAAAAACCCGGATTTTTTCCCAGCCTGATATTTCCCCACTCTTTGGAAGCGATCGCTTATTAAACCTATTTTCAAATCAGGAATTCGTGGTAATATTGAGAACTATAAGGGTATTTGTATAATTTCAGTCTTACCTAAGTTGTTTGAGAAACTTGTTAAAGATCAATTATTCTTTCACGTGAAAACTTTTATTTCTCCTAAACAGCATGGTTTCTTTCAAGGCAGATCAACTGTTACTAATTTACTCTTGCTTACAAATTGTGTCTCTAATGCCTTACATACAGGTAAAATTGTGCAGGTTGTGTACACTGATTTCTGTAAGGCCTTTGATAAGATTGATCATGACTTGCTGTTGAAGAAACTTGATTCCTTGCATTGTAGTTTTCTTCCACTGGGCTGGATCAGATCTTATTTTGATTCCAGAACTCAGATAGTTAAGATTGGTGGTTTCACATCCAGAGTTATTAATGTCACTTCGGGAGTGCCTCAAGGTAGTCATTTGGGTCTTATGCTTTTCATACTATTATAGTGAATTGTTTGAGTTATTCCGACATTCTCATCTATGCGGATTTTTAAAACCATTTCATGCACCAATGACTCAAGAGACTTCCAATCTGACTTAAATAATTTCAGTATGTGGTGCACAGCTCAGAATTTGACCCCAAACATTTCCAAATGTAAAACAATCCGTTTTACCCGTGCAATCACGCCCGCTAATTTAGATTTTTTCCTGGATGGCTGTATTATTGATAATGTTGATACGTTTATGGATCTAGGTATAACATTTACGTCGAACTTATCGTTCAATAAGCACATAAATATTTGCATTTCTAAAGCTAATTCCATGCTTGGGTTTATTAAAAGGTTTTCGAGAGATTTTCAAGATCTTTATTCTATTGAAATATTATATATCTCTACCCGGTTTTATACTCCCGCCGTATCGAGGTAGATGTAAATTAATAAATATTGGGCCGCTCTTTATCCGCAGAATCGAAATTGGCGCGGTATTGGTTATAGACTTGTTGGTGTCTAAAATTGACTGTCCTGAGATTTTGGTGTTGTACGATATATATACTCCGTTACGGACCCTTCGCGTTAGATATTTCCAAATTAAGCTGCCTTATATTAGGCATAACTACGGTAAATGTGAACCTGTTTATCAATCTACTGTTTCATTTAATAAAGTTCGATCGGCTTTCGACTTTAACCTATCTAGGGATGCATTTAAGAATTTAATGTCTAATGTTGTTTTAAATTATTGGTAATTTTTCATGTCTGTTTAATTTTACTTTTTTTTTATTTTTTTTTTTTAATTAAATTCGTAGTATATATTAACGTATTATTGAAATTGTAACCAGATTGTATATAAGCATAAAATTGGTAATAAATAAATAAATAAATAAACAAACTCTTCTATAAAAAATGACAAAATCTGGTCAAAATAATTCATTGTTTTAGATTTGAGGTGAGTGGAAATTTACTGTTTTTAGAAGGGCCAGATCTCTGCTCACCTCAAATCTAAAATAATGAATTATTTTGACCAGATTTTGTCATTTTTTATAGAATAATCAGGCATCCATGAAATTTTACGCCCCATTTTTTTTTTGTATTGTATAATATGTAAAATAATTACATGCCATAATTAGTAAATATAAGCTCATTTATCATTTAAAATTTATTTCGATAAAAAATTGAAATTAATTGAAATTAATTCGAATCAATAAATAAATAATAATTAAAATTAATTGAGTTTACAATATACATAAATTTTATCATTTACAGCAAATGATACAATTAACCCTAAATAACCAAGGTGGTCGCGCGCTACCAATATTCAATTCATTAAATTAAATCATTTACAATATTACGACCAACCCGCAATCAGTTCATATATTATTTACTGTATGAATACGGAACAAGTCAATAGAATTCAGGTTGGTACTATATGGTTTGAAATATATTATCTGTTCTTCTGATTGCCAATTGGGTAAAATAATGTACGTAGCTATATATATATAGTAAACCACACTTGAACATCATATTTATGTATATGTATTTACTATTCTCGAGCTTTTTTCTTCAATTTTGTTGTGTTGTTGTAGAAAATAAAAGAAATTTTCTCAACAATAAACTGGTAAATACGAAGAGGTAACATGAAAATATAAACAGAATGTCACAACAAGAATACGTGAATCTAGGAAGTACACATATAACAACAATAACAACAAAACGACAGAAATAACATCGTTGAATGAAAATTTAATTGGATCGTCAGAAGGTTTATTTTCATTTTGCCATGCTTAGATTTTCAAGTACCAATTTTGTTATTGTTTTGTGTGGTTATAAATATATTGTCCCTATTTATATCTCTCGTATGCATGTGTGTAGCTACACAATTTACGATATAAATCAATCTTTTTTATTGTATGAGGCCTTTGGTAAAGTTTTGAATTTAATTTTGACGAAATTTCAATTTTCCAATTAATGTAGAGAGTGGACCTAAAAAAATGGTCAAGCACCAATTTAAATTTATACTCGTTCCATATTTAATTGTAGAGCCTATTATTATTAATCATATACATAGTGAAAATCCCCATCAAACCAGTAGTCAATTATATATGATGACAAAAATAAAACACTTGTTTGTACGTTATCTGAATTTAAATGGTGACTAAAATAAAATACACGGGTGATTCCTAGGCATTAAAAATTTGACACAATAATTATGTACGTAAATTCCAAATTTTTTTGGCATTTTCGTTTTCGCGCAGTTATTCATCGACTATATGAGTTCACTTGTGCTGTCTAATTTGGTATTCAAAGCGTATAGATGATATTTTTTTAGTATAATAATTACATTTTAGGATTGTTCTAAAGACCACAGAAAAAACAACAAACCAAATTATAAAATTTGCACGTAACAAAATATTTAGTTGCCTAGGCAGAGGTATACGTTTTGTATGTCATTGTAACATAAGTGAATGTCATGCGTTTTTAATCACAACAATAATATTATTGTACGTAAATAAATGACCAAAACATCCGGTTGTCTGTTATTTTATACTATATGGGAGGAATTTCCAAAATAAAATACCAAACCAAATTCTCATTATAAAAACGAAAATACTCGACAACGTCAACAAGGTACAACAGCTACGTATGATAGGTGAATCAAACGCGGAAATTTTCCTTTATATATTCAAAGTTGAGGAATCATCTCCTGGAAAATTTGTTGCGCTACAAAACAAATCATAAAACTTTTCGAATTATTTTTTTTTTCTAGAGATCAAACATAAATTTTTCTTAAACATACATAATATCGTGAATGTACCATTTTTGACAGATGTTGGTTTCTTTGAATGAAAGCGATTGAAAAAATTTCCTCAGTTTTTTTTCCTTTTTCTCTGTACACGGTTATTGTTGGTATTTTATATGTGTTCGTAAGTCTGTATACGATGATATTAAAAAAGAAAATCATAAATGTTATACAAAAGTGTTGTTAGTGTGCCGCCCCGCTACCACGTAACACTTTTGTAAACTATTATGTTTTAAAATATTTTGTGTGTGTACGAAGATTTTTTCTTGTATTTATCTGAATCTTAAAGTGTTTTTTTTTTACATTTCAAATTATTATTTGCTTTTTTACTTGTTTGCACTCGTCTAAATGTGAATATTTATTTAGAAGATATTGATAGTTTATGCGCCAACTGTTATATCAGGGTAATACTGAGAAAAAATAAAAATAAATAAAGGATTTTTGTACAATGTGTATATATTATATCATAGGTAGTAGGTACACTCCTTTTCACTTGATTGAGTTCACCCATTTTTTTTAAATAATTTTGATGCGATATCTCTAATGATCGCTACCTTAAATTTGCTAATTAACAATATACCATACAGAGAACAAGCTTCCATGGTTTCAGCCAGGACTTTTTGTTCTTAACCCGATTTAATTTTTCATAAACCTTCCTGGAAAGGCAAGCCCTATTGTTTTCACTTACATTTAAGCGCTACTTTATACGGCGCCATACAGGTGAAATTTCAAGAAATTGTGGGCAAAATATACTTCATTCTATTCTAAAGGAAATTTTTACATTTTTTTAGTGAAAAGATTGTATAAGTTTGTGCTTGTGTATATAAATCTGTAAAAAATTTATTTTAATAGTACTGGAGAAAAATACGTGAAATCACATTGTAGTTTTTACAACATAAAAACACAATACTATTATTTTTAATTTATTAAATATAATTTGAGTACATTAAATTAATTATACAAATTTCTGTTTTTGTCTTATAATATAATATTTGTTTTACCCAATCATGACCAACACACACGAGTATCGTTATGATGCCAAAAACAATATACGACTCTCTACTTTTATTAAAGCAAAGCTGGTGTATAAAGTAAAGAGGAATAAGAATGAAATATGGTACGATTCCACTATAGTTGCATTGTAAAGAGACCGTGTTTATATAAGGAATTGAATTGAATTATAATTTTTGACGTGAACATCACTTTTGCGCCTTTGAATCGATTATGGATTGTAGTAGACATTACATTACCCCCTTTTCAAAAAAAAAAAAAAAAAATGATTATTAAAATGAAACTTGCTTGCTACTTCTATTGGCTGATACCATTTCAGTGACAAAAGGTGGTTTAACACGATCGATAGACACAGAAACATTCAAACCTCTCATTCCTATCACAAAGTATTTACGAAGTTTCTTTACTACTCGGAACAGGCTCTCATAAGGTGGTGTCAAACCTACTCTAACTGAATCTTTACGAACCAAGACGAATTAACAATCGACTAATTGCTTCGGAATGTACAGGTTGTTTTAGAGATTAGCTCGGGGTTGGATATATTTAACATCGGCCACAGCTGAAATTAATTTTTTTGCATAAATGAATATGGCTCAATTGTCGGTCTTTGTTCTTGTATCGTCATTTCGGAAGGAACCCGTACTGGTTGTCCATATACTAGGTCTGCAGAAGAGCAGCCTGGGTCTGTTTTAATTGATGATCGGATACCTAAAAGTATTAGGGGCAGTTCGTCGCTCCAATATACTCCTGATTCTCTAGCCATTAGTACTGATTTAAGGATTCGGTGGAACATCTCTACCATTCCGTTAGCTTGGGGGTGATATGCTGTTGTTCGTATTCGTTTTGTTCACATTAATTTATTAAACTCGTCGAAAAGTTTGCTCTTAAACTGAGCGCCCCGATCAGTAGTGATTTCTAATGGCACACCAAATCTTGAAACATCTTTCATGAACGCTTTTAAAATTGTAACTGTCTTGATTTCTGGGAGTGGAATCGCTTCAGGCCATCTAGTAAATCTATCAACGATAGCTAATATCTAGATACAACCATTTGAAGGATGTAACGGACCGACAACATCCATATGTTTGTGCTGAAATGTTTCCGATGGAGGAACGAATGTTCCAAACTCAGATCGAGTAAGCCGAGTTATTTTTGCAGTTTGGCAACCCATACATGATTTTACCCAACTACTGATATTTGTATTCATTTTAGGCCAAAAAAATTTTGAATTGATCGCTGCTTTGGTTGCGCGAGTACCTAAATGTGCCAAGTTATAGATGTTTTGAAAAACGGTTTTTCTCATTTGATAGGGGATATACGAGGCTTCGCAATAGAGTTCAAGATTGGAGTTTGTATCTTTGATCAACTTAATTTTCAGATTAGAATCATTTGACTTTAATAGATGTATTAATTCCTTGTCCGGTTTCCGTTGTATGAGCAATTTAGTTAGATCCATACCCGGAATATGGATTGAATCCAAGTCCATTGGGCGTGAAAAGGTATCGGCAACCGTGTTTGACGATCCTTTGATGTATTTTATCGATGTACAAAATTGTGCAATAAATTCCATTTGATTTGCTTCACGCGGTTTCCTATCTGTTTTTGCTGAGAACGCAGTCGTTAATGATTCGTGATCCGTATTGACCGTAAATTCACGACCTTCCAAGTAATACTTGAAATGCTGTATGGCACTATAAACAGCAAGTAATTCCCTGTCAAACGTTGAATATCTGGTTTCAGTTGGTGTTAACTTACGGGAAAAGTAAGCGAGCGGTTTTCTTTTGCTGTTAACTATTTGTTCTAGGACACTACCAATTGCTACGTTAGAAGCATCTGTTGTTAATGATATATCGGCACCACTAATTGGATGGGCTAGTAAAGTAACGTTGCACAGCCCTATTTTAATTTTCTGGAACGATGAATCACACGCTTCGGGCCATACAAATGGTGTTTTTAGAGGCATGCTAGATAACGACATCAAATAATTATGAATTGGTGATAAATACTCTGCTAAATGTGGCACAAATCTATGAAAATAATTTACCATTCCTATAAACCTTTGTGTGGACTTAATTGATGTGGGCGCTGGGAAGTCACGTGTTGCTGTTATACGGTCTTTAGCTGGTTTAATACCATCTTTGGTGATTTCGTGAGATAAGTAGTTTAGTTTTGGTACACCTAATTCACATTTGACTAGCTTGATATTTGTGGAGTAATCTAATAACCTGTGAAACAAAATTCTCAAGTGCTCGAGATGTTCATTAATGTTTTTTACTGGCAACCAAAATATCATCGATATAAACAAACACGAAATCTAGGTTACGTATCACTTCATCCATAAACCTTTGGAACGTCTGTACGGCATTTCGAAACCCACATGGCATAAGGATATCGATCAGCTTGTGTTACTACGTTTAGTCACCTATAGTCGCCACACGGTCTCCAATCATGGCTATCTTTTTTTGGAACCAGGTGCAATGGTGAACATGTGTGTGAATTTGATGGTCGACATAATGCTTGTTGATTTGGCTATTTTGTGTTTGATCGGATCTAACCTTCTAGGATGACAAAATGGTAATGGCCCGGAATGCTTTATAGGTTGATTGTAACATGACTCTAAGATGAGATTTGGGATTTCGTCGAGTAAACTTTTCAATATACCGGAATCGTTATGTATTTTTACAGATGGTATATTACCAAACTTTTCTATTGTTCCGTCAGTTAATAATGTGTTATTATCGATCAATACACGGTTTTTTAAGTCAACAGTAAGCTCAAATTTTATGAGAAAGTCTGCTCCGATAATAGGTTTAGTAACGTCGGCAACTATGAAAACATGTTGAAATCATCTTCTAAGACCGAAATCTATGTCCAATAACTTGCTACCATAAATTGAGATGTTTTTTCCATTTGCAGCAGATAATGATGATATTGGTTTGTTCATTATTTCGGCATGTTTCAAAAAGGCGACACTTGTGCTGCCCAATGTCCGCCGCTTGGATATTAGGCACTAATTGTTTCCCTGATTTTTTAATATTGGTTTTGTGTGATACTCACATAAAGTCCTATGTCCTATGACATCTGCGTGCGAGATCTTTAAATTTGTAATGGTAAAAACACAACTTTCTTCCGTTATCATAGTAAATTCTCGGGCGCGAACGGGATCGTGAGTATGTCCGAAATTGATTCTGTGTATTTCCTGTCGATTGATCCCTATTTCTAGAGTTATGAGGTGTTCTAGAATAGTTGAATCGGTTTGATTCCTGAAACTCATTGCGTAAATCGGCCTTAATATCATGTTTCAACTCATTTATCATTCTCGTTAGTGTTGCTATAGTAATTCGTTCATCGTTAATTTTACTACTCAGGTTTTCTGTACTTATTTTTTCATTAGATGTAGACGCTTTTTTAACTAAATTAACTTGATTACAAAAGTGCTTAGAATTTTGGTTATTATCCCACACTCTATCCGCTGAATTCACTAAACTACCAATATCTTGATCTTCGAATGTCGTAATGACTGATCGTATATATTCTGGTAAACCGTTCATCCAAACATTTTTCAATAATTCAAAGATTGATTGCCTTGACATCGCCACTTAACTTTTCTAGATGACGATAGAACTGCGACGGACTATTAGAACCCATTACTTGGCATTTCAAGATTTTATTTAATTGACTTTTTAAGGTACAACGATTAATTATAGTTTCTTTGATTGTATTGTAGCGGTCTGATTCTGATAAACGTAATTTGAGTACATTAAATTAATTATACAAATTTCTGTTTCTGTATTATAATATAATATTTGTTTTACCCAATCATGACCAACACACACGAGTATCGTTATGATGCCAAAAACAATATAGGACTCTGTACTTTTATTAAAGCAAGGCGAGTGTATAAAGTAAAGAGGAATAAGAATGAAGTATTGTACGATTCCATTATAGTTGCATTGCATAGATACCGTGTTCATATAGGGAATTTAATTGAATTATAATTTTTGACGTGAACATCAGTTTTGCGCCTTTGAATCAATAATGGATTGTAGTTGATACTATAACATATCGTTGTCGAGAAATGCAGAATGTGTAAGTCCAAAACCTATTTTTTCCAGGAGACAATGAAAACTATTTCACTCTCCTTATCGTCTACATGCAAACACTAAATTATTTTCTAAATTTTTCGCCTTAAAAAAACTTTTTTTATTATTTTATAAATGGCAATCGATGCAAAATGTTCCCCTCTTTCGATTGGTGCGAAAAGAGCAAAATTGAAAAAAATGAACTTACACATTCTGCATTTCTCGACGACGATATCCTTTATATGGGACCGGAAATCGTGTTAGAATTTTATGATTTTTATATTTTGAATGTGGAACACCAAGTAAAATAAGCAAATTTATGGAACATCATTTTTTTTGTTGTTGTTATTTTTTATGATACAAGGTGTCAAATATTCGAAAATTTCATGCACTCGGTGTTGTATTTATTGCTAAAGAAAAAAATAATAATTATCCGAAAATTATAAAATTGATCTCATTTTAAAGATACATGAATAGGGATTATAAAATAATAATAAAAATTGTACCATCTTTTATTTTTTATTTTTCAAAATTGCCGCGGAAACATTCTTTATAAATGTTTTCCCAAATGAATTTTGTCGCACGTTTGGGCGAAGAAAAAACTATGTCTTTCATAACAGCTGCAGAATCTAGTTTTTCTTCTACTCGAAGTTGCATTTGAGCAGCATAATTCAATTTTTGAGGACTGAATTCTGATCGCAGGGCCTCAGTTTTTCTTCTTTTGAAGAATCTTTCACTAACTGTAGAAAAATCAGCTAACCTTGCGAATTGCAGATAATTCTGAGTTATACGTAAATTCAATCCTGACTTTTAGCCACGATTCGTTTTTATTCTGAAAGGCCAGCACCTGTTTTCCGGTTCTATGACAAATGAGTATGAGAAATGACTTTATTTTTTATTTCGCCTACTCTAAATAAAAATGCAACCGACTAGTTGAAATAAAAAATCAAGTCATTTCTCATTATCATTTGACATCGAACCGGAATTCGGGCACTGGTAATTTGAACTACTATATTTTGCTATTGTACCTGCAAATTCTTAAAACGGGCGGTATAATACGGAATAATTTTAATAGCGTCACGTGTTTCTACCTGCATTTTTTTAAAAATCGTCTCTAATTTTATGACGACTATGAAATAAAAGAAAATGACCAGATATTTTATTGAAGCGTGCTGGGTTTGATAAAAGTCTGGTTTAATTCCTATATAGCACACAGGTCAGACATAATCTACGAAAATAGATGACAATAAAATAATTAATCCTCTATTTGTCTTTCATTAAACAACATCGTCCATTTTAGAAGTGAAAAACAAGTCTGAATTCCTAAATTTCATTACTATACTATTATTACGGTGTCGAATTCACCAAGTTTTAATTTTAGGTAAAACATTACTAATCATAATATTGTTTAAGATTAAATATCAATAACATATTATTTTGACATGTCTCACAGGTTTTATATTTTGAAGGATGTAAAATTTAGTATCGAAGAATATACCATTTTGAGTTTAAAAGACTGTATCTCAAAATTTTTGTTCTCGGCCAAGCTGAATTATTCACAGATTAAAGTGTCATTATTAGCAAGTGATTTAACGTTAATTTAAAAAAAATTTAAAACTTACTTTTTTTGTTATCGAGATACTTCGAGAATCTTCATTTAAGAAAGATAAATTACTAAATGATTTGTAAATCAGTTGTAATTTTAAATAAAGGAAAAAAAAAAAAATCGAGATACTAAGAAATGCAAGTACATTACATTAATTTATAATATAGATTTTCAATATCACTTTGAGTTTTTGTATCATGAATTGGAGATGTTGATGATTCTCTTGCATGAACATCGTTATTGGAAAACCAAATAAATTTAAATCCGTGTTTTTTTTTCGAAACGATCGAAAATTAACTTCGTCAGTTGCTTTAGCGTAGGACATAATACCACTTGCTAAGAGAGATCCAAGATTTTTCGTTGCTTTCGTCAGATGTTTTGCTTGTATACTGTTAGTAAACGTTACCATAATTGGAGCTGGATATTTGCGATAATTTCCGTTCGATGTTTGTTTAGCATCATTTTTAAGTCGATGAATTTCAGTTATGTCACTTGGTATGTTTTTATTGTTCGGAAATTTTTTGAGTAATTTCTGTTAAGTTTTCACCAGATTTTTCTTGGATCCTCCCTTCCCTCTATGAAACTTTATCCAAAAATCATTTTAGAATTCAATTTCTAATGCATATGTCAAATTTCATTATAATCGGTTAAAGAATAGCTAAGTTCCATCCGAATTGGCCATACATATAATTTCCTAAAAGTTTATTTTGTAATGTAAAATGTTCAATGTGAAAAGAGCAATTTGAAATTTTAAAGGTTCAATTTAAGGTATAAATGTTAAAGTTCAAATATAAAAAAAATCAATTTGAAGTGTAAAAATATAAAGGGCTAAAAGTTGATGAGAACTTCTGATCAGAACTTCGGGCAATTCAACTCCAAAATCAATCCCTAATTGAACCTCTAAAGTCAATCTTCAGCTCAACCTCCAACTCAATTTACAAGTAAGCCTGCAACTCAAATTAATCGCCAACCGAACCCTCAACTTAATCTCAAAATCAACCCCATATCAACTTTAAAATCAACCCTTAACCTAACCCCAAATCTATCATTAAATAATTCCCCAAACGAGCAACTCACTCAACCCCAATGCAACCTTAATAAACAATAGCTCAACTTTACCTAAAATTATCTCGAACCAAATCTCAACCGATTGATCAACTCGACACTTAATGGTCAACCAATCCCAAAATCAACTTGATTTGGAAGCTGCATGCATATATGAACTAAACTCAAACTAACCTCCCACTAAACCATAAACTCGACCCCAAATTAATCCCTAACCGAAATTTTCACTCAAATCCAACTCAAATTTCATTCAAACCTTAGTCACAATCATATCCTAATAGCAACGTACAATCATAACCTTAAACAATCATTCCATCGTACCATTATTCTATTATACTATCATACCATCATGACTCTATACTATTAAACCATCAAACAATCATAATACCGCACCATAGTAACGTCGAACCTTCACACCATCATACCATTATACCATGGTTAGATAGTACATCTTACCATCAATCCAGCAAACCTTCATACCGTCATACCATCGTAACATCGTACCATCGTATCATCACACCACCATATAATCATACCATCATAATGTCAGGTTATGGTATCATCATACCATTCAACCGTCATACCTTTATACCGTCATACACTTGTACTACCCCACCATCATACTAGAGTAAATACCGGCATACCATCAAATTAACTATCATATATACAATCATACTATCACATTATACCATCGTACCATCATACCATCATACCATCTAACGATCACACCATCATATCATCATACCATCATATCATCATACCATCATACCATTATACCATTGTACCAGCATACCAGCGTAAAGGTTTTACACTTCAAATTGAACCTTTTACTTTACAATTTGAACCTCTCGCATTTCAAATTGAACCTTTATGTTCCAAATTGAACCTTTTACGTGTTGCAAGCAAATTCCATCATATCTGACCATATTCCATAACTCCGTTCAAAAATCATTTTAGAATCCCATTTCCATCGTACAGGTCAAATTTCACCAAAAACGTTTGGGAAATGGACAAGTTCCCACATTCTTCGCCATATTCCAGAACTTCATCCAAAAGCCATTTTAGAATCCCTTTTCCACCATAGATGTAAAATTTCACTAAAATTAAGTAAAGAAATAGATAAATTCCCACCTAGTTTCTCATGCATATAATTTGCTAGAGGTTCAATTTGAAATGTAAAAGGTTTAATTTGAGGTTTGACTTATGTATGTACATATGTAGGTATTAACAGTGACCTTTTCTTAAACAATATTTGTGTGAAGTTTGGTTCAAATCGGTCAAGGCGCTGTTATTACTTATGCTGTTATTTATACAAATACTCACTTATATATATATATATATATATATATATATATATATATATATATATATATATATATATATATATATATATATATATATATATATATATATATATATATATATATATATACATATATACATATATATACATATGTATATAATTACGTTCCAACGAAGTGCATAGTAGCATTTCTCATGCGTCTCATGTAAAAGACAAACATAAAGAAAATGCTTAATTGCATTTCCCACACTTGGAGAATGCAATTAAAGAAAACATCATAAGATACGCGAAACCCGAGCCAGCGGATAAGCATAAGACGCATACGTAGCATTTTTAATAATTTTAGATTAGAATTAAGAAAATATAATTCATAATTAAGTCAGTTGTAATTTTAACTCCGTAAAAGTGACATGTAGATTAAATAAATGTTAAAAGTTGAATAAATAAATGTTTTTTTTATTAAGTCTTACATGCCATGCACGTAATTGGCGCAGCCGCGGTTTAGTGGAAAATCAGTGAAATTATTAACAGTGCAAAGAATTTGAACTTAAAAACAAATTCAGAAGTGAATCCGTGACAGTTTAATTTCGTGAAAAAAATTATTAGTGTTACATCGCCAACTGAAGGTTAATAAACCGTTGGTTGACTTGAGGTTCCGCCGGATTTCATTGAAGACACCACTGTAACCCACTCTCTCAGAACGATTGCAAACAAAGGTAAGATTTTTTTGTTTTATTAATATTTTGCGATAAAAAGGCAATTAGCATCAGTGGATAGCAATTGCTGTGTTTTTTAAAGTAAAGCGATAAAATACTATTAAAATCTTTACCTCGGTACGACCGCGCACTACCATATAGACGCAACGGTACCATACTGTTCACGATTAGCATCAGTGGATCGCATAGTGACAGTAAACAAAAAAATATAATAATATTAAATCCATTAGCGTCTAACATGAGTAAAAGGTTAAAAATCTTTGATCAGAATAGAAACATTGACAAAGAAACCAAATCAATAGTAGAAATGGAAGAATTAGCTACACAACTAAACGTGATCGTAGAACAATTAAAAAAATTGAACGATGCACAAGTGGAGCAAGATGGAAAATTAAATTTTCTTTTCGATAAAGTAGATCAATCACAGGCTCAACTCGAGACCCCTGTTAAAGTTAAAGAACAAATGTCAACAGTTGACTTGTTCAGGATCCCTGATCCCATTAAATCGATTCCACATTACGATGGGAATCGTAAACAATTATCAGCTTGGCTGAAAACAGCAGAAAGTACACTGCTAACGGAAGATTAAATTATCTTCCGTACCTCAAGTGTTATAATGAGTACTTAAAAGGCCATGTAACACTTCTAATAGATACTGGCGCGAATAAAAATGTCATTACGCCAGAAATCAATAACTTATTAAATCTCAAAAACTTCGTTAATATAAATAGAACCACAATTAAAAACATTTTAGGCAAGCATAAAGTTGAAAAAAAAAAAGTGAAATTAAATTTATTAGGAGATAATCAACCGGAACAAACATACTATCAACTAGATTTCCATAAATTTTTCGATGGAATTCTAGGAGCCGAAACAATGGCGAAAATGAATGCCAAGATAGATTTTAAATCTAACAGTATTACACTGAACAACCGTGTATATAAATTCAACAGATATTATCCACAGGTCAATTTCTATAACCATACAGTCACGCTTAATACATCGGAAAACGGAGAATGGTTAGTTACTGGCTTCAAAAAATTAAACGAAGACATAACAGTACAACCAGGACTGTATAAAGCTGAAAACTTCAAGACAACCGTCAAAATTCTTACGGGAAACCCCGAACCTCCTAAACGGATTCCTAAACTAAAGCTCAAAGTGAATAACTTTGAAACACTCAACCCAATACCACTTTCAGAGAATAAAACTCTAGATAAAAAATGTATCCAGAAATTGATTAGAATGAATCATTTGAGTGAAAAGGAAAAATACGTCTTAACAGAAACCATTTTCAATAATTAATCAATTCTGTTAAAACAAAAGGAAAAGTTATCAGAGACTATTCAAAAATAACAAAACACATGACAAAATATCTGAAGAAAGATGCTTTGATTAATATTGCAGATCCAGATTACAAAGAATCTTTTGAAAGCCTTAAAAGGATCATCTCAACGGATCAAATCCTAGCATATCCCGATTTTTCACGAAAGTTCATACTGACTACGGATGCATCAGATTTTGCTCTTGGTGCAGTCCTATCGCAGGTGCAAGATGGAGTCGAAAGACCCATTGCATTCGCATCAAGAACTCTTAACGAGACCGAATCCAAATACGCCACGAATGAAAAAGAGGCACTGGCTATAATATGGGCCACAAAAAAAAAATAATACCAGTGTTACCTTTACGGAAACCAATTCACCTTGGTCACAGACCACAAGCCTCTCACGTTTATTAAAACGTCAGAAAAGAGTTCGAAAATACTAAGATGGCGATTGGAGCTCGAGAATTACGACTACGACGTCGTATATAGAGAAGGAAAAACCAACGTGGTAGCAGACGCTTTAAGTCGGATACCTACAAATGAAATAAATTTCAATGAAAAAAGTTATAACACTCCACGTGAACTCGAAGTCAATGAGGTAAATGCACCAGAAACTGATAGTGAAATAGAGACTGTTCACTCAGCAAACACCTCAGACCATTATTTCATTCACTTCTCAGAGCGACCCATAAACTATTATAGGAACCAAATTATATTTAAGGTTTCCAAGATAGAGACAATAATTTCGGAACAAATTTTTCAAAATTTTAAAAAGAATAATTATCACTCAAAAAGTATTTGAGAAAAACGATATAGTAAATTACATGAAAAACTTCCACAATGGTAAGCAGTAGGCAATTCTAGCGCCAGAAATGCTATACCAAAGCATCGAAGAAGCTTTCAGAGAGAAATTTTCAAGAGACGGCCATTTCGTTTTCGTTACGAAAATGGTTGAAGACGTGACGAACGAGGATCGTCAAAATGCCATTATTTCAAAAGAACATGAACGAGCCCACAGAGGTATTCGGGAAGTAGAGAACCAAATCAAACGCTCATATTTTTTTCCAAATATGGCGAGGAAAATCAAAAGTCACATTAATGTTTGCAAGACCTGCCAAACTCATAAATACGACAGGAAACCGTATAATATCAAAATATCGCCTAGACCTATCACTCACAGGCCACTAGAAAGACTTCATATTGACATATTTAGTATAAATAAGTCAAGTTTCCTATCCATAATTGACGCATTTTCGAAACATCTGCAGATGATTCCCATAAAAACCAAAAATTTGTTAGACACAACTAGTGCTCTAACTAGATACTTCACTCAATTCGGAATTCCTCATACAATTATATCGGACCACGAAACAACATTCCATTCCATACAATTTAAGGAATATCTTAATGAACTTAACGTTCAGCTAGAATACGCATCTTCGTCCGAATCGAATGGACAAATTGAAAAAGCCCATTCAACGATAATTGAGATTTTCAATACGAACAAAACCAAGTTTCCTAATTCCAATGTCCCAGTCGCAATCGAATTATCTGTAGCCTTATACAACGGCTCAGTGCATTCCTCCACAGGCTTCACGCCAAACGAGATTGTTTTCAATCAAATTAATCAAATAAACCCTTGCGAAATTCAACGACAAGCCAACGACATATTTAAGCAGGTGAACTTAAGTATAGAAGGGGCAATAAAAAAAATGGAAAAACAAAATATCCATAGAGAAAATCCGCCAAATCTGCTTAAAAATCAATCGGTATTTCTCAAACCGAACATTAGAACAAAAACTCAAGCAAGAGGGATTGAAGCTCAAGCAAAAAATATAAATTTTAAAACATTCAATATCAATAGAAATATCAAACGAAACAAAAACAAAATTAAGAGATTAAAACAGTGTAACTAAACTAAATATTTTTTATCATTTCAGAACTTTTCATTTAAATTTCGTAAAAATTATAGCTAGCTAATTATAAATTGAAAAAAAAAATAAAATTGAGAATAAAAATTATTATATTGAAAACAAAATTATAAAATTGAATTGAAAATTATAAAGTGAAAAAAATAAAATTGAAAATAAAAATTATTATATTATTGAAAACAAAATTATAAAATTAAATTGAAAATTGTAAATTGAAAAAAATAAAATTGAAAATAAAAATTATTATATTATTGAAAACAAAATTATAAAATAAAATTGAAAATTATCAAAATTGAAAATTATATCATAATGTACCCACAAATCTGTATCTTTTTAATTGTATTCATTAAACCCTTGATTACTCAAAAATTAGAAATTAAAAGTTTATACGAAGACCCGATATTGTTAATAAAAACAGGGCATTGCAAAATTCAAGTGGGAAATATTAAGGTAATACATCCAATTAACCTCACTAATATAGAAATAACGGTAGGAACAATTGACAAAAATCAACAATAAAATGTACGATAAATTAGAATTACATAACATAGTAAAACAAAAAATTAAAAAGCTACACGACAACCTACGTCAAATAAAACCACTTCAAAGCACCAGACATAAACGATGGGATGCTTTGGGCTCAGGATGGAAATGGCTTGCGGGGAATCCCGACGCTGAAGACCTGCGTATAATCAACAACACCATGAATCAATTAATAGACGCCAATAACCAACAATTTTATATAAATCAACAAATAGATCGAAGAATCCAAATGATAACTGCAACAGTGAACAGGGCAATAATGAACAGCACCATCAGTAATAAAGTAATACTAACAGAAATAGACATGTTGGCAACTATAGTAACCATTGACACTATAAATACAATATTAGAAGAAATTCAAGAAGCAATAGTTAGGACAAAAGTAAATTTACCAAGCAGTAAAATTCTGACATTGACCGAAATCATCAAGATTAAAGATTTATTGGTCAATCAGGGTATCAAAATCTCATTTCCCGACGAGGCATTACAGTTTGTAACACCGAAAGTCGCTATAAGCGGTGAAACACTATTATACATCCTCCAGGTACCAAAATTGGAAAAGGAAACCTCAAGCACATTGATGATCGTACCATTAGTCATTAACAACACAGTCATACGGGACCATCCACTGTACCTCATCAAAAACAACCAGAAGTTATATACAACATTGGATCACAAGCAGTTTGTACAAAGTCATTCAGAGATACAGGAATTTGACGACAATTGCATCAAACCGCTAATAATGGGCACATCAAGCCACTGCAACGTGACATCCCAGATGGAAACAGAAATGCAGTTTATTTCCGAAAACAAATTAATTATAAATAACGCAAACAACGAAACATTACACTTAGATTGCGGACCTAGCGATAGGAAATTAACGGGAAACTTTTTACTAACGTTCTGGAACTGCAGCATAACAATTAAAAACAGAAAATTCCAATCGTACGAGTTAACTAGTGACCTACAGGAAATCCAAGGTGCGCTGTATAACATAAACGCAACAAGGCAACTAATAAAAGCGTTAGACATCAACATAATAAAGGAGGAGAATACTCAAAACAGAAATGAAACGTGTATCTAGAACAGATCAAACATCAAAACTGGATGTGGACGTTATCAGGAACAGTAACGATATCATCAATCGGGATAATAAGTCTCATCATTTATATTGTCCTCCGTGGTATACAACCCGCTACGGTAAAAATAAGCAGCTCAACTCCAAAATCATCAGAGAGGGAAAAAGTCAACCAGTTGTCAAACATATTGAAAGAAGCGACCGACAAGCTAAAGGACGGGGACGCCCTTTTTTCACCCCCCGGAGGAATTACGTTCCAACGAAGTGCATAGTAGCATTTCTCATGCGTCTCATGTAAAAGACAAACATAAAGAAAATGCTTAATTGCATTTCCCACACTTGGAGAATGCAATTAAAGAAAACATCATAAGATACGCGAAACCCGAGCCAGCGGATAAGCATAAGACGCACACGTAGCATTTTTAATAATTTTAGATTAGAATTAAGAAAATATAATTCATAATTAAGTCAGTTGTAATTTTAACTCCGTAAAAGTGACATGTAGATTAAATAAATGTTAAAAGTTGAATAAATAAATGTTTTTTTTATTAAGTCTTACATGCCATGCACGTAATTATATATATGTATATATTTATATATATATATATATATATATATATATATATATATATATATATATATATATATATATATGTAGAGAGAGAGAGAGAGAGAGATTGCTCAACTGCTCGCTAAACACTAATCCAACTCCAACTTAAGCCGAATTCAACCCGCAAACGGTCCCTAACTGAACCCTCAACGCAACCGGAAATTATCCTTTAACTCGATCCTCAAACCTGCATATATAAAAAATTGATCAACTGCTCACTTTATCTTAATCCAACCACAACTCAACTCCAACTCAACTTCAACTCAACCCGCAAATTGACCCCTAACTTAACCTTTAACTCAACCCCAAACTCAATGCAATGACCAACTCAATATTCAAACCAGCATATATGTATAAAAAAATTGGTAAATATTTCTTCGTTTAACAAGGTTTTGACGTACAGGTTCCAAAAGCTTTTCAAATATGTGCCTTGACCGTAGAAACAGCTTGGCGAAAAAAATTCTAAATCGTACAAGCCGTTCTTTAGATACCATGGGTAGTAAAGACATTCAGAAATCCGTCCGCGTCCAGACAGACGGACAGACATTTTTTTTTTACTCAGGGGCTTTCAAAACTTCGAGAAAAGTGGTTTTGCAGCAAGTAACCCGTAGTTTTTAGACTTAAGTAACCCATATTCACAATTTATTGTTAGTTAGGCCGATATTGGTTTATTGTAGAAACTGATTATGAAATTCTGTTGCTGTTACTACTATTAATTGAGGCGTCTCAATACTTGATTTCTCTATAATCAGATTAAAAATTTTGTTTGTTATCTATGACTCTAATATTTTATAAATGCTGACGCGGTGGAGATTGCCATTAGCATGTATTTTGGATTTACTGAATGTCTTTAGCATGTAATATCATTAAATATTAAAATAAATGTGGCAAATTTGTTGAAATAATTGATCTAATATATTAATTTTATTTCTTTACAGGTATGCAAATAACAGATTTATCACAATCATGGTAAGTCTTACACTAACTAAACAATCAGTCGCAAAATTATTTCTGCTTATGAATTAATGTAGCCAAACTGTATATCTACTTATTTAAAATCTTTAATGTAAAATCATTACAGATGAATTATCAGTTAGTTATCTTGCACTTATATTTTAATAATTATTACATGTTTATTAGGTACTTTAGGTACCTCACAATCAAACAACATAACAAAATATACAAACGATAGACATTCAATAATGGAAATGTTTACATTCGATGAAAATGTGTAAATACAATCAAAGGCTTATATGAAAAAGTGTAGACGCAAAAGATAGTCTTGCTTAATTGTTTAATAGGCTACGATCTATGGCGATACATAATCCCATTTTTTTGTCTGTTATTTTTGCTTGGACGAGCAAGAGACCGCAGGTGATATAAACTCTGGCGCTTTATATATAACCATTGTTTCATTGCAACATATAGAAAATGGATTGGTTAGTCGCCCACAAATCCTATTTGAATTATATGTTTTCTTTGTTCACGATATAGTGAACACTGTGAATACATTTTGCAATTTTTTATAGTTTGGAAACCTAGCTAAATATACATGTTTCCAGGTAAAACAAAAACAAAAATTCAGTTGTATTTACCCCCAAAAAATAAAATAAAATATCATTTGTAATATACGAGTCTCGTACCTAACGGATTACATACATACTCGAATAATGAAATATGTAGTTATGAAACTTGAATCATCCGATAGAACCAAAATAAAAAAATAAACAAAAAACTGCAATAATTAATATTATTTCGTATAATCACAAAACACCAACAGTTTTCACTTACTTAAAAATAAAAAAACCAAAATTTTTATTTTTGAATTTATTTACTTTTATTTATTTAAAATTACAACTAGTTTCGATCTTGTAAAGATCATCTACAGGTAATTTTTTGCAATTATATTGCAAAAAATTACCTGTAGATGATCTTTACAAGATCGAAACTAGTTGTAATTTTAAATAAATAAAAGTAAATAAATTCAAAAATAAAAATTTTGGTTTTTTTATTTTTAAGTAAGTGAAAACTGTTGGTGTTTTGTGATTATACGAAATAATATTAATTATAAAAAGATCACTTACGTCACTCCGCTTCAAAAAAATTTTTTTTTTTTTTAAAAAATGTTTAAAAAACTGCAATTTTGGCAGATATGCATTACATTACAATATTACTACATTACAATATACAGCCTTGGTCAAAAATATAAAGCACCCCTATCTATTAGCATTATATATTAATATTATGTCTTTCTAAACAATGGGTGTTAACGAACGAGTCATCCCACCGAATGCGACCCTTAATTATTGAAAATCACCAATTTTGGTTTTGTTTTAGGTTCTTAACAAGAAGTTGTAGCGTCGTAAAATTTTTTTATTTTAGTTTTGTATTTGATCGTGTGCAGTCTTCACATAAAGTGTTTTAAATCAAAAAGAGTTTTCGTAAGTTTTTTGAGAAAAAAAGTGTGTTTGTGATAATTATGCCTAAAGCGTGCCAACTCAGTGAAAGAATAAGGGCACAAATTGTGTTGTTGGATTCCCAGGGTGTAAGCTAAATTAAAATATCCCAAAAATTAAAATGCTCTCGTGGAGCAGTTCAATCTACATTGAAAAGGGTTAAAGAGACCGGGGACTATGCCTATAAACTACGCTCAGGCAGAAATCGTATCACTTCGGTAAGAGACGATCGACAAATTGTGCGAAAATCTCTCAAAAACCGAAGAAAAACATCTGCTGAGATAGCTGCAGAGCATTTAACAGAACAAGAAGTTCACATTTCAGCACGGACAGTTAGAAAAAGGCTCCTGCAAGCTGGATTGAAAGGTTGTAAAGCAAGAAAAAAACCTTTGCTCTCACTTACCAACATAAAAAGTCGCTTGAGATGGGCTCGAGAACACAAACATTGGAATGACGTGGATTGGGTGAGAGTTGTTAGGTCAGATGAATCTACTTTTGAGGTAAATATAAAAAATAAATATTAAAAAATAATTAGTCAAAAAAAATAAAAAAAAAAAATTGTGCTATGTATTTTAAAAGAATTAATAGAGAAATTTATGTTAAATTTAATGGAATTCTTATAGATTTTTGGAACTCCTGGCGCAACCATCGTAAGAAGAAGAGTCGGGGAAGCATACAATCCTGATTGTATAGTGCCTACCGTAAAGCATGGAGGGGGTATACTGATGGTGTGGGGTTGTATGGCATCATCAGGGGTGGGAAAACTGTGGTTTTGTGAGGGTCCGATGAACAGTACCAACTATGTTACCGTCCTCGAGGCTGCATTGAATGCCTCAATTCGGAAAATCTTTGGGGAAACGGATAGTGCTTCGATAATTTTGATAAATTCAGGAAAACAGGATAATGCCCCCTGCCATACCTCCCGCGTTACGATGAGTTGGTTTCGAAAAAAACAAATTCGAGTCATGGACTGGCCCGCCCAGTCACCAGACCTAAATCCCATTGAAAATTTGTGGTCAATTTTAAAAAAAAAAAATCAAGGATCGCAGTATGACTTCAAAGGAAGACCTCAAACGTGCGCTGACAGAGGAATGGAAAAATATATCGAGAAATACCTGCGAAAAGGAGGACCTACAAAATACTAAAATTAATAAAATATAAAAAGCATTTCCTAAAAATATTGAGTTTTAATTTTTGTCTTCATTCGTTTTGTAGATACTGCAATTTGGGAGGGGTGCTTTATAATTTTGGCCAATGCTGTATTTACAATTAATATAGAATTTAAATATAAAACTCTCGATTTGTATGAACAGCACAAAATATATTATAATAAAATCGTGCAAAACCGTCCCTGTCTTTCCCTGTATTTGCATTAATCTGATTATTTGCTCATATTTAAAATTGATCCTTGTCGAGTATAAAAATCCGGTGTCTGGTGTGACCACCACACTACTTTCTTATACTTACATTATATTTATATGTACATACATACCCACAGACATCATTTAGAAATGAATACAGCGCTGTGTTTATGTATTAATGTTTCATAGCATACATATAAAACAACAAAATAAAAAAAACAATTTTGTCATTTCAAATGCGTTTTTCTGTGAATATTTTGTTTTCATAGCAAATATGATATTTTTAATAATGCCAATGCATAAATACTATTACTCAAAATTGGATAAAGATAAACAAAAATGCAAGAACATTTTTTCTTAAGATTATTGTTTCCTATAACTTTTATTTAAAATTTTTTTCCATATCTCTTTTATTTTCTCCAATAATTCACAATGCTTGATTTTAATGTTAAGTAAACTTCCTCTTCCGGTTGTGCGATTATTCTGGAAATCTAATCAGCTCTTCGCATAGTTAATAAACTTTTAAATATGAAGTTTCATGGTCCTGTCTTTGCTCGTTTTTAAGATAATGAACATTCAGACACACATCAACACATCCACACATCCACATCATTACGAAAATAGTCACAACGTGTTCAGGGGACCACAAAACATGTATTTCCATCAAAATCTCGCAACCGAAATTTTTCATGATCCCTATACTTCCTTTATACTATGTATAAGAAAGTAAAAAGGGTTATTATTACTTACATCTGGGCCAATTCTATAACTTGTTTGACCGTTGAATTTCCAGTAAATTTCCATGTTATTGGTTATATTTTTTCAAAACAAATTATCAGTTTCAATTTTTATTATTTATTATTTCACTAAGCAATCTTAAAAATTTAATTCGTACCACAATGCAATTGGGACTTTAACCTTTATGTGTGTGACGACCCAAACACATTGGTCAGGGTCACTCACTATCCATACATCTTTATATATTTTATACGAAAAAAATCGGTTTTCTATTTTTTTGTTGTAAATATTAATGTTTAAACACGTTTGGCGAGGACATTACCGGTTTCTGTAGAGACCTACCTTCATCAATATACTATGTGTATGTACATATATTTAATATATGTTATATCTTATATGAAAAATAGATAAATGTTGACATTTACCAAACTGTATGATAAATGTGACACATATTTCATATATTTCCCGTTAAATGATCCCATTGAAAATTTAAGAATTAAATTTATGCGATCTACCAGTTCTATGACTGTGCAGTTCTCTTTGAATATATTATTCAAAAACTAATCAATAAGTAAAGATTTAACTTAACGAATGTGTAGTTAAAGATGTAGTCTGGTGTTCGGGTTTCGAAAAATCGATTTTTTTTTTTTTTTTTTGATCAACACTCGAGTAACTATATGTTCCTGAAATATATTCAGCTAAATTTCACGATAATTTAAATAAAACTATCTTTTCACCATTTTTGTTGTTTTCCCTTGTTATAATTTCATTAAATATACGTCAAATTTACAGTACAAAAAATAAATAAAAAATATACGGGGAACCCCACTTAACGCTGACACATTTAGCGTTGAATCGCTATTATGCTCTCGCTCTTTCGTAAATTCTTCGTTTCGCTTATTTTCATGCAGTAGCGTTTATACGTATTTTTCAACTCTTTAGAGGAGAGTAACGAAATCAAAAATACACAAAATATTTTACGCAAAATAAGTACTTTAAATTGACCATCGATCCATATGATCAATTGATCCACGATCTATTGTTCATACGATCAATTGTATCCGCGATTAATTGTTTCTGCAATCAATTGTTCACGTTCAATTGCAACACGATCAATTGTTTACGGTCAACTGACCGGAATCCGATTTTGATACCACCCTTAAAGCAGGAGATGTGTTGACCGCCGTGAAAAATTCACTTTCGAGTGAGGCTATAGCGTGCCATCTGGTATACGACATTATGGCTCTACAAATTAAAGCCGATATTTTTTTTATCTTTGTGGTCACTGTATATGTGTCCTGGGGATCAACGTTAGAAGTTTATCTTGAATTTATTGATTTTTCAAAACTTTAATATCTTCAGTACATGTTGATGAACAACTTATGATCATTGGTGATTTCAATATGACAGGAATTGTTTGCTTAACGTTGATGGTGTTCTCACGCCCTCTTCTAACGATCAAAAAACATTGGCCATTACCGATTACTTTGCTATAGCAACCAAACAATTGAACCAGATAAGCAACAGTCGAGGAAAACAATTGGATTTGGTATTTTCATCTGATGTTATGTATTCGGATATTTCTTCATGTGATGATTTTACTGAATGTGCGGGACCGTCTATCATACTCCAATAATGATAAATATTTTTCATGAAAAATGCAATAGTAATTTTAGGCATGCTGACAACATTTGTTTAAACGAATATCTTGCCAACACTGATTGAGAGTTTCTTAAGCGCAGGGAAAACTTCAACGAAGCCGTTTCGTTGTTCAATGAACTACTCAAGACTGATGTTGAAAGGTATTTCCCTTTAATTAAAAATGAACATCGGTTTTGTTAACCATGGTACAGTTGGAAACTACTGTGCCTGGAAAAACGGTGTAACAAATTTCATTCATTATAGAGGTTACATGATGCTGAGTTTTATTCTAGCTTCGATGCAGCTCGGAAGGAATTTAAAATGTTAAATTGGTTCCTATATAATAACCGCTTTTGCAGATTGAAGTAATTGAGTTGACGTCCAATCCAAAAAAAATCTTGTATTTCCTAAATGGTAAAGGGAACGCAGTGGAGTTTCCTTCACCGATGATTTATTAGAATGCGCGACGTCATTTCCATCACTTAACACGTCTCCACTTGCTTGTAATCGTACTGATTAATATTTGTTACAATTCACTGAAACGGAGAGCACATGAAATGGATGGCATTTCCATGATGTTTTTGAACATTTTTGAACAATTAGTGTACAACAACCAAGCATTGAACAACACACACAAGATCAAAAACTTGAAGACCTACACTGGAGGTCAAGCAGCCAGACTGATAAATCACCTCCTATCCGTGGGAGAAAACTAGCAATCCGCTTGGAAATAATTAAAGAAAGGTACGATAATCGCATGATGAACCTAACCAAATATATTCACACCTTGGTGTCGCAACCGACTACAAGCAATGAAACCGTATCCGCCATAAGAAATTTATACGACACTATTAGAGAGTTTTTACATGCAATCAAGCATCTACGAATCAACATCGATTGTTGGGATCAAATAGTGTTCTATGTATTGGCCAAAAAACTGGATCACGACTCCCTGAGGTCACACGAAACGTCTAGAGATAATCCAAGAGAAATTCAAACTCTTGACAATTTCATGAAATTTATTGAATCGCGTTATACGGCATTAGAAGCAGTTTTTCGAGAGAGAAAACTTCGAATTTTTGGCAACCACCAATTGCTACAAGAACATCTCTATTGACAATGAATCCAAGCAAAACTTGTAATTTCTGCAACCAAAACCATCACCTACAATGAATATTCTTGACAAAAATCAGCTGGTCACCACAACAAACACGCGTTAACCGACTGTAGGGCTAATATATAATGTCAACAATGCCAAGTATGACATATAATAAATAACAGCCAAACCCGGATCAGCAATCAATAGAGCTGTCCTATTTGAACCACTTGTTGTCGGTACCCAAATCATCCAGTATAGCAATACATCATTGGTATATCACCCCAAATCCGCCAATTTTGCTTGTTGAAATATCCATTTATCCAAAAATGGGCCTCGTCGCTAAAGATCATTTTATTTGATCAAATTTGGGTCAACTTCCAACTATCGTACACACGGCGTTGCCTATGGTCGCTTACCTTAAGTTCCTAGGTTATTTGGTTGACAGGTACAGACCCAAGTCTCGACGCAAAATTCGCCAGGTTGAAGTCATAAAAAAACCAAGTTCTTGTGTACGACGAGAATTTGACTGCCTCGGGTTTTCCCGTATACACTCACGCACACCAGCGATGTTTTCGATGCGTTTCGGTGACGTATGGGAGTTGACCGATTATTTACTGAACCGGTTGACTCGAATTTGGTCACCAAACGTCGAATAGTCGACTCGGTAGGACGGTTATGGCGAGGATAAAAATCACGTTTCTCGAACGAAGCACTGATTTTGCACAAGTTGTTCAACGTTATAACCTTCCATGTTGATTTGCCATATACTACTGAATAATTCGCAATAAATTTGACAAATGTTGGTTTAACCACATGGCTGCTATAACCTAACAAATTTTGATCGTCCCTTTTGAAAGACGATTAAGAGTAATTCCGTTAAGAATGAAAACGAATATCACACGAGCAAAACCAACATAAAGTCTGCATGTCTAGTGTAACGTATAAGTGACTCGAACAAAATGAAACGGACAATTTTTTGAAACATACATAGACATTATACTTATAATAATAATTTATCTACGAATTTCACGTCAATTGGACGTTTCTAAAAAAATAATTTAAAATTTTTTTTAAATTTTAATTTACAATGACAAATTTGTTCACAAGTCCCAGAGTTATCATCTGAAAAATCGATTTCCAGCACAAGCATCATATTACGTAGAAAAATATTATGAAAATGTTATAAACCGTGATCGTCCGGCGAAATTGATAATCGAATGATATGCTGCAAAAATTCAGGTCAACAAAAACCCCGGTGAAACTGTTGGATTGGTGTTGGAAATAAATGACTGGCCGAACTATAATTGTGCTGTGTTCATTTAAACCATCCACCATTTTTGGCATGCCAAAAGTTAAGTAAATGTTTTTTTCTAAATAACTAAATAAATAAAAATAACTAAATAGTTTTGAAATTATTAACTAAATTTAGTATTGCTCATGCTGTTGCTGGGCTTGTTTTAGCGGAGCAAAAACAATATAAAAACTAAGAAGTGTTTATAGCGTTGCCAGACTGCTGTTTAATAAATCCGATTTAGCTAAACTGGATCAGGTACTCTATGAAATAAAACTCGATTAGCAAAAATTAGGGTTGACACACTACGGCTAAACTCGAAAAATGTACTAAATCCGATTTTTTAAATCGCAGTGCGGCAATGCTATTATAAGCAAAATATTTGACAATGTATCAAACATGCGTGCCACATTTATAAAATATTGGAGTGAAGTTTTATTTCATTTAATTCGAAAAGTTGAATTGTGGAATTGTGACATGCCAATTTCTTTATTTTACCACCATTGTTATTATGCCAACGTGTTGCCGGTAAAGTTTTGAGAACAGCGCGCGTGCGCTCAATACAAAATCCGAGGCGAGATCAATTTTAATTATTAATTGTGTTTTGTGTTCGCTTACGTTGTAGGTCATTCGTATGTTCATCGTGCTGTGATTGAGCACGAAAGGGGAAATCGACCAAATGCACCAGAGCTATTTATTATGTAGTGTATCTGAAACGGTGGTAACATTGAGCGGCGTGAAAACGTTGTAGTGGTGATTGGGTGAGCTCAAACGCCAATGTATGTAGTTGATAGATTATAGCGTAAAATGAATGAGGTGGTAACGATGTTTTACTTTGCTCTGGCTCACCGAGATATGAACCATCAGTGAAGAAAATTTATATGACTCGATGCCAATAAATTATCGAAGATAAATAAGTTGTAAATATCGTTTTGGTTCCATAAGCACATATCGATTCTATTAGGAATGTCTTACCATTCAATGATAACGGTCCTTCCTCCAAATCCAAATTATGTAGATTCTTATATTGATTAAAAATATATGTACTACAGTACAGTATGTGGCAGATCGTTCATCCCTAAAAACGAAAAGGCAATACAGAGTCGTCGATTGTCAATCATAATAGAGATAAATAATGAAAATGACAAATAAAAGCGGTCCCAGCGTAGAACTCTGAGGTATGTAAGATTTAGCCAAAAATGGTTCTTGATAGCAAACTATTAAATTTAACTTGTTGTATTCCCTCTCCGTTAGATATGATCCCAACCAAGTGAGAATTTGTCTTTCCACTAATGCAACATTTTTTAAGTAAAATGACATGAGATACCGTATCGAAAGCTTTTTCGAAGTCGGTGTAAACACAGAAAGTTTGACTACCCATATTAACCCCATTAAAAACGAAATTAGCAAAATCCATTTCTAGCAGTAGAACGTTTAGGGAGAAATCCATGCTACGGGGGCTAAACTGAGCTTTTAACTTCATTGTAAATAATTACGTATTCTAATTTTACAATCTATGCAAAAATGGTTTACATCATATTATTATTAACAAAAAATATACAATGAAAAATTAAAAGTTCCCACCAACATTAACAGATCTAACAATTAACACAAAACATTTTAAAACAACCTTTAAAATAAAAGCCTAGCGACTCTTTTTTTAAATTCCTCTCTGGAAGTATTAAAATCAAAACAATCCGCAACGGTGTTGAGATCTCGTTGGATGCGCACTACAGGACCATGGAAGCTGTAGTTGCTACTTGCAGTCGGAATAGGAAGAAGTTCTCGGAGGCGTAAGTTGCGTTGAGGAGCATAAATATTAAAACGTGATAGAATGTCAGTACAGTATATTTTACCACAAATGATGTCACGCGCAAATGTGGCGCTTGAGCATGTACGCCTAGCACTTAAAGATTGAAGTAATTAAAGATAATCTGAAATTATTGTCACGTTCAAAAGTTGGTAATTTTCTGAGAATAAATAATAGAAACTGTTTTTGAACATTTTCAATAATACTTGAATTTTCCAAAGATCCGGAAATTTGCCTTGACTGAGGCTCAAATTAAATAAATGGCAAAACCGACTGCACACAGCTTCAATAGAGACACTGGTAAACCATCTGGTTCAGGACCCTTAGAAACGTCCGTGTTCATCAAAGCCCTTATCACGTAAAGTTCTGAAAAAACAATTTTTAAATTATTGGAGTCAGATAATATATGAGTGTGTGAGCTATCCTTAAACATTGCTAAATTGCACAGCGAAGAAATTGCAGATTGTCTTTGAATTATCTTATTTTTGACCATATTTTGCTTGCGCAATATGGGTTTTATCCGAAAAGGTTTACAATAGGATCGAGGGCCGGCAACAAGTAGATGTAGTTTACACTGATTTTTCAAAAGCTTTTGATAAAATCGATCATTTGATTCTTATCTATAAGCTAGAGAAATTAAATTGTCAGTTCATCCCTATTAAATGGTTGCAATCCTACCTTTATGGCAGGTCACAATACGTTAAGATTAATGATCCTGCTTTTCATTTATTTGTAACTTCAGGAGTACCGCAAGGTAGTCACATTGGTCCACTTCTGTAATCATTATTTATTAATGATATTGTGGAGCATTTTGAATTTGCACATTGCCGTATACGCAGATGATATGAAAATATTCACTCCGATTACTACAATTTCTGATTGTATAAAATTACAAAGTGATTTGAATACAGTTTGCAGTTGGTCATTTAACAACAAATTAATGTTGCGTAAAGCAATTTTAAAAAATAAAAATAATTTTGTAAAGAGCAGTGTATAGTCTCGCTCAATTATGAGACTACACATAGTCCAAGCACAACCGACCATGCAAATACTTTCTGAATCTCCATTCCTTAAACAAACGGTAAATAAAGTACATCATCTCTCTACTTCTTTCCATTTTCAAGCAATGCTAGTGAAATCGGGTACCACATTTCTTAGCTGTTATAATAAGAAAGAAGTATGAAAATATTCTACGACAAAAACTGCAGTTAATTAACAAAGTAATTATTTTAAAGTGAACAATGTTTAATTTTAGGTTTTAATAGTCTCATCAATATCGTTGTCCAGTTGATGCCTAAGTTAGCGTAATTTCTTTACTAAATTATCCAATCGAGCTCGTGTAATTTTTTGTTATTGAATTTAATCATTCACTTCACGTTCAGAGTTTTGCCATATTTGAAAACATCATAAAAGAGAAAATGTATGTATGATTGACCTGAAAAAAATATTTTCGGAAACATATAAAATACCCGAATAAATAATTCATCCCCAATTATAAGAGTCCGATGGGTATTGGGCAGGATAACGTACACAAAACATACTCAATAACTAATATTTGCTTATATATACCGAGTAACAGACAATTTAAGGTTTTTTCTAAATTTTCAAATTACAAAATTCTTCTGATTTCATACATACGAGTATACTCGCATTACGAAAAACGAAATGGAAATTTATACAATACATACAATCCATTTAATTTTTTTTTTGTTTGTTACGATTTGGAAAATCTTTGTCCTTTATTATAAGCGTATATATGGTCTAATGCGTGTTGCTAACGAAATATTATGTTACAACATTGGAACAACAATGATATAAATTTACTCTTAACTTTGGATTTAAAATTGACTGACAATATTAAAAATAGTAAAATGTCCATCATTATATGTCCCTAGACAGATTAGAGAGGACCTGTATCCCAAATCTGTGCGTATACAGTAAAAATATACAAAAAGGAAAATTGAATATGTAATTTTCATATCAGAATATAAAAAGACAAAACAAATATATTTTTTTTCGGCGCAACCAATTAATTCTCGGCAATAATTTACCCATACTTTAGCCATTCGGCTGATTTTACGATAAAATTGTCGCTCCGAAAAACCAAATGTCAACGGGAGAACATCTCGCTGAGACATATACATATGTCAAACTCAATAAATTCAATTAGCCAAAAACAAAAACAAAATATGTATGGAACGACATAAGCCAACATTGAGACATGTCTACATAACCGAAATCATAATGCTAAAACAATAAAAATGTAGAAATCAAAGTGATTTAGGAATATGTGTGCACAAAACTAAACAAATTAATTGGATATATTATTAGATGTATGTATGTATATATAAAAAATCACAAATGTATTGGAGTGTGATACGACAACACTCTAAACACAATATATATGAGTATGTATAAATAAATCCATTTAAATATACAACTATAAAATAAATTTGACATATTTGTTTTCAGATTTAACAATTTCCCATATCTAGTTTGTGATTTTGTCCTATTTTGTAACCATTTTATTTATTCCAAATGAGTTGTACATGTTTCTACAAAATACTACACAAATATGTAAAACTCAAAATAAAATTTACCACGGAACCTGATTCCGTTTAATTTAGCAGAAACCTGTTTATATATTGAAAATAGAATTTTCATGTTACGTGCGCTGTTTCCCGAATCTAGCTATAGCTATGTACATATAAACATACATACATAAATAGACAACACACAGAAATTAAGTTAGATAAATATCCAAATTTTTGTTTTTTTTTTTGCTTTAATGTTTCGATATGATGATTTGAATTTGGGATGAATAAATTTCAAATTGAAATTCGAGAAAATTGTCCATAATAAATTAGAGTCGATAAAAAATGTGCACGCGCGTTTAATGTTCAGCTAGGCATTATTATTTTTTAGCGTTGGCTGAAAAATCTATACCCAGTTGATTAAATTTATATTAGGATTCGTTTAACAGTAATTGGATTTGTAATTCATTAGATTTTGTTTGTTGTTTGTTTATATGAATTCTAATGTTTCGATTTACATTAGTTAAACGAATAAAATATAACCAAGATCAATTGTCATTTAAGATGACTATTTTTGTTAGTAATCGTCAAATAAAATGGAACGAAAATATTCAAGGAGATTATTATTAACAACAGATGAGTACCTAAAGATTATACAAAGCCATAGTCTAAAAAACGAAGCTTTTTTAAGGGAATTAGCAACGAGGAAAAAACCAAACTTTTCATAGTAAAACACACAAAACATATGGGAAATCACTGTTTTTCCTAAGACAAATTTTTAAATGAAAACGTTACATATTCTTAATTATGATTTCTGAAATATTTTCATAAATATATGAGTGTCATTTATGTAAATTGATTTCATTTTCTTGTAATAATTGATTTATTTTAACCAAAATTAAAAAAAATTTCATAACAACAGCATTCTGGTCAAATTGAAATAAAAGCTTCCTACAAATCGTGTGGTCATATTAAGACATTACAGAGATGTAAAATTTTACCAAAAATTGTAGGAAAAGCAAAACTAATTCACAAAATATTTGTGAATTCACCGGTAAACTCATTGCTGACTTTGTCTATGAGTACTTTCATATGCTAAGCCTGCAATTCGCCTACTCTCAGTGCGTTCAGGATATCTATGAACGTATTGTCTCCTTGCTGTCGCATATTCTATGTCAATTCAACCAATCTGAAGAGTCTCCATAAATGTACAGCTGGTATCATTCGCTCTGGCTGCTGGAATACTTGATGTCCTCGAATCGGTGGAAGCTGCATTAGATCTCCGAACACTATGACATTAATACCACCAAAGAGCTCATCTCTATTCTTAAGTTGTCTTAAGCGTGAGTCTATCATACACAACGTCTCGTATGCTACTATGGAAATTTCGTCTATAAACAGGAACTCTGTGTCTTTCCACTGTTGTCGCATTAATCGGAGGTACTTGCCAGTCAGAAGTGGTAGATTGTTAACGAGTCTTCCATCCTTCTGAACCGATAGCTTCAGCAGCCTGTGTATTGTTAATCCACCCACAAGTCGTGTTGCGACACCTGTTCGTGCTCCAGCCTTTGTTGCTTGCTTTCCATAGCATCTGTTCACCTGGTTTCTTAGCAGGTTGAATATGAATGTCTTTCCAGTACCTGCACCTCCTGTCTTTCTCGATTTGTGCTGCCATCCATTTGTTCCTGTATGCTTCGTGTGATGTGTATGAAGAGCTCACGCTGTTTGACATTCATAGCGTGTTGTCCATTTGTAAATTGCTCATCGGTCATTGCATTGTCCGATTCAATTTCTTCCTCATTATCAGCTACAACTGCAGCTGGACTCTCCTCCAGAAGTTGGAATGCGTACATTTGATTGAATGCATTCTCCAGCTGCTTGTCTCGCTCTCTATATGTTTCCATATATCTACTAATTTCCTTCAGTCGTTCTTCTCGTGCAGCGAATGCTTCTCTTGCCGTATCGTAATCTATAATCAACTCGCTTTCTTGACGATATGGCATGTACTGAAGGAGGAAACTATAGTAATAATTTTCTGGATCGGATGCAGCCATGAAGTATGGACTTGCACAACTGCTGGCGTGGCTCGCTCGACTATTCAGGATTTGTTATGGTCTTTCTAGTTCATGGTTCATCGTCGAGTATATCATCATCAATGCCTTCTTCACTAGTATCCTTCTTACTGTAATATGCTTCGAAGCGCATTGCGAACTCAATCAAGCTCATGTTATTGAAGTCAATAGTCTCTTACAATAGCCTGTCGCCAAACCTTTCTCATTGAACTGAAGCACCTTGTATCGTTGTTCTGGCTTGCGCGTATTGAGGAACACACATTTTCTAGAGCTCTCTTGCATCTTGAGATGAGTTAGGCGATATACAGCTTCACATGCAGATACTTGTCTTTCCTTGAGGATTCTCATACAGATCTTGAAGAGCTTTCGAGAGATGTTGGTTTCCTCGCGTCGTATCTGCTGAATGGCCTGTGCAATTCCAACATAAATGTCTGTCGGCTCTGATTTGGGCATATACTTGCTAGCTCTGATTCCTCATTTGGCAGTTCACAACAGCATACACGATCTATTTGTGCCAGACCTTCTGGTATATCGAAAGCTGGATGGTTTTCAATCCACACTACCATGTGGAGATGTGGACTGTCTCTCATCTGAAACTCGATTCTCCACCAAAAGTCTTTAACTCGACCACCAAGTACATTAGTGTTTCTTCGCATGAATCTTATTAATGCATTGACTCGTATCATGAAATGCCGGCTTACAACAACTGGATATCTCTCGATGAGAACTTGTGTTGCATGTATATCAATACTGCTTGGATTTTCATTCGGTCTTCCATCGGCAATCAGTAATGCTTTTCTCATATCCAACCAGTTAAAGTCATTGCAACTGAAGGTGACGAAATAGGCTGGTGTCCAAGGCATCTAATTTGAGCTAGAAGCTCATTCAGTGCCGAGCGCCAGTAAGCAGCCGAACCTCGCAGGTTCTTGATGTAGAGGTGAAGATCTTCTACCTGTCCCTCTTGTCCACAAGCTTCTTTCCACAAGCTGCTATCATGGACTTGACTCTATAATATTCGAACATTGACAGTGCATAGAACAGATACTCAATTTGCTGGAATCGTGTATCACTGCCAATTATTCGATATTGGTAGTAGTCTAGCGGTGTGATATAAACTGGTCGTTGTTCCTTTAGTCCATTAATGCCGTATGGGAAGAGCTGATACCATGCTAATTCTTCAGCCTTTAAATCGTGTGCCTCATTCACAATATTGTCCGGTGTCTTCCGTACAATCTCATTCAAGTTATCAGACACCTCAAGTACTTCCTCAACATCTGGGTGGGCACAATCTATTGGTGCCATCACCGATGTATGGATATCTATTTTCTGTTTGTTCTGATTCCCCTACTGGTACTGCTATCGATGCTTGCACATGTATCAAGTCTTCGTCGCACTCAAAGTTTGTTTTCTGGTGTACATCAATGTAATCAAGGGTATATGGTTCATTTCTTGAAAATGTTGCACGTTTGCATACCCCCCGTACGAGTTCCTCGATGGTACCACATTCTATTACGCAAGCTCTACCATTTTCCGCAGCTCCAGCTTCTCTAGCTCCACACGAGTGTGAGTCTGTGAAGTAGTATTTGTCATCATAGTGCATGACGCCTAATGAGAGCGACCGGGAAATCAGTATACCTGCCCAATGACTTTTGAACAATGCTTCAAGGCTCTGTCTCAGTGTCTTTGCAAGATCTCCCTTATTTATGTTGTTTTGTAAGCTTCCAAAGAATGGTGAGTCATCTGCATAGCTGATACTAAAGTTATTGTTGTACATGAGGAAGTCTCGTTTGATCACATCGAAGTGGTGAACTTCTAAGAAACCACTACCGTCAATTCTTAGTGCTCTTGCGCGTTCTTCGGTGTATATTCTAATTGTCTCATAAATACCATCACCCTCTACCATATTTCGGTCCAATGTCAAAGTATTCCATCGGCTCGATAGAAAAATCGCAGCTATCATAATATTGACAAGAACCATATCGGCACATTGCACTCCTGCATAGCCAGATGTGAATACAGAATCATTTCCTTGATGCCATGAAGCACGTACAATTCGTGATACTTCGATAATGGACATATAAGCATTACTTTCTTGGACATCTTCATTTACAGAAGCTGCTACTGCAACATGAACCAAATCTCGTTCATTGATGTGAACGTTATTGTCAGTAGCCACATCACTGTAAAGTGGATTGTTCTGTTTCAGCCATTCTAGAGCTTCGTAGACTCGTGATCGAGATATTGAGAACTCTCTTGTTTTGTCTCTAATCGCTCCACCACGAATACGATACCAGAGTTATTTGTTGATCTTGGCAGCATATTCGGTAGCTTCTCAGTGACTTCAAATATATCCTGTCCGAAGAGTACAGCTTTTCCACGACATTCAAGTTGACCGAAATCTCTAGTTAGTTTTACTATCTTAATGAATGGTATTACTCTTGACAGCAACCGTTGCTCAGATTTTGTGAGTCGTTGAATCACATCTGGTATAGCACCTGGGTCAAGACTATTCCAGTATGCTTTCGGTGGATGAGTGACTTTGTTGCTGGTCAAATGAGTCTTACATCTGTGACAAACGCGAAGGGTTGTAGATCTCACAAGCTCGGGTGAACGGTAATTAGCAGCTTGGATACTTGGGCAACACGATGTGATCTGATTTGGATAACATCTTTTTGTGCAGACTTCACAAAATTGATCGCAGTAAGTATTAATGGCTGACTTGAAGGTCTCAGTGTCTGATCGTAACCGTTCTCGTATTTGAGACATGTTTTGTCTGTTTCGAGCTACACGTGCTCGCTGCTGTTCAACTGTTTCTGCGGCTCTCGCATATGTGTGCCGTTCACGATCAGTCTGCAATCTTATTTGATGCTCCTCAGGTGTTTCTGAAGCTTTTAATTGTGACATATGCATCCGAACGCTTTCCAATCGATTTTTTTTTAATTCATAATAGTGCATTTTTCAGTAAACACAAAAGCGCATGAAATACTGTTGTAACGGGTTTTTCAAATTTGAAACAATACCATTCGCAGCCAACTTCACTCCGTACATTGCCCTTACAAAAGGAAACTATACTATGCCAAAGCATATTTAATGTCCAAAAAGTTAGAATCTTGTATTGTCATCGGAGTTAAGCCTGCATGCAAAATTTCAGCTCAATTGGACTATCGCAAGTGGTTGAAAAATTGATTACAAAATTTGACGATACAGACACAGAGTGAGCTAATATAAGCGTGATAAAAAAGTTTAAATGTGAATTGGAACTAAAGCGATTATACTCGACACGACTCAAAAGTAACAAAAAAAAAGTTGATTTAACCATAGATTAAAGAGAATAATATATAAGCTAAAAAAAACTAAATTGAATACTACAAAAGGGGAAAAATAAAAAAGAAAACAGATCAAGCAAGCGCCGTAATCGTTTTCCTTTTAAGTACGTAATGCACTATACTTAAACCAATACAACTGTTTAAACAAGCCGTACAGTACAAACGCTTAAGATATAAAGAAGTACTCTAAGATGTAGTATTAGTAATTATATTTTGAAAATAAAACCAAACTAGACCTTATATTAAGAGAATTTCAATTCACTCATTAACAAAAAAGTATCAAGTTTTTGGCTATAACCAGTTGGATAAACTAGTTCTCCTGGGCTATAAAGTGCTGGAAAGGTAGTCCAAAAATGGTTCCACATCCATACACTTAAAAATTTGGACTAAAGATAGTTACTTCAAAACAACACCGTAACGGTTGAGACTAAACGTTTCACGCTATTAAAGCAAGTTTTAAACTGAGAAAAACTAAATTACGCTCATATTTTTGCTCAAATCAAATTGTAATTAAAACTCAATTTTTAATTGAAGTTGCCATCAAGATTATATTCAATTACAGTTAAAAATTGTTAATATTTTATTGTTTTATTGCAAGCATACATATTTCGTATTGTAATTTTTACTAATTGCAATTAAAATTTAGTTTGTAATATCAAACTTACACGTCTCGAATCATTTTAAAATGAAAGCTGAAATTGAACTGTAAATTTTGTATTTTAAATTTCACTCAAAACTATAAATTGTCAAATCGAGTTTGGAACTTAGCCTACTTCTATTCATAATATCACAAAATTTCTATCTAATTGCAACCGAAATTTTGGAATTCATAATAATTTTTTCACTAAACATAAAATTATGCTCAAATCTATTTTATAATTGTAACTTAATCTATAATTTTTCTCTTGCCTGTCCAATTCAACTTTAAAACTAAAAACTAAATTACATTTATGTTTTTGCTCAAGTACAAATTACTATTCAAATTCAATTTCTATTCAACATTTATTTCGATTACGGCTTAAAATTCAAATACTTCGAAACTTACTCAGATTTCTGCTCAAAATTCTGATAGAAAATTCAACAAACCTTTTTTGATCCAAACTAGAGTTTAAAATTCGACTTTAACTCAGCATTTCTAATAACACTCAAATTAATTCTCAATAAATTTCTTAAGGTTGCAATTTTTACTTAATTTGTAAACAAATATCACAAAATTTCTAGCTTAATTGCAACTATAATTAAATTTGGAAATCTAGCTCGTTTTTTAAATAAGTCTTTTTTAATTAAATTGCATCAAAATATTTGCTTAAACTCACCATTGGTTGCTTTACCCCATTTTAAATAAAAATTTTGCTAAACTAAATTTTTAAAATTCACTCAAACTGTTTTGTTTGTTTGTTTGATTTCTTGATTTATTTTTTACCATCCTACTTTACGCCTGGACTGGCCAAATCGAGGACGGGCGACTAAGATCCGTCTTTGAAAACCACCTGCACATTGCATGCTTCATGCCAACTTGTAGTGCTGACATGAAAGGTGGGTCGGCCCATGGATTCTGCACTCTCAACAGGGGGTCATAGATGTGTTCATCTTCATCACCGATCGTAATCAGATGATGAAAAATCCCTTTTGCATCTCGCCCCTATAGGGATTCGAACCCGGTACCTCCCGATCCAACCGCCGCAGCTTTAACCACTGCGCCGTTTGCTCGGTCACTCAAACTGTTATTAAAGGTTGTTAAACTCTATTTCTAATGTAAGTTCCTTCTTAAGATATTTTCAATTACGGTTTAAAATTAAAATGCTTCTATTATAAAAGAAAATTCATTCGGATTTTTGCTCGATTCCTATTTCGAGTTGAACTAAAAAATTTTTTGAAATCGTGTTTAGAATTTAAGCTCATTCACATAAAGTGCAATAAATATTTTTCTAAAATTGTTTTCAAAATGTGTTTTCCATTTGTTATATGTGATTATGCCAAAATATTTAAAAATATGTGGTAACGTATAGGGCTCATTCGCTTTTATTTGTTTTAAAAAGAATGACTATCCAACAAATATTTGGTTTGGGATTCCCAAAAAAAATATTTTTTTCATTTCTTATTTTATTTCTTTTCATCTTCACAGTTAGAAAGCGCAGTAAAAGATGTTAAAAATTGTATGGACAATAATTTTGATATCGTAAAATTAAACCCCTGAACTGAATGTTGCGTATTTATGACATTTGCTGATCGAATAAAGGCAAATGTATTTTCCAGTTCGCCCTGATTCAGTCTGGAGGTTAGTAAATATTGGATATTTGGATTCTCATTTATCAATGGCATTGAAAGAATACACTTTTCTTCCTCTGAATAATTTTACACATGCAAATAACTTGCCATTTCTTTGAGAACGTTGAAAGACTCACTATTCGTATTAAATTTTAGGCTCGACCTAAACTCAATACCGTAAAACATACATATGTTTGGAATTGAGTAGGTCGGAAGTAAACAACCAATTGCGAAATGATTTAAATAGATGCGCTGTATCGAAAATTCCCAGTATTCTGACAGGGCCTTCGTTATTAATTAAAGGGCATTTTCTAGTAACAACCCATATCACATAATGGCTTTGGTCACAAATAACCATATGAACTGTCAATCCAAGATCAAAAAATATACATTAGTCCTTTCAATAAACTCGATTTAATTGAATTTGAAAAAGCATAATGAACATTCTTACAATTTCTAACATGTCCATCAACACAATCCCTAACTGAATTATATTTTAAATTTTTTTTGTATTTCATCAAAAAATAAAGAGCATTGTCGACCATTCCACGATAATGTGTGCACTCCTTCTTTTAATATTTTTAAAACTAAATGATAGACATTGCCCGGAGATAAATTTTTTATAGTTTGAATTGCAACTAGTCTCTCTTAAATGAGTAAGCTTTTGATCTGTAACATAAATTTGGAGCAATATTTTAAAATTCGTCTGCCCATTTTTGCGTTTTCTTTCGTTCTACTAGCAGCATTTTACAAAATTTTTTTGAATTTTCACTTTTATTTTGTTTGTTTTCAGGTAATTTTATTTTTGTTTTTATCCTTAAATCAATTAACTTTTTATTTAAATTTCTATTTTGCGGTTGCAAAGCTTTAATATTTTTGCTTAATTTAGTCTTCGAATTTTAATTTGTAAATTTGTAGCATACACGTTCTATTTAACTTGTGATAAATTTCAATGTTTTGTGACTGTACCAAAAGGTAAACGTACAAAATTGGTTGATTTTAAAGAGAAATATAAAATGGTCATTTTGCAATGACCTACAAAATTTTTAGTTTCTACAGATTATACCAGATGAAGATAAGTGTACTTAAACAGTAAAGCAATGAACGCATTTGTCCTTTTTTAAAAATGAATCCAAAAGGCATTAGGGTAACATTTATAAGGTTCTGTCCGTTCAAATTATGAAATTACATTTATAAGGTTTTCACTGTCAAAAATTAGTGTATACAAAACAAAAAAGGTAAATAACAATTTCATTATTAAATTTAAATATTAATTAATTCTAAATTTTAATTATTTCAATTCGTTCACCATTTCAAGAATTCATTTTCAAAAGCTTAATGAATGAGAAGCTAAGTATTGAGTTGTTACATAAATTAAAATGAATTTTTAATGATAAATGCTCTTATATGATTTTATGTTATGAATTGACTATAATAATTAAAATGAAATTTTGCTGAGGAATTTGAATTCATAATTGGAAGCTAAGTTAATTCTAATAAATAATTTGTTTTAGGTGACTAATATTAGTCTATTCAACATTTTGTTCACAGAAGTTTGGGTAAGCACATGGAAATACGTTGAAGAAGAAATGAAATCTCGCCCTACCTCAAACTTCGCACAATGGGCAAAAGATAACTTTTTGTGGACAAAAATCTTCCTCCACTTCGATTTTTAAGGGATCTGAAGACCACCAAAAAAGTTTGAAGACAGTGAATTGCAAGCATTGTTGGATAAGGATGACGCTTAAACGCAGTGGCGTAACTAGAAATTGCGCCTCCCACCCAAACATTTTTTGGGCCGCTAAAAATACTCCTTGTACCTATGAACAAATAAAGCTTCTAGTGAAAAACTTATTTCTTCCTATTGGTAAGTCTCGCATTAATTAAAAGTATCTGATTTCGAAAGTAGATGACACGAAACATTTTGCATCTTAGTGCTCTGTCGTTTCCCAAATATATCGATAAAGCATCCCAAATTTCAAATATACTTTCAAAAATATCAAGAATTTCGAAATAATCAAGTTTGGGTTTTAACTTAAAATAACTTTTAACTGTGGGCCTTTTTCATACTTTTAGATTTTTGCTGATATGTTTTATGTATATGCAAAAAATTAAGAACTATTAATTGTATAAGCTTTCAGTTATCAAAGCTCTTTTAACCAAACCATTTTACTCAGAAATATGATTTTACAAAGGGTGACGAAATTTTGGCTAAAATTTAGAATATTTGTTCTCAAAGTTAATCATCAATCATTAAAAGCTTGTAGTTTTAAGAGGTTTTCAAACCAAACCATTTAACTATAAAATTTGATATTATAAAGGAAGGTGGTATTTTGGGATACATTTAGAATATTTGTGTTCAATGAGCTAAAAGATTGATAATTTATACCATTTGGGTTTGAACTTAACATTTGTGAGCCTTTTCGTAATTTGAGGTTTTTATTAATTAATTAATTAATGCAAACGTGCACAGTTTTAAGAAATGTTTTTAAGGACAAAATGTTTATACATGTAAATCACGCAATTGACATCTTCAAAATGGAATCACACAACATTCACTACAATTACTCAAACTCCCCAAAGCCGTTTTGTCTCACTTCCCAAGAAACACTGGTACACTATTTTATTATTAAGACTCACAAACAACGTTACACTAAAAACTATTATAGAACAGAAACCGTATTAATAAACTAAAATTCACTGTCACTAAACAGACTTGAAACAGTTTTAATAATACGAGTATATTAAATAAACTTAATACGCTGAATATATTATTTGTATAAATTTTTTATTTAATAATCGACTATTATCACTGAAATTTGAGACACAACTAAACATTTCACGACCATTTTAATACCTCATCCTCTCTCATGGAAAGGGGTTTTAAAACGTTTTCCAAAACCTATTTCATACGTTTTAAAATAGGACTATACAGTAAAAATTATCCTTATGAAAATTCCTTTTTAAGGCAAAATAAAACGAAACGGACTCGTTCCAATTTTACTGAATATTTTTTTTTTATTAACTAAACACAAATATTTAGTCTCAATGTCGTTTTAAAAAAACTGTAGCGATCAAATTTTTATTTTAATCTTTCAGTTTTTATATAGGTACATTTACAAGATCATTTCGAAAACGTTTTAAAATAATCAACAGGATTTTTAGAAACTTTGGTTTCAGTTTGTTGCTTGGGTGAGAGTTGGAGGATGACCTGAAGATTGAGTAAGCGATTAAAGATTTCAGTTAGGGATTGATTTGGAAGTTGAGTTAGATCGATCTTGAGGTTTCAGCCACTTATCGGTAAGTTAGTATAGAATCCAGTCAGTACTATGGGGGAAATTTTTTCACAGTCATTCATCAATGTGTATGGAGACCTGACTGTCAGTTATGCATGTATAAAATATACTTAGTCTAATTTTATATAAAACGAAGTTGTTGGTTCTCCAGATCGGATTTTCATTGTATGCTGTTTTGTGTACATTGTTAATAGATTCGAGTATATGGATTGAAAAACTACGCCTTTTGGAATAATTTTTGTTTGATTTGTTTGTTTATATTTAAATAATACAAAAATAGATAACCATCAATAATGGAAGTATACATGTTGTGAATAGTGAAAATGATAACATAGCACACCTCTTTGAATACCGTAGATATCACAGAGTTCCAAAAGTATTATTTTACAAACTTGAATGATTGTATGTATGTACGTGGCAGTTCTCCTGTTCGAGTTTAATTCCATTTCCACTCCATATATGCATAAGCATACACCTTTAATATACTACCATTTTGTCAACCTCATTGCATTATCTTAAGTGATCCTCACACAATTACTATTGGTTAAACAATTTTTGTTTATAGAGATGTATACCTTTATAAGTTTGTACTAAAACGTGACAAATCAACTGAGTATAATAAAAAAAATCAAAAGGATGTCGCTTTTATGTTTCTGTTTTGATAAAACTCAAAATCAAAAGACGATACTTGGTTTATTTTTAATTGTAAAAAGCCACTTCGCATTGAAGTACGATTCTATATCAGAGATAAGATGTTTGTTTTACAATTGGTTGTTGGTTTAAGATAATTTCTGTGATAAAGGCAAAGAATAATTGGAGTACAAAATATAATTAAATGAGCTCCTTAAAGAAATTTTGTTGTTGTTTACCTTTTACGCTAATTAGTAGCATTATAATTATCCGATAACAAAAGTCACGTTTTTTTTGTGTTTTTGTTTATGTTGATTTTTTTAAGAGGTTATTCAAAACTGGTTAAAAAAAGTAAAGTAAAACGATGTGTTTCTATGCACAACATATTTTGACATGATTATAATTTGGGTAATAAACCAAAAAGTGATAAACATTTTGATTTATAATAAAATTGCCTGTAATGACATTAAACATGTCTGGCAACGATTATAAATGTTTTTCCAGTAAATATTTACATTGTCTACAATATGTCAGAAATTCATTAAAATAAATGGGTTTTAAATGTACAGACATTTTTTATACCAATAATGGGTTAACGGTCTAAACATTGCGAAATAATATCGTCATTTATAAAATAGGCATTATTATTCAATGTTCAACAAGAAAAAAAACTGTGATGCAATTATTGGAATTTCCAATATCCAATTACCATACAATAAAAACAAAAAAACCAGTAAATCAATTTCATTAGAATGCAAATTACTTGCTTATATTAACGTTTGCGATACAATCACTCCTCAAGTAAATCATTTATGTTATCGCACATTTAAAAGGTGTATGCATGCATTTATAACAACAAAACACTTGTTCGTATTATGATATTTTTGACCTGTACCTAATTAATATTCAAAGCCTCACGTTCTATCTTTTCTAATATAGAAGAAACTATGTACGCAAAGTGTATAAATAAATTTAATCAGTAATAAATTAATAATTTTCTTATATGGCGATAGAGTGTGCGTTCTAAAGAATATACATTGAAATAGCGGGGAGGGGGGGTAGATGGGGGGTACGGTTATTTGTAAGATAGGACGAGGAATACAAAAAAAAAATTTATTCAGATTTATCAAACTGATACTCGTGCGCGCAATCAAATAATTTTTACGGTCGCTTTTACTTTTAAATATTTTAGTAGAATGTCCTAAGTGTGACACTTACATATTTTATTATGATTTTTTGTTATGCTTTTAATGGCGATAATAAATTTATTGTAAAAAAATGGTATTCCTAATAAAACAACTCATTTAGCGTAAAAAATAAAACAAAACGTCGTACATTATACGAGAAGGTGAATAGACTACATTGAACTTTAAATTAAATACTTTAAAAAATTTCCCGACTAGACATTCCACTATATTTTGTTTTATAAATTGTAAATTTTAATTTTATAACAACAAAAAAACAAAAACTGTAATTCTTATTAAAAGGGTTAATTCGTTGAATTGTAATATGAAAGCGGTGATTTAAAAATTAGCTGCCAGACAATAAATGTTAACATGACATGTTTAAAATTGTGGCATACATCAGTGAGCGAAACAGTTTGCTATGTTATTGTGCTACAACAAAATACATATTTGGTGGTTTATGGTTTGGAAAGAATTCGATTAAATTTTAGTATCTACGTTTTATATTTTCATGATTCTTTTCTTTCTTTATTGATCTCACGTAATCGGACACTTATAACATCAAATAAAAAAAATGAATTAGAAAATTGTTGCAATTTGATAGACGTTGAAGGGTAATAAAAGTATTGCTTGTGAAGAATTCCGGTTCACAATAAAAGTTAAAGGTGATTTATTTCTGCAGTTGGAGTTTTGAGATATCATCAAGTCGAATAAAAGATCTTTTCATTTGATACTACTAAGAATTATAGGACGTGCGAATGTCTTCCGCACTCGACACTACAAGGTTTCATGGTGCAAACTCAGGATTCTATCACAATTCGCAGACACGCATAGCTACCTTGGCAAATTGGATCAATTTAGGCCAAGAGAGGAAGGGCAGCCTACCTAACTCGATTATAGTACAGTTAAATATTTGTTAACGAACTTTTTCGAAAACTGGACCTGAGCCAGTAACAAGCCTAAGTAGTCCTGAGCCGGACCTTTATAAAGTTGGCCCAAAATTCTATCCCAAAAAATGATGATAGTTAACGTTGGCAACACCACTTTAAATCTTATGATACGAAATAAACTATGATGAGAGAAAAATAATAGACCTTATAATATCACGATAGATTTCTATAATAAATTGTTTTCTCAACTATTACTTGAGTTGAAAAACGATGACTACGAAAACTACGAATAGGTAAAAATATTTTACAGAATGCTCCATATTCTGGCACCATAAAATCCATCTTATTTTATATTATTTCACCGCCTTCCTATTTGAATTTATATTAAAAAAAAAAATTAATAATAAAAATACAATTTTTAATGTCAGCCCAAAAAAATTTCTATCATGATACGAAAATTTATCACGACAGACTCCAGCCCAAAAATAAAACTATCATGGGATAGGAAACATACTAGAACTAGGGGTCACCTGTGCAATTGCACAATTTTATTATAATTTGTTTCTTTATTTCTAAATTTCTGTTGTTCGCGGACTCCCAACTCTTTTTTATTCAAATTAGGATTTTTAGAGGCAGCCAGCAGCAGCAAAACAAAACTATGTTTTAAATAAAACTGTTTAATAATTTCAAACATTAAATTAAGTGTTTTATTTATTATTATTATTATTTATATTTGAATTCCGCTACGGGAAGCAAATTTTCACTCCAAATTTGACTCTTGCGCGTCTTCGAAGACGTACAGTTGTAGGTTCGTTTTTCGTATCGAGAATCTGGAAAAGGTGAATTATTTAGGAACAAAATTTAAACTTTATTAAATAGAATGTACTTACATAATTAAGAGAAAACCTCCTGATATACGCCATTGTCGGTTACTGTGACATCATCAACAGTACTTCCTTGTTTTGGTCCTTCGATAATTTGAATTTTTAGAGCAGTATATTGTGTTGCTCTTGATAGTGCTGTGTAAAGCTGGCCATGGGTAAAAATAGGTTCAGGAAGATAAATGCCGATTTTTTGAAATGTTTGTCCTTGTGCCTTGTTAATTGTCATTGCGTATGCAAGACGTACTGGAAATTGATGTCTTATTAAATTGAAAGGTAATGCTGGATCGTTCGACGTAACTAAAGATATTCTTGGAATGAAATGTGCCAGTTAAAATTTCAACTTTTATTACGTTCCTCTGTAAATCTGTGACTGCTAATCTTGTTCCATTACACAAACCGTTTTTAATAGATATGTTTCGCATAAGCATTACGATGAAGCCCTTTTTTAATTTTAAAATATTTGGAGGAAGACCAGAAGGATTTAACTAATTCAAAAATTCTCTTAGGAAATTCACTTGTAAATTATTGTCATCGGTACCATCTTCGTTTTTAACGGAATCTACTAAGCAAAAGGACACTTCTTCGACATTTAAATTGTTCAATACTGTGTCATTTATATGACGAACATCATTATTTTTAGGACAAAGAATCGCTCTCTGAGATATAGATTCCACATCTCCTGGAGTAAAGTTATTGCCAAATGATCGGAGCAACATTTACCATCGCCAATTGAAAGAAGCCATGTGCAAAAAGTTGGATCAGTGATTGCACTCATATTTTGATCGAGCTTAAATATTTGAAAAAGTTTCCATAGTGGTGACTGTTTTTACTGTAGCATTTACAACGCTGACACGGTTTCCTCCTCGGATAACAGGAAGAACTTGCCGAAAGTCGCCGCCTAATACAATAAATTTTCCACCGAAAGGTAAATTATTTTTCATTAAGTCACGAAATACTAAGTCAATAATTTCAAGAGCAACTGCAGGTGCCATAGGTGCCTCGTCCCATATAAGGCAATCAATTGATGTTAGTACCTTCCTTTAGTTTTTTGATAACTGAAGAAATTTAACGCAGTCAAGGTTTAAAGGCAGTACAAAAGCAGAATGTGAAGTCATACCATGTGGCAGAAGATTTGCCGCAATTCCAGTCCAAGCAATACGTAATGTTGTTTTATTAATTGTGCTGAGTTTTTGTATTAATGCTCGGTACAAAAATGTCTTTCCGCTACCTCCAGACCAAATGTGTGAAGTAGCCATACGCTCTGCTTAGTTTAGATTATCCCAAAGATATGGTTCATTGTTAGGAATACAAAGTGGTGCTGTAATAAGGTTGGCATACTATATATTTCTGAATTTGGTACTGTTAATACAGTAAAGAGATCAAACCCAACATCTTCACATAAATCTCGCAGCGAAATAATGCATTTCGTTAACGCAGCATCTTTCCCTAGACCAGAATAAATGAAATCTTCAATCATATAATCTTTATAGTCGTTAAATAATTGTAATGGGTTTGAAGGATTGCAGTGACAAATAATTGTTACAAAAAGAGAGCGTAAAGATTTTGGAAGCATATACTTCGAAGCTTCAGAAAGACAAAAATGCCATTCTGCAGAACCGTTTATCAAACCTCTAGCTCGAGCAGCTTCTCTGTAAGTTGAATACTATATACTACATTTTCAAAACTTTTTAAGCTTACGAAGGAAACAGCTTCTCTTCCTTTAACCGAAAGTAATAACAGTCGGAGGTGATACCGCTCAGTATCTTTTGGTAAAACTGCTATTATTCTTCCTATAGCTTTATTGCCGTGATGTGAATTTGGGGATCGTTTTTCCCATTTTTTATTTTTAAATATGTAGTATATCGGTATGTCTTGATATACATGTTTATGTGCAGTTGGATCATTCAAGCTTAAATCAAAAAACGATGTTAAAGTCGTCACTGCAATAGGTTCACGTCGCAAATCATTTTCAATGCTATTCTCGTTAAAAAATATTGACTGCCCATCTTTCAAGTGCACAGATAGCATAACAATATTATAGGACTGACCATGAATTGGAAGTTCTTGGAGTTGCCAGGCTGCTTCTTGTGCACTAATGTAGCGACAGTTAAGATATTGCGAAATTTCATCGAAATCAACAACAGCTGTGGGATCATTATTAGAATCAACTTGTACACCAATTCATCATGTCCTTTGGTAATATATTTGTGAATATATTTTATGACCTTAACTGTTGAACAAAGCTCAACATTTATATGAGCATTATATTTTAAGGTCAAAAACGGATTGTAGGGAACTATGAAACGATTATCTACATAAACATTTGAGGGCATAACTTCAGAAGTTATATTTAGACGTCGCCTATATTTACGATAAGTTTCTTTAGATATATCGGTTTCTTCGCAGAATGGTTTCGGAAATTGTTTAGAACATTTACCATGAACCATGCAAACACAATTGGGATTTAAATTTCCACATGGCCCATGTATATTATGTTTTATTACCATATCGTATAGTTGCGGATGTGTAATTTTATTGGGAATTTCAGCTGAAATGATTTTGTCCACATCTGCAGCTGATTTTAACTTATCCTCCTTACAGAGAGTAAATAAACAATGAGCATGTGGAAGGCCACGTTTTTGGTGCTCAACGAAATAAACGTAACTGCATCTTTTTCCAAACCCATTTAGTAATATGATCGTTCAAAAACTCCTTTAATTTGAGATTGAACACTCGTGTAACTAAATCAGGGCGATCTGAAGCGTTTTAAAATGAATGTAGTTGCGATTTAATTTCTGCCCACGCTGGATTACACGTAGACGTGATAAATAAATCGGGGCGCCCAAATTTTCTCAACATAGCCATATTGTCTTGATAAAGTTTTAACATAAAGCGTGGTCCACCAGTAAATGAAGATGTAAGTATGAATAAATTAACAATACTTACTTTGTTATCATTACTAAAGCTATTCATATGATCTAAAAGACCTTTGTACGACTCAACACGAAGAGATTTTTGATTGGATCGAATATACATTAAGCGATTGGTTTCTACACGCGCATAAGCATATACAATATACTGCTGAAATAGCTTTCACCCATAGTGAAGAGGGTTAAAAATTGTTTTTCTAATTGCTATTTTATATGCGTAAAATTGTAGGACGGTGGTAGTATTTCGTACAGCCGTAGAGTACGTTGTATTATGAGGTATATTGGTAGTCCATTCAAAATCTCCATTAGGGTAAAAAAGAGGAAAAATCATTGGGTCCAAATGTTTGGATAGGAAGTTAGTTCGCTTAATGCTTCTGCTATTGGTAGGATAAACTGAAAAATCGATTTGGGCGGGTATGTTGCCATCACGATCGGGAACATAAATTAACGCAACTTCATTAGCATTTGTAGGTGCATTATACACTCTTTGATCATCCTGTAAATTTCTATAAAAAACTAAAGACACTTCATTTATCTCGCAATTATTTTGGGTAGCATATGCTGATTCGGTTTCGAATGCTTCTCGAAGCTTTTGCTTTTTGTCAAGATTTCTTTTAGGCAGGCTGAGTTATAATGATTATTCATACGAATATTGACAGCGGTATCAGTATCATAAAGAAATAGTTCAGCATACAAAATATCGGCATCAGCAGTGTGGACGTTTCCCTTATTCAAATTTAAGTCAATTGGAATGTTATCAGCAGTTTTGTGGTGGACTTCACCAGAAACTTTAAAGCAATAAACACTGCCATGTATATTATGTATATTGGCTCCCGTTATGTAATTAAATACGGCTCACACTTTGCGGCCGTACTTAATCATGCTATGTCCATCACAAAATTCTGAAAAAGTTCCAAACGAGATTGGTGCCAACAATACAATACTTGGGAGATTACTCAGTTGATTTGCGAAGACTAGGTGAATATGACCCACGACGCTTTTCGGCCATATTGACCATGATGATTCATTGCAATGCTTTACTATGAAAACCATAGCTCTTTTGCAATGTTTTGAGTTTTTTTCTTTTTTTCAATCCCAGTTAGTTTGATTTTTGGCTGAGAGTCTGTCGTGATAAATTTTGCTATCGTGGTAGTAATTTTCTTGGGCATACATTATAAACTGTATCATGATACATCTCTTTTTGGGCTGAAACGAAGAATTTTTATTTTGGGCTGACGTATCAAATTGTATCATGATATACCTTTTTTTGTGCTGACACTTAAATATGAAGAAAATTTTTATTTTAGTGTTACCGCTGCGGTTTTTGGGATGAATTTTGGGCCAACATCACATACATCTGAGCCAATACCAAGCAATAGAGGTGAACCTTAAAACGACCATGGCCAGTAAGAGTTCCGAACAGTCCTCAACTTAATTTTCCCTTAACTCTTTGAGAGCGATGTTTTTTAAAGTTTTCTTACCGTTGTTAAAAGATAAGAGGACCGTTGGTTTCCACCAAATAATGTTGATCGCGACCCAGCCTTGTCTGCCCTGTATTTTATTTTTGTCATTAATAACGAGATTCAAAGCGTCAATAACACTATGGTGTCAGTGCTATTATTACCACCTGAAGAACAGTGCAATGCGAGCCCAGACAAACGATCTGAAATAATTAAGGGCTGTACATGATTACTACAATAATATAGTTTCAATATCTCTACACCTAATAGAGAAAATAAGATTAATTTTGAACGGATTGACGCCTCAACCTTTCTCAATACACAACATGCCATTAAAGAATTTATTTGGTAGACACCCTGATAAAAGGATTTACTGTCAATTGACCGTAAACATTTGATCGTGAACAATTGATCGTACAACAATTGGTCGTGGAAACAATTGATCGTGGATACAATTGATCATATGAACAATTGATCGTGGATCAGTTGATCGTATGGACAATTGATCGTGTAACAGTATAATTGAATTTAAATAAACAATTGAAGTGAATAAGTTTTTTATTTCCAACAACACACACTACACACATGGACCACATGGTCGAGACAAAACATTTTTTATGGATATGGCTATTTATACATACAATGTGCATATACATATATGAAAATGACTATTTATACATACAATAGATATACATACGCTTAATTGATTGATTGTTTAGAATGTACTATCAAGCATTATAGCAGGAACTCCCGGACTCCCGGCCACACACCGTTCACCCGTTTAAATATAGCAAAGCCGAAGGATAGGATAGGATTATTAGCTGAGACAGACTCGACCCGGTTTCAGACACCTAAACGGTCGATAATTAGTAAAATTGTTAGTAAATATATAGTAAAAATAGTTAGCACAGGACAACACAATTTCTAAACTACAGCTTATTCACTACTTATTATTCCTGAAGAGTTGATTCAAGCTAAAATTTTATTCTGAAACTCAGGATTAATTTTAATTCTAATAATAATGATTAATTCTGGAACTATGTTATATTCTGAAAATTTAATTATTCATTAGCAAATTAAGGAAGAGACCCCTTTAAATATTACACACTAACTATTACACTAACTTAACTATTACACTAAATTAATTAATATATATTAATGAGCAAAACACAATATATTACATACAAGTATTACAAAAATTAACATTTTATGAAATTGCTTATGTAAACTCTCCCACTTCTAAGCTAAAATTCTAAAAGAATGTTTAAAAGTTTTAAATTACTAAGTTATAATTGTTTATTTTTAATTAGATCTTTTTTATATTATTTTTTATGTTTGGCTAAATTATAGACCTATTTATAAAATTTTTCATAAATTTCTTAATTAAAACATTCTACTTTTTTCCTTATAATTTTTTGCCAAATTTTCGGTTTTTTAAGCCAGTTTCAAGTCTATGAAAAATTAACTAAAAACTAAAAAATTATAAAAATTACAATTATTTACAAAAATTAAACATATATACAATAATACCAATATTTACATAATGATCTATACACAATATTTTTCACAACAAATTTATTTTGTTGGTCTAGACAAGGAAAAACATTTTATTTACATAGTGTCCTTGACCAAGTCAATTTTACGTTATTATTTTCTATGCACAGCTGATTTTTGTATATACTAGTGACAATTTAATTTTTTATATAGGTAGTATACCTAAAATTTTAGTTTGGTTTTACGAAATTTCTAATAATATTTTTATAATTAGTTTGCAAACGGTTTATATCTACTTTGTAATTTACTGGATTTTTGGACGTCCAAATGTGACACGCTTCTTTAAATAATCTTTTTTCTTTTTTTGTTCATATCCTAAAGTGGCCGCATTATCAAAATCAAATTTATGTTTATTCTTAAAACTATGTTTAACTAAGGCTGATATGTATGTTACGTGTGTCATTGTCGGAAATTTATTAATATTTTCTACGTCTTTTTTGTGTTGATGTACTCTTACTAATTTTGTTTTGCTAGTTTCTCCCACATAGCATGAATCGCAATCTTTACATTGAATTTTGTATATAAGTCCGTCTTTTTGTTCTTCAGGAATTTTATCTTTTAATTTTGAATAACTGTCGTAAGATTTATTTCCAATTTTGTTTGCTAGTATCAATGTTTTCGAGTTATTTTTTAGAATTTTGCTAATTTTTTCAGTCAAATTTGGTACGTACATCATTGATGTATTTTTTGGTTTATTATTTTGGTACGTATATAGTGTTTTAGTTATCAATTTATTAACGAGTTTTTCGGGATAATTATTCCTCGATAACATGTCCTTAATTTTGTTTATGTTTTTTGCCTAAATTCGCTATCAGTAAGATATATTACTCTTTTAATAAATGAATACGCTACATTTCTTTTCATATTGTACGGGTGCACTGAAATGAAATGTAGTAACGTATTTGAAGCAATTTCTTTTTTATACCATTCTGTTTTTATAATTTTTGTCCGTCTATGTAATTTTAAGTCTAAAAATGCCAAAGAGTTATTCGTATCTTCTTTTTCTACAGTGAATTTTAGTTTATTATGAAATGTATTGAATAAATGTTTGATGATGTCAATATTCGAGTATGTAGTGGCCAAAATAATATCGTCTACGTACTTATAAATTAATGTTGGTTGTTTGACTAACAACGGTAATTTTTCATTAAATAATTTTTCCAATACAATATCAGCCAGAATAGGAGATAACGGGTTTCCCATCTCTACGCCAAATTTTTGTTTGTAAACAATGTTTTGGAATTTGAAATAACTATTATCTATCATACAAACGTCTAAAATCTTAAAAAATTCGTCTCTGGTTAATACAGAATTTAGCTCAGTTTCACCCCACCTTTCCGAAATTGCTAATTTTGCGGTATCTACCGATACGTAGGTAAATAATGATACTACGTTTAAAGATGCTAGTGTATCATTATCTTCAATTTGGATAGTTTTAATAAAATCTTTGAAAATAAATGAATTTTCAATGTTAAATTTGCTATTTTCGGTTAATGTATTCAAAATTGTACAACAAAATTTTGACAGATTATAAGCCGAGGAATTAATGATCGAAACTATAGGTCTTAAAGGGATATTTACTTTGTGAATTTTTGGGAGGCCATATATTCTCGGTGGTATAGGGTTATTAATTTTTAAAAAAAAGTTTCGTCCCATTAATAATTAAATTTTTACTTTTTAAGTCCCTGATAATTTTGAAACATTTTTTATTGATATTTTTGGTCGGGTCATTATCTAAAATTTCGTATGTCTCTGTATCATTTAAAAGTTCTGTCATTTTATTTTTATAGTCTATTGTGTTCAAAAGTACTGTCTTGTTGCCTTTATCAGATTTAGTTAAACATAGATTTGGATTCTCTTTTAAAAATTTAGTTAATTCCTTTTTAGCTTTAATAAGAATTTTGTTATTTTTCGAAATTATATGTTTTTTATTTAAAAATTGTGTCATCACATTTGTTGTTTGAGCTCTTTTCTCGTTCACAAAATCTTTCTCTGTTCCTGATAAAATATTCTCTAAAATGGTTTGTTCTGTTCTACCAGGAAACCAAAATTAGGTCCAAAACTCAATGCCACATAACATTCTTCTGGGATGTTTGTATCAGTTAAATTAATCACGTTACATTTCTCGTATCTAAATTCAATTTGTTTTTGTTTCTTTTCTAAATTTTTAAATTTTTTGTCTAATGTGTCTTTTTTAATTTTTTGTATAATTTTGGAATGTTCATTATATACAATTTGGAACTGTTCATATACTCTAATAACATTAAGTTCTTGTCTCAACAATATAAATAAAGTGCTTACCTCATCTTCCAACTTTTGTAAGGTGAAATTACATATTTTAATTTCTAAATTTAACATTTTTATTAAACACCACTTTTTTCCCCGTTGTATGTTGTCCTGGTACGGATGTTCATGTAAAATTCAATGTAAAGATTGCAATTCATGCTATGTGAGAGAAACTAGCAAAACAAAATTAGTAAGAGTACATCAACACAAAAAAGACGTAGAAAATATTAATAAATTTCCGACAATGACACACGTAACATACAGATCAGCTTTAGTTAAACATAGTTTCGAGAATAAACATAAATTTGATTTTGATAATGCGGCCACTTTAGGATATGAACAAAAAAAGAAAAAAAGATTATTTAATGAAGCGTCACATTTGGACGTCCAAAAATCCAGTAAATTACAAAGTAGATATAAACCGTTTGCAAACTAATTATAAAAATATTATTAAAAATTTCGTAAAACCAAACTAAAATTTTACGTATATAAAAAATTAAATTGTCACTAGTATACACAAAAATCAGCTGTGCATAGAAAATAATAACGTAAAATTGACTTGGTCAAGGACACTATGTAAATAAAATGTTTTTATCCACTTTTGATATATAATAGCCAGATAACTATGCTGATTTCAAATAAAGAAAATGTAAAATAACCCATTGTTATTGTATAACCCAGGCTGCTAGGGGCAACGTGAGTTATATTTGGTATAACAAAATGTTGAGTAGACATTGGAAAATTATTCGTAGTCAAATTGAATGAAAAACTATATTCCAAAAATTAATTAAATTAAAGTACACCATGACAATTTTAAGAACGGTCACTATGATAAAATGTATTTCAAAATTCAATGCTCCAGTGTGAAAACACAAAATGGAACTATTGCTTATTAATTTACGAACTTTATTTCAACAAAAGTGGATAAAATGTTGTATGGCACTCATGAGCAAAGAGAGATTATCCACTCGGGATAATGTCCCACTCGGCTATCGTCTCGTGGGACAAACTTATCCCTCATGGATAATATCTCGTTTTGCTCACTAGTACCATAAATAACTATTCCTTGTCTAGACGAACAAAATAAATTTGTTGTGAAAAATATTGTGTATAGATCATTATGTAAATATTGGTATTATTGTATATATGTATGTATGTTTAATTTTTGTAAATAATTGTAATTTTTATAATTTTTTAGTTTTTAGTTAATTTTTCATAGCCTTGAAAATGGTTTAAAAAACCGAAAATTTGGCAAAAAATTATAAGGAAAAAAGGAGAAAGTTTTAATAAAGAAATTTATTAAAAATTTTATAAATAGGTCTATAATTTAGCCAAACATAAAAAATAAAATATAATTTAAATTCACAGCACTTGTTCCATTAGTTACCATTCTCCTGAGGAAATTAATAATGTTGAAATTAATTTTTTATTGATAAAAGTATATAATATAATTTAAATGCCAGAACTCAAGATTTAGAAATCTAAATTAGGACATCAACAAATTATTATTATTATAGATGTTTTAATTTACTAATCTAGTTGACATAATTAAAATAAAACAAAAAATCAGAAACTACGAAATTTATTATTTATTATAAAACTTTAACTCCGTTTATGGACATATTACCCTGCAAAATAAAGCCTGCAAAGTAAGTAAAATAATAAATCCATGAAATAAAATTGAAACATTATTCTGCTACAAAACTAATCGGTGTACTATACAAGCAAAATTGACGTTTACGTGTGAAAAACTGCAACCTAAAACTTCAATCATATTCTATTAAGTTAATAATTAAGTTCAATACATTTAGCCTTTCGAAAATGTTTTCACATAATTCCACCTCGTTCACCATCTTTTAATCGAAATTCTGGCATGCATAAATGAATACATCATTATGTGATGCAAACCAAAATCACAACTCAACTCAAATCAACAATTCCAAGTTAGCATTTTATTTATATGGTTTAGTTAATTTATAGCCTTTTCACATTAATTAAATAAATTCATTAATTTATTGCATTTTATAATACCCTGTAAAAAAATAAAATAACTCATATCTAATATAAATCCATCCTATATAAATCCATCCTATAAAACTCATTCGAAGATACAAAAATATAAAAAACCTATTTGAGTCGAATACCCTAAAATTTCGTTGTGTTTGTACAGTTCATGTTTTATTAAGAACATTTTAGTTGTAACATGAATACAAAAACAAAACAAACACCAACGCACATTAAAAGCAAATATCCCTACAATCTTCCATGTGCATAGCAGAAGACTTATCATGTTTTCATTATATTATATACGGCTAATACCATTACAGCGCACATACAAAACAATCCTGATCTATATATCAAGATACAGAAAAACATTGGGAACAACTATACTAACACCCACAAAAAGTCTTCTGTTTTTGTTGTTGTTGCTTAACAAAACATAGCAAAAACCAATAATAAATAGTACATTTCCCTAATAGGATCCGCGTACAGAGCGAACGAGGCGGCCCGTACAAACATTTCGTTGGCTTTGTCATGTTTCAATTTTCAAGAATGTATTTCTGTCTATTATACTTTATACATAACATAAAAACCAAGAAAAGAAACCATACAAAAACCCACAAAAATGTTTATACGTATGTATATATAAACACCTTTGTTTGGCTTGCAAGAACGCATTCAATTATGCGTAAATATAAAATCGAACATGAAATTAACTACGACGTATGTATGTTAATTTACGTTAAAAACTATTTTGATACTATTCAATTACTAGGTTTTAGTAATAAAATCCATGTACAATCACACACACGTTAAAAACATGCACCTAATAGAAATCAATAATTTTCATTTCTTTATCTACAAATACAAAACATTGCCTGACAAATGCATCCCGGTGTACTGCATTTTCCAAAACTACACCCCAAATTATTTCACTTCCACTTTAATTATTATTCCACTAAAAACCGAATTAAATAGAATTAAATGTATAATTATAATTAAACTTTATATGCTATATGTATACATACATAACACTACACAAACTACATAAATAAAACAAAATAAAAATAAAATTAAATTAAACTTTTGAAGAGGACGAAAAAAACACGTCCATCCTCTTCGACGAACATTCGCTCCACCGATATGGTGCAGGTAGAGGAACTTACTGCTTATTTCTAGATACATATATAGGGAAAGTAGGAAATATTTGGGAAAAGGAGGAATCTAAAGATATTTTATGGTTATTTTATTTTATTTTTTATCTCAGCCAAGATAACCATGACCATCATGATCATCATGATAACCACCACCATCATCTCTATCTCCATGATAATCACTATCATAGCAATCATCATCACCATCATCATCTCAATCTACATCTTCATCAACAAGACAATAACCATCATTAATCACCGACACATTCTAGAACTTCTTCTTAAAACCAACTCTCATCATACACAAATTTCATCATAATCGGTTAAAAAATAGCCAAGTTACAGGCTAATTTTCCATATTGATAAACTTCATCCAAAAATCATTTAACAATCGTATTTCCGTCATATTTATCGAATTTTAACATAATCGGTTAAAAAAATAGGTAAGTTACAGGATAATTGACAATATTACGAAAATCTATCCAAAAATCATTTAACAATCCAATTTACATCGTACCTGTCAAATTTCATCATAATCGATTAAGACATGATCAAGTTACAGGCTAATTGGTCATATTCCAAAAATGTATCCAAAAATCATTTTAGATGCTGAGAATATTTTGGATTCGGTGCAGTAGTTAACGACGGCGGTTGGATCAGGAAGGACCGGATTCGAATCCCTATAGGGGCGGGATGCAAAAGGGATTTTTCATCATCTAATTACGATCGGTGATGAAGATGAACACATCTATGACTCCCTGTTGAGAGTGCGGAACCCATGACCCAATGACTTCTAACGAGGATGTGATCGAATGTCCGAGTACCCGAGTTGTACTCGTTGAATTTGCATAACTGTTCCATAGGGGTTATCCCCATAACTAATGTACCTTAGTATGATTTAGTAGTTTAATTTTTCACCAATGATTGGTAAATGGCTTCCTTCACAGCTGTTCTCAGGAGATTATGTACAGAACAGGTCTCCCTATTGGATTAAAATTTGATATATTTTTTATGCTATTTTATATTTATATTTTTTGTTAAGGTAGTTTTAGTTTTGCGCCCTACCGTGATCCCTTATCTTTACGAAAACTGCCATCGTAGATTTACAGTAACCAAATAATGATGACTGCCTACGAACTTAGTAGCCGATTGATAAGATCTTACGTCTTGACCAACCCGAGCCCATTCTTTAGAAATTAACACATCGCCAATTTGGTTTCGAAAGTCTTGCTTCGGAGAGTTCATGTTCCTTAAGTGGTGCCTTTTAAATTTTTAAAAAAATTGATTGTTAAAGAGGGTATGCTTTTTCAAAAATGTCATTTACCGTTATTTTCTTCTACAACAAGTTATCGATTTTTTAAAAGCATATTGAAGGATATTTTTCATCATGAAAACGCCAGTTCTTTTTTAGTTCTCAACCTCGATTCTGCAATTTTTTTTAATAACTCAATTGCTACACGTGTAGTACCAAGAGACGTCTTTGGTCCCGGTTGCACCTAGAATTCTGAACTCTATTTCATTTAGCAACAATAATAATAAGGCAGCATGAATCAATCAATGCAGCAATGAATCAATTAGTACCTATCTAAAAATATTAAAAAATATTAATATAGGCAGCATTAGTGATTCATCACTTCGGACAGCAACCAAAATAATTAAATGGCTAAATTGCAGGAGTGAAATGAGCTGGAAATAACACAGGCTAGCTCAATCATGAATTATTGTGCTAAGCACATTGAATAATTTTTCCCATCCACACAATCATAAAACAAGTACATGGGAAACCGAAATAGTAACTGAAGAGAATGTCGAAGAAAGTGAAGAAACCCTATCAACTATGCCAAGTCGTGCGTGAACATCTAGCAAAGCTTACCAATCTATAAATGCAGTCTTTACAATCAAATTTTTAACCAAAAGTAATCATGTGATTACGAAACCTGGAAAACCACCACATGAAACCTCTTATAAATGTCAATTTTGGTATTTACCAGTTATATCTAAACGATGTGAGAAGTTATTCAAGAGGAAAAGCCTAATCCCACATTATCAGTTCGGTTTTCGTAACCAACATGGAATAATTGATCATGTACAAAACAACTAAATCACTGGAAGAGTAAGAACTCGGTTCTACAATATTTTTAGACGCTGCGCTGAATTTTGATGAAGTTTGACGAGAGGGACTCCATGTCACCAATCACCAGTCTGACGTTGTGCTAGTCCTATCAGATAATCCAAATTATGGTAAAATGAGCCTTTATTTCGGTCTGGCTAATTTCGGTGGTGATACTGTTAAGCAAGCTATAGCCTTGAGGCACATGGTCTTCAAGTTTGGACCAGTGAATTTCTTGGATAACAAGTCGAAGCTCTCGTCTTTAAACACGTCTGATTCTCTTAATGACCGCACGTTCCACGTGCCGATCCTAAATGTTGGTCCCGGGCACATAAGCGGGAGTTTGCCGTTATAGTATAGAAGGTGTTATAGTTTTATAGAAGATTTTACAAATGTGGATCGTCAGCCCTCGCCTCCTACGACAAATTCTCCGACCACAGGAGTTATAAAAAAATAAATGAATCGATATTATTCTATTGGCTTCAACACCGTTATACAAATTATAAAAAAAAATTTGATCTGTGTCTGCAAATCTCCCTTTTGGGCAATTTCCAGAAATTCCACCTCCTATAAACACTCGAATTAAAACAAAGTGGAGAACACATGTTAAATACACTTTGTTACAATTCGAATGTTAATACAAGGTGGGATTTCTCGAAATCGGCCTTATAACAAAATTTTTTATTGGTTAAAATTGATTTTATTGGTTAATTGATAAATTGATTAAAGTGAATAAACAAATTTTTTCGTTGGCTTTGCTTAGATTCGAACTCAAGACCCTTCTTCTTCACTTCACTCCATCACCTTACAACCTCGGCTATCTCATCATATTAATTAAATTTATTAATGTAATGAAATAAAATTAAAAATTAAAAATTCCTGCACTGAAATAAGATTTGTAAAATCTAATTAATACAAAACACAAGAAAATACAGAAATAAAATTAAAAAATCTAACTAATAAAGAAATAAGCTATAAGTCTTCTTGGTCATTAATATCTCTGAAAATTAAATCTAAAACAAATTAATCAGTTATTTGCTATTTCTAGGAGGGAAATCATCATTAAATAACACAATTTATTAGATTCGAAAAAAGAAAGCTTCACAATTTTTCACACTATAAAATATTCACAAAATATAACTTAAGGAAGGAATTTTGTAACTTTAAAAATATTATTTTGAAATTATCGTATATCGTACAAAACAGAATTATCACATACTCTTACAATATGTATAAGTGTAATGTAAACAAATTTTTTCCAAATTTAATTCCACTTTTTGTAAAAACATTTCCAATTTTATTTACGCTCGGAAAAATAGAAATCACTCAATGACTAAGTTAACTTAGAATTGTAAAGGCTAACGGCTTCGGTAACTCTCACGGGCACGCTGGAGATCGCTGCGCTCCCCACGCTTAGCCCTCCGAGCGATTTTAGAAAATAATTTAGGGTTTATAGGAATTTACAACTCTATAGGAGCGGGAGTAACGAAATAAAAAAAAATATATTTTACGCAAAAATACGTGGAAATAACCATGGATACACGATCAATTGATCCACGATCAATTGTTCATATGATCAATTGTATCCACGATTAATTGTTTCCACGATCAATTGTGTCTACATCACCAAGCAAAACTTGATTCCACTCATTCTAAAATTCCATTTTAATCAAAATAATGATATTAATTAAAAATGATTTTTATTGAGAAAACAAAAAAGTAGTAAAAATAATGAAAAGGTTCGGACAGTTTATTAGGAAAAAAAAAGATCAATATTCACCAGACAATTTTCTCCGAAAATTACCCTTTGCAACTTTTTTAAGTGGGTGCAAAAATTTCGCACTCCCAATATATTATTAAGTTTTCTGTTTTTCTCAATAAAAATTATATACCATTCTAAAAGTTTTCCCTTTTTAGAATAAAGATATACTCTACCCCTTTATATTAAATCATGCAGAAGGTTAGGTGATTTATTTGCTATATTAAAATCTAGTCAACCTAGATAAGGAATTTTTTCATATAAAAGTACAAAATATTTTAGCAAAAATGAACGAAAAAAATTTGAACAATTTATTTTTGACGTTACTAGCAAATTTAGGCGAATTATGCAAGTACCAATCATTGGAAAAGTCCCTTTCAAAACCATTGTGAAATTCTACGGAAGTAAGTAATTAATTTTGGTTTTAAATGATAGACAAAGCTGAAAGAAAGCTAAAGCTGGGATATTCTGAGTTTAATGTTACAAACAAAAAAATAATAATATTGCAGCAGCTTAACGTAATATTTTCTTTAGACTAAAGTAAACGATTTATTAAGTTTATCAAATAACAATAAAATTCTTTAATTCTTTCTAACATAATTTTGTTTTTGAGCTACATATTTTGATATCTACTTAATATGTGAACTGAAAGTTATTAAAGCTTAACGTTTAATTTTACTTTAGAAACTCAAAACTAAATCCCAACCTACACCAAAATTTTTTGTTATGTAGCATTCTCAGCATTCCATCTAACATACAATTATCATTATACTGTGTAAAAAAACTTATCAAAGCTATTAATTTTCACTCAGAATTTCGAAATTAAACAAAAATTAAAAATAAAATATGTAACATAAAGCGCGGCAAAAAGACTTTAATCATTTTCACATACATACTTTACATGTACAAAGTATTTTCCCTCCTTATTCTTAAAACATAAAATATGTATGTTGGAAAATGATAAAACAAAAAATAATAATTTAGAGAAACAAGAATTTGTTTCTACTTTTTAACATTACAAAAAAAAAAGAACATAGAACAGTAGTTTTGTTGTATCTTTATGGATATATATTTATTGGGACAATTGTTGTCTCCAGATAATTCCACTTCAATAATATGATGTTAAAATAGTATGCACCCAACCACATACATTTGCCGTCAAATCGGCATCGTTATATTTTGTTCGTTTTCTAGAGTTGACGTTAAATGAAAACTATAAATTATGAACTTGAGGATCAATAATTTGACATGGATTTCTCTCCTTTGCGCTAATTAATTAAAATTCATTATAAATTATTTGTCAACTGTTTATAAAAAATTCTAAAATATCCAATAAACATTTCAATTGAATTTTCTTTCGGACATACCAGAAATTTTTTATTTGTATTTAATTTAGCGTAAACAACAAACGTATTGGATGAATTTATAAAATGATTTCTGTTGAAATGATGGCAATAAAATTAAAATTATCTGTAGGCATACATCAACAGTAGACAAAATGTTATATAAGTATTTTGACAAGTAACAACCTACTAGGAACGACAAATTTGCTGAAGCTACCGCTTCGATTTGTAATTAACTAATAACGATAATTGTCAGTCATTACCGTCCGGGTTTCATGATGCCGCCCTTGACCCTTAGTGATAAGTCCGTTTATAATGGAAACGAGCCAAATACACCTTTTTCCCTGGCTGAAATTACTATGTTGAATTAGAACAAAAACTGCTGCAGGTTCTAATTCTTTTATTTAAGGATATGATTAAAATGTAAAATCTAGGTTTTCTAGGACATTGTCCTAGAAAGAATTTTCTGTTGTTCTGCTGACTCTTGATTTTGCGATTTACACGTATTGAGGAATTCAGTGGTGACGATATTTTAATGACTTCATAAGGTCCTGTCCATAACGGTTCCAGCTTATTCGATCTTGTTTCGTTTTTTCATAAAACTTTGTCACCGATATGAAAAATTTGCATATTTGTATACTGACCGTAGTATTCTATTGATTTTGTCTTATGGTCAATCAAGGTTTCCATTACTATTTGCCAAGAATTTCGAAGTTTGTTTTGAATAGAACTGGGAAGGTTTAGTTTGTATCCCAAGAAAAGTTCAATTGGCATATAACCAGCCGGTTAATCGTCATTAACAAAATTTCGCAAATATTTGGTTAGCGTACGATGCAAACGTTCTACAGCACCATTGGACTCAGGATGATAAGCGGTTGTATTAATTTTTTTTAATTTTAAGGATTTTGCAAAGTTGTCACTAAAGAATTAGGCGAACCAAAGCTGCATGAAAAGTGTTCAGAAAAAGCCATAGCCACTCTATTCGTGCCTTGGGACGGAATTGGAATTGCCATTGAATATTTTGTGAGATCATCTTGTATCGTTAATAAATATTTGTTCCCATTATGCAAAACCATCATTGGTCCTACTACATCCATAAAAATTATATTGAATGGATTTTCAGTGTCGATGCATTGTTTTTCGGGAATTACCAAACATGGAAATATCGGAAGTTTGTGTTACAGTATCCTTAGATATATCACCAATGTTATCTTGAGCATTTCGTTTCGATTGTGCTCTGGTTACAGCTGCAATTGTTTTAGCGGATTCAGATGTGTTGAGGCTTTCACAATTTTTTAAACGACTAAGTGCATTTACGTTTTGATTTAACTTTCCAAATTCGAGTCTTTATCCGATTAAACGAGAAGAAGTTTTCGGGTTTTTTGTCAGCCAGATTAAAGGACGATGATCAGTCCTTATTACAAATTTCCTGCCGTACAGATAAGGATGAAATCGTTGGGTATCCCAAACTATGGCCAATAGCTCCTTTTCCACGGTAGGGTGGTAGTTTACTAGTTTGGTTCGGCATCGCTTAGCTATCTACTCGCAAATGAGATTGGTAGGTTTCTTCCTTCGACATCTGTGATAGAATCGCTCCGATCGCGTAATCACTCGCGTTGAAGGACGTTGAAGTATAGGAGATGAAGTAACGGCTCTTCGTAATTTATTTAATGCTTCGTCACAATGAGCATTCCAATAAAATTTTATCTTAAAGGTTCGGAGATTTTGGAATAATCTTTAATGTACCGTCTATAGTATCCAGAAAAACCAAGAAAACATCTAACATCTTTTGCGTTTGTTGGTAAAGGGTAATTCATAATGACATTCACCTTAGACGGGGTCTAGTTTAATACTATTATGGCTTAATACTATTTTCCTAGATAACTGATTTCAGTTCTTAAAAATTATGATTTATTAGGTTGTAACATTAATTAATTTAGAATTATGATCCTGAAAGTCGTACCCATATATAACAACATCATCAAGATATACAAAACATCTTTAACCATTTAGTCCCAACAATATCTTGTTCATGAGTCGCTGAAATATAATTAGATCACCCTTCAGACCAGCTTGGATACTAAATGCTGTCTTTTCTTTATCATCAGCGTGCAGTTTAACTTGGTGATACCCATTTGCCAAATCGAGTGATGTGAAATCTGTTGCGTTGCCCAGTTGGTCTAATATCTCTGTATGTTCGGCAAAGGGAAAAATTTATCACTATAGTAATGTTGTTTAACCTTCGAAAATCTACAACTAAATGCAATTTTCGTTCATCAACAGAAGATTTATTGGGAACGATCAATAAGCTCCAAGGACTAGTACTTGGTTCGATAATTTTTTCGTCTATCATCTTATCAACTTGTTTATTAACCTCCTTCAAAGCTGCTTCGGGGAGTCGATATTGTTTGACGTGAATAGGTTGCAAATTTTGAAATGTTGCAATCTCTTTTGATAACACGCATTTGTAGTAGACAAAGCATCGCCTTCTAAGTAGAAAATATCGTTGAAACCACGGTAAATTTTGAGTATGGAAGATTTTTCTTTTCCGTTCAAGTGACTGAGGTTTAGACTTTCAGTAAGCTTGGTCAATCTTCCTTATATGTTTGAACTAACTAATTCAAAGCATAGTTTTATTTTACCGATATTGACTGGATATTCGTTGGTATTCACTAAACTTACTGGGATTGTATTTTGAGAAAAACTCACTTATGAGCTAGCTACATAAACACGTCGAATAATTTCATGCGACAGATAAACGTACTCGTTTTCCGTTTGATATGAATTAAATAATCGAAAATTTCGATCTCAACAAACGATTCAGCTAAACTGCAAAATACTAACTGATATTGTGCGCCAAGACTGGGTACCTGTATGATGGATTTGTTGAAGTCAATAATACATTTATTTTCTTTTAAGAAATCCTTTCCCAAAATTCCATCTGATTGAATTGGAAATGAATCTTGAACTATTTATGAAATTGTTGGTCTATCTTTGAATTGCTTAACCCTGCATCACTAACGCATGGGTCCAATGGACCCAATTTAGAATGACGTTAAGAAAAATAAATGTTCTTTAATTGAAACAAACTTCATACCAAAATGTAATCTATATTTAGGTATTTCCCCACTTTTAATTATACATTTCAGTTTTGTTTTGTCAGTCATTCAGTGAACAGTAGAGCATTGAAAAAGTGTTTGGGTCATTTGGACCCACGTTAGTATTGAGAATGCAAAGTGAAATATTTTACGAAATACCTATTTTTTATTTGATTTTTTTGTGGTAAAATGAACTATAATTTTAATTTTTTATTGTAATTTTTTGGAAATAAATTTGAATGATATTTTTATTTTTTTATGTTGTAGTCTTAATAAATTTACTAAAAACCTATAAATTTACCGTTTGAATACCAAGATTTCTCTGTAAATCGAGTTTTAAGACATGGGTCCAATGGACCCAAGGTTAGTTTTCATGTTCCATAAAATAGCGTTAGTGATGCAGGGTTAATAATATTTTGCCAGTACAAAGTTCTAATGTTTCAACTTTTTCGAACGTAATACCTTAGATTTTACATTTATGTCCTGGATAACAAACTGTGTTTGGACTTACTGATGATTTTTTTTATTAAGCTGACATTTGCTCCGGTATCGATAAGGAAATACATGTTTGGATATGTCTAGTTTAACAGTTACAAATTTAGAATTATCTGAAATTGATTGCTTATCTAACGATTGGCTTAGTATTATTGTTGGCTTGTTATACTTTGGCTGACCGACTCTGATATTTCTTTATTAGCGCAACCCTATTAAAGTTAGCCGAAAGTTTCCAGCCGAAAGTTTAAAGTCGATAATGCATATTATGTTATTAACATTTCAGCCGAAAATAAACAATTTGGTGGTTGACAGCCAAAAGTAAATAGGATTGACGCAATTTTCCGTGGGAAATCTCGGATAAATTAAAAAATTTCCAGACGAAAGTAAGAAATGGATGAATAAAATCAGCTTGAAAAAAATTCAGTTCAATTTTCCCGTGGGAAATCATATCAATGCAATCGATCTCCAGACATAACAGTCTAGAAGCTGATTTTTACAAATTTTCTAATGATTTTTGGAAAATCGAATTTTCCGAGATTTCCCACGGGAAACTGAAACTGAATTTTTTTCCTACGATAGCATTTGACAAATCACATCAATGCAATCTATCTCCAGACATAACACTCTAGAGGCTGATTTTATTCATCTATTTCTTACTTTCGGCTGGAAACTTTTTTTGAATTTTCCGAGATTTCCCACGGAAAATTGCACTGAATTTTTATCATGTGATAGCTATTGACAAATCACATAAAAAGATTTAACTTCAGATATACACTTTAGCGGCTGATTTTATTCCAATTTTGTGGATTCTTCTGATTTTCCAATATTTTCCACGACTACACGGTAAATAAAAATTCACTAGATATGAGCATACCAGACGATCTAGTTGAATCAAGTAAAATTAATAATACTTGATTTCTGGTTGTAATAAAATCTGGTACTTTTACTTGAAATACAAATATGTATTGGGTGTATGCATTAGAAGCCGGAATTTTTTATGAAATTTGAGCCTTTATTATGGAAAAATGTTACAAGATTTTTTATTCAAAGTATTGCCCATCGCTACCCACTACTTTTTCCCATCTTTCTGGCAATTTGTGGATTCCATCCCAGAAAAACTGCGCCGGCTTGGCGGCCAAAAACGAATCGAGCCAATTTTCGATACCTTGAACTGAAGTGAAGCGTATTCCTGATAGGGCATTCTGCATGGATCGAAATAGGTGGTAGTCGGAAGGAGCAAGGTCTGGGCTATAAGGCAGAGGAGGCAGGCATGACCTTGGCCCCGTGAATATTCGGCTTTGGTGTCGATGGGCCGGCCTCGCCTTTCTTGACATACGCTTTTTTGCGCTTGGGATTATCGTAATGGATCCATTTTTCATCGCCAGTGACAATACGATACAAAAACGACTTCTTTTTGTGGCGCTCGAGCAGCATTTCGGACATGCAAAATCGGCTTTTCACGTCTCTTGGCTTCAACTCGTATGGCACCCAATTTCCCATCTTTTGGATGAATCCCAAGGCTTTCAAACGTCTGGAAACTGTTGCTTGATCAACTCTCAATGATTCTGCAAGTTCTTCTTGCGTTTGACATGAATATTGATCGAGTAATGCCTCCAATTCTTCATCCTCAAACTTTTTCGGCTGACCAGGACGCTCTTTGCCCTTTATGTCAAAATCACCACTTTTGAAGCGACTAAACCACTCAAAGCACTGTGTTTTTGCAAGAGCATGCTCACCATACAAATCCACGAGCAAACGATGACTTTCAGCTGCAGTTTTGTTTGCGAAAAAGTGGCTCAACAAAACTTCCCGCAAATGCTGTTTTTTTCGCAAATTTGATAAATTTTCCATCGTTGAAATCGGTTAAATTTACTAGAATCTGTTTAATTTACTAGAAATTCCTTGCAATTGCGAACAGGAATTATCTTGTATTTAATTTAATTTAACTAGAATTTTAGTAGATTTCAGGTAACTATATTAAAAAATAAACCGTTGCAAAAATGCAACTGGAATTCAAGTAATTTTTATTTTTACTAGAATTCTGGTAATACAATTTACGACATTTTCGTTAAACTTACTAGATATTCCATTTTATGGAGTAAATAACCATCTAGTATTTTTCTAGCAATTTTTTGTGCTAGATAATCACTAGAATTCCAGTATAATTAAAAATATTACTGGAAGTTAACTAGAAAATAGTCAAAATCTGGTTTTGATTGCAATTTCACTGGAAATCGGTTAAATCTATTTTAAAATTTAACTAGAAAATTCATTTTTCTTGATTTTTAACTACAAATTCACTGGATTTTCACTAGAATTTGCAAAACCAGATAATCAAGTAGGCAATTACCGGATTTTGTAATAGCGTATAGGTTAAACAGAGTTTTCCACGTAAGACTATTTACAAAAAATTTTATTTAAATTCATGTATCCTATTTACTTTCGGCTGATAACTACTAAAATTTTTATTTTCTACTGGAATTTAAAAACATAATCTGCATTATCGACTTTTTAATTTCGGTTGCGATTACACAATCTGCATTACCATTTTTTTTTCGGTTGGGCTAACACAATCTGCATTATCGAGTTTTCACTTTCGGCTGGCAACTTTCGGCTAACTTTATCAGTATATTAGCGATACATTAAATCATAAGACATTATTTTTATTGATATAATTAGGAGCGGAATTAGCAGAATCAGTTTTGGTTTCGAAAATATTTGGGTCGTTTTAATTGGTGTGAAAGCAGAAGAATACAGATTCATAGGTTTCGAACTAGAAAAACTGTATTCTGTTTCGTCTGATCGAGTTCGTTGGAGTTTTCTGCCACATGTACATTACTGTTTATAGTAATCGTTTCCTACAATCTTTTAACATGTGTCCCGGATTTTTGAAATATAAGCATCTAACAGGTTTAGTATTCATTTTCTTTCACATCTCTAGATGGTCTTGATGTATTGGCTGTATATGACGTACTAGATTTATTATTTTGAAAACAATTTTTGGCTGAATGTCCTGGCTTGAAACATAATTGAAACTTTATAAAATTTTTGTTAAAATTCGACAGTCAAGACCATCTTGGAATGATCTTAATGCGGTTACTTCATTTAAATTATGGATAACATTTTTAGATTTTTCCCCTTATTTCTGGATAATTGCACTATTTAGGGCGGTAAGCGTTTTTTCGATTTTGTGGGCAAACATACGAACATCTTCGTTTGCACATTGACAGAGTTTAATTAATTCAATTTGCAATTGCTCGACTGACCGAGAACCTTCAAATTATATTGTTTACTCTTTTTTTAACTGTTCCCATGTTTCTATGCTTTTGTAATACGTTAATTCATAAGCTCTACCAGACAATTTAGATTGCACAATTTGCAAAAATAAGACTTTTTCGTTTTCTTTTGTTAGAGGGTTATAAAAAATTTCACAAACGTTTATATATTTATGGAGTAAGTTAAACGAGCCATCGAATTCGGGCACTAATTTTAAAATATTGTCAATATTTAACGACATGATTGCATCTAGTATTTCGGGCTTTGAATGCAACAGAGGTTCTGATTTTATAGAGTTAGCCGAATTAGAAGAATCGTCAGAATCAGAATCAGTGTAATATAGATTCAAACCAGAAAGAGTTCTATTATCAGAATCAGACCCACACAAATTATTATTATTCAAAATGCTACTTACGGTTTGTCCAATATTATCTTCAATTTCGTTAAACTTAGTTTTCCTATACCGTAAATGAAATGATGTTCTGTTCATGTGATAGTATGTAATTAAGCACATGAAAAAATAATGCAAAAATAACATTTTACTGTAATGATTTACAATTAGAATAATTAATTTACCTATGATTAGCTCTACTTTGTTTATGTAGTAGCTGCACAAATGTTGTTTGATGATTAATTATAATATCACGATCTGCGTTCGTATGATGCGAATGATGTGGTGGTAGTAGAACCTTAGTTGTATTTATTTACGATGAAAATTTAAAGCTCGATAATTAAATTTACAGCTGGCGAATTGAGGCTAGGTAGTTTTATTTCGGCAATGGTTGTTTAGTGGTATTCTATCCCTACTTCTAACGGGTGTGAAGTATCCAACAAAAAACAAAAATTAGGCCAAACAACGACTATTAAAAACCAATTAAATAATAATTAACAACTTAATTATAGAATATAAAGCATAAAAAAAAGATAAAAATATTAAATAAATATACAAATTCTTTTGCGGGTGAATCTGAAGATTGTTGAACTTTTTTTTTTGTGTCGTTTGGATTGTAGAGGTTTGCTGTACGGAAGATTGTGCAAATTACAGCGTTTTTCCCGAGATGTAACATAGGCCATTAGCTAGCTTAAGGAGTGTACTTTGATCTAGAATTAGTAAGATTTAATTATGACAATAAAAAGTCTTTTGTGGGTGAATCTGAAGTTTTGTTGAAATTTTTTGTGAGTTAAAAAAAAAATGAATAGTTAGTACAGCAAACCTCTAAAAACACTTTTTATCGTCAAGCTATCTAATGGCCTATGTCACATCCCGGGAAAAACTCTGTTATATGGACCATCTACCGTACAGCAAACTTCTACAATCCATAAGAGACAAAAAAAAATTCATCAATGTTAAGATTCACCAACAAAAGACTTTTGATTGTCATAATTGAATCTTACTAGTTTTAGATCAAAGCGCTCTCCTTAGGCTAACTAATGGCCTATGTCAGATCCCGGGAAAAATTCAGTGATTTGGGCAATCTTTTTGGGCAAACAAAAAAAAAAATTCAACCATTTTCAGATTCACCCACAAAAGACTTTTTATTTATTTATTTATTTAGATCTATTCTACAGTTAATAACTTAATGAATAGTAAAAAAAAAAAAGAATTATTTTAGATTAAAAAAAAATAAAAAGAGTACTAGCAATACGGAACATTACCTGAAAAAAAAATTATTAAAAACGTAAAATGAGATTAAAAATTGCAATTACTAATTGCCTTCCGAAAATACACCCTGGATCTCTCAAAATGAAATAAATGGTAAAATTCATTAACAATTCTAGCCATTGACTTAGTTGGTTCATTGGAACCATATTCCGTTCTATGAAAGTCTACAAACAAAAATTCCCTTGGACGCAAGCTTCTAGTAGGTACATAAATGCTCCAAGCAGGAACCAGTTCAAGACACTTATGGCGGCCACTAAGAGAATCACTAACAAACAAGGCTGAGGCAATTTTTCGGCGTTTAACTAACGTATCAATGTGAAGGCACTCACACCGAATCACATACGATGGGAGAATGCGCACCTGTTCCCATATAGGTAGATTATGATCAGATAAATGACCAAGCTTCCTGGCCGTATAGATAGTAAAACGTTTCTGAATAGATTCCAATCTTGCAATATGCATATCATGATGAGGATACCAAACCACAATTGCATATTCAAGGTGAGATCTTACTAAAGAAGTATGTATATAAACTAACACACGAAAACACATCCATAAAATCCTTTGTCATTCTAAAAATAAAACCTAACATAGAATTGGCCTTTAATATTATTTTATCTATGTGTAACGCAAAAGTTAGTTTCTGATCAAACAGAACTCCTAAATCAACAGTTGAAGTTACTCTACAAAGTAGATCTCCATCAAAATAATAATTGACAATATTTGGATTGAGTGTTCTGAAAAACAACATCACCTTACACTTCTGTACATTGATGAACAATTTATTCTGAGAGCACCAACTAGACAATATATTAATTTCAGATTGCAAAACCTCAGCATCACTTACAGATTGGACATGCATGAAAATCTTCAAATCATCAGCAAATAATAAACATTTACAGAATTTAAAAATATTAGGAATATCAATCACGAATAAAAGAAATATAATTGGGCCTAAATGGGACCCCTGAGGGACTCCTGAATGACAATAGATATAATCTGACTTAACATCATTCAATAGAACATACTGCTTCCTACCAACTAGATAAGAAGAAATCCATTTAAGAAAATTTGGATCAAGACCAATAACCGAAAGTTTTTCAATAATAATTTTATGGTCGATTGAATCAAAAGCTTTAGCAAAATCAAAGTAAATTGAATCAACTTGGGCGCCTTTAGATTCAAGTGACTCAATAGTGAATTTAGTAAATTGCAACAGATTGGTACTATGCTGGAAACAAGAAATTATCTCTTTAGTATGGAATAACAAATGTTTCGACACAATTAATTCGAAATGTTTTGGTATAGACGAAAGAATTGAAATACCACGATAATTTGATATATCAGAACGGTTACCCCTTTTGTAAATTGGAACAATGTGAGAAATTTTCCAAGCTGTAGGAAATTGTCCAGAAACTAATGATTGGTTAAAAAGATAACATAATGGAGTTACAATATATGAGCTCACACATTTAAGTATTGACGAAGGTATCCCATCAGGCCCACATCCATCATTAAAATCTAACAGATATTCATAAATGTCATCTTCAGTTATTGTTAGGTACGGAATGTTAAATTGGCAATTACTAACAGTTGGGTCGCTATCAAAGGATCCGTAATTAACTTTATACACCGATTGAAAGAAACTAGCAAAACCCTCGTAGATTTCAGGAACCGTGCTCAGTTTACCTCCATTAAAAATCATTACCGATGGAAAGCCAGTTGTATTACGTTTTTCGTTAACAAACTTCCAAAATGTTTTAGGGTTTTGTTTGATATTAGTTTCAATCACACTTATATACTGACAATATTTAGAATGAAATACAGATTTAAATTGTTCACGTAGATCAACAAATTTGGATTTATTCAGTTGACAATTATTGGATCTGAATCTATAGTAAGCTCTATTTTTACGGTTACGTAAGTTGATCAAATCAGAATCAAACCATGGTGGGTAATTATAGTTACGTTTTTTCCTCAAAGGTACGAATTTATCAAAAGCAACAAATAGTAAGTCATTAAAATTTTTTACATTTTCATTAACATCATTGGCTCGAAAAAAATCATCCCAACAAATGCAACGGAGATATTCAAAAAGACCAGGTGTGTTGCATTCCTTAAAATCATAAAACGAATCATCAAAAGAAAAAACGCGACATTTATCATCTCGATTACCAATATGAAATATAATCTCGAGGGAATTATGATGAATATCATTTTCTTTGAAAGATGTCAAAGACTCATGAACTGACAAATATTCCGTATTATTAACAAAAATTAAATCTAAAAACGAATTGTTATCATTACAAAATAAATTAACTTGTTTGAGATTGAAACTGAACAGTGCATCCACCATCGCTGCATCATTTGCATCATTAACCCCCCAGAGACTCAGTTTCACTATCAACCAACCAATGAATATTACTTAAATTAAAATCACCTAATACAACTAAAGTATTATTATAATTAATTATATTAACCAATTCACATATACAATCTACTTGGACTCAAATAAACATTAGTAGGTGAGCTAGGTGGTATGTACAAAACTATAAAATAAAATAAATTATTACAAATTAAAACTTTGACACATAAAAATTCAATAGAGCCACATCCAGGTACTACAACCAGCTCACTTTGCATAGAAGAATGGGCTGCAAACAGCACACCACCTCCACTTTTTTTAGGGCTGTTAAAAATAGATCTATCACATCTATAAACGACAAAGTCATCAGAAAAGAACTCATTATTAAAGATCCCTTCATGAAATCCAGTTTCCACAAGAGCAAAAAATTGAAAATCCGTTGAATAAAAGAAATTCAAAAATTCAGTTGACTTAGACGACATACGCCCAACATTACGATAAAATAATCTCGGAGACGTCAAATTATAACGAATCGTTTGTTTATCAAAACGACTGGCATCAGTTAAAGAGTTGGTTCGTTTCGTTGAAGAACGGGAAAATTCAATTTATTGGTTCGTCCCTTATTAAAAATTACAAATTCTTTAATTAATGACCCAGCAGGCTAAAAAGTAGGTTGTAATAAATTCTCAAAACCAGTAACGTCCACATATAATTTAAATGACGAAAAATTACGGTACGCATCATTAATCCGTCGAGATATAATACGCTGACAGTTTACATCCTCAATGTTAAATTTATCTTTAAGATAATCCAAAATTACAGCTTCGGAAACATTTTTATGGAGTCGAGAAACAAATAAAGTTTTACGTGGCTTCACAACCTGGAGCGATGAGACCAGATCACCGCAGTGCCAATAATAATTGGTCGCTCAGAATGAGGTTTGATATTATGTGCAGCCCCACTATTATGAGCATGATGAGAAGCTTGAAACGACCGTGGCGATTTAGTATTATTCTTCGATTGATCCCGATCATGATTGATTGAGTTTGCAGATGACTTAAACACTTGACCATTAACATCACTACCATCGATTAACGGTTGATGACCAGAACAGCAATCAGGAATATGGTGAGATTTGTTCAAAATCTCAGTAATCAGTTTGTTAATAGCGGCCACATCCGCTTCAATTTTCTTTATAACTAAGGCTTCTGCAGCTCTATCAGCAGCCAGATCAACCTTTTGCCACAAATTCGAGATGTTGTAATTAATAATCCAATCATTACAGCCATTACAGAAATAACAAATATTCATAAATTTGTTTATGGAATTATTGGCGGTTCGATCAATACCGGTACACTCCGTGGAATTGTTTACCACAAAAACTGCAGGGAACTGTATCCACAAAAGTAGATCCAAAGGATTTAGTACAGCTGTTGCATGACATTATGTAACCGGAGAATTATAAATAGAAAGTTTAATATATGATGTGTTTATTATCATAATTAAACCTTCCTAACTCACAAACAATTTCAACAATTTTCAGATTCACCCACAAAACACTTTTTATTGTCATAATCAAATCTTACTAATTAGTTTGTCTAAGCAATTTTGATATCACAAATTGTATAAAGCTTTTATTTATAAAAAACAGTCTGCCATGTCTGCTATTTTTTTAAAATTGATTTTACCGACTGTTTCACTAATACTAATATAATTTTTTGTTGAATCAACAAATTTTGTGTACATATACGCGTTGTTGATTTTATTTTTTGTTGAAAACTTCACTTCCGTTACTACTAAGATGATCCGCCAGGTTTATGAAATTATTTTAAATTCGTTCACACAGTGGCGTCCACATGGTGGAATTAATATACATTTTTGTGTTTGCTATTATGTAACTGCAACTGAATATTTTGTGCACATCGTCGGCAATACAGTAGGTAAAACTGTTAGTACAATTCTTAGGCACACTCTGTTGGTTTGTTAATTTCAAGTAACTTTGAGCTCGCTGTTTGATAATAACAAACAGTAAAATGTTAAGGAATACAATCAGATTACTGTTTAACTAAAAGAATTTCAAGCACACTATTTGCACTCACTTCAGAATTTTAGTTAAATGCTGTTGATGAGACTCTAAGCTTTTTTAAAATCTTTATTTTTAATTAAAATTTCGAATTTTATAAATTTATGATTTTTTAATTTAATAAATATATAAATTTATTAAATTAAAAAATCATAAATTTATAAAATTCTGCGTTCTGCGTCCGCAGATGATCAGGAAAAGAGAACGAACAAATTCTTAAATTTTGCTTGTCAAAAATAAATTATGTTATAAATGTAAGGATGTACAAATTAGTTATACGGCAAACAGCGCCAAATTTAAAGTTAATTATTAAATCATTAATTGGTAACTTAACTTAATAATAATTACAAATCCATCCTAATAATCTATTACGTAATTTGTACAAACCCAAGTATACCCAAGTATAACAAAACTGAAAACTTGAATCGGTTATAAAATCTTTTCCGGTTTTCGTTCGAAAAAATTGAAAATGCTGAAAAGATGGTGTTTCAAATTTTTAACACATGTAGCGTTGAAGTACAAATGTATTTTTGTTTTCTGTAGACGCCATTACGATTGCGTTATTCGTAAATAGTTCATGTGTTTGTTTATTAAAAAAATCGAAATCGACTAAAACTGATAGTGTGTAAAAGATAATAATTATGAAATAGGAATAAATTTATCAATAAAAGTGTTACAAGCAGACGCCTGGCCACTACTTGGTTCGACAACGATACCAATTACATTTCCGATACCTCATATCATATAAATTTTTGTGGACGAAAACTTACGTGGCTACACCGTTTTTGTCATGATGAACTAAAAGTCTCATACCTCAAGAAACCCTGTATCATTACGATGCAAACTTTTCAAATGGCTGTCCTATTGTTGTTTGAGACATGTGATGTGATGACGTAAGGATATACAAGAAACGCTACAGTTAAATAATGAAATGTTACAAAAGCATATACAAAGTTTAATTGAATCAAAATTGTTGCTGTGTGGGACAGAGGTTGGTTTTTTTGTTTTACTAGGTCTTGTACCTTGAATACAATATAATATTGTAACGCTTTTTTTCTTTACAGAAATTAGAAGATTCAACCGAAATTATTGACTATTCAAACAAAAGGACTAAGTTTAAAATTACTGCAGCTCTCCAACGTGAAACACCTCAGGAAGTTGAACATGCGATGCACGCAGTAAATGAAGATAGAAAAATGTATTTACTCAGGTGGAGTTAAAATTTATATATTATAATAAATGTAATATTGTAATTTATACATGTAATAAAAATAAAAAGTATTCTTAAAAAAAATATATTTTTAATTAAAGCTAGATTTAAATTCAAAAGTGAAATTTTAGCGCCAAAATTCATATTATAAGCCCCGCCCACAAATTTGTCGTACCATAACCTAACTTTTCTTTTCATCATTTTCCGAGTTTTTTGGCCAACTTTCATAGGAAATCTTATAATAAGTCGGACATTAATTCGGAAAAGAATCCGAGATGAAATCAGCGAAATGTCAGAAAAATACAAAAACTTTCGGATATAAAAATACTTGGGAAGGGTTTGTTTGACAGCTGACAATATTTTGATTTTACTAAAGTGATTAACAAAAAATAATTAATTTAGTGTAAGTTTAAAATATGATATAAATTAAAACAAGTGTGTATAATTGATATTGTCAGTGAACTTAACCTATGTATGTATAATAATGTGTTTTCTATTTTAGATATCGGAAGAGCCTGACATCAACTACAAATGTTGTAATATTATATGAATGTAATTGCAAATTATATAATATAAATAAAGTTTGTTTCCTGCCCGCCTTGAAAAACTTGGGCTTTCAATTCTGTATTATCACCATAACTGATCGGGAGTGGGCATACCTTTGATATAGCCTGTTTAACCTGTCCTTGAGCAGTCTTGATGATGACAACCATTACATTTCCATCTTGACCACGATGAACTGTCTGATGATTCGTCCAAGTTGCCATTTTAGTGGTGGAAGGTTCTCATCCTTCAAAACTACTAATTCTCCAAACCACTACATTTCGTTCTTTCGAAGTCCACCTCCGACGATGTTGAAGTTCTGCCAGATACTCATTTGACCATCTTGACCAAAAATGCAAATCCACCTTCTTAACATTGAAACGTTCTCGTACTCATTATTTGGATCAACGATTGCAGTTAATGGTCCCCCAATAAGAAAGTGACCGGCCGTAATGGCTTTGAAGTCATCTGGATTTTACGAATTTGGAGTTAATGGCCTCGAATTCAACACGGCTTCTATTTGTTTTAAGACGGTATTGAGCTCTTCGAACGTCAAAGCGGAATTTCCAACGACCCGTCTCAATTGAAACTTCGAAGACTTCACTGCTGCTCCATATAACCCGCCAAAGTGTGGTGACGCAAGTGGAGCGAAGTGCCATGTTATTCCATCAGCTTGGCACATTCGAATAATGTCATCGTTATGTTCCTGCGAAGAAAATAATTTAAATAATTCATTTAATTCGGAGTTAGCTCCGACAAAATTAATCCCATAATCGGAAAATATATTTGAGCACAATCCTCTCACTGCCACAAATCTTTTTAGTGCACCAATGAATGCAGTGGTTGTTAACTCTGTCACCAGCTCGAGATGCACCGCCTTAACTGCGAAACATACGAATATGGGTATGTATGCCTTCGTAGGAACCTTCCCTCTTATCTTGTAATGCACATAAACTGGGCCACAATAGTCCACGCCGACATTAGAAAATGGTGGTGCATATCTAACGCGTTCTAGAGGCAAATTGCCCATGATTTGGTGAATTCCGGTTGGCCTTGTTTTGAAACATTGAACACAACTCTGGAACACTCTTTGGACAGGTCGTCTTCCTTGTAGCGGCCAATGATTTTGTCTAACCGCAGCGAGTAACGCCTGTGGACCTGCATGCAAATATTTTATATGAAGGTAAGTTAGGAGTGTAAGTGTAAAAAAATGCTTCAATGGTAACAGGATCGGATGTTTGGAACTAAAAGGAATTGCGGAGAGTTGTAGTCGTGCTAAACTCTAATTACGTTTTCGTCATCTAGAAAAATAGACAAATTGTTTAAATGATTTTTGTTATGAAATGGCTTTTTGGATTCCAGCATCGCTAGTTCGCTCGGAAATTCCTTTCTTTGATCTAGTTTTAGGATCGATCGTAGTGCAATGTCCAGCTCTTCTTGAATCAGATGTCCGAAATTTCGATTATCTTTATTCTTTCTTTGTGTATTGGGGAAAAACCGAAGAATATATGCCACGCCGCTCCGGAGAGGTATAAAGCTATTTTAAATTTGATGCGCTGTAGTATGCAGTCATTGTCATCTTGCACCGTCGTAAGTACCCATTTTTCAAGCTTTCATTCTGGGCTATCCAATTCACACCAGGATTTGTTGACATTCCAGGACACTTCAAGCATTAACAAATAATTGGCCAATTCTTCCGGAACAACTCCACGAGAAATAATATCAGCGGCATTGTTTTTGGAATCAAAATGATTCCACTCTTCTTTGGAGCTGATAATTTGGATTCTTGCGACTCTATTGGCGACGAATGTTTTCCAATATGATGGATGACCCTCAATCCATGAAAGTACGATTTTCGAGTCCGTCCAATAAAAGTTCTTGGCAATAATAAGATTAAGAATCGGTTCAATTATAGCCATTGTTTGTGCGAATAATTGCGCTGCACACAATTCTAATCTGGGCAATGTGGTGGTTTTCAAAGGTGAATTGATTTCTTTTCTGCATCTGAAAATACATACCGATCTATGCGACGATTATTAAGCAGCTGTAAACTTGTTCTAGGTTTTGTGGCAAAGCTGCGTCCCAATTTTGTTTTAATAGCCACAATTGTTGCATGAAAATTTTTGCAAGTATTATAACTGGCCCGGTTAACCCAAGGGAATCGAAAATCCTTGCGATGTCTGCTAAGACCGTAAGTTTAGTTATACGGTTAGTGTTTTCTATCAGCTTCACGTTGAAACGAAAATGATCCGAATGAGGTTGCCAAAGCAAGCCTAAGGGTTAGCAATTTTTCGCGACTTTCAGTTGTAATAGCTGATAGTAAAACTGCGTGGTTTGAAAACCATTTCTTTAGTTCCATTCCAGCCCTGCTACACGTCCCTACGTATCACTTCACTCGCGCGCGGATTATTATTGGCTTCGTCTTGTGCAAGCCGCTGCAAACACTCCATTGCAAAATATGGCGCGGGCGCCGTACCATATGTGACCGTTTGCAGTTTAAAAGTTGTTAACTTGTCATCCTTTGTATTTCGCCATAGGATATATTGAATGTGAGCATCGTTTTCGTTTACTCTTATCTGGCGATAGATTTTAACAATATCTGCTCTAAATACGATTGAATGAGTCCGGAATCGCAATAAAATAGACAGAAGATCTTGTTGGACCACGGATCCGACCATTAGTAAAACATTTAATGATATTCCCGACGTAGTTTTGGCTGACGCATCGAAAACGACGCGGAACTTTATCGATGTGCTTTCTACCTTCAAGACACAGTGGTGCGACTTATAATACCTAATGATGGTCAGTAATGTTATCTTCATCAATAGCCCTCATGTGTATATTCCATCTTAAAGGGAATATTTTTGTTTAGTCGGGCTTCTAAACTGAAAAATTCAGCCATAGCACGGAAATTACCTAAACTCGACGGTAGCTTTAATAAGGTAATGCAACAAAAAATTTACCTTATGAATCTCGGGCAGCAGTGTCGTTGAAGTGCTGCTCACAGTTTTCTTTCTCAGGAGTTAAAGTAGTAAGAGCTGGTTCACACTCGTTCACAATCTTCTGAGGAGCATCGAAGTGTGGATCCGCCAGCTGAATATTGGTAGGAATTTTCTACGATGATGTATTCATTCTCATTGCCGGCTGTTTATCGGTTTTTTTTTGGCAATACGTGTACTTGAAATTCGGTTGAAAATGAATTGATGCAAGATTGAATTGTCACAAATGTTTGCGACTGACATGCTACTGTTGAACTTCCAATCCCGCAGACAGGTGTTTGGCTTCTTTCTTATTTTAAATTTAGTTGTACCCCAAATGATTGCGTAATAAAATTTAACTGTGATGCTGAGTCTAATAATGCTCGACCCATTACTGCTGATCCACCCTTATTTAACACTTTAATTACAGCCGTCGCTAAATAAACATAACAATTGGCATTAACATTATTATTACTTGAGCAAAAAGAATCCTTGGTTTCAGCTATGGTATGTAATGACACTGATTCGGCTTGATTTGAAGAATGGTTTACTATTTGAGTATCTTTCAAATCACTGGCCTTAGTTGCTGGTTCACTATTAGATTGGGTATACCGCACGATGTCTAAGTGTAAATAAGTGTGATGCTTCGCACTGCATTTAAAACATGACGCTTTTGATGGGCACGACAGTGCTGTGTGACGCGATTTTAAGCAGTTGGAACATATTAGAGATAGTGATCATAGTGATTGTCTGATTTCTCTCATCTATTGAGTTACTTAAAAATATTTAAATTTCGATGATATTACAAAGGAAGATTGAGATCGAGTAGTTGAGAACCGATTGGACTGAATTATTCGTCGGTACGTGCGTTATTGCCTTCAAAGTTCTACTACCTTCTATATTCTGGCATCGACGTTTTAGAAGTTTGATCAGCTTCTCCAATGTTCATAAACGATCAGCTGGGGATTCATCATTCCATTTTGCACGTGTTTCAGGATCAATCTTGGTATATAAAAGATGCACTATTAAATCGTCCCATTGTGAGTGGATCGGCCTAATGAAGTTAATGACCGTAGACGATGGTTTCGCCATTGATTTTAGTGCAAAAATGGATCTAATATGTTCCGAACAAATGAGTTTCTTATTGTTGAACCGCTTTGATAACAGCTTAATAGCCTCGTGATAATTCTGACCAGTTACTTCGAGTGAGTCTATCACTGGAATCTATCTATCATTGGAACCTTGAAACATCGTTTAGCATTTCATTGCGATGAACAAGTGTATCAAATGCTTCATGAAATTCTAACCACTTCGTATAATCTCCCGAAAAGATTTTTATTCCAATTTTAGACAATCGCACAGACATACCTTGCTTGTGAACGGTATCTTTTGTATTGGTAGGGACCCTTTCTTCTTTATTAAGTCTATAAATGTACACTTGTAAAGCCGGTTTAACAAAAAAATACAATTCTTCGAACTTTGATCTAATTTTCTTTTCTATTTCTAATGGATCAAGAGCTTCTAGATAGCTCCTCTTTATGGTAGTTACTTCAGCTTGAAAAATGCCACAGTAGTCGGGGAGACGGAAGGAAAGATTTAACAGAAGTTGTTCGCAGAACACTCCGGCCCCGAATTTCCCGTCCCGTTTTGAACTATCAGTGAAGAAGTTTATAACTCCTGGTTCCAAAACTGCACCCATCATCCAGTCCTCCATGGATGGGATCCTAGTCCGGAACTTTGTGAGAAAAGATAGTGACGGGACAGTATAGTAGGTGGTCTTGGGAATTTGTTTGTTACATAAAATAGATGAGTGCCCCGTATTGTTGCAGGTCCACATTAAGATGCATTTCAGCCGTATGGCAGTACAAGCTGCCAACTGTTTCCCCAAGATATCTAGAGGAGTCAAAAATAGCAGAGTCTGTAGTGCCTGGGTGGATGTGCTCCTCAGTGCACCACTGATCCAGAGAGAGATTGTTCTCTGAACTTTTGTCAACAGCTTTTGGTTGACAGTTTTGACCAGAGCAGGCCACCAGACTATTACCCCATACAAGAGTATGGGTCTGACTGACAGCACAAAAGATCTTTTAGGTAGTAGTGCTAGCCGCTTTTGGGCAGGGACGAAAAAAAAAAAAAAAAAAAAAAAAAATGGGTCTGACTACTGCGGTATAAAGCCAATGTACGATGCAGGGCTCCAGCCCCATCCTTTCCCAATGGCATTTTTGCAAGAGTATAGCGCTACCGTAGCTTTCTTTACTCTTTCCAGAATATTGGGTTTCCAATATAATTTGCTATCCAAAATGAGACCCACAAACTTCGCTTCAACTGTAAAAGTCAAGCTGAACCCATTTAAAGTGGGAGCATCGATGTGAGGAAGTTTATATTTCCTATAGAAGAGAACCAATTCGGTTTTGTGTGGGTTCACATTCAACCCACAGCCATTGGCCCATAATGAAAGAGTGCCCAGGACATTTTGCATAAGCTCACTAAGGGTGCCGGGATATTTACCATGGACACCAATAGCAACATCATCCGCATAGGCAACCACCTTGAAGCCACCGTCCTCCAGTCTCAGCAACAGGTTATTTATGACCAAGTTCCAAAGTAAGAGGGACAGTACGCCACCCTGTGGCGTACCTCTGCTTGTAAACCTTCTGACGAAGGATTCCCCAAAATTAGCATTTATGATCCTGCCTCTTAGCATTTGATCTATCCAGTCCTTGAGTGATTCGTCCACTCCCAGATCTGAAAGTGCCCTAGTTATAGCCCCTTGGAAGTACATTGTTAAAGGCCCCCTCAATATCCAAGAAGGTTACCATTGTATAGACTTTATATTCGAAAGATTTTTCAATGAAATATACAAGAGAATGAGGACTAAGGTCTTTGAGATTGCAGTGTGAGCGTTTTCCCGCCTTAGGTGTGAAAACAACCTTCACTTCTGTCTATTTACTAGGAATGTGACATAGTTCTAGGCTGGCTTTGGACCAGGAAATTGTTAGATCCGTAGTTTGTGGAATATTTGCAGGGATAATACCATCGAGTACAGGATCTTTTTTCTGCTAATAATTTGGGTTATGAGATTAGTACTGATGTGATAGGTACATATTCGGAACAACCAGGAAAATGAGTCTCCATCAGAAGTTCCAGTGATTTCGCACTATTAGTGGTCCATATCCCATCCAGCCGTTGTAGATAACTTGGGATGGAAGGACCAGTTGCTAGTACTTTGCGTAGCCTAGACATCTCCGAAGACTCCTGAATTTTGTCACAGTACAGTCTCCAAGAGATGTTTTTGGCACTTCCCAATTAATATTTGTAAATTTTGAGGACTTGCTTATAGGAGTCCCAGTGTACAGCAGCTGTTGTTTTTCGTGCTGTTTTGAATAGTCTTTTGCATTTTCGACGTGTTTGTTGAATCTCCTTGGAGCACCAGGGTGGCCGAAAATTACCCCTAGGCCTGCTTCATTAAAAGCGCTGGACAACTCGTCCACTAAGCCATCGAGTTCTTGCGCAGTTTTTGGAGGTTTTGGTACCAGAACTGGATGCGAATTACCCAGAATAGATCTAAAGGTATCCCAGTTGGTTTTCCTCCTGTTTCTGTAGATTGGACGTTTTGGAAAAGTCAAGTCCATTTCAAATTTAAGATAACAATGATCGGAAAGGAGTGGTCCTCCGACACTCTCCGGTTTAATAGACTAATCGTCGAAAAGCTTGAGTCAAGAGTAATATCCAATACCTCCTGTCTATTACTAGTTATAAAGGTCGGCTTATTGCCCATGTTACATATATGAAGGTTAGTACTTAAAATGTAATTGAGGAGTAACTCACCTCATTCATTTGTGTCCGTAATTCCCCAGATTGTGTGATGAGCATTTGCATCACTCCCAACGATGATTCCAACCTTGCGCTTCTGAGCCTCCAAGATTAGCTCACCTAGAATGATTGGTGGAGGGTAAAGGAGGGAAAGCTGATACTAGCCAGAGGTTTTGTTTATCGACCTCAATGCTGACCGTTGCTACATCTCCGTTACTGAAATTTGATAGCAGAAAACAACTTATGTTATTTTTAATGAGAATGCACGACCGAACCTTACCTTCTTTTTTCGCATGCATATATCTATAATGGGGAGTCTTGAGCCCAAGTACCCGGTCTTCAGTGACCCAAGGTTTCTAAATCAAAACGACATCTGTCGCTTACTGCCCAATTTTTAAAATTAGAGCAGCTGATGCTGCCTTAGAGTGGTGGAGGTTGACTTGAAGATGTCTGTGTCATATATGCAGCCCCTTCTCTACCACAGTAACATCAGAGTCATCCCCTGATTAGAAGCCCTCTGAGAGCCTCTTTAAAGACTCCATGAACGTTGACATCTCCTTATCCGTGGAGAGAGTTTCCGCTTGGCTGGCTGCCTCCGCGCACGCATATGAGCTATCAAGCACCGCAGTAATTTTTGAAGATGACTTCGGAGCCTCCGGCTTGTCCGCGTCCTTCTTGTACAACTTGAGTGTGACTGCACTGAAACCATAGTTGATTAAACCGTTGGTATTTTCCAGTGCAGTCGGTGACTCCCTGTTTAAGAAGATAATAGGTGATCTATAGTCAGCCTTTGTCTCCTCGAGCTTGGCAACTTACCAATTGTGCGTTGGCAAATCTTGGTTGCCAACCTGCAACAATTGGAGTATCACCTTTGGATCATTAGGCTCCGAAGGAATGTACACCCTAGCTCTTGGTCTGCAGGGGATCTCCTCCCTATCAATCACGGCAAGGCTGGCTCTGGGCCATACCTCGCCAAGTCCCCCCACTGCACTCTTATAAAGCAGCAGGGACCTCTGATCTGCATAGGCAGTCAGTTTCACCTGGTTCCTGTGCCAGCCCGCAACCCGACAAATCGGAGCAGGTCCTGGATTTTCCGACAGGACGTTCAGGTAGGGTGGCTAAGGGGCCCCATTTCACCTTCCTCCAATTGGCGGGCGTGATACTGCCATCCTCTTGGGATTTGTCAATAACTGCCAAAACCAGCTGATCCTTGAGGACCTCATTAAAACGCCTCATAGTGGTAGCCTGAAATTTTGTTCGCTTTGCGATCTTAGGACTTTCCTCCTGAGAACTGTTTCTTTTAAGCTGTGAGCCAGCTGAACGACCTTCTGACTTTTTCTCGGTGGCTTTTTTTGCCCATGCAAACGTGGCTTTGTCTTTATCCGTCCTGTCTTCTGGCGAGATGTTATTGTTCTTAACCAGGGCCCTCCAGGTCTTCCTCCTAGTATTATAGGTTGGTTTTGAGAAACCAGCTTCATTCGTGATTTGGTTCCGCTTTGTATTTGTATACTCAGATTTGGTGACCCGAGTGGAGGGACCAGCCTCACTACAGCTTATGTCCCGTCGATTATTTGTAGACTTAGAGGCAGGCCTAAAGGCCCGAGTCTCGTTGTCCACATTTTCCGGATATTTTAGAGAGCCGGACTCTTTTTGTTGTTGTTTGTTTTTGTTTGGATCCATGATTGGTCCGACAATTAGCGGAGAAAGAAATGTCCATCTGTGCAAAGATCCGCAGTACACACAAAAGGCTACTTAATCCGGAGGGCGCCAATTATCCGGATCCACCGTTAGCGACTGAGCTAGTTTTAAAGCTGAGCCTCCAGTCTGGTCGATTATCGGCACGGTAAGATTTACATCTTAACCTAGCCCAGCGATTTGTTTAAGGTTGACTCTTTTAGCGCCGTGATTTAGCCAGAAGCCAAAGAATCAGTAATCTAGTTACCAGTGGTCACCACGTGGAGGTAACACGAGCACTTGTGGAAGTTGCAAGTTGCGGAGCTGGCCGCAAGTGCCAACTTGAATCCCCCGAGCAACTTCACACCTGACCACCCGCACAAATGTTGTTTGATGATTAATTATAATGTGACGATCTGCGTTCGTATGATGCATATGTTGTGGTGGTACTAGAACCTAAGTTGTTGTAGTTATTTACGATGAAAATTTACAGCACGATAATTAAATTTACAGCTTGTGAATTGAGGTTTGTTTTATTTCGGCAATAGTTGTTTAGTGGTTAAATAATAACCATAAAAGAATTCCCAGCACACTATTTGCACACACTTTAGAATTTTAGTTAAATGATGTGTTTTATCCATCGTTGAGGTTTTGAGCGTTTTTAACTCACCGTCACCGCTAGTTTTCTGCTGTCACCAAAGTTGTACATTGGTGACAAACAAGTTGAAACTAAAATTAAATTTTCTAATCTTTTTCTAAAAATTGCAAAATATTAACTAGGCCCCACTAAGATCTTTCCACCTCAACAAAATGCTCAGCTCAGATCTTTTCTGTATTAAAGTTTGGATCGATAGACGTAACTTTTTTGGTACCCAATGTAATGTGAAAATATCGCCATTTACTATATACATAACTATACCAGTATAACTTTGAAATTTTAAAATTATAATGTACATACCTACCTAGTCAACCCTTGCTAAAGTGTAATTTTATTTAATTAAAAATAAACTTTGTAAAATGTGCATGCATTACCAACGTATACGAGCGCGAGCCCACTTTACCCTTCTGCGATATTTCTGTATTGATCCAGGTTTGATCTAAATCCATTTCATGGAAATTGAACCTTTAACGTTATGATAACCGAAGACTGAATCATTTGCATCTAACATGGTAATTTATGAAGAAATTTAGTAATAATATAATTTTTAAACGCGGTCCATCAGTTAAATACTCCTGCCCCGATATCATCCAATATTTTATTAATCAATCCACTTTGTTACACGACAATTTATTTACAAAATTGTAAAATGTTGTGTTATATTCACGGCTAAAAAAAAACATACAATACGCTACTTACTTTATTCTATCGTGTTGAAAAATTAATTTTCCATTTAATTTTATTTCCAACAAAAACAATAAAAATGTATTTTCAAAAAACAAAAAATATAAAATGTTTTTCTCGCGTTCTCATGTTTATTTTTCACAAGGTATACCTATACAATTATAATTTGTATAATTAATATTTAGAACGATACAAAAATAATAATGAAAAATTTGTTATACATATTTGCTATTTAGTCTGCTCAGGTAAAAGGAATTTCTTCCAACTTTCAAATGTTTTGGTAAAAAGAATAGTTTTCAAATAGTATGCAACAAAAACTTTAAACTGGAACATGAAATTCATTTAAAATACGTGTTACATTGTTGTTGGTTTGTAGTTTCTCAACTCTTTGCAAAATACTTTTACTGTTCGTTTCACACAAAGATAAATATTTGAATTAATACAAAGTATTATGGAGTGAAGAGTATAAAATAAAAGAAAAATATTTCCACTACATGCAATATTTCAATGAAAATTTTTGTTTTAAAAACGAAAAGGTACATTGTTAAAACAACAAACGGAATCTATCGAGAATTAAAATAGTATCGTACCTTTTTATTTAATACCCATTATATTTTATAGATAGGAATATTCAGTGCTGGCATAATGCAAATAAAAAATGCTGGAACGGGTCAACAGTAATAACGTTAAATAATGTACCAACCTATATTACTATTGGAAATACACCATTTATTTTGTGTTCATAAAATTTTATAAGTTATGCAATTTTGTGTAAACAACATTTAAAACTAACATTTCATTATACACATGCATTATTACATTTAGTGTAGCATGCATAGAATTATTTTTATCCAAGAACCTCAACATTTATACATATGTACCTGTATGTATTCTCGTTCGTATCTAAATTCGATAATGATGTTTAACTTAATTTGCATAATATATGGTTTTTTTGTATAGCTTTTAGTGAAATTTAAATATTAGATATATGGTACTCATATATACGTACCTAATCCATCAACGTTTCAAGCTAAAAACAAATTTTACTTGTAGTATAACAAACATTTATTTATTTTTCTCAGCATTCTCAAAAATTCAATTAATATAACAATAATAAAATAAAATTCGAAAATTCAATTAATTTAAGTCTATTTTTTTTTTTACCAATTTTAAAAACTTTAAAACTCAATTTCAAAAAAGGAAAATCGATTTCTTTCCTAAAGCGTTTCTTTTCATTTCTGTTGTGCCTTACTCTTCTCTCTCCTTTTGCTAAATATACCCAGTGTGCTGCTACCCGTTAATATATCAGACAATTTATAAATGAAGTTATATCGCAAGAAGCAGACAAAAAAAAATATTTAATCGATGATAAGGATGTAACATTTATTTTGTTGGTGCTTTTATTGTTCAACAAAATACATATCTATGTACATACATATATATTTTATTTATTAAGTTTATAATTTTAATTCGTAACAGAATAACAAAAATCATAAATAAAATTCGTTTATTAAAGTTTGATTTATTTTATTAGTGAACCGAATGAAGGAAAATCGATTGGAACAGACAAGCACGAACATTTTTCTTTGACTATAATTCGTCCTGCGGGAAATTTAGTGATGTGATTAAAACTGTATGTTGCGGCAAGATTTCTTGAATTTTTTTTTTTTTTTTTTTGCAAGTCAAGGGTTAAAGTAAAGACTTATCACGATATCCAGGAAATGGATGATTTTTGATCCAAAAAAACATAGTATTTCGAGATTTATGCATATTCGGTAATTTTTTATATTAAGTTCCTCCATATTAAGCATGTGAAGTTATCCCAGTTTTTCATCCCAGAAAAAATAATAATGTTCATCAGGTAACACTATCTCATCCCATCCCAGTTTTTTCTATACATATTAGAAATGTATGATTACATTTTTTCATCCCATCCCAGGTTTTTTTATATAGTGTATTTCCAATACAAAATATTCAATATAAACTGATCTAATTTTAAATTATTTATTGCCTATCTCCTAAGAACTTAGTAGGCCAGAAATGATTCTTTATATTTTGAGTTGGTAATGGTATAGACTAACTTTGATGAAAATCTTAAATCAGCCGGATTGTGAAAATTGCACCCATACGGCTGATCTTAGATTTTCATCAAAGTTAGTCTATACTATTACCAGACAATTCTACATCGTTTGAGTGCTAAGTGATTATTTTTACTAGTAAAGTATTAATTATATAAAAAGAATAAATAAATTGATTAAGAAGAGAAACAAATAGCGAGGATGAAGAAATAAATTACGGATTAAGAGGCTTCTCTAATGACGAAATATTTAGAAAAAAACAGAAAGTGTGCTTCTTAGAAAATAAAAAAGAGAAAAATCAAAATGAACACAAAACAAAACAAATAATTTCTAGGTATACTACAGTGTTTAAACATAAAGAGAAAAAAGAAATAGAGAATCTCAACTAAATCGCCAAATATTGAATGATGAAAATAGAGGAAAAACAATATTTAATCAAATAAGTGAAATCCAGATGGTAAATTTAATAAAGTGTCCAAACGAAAAAAGAAGTGAAATACAAAGTGTTAACCAAAGTGTAGATAAATGTTGAAATAAAAGGATAATTCAAGGTGAAACTCTAAGCCAGAAACAAAGTGAAAATAAAATTAAAGATCAAAAAAGTGGAAACCAAAGTACAAACAAAATGGCGGAAGATACTTTAATGCATATCAACAATGTTCAACAAAATATAACTAGAAAGGTACAAAGTGAGAACTTATATTCAAGCAAAGACAGAGAACTTTTCTCAGTAATATTGGGAAAAGAACAGATCAATATTAAAAACGTTACGTTGCAAAACTATTAAGGCAAACTAACTTTGAAAACTATGAAAATATTATACAAACAATAAAAATATCAAGATTTATCAATATTTTCAAAGATATTTCAAGTGCAAACAAAATAATCAAATATGAACTACTAAAACCACAGGGATTTGATATATACATATATACCTAAAAGCTTTGACCATACCTATGGCATAATAAGAGGAATACCAAGAGAGATTTCTACAAAAGAAATCACTGATAATTACAATAGAGATTTCCAATTAATAGATGCCGAGAGATTGACTAGATATGATAACCTGACCAAAACAGTGCAGAATACGGAGACATTAAAACTAACATTCAAACCAAAATACAAGCCAGATAGTATTAAAATTTATGGAGTCAGCTATAGAGTATCATATAGTATTTTATTCCTCAACCAATGTTCTGCAAAACATGTTTAAACTACGGGCACAAAAAAAAATTCTGTCATTCGACAGAACAGAGATGTGAAAATTGCTCAGAAGTACATGATGTAGATCTGGAGAAGAAATTTCAAAAACAAACCATTTGTTACAACTGTAAAGAAGGACATAGATCCAACTCAAAAGAATGTCCAAAAAAGAAAAAAGAAATGGCAATACAGGTCATCAAAACAAAAGCACACAATATGAACAAAGATTTCCGGCATTCAAACAAAATGATCTTCAATTCCCAACAATCAACAGACAAAATTATATGAAAGGATAATTAAAATACAATGAGATAGTACGGTTGCATCCTTTAGCTAAACAAGGGAAGGGAGTAAATGCAAACGAACGAGAAGATAATAGAAAAACAAATTACAAAGTGCTTGAACATTTTAAATCTCTTTTTGAAATTATCAAACCTATCATGGAAAAAGGAGAAATGCCAAATGAAGTCAATAATATATTAGATATTATTACAATTGAATTATACAAAAATGATCCAGGAGAACAACTAACTTGATTAAATTATATAAATACAGAATGATTATAATACAAATTAACTTACAAAGTATTAAGAATAAAAAATGATTAGTTGAAAAATTCCTTAAAGAGATGAACGCAGATGTAGCAATTATAAGTGAAACATGGACCACAGACAAAAATATACCCAATATTAACAACTATAGAGCAATAATTAATAGCAGACAAGATGGTTATGGAGGGTGTGTAGTACTAATAAGAAAGAACGTTCAGTTAATATCATCAAAAATAATAAATATAAACCCAATAGAAGCCATGGAAACACAAATAAAAATAAACAATATTAATTACAGGATTATATCTTTCTACAACTCTACAAGAAACAAAAACTTAACTCAAGAACTATCGGGACGAACCTGATAAGCTTGGGATGATGATTGAAAAAAGTATTCTTACATATCAATACAAAATTTTAAATGATGGATCTTCTACACATCAGAATCTATATAATTTCACTGACACAGCAATAGACATAATGCTCTCATCATTAAATATAGCCAACAAAATCAAATGGGAATGTACAAGCAACAATTTACTATCAGATCATACTCCAATAAAACTAACAATAAGTGAAAACATAACCACAGAAAATCACAATAATTTAATTAAATTCATAGTCAATAAAAAAAAATAATTGGGGAAATTAAAAACCTAAATCCGTATAATATAGTTCACATAGAAGACTATGAAAAGGAGTTACCAAACATCATAAGTACTAACAGTTACACATTATAGGGAAGGAGACTTATTAATAGGAATAAACACTGGTGGAACAACAATATGGAAAAGCTATGGAAAAAAGAGGCCCAAACAAAATACAATAAAATGAAGGACATACATACAGCATTACAATTTAAAAAAGCAAAAGCAATAGTAACGAGAGAAATAAAGAAGGCAAAATATAAATCATGGAATGAAATAACGAATATCACAGATGATGAAAGAGTATGGAAAATAATAAATTTAATCAATAACAAAAAAACTAAAACTTACAACATACTAGATAATATAAGTACTGCGAGAGAGTTCCTAAACATAAACTTCCCAGAGTCATCAGAACAATTAAAAATGCCATATCCAAATCCACACCCATGTCCATCAGTAAATGAATTTCAACAACAAGAAATAATCAAAATAATAAAAAACAATAAAAATACATCACCAGAAATTAACAAAATATCCAATGAAATTTTGACATTTATGTTAGCTGATATAGCGTTTTTATTATTTAATTGTAATTAACCCAACCACAATAAAGTCCAAAACACATCCGCTTTATCTTTAAAAGGCAGCCGCGCAATTCAATCTATGCGGCCGATATTTATTGATTTTTCACAATATAAAAAAAGATATAAACTTTAGGTACACTAATAATCACCATCACCCAATATTATAATTAAGTCACTTAATTAGTACGAATAATATTACGAGATTGCGAGAAAACTATTCTCCACCAGATTTTATTATAGAAAAGTTTTTAGTTATCACTTTTAAAATAATTTGTTTTCTTTTTGTATAATGTATAGCGAACGATGTGTTGCTTGCGTTGCGAGATGCAAGAGTGTAATATTATTGTATGTGTCTATAGTTGAGACAGCATGATAAAACGTAAAAGGTACAATCAAAGCAAAAATTGCTGATTTGCTGTTGTACTGAGGTGTCCAAGATATTTAGTATAAAGTGGTGAATGTGCGTACTAATACATATGTGGAATGTATTTATTTAAAGTACGGATTCAAACCACTATTTAACTGTAAGTCAAAATCTACTCCATAGTAGCATCTACTACTGAGCTGTAAAACGGCTATTCAAATACAATTACATTTTCAGTCGAAATGAGTTGCATTTCGAATAATTGTAGGGATAAATGAATGTAATAAATTCATTGCATGAGTAAATCACTACAAAATATTAAAGCACCTACTGGATAAACACCTCAAAGTACTTACTAATCATCTAAATAAAAAGTGGAGTAAACGCAGTTTTCCAGACGTAACTGATTACTTCGTCACCCTGATAGGCAAAATTAATGATAATAGAAATAATAGAAAGAAATCAATGCTTATATTAACAGATATTATAAAAGCTTTCGACAACATTAATAAAGAAATTTTGATAAACAAACTTAAACAATTACAAATTAATCAAGCAATAATAAACTGGATCTATAAATACCTAACAAATAGAGAAATCATAGTAGAATCAAAACAAGGTAAATTATTCAGAACAACAAACCAAGGGATTCCACAAGGCTGCTCATTAAGTCCACTGCTTTTCAATATTTATACTACAGAAATCCATAAATTAAACACAAATAATCTGCAACATTATTAACAACTATAGACAAATTGCTAGTTTTATTAGCGATTGGGAGAAAAATACTAAAACAAAAATCACTTAATAAATTCAATGAATTATTAAATAAGTAACAAATGACAAAATTAGATAAAAATATAATAGATAATAAAAACTTAAAAATTTACGATAACCTGAACAATATTATCACAAATATAAACAGAAATAGAATGAAACTAAAAACGGCATACCTAGAGATTAAGTACAAATATAAGGATTATAAATGTGCATACACGGATGGGTCGAAAAAAGAAAATGTACATATGTGTAATAGGTATTCATACAGATAAAGATGTAAATATTTCAATAAATTTAAAGCATGAAACAAGCATTAAAACAACAGAGATGATAGCAATCTGCATGTCAATTCTAAATCAAATAAATAAAAAACAAATAAAAAATTATAATATGTACAGATTCGAAAAGTTGCTGTATATTGTCAAAGCCTACTTAATAAATAAAGCCTCCATGATGAAAACAAGCTTTTTTTAAGGTATCAAAAAATCCAAAAGAAAATGTTTATTCCATAGTTTTTATATGGAGAGATATGACCTCAGTTTATTCAAAATATATTAATGAAAATTGACTCGAAATTAATTTTATTTTGATTCAATTGAAACTATAAACTTTATTTTCCACCTGACTTGGACGATTTTTTCGTGAGCTTTTCCAATTTACGGTAATAATGATAACAAAATAAGATATTTTATATCTGAAAAAGCTTAAAAATAGAGTACATCAGAGCCTACTCTATAAATAAGAGCCTCCACATTGACTGAATTTTTTACTAAGCTTAAAATAAAGTACATACAATTTTTTCTTTACTATGAAACTATATGGGAAAACGATTGTTTTCATTTACATTTTTAGTCTATAAGAATTATGAGCTTTTACATTATTTTTATACGAAAATGTTCATAAAACATGTAATTTATTTGATTGAAAAATAGAATCATGAAAATGTTTATTTCTTAGTGAAAATCCTCTTGGAATATAAACTATTGCTAAACTTTTATGGAATGTTGTTGTTGTAAAATACGTCATAACATAAAATTTATAAACAAATATAACCATCTCTTTTTAGTCTCCTTCTAAAAGCATCGCCACATGACAAAAATCTGCCCGAATACAGATTCATATCATGTGGTAATGCTTTATAAACGACTTTTGTTTAAACCATAGATGTCGCCTACAATTAAAACCATATAAAAAAAATCAAATAGGTGATGGAACCGGTCGGATTCAAAAATCGGTCTGATTTTTGATTCGGTTAAACATATTTTTGGTGGCTTCACTCTATAGTAATAACTAAATTGTAATAATAATTAATTTAATACAATTTTTTTTATAAATTTATTAAAATTAAACCACTGCCATGAAAGAAATTATGTTAATTTTACTAAAAACTTTTCTTTCAAATCGTTTACTCAGCCCGAATCCCTGTTGTTTTTATTTGTGTGTTAAGTGACATCTAGGAATGGGAATAATAAGTAAGAGCTATTTTATTTTATACACCGCTCTCAAATGTTATGACAATTCAAATATTCTAAACAAAAACTTATTTTGGATGTGTCAGTAATTTTTGGGAATAAAAATCGATGCCAAATATTAATCATGTTGTATTTATTTTCAGCTGTGACTTAATTTAAATAATATTTTTAATACTTGAGAAATAAATAAGGCATTTATGTTACAGTTAATGTTTGTTGGTTATTTCGTTTATTTGTGATGCATAACAATCTGGGTTGATTTGATTTTTTTGATTTCTTCTCGCTCAATGCATATTATTATAATTTTTTCTCTTTGACTCTCTTTGATTTATTTTAATTTTGGCTGTTCAACGTATTTTCTTTTTTTTACCATTGATTTTAGTTGTGAATAAGTGATGACGTCATTAAATAGAATATTCTCTTTTTAATACATATTGTTGTTGTTGTAGAACGTTTTTTAATTTAATTCCTTTATTTTCTTTTGATTATATCTGGAAAATGGGGAAGCTTGAGAATCTGTGCTTTAAATGAGTTAGTCATTGAGTTGTTTATTAGTGATTTCAGAAAAAATTATTTATCTAGGTTTAATTTTTAATTCATATTTTTTCGTCAATCGAAATCGCGTTTTTTCATACAAACTCTATGAAAATAAATTATTTTTTAGTGTTTCTATGTCCTTTATTTTAAGTTCATTTTTTACATGCCGGCTCTATTCATATCAAGATGGTTCTGAGTACATGCATGTAAAAAAGAGATATAAATATAAAGGAAAAGGCGCGACGTTTACAATAATAAACATGACAAACAATATAGAAACAAGGTAAACATAAGAGAAATGAAGCAAATACATATTATGAAGCATATTATCAAATGACAGCTAATAAAAAGCAAAGCCTACTTAATAAATATTTTTTTTTTAGAATTTAATTAAACTGGGAGGGTTCTCATTTTTGCAGAGTGGTACATTGGTATAACTCTTTGGGCCTTCAGCCAAAATTACGAGGAGGGGGGAAGATATTTCTACTTTTTTTCAGTAGATATATTATGACTATGAGTGATTGGCCTCTGTATTTTTCTAATTTACCAAATCGAAAATATTGGGATTGCCACGAACAATTAATATATTTGTCTATAAAAAATGCGGAATAATCAACTGATTACAGACAGACAAATTAAATTCTAAAAAAAAATTATTTATTAAGTAGGCTTTGCTTTTTATTAGCTGTCATTTGATAATATGCTTCATAATATTTATTTGCTTCATTTCTCTTATGTTTACCATGTTTCTATATTGTTTGTCATGTTTATTATTGTAAACGTCGCGCCTTTTCCTTTATATTTATATTTCTTTTTTTCATGAATGTACTCTATTTTTAAGCTTTTTCAGATATAAAATATCTTATTTTGTTATCATTATTACCGTAAATTGGAAAAGCTCACGAAAAAATCGTCCAAGTCAGGTGGAAAATAAAGTTTATAGTTTCAATTAAATAAAAATAAAATTAATATCGAGTCAATTTTCATTAATATATTTAGAATAGACTGAGGTCATATTTCTCCATATAAAAACTATGGAATAAACATTTTTTTTTGGATTTTTTGATACCTTAAAAAAAGCTTTTAAAAAAATATCGTCAACATATGGAGGCTTTATTTATTGAATTGGCTTTGATATTGTTGAAAAATTGCATTAACACTCAAGAACCAAAATTATACGATTCATTAATAACAGAAATGTTAAATTAAAGTCCAAACACTGAGGTAATAATTCAATGGATTCCAGCACATATTGGGATCAAAGCGAATGAGTTTGTTGATAGTCTGGCCAAAGGGGCAGTAGAGAACAGCAACCAAAATTTATTTAAAAATAAAATACCAATAGAAGATATATTCATCATAACAAAAAATTTAATATATTGTATAATAATTGGAAAAAAGATTACGAACTTAACACAAGAACAAAAGGATTATTTAACAGAGGTTTTTTTTTTTTTTTTTTATTTAAAATAAATTTTATTTATTTATTTTATGTAATTACAATCTAGTCTCCTGGACTAATGAGCAATTTGTTTCTGACTTAATTTACTAACTTAAATTAATCTATGGATTCTTCCCATTGGCGTTCCATAGTGTTTGGTAAATTGAAGTAAACTACATCTTTGTTGTGGATTTTAGATCAGCATAATGCTGCTTAAACTGACAATCACACCAGCTCAAAAGGTTTGGTTCTTTTAAGTCTGCGAACTAAATTCGTGATGCTTATAAGCTGGGTTGCCTCGATGTTCACATGTTGGCGGAGCCTTTCTTCGTGTCTCCGTGCTTTTTCCTGGATTTCATTTAAGATGAGGTTCATTTTAAGGTCCCTATGAAGGTCATTGTTCCTGACATACCAAGCTGCATCAACTATGTTCCTTAATACTATATTCTGAAATCTTTGGATGATATTTACGTTGCTCTGTTTGGTACTACCCCAAAGCTGAATACCATAAGTCCAAATCGGTTTCAATATTTGCTTATAAAGTAGAAGCTTGTTGTATGTTGATAAAGAAGAGTTCCTTCCCATCAGCCAATAAATTTTTCTGTATTTAAGTCTTAATTCTTCACTTTTCTTCTTGACGTGTGCTTTCCATCATAGTTTAGCATCCAGGGTCATGCCGAGATACTTAGCTGTGTTCGCATGCGGTATTATTTCCCGATTTATGGTAATCGGAATATGTTCGATTCGTCTGTTTGTAGAGTTGATGTGAACTGATTTAGCTTCATTTAGTTTTATTCTCCATCTTTTTGTCCATTTATATATTTGAGTTATAGCTGATTGTAACTTCTGTGTTGATTCTTCGTTGCTTTTTCCAACAGCTAAGATCGCCGTATCATCTGCAAAAGTTGCCACCGTGTTGTTTTCTAATGTAGGTAGATCATAAGTGTATAGTAGGTATAAAACCGGCCCTAATTTAACAGAGTGATAACAACGCAACTCCCCCAAAACCAACTTGGATTAGAAAAGTAAATATAAAAACAAAATACATAAAAATTATAAATCGATTGAGAACAGGACATACAATAATAAGATTTTCAGATATAGATTAAAAATGGACAACGATGATAAATGTAATATATGTAATGTAAGGGAAACCGATATTCATGTTGTTGACAATTACTCTAAATACATAAATATGAAGAAAAAGTACAAAAATATAGAGGGAAAAAGGCTGATAAAGATATTAAGTTCTATTTATAAACGGGTGTCGAGTGGTAAAATAAAGCTAACATCCAGCACTGTATAAGGAATCAACAATAAATAATAAAAAAATATTAAAATAAAAACAATAAAAATAAAATATTAATACTACAAATAATTAATAATATAAGTTATGGTGAAGGCAAAAAAATAATATTTTAACACAGGTGAAGGTGAAATAATGATTCAAGAGGACAACGCAGGAGTAAAGCAAGGAAATGTTTCTGAACATACAAATATAAAAAAAAAGAAAACAAATTAATAAATAAATAATAATAAATAATGAAGTACTACAAAATGAGATAACGAACTAATTCAAAATAATTGATCAATAAATATTGATGAACTGCAACAATAAACATGGCTGCGAAATAAAAATATTGTGACGGTGACACCTAGTGTCTAATAGAATAAGTTAAAAATTAATAGCTCAATGTTAAACTGTTCTAAATGGAATTTTCCATGATACAATTGTTATACACTATTCTAACTAGAAAAATCATGAGCTTTCTAGAAGTTTGGTTTGTGTATATAAAAAGGCGAACGAAATCGAATTGGATTAGTAATTTTTGGTAAGCGAAAGAGTAAAGATTAAAAAGGAATTAAAAAGTGAATTAAAAAGTGTTTTTGTGGAAATAAAAATTATAAGTGAACAGTAAAATTTGAGAATAATTTATATAAAGTGATTTTGTGAATTTGTATTAATAAACTGTGTTGTAATAATTCTTGTGTGAAATAAATAAATTCGTTGGTGATAAATTAAATTGAATTGGTTTTATTCACAATCCAGTGATACGAACCTGATTGACAAGGCAAAAACGTAACAATATTAAATGGATGCAGCCAGTTAGAGTAACACATACCAAAGTTCATTAAAAGAAAAAAAATCGAGCAAATTTTATGGGTTGGGTATGTAATCTCGCATTTTAATATCTCGCATTTTAATATCTCGCATTTAAAAATTTTGCATTTTAAAATCTCGCATTTTAAAATCTCGCATTTCAAAATCTCGCATTACAGATACTCGCATTACAAAATCTCGCATTACAATTTCCCGCACATTTATGTAATCGTGCGCGCGATTACATGAATGCACGGGAAATTGTAATGCGAGATTTACTGTATGGGAAATTTTAATGGGAAATGTAAGATTAAGCAGACTGATAAACAATAAATAAATAAATACGATGTCAACATACGCAATTAAAAATCTCAGAAAAAAATATTAATAACATTTAATCTTTGAACTTATAACAACTCAAACATAATATTAAATATATATTAGCAGCTAACAAAAGGTGAATATTTCTTTCTTTTCCAAAATATACCACCATCAATATATTACATATAATATGTATGGTATATACAGATTATTACTATGAATATTTCCATTACCACTCCCAACAAAGGAGGAAAAAAATTATTGGTCGATGGATATTGCTACCATTTAAGCAGATAAACCGCAAAAACCTACAATTGGATTTGCAGTAAGCAAAAAAGCAATTTTTGCAAAGGACAGGTTCAAGGAGAAGAACACGAAATTTTAAAATATACTGCAAACCATTCTTATGAGCCCGTAGCACACGAAAAGATTGTTGCACAAGTAAATTCAGACGTCAAACATTGTGCTAAGAATACAGATGCATTACCATCTCATATATTGAGAGATTCTGTTGTAAATACACCAAGCCACTCACGTGTTTACCTGCCAACAAAAATGGCACAAAAAATGAAAATTCACCGAGTCCGTAAAAATAAACCAACTCAATAGTAAAACACGTGCCATATTCTTTACTAGAAGACGAGCTTTCCGATATTTACCGAGTAATAATGTTTTAAAAATTAATAATTCCCGTTTAACATGGCAAAAACCTGTGAAATATTTAGGAATTATATTTGACAAAAAATTAACTTTTAAAAGCCATATTGAAACAGTTATTTTAAAATCCCATCTTCATATTAAACTATTGTACTTGCTTACTAATAACAAATCAAAATTATCTTGTAAAAATAAACTCTTACCATATACATCAATCATTATACCTATGACTCTTTATGGGTTCCCTGAATGGAGCCAATGCGCAAATTCCCACCGTAAAAAACTACAAATTCTACAAAGTAAAATGCCTGAAAATTATTTATGGAAGGCCTAGATACTATTCAACTCATCGCCTCCATCATAGATCAAATTTTTCGTTATTGGATTATTATATTGGACGCATGAATGAATTATTCCTCATCACTTGTGGACTGCATACAAATTGTCTCATCAGTGATATTGTTCCAAATACTATTTCTTTTTGATAATTCTGATCTCTATAATATACACATTTATCTGATCAACTCAAATTAAATGTTTGTGGTGTTCTTATATTTATTTTATATTTTATTTATTTAATAATTTAGTTTTAAGTATACACTGTTAGGTTTTTGTTTTAAATTTTCCTAATGAAATATGTTATATTAAGTACACAATTGTTACAATTAAGAAAATTACTAAAAAAAAAAATATGAATTATTAAATATTAAAAATTAAGATTATAGTTGTAAAGTTTATTATTAAACTAATCTCTAAAAAACCACTTTCAGTTGGAACATTTCGCAGTCCAAGGTTCGTGCTACTAGTAATTTTAAAATTTTCTTTTGAAGTCTATTTTGTTCGACCGATTTTATTGGAGTAGGAGGAGTAGGTGCATTTACGTCCAACTTTACGACTGTTCATAAGCTTTCCATAAAGGTACCTAACTCTTTCGAATCAGTTTTTTTTTTTTTTTTTCAAAACCTGTGATCGTGGCAGAGAAATATCTAAGCCCTTACCGGTGTTTCACATTTGTAAATAAACCCTGCTCTACGAGTACCTTAACTGAGTAAATTCGGATTATTTGCTGGTAATACATTTGATGATATGGGACGCTGTATTTCGACAGATAAAGGAGTTATTTCCCATTGGGTAAACGTATTGGTAAAATTTTCGACGGTGTAAACACGATAGGGCCGATGGATGTAGGAGGCCCAATATCCATTTTAAGTTATTTTTCGGTGGATGTAGATGGTTGAGTAAGCCACTTGTAATTTTGCGAGTGTTAATTTTATTAGCACTAAGCATTTCCGTTTACACAGGAAAATTGTAAATTGACAATTTATATTAAATCCCTTTTAAATTAAACAGTTATTTACCATCGAGCATTAACGCACACAAAAAAAAAAAAAAAAAAAAAAAAATTTAGCAGCTTATTGAAAACAACGTTAAAATTAATTAATAAGTGGCTAAATCATTCTATATAACTAATTTTAAACTACACAACTTTTTCATGAATATTTAATAAATATTACAAACGAACAACAACATCCGTATTTCCTTAAATTAATTGTATCTGAACTAAACTTGAAACTTCATTTGCAACAAAGTGTAGAAAATTTATTAATCAGCTTCGATATAATCTCGATAAAATAGCAACTTTTATATTATAAATTATTTATAGCTATTATACAAAGTTAGTAGAACCAATCGATGTGCTCGTAGAATTTAACAACGTTTTTTTAATGATTTCCGTCATAATACTAAAACTAAAATGTAATAAAACGAATTCCTATAGCGTCATAAAATTTAATTGATAAAACCAGAAATAATTTTCTTTCTGATTTACCGCTACATACTCGTACAACAGCTATATAGCTTTGCACGTCTAGTAAATCATTTTATTAATTTGTATATAGCTCTCGGATTATAAATTTATGATTATTTTCTGTTCATTGCAGCTAACATATTAATTGACGTTATTAAAATGCAAATCAATTTATTGGTTCATTAAAAATTCTATACATATCCTATTCGAGTATACTCGATTATTTAATTTGTAATAAACTGCTTATTTCTAGTTTGGAACAAAAAAATTATGAGAGTCATAATTAATGAACGCTAAAATATTTCCACATAGTATCAGAACGCTTTTCTAAAGTAATACGTCAGAACTGATTATCAGAATGAATCAATTTAATTATTCTGCAACATTTAGGACTCCATTGATAATTTTTATGTTTTTATATCCAAATTTGTTAACAGCATCCTTTTTGCTGATTTCAAAAGTGGATATCAATAAATAAAATCTAAATAGTGAGGAGAAATTCGAAAAGTTGGGAAAAAACGTAAAATTCTGATTTATTTCTCGGAACTAATCCTTTTTTTTATGAGGTGGATTGATTGGCACATACATAGGTATTAGGTATATACGAGTGTATAAATACAAATTTGTTTTGTTTTGTTATATCGACATTTATGGTATATTGTATAAAGTGGGCAAACGGAATGGTGAAAAAATAATGGTATGTATATCAATCCATATGATTTCAACAAATATGTAAATTTTGGATATTTATGACCATGTTTGTACACATACATAGTTCCGTACATAGGTGTTACACTTTCCGGAATGTACGAGTATATACGTAAATTTGTGAACTATAGTACAGCTCTCAACGGGGGAAAGCAATAAATTGTATTTACTTTATTTTATTATATAAAATATTTATATTGGGATGTAATTTATTTTTAAATATGTACCTACACAATTTTTTTTATTATTGTCTGAGCTTTGTTTTGTAAAGCATTTATTTTGACAAATTAATTTAGGAAAAAATATTACTTACGTTCTAAAAATTAATCCCATTTCATTTAATACAAATTTTACTCAATTAATAACAATATTCTGCTGTTGCTTGTTGGTAAAATAAAATTAATGCAAGTTGGGAATAAGGTGAACAGGCGATATTTTCATAGAAATAAAACGAGCAATGTAAACCAAGTAGACAGATCGGCTGATTTCCCAAATTACGCGTACACACCAAGTAGAGACAGAGTGCTTGGTTAAGCTTTACTCAATAAATTTCTCACAAAGTAAACACGATTCACCAAAATTAGCCATTTCAAAATTAATGGGTACTTTATTTATGACACAAAGCACCCCGATGGGAAAGCACATGGAGGCACTGCTGTATTTATTAAGAGAAGATTAAAACACTATGAACTTAAGAAATATTAGAAATAACATATACAATCAACGAGCATCTGTTGATTATGTTTAGCAACGCTAAACATAATCATTGGTGTTCCAGATTAACATCGCCGAAAGGCAATCAACTTTATGAAGCTATAGAGGAACAGTCCCATAAAGTACTGGCCCAGGGATATAAAGACAATTCCTGATTTAATTGGCTTTTGTGTAACTAAGGGCATTCCACGTACATATGCTAAGGCCACCGATTGCTATGATCTGTCTTCTGATCACATACCGATAATAGTAACAGTGAGAAAATATGTCCTAAGGAATGAAATGCCGAATCGTCTTACAAACAAGCAAACTAATTAAGATCAATATAGAAGGCTAGTCGAACAAAATTCCCAAGTAACAATTTGATAGGTAAGTTGCCCTAGACAGCAAAAACAAAGCTGTTACAACGTCGTGAATTCAGAAAAATTACACAAATTAGTTATAAATGTTAAATAGATAAATTTTTCGGCTAAGATTATTTACGGATACAAAAATCCAATATGCTGTGCAGTCTAGTTTTGCGCTTTATGACCTAAAATCAATAAGTTGAATACAATGGTGAACAAAGATTTATATAATTATTTATAATTTTATTTATTTATTATTTATAATCATTGTAAATAGTGATCTGGTATCTTGCAAATGAGTCTTGCCAAATGCTCTGTTTGAAGAGGCATCTTGCAATTGACTAGTATACCAGTTGATGCGGATGGGTGTAACGTAACAGTAAGATTTGGTAGTTTTTCCATTGTCCTTTTGCGACTGTCGATTACATCTTGCACCGAAGGAATATTTGATATATCTTAATTTAAAAAAACAAAAATCATTAAAAAATTAACAAAAATTAACAAAATAATTTGTTTTTTTCATCCCAGCAGCCCTCTTCGGAAGTGGCTCCTTCTTCTAACTTTTGCATACCCTGTACTGCCAGCTGATAATCCGAATATTTGGCGAGCAAGCGTGCCAGTTCTGAGCACCATGAATTATCGGCATTTTGCTCTGTAACCTAACCCTTTATATTTGAGGAATTCTTTGGTGTCCGGTGGATAATGAACGATACCATTATTTTTGTCTACTTCAAACCAGCACGCCGGACACACAAATAATTCCTTTTTGCTTACAGTTTCGAGAACACAGAAAACCTAATAATCATAATAAACCTATTAAATAATACTCTTATAATATTAAATCAACTTAAAATCACTAGAAAAAATGATTTCATAGCAAACACTTACCATTATTAAAGATAAAATGTACTGTTTCGGTAATTACCGCGTTAATCTGACAATAATGTTGAATAACAAATTACAGAAATCCAACTTGATATGCCAATTGGTTTGGAAAAGGAAAAACTGCTTAATTTAAAGCAAAATTACTTATCTATAACAACAAAACTGCTTAACACACAGCAAAATTGCTTAACACACCGCAGAATCTGTATGTGTAATATAAGTAAATTTATAACTAAAACAATGTTGTTAACCTTCTAGCAGGTATTTCCGCTTTTAGACGGAGCACAGAAAATATGAATAATACATTGTACTCTTTCCCCAGATTTACGTTTTTATAAGTTCTTTATAATATTATAGGTGTTTGTGGGTTAACGGTTATTATTTGCGTAATTCAAACAATTCAGTTAAATATTTATGTGAACAATATTGGACAGACAAAATTTAATTGTCGCATTACAATGTCCAAGTGTACAAGAAATATTATTAGTGTCTTGTTTTTCTTGTCGTAGAAATCAGAGAGTAGAAAGATAGAACATTCATAATATTCTGATCTACAGTGCAGTATATTCTTGGTGCGCTTCAGAGGCACTCTTTGAGAAAAACGCCAAATGTTGACAGTACATGGGAGGAGTACTTCTTAGAAAACATCGATACGTCGTGTGAGCGATGTTAGCTGACATAGCGAGGCAATAGTAAAATAGTTTGCTTTGCTCAAAACAGGAAAACGTATCTCGCTTGATTGAACGCAAGTGTGCTAGTAAGTTTTAAAAGGCTTCGTTTGCAATTGTGAGATATGTATAAACAAAATTATTTCACATCGAATAGCTTAGCTGTACTGAAGGGCGCAATTCTAGTCATATTCGAAACACAAGGATCTAGCCAGACCACATACACGTTTTATTTGAAAATATACTAAATTTGTAGGTATCTGTTCTCACTGTATATTTATATCTCTGGAATTCCCGTTATTTATTCATTTTCGATTATTGTGCTTTGTATTTTAGCACGTGCAGTGTCATAGCTCTTCGAATTTTGTGCTGAAAACAGTGTGTAAAGGAAAACAGTGTCTAATATTATTAGTTTCGTAATTAGTTTCGTAATTAGTTTAGTGTTTTATTTTCTGTTTTATTATTCAACAAGAAGCGGGTGATATATATTTTTTTGTTTAAATCAATAATATACGAATTTGGAGAAGGAATGGACGAGGTGGACAAAGTTTACCAAACACGTTCTTGGTTTGACCCAAGGTTCTATGAACATGTTGCGGCTGCCTTAGCTAACGATCTTCAACGAGAACGAGCAACGAAGGAAGAAGAAGACGTTGATACTTTTGCTGTCGAGGCAGATTCCGACGAAAATGCTGATTATATACCAAATGAAGATGACGCATCGGATATAGAAGCAGAGCAGGAATTAAAGATTCAAGAGGCGTATGACAGCGAAGATAATGAAATACTATAACAACTGAAATTCAAACGGCAGTTGAAGTACATCAAGTAGATAAAATCAAGCAAGCAGCCGAAACGCAGTCAACAAATGAAATGCAAAGCGATTGCAGGAGCTACGAGTTTAGTGCACACATTGAGCATGTTCGGAAAAGATGGTACGAAGTGGAACAGAGCACTGCCATCAATTGGTCGGGCACGTATCCATAATGTTATGAGGTTTAGTGGAGGGCCTACTTCTACAAACTCGGTACCCATTGAAGTGTTTAAAAAGTTTCTAACACCAACCATCGTATTTATCATAATAAAGGAAACAAGTCGGTATGCGAATGATAAAATTAATCAATGGAATACTAAGAATCCAACCAAAAACAAAAAGGTATGTAAGGAGCTCAAGGAAATTGAACTAAATGTATTTATTGGTATACTTTTAGATGCTAGCGTAAGCCACAATAATATGCAACACGCGAGTTTTCTGCGGAAAACGATGAACCTTCCCATTTTTAAAGCAACAATGTCATACCGCCGTTTCATTGCTCTGTCACGAGATAAACGGTTTGATAATAGCCATACCCGTAATTTTAGTGCACAATCCGATAAAGCTGCACCAATTAGGGATAGGAATTACCGACCACATAGTGGTATTACCATAGACGAATAATTGTTTGCATATCGTGGGAGGACGAAGTTCACATAGTACATACCGCCTAAACCTGCGAGGTATGGAATTAAAGTATAGTGGGCATGTGATGCAAAAACACACTATCCACTACAAGGAAATATTTATACGGGTAAAGATGCAGGTGCCGTTGACCAAGGGCAAAATGAAATGTTGCGTTTGGCGTCTAGGTATTCGAACTCGGGAAGGACAGTCGTGGCCGATAATTTGTTTACTACCTTACAAGGGTGTAAACGCCTCATTTTGTAGGTACGCTGCGAAGCAACAAAATATGTATTCCACCTGAAATGAAAAACAAATTCCTCACAGCCAATACATTCATCAATATTTGGGTATCACGAAAATAAAGTAGCAATGTGCTCCTACGTCCCAAAGAAAAACAAAGCAGTGATTCTTTTATCAACAGTACATTATGATAAGAACGTAATTGGTGAACTAAAAAAGCCATAAGCAATTATTTATGATAATAAAACCAAAAGTGGCGTCGACGCAATGGACCAAATGTTAAGCCACTTCACCACAAAACGACGAACAAAAAGATGGACTTTGGCATTCTTTTATAACATAATTGACATTATGGGATTGGCGACTTATATCATCTGCAAGGAAGTTAACCATTACAAAAGCACAGATGCTCGCAGAAAATTTTTGTTCTCGCTTTCAGAAACTCTAGTTCGTTCGCAAACAGAAGCTCGATGTAACAATCCTCAAGTAATAAAGCAATTTTCGTGTCGACCGGCAATAGAAGCGTTTCTCGGTGGCCCATTACCGGTAAGAATTAAGACTTTATGACTTTATGAGACTGCCGATTATGCCATGAATACGACAAAGCCTGTCGCAAAACTCACTTTTACTGTGTGAAATGTTCGACTTCAGTATGCCTGCAAGACTCTAAATGCATTTATAAATGCTTCAAATGTACAAATGAAGAGGAACTTGAAAAGAAGGTTCAATTCTACATAAATGTTTTATTTTTTTTTAGTTTATTCAGGCTATGAATTCATTCCTGTAATTTTTATTTAGTAATAAATCTTAATTGTTAAAACCAAACTAACATTTCATTTATTTAAACTTAATTTGACGTATAGGGGTCTGGCTAGAGGGTGCTTCCCGGGAATACTCGGGAGGGTGCTTCCCCGAAATTCCCGGGAAATTTCCTAATTTTTTGTTTCCCGTTTCCCGAGAAAAAAACTAAAAATTCCCGGGATTTTTTGTTTATTTTTTGATCAATTGAAACACGGCCTTTTTCTATCAATAAGCACAATATAGTTGCAAGGATTCGTCAACAAGCGGGTTAATAAGGCATTTGCAACATGTACATACACGAAATACAAATGACGATCAAGAGGCTGGCCCAAGCAACTTAGGAAATGTTTTATCAAATTCTACGAAACAAACTATAAATTCATTTTTTACTAAAAGGCAATCTTTGGCAGAAATAGTGGAAAGACTTGCGGCACTTAATGGGTTTTCAACCCACGGTATAAAAAAAAGCGAATTTATGATAGGCAATATAGATTACCAAAAGGGAAAACTAATATAATGAAACTGATTCACGAATTCTATGTAATTACAAAATGTGATATTGAACAAAAATAAAATTTTATAAAGATAAATATGGTAAATTTAGCCAGACATTAGATGAATGGACGAGTTTACAGAATCGGCGCTACTTAAATATAAATATCCATTTTGACAAACAATATATAACTTAGGATTAGTATAAATTGAAGGAGCTTGTACAGCTGATAAAACACTTGAACTGGTAAATTTAAAATGTTTGATTTTGGTATAAATTCAACAGATATAGTCTAAGTAAAATTTGGAGCATTGTCTGAATATACCCGTCAATTATGTTATTATAATGATGAAAATAAATATAGCTGCAGTACCGAAGAAAAGAATATTCTGAATCAGATAATGATGATCAATCAAACGATGATATAGCTCCGAGATGTGAACGTGACGATTTTAATGGTGCATTCCCAACTAGGTGTTTGCTGCAAAAACATCATTTTTTCTTATGTAACTAATTTGCGTGAAGCACAGCGAAACTGCAAATATAATTATTTTGCTATTTGGGAACCTATATTTTTAAATAAATCAAACTGCTGTCTCAAAAGTAATTTACCATTTATTTCGAGTTTGCTATTTGACGTTGCTATAACATATCGGCAAGTAAACTACGATTACCATCTTTGCTGTTATTACGTCGGCAAACCAACAAACTGTCGTTATTGTTTTAAGAAGTTATTATAACTAAATTGCTGCGAATTTTAGATGGCACAACGTTTTGACAACTCCAAATTGTTACTTGGGTTGCCTACTTAATATTTCTCTGATGTCATGTAGCAAAATGAATCAAAACAATGATCATTAAAATTAGGTTTTGTACTGATGGCTCTGGAACCAAATCCTAATAAGCCTTGTAAAAATGTAAACAAAAAATTATTAAAACTTTTGTAATTAAAATACAAATTACAATTACTTAGAATTTAAGTAATCCCGGAAAGAAAAAGCAAATCAGAATGTCCAGTTATTCAGAAATTTTAGTGAATTTAGTTCTATGAGTGTCACAAAAATTTCTAAACGTACTTGAAGGGAAATGGCCCCGTAAATTCCAAAATGATCAAACTCATGTGACGTCTTTGTCCAAGTATTTGCTTGCCGATTACTGACAAACAAACATATCGATTTTTGGAAACTAAAAATTCAGATACTAAAGAAAAACATCGAAATTAGTTTCAGTATGTTTCATTTGCACGAAGGTTTCATTTAAATATTATTGTTTGATAAAAGATGTGACTGTTATTAGACATTATTATAAATATAAACTAGAAAATCTCATGTGACCTCTTTAATTTTAAAATCAATTATTAATAGTAACAGTGGTAATCTGCAATTGGTTTATTAACAAATTTGAAATTGTGTAAATTAAAATGTGAAAAACTCACGCTAACTATGGACAGTACCACATTAAACACCAAACAAATTATTTTAAACAATTCCGAGTGTGACATGAGAACATTATTGTAAAATAAATACAAAACATTATCATTTCCAGACGATAGCTGGGCAATAAATCGATAAGATTATAGACATCATTAAGATACAGTCTATTAGGTACTCCACCTAGGCAAATGTGCGGCAAATCGAATCGAACAAGTTAAGCAATAAATTTAAATAAAAAAAACCACAATAAATATCAATACTAAAAAATGTGTAGTGCCTGTGAATACATAATAAACACATAAAAATGAGAACCCAACCTTTAAATTTAGTTTATTACCATTAAAATTACCAGTTGGGGAATTAGATCGGTCGGGTAGGTTCATAACACACACACACAAGAAAATTACCAAAAAAAAAACGAAAATACCAACAAAAAATAATTTACAAAGGATTGATTTTAAAGAAAGATTAATTATCTCGAAACTTAAGCCACACACACACAAAATATTATCTTTGCATCTCGGAAGTTCATCCTTAACAACAAAAACAAAATTACCTCATCCAATCACTAAAAATATCTAGGACAATTTATATTTTTTTAATTGTAGAAATTTTTATTTTATGGCAATTTTATAAAATATTTATGTTTTTCCATCCTTCGAAAATTATCCCTTTGTGGTGTGGTGTGTGTGTGTGTCTGTGCTGGGAAAAAATGTTATGTTGTTATATTTGCAAAATTTATGACAACATATTTTTTATGTTTTGTTGTTGTGTTATGATAACGGAAAAAAGGTCAATTTATTATTATGAAGAAAAATATTTTTCTAAAGATCTCTGTTCACTGATTTACTTTGGCATATACTAAAAGAGAGAGTGGTAACTAAAATAAATTGGTTCGGTACTTTTTTGTAAAAAAAAAACCTTTGTAGATTTTGTTTACAGTACGTCGGTTAAATCATTAAAAAATTTGACCTTAGCAAAAGCTTATACATTTACTCATCGTTTATCGGATTAGTTGAAAGATTAATGTTTTGCACCGTTAAAAAGATTCAGTACATCGGCAGACGTAATATCCAATGATAAACGTATTCCTAAATTATTAGCCATCGAATGTATGTATATCTGATTGATTCTTGAGATAAATATTAGTGCGGTGAAGCGTATTAGATCAGCAAAACATTTCGTTGATTGATGTTCTACAAAGCATTTTAATTTTGTGATTTATATTCTTTTTGTGACGTGCAGGACACATTCACACATATCTAGTTCGAAACTGCTCTGGCAGCCGGGCAAATTTAGACCGAGGTTTGAACAATTGGCCCATATTACAGGTAATCGCGGAATACAAATTGTAGCTTCTGACGGCTTGCCAAAACCTAATAAAGCTGCTGCTGGTAACAAAGCCCGATGAGATTAATAAAATTGGTCAGTTCTGTGTTAAAGGTAATTTACGCACAAAACGATGGTTTTGCGGTTGAAATTAAAAGTGGAATTTGCCGTGGGGAGTGACGAGGAACCAGCGGAATTATAATTCGTTACCATTCGTTTGACCAAAATGCAAACCATTTTCGTTTTAATTCAAAAACCATGCTCCATGCATGCAACCTTAAGGCTGAATTGGTTCTTTCTCGTCCCAATGGTATCAAACGGAGAACATGTATATTTGTTCTGCATTGCATTTTTTTTAATGTATGTCTCTTGGCGAAGTTTTGTGATAAAGAAATGACATTAGTGTTAGTTGAATACCCAATTATAAAATTTGCTTAATACGACAAACTATTATTTGTGATACAAATAATATGTCACTGATTATATAGGAGATTACGGAGATTGAATTTTTCCTTGATAATGCCCCTGTTCCAGAATATCGCTGGAATATTTAAAATCATCGAAACTGGTATATCTTTTAACCTAGATCGAAAATCGATTGGATATGTTACACTTTCAAAGCTTCTTTTTTATCACTTGAAAGATTACTTGATGCTCATATATGCAAAATGTACTTAATTGATTCATTTATTGCTAAATTTTCTTCAATCGGGACATTTTTTAACAACTCAGACTAAGGAGTCAGCCAGGAGTATAAAAATGTAATGTGTACACTTTCTTAACTACGGTGACAACATTTTCAATTAAAAAGTGATCAGACCTCGTGTTCATGTTTCTCCCATAGAATTTTATTCCGTAATATCTAAAAAACCACGACGAGATCACGCTCAAACCGCAAAATACTTGTATGGAAATATATACATAACTATCTATAGAACCGGTCGTTATAGAATTAAGGTGACTGGTCGGGTTACTATTTTTCACTCACTTGTGTGATTTTCCTTTTTACTTTTACCGGAATTTGGAAGGAATACTTAATGTTTATGTTTGCTTATCAAATATAACATAATATTCGCGATATTACATGAAATCGTCGCCGTTCAATCACCGTTGCACATTTTATATGAATTTTTGATACAATTTTTAACTTTCTCCCACCAAAGATGTTTTCACAATTAAATTCAAAAGGACTGGATACCTGCGTTAAGTGCTTCCCGTAAAAATGTTTGAAAAATAATAATTTCTATGTGATAATTAAAGGTTTTCTATACGTGAAACTAACTGATTAAAAAATAATCTTTAAGGGGTTAAATGTCAACAGGTAGTGGCGAAATCATGAAATCCGTATGGTAAATTTTAACGGTAGTAAACAATTCTATGACATATTAAGAATAAATTCAAAAAATGGTCAAAGTTACCCAAGTTATTTGGTATGAAATTTCAAATAAGTGAAAGTTTACCGACAAATTTTTATGCGACAAATGTACCCCTTATACTATTTTAAATATTTGAGGATGTCAAAGCCAAACATAAAAAAAATTTTAAAAGTTTAAAAGTTTAAAAATTTAAAAGTTTGTTAAAAGCTTGATAAAAGTTAAATAAAAGCTTAATAAAAGTTAAATAAAAGCTTAATAAAAGTTTAAAAGTTTAAAAGTTTAAAAGTTTAAAAGTTTAAAAGTTTAAAAGTTTAAAAGTTTAAAAGTTTAAAAGTTTAAAAGTTTAAAAGTTTAAAAGTTTAAAAGTTTAAAAGTTTAAAAGTTTAAAAGTTTAAAAGTTTAAAAGTTTAAAAGTTTAAAAGTTTAAAAGTTTAAAAGTTTAAAAGTTTAAAAGTTTAAAAGTTTAAAAGTTTAAAAGTTTAAAAGTTTAAAAGTTTAAAAGTTTAAAAGTTTAAAAGTTTAAAAGTTTAAAAGTTTAAAAGTTTAAAAGTTTAAAAGTTTAAAAGTTTAAAAGTTTAAAAGTTTAAAAGTTTAAAAGTTTAAAAGTTTAAAAGTTTAAAAGTTTAAAAGTTTAAAAGTTTAAAAGTTTAAAAGTTTAAAAGTTTAAAAGTTTAAAAGTTTAAAAGTTTAAAAGTTTAAAAGTTTAAAAGTTTAAAAGTTTAAAAGTTTAAAAGTTTAAAAGTTTAAAAGTTTAAAAGTTTAAAAGTTTAAAAGTTTAAAAGTTTAAAAGTTTAAAAATTTAAAAGTTTAAAAGTTTAAAAGTTTAAAAGTTTAAAAGTTTAAAAGTTTAAAAGTTTAAAAGTTTAAAAGTTTAAAAGTTTAAAAGTTTAAAAGTTTAAAAGTTTAAAAGTTTAAAAGTTTAAAAATTTAAAAATTTAAAAGTTTAAAAGTGTTTAAAAAGTGTTTAAAAAGTGTTTAAAAAGTGTTTAAAAAGTGTTTAAAAAGTGTTTAAAAAGTGTTTAAAAAGTGTTTAAAAAGTGTTTAAAAAGTGTTTGAAAAGTGTTTGAAAAGTGTTTAAAAAGTGTTTAAAAAGTGATTAAAAAGTGTTTAAAAAGTGTTTAAAAAGTGTTTAAAAAGTGTTTAAAAAGTGTTTAAAAAGTGTTTAAAAAGTGTTTAAAAAGTGTTTAAAAAGTGTTTAAAAAGTGTTTAAAAAGTGTTTAAAAGTGTTTAAAAAGTGTTTAAAAAGTGTTGAAAAAGTGTTGAAAAAGTGTTGAAAAAGTGTTTGAAAAGTGTTTGAAAAGTGTTTGAAAAGTGTTTGAAAAGTGTTTGAACACTGTTTGAAAAGTGTTTGAAAAGTGTTGAAAAAGTGTTGAAAAAGTGTTTAAAAAGTGTCTAAAAAGTGTTTAAAAAGTGTTTAAAAAGTGTTTAAAAAGTGTTTAAAAAGTGTTTAAAAAGTGTTTAAAAAGTGTTTAAAAAGTGTTTAAAAAGTGTTTAAAAAGTGTTTAAAAAGTGTTTAAAAAGTGTTTAAAAAGTGTTTAAAAAGTGTTTAAAAAGTGTTTAAAAAGTGTTTAAAAAGTGTTTAAAAAGTGTTTAAAAAGTGTTTAAAAAGTGTTTAAAAAGTGTTTAAAAAGTGTTTAAAAAGTGTTTAAAAAGTGTTTAAAAAGTGTTTAAAAAGTGTTTAAAAAGTGTTTAAAAAGTGTTTAAAAAGTGTTTAAAAAGTGTTTAAAAAGTGTTAAAAAAGTGTTTAAAAGTGTTTAAAAATTGTTTAAAAGTGTTTAAAAAGTGAAGTGTTTAAAAAGTGTTTAAAAAGTGAAGTGTTTTAAATGTGTTTAAAAAGTGTTCAAAAAGTGTTGAAAAAGTTGAAAGTGTTGAAAAAGTGTTGAAAAAGTGTTGGAAGTGTTGAAAAATTGTTGAAAAAGTGTTGAAAAAGGGTTGTAAAAGTGTTGTAAAAGTGTTGTAAAAGGGTTGAAAAAGTGATAAAATGTGTTGAAAAAGTGTTGAAAAAGTGTTGAAAAGTGTTAGAAACAATTTAAAAAGTGTTGATAAAGTGTTGAAAAAGTGTTGAAAAAGTGTTGAAAGAGTGTTGGAAAAGTTTTGATAAAGTGTTGATAAAGTGTTGATAAAGTGTTTAAAAAGTGTTTAAAAAGTGTTTTAAAAGTGTTTAAAAAGTGTTTAAAAAGTGAAGTGTTTAAAAAATGTTGAAAAAGTGAAGTGTTTTAAAAGTGTTTAAAATTGTTCAATAAGTGTTAAAAACTTAAAATTGTTCAATTAGTGTTGACACTCTAAAACAACTTGGACATATTATTATTTTTCGATCTCGGATGATTATCGACCGAAAAAATAATATTTTGACCATAACCCCAAATATCAAAATCCCACTCAAAGAAAAACACTCAGTTCAGTTAAACAACAATGAAGTCGGGATAGTCACTTATTTTCAGAAGCCAGACAAAACCTTCAAGAAATTTTGTCAAAATTCAAAACACTATTTAAATCTGCCAACAATACTGAAAAAATTGATATTAATGTGAAGGCAGAAATAAAAACCTCAACAGATGAACCAATTTATTCGAAATCCTATCCCTATCTAGTCAGCATAAGGAAAGAAGTGAAGAAGCAAATAGATCAATTTCTAAAGGATGGGCTCATAAGGCCGTCTAAAAGCCCATACAACTCACCAATTTTTGGGTAGTCGAAAAAAAGCTTGATGCCTCAGGCATCACAAATAAAATATAGAATAGTCATAGATTTTAAAACAATAAATGGCCACAGTATTAGACACACATCCAATACAAGATATATCAAATACGTTGGCAACCAACCATCGACCATACATCACGGTTTCATCAAATGAGGATGAAAGAAAAGGATATTCCGAAAACATCTTTTTCCAACATGAACGGAAAATGTGAATTCTTAAGACTAACTTTCGGACTAAAAAATGCACCGGCTATATTCCGAAGGATGATAGACGACGTATTGAAAGAATTCATTGGAATCATCTGCTATCAAGGATAATTCATCAATGTCTAAACAATATTCTCGAAACTTGAAAAAGCTTGACAAAACGGAATTCATGAAAACAGAAACAGAATTCCTAGAAAGAATTCATAACAAACCGAAGGAAAACGCAAAGAGAAATAAACCAAAAAAAATAAACCTAGAGAAATATACAACAATCAAACAAATACAAGGAAAAGAGAAACCTAGAATTAAAGAAGAAACTGTGGCCAAAGATAATCGAGTCCCAATTACCACAACCTCCGGGAAAAGGGTCCACAAGGCTCAGATAAAAAATTTCATGCAATAATTTCTTCTTTCCAGTTTCTGGATATTGTGCTTGACAAGCTCACTTACCATCTATAAATATACTACACCAATAGTAATTCTCAAACAAGGCAATGAACGAATCATTAATGGAAATTTCAAATTAATCCATGTCACCAACTTGACAGATTATGAGGAAATAATCTATAGAATTAGAACTTCACTTTACAACATTAACCGAGAAAGCAGTCTTCGACATCAACTGATTCACAAAATGAACAAAATTTAAAGGTCAAAAATCACGATCTCGCCGATCTATCGACTGGATCGACTCCACATGTAAGTGGATTGCAGGATCACCAGACGCCACAGAATGGGATCAAATGATCAAAAGTCAAAATCAAATCATCGACAGCACAGCTCAACTACTACAACAAAATTGTTACACGAAAACTCAGATGAAAAAATCGAACAAATCTTATTCAACCGACTAACCATAATCAAAGAGGAGATAAAAGAAATCATCCGAGCCGCACAATTAGCAAAAGGAAAAATAATCAATACAAATTTATTAGATAAAGAGGAAATCAGTCACCTGTCATCATATTCTAATGATATAGAAGCAATAGAATACGCAGAACCTATGATGTTGGCTAAAGAATCTAGATCAACGATTGAGAACAACAAACAAATATACCTGGAATACAAAGAACTTCTGGTAAACCAAGAAGAAATAACTTTTTCGACAAACCATACTTTGCGAGATCAACAGTGTGGAATAATTAAAAGCCGACCACTGCATCAACCAGCTTATAAGGGAATTAAATGCTCAATGTAGCTACCAATTCAACAAGAATCAAATAATCGACACCCTAAACGTCAAAACGATTTTTCTGAGCAACTTTTAAAGGAGATATATTTAACAACAACACGGATAAACACCTTTAGGAAAACCTTCTAATACAATACGACAATGAACCAATTAAGATCAACAATACAATTTTCACCAGCAGAGATATTAGGAATTCACAAGTATTACCAACAGTACTACAACCAAATATAACAGATAAAGGTGTAAATATCGACCCAGGATACCGTCATAACCTGCACCTAAATAATGTAAATCAACTACAAAAATTATTCACAAAACATAAGGAAGCAGCCTTTGTAGACTTCGGTATACTATCCATAAGTTTCATCATAATATTGATCCATTTGTTAAGAACAAAACGCAAAAAATGGTCAATTCCAAATTATGTCAAGAAGAAGTCATCATCAATCAATCCGGAGTCCAACCAATTAGCCTGAAGTTCTGACCCACGGGACGCGAATCTTGTAAGAGGGAAGAGAGTTAACACACCTAGAATTGCAACTCAACATAAATTGCAAACACGCACATCACCTAAAAACGCTAAATCATGCTAAAACATGCAAGAACATGGGCAAACATGTTCTAATCATTTAAGACTATTGTAATTTACTTATTAGGCTATTTTTTATGTATAAAAAGATAACATATTTAAAATATTAGTTTGTTTTAGATTGAAATGTAACAGATAAACATAAAATAAATTCATTTTTTTTAAATAAAACTTTAAACAAAAATTCTTCACTTACATAGATATTCGCCACTTTTATTCACCGGCTGGCCCGTTCTTCCTGGCAGCTCTAAGGGAAATGAAAAATTTATTTGACGTTCGTTCTTTAGAAGTATTTTCCCCTTATCGCAAGTACTGCCATCTATCGTTACCGGTCAAGAATAATTTCGGTAATATTTTGAGCAACAAATATAACACCCGTCTCACACGTTCATATATTATTTCGAATAAAAAAAACTGTACTTGGAAGTATTTTCCCCCTCATCGAAAGCACTGCCATCTATCGTTACCAGTCCAAAATCGGAAATATTTTGAGCAACAAATATAATACCCCTCTCACACGTTCATATATTATTTCGAATAAAAAAAACTGTATAGATGGCACCAGCTATCCTTACATTGTGAGGAAGACCCATACCTTGAGTTTCTTATAAGCCAGGCCAATCAATGCTAAATTCAGAAATATTGGTTAATGATTTAAGTCCATATCTCTTTGTCTGCATGGGATCTTGTATTATGTAGGCGACGCTTGCAACCCTTCCGGTAATAATTGCGGGAGTATATTTTGGAGCCAGCTTGGCTGAAAATTGTCTTAGTGTCGCACTTTGGAGGTAGCTGCGAATAAACACCTTTTGTTCAAAAATTAATTGTTTTGGCTTACTTCATATACTGTAGTAGCAAAAACGATATAATACCGAGACGTCTCGTGAAAATTTATTTTCAAAAAAATAAAACAACAAAAACAACAAATGGAAAATACAGTAGAACTGTAAGAACTTTATCTTCTCACTCTCTTCAAATCAGACTCTCGGTTGTTAATTTCTACTTACTACGTTATTTACTACCATAAATTTGTTTTTGATTTGCGTTAATTTTGAAGTTCTGGAATATGGTAAAATAGGAAGGGACTTGGCTATTTCTTAACCGATTATGATGAAATTCGACACGTGAGATAGAAATGGGACTCTAAAATGATATTTAGAAGAAGTTCTGGAATATGGTCAATTAGGAAGGAACTCGGTTATTTCTCAACCGATTATGATGAAATTTGTCTTGTACGATCGAAATGAGATCGTCAAATGATTTTTAGGTGAAGTTCTGAAATATGACCAAGTACGATAGAAATTGGGTATTTCTGAACTGATTATGATGAAATTCGACTTGTACGATGGAAATGGGATTCTAAAATTATTTTTAGATGAAGTTCTGGAATATGGTCAAGTGTGATGAAACTTGCCTGTTTCTTAACCGATTATGATGAAATTTGACATGTGTTATGGAAATGGGATTCTAAAATGATTTTTGGATGAAGTTCTGATTTTTATAAAATTTGACACGTCCGATAGAAATAAGATTCTATATTGATATTTAGAAGTTCTGGAATATGGTCAATTGGGAAGGAACTCTCTTATTTCTCAACCGATTATGATGAAATTTGACATGTGCAATAGAAGTAGGCTTCTAAAATGATATTTAGAAGAAGTTCTGGAATATGGTCAATACGAAGGAACTCAGTTATTTCTCAATCGATTATGATGAATTTCGACTTGTACGATGGAAATAGGTCTGTAAAATTATTTTTAGATAAAGTTCCAAAATATGGTCAGTTAAGAAGAAACTCGGTTATTTTTAAACCAAGTGTGATGAAATGCGACATTAACGATCAAAACGGGATTCTGAAATTATTTTTAGTTGAAACTTTTGAAGATCGCCAATTAGGAAGGAATTCAGCTATTTCTCAACTGATTTTGATGAAATTAATCATGTATGGTATAAATGGGATTCTAAAATGATTTTTCGATGAAGTTCTGTAACATGGCTAACGGAAGGAACTTAACCACGTTTTTCTGTTTATTTGAAATTCAGCATGGACTAAGGAAATCGGATTATAAAATGAGTTTTAGATGAACTTCTGCAGTATGGCCAATTAGTAAGGAGCTTGATCATTTCTTAACCGATTTTGATTAAATTCAGCAGGAACGATTGGAATTAGATTCTAAAATAAATTTTAGATTATATTCTGGAATTTGATCAAGTACGATGGAAACAATATTTTATAATGATTTTTAGAAGAAATCCTTAAAGGACATCAACAAACTATTCTATAAACTTATATGCTGAATTTCATCATAATCGGTTAAGCTGTGGCCAAATTCCTTTCTAATTGGGTTTGTCGTCTCCCTTTCGAATTAGACGCATTCCCAAATTTCTTCTAAAAAATAATTTAGAATCCCATTTCCATCGTGTATGCTGAATTTCATCATAATCAGTTATTAACTTTGTGTTGTTAACATGTCGAATATCATCATCATCGGTTAAGAAATAGCCAACTTAGATCCTAATAGGCCATATTTCAGAACTTCATCTAAAAATTATTTTTGGATCCCATTTCCATCGTACAACTCGAATTTCATCATAATCGGTTAAGAAATAGCCAAGTTCCTTCCTACTTGGCCATATTCCAGAGCTTCTTCTAAATATCTTATCTCTAGAATTTTACCACAACCGGTTGAAAAGTAACGGAGTTCCTTCCTAGTAGGCTATGCTTCCTTCCTAGTTGGCTGATATAAAATCCTTAAAACGTAGATGCAGGTAGAGAATAAATACGGTGGCCTAAAACAATTGCTTCCAAATATTTTAAAAACATTTAAAGACTAGTTGATAAATTTACGTAGAAATAGTAGTTTCGTAGAAATTCTTGAAACTTCATAATTTGAGCTTCAGCATGTTTTTTACATCCAGGAAGAGAACACATATCCGAAATTGACCTGAAACAACCGTGTAGAATTACTAGATATAATTTAAAATCTATTAGCCACTGTTGTAAGCATTTATTCACTAATATAAAATCCGTAGATATAAAAAGGTAAATATGTTTTTACATGCAGGAAGAGAATAAAAATGTCAAAAGGACCTGAAACAACCGTTTAGATTCCTACATAATATTCCATGAACTAATAAAGACTATTTTATAAGGTTATAGAACAAATAAAACTAGCTTCGTTTATATGAAATCCTTAAAACGTATGTATTAGGACTCACGAATGATTTTACATGCAGGAAGAGAAAACAATTAGTTGAGAAATGGCACTAGTTTCGTTGTTTTGGTTGTTTTTACATGCAGAAAGAGAACACAAAATCGAAATTAACCTAAAACAACCGCATAGAATCACTAAACCGCATAGAATCACTAGATATAATTCAAAATCTATTAACCATTGTTTTTTATATTTATTTACTAATATAAAATGTTTAAGGCGTAGATATAAAAATGTAAATATGTTTTACATGCAGGAAGAGAATACAAATGCCAAAATGACCTGAAACAATCGTTTAGTTTCCTACATAATATTCCATGAACTAATAAAGACTTTTTTATAAGTTTATTGAATCAAATAACACTAGTTTCGTTTATGTGAAATCCTTAAAACGTATGTATTAGGGCTTACGCATGATTTTACATGCAGGAATAGAATATAAATGCAAAATTCATCTAAAGCATGAACATAGAATTTCTAGAAATAATCCAAAATACTATTAAATACGGTTTTATTCCATTTTCGTTGCTATGAAATCCTTAAAACGTATATATTATAAAGCTGACGTGTTTTTACATGCAGGAAGAAAACTAAAATGCGAAATTGGCCTAAAACAAACGCTTTCGTTTCTTCATATATTCCAAAAACCGTTAAAGACTTTTTTACAAATTTATTGAATCAAATGGCACTAGTTTCGTTGTTTTGGTTGTTTTTACATGCAGGAAGAGAACACAAAATCGAAACTAACCTAAAACAACCGTATAGAATTACTAGATATAATTCAAAATCTATTAACTATTGTTTTATATATTTATTCACTAATATAAAATCTTTAAAGCGAAGATATAAAAAATGTAAATATGTTTTACATGCAGGAAGAGAATACAAATGGCAAAATGACCTGAAACAACCGTTTAGTTTTCTATATAATATTCCATGAACTTGTTAAGACTATTTTATAAGTTTATTGAATCAAAAAACACTAGTTTCTTTGATGTGAAATTCATCATACCAAAACGTATGTATTAGGGCTTACGCATGATTTTACATGCAGGAAGAGACAATAGATGTGAAATTTACCAAAAGCATGAACATAGAATTGCTAGAAATAATCTAAAATACTATTAAATACGATTTCGTTCCATTTTCGTTGCTATTAAATCCTGAAAACGTAGATATTATAATGCTAACGTGTTTTACAAGCAGGAAGAGAACAAAAATGCGAAATTGGCCTGAAACAACTGCCTACATTTGTTCATGTATTCCAAAAACAATTAAAGACTATTTTACAAATTTATTGAATCAAATGACACTACGCGACCTTAGAATGAAAAGGTTCTATCTAACATTTTTACACTTTTTGAGGTTAATATCGATTTTACATTTTTCGAGGTCGCAGAATTCAAAAATGTCGTTTAAATTTGCTTTACTTTAATATGTTCGGAGATAATACAATAGAAAAGTTCTATTTCAATTCATTATGCACATCAATTAATTCAACAAGGTTCTAATTACACAGATAGAACCTTTTTCAAAGAAAAATCAAATAAGAATCTCAGTTTTACGTAAAACAATTATTATATTGTTGCATATAGAATCTTTTATCATGACAAAATTTGGTCAATAAGTTTTTCCCCGTAAAGTTATTGTACCGTGTTGCGCATTTGTGTTGTGAATTTTGTCTAAGAAGGTTGTAATTTTGGTAAGCTGAAATTTTATATTTTATTTTATCTTAATTATTACAGTGTTGTTTTTTGTGTTTAATTATTAGTGATTAATTAATAATTTTTTGGTGTTTATGTTTAATTAACATTTTAGAAAAATGAATTCAGAATACATTATTTTGCGAGAATTGTGCAGATAGAACCTATATGCTTAATTGATGACCATAATAATTATGAAAAAGGTTCTATCCAAATAATTAAAACCCAATTTACGGTAAATCAGTTGACCAAAACTATATTAATTTGATATTCTATTAAATTGTCTTGACTATAAAATTTGACGTTTGAAATATTTTTGGTATGACGTAAATAATTTAAAAGATATCACGATTTAAAAATTCGTTTGGGTTTTACTCAGTAGTGAACTTTGTACAAATAGAACCTTTTCATTCTTAGGTCGCGCTAGTTTCGTTGTTTTGGTTGTTTTTACATGCAGGAAGAGCACACAAATTCGAAATTGTCCTAAATCAACCGTATAGTCACTACATATAATTCAAAATCTAATAATCACTGTTTAATATATTTATCCACTAATTTAAAATCTTTAAAACGTAGATCTACAAAAGTAAATTTGTTTTACATGCAGGAAGAGAACCAATATTCGACATTGGCCTAAAACATCCACTTACATTTTTTCAAATATTCCAAACACAATTAAAGACTATTTTGCAAATTTATTGAATCAAATAACACTAGTTTCTTTGATGTGAAATCCTTAAAACGAAGGTACTAGAGTAGGCGCATGTTTGTACATGCAGGAATAGAATACAAGTGCGAAATTCATTAGAATCACTAGATATAATCCAAAAATTATCAACGACTATTAGATATTAAATCGTAAAGATATTTTTACATACAAGAAAAGAATAAAAATGCTAAATTGACCTAAAGCATCCGCCTAGATTCCTACAAATACTACAAAAACAATCTTATAGAGAATAATTATGTAGTTTGTTACTTTGGTAATCACTGTATATTTTTACAATATTAGGGACGCCCACAAAACCAAAGTAAAAAATGGAAATTCTTGATGATATTTTAATTGCCATACTCACCTCTCTAGGTCATTCTAATAACGAAGTAATCACGTTACATTCGTTAATAAATCATCGCCGGACAAAAACATTTTATTTTATGAAGATAAAATCAAAAGGCTCATGTAAATGGAGGACATACCATTGTTTCGTATACTCTTATGCTGCATATGCATTACAGAAGGAGTGTCATCATCAAACTTGATGTTTGATTTCTAGAGAATCCAAATCAATGCACTATGTAAACAAAATTAGATCAGGGAATTATTGCAAATTTTGCTTACGTTACCGACCAGCAGGAGCCTTTTACAACTGTTTTAATTAATTAATTATTATTCAAAAGCTCCAAAAGTATTTTCTTATAATACAAAACAAAATTCATTAAATCAAATTAATGACTTTTACAACTTCCTTTCGTTATCACACCCAGCCCAAATAATGGTTTTTTTGCGAGAAGCAACATCCAATATAACGACTACATTGCTTGAATATTTAAAGCGCACAAAGTTTTCATAAATCTTACGTACACATATTTCAAGCAATTTTTTTATGTTTTTGGTTTATGTTAGAACTATAGAAAACGCCAATCCATATTTTGGTTAACAAAAAAAAAAAATGAAATATTTCACCTATAAATCTGTTTCCGTGTTTTACATTATAATTATTATGGTTCGTGATAAAGTTTTCATTTCTTCTTCTCGCGTTTTAGTTCTTTGTACTATAAGTAAAATATACAAAAACAGAAACTTAAATATGTTGTAATTAAAATTGTTTTTACTATTTAAATGAGTATTAAAAATACAGTAAATTTGTTGTTTATTTAGTACATAAAATGGAATATTTACAACACACAAGGATATTATTACGGGGTGTATTATTATAAGAAAATTTTCCAGTATTACAAAAGGGTGAAATTATATTATTTGTTAATTACTACGGAAGGGCTAAAATTCATTTTTATTTTTATGTTCCGGAAATCGCTTGTTTATTTAAGTTTAATAGTATCCCAAGTCAATAGTTGCTATATTTTGCCCATAGGCTATATACATAGCGTGAAGGTTTTGATAAACTCTTCGAATCAAATGTACACAAGATATAAGAATTTCTTGTAAATTTTATAAACGTGCTGGTGAGAGAACTAAGTAAAAAATGGAAAACTTCTTTCAAGCTTTATTGCCATATAAACACGTTTACATTAATAATACAACTTTAAACTGCCCACTGTCATATTTACTGATTTTTACTTTACGGCTGACTGGCCCACTTTAAATTAAGACTTGTTTATACATCCCTAAGAAACAAACAAAGCCTTGAAATAAATTTAAAAACAAAATTATTTTAATGTCGCGTACGACAACATCGTGTGAAAGTGACAGTTTTTGTGCATTACAAATACAGTTGAAAGATTCCGACATTCCGAAATGTAATAGGATTTCTATACAAATCGTTTTTCATAGGTTACAAATCGTTTTTCATAGGTTATCCTGAACCTTGAACACGGCCTATAAACAAAATAATATTTGAAATATTACACTATGTAATTTACACAGTTGATTACACGTAAATTTACATAAGGGTTTATATGTTTAATGTATGTTTCAAATGTAAAAACCGAAATTTAATAGTTTAACAACGCCATCAAAATTATTTGCGTTATAAAATATATTTGAATGAATGGAGAATTAATATAAAGATTAAAAGGGCGAGTATGTGGAGCAAGACCTTTAAACGTCGAAATATTTCAATGATTTATGGTACGACGGCACATTGCTTAGCAAGCAGTGTAAGTTTCTGTAGTCAAATCATTTTTCATTCAAAGCCATTTGTGCAAAGTTACATTCAAATGAAATAAGCATGAATTTGAAGTTTGAATCTTTCATTAAAACCACATATTAGTCGCAAGAAATTTAAGAACAACCTACTTTAACTGTAACATGGTCGACAGCTAGTATCGGCATGTTAACAGAAATTTGTTTTATTCACTGAGTAGCTTTGGGCGATCACCTTTGGCCGGCTAGAGCTCAGTGGATTGGGGTGGGTTTTTCAAGACATCAATGAATCTTGTAAGACAAATACAGAAGAAATAAAAAGCGACTAGAAAAAGAGGAGACAAGACAGAATTAACTCACCATATCGCTGCGAACCCACTTACCAATTCATCTGTATGAAACTCATAAGGAAAATTGAAACAGAGAAGAAAGATAATTTTCTTTTAACCAATTTATTGCATTACAAAAAAAACTAAGAAAGCAATGAAATCATGAATAAATAACCTTTAGAGATATTGACTTAACCTAAAACCTTAATTAAACCTTATAATAAAACCCCCTTAATTAAAACCTTATAAAAGCTTCGTCTTTTAGACCATGGTTTGTATAATCAAGTTGGTACAAACATAATAAACAATTATATTTATAACTAAGTCTTTGCGTTCTGGAAGTGATAAATTCCGAAGATAGTATTATTTCCGTCGGCAACCACACATTTGATGAATTTACTCATCAAAACACAACCCGCCTTACTTTGCTTAAAATTTTTAACAAGAACGGTTTGGCCAATAGTAATTTTAGAAGGTCGGGTTTTAAAGTCATATCAAATTATACCCCGGACAGCAGATGTCGTAAGATTAGTTTGCACATCTTCATAAACTATATATAAATATTCCGGTTTTTCTCTGCTATGCATATTGTTTCCACCAAATTTAAAAGTTGGTCGCAAGAGTTCATACACAGACCCATATAAAACTGCACGCTGACCAAAAACAAAGAAGTACGGAGAATACTGGGAGGAATCATGAACTGCATTGCAAAGAGCATAAATTATGAGCAACCAACAATGTGACTGACGGAAGCTTGACAACATTGAGAGACTCAATTTCAACCCGTGATAATGCATTAGGGACAGCATTTTGGAATACTTTTCTAAATTCAATCTCAAAATCTAACCCTTGAAGCTTTGAGTTTCACCGTTCCAGTTGATCAGTCATATCCTTAAGAGAGATAAGCCATTTAAGGCCTGCAAGGTCTGTTATGACCGTGTAAGGTAGACCCTTCATGTGCAATCTAAACTTCTTGATCGCTTTCTACAGCATTTAGTTTGTTGACATAGACTATATGCCTAACGTTTCCCTCCGAATCTCGTTAAAATAGTACAGCCCCTATCCCCGTAGAGCTGGCATCATACTGGATGTAGAAGCGGGAGTTGAAATCTCGAGTGAGAAGACTAACTTCCGGTTCTTTTTTAGAAGAGCAGAGAGAGGAGCAGATATAGTGGAGTACTAGTTTATAAATCGACGATACCATTCCGTGACACCAAGAAACCGTTTCATTTGTCGAATGTTCTTCGGTCTAGTAAACTTTAGAATGGACTAGACCTTGCCCGGATTAGATTCCAAACGTCGCTCACCAATTACATAACCCAAGTATTCGATCTCGTTCAGTAGAAACTTGCTTTTCTGAAGATTCATCGTTAGCCCAGGTTTTATCAACCTCTCGACAACATCCTGGAGCAATGATAAATATGCATTAAAACCAGCGGTAGTCACAAGTAGGTCATCCAGATAAACGAATAAATGGTCATATAGTTGATGAGGTATCACAGTGGACATCAATCTACACAAAGTCTGTGGCGCTTTTCAAAAACCGAAGGGCATGACCTTAAACTGATATAACGGTCCTCCCGGGATGGTAAGCGCTGTCTATTCCTTCGAGGCTGGATACGATCCAACCTGCTTAGCAAACCGTCAATCTGCGGCAAGGGGAATACATCCTTTTTAGTTAATCTGTTCAGCCGACCAGCGTCAAGGCAAAGTCGAACACCACCGTCCTTCCTCGGTACAGTCGCCATTGGGGAGCTCCAAGCGATATGGCTCTCTCCAATAATATCCAAACTTATCATTCGGTCTATTTCTTGATAAATCTGTTGTTGTCTGGCAGGGAATACAGCATAGTGTCAGTGCTTAACGGGTTGAGTATCCCTCACGTCGATCTTATGATTCAACAGGTGAGTTCATTGCCTAAACGCTTCATCGCAACCCTAAACGTTCCAAACTAGGAAACATATCCACTACAGCTTGTAGCCTTTGACGCTGACCGACCGAAAGCCTTTGTTGTTTGTTGTCGAGGGAAGTGGATTTTTCAGTTGATGAATCAGGCAGAGACGCTGTAATTGACGAAATTACCAAAGGTTCTATTCCAAATTTATTCCAGAAATCGCAGAATAAATAAAGAGGTTGCTGTAGATCCGGAACAATAAATAGCTTCCTTTCAAGAGTCCATACATTTTATTATGAGAACCATCAGAAATTTGGACAAATGCTGGAATCGAATGAAGAGGTAAATTATGGTCTTCATTGAATTGAAGTCCATTGCTTTCTAAAGCGGAGATGTTAGCTCCACTATCTAACAAACTGTCAACTTCAATATCATTAATGGAGACCATTGCAAAGGGATGATTGTCTTCAAGAAATTGAATGGAACTGAAAAATTTGGTTTTAGAGATGTTACGATTCATTTGTTGTCGTATTTTGAAATAATTAATCGAGCGACAAATTCGGGAATAGCTATAAGAATTGGTGTTGGTATTGCTTTGGATTCTGAACTCCCAAACCGATTCTGATTTGGGGATCGCTGAAGAATTTGTATGGGAGAACGATCCGACCCTCAGTGTGGTTTCAAAACATTCGGCGTACCACAACCAAAACAAAATATTTGGTTACGAATAAGGTTTCAATCCATATACGGGTGTCCAATTCGTCTACAATTCCAGCAAGTGAGAACTGAGGATGAGAGTGGTTGATTTTGAGATATTTTTGTAGTGTTAGCTAAAATTGAATGAACAGCCTCGACATTAAATGAATTTACGATTGGACACTCTGATGCTTTTGGAGCTATAAATTGGTGATGAACATGGGAAGTGGAAGGTTCAACAATTAAGGGTTGTGTTAATGTCGGGACATAAACACTAAGGTCTTTATTATTACACATTTCCAATTCGTTTATTCGTCCCATCTGAGAAGTTCTTTGCACTACTTGAACTTGTAATCCAGCGCGCAAATTTTTCTTAAGAATCTCTAATATCTGAAGTTCAGCGAATGGGGCTTTTAATGGAATTGCTAAATTTAGGATATCATAATAAAATTCATTGAATGGTTCTCTGTGACGTTGTTTTCGAGCAACTATAAGACGCAAAATAACTACATCAGTTCGTCGCTCCTGAAATCGATGAGTGAAAGCCGTTTTAAATTGATTCCAGTGATAGCCCGGTGTCTTTCAAGAACTAGCCAATAATGTTCACCTGTAGAACCCTTAAATAGGGAAGGCATATCATTGATTATTTGGTTCAATGGTATATTATTTGTTTTGACCATATGCTCAGCGCATTATAAAAATCGTTCTACCGCTATTAGAGTTGCGGATCCATCGAACGAGGTTCCCCATTTATGGACGAGTGTTGTACGTGACAAATATTCTTGAGATGTTTGAGACTGTTATGGGCTACTACCATTTGAAAACACAATCTGTTCTCCTAATGAACAACAATTTAAGGCACATTTTCGAATGCTGCCAGTACTTTTTAGCACTTGTACGAAAACATTACGAACTTGAACAATAAACACGCCGAAATTGCTCGTGGTAATCCAAGACTTTCCCTGGAGAAACAAATATGCTTTATGGTAGTTAGGTAATACAAAATATTTCAGGTGATACATTTTCTGTTTATTTGAAACATTACAAATATTTTTAAAAAGGGTTTTATTTTGGTAGATCTGTAGCCGGCCAATTCGGCGTATCGATTAATGCTTGCTGGAAGGCAGTATTCGATAATTCGAAGCAAATTTTGAAAGTAAATCATGAAGAAGAAATAATCACTTGGCCGTCTGCTACAAAAGCACTAGAAATAGCAAATTATTTTCAACGAAAAACTAAATTTCCAGGTAAATATTAAATAACGAGTGATTTTTAATAATACTTGTATTATTAAAGTTAAATAAAATAATCATTTGGGATTATCGGCTGCATTGACGGGTCCCACATCGCAATTCCAGCACCAAAGGAGTCCGCAAATTCCTATATAAATAGGAAAAATGTCCATTCAGTACTACTAAAAGCTGTGTGTGACCAAAATTTAAATTTTGTTAATTGTTACGCGGGTGAGGTGGGATCAATACATGGTTCTTGCCTATTTAGACGGTCAAGTTTATGTTCTAAAATTTCTACAGGTATGTAAGTTATACTAGATTTCGACAATAATTGAAATGTGATATGGCTTTTTATTACATTTTCTTTAATAATACCGGAGGATCAACATACTATATGGTAGGGATTTGGGATACTGTCTTAAAACCTTTCTTTTGACTCCGTACAAGGATAGAGTTAATATAACCAGCGAACAAAGCGTTTATAACAAGGTTAATGGAATTTTCGTTGTAGCGATTAGAAAATATAGTAGAATGTTGTAACCGCTACAGGACTCCCTTGCAAGTGATTTCCCTCTCTAGTAAATAATTGTGTGAGCAGTAGCAATACGGACGGTTTTGTATGTTCGAGGGCTTGACGTTTGATCAGCCGAACAGAAAATCCCTTATACTGGCTTGAGTCGATCGATTGATATGTTATGTTATGGTTCTTGCCATTGATCGATAAGACGAAATGTTTTTGTAATCGAAGTATAACTTCATACGGCCCTTCGTAGGGAGGAGATAATCCCGTGCGAACCTTATTGTCTGTTCTAATAAATACAAAACAACAGTTCTCGAGTAATTTCGGAACAAAAACGTCATCGCGTTTGGATTGACGGGTTGATTTGGGTACAAGGTTTTGCATGGTTTGTCGCAGTTTCTCGATGACTGTGTTGGTATTTGGCGCAGGTGAAATCTTTAATGTGGAACTCACCGGATAGCTTGATGGTTTGTCCATAAATCATTTCAGCTGGTGAGTACTTCAGATCTTCTTTCACTGTTGCTCGGATTCCAAGTAAAATGATTGGTATTTCCGAGCACCAATGAATTGTATTGCTTCAAGCCATAAGCACGGCTTTTAGTTGCCGATGGAAGCGTTCGACCATGGCATTGGTTTGCGGATAGTAAGCCGTCGTGGGTGATTCTATGTGCCTTTGAATTTTAGCACGTTGGCAGGATAAACAAGACTGAGACCAATGATTTACGTCTTTGTTTATACTGGGCCAAAAATAGCGAGCAGTAATCAATTTACGAGTAGCACGGACACCAGGAGGCGAAATATTGTGCAACGTGTCGAACATAGTTCGACGAAGTGATTCAGCGATGTATGGGCGATTGTACCCAGTGGATGTTTCGCAGACGATTTCGAGGCCAGGTAGTTTCAAAAGCTCTAGTTTCATTGATGAAGTAGTGTGACATTCGGAACCAGAAAATAAATTCTGAAGTTCTAGGTCGGCTTTTTGTGAGTTTGCTATTTTTTGTAAGTCGATTTCATTCTCGACTGTGGCCGTTTCATTGTTGGTTGTGCGTGTTAGTATGTCTACGACAACATTGTCGTATCCGTGAACATACTGAATGTCCATTGTAAATTGACTAATGTAATCCAAGTCGCGAGATTGGCTTGGATTACGTTCAGTTTTAGACTGAATTACCCTAAATGGAGAAGTCCCGACCTTCGACAAAATATCTGAAGTGTTTGACTGCCAGATATATTGCTAGTAATTCCCGATCGAATGCGATTTGAGAAAAATCATAATAGCTCAAAACACCCGTTATTGTACTGTTGCAGAACTGCTCCGACGGCAGTGTTAGATGCGTCAGTAGTTAAGCTGAGCTTTGAGTCGCTCAATGGATGTAACAGAAGTACTATTTGTTCCAATTCAGTTTTTAGTGACGTGAATGCTTGTTGACATTCGTCGGGCCAAGAGAAGTTCTTGGCTGTCTTGATTTTTTTGAGTAAAACTGTCAAGTGGCTGTGAATTAGTGCGAGTGTTTCAGCGAGTTTTGGTATGAATCGGTGGTAGTAATTTACCATACCGACGAAAATCTGAATACTTTTAATTGAAGTAGGAGCTGGGAATTCCCTAATGGCATTAATTCGATCTTCAGGCGGCAAAATACCATTAGAGGTGATATTGTGGCTGATGAAATGAAGAACTCTTGATGTGAACATCAAAATGAGTTAACTTTTGAAAGAGTTGTTTCAGGTGAAGTTTATGTTGTTCCTCATTATGCGAAGCCACAAGAATGTCGTCAATATAGACTAAAACGAAGTCTAAATCACGTATGACTTTGTTCATAAAACGCTGAAACGTTTGTGCGGCATTTACACGGCCACATTATGTTTCACTGGTAAATTGTAGTTTGGCTCCGCTGTTAAGGATGTAAACTTCTTTAGTAGCATACCATAGCCGTTGTCAATCGTGTAATGGATCGGAGTTGGTGTATTAACTCGAACCATGAGGGCATTGATTGACAGCTGAGTCGCTCAATCACCTAGCCTTTTTCGTTTAAAATCGACAAGTAGGCCAAATTTATTCAGGAAATCGGCGACAATGATTGAACGGTTCACATCAGCTAGGATGAAGGCGTGGGTAAAAGTACGTTTAAGTCCAATGTTTACCTGTAGAAATTTTCTGCCGTAGGTATTGATTGTTGTACCATTGGCGGCCGATAAGACTAGATTTGAACTTTTGAGTTTGAGTGAACAGAAAGTGCGGAATGGAATAACAGATAGATCTGCGCCGGTATTGATTAAAAACGTTGGGTTGTTTTGGTTGTCATGTATGAACAGGCGACTGTTTGTCGGCTGTCTCTTATGGTCTGCCGCCGCGACCATAAGATTCACTAGTTTAGGGTTAGGTGGTCAGTGTCCATTGTCGCTAGTATGTTGGTTGGCCGGAAGCTACACGGTGTTGTGCACTTTTTCGCGGCTTGTACCTGATTGTGGAGATCTTGAGTTACTACGATTTCTGGATTGCGACTGCGGGACAGATTAGTCAATCTAGTGAGCATGGCTTCGAATTGTTCCATGCGCTCTTCCAGCGTAGACTCGCTGGCGCTAGGCTGATAATTTCTGGTGGTCTTTCTCGATTGATGTTGAACTGAGCTTAAGTGTGTTTGTGTGTCGTGATTGCCTCGGCAATCTTTGGTTGCTCTTCGGTGGACTTATCGTCTTGCTGTGGGACCAGCGCGAGTTGGCAGACTCATCGTGTGAATGATATTTCCACAGTGGAGATTTGAACGAGTAAAATAATGATGATTAGAATTTTGGTTATTGATCGCACGATGTCGATCTTTTGTATTGAGATTTAAATAAAATGTTATTTAAATCGGTTAACGGAATTTTGGTTCCAACAATCTACTATATTTTCTAATAGCTACAACGTCTTAATTATTATATTAATTTCATTTGTATTTATTTAAATTCATTTGCTTGATAAATACTAACAATATAAAATAAAACATTACATTTTTACATTAAATTTTTCGAAAAGGCCAAGGAATCGGTCCTGTTGTGCCATTTTTTCCTCGTGCCTTTTAGTTTTCTCCTCATCCCCAAGGCTTTCGCCTTGTTTTAAGCACAGACTGTTTTAGAGGAGGGGGGATTGCCGATTCCTCGATGATACAGTCGACTCCAGACGAATTCGATTGATTATTGATGGTTTTTTTCCGGCCTTTTGTACAAAATTTCGTGCATGGGATCAAAATATTCCCATTTCTTGTTGGGTTTGCCGGAGGAGTTATTATTATCTTTCACCTTCTTTTACATTATTGTTAATCCTTTCCACTTGCCATCACACTGCTCTGCCGCGCTTATTTAAAAAGCGGTATCTCAGCTTCAACTAATTCAGAGAAAATGACAATTTTGTAAAAATCAAATTTGAGTTATAAAATTATGTCTATAAAATATTTAATTTGCAAATATTTAAGATTTTTTTGACTTGATTTAACTATAAAAGAATTAAAATTAAAAGTTATTGTAATTTAGAAGTTATTTGAGATACTGCATTTTCACTTAGTGTCTTACTTTTTTTATTCCTCCTATTCTTTTTTGAGTTACCGTCCTTTCTGCCAAATGCACTGTAGAAAAATGTCCATAAGAAAATAAATGAAACTTCAAATTCATAAAATGCATGTAAAACTAAATATATGCGAATAAATAATATGCGAGGCAATGGTAACACATTCGTATTTAAAATTTTTTGATTTAAGAAATTGATTCTTATTGGCTCTTTATTATGGTTAATCTTGTAAAAAAAATCATAACTTCCTCTTTGTACCGCCACTTGCACTATATCATTTATGTATGGACGTGGAGGTTTTTTTTCAATTTATATTGAGAGGTATAATCAGGCCTTTCATAAAAATCTTCAAGCAGCATTTGTTTCACTTCTACGTGTTTTGCAGCACTATGCTAAATCTTCGAAAACATACAATTTGTATTTACATCTTTTCATCGACAGCTCAAGCATGATGAAATGAGTCAGCCGACATAAAAGTATGGCCTGTCTCAAAATATTTTATAGTTATCGTTTCAGCTGATATTTCGCCAGAGTTAACAAGATAAAATAAGAAACGAGAAAAATGCCCAGTTTTTATTTTGAGCTGAGGAATTATCTCCCCATAATAATATTTTTTTAACATCTCTGTGATGCTTGAAAAATGTATAATATGAACTTATAAGTTCATCCTTCGTGCGTCCAGATAACGCTTCATGCCACAATACTGGAATAATCTTCAGATCAGTATGTTTTTTTCCAACCGGAGCAAATGTTTCATTATACACGACAAGCCTATTTACAAAAATTGATGTTTTGAACATCTCCATTCGTGGTAGCATTATAACTTTCTGTAAATCTGCTGAATAAATTACGGTACCATGTTCAATAAGATCAGCATCTTGCTTATATTCTTTTCTGGATTCGTTGGCTCTGTCAATATGTTTTTTTCTACTCTGTACAACAGGCGCAATCATCTTTCAGACTTTCTTCGTTATGGTTCTCATCGTGCAATTTAAATTCTTCGCACTTCTCACATTCCTAATGCCCCAGGTTAACAAACGATATAATTAAATCATCATATTAGCAGGTCAAATCTTGGTTTTTCTTTATAAAATGTTCGTGCAATGTCTTAACTGATAGATCCTTTGGAAAATACAGGCGATTCAGCGCATATTCTCTTCTATAGTGCGAAACATCAGGATTAAATCCTAATATGTCCTGTTTGATAGGTGTATCATCAATTTTATTATGTTTGGAAAGGCTGGTCGTTTGATGGCTAATATCCTAAGGTGCTTAAAAAAAATTGTTTGCAGACTATATGGGCTATACCATTTGCGTCCTTTAAAGTATAGGTTCTCTTACTGTTCTTTGTTTCACTGGTTAAGATGATGTGTGATGTAACATGAACGATTTCCTATCCGAACTATTTAACTTCCAGAATGACTCGTTTAACGCCTTACGACAATCTTCACATACATTTTGCAGACACTTCTTTTTGCATGCACACGGTGGTTGAAGTGGATGTTTTACTATTTGTTTTAGTTTTTTTTTTTTCTGAATTTCTTTCTTTCACTGATGTGTCATACTTCTTCCTTTTCCTTACTGTCCCCGTTTTGGTAACACCATTAACTCGTTTGCTTCCAATTCCCCTAAATGGTCCAACCCCGTCATCATATCATTTTCGGCCATCTTAATACTTGTTTTCTCTGTGGTATCTACATTTAAACAATTGTCTCTGTCTATTACCTCGTTAGTTTTAAAAGTTACAAACTCTTCGGTTGTATTTAACTCAGTAATACCTTCCATAATTTTCGAATCATAATTGGAGAAACTAAAGTTGGAAACATTTAATAGATTCTGGTCAAAAGGTTGGTTTCTGTTTAGAGGTGCCGTTGGTATCGTTTTGAGTTCATGGTGCGTTGATGATGATATGTTATTTTGCCGAATATCACAGGTATCCTCAAAATGCTGTTTCTTCTTCTAATATTCTCGATTGAATAGTGCTTATTGTCAATGTTTTGTTTTCAATTTCTATAGTTGATATTGATGCCAATTCCATTAACGTCGGTGAATTAATATAATTTCGCCTTATAAAAGGAATATTTTCAAAATGCTGTGTGTTTGGCACTTCTATAACAATTGGTTGATTATCATTTGTCAAAGTTTCTTTCATTGTGTCAATTGGTAGCGATACCAATTCAATTGGTACCTACGCCAATTCAATTGGTGATTTTCTGAAATTAAAAAATATAACCATAAAATTGAAGATAGGAATAAAACGTTTTTTACCTTCAATGACAATATTTTCCATTGTTTATTAAAAAATTAATTAATAATATCAACTCAAATACGACGCTCTTGAAGTTTGAAGCAAGAATATTATTTTTATTCTGCCTTTCGATGTATGTAGATTAAAAAGAATGTATTCTAAATATTCTGATTGAATAAGCGAATATACAAAAAAAGAATACATGTAATGTACATTCGGAATGAATAAAAAAAAATACCCCTAGTGAATTATATTCACTAAATCAAAAACCCAAGGAGAAAAACCTCATTTGTGTGTGTATTATGCCCGTACGAATATTTATTTTAAAAGTTAAAATTGTCAGTAATACAATTACGCCTTTTCGCCGCTGTAATTCTCGAGGCACGGACAGAATGTTATCTCTGGACGTAAAACATTTTTTTTAAGAACCCCAAGAAACCAACATTTAGATAATTTCACGTAATATTTAACTAAATATGTTAATTACTTTTAATTGTTTATTCACATAAGCACATAATATCTGTGGCAATAACCACATAGCGGCGTAGCCTCCTAAGTCGAGTTATGCCTTTTACGTATATTATCTCAAATTCGAAATCTTCGTAATCGATTTAAAATCATATCAATTTTTTTGTAATATTTCGATAACTGCAAACACCCGTAATAAGAAGCGTTTATAAAAACAAGAATTCTAAAAACTTTTCTTTGTTGCAAAATCCGAATTTTATACGGAGGACTCCCAGAGTCCACCAAAATTAGGAACTCTAGGTGGAATAAATTTCCATTCAATACCTTCACTTTCACAAAATTGTAAAATAGGTACATTTTCAATTCCTTATCGGAACAATTTTAGCTGTTTTTTCAGCTCATTGTTTAAACCAACAAAATTTGTTGCATAGTCTGACCACAGAGTTTTACATTTACACCGCCGATATATAAAACGTTTGAGACACGCTATAAAACAATTACTTGTTAAATCCGATAAGACCTCAAGATGGACACCCTTTGTCGTGAAACAGACAAAGGATGCAATATTTGCTTTTGAATGAGAACTGAATCGTAGCTTTTTCTTTTTGATTAAAAATGGCCCACATAAATCCACCACGGTTGTGGTAAATGGCTTGACCTGTTCCACCGTCTTCTAGGTAAATTTCCCATGATTTGCTGTGATATCAAAGGCTTTACTCTAAAACATGTGATATAGTTTCTTACAGTTTGCTTGGCTAAGTTTTTCGCGTTAATTGACCAGAATTTTTGCCGTATTATGGACACTAGTAACTGTGGACCGGCGTGTAAATTTTTTATATGCTCATGGCCAAACAAAATTTTAGTAAAGTGGTGATGCTGTGGTAATAAAAGTTGGTGCTTGATATCGTAATTAAAATTCGTATTTGCGAGTCTCTCACCAACTCTTAACAACTGTTTTTTGTCCAAGAATGGGTTCAACGAGTTAAGCGGACCTTTGTAAGCTAATGATTTATTTTTCTGTAAATCTTTAATAACTTGGGAAAATAATTGTCTTTGTACTAAATATACTAATTTATAAAGTACTTCGTTTACTTCGACAACTGTTAAAGTTCCATTAATGCGTTTATTTTTGTTTTGTAAATTATACATAAACTTTAAACAATAGGCGGTGACTCTTAATAATTTTGAATAAGAACTGAACTTTTCTAAAAAAGTTAAATTATTGTGAATAGTAGAAACAAATGAAACGGTTTGTGGTTTTAGTTCTAACACCTCATGCTCGAAATTGGGAATACACTTCGGTATTTTCTCGTAAAAAGGTTCATATAAGAAATAGGACCTCTCCACTACATGGTATTATCACCAAGTTCACTTGGCATAACCCCCCTTGATACTATATCCGCTGGATTTTCAGCAGAGCTCACATGATTCCAAGAACACTCTGTAGGAAGTTCTTGAATTTCGCTTACTCGATTTGCGATGAAAGTTTTCAACAGACGCGGTGACATTTTTATCCATTGTAGAAATATAGAGGAATCGGACCATAAATATATATAATCAAATTTTGTTTCCATTGGATCCAAAACCTTGGAAATTAGTTTAGACAATAAAGGTGCCGCAGATAATTCTAGTCTCGGCATTGAAATAGTTTTTAAAGGTGCAACCTTTGATTTACTACATAATAAATTAATAAACACTTTACTTTGAATATCGGTACTTTTGACATATACACATGCTCCGTATGTTTTTTCTGAGACGTCGGCAAAGCCATGTAATTCTATTGATTTGGCGGATTTACAAATTACACACCGTGGAAAATGAATTTTGTTTATTTCAATTAGTTGTGTGAGGACTCTATTTTACTGGGAACGGGCTCATCCCAATCAATTTTGAGTTTCCATAGATGTTGAACCATCAGTTTTGCCTTGACAATTACAGGTGCTAATAACCCCAACGGATCATAGATTTTTGAAATATCTGACAGAATGGTTCGTTTCGACAGACTTGCCTGTTCGTCAATTGGTTTTACATTAAAAATAAACCTGTCTTGCTTAGGTCTTGTTTAGGTTTCCATAAAATTCCTAACGTAGCGACCGATTTTAATGCACTTGTCCCATCGTCATTTAGGGTTTCCCGTAGTTCTAAAGGTATGGGTTATAAAATTTCATTTGTGTTTGCTGACCACTTATGTAACATAAATCCTCCTGCCGACATTAACCCTATTAGTTCTGTTTGTAATATAAGGGCTTAATCCAGTGAATCTGCTCCGGTCAATATGTCATCTACGTAGAAGTCCCTTTTAGTCGCCACGGCGGCTTTGGGATACGACAGACGTTCGTCGTCCGCTAACTTGTTCAGCACTCTGGTTGCCAGAAATAGTGCACACGGTAAGTAGTGTTAAGTTTATATGCTTTTATGGATTTGGTTGAATTAGATCGCCAGAATATGCGTTGTAACATTGTATTGGAATTATTTACATGAATTTGTCGGTACATCTTGGATATATCTGAGGTAAATACAAATTGATGTTTACGGAAGCGCAAAACAATACTAAACGAATTTGACTGTACTGACGGTCCAACTCTCAATACATCATTCAAAGAAATTCCAGTTGAGGTCTTTGATGACGCATCGCAAACTACTCTTACACGGGTGGTTGTGCTATTGGGTTTATTGACGGCTTGATGGGGCATATAATAACAAACATTTGTTTTGTCATCAGTTTCATCTGCTAACTTCATATGACCCATTTGTAAATACTCGTTTATAAAATTCGCATAATCGGTTTTTAGAATAGGATGATTCTCTAACCGATTTTCAAGTTAGTAGAATTTACGCAGTGCTTGGTTTTTAGGTTGGTCTAAATTTTGAAACTTTTCATTTAAAGGAAGACGATCTACAAATTCTTTTTCACAAAGCTGTTCATCTTTGGAAAAATAAGTTTTTCTTTAAATTGTTTCTAATTCCTAGAAATTTTTTTAAACTTTCGCTTAAATCCATGTCAGTTCACATGGTGTGAAAAATGAATAATTTTTTCCAGGCCTTTCTACTTTCGAATTTCCGGTAAAGATCCAGCCAAAGACTGATTCTTGGAAAATTGGTTTAGAATTGTTGAATGAATCAACGCCTAAAATTATTTCAATTGGTCTTGCTGTATTAAAATATGGATCTGCTAGTGCGAACGATTAAAAAAATCTATTGATTCTTTATATTCAGAATTTTTCGATTTTATAATTGTGTTTAACCTTTTTGAAATATGTATTTGCGTTGCATTCAAACCATATACTGCATTATTAGTATCCTTGAAATGAAATTTAATTCGGTTTGCACATTCTGCGGAAATCAGGTTGGATTGGCTAGCTGAATCTACGCTGAATTACCTAACTTATCTGCTATACGAATTATAGCCGTTGGGAATAAGGTTTGAGTTTGGACGGACATAACTGTGCTTTTGTTACATTCACAATCCTTAGAATCGGCAGTACTTCGTTCATTATTTTGACTAGTTGTAGTTACTAACATGCTGGATTTGGTATTCATATAGTTATTTCTGTGCAGTAAAGTATTGTGTTTATATGGACACAATTTACAACCCTGTTTAACACAATTTCTATATGTATGATTAACCCCAAAACAATTGATACAAAGGTTCAGCTGTGTTATATTTTTGTATCTATCTTCGATTGATAGCTTCTTAAAAGCTGAGCACATGAAAAATGGATGAAACGGTTTTTTACAAAAAATACATGGTTTATTGATTGACTGATTACGGTTATAATTTAAATTAGTTGTTGTTTCAAAATTCTCCTTATAAGTGGCAAAGGTAGAGAATTTAAGTTTATCAAGGCACTGTACTTTTGTGTATTGTTTCTTTATTGTGAAAGTGTAAGGCCTTCGTCCAGACCTTAAAATTCTACAATTATCTCTTAGGAATTCTCGAAGTTGTAACCACTTCGGTGTCTCAGATGTTTCCAGAGTTTCCTCCCATTCTTTTTTAAGGTTAGTTGTTAATTTCTTGGTTACGCAAGAGATTATAAACAATTCGGCCAGCCCGCTATCATCATGTCCACTAGCTTCTAATGAAGTGACGTTACTAATGGTGGAATTCAGGAGTTGCGATAGTTCCTCGGGATTGTCATTTGTTAAATGCGGAAGATTGAGAATCTGATTAATGTGTTCTTCAGTTATTAACCTATTCGAGTCATACCATCGACAAAAGTCTGCCCAAGCCTTTTGGTACGCGGCAGCCGAAAGTGTTATGTGGCTTATGAATTCACGTGCTTCACCCTTTAATTTGCAAGCGAGATATCAACATCAAAACATCATCTAATTTGTGATTATTATGGTATATCGCAAGGCTAGTGTCCCTAAAGGTAATCCACTCACTCAATTTGCCATCGAAAATTGGAACTTTAATTGGTTCATATCGAGTTGGAACTTTTGTATTATTAATACGAAACTCAGGCTTAGCCTCATCTTTCGTATAATTGCTAGATTTAACCTAGAAAAATAAAGTGTCAAATTCTTGAATTTGAATTTCAATTTGTTCCATTCCATGAACATTTGTTACTTCAGACCACTCATAAATCATTGTTTGAAATTCTTTGTTTAATGAATCTAAAATTAACCGACGAGCTTGTATATCATGCAACGTAACTCCCATACCATCCGACACAAATTCCTGAATGGTGTTCAAGCGACATTTCAAAAGTTTAATTTTTTTTAAAACATTCCAAAATCACCCCCTTCTGGTTCAATAGACATTTTCTTTTTTCCACGAGTCATTGTTAGTCCGTTTACTTAAATATTTTACGAACAAATAATACGTAGATTGAAATATAACGGTACACAAATTTAACGGTATAAATTATCGGCGTAATTATTATATTAACGTTATTAAACTTTTATATACATATATAGATCGGCTAACAATACTTGTAAATATAATTCGTATAACTTAAAATAACTTACAGCCATTGATTTTACGCTGATTCGGTTGATATTCTTCGATTGGCAACTGTACTTGCTGGATAACGGATGATTAATTGGTCTGCGTTATAATTCAATATTGAATAACTGTTTGAATACTTGTGTTTTAAAATAATCGAATAACGATTGATCTGGCTTTTGGTAAATTAAATTTTTTACTGGCTATTAATTTCTTATTCCGGTGTTAAATTCGAATCGAAGGACCAAAAATGGATTGAACACGGTTTGGTTGGTCTGTACTTCAACGCGGCGATCTTTTCAATAATTAAAAAACACTTAAATTTCAAAATTGCAATTTTATTTTTAAACAAAAACCAATTAAAAAACTAATTTTAAGATTTTAAATATTCATTCGGTTTTTTATAAATTAAAAATTATTGTGTTATTTATTTATTTCCCGTCGCCAATGCGACTTGCTCCTTGCACGGTAATTTCTCTTCTTGCTTTTTCTGTTTCAACATAACAAAAAAATATAAAAACTCGTGTAAATAAAAAAAATCGAGTTTTCTCATTCTCTCTTCCATTTTCTATTTTTCTCGTTGTCAAATTGTTGTTTGTTGGAGTTACCTGATTTACATAATTAGACAACATAAGTGGCATAACAATTTACGGAACGTAAGTGGCGTAACAATTCTCATTGTTGATGATTATACCAAATCATAAATATTGGGAATGTCATTACAATTAATATATTATTCGCGTGAAGTTTATCCTAACCTATCCTAAAAAAAAAAAAAAAAAAAAAAATTAGGATCGTTTAGGAAAAACTTCACGCCTTTGCACAAATTTGTGAAGTTTTTCCTAAATTTTAATAGCTTAATTCGAATTAACCGATAATCAGCATTATATGAAGAAGAAAACGCGGTTCGAATTATAGTTTATAAATTGTATATAGCCTAAAAGGAGCCCAAACCTAGACTTTCCTAAAATGAGACATCATCATTTGAATAATAAATAAAAATAAAGCGAAATACCTGGGTATCGATTTTGGTCGCAAAATGAGGATTGAGGGTTGAGAATTTTGTATATGTACACGGAGTATAATATACATTTTTCTATTGTGTGCCGTCAAATATTTTTATTGTATTGGTGTGTTTTCTCATGATGGTAAGTATCAAAAATAAGCTAAGCGGTTGAAATCGGTTCAACTTTTTGTTGCTTCCGCTCGCCTTGAGTTATTTTTCCCCATCTTCTAACATGAGGAATTCATGTTTTTCTATATATTGTTGTTGTAATCAAGACTCATTTTACTTCGTCAACCAAAATCCAAAACAATATACGCAATCACTCGTGATCTTCAATATAAAAAACAAAAAACAGCATAAATAAATGGTTTTTAATTTATACATACATTCTTCGTCGACCACATTCATAATATTTTTAACTTTTTTTTTTTTTTTTTGAGTTATGTGAGAATAAACATTTGAAAAAAAAAAAAAAAAAACAATTCAGTGTTACCTCATGTGTAAGAAAGGAATGTTGTTCATATTTTTATTTCCAGTAATTTTCTGCAGAATTTAAAACTAATAAAATTGTTAATTGAAGAATGATTTAAAGATAAATAAATTTTAACTAAAAATGGAAAATAAGTCAGAAAAATATTTTTTAACTATAATTTTATTAATAATTTTAAACGAGGAAAAATTTCACGACGTACGTCCACCCTTTCCTGTGCATGAATTAACACTAAGCCAAAATAGCTAATTTACTTCTTGTATTTTCCATATTATATTTTATATCCCTATTTTGCGTGTCATTTTATCCCTCTTATTTGCATCATGTTAAACAAAAAACTTAAAAAAACGCCCATTAGACACTATAAAATGTGCGTATTTTTTAGTTTTTTGTTTAATATATAACATGGCAAAAGGTTTTTTTGTTTAACATCGGATAAGAGGGATAATGTGAAAAATATAAGAAGTAAATTAGTGATTTTAAGTTTTAGTGTTGATCCTTGCGCAGGAACGTCGAAGATAAGGAAAAATAACTCAAGGATAGCGGAAGCAATAAAAAGTTGAACCGGTTTCACCCGCTTAGCTTATTTTGATACTTACCATCATGAGAAAACACACCAATACAATAAAAATATTTGACGGCACACAATAGAAAAATGTATATTATACGCCGTGTATATATATAAAATTCTCAATCCTCAATCCTCGTTTTGCAACCAAAATCGACGTACTGGGTATCGATTTTGGTCGCAAAATGAGGATTTAGGATTGAGAATTTTGTATATGTACACGGCGTATAATATACATTTTGCTATTGTGTGCCGTCAAATATTTTTATTGTATTAGTGTGTTTTCTCATGATGGTAAGTATCAAAAATAAGCTAAGCGGGTGAAATCGGTTCAACTTTTTTGTTGCTTCCGCTCGCCTTGAGTTATTTTTCCCTATCTTCTAACATGAGGAATTCATGTTTTTCTATATATTGTTGTTGTCATCGAGACATTCATTTTACTTTGTTAACAAAAATCCAAAACAATATAAGCAATCAATTGCTCGCGATCTTCAATATAAAAAACAAAAAGCAGCAGAAATAAATGGTTTTTAATTTATACATTCTTCGTCGACCACATTCATAATATTTTTAACTTTTTTTTTTTTTTTTTTTTTTGAGTTATGTGAGAATAAACATTTGAAAAATCAAAAAAAAACAATTCAGTGTTATCTCATGCGCACGAAAGGAATGTTGTTCATATTTGTATTTCCTGTAATTTTCAGCAAAATTTAAACTAATAAAATTTTTAAATGAAGAATGATTTAAAGATAAATAAATTTTAACTAAAAATGGAAAATAAGTCAAAAAAATATTTATTAACTATAGATTTATTAATAATTTTAAATGATAAAAAATCACTCGACGTACGTCCACCCTTTCCTGCGCGTCAATTAACACTTATTCAAAATCACTAATTTACTTCTTATATTTTCCACATTAAATTTTATATCCCTCTTTTTCGTGTCATTTTATCTCTCTTATTTGCACCATGTTAAACAAAAGACTTAAAAAAACGCCCATTAGACTCTGTCAAATAAGCGTATTTTTTAGTTTTTTGTTTATTATAACATGGCAAAATTTTTTTTTGTTTAACATCGGATAAGAGCATAATCTGCTAAAATTCTCTCTTTAGAAAGCCCAATCAAATGTATACTAATGCTGTAGAAGTATCTATACTGATGAATATATTTGTGAAATGACAGCGTATATATGTATATATATATATGGTTGTGCAATGCCACTACATAAATAGCCGTGACATCAGTCTAAAAAGTCAAACCACTAATATAAAGAGGGGAATAAAGATTTTTATTTTCCTATGAAACGTAAACAAAATACTATGGGATTTTCAAACACATTTTTTTATTCGTCTCTATTTTCAATTTAAATAAATATTTTTATTTACAAATATAAATAATTTGATATCAAATATATTGAAATGTAAATTGTGAACAATTTTGATTGAAATTAAAAATCATTTATTAAGTAATTTTGCATTTTTATAAAAATATTTGTTTCGGCATGCTTCGTGTTCCTCTAATCTTAATAAATTTATTAAGATTAGAGGAACACGAAGCATGCCGAAACAAATATTTTTATAAAAATGCAAAATTACTTAATAAATGATTATTAATTTCAATCAAAATTGTTCACAATTTACATTTCAATATATTTGATATCAAATTATTTATATTTGTAAATAAAAATATTTATTTAAATTGAAAATAGAGACGAATAAAAAAATGTGTTTGAAAATCCCATAGTATTTTGTTTACGTTTCATAGGAAAATAAAAATCTTTATCCCCTTAACACATACTACCACACATTTTTGTGTCATGGCTTTTTATGTAGTGGCGTTGGGTTGTGAATACAGTGTAGAAAACATAAACATTCGCATACAATGAAACTAAAAGAGAGTAAAATCTAAACCAAAAAAAACGAATCATGTGCAACAGTCATTTTATTTAAATATTTTAATTTCCGCTTATTTTAAATAAAACCCAATATTTAATTTAAAAAAACTTAACAGTTTTTAACCTTATATTTCGACTTATTGGTCAACTTCTGAGGCATTAAAAAACTATTTTTGTAATTAAAAAATCTTAGAAACTATTTTTGACATAATTATTTAATTTTTAAAATATAAACAATGTATACAGAAAGAATTTTTTTTTAAATTTTTTTTGTAACGATTTTTTTTTTATCATTCTCATATTATTTTATTGCCGTCTTACTTTGGTAACTGGAATATTAATTGGTATATAAATCAAAATGCAAATTATGCTCAAAATAAAAACCGAAAATAATTTGCCATTTTTTCGGCACGAAATTTTTCCAACTCGTGCGGTTTTAATTTCCTTCTCCGTTTATATTTTCGTGGCTCCGTCTATAAATATATAATAAAATACACATTGATATGACAAATATTATAATTAATTCTCCCACCGTTTTACATTTACTTGCAATCGATTGTCTCTTCACGGCCGTATTCATGTCACTGTGTTGAATTAAATGATGAATTAAATCTAGTGACATTACAAATAACTCGTGACAAACTTGGCAGTAATAAGGTGTATTGGAATTTCCCCTTTTGGTGTCAGGGCTCGAATGATGTGATCGTAATGTTCTGAACAAACGTAAGGTTTTTCACGTGTATGAATCCTTTCATATTTTCGTAATGTCCCATAATCAGCAAAAGCTTTCCAACAAAAACGGCACCAGTAAGGTTTCTCACCCGTATGAACACGTATATGAATTTGTTGTGAACTACGCGAACCAAATATTTTGCCACACTCGCGACAAGGGAATTGTTGCCCTGTAACATTCGTATGCGAATGACGATGATTCATGAGGGAGCGTCCATCGGGAAATTCTTCTCCGCACATATCACACGTAACAGTTTTATTTCGATGCGAAACCATATGCCGAACAGGAATGATTTTTTTCGCTGAAATGTTCCCATAAATGTTTCGATAGGGTTCGACTATCGCGACACAATTTACCATAAAGGTGGCACGAATTTTGAGTTAATTCGTTTGCGTGCACGATACGTATATGAGATTTAATAATTGATTCCTCTAGAAATGAATCACCGCATAACATACATTTCAATCGTTGTCATCATGCATGCACTTCGGCATGGGCTAACAAATCTAAAGCTTCGGCAAATGATTCACCACATACATTGCAATAATGGCCACCACCACCGGCCAATTCACCATCAGTCGTTTCCTTTTTAACATGCTCCCGCGAATCTCCGCCATGGACCTAAAACAAACAAAGTAAAACGTAAGTTAAATTGCATAGTCGTTTTGGGATTCAGCCGCACTATCATTCTCCGCATCATTATCGTCTGAAGTTAGAAGTTTTATGTCCTGCACATACTCATATTTAATTGTTGTGGCAGCTTCTACATATTGTTGCTCCATTTTTAGTTTTTTTTGGTGAAAAACGATTTTCCGATTTGTAACGTTTTGATTCGTACTTTCGTTTTAACTTAACAGTAATTTCTTTTTCTAATTGATCGGAAGAAAAACATAAGATATTAATATGTTTCGCTGTTTTTAAACTGTGAATTAATCCGAAATTGTTACACAGATTACTATTTACAAGTTGTGTTGATACCTAAAAATTAAAAAAGGAAATTATAACAGCACATGTAAAATTTTAAATCACGTAAACTAATATAAATTACTTTAAAAATCATTTAAACTTACCTTAATTTCTTGTAATTAATTAAATAATTGTGTTTCAACTCACGGTTTTTGAGTTTTGATCATAACCTCCTGAATTCTAGCAGGTTATGGTTTTGATTTTGACATTTCGTAAAATTTAGTTTTGTTGTAGAAGAAGAGCAAAAAACAGAGAGTAAAATGCTCAATTGTTAGTTGATATTAAGTAGTGTGTGATATCAACTGGAATTAGTAGTGGTAAGAAACAAAAAAATTTGAATTTTTTTTATATGGTTTTTTGTAGTGACCAATACACTCTTCAGTATATATTATTAAATGTGTGTAAGTTAGCTATCAACGCAATCAGGCTTTCTAAAGAGAGAATTTTAGCAGGTTATGGATAAGAGGGATAATGTGAAAAATATAAAAGTAAATTTGTGATTTTAACTTTTAGTGTTAATCCAAGCGGAGGAAAGGGAGTATGCACTTCGTGTAATTTTTCTAACTTAAAATTATTAATAAAATTATAGTTTATAAATATTTTTTTGACTTATTTGCCTTTTTTAATTAATATTTATTTATCTTTAAATCATTATATAAGTAACAATTTTATTAGTTTTAAATTTTGCAGAAAATTACTGGAAATAAAAATATGTACAACCTTTCGTCGAGATGACACTGAATTGTTTTTTTTAATATTTCAAATGTTTATTCTCTGTTTTTCTCTATTCTTTGGAAGCCAATACAATTTACCAATACTATTGCCTTCCGGTAATTCTCAACTCAATCCTCAAATTGCGACCAAAATCGCTGTCCTGGGGGTCAATTCTCGTTCTATGAAAAGTACAATGAAAAGTTTTTTCAGTGAGAAATACACATTTCCGATTCATGTTCCATGAGAAGGAGAAAAATGACGTCAAAATCTTTTCATATGAATAAAACTTTCTCACCGACCATTTTGGTGGTGAGAACATCATAAATATGGAAATAAAATTCTATAAAACTAAATTTGTATTTTTACCATTAAATGTACATTGAAACTATAATATGATTCACTTTAAACTTAACTAATAAGTAAATCTATTAAAAACTATTCCGTATATTTAAGAAAAGCCTCCAAATAATTAATTTAGTTAAGTTTTAAAAATAATTTGGTCAATTTTATAATTTACTTTATATTTTGACAGCCAATGACAAAAACTGATTAACTAAATCTACTTTATCATTTATTTAGCTAATATTTAAACCAATTGTTGTATCAGCTAGCGGAAATATACATGAAACTCGAAAAAATATGTGTTTACAGTGTAGCTTACTATGGAAATAACTTATTCAGCGTTTTTCTCACGATTCTTATTCATTTGGACATCGAGAATCGCTTATTGTCGTTGTGTGAAATGTTATAAATGAAAAAGACTTGATGGAATCAAAATGAAAACTTTTTTTTCATTAGGTTTTTTCATAGAACGAGAATTGACCCCCTGGTGTTGTTTTGGGCAGCAAATTTAGTTTGAAGCCTAATATTTTAGAAAGGGTACAGAAAGCTATTATAGCTCTATACTCCTTAAAAAATGCTATTGGAAAACGATGGGATCTTGAACCCTATATCGTATACTGGCTCTATGCTTCAATGATAAGGCCCATACTTTTATATGGGATTATTGTTTGGTGGCCAGCCTTAAATAGTAGTAAAATAGTAGTAGCTAACCAAAAGTTGCTGATGAAAATTTAGAGAACTTCCACCCTGTGTATTAGTGGTGCACTCAGGAGTACAACCACTCAGGCATTAGGGATCAAATCCATGTCTATGTAGACCTGTAGTAATACAGGACACTCATCTTTTTGTAATAAAGAGATATCCTTGGTACTACCGATTACTTGATCCCATTGCCATCTTTTGAGGAAAGGTTTCGTACTGATATTCCCTCCAGAGAGGACTGACTTAGTGAAGAGATATTGTATCCTGAAGTTTTGAACTTCTTCACGGATGGTTCGAAAATGGATGGTAGGGTTGGTTAGGGTGTTTTCTGTGATAAACTAAATGTGAAACTCCCGTTTCGTCTACCCGATTATTGCAGCATTAACTGCGGAAGCCGTAATATGATTCTGGTATACTAAACACCCTTAGTCTCTATAACTTTTCAAATGATGATGTTTTTCTGTTAGATTACATCCACAGTTACTCAAAAATATACTTAGCTTTTTGGGCGGGTGTTGCTAAGTATCGGAAAACGTTCGGCAATTGGACATATGGTATTGAACATTACTATTTTTATCAACATAAATTATCATACTGAAATTAATTATGGAATATTGAAAAAATATTACATGATAATATTTAGAAGTATCAATACAAAAGTTTTAATGTTCTTTACTTAATGAGTAATATATAATTTATTCGCTAATGTGTAGTTTTACTTATACATTCTCACAATTTGTTGTTTTTGTGATTTTAGGAAAGTTTAGGAAGAAATATTTGTCTATAAAAAGCTGACAAAAATCAAATAATAGCTTATGTAATCTAGTTTTAAGTTTAAAATAACTTGTAAATAAAAAACAACAAAAAATACCCAGTTAAACACTCTATAATTTAAAATTTTGAGCAGTTGCTGTTTACGTTAAATACTTAAAATTAATGTATAAATAATAAATCTAATAAATTCTGCAACTTGCGGTAACTCATACCTACCGATTCGAATTTTACTACATAAACCACACTGCTAAAATAAAGTTTTAATAACAATTTTGTATTTAAAAAAAAATAAGCAAAATGTAAGACACGAACACTTTATTTAATTTAATAAAAATAGATTTATTTTAGCGCGCCTACAGCCTTACTCACTGGTGCCACAGCGTAATGAAAATTCAAACAATAAAGTATAAAATAATAAACTGTTTACACAGGCTACTTTATTGCTGTGTTAATATAGAACGAAACCGGGATCTAGTTAAGTTTCTTTCCTTACAGTTCTTAATTAGCAAAATCAACTATAACCCCCCTATACATAGTAGTACAAATCCCACAATACTAAACTACTAAAAGCTTTCCACTTTACATAATTTTATTTAACTCTAACCATTATGCTACGTCCTCATTTGCGGATGGGTAGGGATGCTAAACAATAATTTTAAACCATAACCTAAACTTTATTTTATTTTATTCTCTCTGTATGATTCTCAAACACCAAAAAAAAAAATAAAATCATCAGGGAATAGATGAAACCAGGCCACTATGAAAATGTATAATAAAAAAAAGAATAATAATAATATTATTACCATTAGTTTTCAAGTTTACGTAAAGCTTTAAATTTTTGTTTTCTGTTTACGTAAACAACTTTGTATATTTAAAATCCACTGTACTTTTAACGTGCTGGGTAGAGTATGATATATAAAAATGTTTCCATGGCATGTGTTTTAAAGTTCTCATAAAAAAAACCAACCATTATGTCACGCACATATAATTCACTCATTTACCACACCTCTTTAATTTTATTTTCATTTTGTGCTTTTAACTTTTTTGTTGTATTTATTTTTTATTTATTTAATTTTAGCTATTTTGTGTATGCTCCAATTTTGTATATACTCTTATAATATTTTATTATATTGTGTGTGCGAGCTTTTATGGTAATATTATAATGAATATTCAAAAAATCGTATCACATATTATTTATATAATTTATTGATCATCATATTATTGATATGTCTTTTAAAAACGTAAACTAGATTTTATAAACACAACATATCAAATGATTTAGTACATACATACTCGTATACATATGTAATTATATACACACCCTGAACAAAGTGCAAATTATATTATATCAATCATAATGATACTCTTGAATATAAAACACAACCACAATAAAAATTACTGTGCAAATAAATCGCAGACAGTGACAACCGCATCATCATTATCATCATCATCATACTTAAAAACTCATAATTTATATCCTTGCATTTCCATTTGTCATTTTCCAAGGAAAATACTAAAACCGTCTGATTAATAAACATAAAAATATTCGCAGCTATAGCGTAAATTACTTGTTACAAAAAAAATCTTCTTGATGATAAGCATTTTAAAGTGTTGCCATTTTATTTGGTTTCGGATTAGATGTGATATGTATACTATAATAAGTTTAGGGTATAATTAATTTGTTTCGTTTTTTAATAATCATCTCTAAATGCCATTATTCTTTTTACCACATAATAAAAATAAATTAATTTGAAAAAAGTGATAATACCCAAGCAGCAGAGTGAAAAAAGTGAATTCTAAATTTCATCAATTAGTATATTTTAACAATATTATGGCACGCCTTTTTTTTGGATTTATAAGGATTAATGTCTGTATATTGTTCACATAAATTTTTTTTTGTGCTGGGGTTTCGCCCCGTCCATGGCCATTACTTTGACATTTTATATTATTATTATGTTACTAGAGTAGAAAAACAAAATAAATAATTTCAGAGGTACATGTATTTCAATAAGCGTACCATAAAAAAGAGTATGTTGAATTGTTTGATATATTTTTTGTATGTACGTGTGTGTGTATATATGATAAATTATTATCCTTAAAATAAATCCGGGGTATTTTATTATACAGAAGACAATTTTGAAAACTCCTAAGGTCGGCCAAAAGCTAATAAATATTTTGTGTTTTGTAGTAAACAAGAAATGGGATGTCATAAACATTGTAATAAAATAAGGATTTGCTTCATGTTCTTCAGAACAATGATTTTGTTATTATTGGAACAGATGTCAAATTTTAAAATTGTGCGTTCGGCTATAGTAAATTTTATTAGCCAAACGAACAACAGAGTATTTCACAAAATTATTTAAAGGAATTTTAATTAATTAGTTGGGGGATATCAGTAAAATTCTAATCATACAAATTGTCCATTGCAGTATAGTATTCATATAGAATAAAGGCGGTACCTGTAGTCCATATGTTTTTGGGTCAGATGAGCACTGGGTGTGAAAATCTTTAATTTTATCAAGATTTGTAAAAAAAATGCATTATTAACGTATAAGTCTTTTCACATATTTTTCAAATATTTGGAAAATTTACTGTAATTTTGAGGTATTTGTCATACTGATTGAATGCAATTATAACATCAAGCTTCAACAGTTTTATACGTGAAATGTCAGAAAAATGAGAAAAATTTTATTATTTCAATAAACTAAAATTAATGTAGAACAACAATGAAATCATCTGTGTTAAAGTGAGCTATTGTGCTAAGCACTTTAATTCATAATAATTCATTCATAATTATTTTTTATAATGTTCAGTTACACAAATATCGAAATGGCAGGTATGCATTTTATTTACGAACTTGCTGGTGGAAATCCTGTACAAGCAAGGCACATTTATAGCGAAAGATACCCCAATCGGCGAGTACCCAATATTCTTACCTTTATGAGACTAGAGCCTATGGGTATTAATGAATGCCCAGTTACCAAAACCACTTTGGGGCCAATCTCACCATTTAATTAAAAACCTTTTAATAATAATTTTAATATTAAACAATATTTTTATTTATAATTACAATATAGTTCGAGCTTCCAATTCATACTAACAAATATTTATTTATTTGTTTATTCTTACATTTCTCCAATAACCACAATTACAATTACAGAAATAGATAAATGATTTGAGAGGAATTCATTTGTACACACACATCAATTCGTATACCGGACTGGTGAGTACATTGCAAAATTTCACAAGTTAAGTGGCTTCGCGTGTACATTTATTAATGCAGCTACAATACTCCCTCCGCAGAAATAGCGTCAATACACCGGTGAATATTAACAAAAATGTGTAGATAAAAATTACGAGAGAGAGAGATTCCCTTTTTGGAGAAATTTTGTCACGTAGGCGGGTTGAGGTCGGTCGATTGAGATAGAAGTATTTTTACCTTTTATTTTTACAATAAAATTTTTACGAAGCTTTTTTTACACCCTATATGGACCTTCATATGGAGCAGTTAAACCAATGTTAACTTTATCCACGCGAACGAATACATAGTCGCAGTCCGTCAAATCTTTATGAATAAAGATGTTGTCCTGTGAAGAGCTCCGTGAATTTTTGGGAACGACGTTGCGCATCATCTCTTTAAGTTTTCTGACCAGTGGCGTAGAATCAGTTGATGTCGCGGGCTCAGGATGCATTAACAGATCACCAGGGACCTTAGGTGTTTGTCCGTAGACAAGGTCCGCTGGAGTACATCCCAAGTCATCCTTCACCGAAGTTCTAATACCAAGGAGGATAAAGGGGAGTTCAGAACTCCAATTCAAGGTATTTTCTCGAGCATACAGAGAGGCTTTCAACTGGCGATGAAAACGTTCCACCATGCCATTGGCCTTTGGATTGTAACTTGGCGTACGTATTCTGTATGAACTTAGCATTTTTCTAAATTCCTGAAAAAGATTACTCTTGAATTGACTGCCTTGTTCAGTCGTTATCTCTAATGGTACTCCAAAACGCGAGATGTACTGGTCTACGAAAGCGTGTATTACTGTAGATGTCTTCATATCGACAAGAGGTCCGGCCAGCGAGTAAAACGATAAATTATGTAAGGATGAAAGATTTGAATTAATTTTTGGCCAAAAATATTTTCTTGATACCAATTTACGACTAGTGCGATCTCCCGGATGTGATAAATTATGTAATTGATCAAAAATTGATCTTCGCATTTGTTCAGGAATGTACGGTCGATTCACTCCCGTCGAAGTTTCCGACCAAATATTCCTGTCTGAAATGTTATCATATATTTTCACAAGTTTCCATTTGTGCTCACGTTGGGAATTATCACACATTTCAGTAAGTTCATTACCAGTTTCTTGCAAGGCGATTAATTTCTCGACATTTAGGTTACTAAGTGTGTCGGCCACAATATTACTTTCACCCTTAATATATCAAATATCTGTGGTGAACGATAAATAATCTAAGTGACGAGCCTGACGTAGACTACGTTCTGTCTTAGATGAAATCGCTGTACACAGAGGTTTGTGATCTGTAAAAACGGTGAATAGCCTTCCTTCCACAAAGTATCGAAAGTGTTTAATAGCGCAGTAAATGGCTAATAACTCTCTATGAAATGCGGAGTACTTCCTCAGTAGATAGCTTCTTGGAAAGAAATCCGATTGGTTCACGAGTACCGTTTCTTATTCGACAATTCTCCATTGGATGTGCCAAAAGTGTACACTGGGCGAGGGCTGACTTAATTTTATTAAAAGCCACCTCACACTCAGGATTCCATGACAAAATAATTTTTTCTTCACTTGTTTTAAATTTTTCATGTGCTCATGAATTGGAGCAAGTAACCCTGCTAAGTGTGGGATAAACCTGTGGTAAAAATTTACTATACCAACGATTTTTTGTACCAGTCGTACAGAACTAGGTTGAAGGAAATCTTTAATTGCCGGTATTCTTTTAGATGCCGCTGTTATCCTAAAATTCCGTCTTTCGTTATTTCGTGACTGAGAAATTCGATGCGATTTACTCCAAATTCACACTTCGAGGGCTTTATATTTATACCATATTCCGATAATCGGCTATAATTTTTCTAGGTGTAATTTATGTCCTTCGTGCGAGTGACTAGCCACAATTTAAAAAACGTTGGAATGTTTGGGCTGCATTTCGCAATCCATAGAGCATTCTAAAAAACTCGAAGAGACCAAATGGAACTGAAATTGCCGTTTTGCAGATATCTTATTTTGCTACTGGTATATGGTTGTAGGCTCGCACTAAGTCTATTTTAGAAAATATGGTACAACCACGGAGATTTAGAGAAAAATTATGTATATGGAGTAATGGGTAACGGTCAGGCACCGTCACCGCATTAAGTCGCCTATAATCTCCGCAGGGTCGCCAATCGATACTATTCCGTTTCGGCACAAAGTGCAATGGTGAGGAGACCAACGAATCAGACGGTCTACATAAACCTAACATAGACAAATGCTCAAATTCCGAACGTGCTATTTTATGGCGCTCACAGTCCAGCCTTCTAGGAGTAGCATATGAAAGGTGGCCTTGAGTACCGATTTTAAGAATGACTTTGTGTTTAACCGATACATCATATTTCGGTTCCTGAGTCAAAGCAGGAAACTGGCGAAGGAGTTCACCATATTCTCCGTTAATAACGTGTAAACGTAGTGAAAACGGATCATTGCATTTAATAATCGTATTAATTGAGAGTTTTATTTTAGTATCTTTCAAAATTCAGTTGTTTAAATCAATAGTTAATCCGAATTTAATTAAAAAATCAACACCTAATATGGGTTTCGTTACATTTCCGATTACAAAAGAGTGCTTAAATTCTCGACGTAGACCTAAATCCACAACAATTAGTCGCGTACCAAAAGTTTTTATTGGGGTGCCGTTTGCTGCGAAAAGTAATGGTTCTCTATCAGGAAGCAAATCGTTAAAATGTTTTGGAGGTATGACTGATGCATCAGCTCCGGTATCTACTACAAATATTAACTTAGTTTTTAGACATTTAACAAATAATCGACGATTTCCTACAATCCCATCGTTCGTCGAATTTACGACGGGACGATTTAGTTTTCCGAATTTCCCGATGAACTGGAATTTGCTTTCCAAGTACAACCACATTGGCATTTGGCTGCCTTATTCCTAAATTTATGGTGATACCAACAAAGATATTTACCAGAATCTTAACTTTTCGAACGACTACTTCTATTGTTTCGGTCTCTTCAGTTATCATTACGGACATTTTTATTAATAGAACGAAAACCGGGATTATTTTTCTCCCACCGATCAAATCTTGAACGCAATTCGTTAATTGTTTTTACTAAACTTTGCACTGTTAAATTGTCTATTTCGGTAACACTTTTATTCGACATGGACGTAGCACTAATGATAGAAGACGATGGTAAAGTTATTTGCCATATTTTATCCGCTAATTCGCATAATTCGGTGATCGAGTCAGATACTCGAACCATGCCAACAGCTTTGATAGAATTTAGCAATCTTTTTAACCACAAAGTCTTTAATAATTGTGCGTTTACGACACCGGATAAACCAGCAATTTTTTCTAAACTGCGGTAAAATTCAGATGGAGATTTGTCTCCTATTAGTGTTGGCTCAATTAATTTTTCTACAAGCTGCGCTTCCGATAAGGTTTTACGTTTAATTAAACCTTCACGAAGAGCATCATATTTATTTGTATTTGGAGGTTTTGTAATTATGTCGGAAATGGAAGATATAACATCCAACGGTAAACACGCAATCGTGTTTAAATACTTTTTAGTGTCGTTTGTAATTTTGTTTACTTCAAAAACAGCCTCAGTTTGAGTAAACCATAAATCAGGCATGTGTGCCCAATAAGGCGGATAAGCCACATGTACCTGAGATCCCGCAATTTCTGATTTATCATCCGTATCACTCATTTTATTTTCGTATGTAATGTTTCCAATTAGATATACAAACAAATTTTTTTTTAAAATCCCGTTATACGTTTGTACATACACATCAATTCGTATATCGGACTGGTGAGCACATTGCAAAATTTCGCAACTTAAGTGGCTTCGCGTGTACATTTATTAATGCAGCTACAAGCCAAAGACTTAGGGAAAATGATTCCTTTAAACCAGGAAGTATGCCAGAGAGGCCGGTAACAATTAGAACGCATGCACAGAGGAAGCTATTCTCAGTAAAATAGCAGAACAACCGAAGACGAGCAAAAGAAAAATAGTTCGTGAACTTAACGTGAGTCCACATGATTTCCCGAACCGTTTAAATTTTTGACATTTTTTAAAAATTCTGCAATTTATAGGTAAAGTGCTTTTTACTGATGAGGCCAATTTTTGAAAAGACTCCATCATGAATTTCCACAATAGTTATATTTGGTGTATGGAAAACCCACACAAGCAAAATAACTTCCAACATAAATTTTCGCTAAATGTATGGATGGGAATTATCAGGACTTGATGGTGCATCATATACAAGTTTTCTTCAAGATGATCTGCCTCTCTTGCTAGATGATATACCAGGTTTGATGAAAAAAAGAAATGGCGCCCCACCTCACTGCAGCACAAAAGCTCATAAGTATTTGAACGTAATGTTGGTCGATCGTGTTCAAAGGCCAATCCAAGAATGGCCTGCAAGGTCTCCAAATTTAAATCTTCCACATGTTTTTTACAAAAGTTTATGTAGAACCTATTCCAAATCTGGAGAACCTTAGAAGTCGGATACGAGCTGCTCGCGATACTATACGTAATACTCCTGTGCCCGAATTCCGGTTCGACGACAAATGATAATGAGAAATGACTTGATTTTTTATTTCAACTAGTCGGTTGCATTTTTATTTAGAGTAGGCGAAATAGAACATAAAGTCATTCCTCATTCTCATGACACAAGTTGTGTTGTGTGAACTGCAACAACCCGTTGCAATTGAGAATTATAACTTTTTGCTCGAATTTATATACAATTTTTTCATCGAAAAATCTGTGTATTGTTACGACACGCCTGCTTTACGGGTTGTTATATAGCAATATACATACTTTTTTACGGATAACTTGATTATTTTTGCTTATAAAAATTCAATAACTTGATATGTTATCGATTAAAAAATTATTTCGTGAGTAATTATGGTGTACATTAGCCCAATTGTGCTAATTATCGTTAGTTTCCACATTGTTGTGACGTACTTCCGGTTTTTAACGCAAATAATGGGAAAATGAATGTACATCAAAATTCCATGTTTCTAAATTTTTTTTGTAATTTTTTAGCATTGGAGCAGCTTTGTCATAGTGATTTATCCTTGCCAAAATTTCAAAATGCTGAATAGGGCCTTCTCACAGGGTGTTATGGCCATTTCCGCATTTTTGCTTATAAAAATTTTCTAAATTCAATAACTTGATATGTTATCGATTAAAAAATTATTTCGTCAGTAATTATGGTGTACATTAGCCCAATTGTGCTAATTATCGTTAGTTTCCACATTGTTGTGACGTACTTCCGGTTTTTAACGCAAATAATGGGAAAATGAATGTACATCAAAATTCCATGTTTCTAAATTTTTTTTTGTAATTTTTTAGCATTGGGGCAGCTTTGTCATAGTGATTTATCCTTGCCAAAATTTCAAAATGCTGGGTAGGGCTTTTTTACAGGGTGTTATGGCCATTTCCGCATTTTGCTTATAAAAATTTTCTAAATTCAATAACTTGATATGTTATCGATTAAAAAATTATTTCGTGAGTAATTATGGTGTACATTAGCCCAATTGTGCTAATTATCGTTAGTTTCCACATTGTTGTGACGTACTTCCGGTTTTTAACGCAAATAATGGGAAAATGAATGTACATCAAAATTCCATGTTTCTAAATTTTTTTTGTAATTTTTTAGCATTGGAGCAGCTTTGTCATAGTGATTTATCCTTGCCAAAATTTCAAAATGCTGAATAGGGCCTTCTCACAGGGTGTTATGGCCATTTCCGCATTTTTGCTTATAAAAATTTTCTAAATTCAATAACTTGATATGTTATCGATTAAAAAATTATTTCGTCAGTAATTATGGTGTACATTAGCCCAATTGTGCTAATTATCGTTAGTTTCCACATTGTTGTGACGTACTTCCGGTTTTTAACGCAAATAATGGGAAAATGAATGTACATCAAAATTCCATGTTTCTAAATTTTTTTTTGTAATTTTTTAGCATTGGGGCAGCTTTGTCATAGTGATTTATCCTTGCCAAAATTTCAAAATGCTGGGTAGGGCTTTTTTACAGGGTGTTATGGCCATTTCCGCATTTTGCTTATAAAAATTTTCTAAATTCAATAACTTGATATGTTATCGATTAAAAAATTATTTCGTCAGTAATTATGGTGTACATTAGCCCAATTGTGCTAATTATCGTTAGTTTCCACATTGTTGTGAAGTACTTCCGGTTTTTAACGCAAATAATGGGAAAATGAATGTATGTACATCAAAATTCCATGTTTCTAAATTTTTTTTTGTAATTTTTTAGCATTGGGGCAGCTTTGTCATAGTGATTTATCCTTGCCAAAATTTCAAAATGCTGGGTAGGGCTTTTTTACAGGGTGTTATAGCCATTTCCGCATTTTGCTTATAAAAATTTTCTAAATTCAATAACTTGATATGTTATCGATTAAAAAATTATTTCGTGAGTAATTATGGTGTACATTAGCCCAATTGTGCTAATTATCGTTAGTTTCCACATTGTTGTGACGTACTTCCGGTTTTTAACGCAAATAATGGGAAAATGAATGTACATCAAAATTCCACGTTTCTAAATTTTTTTTGTAAGTTTTTAGCATTGGGGCAGCTTTGTCATAGTGATTTATCCTTGCCAAAATTTCAAAATGCTGAATAGGGCCTTCTCACAGGGTGTTATGGCCATTTCCGCATTTTTGCTTATAAAAATTTTCTAAATTCAATAACTTGATATGTTATCGATTAAAAAATTATTTCGTGAGTAATTATGGTGTACATTAGCCCAATTGTGCTAATTATCGTTAGTTTCCACATTGTTGTGACGTACTTCCGGTTTTTAACGCAAATAATGGGAAAATGAATGTACATCAAAATTCCATGTTTCTAAATTTTTTTTGTAATTTTTTAGCATTGGGGCAGCTTTGTCATAGTGATTTATCCTTGCCAAAATTTCAAAATGCTCAATAGGGCCTTCTCACAGGGTGTTATGGCCATTTCCGCATTTTTGCTTATAAAAATTTTCTAAATTCAATAACTTGATATGTTATCGATTAAAAAATTATTTCGTGAGTAATTATGGTGTACATTAGCCCAATTGTGCTAATTATCGTTAGTTTCCACATTGTTGTGACGTACTTCCGGTTTTTAACGCAAATAATGGGGAAATGAATGTACATCAAAATTCCATGTTTCTAAATTTTTTTTGTAATTTTTTAGCATTGGAGCAGCTTTGTCATAGTGATTTATCCTTGCCAAAATTTCAAAATGCTGAATAGGGCCTTCTCACAGGGTGTTATGGCCATTTCCGCATTTTTGCTTATAAAAATTTTCTAAATTCAATAACTTGATATGTTATCGATTAAAAAATTATTTCGTCAGTAATTATGGTGTACATTAGCCCAATTGTGCTAATTATCGTTAGTTTCCACATTGTTGTGACGTACTTCTGGTTTTTAACGCAAATAATGGGAAAATGAATGTACATCAAAATTCCATGTTTCTAAATTTTTTTTTGTAATTTTTTAGCATTGGGGCAGCTTTGTCATAGTGATTTATCCTTGCCAAAATTTCAAAATGCTGGGTAGGGCTTTTTTACAGGGTGTTATAGCCATTTCCGCATTTTGCTTATAAAAATTTTCTAAATTCAATAACTTGATATGTTATCGATTAAAAAATTATTTCGTGAGTAATTATGGTGTACATTAGCCCAATTGTGCTAATTATCGTTAGTTTCCACATTGTTGTGACGTACTTCCGGTTTTTAACGCAAATAATGGGAAAATGAATGTACATCAAAATTCCATGTTTCTAAATTTTTTTTGTAATTTTTTAGCATTGGGGCAGCTTTGTCATAGTGATTTATCCTTGCCAAAATTTCAAAATGCTGAATAGGGCCTTCTCACAGGGTGTTATGGCCATTTCCGCATTTTTGCTTATAAAAATTTTCTAAATTCAATAACTTGATATGTTATCGATTAAAAAATTATTTCGTCAGTAATTATGGTGTACATTAGCCCAATTGTGCTAATTATCGTTAGTTTCCACATTGTTGTGAAGTACTTCCGGTTTTTAACGCAAATAATGGGAAAATGAATGTACATCAAAATTCCATGTTTCTAAATTTTTTTTTGTAATTTTTTAGCATTGGGGCAGCTTTGTCATAGTGATTTATCCTTGCCAAAATTTCAAAATGCTGGGTAGGGCTTTTTTACAGGGTGTTATGGCCATTTCCGCATTTTGCTTATAAAAATTTTCTAAATTCAATAACTTGATATGTTATCGATTAAAAAATTATTTCGTGAGTAATTATGGTGTACATTAGCCCAATTGTGCTAATTATCGTTAGTTTCCACATTGTTGTGACGTACTTCCGGTTTTTAACGCAAATAATGGGAAAATGAATGTACATCAAAATTCCATGTTTCTAAATTTTTTTTGTAATTTTTTAGCATTGGAGCAGCTTTGTCATAGTGATTTATCCTTGCCAAAATTTCAAAATGCTGAATAGGGCCTTCTCACAGGGTGTTATGGCCATTTCCGCATTTTTGCTTATAAAAATTTTCTAAATTCAATAACTTGATATGTTATCGATTAAAAAATTATTTCGTCAGTAATTATGGTGTACATTAGCCCAATTGTGCTAATTATCGTTAGTTTCCACATTGTTGTGAAGTACTTCCGGTTTTTAACGCAAATAATGGGAAAATGAATGTATGTACATCAAAATTCCATGTTTCTAAATTTTTTTTTGTAATTTTTTAGCATTGGGGCAGCTTTGTCATAGTGATTTATCCTTGCCAAAATTTCAAAATGCTGGGTAGGGCTTTTTTACAGGGTGTTATAGCCATTTCCGCATTTTGCTTATAAAAATTTTCTAAATTCAATAACTTGATATGTTATCGATTAAAAAATTATTTCGTGAGTAATTATGGTATACATTAGCCCAATTGTGCTAATTATCGTTAGTTTCCACATTGTTGTGACGTACTTCCGGTTTTTAACGCAAATAATGGGAAAATGAATGTACATCAAAATTCCACGTTTCTAAATTTTTTTTGTAAGTTTTTAGCATTGGGGCAGCTTTGTCATAGTGATTTATCCTTGCCAAAATTTCAAAATGCTGAATAGGGCCTTCTCACAGGGTGTTATGGCCATTTCCGCATTTTTGCTTATAAAAATTTTCTAAATTCAATAACTTGATATATTATCGATTAAAAAATTATTTCGTGAGTAATTATGGTGTACATTAGCCCAATTGTGCTAATTATCGTTAGTTTCCACATTGTTGTGACGTACTTCCGGTTTTTAACGCAAATAATGGGAAAATGAATGTACATCAAAATTCCATGTTTCTAAATTTTTTTTGTAATTTTTTAGCATTGGGGCAGCTTTGTCATAGTGATTTATCCTTGCCAAAATTTCAAAATGCTCAATAGGGCCTTCTCACAGGGTGTTATGGCCATTTCCGCATTTTTGCTTATAAAAATTTTCTAAATTCAATAACTTGATATGTTATCGATTAAAAAATTATTTCGTGAGTAATTATGGTGTACATTAGCCCAATTGTGCTAATTATCGTTAGTTTCCACATTGTTGTGACGTACTTCCGGTTTTTAACGCAAATAATGGGGAAATGAATGTACATCAAAATTCCATGTTTCTAAATTTTTTTTGTAATTTTTTAGCATTGGAGCAGCTTTGTCATAGTGATTTATCCTTGCCAAAATTTCAAAATGCTGAATAGGGCCTTCTCACAGGGTGTTATGGCCATTTCCGCATTTTTGCTTATAAAAATTTTCTAAATTCAATAACTTGATATGTTATCGATTAAAAAATTATTTCGTCAGTAATTATGGTGTACATTAGCCCAATTGTGCTAATTATCGTTAGTTTCCACATTGTTGTGACGTACTTCTGGTTTTTAACGCAAATAATGGGAAAATGAATGTACATCAAAATTCCATGTTTCTAAATTTTTTTTTGTAATTTTTTAGCATTGGGGCAGCTTTGTCATAGTGATTTATCCTTGCCAAAATTTCAAAATGCTGGGTAGGGCTTTTTTACAGGGTGTTATAGCCATTTCCGCATTTTGCTTATAAAAATTTTCTAAATTCAATAACTTGATATGTTATCGATTAAAAAATTATTTCGTGAGTAATTATGGTGTACATTAGCCCAATTGTGCTAATTATCGTTAGTTTCCACATTGTTGTGACGTACTTCCGGTTTTTAACGCAAATAATGGGAAAATGAATGTACATCAAAATTCCATGTTTCTAAATTTTTTTTGTAATTTTTTAGCATTGGGGCAGCTTTGTCATAGTGATTTATCCTTGCCAAAATTTCAAAATGCTGAATAGGGCCTTCTCACAGGGTGTTATGGCCATTTCCGCATTTTTGCTTATAAAAATTTTCTAAATTCAATAACTTGATATGTTATCGATTAAAAAATTATTTCGTCAGTAATTATGGTGTACATTAGCCCAATTGTGCTAATTATCGTTAGTTTCCACATTGTTGTGAAGTACTTCCGGTTTTTAACGCAAATAATGGGAAAATGAATGTACATCAAAATTCCATGTTTCTAAATTTTTTTTTGTAATTTTTTAGCATTGGGGCAGCTTTGTCATAGTGATTTATCCTTGCCAAAATTTCAAAATGCTGGGTAGGGCTTTTTTACAGGGTGTTATAGCCATTTCCGCATTTTGCTTATAAAAATTTTCTAAATTCAATAACTTGATATGTTATCGATTAAAAAATTATTTCGTGAGTAATTATGGTGTACATTAGCCCAATTGTGCTAATTATCGTTAGTTTCCACATTGTTGTGACGTACTTCCGGTTTTTAACGCAAATAATGGGAAAATGAATGTACATCAAAATTCCACGTTTCTAAATTTTTTTTGTAAGTTTTTAGCATTGGGGCAGCTTTGTCATAGTGATTTATCCTTGCCAAAATTTCAAAATGCTGAATAGGGCCTTCTCACAGGGTGTTATGGCCATTTCCGCATTTTTGCTTATAAAAATTTTCTAAATTCAATAACTTGATATGTTATCGATTAAAAAATTATTTCGTCAGTAATTATGGTGTACATTAGCCCAATTGTGCTAATTATCGTTAGTTTCCACATTGTTGTGACGTACTTCCGGTTTTTAATGCAAATAATGGGAAAATGAATGTGCATCAAAATTCCATGTAGGGAAGTGCATTGCTATAACAACCATATATATTTATATACAAATTCATTAAATGATGTAAATAAAAATAAAAAATAAATAAATAAAGCTTTATGTTAACAATAAAGGAACTTAAAAAAATAATTCAGTCAAATTACACTAATTCTTTTTGTGTGGAATTGTGTTCGGCCACTGTACTGAAGTTTTGCTGAATTGCTTCGGCAGTGGTCACGCTTTGTACGTCTTCCGATGGTCTACTTCTCTTGCGCGAATTTCGTCTTATGTTAAGATCGCAAAAGGTTCTCCCAAGATTTTGTTTGAAATTTAAGAGATTCATTATGTCTTTATTTGTAATACCAGTTTTTTTAAACTCTTTACGATAAATATTTAGCTTAGTTGGCACATGCTGCAACATCGATAAAGTGGAATATGACGTGGAGTGACAACTTGTCAGATTTTTGCGTTTTTCTTACATTTTACGTATACAACTAATGAAGCATGGTGTTATAATTGCATTTGTGCGAAACATGTGTACCTGATCAGTACGACAGATACCTATAAACTAGGGTACATTTTCCAAATATTTTGAAAATATGCTAAAACGATTTTCACAATCTTTTTTAGTATGGTGCATATCAAGTTTAACCTTATTATTGCCCCTGTGTTTGATAAACTAATTAATTTGCGATCAGAAAACGTTTATTTGAATAATTTGTGTGTAATAATTTTTAAGTTATAAGTGAAATTCAAAGTGACTAATTTTACAGTCAACTGCCGTAAACCAAAAGCTTTGAAACATTATTTTAATCTTTATGATTACCGGCGATAACCATCTCAATGGGTGAAAACTTTAACTGCACTTGGATAACAAAGTTTCTTTTCTTAAATACTGGAGCACTCATTCTAACATGATATGAAAAGACATCTAATTTTGGATCCCATTGGTCTTGGGTGAAATCTTTTAGGGATTCAGTTTTGTCTTCTGCTTGCTTTGATTCTTCGGAAAGGATATGAACCAGATTATTCTTTAGTTCTGTCGCTTGTTGCTGTATCCCGGTTGACGATTTAGCAATATCCTTTTGAAACCTTCTTACCATAGCCCACTGCCTGCTTTCTGCTAAGCTTAAGGATTTGCCAGGCTTTTCTTTATTTTGTTTCATTGGTAGTTCTGCGACAAATCTGCCTTCTGCATTTCAGTATGAAGTCTCGGTGAATAGATTTTTGCCAGTTTCTTCTTCCAAGGTCAGCTGCTTTACATTTGGGATAGTTTCAATCTCCAAAAATTGTTGAAGCATTTCATTCACTCTTGTTAGCTCTGGCTGAACTTGTTCTACTACTTGGGCGATGTTGATGGGTGTCGTCGGTAACACCTCTGCTTTCAGTTCTCTTCCTAAGACCCACCCAAATATTGATTCTAGCGATTCAATCTTATTTTGCTGTCTAATTCTCCCATCAAGTAGTACATTGAATACGTGCTACACACCTAAAATTACATCAATATCGGGCGCTTTGTTAAAATTAGGATCAGATAATAACAGATTCGGTTAGTTATTTAATTTTGCACTAATGGACTGAGCAGGCAACTTGCAATATAACTTAGCCATAACTAACGCTTCAACTTGTACGTGGCTTCTACCATTGGTACGTGATCTTATAGTGAGTATTACTATTCTCTACGTTACTTGATTTCCTGAACCGCTAATACCAGATACAATACTGCGGTTTTGTTTCCTACGTAATTTCAATTTTTCGCCATTTTAGACAAGGACCCAAATCCAAACGTGTTCTCCATTCATGCTCAAGACCGTTCTGATGGCTACTTTAACAAGTGCAGTGGCTAAAATACAATTGGTTGAGACACTGGCGTTTGCGCTTGTTTATCTAGACCCTCCTGTAATTGATATGGTAACTTGATCATTGGGTTGATTAGTGTGTAATAGCGTGTGGTGCTTCTTCCCGCATTTTTGACATCTATGGCCCATTGAACACACTGTGTTCTATTTTATTAGGAATTTTGAATTCATTATGCTTCACAACGGCGACCAAAAATCTTTTCAAATTTTTAAGTAACTTAGAATTATTATTAAGATTATTACTCTGAAGCCTTCACGGCAAATTTGAAATTATCATGAATTTAAATCGCTAAAGTCATACTACAGCCCGTAGTTCATGAAAGATTTTTTCAAATTTTCAATTAGCATTTTATTCTAACTTCAAAGAATTTATTTTTTTCCAAAAATAAATCATCTTCTTAACACCTTTAATTTTTGCCAGTGTCGATTCGATTATTTTCTAAAATTATTATCACGGAATAGGTCTTCAATATGACGTTTTTCGTTGGGCCGCTATTTTTTCTCTAATCGAAAATTTCGAATTCTGTACGATGCGGCCATACCTACTCACCTATATTTTAATAATATTTGTGAAATTTTTATTTCAGACAATCGGAACTGGAGTTATGCTATCAACCGCCTAGTGTAGTGACCTTATTTCGACGATGCCATCTTCCGGCCGCTGTAGGGACCTTAAAAGGCCATAAAAAAAAAAATTCTGTACCCTTTAAATTGTCTTTAATTAAAATGTAAAATTTCAAAGCGATCATCCAAGCCATTTTCTTCTAAAAAAATTCCGAAAAAATACATTCATTTTCGTTACTCAACACTGTATAACTCCCTTAATCAGAAAAAAATAAAAAGGCCAATTATTTAGAATATATCTACTAAAAAAATAGAAATATCAACCACCTCCGTACTTTACTCCAAGAATTATACAAAGTGTATTTCACCTTTACTTACCGAAGAATTATACAAAGTTTATTTACCTTTAAGTATTTTTTCTGATTAACCAATCGAAAAATTTTGTGAATGCCATTATTATTAATATATTTTGTCTATAAAAACCCGAAAAAATCATATTCATCTGTTTTCCTTGAGTTTTTTTTTATTTAGTCAATATAATTCACTAGATCAGTTCGATCGTACTTGGTACTATCTGTATTAAGTGGGAATGAGTAGACCAATTTTTCAGTACGAATTTGTGAGTTTAAATTTTGTTTCATTTTTTGTAACTATGAGGCTAATTATGGTTTCCGAATATAACTAAAATCGACTTAAAATTTTCTAATTTTGAGACAGTGATGTTTCTTATTTTTCACCAAAAAATAAAAGATAGAAATGCACGATTACTTTTGGACAGATAAATGATCTAGCTACTATTTCCGAAAGTCTTATATTTGTTGCATTTTGTTGTGGAGCCTATTTGGAAAATAATCAAATATTTATGCTGTCGATATTGAGGAAGCTCTACAGCAAAAATCAAACAGAAATTACCCATCCATTTATTTTGATTAGAATATCTATGTATAATAAATCCTGAAGATATTTTAATATATTTTGATGGTATTAGATATCAAATAGACTCGATTTTACGAGAACTTGAAATTTGTACAAAATTTTTTATGTGTTCAATTTGAGTTACCACCCAGAGTCGGTTCTCATTTGGAGTTTTATAAAACAATATTTTTTTGGAACAATTACCTCTAACTAAGGGTTAGTCACAACACAGAATGTATGCTCATTAATATTTTAAGTCTAAATGGATTAAGATAAATCATTATAATTTTGATATAAGTTATTCTAACTTCTATCAATAATATGCTTTTATTTTTAATAATTATTTTTTGCTTTACTATACCATACTATTTTATTTCTAAGTTTAAAACTAAAGTTATGAAAAAAAAAAAAATTATGGGACTGGATTCTGTACATGAAATAATAATAATTCTTTAATATAAATAAAATTGTTTTTATTTACTTACCAAAATCTTCTTACAAAATACATATTTGATACAAACTTACCCTTGATTTGATAAAGTTTTATCAATTTCATAATCTAAGCATATAAACAAATTCATTGCACTTAGAGAAACTTAGAAAATGATACCTTTTTGATAGAATAGTCAGAAAATTCTTCAAAGTCCGGAAAAATGAAAGTTTTATTACCATTTGTTAAATTTAACCAATTAAATAAATGAACGGAATCGTATTGTAAAAAAAATTTAATTTTTAGTTGGCCGAAATAAGCCCGTTTTTAAATAATGAAAAGCACAACTTAACAAGTGTTCACGAGTTTCAATAATTTCACTAGAGTTTTCGCGGTATTTTGATAATATACGAGTATAAGAAAGTTGAGACCATTTCGATATTTTCATGTTACTTGGGAGCAAATCTAAATCCGCGCTGAATATTTATATATTATTAACGATAATCTTAACGTAAAAACATCATCTGAGTTCTTAAGTTTATAAAACCACCTTTTTGAATTTTTATATATCAAATAATTGCGTATTTGTCAATTTTGAAAAATTTATTATAAATAAATATAAAAATAAAAATATTAATAACATTATTTGTATATATATGCATGATCTATAATATTAATTTTAAGTGTTATATGTAAATAATAATTGTGTGTGTTTTAAATTTTTAACTTGTAGTGGTTATTACAAATTTGTAGCAATGGCTCTGTGCTGTGTATGTAATGTTAAAGTGTCTGAACACTTTTTTACTTGTGCAGGTGAATGCAATAAACTGATTCATTTTGAATGTGCAGGGATTAAAAAACCTGTGTTTGATGCCATTTCGGTAATTCCGAATTTTTCTTGGCGATGTGGTATGTGCATTGACGTTTATAAAATTCTCAAGGAAAAGAATGATCAGATGAGTAATTCTATTGACGCTATATCAGCGTCCTTGTCCTTGATAAATAAAACATCTGCTGCCATTAATAACAACGTGGAAAGTTTACTAAAACCAATCCCACCACAACAGTCGTCGTCTGCTAAATTAAAAAAAAAAATCAACACAAACTAATTTGGAATTGGCTTCGTCAATACGTACAAGATCTAAGAAAAATGTTAATAATACCATAACAACGGCTACAACTGCGGTTACATATTTAACTAATGACGGCGATCATATTCCAGTGGTTTCCAGTCCTACTAATTTCGGTGCTTGTACGACTTTCACTGAAGTGGTGAAAATTCCTGCCGTTGTGCCTGTTGCAGCATCGAATGCACTTGCTTCTCACAGTGGTGCTCCGGATCAACCAAGCAAATACTCAATTGCATCTGTTTTGCCTGTTGCTGCTATGTTGAGTGCTGTGAGTACGTCTGCAAATGCGAACAATATTGATATATCGTGCGGTCCAACTGGTAATATAAAATCGTTGCCATCATCACGAACTATCCAAAAGAACATACGAAATTTTAATATTCATGGCACTAATACCTCACCAGATATTTATATTAAAACCATTGCGCCGAAATGTTGGCTTCATTTATCAAGATTCGATACTCTTACAACTGAAGATGATATTGTGGCTCTGGCTAGCAAATGCTTAGGTCCGAGTGTTTACAAGGCAGTTAAACTAATTCCAAAGGATAAAGTTATCCACGAGTTAGAATATGTATGCTTTAAATTGGGGATCAACGTGGAGCTTCATGATAAGGCTCTAAATTCGGATGCATGGCCAACCGGTGTATTTATTAGGCCCTTCCATAAGCAAAATTTTCGGACAGGAGCCTCATATGTGAAATTCCGGATACCAGCTGCAGTAGTCAACTCTGCCGAAATTTAAATAACGCAGGGTCAAAGGTGATGCGTCGGCCCAAAAGTTCTGGACAAATTACTTTTACTTCGATGTACTATCACAACGCCTCTAGTATTCGGGGGAAAGCTAAATTATTCTTGCTTGGCGTTCTTGATAACGATTACGATGTGATTATCATATCTGAAACATGGCTTACTAAAGGGTTTAATTCAGAGGAATATTTCCCACCCAACTACGTCGTCCACAGAAAAGATCGACATGATTTTTGTACCAGCCTTAAAGGTGGGGGTGTGTTGATTGCTGTTAAGAGTTCGATCCCAAACGAGCTCATTGCATGTCATCCAATTTATGATGTAATTGCTGTTCGGATTAATGTATCCGAGTCATCTATCCTCGTGGTGGCTGTATATGTTCCCTCTGGATCTACTATGGAATATTATATGGGAATTGTTAATTTCATCAGTTCTGCGGTCATGCCATTGGTTCGTATTAAGGAACAACTAATGATTATAGGGGACTTCAATCTTCCCGATATTACTTGGTTTGATGTTGATGGAGTTTTCACATCCTCTTCCTCTGGCCAGAAAGAATTAGCAGTTACTGATTATTTTGCTAGCTTAGCAATGATGCAGTTGAACTGGATAAGCAATAGTCGGGGCATATTTCTCGATTTGGTTTATTCAACTGATCTTATGTTTTCGGAGATTTCACCTTGTGAAGATTTTACTGGATGTTCGAGCGTTTACCACACTCCAATTACCATATATATATATATATATATATATATATATATATATATATATATATATATATATATATATATATATATATATATATATATATATTTTTAGAGAATTGCAACACTACGTGTACTTCTAGTAATTCTTTGCATTTCGATTTTAGGCGTGCGGACTACGATTCGTTAAACGAATTTCTTGTCGGTTCTAATTGGGTCTTTCTCGAGCGAGATGAAAATTTGAACCATTCTATTTTATTGTTCAACGGGCTGCTCAAGACTGGTATTGAAAGGTATGTTCCATCAAATAAAAATGGACCTAGGTTTCGTGAGCCGTCAAAGAACTACTACGTCTTGAAAAAAAAACGGAGTAAGTTCCATTCTTTGTATAAGTTACAGGGCGCTGAGTTTAATTCCAGATTCAACTTAGCTCGTAAAGAGTTCAAAACTTTAAATTGGTTCCTTTACAACAACTACATTTCGCAAATAGAAGAGGATCTGACTTCCAACCCAAAAAATTTCTGGAATTTCATAAATGGTAAAAAGAAGGTTGTTGGGTTTCCTACTCCAATGACCTTTCAGAACTCTTCCGCAAGTCAACCCTCTGATATCGCTAATCTATTTGCAAAATTTTTTGAGTCCGTCTATGTAGTATCTGGGGATTCTGGTACCAAGCTTATAAATAATCGCGATTGCTCTGATTTTAATTTTTTACAGTTTACTGAAGCAGAAGTTTATGATAGCTTATCTCAACTTGATAGTAATAAGGGGGCAGGACATGACGGTTTTCCACCTATCCTTATTAAGAATTGTGCAGAGAGTTTAGCCCATCCACTGACTCTAATCTTTAATAAGAGCCTACGTACTGGGATTTTTCCGGATCCCTGGAAACTGTCTTTCATTCGTCCGATTTTTAAATCTGGCAGAAGAAGTGATATCAGCAATTATCGCGGAATCGCTATTCTTGCTGCCATACCAAAACTTTTCGAATCAATGGTACAGAAATTCTTGTTTTTTCATGCAAAAATTTTTATTTCTCCTGCTCAACACGGATTTTACACGGGTAGGTCCACGGTTACTAACCTAGTCGGTTTTTGTCAACATTTATATAGTAGTTTAGAACATAGGCAACAAGTGGATGCTGTTTACACCGATTTTTCGAAGGCTTTCGATAAAATTGATCACTCGATCCTTATCGATAAGCTGGATAAACTAAATTGTCAGTTTATCCCCATCAGGTGGTTGCATTCGTACCTGTCTGATCGCTACCAATTTGTTAAGATAAATGATTTTAGTTCTCGCTTATTTCGAGTTACCTCTGGAGTTCCTCAAGGTAGCCACATTGGTCCACTTTTATTCTCATTATTTGTCAATGATGTTGTTGATTGTTTTAAATTCGCAAAATGTTTGCTTTACGCAGATGATATGAAGATATTTGCTCCTATTACTGGAGTTTCTGACTGTGTTAAATTACAAGGTGACTTGATTAAGTTTTGCAGTTGGTCATTTAAAAACAAATTATTGTTGAATGTGGGTAAATGTAGGATTTTATCATTTTCTCGTACACACTCACCTATTCTTTAGCAATATTTTCTATACAATACCGCTATTGACAGAGTTGAGGTCATAACCGACTTAGGTGTAACCTTTTCTTATGATCTTACTTTTACCAAACACATTGATTCTGTTATTTCAAAAGCTTATATTATGCTGGGTTTCATTAAGCGCAATTGTAAAGACTTCTGCGACCCGCTCACACTGAAACTCTCTATGTGTCCTTTGTTCGTTCCATTCTAGAATATGCTTCTCAGATTTGGTCACCATTTTATCATTGCCATTCATACAGAATTGAGAGCGTTCAAAAACAGTTTCTTTTGTATGCGCTTCGCGGCTTACCTACGGAGCGAGTGCACCAATATGTACTACCTCCTTATAATGATCGTTGTAAATTATTAAAATTACAACGATTAGATCACCGACGAGATGTTGCATCCGCTATCTTCGTTCAAGATGTTCTGACTTCCCGAATAGACTGTGTCGATTTACTGGCTCGTTTCAACTTTTACGCTCCTACACGTTGTTTGCGCCGTCGTTGTTTGTTACATATTGATCCAGTTTCTACAAACTTCGCACTCTCAGAACCAGTTTTGAGAATGTCGCGACTCTTTAATTCGGTTTATGACGTTTTCGATTTTAACATGACAAGAAATTCGTTTAGAAATAAGTTGTTTAGATTTTTGTCTATCATTAAATAATTGTTAAAAGTTATTTTTGTGCATACCGATTAATTGATTTATTTTGAATTTAATATTGGAACGTACCACAAATTCTTCCTCTTTAAAATGCCTATCGCATATTCGTGAATATTTAGAGGGTGTCCAGTTTGCACGACCAATAGCATCGACCCAATTAGACTTCATTTCCTCAAAGTAAGGAAACAAAAATCTTGAGTCTTTCGACCTGCAATTTTACTTCAATTTTTTTTATTTTTAAAGTATTATCAGAACCTTCTAGAGTATAGAGCCATAATCAAAATGACGTATTTTGTAGAAGCTTTTTTAGTGGTATAACTTGTCACTGATTTTCATGGGAATCCGTAAAAATAGTGTTTTTTAGATTCAAGTTTTTCAATGAAAAAAGCAAAACTATTATAAAATGTTTATATAAAAGTTTTCTACATATCTTTAACAACAATTTACAAAAAGGCTATGTTAATGTTAAGTAAATATTAGTTGCAAAATATTAAAATTAAATTATTTCTAAAATATATTTTTCGAACTTTTATTTTGAAAATATATCAAAGTTGGCTCTGACGAATTAAAATAATACTTGCTAAATTTATCTTTAGTTTTACTAGTGTACGTAAGATGTCTAAAATGGTTACAGAAAAATACGGAAAAAAATTATTTAATCGCAAAATTATCACACGTTCCTATATTTTGTGAATTTGTTTTGCTTTCCAAAATTTTTGAACTTGAAATTTGCCAAAGTGGTAATTTTTGGTACGACTTTTCCAAATTTTTACTGCCATCACTGCCATCTATGTAATGTATATTTACTTAATGACCAAACGGATCGTAGTAAGCTTTTATTTCAATTTGACCAGATCACGCGCGCAATCAAAATGCCTCATAATTCCTGAAGAATAATTTACCAAAAATTAATTTGTCAAACATATATTTGACATTCATCCCTTTTTGCTAAAGATTATTTTGCCGGACAATAATTGGTTAAAAGTATCTTTGCCATTCAAACTTCTTTGCCAAAAAATTGTTCGCCAAACGTTTTTTTTGCTAAAAGAAATTTGATCAAACTTTGATTTGCGAAACGGTTTTTTGCCAAAAGATACGATATACGTTTATAGAAATACTACTATTTTGATATTTTATGTATTACATTTTTTAGAAGAATGCGAAAAAAGGAAATAAATAAATATTGTGCATATATATATGGTATATATATATATATATATATATATATATATATATATATATATATATATATATATATATCTATATATATATATATATATATATATATATATATGTATAGCAATCTATATATATTTATATATATATATATATATATATATATATATATATATATATATATATATATATATATATATATTTCTCGCTTCCTTACAACAATTATAAAATAATACGTTTTGAAATTTCGAATGACATGTTTTTGTATTGAAAAGACTACACTTATATAATCCTCAGTAGTTAAATGTGAATATGAATATAAAATTATTTTGTTGTTAATGTTACATGTGCCGCCTGCTAAAAATGGGGAAGGAACCTGGGCCAAAAGCGACAAGCAAAAAGCTGTTTTATTTGCGGCTCACTTGGAAGACACCTTCCAACCGTTACCTAGGCAAACAGCATATGAAAACATAATAACAGTTAGCAAAATTGATGAATATAATATTCGATGTGTAACATTATAGGAATTAAAAAATGAGATCAAGTGTAATTTGAACGCAAAAAAAGCTCCAGAATATGATTCAATTACTGGACAAGTAGTAAAAGCCATTCCCCAGAAGAGACTACGAAAATTGGTTCAAATTATCAATGCTGTCTTCAGACTAAAATATGTCGCACGACAATGGAAGGTTGCTGAAGTAATTATGATCCGCAAACCAGGCAAACCAGCGAACGATTAAAAGTCGTACAGACCGATTTCACTACTTCCTGTAATTTCAAAACTATTTGAAACATTACTGCTCAAGAGACTCAAGCCATTAATAGAAGAGAGAAATTTGATTCCACCACACCAATTTCTATTGAGAGAGAATCACTCTACGATAGAACAAGTTCACAGAATAAGGGACATAATCGAAGACGCACTTGAGAATAAGAAGATATGCTCCAGCGCCTTCTTGGATGTAGCACAAGCTTTCGACAAAGTTTGGCAGATCTCGAGAATATCAGCAGGCATACTACAGGGTAGCGTACTGGGTCCTATATTGTACATCCTGTACACCAGAGATATGCCAAATACCGAAGGTGCCACCATAGCAACATTTGCAGACGATACAGCTATTCTGGCGACTGGAAAGTGTATATCAGAAGCAACGACCAAACTTCAAAAAGCAACCGACACAGTGAGTAGCTGGAAAGAAGAATTGAACATCAAATATAGGAAAATGTATTGGCTAATATCCCTATACGTTAATTTTATCTATCGCCTTTACTATAATATACATATGTACATACAATGTTCTACTTGTGCCACTAAATTTTTCCATCCATTAGGTATCTACTCACAAGTACTTCCAAGTAGCACATTTTTCCCATTGGAAGACGGCTATTGAAAGAGTTGATTATTGTAGTGTTTATAGATTTCGAGTTATGATCTTATGACTTATACTATATTACAAAAACGACAATCGTTTAAGATTCAAAAATACCGTATTTTCTAAGACGATTTTCACTAAGAAATAATCATTTTCGTGACTCGATTTTTCAATCAAATAAAATTACATGTTTGATGAATATTTTCGTCTGAAAACAAAACAGAAGCCTCCGATAGCTGCTATTGAGAGCCGTCACTTTTCTATAAATAAATTTAAATTTGCCGCGCTATTTATTAGAAAACTAAATTTTATCATTTTTAATTCAATTGTTTAGCGAAAACTTGATTTAAAAGAGAGCGATAAAAAATACACAGCTATAGTTTCATAGTAAAGAAAAAATTATATGCCCCTTATTTTAGCTTAGTTACTGGAGGGAGGCTCTTATTTATATAGTAGGCTCTGGTATTATATCGTTTTTTTTTTAAATACAAATAGGTATCAGCGTTAGGTATGGCCTAACCCCAATTCTAGAATACAATATATCCATAAAACTGTAAATTTTTTTTGCAAATTATAATAAATACTGCTAAACTTTTTTTGGTGTTATTTTATTAATTAAAATTGTAAACAACTTTTTGTTGTTGTTGCCTCTTTCATCACTTAACAAAAAAAAAATAAAAAAAATTATTTCAGAATTTTATATTTATTTGCTTGAAAAACTCTTTTGTTTTGTAATTAATTAAATTTTTAGTTTTACAAAATGTCACAATTCATGGTGTGGGGCTCTAGTATCAGCGAAACATCATAAATTCTAATTATTCCTTCGTTTTATTCTCCTTGCGGCCTAAATCAATTTAATTCCACAAAATTTATGTAAATAAAATAAAATAAAATTCCTCCCTACTCGTATAGTTTGGAAAAATTAATTCACAAAATTTTACTACTCAATATAAATAATGAATTTAATTTTATTTTAAAATTGATTTAATTTTTATGTGAATTACTACTGTGTTAATCTACTATAAATTCACAGTGGGTTTATTCTAATTAAGGACACAATAAACAAAACTAAAATGTTTTGGTAAAATAAAAATCGAAATTACATGTTTATTGTATAATTTCATAAATACGCAAACTATTAAATTTAATATACAAATTCGTAAAAATTGAAATAAAAATTATTACTATTATTCATACTAGTAAAATGCTGGATTTATTATATAAACATAACAAAAAAAAAAAAAAAAATCTATTAATTTTTAGGCACGAAACAAATTTAGAAATAAACAAAGTTTTGTTTTATTTATTGTCGTTATTATATTGATTTATGATTTCGTCAGTTTTTTTTTGCATTTATATTATTTTTGGTAGTCTGTACTATTATTATGATATTTCGGAAATAAAAACATGAAAACATTATAAATTATATATAATTTTATTATATTTGTCTCTTGAGTTACTGCTAAAATTTTTATTTTTAATTAAATTCAATTTCGGCAAGAGAATGTTTGTGTTGCCAAAAATATTAATAATTTTTTATATAAATAATTATTCAGTTTCTTATGTTATATATACATTATTCATATTTAAATTTTAATGATAAATTATTTTAAATTAATTTTAATTAAGTTTTATTTTTCTCTAGAGTCGAATTTATCTTAATTAGAAAATTTTGTGTACATTCAAGAAAACACACAGAGCACAACACAGTTTTTCTATTTCCTTGTGATAATTGTTTGAGTTTAATTTAGTAATTGCTAGTTTATGACATGAATGTATAATTAGTTTTATGTTTTTGGTAATAATTTTGTTGGAAACTTTTCTCTGGTGTCGTATTTATAATTATTTGATTTGGCGGTAATAAGAAATGTAATGAGGTTTGAATGTATAGTACCAAGAGATTAAAAATCGAAAATTTATATTAATAAATCAACATAAGGTTTTGACTAATAGAACGATAAATCATATTTGACAATTGATTTACTAATAATATAACCGTATCATGAATTAAAAATCTTCCCACATTGGATACGACATGAGCCGCACACCGGCACATATTTTGTACTAATTAATTTTTTTTGATGTAATCATTCTAGTTCTCTTACAATGGATACAATTTGTTCGAATATTTTGCTTAAATTATTATTTTTTAAATATAATGGGTGCAACCCACGGAGACCTCCGATCTCTCTAGCTCATATGTAATGCGCTAAGAGTTCACTGCTACTAAAATATTCTGAAAGAATGCGCATAGTTGTTGTTTGCTGCTATTATTCTAAAGAACTTATTGTATCAAGGATTATTTAACTGTTAGGCCCTATTGTTTTCAACCTTTCCCATATTTTGCCAAGTTCTTTCGCTTCAGCTTTGCAACGTTTTTTTAGGATATTACCGGCCTTCCCACATTGATCAGTGTTGTGACGCGTAGTCTTCATGAAGTAATTAATCAATTGTCTACTCGTGTAGACAATTAAAAAAATGGTGTCGATAATGTAGACAATATCGACAATGTATACAATGCGTTGACAATTCGTCACCAGCAGCAAAATGAGTTAAAGTTTGATTTGCAGGTTTTTCCGGGTAATCGACCTGTAAAAACCGTGTTCAAAATTGTCGATAAAAACTTCCGAGATAAACTTTAAAAAAATATTCGGTACTTATCTAATTATTTTGTGGTTGGCTTAATTCGTTGGGTTTCTATAGTATCGACGAATCTATTGGAGCGAATTGCGGATTTAATTCTTCGTCAATACTTCGTCAACCTTGCAGAGGCAGACCAAAAGAATTGTATCGCTCGAATCGCTTCTTCTGATAGATGTACCACAAATGTTTCAAGTGGCGATAAAAGTTTAAAAATAAATGATTAAATTTAAATGAAAAAATGATTTCTGTAAAAAATAAAACTAAAATAATTGGGGTGAATTAACAGACAAGCACCAAATATTCTTTGGATAAATAAGAAAATGTAAAAATTAATAATGAAAAAAATACGGCATGTCTCTCGGCCATATCTATGAAGATTTCTTACAAAATTCTAAAATTAGATACGAACACACTTTTCAAGCCACGAAACAGATCCAAACAAGAAAACTTTCAAAATTGATCGGCACGGAGGTTTCAGATAAGGGTATAATCATAAAAAAAACCGAGTTAATTCAAAAATGATTGCTCTTATCAGATAACAAAATGTACTTCGTGAGACAGAAAGATGGTATTTCGAAATCAATGGATGGATTTAAAAATCAATGTATTCGATGTGGAGACAATGGTGCGACTCGAAGGGTGTACCCTCTTCCTAAATTAATCTAAGACCGTAATTATTTGTGTGATTTATGATAAGTTAAAAAAAAAACGGACCGTACAGTTATGAAAAGAGGAATGGAAAGTCGGAATGCCGTGAGAACTATACTAGAAGAAGTAGTGTTATTGATTCGAAAAGAACGTGTAAACAAGATAAAATTATTTGAATGTTCATTCCAAAAATACAATAAACAAAATATAAAGGGCTGAAACCTCACGAGGTGAACAGAACTTCGGTCTGTGTTACGCGCGTTCGTGAGATTATATCAAGTCAACAGAAACTAACTCCCAAATCAATCAATCTCTAACTAAACTCCTGAATCCGTTACTCAATCTCCACCTGAACCCCTTAATCCCTTTACAATCTAACCTCAATATATAACTTAATCTCCAACTCAAACTCCAATTCAATCCCAGCGTAATCTCCAACGAAATCACAAAATCTAACTCTACCCTCAACTTAGACACTAATTCAACCCCAAATCAAATTTCAACTCAACACTCAACACAATCGCCAACTTAACCCCAAACTTGCTCCTCAACTAAACCTTAATTATGTTTTCCTCGTTCAGTCTCCTACCTCCAACTTCCGCCCAGCTCCAACTTTGTAATGACGCCCACGGTTGTTTTCGTTCCTATCCCTGTTTTCTCAACCATTAAACCAACATGGTTTCAAAAACTACGTGTGACCATTATCTACAGGCCTACAGACATCCAGAAGGATGGACGGACATTTTTTTTTTTTTTTTTGCTTTTTTAGACTCAGGGACTTTTAAAACGTCGAGAAAAGTGGTTATGGACCAAGCAAATTTTTCATCATTTTTGACAGGATTTCAATATTTTGGTCTTTTTAGACCGAAGTAACCAGTTTTTATCTCCCAACAGAAGCAACTTCATGTTGAATCCATCAGAAAGTTTTAAGAATGAATATGCCATGTTTTGAAATTTAAAGAAATTGAGCAGATTGACATGAAGAATATCAGGAGGTTCAATCGATTTTCTAAAAAAAAAAACCTAGGAAAGAAAATTGTAGCTTTCAGGAGGAACTTAAAGAATTCAACGGCAATGATGTGGATTTGTATGGTGATTACTCTCTGAGAGATCTGCTTCTAAAACATTTTAAACTAAATTTGACAGCTACTAACAATAAATTCTATGGCAAAACCATAATTTTAATATTTGGGAACGTGCCATTAAATGAAAGAAGAGTCCTTAAGAGTTGTTAAAGTCAGCAATCATCAAGGAAAGCGTCCAATCCCAAATTTACACACATCAGAATATGCCAAATTTGATAAAAATAAAAATGAAGAAGTGTAGTGAAGAGCCAGAAATTTTGAAAATACGACTATCGAGTACGAATGAACTACGAGTACATTAGGAATGAATTGCATCCTCATCAACAAAACATAATAAAATGAAAATCTTTATTAATCGGGACCGAAAGAGAGACAAAATCCCAAGATTCAAAATCGCGAGGGTACAAAATCCCGAGGATACAAAATCCCGAGCATACATAATTCCTAGGATACAAAATCCCGAGAGTAGAAAATCCCGAGGATACAAAATCCCGAGGATACAAAATACCGAGGATACTTAATCCCGAAGATACAAAATCCGATGGGTACAAAACCCTATGAAAATTCCAAAATCTAGTTTTTGCACAATTGGTGCAGTTTTCGCTTGATTTAACCCCGAAAAATTGAACATCGAAAATAGTGATGGTTACAATGGGATCGTAGTCCCGCTTAATTAGAAGCGTGCTCAAAAAAATCCCGCTTTTCAAATTTCATTTTTTTCATAATCCTGCTTTAAAAACCCCGGTTCCGCAAAAATAAAAATCCCGATATTGATTTTGATTTTACTTTAAGTTCAAATTTTTCTTCACCTGAAGGGACGATCCTCGGGATTACAGGATTTTGTACCCTCGGCGTTATGTACCCTCGGAATTTTGTATCCTCGTTATTTTGTACCTTCGGGATTTTGTCCCTCGGGAATATGTCACCAACACTTATTAATCACTGCTTGGTATTCAGTTGCAGATTGAAATCGTTTATATACCGGTACAACATGGTTTATCAGTTTATCTTCATCACACAGTATAGGTGCTGGTATTCTGGGCATACCATTGATTGTTTGAATTTTTTGGGATTACTATATGTCCATCGTAAAGAGGCTATTAACTTCATTAAATGACAACTAAGTTTACTGAAAAGCAAGTTGAAAAAAATTGATTGATGAAGTTTATATTTAATAATAAGTGTTTGTAACGTGAACGGATTAGACACGTTTCTTGCTCTAGGTGGCACAAAATGCATCACATCTTTAACATTAGTTACATTTATAAAATGACAAACATCGTGGTATCACGAACATCAATGGGAGTGACATACCTGAAGTTGACCATGTCATATATATCTCGGCACAATTGGATATTTCGACTATAAGTATTATGGTCAACAGTTTAAGGGAACGAAACCGTCAAACATATGACACGTGGATATGTTTTACGGGTACTGTACGAGCACATGTTTGGCCGTTTCAGCGGTACCAATTTAATGATGGATATTTCAGAAGATCTAAATCCGTTATGAATTCTGCTGGTGTGATAAAAATTTTCAGGGATCTACTAGAAAATAAAGTATCACCTAGTAATTTATATCAAAGATTTGCTCATTTTCATCTGCAGGAAATGATGGTCTTACCAACAAAACTGACCGATAAAGAATTCAAAAAATTTCCAGACACATCTTTTTCAATTAGAATTAAACGTGGACCAATGTTTGGGTAGACAAGTGCAAAGTGCAGCTACTTATGCGGTTGATGAAGGTGTTGGGAAGATTAGAAAAGGACAGTTTTGCTGGACAATTATCCAATAACCTGTTGGGCTTCAAGACCGTAGTAAAGTAAAAGATAACGTGGTCAACAACAAATTTATTCTATGGAAGAGGTCTGGTGTTCTCATTAGTTTATCGATTGGACTTCCTGCAAATCCTGATGCAGAATACGCTGGGGGAAAAATTTGCAGACTTTGTGTACCCAAGAAAATACAAAGTTACTCCTATTACAGCTAAGGTTCAAGGAATTAAAATAAATAACGAAACTGTTGTTATAAAGTCACTTCAGTTATTATATCGAATTGTTTTTAGGGTTTCTGAGAACTTACACGTGATGTCGTATATTTCGTTTCTTGCTTTTGTTAACATAAAAACTAAGATATTGTACGTGATGCTGTGTTGAGTTATCTGCGTTTTTACGGCTAATTATGTGCCGTTGTTGTATTCCCGTATGTAGAAAAAACGCACAAATGAAATTTGTATGATTCTTGCCACTAGCGAGATATTTTATTATTTTTTTAACTCGTTATAATTTTATTTTAGAATCACCCAACTATTACACTAAAAATTACTTTTATTTAGTTCAACTGCATACTAACTTTGTTATTAAATTCTTTTTTTTTTTCATATTATCTACTTTTTAGGTAAACTGTACGTTTATTACGTGAAAAGGTCGGAATTCGAAAAAAATAAAAAAACATGTCTTCGTAACAAAAATGACAAGGTAGATGGGCGCCGAATACAACTTTTGTTGTTTTGGGTATTAACGTGCGCGGCGCTGGTGTGGCAATAATGAGTGTGGTTGTGTCGGCGATTGCGTTAGCGCTGAGTGAGTTGAATATGTGTCGATGAATTTAAATTGTTTTAATTTTAATCTGATGCGTATAATTAATTATTGTAGTGATGATCAATCAATATAATTGTGAGTCGCTACAATATCTTTGATTTCGGGGCTCCGTACTGTATTTTAAATATGCTAGATTTAAGTTTGATTTGGGAACATCAAATATGAGCGTAACATTTTTTTAGGAACTAGATTCAAAGGAACTTGTCTGCGAATTGTCTACATTATCTACAGATAGTCTATATTGTCTACGTTGAAAACTGTTGTCTACGCTATGGTTAACATTTCCGTGTATATACTATCTCAAAATAGGCGTAATTGCACAATAATACAGTACAGCAACTAAGGCCCTACGAATTTTTCAACATATACAATTAGTGTATTGTTGACGGTGGTTGGTGTACATACACTCAAGACTTTTGCCTTGCTGATGTGGATTTTGAGACCGACTTCATAAGGAAGTTTTGATACTTTCTGTATTTTCAGCTGTATGTCATTATTTATATGTGTGTTAGCAGGCATATATCATTTACATAGTCTAGATCATTGAGCCGTTAATGGTTGGTGGTATTGCATAGTCGAGTTTACGTATTTCATTCCATTTACCGTAAGCGGTTGAGAAGTGGAATAAACTTTCGTTGGTTGGATATAATTGCTTGTATGTAATTATCGTTATTAAAAATACTTTAAGCACAATATAAATTTTCGTTTTATTCATATTCAAATATTAACATACTTTATCAGTGAAGTGTATAGATTAACGCCAGTGGATTGTCGATGGCTCACAACGGCCCGTCTAGCTCAAATTCTGTTTCTACATCGAACGATGACCTGCGGTCATTGACAAAACACAGGTATTTGAAGTGATAATACAGGTCGCCGTTCGAGACACTACATCAGCAGCGAAGTTGGCTGAACTCGGAATCATGTGTTAGAGACAATGATATAGTCAAACATACTGTCTGCCGCAGCACCATCTACTACCAATCTCGATGTCAACATGATGAGCCAAATCAGTGCTGTCATCAAAGATTTGGTGAAATGAAACTATTTAAAGGAAACCGAGGATAAACGGGAAATTCGATACATGTACGAAACACTCAAATAGCGACACGCTTTTTCTTTTTATTTTACCACCCGCTTTTAGGTAAGCAGATGAAGTCAAAAAATGAAATTCATCAGTCCACACGGTAACGTGCCATATGATGGGCAAAATTGTCGCAATTAAAGTATTTGGGAAATCGACGCAAATCAGCTATCTCATTGAGACTGAAGCAGTTGTATCAGTCATACCAGTGCCACGGGAGAAACTAAATTCATAGTACGACGAATTTTATCTTTACGCAGCCAACTGGGCAAGAATTGAAACGTCCGATCTGGGGCTCAGAATATTGAAGCATCATTTGTAATATTAAATTTTCTGTTGAATAACATGTCAATTAGTATATGGATCAAATCTGTAACGAACTACACCTAACCATATCGACTCAAACGCTGCGTTGTTTAGGTTGTAACGTACATATACGAGGGCGGATTGAAAATGACGCTACCTAAGTAGGAAAACAAAATTTTTTTTTGCCAAAAACCATTTATTTCTCAACATAGTCTCCATTTAATTTGACACACTTAGTAAGACGATATTCCAACTTTTTTATACCATCTGAATAATACGATTTCGGGAACCCCTCAAAATACGCGTTAGTTTCGATAATCACTTCTTCGTTTGAGATGAATCTTTGTCCTGCGAGCCATTTTTTCAAGTTTGGAAACAGGAAAAAGTCACTAGGAGCTAAATCTGAATTATAAGGTGGATGATCAACCAATTCGAAGTGTATTTCACGTAATTTTAGCATCGTATCTAATGCTGTGTGAACCGGTGCGTTGTCTTGAAGAAAGAGCACTTTTTCTTCTTTAAATGTGGTCGTTTTTCCTTGATTGCATCAACCAATTGATCCAATAATGCACGATAATACTTTCCTGTGATTGTGGATCCTTTTTCAAGATAATCGATGAGCAATATTCCGTGTGCATCCCAAAATATAGTGGCCATAACCTTGCCAGCCGATTTCACTGCCTTTGCCTTCTTCGGAGCACTTCCACCAGCTTTGGTTTCAGGTGTGTAGTGGTGGACCCACGTTTCATCAACAGTAATTAATCGACGCCAAAAATCAACAGGATTCCGCTTTATCATGTCTAAACACCGCTGTGAAGTGGTCTGTCGAACTCGTTTTTGTTCGACACTAAGCAAACGCGGCACCCATCTTGCCGATAGCTTTTTCATATGCAAATGTTCATGCAAAATGTTGAACACACGTTCATATGATATGTTTACCATTTCAACAATCTCACGCAACTTGACTCGGCGATCATTCATAACGATATCGAGGATTTTCTTGATATTTTCTTCAGTAACCACCTCGTTTGGCCTTCCTGTTGATGGTATTGTTGCAGTGCTTCTTCGGCCGCGTTTAAATTCAGCAATCCAATATTTTACCATGTAATCTGACGGAGCAGACTCACCGTAATGTTTATCGAGCTTTTCTTTTGTCTCTTTCGCCGTTTTCCCTTTCAAATAATAGTGTTTAATCACTGCACGAAATTCGTTTTTTTCCATTTTTCAAGAAACACAAAAGTTGCTTACTTCAAACGACTACAACAAATAAACTAATCGATGAATTTGGGTGAAATTTTAACAGCTGACGTTTGACAGATCGCAATTTCTGAAAAACAAAAAATTTTTGTGTTATTGCTGCCATCTAGCGCTAGGTAGCTTCATTTTCAATCCGCCCTCGTATTTGATGTCAGTTTTGTGATAGCGTGAACCGTAGATTGTTCATATCTAAAACCCAATTAGTTATCTGGAATTTGCTGCGCATAATGGACATCAAACTAAATAGGCCTGTAGTTTGTTGGAATTGCTGAATTTCTGGCTATTTTCCAGTAATTAGGAAATGTCTTAAGATTTAATATTGAACATAAAATCACTAATGATTTTCTCGGGTAAATGTTTCAAAACTATATTTGGTATACCATCCAGTCCGTATGATTTTTTAGAATTTTCTGGTCTTAAGCCGTGACAAAATATTTTTCCATTTCACTTTCTGTTACTGCGTTTGCTCTATTTGCGTTACTAAAATTACACTTGCTGATCTGGTGTATCGTTTCATGACTGTGTTTCTGTTTTATTGCGTATATGCTTTGCTGAATGGTTCTTTCATGTGACAATTTTTCTAGTGTCGCCTTCGGAATTGCGTGTTTTTGAATATAATGACCCATAATATTGAAATTGTCCTGCGTGTTATAGCTGATATATTTATTGCCAGCTTTTGCTACATCATTCCAATTAACATTGTTAATATTTAATGCTTCGGTTTCCTCAATTTCTAGTAAGTTAATATTCATATCATCTTTACAGTTTGATTTCCGCTTTTAGGATGTTAATACATTCATTGCTGCCAGATGCTGTTCGTCTTAAGTACTTCAAGGTTGATACGACCCTACCTTTGTGTTTATATGATTGTTTTGTGTTATTTGTGTAAATTCATGTTATTTGATTTATTAGATCTAATAGTTGAGCAATCTGATCACTTTGTTCTTGGGTTGTTACTGCCATTGAATCTACTTTAGCCATTAATTTTTGGACGGTAGAACTATCATTGTTACTGTTATTTTATCTGAACCTATCAGCAAATGTTCCATTTTCTGGAGTGACAAATGTAGATTTCAATATTTAAATTTCTCTAGGCTACTTCCATTTCTCTTCTAGTTTTTTTTTTTCGTCTTGATAGAGTTTGTTGATAAATTTCGCATCCTTTGAAAGAGGACAACAGGACATCCAGTCTTTTTACAATTCACACAATAAATTTGTCCATTCTCTTGTTTTGTTTGTATAGCACATTCCCCTGGGCCATTTTCCACCGCAGATTTTACGCATCTATACTTTAGATTGCAGTTAGCTGCTGCTTGACCAAACCTTTGGCATTTTTTTCATTGCATGATATTGTCTCCTTTTTTGAGTGGTTCCCAAGATATTTGCTGATAATTTAAAACTTTTATGCTGAATATTTTCGACATATTGGTTTCTGTTTCAACTTGAACTATATATAGGGGTAATTGACGTTTAGCTTCATTAGATTTTCGTGTGACTAGTTGAGTTACTTTTAAAATTTTGCTTTCACTGTCTGTCCCAATATCTAATTTCCGTTCACTGAGATCTTCCTTCTCTGTTAATCCTTTGAGAATTTGTGTGAAGAAGTTCGTTTTTTTCTCTTTTAGCTGCCCTTTTACTTTGTCAAATTCTTCTATACTTTCTATACTAACTGAATGTTTTTCATCGTTTGTTCGTTGTATTTCAAATTTTTTTAGGATACTTGTTTTGTAATACACTCAATTTAGTGGAATCTTTGTTACTGTTTTTTTGTTTTGATTGTTCTGGGCATTCCTTTGCCCTGCTGATTTCTTTTTCATTACTGTTTATATCTGATATTTCTTCCCTTTCTGCATGATCCTCTTTTTCCATTACTGCTGCAAATCTATTGTCCTGTACCATCCCTGCTTCATCATTATAGTTATGTCATTACCCAATCTTTTAACAAATTCCTCCATGTTGTTCAATTTTGCTTTTAAATTTACATTTTCCACTTAAACATGTTTTAATTTATTTAGATAACTTTGTTCCGTCGAAATATAATTGGTAGCTTTAAATTGCCTTTTCGACATATTTGGGTTTAAATTATTATTATGGCTTCCCTCCTTTGACATTTAATTCGGTTTGTGTTGTCGTGTTGTGTTGTTTCCAAAAATGTCGTGTTGTGTTGTTTCCCAGGAAAATTTGAAATTACCTCTGACAACACGAGGGTAAAAATTCAGCCCAGACTCTTTTTTCTACACTATTTAAAGTCTACGAACTTTAAAATCCATCCCAGTCTTTTACCTCGAGCGATAAAATCCATCCCGCGATTTTAAGTAGTTAAAAATAAAAATAAAATGATTCTTAATGTCAAGATTATGGCTAGCCTGAAAATTTTTATGACAATATATTAGAGGGTTCATGTAACTGCCTCTGAGTCAATTCTAAACTCGGTTTGCTTGTTAAAATTTTTGTTGCATCAATAAGCGTATTGCCTTTTCTTTGTTAGAAATGAACCAAAAAAAAAAAATCATAAAATTCTTCTGCTCGAGGTAGACCCTCTACTAAGGTCATATAACAAATTTGTAGGGTCACCGTAATCCTGAGCAGAAGATTTTTTTTTTTGTTATCATTTTTAACTAGTCGACATTTATTGTTTTAGTGAAAATTCTAACAAGCGAACCGAGTTCGAAATTGGGCAAGAGGTAGCCAATGGGGCCCGCTAATAAACTGACATAACAAATTTGTAGGGCCCCCATAATTATTAGCAGAAATATTGTATAATGTTTTTTTTTTTTGTTCATTTCTAACAAAGAAAAGGCGAAAAGGCAATACGCTTATTGACGTAACAAAAATTGTAACAAGCAAACCGGGTTTAGAATTGGCCCAGAGGCAGCTACTTCAACCCTCTACTATATTGTCATAACAAATTTTTAGGATAGCCATAATCTTGACATTAAAAATTATTTTATTTTTATTTTTAACTACTTAAAATCCCTGGATGGATTTTTTCGCTCGAGGTAAAAAAAAGACTGGGATGGATTTTAAAGTTCGTAGACTTTAAATAGTGTAGAAAAAAGTGTCTGGGCTGAATTTTTACCCTCGTTTTGTCAGTCAGAGGTTTTGTCAAATTTTCCTGGGATGAAAGTCTGCGATAACTTGAAGGGAATTGCTGCTGAAACAATATTCTCAGATTTGAAAAATAAGAAAACTAAAAATCAACGGAAAACAACTAACATAAAATTGTTCATTCATTTAATGGACTGGAGATTTTTCCATACAGATTTTTCAAAATGAAGCTAATTTCATCAGTCATCATTCATTTTTGAAAAATGTTCTGATATCGAATTTCTCATTTGTGATTAAATGGGAGAATTTTTTAAATTAAAGTTAAGGACGATGATTTTACAAATTTAATGAAAACTGGACATTTTTTTCAGTTAAACGCACTACCAAAGTAGTACCACTGTTTTATCATATGGTCTCTACTGTTAATTCTGTTAATTAATTTTGTTTTTGCATTTTGTTAAGTTTCAATTTATTTACTCTAGTTCAATAAATATTGTTTATGTGTACTTAAGTATTAAAAATAAGTACTACGTAGAATGTTTCATTTTTGCTTCTGGAGCACATTAAAGCCCAAATCAAAATTAATTGGAGCTGATTTATGATGTTGTTTTATGATATTAATTAGTGGTAAAACTTCCATCCTCATTTCGTAAAACCGTCACATCCAAAAGAGCTAACCGATTTTCTTTTTAAATTTTATTTGTAAATTTTATGGAGGTTGGTATAGCCACAATGATATCGTCCACGTTTCTAAAAAAGAAAATGTAGGTATAACCTTAGATGCTTAAAAACTTTAGTCTCAATTTATTCCATCATTAAGTTAGACATTGTGGGGTTAAAACAATTGTATCAATTATTTTCCTTTAAAGCTAAATTCAGTATTAGTCCAGTAAATGAAGGGGGGAAAAAGGCCAACCTATAGTTTATTAGTTGCCCTTTTTATTTGCTAGTTGATGAGTGGCATTTGGCACCCCCTTGAAAATGAGCCCGAGTTTGCGTAAAAATATTGTGTGACAGAGGGAGAAAATGGCCCTAAAAGACCCGGAAAATCGGTTTTCCGCGAATATCTCCAAAAATTTGGCAGTTAGAGATTTATTGTTCAGATAAAAATTGAAGATCCGTTAATTTTCTACAAAAATGGTCCCCATGATTTTTTTCGCAACAATTATATTTTTTGCAAAAAGTCGGGTTGAAAAATCCAAAATTTTGAGACTCATGAAATATGCAAGTTTTTTAAAAAATTTGAGATGGGAGGTGTTGGAAATACATTATTTTCAATGTTTTGGACTGTGTACTCAATTGTAGATGGCGCCACCACATTCAATCCATTGGCAAAATCCTCGGGGCATAAATGAGAAATGCCGCAAACCATATAATTTTGAAGGATATTTATGTTTCCGAGCGTCTTGTTTTTCTCGCAAATGAGGCCTCAAGCTATACCTATTAGGAAAGCAGACTATAAGATTAATCACAGCAGGATGGACCCCACCAATTGGTCAGAAACTAGCGACAATCAGTTTTGCACATGTGGCAAAGTATTGAAGTTCATTAGGTTTTTGCTAACGAAAACTAAAAATCTCTAAAGTGTGAAGAATATTTACCCATAATACTCAACAACAATTTCTTGCAGATTCTCTGCAAATTTTTGTAAATTTTTTTGCAACCATCCGGATCGAGGTTTTTGGAATAAAGAGTTATAAAGTTTCTTTAAATTTTATTTATTATAGAAAATACATTGAAATTATGACATAAATCTGTAAATCACCAGTCCCCGTCACAAGAGTCCAATAATAATTCTTGGTCATCAACGTCGCCCTCGCCAACAACTCCTTCTGGTTCTAGAGTTTCCCCTAGTTCTACCTCTTCGGATAACGTTTCTTGACTGTCTTTAAAATTCAAACACCGGCGGGACTCACATGAACCACAAATAGATGAGCATGGTAGCCCTGCTTTCTTGCATGAACATGTTCCCTTACATTTTTTCTTACATTGGCAAAATATCATCTTTAAGTGTTCCGGCACCGCCGGGTCTTTAGTGCTTTGGACCGGCATGAGTGACCCCCTACACGTTTCCATCCCCATTTTTCTGGTGACAGTTCGCTTCCGAGCCACTGCTGGACTTGCAGATATACCCGATAAAGGTGTTGCCTTGCAGCTTCAGGTGTGGGTGGCAAGGTTGCTAGTTTGAGTGCGGTTTGGTTTCTGTTTCTGTCTCTGGTGAATCGCTTGAAGATCTCGTATCTAATTTTTGTCAGGGTTTGTGTATCATCATCACTGTACATCGACGCAATGACAGTTAGCCCGTCCTGAAATACGGTCTCGTGGGGGATGATTATGGTTTTTAAAACTTTCAATGACCGCTTCCAGTTCCTTGTCTCTGTTCTTCGTTACGTTTCCCTCTAATTTGTCGACTATTGACGTTTTTCCTTTCCCGAAAAAAGTGGAAGTTGTATCGCTTCTCGAAATCGCATGGAGAAATAAAATATTGTCTCTAACGAAGGGCCGTGCATCCATTCTCTTGGAAGAAAACATTTGCGGTTTTTTTTTCACTTTCTAGGCTTTAAGAAATAAATTGTTTGATCTTTTGGGGTCAGGGCTGTTTTCAGTACAAGCATGTCAATATCCTCTGCCACTACTACAACTGGCGGGCCGTTGACAGCATATTTCTGCAACGCCGTAAGTACGATCAACGAGTCTGCATCGTCTACTGCTTGTTTAACGGAAATGCCATTCTCTTCCAGAACACTCTTCAAATACTGAATGAAGCGAATTTTATTGTTATTATTAGACAAAAACTTTTCCTTTGTAAATATCAAACAACAGGTATGAAGACCCAATTCTTTAGATTTTTCTGCAGCATATGTCAGGGCGGTGAAAATTGTGTCGTTGTCACTTGGCGGATGATTAACAAACGGCAAGCAGATAACTTTACTTCGTTGATAAGGCATATTTTGGGTTAGTTTCCCCATGAACCCGTTCCACCCTGAAGTCTTTCAAACCTTAGCTCTACCATACATCCACAAGAAATCCGCCTTATCAATATTGGCAATACTAAAATCCGGAATATCAAGGACTGTGGCAATTATATTTTTGTACCCGACCTCGTTGCCCCCGTCATAAGTTCTCAAGCTTATGTTATGCTCATCGATGACTTTCTTATCGACATTGCCAATATCGCGTAATAAGGGCTGCTTGGCCTCGTAACAATCTTCGGGTGTTACAGCTAGAATTCCTCCCATTCCATGAAAGGTACTTTTTCCGTCAATCTTATTTGTGTTAAAGTCGCAATTGTCAAAAATGAATTGAGCAAAGGAACCTTTCTTGATTTTTTGAGGGCTGATGAGCTTACATTATACTATTTTGATACTTCATCACCTCCGAATAAGACACACAATTTCCCAATTGAAAAAGAATATCGATAAGATTTCGAGAACCAAATTTTTGGAAAAGCATTACACCCAACCGCAAGTGCGACAAAAAAACCTCGGTCGAGCTGTCACCATTATTGCATGACTGGTGGTGGAAAAACCTCAAAATTTGTTCAATATTCTTGACTTTTATCACTCTTTTTTTCTATAATTGACGATAATATTTATCAAAATAATGAAAGAAAACCAACGCATTTAATATCTCCAAACATTAACCAACAAAATGCTACTGTGGTCGCATGGACTGTAGCAGAGGACATGAGCGCCGCATAGAGCACACACGCGACGAACGACGGCAAAAATGAAAGTAATGAAATTATAGCATTACATTTAGAGACTCGGGTTTTTCCCCACGTATAAATAAGATGACTTTATATACATTCATGGAAAGGTGAGAATTCAACCTTTACACTAGTCAAGGTGTTAAAATATCAGAAATAAAGGGCAGGGAGAAAAATGCCATGAAAAGAAAAAGTGCGCTTTTTCCTTGAGCACGCGTTTTTCTAATTTCTTGGAAAATCGCCGATTTTGTGAAAAAAAAAATTGCACAGCCGAAAAGTAGACGTTCTTAGCTTTCAAATGAAATGTCATAGAAACCAATCCGATCATGTATGAATTTTTAATTGGTGGTTGTTTACAAAATTTCCCCACACTCCAATAACAGCAAAAAATTGGGATTCAACAAACAAAGTTTTAATCAAAATGCAAGAAAATTAGATTATACAAATTTCACAGATGACAAAGGACCTTCTTCCTCCTTCAATCAAGGAAATTTGGAGCAAATTAGTGCAATACAAAAAAAATAGGAACAAATTCAGGGGAGGACTAAAAATGCATGGAAAAAACAATATTTGCCCCTTTTTTCGATACGGCCAAAGATTAAAAACATGATTCGAGTCACCGGATATGGTAGCGGTAGATTTCCCCTTCCAGAAGAACTTTGAATAATGACAAAATTCGCATTTTTAACAAAGTTATTGAATAATTTGTCCGCCCGCTCATGTGTAAATGCACGGACTGTGCTCTCCGGCATACAACACAGAAACTCAATATTCTCGAAAACGGTCAAATTTTCGAGAAAAATGATTATGAAAATTTTTGTAGGCAAGAAACTGATCTTCAATTTTTATCTGAACAAAAAATCTCTAACTACCATATTTTGGGAGATAGTCGCGGAAAACTGATTTTACGGGTCCTTTGGGGGCCGTTTTCTCCCCCTGCCGCACAATATTTTTACGCAAACTCGGGCTCATTTTCAAGGGGGTACCAAATGCCGTTCATCAACTAGCAAATAAAAATGGCAACTATAACTTTCAGGTTCGACCCTTCATTTACTGGACTATATGAACAACGACGAATTTTTCCGCATATATTTTAATTTTAACGTAATTTGTTAATCTACTTAATAATAAAATAAAATAATTTGGTAGCAAACTATTTTTGATTTTAACTTTTAAATCTACCAGAGTTTTTATTGCCGAAAAATTATGACATGCGTGACAATTTAAAATATTTGACAAAAAATTAGACAAGTTACTTGTAAAGGGTTTTCCAATAAGGACTTGACATTTTTTTTTTTTAAATAAAACGCAAACCATTTGAGATATCCCGAAAATTTTATTATTGGGTCAAAGTACAATCAAAACATTTATGTATGGAATTCGACATCGTTCATATGTCTACAACAGAAACGTTTGCAAGTGTCGATTCGTTGAACCCAAATTTCGATTACTCGGCCACACATTTCGACCGAAACGACCGGTATCCCTCGTTCAATATTGGCTCTGAGCTCCTCTAACGACGCCGGTTTGTTGGCATAGACCAATGATTTAACGTAGCCCAATCAGAAAAAGTCTAGAGATGTTAAATGACACAACTTGGCGGCCAATCGACAAGACCATTTCTGGATATAACACGTTCATCGAATTTAGATGTCAATAAGTCGATTGTAAGACCCGCTGTGTGGCATGTCGCATCGTTTTGTTGAATCCACATATCATTAATGTCTAGGTCATGCAATTGGCCAAAGAAATAACGTTGCAACATGTCTCTTGTAACGTTTTGATATATGTACGTACTTGATTGTGGTGAAATTGTTGTTTGATTTACCCCTAAAAGTTGATATCCAAATATTTTCATTTGCGTCGCGTTCATCTCTAATGTAATTCGGAATAAATGTAATGTGTTCATCTGTGTGGTCAGGGGAAAATTTTTATTGTGGAAGTTGTTATTATTTTGGTTCATCCGGTTGAATTTCGTATACGTTTGTTTTTTTGGTCGGACATAATCGTTACACTCCCACCTTTTGACAACGGTATCAGCCTAGTTCAAGTTTATGCGATTTCCCAATCACATTTAATCATTCGTTCTTTACTTGCGGTGGTGATCAAAACAGCAACGAGAAATTAATTGGATTATCTTGTACAAATCAAGAAAAAATTACACAATTATAAAAAGTGCGCAAACTAAATAAAAGATAAATAAAAACAAAACGAAAGAAATTTCCATTCAGGAATTTCTAATCTCGTCATTTTTTTTTTAATTGCAGCGATACTATAGGTAACTATTATCATGGGGTCTATTATTTATACAATTATTTATTTGGGAATATTTCATTTTTTTTTTCTAATAGCCGGGTGTACACTAAGATTTTTTTTTCTTAATTTTGTTTGGAAAAAAAAAAAAAAAAACAATATATAAAGCGCTATTATCATATAGCGTATTTCGCTGCTTACCGCCGCTAATGCGCACCGCGGCTATAGTATTTTATTATTCCTTTATATTTAAAAATAAAGTAACGGAAAAAAAAACACAAATCCAAAGTATGTGCGGTACGTCAGCATACTTATTTGGGCAGAATTAAATTCAGCGAAATCAAAGGAAGGGCGAGAAACCTAAACAACCACATCGCTACTACTCATCAAATATACGTAGGATAAAAGCAAAGCCGTTTTGTTCGACTGATACCGTTGTCCTATTGTGAAAAGTTTATTTAATTCTTGTTTAATTTTTCATTAATAATTTTTCATATTCATTGGTTAACGGTATTTTAATAATTGCAATCGTTGAATTTATTTTTATTTTTAAGTTTTCTTCTCGTGAACCAAAGTGTTAATTTATATTATTTTTGGTGGTTTTTTTTTCTTTCACTAAGTAATAGTGTGTTTCAGTGCATAGTGATACTTTTGAGTTAATGACTCAAAGAAGAAGTAATCAAAGAAGAAAGCAAAAAAACCAAAAACTGTTAAGAATAATCATTTGGTTACTTGGTTGTTATGGTTGTGAAAATTTTAGTTGTTTGTGCATAACCAAAATTTATTTTAGGTTGGAGGTAATTATCCTTTCCACAGCAACCCAGAGCGCTCAGGAGTTTGTTGGTGAGTTTTTTTTATACATTATATTTATTAAATTTTGATTGTGCATAGCTGAAATTTTACAACTGCCACTAATTCCTTTTGGATGAATATAACTAGTTGATTTAACGTTCCTATTTTGGTGGAATCAACCATTTTATTATTTTTTTTTTGCTTACTTTTTTTAAAAAAAAAAAAAAATTAAAATAAAACGGAAAAAAAGAAAGAATTGCCAGAATCACATTGGTTACTACGAATTTTATTGTTTACTATCTAATTAAAGACTTAAAATCATGTTTGAAATCCTCTTAAAGGACGATTGTATTTATATATATACATTTATACATATTTTCATTGTGAAATTAATTTAATTTTTATTAAAGCTATCATTTAAATATGAATTTATTTTCTTTGGATTTTCTATTATTTATGATGTCTGATTAAGTGATCAATTTGTGGGGCGGTTGCAGATGAGGCAGTGGACGTAATGTGGTGTGCGTTATGGGTTATAGTTTTGCACATGAAAATATTTTTTTGTAATGCTAATGGTCGCTGATTTACCAAATAGTGAACCCTCCCAGCCCTGAGCACTCAGGATATATATTAAAATGAGCAAGCATGTGCACCGTAGCACCAAGCAGCGTTACACTCTGTTGCAGCGAATCGACTATTTTGGTTCGTTTGCGACGGATACTTGAACGGTAGCAATATTCTCGGCACTTCGACCAACCCGTTGTCTCACTGGTACGAGAACATCCGACAGCGAATATTTAAACTCAAATTTTTTCACTAGAATATGAATTGCTTATCTACTGGGACGATAATTACGACAAAAATTGGAATTAACGCTCTTGAAGTTGCAGTCACCGACTTGTAGTAAATTTTAATTATTTGTAAACGTTGTTCATTCGTGTACTTCATCTTGATGAAAATGTTGTCTTTACTGAATGTTTTAACACTGACAGTTTGGTTATTGGTTTTAGGGTGCGTTCACAGTGAATGTTCAAAGTTGTCAAGTCCTTATTGGAAAACCCTTTATAATGCTGGCCCGTCAGTCAGAAAGGATTGTTTTCGTGTAAATGTGTACTTTAGAAAGACCGTTCATTCAGGGGTCGTACTATTTTTATTTTCTTAAGTTCTTAATTTACATTTGTTTGTACTGTTGAAATACCACCTGATCTGTATTGTCTCGCCTAATTTAGAAATGCTACTCTCTAAATTAGGTACAGTTCTAGGAAACGGAATGAAACCTTTCTTCATTTCTCTGCATTCGTATTCCATAGTTCTGGATAAGTTGTTTCACCTGCAGCAGATATGTACGACTTGTATATATCGATTAATCGGACAAATATCTCATTTTCTACACCTAATGAAAAACTTCTGTTTATTTAAGGTTTTTGGTAACGCCAATTTTTATCGTAAAAAAATTGTTAGCAGCTCGATATCCCTCTTTCCAAAGTCCTCCATACTTGTTGGAAACAATATTTTTAAAGTTGTAATGCTATGTTCACCAATTGGAATTTTTAATAGAGCAGTGAGGCCTCACTAAAAATAAATAAGTCACAAATTTTACGTGGTAAAAATGATTTTTTTTTTGTGAGACGACCTCAATGCGCTGGATATGCTCCATATGTAAATTTCTTTCTTATTATTATTTTAACAGAAATAATTTTAAAGGGCAGTCGAACAAACAATAAATTACAGTTATCGAAAATACTGTTACGTACTAAGCTTTTGAGTTCGTCTGGATTTTGCAATTAAAAACACTGTGTACTTTTATATCACTTGACTTAACTTTATTTCACTCTACTTTTATACACTTTAATATTTGCTTTTACTTTACTATGACAAAAGATTTATTTCACTTGTTATATGATTTAAAGTAAACCAAAAACTGTGCTCTGTTTGTCATCGGTCGTGTTTGTATACCAGTTTAATATTGCTCCCGAAATTTCCTTTATTGTGTGTAATAAATCATCTTCATACTTAGTTGTTCTGTTTATGACACATAATCATCTGGAAATATCGTTTTATGCCTTCTCATAATCATCGTCAGTCTATATTTGTGTTTTGATTCATTTATTCTTGAATCATTAAACCACGCCTTCCTTTGTACGCTACATCTCGGCCGTTCTTGTTTTTTTCTAGATCATTATGAATTTGTTTGTTGGCGTGTAGACATTTTTCGATGTCCATAATAAATAATGTCCATAATGCGCTGACCATCTGAGCTATCACTGTTCATAACGTAAGCTTATTGTGTGATGGCCATAAGCGTTACAATACATATTTAAATTTTCGATTTTTGGAGAATTTGCAATGTGCATTTTTTGTTACGTAAAAATATTCCAGAGAATCCGTAACTTCAGAATTTCGTTCAAACAAAAATTTCGCAATGAAATGCAATGTAAACCTTATAATCAGTCTTTATATAGGTTTGTTGCTCAGCAGGTGGTTTTTAACTTTTTTTTGTAATTTTATGTGGTAATTATTCTTATTTACCTGTATCCATTCTAGAATAAGACTATTTTTGTTAGTATAAGCAAATTGTCTCCAATGGCAGATTATTTCTGCTGGATTAAGCAGCAATATCTTCATATGTACAAATAGTTTGCCGTTACAAAAATTCAATTAACTATCAAGAGACCAATAATGATTATTTTCAAACAGACAATATTTTTAAACGATAAGAGTTCATATGAATGGGATAAGGTGTAAGACGAAATTTTTAGTAATTATTGTATGGATGAATAGAGGTGCATTTAATAATGAGCACAATGGTTTTTATTTATTTTTGTAATAATGGGTATACGGTTAAGATTTTAGAATTTGACATTTCAAATATTCTCCTGCATCTTCCATAAAATAACATTATTTTTTCAGTACTTTGGTGGTTTATGCTGTAAATTTTACTAACCAAACTCAATATCTAATAAATTTTAGGTCATTATTTTCCGCTACATAGCGAGAATACGATAAATATACAGTAATCAACACACAATTTACCCTCATATTAATGAGAATATACTGCATCAATAATATCAGGCCAAGTATATCTGCAGATCCGCTCGAGTTCAGGCATTATCCATACGCTATATGAGAACAATAATAAATCAAAAGTTCTTACGGCCATAGCTAACGAATTTATTGAACTTTTTAATGATTGCTATGAAACACCCTTTTTATAAAAAAATAAAAAATGCTTATTATAAGATATATTTATGGTTATAGACATATTTTATATCTCAAAATGATAAATGCCAAAATATATTGTCAAGTAGCTCAGCGGGATTTATATTGAAATATAAACAAGAAAATTACCCAATATACCAACTAAATTTTCTATTGTTGCTTTTCTCCGTTGTTGTTTGTGCTTTTTTATATTTTGGCATAAATAACCCCCACATAGCAAATCTTTGTTATTAGCATTATATATGTGGGTGGTTTATTTATTTTTAATTTAACTTGTTTTTTTGTACTTTGTTTGGACTTTTGTAATGGGATTCAATTAAAATAAAATTAGAAAATTTTAAATCAAAACCGAATCCAATTTAATCTTACGAGTATACGGGGCGGGATAATGTTTACAAAACTCCTTTTTTTTGGATTGTGTAAACAGGAATAAATAGGATTTTATTAAGCAAAATATTTTTCTTTTTTTTTATTTCTAGGTGAGTGGATGAACAAAAAATATCAATCAGTTGGGAATTTGGAATTAAATAAGAGAAGGGTAAGCAAATTTTGCTCTTTAAAAATGTAAAAAATTTTCATAACTTTAAAATATGAGACACAGCTCAAATTTGATTAAATTTTAATATTTGTTATGAAACGAAGACAATATATCTCGTTTGTCTTGATCTTTTCTACCTTTTAAAAATTAGTACAACACGATTCTGAAATTTAATATTCTTGTTTACAGCAAAGGTAACTATGTGGTAACTAAGTAAAGCATTCCGTGCCTACCTGTACTTCCCTATCATTTTAGAATATTGCTTATGTACAGTTGAAAATGACCGATTCAGATTGAAATTTTTAAAGTTGGTTTCGTTTTATTTTTAGTAAAGCAAAATTGATTATGCAAGAAAATAATATTTTAAAAATCTAAAATTCTCAAAGTCTGAAACAGCTCATACGATTATGATTTAGTTTGGCGCAATTAACGGATTATTGAAAATTATCCCAGCTTTAATCTTAGTGGTGTTCCGTATGAATAATTTAATCCGGATTAATCCCAAATGATCCATCCTCAAACGGAATTAAAAAAATTTGTGCAATTTACAGAGAGGTTTACATAATGGCCAATTGGCCATGGGACAATAATTATAAAATTCTAGCATTTCGATGGGGTTTCGAATAGTCTTTGATTAAGAGTTCAAATTTTATTCGGGAATCTAAAATATCAATTTTAGTATTGGTAATTAAAATGTTGACCCTTTACTCCAGAAATATTATAATTAAATTATTATTATTAAAGCAAGATACAAAATCCCCGATCGCGTTCTTAGGGCATACTGTGGAGCATAAGAGCTGAATCTCTCAAGCAGTTCAGGGCTAGAAGTTTCTATATTCAATTATAAAATGTAATGGGCTGAAACCTCATTAAGTGGTCAGAACTTCCGTCTTGATTAATTCAACTCCCAAATCAATCTCGAAATGAATCTCTTAGGTCAATCTTCAGCTCAACCTCCAACTTAATATACAAATAAACCTCCATCTCAATCTCAACATAATTCTAAACGCTATCACCAAATTAACCCCAAATCAACTTTCAAATCAACCTTTAACCTAACTCCAAATCAACTCTTAAATAATTCCCCCACCGAACAACTCACTTAACCCCAATGCAGGCTAACTAAGTTCTAACTCAACTTCAACTCAACTTAGCTCGAACCAAATCTCAACCCTATGCTCAACTCATACCATCATAGCAACATACTATCATACCACCATACCATCATACCATCATACTATCATCATCATCATACCATTATCACAATTACCATCACCATCACACAATTCTTATATACAAACCATCATACCATTGAACCATCATGATATCATACCATACCATCATATCATTGATATTCCAGTACTTTATCCAAAAATCACTTTAGAATCCCATTTCCATTACACATGTCAAATTTCACTCAAATCCGTTAAGAAATAGTGAAATTCCATCCTAATTGACCATATTCCAGAACTTCACCTAAAAATCATTTGAGAATCCCATTTCCATTGGATCAAAATCGGATAAGATTTAGAATTACAATAAAATTTTTATAAAAAAAATCACAAATCCTCAGCTTAACAGACACCTCACTACAACGGACAACTTTTTTGGTTCCGTCGATTTCCGTTGTAGTGAGGTTTTCCTGTATAAAGATTGCTCAACTGCTCACTAAACCCTAATCCAACCCTAACTAAACCGCAACTTAACCCTAATTCAACTCGCAAACCGAACCCAACTTAACCCTTAATTTAACTGCAAACTCGACGCCAAACTCAATCCTCAAATCAGCACATATAAATAATTGGTCAACAACTCACTATATTAAATCAAACCGCAACTCAACATCAACTCAACCCGCAAGTTGACCCCTAACTTAACCTTCAAATCAACCCCAAATTCAATAATCAAAACAGCATTTATAAAACAAATTCGTAAATATTTTTATATAACCAGGTGTTTTGATTCAATTCGTATGGCAGGTAGCTCACCCTCTTGATGTACAGTTTCCAAAAGCTTTTCAAATCTCCGCCTTGACCATAGCAACAGATTGATAAAAAACAAAATCGAAATCGGACAAGTCGTTCTCGAGATGCCATTGGTATCCAGACATTTAGACGTTCAAACAGACGGACGTAGATTTTTTTTTTTTTTTTTTTGGTGTTTCAGAGTCAGGGGCTTTCAGAAAAATGGTTTTAGACCAACCCAATTTTTCGTGACATTTGACAGGATTTCAATACTTTGGTCTTTTTAGACCGAAGTAAAGGCGAAATAAAAATGTTGATTCACATTTGGTAAACGTCGTAGTGCAAAAAACTCTTTCTGGATGCTTTCAATTCTATCGGAATGCGTTTAATAAAAGGGATTCTAAAATATTGCGGCATATTCTAACACTAACCATAGTATAAATACATATAGTACTTCCATGCAAACTTCATCGGTGAAGTGTTAGATGGAGATACTGATATCGTTTTCGATTTTTGAAAATATTTTTGTATATAAATCCGCCCAAATATATGTTCGAATTAATACGCCCAAATGTCATCATAATTTTCTAACCGTTCATTGAATAGTTAAGTGTGTAAAATATAGACATATCCATAGATATTTGTTTATTTCGTTTCGGTTCAACCAACACTAAAACAATATTATTTAGAAAAAATTTTATTTATGCACTGATGGTAAATTTTAATGTTGATGAAAATTCTTGGCAGTGCTATTTGATTAAATATGTACAGTATCAAATTCCCCATAAAAACCATATACAAAACATAATTTTGTTTTCTTTTTTTTAATTTTTATTTGTATGAAAAATCCTAATAAAACCATGAATATCAACTCTACACAATAATATTTGTAAACAAAATCAGCTGATGTTAGATTTTTCGTGTTAGTTCATCTTTAGAGAGAATAAGGGACCAAAGCATTTATTTCCCTTATGATGGAAAGAGAAAAACATTTGATGTGAAAACTATTTTTTATAGACGGTTTGTAAAAAAACTTGTGAGGGGGCCTTATTCTCGAATTCCACATCCATTTTCCACATGCGGACATCTGTCAAAATTCATCAAAACGTTCTGAAATTTTAATTCGTATATAAAACACATGGGGCATGAACATTTTTCTTTTTGGAGAATTTCTTCCACCTGCTTATACCCATTCGGAAATATTCCCTTAGTACCAAAAAAATTCAATTTTTATGAATTTTGACAGATGTCCACATGTGGAAAATGGATGTGGAATTCGAGAATAGGGCCCCAGGTTTTGACCTACTTAGCTCTTGTTTCAGTATTGGTATAAAAAGTAAAACTAAAAATCAAAATCAAAAATGTCTAGTATTATTTTAATATTCTTACCTAGGCCGTGCCCGAATACTATGTGATAATACCGTAATAAATAATAATTTGTGACATTTACTTGAGAAATTTTCCCCTTCGCAGACATTTTTTATTTTTACTGCCCGAATTTAATAATAAGGCTGTGTTTCAAACGAATAAAAATCCGCATAAAAAGTTAAAAAGTTAAATTTTTGACAATTTATTCACGGACCAGTTAAAAATTTCTAGCTTGTATTTTACTTTTCTCTACGCAAAATAAAAATAAAAAACGTACACAATTTTAACCAGTTCCATTTAAAACACCAAAGTGATTAAAAATTAAGAAAAATTTAATATTTTTCACCACAGTTAACAAATGTAACTTTTTATCCGATTGAAACACAGCCTAATTTGTACGTGATAATTTTCTCGCCTATTTTTTTTAATAAAATCAAATTGAAAATAATAATAAAAAATACGACTTCATTATACTCCGCGGTTCCACAACCCGATTATAGGTGAAATATTATCCTGTTATGCAAGTGGGACAAGGCATAGAATGGTGGGAGCTGTTAATAACAAATTATATTATTGTTAATACCCAAATTATATTTTATTTAATATTGTAAAAAATAATACGTTCTCGCTCTTGTTGATTGCTGTTGCTAATAAAATATTCAAATCACAAAGTCATCATCAAATTTAACAAAGTATTCAGGCACGGCCTAAATTAATGTTCGTGTAAAACAAACCAAAACAAGTTGTCGCTATAGTTTGAAGTATTTCTATAAAGGTATTTTGAAACTAGTTTCGTATGTATAAATTTTATCTACATTTTTAAATTATTAATATTAAAATAGTGTGTGTTTATAAAACTTATTTAAACAAAAACGGCACCAATGCCACAAGAACATTTTTTATTGTGCCACAGGGCAATCGCTGTAAAGTTTGGTTGAAGCATGGTTGTGTGTGGGATAAACTCCAAGAGTGTTCAAAATACTATATATTACATTTTGTGAAAAACACTTCTGTGTCAATGAGATTAAAATAACTGGGTATACAAAAGTTTTGAAAAGAACGGCGCTTAATAAAATATTTAATAGTTTTGTTTGTAAATGTAAAGACAATTACATCGACGTTGCTTATCAAAGATTAATAAATCTAAAACTTTATACAACTACCAAAGCTCCTATTTAAAAAAACCTTTGCCGCCAACCATTACTTTTAACACAGAGTATTCTGAGGTTGAGCCAGTACTCTGAGCAGGGCTGACTCGCCACCACTCAAATTAAAATATGAAGCAGGGCCCCCAAAAACGTATCTAAGGAATTATGATATTCCACAAGTTCCTTTAGCGTGTCCTATATCGCCCTCTCAGTTCCTCAGTCCACATCACCGAAGGAGGACCGCAACGAATCAAGAAAATGAGCAACTGAAAAAAATTTCGAGGTTCCTTTTAAACACTCCGCCTAAAAAGAAGCTCACATCCGTGGATATTGTGGTAAAATATTTTATTAGCAACTTACTTGAAGATCGGCCAGAAGTAAAAACGTTTGTGTTTATACAAATATTCCACAAAAAAAAATCGACATACACAAACAGAGCAAAAGTAATTTTTAGGATTTTATTTTAAATCACCTGCTTTTTTAAGAATAAGGATTTGTATACCAAATTTTAAAAATATGATTTGTAATATTTCACATAAGTAGCTATTTTATTTTATTAATTTAAAATTAATTTTTTATTTTTATTTAAATAGCTGTGTAATCAGATGGGAAATACTTCATTTACACAAAATGATTATTCACACATTTTAAGTTACACAAAATGATTATTCATAACGTTTCGTTACAAAATTTTTTTCTAATTTTTGTAAAAAAAAACAGTAAATTATTGAATTTTGGCAAAAAAGTTTTAAAGTCGTAAAATTCCAAATTAATTTAATTTTTTTTTTTTTTTTTTTAATCAAGTAGACACAAACTGGTAAATATTTCGTCACGAGTTGTGAAATAAGGCAGTGATACGTGCAACGTGTTTCCATGCTGATTTGTTGAAATAGCTGTTACTTTTTTAAGATCATGTAATTTTGCGTGAAAGGCGAAAAAATGTTCTGTATACAAAATTGAACAATGTTCAATTTTTGCCTTAATGCCGCATACTTGAAATCTACCAACGGTAACTTGGTAATTTCAAAGCAAAAGAACTTGACAAAAACGTCACGACAAAAAATTATAAACTTAAGAATTTTAGTGGAACCATTATTTTTCGATATTTGTTTTCAAACCAAACTTTCTTTACTTCTAATAAAATACACTTGAATATTTTAAACTATTTTATTGTGGCATAAAATAAAAAACTATTAAACTACAAATTGTTATATGTTATTGTTTATGTGCAAAGAAAAATGGGGCTACATAATTCGCCAATCACAAAATGTTGACATTTTTTACCTTTTAGGAAAAAAATACACTAGAGAAATTTTTTCAAATTAACAAATAAATTGATACCTCCGTTAAGCCTAGAGAAATAAAATTTAAATAAATAAATAAAACTAAAAAGCCATTTACATATTTCTTAAGTTTAGATGCAAAATTACGAAGCTTCGTTAAATTTGTTAAGTGACGTTAATTTTTCGCTGGGCGAGGATACAGAAATGCTATCTACCCCATTTTAAAGATTTGTTAACTCTTAATTATTAAGTTTCTTAAGTGGTAACCAGCGAAAAATTATAAACTAATTAAGAATTAACAAAACTTAAAAATGCGGTAGATAGCATTTCTGTATTCTCGCCTAGCGAAAAATTGACGTCACTTAACAAATTTAACGAAGCTTCGTTAAATTAGATCTGTCAATTAAGAAAAATTAAGAATGAGCGATTTTCTGTCCAAACTTAAGAAATAAATAAAAAAAATAAATACATTTTTGATGCGGTAGGTGCAAAGATTTTTATTTCATGCGATTTTATTTATATTCAATTCATGAATTTCATCAATTTAAATTTTACTTTTATAGGTTTTATTGTGGTATTACACTGTATATATTCTTCATTTCTTATCTAGTTATGAAAAATCTTCCGTTTCGCAAACTACTACGGTAACCATACGTTATATTAAAATGAAAACCAAATTATAGTATACTAAATACTCAGTCATATATTTTTTTTTTTACTTAGGAATATCGACTATTTTGCGTTGGCATTCGCTAACAAGATTTGAAAGTGGAGTATCCAAGAATATAATTAGTCTTTTAAAAAATAAATGTGACGGCATGATTGAAATAGATCAACGTTACATTCTGTGATGGATAAAATATCAATAAAAAAAGAATTGGAATATAATTCAGCAGATGACCTAATCCATGGATACCAGAACCTTGGTGAACTTGGAAGGGGCAATTTGATTTCCGACAAAGCATTTGTATTTATGCTACGTGCACTCAACCGCAATTGGAAACAAGTAGTCGGTTATTACATGGGTTCACCAAAAGACGACTAACGGAACAGAAACAGTTGTCAACAAAGTTCACAAAACCGGTTTGCAAATAGTTGGTATCAAATATGGTCAAGGTAGTACAAACAGAAAAGCATTTTCAAGTTTAGGGAGCCATGGGCGAGGTTTGGTCCACGAAAAATATTTTGTTTTTACGACATCCCTCACCTTTTTAAAAGTGTTCAGAATTGTTTATATTCTGATAACATATTAACCAACGACTGCGAAAAGGCAATATTGTGGCAGATACTACAAACACTTTATTCAATGGATCAGTGAGAGTTTTACATGACCTCACTCGTAAGCACATTTGCCCCGATATTTTTGAAAAACTTAAATTAATTTAAATAGTTATATAAGGAATATAATACAAGAAAAGGTACAAAAAAATGTATGCAACAGCTAAAGGAAGCTAACGCATACAAAAAACATACTAAGTTGCGATCGCAAACAATTATTTTCATAAATCCAATTTAAGTTAAAATTTAACAGTGATTAAGAAAAAACAAACAAACAAAGTTAAAAAAAATTAAAATTACATTATATGTGTATGCATAAACATATGTTTTGTTCCTAAATGTTAAATTATTATTAGTACTGCAAGTTGACAATGTAGATCTGCTCTCTAGTTTATTTAACAGGGTTTTTCAGTAACAAAGTTACTAAACAGTTTAATTGTGACAATTGCTCAATATTTGCGGTTATATGCATATACAATATATACAAATAATTAAGAACGAGAAAATTACGCTCTTTAAAAATAAAGACCCATGTAACTGAAAATACGAAATCAGCTGCATATGGAAATTTGTGTCCTCCGTCGAATTCGGAGAATTCATCGAAAACATATTAAATACATTTTAAAAAAATATCTCAAATGTGGGTTGTGAAGAAAATATTCTTGACAAACTTTTTACGAAGTTTATTCACGGGAAATATCCACATCGATTAAGTGATGCAGACACTGCTCGTATTACCAAATATATAATTGCTGAATTTATACGTCTTAGCTTAAAGAAAAAAAAATGATGAACTCAAGCAACCGAAAAGGCATCAAAATAAAATTTTTCAATTTAGAAGAAAGCGAAAACTAAAATTCAACTAATATTTAACTTTTTTTTTGTTATTTTGAAATGGATTTCATTGTATTTACTTAAAATGTTTATGCTACCAAAACAAAATACAAAAGGTCAATGACCGTGTGAACCGCAAAAATAAAAATTATCTTTTCTCATTCCTAAACAATTTTTTGCTCAATAGAAATTACATATCTACATATTCAATTATTTATTAAAATATAAAAATAAAAATAATTAGTGAAAATTTTAAATAAAATAAAAAATTGAGTTGAAATTAAAAAATGACAAATTGATTTTTATTGCCATTTTGGTCAGTTTTAGGCAATGACCTTCAGTATTAAAAAAAAACAAAAATTATGTTTGAGTAGTACGTACAACAAAAATACACAATTAAAATGTGTATTTAAAAGGATGTGTATTGTGTAGTCGGCTATGAACATATGTTTATTCGTTACTAAGTGTTAGAGTAGGATAAAACTACACGTGAACAATTCGAATTTCTGTTGTATGATCAATTAACCATACAAACATTTAGGCGATGACCAAAGTTTGTATATTCATTTTATATGCGATCGACGCGACATCTGGAATTTCACCGATTAAATATTTTTTTTGTATGATGGTAGTACTATATGTATTTATACTATGCACTAACCTAACATAGGTAACGTGAAGACATTTTGGAGTTAAAGGATCACAAAACTCACCACCATGACGCTTAATAAAACCGAGCATGACAAATGCCTTATTTATTATATGGTATAGCTAATGTGATTGTTAAAGCTCAAATTACTAGAAAAGATAACTCCAAGATAACGAATGTCACAAACTACTGATATGTACGCCAAATAAAGCATATGTGAACCCGGGGCGCGATAGTCGCATTCACACGACAGTCAAATCACACTTCAAACTACATATTGGATTACTGCAATTTTCCAATCATTACAATTTTCACAAATGAAAATGTAATTGAAATATACACACACATAGCACATCATATAGCAAATTTTTGTTACAGCCTATCACATATTTTATTTTTGTCCGCTAAGGGCGCTTTTTAAACTTTTCCATTCGTCAATTAATGTTAGATTATTTAGAACTGAAACATAAAAGAAGACCTATAAAAGCATCCATTCAGGCGAATTTATTATCACCCCAATTCTCATAGTCGTATCACGTCATTTTTCATGACTATAGTCACATCACATCAATTTTGCGATTCTCTTAGTCGTTTGTTACGACTAAAGTCACTTTATACGACAGATGTCACTTGATTTTTGCAAGTGACAGGCGCATACCACAAAATGGAAAGACGCAATTATTTTATTTTATATTTTTTAAAATATTGTTTTTTTATAGTTTTGTGCACTGTTAACAATATTTTATTGTTTGCAATAATAAGATTCTTATTATAAAACGATTTTATTTCTAATTTGCCTAATATATTTCAAGTTGCAGTCGTGTCATTTGGTTCGCCTTCAAGAATAGCAATTTTCAAGTGACGTGATACCACTATAGTCACATCACAAGAAATGACACGACAATGGGAATTGGGGTGTATATGTACAAAGAAAACTCAGTCAAATCAAATCGATAACTTAGAGCGCACAAGTGGTATGTCCATATTTTAAATTTCTACAACAATGCCTCTAAATTTGAAAAAAAAATCATAATAATAATTTTTCGTTCAATATCCTTCTAAATTTTCGCTCAATGTCCTTAGGAATAGCATTCTAAAAGACTGTAGTACCAGAAAACTGAATCATAAATAATAGAAAAATACTTTTCTGGCAAAGTATAGTATAGTAGTTTTGTATTTACCACAAATTGTAAAAGTGGAGATAGCACTTGTATGCTCTAAAGTATCGAACTATTCGAACTTAATGCTAAATAGAAAAAAATCCAAATACACAAAATTTATCAAGATTTAAACTATTCGGGATTTCACAAAGCTAATCCCCTTAAATTAAATCACGGATCAAAGCGTTAACCTATAATTCGACAATGTTTGACAATTTAAAAATTTTATCTTATCCATGCCTGAGAAAATCGATATCCGCGACATTCATCCGCTAAAATTTAATATTGGGTTTAATATAACGATTATTGAAATAACGATTAATCGAAAATTTGAAAAATTGGATCTTAAGCCATGTAGAAGAAAATCGACATCTCAAAACTTTCTTCTATCGGCAAATATCTCACTATTGAGATTTTCTGACGATTTACTTCGATATGTATAAGATTAAATTTTTAAATTGTCACACATTGTTGATTACACAATTTATAAAAAAAAGATCGGGAATTATTTGTTTAAATCTTGCTTGAACCACGTTAAATTCGCCAGGCATAACTGCGGCATTACCCGTTCCCAGATAGGGCTATTCTGGTACCGGAATTTGCAATAAACTCAATTGGCTTGAAACACAAATAAAAATTGAGAGAGTCACTTTAAGTTAGATTCAAAAAACCTAAAAGCTTATCTCTTGGTGAACATTTTCTCCGATCAAAAACGCGAGCTACCAAAGCCAATTTTGCCGCACACTTTGAATAAATTGTATCCATTTCAGCTGTTCTTTGAGTATCCAGTATGCATTTCTTAAATTATTAGCATTAAATACCTTGAAAAATATTAAAAAGACTAGAGTAAGCGAAATAGGCAGAAGAAAGGGAAATAGCCGAAGATTGTTACTCGGATTGTCATAAAACGTTTACTCTGCCTTAGAATATTTTTGCATGTCTCCAGTACACAACTCAACTCTAAAATAATAAAATTCATTAATTTATTTAATTCGAAGCTTAGTGAACAAGAAATCATTATACCTTCGGAATGTGATTTTGGATCAGAATTATCCCTCATAGAAAGTATTTTTGGATCACCGCCGAATTGGGCACCAAATTTCTGAGATATTTAGCTGTGTCTTCACGTATACATACGTAGAAGACATACAATATAAATCTATGTTTTGAATCGACTTTCATACCAGGCATGTCCACTTCATCAACGTATTACTTATCTTCATCTTCGTCACCTTCCGACAATGATGCATCTCGATTATCATTTTGCTTTTCAGCTTTTAAAAATCTTTTTGCCGCTTCTTCTTTAACGTATTCCTCAACAATCTCCCGATTTTTTATTTTGAAGAAATTTCATACAATTACATGTTCACGTCCATATGACATTTGAATTTGACATCCATCAAAATTTTTAAAGCAAAATGAAGTTTGCCACATTTAGGGTTGTACAAGAAACAAACAATTTTCAAATTTTTCTTTGCTCCCGATAGCAGCTCCGGATAACAGCTAAATATTTAGAACTAAATATTTTTTTTAATTAGCTAAACTTGTTTAAAATAAAAGCTTTCGACATCAAACGACAGCGATTTTTGTGTTTGCTGGCTTGATTTAGTTGTATTATACCTTTTGCGTAACTCCAAGTTTACCCCTTTTGCGTTTATCAAAATTAAACCATTCACAAATCAAATTGAGCCTTTAGCCAAAGAAAACATTTTAGAAAAGGTTAAATTTGATTTCCAAACAGATAAATTTTTTTTTCCAAAAGGTTAAATTTGATTTGAAAAATTCATAAAAATAAAGAAGAAACTATAGAAAAATAGAGAACTGCGACTGAAAATAAATTCTTGTTTCCCTCACTTGAGCCAAACCAGTCAGTCTCTATAATCAATTATCGTTCGATTTATAGTTTCTAAATTAGCGGATCTTTTGATTACCAGTAAATGGTAAATAAAAATCGCTTGTCGGTTTCATCTTTTGATCACTTTTTAAAATTTCTCGAGATTTTTGGAGTTTGCCGATGTTTGAGACTTAATTGGTGATTCAGTGTTACGAAACACTCAGGTTATTCGAGATTTTCGAGAATATTCAAGTATGTTTGATTTTGTATTAGGATGTATTTCATAATTTTAAGAGTTTTAGAGCCTATTCGAAGAATACGATTGCTCAATATTTAAAAAATTACCCGATAAAGTCCGAGGGTTCTATTCTTACTGCATATCGTTTTGTTGAGCTTATCCTTAGTAGTATTAGTAACATTAAGTTACTTGACAAGTAATTTCATATTTACACGAATTTTCGAAATTTTTCAAATTTTTGTAAGTTTTCTAGATTTTTACAGTCTGTCCTATATTATTCATTAATAACCAAATTTTTCTTTAATATTGAAATTGTTCGAGGTTAATCAACATTCACACAATATAGAGATTTTTCGCTTTTTTCTGTTATATGTTTCTTAAGTTTTTCAACATTCATTGGATTATTCGAGATTTTTAAAGGTTAATCGAATTTATTCCAATTTTGTAAGGCAATGTTCTGCGCTTAGCTTTGAGTTGTAAGAACTGGCAGAGTTACACATGTTAATCTAGATGGTGATATCTAAAAGATCTGGGTGAGATTATGCCAAAATTTTGATATTTCTCCGATTTCCTGAAGGATATGTGAAATTATTCAAGAATGTCCAGGTTATTTACGTTGTACATGGCAGTTATTAGCACTTATAGGATTTCCTTTGGATTCACATGCTTACGGATAATTTAATACAAGTATTTAAGAATTTTCTAGAATATTCAAGACAATTTGAAAATTCGACATTTTTGAGATTCTTTTATTTAGAAATTCTTGGTATTTTTCAAATTATTTTTGAAATTTGTGATGCTTTATCGAGATATTTATAATTCGTTGTAGTATAGAGTTGCAAGATGTTTCGTTTTATTTGAGGCCATTCAAATGAATCACGTTCTGTTTCATCTAGTGTTTTCATCTTTTGAAGGATCGCCCGAATATGTCCATAAAACTACATGTTTTCATACATGTGTAACACTCGAAAATGGAAACCCATTTTGGATGAAGGATATTTACATTGAGAACAAATATTCTGAATTTTTTCCAAAAAATACCCTCTGTAATATCAAATTTCTGATTGATTCTACATGATACATGATTTATGCTTATAAAACATTTTAACGAAAGACAGAATTTATGGAAAGGTACAAAAATTACCGAGAAAGTATAAATAAATTGTAAAGCTTAAAGCTCATTGAAAACAAATACTCTAAATTAATCCCAAAATACCACCTTCCTTTATAATATCAAATTGGAAAATCAAATGGTTTGCTTTGAAAAGCTCTTAAAACTAAAAGCTCTTAGTAGTTTTCAGCGGGCACCAATATTCTAAATCGTAACCAAATTTCCGTCATCCCTTGTAATATCAATTTTCGAAGTAAAATGGTTTGTTTAAAAAGCTTCGATAATTGAAAGCTTTTAAACCTAAAGCTCTTGATTTTTTTTTTTTTCAAATACATAATTTAAGCTAATAAAATATTTCATTAAAAACCTGAAATTATTAAAAAGCTCAAAAATGTTAAGTTCAAACCCAAAAAGTAAGCTTAAAGCTTATTGGAAACCAATTTTCTAAATTTATGCCAAAATTCCGTCGCCCTTTTCAATAACGAATTTCGAAGTAAAATGATTTGATTTGACTAAAAGCTCTTGATAATTTACATTGAGAACATATGTACTAAATTGTGCCTAAATTCGATTACACTTTATAAAATCGAATTTCTAGGTAAAATGGTTTGGTTTAGAAAGTTTTCTAATTGAAAGCTCTTAAAACTAGTAGTTCTTGTGATTTTAACAAAAACCTGAAATTATGAAAAGGCTCACAAATGTTAAGTTCACACCCAAAAGCTATAATTTAATTATAAAGCTAAAAGCTCATTGAACACAAACATTCTAAATGCATCCTAAAATACAACCTTCCTTTATAATATCCTATTTTAGAGTCAAATGGTTTGGTTTGAAAATCTCTTAAAACTAAAAGCTTTTATGATTGATGATTAACTTTAAGAACAAATATTCTAAATTTTAACCAAAATTTCGTCATTTTTTTTGTAAAATCATATTTCTGAGTAAAATATTGTGGTTAAAAAAGTTTTCATAATTGAAAGCTTATAAAATTAAAAGTTTACATACTTACGTATAATTTTTGCAAATACATAAAACATTTTAGCAAAAACCTAAAAATAAGAAAAAGGCCCAACGTTAGAAGTTAAATTAAAACTAATTAACAATTTTTGCAAATACATATTTTCTGCTTATACAATTTTTTAGCAAAACTTACGAATAATTCGATATTTGAGAACTTTTAGGAATATTCAAGACACTTTGAAAATTCGACATTTTTGAGATTATTTCAAAATTTGTGATGCTTTATCGAGATATTTGGAAATCGTCAGAGTATTAAGTTGCAAGATGTTTCGTGTCATTTACTCTGAAAATCAGATACTTTTAATTAATGCGAGACTAGACAATAGAAAGAAATAAGTTTTTCACTAAAAGCTTTGCTTGTTCATAGATACAAGAAGCATTTAACTAACATGCAAATATTTCAGCTCTTGCTAAATTAATAAGTTACAAGGGTCTGGTTTCGGTGCAGAGAGCTACATCCACAGTTAAACTTTTGCACTTTACTAATATAGGGAACCAAATTCCTAAAACCATTAAAACGTTGCGTTTATAAATATTTCTTTGTAAGAGGACATTTCTTCTACGATAAAATAAAATCGACTCATTGCACAATAAAGTCTCCTCACTAATGAAACACCACAAATTCATATTTACTTCAGGAACATTTTTTTAATTAAAAAATCTTTTCAGATCATTGAAATTTAAAATAATTAAGAAAAACAAAAATTACATTTTCTTTAGGAATTTATTATTCTTACTAATATGAAAGCTAATTTAAAAACTTACGCTAAAAAAATTAATTACTATAAATTTATATTATAAAAATAAATTGGAACAAACAGCTGTAATTAATTACTATATTCACCTGCAGCTTATCATATTTGCTTTTTCATATTATTTGTAAGCGAAAGATTTTTTTTTTTTTGTGTTATTTTAAAGAAAATATATTATAGTGTAGGGGTACAACAAAAAAAAAAAAAAAAAAAAATAAAAATAAAAAATTTCATTAACTATCACGAACAAATATTGCAATCTGCTCAGGTGCTATTATTTCCTTGAATACATTTCAATTGGATTTTCTCATAATAATATTTTTCAGCTGGGTAAAATTTGTTTGTTTGTTTAAGCAGATTTAACCTGAATTTGGCTTCGTTTATAATTTTTTTATGAATTTGCTCGTATCTTGCATTTTGCCTGCGCTCCACTTTTATAAAGCTTATTCTCAATAGTAAGTTTGTAAACATGCATAAATCTAAGGAAATAAAAACATCCGATTGTCTAATGTATTTTGCGCTTAAAATAAATAAACAAATAAATAGCGTACACATAATAATCAAATAAACATGAAGCATAAAATTGATGAAAATAACTCGTATACCAAATACAATTTATGTTTATGTATTTCATAACAAATTTCCTATCTTAAGTATTGTTGGTTATTGTACTGAAACTGACGTTACATATTGGTAATAAATTTTGTAGAAAATTGAATAAAATCTTTCATTTTTGTTTTGGATTCCTACCTGGATTCTTATATAAAGTGTATTTGGTAAAGCAACAATTTCAATTATTCTGTTAGAGAAATTTATTTATTTTTCTAGAATAGAAATAAGATAAATCGGTGTTATCAAGGCTTAATTTATGGTAATAATTGTTATTGGTTAGTGGCATAATATCGGTTGGCGTGATTTTAGATTTTGTTTACTATAGAGATAATCAATCGAGACAAAACATTCGACGACGCCAATTTTCGCCTCTAGCGTTCAATAATGACCTTCCAGCTTTTACATTGATATGAGTGGCCTAACACTGTCAGAGAATTATACATGCAGGATATGGGCTATTCTTCTGATTCCGGAGAACCATTTGGCCCGGTTTTTTCAACTAACTTCGTTCCATTCAGCCATGGAGCAAATATATTTTAAGTACATTATGTATTCATATTATTGTGGATAAAAAAATTTCTTGTTTATCTTATAGTCCTGTGAAACTGCTTTACTTGACATGCCACGAAAGCTGTTACAATGAGTCTATGCGTCTGTGTTCGGGTTTCAGCGGCAAAACAGCGATAGTTAGAGAGCTGAAAATTAACCAGTTTAAAGAGTGGCCCTAAACTAGTTTAAAATGACGGAAACAGAGTCTATAAGTGTTGAAGTTACAAAGAAGCATGGCTTCAAATGTCACGCAGTATATGACTGGAAAAAATATGTGTACGTCATCAAAAAAACATCAATATCAATAAATGTCATCTCACCGCATCCAATATCACCCCATCCCATCTCACTGATACATCTATTCTTAACTCATCACTTTTCATTACAACGAAGGTATATTCAATTTTGGATTTATGTAGAATTAAAATACGATTTCTTATGCATTTGAGCAGTGTAATACAGGTTTGACAGGGTCTGCTTAATAATACGTAATAATATTGGCAAACTGGATCAGTTTAGACCACGGGAGAGAAGGCAAACTTACACGGTGAAAGTTTTGGTGTAAAAATAATACAATTTTCGCAAGCATACAGATCCATAAATTTTTTTTTTTTTTATATAATTTCAATTTATACTTAGTTTACAAAATTACATTCTTCCTTAATAACCCCGAAATTACTTGTCTTAAGCGATTTTACAGCTTCGAATATATTTAAATCAAAATTTGTTGAAAATTTCACAGTAAATAATTTGCTTCGTAAATATCTTGCTCCATTTTGAAACAGTTGTGAAACTCATCAAATTGTTTTACATTATATTTTCGGCACAAAAATATGTAACTATTTCGATAACTTATATAGTTTATTTGAAAAAAATTTAAGAATTGATGAATGAAAATTTAAGAAGAATGGTATGTATAATGGTTTATCGCTTTTATAATCAAGATTAGATAAGATGTTTTCGTAAAGTTGGAAAAAGTTGGTTGGTGGTTGACTAAGTTTACCACAACATCTTTAACGTTTCATATCATAAGTCTCCTAAATACTCGAAAACCTTTGTTGGTGTCTGATGGCCAATGTCTTTGGCAAATAATAATATAATTTCTTAAATTTCTACTTAAATTTTTAAAATATTGGTGCCCTAGACTCATATCTTATTGTGGAATATTGCCATAGTAGACCCATTTGCCATTGAATTCATTTAAAATAATATTTAAATGTTTGCCTTTTTAATCTTTTTAAATCATTAATTTCGTTAATATATACAACCCTACTAAAATCTATGCTTATTATTTTTATTATTGTTGTTATGTCCTGTCCTTTTAATTGTAGTTCATTTGTAATTAAATCACCAAAAATAAAAGGCAAATGCCACATTAGACACCAAGTTTGAGATGCTGAGACACCTAAGGAATCTTTATTGATATTTGATGATTCTCTCTGATTTTACTTTTACACATATATTTTCAAATACAATAAGACCAGCGTGATACTAATTAACTAGATTTTCATCTTGTAATACAAAATATAAATGGTATAAATCGATTATCCTGAATTTATGCTAATTATAATTATTTACAATAAATAATAATGTCAACTAATTTGACAGTAATTAATAACAAGTTTGTTGGTGATACAAAATGAATTGACAATAGATAAGTATTTAATATAACAGAATTAATTATTTTAATTATAGGTTATAAATAAAGTTTTTGGTGCATTTTGTTTTATTTAATTGTAATGCGATGATCTCGAACATCGCGGCCGCCTTGAATATCGCCAGATTTCAACGTATAGTAATCGACAAAACTTGGTGATTGGCCTACGAATTTTTCCTTGACTGGTAATTATGTCAACAACACGAACTCGTCCATCGTTTTCAGGGAACATTTGTGTAACTTTCCCCATTTTCCATTGATTGAGTAATGGATTTCCTTCTTTGACGAGAACGATGTCATCTAGCTGCAAATTGTCTTTTGTCGTCGTATGCCCAATTAAGAATTGCGCTCCAATTTGGACTAATAAGGTATGCAGCTCTTCTTATGTAAGTACGTTAGCTCCAACTACTCTCTCCAAATGAGTTTTCGCCGATTTGACGCCTGCCTCCCATATCCCTCCGAAGTGAGGTGCGTGTGGTGGGATGAAATGCCAAGTAACCTGATATCTCTTAAAAATAGAATTGGATATTAGTTCAATATTATCTTATATACGAAATTTTTAAACATATATATACGACTTGCTCACTTGTTGTCCCCTTCCACGCCTTGAATAAGTTTTGATGGGGCCAGCAAAATCCACCTTAATTTTTAGGAATGGTCGGATTAGTTCTATTCTCTCCTTCGGTAAGCTGCCCATCAGTTGATTCTCAGTCAGAGGTCGCTGTTTAATGCAATGCACACACTTTTCTATTGCGGATTTAATAACGTTTCGCCCATGGATAATCCAAAATTTTCTTCTGATAATGCTTAGTAGTAAAGCTGCACCACAATGTAAATTGCTTCTGTGGTACTTCATTACTAATTTCATGGTTATTTCGGATTTTGAAGGTAATATTATGGGATGAATAGTGCTATACGGTGCAATCGCCTTCTCAATCCGACCACCTACTCGTAGAAGACCTCTTTTATCCAGGAATGGATTCAATGATTTGAGAATACTCTTTGGTGCAACAACTTCGATTTTCGTAATCGCTTGTATTTCATCTTGGAAATATTGTTGCTGTGTGAACCGCAGTATTTCTGCTTCCGCTGCTTGAGCTTAAATATTTTATAATGAACTTCCGAATTATGATCATTATATTGACAATTTTATCATAACTGGAGTGCTTTTGAATCAATTCTTCTATGATTGGTTTATGTGAATCCGAACGTAGTGCGACCATAAATCGGCAGGAGACTTTGCTTTTCGGAAAACTGGCCAATGATCTGCATTTAATTTTAAAAATTCCGGCCCATTCCACCATAACCCATAGGTATTCAATTCGTTAGGACTTAAGCCTCTTGTGGCACATTCTGCCGGGTTGAGCTTTGATGAAATGTGTCGCCATTTGTCTCTTGGTAGTGTTGCCAAAATTTCACTGGTGCGATTTGCTATGTAAGTTTTCCATTTTCTTCGTGGTTCTTATAGCCAATCCAATACTATGGTGGAATCCGTCCAACAGTACAAATGATTGTCTGTAAAATTGAGCACTAATTGGATATGTTTTAATAATTTTGATAGAAGTAAAGCCCCGTTTAGCTCCAAGCGTGGTAGTGAAATGTTTTTTATGGGATCAACTTTTGTCTTTGCTGCTATCAAACTGGAGACGTATTGGCCGTTTTGAATAGTACGTACGTAAACTGCGGCGGCGAAAGCTGTTTCACTGGAATCACAAAACCCATGCAATTCAGTAGGTTCATCGGTCATAAATATCCATCGCGGTATTTTCACTTTAGCTATATCTGCTATTGCTTCTCGAAATTTTTGTCCATTGTTCTTGAATGTTTTTTGGTAGGTAGTCGTCCCATCCCACAACCAAAAGCCATAGCGCGTAAATATATCGTTTGCCATTGCAGCCCCAACACTTTAACTTCATTCGTCTCTTCGGAGAATGGTTTTGAAATAATTGGAGCTGGCTTGACGACGTTCAATTTCGTGAGGAGTTCCGGTGAATTGGAGAACCATTTTCGAACACGGAATGGGTCATTATGCCAGATATCTGTTTTACCAATTAAACAGCCTTAGCTATTTCGGGTGCTCCAGTTATTAAGTCGTCGACGTACATCTTTTTCAGCAGTATTTCTGATGCCTCTGGGTATAAATCAGCGCTGTCCTTAGCTATTTGTTTGATCACTGTGGTGGCCAAATATGGTGCGGAGGACATTCCGTAAGTTAGCGTCTTCAACTCAAAGTGATTTATATAGTCATCAGGTTTTGTACGCCAAACGATTCGTTGATAACGATGATCTTCAGGGTGAATCCATATTTGGCGAAATATCTTCTCGGCATCCGCTGTGAATACTACTTTATGGACTCGAAAACGTAATAGAAAAATTATCGTTTAACGAGTAACCTGATGTGGTTTTGGCGGACAAATCGAAGACTTCGCCTAATCTGGTCGTGCTTGATGTCTCTCTCCAACCAGCATGGTGTGGCAAATATAAGTAGTCAGCACGTTGTTTTGGTGGCTCAACTTCTACCAAGTGATCGAGCTTGCTATACTCCTCCATAAATTCAACGTAATGCTTATGCAATTCGGGGCTTTTTGTAAACTTTTCTCCATTGCATATAGTCGCTTAAGTGCCATGCATAATGAATCCTTCAAGGGTTTTCGTTCGGTTTTGAGTGGCAGCTTTACCATCAAATGATTGTCTGGTAATTTGGTAGTGGTGGTTTCAAATAGCTCCTCACAAATCTGGTCTTCCGGTAATGGTGGAGCGTTGCTAAATACTTCTTCACACTCCCAGAATCTTTTCAGGTTTCCATCCAAATCAGTATTGGTTACAATCATATTGAATTGACCAGAATCTTGAATATACATAAATTAGATTTCCAGTCAATATCCATCCAAAATGTGTATTGTGAGCATAAATTTTGCCCTCGGAGTCCTTCAGTTGCTGTGGTTTAAGGATTTGGAAAAACGTATCAGCTCCAATCAATAAGTCGATTTTGGAGGCAAATTTGAGCCCTTTATCAGCTAACGACAACGTCGAAATAGAATGATAATTTGTCAACTTTTCTCGTTCAATTGGTTTAATCAGCGTAATGAATGGGATCACATACGCCGAAATATCAGATTTGAAATTGGATGTAAAATGGGGTGATACAGATATGTCGAGTTAGCCTCTACTGGTTAAAAGATTTTGGTTTTCAAGTCCATGGATACAAATTTTCTCATGTTTTCGTTCCAACCCCAATTTTTGGACGAATGATTCCGTAATTTATGAAGTTTGAGAACCTGAATCTAGAAAAACTCAACACAATTGATGCTGGCGACTTCTATCTTGTACTCTTACTGTTGCGGTGGGTAACATGATTGGATGGTGACTGGAATGCATGCAGGATGAGTACTGTGGTCCGTTGCTGTCGTAGGAGTCCTCGTAAGTAAGGTTATAGATTTTTGTGGGGTGCTGCTGCTTTCTGGAACTTCACTGGATGAACAATTGGCATTGGAGATGGGGTGCAGCAACGAATTATCACTTCTTTTCCAAATGTGACATCTTCCCTTGGATCGGCAATAGTAAACTGTGTGAAATTTGCTAAAACGGTTGAAGCAACGGTTATCAGTCTTCATGAATTCTTTTCTTTGATCCACTGTCCATTCGTTAAATTTAGGGCACTTGAATAAAGGGTGGTAATCATTTGGACAGACTGCACATGACGCAACAGTATTAGTCAACGTTTTAGGAGCTGCTCTTACTTGAGGAACTGATTTTCGGGGATAGCTTTTCGCAAAATCTAAGGCATCTGCTTGCTTTATCAGAAACCCGATTGAGGTTTGACAAGTTGAAAACTCGATCTCAGCAGTTTCAGAAGCCCATCTGTCTTTGGTGTTTTCATCTAATTTTTGAATAAGTAAAAATACTAACCAAGGTTCTCGAGCCTCAGCTTCGGGACCAAGAGCCTTTAATCCCCTAATAACTTCGTATGCGTTATCCATTAACTTCCGGATTTGTTGCGATGTTGGAATATTATTTCTTGCCATTATTCCGCTATCTCAACAAAACTTTTAATAAATGATTGGATTGTATACCGCTTTCTGTCATATCGAGTCTTCAACTTATTTAACGCTTCAATATAGTTGGCATTGGAAATAGGTAGGTGCTTTAGCAAATTTGCTGCTTCGTCTCTCAAATAACTCCGTAAATATTGGAATTTTTGTGCTGAATGGAGGTTGGGATTTTTGTGAATGGTAAATGAAAATAAATCATAGAATGATTGCCATTCGGTATAACTGCTGTAAAATGGAGGAATATTGATCCTTGGGAGCTTCACTTCGATTTTTGCAGTACGCACGTGTTCGCCTTGAATATCATTCAAATCTACAGATACATTTCCGAATGCCAGGCTTGCCTTTCGTATTAATTTGTTTAACTCAGTGACTGCCGTTTAGTACTTCTCTTCGAATTCATCTAATTGACTTTCATCGTCCGGCGTCAGTGAACTAATAGCCTGCTCAGTTTCTTGAAATTCTGTGAGTAATGTTTCTATGTATACGTCGTGTTCATACCTTTAAATGTTCAATATCAAGTTGTGACGTCTATTTGCAGAGCACCCTGTATTTTATAGAGCCATAATCAAAAAATCTGAGCTTTTATAAGGGAATTAGAAACGAGAAAAAAACGGAACTTTTCATAGTAAAACACACAAAACATATGGGAAATCACTTTTTTTCCTAAGACAAATTTTTAAATGAAAACGTTACAAATTCTTAATTATGATTTCTGAAATTCTTTCGTAAATGTTTGAATTTCAACATATATAAATATCGTTTAAGTAAATCATTTTCATTTTCTTGTAATACTTGATTTATTTAAACCAAAATATTAAAAAAAATTAATAACAACAGCATTCTGGTCAAATTGAAATAAAAGCTTAATACGATTCATTTGGTCAATTAAGTCAATATACATTACATAGATGGCAGTGATTGCCGTATACATTTGGAAAAATCGTACCAAAAATTACCACCTGGGGAAATTTCAAGTTCAAAAATTGTGGGAAAAGCAAAACAAATTCACAAAATATAGGAACGTGTGATAATTTTGCGATTAAATAATTTTTTTTCGTATTTTTCTGTGACAATTTTAGACATCTTACGTACACTAGTAAAACTAAAGATAAATTTAGCAAGTATTATTTTAATTTGTCAGAGCCAACTTTGATGTATTTTTCAAAATGAAAGTTCGAAAGAATATATTTTAGAAATAATTTAATTTTAATATTTCTGCAATTAATATTTACTTAATACCAATATGGCCTTCTTGTATATTGTTCTTAAAGATATGTAGAAAACTTTTATATAAACATTTTATGACGTTTTTGCTGTTTTCTTTGAAAAACTTGAAGCTAAAAAACACCATTATTACTATGGATTCCTATGGAAATCAGTGAAAAGTTATACCACTAAAAAAGCTTCTAAAAAATACGTCATTAAGATTATGGCTCTATACTCTAGAAGGCTCTGCTATTTGTCGTTGAACATTTATATAATTAGATATTTTCGTCATTGATCCCTTGATATTGGAGCGGCGTTTCGTTAAAGCGTCTATTTGTGGCATCGTTTACTAAGTAATTCACTTTATTAAATAATATTCACACTGTTGAACTAATTAATTTTTGGTGGTTTCCCCGTTCTAGGTATTCTCGAAGGTCAGCACGTGGTTGCTTGGATACCGATAGGTTTCTTACGTTTCTTTCTTGAGTATTGGGTATTTAATCACACGTACGTAATTTAAGTGAATGGAATTAAAACAATGTAATAAGCAACACGGTCGAAACTTGTGGAAATTTGCGAAAAGGAAAATTGCACTGTGTTCACGTAATAATTGCACGAAACACGGATAATTTTTATTAATTGCAATTAATTAACTATGGATCCTGTTAGTAATTTCTAAATAGGTATATAAATTTTCCACTTACAGTTTTCTCTGTTATATTCCAAGTACTAAGGTACGTAATCCTCGTAATAAACTCCAGTTGCCAATGCCAATTGTTTCCAAACTATAGATGAATTCTCCTTGTGTATAAAATATCCTTATATCGTTAATCCGGCTCGAAGGACCATGTCTCAATTCGAGCCTAAAGTGAAAGTGGACTGTAAATTTTTTAATGACTGACGCTGGATGACGATTAAGGCTTTAATATTAAATTCCACAATAAATAATTTATTTTTTCAAGTATATTTTATTAATTTAGTTCGGTTTACAATGAAGGAACTACTTTTCCGTAAGATCGGTCACAATAGATAAGAACCTGATACCAATTCTGGAAATCAAATCGGACTGTTCCAAATCTAAACTTCCTTTGATACTTTGAAGTGAGCGTATTTTTCTGCATTTTCTTCGAGGTCAACATTAATCTCGTTTTTGTTAATCTCACAAAATCTACAGAAAAAAGTAACATTAAACCCATCAGCATATCCTAAAATTGGCCCCTAAGTATTGGTAATACTTGTTAAAGTTCCATTGAATATTCCAATATCCGTGCTAATAAAGTCCGTTATGGATGGTTTTATGACTTCCAAGGGGTTTTGTGAATTCGAAATCATAATACAATAATTGAATTTGTTTTGCTTTATGATAATTTTGAAATAACAAATTAGTTTTAAAAATCTCACTATAGCAAAAACTGTTTAATTCTTCAGTTACACAATTGTGATCTAATATTAAAAAATATTTTTGAAATCTTTTGTTTTTGGAAAGAACTTTTAACGTTTCTGCGATGGGAATATATTGATACATGTTCTGTATTAAGGCTTTCCTGTACATCTTAAATGTTCTACAGTATTTCATATCCCATCTTGTACATATAACTTTCTCCAACGGCCGAATAAAACATTTAGAACTTTGAAATATCTTCATCCTTTTAAATTTCGTTAGCACACTATTAAATTGATTTTGATGTTGCTTTTGAAGGTTACTTAAAGTTTTACATACAAAATTTTTTAGAATGTGTTTGTTTGGGACAATTAAAATGATTTCTCAGCTTTAAAGCGAAATCTTTTACCAGGCCAGAAGAATGACTAATAATTTTTGTAATGGTTGTGTCAGGTAAGCCTAGACTATTTAATTGAGTTAAAAAGTTTGTAATACCACTTGAACATTTAATACTTTCACTCACCAAACTTTCATTAATTTCCGGAGCAGATCCTGACTGATGTTGCTACCACTTTAACATTCTTGAATATTTGAAGTAGAATTTGTTGTTTGCAGAAGTATTACTGGATGTAAACCTTTTTTTACTATTTCTAGATATAGAATATTTTAATACATGTTCTCATACTACATGTTTAATACATGTATAAGGCCAATTTTCTGTATTTAAACATTTCAGTTCTAAATATTTCGATTCGTGCATGCTGTGAATCAATTTTGTATGTTCGTATAACTTTGATAGATTTAAATTTGATTTTTTACAAACGAAACAATAAAATGCCATTTATTTCATTAAATTCAAAGTAATTTGCCCTGCGATTCCATATTGTTTATATGTTTTTTTGATGTTTTTATGATTTATAATCCTTTGTTAGCATACCCAATTTTAGGTAAACTTCTTTTCCGGTTGATGAAACGTGGCATTTGAACTCGTATATATAATTTTGTATGAATGTCCAAAATAGCCTAAGGTTACTATTATATTGAATTCCACATAGATAATGTAGCTTGAATAAATAGTCGACTGCACTAATAATGCCTATACTCAAAGGGAAAGGTATCAAATTGCTATCAAAACTACAAGATATTGTGATATGGCTTGTTTGTTTTTACCTAAAGCCACAATATAGGAAGCTTTATTTTCAAATCATTCTGTGTACTCTGAATTGTTTTTCCCGGACTGTAAATAGAAATATTGCTACTAATAATAACTTGTTTATTTTTTTCAATTTTTAGGAATTCTTATGTGGATTTTTTTTTTTTTTAATTCAGATGTGGAAGGTGGTAATAACCGTATCAAATTTAAAAATGATAAGGTTGATGTATTCTAATCTAAAATTGTACATATACATATGTGTATAAGTGTATGTAAAAATAGTATAAAATAGGGATGTGCTTAATAAGTACGGGCTTCGGAACGATTACTTACCCAGATTTCGGTCGCTTTCCGTGTACAGAATGGTTTTTCCTTAATTCCGCACTGCTCAATCAAATAAAATCTGAAAAAGTTAAATTCGAAATTTATGTTGAACAAGTATTTACTAATTCTGGATGTGAAAAATAATAAGGAGCTGTCAATTTTTGGGTGGTAGCCGGATTCGGAGCGTTGCTTTTTTCTGCATTGAATAGTTGCTTGAAGCTTTGCCTTTACTAAAATAATTTAATCGGGCAAAACCTGAAGCATTTATAATTTCTAAATCTTACTTCGCTATCTCGTTATCGATTATCGTTTCTTCAAAACACAACTTTCTCTTGAATGAACGAATCATGGAAATGTGACTCTAATTTCCTTTTTTTACGCGATCATTCTTCAACTTAATGTGCAGAAAAGCATTCGCTTCAGGATTAATGATGAGATCCTAAAATTATAAGAAAATCAATTATAATTGTATTTCTTATAACGATTTGTAATCATTGTATTTAGTATGAAGTATTGTGGGACTTATAATTTCGTTTTTACATTCTGATTTCAGGCATGCAAAATTGTATTTTAATAATATTAAAATTAAACTTAAAACAACTTTATGCACTTTCACGTCAACTCATTTAAACATATTTAACAAAATATCGTGGTTTTCTGATCAACAAGAAATTTCCTGAAATATTTGGACGAAATTGTGTATTTTATATTATTTCCGTATAAAAATGATATTTTAGTTTTTTTTTCTAAGATTAATTTTAGATTTCATGTTTTTTAGGGATCAGAGCCCCTGTTCTCGAATTCCCTTGCGAATTCCATAACCATTTTCCACATGTGGACATCTGTCAAAATTCATAAAAAAGTTCGGAAATTTAAATTCATGTATTCTTGAATTCGCTATGAAATTTTGTCGATACTAAGGGAATATTTCCGGAGGTGAAAAAAATTCCCCATTTTCGAAAACGTCAATAATTACATAGAATTTGATAAATGTCCAAATGTAGAAAATGGTTGAAGAATTCGAGAATAGGGCGCCAGGTTTGTAACTTGTTCGTATAGTAATTGTTTGTGTGGTAAACCTCCGATTTGGCTCACTAGTAAAGCGCGTCGCCTTACGGCAACCAGAAGTAACAATCCACTTCAACCTTAGCTAAGGAATTGGCGACCAGCCTTGGCTAGGGAATTGGCGATCTCATTACGTTCAATTTCACAATCGAGCCTGTACCCATAAAACAGTAACTCTTTAGTTACAACAAATAAGGTTGATGAAATGATTACAGTCCTTACAGTGTTTGTAAATGGTGAAGGGATTTTTCAATAAATTCAGCACGGCTTTACTATAACTAATAATAATGATTCATATGATTCAACAGTATTAATTCACTCTGAAAGACCACAAGTTTGATTAAAGAAGTATTTCCTCCAAAGAGAATCCTCAGGACGGACCAGGAACCCACATTTCAGTGACAGTTTCAGCATAGGTATGCGCTAGTGAAAGCTTTCCCCCTAATTATACATAAAAATAATTTTTAAATCATTTGATTATTTTACACCTTTCGAATAGATACATTTCCCTTCTCTAACACATACCATATAAATAAAAAAATTTACAAGCAATTTTCAGTCAATACTAAATTTTCGAGGAGAAACACAAAATCTCGAGGATCAAAATCCCGAGGATACAAAATCCCGAGGATACAAAATCCGAAAGCCTACGAAAATTCCAAAATCCAGTTGTTGCACAATTGGTGCAATTTTGATAGTTATAACGGGGTCGCAACGACATCGCGCATTTCAGAATCCCGCTTAATCAAAATCACGCCCAACAAAATCACGCTTTTTAAAATTAAATATTTTCATAATTCTACTTTAAAAATCCTGGTTCCGCAAAAATTGAAATTCCCCTTCACAGGAGGGGGCGGCCCGAATTAAAAAAAATATGTCTTTCAAAACCAAGATTTTGAAGACCAGGATTTTGAAAACCGAGACTTTGAAAAAGGGGGAAACTTACCCTCCCCGGAGTATAACATGTGACCCCACAGGATTTCCTCGGGATTACGGGATTTTGTAGGCTCGGGATTTTTTCCCCTTGGGATTTGGTACCTCGGGGTTTTGTACTCTCTTGGTTATGTATCCTCGGGATTTTGTACCATCGGGATTTTGTCCCTCGGGATTATATCCCGCGGGATTTTGTCCCTTGGGAATATGTCACCAACCCAAATTTTCGTTTATTTTTTTATTTGTGTTATTTCATACTGGTTGACTTGGACAGGGCCGCTACATCATCCTCCCCGCAATAATTCCCCTATGGGATTCAACTTAACCTTTTAAATGAGACGGTTTAATTTTTTCAATATTTATCCAAATTGAGCTGGGTAATGTACCATAAGCTGGTTTAAGGCGATCAAGTGTCACGGAGCGATGTTTTCTGTTAAAATAAATTACGAGAAATCTTCAGAGCTTACGTTGAACTTTATAAGGTGAAATGCGAGGCTTGTTTGTGTCCGACACGTATAAATACTAACTCGCAATTATCTACATTTTTTGGAATAAACTTTTGGACTCTGCCGATTTGCGAGAATCGGCTGGGACTAAATTTTTGATAAATTGAGAATTAGAACGAAAAATATTTCACCAGGAATTCTTTGCCTTGCGCCACCTACTAGGTCGATTGGGCTGCATTTAAGTTATTCTGTAACACTCTTTAAGTTATTCTTTAACTAAATCAAACTCTGAGTGAAGTTTTAAATGTCCTGTGAAAGTACCCTATCATTCCGTTTGATTGCGGATGGTAGGTTGTAGTACAAATTCCGTGTGATGTTAGATTTTTTGTTAACTCAGAGAAGAGCTTCGAATCAAATTTGCATTGATCGGTTGTTATTTCAAGGGGACCTTAATACATATTGCTTAATAAAGATCATAGCAACGGCGGAAGATCTTCCTTTAGCAGGAAGACAGAATTTTCCTTTTTTTGTGATTTTGTACGCTGTTGAATTTTAGCTCTTTGGCACGACACACATACAATCAAAAACTACACGTCTAAGCGATGTGAAATTTCCCAAAACATTTCCGTACCAAGATCCAATTAAAAGTCTAATTTCAAGCAGTCGCCGAGAATATCAGGGATATTTCATAGGTGGTGCTCCCGACAAATGCAATTGCCCTCATAGTTTTTCTTGGGATAATTATTTTGGTTAGACACTCTAATTAAAATACTTTCCAGACATAATACTTTAAAGTTTGAATTTATACAAATTTTTAAATTGTGTATGAGCCTTTCCTTCAAACGAAGTTTCCCGGACTCCGCACGTGAAACTTGACCTGATAATTTTTTTGTGGATAAATGTTAACTAGTAGGTACACTAATTGAACTACTTTTCAGATATGACTCTATAAAGGTTGAAATTATAAAAATTTTTAAATTTAAAGTGAGCCTTTCATTCAAACGAATTTTCCAGGGCTCCCACAAGAAAAATGTCCAGATCATTTTTCTAGGGATAACTATTGGCTAGGTACTTTTATTGAACCACTTTCCACGAGACTTTAAAGGTTGAATTTAAAAAAAAATTTAAATTTTATATTGTGCTCCTCTCATGAAACTTAACGTGTAATTCTTATCCTATATGGAAATACCAGTCATTAGGTTATTTTGACAATCTTTTATTCTATATGAAATATGTTTCGTCTGAAATATGTCGGCTGGTAGCTTTCCGCAGTCTTATCTCTCATTTACTAACTGCATTACCGACATTTCAATACTTTCGGATGAAAACATGCGACTAACTTTAGCAGAGTAATTATCTTAGTAAGTCCAGTCGTTTCGTTGTCTATTATAAACTGGCATCTCATAGTGCAGCTTTCACTTAATTTAGAAAGCAAATAATCTGCGGTTTGTTGTTATTCTTTTTCCTCTAAGCTTTGTCTTCATAAGACCTGAGATGTTGTCGATCGAATTAACATCTGGACTCTGTGATTGCAGTCTTTATTTTCACGTTCAGACATTTTCTTAGCGGACAGAACTTCAAAATGACCTTATCGTTCTTCTCCGAAGGGGCTCTATCTAAACTTTTTCAGGTAGGTCATCCATATTTCCACATACTCCATACCGAGTGATAGAATAAATTGAGTACCTGTTAGATAGAATAAATTGAGATACTTTCTTGTGAATGTATGTTATTGTATGTTATTATGAACCTTTCATTTTTTTGATTTGTCCTGGTATGAGAGAATGCCCTCGGTCGGCTCGAATAGGTTGATTCAACTCACTGGATTGGTAATCGACAAAGCTTGTGGACTGTACGTTTGAAGCTCACTTGTTGTGTTTTTTTGTGTGACGACTCTAACGTTGCCGTCTGTTCCTGATTGTAATTCCATTACTCTGCCTAATAACGACTTCGATGGAGATAAGTTATTTTATTTGATAAGCACAATGTCATCAATTTTAAAGTTATTGTTTTTTGTGTGCTATTTGATTCTGTGTTATAAACTAGTTAGATATTCCAGGAGCCACCTCTTCCATATATGCTGGTTCATCTGTTGTATCATTTGCCATCGTGACAATTTTGAAAGTTTCACATCTAATCTTCAAAAAATGAGCAGGTGTCAAATAGTTCAGCTCATCGCTCGATAGTACATAGATCGGTCTTGAATTGAGCATGGCTTCAATCTCGGTTGATAGTGTTGTCATTTTTTCTATTGTGAGTATATGGCCATCTATTACTCTTCTTAGGTACGTACATTTAACTGCAGGTTCCCACAGCCCATCAAAATGTGGCGATCTCGGCGGAATAAATTTGAATTGTATTTGATCTGACAATAAAAATTTAGAAGAAGTTTAGATGCTTGTCCCGTTGTCACTGTGTATTTCGCTATATACTTCTTCTACGAGCCACAAATCTTTGAAGCGCGGCAATATATGAATCCGTGATAATGTCAGAAACAAGGTCTATGTATACAGCTTTGGTGGCAGATGTAGCTTTTAGGACCTGCGTGATGCACTCCAACTTTAAAGAACGGTCTGATTAGTTCTACCCTGGGACTCGTAAAATCTCCAATGAATTGATTAAGTTCCTTTACTTTGTGTATTTTACACAGCTTTGGGCGACCTTTCTGAATAAATTTCTGCAGCCAATAATCCAATATTTTTGTCGAAGAATGGACATCAATAATGTTGGCCCAGCATGTAGATATTTTTGGTGATGTTCCCTTACGATTGTTTCTACTAGTTTGTACTTTGCTGTGAGTGTTAATTGATGTTTAATATCATATGTTATGGATGTATTTCGTATTTTTCCGGCAACTTGCAGATGTCCATGGCCATCGATAATTGGATTTAGGCGCTTTAAGCTACTTGAAGGTGGTAATTGTTTATTGGATGTAATAAATTTTATTTCGAGTTCAAATTGTTTGTGTTGTAAATGATGGAAGATTAGAAATGGAGATTTTTGGTATTCTGAGGTGAGAAGAATGGTCGTAAAGAAATTTTTTGATACTCGCTTTACTTACACTTATACTTACAAATCACATTACATATGGCAAGATTCGCACTGTTTTACTGAAGCTGAATGACTTCTCAATTAGATCATCTCAATCAGACTGGGTTCTTATTTCCTGAATTGTGGTAGATTGGTTCTCTTTGGTAAATTTGGTAAATTTTTTGAGTTTGCTAACCAGGTTGGACCATTCCACCACAACCTAATATTTCGTATTTTTTCTGGGTCGACCACCCTGGACGCAAAATCCGCCGGGTTATCCTCTGAACGCACATATCTCCATTGAGATCTGCTCATATTTGTGAGTATCTCACCAGTCTATACGTTGATCTGTTCAATATTGGTATTCAAAGCTTGTTTGAGGGCGACAAATAGTTTGCTTAAGAGCAATGCCCCACATAGTTCTAGACGTGGAATGGTTATTTGCTTCACGGGCGCCACTTTTGTTTTTCATGTTAAAAGCTTTATATGCGATCATCCATTTGGTTGGGTGGTCTGGATATATATAACTGCTGCATAAGCTTATTTGGATGCATCTGAAAATCAAAGTTGTGCCTATGTATCTATCCATAGATATATGCTCAATTCTCACCAGATTTTTCACGAATTTTCAACCATTCTGCTAAATTTTTGAGCCATAACGTCTGGAAGAATATTTTTAACTCTACCTTGAATTGAAAACAGTCTGTTTTTGATCTCGATTTCTAATACGTTTGTTTGGTTGGTAGGTTGGGTAGCGCTGTTCAACAACCTTTCATCATTGGCCAACAATTTTCTGAGCTGGAAACAAGAACCGGATAATTTCAAATCTATTTCATGCTTCTGTTTTACGGCGTCTTCCGTTGAGTCGGCTGAATATTGATTCTTATGTGCTTTATGGGTGGCTAGATAAGTAGCACTTGCTGTGCCATAGGTTACCGTTTGCAGTTTGTATGTGGTGAAAGGTTTTTGGGGTGCTTCACACCAAACGATGCGTTAGTAGCTTGCGTCTTCTGCGGCAACATGAACCTGCCTGAACATTTTTTCGATATCAACTGTGAGGGAAATGTGAAATTTTCTAAAGCGGATTAAAATATTAAATAACGTCGATTGTACGGTTGGTCCAACCGCAAGACAATCATTTAAGGATATTCCCGAAGTAGATTTGGCAAAACCATCAGATACTACTCTTAACTTCGTTGTACTGCTCGAGTTTTTAATGATGCCGTGGTGTGGTAGGTAATATCCTTTAAGCTTTGCTGCGGCATCACTCATCGCGCTTATATGTCCCAGCGATATGTATTCTGACATGAAATCCTTGCATCTTGATGTGGATTCTTTGTCGTTCAGGAATCTTCTTTTTACTGAGTACATCTTTTGTATTGCCTTTGGAAATGAATTTTCCAATATGGATGGGGATAACCTAAACGCAGGCGTACTCTAAATCGACCGGTGCTGTCTATCATTGTGCTGCTTTTAAAGTTACTTTCACAAAATTCCTCTTCTTTAGATAAATTGAGATTCGGTTCGGCGACTGCTTCAATTTTTCAGGATTTCTTTAATAATTGGTCCAAGCTTTCACCTGGTTGGTTGATGTTAGCGGTAATTGCCGGTTGTGATTGTGCTCTGGTATATTGTCCTGCAACTACTCACCCCAATGGGGGTTTTGCATGTGTAGCTTCTGGGCAATTAATTTGCCTTCCGAAAGGATTTCGAAAAAAGTATCAGCTCCAAAGATAATATTGATGCGAAGTAGTTTACATTAATATACTGCGAAACTGGCGACTGTTTAGCTGTTAGTTTTGAAAAAATAAAAGCTTAAATTTATATGTGTGGTTTATCTCTGTTCCATGGCGTTAGAACTAGCAACACTAACCAATTTGTAAAATCATTTGTTGTTGCTCCTTTTCCGGTTATTGCAATTTTCGCTTTAGATCTTTTTAATTGAAGCTTTTGTACACATCTCTCAGATATGAAGGAACTTTGTAACCCTGAATCAAGAAGTACTCTACACGATTGGTTTTGTTCTGATTTAGCGGTTACATTTGCATGTGCTGTAGGTAATAGTGATATATCTATTTTAGTATTGATATTGTTGGTTGTTGAACATGACTGATTTGGTTGAAGATTTAGGGCAGTAACGTTCGAATCGGGGTTTGTTGATCTCGTGAACTACAAAAGTTACAACAGTTTTACTCTTGATATTAAATTTTGGTTGGTTAGTTTGTGGTTTGTGCGTCTATTTGGCATTTTTATCGGTTCTAGTACATTAATCCGCTTTACAAGAAACTCAAAAAAACTGTTTCAGAGTTGGAAGGGTATTTTCAGCCGAATCTTGCGCCCATAAACTATTAGCCTCGTCGTCCAGCTTGCTAACCATGAAATGAATCATCCAATGGTATCTGGTTTCGGCATCTGCTCCTAACGCTTTGAGCCCACGGATGATTTCATCTGAAGTATCCAGAAATCTTCGGATGTTTGTACTATTTGGTGTGTTCACTGTTGGTTGCGAATGAAGGCATGTATGGTATGTTTTCTCCGATCGTATCGTTCTCTCAATTTCTTTAATAACTCGATGTAATTAGCGTCGTTTATGTTAAAGTGCTTCAGTAAGCCTGCTGATTCACCCTTCAGGGATCTCTTTAAATACTGTAATCTTTGTGATCCTGTTAGTTTAGGTTTATCATGAAATGTAATCGTCACTAAACAATGGTATTGATATTTTAGGCAGCTTTTGCTTCCGCATGGTTGCCGCCTACACTGGTATTTCCGAGTGTATCACTCATTGATACTGTAGTGTCGGATTTTAACTTTAGCGCATGAGTTAAACCTAGCAGTTCTACTATTTTGTCTTCTACTTTGTTGAACTCTTCTCGCAGTTTGCGTTGAACTCTTCCTTTGTTGTATCGCTTATGGTTTATTGTAGTTAAGCAATTTTGTTACATTCCCCTTAATGGTAGCACGCCTTTTCTTTAAAAATACGAGTTGCACCATTTTGTACGATATTCACAAATTAACACTATCACTCTTTATCACACTATTTAACTCAAGTTCACGAAATCGTTTAGAATTAGTTCGAGGATTAGCGTACTCGACCAGAATGCAAAAGGTAGCTGGTTCGGTGCTTGCTGAGGTACTTCTTTTTGTTTGATTTATTGGGTCATGTTATTGGTTTGATAAATGTGTAAACCCGTAATTTCGACTATATTTTATATTTATTAATTAACTATAATTTAATATGTTTTTATAATATACATTAATTACTATACATGCTCTTTTCAATGTCTATCTTCTACTATCGTAGAATACAACTCGGCGGATGTCCGGCACATGAACACGATTTAAAATGTGAGTCCTCATACTGGACGGAATCACAATCTTAGTGTCTCGTAATAACACATCTCCAACTACTGTTAGTTCCAATCGAAGCGGGTAATAAGCTTTATATGAATCAGAACCCTATGTACCTGTCATGGCCTGGTTAGCCACCATTAGCAATTCTTCGTCCATTAAGCTTTGTTGAGCAATTTCCGTGACGGTGACTGCTTGTGTCACGACATGCTCTATAATTGTGAATACATTATCTACATAAATGCTATTGAACGATTCGGAATTATTGAGTTTGCAAAGACGTGAAATTGAATCCGTTATATTATATTTCCCTGCCTGATATATTATTTTGAATTTAAAGGATTGAAGTCGAAGTACCCATCTCTCAATCCTTGCCGGAGGTTTCGATTTTGGTTTGAAGATTGCGTCGGGTGGCTTATGGTCGGTCACCAGTTCGAATTCAATGCCGGCTAAATAGTAATAAAACCGCTCAACGCTCCAAACCAAAGCCAGGCTTTCTTTTTCTGTCTGGGAGTACCTTTTTCCACTTCGGAAAGACTTTTACTTGCAAAGGCTATAATATGGGCATCTCCGTTTCCATCGAATTGTATTACAACCGCTCTAATGCAACCGAACTGGCATCCGCAATTAGGCGAGTTCGCTTCTTTGGATTAAAGTATGAAAGCGTTGGAATTCTGGCTAACAATTCTTTTAATCATTCAAACGAGTTTTCTTGTAGATCTTTCCAAACAAATTTCGCGTCACACTTCATTAATTGTCGCATTGGTTCCGTTATGTCTGCCAAGTCGTGCTCGAAATCCTAAAATCGTCTTTACCTTATCAGGGTCTGGTCTTATATCGGAAGTAGACAAGATATGCCCCAAAAACTTGAGTTGTGTGGTGTTCCAAATGCACTTATCGTTGTTCAATAGAATATTGTATTTTTCAAATATGCGCAATACTTGTTGTACTGTTTCCTCCAATTCTTTTTCCGTTGACCCAAATACGATCACGGTTACATAACGGTTCGAAGGATCCAACTCCAATTGATGGTATGGATATTTTAAATCTAATCTTGTAAACAATTTTGCGCTTTGCAGTTTAGTCATAAATGATTTGAAAATTGAAAGTGGAAAATGTTCTTGTAGTATGGCAGTATTAGCACGTCGCATATTTACGCATATGAGTGATTCTTTGTTTTCTTTGAATACAATCACAATGGGCGATATCCAGCAACTTGGTCCATCAACCCTTTCAATAATGTCTAGTCTAAGAGCTTCTTCCAATTTGGCCTCTACTTTTTCCTCTAATGCTACTAGTATTCTTCTCAAACGTTGTTGTACAGGTTTGACGGTTTCATCTATACATAACCTTATAGTCACTGCCCTAATTTTTTGAAACGGTGGTTTTGATGCCACGCGATTTACATCTAATCCCAATTTAGGACTTCTAAGTTGATAGCAGCGTTACGATCCAAAAGTGATTGTTTCGAATGCTCAATGACATAGAAAGAACAAATTAATTCCGGGGTTTGTCCAACACGGATTGGGGCTTCGAAAACCTTCTTGGCTTTTAGCGGTTCACTTGTTGCATAAGATCGAAATCTGCTTTCAGATGAATCGCGCACGTTCCACATAATAGCTTTGCTATTGCAAAGCATTACCCAGTCTTTTTCTCTAACCAGATTAAAACGACTTCCCGAATCAATTAGCATTTGAATTTGTTTACCGCCAACTTCGAACATCATTGTCGCATCCATTATTGCTTCTAACTCATCAACAATTTTAAAGCAGCTGTAATCCTCTCTTCATCTAGACTATCTTCTTTGTCTTTGATACACCTTACATTGGAGTTTAACATTTTACGTCGTTTAAAATTATCAAACTTCATTGGACATTTCCGTGTAAATGTCTTCGTTTTACATTTTCGTGCGACTTATTACATTTAGCATCTTTTGCCGAGCCCTGCTGACTTTTATCAGTGTGTCCTTTTAAGCCACATCTTCCACATTGCTCCTCTTTACCAGCTGATTTAAACCGAGTTGAAATTTTGTTTACAACGCTAGATAAACTATTACTAGTCATGGCACTAGATTGATTTGTCACTTGCTCATATACCTGACACAACTCAATTACTTCACTTAGAGGTGATTCCTTTTCTAGCAATCTTTTCTTTAAATCAAGTGGAGCCCAGACATAAATTATTTTGTCCTTAATATTTACTTCGATTATGGAATCTTTACATGTACCAAATTCACATTTATTGGCTTGTTGACGCAGTCGTAAAATAAATTTACTTAAATCTTCACCATCGACTGGTTGAATTGACCGAAATAAGTGGCGCTCAAATGTGGAATTTCTTTGAGGAGAAAAATAATTATTTAATTTGTCAACTAAAATTTTAAATACATCATTATTTTCGCCTGCATCGTATTTGACTAGCGCACCGGGAATATTATAAACCACTTCTTGAAGTTATGGTCCTCCAAAGCGTAACAACTCGATTTTCTTTTTCTCGGTGTCTGCGATATCTTCTGATTCCAATTAAAGTTCAAATGATCGCAACCATTTTTCCTACTCACTCCAAATCAATGATTTGTCGATATCGTTGCATAAAAATGGCATCACATCTTTCATTTTGGCTAGTTTACTTATTGATTCGTTTACAATTAAACAACTTTAAGTATGCACCAAAAATTTACAGTGGTCGCCGTTGAACTTGGCTTCTGATTTGTTACAACAAATCAGGTCAAATTTACTAAAATACGGTCAAAAATCAAATTTGGAATAACTGGTACTTGTTGATTTTTCCGACTTTATGCAACCTTATGACCACCTTCCCAAATTAAGCGTATTGAAACGCAATCGAACTTGATTGTCCTCTCCCTCTGACTTAAATTTATTTCTTCCAATTTAATGAAGACAATATCAATAAGGAATCGAACCTACTTATTTTTCAATTTAATGTCTCTGCAAAATAATCCAATCGAATGGAAATTTGTGTCGCATTCACAAAACACCAAGTCGAAATTTATGCTTGCTGGTGTTTTTTTTTTATCAAGCCGTTTTCCCGTAATTCAATGCACAACAACAAAATCCGTTCTTGTCAATTAAATGACCGCATATTCCAATTAACCTGTTTTGAAATATTAATACATAATATGATAACTAATAAATATTTACAGGTTTCTTACCTTCAACAATTTTACCTTAATATAATTTCCACTTTTCAATTAAAATTAAATGTACTGTTTTTTTTAAGTTTGTTTCCTTTCAAACACGTTCCACTACTTTAATGGTTACCGAAATAATCCGAACAGATTTTATACTGTTAACAATCAGTGATACTAATAAAATAAACTAAAATTCACGTAAATAGTTTTATAAATTACATACGTATTTACAAATGTTCGTTTTCCTTTTTTTATTATGATCACTTTTTAAATTTACCTCGTCGCCAATGTGTAAACCCGTAATTCTGACTATATTTTATATTTATTAATTAACTATAATTCAATAAGATTTTATATTATACATTAATTAGGATGCATCCTCTTTTCAATGTCTATCTTCTACTGTCGTAGAATACAACTCATGTTCACCACACTCTTAGCTGCTACTCTCTTTGCATCGATGTACAGTCAGTCTTATTCTGTTGTAACTCATTGTTATTCTTCGTACGGACCGGGTGCCACAATAAATAAATAAATTCTCGAAACAATTTGGTTAATTTTCAGGTAAAAGAATTTCCAAAAATTTCATCAATGTTATGTTTATTTAAGCAATAATTGGCAACAATAAAGATATATTTCAAATTGCTAGAGCTCCATTTTTCTGTCGTTGTGTAATTGCCAATTTTTCGAAAAGAAAATCAATCCAACACACAAACTCTTTTTCCACTTCTAAATCAAACATTTAAAAACCCAAATTAGCATTGTCATTCTATAACCAGAAGAAACCTAAGGTTGGTCCGATAAGCTAACACACAAAAATTATGATTAATATAAATCAAGTCCGAAAAATAGAAAAGCAACGCCAACCAACAAAAAAAACTGTCCATTCATCTTGACATATAAGTTTCAATAAATCAATATGCCAATGCAATACATAAACTATAGCATAAATTTTATTTTAATTTCTGAAAGTTGTTTGTCTATCAAACATTGAAAACACTTTTCGTCACATCACTAATGATATAAGAAGATGCTCTAATTTATTTTTAATTTTTCATTTTTTAACAAAATCTCAAAATAATTTATATTATTTTGACATTCTTCTTATCATTAAAACAAAAGAGCCAAAAACCACTCCCATAATATGCTTTGAATTTTAATAACCTAAACCATAATCGAGAAAATAGGCAAAAACAATAATTTCTTACATACATACTTTATATAAGTTATAACAACATAAGGAAAGACGACAAACACACAAAAAACACAAATGACAACTTATAACACATAAATTTAATGTCCTTTTTTATGTGAATAATTTAAAATAAATTTAAATCGAAAAATAGGAAGCAAAAAAAAAAAATTTATGTGATGTGTACAAAAATTATGATTAATTAATGTCAGCCCAGTGCATGTTTTTGGTGCTGTAGTAAATATACGATATCCTCGTACCAAAATAAAAAACAAAAACAAAAATCTCCTTTTCCTACATAAAAAAAGTGCTCTATATCCATTACATAATTTTATGTTGTTTATAAAAAGAAACTTTAAGACAATTAATTATATGTGTCAATTACATTCTGTAAGTTTGTTGTTGTTGCTATTCGGAGTGTTTTTAAATTAAAATAAAATCGAAATAAAAAACAAATTAAAATTTCGTATAAGTTTTAGAATTAAATATTAATTTATTTTAAATGTATATATAAGTACATAATATACAGAGATTGAGACGAGAATTATAAAGCGATTTAAAATTCGAGTGGGAAATTAAAATTGTTATGAAAACTTCTTTTTCACTTTGCAATGCGAGCAATAACTAGAATGAGCTTTTAAAAACTTTGTGTTTGTTATTTAGCATATGTGTTAGGAAATTGCATTTTTTTGATTTATATCAGTGTGTTTGTATGAACTCGAGGTTTGTATTTCTGAACTCGAGGTCTGAATGTCAATTTTCATGTATTTTGATGCGCTGAATATACGAATCCGATGTCCGTTTTGCTCCATCACCCACCAGTTTTCCACAAAACCTCAATTTTGGGTCAAAATTGCCCAATAAAATACCAAAGTCTATTTTTTGTACCGTTTACTCCCAGATATATTCCCAGAGTATTTTTATCCGCAAAAAAGGATTCCGTAGTCCAAATTTACTTGTAACACTTCAGTAATCCAAAAAAAAGTTGAACTTTAGGTCAAAATGGGCAAAAAAATTCAAAAGTAATGTACCTTTCTATTTTGGTTACTAATGGCTGTTGACTAAACCATTGTTAGAAAGTCAGACAAAGAAAACTCAACTCTCAAGAAACTCAAACAATAAAACTATTACTCAAACCGATACGCAAGGCTCACATTAAAACTATGACAAGAAAACTGAAATTCAGAGGGTATAAGTTACAAATAAGACAAGTTCGCGGCTTGTGTGACTGAAACAAAATTACTGGCAATAGGAAAGTAAAACTTAACTTAGTTTGAGTTTGTCTGATCAAGATTGAGTTACAGTATGTTGCTTTTCCTCAGCTTTTTGTTCATTGACCTATCACGAGTGTTCAAGTAAAGTTTTATTGATGTCATTTCTTGCGTTTATAACGTACTCCCTTATCCTCTAATGACCTATGAAATGGATTTCTACGCCTTTTTCACAGATTTGTTTCTTCATCTCCCTTGAGCATACCACAATAGTCCGCAAACATGTTAACATCCCACCTTCCCTGATAACTCCTTTCCATTTCCCTTACATCCTGGTGGAAGAGCTCTCTTTGCTCATCACTACAGCCGCCTAAATGGTCAGGAAAGTAATCAAGATGGGAATCCAAAAAATGGAGCTTTAAGTTAATAAGACATTCCAATTGCCTGTAATTTTCTATCAACTTTGTAACAATGTCTTTGAAATGCTCATTTCTTTTGTTTCCTAAGAAGTTTTCACAAACTTCTCTAAAACTGAGCCAGACAGTGTTCTCATGTTTTTGTATGGTTTTATCGAAAATATGTGTATTGGAAACATTGACATTTTTTTATCTAGTGCCTTCAGATATTGTTTCATAAGCCCAAGTTTTATGTGTAGTGGAGGTAAGAGAATTTTTGAGGGATTAATAAATATTCTTCAATTATATTAGGTTTTGCTGGCTGAAGACTATCTCTCAGCGGCCACTGTTTTTTAACATAATGATTTTCTCGGTCTCTACTATTCCAGAGACACTTAAAACAAGGATACTTCACAAAACCAGGCTGCTGCCCTAGCAGTTTTGCTATAATTTTTAAATACGCACAAACTTGCCGATTGTGCTCCGAGTAATTGATTTTTTGCAAAATATATCCTAGATCTCCATAATTCTCTCCCACAGAGATTCAGTGGACTACAAGGACAGTGGCATATTAATTTCCTTTGCTAGTAGTACCGCTTTTAGGCTGAGTTTCCAGGACTCAATGAATAGTCTCCACTCGTTAGGTTTGTAAATACCAGGTTTTAAATTATTTGTCAGTGCTGTGTGTTTTTTAATCTTTCGTAGAGTGCTTCAGAAATTCTTTTTCTCTTTCTTGATAAATTGAAGATTTTGTTCCAGGGACTACCAAGTTCCGACTTTTCAGTTCACTAAGTCCTCAGATTAGTGATGTGCAAAATCGATCTTTTTCGTTCTTTTTTGTTTATTTTCTCATATGTTTTTCAACAAAAAAGATCGATTTAGCCCATCACTACCTCAGATACATCTTTTGGTAATGCATATACATATAGTATATCTCCTAATCAAATTATTGGGGTCATTCTGAGTGAATAGTATTGGAACTTTCTCTTCTTTAGGTGCAATATACTCTTCTTCACTCTCCTCCGTTTCATTTTCACTGCTGTAAAATTCTTCTTCGCTGGACGCTTCACTCTCACCTACGTTACCATTTGAAACTTACATTACTTCATTGTTTGAAAAACTTCAGTTAAAGTAATTGAACTTTACAGGTTTCGTCATTGTAGATACATCTGCGTACTTTATATTTGATTTACTCTTTAAAACTTCGACCAATATCTCTTGTTTGTACAAACCGAAACTACACTGAATATTCTCGAAGTGAAAAAATCATTAAAGGACAAGAGAAACAAATCATTCGAAGCCGATATGAAAACGATGTATATTTGAATAATCACTGAAGATGTATATTTGAAATTATTTAATAAATTAAAACTTATCCAACTATGTATTTATGTTTCTTAAAAATTTTTTATCTACCACGATTTCCAGTAAGGCTAATTTATTTTATGCAAAGATCCATGAAACCGGATCGTTTAACGGGGCTCAAACAAATAATTCCCGATCTCTTTTTATAAATAGCGTATGCCATTCGTTGCAGTTATGTGTCGATACCTAGCCCGAAATATTATTATTGTTGAATTAAAAGAATTTCAAGAATATATAGTACTGAAACCGCACAAATTGAGAAAGCTATCTTTTTTGGGAAAGACCCAAAATTTTGAGCGGTTTCAGTGTCCTGAATTTTTTTATAATTCATGGCAACGTTTAGAGCTATGGGGAAAAAATAAAAATATTTCGTGCTAGTTGCTTTGGCAAGCGTAACTGGCACATAAGTATAACAAATGTCATTCGCAATTTGTAAAAAAAATCGGAAATTATGTATTTAAATCTTGCTTGAACCCCGTTAAATTGACCCGACATAACTGCGGCGTTATCCGATCCTAGAGAGGGCCATTCTGTCCCGAGATTTGCAATAAATTCAATTTGTTTAAAATACTTCTAAAAATTGAGAGTCACATTTAGTTAGATTCAAAATACCTAAATACCTATCTCTTGGTGAACATTTTCTTCGATTAAAAACGCGAGCTATCAAAGCCAATGATTTTGCCGCACACTTTGAATAAATTGTATCCATTTCAGCTGTTCTTTGAGTATCCAGTATCCGTTTCTTAAATTATTAGTAGAAAATGCCAGGAAAAATAATAAAAAGGCCAGAGTTTGTGAAAGGGAAATAGGCGAAGATTGTTACTCGGATTGCCATAAAATGTTTAATAGCGACAGCGGAATTTCCTTGCATAAAATTTTAACCTGCGGTCAGGTAACATGTCGAGGTTGTTTAACGAACTCCAAGCAAACGATTAAAGTTTGCAAGTTATGTTCGAAAGAGTATACAAATTGTGATTTAATAAAACTGAATCTTTAACTAAAATATATTAGCCTTACTGGAAATTATGGTTGATAACAAAATTTTAAGAAGCATAAATACATAGTTGGATAAATTTTAATATAATAAATAATTTCAAATATACATCTTCAGTGATTATTCAAATATACATCATTTTCATATCGGCTTCGAATGATTTGTTTCTCTTGTCCTTTAATGATTTTTTCACTTCGAGAATATTCAGTGTAGTTTTCGGTTTGTGCAAGCAACAAAGATTTTGGTGGAACTTGGAAATGCCCCTCACCACTATATTTTTCTAAAATTGTTTGTTTCACTTGAGATTGAAATTCTTCTTTATTTTCGTCATATTCTTGTTGTAGCAGTTCCAATTTGGTTGGCTCCGCTAACAAGAGTACATTAACATCTTTACCATAAGCTTACCAAGCAAATAGTTCCGCTTTATAATATTTTTGCGTGTCTCCAGTACACAATTCAACTCTAAAATAATAAAATTAATTAAATTATTTAATTCTAAACTTAGTGAACAAAAAATCATTATACCCTTCAGGATTTTAGATCAAGATTGTCCCTCATAGTACGGGTTTTTTAATCATAATATGCCGAATTGGAGTCCAAATTTCTGAGATATTAAGCTGTGTCTTCAAGTATACGCAGTGGCATAACTAGAAATTTCGCCCCCCTCCCGCGCAAAATTTTTCTTTGGCCCCTAAAAATGATTCTTGTACCTATGAACTAGGAAGCACGAAGTACGAAGCAGCACGTATTCCTGTTCAATGGCCTCAAACAAAATGAAATTTTTTGCAGTTAATGCTATGACAATTTCTAAATATATCGATAAAGCATTACAAGCTTAACCAAAGGAAATGCTATACGTGTTAATCACCACCAATCTGAGATATCCGATATTTCGGAATCTCGAAAAATTAACTAAACATCACGACTCAGATTTATATGTGTAACTCTGCAAGTTTCCACAACTCAAAGCTAAGCGCAGAACATTGCCGTACAAAATTCGAATAAATATGAAAATCTTTATAAATCTCGAATAACCTTAGAAATGTCGAAAAACTTAAGAAATCTAGAACAAACCACAGAACAATCTCGATTAACTCAGAGAAATTCGAATAATCTTTATATTATGTGAATCTCGCTCAATTTCGAACAATTTCAATAATACTAGAATAATTTCGGAAAGCCGGTCAAAATCTAGGAGACTTACGAAAATTTGGAAGAATTCGTTTACATAACGAATTATTTGTTAAGAAATTTAATGTTACTAATATTACTAAGCAAAATGCTACTACGCAAGGTAAGGCTAAGCTCAACAAAACGATATGCAATAATAATGGAACCTTAAATAGTATCGGATAATTTAGGCTCAAAGATGCTCGAGTAACAACGAACTATCAAACCCGACAGTCTCAAACATACCCGAATAATCTCGATAATATCGAATGACCTGACTGTTTCGAAACACCCAATCACTAATTAAGTCTCGAACTTCAAGCATCCCATTTCCCTGCTATACTCCAGAAATTTTAGAAAGTGATCAAAAGATGAAATACGGAACAAGGGGATATGAAACAGGAGAATTTACAATTTCCTTATAGCAAAAATAGTTTTTCAAAATATACCAGTTTTTCTAGGTTTCCGGTGAATTAAGGTAAATTACCGTTTACCGGTAATAAAAAAGATTCGGTATATGAGAAACTATATCAATCACATTCAATCTGTTGGAAATGAAATTCAACCTTTTCTGATCAAAACTTGATGTGTGTAAAAGGTTGAATTTGAAGTGCAAAAAAAGTAAAGTTTGAATGCAAATCGTATATTGCAAATAAATCGATCCAGCAAACTTACACTCGTTAACGAAAGCTTTAATTCCAAACGAGTTTAGCAAAGATTCTTCGAAATCTAAATATCTGTCACAACCTAAAGTTATTTTTTTTTCTATGGAGTCAGATTACGTGTAATTACTCTGACATTCACCTTCAGCAACCGTGAACAAATAGTTGGGCCTGTCTTAAGAAAGCATTTAATAACAACAGGAACGGTTCCTTGTTTCTCTAAAAGCTAGACCACCGAATTTTTTTTAAAATTTCCTAGAAATGTCCCGTTTTTCCATATTTGAAAGAGTGGTCTGCTTTAAGCTGTTTAATCTGAGCTACCATTTATCTGCTATTGACTTTGAACTAATATTCGAACGCTTGATAAATCTCGTGGGCCCCAATAACCGTGGGCCCACCCGCGCCTGCGGGTGCTGTGAGTACCTAGTTACGCCACTGCGTATACGTAGAATACGTAAAGTATAATTCTTTGTTTTAAATCGACTTTTGTACCAGGCATGTTCACTTTATCAACATAATATTTATCTTCATCTTCGTCACCTTCCAACCCGAACCAATTCCCGATTTTTTATTTTGAAGAAATGTTATACAACTGCATGAAGTTAGGTTAAATTTTAGTTGTTTGTTAATAGTGACGCATGTGTATAATAGCAAAGCTTTCAATAGAAGTTTCCCAGGTGCTCCCGATAGTTTGCTATCCGGAGTTAATAAAAAAACGCGGCTACAAATAACAATTTCCAAAAAAAAAAAATTGAAAATTAAAAATATTACAAATTTACAAATGTGGCCAACGAATATAAATTAAAAACCATTTATTTATGTTGCTTGTTGTTTTTGACGCGAAGACGTCTTTAAATTTGCTTTCATAGTGGGAGGCAATTCAGAAAACTGATGATAACAAAATCGGGGGATACAGTTTGACGCTGCAGCTATATATCATCTACATCCAAAATTTATTTACACCACTCGATAGCTTAAGGATCAAAGAATTCGTTACGAGGAGGACTGTGATGCATCGCTTGCGGTTAAGGGGGAAGCACCGCCATTTGTATAGCTATTTTCTTTATAGTATTATAAATTATTATTTTTTTCGTTATATTCTCTTAAGACAAACAAAATATAACAGTGCCGTACAAATTTTTGTTGTTTGATTTTCATATAATTTTGTTGTCGCGTTTCAATTTCCTGAATTTATTTACCTAATACAGTTCTGCTCATATTACGAAGAATTTTATAAATTTTTTAAGGTTGTTTCGCTGCATCACATAATGTCCGTTTAGTATAAATTTTGACTCGGAGAAGCTGAAACGTTCGTTTGCATTTCAATCGTCAGCTCTCGTCAAGATCTATAGATTGCGTAAAGCAAAATTTATGTTATATGCCGTGTACATAAACAAAATTCTCAATCCTCAATCCTCATTTTGCGGCCAAAATCGATTTCCTGGTAGTAAGAAATTTTTTAACTCTCACTGTTTTTAAAGTCAGATGGAAATCTTTAGGTGTTAGATTATTTATCGCTGGTGATTTTTTTTGTCATTTATTTATATTTCTGTTAGCATTCGTGCACACAACGTTGATAATCAATTCATGTAATACAATTATTCCGTTATACTATGAGAAAAATCAATTTGATTTTTCTTGGGAAATGTCTGAATGTAATATAAACGTCTATAATTTTTTTGTATGTAACATATTTGTGTTGTTCTTTTGTAATGAAGTGCTGTTAAGGATTTGGTAATGCAATTTCCTCAAGAGCTTTGAGATATAAAGTTTTCTTCAGATTTATTACATTTAAAATTTGACATATTATTAAAATTTTATTGTTAGTAAATAGATTTTGATTTTAATTTTATTTTACACCTACGATTGTATAGCAAACGTTACAGAATTTTGAATATGTCGAAACGAAGACCCCAGAATACTTAATACATTAATATTAAACAGAGCGAAAAACATATTGAGTTACCTAAGCGCTCGTACAAATCTATACCCACACAACATATCAGATTATACTTATATACCTCAGTATACAAATATAGATATCTGAAATTTAATTAATTTCTAAATTCAATATGCAAATTAAATATTTCCAAATAATTGCAAAAAAAAAAAATGTAATCTTCTTCCTGTTGATAGAACAATGACAAAATATGTACATCGAATGCTGGTACCAAACGATAAGCTTACAAGATATTTTTTATGTTCTGTTCTTTTACGAAATCGTCGTCAACGTTATATTTACATGATTACAACATAGCGCATGTAATATGAACGAACAACATCTTTTCAATCATTAAATTCCTTTTATAACAAACAAATGGAAAAATACATCGTCTAAGAGGAATATGACTTTTTCCATTGAAGGGTGAATACAACAATAAATTTGATGCGCTAAATAATTAAACGATATCGCTTAGCGCCGCACACACATATTATATTAGTCAGGGAAAAAGAAAATTAATTTCTCATTTGTAAGGCTGTTTTTTGTTCCCGCGGCTTAACGCGAAGAACCCAAAATGTTATTTTAATGGTATGGAGAAAAATTAATATGTGTATACGTTAGAAAAATGATGATCACACACACATACATATATACTTAAAGGTAAAATTTAAAACAAATGGGTTTTACTTCCTCCGCACTTAAATACAAACGAATTATGGTAAGGGCGCGGTATTTATATACGATACTCAATGGCAATATACATGTTGTATATGAAAGACGATTTTGACTTTATAATTTCCTTACAGCTTTTGATTTCTAATAATATTTAGAAACAAGTATATTTTGATTGTTTGCCTAAGTAATTATTTTGGTTCCATCTTTGGTGGGGTTTTCTTTTCTCACTCTCTCTTAAAAATGAAATGATTTTCTCGACTATTTATAATTAGAAAATACATTTTCTATTAATTTTATTTATTAAAATATTGCGTGCGTATTGTTATTTTCATTTTTTGCTTTTTTGTTTTATTTTCAGTCGGAAGACGAAAAATATAAATAAATTAACTAAAGGAAACGATAAATTTTCCTCGTTTTTGTTCATAGTCACTTTGTGAATTTTCAAGTACGGTTGGGTGTAATATGCTCGAATATATGGGTATATACATAAATATTATATTAACACACTCGAAATGAAAAATTATACGTACGTATATATATTTCGAAGAACATTAAATATAAAAAAAAAACTGAAGAAGATAATGAAATTTGTAGTAAGTGTGTAGGTGGGATTACCAATTTCCGGTGGAAATAAATGTATAGAAAAAAATGCGGAGGAAATGAGTGTGAAATAAATAAGCAAACCTTGCACGTTCTGTTATAATTTAGAGTATTAGAGCACATATTTTCATATATTTAGGGGGCATATTTTGAAATTGATGCATTTTATGTAAATGTTGGTAGGGCCCTCCACACTATATACTTTAAACTACAAATGATATTACTGCTTTATGCTTAGAATATTTTTATACATATTTGAGCATATTGTTCAACTAATTTACAGTGATCTCGACCCTTAATAGAAGTACATTTTGTTTTTGTCTGATCGGGATATAAAACTTCAGAATGCTAATAGCAAAAGTAGCTTCTGACCGCTTTTAATTTTCTCTGTGTAACATTGATAGACCCAATGTTGGTGACCAAACCAGCAAGACTTATTCCAGAACTGGTTGAACTCCTTCCACTTCTAGTTACAGTGCTTACCTCCATGTAAAAATTGATGTGTTGAAACTGTCATTTGTCAACATTTTACAGTCTCCTTCAAATAAAGGGAATGCAAGAAGAACAGCTACCAAAAACATAAAAACTAATTTGTAATGAGAAAATAATTTGGTTGCTCATGAGGTGCATCAAAAAGAAGACGTCAACTATCCGAAACAGAGTTTTTGAAAATATTGAAACGCTAGACTTAAATTTTAGTTGTTACCAAATATTCTCCGTGGCCAGCCTGTAGCTGTTTTGGCCATTATTCTTACCAAAAAGATGTTCGCTTCCCTAGTTTGGCTGAAAAAATTCCTTAAGAGAAATAATGACTCAAACAACTGATAGTATACTTGGTCGTTTTAGTGGGTATCACTTTCAATCCTATTCCTATTCTTATTCTGTGACCAATAAAACGCTGCTTTATACATAGTTCAAAAAACTTAGCAAATACAGCTGACATTTGGAGATGGGATTGGGAGGAATTTTTAATGGTTTTGTTCAGAATCGTCAGAAAATAAACTTAGAAATATGTTTCATCGGACACGTACACAGAGAAAATGAACCTAATCGGACAAAATTTTATCACTCGAATGAACTAAATTTAATGGTTTAATTTTTAGATTTGAGCGTGAAACAGGACACCTAAACAGGTTAAAAAGATACCCGTTCAAATGAAGGTGGTACATTTTCAAGAATCATATCTAAGCAAGTTTTCTCCTCTTTTGAAAGGTTTGTTGGTAGAAAATAAGATGAAAATGTTTCGATTTTTAAATTACAATTCGGATTTAGTGGCCTGCTTTAAAAAATTTTCTTTTAAAATGCCAACTGCTGAAATTTATTATCTTGTGTGACTGTGAGTCTTGGGGCAAAATATAAAAAAACTGTTCTGTTTTATGGGTTTCCATTTCGGTTCAATTAATTTATTTTTGATAAGTTTGACATTCAACACTATAATTTTTGTTTTCTAAATTTTCATTCTTGGTTCTAAAAATTAAAAATTATAAGCAATTTGTTACTGATTATGCATCAAACTGATAGAAAAATATTTCATGAGTTTTTCTGACATTCTTTATGAGTATTATTTCCATATAGGCTAGTTATGCAGACGGAAACTCAACGAAACTAAAACGGACAGGAACGAAACGAACGAATTGGATAGACGAGAACATTTTAGACCGATTAAGGTAGATTTATATTATCGGCTCGTCTCAGTACAGCTCGTACCGAAAAAGTATTGTTACATGTATTTACTATGAAAGTATTTATATTATCAGTACGTTTCCATGCAGCACAGTCCAAAATTTAACTAGGCTTTTAGTCATCAAACCAGAATCGCATATCCTGGGTTCTTATACCTTTAGATTTTCTTATACGATTGAAATACATATGAGAATTTGTCATAGAACCGGAATTCGTTAAATGTTTTGTTATATTCATCAAACATACGTATGTATTTCATTAAAGGATTGGTAGAATCAGAACCATATTGATGTGAATAGAGCCGGCATGTAAAAATTAACCTTAAATAAAGGAAATAGAACCACTAAAAAATAATTTATTTTCATATAATTTGTATGAAAAATCGCGATTTCGATTGACGAGAAAAAATGAATAAAAAGTTAAACCCAGTTAAATAATTTTTTCTGAAATCGCTAAAAAACAACTCATTGGGCGCTTTCAGTTCCCACAACATGTTGTCATTGAAAATTTACTGATGGAAAAATTGACAATCGATCTATCACATTGCCATGAAATTTTCGATAAATCGGTTGCATTCAGGAAATAACATGATTGTTTTACTCAACATGTTGCCAAAAGTTGGCGGACCTGAAAGCGCCCAATGTCTCACTTATTTAAAAAAGAGGTTCTTAAATTTCCCCATTTTCGAAATTAAATTGAAACACATGCTACAACAATAACAATATATATTAAAAAGAGAAAATTCAATTTAACGACGTCATGATTTATCCACATCTTAAACCAATGTTAAGAAAAAGACAACACATCTTCGCTCAAGAATCGAAATTAAAATAAAGCAAAAAGAGCCAAACAGAAAAAATTAAATCAATACATGGAGCGTGAAGAAAACAAAAAATCAAAACAATCTAGCATGCTTTGCAAATTCAAAATAACAATAGAAAGGTATTCGAATTCAAATTTGAATAAAGCAAAGCACCTATACAAGCAGGGCCTTCTAGAGTATATAGCCATAATCATGATGACGTATTTTTTAGAAGCTTTTTTAGTGGTATAACTCCGTAACTTCAGGATAAGTATTGGCTCTGAAAATTGAGATGGCTCGGGCTTGATTAGGATGTAGTAATATGACTGCTAATATTTTTTCATTTGAGTGAAGGTATTATATGTACTATCCTCAGATTCGAAGGAATTCGCCAATTCGCCATTGCGGAGTATTCTTGCTAAATATGAGGATAAATTATTTTATTCTTAAACGACCATCATTTAACAAATAATTCAGAACTGGCACGGACCTGGGGAATCCGATTGTCTAATTAAAACAAAGCATTGTGATGACCCTAGCGGGTGATGATACAATGTGATTTCTGCCCAGTGCTCTGAATGTCAACGTGAAGAAATTCAAGCAAGCGCGGATAAACGGCGGGAGTAACTATGACTATCTTAAGTGCCAGAACCTTGAGGTTTCCTCGTTGTCTAACAGCAATGTGGAGTCTCGAGATAATCTCCCAAACAACCCCGACCATATCTCTCCAAACGGGGGGCCGGGCTTTTCGGAGTCACCGTTCCGTAACTATAACCCAATTGATACCTCGTCGTCTGTGAGCTGGATTGACATGTATGGTGAAATATATAACGCGATAAACAACCTTATTGTGGTAGCCAAGAGAGTTATCTTCACTTGTTTTGGCACCCCAAAGCTGTCTAGCGGGTGTTGATGTCTCAAAAAGTCTCCATACGTGATTGCTCAAGGTGTTTCCATCAGCACCTCGGCGCAGACCAATTACAACATCAGGTAGTGTGGGCCGTACCGTAATGCCCGCGTGGAGGAAGCATCGTCGGGAATATGCCTAAATGCAAACACTGTACCGTAAGGATATGGGCGCAGCGGCCAAGTTAGCGTTGGACGGCTCCATTGACATACGTGTTCCTGATTTTAACCGTATGTTGGAATACTGGGGTCCGGTTTTTGAAACACCTTCCACGACTATCGGCGGTTTTGTCGATAGCAGTGCAAACCAACGTCAGAATACTGGCTCAATTTGGCACCCGGTAACATGTGAGGAGGTCACTGCCATCAAGATCCCTCTTTCCTCGGCGCCTGGTTTGGATGGGATCACATCAAGGCAATGGAGATCGGTGCCTGCTACTGTTAAGGTACTCTTTCTCAATACCGTAATGGCCTCTGGGGGCTTTTCCGATAAACAATTAATAAGTCGCACTGTTTTTGTACCAAAAAAGTCTAACGCCGAACATCCAGGCGACTTTAGACCAATCAGTGTGGCTTCGGTTGTAGTACGTCATTTTCACAAGATTTTTGCATTACGGTTACGTGATGCTAATCTTGTTGATGACAGGCAGAGATGCCTAGATGATGGCTGCGCTGAGAACATCTCGATGTTGGCTTCGTTGTTGGAAGACTCGAGGCGAGAACTTAGGGAGCCACATATAGCTTCCCTGGACTTAGCTAAGGCCTTCGACAGTGTCAACCACTTCGCTATTACCGATGCATTGGTACGGCGCGGATTGTCGGAAAAGTTTGTCAGATATATAAATAAGGCTTACAGTAACAGCTCTACGATACTAGAAGTTGGTAGAGATCGTTCCCACACCATTAAAGTGTTGAGGGGGGCCCAACAAGGTGATCCTTTGTCAACTATCATCTTTGCCCTTGTTGTTGATGATGTCCTGGCCGTGGTGCCACGCGAGGTCGGCTACACCATACAGGGGGCGTTGATTAACGCAATTGCGTACGCTGACGACCTCCTTATTGTCACGTCTGGCATGAAAATCACCCTCTCAAGGGTCCAGGCGAGAGCGGAGTTAGCGGGGTTAACACTAAATACAACTAAGTGTTCAGCGTTGTCCATCGTTCCTGCTGGCAAACAAAAAAAGTATAAATTTATTTATTTATTTATAGTATTTATAAATACCTTAGTATTAATAATACTTAGCGTAGTAAAATACTTAGTGAACCGCAATTTCAACTAGCGGATGGTTCGTATCTAAAACAACTGGTCGCCTCGCAAGAGTGGCAAACCTTGGTATCGACTTACGACCCATCGGGCCAAAAAAAGCCAGCAGTGATTTAGTGCCGATGTTCGACAGACTGGCGAAAGCTCCGCTAAAACCACCGCAGGGACTGCAAATTGTTTGTTGCTTTTTAATTCCGCGGTTTTACCACCAACTTGTCCTGGCCGGCGTGACCTTAGGGAAGCTAAAGGCCATGGATAAACAAGTTCACCAGTACGTTCGTAAGTGGCTCAGACTTCCACCGGATACACCTGTTGCTTTTTTTCATGCATCTATAAAAGATGGGGGACTTGGTTTACAAGCATTTAACACCACAGTGCCTGCTTTAGTGTTTTCTAGACTAAGCAACCTCGTGCACTCTTCCTCCCCAGCTGTCCGAGCAATCGCGGACTCTAGTTGGGTTAGTAGTAGGCTCAACTGGAGCCAAAAAGCTCTCACACGAGATAGTGAGTTCCTTAACACCAAGGACGAAAGGGAGGACTGGTGGGCTAAGTACCTACACCGGTCTAATTATGGGCTGGAAATAAGAGATGCAGGTAAGACTAACCTTTCAACATCGTGGGTGAATTATGGAAGTCTTGCCATCCCAGGGCGGGATTATATTCAATATGTTCACGTCCGCATCAACTCGCTGCCTATGCGAATATGAACCTCGCGTGGTATCCGGCGATCCGAGACTACTGTATGTGCAATGCCGTGTTGGTTGTAATGTTACCGAAACAGCTGCACATGTAATACAATCATGTCACCGCACACTTGGAGGACGCATCAAACGTCATAACGCTGTGTGTAAAGTGCTTTCATCGGGCTTGCGGGATATCGGCTATGAGGTTGACGAAGAGCCACGAATACGTACCGACTATGGGTCGAGAAAGCCGGACATAATTGCCGTTAGGGATGGGCACGCAACAGTAATCGATGCCCAGGTAGTTAGTGGATCGACGTCCATAAACGAAGCGCATGAGAGAAAACGAATGTACTACGCTTCCAATGATGGAATTGCAGCCGAAATAACATCTCAGCATGGAATTATGAGAAATAATATCTTCTATTCCACATGTACCCTCTCATGGCGTGATATATGGTCGTCTCGATCAGCTGATTATCTACAGAGCCTGGGGTTATCGAAGCGACTTCTTAGTGGTATCACTACAGGGGTGTTGCAAGGTAGCTCCTTGAACTGGAATAGGTGGAACAAGATGACGACATTGTCTGGTTATCGTGATGGCGTGTGGAGACGAACAGGAGTTGGGTGATAAAAAGTGAGTGTGAAAAGAGCATACGTAGGTTTATCCAACTAGGGTACCTTGCACCCGCCGGAAGAACATCTTTCCAGGCTAAATCGGCAGCAGGAAATAAAGCCGTGATGGTTTTGTGATTTTTAGTCAGTAAGAATCTGACAGTACCATGCAATAACATCGCATGGTGACTTTTGAAGATTTTCCACCTCCCATTTATAAAAAAAAAAAAAAAAAAAAAAATAGCCAAATGCCTCGTCATCTAATTAGTGACGCGCATGAATGGATTAACGAGATTCCCACTGTCCCTATCTATTGATTTCTATAGGAATCCATAGTAAAAATGGTGTTTTTTAGCTTCAAGTTTTTCAATGAAAAAAGCAAAAGTATTATAAAATGTTTATATCAAAGTTTTCTACATATCTTTAACAACAATTTACAAGAAGGCCATATTGGTATTAAGTAAATATTAATTGCATAAATATTAAAATTAAATTATTTCGAAAATATATTTTTCGAACTTCCATTTTGAAAAATACATCAAAGTTGGCTCTGACGAGTTAAAATAATGCTTGCTAAATTTATCTTTAGTAAAAACTAATGTACGTCAGATGTCTAAGATGTTTACAGAAAAATACGAAAAAAATTATTTAATCACAAAATTATCACACGTTTTCAACATTTTGCTTTTCCTACAATTTTTTAACTTGCAATTTCCCCAGGTGGTAATTTTTGGTACGATTTTTTCAAATTTTTACTGCCATCACTGCCATCTATGTAATGTATATTGACTTAATGACCAAACGAATTGTAGTGAGCTTTTATTTCAATATGACCAGAATGCTGTTGTTATGAAATTTTTATTAAATTTTGGTTTAAATAAATCAATTATTACAAGAAAATGAAAACGATTTACTTAAACGACCTTCATATCTGTTAAAATTCAAACATTAATGAAAGTATTTCAGAAATAATAATTAAGAATTTGTAACGTTTTCATTTTAAAATGTATCCTATGAAAAACAGTGATTTCCTATATGTTTTGTGGGTTTTACTATGAAACGTTTCTGATTCCCTTATAAAAGTTTCGTTTTTTCGACTCTGTCCAGAGCACCCTGTATTTTATAGAGCCATAATCAAAAAATCTGAACTTTTATAATGGAATCAAAAACGAGGAAAAAACGGAAATTTTCATAGTAAAACACACCAAACATATGGGAAAAATTCTTAATTAATTTCTGAAATTCTTTCATAAATGTTTGAATTTCAACATATATGAATGTCGTTTAAGTAAATCGTTTTCATTTTCTTGTAATAATTGATTTATTTAATCCAAAATTTAAAAAAAAATTCATAACAACAGCATTCTGGTCAAATTAAAATCAAAGCTTACTACGATTCGTTTGGTCATTAAGTCAATATACATTACGTAGATGGCAGTGATGGCCGTAAAAATTTGGAAAAATCGTACCAAAAATTACCATCTGGGTAAATTTCAAGTTCAAAAATTGTAGGAAAAGCAAAACAAATTCAAGTGTGATAATTTTGCGATTAAATAATTTTTTTTTCGTATTTTTCTGTAACCATTTTAGACATCTTACGTACACTAGTAAAACTAAAGATAAATTTAGCAAGTATTATTTTAATTTTTCAGAGCCAACTTTGATGTATTTTTCAAAATGGAAGTTCGAAAAAATATATTTTCGAAATAATTTAATTTTAATATTTCTGCAATTAATATTTACTTAATACCAATATGGCCTTCTTTTAAATAGTTCTTAAAGATATGTAGAAAACTTTTTTATAAAGATTTTATAATATTTTTGCTTTTTTCATTGAAAAACTTGAAGCTAAAAAACACCATTTTTACTATGGATTCCTATGGAAATCAGTGAAAAGTTATACCACTAAAAAAGCTTCTAAAAAATACGTCATTAAGAATATGGCTCTATACTCTAGAAGGCTTGCTATGGCTTTGTATAATCAAGGTTGCTTTGATACAAGCCATCAGTATCAGACCAATTTTAAAAGAAGCTTAATTTAAGGGGGATACATTTTACGATTTCCCATAATAACCCATATAAACTTGAACATTTTTGATTAAAATTTTATCAATGAAAAATACTCGTACCAGAAAATATTTTTAGGTTTATATTTAAATCAAACCTTTGAGTACATCATATTTTAAAAACAGTATAACTTAAATTTAGTAGTTTGATTAATATAATTAAAATTAAATTGTACAAATTTACGTTTTCTTTGTATGCCTACGTGACGTTTATGCTTAATAAATTTTTTCAGACAGGCTTAGGACGCTTATCAAGCGTCTTTATGGATTGGACATTGAAACTAACTGTAACTTTGTATATGAACAAAACTTTAATAGAAAATATATTGGCATACATAAACTGAGGCTGAACGCCACTTCTTCCACTGGATATCCATATACCGATGATTATACCGCCAATATGTCCAGCGCAAATATTTACCCGAAAGCTTCCAGAACTAGAACTTTTTTGTCAATTGGTACGCAAACGCATCCTGATGTAGTTTGTTAACAAAACGAGTTTTTAGAACTCATTAACAAGATTACATGCCATTATTATGAATCAAAATGCAATTTAGATTTGAAATATTCTCAAAGAAATAAAAAATTTCAAAAGCAAATTAATTAAATCTAAACCTGAATACAAATTACTAAATCTCAAGAAACGTAGAATTCCACGTAATTTTGATATATTAAACAGTAACTGTAAACTTCTTCTGAAGACAGAATACTTATATGGTAATGATAACAAATTATTTGCACAGTTCCACTATTACAAATCCGCACCTACATACCAATATCTCAGAAATACGCTTTAACTGAAATTACCTTCACTACCGTCATTTTATAATTGGTCTTCCATTCAATTTATACCTGCTGGTTTTAAAGAAATTCTAATTTTAAAGATAAAAAATATTTTTGAAGCGATACCGGAAGAATCTAGACTTTGCGTATTGAGTTTTGATGAAATCAGAATAAAAAATGGAGGTGTGGCCCCAACACACAATTTTCTCTTACGAACAGAAAATTTTGAGAATTTTTTTTTTTTTTTTTAATTTTTAAATTTTTATTTTTATATGTTTCTAATTTTTGGAAACATTTTGTATTAAGTAGTTTTTGTAAATCTTATACTTTTTAAGATATTTGCAAAATAAGTTTTCTGGCTGAAGGGAGTGGCCACTTCCGGTCAGCCGATTTGGAGTAAAATTCACTGAACCTCCCCTTATCAAAAAAGCTTAATTCTGAAGATCCAGTTCGATTGGTTAAACCAACTGGGCTGTAGAGAGGACACAGACTTACAGACAGACTGACAGACTGATAGACTGACAGACTGACAGACTGACAGACTGACAGACTGACAGACTGACAGACTGACAGACTGTCAGACTGTCAGACTGACAGACTGACAGACTGACAGACTGACAGACTGACAGACTGACAGACTTACAGACTCACAGACTGACAGACTGACAGACTGACAGACTGACAGACTGACAGACTGACAGACTGACAGACTGACAAACTGATAGACTGACAGACTGACAGACTGACAGACTGACAGACTGACAGACTGACAGACTGACAGACTGACAGACTGACAGACTGACAGACTGACAGACTGACAGACTGACAGACTGACAGACTGACAGACTGACAGACTGACAGACTGACAGACTGACAGACTGACAGACTGACAGACTGACAGACTGACAGACTGACAGACTGACAGACTGACAGACTGACAGACTGACAAACTGACAGACTGACAGACTGACAGACTGACAGACTGACAGACTGACAGACTGACAGACTGACAGACTGACAGACTGACAGACTGACAGACTGACAGACTGACAGACTGACAGACTGACAGACTGACAGACTGACAGACTGACAGACTGACAGACTGACAGACTGACAGACTGACAGACTGACAGACTGACAGACTGACAGACTGACAGACTGACAGACTGACAGACTGACAGACTGACAGACTGACAGACTGACAGACTGACAGCCTGACAGACTGACAGACTGAAAGACTGACAGACTGACACACTGACAGACAGACACCATTTCGAAACCCACTTTTTCGGACTCAGGGACCGCAAAACAGATAAATCTCTAAAAATCTCAAGGTTCAAAATGTCTATGATTACTATACTTTATTTTACTAGAGTAAAAGAAAGTAAAAAAGACTTAACGTTTAATACATTAACGGGAAAGATTGAAGTATTTTCTGACGACGGAAACGTAAGGGAAAAAGCAATGTGCAACTACGGATCTTTTTATTTTCAATTAAATCTATTACTGGTGGTTGGAAACACGTCTTAGGCTACGTTCTTATGATTTAAACAGTCAAAAGTTTAGAAAAATCGAGCAATACTAATACAACCAAAGAGTTACTTCGACCAAGATGATATGCAATATCATCAATAACTTGAAACTGTGTTAATAACGATACCATACTGATTGGCCTAAGATAATCCAGCGAGTCATTATTTTATTTCTTTCTAACCGGAGTTACTAAATTTGTTTTCCATATATCAGGAAATTCTGACCGCATAATACATTATATATTAAGGACTTTAATGGTGATATAAGAAAAGGTAATATCTTCTTTAAAAAGTTTAGATAATTTGTATCATGACCAGCTGCGTTAGATTTTATGCTGTAAATACTTTTCAAAATATGTAATTCCATTACACTGCTAACTGAAAACTAATTAGAAGTGAAACTACTTTTGGCATAAAAATCCGGAATAGAAAAGACAACCAACTTTTTAGGTATGCTGCAAAAATAAGAATTTACTACAGCCAGGGTCAATATTATTTAAAACATGAGCCCTACTTTTCCCTATGCTAATCGTTTTAATATTTCCCTAAATTCTTACCATAGTTAACTTATGGTTACGAAAGTAATAATTTTGCTTAGCGCCTCTTCTCTGAAATTTAGCAAAGGCCTGATCCCGAAGTAATATTTTGTTACCAATTTTAAAATTAAATCAAGGTGCTGCTGATTGGTCATCCAGTGTTCGTTTCACCGGGATACAGTTGTCATGAATAGAGTATAAGCATTCATAAAATAAGTGTAACATAGAATCATTATTATCGGTCGAATACATTTGACCAAAAGGCAAGAAGAGATTGCTGCATTATCCAAGATTGCTCCGAATTTTGACCCGTTTAGATTTGACTTTATAGGAGATGAGTAGAAAATCATGATCGGATATATGTGGCATAGTATATTGTTGGAGACTGGAATGTATAAACCTAAAATGCAAAAAAATTATAAAAACTAGAATAAAGTACATAACTTTTACAATTACGATGATCTTGATAAGTGACCGATGAATAATCACTATTAATAAGGTTATTTATTACTGCAATGATGCTGTGACATAAAATTTTTTTTGAGGTCTTACATTAATAAATGGTTTAATGGCACATTGCAATGGCCAAATATTACCATCATAAGCCTTGTTATATATTGTAGACTCCAACCCAACTTTAAACGAGATAAAGTTTAGCAAACTTCTGTCAGCATTTTTTGGAACAAGTTCGTGACAATCGATTTCAGCCACTGAAATACTCACCTTAAGAATAAGATAATTTTTAATATCCTCGCTAGTAGTTATTGGTTTAAAATTTTATATGTGCAGATAATTTTTTGGTTTCATCATTTCCAATTCAGTGTTGACTTGAGTTCCAAACTTTGTTTTCCTAAATACCCTGATTCTCTACTTGTTCCAAAACTGGAATATTTTTCGGATAGCCTAGGTCAAGTGACATTTTTGTACATGGGTCGTTTTGATGTTCGCTTCCCAGGATTTTCTCAAAAAAATTCGGAAGATTATTTCTACTTATATTCGATATATTATATGAGATGACATCAATCTTTGTTGTTCTAAATACTCTAATCCTCTACTTATTCTAAAACTGTTATTTTCAGATAGCTTAGACACTTTACCAATGTTTTTATGTTATTTAATAATCTTTATATTTTAAATATTATATATTGTATTGTATATTTTCTCTTTATAAGGGACTTTTGGCTTTTACACTAACACAACTAAGTACAATTTGTTGTTGTTTCTTTTTAGGATAGATCTAGGATTACAGATCTGAATCATACCACTCAAACTTAGCTACATCAATAATGTCGATAATAAAAATCTTAAATAAGGTAGGATCCAAAACCGAACCCTGAGGAGCTCCGATACTTGAAATGTTGATATTGCTTTTAATATTACCTATCTCAATAAATTGCGCTCTATTACATAAATATCTTTCAAAAAATGTCATATATTCACAATTAAAATTTCCTTAATTTCCATAATACAATTTTAAGATTAACTGTGTCGAAGGCCTTACTTAAATCCAAAAACAGATCAAAAACAAATTTCTTTTCTTCTATTTCGACAGTAACATTATTTGTTAAATTAAGGCACGCTACAGTAGTGTTTGAGTTCCTAGTAAAGCCAAATTGTTTTGCAGATATTATGTTTGTTTGATTCTAGAAATGACTCAATTCTCCGATTTATGACATTTTCGTAAATTTTTTTAATTGAAATAGGAATTGAAATACCAAAGGTCGATAATTACTTACAAGGGTTGCAGAACCGCTTTTGAATATTGGTGAAATCCTAGATAGCTTCAAACAATCAGGAAATATTTTATTTTTTTACAATCGTTAATAAGCTGGCTAGTAATATTTTTAAGCTTTCCGGTATTTCAAATTATAAATCTATTAGAAATGTTATCGTAACCTGTTTAGTTTTTTTATGATACTAACAATCTCACCATCACTAACATTGCCAAAACCTACAGGGCAAACAATATTATGACGGATGTGTTGAAAGACTGATTCTGATGGCGTTTGCAGATGCTTTACCAAATACACTGGTGTTGTATTAAAATAGGCATTAAACTCGTTCACTGTTATATTCGTGTCCTTGACGATTTCATTCTTAATTTCCAGATTGATTTCTCTATTATTAATTCTTTTTTTTTCAATCTTAATGCTTATTAAAATTATTCCATACAATTTTTGGATTGTCAATACTATCATCAAATATTCTATTTTAATAGGCAGTTTTTGCTTCCTCTATTTTAGCACTTACAGTTTTTTTATAATACGTGTACCTTTCTTTACAGTAATCGGAATAGGGGCGATGGAATTTCTCTCTCTGTTTAATAAGAGAAAATATAGCACCATATGCTTAAAAAAGTCAATTGAAACCGGAGAAACAAACTCAAAAGTCGTCGTCTAATTTTTTTTGAAGATTTCGAGTCTCATCTTTTTTCTGCGTCTGCGAAAATTCTCTTTGAATGTAAATCAGCCTTTATTCTCGTAGCACACACACAGAGAAAAGCGTTGTAAAATTCAACAAAAAATGCGATGAAATTCATTGCAAATGCAATGAAATTTCAACCCATTACAACTGTAATAACATTTACTGTATGATATAGCAAAACGTGATAGTAGTAGAATTAATTACCAGCGAAGTAAAATTAATTACAATGTAATAAAATATTTTTCTATATTTGTAGTAAAATTTATTGTAATCGTGATCAATTTTATTAGCTTTTTACTACAATCTTGTAGTGAAACTGACCACAGCCGATGTAGAATCCTTTACAATGTAATGAAATGGCTTTCTATATTTGTAGTAAAAATTACTACAAAGGTAATTCAATTTATTAGCTTCTTAGTAAAACTTTGTAATGGAATTTATTATAACAGGAGTATAATCGATTACAGCGTAGTAAAAAGATAAATACATTTATCTCACAATATACTACAACCGTAGTAAGATTTACTTGCAAATTGTAGTATAATATTATATTGTACTACAATCGAAATAAACTTAAGATTCTCAACTAAAATAATCCGCTGTAAAAAATTTAAATTGAAACACACGATTAATTTTTAATTTAATTTTTATTGGTAATATAAAAATGTCAATATTTATTATTTCTAAATTATCTTAAATCGAAGGGCCAGTCTACCATCCGACAACTTGTGAGACAAACTGGGATAGCACTGAAATTCACAAATATTATTAAGGCTTATGTTTTCTAAGTTGTCTTTTAGAATAAATGCATTAAAATGCATATCATAGTCAGAGAACATTTTTGTAGAGACTACAATAACATTATCACCATATACTATCATTTCAATTATTTTATATATAACTTTGTCATTTTGCTTGGATAAAAGAATCCAGATTTATACGAAGTTCCCTTAACATTTAAATCATTTGCGAAAATCTGGATACCATTAATTCCAAATTCGTTTAGTTGTTTGAAGTAAGACTTTTCGAAGACACATAGTTTAATACTTTTATTAATTTCAATGATTTTATCAACATTCTCACATTAGAAAAAGTGTTCTAATTTAAAAGACTGTTTGACTGCAATAGAGTAGCAACGATTTTTACGTGAAGTAATAGACTGAGCATATTGTTTTATTTCTTTGTGTTTGCTTTCATTTCGCATACTCCACATTATTTTTAAAGGACCTACTCTTTTAACTACTGTTGCATAATGAGTTACAAAAATGTGCTTTTTGTTTTAGAGGCTCATTAAAAAGCTCCATATAATCTCTGTTATGGAGTGCCACTCGACTTGCTAGTTCTGTAAGGTCGTCGTTGTTAAATATTGCATTCATGCATAAATCGACCTGTTTTTGGAGATTTAAAAAAAACATCCAAACTTTATCATGTTCTGGTATAAAATCCCATACCATCAAAGAAAAAAAGAAAACGAAACAATTTGTTTCACTTGCTTGCATATTTAAGTTTCTGTTTTGTAGAACTTCTAGGTTTATGGGAAGTGACATATTTCTTGAATCTATAATGCCGTAGTCAAATAGTTGCTTACGGTCATTCAAATCCTCCAAAGAAAAGAACTTTTTTTCGTATGAAGTACAAAATAATAAGGCGCACGCACATATCATTTTTTAACACTCCTTCAAAAAGATCATGCATTATATCGACTGAGATATTGACTACGGCATGAAATGAAGGCAAGGCGTTAAAAATACACGATTCTGAAATCCCTGTCTATTTAGGGCATTTAAGTGCTAAATCGGATGTATAATTATCAACTGTTCTCAAGTTAGATTCTATCTCAGAGCAAATGTGTTGTGTTTCTGATTTTGTTGTTTTGCCAATTCTGCAAAAGTGAAGCGCCGAAAATGATGACCGAAACCCTAGTATTATATTCAATCCAAGATTATCTCCCGTCACTAGTCCTAAAATGAAATAAACCTTTTTGACGCTCCCTTTTTCAATTACCATGCCGTTAAGTTCTAAGTCCATTAAAATTTGTAATAGATTATAAAGGATGTCATCGCGCTCATATTTTTTTAAATAGGCCGACTTTATTTAACATAACAGGTAGAATATTACTCAGAAGAGAAAGCTTATGTATATTGAGGTAAAGTAGGAAAATTCAAGTAAAAGACAGAAATTGAATTTACGCCTGAGTGTAAACCTAAGACATTATCTGGGTCGAAGTCATCATTATACAGGAAGTACGGTATGGCAATTTTCTTTTCTTTAAAAAATTTGGAATATGTTTCTCTCCAAACAAAGCCACAAACAAAATTGTTTATGCTATTGGAATCAACCATTAGATTCTGTATTTCTGCTACATTTTCTTCCAGTAGATTACCAGTTTCAAAATATTTTTTTATTATAAATGGTATTGCTAGAATTGTTCCTTTTGAATCACTGTATTTTAAAACTGGTACACCCTTTTCAACAGTATTTTGAACTTCGGATGAAATAGTTATATTAGTCGGTAGTTTAAATAAATGTTTCTGTTCTAAAACATTTTTAAATTTATGTTCGGTGTCAATTTCGGAAAAATCATTTTCACAAAATTCCTTTACCTTTACTACAGTTGTTTTAGAATCAACTGATTTTAGAAAATTGTGCATAGGCTCTAATAAATATTGATCGTGAATATCTTTCACGATTTTGAAAATTAAATTTCTAGGGACTGAATTTTCATTCATCAAATTTAGAATAAATTTTAATGCCTGATCCGATAAATCAATTGATTGGTGAGAATGCAATTCAGATGAATCATACTGAGAAAAACTTTCAGAAGGATTTTGATATGATTTTAAAGAAACAGAGGAGTTTTCTTGCATCTTAGTACCGGTTATTTAACCGAGACCCTCTACACTGGAAACAAATAAGTCAGACCTCTTTTTTGAGCTTGAACTGAAGCACAATTCTTTCGCTACAACATATATAAGTCCGAAAATGCCTGCGGACAACTATTTTGTTGGCATTGATATTCAGATTGATATTTATGCATATGTTTTACGGTAAGTAATAATTATCTAACGTATCAAACTTTAAATCACAAGCAAAACAACAAAACATGTTTAAGTTATTATAAATTCAACTTTTTTCTAAAATAACAGAATATAAATGGAAGCTTAAATTATATTTTATATGAATTCAGTATTTAAATTTTTAATAACAGAATATAAATTTAAGTTTGTTATGCATAACTTAATTCATTGATGAGAGCAATTATTGCTGAATTTAAATTATCAGACTTTAAATTAAAAAAAAAAATTCTGTATAAATATCCAAACGTTAGCACTTGGTTTTGGATATTCTAAGTTGAAAACGTATATTAATTTGAAAATACTATCAAGTGCGGATAAAAAGTGGTCGTTTTTGTATAATATATTATCCGCAACAATATAATATGAAAGCTGACATACCACGTTCATCGGTTGCAAGGTCAATTTACATTCTTCTCTGCAGCGGTCTTGTTTAAAATATCGTTTCATTATAGTCTGTAATGAATGTATAGCAGTATGTATAGCAATGATTTTAATTTTTAACTTTGGGAAGATCTTATATTTGTATATAAATATTAAATATATGTACATATATATTATATATATATATATATATATATATATATATATATATATATATATATATATATATATATATATCGCTAGTGGTGTCCGAAGTTAATGCGCATGATAGCAATGGTGATGGTGGGGCAGAAAGGGCCGATTGTTCAGAAATCAGTGAACTACGGCTTTTTGGATGCCGTTCAACTAATCCTTTTCTCCTTAAATTTTTTTAGAGTGTTATTGTACGTTGTATAGAATTGGTCTCTGGCTCGGCCACCATTGCCACTTTCAACAAAATAACAATTCTGAAATATGTAATAATAATATTTAGTCAATTCTGTCAAATTTTAAAAATAGAAAAGACATATACCTTTATTTCAAATGGGAATAATTTTACTATATCATTAGCGATGATGTTACATTCTTTTGCACCAATTAGAATGTCATTAAATATTGCCTATTCAACAATTATTGCTATAAATTCCTTTCACTCACTGGAGTTAAAAGGAACCTTTTCTCAAATAAATCTCTCCCACGGGTATTCGATTTTAATATATCCTCAATGTTCTATAAATAAAAAAAAGAAATGAAGCAGACTAAGAATTCAATTTCCACTTAACCATCGTTTACGATACTTACTAACTCCTTAAATGATTTAGATGGTTTAGTTTCCGATATGTTTTCCGGTGATGAAACCCAATCCATAACAGATACAGACCCCATCGAAACCGTATCCGCCAATGATCTTGCGGGGATATTCTAATAAACGAAATATTTAATTGAGAAGGCTGCAAAGAACTAAATATAATACCATCGAAATTCTCCACTCCACTAATTTGAATTTAAATAAAATTCTGGCACGCATTTGTGATGCTGGTAAAAGAATATGTCCGGAAAAGTTATCTGTTGTAGACAATTAACATCTACATTTTGATCTAATTAATTTTAAAAATACGTATACAGCTTGTGGAATTTTCGGCATACATGAAGAGGTAATAGTTTAATACTTACCATGAAACATTTGACAAAGCTCTGGAAGACCCCATTTTAGTTAAAGATTTTTTACAGCCTTCACTCCATTTCCACTTGAAGTATTATCACTCGGTTCTGGCTGATTTAAACCTGTATAAACTTGTACGGTGTATGGACTATCTTCTGCAGATCCATCCACTGTCTCAATTTGAATAGGACTTACCACATAGAATCTGGTTTCTGATTCGGTTACCTCATTAACACTATCACCACTGTCATCAACACCACTTACGTCATCCTGTTTCTCCATTTTATATTTCGTGGATTATAGCAAAGTAGTTAATTACAAATATATATGCTTATCTATATAAGATTTAATAATTTACGTTGTTTAGTTGTATACTTTAAAATTATACGAATTTTTTCATAATGCCTGTCCTTGTTATTCATCATCCAGGAAAACACAATCGTTTAGATTTTTAGTATTAAAAATTCAAAAAAATGTATACGATCTGGTCAGATACATTCGTATCTTGTAATTTTATTCTAATTACATATTATAATTTAGAAAAATAAATATATATGTGTAATTATACTATTTTTACGATTTTTATTTAACGTGTCTAAAACGCGGTTTGTATGAAGTTCAAAATAGTTATAATAAAATTCGCTAAAATACGTTATGAATTTGGAAAAAATCGTTCATAACAAAACCGAACAACTTAGTACAGGAGTAGTACTTTGGTACTACAAATATTCATTTTATATTTTTTAATTTAATTTGATTTGTAATTAAATTTTATTAGAAGTGCAATTAAATTTTTTCACCTTTAGCACTCAATATTTGATTTGTTTCATAACGTAGTGCAATTAACTGCGTTTGTCGTAAAATTCCATTGTAATCACATTTGATTACACTCGTAGTAACTATTAATACATTATTTGGTATTTTTACAATACTTGAAGTAAATTTCACTATCGAGTAGTAGAATTTTATTACATTTTTAGTGTTTGGTGGTAAATTTGTGAAAACATAAAAAAGTAGCGGTAAATTGGTTATTATATTTAATATAAACTTAAAATAGATAGACTTTTAAACACGTTACACAAAAGACACGAAATTCGTGTAATTATACACACATATTTTTCTTAATTATTATATGTAATTAAAGTAAAATTAAAAGTTACGGATGTAAAAAGAACTTGTATATAGGATTTTTGAATGATGATAACTAACACGTTGAAATATCGACAAGCCATACGAAAAAATTTTTTTTATTATATTAAAAGCGAAACTATACACTTTAATCTTAATTTTAATGTTTATTTCACCAACAAATGTGTACTTACTGAAACACTAAATCACTTAATCACTCACTGCCACGTAAAAATTAAAACAAAGAAAACTAAATAAGTAATAAATATTATTATTCCTTACTTCACGAAAAACCATTTTATAATGAACAATTTACCGCAATTATCTTTATTTCCTTTCAATTTTGCTGCGATATACATACAACGAATGTAATAAAATCTACTATTCGATAGGGAAGTTTACTTCAGCTGTTGTAAAAAGGCAAAATAACGTAGTAATAGATATTACGCGTATAATTAAATGTGACGCATGCAGTTAATTTTACCTCGTTATACTGCACTTGTAATAAAATTTGGCTAAAATGTAATAAAATGAAGAAAATCTGAATATTTCTACTACAAAAGTACTACGCTTCCCAAGTATAACAAAACTGAAAACTTGAATCGGTTATAAAATCTTTTCCGGTTTTCGTTCGAAAAAATTGAAAATGCTGAAAAGATGGTGTTTCAAATTTTTAACACATGTAGCGTTGAAGTAAAATGTATTTTTGTTTTCTGTAGACGCCATTACGATTGCGTTATACGTAAATAGTTCATGTGTCTGTTTATTAAAAAAATCGAAATCGACTGAAACTGATAGTGTGTAAAAGATAATAATTATGAAATAGGAATAAATTTATCAATAAAAGTGTTACAAGCAGACGCCTGGCCACTACTTGATTCGACATCGATACCAATTACATTTGCGATACCTCATCATATAAATTTTTGTGGACGAAAACTTACGTGGCTACACCGTTTTTGTCATGATGAACTAAAAGTCTCATACCTCAAGAAACCCTGTATCATTACGATGCAAACTTTTCAAATGGCTGTCCTATTGTTGTTTGAGACATGTGATGTGATGACGTAAGGATATACAAGAAACGCTACAGTTAAATAATGAAATGTTACAAAAGCATATTCAAAGTTTAATTTAATCAAAATTGTTGCTGTGTGGGACAGAGGTTGGTTTTTTTGTTTTACTAGGTCTTGTACCTTGAATACAATATAATATTGTAACGCTTTTTTTCTTTACAGAAATTAGAAGATTCAACCGAAATTATTGACTATTCAAACAAAAGGACTAAGTTTAAAATTACTGCAGCTCTCCAACGTGAAACACCTCAGGAAGTTGAACATGCGATGCACGCAGTAAATGAAGATAGAAAAATGTATTTACTCAGGTGGAGTTAAAATTTATATATTATAATAAATGTAATATTGTAATTTATACATGTAATAAAAATAAAAAGTATTCTTAAAAAAAATATATTTTTAATTAAAGCTAGATTTAAATTCAAAAGTGAAATTTTGGCGCCAAAATTTATATTATAAGCCCCGCCCACAAATTTGTCGTACAATAACCTTTTCTTTTCATCATTTTCCGAGTTTTTTGGCTAACTTTCATAGGAAATCTTATAATAAGTCGGACATTAATTCGGAAAAGAATCGGAGATGAAATCAGCGAAATGTCAGAAAAATACAAAAATTTTCGGATATAAAAATACTTGGGTTGTACTAAATTGTTCTGTTTTGTAATGGATTTTACTAATAATGAATGTTTCCTATTCATTACTCGGTTTTGTAAATTTTACTGCAATTATTTTTCTCTCTGCAGTCAGGGTTTATTTTATTCAAGATAATATTTCCATGACTAGTTAACATTTGAACATAATTGTCCAGAATCATTTCTGAAGATAGTAAATTTTAATTGAAATCCCCTAGAACAATGTTATTACTATAATTCATTAAAATAATTTCAAATTTTGTCAAGAAACTTTCAATGTGATGGTTTGGTTACCTGTGTACAGCAATTACATTTAACCGCAAAACAGGAAAACATACTACTAAGAAACTACTTTTCTTGTATGTGTCTTCATGTAAAAAGAAAGAATTAATTGTTTGTTTAACTATGAAAGTAGTATTTGTTTGTATGACATATAACCACTTATGTTACAGAATTCCCGATCGAAAGAGCAAAGCCAAGTTTCTGTTAACACAATTTCGTCTGTTTTGTTCGGCAAAACTGTTAATGAAAGCTACACGTCATCTAACTTATATCGAACACTTCGAATATTTAAAAATCGAATGTGTTTTGGTTGATTTAATGAAATGTGTTGAAAATAAAATAAATTGAATCCCTTACTTTTCCAATGGTGTTCCTATTGGATTAAATTGACCTTGACCAACAGCCGAATCTGCTTGTGAATATGAATGTGATGATTGAATATTCTCCAAATCCGACACCTTTCTGATGGTTATTTTTAGCCCACAGGAACTTAAAATGATTTGCTGACTTAAACTGGAGAGCTTTTCGAAATATGCCTCCTTGAAGCCTTGTGAGTTCTTCACAAAGGAAAAGCCGCTTATTATCAGCAACATTGTAGTCCATTTCTTTCGCAAATAACTGCCGCTTTTTTCGAAATCTAGACAGGATTTCTTTTTTCGTAGCTCTATCGCGTAAACGAGCTTGAAAAAAAATCTTCGCTGGCCCCTCCTGACTCTTTGTTTCAATATATTTAAGTTCCTGGATTTGACCAAAGGTTTTACATTGGTTTGAAGTTTCGCCAATATTTTCACCATAATATACCACCAGTTATAATCAAATGATTATGAATTAATTTCTGATCTACTCTTTCCAATTTATTTTCCAATTTTGATATAATCACAACCTGTTCCTGTTGCGTGATATTTATTCTGAAACTCACCAACCTGTTTTCCAGATTCATCCACCCTTTCGAAAAGTTCATTTTGGCATGACTGTATTTGTTGAAGCATTGTACTTAGATTATTTACTATTGCTAGTAGAACTGTTAGTTGTGCCGAAAGAGATGTCACAACGCAACTTTCTGGATTAATTGCATGGCGTTGGCCTTTAGGTAACTTTAGCGAGAAGCCTCTCCCGCATTCCTCATTACAAAACAATGTTGGATTTCCAGCAAGACGTGTTATGTGCATACCATGAATGTTTTTACAAAACGGATGGGATCGTTTTTGGTACTCGTCGCGTTCGAAGAAACCTTTTAGTGTTGTAATTTTATTCTCACACCCATTACATTGAAAATCAACTATCAAAGTTAGGCGCATTTGTACATTGCAATAAGGCATTATAAAATCTTATTATATTTATTTTATTAATTAAATTTCACCAGAATAATTTATAGATTTTGCAATTAGATTATTCAACTATTTCAAACTAATAAATTTATACTTATTGACTTTGATTTATATTTTTAATTAATTTTTCCAAGCAGCCAATAAAAATTGTTGGTTAACACCGTGCATCTGTCGTTTTTTTTAAACCATAATTACAGACATAAAGATTTATCTAACAAATTTACTAACTATCAACTACTTAGGTGTCTTGGGTTGATTCGTTGTTCCTAACATACCTTACCTTTCCTTCGCTTTTATTATTTGTAAAGGGGGTACGAAAGGCCCGGCGTCGTCCGGGAGTCTGGCTTAGGCTTGGTCGTACACCCTGATCAATCAATCAATCTAAACACCATGATCCCCCACATTTTCCAAAACTGGAATATTTTTCGGATAGCTTAGGTCCAGTGACATTTTAATAAAAGGGTTATTTTGATGTTCGCTTCCAAGGATTTTCGCAAGAAAATTCGGAAAATGATTTTTACTTATATTCGATGAGATTCCACCAAACTTTGTTGTACAACATCCTGATGCTCTTTGTCCAAAACTCCAAACTTTTTCCAAAGCCTAGGTCCAGTGACATTTTTGTAAATGGGTCATTTTGATGCCGCATTTATCACATTAAAAGAAGCCTTGTTGCATAGTTATAGTATCCTGGCAATTATTACAAAAATAGTATCAGATATACGGGACTGATATACGGGATAACGTAATTCTGATTTTCTCACAGGTTTACGTAAACATTTTTAAACCTATTGAAATATTTACAATTTATAAAATGTAAACTTTATTTATTTATATGTACTTCACTTTCACTATCGACTATAGCGCCTCTTTCACTATCGACTATAGCTGCATGACTTCTTGCATGTTAATGCCATGATCATGAAATCAGATTCGCGATTACATCCGCTTTCTGATTTTTTATTTCTTGAGGTTTCACCTTTTTGGATTGTCTTTCAAATTTAATACCAATACATTTTTTTTAATGTTCTAAATATCTAAGTGAGCTTTTAAAACACATATGGAACTAATTATTTATATTTCTTATAAAACTAAGTTTGCAAACATTTTTACATGCTTAAAATGTTTTTAATTTTGTTAAAAATAAATCAAATATGTTGAATTCGTTTATTTCGTTCAATTTGCGGTTCGTTACTTTATATTTACGATAGTCCCTCACAAATGTAACACTTCAAGAAAAAATAAATTTTTGCTCGTCTATAGGGACTGGAACGTACAACACAACCGAAACTTATTCAATAAACTCATTTAGCGTACAATTCTTAGAAAAATCAAAAAAGATAAAGATTTGGTCACATACCGAAACCTACAGCGTACAAAATAAGAAGCTATAAAGCTTTTTTTATTTATATACATTATACACACAATAATATTCGGAATCCCCGAGTGTTATTACCACGTTTTTTTTTTTTATTACGCTAAAACGTCTGGGGTCTTCATCCTCCTACAAACACCAAAATCTATTGATTCACTCTAATTTACTTAATACACGTTCCTATATCAATATTGATGAGATATGCGCTGCTATATACCATATAAGAAATCGAATAACAACAACAACAACAGAAATATACAATTTTCTACTTTATACGTGATCAAATTTTCAGACTGGAGGAAAATGTAATATAAAATTCTATACTTAAATCTTTAATTTGGTTTATATTTTTCCGTTTCAAACAAAAAAAAAAAAAAAAAACATTCGTATACAAAAACAAACCAACAAACAGAAACACAGTGAAAAAAACACAAATCGGCATTGATTTATTGCATCCATGTACACATATAAATGTAAGTCTATCGAAGTTTTTTTCACTCGTCTGATTGCAGCGAGCTTATTAAAAAAAAAAAAAACAAAAAAAATCGTTCACATAATAATTTTCATAACAATTTTTATGTTGCTCAAAATAAAAATCGTGTTTTCCCAAAAGCTCAACATGTAAAACTTTTCATTTTCCTCTTCACATTTCTTATCTTTTCCTCTACGCTGTTTTCTGTTATAAATTGGAACAAGAATGATTTTAAATTTGATTATTTTGAAATTTTTGGAAACTTCTAAATTTTTTTTTGATTTTGAGTTTGTTTACGTAAGACACATACAAACTTACAGGATTATACACAGACATATATACATTTTGCTAATAACGAGATAATTGTTAGTGTATTCGAAATTATTGTGGTTTTAAAATTAAATTTCGAAATTTTTTCCTACCAGTAAGATAAACAAAATTAAAATTTTGTCGTATTTATTTAGATGGAAAATATTTCTGTTCTTGTTAATAATCAAAAATATGTGTGGTGTCACTTTTTATTAAAGAACCGAATTTTTGGAATTCTTCATATAGGTACTCGTTCAAAAGAAAATTATAATTTTTTTGTAATGTGAAATTTTTGAGTAGCATAATTTGATTCAGAAATTTTTATAGCAAAAGCACAAAAATTTACCGATGTTACGTATTCTACCTGTAAAGGAATTCTAATTGGTATCTCAGAAGGAATCGCAATGAAAATAACAACAAACAATTTTGTATATACTTAAAATTATACGTATATTATATTGCAGACAGAATTTTAATTTTATTTGTTTTTGTTGTTTGTTATGTTTTAAATTAATAAAAATGTAAACAGTTGTAATTAAATACAATTATTATACCCTGAAGACAATATGTTTCAATATAAATGTTTTAAGATTTGTTATACAGAATTAAAATAAATTTATGCAAGAATTTGAATGCATTTTTAATTACGTACATAATTTAAGTTTTTGTACCGTGCAGCGTCTTTTGGGAAATGTATAATGTTTAATGTTTTGGTGTTCAAACAAATACAATAAAAAGTTAATGTAATACTATGTCATTTCATATTTCCGGAAATTTAGTGATAATGCAGTGATGCTGATGCATCAATCTTTTTATTCGCGCTATATAGGTGATGCTATCTGGCTGGGTTGTTTGATATACCTATGAAGGTGATAATTATTACTAATTGGTATGATAATAATTGTTGATAATATCTCATTCCTAATTATATAGATATATTCCTACATATCACATTAAATTTCCTAAATTATAATTAATAAAAGTGTTAAATATCACTTTTAATAACTAAATTGAATTAAGTGAAAGGCATTATAGTTTATTCACGAATATGAAGAGTACCGACACGAGTCGATAGGCTAGTGTCTGATTGTTTAACAGCCATTATATGTGAGTAGATTACGATACTTTGTCCACGACCGACAAATAATATTGTATTTTATAATCAAATCATTTAAATAATGAAATAATGAAAATGGCAAGAGCATTACTAGATAAAATTTCAAAAATTAATAACAGTGAACCCAAAAAAAAAAAATTTTTTTATTAAGTAAATTCAATGCTAAATTTAGATGGATATCTCTATGGAAATTTCCCAAAATGAAGAATTTATTTTGTTATTACTTTTGCACTAGCTAATAACTTTTGTAATTGAAACACAATATTTAATTTTGTTTTGTTAATTAATTTATAAAAATTTATTGGTTTATAATTTTTACAAGAAATTTGTTAAGTTAATATTTTTCACCAACAACTCCACCTGGTATTTAATTTTTTCTTGTATCAAAAGAAGACAAACACAAAATGGCCACGACACAAGATTAATATCTTGTGCCACTTGTTTTGGTATCTCGATTTTTAATCGCACTGATTCTTGTAACTCTGTTTTGTAAACAAAACTCATTTTGTTTCCAAAATCCAAACCTGCCTGTTTTTTCCAAAAAAATCCGATCCTTTCTCAACTAAATTTGCTTTTAAACACTGCCAGCCATAACTCGTTGGAAAAGTGGAATTTTCCAACACATATGCAGCTCAATTTCCACAACAAAGCTGCCATGAATGAAATCCTGTGAGCAAAGTTTAAACATTTAATTAAACTGAAACAATTAAATGAAGGAAATATTTTAACGAGGGCCCCGTTTTTCTGCGAGTATTACTCGACCAAGCTAAAATTGTTAAGAAATCAAAGAATTACAAGTTTTTGTATGTCTGTGAGAGCATAGCAAAAAAAAAAACAAATTTCTCGTATACGTATACGTATTTATATGAAGTAGTAATACAGGTAACCCCCGAAGAACACAGTACTTGAAAAACACGAGATTCGAAGAACACGGATACCTCTCCCCGAATTACACGATTTCAAACAACACGATTTTCGAGTTATTCTTTTGAAAAAGAATAAAAAACATACATACAGTGCTGGTAAAAAAAAATTGGGCAAACAAATTGTAACAGCTACGCCGTTCCAATTTTATTGTCTGCAATCTGCATAATTTTTTTTTGCGTATATAGCGCCTAAATGCCGTTTGGTTAAGCAGTTGAATGTTGATATTCTTATTTATTTGTTTTGGTCGATAAAGAGGTGCATAACGATAATCCCTAAATAAATATTTATGTTGATAGATGCCGCGGTTGTTTGAGTTGATGCGATAATAAATTTGCGCGCGAAAAGAAAATTTTGGTGGGGGTTTGGTTATAAAACGGGCGTTTGAAGATTTCGCGAGGAGTCTAAGTCTAAGTCTGAGTCTGAATTAAACTATTAAAAAAAAAATAAAAATAAAATAATAATAATAGAAAATAAAAATAAGAAATATAAGTGTATAGTTTTGAAAATAGTGCCGAAGATTTTTTTTTTAAGTGGAGTTAAAAGTTGAGTCAGTTTATCGGAGTTGAAGTAATAATAATTTACTTTAAGATAAATCCGAAAAAAGAAAAAAAATTTTTTTGTTTTAGTGAGAAATTTTTTTTTTCTGTAAAATTCTAGAATAGTAAAAAACTATAAATTATTATTGTAAAAACTTAATTTCATATATCAAGTAACTAGAATAATGGTGATTATAATGGACACTTTCTCGGCCATCATTTTTTTTTTCTGTTTTAAAATAAGATTACATTAAGTGATTAACAGAATAACTGGTTAAATTGTAGACTAATAGTTGTGCTGTGCCGGGTGTGAGAAGTGAAACATCGCGGAAGATAACAATAAAACATACAAAACTGAAACTTAAAGTGTTGTGTAAGTGTAACTTTGTGGCGTATTGGATTCCACATTCACTACACTACACATAAAAAAAAACTGAAACAAAAATAAATCAAATCGAAACAGAACCAAATCAAAACAAAAAATTAAATAAAAACAAGTATAAGTGCTGTGAGCTTGAGCTGTGACGTGTGACCGGTGAGTGAGTGACTGTGTAAGAAAAAAAAAAATTACTGTTGCAACAATAATAAACAGACAATTTTATATTTCCTATAAACAATTGGAGTTAGCGAATTTTAACTTCGCCACATTAAATAAAAATATATCTACGCAATGAATGAGCGGCTAAATGGCGATACAGTATTACAACAAGTATTTCTGCAATCAACAGGCTGCAACGATATATAGTTAAGTTTTTAATTTTTTTTTTTTTTTATTATAGTTTCTTTATATCATTATATTTACTATTCTTATGGTTACTAGTTTTTTTTTTGTTAATTAACATTAATTTTCCGGTGTAGGGTAGTTTTGAGTTAGCTAGGTTAGGTAGTTTTTATGTAGTTTTAATTGAATTCCTTTGTTCACAAGAATTGTTCTTTTCTTGCCAAAATACATTTTTTTTGTGATTTTTTTCCGATTGTGGCATAAAAATTAAGATGAGTTTTTTTTTTGCTCAATAGAATATAGCAAATAAGAATGAGTTGCTAATTATCAAACTGCGGATGAGTTAGGGTGAATAGGTGTGTTGAACATACAGGTAGGTATTCGGAACCATCCTTTCCCGCGGTTAAATCCGATCTACACATACTCTTAAATATTTACGCCCATAACCCTGATGCATAGCCGGCAACAACCGCTCAAGAGTCCCTGTGTAGGTCCAATTCTGTTAGCACAATGCGTGTTTTGGAGGATAATTAGTTAATTCTTATCGTTCATAATTGTTTTTTTTAAATTTTAATTTCAAATTTAGTTTTTGGGATATCCTCCAGAACAGGCAAAGTGTTACAAAATTTATTGCAAATTGGAGTCTTTTTTGGTAAAATTACAAAACTTTTGAAAGCAATTGGTTTATTGTTTCATTTTAAATACATGTATGACGTAATTTTTTGAAAAAAAAAAATAACCTGCAATTTAGGGGTAAAACACCGAAAAATGCCAAAATATTCAAAATACGTTGATTGGTGTCAAAGTAATGTAATAAATTAAGCACTTATTTTTTTTTTTTTGTTTTTTATTGATTTATAGAAGTTAAATCTTTAATATTAATATTTTGTTGGACCGCCTTTTGCTTTTATTACAGCGATACACCTCCGATTCATTGAATTTGATAAATTTTTCAAAGTCGCAGGAGATATGGATTCCCAAATCATCATCAACAAACTTTTTAAAGCTTCAATCGATTCTGGGCGCTTCCTTGCTACTTCTAGCTTAATTATAGACTAAATATTTTCAATTGGATTAAAGTCTGGACTATACGGGGACCAGCTCAACACATCGATACTTTTTTTTTTCGAAGTACTTTTTTACCTTTAAATGAAGAGATAAGAAAAAAAAACAAGTTTTTAACAAATTATTTATGTTTATCTGAAAGCCAACTTGTCTATCTACAATTCAAAATTAATAACTCACAATTTTGGCGGTATGGCACGGAGTGTTGTCCTATTGAAAAATAAATTTGCAAGTCTCGCCAAAAAGCTTTAGCGCAGAAGGCTCAAATTCGTGCTGAAGGACCTCCAGATAAACAGCTGCTGTAACGCTGGAACTAAGGAAGCACAATCGACCGGTTTCATTTCCAGGAAAGCATCCCCAGACCATAACTCCTTCTTTTTTCGGTGGAAGTCTTAAAAGACATTCGTTGCTAAGTCTCTCGCCAGGTTTTCTCCTTACGAGAATTCTTCCATCTCCAACATGTAGCTTGAATTTTGATTCATCGGAGAAAATCGAATCATTCCACATCTCTGGAGTCCAATTAGCATGCTCCTGGGCCCATAGCAAACGTTTTTTTTTCACTAGTAATGTGAACTCAGGCTTCTGGACTGGTTTAAGTGCTCTCAAACCAGCTTTAACAAGTCTTTTTCTCACTAAGCCGGCTGACATTTTTTTTCCCGTTGCTCGCTCGAGATCCTGTCTTATGTCCGATTAAGTTTTAAAATGGTTCCGACGACTTTGTAATAGTATAAAACGATCTTCCACTGGCGTTGTCTTTCTGGGCCTTCCAGAGCCTTTCTTTCTTTGTGTACCGCCCATCTCTCGATTTTTTTTAATATTCCACACGACAGTACTTTTAGGAATGTTTAATCTTTCACCTATTTCACGCGTGGTTAAATTTTCTCGCGCCAAAATTAACATATTGCTTTTACACTGGTCACTAACTTTTCCCATTTTTTTAACTAAAATTGAACTTTATTTGTCTAGGATCACTTACAGAATAACTTAATCTTACAAAATATGCACTATTTATACTCAAAAAATAAATTACAGGCAATAAAACAGCTCCACCCTAATGACGGCCAAGAACGGTAGGCGTAAAAAAAAAAAATTGCTTGCCCAATTTTTTTGCACATCAGTTGCGGGGTTGTACCGGTGTAATAAAAGCAAAAGGCGGTCCAACAAAATATTAATATGAAAGATTGAACTTCTATAAATCAATAAAAAACAAACAAAAAAATAAAAAATAAGTGTTTAATTTATTACATTACTTTAGCACCAATCAACGTATTTTAAATATTTTGGCATTTTTCGGTGTTTGCCCCTAAATTGCAGGTCAATTTTTTTTTCAAAAACTTACGTCATACATGTATTTAAAATGAAACAATAAACCAATTGCTTTCAAAAGTTTTGTAATTTTAGTAAATTTGCAATAAATTTGTTTGCCCATTTTTTTTTTACCAGCACTGTATGTTGAAATTCAAACATTTATGAAAGTATTTCAGAAATCATAATTAAGAATTTGTAACGTTTTCATTCAAAAGTTTGTCTTAGGAAAAATAGTGATTTCCCATATGTTTTGTGTGTTTTACTATGAAAAGTTTCGTTTTTTCCTCGTTTCTAATTCCCTTACAAAACCTCAGATTTTTTGATTATGGCTCTATAAAATACAGGGTGCTCTGGTATTACTCGACCAAGCTAAAATTGTTAAGAAATCAAAGAATTACAAGTTATTGTATGCCTGTGAAGAGCATAGAAAATAAAACACAACAAATTTCTCGTATGCGTATACGTATTTATATGAAGTAGTAATACAGGTAACCCCCGAAGAACACAGTACTTGAAAAACACGAGATTCGAAGAACACGGATACCTTTCCCCGAATTACACGATTTCAACCAACACGATTTTCGAGTTATTCTTTTGAAAAAGAATAAAATACATTCATACATATGTATTTTCTTGCTCACGCTTCACAAAAAAAAATCGTTTCATGTTTTCGTTCATTGTGTTCGTTGTTTTTGTAGTCTCGAACAACACGGTTTTAAACAACACGGAACGAATTAATCGTGTTCTTCGGGGGTTACCTGTACAAATTATACGCCTGAATGTGGATTAAAAATGAAATTACCTAACTTTATAATCCAATTCAGTGACGATTTTTGTTCAATAAAGAAACCAAACAAGATTTGTCCTTAGTATTCACTTCATGCAAAAATTATCAAATGGTCGGTCCCTGGGGTCGGCCATATAAATAACAAGCAATATTTACATCAAATGTTATACGATATTCCGCCGACGAAATTTGTTCAACAAAAATCAAAAGTCCCAAAGTCAAATCATTTTTGTCGAATGTTCGAAATATGCACTTGATGCAAAAATTATCAAATGGTCGGTCCCTAGGGTCAGCCATATAAATAACAAGCAATATTTACACCAAATGTTATACGATATTCCGCCGACGAAATTTGTTCAGCAAAAATCAAAGATCAAAATTTTTTTTTTTTTTTTTTTTTTTCGAAAATTAAAATTAAATATTCTTAGAAGTTTCTGCCAAAAGAATGATTGAATATCGTCAATTACTCAATTGATGAAGGAAGAACGTGACAACCTGATTGAAATAAACTCAGACTTACGGTTAAAACTATATATTTGAAACCATAAGTATATTTTACCTCTAAAGGGTTTGCCAATTGTTCAACGACTTTTGTGAAACAACATTCACAGTACTGGTAATTATACAATAAAATTGAAGCATCGAATTCGATTAACATAATTAGTCATATTCTCCTTGAAGCCAAGGCATTAACTCTAAAGAGAACTTGTTAATACAAAAAGATTTCTTTTAATTTTTTTATGCTTAATAAAGGGTTTTCCGGGGATTTTGGAACAGTTAATATGACCCCATTGTCAAATTTGCCCAAAAAACTCTAAAAAAATTTTAGTCTTAAGTTATTTCAAGTACAAAAGTACCAAAAACACGCTTTTTGACACTTTTAGGTTAGAATATCTCAAAATCCTGACGTGACAGGGTAATTCTGTGGTATGATTCAGATTCAGTGCAAAAAATTACTTCGGGTACGACTATGCAATAAATAAAAATATTTAACCCTTTCTTTGCAGGCCTATGTAATTTTCATGCTAATCGCCTATATATTATTTACAAATCCTTTCCAAAACGGACGAAGTTTTAATATCCGTTGGTGCCGGCAATTGCTGAATTACCTCGATCTTGGCTTGGTAACCCATTAAGAGTGAACCCGTAGTCCTGAATGCGGCCGAGGGCAGAAAACAGATTCTTTCGATGATCCTGCTTGCTGATCCCAGCCACAATGATATCGTCGAAATATGCTGCAATTAAGTGAATTCCCCTCAGCATCGTGTTCATCAGCTGTTGGAAATGCCTGGTGCTGGTTCCACTATGCGCTGCAAACGATTCACATGGAACGAATATTCGACAAAAATCATTTGACCTGGGACTTTTGATTTTTGCTAGCGTAGTGGATCTGACGGCTCTTCGGAATGTCACCATTTCGTTTGAGTAGTTCTATTTCACAGCTAGTTGGTGGTTGATGAACATCACAAAAAAATTCTCATTTAAGGCAATTACATGTATTGAACTAATCTGCAGTTAGCGCCATGTAGACATATTCTGACTGGTAAATTGTGGGAAATGGTATAACGTGGTATAACGCATATCGTGATCTCTGTACTGGCGTCCTATAACCAAAAGCGGTATCTACTGGTGACTTGAAATTGAGATATTAGGCTTTGTAGTTTTGGTAATACCCCTTTGTAAATTGAAATGTTTGCTGTCTAATAAAGGTGAGTCCTAGTCAAAGTAACAATAAATGCAGTATACTAAATACTAAAAACAAATGCAATTTGTACATATTCGCACAAGCAGTTGATGCGTTTTTAGCTAGTAGTATGTATGTATATACCTCATTCTTGCTTAGAAAAATTAGAAATTTTCGAAAGATACAAATAATGTAAATACTGAGTTTTCCATCGTTAAACAGATAGAATAATATTCCAGATTACGAAAAAAACCATAAACTGAATTTCCAATTTTTTGTAGATCCGCGTTTGGTTCTAGGTCGGCAGTGTACTAGTGGAATTTTAATTTCAAAGATTGCGGTTTCTTCAATTTTGATTGTTTTGACGTCGATTATCTCTTAAAATAAGATGCTTAAGTTGTACTAAATTTTCTAAAATTGTTATGGAAAATTACTTCCCAATGTCTTAGAGCCTCATACTGTAGCTCTAAAAATCACAAAAAAATCTAGGCGGCCTCATTCTCCTTTGATTTTGAAAGTATGACCTCCTGCAAGGTCAATCTAATATACTACTGACTCTAAGTGATATAGGTGTTGACGATTTGACAATGACAATCCCTGTTGTACGACTGAGCACTCCAAGATCGATCAATGATCAATCACGGTGATGCTCTCTTGTACATCACCGTGATCATCACTTTATACCTTCGTTCGTAAAAGAAGAGCGAAATAAATGCGAAAATTGTAATTTACTCCTATGAAAAACAAATTAAAAAAGCCGAAGATTTCTTTTTTTTGCTTAATACTTCTGGACAGCGATTTTGGTCGCAATTTGAGGATTGAGTTGAGTATTACCGGAAGGCAAAAGTATTGGTAAATTGTATTGGTGTCCAAAGAATAGAGAAAAACAGAGAATAAACATTTGAAATATAAAAAAAAAAAAAAATTCAGTGTCATCTCATGCGTACGAAAGGTTGTACATATTTTTATTTCCAGTAATTTTTTGCAAAATTTAAAACTAATAAAATTGTTACTTGAATAATGATTTAAAGATAAATAAATATTAATTAAAAAAGGCAAATAAATCAGAAAAATATTTATAAACTATAATTTTATTAATAATTTTAAGTTAGAAAAATTAAACGATGTACATACTTCCTTTCCTGCGCTTGGATCAACACTAAAAGTTAAAATCACTAATTTACTTCTTATATTTTTCACATTATTCCTCTTATCCGATGTTAAACAAAAAACCTTATGCCATGTTATATTAAACAAAAAACTAAAAAATACGCACATTTGACAGTGTCTAATGGGCGTCTTTTTAAGTTTTTTGTTTAACATGATGCAAATAAAAGAGATAAAATGTCACGAAAAAGAGGGATATAAAATATAATGTGGAAAAAATAAGAAGTAAATTAGTTATTTTGGCTTAGTGTTAATTCAAGCACAGGAAAGGGTGGATGTACGTCGTGTGATTTTTCATCATTTTAAATTATTAATAAAATTATAGTTTATCAATATTTATCTGACTTATTTTCCATTTTTAGTTAATATTTATTTATCTCTAAATCATTATTTAATTAACAATTTTATTAGTTTTAAATTTTGCACAAAATTACTGGAAATAAAAATATGTACAACATTCCTTTCGTGCGCATGAGATAACACTGAATTGTTTTTTTTTTGATTTTTCAAATGTTTATTCTTTTCTCACATAACTCAAAAAAAAAAAAAAAAGTTAAAAATACATATTATGAATGTGGTCGACGAAGAATGTAAAAATTATGTGGTTTTCCTGTTGCAACAAAAAACAGATTCGGAGCGAAACCCAAGTGACAGCACAACTACATACTACGTACTAACACAATTACATTTAAATGTCATCGAAATGTCATTTAAACATCAAAATAAATATGCGGAAAAATATATTTAAAAAACAGTAAAATAATTAACAAATAATACAACAAATAACATGATTACAATAAATTATTTATTAATTTACGGAAAAATTCATCAGTATTACAATCTAATTATAAAAATAGAATTTGACAATTAATGCGTATATTCACACAACCATATAAAAAACAAAAAATCGCAGAATCCGGATTTTTGGCTGTTCCAGTTAAAACGTCAAAAAACTGTCATTTTTCAACTCGGATTCGACTCGGAATCTGTTTTTTGTTGCAACAGGAAAACCACATTAAAAACCATTTATTTATGCTGCTTTTTGTTTTTTATATTGAAGATCACCACGAGCAATTGATTGCGTATATTGTTTTGGATTTTTGGTAACGAGGTAAAATGAATGTCTCGTTTACAACAACAATATATAGAAAAACATGAATTCCTCATGTTAAAAGGTAGGGAAAAATAACTCAAGGCGAGCGGAAGCAACAAAAAAGTTGAACCGATTTCACCCGCTTAGCTTATTTTTGATACTTATGTACCATCATGAGAAAACACACTAATACAATAAAAATATTTGACGGCACACAATAGCAAAATGTATTTTATACGCCGTGTACATATACAAAATTCTCAATCCTCAATCCTCGTTTTGCGACCAAAATCGATACCCTGTTTGATGTTTTCAACGTGCCATCTCAAACAGAATTTCTTGATTGCTCACGCAAAGTACAACTGGGATGTTTTGTTACAGAAAACATTTCGGGTTCGATGCACATTTAAGTCCGTATTAATTTTAATAATATTTTTTTTCATAACGGCATTTTATTGTTTTATACGAATTGAATAACATAAAATTAGGCTGATACAGCAAATTATTTCATTCGATATTTAATCATTTCCAAAAAAAATTCGGGTTCGATTCTCACCAAGGACGTTTTGCATTATTTATTAATTTTTTATTTTTATTTTATAACGGCATTTCAATTCATCATAAGGAATTGAAAAATATAAAATTTTGTATCCTCAAGCTTTAAGATGGCAGCATTAGGCAATTAGGGTTTTTCTACATTTTTTTTTTCTATCGAAACCATAAAGTTTAGAACAAATTAAAATTAGAACAATTAGAACAAAATAAAAATGTCAATTTACATGTAAATATTTGGCGATGTGATCGGTGACGTTTCAAGCCAAACAAATAAATTAAAATATAAAATAAAAAAACCAAAGCAACCAACACGAATGAAACTGACAACTAGTCATAATTTGTTTTAATTATTTACGTGCTTAAAGATTTCTCTGAAGTGATTGGAATATACAGGGTGTCCCACAGGTGCGAGTCCAAACGAGTAATGCGTTTAGCTGGATCAATATCATGAAAAAAAGTCCACTACGCATATGCCCGGAAATGAACCGTTACCCACTTCAATTACATTTCAAAATTTTTAGGATGGCACACTACCTTGAATGATGAAAATGACAATAACTCTTCTAAAAATTAAGATAACTCAATTGTTTTTCTATAATTTTAAAGCAACAAATAAATTATTAAGTACTACACTGAAATGTTAATATCTCAAAAGCTATACATGATTAGATAAAAAACGATGAAGCAATTTTGTATTAAATAGTCTAATAAATTTAAATTTGAAATAAAAAACAAAAATTATTAAGTGAGTTTTTCGAGCAAAAATGAGTTTAATGAATTTTTTTTATTATTTCTCGCACGTGGGACTTTTTATCATGATATTGATCCAGCCACACGCCCTACTCGTTTGGACTCGTACCAGTGGGACACCCTGTATAATAATAACAATAAACTTAAGGAAACCCCGGACTCTGTTGGTCAGGCTGTAACGTACCAAAATAACAATGACAATTAAATTTGATTTTGTATGTACCGCACTGGACTAGGACTACAAAATTATTATTTTTTTATTATTTATGTACTAACCAAATATTTTACTTCAAATTAAATATTGCTCTTTATAGTTACTTCGGTAATTACACAAAAAAATTGATGGTAAGCTTTTAAGATGTGCCTAAATATATGCAACTACTGTTACAAATTATTAAAAAATTCTTATATTGTCAGTTGTAGTAAGACATGAACATTTTTCGGTAAAACATTTGTCTGAGGTTCGACTCTGCTCAACTCATGTGAGTTTTGTTTATCCGTTTTTTTTTTTTAAATAAAAACCCAGGCTCTGCCTTTTTGTCGGTCTGTAAGGTTTTGTGTGATGCCCCAACACATGTAACATCATTCTTAAAACCCCTTACCCTTTGGTTTAAGGTTTATTAAGGTACAATCATCCTTAAAAGCCTTTAATCTCAAAGTACTTTTACTATAAAATATCAATAAGATAAGATATCAATCAAAACATTACATAACTATAGTTATTATCAAAATTGTATCCGTCCTAGGACGGGCTGTACCCCCTAGTCTTATATATAGCTGCTAGGTCTAAGTTACGGCACGGAACATCCTGATTGAGTTTTAGATTATGTATGATTTGTTTAATCTGTTCCTGAAGTTGGTATGGTGTCAAAATTAGAGGACCGAGTTTGTCTTGATGAACTTCGGTGATGGTGTCAACTATCGTGGATTGAAATGCGCGAAGTCTCATCATTTCCATCATAGCATGAAGGGCCAGGTCGGTGAATTCTTCATGGAAACTGATGCTGGTCACACCATGTTGTTGAATGCCTGAAATTTCTTATCGGTCTCCTCGTAACTGTGCTTAATCACATTGATCGTCGATTTTAATATCGACATTTGCTGTTGTAGTAGCTTCTGGTGGTGTTGTTGGTTTGAATTTATTTTTTTTATGCTATCCTTTTAAGCGTTGCCAGCACGTAGGTCGAGCGCACCAAACAACTCGTTGGCAATTGTACCAACAAAATCAAAAGGTTATGTTCTTTGGCTGATGATCTTGTTACCACTTAGGGCGTTTAGTATTTCATTTTGATCTCTTAACTAAGCGTAGAATATTCTTATTTGCGAAACAATTGCTGCGCAATATTTGAATGTGTCCGCGTGTACCGCTGGTATTATTGTTGTATTAGCGCATAATTCGTCTAGCTGACGAGCGCCCATTTCGAGGTGGTCTAGATCTGCCCATTAGGATGTGAGATTTTAGTAGGATATAATCCTCCATTCCCCATTAATTAGATTCCATTGACCAATTTTATCAAAATCAATTCCAGGATGGGAAGTGAACCGTATTATATTGATTTTCGCTATTGTTAGTGCGGTTGTATGTCCCATCATGCATATTGTTGAAGCAGAATATCATCAGCAGCAATCTTCACCTAAAAACAAACACAACATTAGAATTAAATATTCAGTATTATAAATTTATTTTTTTTGAGAAACTTAGCTTATTTTTTATCGTTCTAATCACAACACAACACCACTGTTTATTATTATTTAAATTTTTTATTTGACAGAAGAATTATTGTCAAAATTGATTTATATAACAGTTTGCTCAATTTATAAAATTATCTTGTACACACATGAAAGCTCACGACAAACTTAGTTTAGCTACACAATAAGAGATGTCACTTATTATTTGATTAAAATTTAAAGAAATAGTAATTAGTTAACATGTTTAAACAAAGATGTCAATATGTAAAACCATCAAATTTTTGGCGGTTTTAATTAAGCTGAAAAATAAATAAAGAAAATTCTTCCTATTCGAAACAAGATTCCATCGAGATCACAACAAGCGAAAATAAAGATATCAAGTGTTGATAAATATTTAATAAAGATTTTGTTCAAACGGTTTACAATTTTATTTTATTAAATATTAAATACATCCGTAAATAAATTTACAATAAAATTGGAGTACGATAATCTGGCTGAATTATCAAGCAGCATCATCCTGAATTAACGAGGATTATCAACCTTCATAGTAACACATATTATTGCGAGCGAGCACAGTAACAGTGTTAATTTGCTGTTTGCTCTCGTCGTTGGTCCGTCTTGTATCGATTGGTTTTGTTTCCTCCATTGCTGCTTTTTATGGTTACGACTCTAACTAACCCATCGTTTCCACTATGGATTTCTTGAACTCTTCCTAAAGGCCATTTTCCTGGAGGTAGGTTATCATACCTAACGAGGACCAGCTCCCCTTTTGATATATTACCTTATTTTTTGGTCCTTTTGCTTCGTTTTTGAAGCAGTAACATATATTCGGTTACCCAAATTTTCCAATACTCGAGTTATTATATTTGCAGGAGCTTCCAACGTGTTAAATGGTTGATATTTCCCTTCAAAATGCTTGGTTCGGGAATTGTTTTCATAGGTTCGCCTATGCGAAAATGATCTGATGTTAATGTCGTGAAATCGTTAAGGTCAAATGTCACTGGAAAAAAAGGTCGAGATTTCAAGCATGATTCTATTTGGCAAAATGTTGTTGTCCAATTATCCTATGCAAATGGTGTTTGATGGATTTAACAGCTGATTCCCAAAGTCCGCCCATATGTGATGCTCTTGGTGGTATATAATGCTATTGACTACCCTCTCCTTTGAAAGCTCGTCTGATCATTTTCCCAATAGTTGCTTTACTGCAAGCGTGAGTTCGATCCGCATAAGGTTTGAAGCTCCTATGAAATTAGAACCGCAGTCACTATAGAAGTTCGAGAAATACCCTCGGCGTGCTGTGAAACGTTTGAATGCTGCTATGAAACCTCATGATGACAAATCGCCTACTACATCTATGTGAATAGCTTTTACTACGAAGCAAATTAATACTGCTAAGGCCGTGTCGAAGTTACTCTAGCTTTTGGAAGAGTTTCCATCATTTGATTTAAGGATTGCGCGCGTTGTTTGTGGCAGATTATACATCTATTGATGTAAGTTTTTACTGCTAATGGACCCGCCAGTGTAAGCGTGTTTCTTTCGTGTAAGGTCATCTTATGTGCATAATCTATTAGGAATCATGTTAAGTGACTCTTATAAGGCAGTATTATTGGATGTTGAGAATTAAAAGCAATACTGGCGTTAGACAGTCTGCCGCCTACTCGCAGTAACCCATTCTCATCTATTTTTGGATCAAGTGATCGAAGTTGAGATTCAATTTGAGGTTCTAGTTGATTCTTTACTATTTTAAATGCTAACTGTTGCGTTAGTTTCGTTGCTAACATTTATTTATTTATTTGTTTAATTTCCTTAGTTGTCAGGTATCTCGGTAAAGATTTGGTTTTTCTTTTTGCAAATCTAAGGACATAAGCGATGAACCTTACTACCTTAGTGAGTCATGAACAGCGCTCTATAACACATAATATACCATTTTCTTCATTGATTGTGGCAATTAGTGTAGATATTTTGATCTTCTCTTCTGTGGCTTCTTCAATCTGTGATTGTGGCGAGGTGTCCTGTGGATGCTTAAACCAGATTGGGCCACTATACCATAATTGGGGGTTTAGTAACTTTAAAGCATTTAGGCCTCTTGATGCACAATCTGCCAGGTTGTCTTTTGGTTTTGAAAGATTTGTATAGGTACAGTTGATTAATTGCCGGTTGTTTTTTGGCTTCCAGTTTTAGTTGTAAATTTATTCTATGTTACGTCATGAATTGGTAACATATATAAATTGTAAATTTTTATGGAAAAATCACATATTTTATTTAATAATTAAATAATTATATTAAAAGTGATTTAATTTAATTAAAAAATGATCCGTAAATCGATTCTAAATCGAATTGGGTTTAACTATTAAAATAACGATTATTTGAAAGATTACCTAGATTAATTTTAAATTAAACTGCACTTTAGTGCAAAAATTTCGCACATTGATCAATTTTCAGCAAAAGTTCAAAAATATAAAAAAAATCCAATGTTTGTTTAATTTTATTGAATGCAGATTCAAAATCTATTTTAACACCTATCCAGTTTTTGTACTTATACCGTGCCAATAAAGTGATTTTTGGGATCAACATCTGAAGAACAAGTTTTTTGTGAATTTGTTAGTGGTAAAAATCGAATTAAAACATGGAAATCAGCAAACACAAAAAACAAAATTTTTATTAGCCCGAATGACAGCTTCCATTCGATGTTTGATTGATTTCACCACAGTTTTCACCAAATCTTGAGCTACCATATGCCATTACTCTGCGATCGGCTGTTGCAGCTCCTGGAGACTCATTGGAGCAATATCTCAGGCTCGAACTCTTTTTTTTCAGCTCGTCCCATAAATATCCGATGAGATTCGTGTTCTGATCTTCTGTACACTCTTTCTTGCCCATCGTTGCCATATAAATACATAGTGCACTCTTCAGAGAACAGGACTGTTCTCTTTTGTTCATCGGTCCAATCCAAATCCTCTCGAGCAAACTGGGATCAATTTCGGCCCGTTTGCTAGTCTGTTTGCAGTCAGACCATCTTCTAGAAGTTCGTCCGACTGACTTCGACTTCACGAACTTCTTGGAGCCGCTCTCCGAGTTGAACTGCATTCAAACAACGATTTCGCAACGAAGTCGTAACAAGAAAGCGGACATCACGCCTTGTTGTAGCACGAGGTCGACCAGATCATTGTCATCGTTTCAATCCGCCAGTTTTTTGATATCTCTGCCACACTCGACGAACGGAAAATCAAGTCCAATTTAGTTATCGAGCCATTCCACTTTTGTTCTGACCCGCATCAATTAGTGTAACCACTTGAGCGATCACCTCTGGTGTGATATTCATTTTCTTGTTCCGGATGGAGACGTGATCGATAGAAGAGCGTACAAGGTAAGCGTTGATATGCGAATGATGACAATTCCCAACGAGCGATTTCGGTGTGTGCTATTGTATTGTAGTTATTGAATTATTTTTAGACGTTAATTGCTACTCCTTATGCGTCCTTCGAAAGCCTACTGTATGCATTTTACTTTCGTGGAAGTTACATTTGAAGTTAGGCTCGAAATAAAAAAAATATTTAGGCTCCAAGTGAAAATGTTGTGTATGTGCGAATATTTTGCACCCAAGTGTTCATGCGTATTTTCGGCTTACAAAAAATCAAAAAGCATACATTCGGGCGAAATAGTGTAAAGTTTATCCTAGATTTAAAACATGATTAAAACACATAAAATTTATTGAGAAAATTCGAAAAAAGTAATCATTTAAGAAAATCGATATCTCAAAATTTTCTTCTATCGGCAAACATCTCACTATGATTTTTCGATAGGCCTATCTGTGTAGTATAATCATGCTCATCCGGTAAAATTTCGTACTTGGTTTACCTATTGAAATAACAAATAATCGAAAAATTGAAAAATTGGATCCTCTAAGATTCTATTATTTAGTTTTGCAACAACAACAGTAATTTTTTTCAGAGGTTCGTTCGGAAGAATGAAGCAGCAGGTGAGTGGTGGATATTGCAGTTCGTACTATTTTACCGCGATATTTATTTAGATTTTATCTGTGCCAGAGTTTCGGTTATAATCCTTACAGATTAGTATTATTATTATAATATTTCTTTGGTTTTATAAAATTATTTAGAGTTTTAGTTTTCTTTATATTTATATTTATATTTAATTCTCGAATTTAATATGGCTTCTTTAAAGTTCAAATTTAACTAATTATTTTAGAAATTAATCTTCAATTTTTAAGCCGTACACTGCAGGTATATTTTAAATCTGTTTTGTAATGTGTTTTTTGTAACCAGCTTTTAGCGACTAATTAAGATTGAAGGAGGCTCTCCAGGAACCTGATTTGGCTGCTATTTAATGCGTTCCACATTGAATCGAGGTTTACAATTACTCATTTTAATTTAGTAAATACAAAAGTTTATAAAGTTATAGAATTGTATTGTGCTAAGCATGAGTTAAACTACATCAAGGTCGATCTCAATCATATTTTAACCATTATCAGGAGATCTTGCTTAATGCTTGGTCGTACACTCAATATCAATCAATTTAACCTGTTGGGAAAGTCACTTGGACAGTTTGGTTGGTCACTTAATTAAAACAACAATTATTTGCTTTCGTTCGCTCTTGTGATAAGTGCAACAATAAATAAAGTGTTATACCGAAACGGAAGAGGTGCATAACAAGCCAAATTACAGGATATGGTTGGGTCACTCACACGCACAGTTAACTACCAGTGAAGGCAGTCGAAAAAATACAAAAGTGCGTAAACAAATTTGTATTTCAAAGAGTTTAGAACCTCGAATTTTCAGTTTTGCCATTTAACTATCTTGAAATTGGGTATTGAACAATTAATTAAACAAGATGAAAGAAAAAATGAATTATTGTGCAGGGGACGTAAGGATTTTTGAATTTTTATAGAATGTCTGCTAATTAAGAGAATAATTCTATTGAAAATTAAATCACAATATTCGATGGTGATTTTTCTATATAGAATATAAAGGTAAACGCACCTTACCTAATTTTAATTTTGTCTGTCTAATTCGTTTTCAAGTTGGTTACGCTTTCAATAAGTGAAAAAGGAGCAAATCATTATAAAATACCCATCTAATTTCAATTTTGGTTCGTAATTGTGCTCAGGTAGAAAATATAAACAGCTAAATTGATACAATACCCAAATAATTATTATGTGGTTTGTAATTTTTCAATAATTATGTTTCACTTGTGTTATTTATGCATATACATACTATGTATATGTAATGATGAGAAATAAATGATAAAATAAATATTTATGTTATATACCAAAAAAACCACAAAACACAATGTTAACATTAGTATTTTACAAAGTTATTTCTATAAACACAAACATCAATAAATTTAATTTAAATGTTCAATTTACCTGGACATGGTAAATGTGATACGAACAAAACAAATTAAATAATTAAGAGATAACCCTAATCTTGATGGTGCTATATTTAAACATAATATTAAGTAATTTTACTCAGGATGATAACAAAACGAAAACACTATTGGTTTGGTAAATTGTACCAATCTTTAACGTAAATCCAAGGATATCATCCACCGCGTACACCGCATCATGATATACACGTACATAGCACATTAAAATTGAATAAATTTTCTTATATAAAACATTATTTTGTGTGCTGTACAGAGAAAAAAAGAAACCAAAACGGAAAAAATAAGACCACGACCGCACTTGTTTCTCTGTGCTGTTGTACATAGCAATTCCATTTTATATTTGCGGATTTTAAATTTATTCATTAAAATTCACAAAAGCAATTATCATATTTTGATCAAATTTTATGTTTTTTTTTGGTTCTTCTTCGGTTCGTTTTCTTATGGTTGTAAAGTAACAACACAATGGAATTTCTCTCGTGCTGTTGGATAATAAAAAATAAAATTTTTTTTGTGAGATAAAAATGAAAGACATTGGTAATATTTGTGATTAAAGAGGAAAGATTCTTCTGGGAAAAAAATTTTCGGTATCGCATATTCCTAAATATACATACAGTTGTGAAATGATGATTTTTGGTACATGGTGCACGATTATGGTAATATTGAAGTATTGGGCGGAATGCAAATATGATAAAGGTGACTATTTGTGCATTGAAAGCAGTTTCAAAAGTTGAAGGCTTTTATCAGGCTATTATCATTTTCAATACAAATTTTATATTAATTAAGTATCAAATTTAAATAAACATATTTTCAATATTAAAGGAGGTCTGAAAGAATGAAAACTCAGAGCCTTTGTAACGGCCTTGGTATATGGATCTTCTATTTTTTTTTTTTTTTTAAGTTATACCATTTTTGTGGCATTCGATATAATTTAATAAATACATCTTTTTCCAAACTGATGGAGTCAGTTGAACACTGACATGTGCTGCAATGAATGATTCTTATGATTTACATGGCGTCAACCGGGCTTTGTCACCATTTGTACAGCTTCATTCATCTTGTACCTCTATACTTCTATCTTTTTCGCAAATTATTGTCGTACGTGACCCATTTTTCATCGTCCATTATAAATCTCTTCAAAAATTACTCGATTTCGTTTCGTTTCAGCAGCGACTTGCAGATGGCAATGCGTAACGAGCTTCCTTTTGTGTACAAGTGGTTCAAAACTCTTTTTTGGTCAATATTTACTCCCGCAGCGATGTCATAAGATGAAATGTGTCGGTCTTTCTCAATTTTTTTAGTAATTTCATCGATTTTTCAACGATTGGTCGACCCGGGCGCGGCTCCTCTTTTACATCGAAATTTCCAGAGCAGAAACGATTAAACCATCTTCTTGATAAAGCATTTTTACATTAAACACCATACAATTTCAACAAATTGCCAGACCACTTGACTCGACATTAGGCATTTTAAATTAAATATTTGGAATGACTTAAAACAAAAGTCTATTGCTTTTAAAATTGCTGGAACCTTATATTTAAGACCATCGATAAATAAAATGATATGTTCGTGATATAATAAATTTTTGCCGATAACAGCAATAAATGGCTGAATGATTTTTTTCCCCTGCAATAGTGTCTACATGTGTTTTTCTAAGTCTTCAGCCATCGCATAGCAAAATATAAATAAATTTTGAAACTCTTTGATCGAACACCGAATTTTTTGTTTGTTTTCCCGCCCTCGTTTATTACTTCTTTGAACGGGTTGTCGTTCAATATCGCGTCTAGTAAAGTAAAAATTGTTGCATAATTTCCATTTTAAAATGTAGGGGGGGTTTAGCCGTTTTTGTTAAAAATAATCTAAAATTTAACATTGTTATGACTGATAATAGCCAGTTTCCATTCCATTTTATATGTCTTGAGCTTCCTGATTATAACTCTACTAAGCTGTGGGCTTTTTATAGACCACCTAATTGTGATAATAAAATATTTTTAAGTTTTTTGGACACTATTGACGTAAATAGAACTGATACAATTATTGTTGGGGATGTTAATATTCGCGCAAATACGAGTTTGGATATTGTCTCTGATTATAAAAGCATATTGATGAGTTCCGGGATGATTGTTACGAATACATCTTCCACTAGGTCAATCAGTGGCAATATTCTTGATCATGTTGTATGTAGCTTCATAAACATTAAAACGGTTCATAATTCAACCATCTTCTCAGATATTAGTGATCATAACTTTATTTTTTCATCCAATTTTGTTCAAACCTAAATTCTTTCGGCATCAACTAGTACGTAATATTGTTGATTTTGAAAAGGTTGATTATTATTTTGACAATTTTCTTTCAACATCAGATTTTGATACTGCTGACCCTGAGGCTACTATTAAGCTAATTATCGAGCAATACAATGATTTAATCAAAAAATATACAGCTGTTAAAAGTGTTGTTGCTAAATTGAAAAACAACTCTTGTTCCTGGATGACATATAACTTATGGAAGCTCATTGGAAAACGTAACCGAGTCTTAAAAAAATACAAATTAGGACCTAACTTAGAAATTCGAAATCAACTTCAGACTCTTAGTAAAAAAATATCATCTGTAAAGTATTTCGCAAAGAAACGTTATTATGAAAATATGTTTAGCAATGTTAGTCAAAAAAACTTATGGAAAAACATAAATCAGTTTTTGAATAGAAATAACTCCAAATCTAATATTGAAGCTATTAAATTTAATGGCGATAAGTGTAATAATACCACCGATATAGTAAACTTATTTAATGAATATTTTACTAATATAGGAAATACACTTGGTCAAGCAATTGGGAGTGATAGAAACATTCTAAAGTTCAATACGTTGCGCTCGATTCCTGATTCTATGTTTTTGTCCTCCACTACTCCTTTGGAAGTGTACAACGTTATTTGCCTTTTAAGTGGTAGTAAAGGTGGTGGGCCAGACAATATTCGTAACTAGGTTTTAAAGGAAAACGCTACCATTTTCTCTGAAATTCTTGCTAAACATATCAATGAAATTTTTAAAACTGGTGCATATCCAAATTACCTAAAAATTGCTAAAGTGGTACCGATCTTTAAAAGTGGTGATAAAAGTATTATTTCTAATTATAGGCCAATTTCTACTTTATCTGTATTCGATAAAATCATTGAAAAAATTATAAATACAAGGATAAGGAGTTTCTTAAAAAAATTGGAATTTTTCTATGCGTATCAGTATGGATTTAGGGAAGGTGCGGGTACCGAGATGGCTCTCGCCGAGATGGCTCTCGCCGAGATGGCAAATTTGATTTATAATGCTTCTGATCTAAAGAAATATGTAGGAGTATTGTTTCTTGATCTCAAGAAAGCGTTTGACAGCATTGATCATAAGTTACTTCTTGATAAACTATTTTGCTATGGATTTCGTGGAATTTCGCATAAATTAATAAGTAGTTATTTAAGTAATAGACAACAATACGTAGGGCCATATTTATAGTCCGCACTAGAACCACTGTTGTTACTAAAGCAACTCTTTTGGTATTTATAAACCTCACTATAACAACTGTTTCAAACAGTTGCTACAACTATAGTCGTGGATATCGGCGACTAAAACAGTTGTTACAAATTTTCGAAAATAAAATTTTTTTATTGTAAATTGTGTTCGAATTTCGAAATTAATGTCAAAAACAATATTTTTATCTTTATAAATATAATTGTCATAAAATCAGTGTAAATATATTTATTTTATTGTTTATATACAACAAATAAATAAAATATTTTACTCTAAAATGAATTCTTCATTTTCTTCAATATCATCATCCGCGTCAGATGGTTCTGATTATTTATTAGAAAATAACTGTGTCCGAAAAGAAAAATGCTACAAAGAACGAATCACAGAAGATTTTTATACAGATGAGGAATTTAAAAAAAGATTCCGATTTACGAAAATAGCCTTAAGTTATTTGGAAACGTTAGTGGAAAAGGATCTGAAGCATATTGATAATAGAGGTTTACCTTTGACGGTAAAGCAAAAAATCATGATTGCTCTACGTTATTACGCGACTGGTTGTTTTCAGTTTCTGGAGACTTGATTGGTATAAGCCAATCAACTGTAAGCTACACAGTGCATGCAGTTTCAAAAGCTTTCGCCAGATTAGGAAAACAGTTTATTCGAATGCCCACTACAATAGAAGAACGTCAGAAAGCAGTACAAAATTTTTATGCTTTGAAAAAAATTCCACGTTGTATTGGATGTCTAGATGGATGCCATATTCCAATTAAATCGCCAGGAGGAGACAACGCCGAAATATATAGAAATCGGAAAGGATTCTTTTCAATTAATATGCAGGGAGTATGTGATGCGGATTGCAAATTTATAGATTTGGTTACAAGGTAAACTTGAGATAAACTTGATAAATCTTTTTTATAATATAAAACTTTGTACAGGTGGCATGGATCCGCACACGACCAGACTATTTTTAATTTTTCGTCAATTAAACACCGATTTGAGAGTGGGGAATTCGGCGATAATTTATAGATTGGTGATGGTGGTTATGGTTGTAAAGAATATTTGATTACTCCTTACAGAAACCCAATAACTTATCAAGAAGTAGCGTTTAACAAAGTATTATCTTCAACGCGGGTCTGCATAGAAAGAGTGTTTAAAATATTGAAACGCAGATTTTCAGTTCTTGCCAAAGGTATTGAATATTATACAAACTCCGAAATGATATTTTAGTTATAATAATAATTTTTAGCTTCACAAATCGATTTGGATAATTTTTTAGTTGTGATTGTTGCTGTTGTAGTATTACATAATATTGCAATTGATTTTGAAATTTATGTCGAAAGTGATGAGGAGTTCCAAGAAAGCGAACAGCAAGTTACTGAGGTACCGCCCAATCGATTTGAATGTACAACAAATACAAATATTCGTGATTTAATTTGCGCTCAATTTTAATTATTATAAAAATAAATTAAAAATAAACTGTTGAATTCAATTTTTTTTATTTTATATTAATACACATAATTTGATTATTTTAATCTGTTATTTGGTCGAGACGAGCAATCTTTTTTTCAAAATACATTCTTTGAGCATTATATGCTTTTTCTTTTGCTTCATTTGACTTTATTTTAGAAAGCAGTGCTTTTTTTGAAGTGATAAAAGTTCTATTTTTCCATTTAAACTAGAAGTTCTTTTCCTTGCTCGAGGCAAGGTAGCCACCACTGGCGTTTGACTCACAAATGATGTTGATGGCAGATTTAAAACCGTTGATGCCGTTGTTACGGTTTCGGCTGTTGTAACTTCGTTCCCTGTTTCATTAATTGTGTCTTCCTCTAAGTATTCCGCTTCAAAATCGTTATCATCTACATCACAATTTTGTGTCGAGTTCTCTTCTTGTTCCTAAAAATGTATGTATTCAATTAATTATCATAACATTGATGTTAAATTATTTAGAATCTCTAATTACCTTTTAATTAAAATAATCACTATCAGAATCAAAATTATTACGTCGAGGATTAATAGTTGGCAAAATAAGGCCATATAATTCCCCATCGGCTTCTGATAATTTCACATTTGACGGTCCTCCACCTGTACCCAGAACATCTATTCGTTTCAATGCAATATCTTTCCTTAATTTCCCTTTCCAATTTGCGTACGCAGCTTTTAATTGTTTCACGCTTTTTGATGAACCAATTATTTGCGAATTATATTCGCTCATCACTTTTAACCAACAATCATTCTTTTCTTTGTTTGTAACTGAATCGGTTTTTTTATTTTCTAAAATATCTTTGTATTTTTTAATAATTTCAATAATAGTTTTTCTGTGATTATCATCTAATCGACTCATTTTGACATATTCTATAAGTTTTTAATTTCGTTTTGTTGGTAGCACTAGTTCGAAAACAGTTGTTTTAATAATGTCTATAAATAGCAAAATAAAATCCATGCTAAAACAGTTGTTTTAGTTGTGACTAAAAATACCAAAAACAATCAAATCAAAAACAGTTGTTTCTCGAAGACAGTAACTACTGCTATAGTTGTAGTGACGACTATAAATACGGCCCGTAATGATTGATGGGGTCAGGAGCAATGTTCTTGATGTTACTTGTAGGGTTCCACAAGGTAGTGAGTGTTCTTGGGCCATTATTGTTCCTTATATTTATTAATGATATCTCCCACTTGCCCTTGATTAGCCATATTAATATTTTTATAGATGATACAGCAGTCATCTACGAAACAAAAGATCCTTCTAACATAATTATTAATATGGAACATGATATGAAAATTTTACTTGAATATTTCAAGTATAATCTGATTTCACCAAATTTGCTAAAAACGAAATTTATGATTTTTCACTCGCCACATAAAATTCCCTATGATGTAACATCGTTTATAATAAATGACATTATTATTATTGATCGAGTTGAAAGTTTCAAATACTTAAGAGTAACGTTTGATTCCCGCATGGGATGGGAAGAGCATATTAAATCAATTTGCGGTAAAATGGCCCCGTTAGTGGGACTCATAAGAAGACTTTCATATTATGTGCCTAAATATGTCATGAGATTAATGTATTTTGCATTTATTCATCCAAAAATCCTCTTTGGGAATATTGTTTATGGAACTGCTAGCTATAGTAAGTTAAAAAAAGTACAGATTTTGCAAAATAAAAGTTTGAAAGCTATTTCGAAACTACCTACAAGATTTTCTACATTGAGTTTATTTGAAACTGAATCCAACGGTATCTTGCCCATATAGGTGCGTTACATGATTTTCAATTATCATTATATATGTACAAGACTTTGAATGTATCTTCTGTTCTCTCTAATTTGGAATTTTATTATAATAATCATAATTATCGTACCAGATTTGCAAATAACATACGTTGTGGAACTATCACGAATGAATTTTGACGAAAATCAATTAGATATTCTGGTCCCTCTTTATACAATAAATTGCCAGAATCCGTAAAAAACTCAGTAAATGTTCATCATTTTAAGAAAAACTTGAGATTGCATTATCAAAACTTAATAAAAGATTATATTTGTTAATATTTAATATTAGTTTACTTATTGCTTAATATTTATTAATTTTTATTTTATTTATATTGTTGATTTCCTTAAAAGGACAAGAAATCCATTGGAAATCAACAATGTAAATATGATGGCGTCTGATGTGAATTCTCTGGAAGATGATGTGTATGCGCTGGCAGATGACGTGGACGCGTTGGTAGATGGAAGGTACGGAACAGGAAATATCGTATCCGATACTACCAACAAAAATAAAAAATAAAAAAATCTAAAAATGAAGGCATCAAACCTTTTCAAACGTTAAGAACAAACCAGCAGAAAAATATAAACTTTAAACAAATTAAGAATTTCAACAAAACCAGTTTGAACTTTCGTTGGATTTTTTAACGAAAGCTTTCTTTGGATTAAAACACAGAAACAACATTTTATCACATTTTTAATTAAGTTTATAATTTTTGGCTGGTTCCAATTTTGATAGATTTTTCTAAACATTTAACTTCCTCAACATTTGAAACTTGCGAAATTAATTAAAGACAATTTTTTTTCTGACACTTTCTTTTCTAATCAAACGTGTAGTCTCGTCTTCTGTTTGCGAATGAGCAAAACGAAATGGAATAAATGGCTTACCAATAACGACAATTTAAAGAGAGAATTTATTATACATATTCACAAAACAAATAATGAAATTCACTGGAGATTCTGTGATAGTCACTAGAACCAAAACCTTCATTTATGCTGATCATCATATTTTGTGAATATCACAATCTTTTTGTGAACTTCATTTTCGGTTTCGTGAAATACATAAATTTTCTCTTAGATTGTGTGTAATTGCGAGAATTTTAGTTTTATAGTTTATTCAGCTCAGATGGAGAGTATATTATGCATGTATAAAATTATTAAACATACGGTAGTGACCATACATATTGCAGTTAAATGAATGGTTTTGATATTATGAGACCTTTTTGTCCTCTATTGCAAATTCAATATGAGATAAATTATTATCTTAAGTAACCGAGTGATAATTTTTATTCAATAATTAGATGTTAAATGGATGCCAATGCATTATCCAGCAATTTCTCGGCAACAGAAAGAGTAACCATTTTCATTTAGTCTCGAACCTCTGATTATAAGTCAAATCTAACTTGCCTTGTAAAATCCAAAATATCGGAACGGCTTTATACCGTTTGACCAAAGTTCAGTTCAGAAACATGACAAATTAGATGATCCTTGGTTTCATAAGCCCGATACAATTGATTTAGTAATTGGTGCAGAAACATTTTCGGAAATCTTGGATGGTGGTAAACTGTAGTGATGGGTAAGACGGCAAATAATCAAATTGTATCGGAAAGTAAATCAGAGTCGGTAAAAACCAAAACTATATCGCTAAGCGCATTCGAATGTCTCGATGAGAAAATCCAAAAGTTCTGAATCATTAAAACCATGGATGATCCAAAAACGCAATCAATCGAAGAAAAAATGTGTGAAGCACATTATTCCAAAAATGTCATTTAAACTGAATCGAGAAGGTACAGTGTTGCCCTTCCAATAAAACCTAATATTAGAGAGTTGAAGAATTCCTCGATAAAGGCCTCGAAATAATTTTTTACAATGGAACTATTGAAACATTATTCGCATTTAATTAACCCAGACGACACCGAATGTAGGTATATATAAAAAATGTTATTTTATGCTACATCATGCAGTAATTTGCAAAACCAGCAGTACAACCAAATTACTCATCATTGAATGGTTGTTTAATGGTTGGTCCCACTAGTCAGCAGTACTTGTTTTCGATCATTCTGAAATTTCGTAAACACTTCAAACGTTACTTTCATGAGTTCAAACGTCAATTAATATCAATTGATGAAATATCTATTTCATCAATTGAGACGTATTGTTGTCCGAGACGTATTGTTGCGCCAATGGGAAAGTCGATTGAGATTCACGGTCTGTTTTAGTCAATTTCATTTGCTCGAAAACTCTTAGAACTCAAACTATATCACGTTTAGAGTTATGCGCTTCACTTGTGCTGGCCCAAGTGGTTCACAAAATTGTATGCGCCATAAAAATTAAATTCAGCTCAATTTTCTTATATATACAGATTCCGAGATTATGAGGCACAGAATAAGGTCGAGTCCAGGGCGATTGAAAGCTTTCGTAGCCAACAGGATTTCTAAAATTCAAGATTTAAGTTCCCCAGATTGAAGAAAATCCTGGAGATTTGGTTTCCCGATGGCTCATGCCTCAAGAATTTTCAAGTTGTGATCGGTGGTGGGAAGGTCCGCCGTTTATAAATAAAAATGTGTTAATTTTAGCTCAGCAACCTATTTTAGCAAACCTTGAATCAGGACAAGTAGAAATTTCCAAAATATCAGTCGAAAGTGCAGTGACAATTTAAGAATGGATATCTGGTCAGATTATCAGAAGAGTTTGCGCATTTTCGCTTTAGTCCATTGATTTATCAATTCATCGGAAATTCATCAGCTTCGAAAAAATCAGAGCGTTCTCTTCAAAGTAAATTAATTTTTCTTGCTCGATCGGTGGTCGATTGAAAAATGTTGATGTTTTATTTGATCATAAGCATCAATTAGTAGTGCCACGATTACATTCGCTTTCTTCATGCGGGTCATCAAACCGTCCTCTATAATCTAAGACAATGGTTCTGGATCATAAGAGGCCGAAATTTGTGTCGGAAGGTGGTAGGATAGTGTATACGTCGTATCCGCCAGACCGCACACTTTAAAGAAATCATGGGTCAATTATCCGACGAGCGGATCCGGCCTTCGAGACCATTCCAAAACGTCGGCATAGATTTTTCTGGTCGGCATAGATTTGTTCACTTCAGCCTTTTTAGTTCCTCTTCGACGATTTGTGTTACGGCGCGGGCCATGTTCAACCATAATTCGGACAATGCCACCAATTTTGTCGGGTCAAAATTCGAACTAATCTAAGCTGTAGTTTTGCTTGGAATCGAATATTCAACGGCATACGATTCCATCGCGATCTCTCCATTTAGGAGGAATGTGGAAGGCGGCGGTTAAGAGTGCCAAACACAATTATGCATTTTCCGTTGAACAGTTGAACACCGTTGTTGTTCAAACTGAACCATGCTTGAATTCACGTCCGTTATCCAAATGATTTGAAGTGTTTGACGCCTGGTAATTTTTTGATTTGGTAGCCAATCAATTCAATTTCCGATCCATCATTGCTACATTTAGATTTCAACCGAGTCAGTTATTTTCAAAAAGTTCAGCATACATACCGTGTAAGCCTCCACAGATCGGAGATCTTGTCATATTAAAGGAAGATAATGTGCCTCTACCATTTTAGTTTATGGCTCGAATCATCAACGTTCACCAGGGTCAAGACGAGTATGTGAGAAATCAGTACCGGTCAAGAGTTAGTTCATTTTTAATTTCAAAATAATTCGAAGTAGGTACATGAATATATTCATGAATTATATTTACTGAATTATTTGCGATTTTCTTTCTTTCTTTGCTTAACTCGCACTTCCGGATAAATTTTTTAATTTTAGTCATCATTTTCGAGAAATAGTAATATAATTTCAATCGTCTGTAAATGCGCATCGCTCCCTGATGGCCGCCAAGTGGACTCGTGTAAAATTCTTTTAGAACTAGAGTTATGTCGTTTTCATCAGAAATTTGAATAATATTATCGCGACTTGAATTAGCCACATTGTACGGTGGTATTTGTAATATCTTTGGAACTACTTAAATTAACAATTGAACCAGATAAAGAATGAATGATGGAAGTATTTTGAGTAACAGCTTTTGACCGAGAACTCGTAACTACCGATATATGTTTACATTTCGCTTCTTCGTCACCTGGAGAAATGGAACGACTAAGTGAATCTGCTAACACATTTATTTTACCAGATTTGTACACAATTTTGTAATCATACTCATCCATTATTATTCTCCAACGAATCAAACGGGATTTAGGATTTGAACTCTTATGTAACCATATGAGAGGTTTGTGGTCCGTTTGGATGACGAAATGTGTACCATACAAGTATGGTCTAAATCGTTGAACGGCCCAAACAATGGTTAATAGCTCCTTTTCAACCGTAGCGTAATTTCGTTCGGCACTGTTTAGAATGCGACTGGCAAATGAAATAGGGTAATCAACCGATTCGCATTCTTGAGATAAAACCACCCCTATAGCATTGTTGCTTGCATCTGTTGTTACAGTGAATTCTTTTGCAAAGTCTGGATATCTCAGAAGACTTATTAAGAGATTTTTCAATTTGTGAAACGATTCCTCTGTGAAAGCGTCCCATTTGAACTTAATATTTTTTCTGAGTAATGCATTTAAGGGTTCAGAGACTTTTGAAAAATTCTCAATAAATTTTCTATAATAACCGCAGAGAGAGGAAGGGTCTGGTTTGATACCATTACTAGTTACAGTGTGCCCTAAATAAGATATTTCTTTTCTAAGAAAATGATACTTGGACGGTTGTAATTTTAAATTAAATTATCGAAAGCGTGTCCATGAGCCTTTGAAAGGTAGCCGGTGCTCCTTTTAAACCAAAAGGCATACGCACGTGGAAGTGATCACGCTCGGTGCTAAATGCGGTTTTTGTGACATCATTTGGAGCAAGGGGAATCTGATGATAACCGTTAGCTAGATCCAATGTCGAAAAATAATTGGATTGACCTAATTGATGTAGTATATCCGTTATATTCGGTAATGGATAAACATCATTTACAGTCATTTCATTTAAACGTCGAAAATCTATCACGATTTGATCGGATGATTTCTTAAGTACTCGTCTATCATTTGTTTAACTTGAGTATTTATTTCATTTTTTGTAGAATGAGGTAATCGGTAAGCTTTTACTTTCACTGGACGAGCATTTGGAACTACGGGTATTTCACGATATGTTGATGCCGATGTCGTAGAAAGCTGATCACCAGGTAAGAAAAAAACATCATTGAAATTTCTACAGATCTCTAAAATAGAATTTAACTCCTCGTCATTAAGATTTTCCTCGTCATCGTCTTTGTTTGATAACTAATTAGCGACATAGATGTCATAATTGTTCACTGATTTTAAACTAATCGAAAAATTCTTGATAGTTACATTAGAAACATTCAAATTTAACATAGAAACTAACCCATTACTATTTCGTACACTTACTATTGATCCAGCCAAAAACACGCCCTTTTCAATTTCTTGAGATTCACAAATATAATCTCTATCTTGAACTACCTTGAATGGCACTTTAACAAATTTTTCAACACGTGCTGGGATAATTATATCTTGTATATAGCTTCCCAAAAATTTTAAGATTATTTGGTTTGAGGGATTTGGCCAAATTTCATTATGCTTTTTGGCATAATCGATTTTACATTTATTAGCTTCGAGAAAATCCTTTCCTATAATGCCTGTACAATCTAATGAAAATGAATCTTGTACAATATGAAAAGTAATACCTTCAATATTACATTTGAGGTTTGGAAAACATTTAGTTCAGATAATTCGCAAGAACTGTTATCAGTAAAAGATCCTTGTGAATTTAAAAGATCTGAAAAAGAATTAGTATAAATAACAATACTGTTAACATTTTGATCAACTTCGAAAGTATGGAAAGAGCACGATTTTAGAGCTTGTCTACTCGACCAGACGTACTTGCCTCCTGATTGAGTATACTTAAGTTTTCCGAATTTGTTTTATTATCATCGTTAGAATTAAACACGGTATTTGCGAGCTCAGATCTGATATTATTCCTTTTAAGGCAATCATTGATAAGGTGACCTCTTCTGCGACAATACCTACAGTATAATGATACTTGTCGAATGGCTTGATAAGGTATAGAAGAATTCACGAATGATTTAGCTGTATTACTTAGTTCTGAAATTAGTTCGATTTTGAGACCATGCAACATTTTGATTTTGATAAGAATTTTTAATATTGGAAGGAGTATTGCAATTATAATTCGATCTGCTGTTTAAAGAATAACACTTGTTGGCACAATGTCCTTGCTTGTTACATAACTGATATTTGATTAATTTTAATGAATGTTGTAATTGAAAATTATTTGATGATTCACTAGAATAAATTGTCTCTTCTTCAACTGCTTTAGAGATAACTTTGGAAATTGTAGGAAACTTTCCCGCTTTTAAGATAATTTTGATATGATATCTTAAACCTTTGATAAAAGCATTAAGAGCTGTTCGACCGTTTAAATTTTTTATATAAGTACCAGCATTTTCATCTTCTTGAAATATGCATGCATTATTTAGATCAGAGAGGATATGTTCAACTCTACTACCATATGTTCGAACATTTTCCCTAGGATTTTGTCGAGTTCTAAAAAATTCAAATTGTAAGAGCTCAATTGATTGCTTTTTGGAAAATTCGTACAGAGGTTTGTACATCAACTCACAACTAGAGAAAATTTGTGTAGTTTTTGAAGATTACCGTTAAATTCTGGAATGGTCTTATAAAATAATGAAGAATTTAACACTGTAAGCTTACACTGAGAGAAATCGTATTCTATTATTAAGAATGTCTAATACTCAAATGCACAAAATAAAAATTTAACAATTTTCAAGTCTAAAATGCATCATATCAAGATCTGTATGCACAAATGATGACGAAATGCCAATTTTCCCGCACAATCGTGCTTTTACAAATTGATTATTATATTCTCCATTTGATAGGATGCAAAAATACATAATTGAAGACTAGTACGCCGTAGTAGAGTATTATCAATTTGAATTGGAGACTTGTATGAATCAAATGATAATTTTATCAATTTTATAAAATTATGCAGCATTTAGTCACGATTGAAGAAAAAAATTAGAAATTAAATTGAGAAAATTGGTTTTCTTGATTGGCCATTTTAATATAGTTTTGGTTTGAATCATTTATTCTCAAATAAATTCCATTGACAATTAATAATTTAAAATAAACGTCACGAATTTTAGAAATTATGCAACATTATTCTTGTTTTTGCTAAACTGTTAGAATCAAGTTAAGAAAACTAATGTCTTTCAATATTTGGCGAATCATGTTTACAGCATTGCTACATAGCATAACTGTGAACGTTTTCCTAAAAACGTATTTCAATTTTATGATTAAATCATCATCAGTTTAGCCACAAATGAATAATATGGCATTTCTGGCCTAATTTATTTAGTTTTCCTTAATAATCATAACAAGTTTCTCAGTATACGCTTTGACAATTTATTACTTCAACAAAACAATGACCAGAAATTTGAGTCTATAATGACGGGTTTTATGTTGATAATGTATAGTGTATATGGGATCATTTAGAATTTTTGTTAATTAAATTCCAGGCAGTAAAAATATTTTCCTCCTTAATAAATTATAAAGTTCCAAATAGCGTATATACCTCATACTGCAGCACCGTATATGGATTTACTCTTTATTAACCACTGTCAGGTTGATTTGAAAAGTAGTATGATGTATGGTTACTGAAATGAATTGAAGGTTTTAGGAGCAATTGAGCGTTAAGGCGTTGCCCCATGCACAAACGGCAAACCTGCATTTGAAACCGTCAAATCCATTTTTTGACAAAAAGAGAAAACTTACAACATAATAATTATTAGAAAAAATGTTTGAATTGATGATAACTATTACATTCATGGAAATTTTTAATAAAATTAATACAATTTCATTCAAAAAACCTAATGATATATTTTGCCGGCCGTCAAAATAAAATCCGTCCGTCAAAATTTTGAATGGTATAATTTTTGTCGGCTAAAGAACGGATTTTTGCTGTTTTATGAACCCATCATTTCTCACGAGATTTTTTTGTCGGCTTTAAATTTGGTTTCAGTGTCAAATAAATGGCATTTTTCTTTGTATATTGTGCTGTAGTAACAATAATAATAATTTAAAATGAATACGGTAAGAACATTATATTTGTATAAAAAATTTTACTAAATTTTTGTTTATATATGTAAATTGTTTGGGTGGTGACGTCATTTTGCAGTCCGACAATTCTTTTGAATGTGGCGATGTAAACCGATAATCCGACCGAATTGTCCGGTTTCTCATTTGTATGTGGCATGCACTTTAGGATTTTAAAACATCACTTTTTTTCGATATTCGACCAATTATTGAATGCTCAACTATATTTACGTATATTTCCGGGCTACTATGCATACATTTTGTATAAGCTAATTCACAAGTAAAGTTGAAAAAATCGATTTTTATCGAATATCGGAAAAAATGTTATACAAAATCTCAGTCCTGGTATAAATGGAATGAATGTTTAGATACTATAATTGTCACATTGAGATTCACCACCTATTGAAACTGATGTGATTCAATACAACTGGCCAATTTCCATTAATGGATTCAATATCGAAATCCGCAGAACGGCAATGGAAGCCATTGAATTGTTTTGTTTGAAACTGCACTCATATCGTTTGTATAGTGGAATAGATAATGGTAAAAAACACATAAACGAATTAAAATTATAATACGCATAGTGATTTAGGAACAACATATTCCATATATTTACATATGCGCCAATTAATCATTAAATTATAAATAAGTACAGATGGTTTTCATAGTTGTTATTCAGCATTGCTCAATCTGTATAAAGAAACGTGTTCATATTGGTATGCATAACTAGAATCACATCAAATATTTAATTCTTCATTTCTTAGCATTATTCATAATTTTAATTTAATCAACAGTTTACAACTACTCAATTTGACTGTAGTAGTCTCAGTTTAAGATGATACATATCCAATGAAATGAATTATATAAATACATTATATACGCCAGTGATGTATACTAATATCAATATGAAACTAAATACGTTCATTCATGTAGGTTTTTCTTGCCTTATCCTTAAATTAAGAATAACATCAATAATTTAAAACTAAATTATCTTATGTTTTTGAGAATACTATTCATACCATCGTTGGAACAACATATCAATTACATTTATCACTTGTTTTCATTCAGTTTGTTTGAAGAATTCAATCAGTGAAGACGTGTGTTAAAAAATATTTTATTTTTATATATGGGGAATTCTTTTTCAAATTGGCCACCCCCTCTGCCCATTTCAATTTTGGGGAAAAAAAATTTTTGAGCACACGAAAAAATTCGTCAAGAAGTCTAGTTTTTGATATCGTTAGGGGTTTAAAAAAGAAAAAAAATTCTAAACTCAAAAAAACTATCTAAAGTGAGGTACGAGTATATTTACCAGCCGTAAATGCCGAAGTTCTAAATCATCAGGTGAATATTGAATACCTAATTAAAAAATTTTAAAATTTATGAAAATTAATTAAAATGAATTTATTTGGCAGACGAGTCATCAAAATTTACAAGTGAAGTTAAGGTAAGTGAAACGCATTTAGCGAACAAGAAGTGGCTAAGTTGCTTTCACGAACCGTGGGAAGCCGTCGAGTTGAAGTGGCAGTCAACATTTGTGGGAAGACGAGAGGAACTACACAGATTAAGCTCGCCCATCGTTAAAAATTACTAGTTTTCTGAACGAGTGAAGCCTTTTTAAATCGAACAAAGGGTTTAGATTGGTAGGAAGGGGCATATTTTCATATTTAATTTATACTTATAATAATATAGTAATTTTTTTCTAGGTCGATATAGATTTTCAAAATCTATTTCAAGACAAAAGCATCCAACTATTATCCAGCTGGCAAGAATTTGTCGATAGAGTTGAGCAATTATTTGTGTGGCACATCAAGGACGCAACTGCAAAAAAAAGATATTCAAAGAATACAAAGCATTACTGACATGGGTAAAGAAGTTTAAAAATTTATTTCCATTAATTTAATTTATTAATTAACATATTTTTATGCTTATTTACAGTTCTCAAAAACACCAAAATCCTAAAATTACTCCATTTCGCTCTACCACCAACCTCACGGATCAACAAATTCACCTTAAATAAACAAAATATTTGGAAGCCGTCAATTGCCGACTCAATTGCATCCTTCCTCTTGAAGGTTTCTTGCCACAGCCAGATTGAGGTCGAGCTGAAAAAAATTAAAACCAAATATTCCGAACACGAGCTGAGTTTACAACCTTTGGTGATGGCAGTGGGACAGGATACAGAATGGGAATACTTTACGGTGTTTGATGGCATCCTCTACAAATTTTCTTCTTTGATAGCCGCTGTCGATTGTTGCTTTAAACTGTTCTTCGTCTTCGACATAAAATACCCGTTTGAATCGGTCAAGGTATGGACATTCATACAACAATTTTTTTATAAAATAACAATCAAAACTGATATCACCGACTCAAAATTAATGTTATTTTTATATTACTGTAAATGAATTAAAATTAATTTAAATTATATTAATTATTAATATTGATAATTATTTATCAATTAAAACAATCATGAATTAGATTAGTATGAATTGATAATTATATTTTTATCAAAATAATAACATAGAAATAAAACATATTTTAGTTGAGAATAATGAAGTAATTGTAATTGCACAAAACATAGCAGCCAACTTTGATAGTCATTACTAAATATATTTAACTGAAAAAACATTACTAGAGTACCAGATTTTTAAATTAAATGAAATAGTTTTAAAATTAACAGTATTGAGGAAAACTAAGAATGAAAAACCATATGCAAAATATAATTATTGTAATATACAAAATTTACATAAAATATACAAAAATTATAAACTTATTATTATTTAATAATAAATTAGAATAAGAACATTACGTTATGTTTGATTATAATAATAAATAATTTATTTTATTTTAATAAATAAATAGTAAAAGCTTAATTAAATCAAATATTTTATTTATTTTTATTAACATTTAAACACTCACTATGGAAATATTTTATTCTTAAATGGAGAATTACTAACCGTATAATAATCGTCAATATTTCTGATACTAGAATACGAGAATGGAAATCATAGTCTCAAAATGTGAAGTGGAGTCTCAAATAATTTCTACTGTATTATAAAATCAACCAACATCTCAAATTGAGAATTCTGGTTTCAATAACATCTTCTGTATTCTCAAAACAAACCTTACCCAACAAGTCAAATTGAGAACAGTAGTTTCAATAACATCGCCCTTCATCTCAAATGATATCATATCCTGTCAAATTTTTATGATTTTTAGTCTCAACTTGAGGAAACTTTTCTTAATATTACTGCTTTTCGTCTCAAATGAAAACTCACTCGCTCAAATTTTGTGAATTTTAGTCTCAAGTCATGTACAGTAAGCTCAAATGACATGAATGTTGTTCTCAACTGATTTCTTATCAAGAGAATTTTCTTATCATTTATGAATATTAACATCAACATGAATATAATTTTTCATCAATAAAGCAGAAAAAAAATATTCTTGATCACTTTAGTCTCAATTATTACAAAATTATTCATATTTTGAGCAAACGTATTAAAAACTATTGATGATTTGCAATACATTTACAATTTATAAACTACAAAATTTTGATATTAAGAGTATTCGATTTAAATGAAGAATCGTACTTTACTTCGATTATACATTTACTTCTCAATTTTAGCATTTTTGTAAACCATGAATTATCAAGGTTTTTTTAAAATTATTCTCTAAATGAGACAAACTTTGCTTAGCGCATTTTGAAGCAGCTTTTTTGCTCAATTTCATACCTATTATAATCAATATGAGCAATCATTTCTTTCAGTGTAAGGGCAGCTGAACCAGCTTTACCGTCATCGTCTTTACCCATCATAAAATTGTCGAAATGATTCGAACTACCAAAAATATTAGAATCGCTTAAATTATTACTCGCGTTTACACTGCTATTATGTTTAGTTATATTAAATCTATCACTTACCAAATTCAAACCGTTATCTTCGTTCGGGATTACTGTAGTATCGGAAGGTGACCTTGTTTTTTCGATTACTCTACCTCGCAACTTCAAATAATCTTGTTCTAACGGCCCGAACTATTTTGTCATATAGCTAAAATAAAACATAATCTTAATGATTCATTGATTAACACGGAATGAATCAATTGAACTATATGCACTTTGAATTAAATAAACAATGTTGTATATATGTAATTATTATATGCACTGCTATGTTTAATTAACTGTTTAATTTTTACACATACATTTTTAATTTTTCTGGTACACCTTTTAATTAAAATTTTTTTTTTTCTAAACTCAAAAGTTTACCGATTATGAAGATGAATTGGATTTGCAATTACTTACTGTATCCCACCGCTGTCACCAAATGTTATGTATTGACCGCTATTACAACTGTGGTAAACCAATGTTGTAAACGAACTGTTATAATAATTATCAAGAATTAAAATCCGCGGGTGAAGCAATTGATCTTGACTCTTATAACAATATTTGTCTTTTCTCTCTTATCTTATGTCTTTGATGTCCATCCCTTTTCCTAATTATAATTTCTGTTTTCTGTTTAGAAGTAATTTAATAAATTTAATTTTAATTTTTATGATGCGTTCTGGTTTAGTTGTTGTGAAAAGAATGTTTACAATAAAATATTCTAGTAAACCAAATGTTTTTTTTTCTAAATAAATTATTTTATCCCCTTTAAAATTATCCCTGTACCATTAAACAATAAAAATCCCTTTCTTTATAGCAGTTTCACTAATTATACGAAATAAAATAAAATCACTATAAACAAGCGTTATGTGACAAACAATTATGAAATTAACAGCAATTCGAAAATAGAAACACCCCTTTGCAGTAAACAAATAATGCTAGCAAATTAACAGAAATTGTCGTCGTCATCGTCAGCATCGTCATGAATAAAATAATTTATAAGAAAGAATAATAAAAATTCACCTCATTAAAATTCTCATATAGGTATGTAGGTATTATGTGTGCTATACCATGTATAAGACACCGTGTTTACGAGTTTATTATGTAGTACATACACGTCACGTTATATTATATGGTATACATATATCCTATCGTAGTAAGACTACAATAATAAAAATAAAAAAAACGTTTTAGAACGTAAAATTCCTTTACCCCCATGTTCCATGCATAAGTCAATATCATAATGAAATTCATTTCATCAACGTTAATTTTTTGCTAGCTTAATTTATGCGATATTTAGCAATTTGTAAATCGAGTACTTTACCTTAATAATTAATTCGTACTCGTTGTACCGGAGGAAATGTGTGATTTTTAATATTTAATTTTGACATTTTAACGATGTGCATGGCAAATTAAAGTTTATGTTGGTAATTACAATAAAAGGAACATAAATCTAAGTATACGTTACTGATTTATATACTTGGTTTAACTTAAAGAGGCAAACTGCTATTATACTATAGTTAGAAATCTGATAGAATCTACAACAGATTAACAAAAAAATGGAAAATAATTGATGATATCGATTAGGTCAATCTTATTGGTGATCTGAAAGATTTATTATTTGCGAACTTTAAGGACTTCCTTAAGATTCCTTACCACGTCCATCGTAATGTTACGGTATGAATAAAAATGAATTTAATTAATTTATTATAATATAACTAACTAACTACATAGTTGTACTTGCATTAAATAAAACGAAATTGATTTTCTTCGACACTACCGATCTACCGTATTGTTGTAACGGTTCGATTTTTCTTTTATGAATGAATGTTTATTTATTTACAACCAAACGCAATGTGTGTCTTAATAAAACCTAACGAAAAAAAAATGCTTTTAGGTAATTTTGTATACCCGAAATGAACGATTTCGTTATCACAAACTATAATGTATGTATGATTTTAATATGTTCCGAAAATTGTAAGAGAATTCAATCCAGTTTAGAACTGATGAGCTTATGATTATGAAAAAATCAATCTTCTCATCAGGCCGCGGCGACTGGACTGATTATACCACAATTTACATTCTATATACAGAATGTGCTGTGCGTCAAGATTTAGCGAATGATAACTAATACAGATGAATTCTCTTACAAATTTTTTCTTCTTCACAATATTCACACAGCTCTATTTCTGTGTACGCTAATTTTTACTTTATTAATTTTTTTGTTGAATATTAATTAATTCATGTAATATCTAATATGCTACCGTACGTCGGTACGGTACGGAGAATTCATCTGTATTAGTTATGATTCTTAAATTTCTCTTTCAAAATATCGATTGATTGCATTGGTGTGTGGAATGTTCTTCCAATTGACTCCACAAAAGTTGTTGGTTTGAGGATTAATTGCTGTGAACGACGATGAATTGATGTCCTTGGCTCTTCAGCAACACTTGTTCTAACAGCTTGCATATTTTTACTTGAACGACCACTACGATAATAAATTCTGCTTCTCTGATCTTAAACTGATCCAGTTTCTTCAAAATTATCAATGGTAAGTTTAATAGCATCTTTACAAGCATATATTTGCTAATGGTAATGCTTATATCCGCAAACACTTAAGACTCTCTGCTCATTCACTTAATAAAGTATGCTGTATATTCGCCCAACATAAAACTTTTGAGTGTTTCAAATTTTCAATAAAATTCCTCCATGTTTCTATGTTTCTGTATTGACTGACCAGTGCAGCGAGCTATATGATCACTGGTATAACTTTAAATTTGATATTGTTCACAATATTCTTGATATGTTTGTGAAGCTTGCACCAAAGGTAATAAAATTGCCAAGTTTAGATTTATATAGTCTTTCTGGCAAACAATTTAATCGACTATCGGTCACTTCAATATATTCGAAAGCGTTAGGTGCTATCGATGGATGTCACATAAAAATTGTTGTACCGACTGCGTTACACTGTCAATATATAAATCGTAAACTTGATTACATTATTAATTTAATGGCAGTATGCGATAATTCTGGTAAATTTATTAATATTTGTTGTGCCCCCGGGTTCCGTACATGACCAAAGGGTTCTACGGAATAGTCAATTATATCGCAAACAAGAATTCTCACCTCATGGATTTTTTTCTATGAGGTGACGATTGATTTAAGTTTTCATTAAATCCGGCAGGTAAGATCGGAGTTTTGAAGGAAGGAGGATACTCAAATCGTCAAATAGCGGAAAAAATTGATAGAGATAAAACCGTTTTGGATCCTTTATCAATAATATTAAAAATTATGGTAAAAATAGAGAAGGACGCATTGCGGAGGCTACAACGACCACGGATAAATGGGCGGTTATTCGATCAGCTTTAAATTCATGCTTATATGCGTAAAAAATTAAGGCAAAAACCGGAGTCAAAGCAAGCTTATCAATGGTTCGACGTGTGATTAACAATGCTACGCATCTTAAATTGAAAAAAACTCCAAAATAAACCTCGTTTGAATGCATCCTGCAAAGCAAACCGATTGGAATCTGTCAAAAACCACATGTCATGGAAGCAAGAATGGAACCGGTTTGCATTTTCGGACTCATGGAAATTAAACTGATGCCCGTCAAGAACCATTGAAATTAATTTTTTTTTCGTCGGAAAATTTTTATTGATACATTTAATTAAAAATAATAAATCAAGACCTATTAACAAAGTTTTTTACCGTAGCTTTCATAAGCTACAACTATAGACTACTGGTCGTAATCATGTGACGCATTTTAAGTGCACGTTTTTTACTAGATTACGAATAACGAACAAAACAGAGGTAACGGTTTTATTATTGTTATCTGTTTTACAGTTATTTCAAAAAGCAATAATGTACTCTCAAATGCATGTAAAAGTAATACATATTCTAATTGCAGAAATGTGGAAGTTAATGACATTTGAAATCTATATAATAGGTGTCGTAATTAAGTGAGGCGAAGTGTATAACCATTAGGTTGCTACATTTTTTTTTTTTTTGTAATTTTCGACAGTCTTCTGTGGTGATTTGAGCTTCCTCCAACTTTCCATTACTAATGCTGTGTGCCTCAGAAGGCTTTTCAAACTAAACTTTTGTAAGACCCAGTTAAATAATATTCAAAACAATTATAGAAACACGTTTCCCGAAACATAAATATGTCAGCACAGCTTTAAATGCTACTCTGTTTCAATCAATTTTATTTTATGAAAAAATGGTGGTTCTCATTTGTTGATGGAGTGATGGCGACTAAAAATTATTTTTATTTTTCTTACAAAATTAATTTTGATAGTACATAAAAATTATGTTAGGTGGCTATTCATTAAAGCAAACTGAATTTAACCAAAATAATAACTACTGAATGCAACCAACAAAAATTTGACATGATAATAATAATACGGTCAGCTGTCATTACTGGATATAAACAAATCACTGGTAAGCTAAAAAGATTACAATATTTACGTAACTTGAATTGAATGCTATTAATTAAGTACTATAAATGTTTTTCAGAATTCTACAATAACGCTTAAATATATGATTGCAGTGTATAACAAATGACAACTTTTGAAATATTACAGATAAGTTTGAATACAAATTTTACTCTAAGTGACAAGAAAATAAATATCTTAATATATTCTAGGCATAGGCATCTATACGTCATCTGTTGCTTCAACACAGTAATACATGCAATTTAAATAGATGTCACTAGGTCAAAAGTATTTAATTGTGCCTTACAGCCAACTAAACTTTTCAATGTCTCGTTTAAATAAATGACGTCTTATAAAAAATAAACCGAGTCGTTTATTAAAAGTATGTAATTCAAAATAAGATTTATATATACATATCGTCATCCCAGTATTCAAGTGATACATTCGCATTTTAGTAATATTGGAGTTAGATTTGCGACTTTAAGTAAAACTGTAGACTGGGTTACCAAACTAGATTCCAGAATCATTATTATAACAGGTTTTCATTCCAGTTTTTAAATAACACAAATGGATTTTAACAAAAATAAGGTTAGCACCGTCACAATACAAAATTGCAGACCTAACTCCAAAAAGATTAAAATGCGTTTTTAACACTTAAATACTGAGGTGACGATATACATATGTGAAGGGTTTGAGGTATCCGAATTTGTTCAACTCAATTAGGATGCAGCCTGTATCGTATTTTATGTTATATTTAAATTGTATAATTGTTTTATATATTATTCCTGTTATCTAAAACGATTTTTAATCATACAATCAGATTAAAGCAATTGATGTTGGTGTTTCGAATAGTAAACAACTCGTGCTTTTTTCTTAAAAACTAATTAAGCTCTACACTTTGGGGCTCAACCGGAATCGATCAGCGGGTAGTTTTGAGCAACATTTATTAAGGAAATTCGTTAACCTATTGAGTTTTCTTGAAGCAAATGTGTAGTTTTGTACGTTTAGGTTTAGTTTTGGTGCGTTTAAGACGTTGTGTTCCAAACAGGGAAAACCGACCGATTAAACATTTAGGTTTGTGGTGATTAACGTGTATAAAACTTTATCGTTAATATAGTTGGCGAATTTTTATATCCGTGAGGGATTTTCCATGTACCAAGATTTGTGGTGATATAAAATGCCGTTGAATAACACCGAATTCGTGAGTCGAGAAATATAAAGTACCGTATTTTGTACCAAGGCAGTGATATTTAAAAATAAGTGCTGTTGTACGCAGTTTTAATTTGGCGAAGATCAAAGATAAAATCAGAACGGTTCTAAGATCACCGAATTTATGAGTCGAGAAATTTAAAGTACCGTATTGTGTACCAAGGATGCTCGCGTGAAATTTAAAAATAACTGTTGTTGGATAGAGTTTTAATTTAGTGAATATAAAAGATAAAACTAGAACGGTTCTTATAATTTATTGTGTTTATATATGAAGTAAAGTTGTTTTGATTTTGGGGCTGAAAGTGAGGTTTGCTATTATATAACAAATTATTAAGAAATTTTAACTTAGATGGGCCGAAAAAAAAATAATCTTCATAATTCACCTGATATTGTGGACGCTGTTATGCGTAAGGTGATGGAAATGTTTAGAAGAGTCGCGAATGATGAGTCGGTGAATTCAAATAATACAGTGCTATTGAACCAACCAAAAAGCAGCATTATGACGGAGGGTGGTGACAGCGAAGATATGACAAATAGAAGTAGGGAGGCTAATGCTAGCGAACTTAACGGCAATCAACAGGAAGATAATATCCAGTTAGAAGAGTTACAAGACAATTACTATCATGCCTACTGCTATAGCTTGCTTAAGTTTTAGAGATGTCGAAGAATCGCTTTCGAACTTTAGCAAGGAGGATGATTATCCCGTCGAGTAATAGATCCAGAATGTTGAAGATGCTGCTGTATGTATGAAATGGAATGCTGAACTGAAAGTTATTTATTCAAAACGACTGTTAACTGGAACAGCAAAAGACAGTTTACGTTTGGTAGTTACTGATACCTGGGAAAATCTAACCACATATTTAGTCAACGAGTTCAGAAAGAAAGTGAATTCTGCTGTGGCGCATGGCATAGAGGAAGAAAAAGAAAAATGAATCTTTCAAAAATTATTTAATCGCTATGCGTGAAATCGATCGAACCGGCAACTTGGAAGATGCTTCGATAATCGATTACTGTATAAGTGGAATAACCATATCAATGAACATAATAAGGCGGTTTTATATGGATCAACATCTATCAATGATTTCAAAAGTAAACTCGTAATTTATGAAGAAATCAAACAAAAAATTAAGATAAAAGCACCAACCGAGACCGTAACAACAAAGCCAATTGAGAACAAAAAGTCAAATAGATTCCGAAGAATGCCAAGATGTTACAACTGTGGTGGAACCGGGCATCTAGGAAAAGATTGCGCGAAAAAATCTGACAGTTAAACGTTCTAAATCTCTTGCAGCCATAGAGAATCAGAATGATTGTTCACCTAAAGCTGTCAAAAATGTAATGTTCAACGGAAAGGAACTTTGTGCACTATAGTTGATACCGGAAGCGACATTAGTTAATGTCACATAAAAAATTCATTGGAACGAGCATTTACCAATTTAGCGAGGAGTGCACAATATTCCATTGTGCGGCGTCTAGAGATGTATCAACCGTAGGTTGAATGTATAAAATGTATAATATTTTTCGCTTAAGTTACATAAGTTGTATTTCCAGTTGATTTTCTAATTCAAAATTTTAAATAAGTCGGTTTTCCAAATAATTAAATAGTAATGTTAAAAATTGTTTTTACTTTTTGTTTTTATTTATAAAAAATATAATTAAACAGAATTAGCCTTCATGTACAAAATACAATATATAAAATTCATTAAAATTTAGCATAAAATAATAAAGTTGACATAAAGATAATAAAAAAATGGAGGGGGGCGAGTAGAAGAGACAGCAGAGACGCAACGATTTCAACAACAACATCAAGCAACACTACCTACAGTTAGTACAAATTTGGGTGACCGCATGGGAACATGATGATGGAACGAAATCTCGCCCCCCTCTCACAACCGCCGATGGAAAAAATGGTGGAGGGGAATAATAATAGTTGTTTACAGCTTTTCAGAAAAAAAGAGTTTGCGGTACCAGGAAATTTGTGTTGTCATTGTGTCTTCTTACAGGTTGGAGCAGTAGAGATGAACTTTAAAATTGTATTGTCTTGTGTTAAATAAATTACTAAAAAAAAAAAAAAAAAATGTATTACTAACAAATTTACTAACTATCAACTACTTAGGTGTCTGGAACCGGGTAGGTGTCTGGAACCGGGTTGAGTCTTTGTTGCTAACATTCCTTTCCCATCCCTCGATCTTGTGTTATATGTAAAAAGGTGTACGACGGCGGCCTGGCCAGGGGCCGGATATCACAACTATTAGACTTATGTGGTTATCGATGTGGCGCCTTTCTTTACGGGGTTTTTGGCTTCATGAAGGGTGTCGTGTTGTTGTGTCTGGGGATAGTGGTGTGGTATTCGCATTTATAATACGGGAGACTTGCTTAATGCTTGATCGTACATCGCAATCAATCAATCAATCAATCAAACCTTATACTTTTTAAGATATTTGCAAAATAAATTTTCTGGACCAAGGGAGTGGCCACTTCCGGTTAGCCGATCACTGGGACCCAATTTATCAAAAAAGCTTAAATTTGAAGTTTCAGTTCGATTGGTTAAACGATCTGGGCTGTAGAGAGGCCACAGACAGACTGACAGACAGACAGACAGACAGACACCATTCCGAAACCCACTTTTTCTGACTCAGGGGACCTCTAAACAAATAAATCTCTAAAAATCTCAAGGTTCAAAATTTTCATGATTACTATACTTTATTTTACCAGAGTAAAAGAAAGTTAAAACAAGTTCATTCGTCTTCGGAATCTGGAAGGTCAGGGTGTATGTTTTTAACACATTCATCTGTCGCCAGGCCGTTATAAAATGAATGAAATTGTGTATCTATTAAAGGCAGCATTGAAATTAGGTCGTTCTTTTTAGCTTTATTTATTTTAAGTGGACCATTGTAACAGTTGGGTATTTCAGAAACGTTAACATTACTTACACCTCTTTTAGAAATTAATAGTTGCTTGAATGGTTCTGCTTCATCATGCGAACATTTATAAAAAACGTGTCCAAAATGTTGAGTAAATCGCACCCATTTCACGTCTTTCCATGAAAATTTGTTTCCTGTCATATCATTATTTCGAAATGTGAATTTGGTTTTAGATAGAGCAGAGAAATTAAGAAATTTATTTTCCGTCTCAATTACTTCAAAATGGCGTTTATTGCCAACTGTTCTAATAAAATTGAACAAATCTCGGGGATGTTATATTTTCATATTCGTTATCTTCTTCTTTATTTAAATTATGGCGCGATCCGAATCACACTCCATATCAGTGTGACTCGAAATTAAAGATTTGTGATTAATCTCTTCTAGATGAGAATTATGCATACAGATAGAAAACATCGTGACCAGAAAGGGTTTGTTTTGCCCTGGGTATGAATCACACTCAACCAGTGAATCAGTAATACAACTTGTAAACCCTTTACGGAAAACAACGAAATTTTTTGTTACGGAAATTTTAACAAGTTGGCTAGTGAAGCTGTAACACAACTTGTCAATTTGTCATTGTTAATTGTTTTATACGCACACAAATGGTCGTCCGATTTGTGTGGAATTTATAATCATTGTTGAATTTTTATTGGAAAATAATTATAAATTACACAGTAATTACATTGTGTTTGTATTAGTATATAGGGTATATTTTAAAATATTACGTGAACGTGATCTTTTAAAAATGGAGACGCCTTTGAAGAGTTGCAGGAGCTGTTAATAGTGTTTAGAAAATTAAAAGAGCTAAAAAGATTCATATTCATATTTTTTTAGTTTATTAAATTTTACTCTTAAGGTTGATTCACCAGATTTGTTCATTGAGCTCATCAAGAAAATGACAACTTGACGGAGTTAAAAACCGAGTTAAAAATATGTTATGTGTCTTTTGTGTCCAGCGAGATAACATATTTTTAACTCGGTTTTGAACTCCGTTAAGTTGTCATTTTCTTCACGAGCTCAATGGACAAATCTGGTGAATCAACCTTTAAATATCCCCATCGTCTTTTGCAATCGTCTTCTATGAATAAGAGAAAAAAAAATTGTTAGAGTACGGAATTCACATTTGAACTATGCACGTAATATTAAGATTTTAACTTACTTGATGTTCCAGTGACTTCTGCAATTTCGATCCATTTATTTTCTTTATGTATAATATTTTTATAATATTTGTCGGTCTTGTTATAAAGACATTTGTGGCTTTCCACAGCACTATTACTACACACTTTATTTTAAATAAAATGGGGAAACCCATTACAAAAAATTTAATATGAAATATTTCACAATTAATTTTATTAAGAAAATTAATTTTTCTTACTGATAAGAAATAAAATGTATACCGACAATAATAAAAATGTATATGAATAAACAAGATGGTATTTCCTTCAGTTTGCATTTGCACGTAATTTTGCGCTATGTTAAGTGACAGATATATTTAACGAAACTGAACGAAAAAGTTGTTTAAATTTCGCTGGCCAGTAACAAGCAAAACCCATTTATCGCATTATTACGTTAAGTTGTTACTGATTCGCTGATTGAGCCATATAATAGGTAACAGATTTTATTGTCTTTGGTATACTCTGCAAATGTTAAAAAAAGCAGGACGCGATGTCGTTCCCTCCTCTTTCTTCAACGCCTTCATGCCACATGTAGCAAAAAGCATCATTGGTGATGCAGTCATGTACTGTTAAATTAAATGTCCACAGTGGACGTTTATAGAATGAAACGGAGGTCTTTAGGAAGGGAGTTGGAAGACATTGCTGAAGGTCAAAATTAAAAAATTGTTTAGTTAAGACACAAACAGACTGACAGACTGACAGATTAACAGACTGACAGACTGGCAGACAGACAGACAGACACCATTTCGAAACCCACTTTTTCGGACTCAGGGGACCTCAAAACAAATAAATCTCTAAAAATCTCAAGGTTCAAAATTTCCATGATTACTATACTTTATTTTACTAGAGTAAAAGAAAGTAAAACACTTATTGTCACTTAAGTTAGTTTTCCGCAACAATTAATTCCTTTAAATTAAAATGTTTATTCACTTAAGTGTATTAAGTGATTTTTATGATTTTATTTTATTTTATATATGAATATAAAAAATTTAATAAATTTTATAACTCAACCAAGTGTTTTTTCCAAAATAATACAGTAATATAATGCAATTCAGTGCAGTTAAGTGATTTTGTTTTATAGGCATAACTCGCGGTCAAAAATTAAGAAAATACTTTCAATATTGGCTTTGTTATAAATGATGCTAAAAGGAACGAATAGAAATGAAATTTGACAAAATCAAATGATATTAAGTGGTTATGTTGAATTGCCACAGATATGTACATCGCACATCGGCATGTTATTTTTTCATTACATAAACTTATTCACCACCACAGCCTAATTTTCAAAAAAATTACCTTAGTTTGCCGCGGTAACGCAATTTTATATGAACAATGAGCCATAATGGCAATAGCTGTATATAATGTACATATCATTTAAATTTTATAATTATTCATTAATCGTTCCTTTTATATAGAAATAAACAACAACAACCATTATTATTCTGTAAATATGCCACTACCTAGCTACAATATAAAAAATGGAGGTGTGGCCAACACACGACTTTCTTTTACGAACAGAGAATTTTGAGAAATTTTATTTTTCTCCGATCGTAGGAAAAATATATCTTTCCGTTGTTTTTTCGAAACGAAAAGCTGATGATTCCAGTATGTTGTATTTGTTGCTAAGCAACAAGTAATAATAGTACGAGAATATTTTTTCTGGCCTAGGCCTGGAATATATTCCCGTATGGATTTTTAATTGTTTAGAAGAAATAAAAGTACACTTATAAGGTCAAACGCATTTATTTATTTTAATTTAACTGTATACATAATAATCAATTTTTATTTGATAAATCTATGCCAAACTAATTATGTGTTAGGTATAGGAGTTTAATTTTACTTATTTGTAATATTAACGGTTATTGTACAATTAGTACAATTATTGAACATTGGTGGATTAGTAGTATCGCATCCCAGAATTGTTGTTGATATATTGCTATTAAAATCATTAACATTATTTGCATCGGCTGTTTCAATATCCGTTGTATCGAAAATTTTATGACCAACTTCAATTTTATTGATAATGGATTAATCGATGTACCCTTCAGCAACAGTCGATGACTTCCATCCTCCAAATCTTTTTAAGCATTTTAAATCTGCGCCATTATCAACTAAAATTGTCGCAGATGAACGGCGGAAACAGTGCCCTGTGTATTGTTTTGCGTCTGGCAATTTTAAAAAAGTAGCAACAATTTGTGGCATTTTACCAAACTGATGTATGTCAACTGCTTGTTTGAAACCATTACCATTTGTGTATTTAAAAAAAAAAACGCAAAGAATTGAAGTCTTTTGGACGTCAAGCTATATATTTTCTGTAATATTCTAAATAAGTTTCGTTTACGATAAATGATCGTGGTTTATTTGTCTTGTTATTCGGGATTTTAACTAAAAGTTTAGATCCCAAATCACTAATGTCAGTAATTTCCATGCGGGCTAGTTCATCCCGTCGACAAGCACCAGCGATTCCAAAAATTAACGCAACCTACAAAAAACAATCATAATATTACATACAAAAAAATATTGCAGTGTGAATTGTATTTTATCCAAAAACATATTTGAATTTAATGTGTAAATACAAATAATAATCGTTTTAAATACCCACATGCTTACTTTAGTAACTAGGAACGAATCATCTGAAGCTTCCAAAATGAATTGTTGAACATCCATAGTTAATATTTTAGATTTCTTCGCTTTATATCCGTCGGATTTGCGTTTCAAGAAGACACGTAATTTTTGGTATTTTGCAATATCCACATTATTTTTAACCACTAGTATCGACCTGATCATTGAGTAGTTTGACCATAATGTGGATGATTTCAATTTTGTAGATAAATCAGCGAAATACGCCAGAATGATGTTTTCCGAAAATTATTTGATGTGTTTAGATTGACGATAATCCATTGTTTATAAGCATTTTCGTATTTTTCCTTCGATTTTTGCGGGAGTAAATCACATGTAGCTGAATTAGCTGCTTCCACTATATTCGGCGGGGTACAAGATAAGGATAATTCGCTTTCACTGTCCATATCCCTAATATTTCGTTCACACGTTTTTTATAAATCAAATAGATACACAAACTTGACAACTTTTGAAAAAAAAAAACAAAATGTATTTATGTCTTATGATGTCGTGGCTCACTAAGCAATAATTTTATGTTATTTTCGATTTTTTACTTTGCTTTGATTTCTTAATATGATAATTAATGAATAATACTAAAAATTATTTTGGGTTTATATTCGTTTTAAAGTCCGATCGGAGAAAAAATAGTATGTACAATTCGGAGGAAAAGTACATTCCTGGACTCCTGTGGTTGCCGGACTCGACTATCGCCTCGTCCGCTAATTTCCACTATCGTCCGGCAATGCAGTACTTTTCCTCCTAATTATACAATATACTATTGTTTTGTTTTAAATTTTTTTTTTTTATTTTATATTTTTATTTTTTTATTTTTTGGAAACATTTTGTATTACATAGTTTTTTGTAAACCTTATACTTTTTAAAATATTTGCAAAATACATTTTCTGGACCAAGAGAGTGGCACCTTCCGGTTAGCCGATTTTTAGTAAAATTCACGGGGACGTCCCAATTTATCAAAAAAGCTTAAATCTGAAGTTTCAGTTCGATTGGTTAAACCATCTGGGCTGTGGAAGGGGGACAGACTGACAGACAGACACCATTTCGAAACCCCCTTTTTTGGACTCAGGGGACCTCAAAACAGGTAAATCACTAAAAATCTCAAGGTTCAAAATTTTCATGATTACTATACTTTATTTTACTAGAGAGTAAAAAAAAGTAAAAAGTAAAGTAAACTAAACTTGATGTTACTTTTGGGTATCATTAACATCGTTTTTCTCTCCAAAAATCTTCCCATTTCTTGGAAATTATTGTTTTTAAAGTGAGATAATAAATATATGATGAGAGGAAACTCGCAAAAAAATGATTTCACTATTCGGATAGCATAATAAAAAATTATGAATGTAGGGGAATACTTTTCAAATAAATTTCAGAAATTTGTACTAAAAAATATTTATCATAGGTTTTCGAACACGGTATTAAAGTAAAATCCTAAAATTTTGATTAATATAAAAAAATATAGAATTGTTGGCTTTTTATTCATTCACAATCGTAGCTCGGTGTGATGGCGCGTTATAGTCGTTTAAAATCCATAATTTCGAGTTTTTTTCCCATAATTTCGGTCACTTTTTTCGCATCAGCACAAGAAATTTCGTTTGCAATACAAAATTTAAGGTAAACTCTTTGTTTTTTTGTTCAATAGTTTCGTTCATAGTAAAAATCGCCGTGCATTAATGAGGTCGACTGTTGGCTTCATAATGAAAGACAGTCCTACCAATCTAGGAGAAAAATCTTAAATCCCTTCAAGTATACGGGTCATTCCATGGTATTTTCCTGAATTTTTTCAAGTTTTCAACCTTGAGTTTTACGATTTCAATTTTTTTGTTGTAATCGTGTTCCTTATTGAAAATAAGACGACTGTTTCTTTCTCTTTTTTTTATGTTTGGTTGTCCCGTTATTTGATTTTTTAATTTTGATGTTTTCAAATTCTAATTTTTGACTGCTTCCTAAATGGTTGTATCTTCGGTTCTAAGAGGAATGTTTTCAAAAACGATAATTTTTTTTGAAAAGTACCATTATCTAAGAACAGATAAAGTAATCTTTATTACTTTTTCTAACTGCTTTTTACAATAACCAATCTCTGACAGTCTTCTTTCTTTATAGGTGACGCATCCAATTGTACACAAGCTTCCGATAATTGTTCTTGTAATGCTCTTTCAATAATTTCTGATGGTGGTGATATTCTCTCTGACTGTCCTGGAGAGATATCAGATAATGCAGATGATGTTGTATCAATCGGTAGATTCGATAAAATTTGCATTTCTTTCAAATCATAAAGTTTTCGGCTGCACTTCTCACGAACTCTTTCGATCGTTATTTCGCGTTTTAAGAAATGTTTAGCATTTTCGGCTATCTTAACACTGACAGCTCTAGATTTATTTTTAAGGCTTTTGTGATTTTTTAAGTTAAAAAGATAACAACACTGCGGATTGAGCGTATTAGGTATATTTTCAATACTTACTCAATAATAATTTTCACTTTCAATAACACTTTCAAATTTGTGAATAAAAGTACACAAAACTGACAGTAATATATCCATACAGTCGACCGATTATTTATTTATTACATAAATTTTGGTATGCCTTATTTTGAGCAGGAGCTCATTCATCATAGAACGTAAATAATCAGCCAACATAAAATAACAGTACAATATGAACTGCTAACAGCCGCTCCACTTTGTCCAGAGTTATTCGTTCACCATATTTACGATTAAAAATTCTAATCCCAATTGTCTGAACTGCTTGTTCTTTAACCATAATCAGCACAGCCTCTAATCTAACTAGATCGATTATTATCCGTTCACTTTAGGTAACTGTGATAAATGCGACATCGCGACTTCATGGGTTCGCGGTTAAATTTTGTTTTCCATTTCAGATCATTTGTATATTAATTTATACAAAAAAAGTAATCTAAAATTTACTAATAATTAGGTTTAGTATTAAAACCTGGCCAGTAATGTAAGGGGCGAACCTACACGGTTAGTTGTACATCTCATCATTTCCAGTAATTTTATAAATTTCTAATATTTTCTTGCTTTACTATGAACAACTATTAAAAATCTATTTATTTAAATTTTCGAAACAACTGTTGATAAAGTACTGCAACAACTGTTGATAATTGTGATATAATCTCATTTTTGTATCAAAAAATGATAAAAATATCAGTACGTTGCCTATTAATGTCGGTGCCAACTGATTTTAATGCACTGAAATTAATGCATTTCTCATTTTAGAATTCAAGCGCAAGTATAAAAATCAATTTGTTGTAATTTTCAAGCACTCTAACGGAAGAACAAGTCTTATGTTTGCAGTATTCCCTCTAGAGATATGTAGTCTGTCAAATTCCGACATGAAAATTTCACTTCTTCAATAAATATTAGATTTTTTCAACTTTGAAGTTACCTAGTGGCTAAACTTGGCCCCCTTAAACACGGTTTAACATTAGTTTTTAAAAATTGAACTATTATCTGTCAATAATGCTTTATTATTATTATTATTATTATTATTGGGGGGGCCATGCGGGCGATCAGCCACTTCGCACTGCGACCTAAAAGATCTATTGTGCTGGCCCCTGCTTAATTATCCGTCCAGTCAATATTCAGGTTCTTAATGAACCTGACAATACTGCCTCCCGGTAAGTGATACATACTATCTGGGCATATTGCTCTCCCTCCTAGATGTTTACTACAGCATGTAGTTCCGCTAGAAAGACGGTAGCAATGGAGCTCAAGGACCTCGAGAGGGTTGTGCCACTCCCGTATATTCCTACTCCTGCCCCGTATTCCGTTTGATTTTACTCTTACGAGTTGCTGGGAATTGCAAGTCACCTGTAGGTCACCCAGCTTTACTACAGGAAGGCTAAAAATAAAACTGGAGGGTGCCTGGTATCCAGAGTCCGCATATTTTGGGCTGATTAACCTATCAGCCATTCATCTTTCGGCATATGCTGTTCCACCTTAGATTAGGGTTTTTTGTCAAGGTTTTCTCCTTTAGCGCCGTACTTTGGCCTGTGCCAAATGGCCTAAAATGTGCCAAGTGGCCTTAGTTACCAGTGGTTGCCACGAGGAGGCAGTACGTACACTTGCGAATTGTGCACAGGTTACCCCTTACACAATTGTACCCATCACGCAGCTGCCTAATGACAAGACCAGAACAGCTCACGTGATGCGCACCCTACTGGAAGGTTACGGAGCTGGTAGATTAATCTACTCAACTTTGATCCCCCCCTCCAATAGACGCCAAACCACCATAATGCTTTATTAGGTTTTTCGATATTTTGGTAGCTGTGCCCTCTAGCGGAAAAATATAAACACAGATTTTTCTGTTCATAACTCCTGATATAACGGTAGGTGCTATACTACAAATTTAAGATTGAAAATACTCCTCTTAGAACCGAAGATGCAACCATTTAGGAAGGAGTCAAAAATTAAAATTTGAAAACTTTCAAAATTAAAAAATGACGTTATTAAAAAAAAAAAAAAGAATCGGTCTTTTTATTTTCAATATGGAACACGATTACAAAAAAAAAAATGAAATCGGACAGGTTAAGGTTGCGCCCCATTTGAAATATCATATATACACATATACATATATATGTATGTATGTGGGTATCAGAAAATCAAGGTCAGATGTTTGCCGATAGAACAAAATTTTCACATGGCGACTTTAGAGGTCAACCTTTGAGGCATTATTAAATTCAAGGGGATCCTGAAAAGAACGTAACTTCAATTTTTTACGGATAGTACCTAATGACAAAATTAAATATTTACGAATTCAGTAATTTGGGTTTATGTTTTCCACAAATAATACGTCTTCGGATTCGCCAAATGTAACGATTTCGCTGTATTACACCATAGAGGAATCTAAATAAATGCATTTTTATAAGGTAGAGCAACACATTTATAATTTATATGACTGATTTTAAACTGTTCTAACTGATCGCTTAAATCAGTAGCTTCAAAAATTCCAAGCAATAAGAATCTGTACCCAACCATGATTGTAAGTAAAATTGAAAATGGTATTTTTTGTTTAACCATACAAAAGCAATCGGCTTTCTTATGTCCAACATAAAATTTAGTGAAGGTGTCTGGATTTGGATTTTCAAACAATTTATATCGTCGTGCGATTAAAAATCTGTTGCAAAATGTGTGTTGGTTTTTTAATTTTTTTTTTATTTAATATTTGCAGATAATTTTCAAATTTGTATTCGGTGAATTAATTTAAACACCCGTGCTGTTGAAAGCATTCCGTTAAGTATAGTATATTATGCACGTTATAAGAGATGAGGTTTTCTCTATATATTTTGGCGAAATCCGTGACAAAAATTTGAAATAGCTTTTCAGCGATAGGAGCATGTTTAGCTGCATCAGTTGGATAAGAGAGCAATTATAGGTATCCACAGAAAAAATATAAAAAAAATGTTCGTGAAGCCTCCAAATGGACCTTTTAATAACACTAATGCCAGTATATGTAATGTGAATAAATTCTGTAGATTTCCATCTGGGCTTCCACTGTAATTCTATAGGAATATATTTTTTAAATTACAATAAATTGTTAGACATCTCCATATAATTTGATTTTGATATTTTAAATTAAGGTCCATATTTTCTATCTGTCCACAGCTTTAGGAACCTTATTATGATGTCTAAATCCAGCAAATGCATCAGTTCTACTGGGTATTGTGAGACCATTCAAACTACACTTCCGAACACTTTTTAATTGTAGTGGAATTCGTTCAAATGGTGTTCTTGATGTTGCTTCTTCGAAAAATTTTGATTTGTTTTAAGCTCTCCTTTCTGGTTGAAAAACATACGTGTCCTTTCATGTTGTTGCCCTTTTTAATTACACCATTCTTGGTTAAATCCTGAATTTCTCCAACATAATCATGTAAAAAGTGGTTAGCCGACAATGGTTTACCCGGACCTACGAAACATCCAATCACAAATGGATACACATTGTGATCATCTGCATCGTTGTCTCAGGTTAATAATGCAAACCAATCACCACCTAAAGCTGGTCTAGGCAGTGTAATAACCAACTATTTAAAAAAAAAAGATTGACGAATCTTTTCCTGCCATATAGTATCAAGATTAGTTGCAAAACACGGATTGCCGTTTGTGAAAATATATACGTCCTACGATTTAAAATTCTGTTGGTATCAAAAGGTCACATTGTACCAACAGCTCCTAGCACAGTTAGTGCAATCGTAATGAAATTTGCCAATAATGAGTGATGGTATTAGTTATTGTGTGTGCGTTCGATTCGAATGCTCTTTTATGATTCATGCTCTTCATGCTCCTTTTAGTTTTTCGTTTAGTTATTTTGTGGTGTTTGTAGAGATTAGGGTTTCGTATACGAAATGAAATTTTAAAAGGGACACGAAGATGACGATGTTTGAGAAAAAAAAAATCAATTGAGTAAAATGCAACTTTGTGTATTAAAATTAATTTTATTAATTTTATAATTAAAATCGTGTACAACCTGCAATTCGATATATTTAATTTAAAATTATTTATATTTATGATAGCTAGTCAATATTATTTCATAATATGCACTTTATACACTTTCTCATTGGTTAATTAATTATATTATATATTAATTATCGTTAATTACTCGGCTATCGCCTCGTGGGACAAACTTATACCTCATGAATAATATCTCGATTTGCTCACTAATACCATAAATAACTATTATTATAGAATATATAATATAACTTTACTAAAAGTAGAATATTCAAAAAATACTTACCATATTGTTTGAACAATGAACAACGCAGTATTGTAAATTTTCCTGCTTCATAGCAAGTGAGATCTTCTCAAACGCGAGCATAAGCATCAACAAATTTGAACCGATTTCAACCGATTGCCTTACTTTTGATACTTACCGTCACAAAACGATACACTAATACAAATAACGTATATGACAGCACACAATAACAAAATGTATCTTGTACGCCTTGTACGTATACAAAATTATCATGAGGCAGTGAGGAATTTTGCGACCAAAATTCATGTACTAAAGAGCCTTTTCAGCCGCGGGTCAGATATGCACTTAAATACGGTCCCGTCTGAATGACAAAAGTATTGACAATTTGTGTTTTTTGCGTGGCTATTTTCTTGAACACAGTGATATTTATAAGCCTTAAATTTTTTTTGCAGGAACTACATTAGAAATTGTATAACTTTTAAGTTGGTTCTTGGTTCATTTTAATTGCAATAGTGTCTATAATTAAAAAAATATAATGGCCTTTTGTTAATACATTCCCAATTAAGAAATTTATCGGCAATTAAAGACAAGTAAACCGGTAATTCCGATATTTTACCTTATCTCGGTAATTCAGCCAATTTAATTATCGTTTTGGATGATTTAATATCGAAAATATTTATTTCTTCTAATAACTTTTGCTATATATACATATGTGTGGCCCAAGCAACTAATTTAGTATCAACATAAGTGAATATCGTATGACATGTCATGAATTGATCATTTAGTCACCATCCAAACAATTTACGAAGTATACAAACATTTTGACTCGTTCAAACACATGCTACAAGTCTAATAGAAATGAAAACGTGTGGTTATAAAATAAATTCAATTCATCGGCACGCTGACAAATTTCAGGCTTAATTTATTTTTGCAATAGTGAATATAAACACAGACACGGCTAATATGCCCCTAAGATGAACGATTCTCGATTAAACACGAATAAGCAAGCCGACCTCGTTTTGATTGCTGCTTCGAAAATCGACTAAATTTTTACCGATTGCAACAAATAATAGCGGCCACAACTAAAATAATTAACTGTTGTAATAGTGTTATACAATCGTTTAGAATTATATTTATTTTAAAATATGAGCGAATTAGCGAATTTTACAATTCTTGAAGTTGAGAAATTGTGTGTAACATGATAAATTTCGAATACTTCCAAGATGTATCAAAAGATATAAAATGGACATTAAATATAATAAGAGAACACATCAAACCTTATATTTAAGTTAATGTAGTTAATTATAACATCCATTGACGCACATAAAAAATTGCGTGTTAAACCGTTCGTTGGGTTTACCGCCTAAAATGTGTATAGCTAAAAATAGAAGGTATGACGGTTAGACTCGATTTCGCACTTCTTCATAAATCGACCCTCACTGTATATTTAATCAAACCTCTCGAACCTTACTTGTAATGAATTGTGTAAGTTGAAGGTGGTCAGCCTAACGAACGTATGCATGTACACATTGGAATGTAAATTAAAAACAATACTTCTTACCCTTTCGTGGCCATTACGCTAAATTAGTTGTTTTCGGCCCCAGGCCGAAATGTTACTAATGTATCTTGTGTAAATCTCTTTTAGTAGGAAGTTTGGTTAGTAATGATCAAAAGATCCTTGCCCGACTACTTAATCGTTGTTGATACTCGTACACTGATTAATTTCACCATTCCTAAAAAAAATGGGTAAACTGCTTAACTACCTTTGTGGATTGTGGACTGAAACATGAACTTTATCATTCCATCTAACATGAACTTTATCAGTCCAGAATCGAGCTCATTATATTTACTTCCAACCAGACGCGGAAAAGAGCAATATAACACAAATATCAAAAATTATAATGTAGTCTTGACTGTGAATTGAAATAAATTATCTAACTAAAAAATTAATACGCGATTACATATTTTTGATTCTAACAAGCACATCACAAACATTTACCGCCCATGCTGCACATTGCCTCTAAAAGGCCTTGTCTGTATGTAAATATAATTGGATTATTTTGAGTATCGGCGTTAACCCCGTGTGGGGTCTTATTATTTATTACTTTTTTTTCCTACTCGAAACGACCAAGCAAAACTCGATTAAATTTTTACCCTGTTGAACGAATCGTAGTGCCCACTAATAATCATTTTTGAAATAAAGCTCGTATTCGTAAAAGCTCTCTAGCGAACTTTACAAAATCAATATTAGCATCATTACCGATACCATCATTGCCTCTAAAAGTGTTTTTACGCCTTCATTATTTTCCAAACGTACACAATAAATGAAAGTGACATCGCTAAATGTTGGTACTTTCCTTATGCAACTTTCCAGAAAATCCGTGTTGTGTTTATCAACTATTTGTACAAATTTTGGAATATTGCTTCCTTTAAAATAAATTCTTGTAGGCTATCCTTTCCCGAGCTCTCTAATTTCTTAATGATTCACTGATTAGAAGAATTCTTTTTAGAATTGGCCAAAATTGTTTCAGTAGCATGAGTATTTTGAGGATTTTCGGAATTTTATCTAATTTCAGATTGTTGTATGCTTTTCGAAGTTGCAGGAAGTTCTGTAGATTGGAAGATCGAATCAGATCTTAGATTAAAGAATCGGCATTTTGATCGGGATTTCCATTTTTAAACCTTATAATCAAAATCTTCCAATCTTTCACCACCTCATTAACCGAGGGGGAAAGGTTTTTTAAATTACACATCCATATCAATGGCTTATAATCTGTAATTTTGGAAAAATGACGACCATATACATATGGGCGGAAATGTTCGCAAGCCCATACTGATACTATCGCCAATAGTTCCTTTTCTTCAGCTCGATTCAGCACTCGACTAGCAAATGCAATGGGCAAATCAAAATCATTTGGATTTTGAGATAGAACAGCACCAATTGCCATGTCGTTCGCATCGGTTGTAATTGTGAATGCGGTAAGGAAAAATCTGGTGTTGTAAAATTGGAGTATTTAATAAACAATTTTTTAGCTTAGTAAAAGTTTCATCGCAAAACGCATTCCAAATAAATGGCTATGCTTTTTTTAACAAAATTGAAACAGGTTTCGATATTTCCAAAAATTGTTTTATGGAACGGTGGTAGTAATAATCTGCTAAGCCTAAAAATGATTTCAGTTGTTTTTGATTAATTGGTTAAGGATAATGGACCCAGGTAAACGATTTATTTAGAAAGGAACTGACATTTCTCTAGATTTACCTTTAAGTTATTGATTTTGGAACAGTTGAAGACAGATTCTAATTTAGTGTTATGATCGTTAAGATTATAACCAGTCACTATCAAGTCATCTAAATAAACAATACATTTTATACTATTTAAACCACTTAGAATAGTATTCATGAGACGTTGAAACTAAACGAATTGCAATAATGTTGAATTGAATCTGGATTAAATTTAAGAATGTTACGATTCGAATTATGATTGTTTCAGACTCAATAAAATGACTGGAATGATCATGTTTATTTTATAAATTATTGTTTGTAATATTTGGATCTGGGAAACACTCTACTTTAAATTCTGGGTCCGAACAGGAGTGTTTGCTGAAATTTCTGAAAAGTGTTTGATTGAGTTGACAAACTGGCATTTTCTGCAAATACTGATGTGATTTTCAATATTTATATCAGCATCATATATTTTTATTTCTTGCAAAAATATCGAGTTTTGAGCGGAATAAGCGTCATTTAAGGTAACTTTTGATTTATTTCTTTAATTTCAAGAAATCTGCAGCTGAGATGAATGGTTTTAAATGTTAAAGAACAGTGACTTTAATGTCGAAGACAAAGAATATAGCGGAAGGCCGAAAGTGTACAAGGACGCTGAATTGGAAGCATTATTGGATGAAGATTCATGCCAAACGCAAGAAGAACTTGCTCTTACATTAGGAGTGGCTCAACAAGAAATTTTACATCGTTTAATAAATCATTGTGATTATGAACTGAAGCCGAAAACGTTGAACGCCGATTTTTTCATGTGAAATGCTACTTGCCAAACATAAACGAAAAGGTTTTTGCATCGTATAGTACAGTAACGGGTGATGCAAAAATGGATCCACTACGTTAACCACCTGGTAATGCTTCAACATCGACAGCCAAGCCGAATATCATGGAAAAAACTCTTATTGTGTATTTGGTGGGATCAGCTTGGTGTCGTGTATTATGAGTTGCTCAATCCGAACGAAACCATTACTGGGGCTCTCACACAGGACAAAATTATTCTCCTCCTTGATAATGCTTATCCACATGTGGCGGCACTGGTCAAAACCTACTTGGAAATGCTTAGTTGGGAAGTTTTACCCCGCGAATAGGTAGCATAAGGCATCATAACGGTGCCGTTATTGGCCAAAAAATTTACGAGCAAGCAGATAAGTATGAGAATGCGCATTTGGTACAATGGCCCTGAGTTGTTCGCGCAAATAGCATATAACTTCCTGGATTGGTTCGCGCAAATATCATATAACTTCCTGATGATAAGACCACAGGGTATACTGTACCGTTGAAATCGAAGATAAAAGCATAAGAGTTAGTAGAACCTTCACATTCGATCGAACTTGGTTCGAGTTATTTTCGGTCTTGCCTCATCAGGAAGCTTCCATTGAGACCATTGGAACATTTCCTGCCCTGCGGTTTTGTTATATGTAAAGAAAGTGCACAGTGGTACGGAGCAATCGAATCAGTCCATTAATTCACACTTCAAATTTTAGTTGTTCTTGTGCAGCTTTTATAAATAATATGTACATCTGTTAAATAGATCGGATGAAAAAAAAATTCTTAGAAATACTACATTGATTCTGATTCCATTTCATTTGCGAGATATTTTTTTTTTGTAGCACGATTTGTTTATCCTTGAGCAATAAAAATTGATTCAAAAGTATAAGGAAGCTTTTAGGTAAAATTAAAAAATCATGATATTTTATTATACACAATAGATCCATTATGAATTCTTCTATCTATGTATCTGGTAAGTATAACAAAATCATAAAAAAAAAACTTTTGGGCATGCCGAAATCACAAATAAAATCTTATTTAAAAAAAAAAAAAATCGAAAATAGATAAAATACCTGAGGCTTTAATCCGAAAATAATCCATAATTTTCATGTATCATACGATCCCACTTTCCATTAGTAAACTAAATAGTTTAAGTATATACCTGGGTTTCGGTTTTTCATTTGCCTAGCTTTTTATCGACGATACGAAGAGCTTTTATGTAATTTTTTGTTTGTTGTGCTGTAACTATGTAGGTACCACATAGGAAAAGATTTTTTTTTCTCTTGTTGATTATTATTTTAGACTCAAGCATACACATACACTTTCGTACAGCATACATGTATGGTATTTTGAAATATTCATTCAAGTTATCAAATTTTAGATTATGTTGTTTGGGAGGATTTCTTTAGAAATTCTTTTGTAGCTTTTTTTGTTTGATAATGATAATGTTACCATAGAATCGTGTATACGGCTAGAAATATATTATGTATTCATATTCGTTTACATTAAATATGATGTTTTCTGTATACGTTCATACTTATAGTGTACATATCCGTACTCATCTACAGTTAAAAGAATCCCAAAAACTCAAAAACATGTTTTTTGCTTCTGAAAAGCTCGCTTTTTGAAATTATGTTTTTCTGTCTATGTCTATTTTGACTTGGATTTTTCTTTTGAAATCCATGTGCGGAAATAAATTAATTATTTTATAAATTTGCCTATATATAGCATTGGGTATGTTCCAGTAAACTGGAAATTAGATTTTATATTATCTAGAATATTCTAAAAGCTACAAGTAATTAATGTTAATCATAAAGCATTTAAATTTTTGTTTATGAAACAATAGTGAAAATGTTGGGACTACATTTAGGGAGGTATAGTTCATTAAAATCATAAATCGATTTCAATTAAAAATAAATGATCGAATTCACATTAATTTACAAACCTAAAATAAGTTTTAAATTTTATCTTTTTTTCAAACTATCGGAAAATATGTTCGAAAATCATCGAACCAACTCATTTGGGATCGATTAATTAATACAAGTCTAAAACTATCTTTGATTAATCGAATTTATAATTTAAATTATATCTCGACTAATACAGATTTTGAAATATTATGATAACGTCCCAAAATCCCTAACGCCTCAAACCATACCGTGATTTGTGGCACGGTAATATATTTTTGTCGATTAATAACGTTTTCCTTTTCCAACAAAACAAAATCTAATTTTCCGAAATAATTTATTTGTGAAATTTCTCGCCAAAATATGGTTTCTTTTACCCCATACCCGTTCACACACAATATACGGTTTTACATAAATGTTGAATTGAGGTTGAAGGCCATATTTATGGGATATACGGTTTATTGTATAAAACCGATAGAAAAGTAACAAAAAAATCTAATGTCCACGGTGTTAAATATTTTTTTGTGTTGGGTATTTAGTTTTTCATATAAATAGATTGAAAATTTTATTTTTACGGTCAAACATTAAATCCCCAACACCAACGATGGAACATGTATTCCATATAGTTTTTTGTTGTTGTTGCTTTTATCCATATTTGTGATATAAAGATATTTTGGTTTTTAATATTTTGTCAAGGGAATTAAATCGGGGAAATAAAGAAACAAATACAAACAAAAAATAAAAACCGAAACAGAAAAGTTGCAAAAAAATTCAGATGTAAAGCTTTCACAGTTCACACACCAAATAATAATAATAATAATAAAAAAATAAAATAAAAATTCTAAACAAAAAATGGTTTTCTAAAAGCTTAAAATGATATTAGAAATTGTACGAGTATATGTGCGGATTATAGCACTTGCTGTGGCAAAAAAAAAAAAAAACGTTAATTCGATTTAAATTGCGATGATTTGGATTTAATGAATTGGAAATCTAACTTCGCGCGTATCATGTGTCTAATCCAGGGAACACGAAATAAAATAAAAAATTTTAGATTGAGATAATGCGATTTTTTATAATGCGGCTATATGAGAACAACCAAAAGCTTTCGAATTAATTCTAATGCTTTCTTGATTATTAAAATAATCTCTAATTTTAAATCTCAAATACAGTTAATACGTTTTTAAAATTTAACACGTTTAGCCATATAAATTCACCTAAATTAAATAAGACTTAAAGGCAACTCATCTATTGTTCGTAACTTGGTTCAAACTTTGATTCAACAACGTGCATGTTTAAATAATCGTAGAATCTTTCTGTGACGCATATAAATGTCGCGACCAAACAAATATTATTTATTCGCATGGGTCGTTTCTGATTAAATTCTGATAAGCCTGCTATGCGTATACTTTAATCATGCATATACGATAAAACTTCTTATCGAGCTTACCTATTAAAATAACGATTATTCGAAAACATGAAAAATTGGATATTATGCATATCTAAGAAAATCGATCGAGGCTTGCGGTTTTGAAATATCGATTTTCTTAGATATGCATAAGATCCAGTTTTTCAAGTTTTCGAATAATGCAAAGTCTCTAAGCTTCAACTAAAAATCATCTGAGAATCCCATTTCCATCGTACAAGTCGAATTTCATCATAATCAGTTCAGAAATACCCAAGTTCTATCATACTTGGTTAAATTAGAGAACTTCACCTAAAAATCATTCAAAGATCCCATTTCCATCGTAGAAGACAAATTTCATCATAATCGGTTGAGAAATAACCGAGTTCCTTCCTAATTGACCATATTCAAAAACTTCTTCTAAATATCATAGAACCCCATTTCTATCGCACGTGTCAAATTTTATCAAAATCGGTTCAGAAATAGGCAAAGTCGCACATACTTGGCCGTAGTCCAGAACTTCATCCAAAAACCATTTTAGAATCCCATTTCCAACGCACATGTCAAATTTCATCATAATCGGTTTAAAAATAACCGAGATACATCATACTTGGCGATATTCCAGAACTTCATCCAAAAATAAATTTAGAATGCCTTGAATCCATAACGCAATGTAAACCCATGTTAGTATCATAAATTCGCTTTATTTTCATATAAAACATATGAACATACATACTATCCAGCCGAAATACTATATGTAGTTTTTTATTCAGCCGGTAAAAGGTTAGAAGGGGTTAATAAATCCAAAACGAATAACATACACTTATTAGGAAACTATGCTGTATCACCGAAAGGGTTGGAAGCGTCGCCTACATATTACAAGATCCCATGCAGACAAAGATATATGCACTTAAATCATTAACCAATATTTCTGAATTTAGCATTGATTACTGGCTTATGAGAAACTCAAGGTATGGATCTTCCCCACAATGTAAGGATGGCTAGTGCCATCTATACAGTTTTTTTTATTCGAAATAATATATGAACTTGTAAGACGGGTATTATATTTGTTGCTCAAAATATTACCGAAATTATTCTTGACCGGTAACGATAGATGGCAGTACTTGCGATGAGGGGAAAATACTTCTAAAAAACGAACGTCAAATAAATTTTTCATTTCTCTTTGAGCTGCCATGGAGAACGGACCAGCGGTGAACAAAAGTGGCGAATAACTATGTAAGTGAAGAATTTTTGTTCAAAGTTTTATTTAAAAAAAGGGAATTTATTTTCTGTTGTAGTGAGCTTGTCAAGCCCAATATCCAGAAACTGGAAAAAAGAAATCATTGCGTTAAATTGTTTATTTGAGTCTTGTTGACACTTTTCCCGAAGGTTATGGTAATTAGGACTCGATTATCTTTGGCCACATATACATATATTATTTCTCTATGTTTATATTTTCTTGAATTATTTCTCTTTGCGTTTTTCTTCGGTTTGTTATGAATTCTTGCTAGGAATTCTGTTTCTCTTTTCATGAATTCCGTTTTGTCAAGATTGACACGTAGGTTAGTTTTTCAAGTTTCGAGAATATTTTTTTGACATCGGTGAGGTATTCTTGATATCAGATGATTCCGATGAATATTTTCAATACGTTGTCTATCATCCTTCGGAATATAGCCGACGCATTTTTTAGTCCGAAAGGTAGTCTTAAGAATTCACATTTTCCATTCATGTTGGAAAAAGATGTTTTCGGAATATCCTTTTGTTTCATCCTCATTTGATGAAACCGTCATGTAAGGTCGATGGTTGGTTGCCAACGTGTTTGATATATCCGGTATTGGATGTGTGTCTAATACTGTGACCATTTATTGTTTTAAAATCTATGACTATCCTATATTTTATTTGTGATGCCTGAGGCATCCAGCTTTTTTTCGACTACCCAAATTGGTGAGTGGCCCATACACTTTTAGACGGCCTTATGAGTCCATCCTTTAGAAATTGATCTATTTGCTGACGTTATGGTCAAAATATTATTTTTTTGGTCGATAATTGCTCCAAGTTTTTTTAGAGTGTCGTCCCCGATTATTCCGTGGAATGTTTTTAAACGAGGTAGTACAAAAAATTCTATAAATGTGTTGATTCCTATGCATTTGAAAAAATGTCCGCATATTTTCGGAATTTCCGGATCACCTCCCGCTGATTTTATGTTAAACGGGACGTTAGTGGGAATTGCTCTTTTAGCTAGTTCAGGTTTGGTGAAGTTCTTATTGGCTCCCGTGTCGATTAAACTTTTGAGGATGTTGTTTTTTGCTGTTTTGTACTCTAGGTATGGTATAGATAAAAAGGCTTCCTCCATAAAATTTACTTCTGAGTTTATTTCCTCAGGTTCGTCTTCGAATGTCTCAATATCTGTATTTTCGTTAACTAATTGATTATATTCCTCTTCCCCCTGTGTGTCTAAATGATAAATTGTTTGCTGCCTTTGGGATTCGCCTTAGCTGGGATGTTTTACTTTTGGTGGCTGGTTATTTTGATATGCTGGTCTATTCATGTAATTTACCCGTTTGGTTTGAATTGACTGGTTGATTTCCTTTGGTGTTGCAGGTTTCGGATAAATTGGCCTAGGTTTATTATTAAACAAATTTACTTTTAAAAAAATGTTCTTATTAATTTTTAACTTACATAAAGATTAAAGGTTTTTGTTGGCCTATTTGTGGATTAGTTTTGCCATAAAGGTCTTTATAGTGCACAGCCGGTTTTCGTACACTCGGAACACACTTTTTAAACACTTTTTAAACACTTTTTCAGCACTTTTACAACACTTTTTCAAAACTTTTGCCACACTTTTCCAACACTTTTTCAACACTTTTCAACAATTTTTAAACACTTTTTAAACTTTTAAACTTTTAAACTATAATTAAACTTTTGTTAAACTTTTATTAAACTATTATTAAGCTTTTATTAAAGTTTTATTAAACTTTTAAATTTTTAAATTTTTAATTTTTAAACTTTTAAAATTTTAAACTTTTACTAAGCCTTTAATATTTTTTTTAAAACTTTTATGAAGCTTTTAATAAACTTTTATTAAACTATTATTAAACTTTTATAAAACTTTTAGTAACCTTTTAGTAAACCTTTATTAAACTTTTATTAAACTTTTATAAAACTTTCAGTAAACTTTTAGTAAACCTTCATTAAACTATTATTTAACTTTTATTAAGCTTTTATTAAACTTTTATTTAGCTTCTATTAAAATTTTAAATTTTTAAACTTTTTAGATTTTAAACTTTTATTAACCTTTTAATAAATTTTTGTTAAACTTTAATTAAGCTTTTAATAAACTTTTATTCAACTTTTATTAAAATTTTATTAAACTTTTATTAAACTTTTATTAAACTTTTATTAAACTTTTAATCAACTTTTACTAAACTTTTATTAAACTGCTATTAAACTTTTATTAAGCTTCTATTAAACTTGTAAATTTTAACTTTTAAGTATTTAAACTTTTAAATTTTAAATCTTTTGAGATTTTAAACTTTTATTAAGTTTTAATATTTTTTTTTAAACTTTTATTAAGCTTTAATTAAACTTTTATTAAACTTTTATTAAACTTTCATTAAACTTTTATTGAAGTTTTAAATTTTTAAATTTTTAAACTTTTAAACTTTTAAACTTTGAAACTTTGAAATTTGAAACTTTGAAACTTTTAAACTTTTTAACTTTTAAACTTTTAAACGTTCAAACTTTTTAACTTTTAAACTTTTAAACTTTTAAACTTTTAAACTTTTAAACTTTTAAACTTTTAAACTTTTAAACTTTTAAACTTTTAAACTTTTAAACTTTTAAACTTTTAAACTTTTAAACTTTTAAACTTTTAAATTTTTAAACTTTTAAACTTTTAAACTTTTAAACTTTTAAACTTTTAAACTTTTAAACTTTTAAACTTTTAAACTTTTAAACTTTTAAACTTTTAAACTTTTAAACTTTTAAACTTTTAAACTTTTAAACTTTTAAACTTTTAAACTTTTAAACTTTTAAACTTTTAAACTTTTAAACTTTTAAACTTTTAAACTTTTAAACTTTTAAACTTTTAAACTTTTAAACTTTTAAACTTTTAAACTTTTAAACTTTTAAACTTTTAAACTTTTAAACTTTTAAACTTTTAAACTTTTAAACTTTTAAACTTTTAAACTTTTAAACTTTTAAACTTTTAAACTTTTAAACTTTTAAACTTTTAAACTTTTAAACTTTTAAACTTTTAAACTTTTAAACTTTTAAACTTTTAAACTTTTAAACTTTTAAACTTTTAAACTTTTAAACTTTTAAACTTTTAAACTTTTAAACTTTTAAACTTTTAAACTTTTAAACTTTTAAACTTTTAAACTTTTAAACTTTTAAACTTTTAAACTTTTAAACTTTTAAACTTTTAAACTTTTAAACTTTTAAACTTTTAAACTTTTAAACTTTTAAACTTTTAAACTTTTAAACTTTTAAACTTTTAAACTTTTAAACTTTTAAACTTTTAAACTTTTAAACTTTTAAACTTTTAGGTTTTTAAACTTTTAAATTTTTAAACTTTTAAACTTTTAAACTTTTAAACTTTTAAACTTTTAAACTTTTAAACTTTTAAACTTTTAAACTTTTAAACTTTTAAACTTTTAAACTTTTAAACTTTTAAACTTTTAAACTTTTAAACTTTTAAACTTTTAAACTTTTAAACTTTTAAACTTTTAAACTTTTAAACTTTTAAACTTTTAAACTTTTAAACTTTTAAACTTTTAAACTTTTAAACTTTTAAACTTTTAAACTTTTAAACTTTTAAACTTTTAAACTTTTAAACTTTTAAACTTTTAAACTTTTAAACTTTTAAACTTTTAAACTTTTAAACTTTTAAACTTTTAAACTTTTAAACTTTTAAACTTTTAAACTTTTAAACTTTTAAACTTTTAAACTTTTAAACTTTTAAACTTTTAAACTTTTAAACTTTTAAACTTTTAAACTTTTAAACTTTTAAACTTTTAAACTTTTAAACTTTTAAACTTTTAAACTTTTAAACTTTTAAACTTTTAAACTTTTAAACTTTTAAACTTTTAAACTTTTAAACTTTTAAACTTTTAAACTTTTAAACTTTTAAACTTTTAAACTTTTAAACTTTTAAACTTTTAAACTTTTAAACTTTTAAACTTTTAAACTTTTAAACTTTTAAACTTTTAAACTTTTAAACTTTTAAACTTTTAAACTTTTAAACTTTTAAACTTTTAAACTTTTAAACTTTTAAACTTCTAAACTTTTAAACTTTTAAACTTTTAAACTTTTAAACTTTTAAACTTTTAAACTTTTAAACTTTTAAACTTTTAAACTTTTAAACTTTTAAACTTTTAAACTTTTAAACTTTTAAACTTTTAAACTTTTAAACTTTTAAACTTTTAAACTTTTAAACTTTTAAACTTTTAAACTTTTAAACTTTTAAACTTTTAAACTTTTAAACTTTTAAACTTTTAAACTTTTAAACTTTTAAACTTTTAAACTTTTAAACTTTTAAACTTTTAAACTTTTATACTCTTAAACTTTTAAACTTTTAAACTTTTAAACTTTTAAACTTTTAAACTTTTAAACGTTTAAACTTTTAAACTTTTAAACTTTTAAACTGTTGTTAAACTTTTAAACTTTTAAACTGTTGTTAAACTTTTTTTATTAAATTTTTATTAAGCTTTTATTAAACTTTGATTAAACTTTTAATATTTAAAATTTTTAATTTTTTAAACTTTTAAAATTTGAAAATTTTATTAAGCTTTTAATATTTTTTTTTAACTTTTATTAAGCTTTTAATAAACTTTTATTAAACTTTTTTTTAAATATTATTAAACTTTTATTAAACTTTTATTAAGCTTCTATTAAACTTTTAAATTTTTAAACTTTTAAATTAAATTTAAATTATAAAATAAAATTATTTAAAGGCACACACCATACAACCGTTTTACATATTACAAAACCGAAGGAGAGTTAGTTGTGACAGACTCGACCCGACTACAGACACCGAAGCGATGGATAGTTAGTAAAATGTTAGTGTCATATATGATAAATAAGTTAGCGCAAGACAGCACTATCTAACTACATGAACTTATTTCTCTGGAATCCTTGGTCGGTTGCTCAGGTGTCTCTTTCGCTTTCAACCTTAGCGCAAATGCCAAACAAATACTGGTTAAGTAACTTGCCACTTCCGTGTAACACGATAAACTCATTTTGCCGCTCCATAATTCTAAATGCATAGAATTGTGTACATAATACAGTTTTGTTGACAGATTTGCTAGTGTTAGGATTAATTTTTGGGATATTTATACAATATCCATTTTTCCCCTTACAGAACATTTTAGGATATTGAAGTACGTCACATCCTTGATGCAATTCACATATTTTCTCTTTCTCGTTTTTTCTGGAATGTAAAATAATGTCTCTCTTTTTAAGCTCTTGGCATACGATTAGAACAGCTACTTCACTATTAGAAGATGCATTACACCTTGTTGAATGTTCACCTTGTTGTGTTTGATCTGCCCGTATGATTAATTTCAAATTAGGTCTATTAGGTGATACGGTGTTCAATGCGGTTTTAAAAATTTGTGAAAAAAAAATGAGTTGGGATGATGAAGCATTTTTTGAAGAGAAAATATTAAATTAATATCAAGGTACTGTGTGTTATTTAAGCGTGCAGATACTTCAATCTCTAAATTATAAATGAAATATATCTGAAGAAATTTATGAGCATCAGCCTTGACCGGAAAAATATTCCCTACTAAATGATAAATTTCGCCTTGCACCTTAAATGATGCCATAAAACCACGTTCTGTGATTTGTTTGAGCATAAAGGAGGTCATCTGAAATAATCTGTTGTATGATCGAATGTTCTTATGAAATTTTTTGTATATTGGATGTTGCCGATTGAGAAGAGAGAATAATGGTTCCGGTGGTGGTAGTATCAAGTCCCAAGGTCAAATGATTTTTCTCGAATCTTCGTAGTATGTCTGAATTTTCGTACAACTGGCTGGTCCCTGAGGTCGGTCATATAAATAACAAACAATATTTGCATCAAATGTTTTAGGATTTTCCGGCGACGAAATTTGCTCAATAAAAAAAAATCAAAAGTTCCAAATTTCCAAAGTATACAGTTCATGCAAAAATTATCGAATGGCCGGTCCGTGGGGTCGACAATATAAATACGAGTAAATTCAAGCTATACTTGAATCAAATGTTGTACGATTTTCCACCGATGAAAGTTGTTCAACAAAAATCAAAAGTCCCAAGGTCAAATGATTCTTTCGCAAGTCCGTTGGAAGCACTTGATGCAAAAATTGTCAAATGACCGATCCTTGAGGTCGGCCATATAAATAACAAGCAATATTTGCATCAAATGTTGTAAGATTCTCAACGTACGATCAAAAGTCCCAAAGTCAAATGATTTTTATTGAATATCCGTGGTATGCATTTGATACAAAAAGTATCAAATGGCCGGTCCCTGGGGTCGGCCATATAAACAACAATCAATATTTTCATAAAATGTTGTACGATTTTCCGCCGACGAAATGTGTTCAACAAAAATCGAAAGTCCCAAAGTCAAATGATTTTTGTCAAATGTCCGTTGTATTAAAGAAAGAAATAGGTTTTTAGTCGATGTATTGTTTGACCTGTGAGTTTGAACTTGACGAGGGGGGAAACCATCAACCGGGTTCCGGTCACGTTTTCGCAAATAACCCAGTTATTTTGGATTTTAGGGAAAAATATCAAACCCAAAAATTCTTCTACGGAAAATTCCTTTTGATAAATGTAGTTACATAGTTGTGTTACAACATTTAAAATGTTATTACTACAACTCTTAAGGCTTCAATTTACTCGGAGCTTGCCAGGTGTGGGGGCTACTACCCAAGTGAATATAATAGTCTATAGGAGTTGTATTGATGTAAGATCGAGAATTAAAGTGTTTCTAGTCGCAACTTCAGCATTTGCTATGATTGCCTAAGTTAAATGAAGAGAAGCCTAATATTTTATGCGTTTATAAAGGAAGTTTAAGTTAATGCCTTTATTTATTCCTTCCTCTACTTTACCATATAGAGTTAAACCCGGTTATAAAAATATAAGTGTTGCCCTTTGTGTTAGTTGATGTATACGTATACTTACCAGGTTTTTTTCTTGTTACAGCGGCTGGAGATGATCTCGGGGATGATTATTAAACTACTCAGTTTAGATGTTGAATTGATAAAGATTTTTTTTTTTTTTAGTAATAATTAATGACAATAACGATATTTGTAGTAACAATAGTATTAATGATCAATATGATTTTAATTTTTGTTCTTATCCACTAATATTATTTAGTGTTTTCCAATAAACATTTCCATGGTTTTGTTTATAATCTTTTTGTCAGCCAATTCAGCTTAAATATTGGATTTATAGTTTTAAAATTTCGCCTAAAATTATGCAAATTATGTATAATTATGAGATTTTTTTAATGTGAGCTTTCACTATATTTAACTAAGCCTAAATGTTGACGATTATACAAATATTAGCGCGTGCTTATTGTTAACTGTACAGCAGTACATTGATAATTCATAATAAAAAAATCCGAGTGAAAAGAGATAGTCCAGCCGACAAAAATTGATTAGAAGTTTTTTTCGTTGAATCGATGTATTTTTTAGTTTTGAAAAAATTACAATAGATTCTTAGCAAAAACTGACTTATTTTATATAAGATCGTCCAAGGACAAGGTACAAGGTAGAAAATGGGACAAATTGGATCAATTTTTAAGTTGTCTTAAAGTTAAAATTATTTTGAAATCTAGAAATTTGAAAAGGAAACTAAAGTTAAAAAATGAGTTTAATAACCAATTATATAGGTCGAACAATTAACAGGATGTCTCCTAAAACATAACATGACTGTTTCATATTTTTTACTAAAATGCAAAATAACCGAGTTATTTCCGAACACGTGACACCCCTAAAGGAGGTGAAAAAGAGTTTTTTTCGATCGTTTCCCCATCAGGCCGCCCTCGGCACTCATCGAATTTTTAATCTACGTGAAAAAATGCATCGAATAAAGGAAAAATTTCTTTTGATCAATTTATTTGCTTTATAAATCCTTATTCTGCTAGAATTCAATTTATAATTTCAAATGCCACCTTCTCAAATTTAATACAAATCAAAAAAATTAAAATTCTTTACACTTTAGTTAGGGTTTATTATTAAAAATCAAAAATGCTGTATTTAAAGTTGGTGGATCAGTTACAAAATGTTCAAATTTACTTATTATATCGAAAATTGAAAGTTGTAAACTCCTGAAAATGTAAAGAGGCATCTAAAAATTTTTAAACATAGCTGTTTTTCAGGCGCTTGAAACTTTTCTTTGTAAATCTTATTATTTATCTATTTTTAACAATTAAGAAAATATTTCACTGAATAAAAAAAAATTACTTATTGGAGAACAAGCTACCTATTTGGTGTATGTATTTGTGTTATGTAATTCTAAAATAGCCATTATGTAGCTACTTTCATTATCTTAAAACTAGTAGGTGTTAAGCGATCGATAAGTTCGAAACAGTCAATAAAAAATTACAAAATTGGATCAAAAGAAAAGTAAATATAGTATATGGTACTAAATTTAAAACAGGCACAACCTGTTAAGTATGGTTAACTAAGGCTTAAAATCTCTACCGACTTTGAAAATTGAATCAGTTTGATCAGCTCCAATCACTGTCCAATTTGAAAACATCAAAGTGCGTTTTAAAGGGTTAAAATTATAGTTATATTCCCAAATTTGGGCCACCTGATATTCTAGTTTAATTAATTTCTGAATTTGATTCTTAATTCACAAAAATTATTGCATTGGCATTTAACGCTTAGCCTAAGAGCCAGCAGAAATATAAATGTCATAAATGTAACAGAATTTAACGAAACATTTTTTCTTATGGAAAATTTGACAGGTAGGCTAATGAAACTGTAACACAACTTGTCAATTACATTGAAGATGATGGTAGCTAGCATTAATATTTAAAAAAAGTTGTGTACAATTTTGGACTGGCGATGGAATTGGAGGAACTTCAAAAATTATTTCAATTATTAAATAGCCTTAAATTCTTAAAGGACATAAACATAAATAATAAAAGACACAGATCTTGTGACGTAAGAAAATTAAATCAAAAATAAATAAATTTGAAAATAAATAATTTGGGGCAATTTGGATTTTTGACATTTCTTTCAATTTTGCGCGATAATTTTCACTCTGTTAAATTGATACTTCAATTTAACGAAACTGAACGAACATTTCTTAAAGGTTCGCTTGGCAGTAACACACCTCCATGTACCATACTGTTACGTTCAAATTTTTAAAGGTTCGCTGGTTGGCTCCCAACTGTAAAGCCGATTTTTGTTACCTTCTGTGTCGTTAATCTTTTAATTATTACGACTGAGAGTATTAAAGAGAGCAAAAACGTGATATAAAAAAAAATTTCATTTGGAAAACAAACTTCTCCTGCGGATTGAAAAACAATTATTTCGCGTCGTAATACTCTCCAAGATTACAACCTCAAAACAATAAATTTGGAAATTATTGGTGAAAATAGAAGTTATTGCTCGTTATAATGCTCAATTGTGTTTTGCTAATTTTAATTGTTTGCTATTTTACAACAACAACAAAAGTTTGTATTAATTTTTTTTAATAAATTTTTGTAACTTATTCCGTAAATTATTTAAAATAATGATAAGCTACAAATAAATGTTGGCAGGATAATTTGGAATTGCGATCGAAATATAATTGAGGATTTTTTTATTCGCAAGCACGAATAACATCAATCAAATTGATACAAAAGCAATCGGGCTAACACTCCCGGACAGACACCTTACAGCCGTTTTACAGATAACAAAACCGAAGGAGAGGATAGGATTGGAAGTTGAGACAGACTCGAGCTGGCTACAGACGCCCATGCGATCGACAGTTGGTACTTTTAAGACGGCACAAAGACAACACAATCTTACTACTGTTGTAGATCTCTGGAATCATGATGCACCTTAAACAACATCCTTAGCAAGTAATATTTGTTTTATTCCGAAAATTTTCTTCAAATTGAGAATATGAATTCCGAAAATCAGCGGCTAATCCGAAAAAGATGATCTATCTAATCTTTTTTTTTTGGATTAGACGTCCTATTTCGGAGTGCTGAATTAAAATATTAAAAACTGGACGTCCCAATTTTTCTGTCAAAATGCTATTTTCTCTCTATCGAACTATTGGTGAATTTTTGCTTTCTCTTTTTAGTTTGACTTATTCTTTCGCCTCGCCATCGTGGAAACCATGCTTAATGAATTATAATTAATGTCACCGGTAACCATGATTAAAATTGCAAAACACTAATTATTTTCTGCACTATGAATTCCGATCTGAAGTTCCTGTAAATTAAGAAGACAAAAATCAAGATAACACAATTTCTACAACTACCCGTCCGCTGGATGCTTACAATTTTTGGAAATCACGCATTGGGTTTCTCCGAATATTTCAGAAAATCAAAATCGATATTAGTTAACCCTCACTAAATACTACTTTTGAAAATAAACTAAAATTTGTTAAAACACTACATCTTCTGGTAACTATATTAATTAAGTTTTTTAATGTAATGAAGTAAAATTAAAAATTGCTGCACTGAATTAAGATTTGTAAAACCTAATTAATTCAAAACAATAAAAAATACACAAATAAAATTCAAAAATTTAATAGTACTTATGCAAAAAAAATGAAAATAAATATAAATATTGGTTAATTAAATCAATTATGTCAGTATTAGGTACAGATAAAAGATGTGTTTGTCTCTTCTATTGACACATTCTACCTTGATCAACAAGTTCTCGGAATAACCACCGTGTGGTGCTCCCATAGTTCCGATTTGAGTTCTGTTTTTTTGTTAAGTTGGTACATCTGTTGTTGATATTCCCTCTAAATCTTAGCGTCATAGCTTGACATTTGCAAAAGTTACGTAGTCAAGAGTACATCTACTCTGTGTGTGTTGGCGATTTTTCCATTATTTCCTCTCGGCTGTTGAAACGCGTTCCCCGTAATGGTTTTTTAACTCGATTGAACAGAAAGAAGTCACAGGGAGCCAAATCAGGTGAATTCGGTGGCTGTTGGATGGTATTTGTTGCATTTTTCGTTAAAAAATTACGAATAATGATGGCACTGTGCGACGGTGCGTTATCATGGTGCAAAATCTACGAGTTTTCTGCCCACAATTCTGGTCTCTTTCGGCGAATTGCTTCACGCAAACGTCTCATAACGCCCAAATAATTACTCTTTGTTTACGGTCTTGCCTTCTGGAAAAAATTCATGATGCACTACACCGTTGTAATCCATGAAAACCGTGAGCATTGCCTTCTTTTTTGACTGAAAACGACGTGGTTTTTTTTTGGTGCACGCCATTCACTTGCTTGATGTCTGGATTGCGTGTCGTACTTATAAACCCATGTCTCGTCTCCAGTAATGATCCTTTTGATGAATGTGGGATCGGATTCAGCCTCGCAAATCATGTCTAAAACTGTAAATAATTTCTAAAATTGTAAATAATCGCCAACACACACAGAGATAGATGTACTCTTGACTACGTTTTGCAAATGTCAAGCTATGACGCTAAGATTTAGAGGGAATATCAACAACAGATGTACCAACTAACAGAAAAACAAAAAAACAGAACTCAAATCGGGACGATGGGAGCGCCACACGGTGGTTATTCCGAGAACTTGTTGATCAAGGTAGTACGTCAGTAATATGTCAAAAAGCGATATTTTTATATCCTTTATTCCATTAAAAGTTTTTTTGGTTTCATTTTAAATGTAATGTAACATTTTACTGCCCTAATTCGAACACTGATATTTTATATGGTTAAACCATAAATAAATATAAAAATCGAGTGTCAGTAATAAGTTTCCCCATGCCTCAGTATAGGCTCCTACGTATAGTCAGTATAATGATAAACCCCTAATTTTTCATTAAATTATTTTAACTTCATTATCTACATTTGAAACATTTATTTAATAATTCATTTGTTCCGCAATAAGTTACATTTACGTAACCAAAAAACTGACTCTAATTTTTCGGAACATTTAATGATAATACATAAATATCCTTAAAGACATATTTCAGTATTATATCCAAACCTGTCAGTAAACAACTATTAATTTTTTTGTTAGAATGGCAACCAAATTAAAACGTCTTCAGTACAGCCAGAATGACCTTACCGCTGCACTTGAAGAAATATGAAATGAGATGACAATATACGCAGCAAGTAAAAAATACAAAATTCCAAGGACCACATTGATGTATAAGCAAAGACCAAGCACCCATAGATAGGTTCATCCAACTATTTTAACGGTTTCAGAAAAACAAAAATAAAATACTGGAACATTTATATAGGAAAAGCAGGATTTTCTGCAACAAAAGACCAACTTTTGGATGGTGTTCAGCTTTTAGTGAAAAATTTAAAACGGAAAAATAATTGTAAAGACGGAAGGCCTGGTAGACAGCGGTACGTGGGATCATCTCCGATCCGGATCGAGTGTTTATCTTTGACGAAAACGCATTTTTATTATCGCCAAAAGAAAAATGTGCCTTTGCAGCGAAAGGTGAGAAAGCGGTGTATAATTTTTCAATAATGGTATTCCGCCGCCTATGGTTGTAAACAAATACAAAAGCATACCGTTTGCATTAGGCCGCAAAATACCAAGAGTCTGGGGTATGGGTTGCTCTGAATCTGGGCGGATGACCAGCGGGGTCTTCTACGAATGTATACCAAATGTTTTTATACCATAGCTGAATTTCCAGTCATACTATTTTAAGATGGTCATGTATCTCGTCTATCACTAAGTTTAAGTAAGTTTTGCAAAGAACATCAAATAATATTGATAGTGCTTTATGCGAACGCAATACGCCCTTTACAACCGTTAGATGTAGGTATTTTTCGGCCTCTCCTAAATGAAAGTTGAAAAATGAAGGGAAAAAACTAAAAAAAGTAAATTTTGCTCCGTTATTGTCAACAATTTTACATACGGATGCTAATGCAACGACTGCACAAAACGCGTTTCGGACATGTGGAATTTACTCCTTTTCTGCTGATGCGGCTAACTATGGAAAAATATTGAAGCATCCCGAAGTAAACACTTCGACCCCTATTACCGGCAGCACCCAAAGACGACCAGAATCGTTTTTAAAATCTTTTGAGTCATTTATTTTTACCGGAAAAGCAGCTGCAATTCTTAAAAAGAATGAAGGCATTTGGCGTGAAGTTAAAGAAGACGAAAACTTATACAATGTTTAGATTAGCGTGAAGCAGGAGTTTTACGAGACACCAAAACAGCTAAATTTTCTACAATTAGTGAGAAAAGAAACTACATTTATATTGAAGAACCTCAGCAACAAGAGTCAACCGTTTCAGTTATTGGCAACAATATCTTAGATAATGTTGATTTAACCGCACCATTCAACTATGCTGTTATCGATAAATTATGGGAAAATATTGAGGGGATTGGTGACGTAATAACGTTAACAGTAGAAAACTCAACATAAAAAGAAATCTTTGAAATTCCTCCCTATATAAAATTCCGATAAACAAAACAATTCTCGAGAATTTTTATGCAAATGTAGAAACGCCTTACAAAAATGTTTCTTCTGGCCAGAAGCTAGAGCCATTGAAGGTTCTATCAATAAGGTATAAAACGAATACCAAAAACTAGAGCGAAAGCTAAAAAGTGAAGCCAGAAATTGTTCAAAGAAAAAAAACACCGTAAAAAAATTCAAGTCGAAAATGTGCAACTTTGTGAAAATATTTCTCTAAAGATCTGCCAACTTAAGATCGGTAACCACGTGATAATACGAGGGAGAATATTTCGCGAAGAAGGATGATGTTCCCGCCTAAAACCATAAGAATAAAAACTCCATAATCAATCATCAAACCGCAAAGGCAAATTAAAATGTTAATTTGATATCAACATATTGAGCGAACGTTTATTTCGGGATAGTTGCTCAGTTTATACCAATTTAATACACAAAAAATCTATGATATTCGGCTAACTTCATTTCGAAATGCGGAGTAATATTTCGGAGTTTTACGATACAGGCGATACAAAAATTCGAACCGACCAAACGGTGCAATGGTTAAAGCTGCGGCGGTTGGATCGGGTGGTGCCGGGTTCAAATCCCTATAGGGGCGAGATGCAAAAGTGATTTTTCATCATCTGATTACGATCGGTGATGAAGATGAATACATCTATGACCCCCTGTTGAGCGTGCGGAATCCGTGGAGCGACCCACGGTTCTATAGCCATACTTCTTCGATTTGGCTACTGCGTAAGGTAGGACGTAAAAATTTAACTGCGAAAGAGGGAGTGCCTTGAGCCCCAGAAAAGATTGCAGAGATAGAAAGAAACAAACAAAACAAAATTCGGTTTGAAGGTAACATATTTATTTTCTTTATTAATCCAAAATTAAGATAACTAGATAGCCCGAAAATATGTTGTAATCCCAGATAGACTAAACCATCAAGCACCGAGATGGGAACTTTAAGGCTTGGATGGATTTTCCAATGACTGCGTTGGGCCACAATTTAGAATTAAAAAGCAAATAGACCAACACATCTACAAGGTATCTTGGAAATGTGATGTTGCCTTATCCCTTCGAAAACATGCAAGTTTTATTTATTTTGCAACAGGATAACGATCATAGCTAAGACATTAAAAATTTCGTGCAGCGTTGGTTTATGGATAAAAAAATTGATGTTGTTAGTTGTGAAAGAAGTTGAGCATGGAATAAAAAAGAAAATTCCAGGAATTCAGACGTGATGTTGTATCATATAAAAGAAATCTGAAAAACTTTCCAGGTGTGGTAGTCTTCAAATTCACCCAGTCCAGTGTCACATCATCGAACATTAGTAGCCAACCTTCGGGATGTCGGTCGGTCTGAAAACCCAAAAGCTATCCCACTAACGAAGCACAAAAAATACGTTCCCCTAAAATTTACAAGCCCTAGCTAGGTACGTGCCTAGTTTCCCTAGGGGTTATTCCGCTTCCATTTTCAATATTAAGTAACCACTTGTTGAATACATTATTTCCTTCACTTTTCATATTAAAAATAAAGGAAAGTGGTCTGAAGTTTTGCCAAAATGGACTTAATATAAAACATGTTTCAACGATGTCGGCACGTGTTGCTCTTGCAGTACCAATTTTGTTTGTCTAAAGTCGCCTCCAATCACCACCGATTTGCCTCCAAACGTTGTATTATTGCTATAAAGACCGAAGTGAAATTCTTCCCAAATAACAAAAACTATGTTTGTATGTGTTTATACAAATTGCATTCATTCAGGCAATATTTTGTGCATCAAATGTTGCAAATAAATCCCAAAAAAGTTTAACTTAAAATCAGAAGTATAAAATATTGTATATTATGCTACTAGCTATGTACATCAAGTAAGCTATATGTCTCAAGGTCGATCACATAATCAATCCTAGGGGTCAGCGGTATAGATACTAAGCAATTTATATATACAGCATGTTGCATCAAATTTCAACGACGAAATCTATTCAACAAAAATCAAAAGATTGATATTCGACTATGCTTTCTGGGATCTCTATATCGGCCTTAGGCTAGCATTGGTTTTAGCTGTCTCAGTCAAAGTGGCGCCATTTATTTCTTGGTGTGGAAATATTAATAACTAAAAATCGCTGTTTATTTAATTAAAAAAACATTAAATCTTCCTTTTCCAAAATTTTCCACCGTAGCCTGTCAAGTGAGACAGCTAAAACCAATCCGTGCCCGGCCTTTTATATAAAATATCACATGCTCAATCCTAGGGGTTGGCGATATAAATAACAGGCAATCTATATACGGAATGTTGCACCAAATTTCAATGACGAAATATATTCAACAGAAATTAAAAGATTGATATTCGACTATAATTTCTGGGATCGCTATTGTATAGCCCTTGAACGTAAAATTTCATATGGTCGATCCCAGGAGTCAGCGATATAAATAACAGGCAATATCTATATACGGCATGTTGCCGTATAATGGTTGCCCTGGTAATGGTAATTTAAGGCGCTGTGAACTGTACGTTCACCTTTTAGCAAAGTTGGCGATATTCCTGTTTTGGCGGATGGTATTACCATTTGTCCAATACCTTTATTAAATTCCATCAACATATTGTAAATGTTTATCATACTGGATCGTCCTAATAGGCCATCTAAGAAGAAACAAGCCCCCAATTATTCTCGAAATCTACGTATAGCGATCAAAATATTTGTGAATGCTGTCAACTGAATGCGAGGTTCTGCTATCTCTTCTTGACCTCAAGTACGTTGAATTTTTTAGGAATATTCCGAGTTTCAGGTTGGTTGTGGTGGACCAAATTTAGCACAATCAGCACCCTGTTGATGCAGCACATTAAATTACATTCCGCTTCACTGTCATAATATCGCAAAAAACTTAAAGCCAAATCCAACTTGAATTTATCCCAAAGAACCAATGCATTGAGGATTGCAGAAAACACAAATGAATGCAAAAGCTTGCCTCATTTGGTAAGACATTTGAAAAATGATAGCTTCATCTAAACATATCTGTCATTCTTCTCCTGAGTCCAATAAATTGAAATGACACGTTGCTTCCTTAAAGTTTGAATATTCAAAATAATTGACAGTTGTCGCTCCAGGAACGTCGCAAATCGCAAATAAAAATGAATCATTTGTTCTAACTGTGTACATTCTTCCAACCATTTGCGCTCTCGACGGCACACGTGACAAGGAATTTTTATATACTGGAAATTAATTGTAAGTCTAGTGATTACATTTCTAGCGTTGTTTAATGTTTCATTTTACTGACCTTCTTCAAAAATTATTCTCCGCTGTTATGGAGGATTAACTCGCAGTCTTATTATTGCCTGCGATCTGTCGTCCATTGGTGCCCCTAGCAAACATCATATTGCTTCTGGTGTATTCACATATCTACAATCGATTTAATTGGCCATTTCATCATGATTTCAGTGATATCAACGTTGGTATCAATTATGGTCAGTTCTTATAGAACCAACGATGAACCGCCACTTATGTCAACCTTTGGATTTTTGTTGAACCGATTTCGACGTTGAATTTGGTGCAACTGACGGTATGTAATATGTTCCAATAGGCCTATTATGTATTTAATTTTACATAAAATCAAAATGTAAAGCCATTGAACCGCTTTTTCTTTAGTCATTTTGACTAATAAACATTGCTTAAATGTTATCTTTTAAATTTAATTTAATATTGGCTTTCTCCTTAAAGATAATTATTTGAAAAATATAATCTCTGAAAATGGCATTTAGGCAAATAAGTTACCACCACATACATTTGGGATTTTATTTTGGGAAGTATTTCACAGGCATGCTATAAAGATGGCATAATTTCATATCTGTTGCTGCGGCTTATATGACAGAGTAAAGGAAAAACAATTTTTTGTTGGTTTTTGTTATATATGGTAAATCCTTTTTTAAGTTTTTCGTGATGGTCAATTATATTTTTGAGAATATTAATTAGAATTAGTTAGAATTATCGAAAATTTTCTCAGAACGGGAAATGATTATTTGAGAATTTTTAGAACTATTGAAGATTGTTCGCGATTAGTGAAAAGCTAATTTGGAGGCTATTCAGCTCTCTTTAAATATATATAGAAACGTTTCAATCGTGGTTTAACTAAAAAGTCGGTTTGCTGGTTTTGTCTAATAGACATAAAATAATAGACCAAACGAAGTTATAAAAATAAATTGGGTTTCGTTAATGTTTCAACATAAAATATTTAGATAACTAAAATTTATATTTCCCCAAGTCACCTTACCTTAATGTATTTAAATCTTTTTTTTAGTCAGCAATTTAAAATACAAAAACCAAAATCTCTCTAGCACAAGAAAATTATATTGTCTGGTTTTCAAATTCCACTATAAACCATGCCGTAAAATAACAAAGCAAGGTATAAAAATGATTAAGTCCTCTTTATACCGACCATAGTGACTAAATTATTTTTATTTTTATTTTTTTTTAAATAAAGATAAATTAAATAAACAATTTATTCAAATTACATTCCGACTAAAGCTAACCTTTTCCACAATTTTTCTTCTCAAGTACCTACTCCGGTATACATTTTGAAACTTACTCGAAAAAGGATAAATAACTATGTAAATAAGACTAAAACACTTTATTATCAATTTACAATACTATACAAAATGCTAAGTGCTTTTGGTAAAAGCTCTAGTTTATATATATACTCATCATATGTATAATACGTTTAGTAGATAATTCAATGTCGTATTAATTTACATTTTTGTTTTGTTCAAATTCAAACTAAAGTGACAAAATTATCATGTTGAAATTATTCTACAAAAATAAAACCAGATAAGGGATTTTCTTAAAAGCTTATCGTCTCTGTATTGTTATTTATGGAAATTTTGGTCGAGATATACAACTAGGTATTGTGCGTAGGATATAATTAAAATATTTTTATAGTACATACCAGTATCTAACTCAAAAGTGAGATGTGCCAGATATTTTTTAATTTAATAAACAGATTTAAACGACAACCTATTAATAATCGTAGTCTAGACAAACAAATTATACCGTAAACCAAAAACATAAAATTTAGAATATCTAAATTTTATAAAGCGTATATCATTTTAACTCATGTATGTCAACCTTAAGCGAGTGTTTTACTTCAATACTTGCGTTTTGTATTCCCAATAGTAGATGAAAATTGTTTCTCGCATGTAAAAAATGATCAAACATATATTTTGTGTATAATAATCCGATTTGTTTAAAAGAAATGTTTTCAGGTGAAACAGCTGTAAAAAAATGAATTTACATGAATTATTTTAAGGCTTACATATATGTACCATTATGTTTATGTTGGTGTACTTCTTAAAATTTTGTAAGGTGAATGAAAAAAAAAGAGCTTAGTGTTTCTTCAAAATTTATTGATTGCATTATCTTACGAAAAACTGTTTGAAGATAAATAATTCAAATCCGTTTTTCCTCATTGATACTATTTGAAGCGATTGGATATAGAATTTAAGACTTACAATTTTTGGACTGATTGGTTTTAAAATTAGTTTTATGCTTGCACATTTCAGTTAAGCCAAAGCGAGAGAACTGGGCTTCGCTTAGCATAGTTTAGCCCACTAATAATTTCGTTCATACAAAAATTGATGTTTTAGGACACAATACCTTAATATAAGTAAGTAACCTACGTGTTATAATAAAATATAGAAAAATATCAATGTACATATATGTGAGCGACCCTATAGCTGACAGAGCAAAACGAAGACAACTCAAGCTAAGACATAGTTTACAATTGAAAACTACCAATATAGGGTGCAATACCTTACTTCTTCCGATAAAGTTGATTTTCGTTTGGATGGGGAAATTCTATCCAAATTGTGATTAAAGACTGCCGCGCATGTGGCAGGGACGGCCCACTTGTTGCCATTTCGATCGAATTTTTTTTTGGTCAATCTTTGTGTATTGAGGAATTTTTTTAAATTTCTTTTTTTATGGTTGGTCAAGGAAAGCTGCATTATCGATGTTTTTTTGTGTGAAGCGTTAAAATTCCTTAAACTATAAGAACGTAGAAAATGCAATTCTACCTCATTTATGCACTTGAGCAACAGTTTTAATGTTAATCATATTCAAAATGGGATCGAACGAAAACCAATTTTTAATCCGAAAAGCTCCAAGTTGTTATAAGTTTGAGGGAAATGTTGATTATAACTTTGATTATATTATAAGTGTGAATTACTATCTGCATTATTTGACCAATGTGGCAGATTAGAAATTGATTTCGAATTACAATTAAAACACGATGGATTTGACCAAAATTGAAGGGAAATCTAAAGGTAACAAAATAAGCTTCAATTGTAAATTGGATGTAATGATTGTGAATGTAGAATAATTAGTGCCATTTACGTGAGAAAAGTCAACATACGTTTGTGCATTTCAACATATCAAAAATAAAATCAGAATTTGATGCAAAAATCTGAATGAGAACTTGAATTCCTAAATGTAATTGAATAAATTCTTGAGTAGGAACTTAAATTGGATTTATAAATTTAAAAATTGAATTAGAATTACAAACTAGTTTTGAGCAATATCAAGTGTTTAATTTGAATCCAAAGCTATAGTTTTAAATAGAGTTTGAATCCAAGTAGAATAAAAATTCCAACCCAGGGATTGACTAAATATTAAGTGAAATTAAAAAAAGCTCTGGTTTTAAATCCATAAATTTTTAGTTTGAAATTAAACACATACAGTTTTAATTGATTCTACAATTCGAAATACGACGCCAACAACATTTGAGTGAAATTAAAAATAGAAAGTAACAAATTTTTCTGGATTAAACTACATTTTGCATGGAATTTAAATAGTACAAATTGTTGTACAGTATTACTTGGGTTAAAAATTGATTAGCACATTCTGCTTGGTTTTGAGCAAAAATTGGAGTGTAAATTTGTTGTTCGAAACTAGATTTAAATATAATAAGGTAAGAATTGAGTTGCAATACGAGATTTGATCTCAAATAACCAACAAAATTTCCTTTGAATTTAGTTTAGAAATTTTAATCGGAAATTTGAATTAGGAAACTTGAATTAGGAATTTAAATTTAGTGAAATTTGAATTAGGAATTTAAATTTAAAAAAATGGTTTTATCATTCCAAACCAAATAAAATATTTGGTATAAATAATAAAGTCGGTGAAGTTAGCCCGAAATATCAGCCCGAATTTTTGGTTCGTTTCTCGGATAAAATGTAGCTATCCCGAAAAAATATAAATTTTTTGTAAAAAGTGTAGGCTCATCCCGAAAAAAATATTATAATTAAAATTTGTCTAACACGAAAAACAAAACAAGTTTAATCCAAATGAAAATTAATAAATTTCTTAAAAAATATTTGTAATAATAAAAATTAATTTCTATAAGAGTCAAAAGCCATTCAACATATTCTAGAAATTTTCATAGCTATACTAATGTATGTTCTCTTGGTAGTGTATTCCATTTACTGTGAAGAAACCTTAAGTTATATACTGCCAATACTAGATACAATGCTTAAAGATTTGGGAGGATAGGCCATGATGCTAGCTAAGAGATAGTCAGCATCCCACGGTCAAATCATGGGAATAAACATAAAAATTTTAAAAATTTGTGTTTTTAGTATAGCGCATGTGATATGGAGAAATTTAAATTATAAACAGCCAATACTAGCTGAAACTTAAATTCTGTGTAACTAGAGATAAATACCACTAGCGGTACATACCACCAGAAAGGTCTTGGATATGCTAAGGAACCATGAATAGGCCATATCCATATCATGGAAATAAGACATATAATTTGCAGTACACATAAAACGCCATTTCGTTCACTGCATCCAGTTGAAACATAAATTCTTTATGGCAATACTAGAGATAAATACCACTAAAGGTATATACCACCTGATAGGTTTTGGATATGCTAAGGAATCATGAATAGGCCATATCCATTGCCATGGCAACATTAAGTCAAAATTTAAATAGACCGAAAAGTCACAAATTTACAAGACCTAAAGCAATATTTAAACCACAAGCAAAATTACAGATGCCTTTAATTAGAAACGCCACCCATACTTGTAGCTTTTAAAAAAATACGTGTGCTCTAGATTCGACATATGAAGCGATCGGTTTATCGGATAAATACGAAATTTTTTTAAAAAATCTGAGAGGCGGGCCGAACTGAATCATTATCAGAAGCACTATTGAGAAACGATTTAGCTAAACTGTACCAAATACGAAAAGAAATTTTGGTAGAAGTGTTAGGATTTAATTCCGATTGCACCACAGAATTATACAGCATCTGCAAGAGTGTCTTTCAAAATTTTCCAAGCTTAACAGTAACATTAGAATGTTCGAACAAGGATTGTTTATTCAAAGAGGAAGAAAAGCGGCCAATGATTTATTTAAATGTTAAAAAATATCAGTCACTAGGAGTTTCCAATATTGAATCATGTTTCCAAGAAATACCACTCATAACATGTAAACAGGTTAGTGGTATTTATCTCTAGTATCGCCACACAGAACTTAAGTTTCAACTGAAAATTCCTGAAGTGATTCTCCTCCCTTTTGGTAGCGGCTTTCCAATTCCATTCGATAGATTTTCCGCTTGTGGTCACTGTCGTACTTCCGATCCAGAGCCTTCATAATTTCGAGATAATTGTTGCGATCTTTTTCCGGAATTGTTTGTAAGGCCTCCGCTGCTTCACCTTTAAGGGCCACTATTAACGCTGCGACAAGATGTTCATCATTCCAACGGTTTTGATTGGCTGCCGTTTCAAATTGAAATTTGAAAATGCCGAAAGATGTTGTACCGTCGAAGTTTGGTGGTTTTAACTAACTGATTGAACGGTTTGAATCACTTGCGTCGTTATTCCACTTGCCTTGACATCATTTAGTTCTTTCTCGATACGTTGAAATTTTTCCACAACTTGTTGAACCTTCGTTTCTAATTTTCCTTAAACCTGTTGAATCACCGTTTGCAATTTCTCTTCAACATGTTCAACCTTCGTTTCTAATTTTTCGTTAACTTTTTGAATCTCCATTTGCAGCTTTTCCACTTCGCCGTGTCTGTTAGTAGATATATCAAGAAGTTTCTCGTCCATTCTCTTTTGACCATCTCTAATTCGGTCTTTTATTTCCTCTCCTTGTTGTTTCATTTCTTGGTAAGACTGATTTATAGTCTCCAACTGCCGCACATTTTGTTGTTCCATTTCATTTTTAATTTCTTAGTTTGACTGCATTGCTTGTTGCGCCATCACCTGCTTCATAGCAGCCATTAACTGTGACAAATCGAAACTTCCAGACGGTTGTTTATCTCCTTCTTTCTGCTCTACGGTCGCCGCATCCGTTACATTCGATCCGCGTCTAACCCTTCTTTCTTCATGGCATTACGTAGTCGCGCTTGTAAAGCTGATTTACTACCTATTAATAGCCAAACCCCGTTTCTCAAGTTTTATTCACAATCCCACCGCTGTCACCAATTTGTTACGTTTTTGCCTTGTCACTCTAGGTTCGTATCACTGGATTGTGAATAATACAAACTCTATTCAATTTATCACCAACGAATTTATTTATTTTTTTTTTTTTTTACAAAAATTATTACAACACAATTTATTAATTATAATTCACAAATTCACTTTATATAAATTATTCTCAAATTTTACTGTACACTTATAATGGTTATTTCGCACTACAACACTTTTTAAATCACTTTTTAATTCCTTTTTAATATTTATTCTATCGCTTTCCAAATACTTATAATAATCTTACAAGATTACTCTATCGTGTTCCAAATACTAATAATCCAATTCGATCTTGTTCGCCTTTTTATACTATATACACAAACCAAACTTCTCGAAAGTTAATGATTTTTCTAGGTAGAATAGCATAGAAACATTACGTAACAATTTTTATCATGGAAAATTCCATTTAGTACAGTAAAGCATTGAGCTATTCATTTAACTTCTTCTATTACACACTAGGTGTCACCGTCACATAAGAATTAAGTTACAACTCGAATTTTTTACATTGCACAATAGATGTGGCGGGTACTGAGTCGGTTTTCAATTAGAAAACAAAAAAATGAGAGCAAATTAGGTGGAGCAAAGAATAGATACAAATGTCAAGGGAAAACCAAAATACATATTTTCAAACCAAATAATATAATAAATAATGGTAAATTATATGATCAAAGCTGCCAAATGCCAGTTTTTTAATGATCGTTTTAGCAATAATACTACGAGTAAATTGTTCTGGCAGAACTTCAACACTTATGTAAATCCGCCAATTCCGGAGTGTAAATGTGACATTACCTCTGATGAGTTCAATAGTTACTTCGGTTCGGTTTTCAACTCCAATGATGTAAATTTTGTTTGTGATGCAGTTCATTCTGCCGCTGACGTAAATGCTTTCTACTTTAAAAATGTTTCTGCTGAAGAAGTTTGTTTCCATCTGGATAAAATCAAATCGAGTTTTGTAGGAGTTGATGGTATTCCACTTAACCTCATTCAAATTCTACTTCCGGTTTTGCTACCTCACTTAACTTTTATTATAAATTCTGGCCTCACAAAATCGATATTTCCTGATGCGTGGAAAATTGCGACAATTTCGCCTATTCCAAAAATACCGAATCCATCAACAGTAACTGATTTTCGTCCTATACGTATATTACCAACATTATCTAAGATTTTTGAAAGAATTATTCATGCTCAGATCAGTGGCTTTATTGCTAAACATAACCTATTGGATGAACTACAATCTGGATTTCGTGCCAAGCACAGTACTACAACTGCCTTGTTGAAAGTTACTGATGATATTACTATTAATATTGAAGATGGTAAAGTTGCAGTTTTGGTTCTCTTAGACTTTTCTAAGACATTTGATAAAGTAAACCACGCTATGTTGTTATCGAAACTATGTTATGAATATAACTTTTCCAAGAGTGCTTGTCAACTTATAAGTTCTTACTTGCATCTGCGACAACAATCTGTAAAATATCATGGCAACTTTAGCGACAACATTTTCAGGATCTATTTTAGGACCTATTCTGTTTTCATTGTACATAAATCAAATTTGTCAATCAATTAAACAAACGGGAAACATTTGCTATCACCTTTTTGCGGATGATTTGCAAATCTATTCTTTCGGGGATATTGATTCGGTTGACGCTGTGATTAATAATCTAAATCAAACTTTATGTAATATTTTGGGAGGGTCCAAAGTGCACAAGCTTCAAATCAATCCTGCGAAGTCACAAGCCATACTAATAACTAACAAAAACGTATAAATTTACCGATAAACAGTCTTTTAATTGACAATCACAGAATTGAGTTCTGTGACATTATCAAGAGTTTCGGGTTGATCATAGACACTAAATTAAATTGGAGTACCCATGTTAATGTGGTAAAATTTATGGTATCTTAGGTAAATTGTGGTGCACGACAAAATTTATTTCAAGTGATGTGAAATGTCATATCATTCGTACTCTTGTGGGACCTTTACTTTCATATTGTTCTTCGATATATTCGCAATGTTACAAGAAGTCCCTACGAAATTTAAATGTTGCTTTTAATTCTTGTGCTAGATACATATTTTTGAAGCGAATGGGCGATCCAATTTCGCACCTTTCTGAACAGATATTTGGTGTAAGCTTGAACCAGTTTTTGGAACTGTCGATGTTGACTGTGATATTTGGTTTGACTAAAAATAAAGTTCCGAACTACCTTTATGATAAACTGAAATTCTCGAAATCGCAGAGGACATTAAATTTAAATTTGCCTAAATCATGCAAAACTAAGCCAAGACAACGTGCTTTCTTTATCCATGGAGTGAAGAATCCGTCTATAAAGGCAGCATCTAATTTGCGTGGTTTCAAGGGACTGTACCTCGAGAAGCTGATCGGCACATAATTCTTTTCCATTATTTTTTTTTTTTCCATTATCGCGTCTTATAATGTTTTATCTTTTGTTCTTAATCTTTTGTTCTTAATTTTTTCTTCTGTATTTTTAATTATATTATATTTAATTTTAATTATTGTTGTTGTTTGTTCTTGATTTATTTTTTACCGTCCTACTTTACGCCTGGAGTAGCCAAATGGAGGATGGGCGGCTACAGATCCGTCTTTGAAAAACCACCTGCACATTGCATTGCTTCATGGCAACCTGTAGTGCTGACATGAAAGGTGGGTCGGCCCATGGATTATTACTATAGGGATTCGAATCCGGTACCTCCCGATCCAACCGCCGCAGCTTTAACCACTGCACCGTTTGCTCGGTTTTAATTATTGTTCGAATTATTTTCTGTGTAATTGCTGGAATACACATAGGAATATATCCATGGATATTGTAAAAAGGCTATGCCTTATTTGTGTATAATTAAATAAATAAATAAAATAAATATTTGAATTGGATCAAAAAATTAGACCTGGAAAGGAAAATAGTTTTTATGGATTCGAATAAAACCTGGGATGTATCCAGAATAAAATTTAATTACAATCCCATCTGGATTTGAATCAACAGTGACGGATATTTTAATCCGAAAGTGAGTTAAACTTCCAAACCGTATACTTAAATTTTTGTTAATTATAACTTTGATCACGCTCATTGAATTAAATTGATATGAAAAGTTGAGTGAAATTTATAATTTTAACAAAATTTTCGACAGAGAGGAAATTGGTTAAGAGATCGAAAAGAGAAAATTAGTTTGAATTCTACACTAGATATAATGAATTTGAGTAAAATTTTAAAATAAAATGTCGTCTTTATTTTGCATTTGGGAATCACATTTTCAACAATAATTTTAGCAAACTATTTAATGCCCTTTATGTGATTGAGCTTAAATTCTAAACAGGATTTCAACAAAATTTTTGGTTCAACTAGAAATTGAGGAATCCGGCAAAAATCTGAAAGAATTTTGTTTTATAATGTGTAGAAGCATATCAATTTTGAACCATAATTGAATAAAATCTTAAGTAGGAACTTACATTAGAAATAGAGTTTAACTGACTATCCTTAATAACAGTTTGAGTGCATTTTAAAAATTTTGTCATTAAGATTTGAGCAAAGTTTGGACTAGAAATTGAATTTCAATCCAATCGAGAGTTTGAGCAAAAATTTGTATGCAATTTAATTAAAAAATATTTAAAAAACGAGCTTGATTTCCAAATATAATAACCGCAAAATTATGGGTGCAATTAAGCTAGAAATTTTGTGATATTTTGAAATCTGAGTAAGTGTCGAAATATTTGAGTTTTAGGCCGTATTTTAAAAAAATGTTGAATAGAAATTGAATTTGAATAGTAATTTGGACTTGAGCAAATATACATAAATATAATTTTGGTTTTAGTTTAAAGTTGAGTTTGTATTTCGAATTGGGCTGGCAAGAGAAAATTAAAGATTAAGTTAGAATTATAAAATCGATTTAAGCAAAATTTTATGTTTAGTGAGGGCAAAATTCTGAGAAAAAGTTGTTTTTGAAGTTTAAAGTTTTGGTTGCAATTAGATAGAAATTTTGTGATATTTTGAATACAAATAGGTTAAGTTCAAACGATTTGCAAAAAACTTGAAGGAGAAATTGATTTATAATTTTGAGTGGAATTTAAAATACAAAATTTACAGTTCAATTTCAGTTTTCATTTTAAAATGATACGAGGAATGTAAGTTTGATATTCCAAACTAAATTTTAATTGAAATTAGTAAAAATTGCAATACAAAACGTGATTGGAAGAAGAAAGAATAAGAATTCTAATCTATAATTGAATATAATCTTGATTGAAATTGAAATTAAAAATTGTGTTTGAATTACAATTTTATTTGAGCAAAAATATTAGCGTAATTTAGTTTTACTTTGTTTAAAACTTGCTTTAATAGCGTGAATCTTTTAGCCTCAAGCCCTCAACCGTCACGTATTCTTTTGAAGTAATTATCGCTTACCATTCCAAATTTTTAAGTGTATGGATGTGGAACCATTCTGAGACTACTTTTCCAGCACTTTGTAGCCCAGGAGAGCTAGTTTACCCAACTTTGTAGCCAAAACTTGATAATTTTTTTCGTTAATGAGTGAATTGAAATCTGCTTAAGATAAGGTCTAGTTTTGGATTTCTTTCACACATTTCATCAAAATACCTATATTAAAGTACACTGGATAAATAATAATAATAAATAATAACAGTTGTCCCTCGTTGAAAATTGAGTAAATCAGCATGAGTTGATAGAATAATTGATCGATCTGACATTTTGCAGTATATATTGCCATTTGATGTCCAAACATATTTATAATTAAATTCCACTTCATTGTTTTGCAACCATTTCTTGCCCTCGTATAATATTTTTTTTCTTAGAAGGAGATAGATGCTCCAACAAAAATGTTGACTCCTTCTGAAAAACCGATATTCATAGCAAGAAAACTTTTATTCAGTTTAAAGCACCGTAAATTCAACCGTTATAAGCCTAATATTAGACTTAGGCCTCATTCGATGTACATATTTGATATTGTTTTCGGCCAGATACACAGCATCCAAATGATGAAATACCATATTTTAATAATGGGCCCCTTTAAATTTTCAATTGTTCATTAAGTAACACCATACAGTGGCAGGTTGGTTGAATAACACTATCGTTTCAATTGCTGTGAACGAATAATAAACTAAACCATTTTCTTTTTGAGTAATTCGTTTTCATTTAACAATGATTCGTTAGTTGAGTTTTATTTAGACATATCAGATTGAATAATCTTAATAATGTTGTTCGTTTTCATTAATTTTGCGTTCTAAGTTAATGAGAACAACAAGCTTATCACTAATTGAACACAACGAATTAGAAAAAGCGGTTTGCTCATGATCAATATCGGATTTCATTGATAACAGCAATGAATTGAGATTTTATTGACCGGTTACCGGAATAACACAAGCATGAACACAGCCCGCACAATTCCAAGCGAATTTATCCAACCGTAGGTAGTCGCCTAAAACAGCTGGTGATAAAGGAACACAACTGTTGTGGTAAAAACAGTTGCATTCAGAACAAAGAATGTTCCGTAATATTTAACAAGATAGCGGAAAAATATGGTAAAACCAATTAAAGAGAGACAATTTGACGTTAAGGCTGAAATTGTATCATATAGGTTGTGTACCTTGATGATTTATAGTTGAAGAATAAATCTACCATAAACCTTAATTTGTTAAATTAACTGTGGAATAACTAAGAAATGAAATATTTCTTAATTCATTTTTTTTATTTCATTTTTTCATTCATGCTGATTTCGAAATTATATACCATAGCCACATCTTCAAATGTTTCTCTATTCCTAGCAGCAGATCCGTCGAATAATTCGATGTTTGATCAGTTATTTTTAAAATTTGTTAACTGATCTTAAATGATCTTCTTAACTTTTAAAGTAATTCTAATTGCTCGAGTTCATTTTACTACATAAATATTTAGATTTGTGCGTGCTAAAATCGTAGAAATGTTTATGGAAATCAACAACTTTTTAGTATAAATTGCTACCAAATTGCCAAGTTTAAACCAAGACTTAATATTACCCTTGCGAAGAATGTTACGACATTAAATGTGTCGCTCAGAAGCCAATGCGGTTAAGTCCATTTTTTGAAATTTTCTGATTTTTGTAAATTTTAATGGAACAAATAATATTCTTCTTGAAATGAAAACTGCACTAGAACTCGATAAATTTTAAATTCCTTTTATTCTATGTAAACAGGAAAAAAACCAAATTCATAAAGTACGAATGTGTAGTGCATTTAACATAAATACACATTTTTAGATATGTTAAATAACGAAAATGTAGAAAATGTAAATGACCGACAAGGGGGTAGAAAACAAAGCAGGAATCCTGGTAAATGGTCTCGAAATTCTGAAAAACCATAAAGGATACAAGGTAAACAATATCAAAATATAAATAAGAGAATGATTCCTGTAAAGAAATTTAATAATAAATCTTGTAACTGTTTACGGCTTTATAACCGTAACATAACCTTTTCTCAAAGAAAGAACGTGATGAAAAGTTTCTACAAGCTTAATGATCATCATATAAGCAAAATATTTTTTTAATGGGGCTGATTAGTGTTTGTGCAATCAAAAGCACCATGATCTCAGTCTTTTGAATGTTTTATTAGACTTAACGGCCAAGATGTTCATGTTTATAAAAAATATTTTAAAGACATATATCAAATAAGCAATGGGCGACTATATAATTGTTGTTCAAAGGAAGATCTGAAGCCGATACTTGGATTCAGACGTTTGTATTGCAAAAATGTATAAACTATGTCGAACAGTGTAACAGAGCAAATTGTACTAGTAAAGGAAAAGTTTTATTACCATACATTTTCGACCAAATTTAACTTACACTTCGAGCAACCTTCAATAGATACTTGTCAGATGAAGAAAAACATGCGGCTGAAGTTGAACATGACGAACACTTGCGAAATGCAGAAATTCCCCGTAATAGTATGGCTAATGATCGATTAAGAGCTTCAGACAAAATATTCGTATTTAGTTTTGATTTAGAAAAAGCATTACTATTTCCAAAACTCTCTGGCTTAAATTGGCTTAATATGTGGTGAATAAAACTAGATCAAACCCAAGCTGAAATAAGTTCAAATATAATTTTGGCGAGGATGGTCCTTTTCATGTAGTTGACATAAAAAAAATTGGGGTGTGGCCAACATATGACTTTCTTTTACGAACAGCGAATTTTGAGAAACTTATTATGCAAATTTCTTGCAAACTTAAGATTTTTTTAATTTTTTTTTTTATGTTTTCTGTAAATTGTATATTTTTGAAATATTAGCAAAATACATTTTCTGGTTCACGGAAGCTGGGAGCTGGGACCTCAAAATTTATGAAAAAAGTTTAAACATGAAGTTGCATTTTGATTGGTTGAACCTTCTGGGCTACAAACTGACTAATCACTTCGAAATTCATTTTTTCGGATTCAAGGATTCCAAAATCTCAAGGTCGAAAATTTACATGACAATTTTTTTATTTGGTTTAATTGTTTTGTAAACGTATACTTTTTGAAATATGTATTTACAAAATAAATTTTGTCGTCCAAGTGAGTGGTCACTTCTGGTTGGCCGATTTCCACTAAAATTCTCTGGGACCTACCAATTTATGAAAAACCCCTTAAATGTCAAGTTTCAGTTCGATCGGCTAAACCATCTGGACTATATAGGGGACACAGACAGACTGACAAAAATAAAATAAGAAATACAAAATAATAAATTTGTAAGAAATTTGCGTAACAAGTTTCTCAAAATTCCCTGTTCATAGAAGAAGTTAGCCACACCTCAATTTTTATTTTTTTTCAGTTTTTATTTTTTGGAAACATTTTATATTAAGTAGTTTTTTGTAAACCTTATACTTGTTAAGATATTTGGAAAATAAATTTTCTGGACCAAAGGAGTGGCCACTTCCGGTTGGCCGGTTTGGAGTAAAATTCACTGGGACCTCCCAATTTATCAAAAAACCTTATATCTGAAGTTTCAGTTCGATTGGTTAAACTATCTTGCGTGTAGAGAGAACACAGATTGACAGACAAACATCATTTCGAAACAGACAAATCTCCAAAAATCTGAAGGCCCAAAATTTTCATGAATACCTTACTTTATTTTACTAGAGTAAAAGAAAGTAAAACAAAACTAACATTAAGAACAACACTTGGAAATCACAATAAAGATTTAGATAACTCAGAAGAAAAAGATTTTTTTTAGCTGTCAAAAGGTATAGGTCCCAAAATTTTTAAGATGCGGCCTTTATCCCAATAAATATTAGGCCATGTCAAACAGTCGTATATTTTTTAGAAAAAGTTTATTATTAATTTAAAATTAAATTAAATTATAATTATTTGTGCACATAAAAGTCAAAATTGCAGTCAGGTGGGATTCCCCTTTATGCTGGACAATACAATAATCTAGTTATTTGTAAAAAAATTTGGTCATAGGTTGTACGCTTGTTGAGAATGAGCCTTTGCTCAAAACGAGGTGTGCCAATATTAATGTAATGTATTGTAAATAAATAAATAAAAAAAAAAAAATAAATAAAAATACTTACGTTTTTATGTATACATCCTGCAGCTGTATTCTGAGAAAAAGTAAAAAAAACGTGATGGGTAAAGTGATGTTCCTTAACGTGAATTTTTCTTTTTTGTCAAATTCCTATTCCGATAAAAAAACGTTAACGAACATCGAAAAAAAACGTAGAATACTGGAAAACAGCAAAATGGTCTGTCAAATTATGCCATTTGACACAAGTCTGTTTACGAATATAACAGCAATAAAATGTATTTTTTGGAGAACAGGCGACAACAAGAAAGCCACCGAATTGAAATGTTTATTAATTTTAAATTATACTCATTTAATATAGTAATGCTTCCAGTGGATTCATAATATACGAGTATAACATCAAAATATTCATAATAATTAATAACATTGTCGGATTGGCCAAACCGTGCTCGAATTTCTTTTGAATCTTTTAAATGAAATCTAACAGAAGGCTAATTAGCAAAAATTAAAATAAAAATATTTGGTAGTAAGATATGACTGTTAGTTTTGTTTACTTCAAGTCATCTTAGCACATCCTCTGTCCCGCTGTTTGCTTGTCACTGGAGTGCTCCGCTTATTATCTTACATGTCCAGTGTATTGAATTATTATTATTGTTAAGCTCCAACACCTAACGCTAACCAAATTATTTTAGTTTTAATATTACAAAAAACGAAAAACGTTTCAAAAACCCAACCAAAAAACGTGGGTTTTTTTAACGTCGGAAACGTGCATGTTTTTCTTCAATCAGAATAGGAAATAACGTTAATTTTGCGATTCACGTTTTTAACTGTCAAAAAAAAATGTAAATCAGCTAGTTACGTTTTTTCAGAATACAGCTGCTGTACATATTATGTTTAGTTGTAGAGCTTACCCTTAGAAAAAAGACTGTATATACTTTTCTGATTAAATTAATTAACCAAAAGTTTTTAAAATTAATGTATTACAAAACACTAATATTATCAGTTTTTGTTTTCTAGACTTAACCGCATTAGGTTCTGAGCGATTCAAATATCTGGGGATCGAGAAAGAGAGATGGAGAGAGAGAGAAAGGAACAGAGAGAGAGAGAAATGGGAGAGAGAGGGAGATGGGAGAGAGAGAGCTATTTCAATTCTACCCATATCCAATTTTCAGAATTATTCGGTAATTTTGGCCAGCTCTTCGAACTTGTTACTCGACGGGTTATTCACACCTTTTTACAAACAATGAAACCGGCCTCGTAGTTTTGCAACACATGTTGACATTTTTTCTTTTTTTTTTTGGAGCTTCCGAAATCTAAACAATTAGTTCCTGAGGGGGGCGAGTAGCAGAGACAGCAGAGACGCAACGATTTCAACAACAACGTCAAGCAACACTACCTATAGTTAGTACAAATTTGGGTGACCGCAGATGGAGGGAACATGATGATGGAACGAAATCTCGCCCCCTCTCACAACCGCCGATGGAAAAAATGGTGGAGGGGAATAATAATAGTTGTTTACAGCTTTTCAGAAAAGAGTTTGCGGTACCAGGAAATTTGTGTTGTCATTGTGTCTTCTTACAGGTTGGAGCAGTAGATGAACTTTAAAATTGTATTGTCTTGTGTAAATAAAATTACTAAAAAAAAAAAAAATATATTACTAACAAATATACTAACTATCAACTACTTAGGTGTCTGGAACCGGGTTGAGTCTTTGTTGCTAACATTCCTTTCCCATCCCTCGATCTTGTTATATGTAAAAAGTGTACGACGGCGGCCTGGCCAGGGGCGGATATCACAACTATTAGACTTATGTGGTTATCGATGTGGCGCCTTTCTTTACGGGGTTTGGCTTCATGAAGAATGGTGCCGTGTTGTGTAACATAGGTATAGTGGTGTGGTATTCGCATTTATAATACGGGAGACTTGCTTAATGCTTGATCGTACATCGCAATCAATCAATCAATCCGAAATCTAAACAATTAGTTCCATGGCTCCCTAAAAATTATATTCAATAATAAAATATTTACAGCTACGTATTTTGGCCGTTCATGCTCATACTCTCTCAAGTCTATCTTACAAAAAAGGCTTCCTGAATTTATGCAAATTTTTTTTTTCTAATTTATACCTAAAACTTAATAGACTTTAAATTAATTGGAAAAAGGCCAGAATTAGAAAAACTGTGTGTGACTCTAAACAAATATCAGAAAACCAATAAAAATTAGAGCAGAATTTTCTGACATACATCAATAAATTGTATCGCAAATTAGTTCTTGACAACATGAACATTTTTTTGGGAAGTAATGCCATGGACATTACTTCTTTTATGAACTGAAAATAAAGCCCACTACAGAAACGCAGTAAAATCAGAGCCGGCTGATGGCCTTAACATTCACCCTCGATGTGAAATAAAGACCAAGGTCGTCTTGTTGTAATACCTGTACAAATTTTTCTGGCTAAAGTGCTAAACACTCTTTCTTTTTTCCAAGATCATTTTCGGTATTTTTATTTTATTTTATAACAATGTAGGAGAAATCGCGAAAAATATTACGCAAAATGTCGATTTCTGGTTATTTTTTCCAAATGAAAATATGGAAAAATTCTAATGTAAATTATGTAAATAAAATCTGGTGTAAATTCGGGCTAACTGTATTACACATTTTTTTCAGTTATAGGCGATACTTAATAGATTTCCTTATAACATCAATTTCAATAGTAGAAACTGAAACACAACTCTATCATGACTTTCGGTGGAAATAACCTCTCTATTTTCAAATTCATGTTACGTTCGTTCCGGTGGAGTGAAAATATTTTCGAAATTATTTTCACTTTTTTACATCATAACTTTTCGGTGGAATTTTTTTAACGTTATTCAGCTCAACTGACGGGAGAATGATGCAATTCCGCCTGGCCTGTAAAAAATTCCCCTAAATAAAACATATTTCTCAATATTTCTGCGTTTACTGCGCTTTAAGCTCAGTAATCCGAAATTATATTTTTTTTATTATGTCAACTCATATTTTTTTTTAAGTGTTTTACAGTCCAAAAACAATGTTTGTACATTTTTATAACAGACCACCAGAATGTCCCCGCTACGCCGAAGGGTCTTCTTACCGAAGAAATGCAGTCATCTCTTGTAAAGTCGTTTTATTAGATACGTTCAGGTATAGTAGATAGGCTTTAAGTGTGGATATTTTGGTTTACTTGTTGAGTGGAATGGTCAGTTGATTTTATGGCTCTGTTATCGAAAGTAAATCTGTAAACTCATCTCTTTTCCTTCAATTCACTGCTTAAAGAATAGGTGAGTAATATTAAAATTTACTTAAAGATTAAAAAAAACATAAAAACAAGTAACCATTCCATTCACCACGAATACGATAATCCCTACTTAGTATTTTTTTTATCAATTTATACAGTTAGAAGACAAATCCTGTGCTTGATGTAAGAAATAGTAGAAAAAATCCATAGTATACTCCATTATGTCTTCATAAATGAAGTCAAATGCCGATGAAAAACTTTAGGAGGAACGACAAGGCTTAAGAACAAAGTTGTTTTTATTATTTTTTAAACAACCGAAAAATTCGCAAACGAATTCCGGATAAGAAATCTAATAAATATTTTTTGTGAACTTTCTGGCTTTATAACAGATGTTCAATAATTCAAAAGATTTGCAATAAAAATTTGAATTTAAAGTATAATTGTCCGATGTAATGTGGAATAAAAACAAAAAACAGTTACATAATTAATCGAATCGGAGAAGATTTAGGAATTCAAAGTGAAGGATTTTCTATAGGAGATTTAGAAGATGTAACCTAAATATTTTTAATTTGGTTCCAAATTTTTCCAATCTGTAATTTGTCAAAAGTCAGCATTCATTTAAACAATTAAAAATACTCCAACAATGCAATATATCACTTGGTTGAATTTCAAGGATTTTGACAACAACAACCAAATCACCAAATCTACCGAAACTCATTAGTAAAGTTCTAGTGCCAGTGAAATCCATTGCATACTGAAAGTCATCATAGGGTGTTATATTTTGTGCATGGGAAAGAAAGTATTTTATGCCAGAAAATAATTTTAATGATAAATAATGATGAATGAGTAATTTTAAATTAACGTTTTAAACACTGAATTATTTCGCTGCTCCCTGGAGCTGAAGCCCAACTGTTTGAGAAGTACTGCCTTAGAAGAAAGTGCCGCCACCCCAAAAACTCCGCTTTTCAAAGTTTATAGAAATTCCAGGATTTATCGAAATGTCGATTTTTTTTGGTATTGGGTCTCCTTGCGCATAGGTGACAGAAAATGGTGGAAAAAATCAAAAATTTTTTACGTAGTTACAAATTTTGATTTTATTCCATTGCGTTTCTTAGGATTTTTAAAGGAGATCTTTTAGGAGATTTTAAGTACTTTGAAGGCTAGTGATAATAATACATTTACACACGCAATACCCAATCGTGACAAATTTCTTTTTGTTACCATTGGGACTCGAACCGGAGGCCCTCAAGTTGCAAAGCAAGGCTCTACCCAGGTGCCACCGACGGAGACTTGTTTCGGAGTTAATAGCGCTGTTTCACTTGGTAAATTGTTATTGATAACAACAATACATCATACTGGTTTAATTAAAAATTTCATTTAAAATGAATATTTGAAAAAAAGTTAAAATCTGAAACCAATTTAATTAAACTGTTAAATATTGTTACGTGTTTTGCTTGTCAATCAAGGTTCGAATCACTGGATTGTGAATAAAAACAAAACAATTCAATTTATTAAAATTCACATAAAAATTATTAGAACACTTTATTTTAATATTTGCACAATTTTACTGATCACTTTTACTTTTTTTTTTACCTCACTAAAACACTTTTTAAATCACTTTTTAATTCCATTTTAATCTTTACACTATCGCTTACCAACATCGCATACACAAACCGAACTTCTAGAAAGTTCAAGACTTTTCCAGTAAGAATAGTGTAGAAACATTTAGAACAGTTCTACCATGGAAAATTCCATTTTAGTACAGTAAAATATTGAGCTTTTAATTTAACTTATTCTATTACACCCTAGGTGTCACCGTCACAATATTGGTACGGTGATACCTAAGGTATAATAGCATAAGTTTAATTAACAGCTCAATGTTTACTGCACTAAAATGGGATTTTCAATGATAAAACTGTTCTAAATGTTTCTAGACTATTCTTACTGGAAAAGTCATGAAAATTCTAGAAGTTTGGTTTTTGTATTTAAAAAGGCGAACGAAATCGAATTGGAATGATTAGGTTTTATTAAGCGAGATTAAAAAGTGAATTAGTTAGATATAACAAGTAAAAGTGATCAATAAAATTTGTGCAAATATTACAAAAAGTGATTTTGTGAATTATTATTGTTATAATTGTTGTGAATTTATTTTTGGTGCTAAATAAATAAATTGATTGACAAGGCAAAAACATAACAAAATAATCATAGTTTTTTCGTCTAAGCTTAAAATCTTTAAAGCTCTGAGCAAATTTTACCAATTTTCCACATGGCTAATAATTGGATTACACCTCACTTGAATTATTTAAAAAAATAACAAACACTTTTAATGTTTTCCTCAAGCAAACACCTCTATTATATTAGCAAACATATTAACAAATATCTGTTCTTTATTTACATACTTACAAAACCCTTTTTCTTTTTATTTATTTATTTCAGACCAGCTATTAAACCAAACCGTAAATACATTTTCGAAGTAAATCTACGAATGACCGCAGATAACACCTAAGGTAAGCGTATACATACTATTATACATCTGTAGATAGTCACATATGTAGAATTTAAAAGTTTTATGATTTCGGGTGGCAAACCATTAAACGAATAAAACCTTTTACAATAACAATACTGTTTACTATTATTTTCTATTAAAACACACACATACACATATACATAGGTATATGTACCTATAGGTACGAAATGAGTTTTCATCTCATCGGAAAAATTGCTACGTGTGTGATCTCTCTTATGAAACAGCTATTTATAAACAGAATGTGAAATGAATTCCTATTTGATTGTAAAAAAATCCATAAAAGGACAAATCGAAAATAAAATAAAAAAGTTTTAAAATCACTTTTTGGTATTTTCGAATATTTTTTTGTTGTTGTTCCTGTTGTGTTGCTTAACTGAGTTGGTGGTGTGCCATTTTGGTGTGGAAAACTTATTGAAAAGAAAACAAATATCGAAATAAGATTGTGCGGGGGATCAGAAAATAAATAAAAAATAAATAGAAAATACATAAAAATAAAATAAAAAGTTAAAAAAGAAATAAATCAAAACTTTCCGCAAGAGTAAAACCAAAACAGCTAACAAAAAAAAAATAAAATAAAATAAAATCGTAAAGTGGAAGGATATTACATACCTAGTTATTTATTGAGCATCTGGTAAAAATTCATTTTATTTCAGTTCATTGATTTTTTATTTTATTTTAATTTTAAAATTTGGCCACATTTTCCCGGCAATATATTTTTGGCAGTCTAGTATAAAATATATTGGTTTAGTTCTGCGGGAGGGTGTTACTTTTCTTTATTTGTACGTCTTGTTATTGGTTTTTAAAGATATTCTCCGCGATTTTTTTTTTTGTGTTCACTAAAATAAACTTATGTAATTTAAGTTATTGGCAATAAATCAGTTAACAAAACCAAAACGTCAATATTTTTTTTAAATATAATAAATATATCAGGAAAACTGATGTACTATTTTGGGAAGAACGGAAAAAATTTATTGAGCGCTTTAACGAAGAAAATCATCAACCAAAAACAATTTTCCCTATGTATTTTTTATTGCCTGGCAATTAATTCCCTTCGGTCCTCCCCCTGATTTCCTATAAAGGCTTTTGGTGTAGGAATGATACGATGATTCCAATTGGAAGTCTGTAATGGGCAAAAAAAGGGGAAACCAGTTTCCACTTTTTTGTTTGCTGCAGTGATCATAAAAAGAATTTTATGACGAGATCATGTTTTGTAAAATTTATTTTTTTTATTCTTATTTGGGCTGTTGTATAATATTGTTAAAAGAAAGATGACAACTTTATATTTGAATTTCAAAGTTAAAATTTATCAAAGAGTTAGTACATAGTGAAGAAGTAGCGCTGTGAAGAGTAACAATTGCAAAGGAACTACAAGTGTAACGGTTAACTCATAACTTGTTAGTAATCCAACAACGCTAATAACGGATTGATGAGTTACTGGTGCAAACAATTACGCTTTAAACCTTTCCAGATTTTTGGTGCAGCTTTTTCAACAGCTTGGGACAGCCAGATAAGTACAATATTTTTTTCTATCTCTATCCTGATAATATTTCAATATTGTCACCATTAAATCTGGAAAGTTAATTTACGACCGTATTCGATAAATCACTAGTGTAATATATCGGGCTTAACTATTATATTGAAAAGATAACGGTCCTCATGCAAAGCGGTTTTTACCAAACTAGCCAATTACGCAAATGAAATTACCGATGCATCTGCAGACACCTTGAAAGCAGTGCGTGTTAAAATTACTCGAGCTCATGAAATGTTACAAAAGAAAGTGCAAGTGGAAAGTTTAATTTTTGAAGCTAACCCAAGCGATGAGTTAAAACTGCTTTATGCCGAAGATGCCTACTACAATATTGTCGCGAAACTAAATGAATGGATTAGAAAGCGTTGATGAACACAAGTGTCACGCATCCTTCACCAGGAGTAAAATTATCCAAGCTACAGCTGCCGACGTTTTACGGAGATTATACCGAATGGCAGAGTTTCTACGGTTTGTTCGCATCCACCATTCATGAACGTGAAGCAATAGCGCCAGCTCAGAAATTCCAATACCTTAAAGGATTACTGAAACAAGAGGCATACAACCTAGTTATACATTTTCAGGTAACCGAGGCTAATTATGTGCAGTAAATGGCATGGATAATAAATGCAATTAGCGCAGCTAACTTTAGAAAGATGTTAGATACATCCGATTAGGTTATTCGTTGCCTAAAGGCACCCGGGGAGAAATCTGAAGCCAGAAAACCTTGACCAATCTATCTTTTAGTGCAAAAGTTAGACGATGAAACGCTAGCCTATGAGCATGAGCAAATACTGAAGACGAGTTTCCAACTGTTCAAAAAATTTTCAAATTTCTTGTCGACAAAACTGTCGCTCTGGAGTCTTAGAATGTAAAGTCGCTTCGACCGACACGTTCCGTCATACAACAGAAAACGATAAAGAGCCTGGATGCAGCTGTTGACGTAAGCTGTATCGCTTGTCGTGAAAATGAGCATACGAGTGTTATACATTTTAGGCAATGACAGTGGAAGATCGCAGAAAGCTAATAGGCGACAGTAAAATATGCTTTAATTGTTTGAATACAAATTATGTGGTATTTTACTGTAGAGTGAAGTTGAGGTGTCGTTATTGCTTTCGTAAGCAACATTAATTGTTACATTTAGCTGGCCCGTCAGCACCTACGATATGTCAATTCATTTGACACAGCCTTGTGAGGATGACACATCCCAAGTCCACCCAAGTTCTCAGCTCCAGCACAAGGCATCCAAGAGTCAAACCATTTTCATGTCGCGTGCTTTGTTACATACTGGTTCACAAGCATTATTTGTGACTGAGGCGTTGGTACAAAAACTAGGCTTAAAACGTAGTAATGGAAGAATGCTTATATCTGGAATCGGGTAGACGTGTTCTGAATTCATAGGTTCACTTTGGGTTTGATAAAAAACTCTTAAAAATTTGTTAGCGTGTTTATTTAATTTTTATTAGTAATTTAGTAATTATTAAACATTTTGTATATATTATCTTTATTTATGCTATGTTGACTCGTTCACGTCTCGATCAAGAAGAATGATTTTTTTTATTTTATATCATAATGTTATCGTTTCATTTACAGCTGTTTACCTATACTAATCACAATTTAATATGATTGGTGATCAATATTATGATGATACTGATCATACAGTAGAACCTCAATTATATAACACCTTCCCTCTAATGAAAAAGTTAAATTTAATTTAAGTTAATTTAACTTTTGGTTGTACTATATAATTGAGCTTTTATTGTTTACAATTTTATTAATTATTATGAATAAAATATACAAATTTCAATTGGTATAAATTCAATATTATTTAAACATTTATCAAAGTCAAAATTTATTTAAACATTTATAATTAAACACCTTTAATGACAATTTAGATGTTTATTTCAAAAACATTTCTCTACTTATTTCTAACTTCTATTCTTGTATTTTAAGTTTTAATCTATTATTGTGCACTATGCGATTCTTTTTATTAATATTAATTTTTGAATTTTCTTGGGATATCTTCTCAACGATTTTATATGGTCCTAACCATGGTGAATCTAGCTTAGAGGTTTTGTGTTCATTTTTCAAATACACAAAATCCCCAACGTCAAAATTAATCTCTTTAGCGCTTTTGTCATAATACTCTTTAGATTTTTGTTTACTTAATTCGATATTGCGTTTCGCGAGTTCATGACAATTTTGCAATTTCGTTTTCAATTCAATCAAATAATCATCGTAGTTATAAATTGGTTGATCGTTTAGGGGTAGTCGTTTTAGAGAGGATGGCAAATTGGGTTTAAAACCATGAATCATTTCAAATGGGATGAAACTGGTAGTGGAATGCGGAGTTGAATTATATGAGAACATCGCGAATGGAACCCATGAGTCCCAATTTTGAGAGTCACTGTCTACGTAACTTCTAAGATATTCTATCAATCCCCGATGCGATCGCTCTAGAGCCCCATTGGTTTGGGGGTGATAGGCAGTAGTTTTATATTTCTTTATATTCAACAATTTACAAACATTTGTGAATATTTCGCTTAGGAAATTCGAACCTTGGTCAGTCAATATGCTAACTGGAGATCCAAATCTGAGAATAAGATTTTCGACGAAAGAAATGGCTATGGTTTTTGCTTCCTGGTTTTGCATTGGAACGGCTACGGAAAACTTACTTAGGTCATCCTGCATAGTCAATATATATTTGTTGTTGTTGTAAGAAACAGGTAATGGACCAACCACATCTAAGAATATCCTATCGAACGGCTTAGTGGAAGTGGAGGTCAATACCATTGGTAACTTTGTAGGTGGAGCAGTTTTATTTTGTTGACATTCTGGGCAGTTCCGAATAAAATTTTTAATACGGGATAACATTTTAGGAAATGAATAATAGCTTTTAATTCTATGATAAGTTCGCATAATTCCTTGATGACCGCCAATATTGCTGCGATGATGTTCATTTAAAATTTCATTGATTTGAGTTTCGTCCGATATATTTTGAACAGAGTTATTTGGCAAAATTATTGGAAATTTATTTTCAGCCTTAGGTACATTTTCTGTCTCGGCTGTTTCGGAAATTTTGGGCGAATTACTATCATCTAGGGCTACGATATTTTTATTTTGTGTTCTAGATCGTGTTGTAACTTTCATTACATCTTTGAAACCTTTTGAATTTAACGGATGAACCGTGCAACATTTATCGATTGAATCATCGGGAATTTCGATACGGCTAAGAGAATCGGCAATATGATTTGTTTTTCCGGGTAAATATTTGATCGTAAAATCGTAATCATCGAGTTCGATTCGCCAACGCACTAATCTAGAAGCTGGATTTTTGATTGAATTTAACCATACCAAAGGGCGATGATCTGTGTTTACGATAAATGGTTTTCCAAACACGTAAGGTCGAAAGTGCTTGATCACCCAAACTATAGCAAGCAATTCCTTCTCAATGGTTGAGTAATTCTTTTCGGCTTGATTAAGCGATCTGCTCGCATAAGCGATGGGCAAATCAGCGTTATCATGTCGTTGAGAGAGTACACCTCCAATTGCAAAATCACTGGGGTCAGTTGTTATGTAAAATGTTTCATTAAAATTTGGGTATTGTAAAACCGGAGGATTACAGAGAATTTCTTTTAGTTTTTCAAAACCTTCTTCACAAAATGCTGACCATTCAAATTTACAATTTTTTTTTAGTAAATTTGTTAGTGGTTTTGATAGACCGGAAAAATTTTGAATAAACCGTCGATAGTATCCCACGAGGCCAAGGAAAGATTTTAATTCCTTCGCATTTCGAGGTCTTGGATATTTCATAACAGCCTTAAGCTTCGCTGGGTCTGGTTTAATACCACTATCAGTGATTAAATGACCAAGATAAACAATTTCTTTTCGTAAGAAACAGCATTTTACGGGATTTAACTTTAAGTTGTAATTTCTAAAGATTTCAAGAATTTTTATTAATTTATTATTATGTTCTTGTAAATTAGAGCCATATACAATAATATCATCCAGATATACAAATGATTGGAGACTATTTAAACCGTACAAAATAGTATTCATTAGATTTTGAAATGTAGACGGCGCATTTTTTAGTCCAAAAGGCATTCTAATAAACTCATAATGGCCTAGGTTGGTACTGAATGCAGTTTTCTCGCGATCCTCCTTAACTAGTTCCACTTGGTGATAGCCATTTTTTAAATCAAGCGTACTAAAGTACGATGCTTTACCGAGCTGTTCCAGAACTTCACTAATATTAGGAAGAGGGAAAACTTTGCCAACTGTTATATCGTTCAGTTTCCTAAAATCTATGACTAAACGCCATTTCTTCTCCCCATCATTAGATTTTTTAGGAACAACTAAGGCGGGGAAATTCCACGGACTTTTACTTGGCTGAATTATGCCATCTTTCAGCATTTGACTAACTTGCGTATTTATTTCCATTTTAGACGTTTCAGGTAATCTGTATTGTTTTACCCTAATAGGTGACGAATTTGGAAGTAATTTTATCTCATGAAATGTAGCAGAAGTAGCGGTAAGTACATCACCTTTCAAATAAAAAACATCATTAAAATTTCGACAAATTTGAGTAATGGTATGCCGTTCTTCGCGGTTTAAGTTGGTAAAATTAAGCTCTTTTTCTAACTCACTAAAACGTTTTTCGACAGGATTATTCCATGAGAAAATGGTGTAAAAATGGTAAGGATCCAGAAAATCTTTAAAAATTATATTTTGATTTATCACAAAACTATGGTTATTTGTATTGAGCACAATAAAATTGGCAAAATTATTTATTACTTTTATTATGCTACCACAAATAAAGACACCTTTGGATATTTGAAATGGTTGACAAACGAAATCACCGTTTGGAAAATCAACAGGCAAATATATAACTTTTTCTGAACGTGGTGGAATTTCGAGTGGATTATCTAGGCAAGTCAATTTTAAAATTTTATTTCCCAAATTTGAAGGAATTTCCAAAGTACCTTGAGAAAAATCAATTGTACATTTGAATTTAGTTAAAAAGTCATTGCCGACAATTCCAGCACACGTAATAGGGAAATTGTCATCAACGATATGAAAATTATGCTGTAACGTAGTTGATTCAAGCAAAATATTAGCTTTGCAAACTGCTATGGTTTGGAGTTTTTCGGAACCTATACCTTTGATAGCGCAACTCAGACTGGGATAGCAATCAGTTTTTCCAACAACATACGACTTTTTGACAATGCTGATATCAGCTCCGGTATCTAGTATAAAATAATTTTCGTGAGCTTTTAATATATCCATCGAAATTGCAACATATTTCGCTTCACTAGTAGATATCATATTTAAATGGACCTCTATTATTTTAGTGGGCGGATTGTTATTAAGATTGTTATTTGATGATGAGTACTGAATGGGTGAATTTAAACTCGAGAATTGGTACCCGGCAAATTTTCGAGTTTTATTGAGTTTTCCGAATTTGGTTGATTTGTGGAATTTTGATTAAAATTAGAGGCTGTGATATTTCTTGCGTTCGAATTTGATTGATTTTGCCGGTATGTTCGTTTTCGACACTCTTGAATATAGTGTCCAATATTTTTACAGTATGCGCAAATAAGCCGGATGTTAGAATTACTGTTTTTATATGATGAAATGGGTTTATTGACGCGGTACCGCAGAAAACACACATCGCCAGTATGGCCCAGTTTATGACAGACTTGGCATTTAATCAACGATTTATCACTAGTTGGAGCAGAATTTGATGAACTGGGTTTATTTTGAAGGTTAGTTTCCTCTTCACTGGCTTGTGCTATGGCATCTTTTAATTTATTGAACCTACATGCCTTCACTATTAATTTAATTGACGGTATCAGACCTTCTTGAAATGCTTTTAATGCTGTTCGTTCATTTAGGCTTAATACGTCATCGTTTGAGTTCCCAAGTGTATTGAAACAACATTCATTTAATTCAGTTTGTAATTGAAATATGCGATTTGCATATGTTTGTACATTTTCGTTTTTTGATTGAAAGCTTTGAAGAAGCTCTAATTGTATTTGCGCGGATGAACGAGTCTCACCAAACTGTTTTTTAAATTCAGTTTTTACTTCTTTAAACGTTTTGAACTCCTTATATCTCAAGACATTGTAAGCTTTCCCAGTTAATCTAGCTTTTAAAAGATTGATAAAATTGATGTGTTTTTCTGTTTTTAAGGGTTTCAGAATAATTTCGCAACAAGAAATAAACCGGTGAAGATTTCTAGGATTACCATCAAATTCGGGTATTGCCTTTAAAGCTAATTCTATATTTAGATCAGTCATTTTTTTTTATTTTGGCATTAATAAGATAAATAATGCATGAAAATTATTGTTGAATGGAATTTTGAATTCGCATGAACAAAAAGCCCCGAAATTAATATATTCGTTATAAAGAATATTTCGACAAAAACTGCATTGATCAATCGTGGAACATTTCGAAATCAATTATTAGACTACATTACTTGTTGTACAGTGTACATACGAGGAATTGAATAATAGATGCACAACAATTTAAATCAAAATACTGAATAGAATTCACAAAAATCGCGAATAATAATATAATATAGTTTAAACTGATTTCAAATAATTTAACTAAATAAAAATAGTAATAATAATTTTAATTTCTAGCCATTACTTATGTATATAAAATTTTTAATTTTATTTTTTTAATTTTAATTGAAAATTTTCTTAAATGTATTGATTAACTTACGATTAAACGCGTGTTGATTTGTTGTAGATGATGAATGACCCTCACGTTGATTTATTGGTAACCAGTTAATTGTCCGTTTGTTTTTTTTTTACAGCTCTATGTTTGTAATTTATGCATAGATTTTAACGTGGTGCCAATATTTTCATTTTTTTTTTTTTTTTTTTTCCGTAGAACGACGTAAATTTACTTCTCAGCAATATTTTTGTTGAAACTGATGAAAATTTTCTTCTTAAAATGATGATGACGATGGTATATTACAATATTATATATGTGTCTTAAAGATGTTCCGCGAAGAAATATTTTACATCCGTTATAAAAATTATGGGATGATTTCGGAATTTACGTTTTTTTTTTTTTTTTTTTTTTTAAACAAATCCTTTTTTTATTATTTATTAATAATGTGCGTTAATTATTAATATCACACAGTTACAATACGCCTTGTATTGTGGTGATTGGTTGGCGTTATATGATAACGGCCAACGGAACGAACTTACAATAAAGCAGTACATTTACTTTAATCAATTAGTTTTATTTTTCCGTCGGCAAAATGCAATAAAATGTTTATACCTTCGAAACGTCAAACTAAGCAACTCGTTTCGCTTTCCTTATGCCGGGTGACCTCTACATTTAATTCCCAAAATTATGTAAATTATACTCGTTTCCATGGTGTGGTGAATAAAATAATAAACTGTAGAATCGAAACTAGCGGCGCAAAACAACCGGTTTTGTAATTAGAAAAAAAGGTAAATATAAAAAGTTAGTTACTTGGCTAATCGACTACGAGCAACACGTTTGCTCTGGTGTACTAAAATACCATATTCAATTTATATTCTACACGGCACTTAGCCGTTTATGGTATACTAGTCTAGCCCTAAATAATTCATGTAGTTAAGAGTGCAATAATTAATGTATCTCAAATTTAATAAATAATAAAAATAAATAATAACAATAAGTTTGTGTTGTGAGTTAATTATAATCGAATAGTGAATTGCCGTCGGTCTGTTACTTCTCCACAGCCGACGGTCAAAGTGAATAGTATTTCCGTACAACCGTAGGGAATACGGAAAGCAGCTGGTAGTGGCCGATCAGTGGATTAGCCCTACCAACAATATTTATAGTATAGGCTTCCTGACACGGAGTACCCTCAGGGACCTATAAACTGGTGACCCCGACGTGATCTTGGGTATGGCTTAAGAATCGGTTTGCCACCCAAGCACGTATTTTGGCAAAACGGTAACCCATCGTATGCCATAAGCGATCGACGTACAGTAATCCAACGGCCGATCGCAGCGTCCCGGCGAGTTAAATCACGTCTCGCCTGATGTTAAAAAAACACTAAAGAAGCGTAACCATTATTCCAGGCTTAAGCGCTCACTGAAAAAGCGAAAGCCAACTAAAAATAGGAGAACGAGCCAGAGGTCCAGTCAGACATTGGGCAGTGAAGCGGCTAGGTAGTTCCACGGAACCATATCGGGTCGATTTTCCAAGAAGAAGATCAGGTGAGCTAAGTGATAAATTTTATATTTTACCTTTTGTTCGCTTTCTAAATTTCCCCACGATTTGTTTCGCAATTCTACGTTCTCCACACCATCGAAACGAGTCAGTCATTTTATTTCTATATATTTTCGGTTTGTTTTATCATATTCGATATGTCTGTACGTTGCTCGGCATGGAGTAATTGAGACGATTGCTATTATTCGTAGAAATTGTTGATAACACGGAAAAGCCGTGCTTTTGGTCGATTATATAACATTTAATTGCAGGTATACATATATTTATTCATAATTAATAAAATTTTTTTCATTTAAATATAATATTGCGTTGTTTTATTGTTATTTCGTTTTGTTCGTTGTTATTTTTTATTCACGTCGAGACCACGGGTTTTCGAGTTACGCGAATTTTTAAGTGAAGTGATTACACAGATTAGCAATGTCCACGAACGAGACCTCATCAGGTGCCTCAAATGCGGGTAACGAAGCCACATCACACGGATTATCGGGATTACAAGCTTCAAGTAGCGACCAGGTCACTGACATGGAGCTATTAATTCAATCAGCAGTGCGACGAGTGTTAGCCGAAACAAACTGTGGAAATAAACCGGCACCGCCGGAAAGCCACCCAACAATAGAAGGTACGGAATCAGATGCCGCTACCGCGTTGCCTCAGCACACAGTGCCCGCCGCACTTTCCATGTCAGCGGTCTCCCTCCGAATAGTGCCGCTAACGTCGCAGGATCCTCGATTGTGGTTCCATATGGTGGAAGCCCAATTCGTGTTGAGCGGAATAACGCGGGAAACCACAAAGTACCACCATCTTCTCTGTGCCCTAAACGAACGGGTGAGTCGTGAAGTCAGCGACATAATTGTAGGACCATTGTCACAAACACCCTACAGCGACCTAAAAAAAGCTATCCTTGACCGATTGGGAGAATCACGCCAGACGCAGATTCACCGCCTTCTGCGGGGCATTGAGTTGGGAGACCTTAAACCATCTCAATTGCTCCGGCAATTGAAAGCCAGCGGTGGATCTGTGGTCAGCGATGAATTAATAAAAACACTGTGGCTAAAAAGGTTGCCGCCACGTGCGCAGGAGATACTAGCACCAACAGCCGAAGCATTGTCCGCCACGAAATTGGCTGAGTTGGCTGATCGATTACTAGAGACCATGACGCAGTCGCAGGTACTATCCGTAGCAACCGAGAATACAGACAATGTCGGTAACAATTTAACACACCAAATTAACGCCATAATGAAACGGTTGGACCAAATGGAGTTGAACCAACAGCGGCGAAACCAGAGCCAAGGACGAGCACGTAGTCAGTCGGGACACAGAGGGTCCGGACGAAAGCTGACACCAGGGCCAAAAGGGGAGGATAGCAGCAGCGCACCGCGAGTATGCTACTACCACCGGCGTTTCCAAGAAGCAGCTCGAATTTGCCGTCCAAATTGCCCACATTGGGAAGATTATAAGTCAAAAAACTAAGGGTACCGGTGCACTCGGCGACGTGCCCCAACCACGGTAACAGCTGTCGCCTAAAAATTTACGATGCCACGACAAACACGAGCTACCTTATCGACACAGGGGCGGACGTATCCGTCATACCTGTAGCCCAACAACAATCAAAGACCCAGCATTCGGAATTGTACTTATATGCAGCAAACGGCGCCAAATTAAAAACCTACGGAAACCGCAGGATCACAATGGATTTGGGACTACGCCGACAATTCCAGTGGTCATTCATAATCGCCGAAGTCACAATGCCAATAATTGGAGCCGATTTCTTAAAAGAAACGGGACTCATAGTGGACATTCAACATGGCCGGCTGATCGATCCTATCACTACGCTCTTCTCAGTGGCAACGAGAACCAGAGAAGCAGCACCGACAGTACGTGTGATAGTAAACCCAAATTTGGACCCGAGGATAGCAAAATTATTGCAGAAATTCAAAAGTCTAACAAGCGAGAACCAGTTGCAGAAACAACCAAAGCATCATGTCACACACCACATATTGACAAAAGGCCCTCCGGTATTTGCCAGGCCGCGACGGTTGAATGTAGAGAAACTGGAGATCGCGAGAAAAGAGTTCCAGTACATGGTAGAACAGGGCATCTGTAGACGGTCAGACAGCCCATGGGCCAGCCCATTGCACCTTGTGCAGAAGAAAAACGGAGAGTGGAGGCCGTGCGGAGACTACCGGGCCCTGAATAAGGCGACAGTGCCAGACAGGTACCCCATTCCGTATATCACGGATTTCGTTCAACAATTGGAGGGCACAAAAGTATTCTCAACGCTGGATTTGGTAAGAGCATACCATCAAATTCCAATAGAAGAAGGTGATATAGCGAAAACGGCCATCTCTACCCCATTCGGGTTGTACGAATTCGCCCGCATGACATTTGGATTAAGAAACGCCGGGAATACTTTCCAACGTTTCATGCATTCCATTTTACAGGGGCTAGATTATTGTTTCAGCTACCTGGACGACGTGATCATCGCATCACATTCGATGGAGGAACATTTAGGACATTTAGAAGAAATTTTCGCACGACTCAGCACAAACGGTTTAGTAATCAACGCAGAAAAATGCAAGTTCGCTCAAGACAAAATCACATTTTTAGGCCACGAGGTGTCCAGTGAAGGGATAAAACCGATTCCAGAGCGCATCACGGAAATCAACAAGATTCCGCTACCAAAAACGGTAAATCACCTGCGTCGATTCTTAGGAATAATAAATTTCTATAGAATATTTGTACCGAATGCTAGTAAAAACCAATCTATACTCAACGATTACCTCCGGGGCAGCCGGAAAAATGACACAAGAGTGATCGAATGGACGGAAGCAGCTGAGGACGCGTTCAACTTCGCAAAAAAGCAGCTGAGTGAAGCAACTATATTGGTCCATCCATCAGCAACGGCGAAGCTATCAACGATGGTCGACGCCTCTGATACAGCGGTGGGGGCAGTAATCCAACAGCAAAGTCAAGAAGTCGACGCGGCGTGGAAACCACTACAGTTTTTTTCGTCTAAGTTATCACCGGCACAACAAAAATATAGCGCTTACGATAGAGAGCTACTAGCAATCTATACCGCAGTAAAGAGATTTAAACATCTCATAGAGGGTCGAACGGTAACCATATATACAGATCATAAACCACTGGTTTACGCTTTTAATCAAAATTTGGAAAAAGCATCCCCGCGTCAGTTCAGATACCTGGACTATATTGGGCAATTTACAACAGATATACAATACGTCGCAGGAGCCGAAAACGTGGTAGCTGATGCTCTATCAAGATTGGAACAAATTAACTTACCCGAAACAATCAACTATGAAGAAATTGCCGAGGCGCAGGAGAACGACGAAGAGCTACGAGAACTCATCAAAGCCAATAACGAATCAAAATTTATCCAAATTCAAATTTCATTCAATTCAAAGAAAACCCTTTACTGTGAAATCGAAAAAGGAAAAACAAGACCATTCATTCCATTGAAATTCCGGAAAAACGTGTTCGAAGCCACACACAATCTGGCACATACTGGAGTTGCAGCAACAGTGAAAGCAATGACGGAGAAGTACATATGGCCGGGCATTAAGAAGGACGTACGGCGAATGGTCCAGTGCTGCATAGCCTGCCAAAAAGCGAAAGTTACGAGACACACGAAAAGCCCTATCGGAAACTTCACACCTGTCAGCAAGCGGTTTCATGAAATCCATATGGACATAGTCGGTCCTCTACCGATCTCCGAAGGACAACGTTATTGTATAACAATAATAGACCGGTTCACAAGGTGGACTGAAGCAGTTCCGGTGCCAGACATACGAGCCGAAACCGTTGCAAGGGCAGTGCTAAGTCACTGGATCGCACGTTTCGGGGTCCCAACGTCCATAGTCACCGACCAAGGATCACAATTCGAATCGGAATTGTTCGCTGAATTCGCTAAGACGTTGGGATTTGAGCGTAAAAGGACCACAGCCTACAACCCGAAATGCAACGGGTTCATAGAAAGGTGGCACCGGACACTGAAAGCAGCAATAATGTGCCAAGGAAGAGAGGACTGGACGCAAGCATTACCACTGATACTCCTCGGACTACGAACGGCGCATAGAGAGGATTTACAATCATCCTCTGCCGAACTAGTATACGGTGAAAGCATAAGAATACCAAGCCAGCTAGTAGTAGAAAACAAACCCAACGCTCAGCAGCCAGAATTCCTAAAGGAATTACATAACCACTTCGAGCGCATTCGTCCAACACCACCATCAAGACACGGAAATCAGACATCATTCGTATCACCAGAACTAGGCACATGCACTCACGTATTCGTCAGAGTTGACTTAGCGAAACGATCGTTACAGCCACCATATGAGGGTCCTTTCCAGGTGTTAGAGAGACAGGAGAAGGCATATCAATTACAAATGCGAGGTCGACGCAGCAACATATCTATCGACCGATTGAAGCCATGTTATCTACTCGACGAACAAATCGAAAAAAAGCGGCGCGACAAAAATCCAGGAAAAAGTATCGAGACACCGACGGCCGAAGCGAACACCACAGAAGCCGGAGAGATACCACAGAGACCGCAGTCCGCGACAAGACGGCCAGTGAAAGTGAGGTTCGATCTCCGGAAGCAGGAGATAACACATCACGAACCGTCAAGAAGTAAGAATTCTTGCCTGGCAAAGAACGCCGAAATCACTAAATCACCAGCAACAACGATAACACGAACCGGGAGACAAATAATAACTCCAGCACGGTACAAAAGTTTCGTTCATCAGTAATTCACTGGTAAGGGGGTGTGTGGTGATTGGTTGGCGTTATATGATAACGGCCAACGGAACGAACTTACAATAAAGCAGTACATTTACTTTAATCAATTAGTTTTATTTTTCCGTCGGCAAAATGCAATAAAATGTTTATACCTTCGAAACGTCAAACTAAGCAACTCGTTTCGCTTTCCTTATGCCGGGTGACCTCTACATTTAATTCCCAAAATTATGTAAATTATACTCGTTTCCATGGTGTGGTGAATAAAATAATAAACTGTAGAATCGAAACTAGCGGCGCAAAACAACCGGTTTTGTAATTAGAAAAAAAGGTAAATATAAAAAGTTAGTTACTTGGCTAATCGACTACGAGCAACACGTTTGCTCTGGTGTACTAAAATACCATATTCAATTTATATTCTACACGGCACTTAGCCGTTTATGGTATACTAGTCTAGCCCTAAATAATTCATGTAGTTAAGAGTGCAATAATTAATGTATCTCAAATTTAATAAATAATAAAAATAAATAATAACAATAAGTTTGTGTTGTGAGTTAATTATAATCGAATAGTGAATTGCCGTCGGTCTGTTACTTCTCCACAGCCGACGGTCAAAGTGAATAGTATTTCCGTACAACCGTAGGGAATACGGAAAGCAGCTGGTAGTGGCCGATCAGTGGATTAGCCCTACCAACAATATTTATAGTATAGGCTTCCTGACACGGAGTACCCTCAGGGACCTATAGTATAAAATACTTATTTATTTCACGAAATAACATGGCTATGCTTCACAATTGTTATTCAATTTTTTTTTTTTAGCACTTTACGGTTTTATTTATCGTTTCTATTAGTTTCAATTTGTTATTTCAGCGTTTATTTTTTTTTTTATGTTTTTAAGAGTTATAAACCTCAAAGTTTACTGAATTCTTCAAAGAAATCCCTCCGCTGCCACCAATTGTTCTGAATTCATAGGTTCACTTTGGGTTTGATAAAAAACTCTTAAAAATTTGTTAGCGTGTTTATTTAATTTTTATTAGTAATTTAGTAATTATTAAACATTTTGTATATATTATCTTTATTTATGCTATGTTGACTCGTTCACGTCTCGATCAAGAAGAATGATTTTTTTATTTTATATCATAATGTTATCGTTTCATTTACAGCTGTTTGCCTATACTAATCACAATTTAATATGATTGGTGATCAATATTATGATGATACTGATCATACAGTAGAACCTCAATTATATAACAGACGTCAGTGGGAAAGTCGAATGGAGAAACAATTCTCGAAGTAACATCCAGGTTTAATTCCAAGAGAATATCAATAAATGTACTTATCCTTAAAATTTATTGTTAGGAGCCGACATAGTTTTTAACATTTTTCTGGATAGCATTATAAAGTTAGGTGACAATTTAATTGTGCAAAATACTCAATTCGGTTGGATCGTTAGTGGAAGATGCGAAATCGACACGCAAAGCAGCATTTGTACTTATGCGACAGCTTTAAACGTTTATGAAACACTAGAGTATATTTTACCTCATCACGGAGTCATCAAAGAGAGCAGCAGTACAACAAAATTGCACGTGGTCTTCAACGCCTCAGCTAAAATTAACCCAAGCCTGTCAATGAATGACAATCTGATGGTTGGTCCAGTCATCCAGTCTTCTAGAAATAATTTTAAGATTCAGGCAACACCGATACGTCTTGGTGGGAGACATCGAAAAGATGTATCAACAAGTATGGATGGAAAACGAGGATACTAGATATAAAATGATTCTTTGGAGAGATGTAAAGCAGCGAATATGTCCTTATGTATTGAAAACCATTACGTATGGGACAGCTTCCACCTAATTCATGGCAACCAGATGCCTGAAGGAATTGGCTCAAGAATACCTGCACAAAACCCCAGATGCGTCGCGAGCTATAGAATATGATATTTACGTCAACAATTTGATGACCGAAGCGGACACTCTAACCGATGTGAAGTCGTTGAAAGACCGTTCAATGACCGAATAATACGGGATAGTTTAAAGGCAAGTGAGTCATATCAAGAAGTTCACAGAGTTTCCCGAAACCATCAAACTTCTAGCCATAGGATGGAAAACAGAACTAGATCATTTCGTGTTTCATGTAGAAATTGACGGGATAAAAGACCACACAAAACGAAGCCTTCTCTCTGAAATGAGCAAAATTTTTGGCCCCCTGGAATTGTTGTCACCTATCATTATAAGAATAAAAATATTATTCCAAAACCTATGGCTAAGGAAAATAGATTGGGATGAAAGTTTGCCGCAGACATACATTCGCCATGGAATAAGTTACGAAATGGACTTCGTGAGACTAGTGAAATCCAAATTCCCCCAAAAATATGTAAATGTACATCAATAATCATTCATGGATTTTGCGACGCAAGCAAATGAGCGTAAGCAGCGGTTATATTCAATATGCCAGATCACAATCGGAGCAAGGGTATATTACGCGGCTTATATGTGCAAAAACTAAGGTCGCGCCAATTAAAACCGTAAGCTTGCCTAGTCTACAGTTGATGGGCGCGGCACTCTTAACTAAATTAATGAAGGCAGTCGTGGAAATGTTAACTGTACAAGTGTCTTCTGTGGTGATCTAGACGGATTCTAGAATTGTTCTCGATTAACTTTCCAGTCAGCCGAGGAAATGGACAACTTTTGTAGCTAATCGAACATTCGAAATAATTGGCATCTATGGTATAAAAGGGATCGGTGAACACATGTACTGACAAAATGTAACCCTGCCAACTTTGCTGCGCGAGGTTTGGGCGCCAAAGAATTGGCCAGCAACAAACTGTGGTGGAATGGCCCAACATGGTTAATCGAAGAACAAGACAAATGGCCAAATCAAAATATATACCTTGAACTTCAGAAAAATGCACAACGAGGCTAGAGGTGGGCCATGTGTCTATTCAGTCACAGTTCAGCAAAGCGATAATGAATCCTTTGGTAAATAAGTACCCAAGTTATCACAAAATGCAAAGAGTACTTACCTACGTAATTCGTTTTTGCAGCAATTTGCGGCAAAGCAATGCTCGATTGTGCGGACCACTCGCAACTTTGAAAATCGAAAGGGCTAATGAAAACGATCTGCAAATATACACAAAGTAAAGATTTTACTGAAGAATAGCTTGTCTTTCAAAAATTAAGCCCATTCTCACCTCAAGCAAAATCAAAGCATTAGACCCGTTCATAGACGATACGAAAAATAATGAGTAGTCGAGCTTAGTCTGGGAAAAATTTTGGATGGTAAGAGGCAAAGATGTGGCTAAGAAGGTGTTCAAGCGATGTACGAAATGCTTCCGGCAAAATCCTTGCGCGGCGACAAAAAAATGTGCTAGCTACCAAAAGAACGAGTTCAGTATACATTTCTTTTCGGCACGGTCGGTGTTGATTTTCTGTGGGCCTATAAGAGTAAATCATCCGATTCGGCGAAGAGGTTCATTTCCCATAAAATGATATTTGTTTGTCTGCTTAAGCACACACACTATTCATCTTGAAATATGAATGGATTTAAGCACTGAGTCCTTTTTAGGTGCCTTGAAAAGATTAATTAGCCGTCGAGCTCTTTGCCGTACAATTAACTGCGACAATGGTACCAACTTTGTTGGTTCGAAAATTATTTGAAAGTCATTTCTGTTTATCATTTGAACTTCTCATAAGATCTAAGAATTGTAAGTTATCCATTAAATTTTCTCTTTTTTTTGCAATCGGTACTAACTTATTTAGTAGCGCTAGACGAAGATTATTATCCTGTACTGAATTTTGGGTATTGGTATAGTTGTAGAAATGGATTTGGTTCTGGAACAATACCAGCATTAACATGATTATTATAATCATGATTTCCACAATTCGAATTCTTTTCTTGCTTCAACAATGAAACTATTACTATGAATTGTTTTTTTATGAATTATTTTTTTACGAATTGTTTTAATATAAATTGTTTTTAGAAAAATTGTGTTTCGACCAGTTTTCGGGGAACCGAAATTTATAGTGCGGATTGATTAACGAGCGCCAGTCAGACCGTAGTAGGATCATTTCTAATAATTCTTTAACCTCATTAAGTTATTCCATTTACTTAGTGATGGGCTAAATCGATCTTTTTTGTTAAAAATCACATAAGAAAATAGACAAAACAGAACAAAAAAGATCGATTTAGCACATCACTACATTTACTAAATATTTTTTTAAAATATTTCTTCAAATCTTTTCGATTTTGTAAATTTATTTAAATCCATAAATTACAAAAACATTCCAAAAAAAAAAGATTTCCTATATCTATCGTAAAAATATTATTATTATTCAATCCAAAAATAAACAATTCTAAGTAATTTGATAAAAATGAAATTCATCATAAAATTACAAGAATGTTAACGTTATTCGACAAACAAAAAGCAAAACAAAAAATCTATACGAAAATAATTTTTCCTACCATTTCCGATTGTATTCCAGAATACAAAGGCGAATTTATCCTTCTTCCTATTATTAAATGAATATAAAAACATTCATTCTCATATTTACAAAAAAAACAGCATTTCTACCCCAGATAACAAAAGGAGTGTAACAACCTTATTTCGAATTACCCAACATAAATATTTCAAAATAAATAAATAAATAATTTGTGCCCAACAAAACTAACAATACATATGACAGCAGCTTCTGTAAATATGTTCACATTCTTGATATCCCAATTTAAGAAACTCCCTGTATATATTATGTAGGTATAAATTCAATTACAGACATTGAGAATGATCTAATCAAGTTAGTTTTTCTAATTTTACATTTGATGTTATTCTGTGTTTATTTTTTTTTTTTTTTTTTGTATGGATTTTTTGAAATTTCGTCAAAAAAATTAAATTGACAGATTAAATAAAATCTATAATTTCCATATCATTTAAAAAAACAAAAATTAAATATTTTCATAATCGATGAAATTATGGTTACCCATTTTTAGATTTTCATTTTCCATCCTCAGTTGTACGCATAAATGATGAATATTATTATGGTTATTATTATCAATGGTACTAAAAATAAAATAATTTAATATTTGACTTTGTGCGACAGATAAAATATGCATTCTAGGGGATAGAGAATTTCGAAATGGAGGAAAGCACGAGCGCGGCGGACTATCCGAAAGGATAAATAGTAAATTTTTCATTTTCATTCTACTCTCTGTATGTGTGTGTATATGATTATATGCTGCTGAAAATGATAAAAATAAATGAGAAATGGATTTTCATAGTTTTACTCAGTTGTTGTTGTTTTTTTTTTAAATAAACGAACAATTGAGCTTTTTTAGTTTTTTGGTGTTGTGCTTTTTATATATAAATGTACATATACGGGTATAGGAAAATTTAACTGTTATTTATGGCACAGATATGCTATTTGAATTTTAATATATATATTTTGATAATTTTTGTTTTCGGGAAAATGAGAAAAGTCTACAAAAATAAAATTATTTGTACGAGTCTGTATATTTGTATTTTATAAAATAAATATTTTCTATTTATATATTTTACATAATTTTCATTTGTATTTCGATATATTTTAATTCGAGTTTAGTTATGATTTTAACATTTAAAACAAAATATTTTTTTGTTATAACGAAACGTTTAGCGTATGGGGGTGAAATATGTAAATAAGGTTGGATTGTTTGATTATTGTTTTATACATTGGGATATATGACGACATTACAATACATTCTACATTATTTGTGTAAGTATATAAGCAAACAGGAAATTTTATTGCCAAATAGGAAATTAATATATTGATCAATGGCCGGGGGTGAAATTTTTATATTATAAACATGAATATGATATAGAAATTAATACCGTTATTTGTTTATACATATTATATGAATTTATATTTGATTATGTAAACATATGTATGTTTTGATTTGAACATAAGAAATTTGTTAAAAATGATTGATATGAATTTTTGTATTTATGGTGATAGTAATTACTATAAAACACAATTATTTTGGTTTCGATTTTTTAGTTTAAAGGTTTTATTTTAAAACACGATTATTTCGACTAACCAACACAAATTGCTGCAGTTTACGATTTTGTTTACCGATTTGGTTTCTTGAAATCTATCAGGAAAATAATGTTAGGTTAAAAGAAGTAATAGAGTAGATGAGCGGTGCCTGACTGACAGTGCGAGTAGCATCTTGTCGATGAAACCAACAGAGATAATGCCAGTGAAGTTTTTACTATATTTTACTAAAATGTTGTTAGTTCTTGTTTAGTAAAAACTTCACTGTCCTATATAGCAATGTGAAATTTTTACTAATCTAAAACTAATCATTTATCTGTAGCTGCTTAACTAATGACATTTAAGGGAACTAAGAGTTTCAACATTTTTCAAATTTCTATGACTCTGTCGGGGAGCCACATTTTATATGACGGCTCGCGGTAGCAGCTATCCGGAGCGAATAAAAAAACGCAGCTTGTGATGCTGTATAAAGCTGCGTTTTTATATTCGCTCCGGATAACTGCTATCGAAAGCCGTTATATCAAAAGTGGCTCCCGATAGCGCTCCGTATAAATAGGTAGAGCCAAAAAAAATTGTCTATCAAGTTTTCGCCAAACAGTTGAATTAAAAGTGATAGTTTGATGTTAAATAAATTTAGTTTATCAATAAATAGCGCGTCAAATTTAAATTTAGGCGTAGAAAACTGGTGACTCTCGGTAGCAGTTATCGGAAGCGAATAAAAAAACACAGCTTAAGATATCAGAAAATGTTCAGTAGGAAAATGAGTTTTTCTACTCACCACCAGGAGCAGCACTAAAACAAAAGGGAACTTTTTCTGCTGAAATATTTATTAGCCAGCAGAAAAATTATGAATATTGTTAATTTTTAGTTGTTGTTTTTTTAATAGTTTATTTTTGTTTTTAATATTGTTGTTATACGTATTTCTCGTTCGGAAAGATCGTCTAACTTATTTACAGCGAAACGCTCTTCAAGCACACTATGAATACATACCATTTTTAGCAACTAAAAATTCAAATAGGATAATAAAATCCCTTGAACGATTTTCCTTTTTTGCTCGGCTAATTAAAATTTATAAATTATAAATTGTTATAGTATTACAGACAGTATATTTCATTATTTACTTCTCGAACCTTAAACAAACGTAAATGATTAAATTATATTTATAATTTTTATTTTAAGTTGTTATGGTCTTTTTAAATTTTCTGTATTTTTTGTCACTTTTTATAGACTACATTTCTCAATTTAGATTCAAAAATCCAAAACTTATATTTCGGCCAAATTTAAAAGATAGCAATATTACGAAAATCGATCGAGTCTAAAGAGCTACAGAATTTTTCAAAATATTTGGCCAAACCGAATTTTTCAGTTTCTTCACTGTATCGTATGGACGGGACCCCCTTGTAACCAATATGGGACTCTTGGATACCTGGGGCCATAACACATCTGCACAGGCAATTTTAAAAAAATCGATCGAGTCTAATCGATTACGTTTTGATAGATTTTCATTTACAATATGGTATTTCTTGTTGGAGTGGTATTACTTTATCAAACAATAAACCGCTAATTACGAACCAAAAAGATATTTCAAGAATAATGAAGTATTTACCACGGACGACTCCGTCTTTCCCATTATTTTTGAATTTCAAAATATTACCACTGCTTGATATTTTTAAAATTGCCTGTGCAGATGTGTTATGGCCCAGGTATGCAAAAATCAGGGTCCCATATTGGTAACAAGGGGGTCCCGTCCATACGATACAGTGAAGAAACTGAAAAATTCAGTTTGGCCAAATATTTTGAAAAATTCTCTAGGTATTTAGACTCAATCGAATTTTTTAAGATCGCCTGTACAGATATGTTATATAGCAGGTATCTGAAAATCAGAGGCCCATATTGGTTAAAAGGGGGTCCATCCATACGATACAGTGAAGAAACTCAAAAATTCAGTTTGCCCAAATTTTTTTGAAAAATTCTCTAGGTATTTAGACTCGATCGAATTTTCTAAGATTGCCTGTGCGGATGTGTTATGGCCCCAGATATCCAAAAATCAGGGTCCCATATTGGTTACAAGGGGGTCCGTCCATATGATCCATTGAAGTAACTGAAAAATTCAGTTTGGCCAAATATTTTGAAAAACTCTGTAGCTCTTTAGACTTGATCTAATTTTTTAAAATTGCCTGTGCAGATGCGCTATATTCTAGGTATCCAAAAATCAGGGTCCCATATTGGTTACAAGGGGGTCCCGTCCATACGATACAGTGAAGAAACTGAAAAATTCAGTTTGGCCAAATTTATTTGAAAAATTCTCTAGGTATTTAGACTCGATAATATTTCTTAAGATCGCCTGTGCAGATGTGTTATATCCCCAGGTATCCAAAAATCAGGGTCCCATATTGATTACATGGGGTCCATACGATACAGTGAAGAAACTGAAAAATTCAGTTTGGCCAAATTTTTTTGAAAAATTCTGTAGGTGTTTAGACTTGATCGATTTATTTAAAATTGCCTGTGCAGATGTGTTATGGCCCCAGGTATCTGAAATCAGAAGTCACAGATCCAGAAATCAGAGTCACATATGGGTTAAAAGGGGGTCCCGTCCATACGATACAGTGAAGAAACTGAAAAATTCAGTTTGGCCAAATTTTTTTGAAAAATTCTGTAGCTCTTTAGACTCGATTGGACAGGTTGTAGATTAGTGTACTCTCGTAATCTAAATGGCTACTGATTTGTGAATTTGAGTGTTCGCCCTTTACGTGTCTTGAATTATAATTTGTCTCTAAGCTGTATGGATCGATGTATGGTGTAACTTGTTTGTGAATTTGTTTTAACCAAAAAGCAAAAAAACTGCTTTGCGATTTGCCTTTCTAATTTTATTTCTTTTGAGTTATTGAGAGATACTTAAGAAAAGTGAGTTGAGATACTTAAGAAAAGTGAATTTGACGTTAAGGTACAACCTTGTTGCTTTATGAAAATTGTCTGCTTTGCGCAAGAAACCCAAAGGCTATTTGCGCAAAATCTCTTTAGCGGTATCCTGTAAAATTAATATCTTTCGAGTTACCTAAAAAAAAAGTGAATTTGAGGTTATAGTGTGAATTTTAAACTTAAAGAAAATTGTCCGCTTTGCACAAAATAGGCAAAAGCTCATCGCAATTTTCCTTTAAAATTATATATTGTTCGAGTTTTCTTAATTAGACGTGAGTTTGAAGCTATAGTGCAATCTTGAAACTTCAGGGAAATTTCTGGATGTATACAAAAGAAACAAAAGCTCTTTTTGCAATTTCCCGGTAAAATGTATATTTTTCGAGTTAGCTTTAGAAAAGTCGTAAGGTAAAAGTGCGGATAAGGTTTACACAAAAGAAGCAAAAGCTCTTTAGCGATTTCCCTTTAAAATTAATATATTTCGAGTTTTCATCAGAAAAGTGAATTTCTGGTTATGGTGCAAACTTAAAACTTTAAGAAAATGGTCACTTTACACAGAATGGTGAAAGCTCCTTTCTATATTCCATTAAAATTGATAGCTTTCTAGTAATCTTAAGTATGACCTTTAAGTTTTAAGAATATTGTCTGCTTTACACACAAGTTGCAAAAGCTCTTTTCGATTTTCCTTAAATAAATATATTTCGAGTTATCTTTAAAAAAGTGAATTCGAGGTTATGGTGTGAACTTGAAAATTTAAGAGAATTATCCGCTTTACCCAAAAGACGAAAAAGCTCCTTATGATTTTCCTTAGTTTTCGAGTTATTTTAAGAAAATTTATTTTGAGGCTATGATGCGAGTTTAAAATTTAAAGAAAATTGTCTGCCTTAAACCAAAGATTTTTTCGACTCTCCTTAAATAAATATGTTTCGACCTATTTTTAGTAAAGTGAATTTGAGGTTATTGTGCGACCTTGAAAATTTAAGAAAATTATCCACTTTACACAAAAGACACAAAAGCTCCTTTCGATTTTTCTTTAAAATTGATATTTTTCGACTTATCTTAAGAAAAGTTAATTTGAGGTTATGGTGCGTGCGTGAAACTAAAAGGAAATTGAAAATCCTGCTAACGTGGTGTAATAAGCTAATAATTTTTCAGTGTAATCGGAGGTTCAGGGTGCGGTGTGTTTCAGGTCAATGTTTTTTAAAATAACTTTTAAATGAAACACAATTTTATAATTTTTATTTTATTGGTTGATTACACAGGCCTGTTACAAAGGGTTCATCATATCTTTATTTTATTGAACAGTTTATTTTGTTGAACAGGACCCAATCACATCAGGTTTTTGAGATATTTTAACCTAAAAGTGCCAAAAACCGTGTTTTTGGCGCTACTGCACTTAAAATAACTTAAGACTCAATAGAAATAGGGCAAATATGATGATAGAATCATATTTTTTATTCCAAAATCTACGAATAGACATATAGTGAGGCATACAAAAATTAAAAAAAATATTTTCAAAGTAGTAAGTTCTCAGTTTCAAAGTGCTCATTTTGCATAATCTAAGAATTTTGTAGACACGCGAAATTTTGGTTTACCTCCCCCCCCTCCCCACCCCCATATAGCATAATGCAAACAAAGACGTGAAACGAAATAATTTATTCTGCAATGAATTTAAAATAAATCACATTTATCTATTTAAATACAGTGAAATCTCGGTATAACGAAACCAAAAGAACCGTGAAAATGTGTTCGCTTGATTGGATTTTCGTTGGAAAATTTACAATTTTCTTATTTAACTTCCTTAACCCTTTCCGATCCGAAAGAGAAAATTTTTCTTAATAACTGAAGGTCCAGTGTAACATTTGTGATGGTCACGATCAAAGCCCAACGGTTTTTGGTATTTTTTTAAATTTTTTATGTTTTTGCCACTATTCAAGTCTAGCCTTCACTTTTGTTCCACTAAATTAAAATTAACACTTGGTTCGAGCTTGGTTGCAAAGAAAATAATTTCACAATTGTGAGAGTTGATATAAAAATAACATTTTTAAGGACGTTGCTTCACACCGTCACAGGGAAGGATTTTATTAAACTGGTGTTCGTACTATACCAAAGTGATGGGTCTGATGAGTTTTTTTAGATTTTGGTACTCACCTTGGGTGACCAGGTGAAAAACGGCTTAATATGGACAAATTCTGAAACCAGTTTGATAAACCAGAACATTTCGACATAGAAAACGCAGGACAGCTTTTAAGTCTCGAAATGTTTAAAAATAAATTGATATATAAATTTGGTTGGGTGGCGACTGCTTACAAAATGTGGTGAAATTTCTTCTAGAAAAGCTTCAAGCCCGCTACGTTGATTCATTATTTGAATAAGTTGTAACTAATTCAATAATCATCGAATACTAGATTTCAATAGAATGGTGCATAATTGCACCAGTTCCATTTGGGACAGGGATGTAGTTTCTTAAATAAAACATAGCCAGAGTTCAATAAATATTGCGGGGCAATACACTAAAATTCACTTTTTTAAAGATAACTCGAAACATATTTATTTAAGGCAAATCGAAAAAAGCTTTTGCGACTTTTGAGTAAAGCAGACAGCATCTCAAATTCACTATTCTTAAGATTACTAGCTAGCTACCAATTTTAAAGGTAAATCGAAAGAAGTGTTTACCACTTTTGTGTAAGGTAGGCAATTTTCATTTAATTTTAAGTTTGCACCATAACCACCAATTTGAAAATATATTCATTTTAAAGGAAAATCGCTAAAGAGCTTATTCTTGTTTCTTTTGCGTAAAGCGAACAATTTTCTTAAAGATTCTTCGAACTTTAACCTCACGACTTTCCTAAAGCTAACTCGAAAAATATAAATTTTAACGGGAAACAGCCAAAGGAGCTTTTGTTTTGTATAAATCCGAGAAACGAGCTTTCGTGTAGAGCGGATAATTTTCTTAAATTTTCAATTTCGCACCCTATCTTCAAATTCATTTTTTTAAAGATAACTCGAAAGTTATTTATTTAAGGAACGTCGAAAAGAGCTTTTCCGTCTTTTGTGTATAGCAGACCATATTCTTAAAACTTAAAGGTCGCACTATAATCTCAAAATTCACTATTCTTAAGATTACTAGAAAGCTACCAATTTTCAAAGGAAAATTGAAAGTAGCTTTTGCCGCTTTTGCGTAAGATAGCTTTTCTAAACTTCAAATTCATTTGTTTAAACATAACTCGAAAGTTATTTATTTAAGCGAAGTCGAAAAGAGCTTTTGCGTCTTTTGTGCAAAGCAGACAATATTCTAAAACTTAAAGGTCGCATTATAATCTCAAATTCACTTTTCTTAAGAATACTAGAAAGCTACCAATTTTCAAAGGAAAATCGAAAGGAGCTTTTGTCACTTTTGTGTAATGTAGAAAATTTTCGCAAAATTTTAAGTTTGGACCATAACCACCAATTCACATTTCTTACAATAACTCGAAATATATTAATTTTAAAGGAAAATCGCTAAAGAGCTTTTGCTTCTTTTGTGTAAAGCAAAAAAATTTCCTAAATCTTATTCGCACTTTAACCTCACGACTTTTCTAAAGCCAACTCGAAAAATATAAATTTTAACGGGAAACCGCAAAAGGAGCTTTGGTTTGTTTTGTATAAATCCTAGAAACGTGTTTTTGCGTCTTGCGTAAAGCGGATAATTTTCTTAAGTTTTCAAGTTCGCACCCTAACTTCAAATTAACTTGTTTAAAGATAACTCGAAAGATGTTTATTTATTGAAAGTCGTAAAGAGCTTTTGCGTCTGTTGTGTTAAGCAGACAATATTCTTAAAACTGAAAGGTCGCACTATAATCTCAAAATTCACTATTCTTAAGATTAGTAGAAAGCTACCAATTTTCAAAGGAAAATCGAAAGGAGCTTTTGCCGCTTTTGTGTAAGGTAGACAATTTTCTTAAAATTTTAAGGTTGCACCATAACCACCAATTCACTTTTCTTCAGATAACTGGTAATATATTCGTTTTAAAGGAAAATCGCTTAAGAGCTTGGTAACGTTGGAGTCGTTACAGATTTTATATTTATTAATTAATGCCAATTAATCGAGCGCGAGCGTAAAAACAAAAAAAAAAATTATAGTGGTTTGTTTTGAACGAGTGTACGTGCGCGAGTTCTCAGAATGAATGTCCAAAATTTTTGATTTGAAAGGCGCTGTTGCTGGGTAAGAGATTTTGTTTGATTTTCTTTTGTGATAGAATGACAGCGGATTAATTGTTTTTTCGGGCAAGAAGATCGTCAAAAAGAAAGGACGTACATGAAATCAAGCCAGATAATTAGGAACAAAATAATCTTAATAATAATTTGTTGAAAATAATAAGATTACAAAAAAACAAATAAAGTACCATCGGAGTGAAGAAACCACAAGAATAGTTAAAATAAGTTTGTGGTTGTAATTAAACGTGTAGCGAGTGGGGTGACTACCAACAAGGAAAACATCCAAGCACCAATTTTTTTTTTCTTGAAACTTGACTAACATACGTGTCGATACAAGCACGAAAATAAAACCACAACCCAAATAACACACAAACGGCGGGACTGGTTCTATTGCTTCGAGAGGACAATTGTGTTTTATCGTCGGAATTTCGCGATTAAGTTATCGGAAAGACGGATATGGTGTAACTCCACGGCGATTTGTTCGGTAACTTCAGCACGTATCAGAACGCGGAGGAATTTATTAACTCATCTTTCGAGAGAGTGCGGATCGGAGAATAATATTTAATATAGCGGTTATATTAAACGCCTGTTTCCGTTGGGCTTTCTGATGTTGTTGGTGAGGTGGTATAACCAAATTTTGTTATAATTCCCGTTATTTATTATTACATTTTGTGTTATTATAACTTGTTTAACCATAATTTTTTCCGTTATCCCGTGATATTCCTGGATTTAATTTCCTGTTGGGGAATTTCTGCAATTTTTTTTTGTTGTTATTCATTTAAAACATTATATTGGGTACGGAGAGCTCTGCGGAACCAGCTGATGTCCACTATTCATGCACCCGTAACACCCAAGAAATATCTACGAAATAATTCGATTTTTTTTTATGTAAATCGGTAATGTTTGCCTTAAGGAACCAATATAAGCAATTATGTATACATTTGGTCGTACCACAAACATGATGTATTGATTATTCGCGCTCCAGGAGTGGGCCATGTATGTGATGTGTATGTATTGACGTAAGTATTCCTCAGATGCAGCTAACTCGAACTTGAATGGACACCACCAAACCCCCACGACAGACTGCGCGATAGCCGGCGCGAATGCTGCAGGTGGTGACTTTGGGGTAATTCTCATAACGGGGTCGGATTCAGGTTGACCGGGATTAACCTCATGATGATCTCGTTGCAAGCTTTTGCTTCTTTTGTGTAAAGCGAACAATTTCCTTAAAGCTTATTCGCACTTTTACCTCAACTTCGACTTTTCTTAAGCTAACTCGGAAAATATAAATTTTAATGAGAAACCGCAAAAGGAGCTTTTGTTTCTATTGTATAAATCTGAGAAACGACCATTTGCGGCTTTTGCGTAAACCGGATAATGTTCTTAAATTTTCAAGTTCGCACCCTAACTTCAAATTAACTTTTTTTAAAGATAACTCGAAAGATATTTATTTATGGAAAATCGAAAAGAGCTTTTGCGTCTTTGGTGTAAAGCAGACAATATTCTTAAAACTTAAAGGTCGCACTATGATCTCAAAATTGACTATTCTTAAGATTAGTAGAAAGCTACCAATTTTCAAAGGAAAATCGAAAGTAGCTTTTCTGTAAGGTTGCAATTTTCTTAAAATTTTAAGGTTTGCACCATAACCACCAATTCAGTTTTCTTAAGATAATTCGAAATCGAAGAGCTTTTGCTTCTTTTGCGTAAAGCGAACTATTTGCTTAAAGCTTCTAGTTCGCACTTTAACTTCAATTTCGACTTTTCTTAAGCTAACTCGAAAAATTAAAATTTTAACGGGAAATCGGAAAAGGAGCTTTTGTTTCTTTTGTAAAAATCCAAAAATGTCCCTGAACATTCAAGATTGCATTTTAGCTGCAAATTTACTTTTATTAAGATATTTCTACAAATAATAATTTGAAAAGGCAAATCGGAAGAAAGCTTTTGCATCTTTTGTTGAAAACGAACAATTTTCTTAAAGTTTCAAAATCACATTATAATCTCAAATTCACTTTACTTAAAATATTTCGAAAGGAAATGGACATTTGTGACATATTTTAGTTGGCCATTTTTCCCCAAAGCGAGATTTTTTTATTGAGTTAGCAATAAATTATTCCTTTCTAATTAACAAATCACCCACAGGAAAATAATAGAAAAGCTTTGTTGATTTTTATAGACTTATTTACAAAAATTTTGAATAAAACGCCAGCCCTCTTTGCAGAAAACCAGTTATATACAAATTCTATTCCCAGATGTTTAAATTGTTCCAATCGAAGCGATCAAGAGGATTTATTTCAGCTTACTCAAACGTCATAACATCGATGTACGGCAGCATTATTGGGAAATCTGTAAGAAATCTCCGCGAGTTTTGTAGCGTTCCATACGGCTCAATCACGAAGATTTGATGCGGGTTGTGCATTGTTGTTGTTGAAGTTTTTCTTAATGCAATTTAAAATTTAAAAAAAAAAAATTGATTACGTTCGGTAAGTATGGGGTTGGTGTTTTATTCCAAATTTTTGTAAATAAATAAATAAAAATCAAATTCAAAACTTTTCTATTAGTTTCCTGTTGGTGATTTGTTAATTAAAAAGGAATCCTCGACTTTGGCCGAGATTGCACACATATTACATAAACATATATTTCCTGCTTGTCGACTCATATTCCAAAAGGTTGGCAGTTGATCGGAAGGTGTTACTGATATGATTGTTTTTGCCAAAGGAACTACTCTTATATCGAACTAGTCTTATTTTGAATATCGGGTGTACCACATTTAAAAAATCAAGTACTAAGTAAAAAATCAAGTATTAGTAAGCACCTGCCTACCGTCGTATCCAAACCTCTCCTTGATCTTCTGAACATATCCGCACACGAAGCGATCCGGCGTGTCTTGGATGTTCTTTCGGCTACTACGATTCACAATTATAATAACTCACGTCCACACAATTCAAAATTCATCTATCACTTAAAATTTAATTTCATTTGCAAACTGACAATTAAATAATTATTTCTAATGAAAAATACATTTCCAACATAACGAACAAAAAACAATTTTTGTTTATGTTTGAAATTTATACAATTCTGGAAGGCAAAAGTAAAAAGTATTTCATTGGGGATGCGGCGCAAAAGTCCTACAACCAAATTTAAATAATTTAGTTTTATACAACATTAGCAACAACAAATTTTAAAGATATATTTTACTTAGTTAAAACCTAACAGAGTTTCTAAAATTTTTAAATTTACAAAATACCAAAAAACGAGCCAAATTTTTAATCTTTGTTCAAAATCGTTTTTTGTTGAAATACTTAATTTTCGAGATAATTGGTTGGGCAATGGACACATACCTGTCTTACACGAATATCCTTACTGGTAATCCAAATATTTTTAAATAATTTGTATTCTCATTCCTACCAATTTTTACTTCTTTAATAATAAAAATGCAAATCATTCAAATTTTATTTTTCATCATTATACCTGCCACAGATGCTACTAATACAAAAGATATCTTTATCTTTCATATTTTACATTAGCTTCTTATTATTGTAATCATGTTGAAAGAATATAATATGTTTTCTTTTTTTTTGCAAATTTTATCCAACATTGATATTGACAATGATAAATGAATCCAAAATCGTCATAACATTTTATATATGTATGTATGTATGTATGTATATAATTAATCTGCGGTATTTGTATTATGTGTATACTGCGGTTGCGTTTACAAAACTTGAGATTATCAGTAATAGAAATTTATTACTATATACGTCTTATACATACGTACTGTATATGCTGGGTCTCATTGGAACCCAAAAAACGTTTTTTTTTATATAATATTATGTATTTCTACTCAACATAATAAATTTTGATGTGTACAGATTTTAAAAACCATTGAATTTTACTATATAACATTTTTGGCACGAAATTTAATGTTCCAGATAATTCCCATTGTTAACTTATCTTTTCTTATATACTATAATATGTATGTACTAGGAGTTTGTACATTATAGTCAGTTGAGTTTTATATTTAAATTGGTCAGAATAACGAGAAAGCAATTTTCTTATCTTGGTTTCTATGTTTGGTGCTGGGAAAATGTTGGTTGATTTCTCGTGACAAAAAAAAACGGAAGGCAAAAATATGAAACATTAAAATTGGTTTAAAGATTCTATTGTACATATATACAAAATTATTAGATTGCAACTAAGCAATTCTTCAAAAAAAAAAAAACTACTTCGACAACAGCACATAGTAAATTCAAGCAAAATTGTTCACTAGAGCGAGTATTTTGCAGAAATGGATCCACACCTTTTATCAATATTAAATAAATTATATAATAAAACTTAAATTTGTCGATATATAGTAAATAAACAAATAATAAAACTTATACCAATTTCTCTATGCTTAAACCATGGATAAAAATCAGTACGAGCTCACATAGAAAACTAACTTTACCATTTTGTATTGAAAAGTAATAAAATTGAAACAGAAACAGAAACTGCTGCATTTACTGAGTAGCTAAACAGTCAATTGATTTCAATTTTACTTATTTTTATCCGAAAACTTTTCCTTATACTCGTACTACTATTTGTATAAATAATATTCGAGAGTAAAAAAACAGACTCTACCTTGTTTTGTAAACACAAGTACAAGTTGTTCCTTTCATTTACTAAAGTTTCTTTCTTGTGAAAAACAAATCAAATTTTAATTTAGATACTTCTCTCTTTTCTGTAGAATACTGCTAGACGACTACTCTTTTTTGTAAGTTATAAACAAATACATACATAAAATTCAAAAAGAGATCGGATTATAATATTTCCTTATTTCACACTTCAATAAATCTTAATAAAAATAATGGAAATTACTTTTTTTGTGCTTTTATTAGAAAGTTTTATATTGTACCCAGACAGAATAATCGATTTTTGGATTACGAGTAAAAACATTTTATTTTGCTAACTTTATAAAATTGAGCTAAGCGCCCAGTGGTTTGAACATAATTAGTTCATATCGGAGAAATAGTACTGTCATGATATTTTGAAATAAACCCGGTACATATAAGTATGTATTTGGGGCCCTATTCTGATTTTCCTGGGGAATAAGGAAATTCAAATTTGTGACGTATTTTAGTTGTTTTCCCCAAAGCGAGATTTTTTGTTGAGTTGGGTATACATTTAGGTGAATCAGTCATAGATAATGTGAACAGCTTTGGCCAACACAAATAACTACGTGCCAATGCCTTCATTATGACAATGACCATTGTGCATGGACGATAAAATTCACTGTTGAGCAGCTCCCAGAATGATTGTCCTTTGACCTTTATCATCGATATGTCATTGCGTCGTTGAAAGAACGTTTTTAATTCGTGCGATATCGATAGCGGTTGAAGGAAGATCGCGAGTTATTTCGATCTGTAAAACTTTTTATTCAAGAGAGCCAGTAATATTTGATGATGATCTTGAACTTTTATTCAAGAGAGCCAGTAATATTTGATGATCAGTAATAATTATTATTTTGCACCCACTTTGATTCTTGCTCTTTATCTTGAGGTGCCAGAGTGTTGCTGCTGGTTGTTAGTTTTTTCCACAGTAGGGGTATTCCATTGGAATCGATGCGAAAGCCCTAGCAATTTACTGAGGAAATAGAATTGACATTTATTATATCTCGACGACGAGCTTTAATTTTAGGGGCAGACGATATTCCAAACTGTGAACATTTTACTTTGAAAGCCCCTTATGTGTGATGATTGTTTGAATCAATGCAAAATCAGCATCCAATGGCAGCTTTTGGTGCGCTTGAACTGAGTGAAACTTCGAAAAATGTTTTACCATTGGTAAATCAGTCAATAAATGAATTGGAACTAGAGGATGAACAAATTAGTCAATACAATGGAAATGGGATTCTAAAATGATTTTTGGATGAAATTCTGGAATATGGCCAAATAGAAAAGACCTAAACTATTTGACATGTGCATTGGCCAAGTAGGATGGAATTTGGCTATTTCTTATCCGATTACGAATAAACTCGATAGGTACATTGGAAATGGAAAGAAAAAATGATTTTTATATGAAGTCCAAGGATCTGGCCAAGTACGATGGTACTTGAATATTCTTTAACTGATTTTAGTAAAATTGTATATTTGCGTTGGAAATGGGATTAAAAAATGATTTGTAGATGGTTCTGGAATATGGCCAAGTATGATGGAATTTGGCTATTTCTTAACCAATATTAGTAAAATTTTTATGCGCGATGGAAATGGGATTCTAAAATGATCATGAAACCAATAAATTCCTTATAGAATCTCATTTCCAACGCACTTGTCGAATTTCATTATAATCGGTTAAGGAATAGTCCAGTTCCAGAACTTTACCCAAAAATTGTTTTAGAATCTCACCGCACATGTTAAATTACAGTAAAATCGGTTAAGGAATAGGCAAGTTCCATCCTACTATACCATATTCCAAAATTGTATCCGAAAATCACTTTAGAATCTCATTTCCATAGAGCATGCCAAATTTCACTAAAAGCGGATTTGAAGATTGGATCCATTTATTGATAAATTCAAAAGTTAGAAATTTATTGAAATGAAAACACTGTGACAGTACATTTAAGGTACATAAAAACATAATTTATTTGCCTTCAATATCAGGTCAAAGCCAAACATTCCAAATTCAGAAAAAAATATTTCCTTTTTTTTTAAACCAAGGTCAAGGCTGTAATGTACTGTACAGAGCAGAGCTAAAGTCAAAAATTGAAGCTCAGTATCGTTTCTGTTTAACATTAGATGAGTGAACATCAAAACGTAACCGTCGTTATAAACGACTTAACATTCATTCCAAGGATAATATTTTTGAATTGGGAATAATACACATTGAATGATCAATGCGAACAACAAAAGCTATTGAAACAGCAAATCATACGGATAGTATTATAGTATTTACCACCAACATTGCCAGTCAGATGGTATTCACGTGGGTGTGATATTCTGTACAAAAAAATTAACTCCAAAATCAAATTTACCACCTGAAAATGAAAGCCAACAAACTGTTGAAGAATCCGATGTAGAATACTTGTCATGTGAAGATGAAGATGAACCTCAAAAATTATCGAGTTAGTTGTAGTTTCAGAGCTGTCCAGGGTTGTGCAAAAAGTGCGAAAAATTGCCAGAATATGTCGAAAATCTCCCGTTAACAACGATATCCTAAAATGAGACAGCGGTTACCGTTGATCTTTGACACGTCTGCAATATGGAACTCTATGCTAGCTATACTTAAAAGGTTTTGTGAAATTAAAACTTTTATTAAATAGGGAAAATAAGTTAATTTTGGTTTCACAATTTGTTAAAGCTTTAGAAACAATTGAATTAACTGCACATAAAAAACTGCAGTTGGAGGAATTAGTCATAGTCATAGTCATAGTCCAGAACTTCCTCTAAAAACCATTTTAAAATTCCAGTTCCATTTTACTTGTCGATTTTACTCAGAATCTAGTTATCGGCTGAGAAATAGCCAAGTTCCACCCCAATTCGGCATATTCCAAAAATTCACCCAAAATCATTTCAGGATCCCTTTTCCATTGCTGATGTCAAATTTCACCATAATCTGTTAAGAAGTAGCGAAGTTGTATCCTAATCTGTCTAAAAATATAAAATTAATCGTTTTTCGTTTTGTCCTGAAACCGATTAATCATCCGTGCCTAATTGGAACCACATTTGGATCAAGATTTAGATATATGGGTTTCTCCTTTAGGAGCCAAGCTCAGCTGAAAATAGATTCTTATAATGCTTGACGATCTCAGTGACGGCTGAAGTTGGTTGGATTAGGTGAAATACTTAAATGGTTATTCGTAAGGCCGGATACTAACTACAACCAATAACATCGATATCTGTAGTACCCAAACCTTGGTAATTCGTTAACCTTGATGAAGATTACTAACTGTTAGATGACGACCTTGAGGATGCTGTTTTGGCATGTTGATAACTGTTCCCTACTTGTTTGGCTCCAAATTTTACTTGGTGTTGATTCTCTTTGAACAATTGTTAATTTCTTGCAGCTGCTTCTTCGACTAATGCCTTTTCCTCTACGGTTTGTAATGTAATTTGTTCATCCGTCCGAAAAGTTTAGTGTCTTGATAAATTCTGCAATCCGCAGACCAAGCGATCGTGCAGCATTCTTTCCAATAAATGCGCCTTTTCAAATTTGTAATCGAAGGGGATGGGGCAAAATATTTCGTAAGTGATTCGATAATTTCGTTATAAGTTAATTCACTTAACATTTTAGGAACTATAAGAGAGTCCAATAGCTCAAAAACATGTGCTCCACACAGCGCTAAGTATATTGGGCTATTGACCGTTTCGCTTTGTATTGAATCGCTTTGTACAGGATCTTCAGCTGTTGGGTTTGTAACATCAAAATATAAATCGTAGACATGTTATTTGATGTATATAATGAACGATACAACGTTCATGGGCGGCTTTGTATACACTATCTACGTTTCTTCACCCGTAACGCGTTAACATATGACCAATAACAATTCTCGAATTAATAATCGAGTTAATTCGAAAAATTACTCCGTTACAAATGCACACTCACCAAACCACTCAACTATTATTATCAGTGGACGGCCACTCAAAATGTTCTTGCATGCGATTAATTGATAATAGTAACTTCTCCGTTTACTGCACTTCAACTTCACAGCAAATTATTGTAATCCATAATTTTCAAAAAAAAAAATTAAATAATGCATACAAAATCGGCCACCCTAGGTGTCCCTATTTTAGGATTTGGTGGTTCTATATATTTTGAAAAATGAGCGACTATTCCAGAGTATTCGCGTTTCCCGAATTTTGACGTTTATTTGCGCTAAATGTTACCGAAATAAAGGTTCATATATGTCATCTAGATAAACCAGGCACGCTTCCCATAGGAGCCCTGCGAAAACCATCTGCATTAATCTCGACAATGTGGCAGGAGCGTTGCACAGGCCAAGGGCTTTACTATGAACAGGCAAAGGCCGTCTCCGGTCGAAAACGCGTCTTAGGCCTGTCGTTTTCGTCCAACTCAACCTGCCAATAACCGGATTCTAAATCGAGGGTCGAAAACCAACACGCGCCTTCCTTTGAATCCATAGTAGCGTCAATTCGAGGTAAAGAAAACGAGTCTTCACTTCGTTCCTTCGTAATCGATGCAAAAACTTGATTATTGATTGAAGGGCCATTTGGGCGAAAAGCCACCTCGTACTGCGACCTAAAAGATCTATTGTTCTGGGTGATGCAAAACCTTAGGGAGTCATCTTTCTTCTGGATAAGCACGACGGCTCGATGACACCTTTGATTTTCATGTCAGTCAATAGGTTGCTCATTTCACCCTGTTTTGCGATGGGTATCTTCCGCGGTGGTTGCTTTATTGGACTGGACTCTCCTACTTCTATCATATGTTTAGTAAGAGTCGTTTTCCCGTAGTCCCCGGTGGATCTAGCAAATACGTCTCCATAAATATTTAAAAATTGTGTGACCGAATAGTGTGATTCTCTTGGTATTCCTTGCAGAGATCGTTGGATAACTTCGTCGATTTGGTTTTGAGAAGCCGGGTCCCACTTTCCCGGAGCAACGATGTCTGCCCCCTTGATCTCGCCTACATAGGTGTTTTCTTGAAGGATCTTCACCTGATCTGTGATGTTAGCTACTAGCGTCGATGAGTCCTCCTGCGATCATAATTCCCTAGCTGGTCGTGGCTTGTTTCACAGAGACAAACATTTCTGATGTAGGAGGTATATTCACTCTTGATGGCGGGATTTACAGCGACCGAGGTTGCGATTTTCTTGTTGTTCAAGAGCAACCATTCATCCACCAGATTGACTTGGCCATGGAATTTCTTCAGGAAGTCGGTGCCGAGTATCACATCGTCTCTTATATCGGCAATTTTTTTTTTTTTTTTAAAATGTTGCCCATGGCTTTTATTCTTGAATCTTTCTACATAAGAAACTCACAAGAAGTAATCAAATCTTAAGCTAAAAATTATTACATATTACTTTTGTTAGTGCTCACAATTTAATTAATTTAGACTATACTTATATGTATATATCGAATTAAATTTAGAGGTTCATAGGTTCATCAGTTCGAGTGGATCTGTTCTTCTCAGGCGTCTAAATCGCGGCTGTTTTATTATCTCCCTGGCCAATTCGTTGGGATGTGCTTCTAGTTTTGAATAATATTTCGAACTGAATTCTTTAATAGTTTCTTTAACGGTTTTGATCCCAAGGTCATCATGTATATTACTATTTCGAATGTACCAAGGAGCATTGGTAATACTGCGAAGTATTTTCGCTTGGGTTCGTTGCAGGAGTTCTCTGTTTGAAGCGCTGGTGGATCCCCATAACTGACCATATGTCCATATGGGTTTGATTATCGCTTTGTAAAGTAAAACTTTATTTGCTAATGACAACTGAGATTTTCTTCCCATCAGCCAATACATTTTGGAAAATGTAATTTTTATTTGGTTGCGCTTTGTTTCAATATGATTTTTCCACGTTAACCTTCTATCCAGATGCAAACCTAATTATTTTACCTTCGTTTGTTGAGGAATATTTTTATCGTTAAATTTCACTGGTGGGCAGGTGCGTTTGTTTAGCGTGAATGTGACGTGAGTTGATTTGTTTTCGTTCACTTTTATTCGCCATGCCTTCAGCCAGTCCGCGACTTTGTTTAAATGATTCTGTAATTCCCTTGAGGCAATTTCAGGATTAGTGTGAGACACCAGGATGGCCGTGTCATCGGCAAATATTGATATTAATACTTTGTTGGTTACAGGTATATCAGCTGTGTACAACAAGTATAATATTGGTCCTAGAACGCTGCCTTGCGGGACACCTGCATTTATAACATTTAAGCAAGTAGTTGCGCTGTTTTGTTTGACCATGTACTGCCTTTGAAGAAGATAGTTTCCCAAAACTGAGTGAAATTTCTTCGGTAGAAGCTCTTTAATTTTGTAAATTAGTCCATCGTGCCAAACTTTATCAAAAGCTTGGGCGTTATCCAAAAAGGCAGCAGCACAATATTTCTTTTCCTCGAAGGTGATTTTGATTGCATTTACAATTCTGTGTACTTGCTCTATAGTACCATGTTGGTTTCGGAACCCAAATTGATGGTCTGGAATAACGCGCCGTTCTTCTAATATTGGTTTTAATTTTGTTAGTAACATTTTTTCAAATAGCTTTGAGATTGTGGGCAGCATGCTTATTGGACGATATGATGAGATTTGCGTTTCATTTTTCCCTGGCTTATGTATCATTGTGATCAAAGATATCTTCAATTTTTGAGGAATATAACTGGTTCGCATGATCGCGTTGAATACAAATGTTATTAGTTTTATGCATTTATCCGGCCATTCCCTTATCATTTTTCCAGTAATGAGATCATGCCCTGGTTCCTTTTTCGGACTTATGCAAGTTTTAATTGTATTCTTAACTTTCTTCCAGTTATACTTTATAGGTTTGTAGGATAAACCATCATCCGTTGGCTGGGGTAGCACAAAATAATTATCTTCTTCGTGTGGGACGAATACTGTTGCTAGATGTGCAGCAAAAGCATTGGCTTTTTCTTCATCACTTCTCGCCCAATTTCCAGTTGGTAGTCTAATCGGTGGATTCGAATTTGTTGGCCTTTTTACATTTTTTGTTGCCTTCCACAAAGAATAATCTGTCTTCTCGGTTGCAGAGAGATCACTTAAGTAGTTCTTTACGAGCTGGTTTTCTTCTTCGCGCAAAGCAAATCTTAGGGCCTTAATAGCTCGATTTAATTTTCACTTCAATAACGGTGATTTTGTTTGCAATATCGGCAATAAGAAAACTTACCTTTCCAGCTTCACAGTTAGGGCGACAACACCGCGGACCAGGCAAGGATCTCCAGTTACTGTCTTAACTCGTAAGTTGCATGGTCGTATGATCGTAGGCTATGGTTTATGAACATTTCTGTTCACTAAACTCACCGTAGCACCGGTATCGATGACGAACGTACACTTCTTCTAGTTGAGAAGTCCCTCGGTTGTCAAGGAGGTACCGTTGGTTGCTTGGATTGTTATTTCCTCTGGGGCATTATAATTTCCTTTAGCCGCTGGGTGCCCTATACCAGCGACTAGTTCTCGTTTTCCGATGGTGTATTGGTGCTCAATTTTTTTTCGCAGGAGCAGGATTTATCGACGTTCTCTTCTTTCTTTTCGGTGAGCGTTCTTTGCTTCTCCTTATATCGATACCTGGACCTCATCCGTGGAGTTAATTCAGTACCGGTGTTGGCCTCGAGACTGACTTCGTCGACGATGGTTCCCGTATCTTCCTCGAGAATGGTTTCTCGCACACTCCGCTGGTTCATGCGGGTCGCGCGACGTACCGCCGTCGTTTCGATGACTTTGGATAAAGCATCACGAAGCGTTGCCGGGTTAGCCAACCTGACGAGATGTTGTACTTCGATTTCGTGGATGCCGTCTATGATCTGCATCAGAGGAATGCGGTGCAAGGCTTCTCGAGGAAGAGTAGGAAATGCTTTGCGTGCCAATTTCTCCACATCCATTCCGAATACTGAGAGGCTCTCCTTGGTTTGTTGTGTTCGATAGCAAAGAAGGATATGACCTATTTTCTCTTGTTGGTCTGTACTGAAGCGAAGCGACAACGAGTTACACAATAATTCAAAATCTCGTCTTGCCGTCGGCTCGATTGAGGGTAGCACTACTAGTGCATCGCCACGTAACATGGCCCCAATTGAATGGCTCGCTGTAGCGTGGTCCACCCGTTAGCTTCCGCGAAACCCAACTCGCCAATTCTTCCCCAACTCGAAATGCGTGTAATACTCCTCCCAACAAGAGGAGCCGTCGTATGTTGACAACTTTAGTGGCCGCAACAGGATGCCTGAATATCCGTTGACTTGCGTAGTTACCGGCAATAATACACCCGGGGCCGGAGCTGTACCAGGGGCTGGAGCCACACCAGGATCTGAATCCGCACCGCGCGGTACATCGGCAGTGACAGACTCTCTAGGTGTCGACATTTTCGCCAGCCATGAGAGCTTCTGCGATAACTCTAGGAAATCTTGTTGTAAGGTGGAAAATTACACACCTTCTCTTTGAATCTTCTCGAACTCTTCCAGCGTAGTTCGCATATGTACGGCCATTTCTGCGTTCATTGCTTCTAATTGTTACCGGACCGCCATGGTTTCTGCTTCGGCCTTCTGTTGGGCTGCCTCCGTTGCCGCATGCTTTACCGGTTCTCAGCCTTTTGCTTGGCAGCATCTATTGATTTGTGATTGTGTGTCTCCTGAAGCGCGGACATTTGCTTCCGGTGTTCATCTAGCTGATCTTGTAAAGCGGCCATATGTTAGTTTGTGAGGATAGCGGTTCTAATAACCCACATCTGACACAACACATTGTAACTCCGATGGCTGCTCGTTCTGCTAGACGCGGGGTGACCGAGTGACACTTCACCACATCAAAGGTTATTAACCCTTCCTCTACGAGGATTTAGTCTGTAGGTAAAGTGGTGCGATGGTGCCTCCGACTACAGAGGAATGGCTTAGAAGAGCGAGACAACTCGAGTGACGTCACGGTACGGCAAGGTTATTGACCTTCCACTCTTTGAATCAAGGGGATTTAATTCGTTGCGTGAGTGTAAATAGAGACTCGTTGGCTTCAGTTTCCCACTGGTCTGCAGTACTAACTGATTGGTGGTTAATTTATTTTATTTTACATACGTCTTAATAACACAATATTCTAGCGAATTTATACAAAATTATACAAAATTAAATAAACGAAGTCGTCATGAAGGCGCTTTAATTTGTTACAATATGTAATCATATATGCATCCTTATTAAGAAGTTTTAAGTCACGATATAATAAATAATTTCTACTTCAAGTCAAAAAGGTGGTCTGAAATAAAATTGTCAAAACCAAAAGACAAGGGATATTGGGGATTAAGTTGACACATTTGAGTTGTAAAACATATTTATACCTCAAGTAAATTGAATAACAAACAGTTGTATCACCTGTACCTACTCGTTTAATCTTTTTGTAATTACCCATATACCATAAACATTTGTTTCGCTATAAGAAATATTTATAAAGAACTCTGCTGACAATTTTATAATCATAAATCTGACAGCCTAATTACTCAAATACAGAATTCCACTATGATCTATTACAATTAAAATTTTGTATACTTAGATAATTACTTGTTATTAATTTTGACATGTTCAGACTTTTATAAAAGTGTAAATAATACCGAAATTTAATTAAATGTTATATAATTAATTTAAAGAGTAAATTGAACTGTACCAGTAGATTGGTTTTTAAATGTATACAATAAAATAATGAGATCAACATAATAATTTTTGGTGCAATACAAGAGCTGTTTCCTTGTTACAACTTTACGTTTGTGGTTGGTTGTCATCAGCGTCCAACAATGCTGTTTATGATGTGCCATGCCACTTGTCTGTTTTGCGAGATTGTACAAAGGATGAAATGCTTTTGCGTTAAAGTTGTAATAAAAGTAATTATTGAATCTTTTGCTGCCGCCGCATTTAGCTACTGGTGACATATAATTAAAAATCTACCTGTTCGTAAAATGTGATTATGTTCAAATCCTGCAGGTAACATTGTTTTAGGATAAATGATTTAATAAATCAGCAGATCACCGAAAATAAAATTTATTTTATTACATAACCGACACAGAATTCTTTTAAATAGCATCAGTCTTTGATTGCTTTTAATCCAACAATTTGTACGACACCAAATACATTTCAAACACTAAAGGCTTTAAAAAAATGTCTACAATTATTTTTTTTTGTTTGCTAAATTCGTTATCAGATGCATTAAAGTTCTATGTTTCTTAGAACTATAATACACGATTGGTTGTTTTGTTTTTATTTTTTTATGGTTTTGCAAGTACCATAACGACCATATTAATATAATTTGCATAATATTACTAATTATAATTGTATTTTTATGTTTTAATATTTTAATGTTTCGTTTTAATTGCTGAAATGGAATATTTAAGCATACAAAAAAACGAATGTTACACTACTAAAACTAAAAGTTTTCATAAAAAGCTTTAAATGATAAAAATATTTTTATTTTGTTTTATTTTAGTGCTTTGCACTAAACTTTTCATACATATCTTTTGTAAGTGAAGATAATACGATATATGAACGTACATATAGTATATGTATTAGCTGCGATATTTTGCGGTGCATGTGTAGTCAAATATATTCAATTAGCATTATTATGATTCACTCTTTCGCACAGTTATGCAAACTAACGTATTTTTTTGTGTTGCTAAATTATGTATGCAGAAATGTAATATAACAACATTAAAAAAATAAAAAGTACTTGCCTTTAATGAGATTTTTTTCACTTTTGCGTTTCACAAAACAAAAAAAAATTGTATACGGTAATATATTATAATTACGAAACATGCATAATATAATATGTACAATGTTTGTACTCGTATAGCTTTATTATTCCCAGAAAATATTTAAGCACATTCGTTTGATAACTTTTTTTTTAAAAAACATTACGAAGCAATTAATTATTTACCCGCACCATGCTATTCGGGTGGTAAATTTTATCAAGTTTATGTAATACTAAAGGAAACGTGCCTTATAGAATATTTCAGGGATAATTAAATATTTTAGTTTGTCTATTTACATAAAATACATCAATAAACAAAAATTTAATTAAATGTGTAATATAATTCAGCGTTTCAGACATATTGTTATAATATATCACATTATCATCCACCCTAAATCCACCAATCTACATTTCAGAATGGGATAATTTCAACGTATTCTCATACAATGACACAAATCTAATTAAATCATTTTAAATTTAAATTTAAAATGAATCTGTTTACATGATAATTTGTTTGTGTGTAGATATGTTTATATTTTATGTTTAGTAAAATATGTGTAGGCACAATTGATGCATTACGGGAATATGACTATTATTTACATACATTCGATTCTGTTGTTATACAAAAATTAAATATTTTGAATTTAAGTTATGCCAATATTTCGGTAATTCATATCACTTTAAAGGCTTAATCTACACTCTAAAAAGCAAGTCACAACATCTTATATCAACTTAAGACAAAATTGAGTTAACAGCAGAATTGAATTTACTATAAAAATATCTTAAGTTGCTCCTTACTCTCATATTTCTATCACTCATACTTTTTGATTTCTTGAGTCGATCAAATCATCTTAAGTTGTCTAAATCTAATAGTCACATTTTGTATAACATCCTAAGCCACTTACTGCTGCGTGTCGTTTTCGCACACCTATGTGCCCTCTCGAAAATAAATTGTTCAGGACAGCGATTTTGGTCACAATTTGAGGATTGATTGGAGAATTATCGGAAGGCAATAGTACTGGTAAATTGTATTGGTGTCCAAAGAATAGATAAAAACAGAGAACAAACATTTGAAAAATAAAAAAACAATTCAGTGTTATCTCATGCGTACGCAAGGAAGGTTGTACATATTTTTATTTCCAGTAATTTTCTGCAAAATTTAAAACTAATAGAATGGTAAATTGAATAATGAATTAAAGATAAATAAATATTAACTAAAAATGGAAAATAAGTCAGAAAAATATTTATAAATTATAATTTTATTAATAATTTTAAATTAACCCTTGTGTCTATATACCCGGGCACCCGGGTGGCCATTTCGATTTAAAATGCTCGTAACTTTTTCAATTTCACAGTTAGACTATCCCTACTCCTTGACATCCAAGAACTACTTATTTTTTATTGATCTTTGAACAGAAGTTAACTAAAAATTATTGCTGAACTAAATTATTCGTTTACCAATATTATTACTCTTGTAGTCTATACCCGGCCACCCGGGTGGCCATTTAAAAAAAACACTGAATATGCTATTTGTATAACATTTTATTGTTTAAATCAACATTTCATCATAGAAAAAATCAAAAATTTTCACATAAATAATTCAGTTGGTTATTAAAAATATGTTTACAAAATAAGAAATTCAATTTGGTAAAAATTTACAAAAAAAATTAAAACTATTAACACTTAGAACACTTTATTTGAGTGTTCGTATGTTCTACACATACTGGTCTTCTACAGATACTACAGGATTTCCGTGAATTTCGTCGTTTTTTGGGATCGGAAGACAAACAAATCCAGCATTTGCCAACTTGAGGAATTCGGCCATCGTTGTTGCGTAACACATTAGGTACTCCAGACGTTGTCAATTCCTGGTTTATTGGTACATAGAGCGGTTTGCCAAGTATGCATTCTATCCCTGAACGTGAATTAAAATTTCTATATACATTTGGTATGGTTGATCGATCTGACACATGCGGTAGAGCTAATTGAAGCACAAGATCTTTCAAGAATTCTCGACGATTGTGTGTTTTGTTTGATCTAGCCGGGTTATTTTCTATGTAAATTTTGTAAGCCGCGACGCAAGCTACATCAATTATATTGTAAAAAAATGCTACAGGCCATCTTTTCGTCCTTCGTTTGGTTGTATAATGAGTGACCAGTTTGTCCATATTATCTACTCCACCTTTTTTTCCATTGTAATAATAAATGATTTCCGGTTTTTTTTTGTCTCCAATTACTGAATCCGTATAATGCTGCGTAGATAATAATAATACACTCTTATTTTTTTTGGGGACATACGAAAAAAGTGTAATATTATCATCGCTGAATCCAAAAATTGACGAATAAATTTCCCGAGATCTGGACGGCAACATTTCTTTTGGAACATAGGGTTTATTTTTTTTTAATGTCCCGACTATTGATAAGTCCCAAGAGATCAATAAACGAGCAAGCGGCAATGTTGTAAAAAAATTGTCAGTTACTATATTTCTCCCAGACCCTTTGAAACGGGCGCATAGGTCCTTGACAACCCGCTCTCCTTGATTGATTTCCCTGCCTGATGGTTGCTTACCCGTATATATCTGCCCCGTTATTGGGTAAGAGTTAGCAGCATCGCAAACCCACCATACTTTGATCCCATATTTTGCCGGTTTGGACGGCATATACTGGGTGAATCTTGTTCGTCCTACACAAAAAAATTTTTTTTATACCTGAATACTGAATACTGAATACTGAATACTGAATACTGAATACAGAATACAGAATACAGAATACAGAATACAGAATACAGAATACAGAATACAGAATACAGAATACAGAATACTGAATACAGAATACTGAATACTGAATACTGAATACTGAATTCAGAATACTGAATACTGAATACAGAATACTGAATACAGAATACAGAATACAGGATACTGAATACTGAATACAGAATACAGAATACAGAATACTGAATACTGAATACTGAATACTGAATACTGAAATCAGTTTTCTTCATTGCCTTTCAAAATATAAAATAAATTAAAAAAGTTTTCAAATTTAATAAAACTTAACTAAACAGACTTTTTTTAATTTTCTTTATTTTTTAAAATATTTACTTTTAAATTAATTTTACTGATACTGAATACTGAATACTGAATACAGAATACAGAATACAGAATACAGAATACAGAATACAGAATACTGAATACTGAATACAGAATACAGAATACAGAATACAGAATACAGAATACAGAATACTGAATACTGAATACTGAATACAGAATACTGAATACAGAATACAGAATACAAAATACAGAATACAGAATACAGAATACAGAATACTGAATACTGAAATGTCAATAATTTCCAGATTTTCTGCGGTTTATCCCGATTTAGAATATTGTGTTCTGTGTATACTTCATTGGCCTTCCTGTTTGTGTGTCTAATGATTATTTCACACATGACGTCCGTAAATATACACTTGAAGGTATCTCTTACAGATAACATTTCGGTCGATCGCGATGGCCCACTTCGTTGACTCCTGAGAATATTGTGTCTCAATGTTTGCCTTTGAGGAGGATTTTGTCTCCATATCGATCCATCTTTTCCTTTTAGATAAGGCGAATTATTACAATTTGCACTTCCAGTTTCTCCTTCGTCTTCAACTTCACTATCGCTGAAAATTTCTTCATCAGACACTTCAATTTGGACTTCATGATCTTCATAAACGTCCTCTATGTCTGAATCTTCCACGTTTCTATCCGCTGCTGTAGGAAGCCACTCATCTTCTGAGCCGTCGTCAACAAAATCAAGCACTTCTTCGTCATCGTCACATTCCTCTAATAAACGATTTAGGTATGCTTGTTGATTTTCATACGACAAACTAGGGCAAAAATGTGTATATAAATGTAAAAAAACCGAACGGATCATCCAAATAATAAATCTTACCGTCTAAACTCAGCATTTGAAATGTCTCTGTGGTCCACCATTTTATCACTCACATATATATTTATTTACAAAAAAAATCACTTTCGCAATCAACCTTTCCATTTGAATACCACACCTACTCTAATTTCCTCAGCTCACCTAAACGATTCTTTTCTGTTTTGTTTTACTAGCATTAACCGGGGATTCCCCATTTTTTATTTATTTTTTTTGTTTTATAACGTTTAAAATAGTATATTAAAATAAATAAAGGCAATAATACACTGGCAAATACAAAAATTTTCGATATTAACAAGAAAATACATGTGGCCACCCGGGTGGGTCGGGTATAGAATAGTGTATAATTTTTTGGGTATAGACACAACGGTTAAGAAAAACCACACGATGTACATCTTCCCTTTCCTTCGCTTGGATTAACACTAACTCAAAATCACTAATTTACTTCTTATATTTTACACATTATCCCTTTTATTCGATGATAAACAAAAAACAGTGTCAAATGGGCGTTTTTTTTAGTCTTTTAATATTCCAAAATTTAGGAAATCAGCCTTTTATAGACAATACTTAAATTTATATTTATTTAAAAAAATCGGTTAGATATTTCGGCTTGTTAGCCATCATCAGTAACTAAAAAAAAACAATATAATCACATAATTAGGACACTAATTTTCTATATAAACTAAATATAACAACAATTGAAAAAATCGGATCAATTGTTGTTTTATTTAGTTTATATAGAAAATTAGTGTCCTAATTATGTGATTATATTGTTTTTTTTTAGTTACTGATGATGGCTAACAAGCCGAAATATCTAACCGATTTTTTTAAATAAATAGAAATTTAAGTATTGTCTATAAAAAGCTGATTTCCTAAATTTTTGGAAGCTTAAATTAAAACAAGACAAAACATTAAGAATTTTTTAGTCTTTTGTTTAACATGATGCAAATAAGAGAGATAAAATGACACGAAAAAGAGGGATATAAAATATAATGTGGAAAAGAAGTACAAAGTGGCGCACAAATTAGAGGCCAAAATTTCGCCTATTCATTAATTATACGTTTTGGCACTATTGCTTTGAGTGGTGGCCAAACGTGATCGATAACATCTGATCCAAGTTTAGTTTCTGTTTAATTTAATTTTTTTGTGTGTTTTAAATAAAGTGTTTGTGTAATTAAATTGAGCTTTGGTGAGAATAGACGAGAGTTTTTTTGACGTGAATATGGCTGCGGCTTAGCCTGACTAAATACTTGGTGGGTCATCTTCATGTTGAGGAAACTTGCAGTCTGTGGATACTGTTGCTGGATTCATGATTATTCAGTCGTTTGTGGCATGTCCCAACCCACACTCTGGGGAACGAACTGATGGTCATGGTAGCGGTGGTAACACAGTGTGTCTATTGAGTGAAGTTTTGTTTTATTTGGTTCAATTCGGGACATTTCCTAGATTGCAGTATTACGTTTTTGTCCGTATTATTGGATATTTTCCTGGTATGATCCAAGTGAGGGTGCTCGCACAGCTTGATGTCATACTTTGAAAAATTTCATTCCTCAGCTTATGTTAATTTTGTTATAATGACAAAGTTAACTCATATTAAATTTATAAGTTTTCTTTATGTTTTGTTTAGTTAAGTTCGCGTTGTTTTTCACTTCTTTTAAAACAATTTAATTTTTCATCCTTAGGGATGGGTGTGCCAGTCCTCTGTAGTTTAAGTTCGTCCTGGATGTAGTGTTAAAGATGGCTATACTTCAGATGTAACCTGAAAGGGATAAAACTTTAGTATATATGCACAAACAATTTGTTTTGATTCACTGTATAACTATCCTATAAGAACGACAGCTGATGGGTCATCAAACTCTTCAAAAATAAATGTGTACAGTTCCTTTTTGTATGATCGCCGCTCAATCAAAACAATCAACCTACTGTTAAACACATAACAATTTACATTATTATATACTTTTTATTAATTGAATTATGTATTCACGTCTTATTTGAAATCCATACAAATTTCTTTATTATTGTTTATGATTTTGATTGTTGACATTTTTATTGTATTAAATTGGTAGTCATATATTGAATTCGCTTATGGCAATATTTGTGGCGAAATAATTAATTTAAATTTAAATTGCTAGATGTCACTTAGAATACATAAGAGAATTTTGAAGCTATAAAAAGAGAAATGTAGATTGTATAGAAACATTCGAGATTTTGTTACGGTGAAATACGGAAGCATATAAACAAAAAAATAAACAGTGATAAAAAAACAAACAGTGATTTTTCTTATTTGACCATACGCATTTCTTTTTGGATTCGAGAATTTTCATCAACGTAATTTTGGACTTTGCTTGTATCTGGAAAAGGACAAACCGCCACGATAATTTTTGACTTTATACGCTCGATTGGGAAAAGAGACACCAGCCCTCATTTTTATTGGAACAAACAACATAAAAAATCGGACACGAGACAAAAACGGATTACAAGTTTTAAACCATTATATTGGATTATATAAAGAGATTTGGACGGCGATTTGTGTTGGTTTTTTTTTTTCATAAAACGGTGAGTAAGTACCAACATCTACACCAACATTTCTAAAAATTCAATTTGGCATTTTTTACATGTAGATCGGGACTAATGGGCATGTATTCGTCTCTACGGATAGGACGAGTATGAATGCGAATTTGTCCCACGAGTTAGTCCTTGTTACATCATGAAAACATAAAGAAAAAATTAAGAAAATAAAACAGTAACCGGCGTGTTATTTGTTCCGTGGTAAAATGGGCAATGCTTGCGCGATCTAGGCGGAGATCATAAGTTATTGTTTACAAGACCAGCGTACGACTTGTCAACCACACTGTCCGTGTCTTCCAAAGAAGGAATTGAATCCGGTACCGTGGTAACGGGGACAAGGGTGTTGGTAGTGACCACGGTGTGGTTAGATGATTTTCGACTCTGAAGTAGTAGCAGTGGAGCTCACTCATAGAAGTTTAGAATGTTCACTGCGAGATTGATTCAGTGGTTTTGAATTTCATTTTTGAAAGTGGGATCAAGGCATTGCGCTCATAGCGGTGAGGCTCACTCACAAGAGTTTTGAATGCTCACTGCAAGGTTGAGACAATGGTTAAGATCTACTTTAATTTGGTTTTTCAGTTTCCTTATTTTATATCCTTTTTTTTCCACAGCGGAGTGAAGAATACTTAAGTGCAAAATCAGTAAATTAACTAGGAAGGAGGGTCAGTCGTTGGTTTTTCGAGCAGGGAGTGAGTTGGAGTTTATTAAAAAAAATTCGCGCGAAGGGTTTTTCGGTTTATTGTCGTGTTTGTTTGGAAAATTAAAAAAACAGTTTAAAAACAGTGATTTAAGTCAAAGTGTTGTTCAATATTTTTTTTTTTTTTTTTTTTTTGTGTGTGTTATTGATTGTAAGAGTTTTTTTTGTGTAAAACTAACGAAGAAATAAAAAGAAAAGGAAAAAGAATTGTTTGTTTTGAATAAAAGTTCATGAGTTAGTGGTTGCGAATCTGTGAGGTAAATTGATAGGTAGGTGATTGTGTTTTTTGTTGTGTGTTTTGGTGCGTAGCTGCAAGGAGACCAAAAATTATCAGGTAAGTGTATATTATTTTATTTTTCATTTTTTTTACATTCTTATTATGTTCTGCGTTAGTGTTGTAATGTTAGGCTAGGGTAGCTAAATTTTCTCCCTCCGTCCAATTTGGTTTCAACCCTGAGTCACATGGCAGACTCAGAGGGTGAAGCACTTGTGTATTCTTCATCGTGATTAGTAGTCCGTGAACCATTTCTTATCCCGAATTTTATAACCTAACAGGGTTATACCAGCCTCCTTTCCCCCTTTTATATGGCTAAAACAAGGTCCTATTCACCTCTCACCAAACCCCACGCCACCCTGCTGAGCTAGCAGAAGTAGATAGCCGTGGTGAGTTAGGTGATGGGACAATTTCTATGTAACGGTGACGGGTGAGGTTACTACACCTAACCTCACCGAGTACAAAGTAGAGAAAATATAAGAAGTAAATTTGTTATTTTGACTTAGAGTTAATTCAAGCGCAGGAAAGGGAAGATGGAGTCGTGTGATTTTTCTTAATTTAAAATTATTAATAAAATTATAATTTATAAATATTTTTCTGACTTATTTTCCATTTTAAGTTAATATTTATTTATATTTAAATCATTATTCAAGCTACCATTCTATTAGTTTTAAATTTTGCAGAAAATTACTGGAAATAATAATATGTGGAACATTCCTTTCGCACGCACTAGATAAAACTAAATGTTTTTTTTTATTTTTCAAATGTTTATTCTCACATTAATGAAAAAAATAAAAAAAGGGTTAAAAATATTATGAATGTGGCCGACGAAAAATTTATAAATTACAAACCATTCCGGAAGTTCACACGCAGTTAACACTGCAACACATCATTTCCTCGTTTCTTACCTCTTTGCCTATTAAACTACCTTCCCCCTCCCGTTAGTTAATAGGCGAAGAAGTAAGGAACGAGGAAATGATGTGTCGCAGTGTTAACTGCGCGTGAACAGCCGGATTTATTTATGCTGCTTTTTGTTTTTTATATTGAAGATCACGAGCAATTTTTTTTGATTGCGTATATTGTTTTCGATTTTTGTTAAAATGATTATAAAATTTAAGTAAAATTAATGTCTCGGTTACAACAACAATAGATAGAAAAACATGAATTCCTGATGTTAGAAGATAGGGAAAAATAACTCAAAACGAGCGGAAGCAACAAAAAGTTGAACTGATTTCAGCCGGTTAGCTTATTTTTGATACTAACTATCATGAGAAAACATACTAATACAATAAAAATATTTGACGGCACACAATAGCAAAGTGTATATTATACGTACATATACAAAATTCTCAATCCTCAATCCTCATTTTGCGACCAAAATCGATGTCCAGGACTGTGTTCATAAACTCTACATTGTAACAAATTGTTACAAATGTCATTGTATAATTTTTTTTTTTTATAATTATTTACTATAATAATGAACAACTGATTTACAAATCATTTAGTAATTTATCTTTACCTAACCCAATGGTTACTTCCGTTTGAATTTACATAGTAAATATTTTTCTCTAACCTAATTAAATACAACTGCCCATTCCAAAGGTTTCTGCCTTTGAAGTCTTCTTACTGCATTGGTGGTATCCAACAAACTTCGTATTTCTGCATTTTGGTGCCGAGATATCCGCTGAATGTGTTTCTTCGCATGATTTTGTATTTCTTCACTTACATATTCCATGTTTAAGTCCCTATGGAGGTTATCATTTCTAATGTACCATGGTGCGTTTACAATGCTACGCAGCACTTTGTTTTGAAAACATTGAATCATTTGTACATTTATGTTCTTGGTACAACCCCAAAGTTGAATACCGTAGGTCCATACTGGTTTAAGTATTTGCTGATATAATAGCAATTTGTTATGTATTGTAAGCTCAGAGTTTCTACCTATTAGCCAATACATTTTCCTATATTTGATGTTAAATTCTTCTTTTTTTCATGCTCTTTCCACCTAAGCTTGCAATCGAGAGTCATGCCGAGGTATTTGGCTGTATTTGCATTTAGAACCGGCCTTGAATTAGGTTTCACTGGAATCCAGTTAACTTTCTGGTTTGTGAAGTTTACGTGAACCGATTTTGCTTCGTTTAGGCTAATGCGCCATTTCTTTGTCCAGCTACTCACTGTATCGGTTGCTTTTTGAAGTTTGGTCGTTGCTTCTGATATACACTTTCCAGTCGCCAGAATAGCTGTATCGTCTGCAAATGTTGCTATGGTGGCACCTTCTGTATTTGGCATATCTTTGGTGTACAGGATGTACAATATAGGACCCAGTACGCTACCCTGTGGTATGCATGCTGATATTCTCTTTTGTTTAGAGTACTCTCTGTTATATTTTACACGGAAATGTCGGTCTGCGATATAAGATTTAAGAATTTGATAGAACTGCTTAGGTAGATCTCGATGCAATTTAAATTCAAGTACTTGGTGCCAAACTTTGTTGAAAGCTTGTGCTACATCTAAGAAGATGCTGGAGCATATCTTCTTATTCTCAAGTGAGTCTTCGATTACTATATATCCGTTATTCTGTGAACTTGTTCTATCGTAGAGTGATTTTCTCTAAATCCAAATTGGTGTTGTGGAAATTTCTCTCTTCTATTATTGGCTTGAGTCTCTTGAGCAGTAATTTTTCAAATAATTTTGAAATTGCAGGAAGTAGTGAAATCGGTCTGTACGACTTTTTATCGGTTGCTGGTTTGCCTAGTTTGGGGATCATAATTACTTCAGCAACCTTCCATTGTCGTGGGACATATTTTAGTCTGAAGACAGCATTGATAATTTGAACCAATTTTTGAAGTCCCTTCTCGGGATAGGCTTTTACGACTTGTCCAGTAATTAAATCATATCCTGGAGCTTTTTTGCGTTCAAATTACACTTGATCTCATTTTTTAATTCCTGTAATGTTACACATCGAATATTATATTCATCAATTTTGCTAACTGTTATTATGTTTTCATCTGCTGTTTGCCTAGTTAACGGTTGAAAGGTGTCTTTTAAGTGAGCCGCAAATAAAATATATTTATGCTTGTCGCTTTTGGCCCAGGTTCCTTTCCCATTTTTAATAGGTGGCACAAGCATTTTGGTTCTTTTTAATCCCTTTGTTACTTTCCAAAGAGAGAAATCAGTATCTTTATGTTCGGTGAGACCATTTGATAATTTCCTTTATAAGTTGTTTTAGTTTATTGCATAGAAAATTGAAGATTTTTTTTTCCGGGGCGCGTGTCCTTTGCCAGGCCTATCTTGCCTTCCGTTTCTCTCTAACTAACTCCCTGACCTCAATAGGATAATTTTGATTCCTACGGGATTTGGTGTGACTAGCATGAGAACTTTACCATGCTGCTTGTTGAATAGTACTGTTAAATACCTCTAGTTCGTCTTTCTACTGTACCGGTGTTTTAATCGGCACTCGTAGATTTATTTGGATTTCAATTAGTTCTTGGAATAGGTTCCAGTTAGTTCTATTATTTGTTAATATAGGCAGGTTATCCTCATTGTGCTGAGAGTCATGATAACAAGTGTATGATCGGAATATATCCCTTCGCTGTTTTCGATGTACATGTAATCCTCGAAGATCCCTTTCGATACATAAAAATCAATGAGATCTGGTATTTTATTTATATCAGCAGGGTGGAACTCGCAGTTATTTATTCGTCCGGCTTCAAATAGCTCGTTTCCTTTATGGGTTGTAAGTCTTGATCCCTAATAGGGGTTTTTTGCATTAAAGTCACCACCAATGATAAAATTGGATCCTAGTGATCTAAAGAGTCTATTATAATCTTCTTTGTTTAGATTATAGCGTGGAGGGCAGTAGATAGAGGAAATACTGTATTCATTATTATTGTTAGTTTCAACTTTTATGGTTTTAACTTGCATACTTTCTTCTTCTATGCTAGGTTCTTCATAGTGTTTGGGATTCTTTTTCACTATTACTGTTGATCCTCCTCTGGGTTTACCTCCTGGGTAAACAGCATGGTAACATTCATATTCACTTATTTTAATAAATGATGTTTTTGTCAAACGGCTCTCCGATATAAGGCATATATCTATTTTTTCTAAATTTAGAAAAATTTCTAACTCTTGAACATGCTGTGCTAGTCCCTAGTCCGTTCGCGTTCCAGGTGACAATTCTTAATGTTATGCTCATTTTAGTATATGAGGGCTGTTGCCTTGTTCAAGGTTTGATGCATATCTAGACGCTTATATAAAGCTTCTAGACCACGTTCTTGCTTTGCTAGCCGTATATTTATGGCTTCTATGCTTCGACATATCCTTTCAAGGGGGTTATCATTCATAGCATTAGATGATTGCTGTACAATTTGTGAATAACTTTTCCGCTCTGTACCTATACCTGGTGGTTTTGGCTTCGCTTGGGTTTTAGTTGGTTTCTCTTCTCTGGTAACCCTAGGGTTTTGAGGAAACTTCTTTGGCTACTTCACAGCCTCTATAATTTGCAGGATGATGCCCTTTACAGTTTATACATTTTGCAGGGGTGTTTCTACTATCTGTACACTCTTTCGCGTTGTGTTTTCCAGCACATTTTACGCATCTTGGCTCCCGTCTGCAATATTTTTGCGTGTGATTGAAACCTTGGAATTTTTTGCATTGATGTATTAGCCTGGTGTTTTTCTTTAGCGGTTCTATTTTAACCCTCATATTGAGAATTGCTTTGATGTTGAAGATGTTTTCAACTTTCTCCTTTTTGTTAAACGTAAGCATGAAGAGTGGAAGCCCCCTTTCTTTGACTTGATTTTTCTCACCTCTCTCTCGGTTTAGGATGTTTACTGCATCTTCTATTTGCAGATCTTTTGCCTTTAGGTCCTCAATTATGTCCTCCTTCTTACACGTTGGATGAAGGCCTCTGGCCATAACCTTAATTGCGCGTTCGTTTATATCTTCGTATGTGAACCATTCTTTACCTTCCGCATTGAGCTTTGTTGCTAGAGCTCTTTATGTATCGGAATCTGGTGTATTGATTTTCCACACCTTATTGTTTAGTGACACTACTCTATATTCCTTAGCTGTCACTGATTTCATTAATGATTGTATGCTAGCAAATTCTGTTATGCCGATTACATTAATTGGCGGAGGCGCCTTTTCTTCCGGTACAACCTTTTGTTGCTGTTACTAGTGAGCTCGTTTGGTATTAGTATCACCAGTTACTAATACATTAGTTTGCGAATGATCTCCAACTTCAGGTGAGAATTCTGCTTTTCGTTTTTTGGTAGGTCTTTTCTTCCTTTTCAGTACCCAATCTGTTTCTCCCATGAGATCCTCTTCATCAGTATGGAACTCATTGTTATAACTGGTGTGGGTACTTGCTTCATTATAACAAGTTAGCGGGTTTTCAGAAATCTCCATTGGTTTGGGCTTCTTCAATTCTTCATTTTCTTTATTTAGTTTTTCAATCTCGCTTCTTAGTTGGGTTAGAAGTACATTTAATTCACTGAGTTTTCGACAGAGTTCAGCGTTTTCGGCTTTCTGCTGATTTGCAGAGTTAGTATGATTGTTTGGTGATCTTAACAACATAGAACTTCTTTCGAATGGGCTTAGCAATGATTGGCTCACCCCAGAATCCATTGAGCCGGCCTCCTAAGAGGGTGGATTAGCCAACTGGGTAGTTGGTTTATCACCTGGGGTATTATTTCCTTTTTGTGTTGTATTCATTGCTATAAAACTGGTTATGTATCAACTACCAACCTAACCAGTACAAGTTGGTAGTGGGTCACTGAAGAGAACATTATTTGCTAGGTTCTCGGTGGTCGGTTATTCCGCCGTATCTCGGTCGCCAGAGCCTCATTAGTTAATTATCAGGAAGTACCAACAAACAATTTATTAAAACTTAGTAGAGAAAATAGTTTATACCTACCAACTAGGAATTTTAGCCTTAAAAAAATGCATGACTGTTTGGTTAAGAGCTTTGAATATATTTTCTGTATGGAATGAAAATTTCTTAGGGGCCCAGGGCCCCTATTCTTGAAATTTGATCAAAAAAATTTAATTGATTCATTCTACTTAGGTGAATTTTTTCGGTGATTTTCAAGAATACGGGCCCAGTAGTTAGTTAGTACATTCCCTCACAGCTGCTCTAATATTTATAATGTAATACAATAAATATTTCAATATGCATTGCATTGACTATTACTTATAGTGTACTTCAATAAATATTTATTATTAAGGGTCTATTCAAATAGAGTAAACATGGCTAGTATACGCCATAGGTAATTTTCATTTTTTTTTATTTTTTTTTGCGGGGGAAGAGAACAACAGAGGTTAGGGAGGGTGGTGGCAATACCATGCTTAGCGGATATTTATCAGTTGAATATACTGATTCTTTAATTTCGAGAGACTTGAGTGGGATGATTTTAGAGTACGGATTAACCAGTCAAAGACATACTGAGAAAGTAGGGTGGTGGGTAGTATATAAAGATGGTAATTGGTAACTAATAAAAATTGATTGAAGTTCCAGGAACTAGAGACAAATGGAATATAATGAAATCCAGATTCTACAAATCTAAGTTTAAATTTCAGCGCTGAAGAAGAAGTAAATATTTAAAAGTTGAGTTTAGAAGTACCTTCTGGAAGTCATTCCTAGTTAATTTATTGACTTACTTTTAGATGCCAAGGATTGAAAATCAGGTATCAATAACAAAAGGTTATATTAGAAAGAATTATGTTGTACGAAGTACACTAACTGTTCACCGCAAAAGTCTTTGTAACCAGGTTGATCTCAATCATAATTTAACCATCCATATCGTTTTGAAATATGTCGTTTTGTCATATTCCGTAATGAAACATGCATAATTATACTTTATCTGTTCAAGGTATAGGTAATGAAAGAGTTAACAGAATATTGTTGAATTTGACAACAAATATTTGAACAAATATTTTATAAATTAGATTTCATTCTTTATTTATTTTAGTGTTTCTCATTTCTCGCAATTTAAATTTCTCGAGAAGGGAAAATCGGAATACGATTTTCCGGGAATCGACTTGTGTCAGTCCTTTTTTCCAGTGTTTTCAAAAATGCTTATTTCTTTCATAAGAGTTCGGAAGCAATCAGAATTAAATGATACTTCAACTTCACTATCTATATTGTAGTTTTGTTCTTCATTTAAGCGAACTACTATATCCTTTGCATATTTCAGCATTTCTGATTTTGAAGGTAAGATTCGATGACTGTGGATTATGAAGAAATTTCATGAGAGAAAAAATCGGTTTATTTCTCCTTTTTGCCAATTAAATTTTCAGTGCACTAAGTATTTCTTTACTTAAATCGATATTTATTTTTTCGAGGCTCCCAAATGAAATTTTTAAAACTCCCTCGGCCATTATTAATGTGGCACCTTGTCTACTAAGACAGTTTACGATTATTGAGAGTGGGTTTAACGTAGCTAATCATAATTCGGCAGTTTTTATGAATTCCTCATCCAATATATTTTCTAATTTTAGATCTCGCAATGCCTTCTTAATTGAATGCTTCAGTCCATCAAGTTTTACAGTCTTAAATTAGTTTTAAGGGCTTCTTCTCGTCGATGATCACGTAAGTTTGTAAAATTCCGTTCCGAACTGGAGAATTTCTAAAAATATTTACGATTTTTCGTATGGCATTACAGCCATGAATACAATCGTTGGTCGTATACAGACATCATTAATTTCGATTATTTCTGTACCTGAATAAGAACAACCATCAGACGATTGTAGTGCTTCAACTAAATTTGAATCATTTTTTTTTCACGTATAATACTTTTACAACAGCTAACTAATTGCCTTGGTTATAGCACAGTTGCATGCTTAATATATTTTTCTAAAAATGCATCGTTTAACATTTTAAAGGTGTTTGTCTGTAATTAAAAATAAAACTCAAAACTTAATTAATAAAAGAATTAACATGTTTTTATATAGTCGGATATAATCGGGAAAGCATTCGGAAAATGTTCATATTCGGGAAATTTCATTTCGTCATCAAGCTCTTTCAAATTCTCGACAGTTTTGCTTGGAATTAATAAATTAATTGGTGATTCCGACTTTTCAATCCTGTTATTTTCTTCTGATTTACGTAGTTCATGCCTTAAAAATATTACTTCTTTTAGAAGTGATTTTATTAAAATATGGTTTTGTTGGCAAACGGCATTAGGTTGATAAATGCTGCCTTCGGTTTGAGTACTTGATTCAAATATTTTTGACTTTATAGAGATGTTGCCATTATATTTTCTTTCATAGTAGAAGTTGATAATTTCCGATCCTTTTGTTGATACAAACAATTATATATAAATTTATTTTTATAAAGTTTTTTAGTGCTTTAGTGGCTGGCTTTATCTGAGAGTTGGTTTTAAAAAAATTTATATAGTTTTGGCTGAAAAATATTTTTTAAAAAATAATAAACTTTAAGAGAATTTATAATAATCACCATCCATATCCGTATTATACTCCGCCATGCTAGGTTATTTTGTTTTTAGAAGTGATGTAACGGCAAATAAACAAATTGAGAATTAGATTTAAGTCTAACAACTTTTTTATTAATATCAATTATTTTGTGCTTTGATATTTCAGTGCTATATTCCCGATATTGGGTGTTAGTGCAATAGGTCGATAGATTTGAAGATGGAAATGGATAATCGAAATAATTCTTGTACGTAATCATTGTTAATTACTTCTATTTTAAGAATATTTTTATCTATTAAGCAATAGTTATTCGGTGTTGTGTTACAAAATGAAAATATTTGTTTCATTATCAACTCATATTTGGTTTACCTGAAATGATCCTTTTGTCTGGGTTGTGCCCCTTTCCTAATCATTATTTTCAATATTTGCATAAAGTTTTCGAACTTAAACGCACTTTAAATATCAAGGTGTCCGAACAATTTGACGTCATTCGCTAAATGTAGCGACGACATATTTTCTTTTTCAAACAATAACACGAATTGTTCAACAAATACTTTAATAGGTTCCGCTGCACATTCGTTATTTCTGTGGCAATTATCTTGTTCACTCAAAATGTGGATGGCGCAGACTAACATCAGAAAATGTGAGTAATACTTTTAGCACAATAAAATTTGGAATGCTGCGGCTTTTCAATGCTCATTTTCAATTAAAGTCTGTTTTCTTGCAATTTCGTAAGTCTAATAAAGTATAGAAATCATGAAAATTTTAGACCTTGAGGTTTTTAGAGATTTATCTGTTTTGGGGTCCCCTGAGCCCGAAAAAGTGAATTTCGAAATGGTGTCTGTCTGTCACGTGTTGGCCGCACCTCCATTTTTTTTTAAGAAAATGTTTTCTTTTCGTTGCTTCATCAAGCATAATAATAGCCGCATTTCTTGACGCATGGTGATCCGGATCAGATCACAATTTATATGTAAGGCAACAACAACATTTGATCCAATTTTCATTTTGGATCACGAATGGTGATCCGAAAATTAGTTCAGCTATTAAAATGTAGGTGAACAATAATTTTGTTTTAAGTGGTTGATAGTAGTGAAATGAACAATAACCGAACTCAGTCAAAACAAAATAAAACAAAATATTGAAATTTCTGTTCGTCTATCCTTCTTAAATTAATAAATAAAAAATATAGGTATATAAAACTTTAAAATTAAATATGGATAAAAGGTAGGTAAATATATATAAATTAATGTAAATATTTTTATATTTTGTTGGAAACAATTTTAATAACGCAAAATATTTTTTTTATTTTTTTTGGCAAATAGAAACCAATCAAACCAAAAATATAAAGAGATCGTGAGGAGAACTACTTAGTGTAATCATATCTAGGTTTATGTAAATAAAAAAATTATTATTATTTATTTCCAGTGGTAAACGAATTTGGCATTATAGTGAAACGCAAGCGTTCCTATTATCCTATTTGGCGAAACAAGCGGAATTTTAAAATTAAAAAAAAAAAAAATATGCGATGTCAAATGTCTTAGAAGACCTAATTTCGCAAAACGTTTTGGTAAGTATTGCCAAGTGCCATACATAAAAAAATGTACATCAAAAAGTTATAAGATAAAACCTGTTAATTATTTATTTATTTTTAGACAAAGCCGAAAACAGTAGAAATTCTCAATAACAAATTAAAAAATTTGCTTAGGGCGTATAAACACGCAAAAGACGAAAGCAAGCGTTCTGGAAACACAGTGGTTGACGCACCCTTCGAAGAACTTATGGAGGAGATTTTTGGATCCAACCCCATAATTTCTAATAGCCACACCCTAAGCTTGTCGGGTCAACAAATAACTGCGCTAAAGCCGAGGACACCGAGTGCTGTAGTGCCGTTAGAAACAAGCGACCACAATTTAGCGCTATCCCTGTCACCAACAACTCAAACAGCTGTTGCGGTTAAGGACATTTCAAGCCAGAGAAATAATTATGATAAACCCCCAGCCAAAAGAAAATCGGCGAAAGAAAAATATTTACAACATAAAATTAGAATTAAGGAAATATATTATGAAAAAAAAATTAACGGAATGAAGGAGCGCCGCTTGATGAAGGAAGCACAACATAAAGAAAAATGGAAGCCTTGTTAAATTTAAAAAATTAATTATTTACATATTTATTGAATTCTTAACATAAATTATTTTTATTTAAAATGTTTAATTATGAATTATTATTGTGATAGTGAGAATTAAATAAGATGAATTAAGAAATAAAATGAAAAAAAAGTTTTATTTTTTATAAAATTTAATTAGTTAGTTATGATGTTTCGTGTTAGCATACCATTGAAAAGCAGCTTGCGTCGATTTATGTTATTTTCTAAACTATTATACCCATTAGTGGATGTTTCAGCTTCGCCGTGAACTTCGAAATTAACCTCTGTGCCATCATCAACTGTGATGACATCATCTTCCATCATGCAAATATTATGTAAAATGCAGCCACATACGGTCAAATTTACAATGTTCTCTATATGAGTTTGCTCTGAAAAATGCAGTAACCGCCGGAACCTGGTCTTTAACAACCCAAAAACGTTTTCGACAACCATACGGGTGGATGAATGCCGATAATTAAATTGACGTTGGGATGCGGTCAGGCTACCGGTATCTTTATATGGGCTAACTAGCCAATCAAAATGGGGATACGCTGAATCCCCTAATAAAAATGTGTCATTAGGGAATTTCAAGGACGTATTTTCCATGGCATTTCGAAATAACGGTGACCTACGCAAGACCCGGCTATCGTGTAATGAGCCGGGTTCACCACAATGCACGTCAATAAATTTTTTCTCTGCCTCGACAACCGCTTGGGGGTGGATGCTATAGCATTGTTTTCTGTTAAAATATACAACTTGGTCGACTTGTGGGGCTTTTATATTAATATGTGAGCAATCAATCGCACCTATAACATTAGGAATTCGCTTATTTTGCTCAAATTTTGCGCTTACTTGTAAAATTGCATCATCAGCGGGCCACTTCACCGATATATGCCCAACAGAAATTAACCACTGAGCCACTCTGTAAATAATTCGCCATGCAGATGCGTTGAAAATGTTGAACTGGTTTGCTATAATCCGAAATGGTTCAGTGTTACTGATGTACCAAATAAAAATATACATTTCTTTATCCGCGCTTATTTTTTTACGGCTTTCGTTGGTTATAGCATTCAAAAAATTTGTGGATGTTTTATACATATCTAGAATGTAAATAGACATCAAGGTAATTCATAAAATTTTTTAATTTATTAGAAAATATAATTATACCAAATAATTTTGCGGCAGTTCTCCATTTCATTCGGAAATGTCTCTTAAATTCATAATCGGTGTATGCTGCAATGGTACACAGAAAATTACTATGAATTTCGTCCAGCTATGACTCTGAATCTGTTGACTCTGCACTTCTGCTGTACTCTGTGGAGCTTGACGTCTCCAATAGCTACAAAACAATTTGGTATTAGTCAATTAGTTATTCATATAGAATGTATGTCTTAGCTCTGAAATTTGGTGTAATCTATTTTCCATTTTGGAAAGTATATTTCCGATGAATAAATTTTTGATCATATAAAACACAAAACTATTTTTTCATTTTTTGACAGATAATTTCAAACCAAGCTGGCTAATATTTGACAAAAAAGAAGAATGTAATTTTGAGTAGTATCTTTGGCAGCAGTAATACCAACCTAATGAAATTATTTTGTCGTTTCATGAGACATGATCTGATCTGGATCAGATCAAACGTCAAGAAATGCAGCTAATATCTGTCTCATAACTACAAGCAGCACGCAGTTCATATAATCAATAGGAAACTGACTTACGCACCCGATTTTTAGTGTCCTTATTGGATTAGTTATTCTAACATGATGCTCGATTTAAGATTTATTCCGGAAATTTTCATCGGTCCTTAGGCTATTTTCAGATACAGGAAAAAATAATTTGTTCTCAAAATATGTTCGTTTTATATCGCACTTAGTACAGCTAAAATACCCAGTATGAGACTTGACATTCTGATGATTAATATCATTTTTTTGTAAACCTCTAAGTTCTTCAATAAATGGTTTCAAAAATGCGGTAATATGGTTTCTTGTAACCGTGGAAAACAAAAAATTTCTTTAAAAGGAAATATATTACCCGGAATTGGCCGTAATTGACTGCAAGAACTTTTAGTTAATGGTATACCACCAATACCAATATCTATTTTAATTACATTTTTATCTAAATTATTTTTGGCAAGAAAACCAATTATTTAAACCAATTTCAATCTGGATTTCGTAATAATCACAGTACTAGCACCACTCTGCTTCATGTTGTTGATGATCTTGCACACCATCTTGACAAAAAAAAACTCGTTTATCGTGTTAATACTATTGGATTTCTCTAAAGCATTTGACTCTCTAAATCACATACTGTTATTACAAAAGCTGTTGCTTTTCTTTAACTTTGATAAAACATCCCTTAAACTTTTGCACAGCTATTTATCCGAAAGATATCAAAAAGTACTCATAAATGGTAAAGAATCGGGTTCTGAACGAATACCGACAGGTGTATTTCAAGGAACCATTCTTGGCCCAACGTTATTTTCACTGTTCATAGACGATCTGCCGCTTGCAATAAAATATTCCAAATATCACATGTATGCTGATGATTGTCAATTATATCTTGGTGGTACTAGTGATAATATTCTGGAAATTTTCAATAATGTTAACCTAGATCTATCTAATATGTTGGTATGGTCAAAATCGAATGGAATCTCATTGAACATCGCGAAAACACAGGCAATTTTCATTTCTAGGAATAATTTCTCAATTATTCCTGATATCTTTATTAATAATATAAAAATTCCATTTCTAAATCATGTAAATAACCTTGGAATCTGTATTAACAGTAGATTTACCTGGGATTCTCAAGTCATTAATGTTTGTAATAAAATTAATTCTATTTTATATGGACTGAAGCTTCATAAACACATATGTCCCAAAAATATTCGGGTTTTGCTTTCGAAATCATTAGTAATACCCCATGTATTATATTGTGAATTCCTGTATTTAAGTTGTGATTCGATTTCTTGCAATATTCTACAAGTTACTCTGAATAATATTGTGAGGTATGTCAACGGATTAAGGAAATATGATCATATTTCTGCAATGTTTAAGGAATTGCTCGGCTGCACAATGATTCAGTTCTTTTATTATAGAGCGATGCTACTACTATATAAAATTATTAATAATCGGGTTCCTTTGTACTTATACAATAAAATAAAAATTGGATCTATTCGCAATGGCAGCATAATTCTGCCAGCCAACCGATCCAATGTCTACAATAACTCACCCTTGTTTACAACTTTTACAATATGGAATAGGGTTCCGGTTGAGATTAGAAGTGCAAGACCTTTGTCAAAATTTAAATCTTTGGTTTTTGATTTTATTAAAAATAATTTCTAATTAGTGTTTGTTTATATGTTATATTTTATAAGTTTATACTGTACACTATTGTAACTAGATAATAGTTGGAATAGAAAAGCTATATGCTTTATTCCATGTTGTTGATAAAAAAAAAAAAAAAAAAAAAAAAAAAAAAAAAAAACATTTCGATGTATTTTTGTAATCCTTTTTGCGAATAAAAGCCTACACCAATTGAAATTATGTCGGATGATGGTACTGATTTTGGTGCCTTCTTTAATGTTCTAATATTATTAGCAACGTTCAAATCATGTTTTCTTAAAATCTTAAGCAATTCGTTTCAAGCAGAATCCGATATTTGAATTGGATGCTCCATTCTGCTATGTCGTTCGATATTTTATCAACTTCTACAAAACTTTTATTTTTATCTAAGGATGCTGTACGATTTGCGCTAATCTCGTCAACACAAATCAGTTCTTCGTCAAACTCAGTCGCCAATTAAAACACCAAATAAACAATTCGGTACTTACCAAATTTAATTAATGTTAAACTAACTATAAAATTATTTATTTCTCAAAATATAAATGCATCTGTTTTCACTCTGTAGGTTAAATATGTACGAATTAAGAACCGGTTAAAAAAAAATCATTTCGGAATGAGTGGTTATCCTAGTATACTAGTTTTAGTACAAATTGTTTGAGTTGTTGTAAAAGAGTTTACGTTTACATAACGTTTTGAGTTCACTTAAAGCCAATTCGCGTTTTTTATTAAAGGGTTACCTACAACATCTGTCAATTTTTTGTATGGATCGTGCAACTCGAATAATCTTCTTTACCGACACCGAAACTTCCATACCACCATTAAAAATAAATATCACAGTTTACAGAGTGTATACGAATAAATATTTGCTACTCAAATTTGTTTCAAAAGCTTTCGCATATCGCTGTAACTCTTTAATTGGCTTTGTATGTACAGTAATTTATCGCGAGCCATATTTTGCCATTTGCCGTCACGTACCCGCATAATATTCGGGTGATTATAATCACTTCCTAATTATATAAATTACGTGCATACATATATCCATTTTGTTCTACATTTATATGTACTTATTACTCGCGTACTCCTTCGGGGAATTCTTGGTACATTTATAAAAAATTAATCATATCTCGTTACAGTTTCCATTTCATTTCTGAATGGTTGAAGATAAAACACTGTAAAGCGATGCTATATAAATAACGGGAAACGTTATAATTTCATTTTTCTACCGCTTTCTTATATTCACAGTTGAACTAAGTAAAAGAAATGAGAAAAAAAAAACATTAAATTACATTATTATATTTTATTCAAATCACCATAAAATAAATAAAAAAAAAAAAAAAAAAAAAAAAAAACGAAGGCGAAGAAGAAAATTGAAAATTATGATTAGAATAATAAATTAAAGAAGCACAAAAATTGTACTTGAAGATTTATGCTTTTTCCATTTTACGTTATGCTAATATTTGTCTTCTCTCAACAACACAGCAGCTAGAGAGACCGAGAGGAGCAACGGCACAAAATAAGGATAATTTAGTTGATTTTTTAATATTTTAACAGACGTTTAGGAGTAGATTTCATGTTTATTTACGAGTATACAAATATAGGGCTAGAGCACACAAAAATAAGACATGAAATACGAGAAACCCTGATAAGATAATTAGTTAATGGATATTTATTTTTTTTGACGAATTGTTCTTCAAAATTTTACGCTGTTATGTATAAATCGTTATTCGTTATGATAAAGAATTTTATTGTTATCTTAATAATGTTGTATAATGCTTGCGATGAATTTTGAATAAAATTTTGTATTATATACATAGGTACCTACTATACATACAGTTAAAAGATAAATTATAAATGTTTTTATCACAATGTTGATTTGAAGGAAGGTCGTGGATTTAAATTTTATTTTTTTTTTGATAACGATGTAATTTAATTAAAGATTGTTATATAAAATATAATGTTTAATTAAAGAAACGTCTTCATCATGATCTCTGCTGTGTCCTGGTATATTTGATCCATTTGATGGTAGATGAAACATAAAGTTATCCCGGAAAGTAGCCAGTAGTGTCATATTAAGAAAAACACATGAAAACATACATCTTCATATTTAAACAATAATCCAAATCTCCATCAGGGATATATAGGAAACGTGCATAAAACCGGAATGTGGAATTGTAATATTTTAGAAGAGTTTGTTATCGAAGTCGTGATAAAACGAACGGAAAATCCGTTTTATCGCAAAACAACTCGAACACATGTTTCGTTGGAAGTAAAGCGCTTCAAAAAATATAATCAATTCATTATATTAATTCCACCTAACTTTTCAAGAATTATATTCTTGTAAGCACGATCAGAATATTGCCAAAGCACTGAAAGGTACTAATCTTTGGGTATACGGTTCTTGAGTGTTTTCAAAAAACGAACTGCAGCAGACGTGACAAAACTTTAATATAGACGATTTTCGTCTGAGTTCAAAAAATTAACTTTTAAAGTGCTGCCAGTCGATCGGTCTGTCGGTTTGTCTTTCCGCCTGTCTCTGCCTTCCCTGCAGATAAATTAACCAAAATAATATTATAGAGACGTTTTAATACGAACAAAAAAAAAAAAAGATCCAGTTATAGAGTACCAATCCATATCAGAGCGGGTACCAATAGGTACAAACTCAAAATGGAATAAACAAGGGAAATGGAAGACAAAAAATAGGGCGGAAACTTCATAAGGTGATTAGAACTTCTCTCTTGGTTAATTCGACTCACAAATCAATCGGCTTCTTAAGTCAATCTTCAGCTTGCCTCCAACTTAATTTACAACTCAACCTCTATCTCAATCGCAATACAATCCTAAACGCAATCACCAAATTTACGGCCAACCCAGCCATCAACCCTCACCAAATCACCAAATCAACCCTTAATCAACTTTCCTTAGCTCGACCCAAATCTCCACCATCTGCTTAACTCCACACTTATTTGCCAACCTAATCCCAAAATTAACTCTATTCGAAAGCCACATGCGTGTATGAACTCAAAACAATTTAACCTCCAGCTAAACGCTAAGCTCGACTTCAAATTAATTCCTAACCGATCTTCTCTCTCAAATCCAACTCAATTTGAACTCAAACCCTACTCACCATCATGCCATAATAGCAACGTATCTTAAACTCTAAACTCGACCTCAAATTAATCCCTAACCGATCTTCTCTCCCAAATCCAACTCAATTTCAACTCAAACCCTATTCACCATCATACCATAATAGCAACGTACCATCATACTTTCGGCATGAGTACCGTCGTACGATCATAACCTTGAACAAACTTTCCATCACACCATTATTCCATTATACCATCATACCATCATGACACTATACCATTAAAACATCATACAGTCATATCATCATAACCTCACACAATAATACCATCATATATACCATCTTAGCACGATACCATCATACCATCGTTCTGTCATACCATCATATCATCATACCATTATACCATCGTACCATCATACCATCATAATATTTAACCATCATACCTTCATATCGGCATACCTTCATAACATCAAACCATCATTATCATACCATCGCCATAATACCATCATACCATTAAACCAGCATACCACTATACCCTCATACCATCATACCATTAAACCAGCATACCACTATACCATCATACCATCATACCATAATGTGATCATACTAACGGTAGTGCAGATTTTTGGAATTAGAAATATTTTAAATCTTAATTCCCAATCTTGAATTTCATTATAATCGGTTAAGGAACATCAAAGTTTCATCCTACTGGGCCATATTCGAGAACTTTATCTAAAAGTCAATTTAAAATCATTTTTATATCAAACATGTAAAATTCCATTAAAATCCGTTAAAAACAAGGACAAGTTCTATCCTAACGGCCCATACTCCATAATTTCATGTAAAAATAATTTAAGAATCCCGATACTAGTCTACAAATCAAATTTCATCATAATCGGTTGAGTATTAGACAAGTTCCCTCATATCTCGCAATATTCCAGAACTTCATCTAAAAATCACTTTAGAATCCTATTTCCAATCCATAAGCTGAATTTTATAATAATTGGCTGAGAAATAGGTAAGTTCCATTATACTTGGCCGTATTCCAGAACTTCATCCAAAAATAATTTAAGAACCCCATTTCCATAGCGGATGTCAAATTTCACTAAAATCCGTCAAGAAATAGATAAGTTTAATCCTAATTGGTCATCCAAATAATTTGTTAAAGGTTCCATTTGAACTGTAAAAGGTTCAATTTAAGGTTTGAGATATTAACGGTGACCTTTCTTAAGTCTTAAACAATATTTGTGTACAGTTTGGTTTAAATCGGTCAAGGCGTCTGGAATTGTGTAAATATTTTATACATATGCTGTACATACATACATACAAACACTCACTTAAATAGATTGCTCAACTGCTTTCTAAACACTAATCCAACCCCAACTTCACCCGCAATCGGCCCACATAACTCAACCCACAATCCAACCGCAAGCTCTCTTTCAATTCAATACTGAAACCAGTATATTTAAGAAATGGGTCAATTGTTCACTATATCTTAATCCAACCCCAACTCAACTCTAACTCAACTTCAACTCAACCCGCAAATTGATCTCTAACTTAACCTTTAACTTAACCCCAAACTCAATGCACAATTCAATATTCCGACCAGATAAAAAATTGGTAAATATTTCTATAATCAGGTATTTTGGATCAATTCGTAAGGCAGGCAGCCGACCCTCTTGACTTCCAGGTTCCAAAAGCTTTTCAAATCTCCGCTTTGACCATAGAAACCGTTCTCGAGATACCATGGGTACAGACGAAGACATCCAGACATACAGACGTCCAGACAGACGGACGGACATTTTTTTTTTTGCTTTTTTAGGCCCAAGGACTTTCAAGACCTCCAGCAAAGTTGTTTTGGACAAACCAAATTTTTGGTCATTTTTGACAGGATTTCAATACTTTGGTCTCTTTAAACAGAAGTAATTGCCTGGTGTGTATTTTGTATATCAAAAACAAAAACAAAGTTCAATCATTAATGCCATAATTTGAATGGGGAAAAATGTGTTCTGAATATCAACTTTAGGAGTACTTTTTTATTTCTTTATAATATTAATTTAGTCTATGTTAGTACCCCTTCCAGGGAGCCGCATGAAAATCATGTTATTTTTTTAACATTCCAGTGAGTGAGATCTTAAGCCATACAGACTTTTACGGGTAGCTACATGAGATCAGTTAACTTAATGTAACGTGCTTTGGAGTAAGGGGAAAGTACAAATTTAAAAATCAAGCAAACACATGAGATACAAGTGAAAATTTATAAACTTTTCAAAATGCATCAAAATTCAATTGTTTAGAGAATCGAAAAGAAGTACTACCACCACAGAAAATCTTCTAAAGATGGTTTAAACAAGCCCAAAACCACTGATGTGGAGTACCAGATAACGGAAACAATTAACAAAATTCCTTACGGCAAGCAAAAGCGTAATCAATTTCATAACGGAACACTATTTTTTGAGTAATTTTGGTTTCCTACAAACAAATTGCAAGTAAACCTAGTTGTTCGATTTTGTAAGATTTTGGTCCATTTTGAAAGATTTGCTACCTGCGGGAATATGGTTTAGCTAATCTTCAGAATATTTAAATTAATTATTGTCTTAAATAGTATTTTATAGGCCAGTGTTTCCAGTTCCGCCAAACGGCGCAGACATTTTTGCTGGTCTGCAAAATTTGTAAATTTGTCGACATTTTATGTCAACAACTGAACATTGCCTTTCTACCCCATAACATTCGGACGTATTTTTGCTTAAATAAATTTTAATCCTCAATGAAATGGAAATGTGAGCGAAAGCAGGAATGTGCCTTCTTCATTATATTAAATTTAGTCCATATAATGAAACTATCGAATACCATCAGTTTTTAAAGTTTTCAGTACATAAATTTTGGTCGTCTCATGAGTCGGTGAGGCGAGAATTACCGGATCGCAATGGTATTAGTTATTGTGAGTGTGTTCGAATGCTCTTTTATTATTAATGCTCTTCATGCTCTTTTTAGTTTTTCGTATAGTTATTTTGTGTTCTTTTTTGAGATTAGGGTTTCGTATACGAATGAAATTTTTAAAGGGACGCGAAGATGACGATGTTTGAAAAAAAAAATCAATCGACTAAAATGCAAAATTGTGTATTAAAATTTTATTAATTTCAATTAAAATTGTCTATAATCTGCAATTCGAAATATTTAATTTCAAATTATTTATATTTATAAACAAAAATTTTCTTTTAAATTGATAATAAAGACGATGTAAAATAATGCATTTGAAAATCCCATATGATTTTGTTTACGTTTACGTTCCATATGGCATTGGGAGAATGTATAAAATGCATGTAGTAGTTAGCAAGATAAACAGAAAATAAAGGAATAAGAAAATAGATTTTTAATAATAGGTACATATGTATGTTCAAAATATTATATTTTGTTGGTAAACAAGAGCAATTAACAAAAACATTTAAAAATTCAAATGTTTTACGTTATGTACTTATAATTTTTTCTACCTTTTTTTATCTTGGATATAAGCTATATTAAAAAAAATATAACGGGCAAAAAAGATTTCGTAAAACATCATTATCAATTTCAAATACAGTTTGTAAAAAAAATTTGCGATTATTCTCGATTTGTTGAAATTTATAAAATTTTCAACCGAATTTTTTGATGGCTTAAATATTAAAATAAATTAAATCAATCAAATATTGTGAAAGTACAGTTTACATTATGTATTTTGAATGTATTTGAGTGTAAGTATTTTTAGTAACCTTTACATAATGTAAACTGTACTTACACAATATTTGACTGATTTAATTAAGTTTTTAATAAAAAATTAATCTGCTTTTGCAACACGACACCTAAAAAATTAATAAACAAACATGTTAAGTTAAAACTAAAGAAATACATTTTTTTATTATACAATAATAGAACTTTACTAAAAGTAGAATATTCAAAAAATATTTACAACGAACAACACAGTATGTATTGTTAATTCTCCTGCTTCATAGCAAGTGAAATATTCTCACACGTGAGCATAAGCATCAAAAAATTTTCCCGATTTCAACGGATTTCAACCGATTGGCTTATTTTTGATACTTACCGTCACAAAACGATACACTAATCCAAACAAAGAAAATGACAGAACACAATAACAAAATGTATCTTATACTCCTTGTACGTATACAAAATTCTCATGAGTCAGTGAGGAAATTTGGGACCAAAATTTATATACAGGTAGAAAAGCAAATATTAAATTATACGATATAATGCACCAATTATTGGGTATATGTAAAAATAAGTTCCGTTTTTCTAATAGATGGCGTAATTGTTGTTATCTGTATTGTGGGAATCTTGTAATACATCTTTTTGAACAGTCTCTTCATAACCTTCAAAACGTAGTATATGACATTTGTTAAAATATAAACAACACAGTTTATTCGTTTTTTTTATTCGATTTAAAATGGAGAGTTTTGTGCCAAATAATCGTCATTTGCTTGAAGTTTTGTTGTATTTTTTTACTATAAAGAAAAGCGCTGCTGAAAGTCATCGTTTAATTGTGGAAGCTTACGGTGAACAAGCTTTTTCTGATAGTATGTGTAGAAGGTGGTTTAGGTAATTTGAAGAAGGTTTATTCGATGTTGAAGACGCACAACTTGAATGTAAACTGAAAAAATTTGAATATGAAAAATTGGAACCATCATTGGATGAAAGCAACACACAAACGCAATAAGAATTGGCAGAAGCGTTGAATGTGGATCAATCCGTTGCCAGTAGATGTCTACATGGAATGGAAATGGTTCAAAAATTTAGGAATTGGATATCATATGAATTAACAGAAAGGCAGATGTAATATCGAAAAATCACTTCTGAAATACTTCTTCCAGACTGAAGATGGAAAATGGATTTACTAGGAGAACCCTAAACGTAAAAAAGCTTGGGTAAAGCCTGGTGAAGCTCATTCACCACAACCAAAGCAAAATGTTCATTTTGATAAGGTTATGCTCTGTATTTGGTGGGTTCTGAAAGGCGTTGTATATTACGAGCTACTGAAACCTTCCGAAAGTATTAATGGCGGGGTCTACCGACGGCAGTTAATACGTTTGAAGCGAGCTGTTCTAGATAATCGACCAGAATGGGAGAATAGACACAATAAACTGATTTTCCAGAAAGAGTCGTTGAAACCTACCTTGAAGGGCAGGACTGGGAAGTTCTATCCCACCCGCTATTTTACCAAGTCATTTACCACCAGTAATCCTTCGGATTACTATTTATTCCGATCGATGCAGTCAGCCCTTCTAAACGTACGAACCGCGTCTTATGAAAGTATCAAAAATTGGCTTCACGAATGGATCGCTTCAAAAGATGACGATTTTTTCAGAAATTGAATCAAGGTTGTGGCTTTTGATGGAGCATGCTTTGAATAATGTACCATTTTTATGTAATAAAATTCAAAATTTAATGTAAATACTGTTCGAACCGTTCGTATTGGCTATTTTAGTTGTGCAAAACCAGTAACCAACCGCGAAGGCCATATCATGATTTGGAAAATGCAAAGAAGCATTCCACCCTGGTTGTGTCACCTGGAATTAGCCAAATTGTTCAAAGAATGACATTATGCGAAATTTGTTTGCAACAGCTGCCAATCAGCCAAATAGATTCACAGTTCCTAGCGCCACGTTCAAGTCACTGATGGCCTATCACCACACTTCCCGCCATTGTCGCCCGATGAAGTTATTACGAACATTCCAACACCTATATGAACATCTATTGTATCGGACTCTTCTAATCAGCTATTACTGCCTAATCTGGAAGCCGTTCGGTTTAATAATTCAGGTAATCCAAGTTCGGATTGCCCAATCGTGGAATTGCTCACAATACCTGTGATTCGAATAAAGTATTTGTATGTTTCCCGTCTTCATCCAACTACTTCCTCCGAGTCGATATCCCATTACATTACATCTAAACAGAACGTTTTGAACCCATCAAACGTGCCCTCCTTGTAACTATTGCCAACAGACTGGGATGCAACCGAACTAACTTTCGTACCCTTCAAGATTGGAGTCATCGAAAACTTGCTTGATACCTTAAAAATTACGATTTTTGGCCACCTGGGGTTCTAGTTTGCAGTTTTCAAGAAAGACGCCATTCAAAAAACGAGGAAGGAGCTCGCTGCAATGTATAAATTTAATTTAACTCAATGCATTAAATTCTAATATTTTTACTTTCTTTAACTCTAGTAAAATAAAGTATAGTAATCATGAAAATTTTGAACCTTGAGATTTTTAGAGATTTATTTGTTTTGAGGTCCCCTGAGTCCGAAAAAGTGGGTCAGTCTGTCAGTCTGTCTGTGTCCTCTCTACAGCCCAGATGGTTTAACCAATCGAACTGAAACTTCAGATTTAAGCTTTTTTGATAAATTGGGAGGTCCCAGTGAATTTTACTCCAAATCGGCTAACCGGAAGTGGCCACTCCCTTGGTCCTGAAAATTTATTTTGCAAATATCTTAAAAAGTATAAGGTTTACAAAAAACTACTTAAAACAAAATGTTACCAAGAATTAAAAACAAATAAAAATAAAAAATTATATATTAAAAAATTATTAATTAAAAAAAAAAAATTGCTCAAAATTCTCTGTTCGTAAAGGAAAGTCGTGTGTTGGCCACACCTCAATTTTTAATACTAATTTGAATACTAAATAAAAAATTTCTATTTTGGAGTTTTAAAATCTAATTACGACGTAATAATTATGACCGAATCATGGCTTTCACTTGATTTTAATGATGCGGAGTTTTTCCCTTCGAACTTTTGTGTTTTCAGTCGCAATTGGTATAACTGTCGTTACCAATCGTTAAACTCATTTTACATGATAATTAGCACAGTTTACTTTCCTAATAAGCCTCGTCATTTTGTCAAGATTTTATTGACAAGACCTCATGTAATTTAATACCTTTTATATATGATAGCACCGACTTTGTTATTTTCAGCGATTTCAGCGGATGATAGAGGACAATATATTCATCCCTGCTAACACTAACGATTCATTAGCACTAATTCATGATTTTATGGCAAACATGGATACTTCGCAAATTAACATTGTTCTAAACAGCCAAGGCACTTATCTGGATTTGGTTTTCTACACTAGTAATTGATCTTTTAAAGTAGAATCTTGTGACGACTTTGCCAGTACATATCCAGTTTAAGTCTCTGCACAAACAGTTTTGCTATCTTAACCGTTTCCTGTATAACAATTTCACAATTGACGTTGAAAACGATTTGCGATTTAATCCGAAGAATTTCTGGAGGTTTGTCAAATTTACGAAACATAATTTTTAAAATTCCGTGATCAAAATACTTTAGTGGTGTTTTTGTTAAGGAGGTAGCTCACAAACTCATATATTATCTAACTCCACTAGTTTAAAATTTGTTTTTGCTGAACTTGATGTGTTGAGGGCTTTGACGAATATGGGCGTTTTTAAGGGTCCTGGATCACATGGTTTACCGATGCCTCTATTGAAGCTGTGTGCAGCCAAGGCCAATTTCCAGATCTTTAAAAAATATCAAGTATGTGAGGTAACTAATTATCGTGGAATTGCAATACTTTATCTTGCATTCCTAAACTATTCGAGTCGATGGTTAACAATTTGATCTACTTCCACTCCATGCAACGTATTAGCATGCGTAAGCATGGATTTTCTCCGGGCCATTTAACGGCCAATAATTTAGCAGTCTTTCAAAATACTTTAATTAACCCTATTGCCATATGAACTGGATCGTGATCAATTTCAGCGGGACCTGAACACACTTTGCGGTTGGTGTGTTGCTAACCTTATGTTTCTTAATGTTGATAAGTGTCACGAAGTCTCCAAGTCTTCGGTAGTTTTTGACTACTTTCTAAATGACATTAGAATGGAGAGATTTAATGTGGTTACTGATTTGGGCGTTACCTTTAGCTTAGATTTAACGTTTAATTCTCAAGTCGATGCGTTTGTTAACAAAGCTTTTTCGATGTTGGGATTTATTAAACGAAGTTCGAAGGATTTTCATGACATGTTCGTTCACAGCTTGAGTACACGACTGCCATATGGTCCCCTTTCTACAAGACTCATTCAAACAGAATTAAAAGTGTTCAAAAACAGTTTTTGTTATTTGTTCTCAGAAAATTACCGTCTTTCGAGCATGGCAATAATTTCAGACTAACACCATGTGTAGGCCGATGTCGTTTCCTAGAGCAAGTGCCACATTTGCTCGTGACATCATTTGTGGTAAAATAGGCTGTACTGAAATTCTTTACGTTTTAATATTTATGCTCTTCAACGCAACTTACGGACCCGAATACTCCTTCTTGTCTCGACTGCAAGCAGCAAGTACACCGTATCTCAACACCGTAGCGAGTTTTTTTGATTTTAATATTTCCCGAAATGAATTTAAAAAACGAATCGCTAGTCTTTTATTTTAAATGTTTTGCGTTAATTGTTACAACTATTGATGTTGTTAGTAACTTTTAATTTTTTATTTAAAATAACATTTTTTGTAAATAATCGATATGAAGTAAGCCAAGTTAGCTGTTGGACCATCAATAGAAAATACTTAGTAATTTAAGTACAAAAATGCCATTAACAAGGTTCCAAATCCTCCATTTCGAAAAAACTTCATCTGGATAATGTGCCCCCTACTGTATACATCGTTAGATTCATGACACTCAAGTCTATTATAACCCACCAATGGCATCTTGCGACAATTCCTGTGATATGCATGTTATTGGTTTGAACAATAAATTACTCAGACGAGGGAAATTAATGTCAGGAAGTTGAAGTAACAGACAAGCACCATGGTAATATTTGGAACAGTCATTATGTGTGTAGCATTTTTTTCGAATTTCGAAAATTTGATTTCAGATTCGGATTCCTCATACCCAAGTTAAGATTAGAAAGTATTGTTAAAAAGTTTGTAACTCTTACCATTCAAGAGATAACGAGAATTTTATTAATAAAGAGAGATAATTTACGTTATAAAATTAATATTTTGGGATCAAAAACGCTTGTACTCTAAAAAAAACGAAAGTTTGAGCTTTGCAAAATCAGCAGCTCTAACTGGAGAAATGCATATTGTCGGCTTCTCCTAAGCGATGCTCTTCTTCATGGTTGACGGTGAATATTTCCACTTCGACTTGCACAATTTTGGTTAACAATTCGTGAGCCCGGTTTGCCTTTAATCGTAACTCGTCGATGCTTTCAGCGGAATCTTTCGTTATTTTCTTTGTGAATTTCGATAGTCTGGATAGCGCTAATTTATAAGAAGCGCGTTGCTTTTTCAAAGATTCCATTGCGAGTAAACTTTGCACAATAAACACAAGCTTCAATCACTGACTCACTGATCATTCTTTAGTATAAATGAATTTCTTAGATCAATATACAATTTTGAAATTGAGATTAGCAACAACGAAACCGCGTGTTATTTGGCTAAACGTGGCAATAACTTGAATACTTTGCGCAGTTATAAGCAATTATATAGGTAGTTATATAAAATAATATCAATTAGTATTGTACTTATATGAGCTCGCATTCGGTATGGAATTTACTGCTATATACTGGTACTATTGGCATGTGGTTCCGAACCGAAACAATTTTGTCCCATCGTTATTAATCCAAATTTCACTCAAAAATATTAAATCTGGCTTTACATCAAAAGAATCTAAGTGAAACGAAGAGGAAGCTCCAAATATTTTGATGCAAGATTTAAACATCCTGAAAATCATCAGATAGCAAATTATTAGATGGCATATTAATACAGGAAGAACCCGAGGAAAAGTCAACGAAACTTCGATCTTATGAATTAGAATTATAAAAAGTTATTAAATAAAATTATCTAAACAACTAAGACAAATTGTTCAAATCATCCACAGACGTGAGTTTCGTGACTTTACCATCGACATCGTTCCTAACCAAAATGTATCCATCCTACGCCAAATAAATTTACATCTTCCATCCTTCTTGGCTTTCCTAGCCGTATTGTATAGTAACCGATTCAGTTAAGACCACATTTTTAGATACAGACGAACCGTACTAATATTCAAACATTTATCAAATAATTCAATGACAATTTTTGTTAAATATTCTCATCATTTGATCGTGGAATACCAATTATATCAACACTATTATTAATGCTTAATTGCTTAAGAACGAGTGCTTTCTTCGATAGATTAACATTTTCCAGTTTATGGGCACGATTTTCTTCCATTAATAAATCGGAAAAGTTTAAATTCACTAGAAAACTCAAGGTTATGTTGCACCGCAAAGAAGTTTTTTTGCATACCGCAGCTTTCGATTGAGTCGATGGCGATGAAATATCAAGTTTGTTATTTAGCTTATGTACCGTAATGCAAGACTAACACCGCCAAATTTGTTTTTGTTGTTGAATAAAATTAATGTTAGTAAGTTGAAGTAGCACACAAGCACCATGGTAATATTTGGAACAGTCATTATAAAAATTAAATGAAAAAAGTTGTATTCAAAAGTTTACTAGCAAAACAGTGGCTGTTTGTTTTTTGACTGTTTATATTAGAAATAAGAACAACAAACCAGTTTAAATAGATAATGGCGAAATAAAAAATGTAACTGGATAACTGGTTGTTATTAAACTACATAATTCGCCCCTCCGGAGTAACAAAGACGTAAGTGCAAATTTGTAAAAGTCGGAGAAAACGTCTTTAAAGCTTGTGAAATTTTCAACGTTCAAAATGACGGCTATAAACTACCACTTTTGCGGAACTAAAATGTTCAGTGAATCCTTTAATTTATACTTTTGTCAGCACCAGTTGATTTTCTTTCAATAGAAAACTATGCCCCTTTTAGAGGTTTATGTCAGAATACCTCCTCAATTGTACCATTGTTGTCCTGGAGCTTCATAATATTTTTTTAATCAAAACAATTAATTCAATAGGTGATTTCAATTATTATTTAGCAAAAAAATTAGTAAAGATTGTTATAAAAATTTTCGTAATATTTGGGAACAATATTAGTATGTATTTATCATTTTTATTAAATCATCTTTTTTTCTACCCGAGATAATTATTTTGGCCTTATAAACTAAGAACAACAATATTACTCGAATTATTATTTTTTTCGTTGATTGAACGACCACCGGTTCTAATCGGAGCTTCGATCCATTCATCTTCATACCCAAGTTAATAATGTTAAGAATTCGCTCCCTTTTTGAATTCCACCATCTTTATTTGATCACCGTTTAAATTTTTTATTGCGTTAAAATGCACGTCTTCGGCCAACGATTTAAAACCAAAGAAGTCGCTGAATGTTAATTCATTAACTTGAAATGGCTCTCCTCGCTTTTTTGCAGTACGTATAATAGACACGTACTGATCTGGGGCGTATATCGGTCCAAATTTTCTCTCTCTTTTTATATTCTGCTCTATAACAGAATGGGCTGTATCTCCCTCATTTTGAGTATGACTTCTTATAAGAAATTTGTGGGTTATGCTGTTTATATTTGAATTAGTAACTGCATATATACACATAGCCATTACGAAACTGAAACAAAGACGATCACTATATATACCTAGAATACTAACCGGTTTTTTTTGCTGTCCACAACAGTTATCCAAATAAAAAACTAGGTCACAGTTGGGATGACTTTGTTCTATTTCTTTTAAATATTTAAGGACCCATGAACCGATTTCAATTGCTCCTCGGTGTCCCAAAGTTTACGTTTCTTACTGTAAAATTATAGCAGTTCAGTTTTGATTGGTAAAAAAATGCGGAAAAATCTCCTATTGGGACAGGCATTACAGCCTGTAAAACGTAAATTGCAATAATTTGAATCGAACCGGATTCCTTACATTTTTCAATGTCTTTTGCTTTCTCTTGTCGACTTAATTCTTTCTGTTTTTCATGTTCTTTATAACTCTTCTCTAATCTTCATTTATCATCACCAGTTGAATTCTTGAAAGCTTCACATTGGTCACATTGATCCTTTTTTGAAACATGAAACCCAATGTTGAATTCAGTGTTGAATATGTAAGAATACGAATCATAGTTCGCTGATGGCTTATCAGCCAACTTACGTAGAGATTCATAATTTCGGTGCATCTCTGCTATGGTAAGTTCACCATCTATAAATTCTCGGCTGTTGGTAGATCGCACATAGTGACTTTCTACTCTAGAAATAGTATAGTTTGGAATGACGATTGTGTTTGCCTCCTACCACTAAATTTAGCCTTCACAACAGTGCGAACAGATCTCGCTTTGATTCCTAGAGTACTCATTAGGTACGGCTTACATATTTGAATTTTTTTTCCGTCTTGTAGAAAAACAAATCAATAGTTTGGTCTTCTGGGCTGAACAAAATTCATCTTCACCCTTCTATATTGAGCCTGTAAGATCTCGATACATGTACCCAAAAAATTGCGTTCCTTTTCAAATGAAGATAACGACCAATATTGTATTTTTCTTTGTCTTTTTTCCCTTTTTTCTTTGCTGAAGAATGGTCATCAATTACAATAGAATTTCCATTATCACTTTCTGAGTCGCCAGTATTTTCATTAATATCGGTATTTACAGAAGTATGTTTTCTACCCCCCCCCCCTCCACCCTTCCGAGTCGTTATCAGATGACAAAGATAAACCGATTTCTGCAGGAGGTATATATTCATCGCTGTCATCTGCAGAAAATGGATCTTCATTTGACGAGTTTCCTACTTTATAACATGAGCAGTTTACTCGCTTAAATCTTAATTTCAAATTCGGCTGTTGTTCCTTTTGCGAAATTTCTGAAACTGAAAAGGAGAAAGTTTCTTGATAAATTCGGCATAATGTTACAAAATTGAATTTTTTGTGATTAACTGTTTTGTACATACCTAGGTTAAATTGATCATTTAAAAATGAGTTAAAATCCATTATCATAGAATCAACTTCTTGTAAAACACATGAATCACTTTGAAGTTTTACATGTACCTTAATATTTTCCGAAGGCATGAAGGAATTTGGTTCTTCAAGAAAGCTTTAATTTTCATTCGTTATGATTATTTTATCCAAAAAATTCGCCATTATTGTAAAAATTGGAGTTCTTTTTTAATAAATTAGCTATCATGTACTTTCATTACTTTGGCATGTTTTAGGACGATTGTTATTACAATCAGTCTTTGTTTCTGAATTATTTTTCACATTTTCCGTATTTTTTTCGGATTTTTGAGCTGATTTCAGCTAAAAATTGAAAAGTTTTTCATGTAACAGCCACATTTTGTTCTTCTAGTGCTAATCACAATAACTTTAGCCCTCGATGCTCCATGTTTTTCAAACTAAAATAATATTAAAATTGAAAATCATTAACAGAACACAATATTTAACTGTTTAGTTTTGCATAAAAATTACTGTTATTCAGAGGAACAAAGACACGTCATTACTCAGTAGTACAGTTTTTATAAATTCATAATAACATTAAAATTGAGAAAACATCGACATAAAGTACGTTTAGGTCTTTGTTAATCGAAAATAAATTATTATATTTTTGTCATAATTACCTTTGTGACGTTGTAGTACTAACACGTCCACTCGATTTGAAATCTCGTTTATAACTGACTAATCGGACGTTGTTGTTCCCGTTAGGAATATCATTCGCAAAAATACAACAAAGACAACGCATTCTAGAGATAAGTATTCGAGGTACAATTAGGTCTTTGTAAATATAGATAGTTCAAACATTTTGTAACGGTTTGGCATTAAAATCTAGGTTTTCATAAAATTTGCACTTATGTCGTTGTTATTCCGGAGGGGCGATATATCTTATTCACTAATGACATAATAAATACTTTTTATGTACAACATTCAGTATTAAATGATTAGTTTTTAGTTATAATACTATAATTATGATCGATACTTAATTAAACTATGAATATTTATTACTAAGTATAAAATATATTTAAGTGTACTGTCAATTACGAATAAAATTGTTTTTCGATGTTGATCGCCCCACAGCACAACAATGGTTAAATTATTTTGTAACACACTAAGCCATTCAGTTTTAATTTCTAACATTTTATTAAGTACCTATCTTACGTCAAACTTTTAGTTTAAATAGTACAATTTCGAAGTCTTCATAGACTTTTGCCCCATTTTTACTCCAGTAAAGCGTGCAACTACATGTCCTTCGTTGAATTTCTCAAAAGTTCTCAGAAAATCAAATTACTCCATCAAACTTTTGCTAGAGTAGACAATCCGTAGTTACAAAAAATTGTCGTACCTACAAAATTATACATAACCATGTAAATCAATTAATTAACTCAACCTATTTCTATTTCATTACAGGTAAACCCAAGTTGTGATTTATTAATTATACAATTAACTGATTTAACACCGATATACATACTTCACACGGTAAGTAATTAGATTTTGATTGTGATATTTATATCAGAAAACTATTAAATTACAATAATTAGATTTATTGATACATAAATTATAACCATTATTGTTTACACAATGAAAGTTAGCCGATTAATCGAATTTTAATCTAACGAATACTAAAATTAAGGAACCCCTCTGCAATATTGTCGTATAATATTGTATATCATTTTATCATTTTGTGTTGCCATCATTTTTTTTTTTAATTTTATCACAAAAACCAAACATTATTATTATATTTTTTTTGCACAAAATCGAATCTTTCAATACATAAATGAAGACCAACTGCTGAAAATAGAATTGACTGATTAAATTATAAAGATAATAAAAAAAAAAAAAAATCCTCTGCACCAAATCAATCGTCGTAATAATTCAATTTTGGTTGTGTGCTCGGATGCAAAAAACAAAGTCAATCGATTTTAAATTGGTCTATTTATAACCGAACCATCTAATTCAATTTATTCTCAAACTCTCAATGTTAATCCCTCAAAATTAATTTCTAATTTGTAAATTAAAATAATGTTTTGGTTTTCTTCTTTGTTCTTCGTCCATTATACATATGTATGTTGTTAAATGTCAATTATGGATTACGTAGATGGAACAAAAAATTTACCTTCAATTATCTAATTGCCAAAACATTTTTCTTTCGTTTTTCAACAAAAAAAAACTGCTAATTTTCCAACATATAACTAAACTTATCGATTAAATATTATACAAACCGATTTAACCATCGACATTGGATAAATATCAATAACGAAGTATGAAGAAGGTTAAATACCTTTATAGATTTTAAGGACAATAACATGCGTGCCTAATAATATGTGACTTGCCGTCAACCCTTCACATCGAAATTTTTTGGGACTCGATCAAATTGCGACATATATCCCAATATACGTAAACCATAAATGTTGAAAAAAATATATTCTAACAACAACAAAAAAATTGTTTGTCATTCAAAGCTTTCAGTTACAAGAAAAAAGCATTAAACTAATGAAACAGATGAGAAAAACATTAAATTGTTCTTCTACATGTTCCACAATCAACTTTCCCTCTCGCATTTATGTTGGTATGTATTGTGTTTATGATGATTATTATATTCTTTATGACGTCATTTTTATTATATTATTATGGTATCCAAGTATTTCCACTTTAATTTTCTTTTTTTTTGTTTTAACATTTTCGATGCATTTTAAAATATTACGTATAAGTACATCAGAACAGCATGAGTATTGTAGTGACATATAAAAACACATAGAGTGTAGTACATACTACATAACCGTACAATTATTTTGCTCCTTTGTAAATTCTTACTACAATACATTATTATGTACTATAAATAACATTTGAAGGATCAATGTACTTTTGAAAAGGATGTAGGACGGAACAGAATTTTTTATTTTTTGCTCATAATGACAAATATAATTTTAATTTGTTGTGTTATATTATGTGTCTAGGTAAATGGCTATTATAGAAACACATCTACTGTTTTCCTATTGTATTTTTAGAAATACTTTGGGATATATTTAACTGGAAAGTTTAAATTTAATTTGTTCGAAATAATTTATTGTCATGTTGTATTTAAAGATGTCTCATTCCACTACCATTGCCACCTACAAGCGATCACGAATATTGATGATTACCTTTAAGCTCATTGCTGTCCTCTACATTCCAACAGGAATATAATTATAATTTTGTGGAATATAAATTATGATATCATCGGTTGGTAGCAATGATTATGGCAAAGCCCACCTACATATATATACAATCCGTCAGTATCAGTAAAGCCTACCTAGGTATATATAAGCCTGCCTATGTAGGTATATCCAGGAATGCTTTGATTATGGTTATATTGTTTTGTTTTTTTTTTTTAGTGCATTTAATTTTAATGACGTTTATACGTATTTACTACCATGGACATGTAAGTCTTATAAAAGTCGTAACTTTTATTTTAATAAACGTATATAGTATGTTTGTATTTATTTATTTATTTTTATTGTTTCACAATTTTTATTTACCATGTTTAATTTTAATTTATTTATGTATTTATTAAATTTAATTTAATACAATTTATTATTTTCTATCACCAAAATTTATTTTTTTTACAACCATCTTTTTATCGATATGAGGCCTGTTAGAAAAGAATATGGTACGCACTGTGACTATAACTACCACCAAATCCGAGACGAAATTGATTGAAAAAAGAATTAAATTTATTTTGTTTTGTTCTGTGTTTGTCATTTCGTATGTGTTTGTCGTGCTGTGTTTGAGCACGACGGGGAAATCTACCCAATACACTAACGCTGTTTTGTTATACAGCAGATGAGAAATTTATGTGAAGGGGACTCCGCCGCAAGTGATTTTCCCCTCCCTGCGAAACATGGTTGGTTCCGGTCTGTCGGTGTGTTTGAGGCTGATGTTTGGTCAGTCGAATTGTGATGGCGATCGCTTGATTGAAGTTATCTTATCCCGTAAGATACTAATCAAGTCGAAATGCCATGATAGAGGGAAGGGAGAAGAATGAGGTCGGTCGATACTTGTGTCATGGTAGGCAGTGGTGAAAGAGACCGTCGATTATGAAATTTTCGACGTTGTCAACCAAATTAAAATAGCGAAAATAGCTATTATGAATTATTCGACAATATCGAAAATAAACTACAAAAAAATATTAAAAAAAAAAAAATTGTTAATAAATTCACGTGGCCGATTGTTTTTTATCGTTCGGTACGTACCTGTTGCTTGGTACGAAATATCGTACCAAGCTACCAATTTTGTATGCGTGTTGTAATTGCCGTAAACACGGCCATCGTTGGTCACCAATATAAAACTCGTAACTTTTATTTTAACAAACGTAATTCTTTGTATTTATTTATTTAATTTTATTGTTTCACAATTTTCATTTATTATGTTTAATTCTAATTTATTTATTTATTTATTAAATTTAATTTAATACAATTTATTATTTTCTATCACCAAATTTTTTTTTTTTTACCACCATCTTTTTATCGACATGAGGCCGGCTAGAGAATAATATGAGCGCGCACCGTCCAAATCCGAGACGAGACTGATTGAAAAAACGAATTAAATTTATTTTGTTTTGTTCTGTGTTTGTCATTTCGTTTTAGTTCGTCGTGCTGTGTTTCAGCACAGGTGGCAAGTTATCCTCTTTTACTAGAACGACGCCATCAGTACTGATGTGACTTTTTCCTTTTCTCCATTTACCTCATTCTTGAAGAGTACTCAAATAATCCCACCACCAGGATTCCAGAAGGATTAAACCTGCAGTTGAATATTTTGCCAGCCGAATAGTTTATTTACAGGTACGTCTTTTAGTAGTGGTTCAGGAAAACGATTCACCAATTAAGAAATGACCTGGAGTAATTAGTTTTAGATTTGCGCTGTCATCACCGATATGAAATAACGGTCTAGAGTTGAGTAGACTTTCAATTTCGATTAATAAAGTAGTTGTCTCTTCAAAATTCAGCTGGGCTTCCTTCATTGTTCTTCTAAAGTGGTATTTTATCGATTTTATTATCGCACCAAATTTGATTAGGTAATCCACGACGTGCCACAGATCTTTTTAATATCGGTATAACAGAGTAATTAATCCCCTTTTGCGATCTTCAAGATCTACGTCTTTATTTGGTAGTTGTGGCTTATTGTTTGGCCAAGTAGTTGGATTAACGCCGGATTTTGCTTTGATGCTACATGACTCCACTTAGTTCTAGGAATGATTTCTAAAATGCTGCTACTCCGATTGGCTATGAATGTTTCCCATTTCGCTGGCACCTCTGAGAGCCAGTGCAATACCACCATCGAATCGGTCCAGGCATACACATTTTAATTGTCTATTTTGAGGGGGGTTTCGCAATATTTAACCATATCGGCTAGTAGTACGGCAGACTTATTTTTTTTATAGGCGCTACCTTACTTTTCGAACATACTCATCATTCGACATGTTGTTTCACCATCATTCTTATTGGTCCTGATATACACCACGCATAGGCTGACTCTGATGCATCACAAAATTCATGCAGTTGAATTGAAGTTGGCTCTGTAAATGGTAGCAAACACCTAGGTATTTGGATTTCTTGAACTTGGCTTAGGTTGAAATAAATTTAACAGTTCCTTAGGTGCTTCGTCATCCCATTTAGTTTTCGTTAGCCATAATCTCTGCAGCAACATTTTGAAATGTATGACAATTAGTGATAACCAACACAAGGAATCATATAATTTGGAGCTTTCTGAGAGCATCTTCCGTTTCGTCCAAATTACCTCTCTAGTTTGAATACTTACTTAGAACGTAAACGTGTCGCTTTGTAGATGACACATAATACCAAGAGTTTTAGTAGTTTGGTCAGCCTCAATTAACTTGTGAATATCTGCGTCTTTGTCTGCAAATTTGATTTCCATTTGAGGAATCTGAAACCGCAACTATTTAGAATTTTAAATTTCTGGTACTTTAATATAATTGCATCTTCTACAGTGACACATCCGGTTAATAGATCGTCCATATAAAAGTGGTATCTTATTGCCTAAGGGCTGCTTTCGGATATTTTGTTTTAAACAGCTCGCTATTTCATCCAACGAACCAATAGCAAGAAATAGTGCAGATGCCGTTCCATATGTAACCGTGGTACATTTGTATGGCTCGCCATAAAATAAATTGAAAATTAGCATCGCTCTTATCCACCAAAATCTGCCGATACATCTTTTCTATATCGGCATTGATGGCAATAATAGTTTGTCGAAATCGCAGTAGCGTGGTTGTTATACTCCAGTGGTTGATTTGCAAGATGCATCGAATACAACTCGCAATTTTGTATTCGTGATATCTTTATAAACTCCAGACCACGGTGTTCTTATCATTTGACTTAGTTCGATGTATTCATTCGTAAATGCCTGGTAATCTTTATGGTATTCTGTCGATCTTGCGAATCTTTTTTCAGTTCCCATCATCCTTGATTTTGCATTGTATAGTGACTCACCTAATTCTGGTCGGGGCTCTACAAATGGTAATATTACAATAAACCTTCCCTCTGGAGTTCTAGTGTTTGTGTTTCGATAGAGTATTTCACAGGGATCGTCATCTTTAACGCCAGCTGCATTGACTAATGGCTCCTCCACTTCCCAAATTCTTTTTAGCATTTCCATCAAATTTTGCGCGGTAATTCTGTACGTTATGACCTTCTTCTTGGTTTTGAATTAATTTTCCTGCCATAAGCCAACCAAACTTGGATGAATGTAATACTGGTAAATAATGGATTGATATTTTCTGTTCGCCTAAAATGTCTAAGAGATCCATGATGCTAGGTTTGTTAAACTGTGGATCTGCCAGCTCCAGTTGCCACACTTCATTATGTTCCGGTATTATAACTTTGGTTACAGGTAAATGTGAAGTAAATTTTTCTATGATGTGCGCTGTAATGTTGATAGAATAATGTGAAATTACTTGTTATTTAACTAACACAACAGGTTTTCCTCTTGTTTCCCCTGTTGAGCACGTAGGTATGCCGTAAATGGAAATGTGCGAGTATTTCCGCCGTAGACCAAAGCGTTGAACGCACGATTCGGAAATAAATGATGATTGCGATCCGAAATCGAGCAGTGCTCTTGTTAACATTTGTTTGTCCGCTACTTGACTGGATGTAAACCAGTGCTGTGGGTAGCAACATATTAAGAGCCGTTTGATTTTGGTGCTATAGCTGAATTGGCTGATCCTAATTTTTCATTTTGTTTGTTATTGAAGTTCTTTATGTAGAAGTTAATGATGACGTTTATTACATATTAAGTACATTTGAAACATTTTTTTACTGCCAGCTGCCTGCCTTTGCAATGCTTTAGCTGGTTGATATTTCGCAACATGATAATTAGTAGACCGATTTTCAATTGCAGTACAATACTACAGTACAGTAGACGTCTTTGTTCTTGGCGGCAAGAATAGCTCGTTCACTCAGCCAATCGTGATTCTTACAATTGGTTTGAATATTGGGAAATGCTTTTTCAGCCAATTCTTTTTTTGACGTCACTAAATTGCAGAAGTTATGAGGCAATGGAATTCGTCCTAAGGTCAGATCAATCGGCACCTTTCCGTTCTCAATTTCTAGCAATTGATGTGAGATTATTTCAGCTGATCGATCGCCACAAAGTAGAGTATTTCAGGCAAGCATTTATTTCGTCCGCTGGTGTCGATCGAGGAATTACAAGTAATGTTTGTGTGAAATCTCCTGCAAGCAATATGAATGCGTTCCCAAATGGTTGAATGTTGTTTCCACGCAAATCTTGAGGGATTTGCTGCATACTTTGGAAATGTTGCACATGGCAGTTTCAATGAAGTGCATATTCAATGGCAATTTCAAAGCGAAATGAGCTTTCTTCCACCTGCTAACAATGTCGCAGCTATACCGGACGACGCAAGAGCGAAGGCTATGCTATTTTGGAATCGAACTGCTGCCAAAATCAATGTATTAAGGAACGTTTTACCAGTTCCTCTTGGCACATCTAAGAAAAAGATTTTTCCCACCCCATTATTGACAGTTTGCATTATTTGATCGTAAATGGCTTTTTGCTCAAGCGTTAGCTTAGGAACATTTGATTGCACATACGACAAAAGATCACCCGTGTTGTAATTTTGTTCATGACGTAATTCTACATCGAACCATCAATTATCAACGCTTCGTTGTAGATTTTACTGTGAAATTGATGTTCATTTTTGAATTTTCCTCGCATATTCGACGGAAAATATCTTCAGCCATGTGCGATTTATATTTCTTCCATAACTCTGTTGGAGATGAAGGAGAGCAGGCGGTCAATATGATTGCAAACAATGGACACATTTGATTTTTATGTGATATTTTGCACCCGGTCGTTCTCCAATAAATTTAAAGTTTTACATGCATTGCGGAAAGCAGCCGTTGGACCGGGCACATTTACCAACAACATGCGAAGAAAGAAGCATTCATCTTGATTGGGATGCACGGTGTGCAGTCTGCCTATCGTAGTTTCTTTGGAAATGCATAGTTGTCCGTCGATTCGCTCTCCTCGTTTGCATCGTTCAAATTATTTTCATCCCGCATTCTATATGTAATACGTAGTCTATTTCGAATGAAGAAAGCAGTTAACGTTGTAACCACTGGAAATGAGATATTAAAATGGTTATTTGATGCATTTAATGATTTTTTCAACATTATTTCATCATAATCGTTTGAGAAATAGGGATGTTCCGTCATAGTTGGCAATATTCCAGAACTTTATCGAAAAATCATTTTAGAGTCGAAATCCAAAAATTACTTTAAAGTTAGAGAAAACGAAATTCAATTGTAAAATGCCAAACTACGAGCGAATTTCGTTTTTCTCTAATTTTGAAGTAATTTTTGAAATTTTTTAAATTTAATTTGATTGAAAATATCACACTAATATTACAAATAGGCAAAAATGTGGATAGCCCCTAATTCTAAAGAAATTAGTTGTGCCGATTTCCAAGTTCTGGTTAATATAGCAACAGAATATCTCTCTCTAATGCATCACAAAATCAGCATTTAACTTTTCATTATTTAAAAAGAAAAAAATTTAAGTACCTTTTTGTTACTTTTAGTGACATAAAAGTGAAAGTCTTCAGTTAGTGAAATATCTTCGTCTTAGAATTATTGTTGTCTATGTCTGATTTTTGGTTAAGTTAAGCTATATATGTAGCTAGGGTAAAACGACCGTATAGAATCCAAACTTTCCAACAAAATTCCGCAAACTCCAATCGTTTTTGAGGTATTTTTTTTTCTTCAAAATTTGGTCCATATCCGCTAATGTTTTCTCCAGTTATATTTGGTTGTCTATATCCTTGAGTTTTGCAGTATCCTTGAGGAAAACTCCCTCAACATCAGGAAGATGTTCAACTTATTTAAGATTAAAGGTCTTGACAACTACATCAAAAAATGAAAATACAAAGATACAGTTCAACAAACAATTTAATGTGGGGTTCCATAGCTCTAAAAAGATCTGTGCGATAAATGCGAGGCAATGCAAGTCAATGATTTCGAGGCACATATTCTAAATAAAAAATACCTAAGGCAAACTGTTTAGAATTTTTGCCTTTGATTTGTAAAATGCCTTCCAACTTCTCAAAACTAACAATTCGAATTCTTCTTTTGTAAGCGAAAATTTTGCGTGCATACTTTAACGGGAAGGTTCGTGGTGATAAAGAAGTTTTAATCGTAATTTTGTACGTATTAATATTATAAGATAAATATTTGATTCAAAATAGATAACAACTTTCACATTTTTAAGTATAAATCTATTTGTGGCCGCGAAGGTACTCTCATTGCAAATGCGCATATAAAAATGTTGGAAAAATATATTAATTCTTTAAAGAAAAGAAGCCTTTAAAGAAAAGTTGGTCCAAAACTGGACATAGACAAAACTATTAAATTTGAATCCTTAATAATTAAAATATTTTTTTGAATGCTTCAATTGTACTTCGTAATTAAGCTTTCTTCTAACAAATCTCTTTGGAAACCAAAATTTTGTATGAAATCGCTCACTTCTTTTCTCTCTTCAAATCTTTAAGTTTCCAGCTAACCTTCAAATTTCGTTTTCTCCAATATAGGCAAAATAAGAACAAGAATAATTCTGAGCCGATGGATATTTGAAGTTAATAAACTATCTTAAGGTCGAGTTACAATGGATGTGTCCCATTCCGTTCCGTTTCTCCATTCAAATTAGTTTTAGACTTTTTCTGTATATTTTTTATGAAGAAAAGGAATGGTTAGTTATAATAAAATGGAAAGAAACGGACGAGCTCATCCGTTTTTTCAAAAAGTTTAGAATTTACGGAAAGACGGAACATCTTAACCAAACAAATAAAATTAATTTTTTTTTGACATAACGTGAGAAGTAGGCTGTAACTACAAAGAAGACATTAATTATTGAAAACATCAAATTTCTTATAAGTTCTTTAACATTGTTTATACAAAACGTATAAATCAAAGAGAATTTCTAAAGATTTTAGAGTCTCGCCTCCGCATCACTGCGCCAGACGGAACCAACAAACGGAAAAGTCGAGAACTCGAGACGGAGAACGAGAACGACGGAACGAAATCAGTGCTGTCGAAGTGAGTACAATCGGAGTATTTGTACTACTTTCGCCTAGTGGTTACTCCTGTACTCCGCTATTTCATTTCTATACTCCCCTTTTTTAATAACTGCTGTACTAATAATACATTTACACAATATCTTAACTTATCGGATTTGTTTGCAATAATTATAATATTCTGGGAGATAGCTGGCTCTTTCATAAAGCATTTTTTCAAAGCTAATTTAAAATGGTTTCTGTCAACTTCAGGCAAAAACCCATAAAACTGGTTTCTTGCAGTAATGTGCCAGTCACAAATATGTAAAATTTGTGCGAACTAAATTACTTCAACCTCACAATGGGTTTTTTCAGAATCTGAAGATTTGTTTGTAAAACTTATAAAAACATCAAGCCACTCTGTACGCAGCACCAGATAAACTCAAATATGATTATTTTGAGATTACCTGATTTTAACAAAAATCTTTTATCTGCTTTGGCTAAATAATTAGATTAGGACCTCCTGAATACAAAAATTACGCTGCAAGACAAATTATGCGGGCGTTTATCCTTACCGCACAAAAACGATGTGTGGAAGTCTGGATTTACAATACTCTCAAATTCTTCCATAAGCTTAGAATAGGACCCTATTTTATAGGGATGTAAAAATAATACTTTTCAGGCTAGGTAGAAAGTTGTATGGAAGTTTTAGATTTAAGCATTGTGATATGGGAAATTTCATTGGTCCAATACGCCTTGACATCAATATTCTCAAATCCTTTGCTTACATTTGAATAAAATCCAGTCCCTCTTGCATCTTTCTTCTCTAGAAAGTTTAAATGCCGACAGCAGAAATTGCCTTTCAGTTTTATTTTGACATTCTTCTTCTCGCCTAGGTAGGATATAAGGTGACCATACCTCTTGCAAAATTCAGGAGGAACCACAAAAATAATAATTTCAACAAAATTTAATTCGAACTTCAACCTAAACGCTGGCCCAATGTTTACTCTTTATATATATAGGAACAAATATGTGTGTTCCATTCGCTGTTAAAGGCGAACAAAATTGTTTGGGTTGGCTGTGTATGGAAAAAAAATTTGGTAAATCTAATTTTTGATTTATGGTATCGATCATGATTACCATTAGCACGAATAGTGTTCCAAAATAGTTCTAGTCGTGCCTTACGGCATAAAATTTTTTCAGGCTATGAAATAAATAGGAACTATTTAAAGAATTTACAAAATATTGTAGATAATAAATATCACTAAAATCCATTAACAAATTTGCTTATTCCATCCGTTTGATACAGAAGACTGAGAAGATAGTCTCAATTAGCTAAGTATATGTCTATGTAAAAACAAAGAAAAATTGGTGAAACAATGTTTCAAGTTATGTTTCTACTGGTGTTATGCAATATTTCTTGAATTTAACTCTTATTTCATTGATCAAATCCGACCCCAAACGAAGTGACCCGAGAAATTTTCAGGGTGTGAATAATTCTGTTTTATATTAGGGACTGCAGATAGAATCGGCTTTATAACTCAGACATAAAACTACACTTAAATCCATTGGCAAAGGTGCTGCATGTGGTGCTGGAACTTGGAAATTTAGAAAAGGCCTGGAGTGATTATGAAAGTAAAACACAAATTTTTCTTTGGCAAATCTAGCTTCCTTAAATTTTTTCTCATAACCAAAGTGGCATTATAGTGTTTTGCAATATTTGTTGAATTCTGGCCTTGTTTTATTTAAGAAACTCCATTAAAATTTATTGTCTGACTTAGCCAAAACATTTGATGATCAATGAATTAGTTATAGCACCACCAAATCAAGATTCAAGTTAGCAAGTTTAAAACTTTTTTAGAAGAGATTTTACCAAGTGCATGTTTTGTGACCGGTCGTCGCCACCAAACTAATATTAACAACATATGGTATTTTGAGACTTAATAACTGTCCCCTGGCTTAGTCAATTTTTACCTGGTCACCCCTAGGCACCTGAATTTCGTGGATCGGTACTGTTCTCTACGAGAAAAATTAAAAAAAACCAAAACGATAATCTAAAAATATCTGTGATTTCGTGGAGAGTTGTGACCATGTTAAAAAAAACTATTTAGCTCAAACGGCATATAGAAGCTTAACGCTTAATAGTAAAATAAATAAAGAGCTCTAAACCAATAATTAAAATAGTTTTCTTTTAATATTCCAATTTGGCTCAAAAACTAAGAACTATTTTAGTGTAATTTACTGAATCGTGATTTTTTTATCAGAAAATACTAACAATTATTTATGTCTAAGGTCTAACTATTGCATTTCGTATGTACTTCCTTCTGACTAGAAACACTGCCCTGAAAACGTACTCCGTTTAAAGTATTCAGGGCGACAGCACCACTGACCCTGAGACTGAGATACTGACACTGACATCAATTAACTGGAGAGAAACAACCTGTTGAATGTTTTTATCAGACTGATCTATTAAATTCCAGATCAACCCTCGAACAAAGTGGAGCAAGCCCCTAACCTCAATCGAACTTTAAAACTGTAATTCTCCAATTCCACAAACCACACCACAATATTTATGTTTATCCGATTACCTACACAACATTTCAGTTCACACAAAACTATCACACAGACTGACTTAGTGAATTATAAACTATTTTCTTAAAATTTCTTTTTTTTTTTAAATAAGACGGCAAATTGGCAACATAAGCAGGCTGAGGCTTTATCCACTTGTGAAGGTGATAGAGGAAATAATTAAATATTTTTATAAACAATTCTTAATTTTTTTTGCTCAAAATACGATTTTCGTGAATACATAAGCAAATTAACGTACCCTAATTTACCGCTAACACGTCATTCCTTGTGTATTTCACATTCAACCTTAAAATTGTCGGCATCTTTAATAAAAGTTCTTTATTTTTTTATTTAAAAGGTTTCTCTTCGAACTTCCCCCAAAAAAATTTTATACCTTCTCCGTTTGACTATTCCGAGGCTGCCTAAGTTTTAAATAGTTGTGTTTTATTCTTTTTTTTGCGTTTTTCTAATGCTCAATGTTAACCGTTATAAAATGTATAGCGATAATTAAATAAAGTTGGTCAATTAAATTTGGCGATTGAATTTACGGTTTTTAGGATCAAAATAATTGACAGTCTTGTCTGGTCACACTTACTTAAGGATCAATTACTTGCGTTAAAACAAAGTGTGCAAGCTGAAGCGAAGCTTCTAATAGTAGTACCGGCTCCCGGAATTAGAAACATCATATTAGAGCCCTATTTTCATCGCATGTGTCGAATTTCTTCATAACCGGTTAAGAATAGTCAAGTTCCATTACAATCGCACAGAGTTGCGTTAAAATTAAGTATAAACCATACGCACGTTTCTTTGAAAATAAAACGAAAATAGAATGTAAAGTGGAAACTTTATTAGACAAAACAAAAAACCTGAAAAACATGAGACTTCGAACAACTGTACTGCTTTTTTAAAGAAATTTTTTTAGATTTCGTCCAGGTTTCCAGTCTAGATACCTACTGTGGTATCGTCTGGACACAACATTTCTTTAAATTGCACCAACATTTCTTTCAATACCTCAAAATTAGCTTTGTGAAAATGATGAACAGGTTCGCATATTTGACAAGTCCGTATTGGTATACATCTGCCAAAATTATGCTTTTGAAAATGAAAAGCGTTCGACACTAAAATTGCTTTAAAATAAATTTTCCACTAGCCACTTACAGTTTCGCTGACCGGTACTCTGTGATTTTGTGGAGAGTTGTGGCCATGTTTAAAACTATTTAGCTCGAATAGCATATACAGGGCTTAACGCTTTAATAGTAAAATAGATAAAGAGCTCTAAACCAATAAATAAATCACTTCTCTTTTAATATTCAAATTGGCACAAAAACTAAAAACCATTTTAGTGTCATTTGTTGGATTGTAATTTTTCTTAAACGCCATACGCCAACAATTATTTATGTCTAAGGTCTAACGTAACGAACTGTCCTCCCCTTCTGACTTCAAATACTCCCCTGAAAATTTAAAACCTAAACCTACTCCGTTTAAAGTTTTCAGAGCGACAGCACTGAACGAAATGAGACGAGTTGATTGTAAGTGTAATACAACCTTTATCTTTTTAACAGGATTATTTCCAGTCAAATCTGACTGGAACCAAAAATTTTCAAATGGCCCACCGGCTTTCTTTCACCGGCTGGCCAATTACCGTATTAATTACTTTTCCGGTCGCGATGGTCACCGATGCCAATAAAAGAAGGAAGTGTGCCTTCTTTAATTTAAATTAAAATAAAATTGGAAAGCAAAATCTTTATAGCGAAACAGTGATCACATTGAGTTAGCGAATTTGAAATAAAAATAGAAAAAAAAATGTTTGATAATCAGCAGAAAATTATTCTGTATATCTTGTTTGATAATCACTCAATACTCAATGCATAAATATTATGTGCGCGACCGCCTAAATGATGCTAAATGAAAAAAAAACCATCTTCAATCAATATTAAACATAAGCTACAGCCTGCAACTCACACAGAGAAGTTTTTGTTTTGTTAATTTTTATTTATTAATTTATAATTTATATTGATGTTCTTTCTCAATTACAGTTAGTCTGTAAGTTAGGGTATAGTGTTAGCGATTAGCAAATTAGGTTAAGCTAACTCTAATTTTTTTTTTTTTGAATTCATTGGTTCACAACCGTAATAATCTATTCTCGAAATAAATTTGTAATTTTTTTAGGTTGTTCACTAGAATTTAAAAAATGCGTTGAACAATGCACTAATTGCCAGAAGTTGATGGTGAAATAGGGTTAAGTATCACCATAGTATAAATACATATAGTAATTCACGTGAAGTTCATCGGTGAAGTGTTACATTGATATCGTTTTGAATTTTTTTAAATATTTTTATATTTAAATTTCCCCAAATATATGTACGACTAAGTTCGCCCAAATGTCATCTTCTATTTCTAATTGTATATTGAAAGTAGTGATAGTGATGGGCTAAATCGATCTTTTTAGTTAAATATCGTATGAGAAAATGAACAAAACAGACCAAAAAAGATCGATTTAGCACATCACTAATTGAAAGCTACATATTGTCATACATACACTGATATTATTGCTTTTGGTCAACCGACAATTCAATTTTTAAAAATATTCGGAATTCAGATTTTTCCATAATATTCAAGTGCGTAGTAGATGTTTGTACATCAGTAAATTTTATTGTTGTTATACAAATGTATTTTTGATTACAGTGCTACCTAAATTTTTCATTTTGCTCATAAATTGCTACCCGCACAACAAGAAGATATTCTTCCTTTAGTTGCAAATACCTCTTTGATTTTCTGTAAACAACTTCACCAAATGTGTATTTTTAGTATGTAACAGATTTATAAATCAAGAATTAATTCCCTGCGTGCATAGTATAAATACATATAGTACTACCATCATACAAAAAAAAAATATTTAATCGGTGAAATTCCAGATGTTGCGTCGATCGCATACAAAAAATAATATAAACACTTTGGTAATCGCCTAAATGTTTGTAAAGTAAATTGAACATACAACAGAAATTCGAATTGTTCACGTGTAGTTTTATCCTACTCTAACACTTAGTAACGAATTAACATATGTGCATCGCCAACTATATACTAAATGTAGATCAGTGGCATGATATAAATAAGACAAGGTATGTTTGACAGCTGGAAGCACGTGGAGCGTGACGTCATTCTGAGTTAATTCGGATATTTTTTTTTGTTTTGGTTTAGAAGAATATTTTTAGGTTTTTGAAATGGAAATAAGTTTCAACGATTGTAAACAATAGAAAAAACACAAATTTCAACCAAACGAAGTCAACGTTGCGTAATATATAACTCGAAGTGACGTCACAAAAAGGAAACATCGCAACAGGTCGATTGGTTAGAACATACCTTTATAAATGTTTATGGATCAGTGGTACACATATGTACATACTTTTACATATTTTTGTGTATTTTTGTTATACGTACTAGCTACTCACACATAATTTTGGTTTTTTATTTTAAAATACTGAAGGTCATTACCTGAAATTGATCAAAATGGCAATAAAAATCAATTTGTCATTATTTAATTTCAACTCAATTTTTTATTTTATTTAAAATTTTCACTAATTATTTTTATTTTTATATTTTAATAAATAATTGAATATGTACACATGTAATTTCTATTGAGCAAAAAATTGATGAGAAAAGATAATTTTTATTTTTGCGGTTCACACGGCCATTGACCTTTTTTTATTTTGTTTTGGTAGCATAACCATTAAGTAAATACAATGAAATCTATTTCAAAGTAACAAAAAATAAGTTAAATATTAGTAGAATTTTAGTTTTTATTTTCCTCTAAATTGAAAAATTTTATTTTGATGCCTTTTCGGTTGCTTGAGTTCATCATTTTTTTGCTTTAAGCTAAAGCGTGTAAATACAGCAATTTTATATTTGGTAATTCCAGCAGCGTGCGCATCACATAATCGATGTGGATTTTTCCCTTGAATAAACTTCGTAAAAAGTTTGTCAAGAACATTTTCTTCGTAACCCATATTTGAGATTTTTTTTTCAAATTTATTTAATATGTTTTCGACGAAGTCTTCGAATTCAACGGAGCGCACTGATAAATTTCCATATATGTATGTAGCTGATTTCGTATTTTCAGTTACATAGACCTTTATTTTTAAAAGAACGTCATTTTCTCGTTCTTTATTATTTGCATTTGTTTAGTAACTTTGTTACTAGAAAACCCTGTTAAATAAACTAGAGAGCATTTCCGCAATTTTTCGAATTGCAATGTTGCAATTGATGATGATTTTCACTGTTCTCGTCTAAAAATAAATTTTTTGTTTTTCAATATTTTAACATCGGGTTCTTCAGTCGTTTCGGATTCGGGTTCAAAGTTCTCCACAACGTCAGCAGTTGAATCAGGTAGTTGCTCGTATAAATTAATTAAGTTGTTGGAAAGGGGTCTTCAAATCCAGAAAACATTAAAGGAACTGTCTCTTGAAAGCATATTTCTTTTAAAATTTTTATAAACCTCATAGGAACCTAATTTTTCATAGGAACCTAATTGCGAACAAAATATTTAATTAATTATTTTATAATAATCTAAATAATTTTTCATACAATCATCATTTAGAAAATATAGAAAGTATATTGGTATTGGTTTTTCTTTAATTTGTTTATGTGACTATAGGATGGGTGTAATACGACTGAAAAATATTTTACTATGCTCGTTTACAAGTCACAACTCACATCAATGCAATCAATCTCCACACATAACACTCTAGAGCCTGATTTTATACAAATTTTCTAATGATTTTTGGAAAATCGAATTTTCCGAGATTTCCCACGGGAAACTTGCCATTGGCCATTGTCCTTAAAAACCTCACCTAATTTATTTTTGGATTATTGGAATTTCTTTTGGCATATATAACGAATCTCTTCTCGGAAAGCCTGAGTAACACTTAACAAAATGCAACTCAGCGTCAAACACTAATCACCACGGACCATTTGATAATTTACGTTAAACGCCTATATCATAGACATTCCAGAAACCCCAATCCAATGTCAATCGTTTGATTTTTGTTTAACATATTCCGTCGTTAAAATTTGGTGCAATATGCCATAATTATACCTGTTATTTATAACACCATTCCGTCGGACCTTTAATGTGATATTTTACTTTGGAGGCCTATAAAACAGACAGAAACCCGAGCCCAATATCAATCTTTTGATTTTTGTTAAAATTGGCGCTACAAGCCGACCACTTGAAATATTCCATACACTGTCAATACAATAGACATTTCAGAAACCCTATTCGACTATGCGAATGAAGTTTATCCTAAAATAAAACTAGAATTAACAACAACAACAAATTTACATATGTATGCGTTAAAAAAAGTATACATTCGGGCGAAAAATATAAAATATTTTTTATAATAATATCCGAATGCAATATATTTATTCTATACATAAGAAATTCGATATTTCAAGATTTTCACCAATCGGCATACATGTCGTCGGTAAGCTTGTGTGTATACATTAACCATGCCAACCCGTTTAAAAAGTTATTGGGGTTTACCTAGTTAATCCTAGATTATTCAAGAACGTGAAAAGTTTTATCTTAAGCATGTCTAAGAAAATCAATATCTTGAGATTTTCACCGATCGGCAAACATCTCACTATGATATTTCGGTAGGCCTATGTGTGTGCTATGATCATGCCAACCCGTTTGAAAAGTTATTGGGGTTTACCTAGTTAATCCTAGATTATTCAAAAACGTGAAAAGTTTTGTCTTAAGCATGTCTAAGAAAATCAATATCTTGAGATTTTCACCGATCGGCAAACATCTCACTATGATATTTCGGTAGGCCTATATGTATGCTTTGATCATGCCAACCCGTTTGAAAAGTTATTGGGGTTTACCTAGTTAATCCTAGATTTTTCGAAAATGTGACCAATTTTTATCTTAACAGAATGTCTAAGAAAATCAATATCTTGAGATTTTCACCGATCGGCAAACATCTCACTATGATATATCGGTAGGCCTATGTGTATGCTTTGATCATGCCAACCCGTTTGAAAAGTTATTGGGGTTTACCTAGTTAATCCTAGATTATTCAAAAACGTGAAAAGTTTTGTCTTAAGCATGTCTAAGAAAATCAATATCTTGAGATTTTCACCGATCGGCAAACATCTCACTATGATATTTCGGTAGGCCTATGTGTATGCTATGATCATGCCAACCCGTTTGAAAAGTTATTGGGGTTTACCTAGTTAATCCTAGATTTTTCGAAAATGTGACCAATTTTTATCTTAACAGAATGTCTAAGAAAATCAATATCTTGAGATTTTCACCGATCGGCAAACATCTCACTATGATATATCGGTAGGCCTATGTGTATGCTATGATCATGCCAACCCGTTTGAAAAGTTATTGGGGTTTACCTAGTTAATCCTAGATTATTCAAAAACGTGAAAAGTTTTGTCTTAAGCATGTCTAAGAAAATCAATATCTTGAGATTTTCACCGATCGGCAAACATCTCACTATGATATTTCGGTAGGCCTATGTGTATGCTATGATCATGCCAACCCGTTTGAAAAGTTATTGGGGTTTACCTAGTTAATCCTAGATTTTTCGAAAATGTGACCAATTTTTATCTTAACAGAATGTCTAAGAAAATCAATATCTTGAGATTTTCACCGATCGGCAAACATCTCACTATGATATATCGGTAGGCCTATGTGTATGCTTTGATCATGCCAACCCGTTTGAAAAGTTATTGGGGTTTACCTAGTTAATCCTAGATTATTCAAAAACGTGAAAAGTTTTGTCTTAAGCATGTCTAAGAAAATCAATATCTTGAGATTTTCACCGATCGGCAAACATCTCACTATGATATATCGGTAGGCCTATGTGTATGCTTTGATCATGCCAACCCGTTTGAAAAGTTATTGGGGTTTACCTAGTTAATCCTAGATTATTCAAAAACGTGAAAAGTTTTGTCTTAAGCATGTCTAAGAAAATCAATATCTTGAGATTTTCACCGATCGGCAAACATCTCACTATGATATATCGGTAGGCCTATGTGTATGCTTTGATCATGCCAACCCGTTTAAAAAGTTATTGGGGTTTACCTAGTTAATCCTAGATTATTCAAAAACGTGAAAAGTTTTGTCTTAAGCATGTCTAAGAAAATCAATATCTTGAGATTTTCACCGATCGGCAAACATCTCACTATGATATATCGGTAGGCCTATGTGTATGCTTTGATCATGCCAACCCGTTTAAAAAGTTATTGGGGTTTACCTAGTTAATCCTAGATTATTCAAAAACGTGAAAAGTTTTGTCTTAAGCATGTCTAAGAAAATCAATATCTTGAGAGTTTCACCGATCGGCAAACATCTCACTATGATATTTCGGTAGGCCTATGTGTATGCTTTGATCATGCCAACCCGTTTGAAAAGTTATTGGGGTTTACATAGTTAATCCTAGATTATTCAAAAACGTGAAAAGTTTTGTCTTAAGCATATCTAAGAAAATCAATATCTTGAGATTTTCACCGATCGGTAAACATCTCACTATGATATTTCGGTAGTCTTATGTGTGTGCTATGATCATGCCAACCCGTTTGAAAAGTTATTGGGGTTTACCTAGTTAATCCTAGATTATTCAAAAACGTGAAAAGTTTTGTCTTAAGCATGTCTAAGAAAATCAATATCTTGAGATTTTCACCGATCGGCAAACATCTCACTATGATATATTGGTAGGCCTATGTGTATGCTTTGATCATGCCAACCCGTTTGAAAAGTTATTGGGGTTTACCTAGTTAATCCTAGATTATTCAAAAATGTGACCAATTTTAATCTTAACAGAATGTCTAAGAAAATCAATATCTTGAGATTTTCACCGATCGGCAAACATCTGACTATGATATTTCGGTAGGCCTATGTGTGTGCTTTGATCATGCCAACCCGTTTAAAAAGTTATTGGGGTTTACCTTTCATCCTAGATTATTCATAAACGTGAAAAGTTTTGTCTTAAGCATGTCTAAGAAAATCAATATCTTGAGATTTTCACCTATCGGCAAACATCTCACTATGATATATCGGTAGGCCTATGTGTATGCTTTGATCATGCCAACCCGTTTGAAAAGTTATTGGGGTTTACCTAGTTAATCCTAGATTATTCAAAAATGTGACCAATTTTAATCTTAACAGAATGTCTAAGAAAATCAATATCTTGAGATTTTCACCGATCGGCAAACATCTGACTATGATATTTCGGTAGGCCTATGTGTGTGCTTTGATCATGCCAACCCGTTTAAAAAGTTATTGGGGTTTACCTTTCATCCTAGATTATTCATAAACGTGAAAAGTTTTGTCTTAAGCATGTCTAAGAAAATCAATATCTTGAGATTTTCACCTATCGGCAAACATCTCACTATGATATATCGGTAGGCCTATGTGTATGCTTTGATCATGCCAACCCGTTTGAAAAGTTATTGGGGTTTACCTAGTTAATCCTAGATTATTCAAAAACGTGAAAAGTTTTGTCTTAAGCATGTCTAAGAAAATCAATATCTTGAGATTTTCACTGAAATATCATAGTCAGATGTTTGCCGATCGGTGAAAATCTCAAGATATTGATTTTCTTAGACATGCTTAAGACAAAACTTTTCACATTTTTGAATAATCTAGGATTAACTAGGTAAACCCCAATAACTTTTCAAACGGGTTGGCATGATCATAGCATACACATAGGCCTACCGAAATATCTTAGTAAGATGTTTGCCGATCGGTGAAAATCTCAAGATATTGATTTTCTTAGACATTCTGTTAAGATAAAAATTGGTCACATTTTCGAAAAATCTAGGATTAACTAGGTAAACCCCAATAACTTTTCAAACGGGTTGGCATGATCATAGCATACACATAGGCCTACCGATATATCATAGTGAGATGTTTGCCGATCGGTGAAAATCTCAAGATATTGATTTTCTTAGACATGCTTAAGACAAAACTTTTCACGTTTTTGAATAATCTAGGATTAACTAGGTAAACCCCAATAACTTTTCAAACGGGTTGGCATGATCAAAGCATACACATAGGCCTATCGATATATCATAGTGAGATGTTTGCCGATCGGTGAAAATCTCAAGATAATGATTTTCTTAGACATGCTTAAGACAAAACTTTTCACGTTTTTGAATAATCTAGGATTAACTAAGTAAACCCCAATAACTTTTCAAACGGGTTGGCATGATCAAAGCATACACATAGGCCTATCGATATATCATAGTGAGATGTTTGCCGATCGGTGAAAATCTCAAGATATTGATTTTCTTAGACATGCCTAAGACAAAACTTTTCACGTTTTTGAATAATCTAGGATTAACTAGGTAAACCCCAATAACTTTTCAAACGGGTTGGCATGATCATAGCACACACATAGGCCTACCGAAATATCATAGTCAGATGTTTGCCGATCAGTGAAAATCTAAAGATATTGATTTTCTTAGACATATTGTTAAGATAAAAATTGGTCACATTTTCGAAAAATCTAGGATTAACTAGGTAAACCCCAATAACTTTTCAAACAGGTTGGCATGATCATAGCACACACATAGGCCTACCGAAATATCATAGTGAGATGTTTGCCGATCGGTGAAAATCTCAAGATATTGATTTTCTTAGACATGCTTAAGACAAAACTTTTCACGTTTTTGAATAATCTAGGATTAACTAGGTAAACCCCAATAACTTTCCAAACGGGTTGGCATGATCAAAGCATACACATAGGCCTACCGATATATCATAGTGAGATGTTTGCCGATCGGTGAAAATCTCAAGATATTGATTTTCTTAGACATGCTTAAGACAAAACTTTTCACGTTTTTGAATAATCTAGGATTAACTAGGTAAACCCCAATAACTTTTCAAACGGCATGATCATAGCACACACATAGGCCTACCGAAATATCATAGTGAGATGTTTGCCGATCGGTGAAAATCTCAAGATATTGATTTTCTTAGACATTCTTTAAGATAAAAATTGGTCACATTTTCGAAAAATCTAGGATTAACTAGGTAAACCCCAATAACTTTTCAAACGGGTTGGCATGATCATAGCACACACATAGGCCTACCGAAATATCATAGTGAGATGTTTGCCGATCGGTGAAAATCTCAAGATATTGATTTTCTTAGACATTCTGTTAAGATAAAAATTGGTCACATTTTCGAAAAATCTAGGATTAACTAGGTAAACCCCAATAACTTTTCAAACGGGTTGGCATGATCATAGCATACACATAGGCCTACCGATATATCATAGTGAGATGTTTGCCGATCGGTGAAAATCTCAAGATATTGATTTTCTTAGACATGCTTAAGACAAAACTTTTCACGTTTTTGAATAATCTAGGATTAACTAGGTAAACCCCAATAACTTTTCAAACGGGTTGGCATGATCAAAGAATACACATAGGCCTATCGATATATCATAGTGAGATGTTTGCCGATCGGTGAAAATCTCAAGATAATGATTTTCTTAGACATGCTTAAGACAAAACTTTTCACGTTTTTGAATAATCTAGGATTAACTAGGTAAACCCCAATAACTTTTCAAACGGGTTGGCATGATCAAAGCATACACATAGGCCTATCGATATATCATAGTGAGATGTTTGCCGATCGGTGAAAATCTCAAGATATTGATTTTCTTAGACATGCCTAAGACAAAACTTTTCACGTTTTTGAATAATCTAGGATTAACCAGGTAAACCCCAATAACTTTTCAAACGGGTTGGCATGATCATAGCACACACATAGGCCTACCGAAATATCATAGTCAGATGTTTGCCGATCGGTGAAAATCTAAAGATATTGATTTTCTTAGACATATTGTTAAGATAAAAATTGGTCACATTTTCGAAAAATCTAGGATTAACTAGGTAAACCCCAATAACTTTTCAAACGGGTTGGCATGATCAAAGCATACACATAGGCCTACCGATATATCACAGTGAGATGTTTGCCGATCGGTGAAAATCTCAAGATATTGATTTTCTTAGACATGCTTAAGACAAAACTTTTCACGTTTTTGAATAATCTAGGATTAACTAGGTAAACCCCAATAACTTTCCAAACGGGTTGGCATGATCAAAGCATACACATAGGCCTACCGATATATCATAGTGAGATGTTTGCCGATCGGTGAAAATCTCAAGATATTGATTTTCTTAGACATGCTTAAGACAAAACTTTTCACGTTTTTGAATAATCTAGGATTAACTAGGTAAACCCCAATAACTTTTCAAACGGGTTGGCATGATCATAGCACACACATAGGCCTACCGAAATATCATAGTGAGATGTTTGCCGATCGGTGAAAATCTCAAGATATTGATTTTCTTAGACATTCTTTAACATAAAAATTGGTCACATTTTCGAAAAATCTAGGATTAACTAGGTAAACCCCAATAACTTTTCAAACGGGTTGGCATGATCAAAGCATACATATAGGCCTACCGAAATATCATAGTGAGATGTTTGCCGATCGGTGACAATCTCAAGATATTGATTTTCTTAGACATGCTTAAGACAAAACTTTTCACGTTTTTGAATAATCTAGGATTAACTAGGTAAACCCCAATAACTTTTCAAACGGGTTGGCATGATCAAAGCATACACATAGGCCTACCGATATATCATAGTGAGATGTTTGCCGATCGGTGAAAATCTCAAGATATTGATTTTCTTAGACATGCTTAAGACAAAACTTTTCACGTTTTTGAATAATCTAGGATTAACTAGGTAAACCCCAATAACTTTCCAAACGGGTTAGCATGATCAAAGCATACACATAGGCCTACCGATATATCATAGTGAGATGTTTGCCGATCGGTGAAAATCTCAAGATATTGATTTTCTTAGACATGCTTAAGACAAAACTTTTCACGTTTTTGAATAATCTAGGATTAACTAGGTAAACCCCAATAACTTTTCAAACGGGTTGGCATGATCATAGCACACACATAGGCCTACCGAAATATCATAGTGAGATGTTTGCCGATCGGTGAAAATCTCAAGATATTGATTTTCTTAGACATTCTTTAAGATAAAAATTCGTCACATTTTCGAAAAATCTAGGATTAACTAGGTAAACCCCAATAACTTTTCAAACGGGTTGGCATGATCAAAGCATACACATAGGCCTACCGATATATCATAGTGAGATGTTTGCCGATCGGTGAAAATCTCAAGATATTGATTTTCTTAGACATGCTTAAGACAAAACTTTTCACGTTTTTGAATAATCTAGGATTAACTAGGTAAACCCCAATAACTTTTCAAACGGGTTGGCATGATCAAAGCATACACATAGGCCTACCGATATATCATAGTGAGATGTTTGCCGATCGGTGAAAATCTCAAGATATTGATTTTCTTAGACATGCTTAAGACAAAACTTTTCACGTTTTTGAATAATCTAGGATTAACTAGGTAAACCCCAATAACTTTCCAAACGGGTTGGCATGATCAAAGCATACACATAGGCCTACCGATATATCATAGTGAGATGTTTGCCGATCGGTGAAAATCTCAAGATATTGATTTTCTTAGACATGCTTAAGACAAAACTTTTCACGTTTTTGAATAATCTAGGATTAACTAGGTAAACCCCAATAACTTTTCAAACGGGTTGGCATGATCAAAGCATACATATAGGCCTACCGAAATACCATAGTGAGATGTTTGCCGATCGGTGACAATCTCAAGATATTGATTTTCTTAGACATGCTTAAGACAAAACTTTTCACGTTTTTGAATAATCTAGGATTAACTAGGTAAACCCCAATAACTTTTCAAACGGGTTGGCATGATCAAAGCATACACATAGGCCTACCGATATATCATAGTGAGATGTTTGCCGATCGGTGAAAATCTCAAGATATTGATTTTCTTAGACATGCTTAAGACAAAACTTTTCACGTTTTTGAATAATCTAGGATTAACTAGGTAAACCCCAATAACTTTTCAAACGGGTTGGCATGATCAAAGCATACACATAGGCCTACCGATATATCATAGTGAGATGTTTGCCGATCGGTGAAAATCTCAAGATATTGATTTTCTTAGACATGCTTAAGACAAAACTTTTCACGTTTTTGAATAATCTAGGATTAACTAGGTAAACCCCAATAACTTTTCAAACGGGTTGGCATGATCATAGCACACACATAGGCCTACCGAAATATCATAGTGAGATGTTTGCCGATCGGTGAAAATCTCAAGATATTGATTTTCTTAGACATGCTTAAGACAAAACTTTTCACGTTTTTGAATAATCTAGGATTAACTAGGTAAACCCCAATAACTTTTCAAACGGGTTGGCATGATCAAAGCATACACATAGGCCTACCGATATATCATAGTGAGATGTTTGCCGATCGGTGAAAATCTCAAGATATTGATTTTCTTAGACATGCTTAAGATAAAACTTTTCACGTTCTTGAATAATCTAGGATTAACTAGGTAAACCCCAATAACTTTTTAAACGGGTTGGCATGGTTAATGTATACACATAGGCCTACCGATATATCATAGTGAGATGTTTGCCGATCGGTGAAAATCTCAAGATATTGATTTTCTTAGATATGCTTAAGACAAAACTTTTCACGTTTTTGAATAATCTAGGATTAACTAGGTAAACCCCAATAACTTTTCAAACGGGTTGGCATGATCAAAGCATACACATAGGCCTACCGATATATCATAGTGAGATGTTTGCCGATCGGTGAAAATCTCAAGATATTGATTTTCTTAGACATGCTTAAGACAAAACTTTTCACGTTTTTGAATAATCTAGGATTAACTAGGTAAACCCCAATAACTTTTCAAACGGGTTGGCATGATCAAAGCATACACATAGGCCTACCGATATATCATAGTGAGATGTTTGCCGATCGGTGAAAATCTCAAGATATTGATTTTCTTAGACATGCTTAAGATAAAACTTTTCACGTTCTTGAATAATCTAGGATTAACTAGGTAAACCCCAATAACTTTTTAAACGGGTTGGCATGGTTAATGTATACACATAGGCCTACCGATATATCATAGTGAGATGTTTGCCGATCGGTGAAAATCTCAAGATATTGATTTTCTTAGATATGCTTAAGACAAAACTTTTCACGTTTTTGAATAATCTAGGATTAACTAGGTAAACCCCAATAACTTTTCAAACGGGTTGGCATGATCAAAGCATACACATAGGCCTACCGATATATCATAGTGAGATGTTTGCCGATCGGTGAAAATCTCAAGATATTGATTTTCTTAGACATGCTTAAGACAAAACTTTTCACGTTTTTGAATAATCTAGGATTAACTAGGTAAACCCCAATAACTTTTCAAACGGGTTGGCATGATCAAAGCATACACATAGGCCTACCGATATATCATAGTGAGATGTTTGCCGATCGGTGAAAATCTCAAGATATTGATTTTCTTAGACATGCTTAAGACAAAACTTTTCACGTTTTTGAATAATCTAGGATTAACTAGGTAAACCCCAATAACTTTCCAAACGGGTTGGCATGATCAAAGCATACACATAGGCCTACCGATATATCATAGTGAGATGTTTGCCGATCGGTGAAAATCTCAAGATATTGATTTTCTTAGACATGCTTAAGACAAAACTTTTCACGTTTTTGAATAATCTAGGATTAACTAGGTAAACCCCAATAACTTTTCAAACGGGTTGGCATGATCATAGCACACACATAGGCCTACCGAAATATCATAGTGAGATGTTTGCCGATCGGTGAAAATCTCAAGATATTGATTTTCTTAGACATTCTTTAAGATAAAAATTGGTCACATTTTCGAAAAATCTAGGATTAACTAGGTAAACCCCAATAACTTTTCAAACGGGTTGGCATGATCAAAGCATACATATAGGCCTACCGAAATATCATAGTGAGATGTTTGCCGATCGGTGAAAATCTCAAGATATTGATTTTCTTAGACATGCTTAAGATAAAACTTTTCACGTTCTTGAATAATCTAGGATTAACTAGGTAAACCCCAATAACTTTTTAAACGGGTTGGCATGGTTAATGTATACACACAAGCTTACCGACGACATGTGTGCCGATCGGTGAAAATCTTGAAATATCGATTTTCTTATGTATAGAATAAATATATTGCATTCGGATATTATTATAAAAAATATTTTATATTTTTCGCCCGAATGTATACTTTTTTTAACGCATACATATGTAAATTTGTTGTTGTTGTTAATTCTAGTTTTATTTTAGGATAAACTTCATTCGCATATTCGACTGTCAATCTTGCAGAATGGAATATACTCATAACAGAAATTTGGTGCAACTTGCGTAATATACTATATGCCTCGGAATGATCCTCGACGTTGTGCAGTTCAATAAGTTCCCATTGCACTAAACAAAGTTGCTCCGATGGTGTGACGCAATAGAAAGACATGCCAAGTTTTTGGGATATATTCGGCTTATCGTTTCCTTAGCTCCTCTTTGCCTTTTTCCATTTTTTTTTTTAGTTTAGTATCTAAAACTAAAGATTTTTGTTGTTTTATCATCTTCTTGATTTAACATAAATCAAGTGGTTAGCATTGGGTCCTTATACCATTTTCGGTCAAATTGCCTTTCGTAAAATACACATTTTGTTAATTTCATGAGTGAACATGTATGATAAATTGTGTCTGACTACTCATAGCCCAACAACCTCCAAGCAGCCTCTCGTACGCTGATATGTTGATGGTACACTAATCTTTTAATCTCGTCATGATTAAGAACATTTTGAAAATGTATTTGGCGCTTTTTCGAAACACCGCCCATTGCAATAAAGACTCTCCATGACCCTACCATGTGACCGATTTTACAGGAGGAATGTTAGAGATTAATGTAATTTGTGCGGAATATAATCGAAGGTTCAATTGTAATCGATTAGGTTTTAAATGTCCTAGAAAACACCTGAAGGGTGAAGTGTTTTGGAATTATACAGCAGGTAAACAAACAAAGTCCTTTAGGTATTTAAACATTTTATTTTCATCATAGCAATTTTGTGTACTTTATTTTAGGATATAGGAGTTTCAAAAGATTTTCTGGATGTGACATAAAAAGTGGGTGTGCTTTTCCAAGCAATGTTACAATTTGTGATAATTAGCGGACGGAGGAAGTTTCGCTATATGCAGATTTAGTTATGACCCCAAACTACAAATCGTGTCTCTTTTGAAGCAATAAGGCACAAAATCGTCTTTCGTCTTCTGAATGTAGCTTTGATAAAATGGCGTAGCCAACGATTTATAAGTCGTATTGAGTACTTTTACTACTGTCAATTGTAAAATAAGGCTTCGCACCTCTCAAGGCAAGGAAAACAAAAAAAACATTTACAAACAAGAGAATATTATAAATATGGTGACCACACTTAGTTAAATTAAATTTCGAAAAGCTTAGTACGGAATGAAATGATTCTAAGATTGTGTCCGAAATCTGTGATAAATATAAGTTAGTACTAAATTTTGACTTTTATTTGAAAAAACCGAAAACGCACAAATTATCACAGTAAATTTCTATGATAATTTTTGACAGATGCAAAATAATTTCATTGTTGTTGACATGGTGGCCTTTGCCTTTTATTTCAACCTAATAGAGTTTCCACATTTGATGTGTACATCATCTTTAACCTATAGTTCTGGGATAATGAGTTAGGGATCGTAGGGACATGATTACGAAGATTACACATTTTGAAAATGCGGCTATGCTTGGTTTATGAGTATAGTGAAGAGAATCTGATTATCCGTAAATACATTCACAAACCGGGAATTACCGTCATATTTCTTGACATGAAATACATTCACCGATTTAGCCAATTTGTAGATATTTACATCGGATATCTATGTTTTGTTCGTGATATACTTATGTATGAAGAACAACAGCCGAATTTTCAACAAATATTGCAACGTATGCCCAGCATCACGTCTAACAAGTTTCCGAACAAATTCCGATGAAAAATCATTAACCAATGGCATGTATTGCACTGCATGTGGCTTTTTTTTACTAATCTATAACTTTTCAGAATAATGTTAACGGTTTTCATAAGCATAACCATAGTTAAATAGCCCCTTCTCTCCTGTAAATCTGTATCCTATGTCAATGCCACGCCGTGCATAAAAAAGCCATTCCAAAAATTGAATCCATCACTTTTTGCCCAAAATCCATCAAACGCGGGGAAATCACCAAAAAATTATTTCACTATTCGGACAGCGTAATAAAAAATATGATTGTAGGGGAATATTTTCAAATAAATGTCAAAAATGTATACTTAAAAATATTCATAACAGTTTTCGGACACAGGCTAAGAAAAAGTTTCGTTAAGTTGAAGCCGCCAATTCTTCGTCCAACTACTCAATGAATTAGCCCACATTTTGTAATTTAGTGGTTGACTCCTCTATATTGTCTCCATAATTACCAAGATTGCAGTATCATCCGCAAATGTTGCAATACTTGTCCCTTTTCTACTTGGTACGTCACGCGTATATAAAGTATGTAGATTATTGGCCCCACCAGAACACTTCCCTGTAGAACTCCAGCCGATATTTTCTTTACTTCGGAGTATCCTTTTCATGTATTCATGAAAGTGCCTATCAGTTATATATGACTTTAAAATCAGGTAGAACTGCTTCGGTAGATCTCCGTCTAGTTTATATTCCAGGCCTCGGTGCCATACTTTGTCGAAGGCTTGAGATACGTCCAAGAAGGCATTTAAGCATATTATTTTATTTTCCAGAGCATCTTCAATTAAATCTGTGATTTTTGTGATCTATGGTAGAATCTAGAATGTCTCTCTATAAATCCAAAGTGGTGAGGAAGAATGAGTTTTCTTACTTCTATTACTGAAGTTTTTTTGAAATTGTAGGAAGTAGGGAAAGGCTTGTTAGGTTTTAGAATCATTATCACCAGTCTTAACCAGGGGATTTTTTTGAGCATAAGTTGTTGTTAATTTCATTTTTTAGCTCTTGTACTGTTACAGGTTTTATGTTTTGGTTATCCACGTTATTTACTGGAATTATATTTTCTTCAGCTGGTTTGCCTTGGAAGAGGTTGAAATGTGTCTTCAAGGTAGGCTACAAACAATGAAGCCTTTTCTTTGACACTTCCAGCCCAAGTTCCATCGTCATTCTTGATGGAAGCTATTTGTACTTTAGGTCTTTTAAGAGCTTTAATTGCTTTCCAAAGGGAATAGTTAGCGTCCTTGTTACCCTTGTTACCAGAAAGGCCAGCTAGGTATTCGCTAAAAGATTTGTTCTTGATTTCTTTGATAGACATTTTCAATTTGTTTCTTAAATAATTAAGCCGTGCTTTGCTTTGTGGTGCTTAGTTCATCTGCTAGATTTTTCGCGCTTTCCGTTTTTCTCTAACCAGATTTCTCACTTCTACTGGATAGTTGATGTTATTTTCCATTTGGTTACGAATAGGAGGAGTATCCTGCCTTGTTGCTTTTAGTATACTGTTGTTCAGCAGCTCTAATTGAACATTGTAATTCAGTATTGTCTTCGACTAAAGTTCGACTAGGTTCCGGAAGAGATCTCAGTTGGTTTTATTATTTGTTAACCTAGGCAAATCTTCTATTTTAAAGTGTCATGATGACCGGTGTGTGGTCAGTTCGTAGTTTTCAGATATCTGCTGGTCAATATGTTGGTTAGCCCGTCTAGCTGCAAATAGCTCCTTACAGTTGTGAGTTATTAGCCTTGAATCCCAACATGTATTTTTAGCTTTAAAATCACCTCCGATTATGAATTTAAAGCCGAGGGATTTGAGTAGATTGGCATAGTTTTCTTTATTAAGATCTTTTGATTATTTAATCGAACATTAATGTTAGCTACTTGCATAATTTCTTCTTCAATTTTTACTCCTTCGTAATGTTTAATGTTTTCTTTGACCTCCTCTCTCTTTTCCTGCTGGGTGGATGGCGTGGTAGCACTGGTATCCTCGAATTCTAATAAATGAATTTTTTATCAGACGAGATTCTGAAATTAGGCATATATCTATCTTTTCTAAATTTAGAAAAATTTCTCGCATTCCAATTGTCGATAGGTACTGAATGTCTTATTCATCTTCATAGATTATTACATCATGGAAGTGATTTCGTTCACTATTTCTAGCTTATTTAACCGCTTATTTATAGCGTCCAGGCTTTTTTCTTGTATTAGTGTAGCCTTAAGTTTAAAGCTTCCATATTGTTTAGAATTTTTTGAAGAATTAGGCTTTGGCCGTCTTCCTTGTCAGTTACTGTTTACTGCTGTTGTACAATTTGTGAGTATGTTTTTCGGTCTATTATTGCATTGGTTTGTGGTAGTTCTACCACTCGGTTTTTGGACATTGTCCTATTACCCGACGGTTTAGCGGGTCCTGACGTTTTTTATTTCTCAGGTTTTGCAATTCTCTGAGATCCATTACAGTTTTGTCAAAATACAAGATTGGGCGAGATGTTTCCCTGAACATTTCACACCGCTAGGCTTTTGTTTGAAATATTTCTGAATGTGATTATATGCTTGGCATTTTTACCCTGAGGTATCAGGTATTATCTCTCATATTAAGGACTGCCTTAATATTAAAAGATGTTTCCACTTTTTCTTTGCTATTAAAAGTAAGCATAAACAATGGAAGTCACTTTTTATTAATTTTGATCCCTTGGTCAGTTACGATTTAGAATATTTACCTCTATCGTTTTTGTCCTCATATGTGTGACACTCTTTGCCTTCATCTATCAGCCTTGCACCCAAGGCTCTATAAGTTTGAATGTCTGTTGTATTGGTTTTCCATACATTATTGTTCAGTGCTATAACTCTGTATGCTTTTGTAGTCACCGATTTCAGTAATGATTGGATAATACCATATTCAGCTAAGCCAATAATGTTGAAAGGTGGTAGTGGTTGGTTTTGCTGTTCGAGTATCAGCTGTTTTTAATGTTTCGTTTTGTAGCTACAATTTCTGGAGAAGATTCTGCCTTCCTTTTTTTGTTGCTGCCTTCCTCAGATTCTTTTGCTTGTTAAAAAATTTTCAGTTTCTCATTTTCTAACTTAACACATTTGATTTCGTTAATTAACTCCGATTTAATTTTTTCAATCTTGCACATTTGTCTACGGAGTTCTTCATTTTCTATCTCAACAATTCTAGAAGCCCGCTTGCTTACCCCTCAAATTCGCCGGCACTGGGTATCCGTTTCCCGCCGCCATAATGTTTACTCCTTCCATGTCCGCCATATTGGTTATTATATTCAGCGAACCACTCTTAGCTAATTTTGGTCTGCGAATAGTATTTTATTTTCCATCTACCCACCGACAAGTCGGTTAGGGTTGACCTCTATCCGCCACCTGGGGACGCCCAATACGATAGAAAATCAATATTTAACATTTTAAAATAATTGGTTTCTTCTAACATAATATGAATTAACAACCAACACGAATATCTACGAAATTTTTCTAAAACGAGCTCTATATGTAACTAAAGATTTTCGTTTGTGTCTCTATGTAACCAAATAAATTATCAAACGAATGCCATAAAGAAAATTGTTATCTGTCAATTCCATATCAACATAAAACAAATTTGGCATTTAATAGAAGAGTGTGTAATCGAGGCAAAATTTAACAAAACATCTAAAATTAGTTTAGCTTACGTAACATCTTTCAAACCAAAAAAAAAATCCTCCTGTCTCGAAAGATTTTTTTTTGCTTTTAGAACCGAATAGTTCAAAATTTATTAACCCATAATAACGATAAAGCAGGAGAAAAATACAAACCAGTTCTTTTCATCGTTCTTATCGTCTAAATTAATATTGATAGCATTAATCATTAGTTACCAGATGATACAAGGGTACACACGTCTGTCTCGATTTGATATCAAATTGTAATATTATCATAACCGTTAAATATTGATTTTTTTAAGTTTTTTTTTTTTTGTTGTACGAAAATTTATGACTTTTACTTCCTTTAAATTAGAGATCCAGACATAATATATAATATTTAAATCTACATTTATCCATGAATGATATCATATTCTATAAATGGAGGGAGTTCGTTGTAGCATTTTTTTTGTGCTTTACATGCAAACTCTTGTGTGGTGAAAATTTATGAAATTTAAGAAGATTAATGGTTTGGCTGTTAACAAAAAAGAAAACATTTTTTTTTCGTATCAGCAATGTGTGGTATTCTTTATCTAATTGGTTGTGTTTAAGGCTTTTAATGAACATAACCATAGTATATTATTTATCTGTACTAGGGTTTCTCAAATGGGATCTCGGGATCCGATTTTGCGTGTACCAACATTATTTAAACTAAATAAGCATATAATACAGATGATAAGAAGATGGTCTGAAGTCACCAATGTCAACGAAACATTGTTTATGGGAAAAATATTTTTTTCTTTTGTTTGTCCAGATTTGGTAAGTCAACATTTTCATTAACAATAATAAAATTTGAAGGTGTTGTATGAGTTCTCCTAGTACAGGAAAACTACTTTAACTCGAAAAAAATGTGTGCAGACCTTAAACTATAGGTTCATAATAGGCCAAAGTTTACAAAACAAAATAGTTTAGGAGAGTTACGGATCTGCGGAAATCAGTAGGAAGTGAAAAGTGGTATTTTTAATTAAAAAAATCGATTTTTCTCTATATTCTCGGGAAATGTGGCATTTTCAAAAAAATAATACACTTAAAAGTTATTTCAGACAAAATTATCTTTAATTTAGTGTTTTTAATTAATTTTATAGTAAAAATTCGATCGATTTTTCGAAACTATAGATGAAAATACCGAAAGAAATACTACAATGTATATTGTTGATAGGAATTTTTGCTCCATAAAGTGAAATGGACCATTCAAAAATGCAAAACTTTTGGTACATAAATGGTACAATTCGCCTATTATTATTTTTGATGGATACGACAATCCTAGCAGCATTAATACACTCGGGATCTCGGATTAATTATTTGAATTTTAGTGTTTTTTTTACCGTTCTGTTGCAAATGCATTAGAATTTCAGACAGCTTTTGGATCTGTTGTTTTTTTTTTATATCTGTGCTTCGAATTTTGCCCTGTTCAGCCTTTCCTTTATTCTGGATTTGATTGTTTTGGTTTTCTTTTATAGTTTCAAATTTATTTTATTTTTGTTTTTTTTATTATTGGTGTTGGCTTATTACCATTATCGTTATTTGAATTATACATAATTTCTTTGTTGAATGTTATTAGTACTCCAATTAAACTGCTCAAACAATCCTATACATATTTTGATAACCGAGTCTTCAAATGGTACCCCACAATCCACTAAATTGTGCAAATACATGTCTGATACTCGAACACTAGCTAGATCAGGGATTTCGTACGATGGTTCTCCTACCGCAGTTCCGATTGACTTATTCATCTTTCATTTAGAAACATTAGCTAAATCTCTAAATTTATCGGATTTATCTAAATCACTTTTTACTGAAATCTCTTTTATTTTAAAAGGTAATGCATTACGTTATTATTGGACGTACAGATCTAGTCCAAACGCAACGTGGGCTCAGTTTCGACACGATTTGATTGAGAGGTTTAAAGACAGAACGACTGAATTTGAACTTCGTCGATTAGTCGAATCCAGGAAACAACATAAAAACCGTTCCTATATATCTATAATGATGTCTTACATTACATTATGTAAGAAGCCCTATTTTGAAGAAAATCTCATTGAAGTATTGAGATTAAATATGTATCCTGCTTTGCAGTTGAATCTGACGGACAAAAATTTTGAAAATGTGCAAGAATTAATTAAAAGTCGCATCGCTTGGGAAACAATAAAAACACGTTTAGGTGCTAATCCTGATATTAGGGTTCCATCAAAGAGGGCAATTCATGAAAAAATAACAATTCATTTTAAACTAACGACAAGTCACTACCTTCCACTAATCAGTATCCAGTAAATTTATTTCATCAAGATGTTTCACAATTAAATTTGTCTAATCATAAAGCAGTTTCATCAACGTCAAGAGGCTTAAATAAGAATCAGTTATCTACCAAATGCATACTGTGAATTTGAGTACCCCGAGACATACATATATTGAAGACCCAGAAAATAGACAGTGCTTGCAACACAGATTACGCACTTATTCAACTGAAATCCAACAATGGGAAGGCGATATTCATTTTATTCTACTAATTCAGTCGGTTTTACATTTCTTCATCAACCCAATAATTTTTTCTTTCCCCTCATGTCTACTAGCATTTCAAATTCTAAATACCAATCGTTCAACAGCAATTACCCAACCGTAACTAAATCCATCGAAACTCAAACATCTGACATTTTTGATATTAACAGTGAAATATCATCAAATTCTAATCTTGTCACAACGACAAGGAAGTTTTATAAATTAGGCAGGAGATTTGTTTCACAGAAACGAAAGGAACGCAACGCCAATATTGGGATAAAATTATAAGTCTTCGCTTTAACATTATCTCTTCCGCTGCTACAAATGATACAACCGATTATAGACCTTATGCCGATATGTTAATCGATGGGCAGCTATGTCACGGATTACTGAACAGCGGCGCTAATGTTAGTATTTTTGGGGCTGGGTCGGATAAATTTTTACATGATCCAACTATCACGATACATCATATGCTTACAATTATCTCAACAGTTAGCGGAGAATCTCAGCGAGTCTACGGATATATCAATGCACGCTTATTTCTTGTTCCCACTTTATAACAACCTTTATACCTAGGAATTGATTTCTGGAACAAATTTGGTGTCCAGATCACTCCACTTCAAATTTACAGTCATTCAAATAGTTCATTAATTCTGATATCTCACCTCAAATCAATGAAATTTATATTACTGATCAAGACATTACAAGTTCGGCTGAAATATTATCGCCGTCGATCCAGAAAAATTAAAACGAATTATGGATCAATTTCCATCTTGTTAGAAATTAGGACTTGCCAGAACACATGTTGTTCAACATCAAATTAGACTTACTGACGATAAACCTATAAAGTAACGCTTCTATCCTGTTTCTCCTATAAAACTAAAGCATAAATGACGAAATAGAACGAATGTTAGCTATGGATGTTATTGAGGAATCCAATAGTGGTTGGAGTTCACCTCTGGCGCCCGTTCTGAAAAAAAAAACAATGGTTAAGTACGTCTTTATTTAGACGCCCGAAGAAGCTTATCCTATGCCTCTAATTGAAAGCCTTATTAGTCGTCTTGATAATACCCGGTACATTTCTAGTCTCAATCTTAAGGATGATTTTTGGCAGATACCTTTGCACCCGGATTCACGTGGCAAAACAGCATTTACTATGCCGGGACAGCCACTTTTTCAATTTAAGGTGATGTCGTCTAATGGATAAGGTAATTCCACATAAAGTGCATGCGCGTGTTTTTATTTATTTAGATGATTTGTTAATTACCTCTGTGACGCTAGACGAACATTTTGATCTGCTCGCACAGGTCGCGGCATTACTATCAGCTGCCAATCTAACCATGAACATAAGAAAAAGTCATTTTAACTAAATATTTGGGTTATGTGGTGGGCGATGGCTGTCTTCGGACCGATCCTGATAGGGCTCGCGCAATTGTAGATTTTCCTACTCCGCACACTCGAAAACAAATTCGCCGCTTTTTGTTAATGTGCGGATGGTATCGGCGCTTTGTGAAAAACTATTCCGTAATTTCTGCTCCGTTGACAGATCTCTTAAAAAAAATAGTAAATAGAACTGGTCCGACAGTGCTCAAGCTGCTTTTTTAAAATTTAAAGAAACCTTGTCGACCGGTTTTATATTGAATACGCTCGATAGTCAAGGAATCAAAAACCCGATTGCATATTTCTCGCAAAAATTGAATCATGCTTAGAGAAATTATTCTAAAATGGTTCGCTGCTATTCAAAATGTGAGGAAATTCCGATGCTATGTTGAAGGTTACCAGTTTACCATAATAACAGATCATGCCAGTTTGAAATGGCTAATGGCTCGAAAGGATATCCACGGAAGACTTGGTCGTTGGAGCCTAAAATTGTAACCATTCTCTTTTGATATTCATCACGTAAAAGAATCTCAAAATGTCGTATCCGATACCCTCTTTCAAGAGCTTTTGAACCTTATGTTGAAATTTTGATCATTAATAATTTTTCTTTTACAATTGATTTCAATTCTTCTGATTTTAAAGATCCAATACATGTCAAACTTCTCACCTCCTTTAAATCCAAACCAACTTATCGTTGTAATCTTCAAGTGGTAGATGATAAAATTTATTTCACCAAACAGTTTGGAATTCATAGCTCCAATACTGATTTACCAGTCTGGAAATTATATATTCCAAATCCACTAATTTCCGACATATTTTGGAGTTGAGAAAACGCTGCAGAAATTACGAGATAAATATTGCTACTGGCCGAAAATGTTATAAAAACTGTTCAAGATTACATATTTCAGTGTCAAATTTGTAAATGTATCAAGGCTTCCAATCGGATCTGCGGACACCTGTAGGAGGCTAAAAGGGGTATTTTTAATAACACAAATCGATTTTAATTAAAAGTTATTTCTGACAAAATTATCTTTAATTTAGTGTTTTTAATTAATTTTATAGTAATAATTAACCAAAACACCGCCATTTCTCGATGGACGATTTTTCGAAACTACAGATGAGAATAACGAAAGAAATACTACACTACATGTTGTTGATGGGGGTTTTTTGCTCTACATAGTGAAATGGACCACTCAAAAATGCAAAATTTTTATTGATTCGGCAATCGAAATAGACCATATTACAGATGTAAAAATGGTTTGGCAATGTAAAGCTTCTTGACGAGGGGGATAGGAAAAAGAAGAGATTATTATTATTGAAGGGCCATGTGGGCGTTCAGCTACCTCACACTGCGACCTAAAAGTCTTGAAATTTATTGCCGTTGTCAGAGGTTTGTAATCCATATAAATTCGGAATTTACTCTTTCCTAAGAAACTTTTTAATTCCGACAAAAACTGCTAATAGCTCACGATCAAAAGTGAGTATTTCTGTTCTGGAAGAGTGAATTTTCTTGAAAAGAACGCTAAAGGTTCCCAATGCTTTCCATTTAGCTGTTCTAATACACCTCCACACGCCCTATTCGGCGCGTCTGTCCTGATGCAATATGTTGTATTGTCCAATGGGTGTGCAAGTAACGTACAGTTAACAAGAGAGCTTTTTATCATTTCTAGAGGCTTTTGGCACTCTGAAGGCCAATTGAATATGACGGACTATGGTGGGGTGTGGAAAGTCTTTGATTTCTTAAATTCTGTCACTTGATGGTTGAATCCCATCATTTGTGATCTCGTGACTTAAGAAATTCACTTTTGGAACGCCGAACTCACATTTAGACAAACGAATGTTGATACCGTAATATGATAAACGTTTGAATACTATTCGTAAATGTTCGCTTTGCGAAACCTCGGGTGTTTTACTTGCAATTAATGTATCGTCGACGTAAGCGAAAAGAAAGTGTACATCTTTTGTAACTTCGTCAATGAATCGTTGAAATGTTTGACCTGCGTTTCTTAAACCAAAAGTCATACAACAGAAATCAAACATTTCAAATGGTGTAGTTATCGCAATTTTATATTGATCCTCTTGTGCTACTGGAATTTGATGGTAAGCACGACAAAGATCAATCTTTGAAAAAATTGTGCGTCCATGCAAATTTCTTCAAAAATCATGGATGTGTGGTAGTGGATACCTATCAGGAATCGTGACGGCGTTTAATCGCCTATAACCGCCGCATGGCCTCTAGTCATTTTGTTCCTCTTTAGGAACCATGTGAAAAGGAGAACATGTTAACGATGAGAATTGTTTGCAAAGACCCAAATTTTGCATATGCTGAAAAGCATCTTTAGCTAATGCAAACTTCTCGAGATCAAGACAACGTGGTTTGTAGAATGGAAGTTGACCTTCTATCACAATTCTGTGAACTACATTGTGCTTCACCGGCAAATCGTACCTAGCTGTCTGAATAAGCTCAGGAAATTCCTTTAGTAATGTACCATATAAACCTTCGATATTAAAAATCCGAGGCATTCACGAGGTAGTCATGGTTGTTGTGGGATCGACCAAACGTTTTTTCTTCAAATCGACCGTTAAACTAAATTTTAGCAACAAATCAGCTCCTATGACAGGTTTGTTGACTGCCGCCACAATGAGGGGACGGGATTCACGGGTGTCGAAATTTTCGACGCAGTCCCAAATTCAATGGTAGAAGTTTTGATCCGTTTTTTTTTTAATTGAAGAACCATTGGCAGCCGTTAACTGAAGGTGAAGGTGTTTAATAATGTGTTTGAATGATAACACAGGTATGATCGAAATGTCGGCGCTGTGTCTATCAGAAAAACGGCGAATTGTGGAAACTCTGAATGAAACTAGTTTTTCCCCTTTTCAACGTCTTTGAAATTGCAATTCGGTGGCCCGCATCGTCGTGCCGTAGTACCCAATTTAAAATGATACCAGCACATTCGATAATCAACAGACCAAGTCTAGAACTCGATCTAGAAAAATTTCGATCGCGAGGACTACATCTTGGTGAATTTTTGAAAAAGAAGGAAGTTTGGTTGGAGTATATAATAAGGCGAATGAAATTGATAATATCAACCTAACGTTCCAAATATTAAATAAGATTTAGGAACCTACTTCGGAAAGTAGCACACACAATTGTGTTAAATGTGTCAACTAAAATGCCAGGGAGGTGAACCGGGTGATGGGTGATTTACCAGTTTCGCGATTCGATTTTAATTAACTCTTTCCGAAAGTAAGAGACGATTATGCGGGCCCATTATGAACCCATGTTTTGTGACGAAGGGAGCAAAGACTTTGTAGAAGGTATATACAAAAATACTAAAAAGTTTACAACAAATTCATTAAACCAATCCCTATCTAATTCCATAATCATCTGAGCCGGCCAACAAATATTTTCTGACATCATGGAACTATATCACAGCCGACATTCTTTGTCTAATCCCATAATGATAATCTGAGCTAGCCAACAAATTTTTTCTGAATTCAAGTGACTATATCACAGCCCACCGACATACAAAAATTCTAAAAAGTTTACAACAAATACATTAAAACATCATCTAGCAAATTCCATAATCATCTGGGCCGACCGCAAATATTTTCTGACTTCAAGATACGAAGTCACAGCCTACCAATATAACAAAATTCTATAAAGTTTACAACAAATACATTAAACCCACCTCTATCTAATTCTATAATCATCTGAGCCGGCCAACAAATATTTTCTTACTTCAAGGGGCTACATTACAGCCCCCCGACAAACAAAAATTCTAAAAAGTTTACAACAAATACTTTAAACCATCCTCTATCTAATTCCATAATCATCTGAGCCGGCTATCAAATATTTTCTGACTTCAAGAGACTATGTTGCAGCCTACCAATATAAAAAAATTCTAAAAAGTTTACAACAACTACATTAACTCTATCTAATTCCATTATTATCTGAGGCGACCAACAAATATATTCTGAATTCAAGGGACTATATCACGGACCACCGACATTTGAGCCGATCAATAAATATTTTCTGACTTCAAGGGACTATATTACAGCCGAAATCCTTTGTTTAATCCCAATGATAATCTGAGCCAGCCAACAAATATTTTCTGAATTCAAGGGACTACGTCACAGCCCACCGATATACAAAATTTCTAAAAAGTTTACAACAAATACATTAAACCATCCCCTATCTAATTCCAAAATCATCTGAGCCGGCCAACAAATATTTTCTGACTTCAAGGGACTATATCACAGCCTACATCCTTTGTGTAATTCCAATGATCATCTGAGCCAGCCAACAAATATTTTCTGAATTCAAGGGACTTTATCACAGGCCACCGACATACAAAAATTCGAAAAGGTTTACAAAAAATGCATTAAACCATGAAATTATCGTAGATCTCATACCGTTTATATTGGATTTTACAAAACAGGGTAGCAAAAAATTGGTTTTTCTTTTGTTAGAATTCACAAATATGTCACGATAGCAATATTTTTCGGGGCTGAGAGCAAAATTGTAAAAGCATTAAATTATCCTGATATAAATATAGTATTATGACATTTTATAGTGTTTGCGGATAGAATTTTGGGCTAACTTCACAAAAAAGTATTAAAAACTTTCGTGAAAGCAGGATTTTTGGGGCTGAGAGTAAAAAGTGTCACCATATTACTATTTAGTGTTATCATCGCATTTTTCGTTGTTGAAAATTGGGCTAACTTCACATACATGAAAATTAAGGCCAACTCATATGGAGTATGATTCGGATCTTTTATCTTTCCATTTCGGAATTTTATTTCCCCTGTAAAGTGCACTCAGTTAAGTTATTATGCTGAATTGCCACATATATTGATTTAATTTTTGAATTTAATTTGATGAATTTGACTGGTTCACGTTCACTCAAGCCGACTCAAGCTGAACACGACTCCAAAATTTTACTTGAATTTTTTAAATGTAAATTGCAATTTAACATCCTAAATAAAAAACATGAAAGCTCGTCGTTTTTTGCAGTAACATCAAAACCAGATTATCGCTTTGTCAGCCAATTTTTTTATATTTCTGCCCATTTAGTAATTTCCATTAGTCAGTAAACAAATTGTGTTTGAGCAGTCAATGATTGAGTAATAGTAGATTACATTCTGGGGCGGAAAGTATTCCATTCCTGTATAAATAAATAAAAAGCTATATCTCTATAATATAATCGTTTATTTGGACAAAATTTTAACACTTAGCAAGCGCTACACAATTGACATTTAATTAAATCGATTATAAATTGATAGTAGCGCCCCCACGAGTTAGTAATCCTTTCATTACTGACCGATTACGTCTCATTACTAACCCCTTTTTTACTATTACTGACCGCTTGAAGTGTATCCATGGAAATCATTCATATTCTAACCTTTAAAAGGTTGGAAATGCTGTATGTTACCAACTGATTGTGAATAAAATATTTAAACATTTCAAGGTAAACGTAAATGAGAAACACTCGAAACACAATGCATACTATAGCCACAGATAACTATACCAGATGTCGATCTTGTATGGCCCAAATTTACATAAGTTAATTCTAGCAATGAAAATTACTCCAAATAAAATCTACCAAAACGAGAAATAGACCGATATATAAATTCATATTTTCATCCTTTTCTTTTATTTTTTAAAAACTAAAAACCAAAAACCAAAACAAAGTTGTAAATTCTTGGTGTTTTGCCGAATTCACAAATCTGCTTATTTCTTTTGAACACATTCATATACAAAAATCATGAAAATATGAATGAAATTATATTCAAGAAAACATACAAACCTCACAAATACATACGTAATAATGTATAACTCCTTTGTATTTTTTATTTTTATTTATTGTTGGATTTTTGGTTTTTGTCTATACAAAAATTATGGATAATAAAATAAAAAAAAAATAAAAAAACAAGTCCAATGCAATATAACTTTTATGCAAAATAAGGAACTTTTAAAAATAAGATTGATTACAGGCGATTGATGAAAGATAATTGTGAAATTTATAATTGATTTAGGTGGATAATTTTATTAGTAATGTAAGTTAATTACCTTTATAGTCGGGTTTAATGGAATAATTAAGTTCGTTGCTGGTACACAGCACCAACCCATCTAGATCAATATTTTGCGCTAATAAAATTTCACACAAAGCACATACTACTAAGTAATAAAATATGTAAAACATAAATGTAGGTTCGATTCGACAAGTAAAAGTGTTGGCAAAATAATATGTGCTTTACTTCTTTGCAATTTCTGTGTTCAAAAGCGAAAACCACTTAAGTACACTTAAGCGATTTTATTAGTTTTAGCTTATTTAATACAATTTTATGTGTAAATTACACTGTCCAATTTTTAAAGCCACTTACAAGTCATACATTTTGAAAGAAACACTAATCTAGTTTTTCCAGAAACCGATTAAAATTTTTATTTGCTTCTGCGGAAAAGTATCTTATTTTCACTTAAGTGGTTTTCGCTTTTGGACACAGATTTATTTGAAGCATGAGTAGTTGTTTAGTCGTTTTTAAGGATTATGTTATAATATGGACACCTTTCTCTCGGAATAATCGTTTCAAAATATATGAAATTAATTTTGCTATTAAAACAAATTTCTCGATTCTTGCTTTCAATGAGCCACTTGTGTGCTTGTTTTGTTCTTTATATATTTTGCCACATATAATAATAATATTGTCTGTAATGTAAGTTAGCTTAAAACGATGATTTCTTGTAAGAAAATGATGGCACCACATTGTTTCTAAAGGCCAGCTTTCAATTCTGAATAATTATATTTTTATCAAAAATTATTAGAGAAACATACAAAAAAAAAGATCAAAACACATTTTTATTTCATTTTCAAAATTAATTTTTATTTTCCTTTAAAAATATAATTTTAAATTTAAAGTTAAATATGATTTCATTCCCAAATTAGCTATGCAAAATTTTTAATTTTTTGGATGCTTGCGTCGGAGCGATATTGTTCCGCGATTTTTCCTTTTTTTGGCTAAACCCACCATTTAAAATTGACCATTTACAATTTTTCCGTATTAGCACCAAAATAAAAAAATATATTAATTTTTCTATGTGCTTGTTACACGGATCAATTGTTTGAGGAAGAAATTTCGGATACAGCTCGTTAATTTTCTTAAAACTACTTAATGCAATTTTCTTTAGTATGTTTGGGAGATGGCCTTCTGTCGAATAAGTTGGAGCTTTTAATGAACCGAAATTGCTTGTTTCTTTCTTGAAATTTTTTTCGTTGATAAATATTTCACTATGGGCTATTTCTTCGTCCCCTTTGATTAATTTTAGTTTACATTTATCACATGATATTTTTTTGTGTAAGCAATACCCTGCATAGTAAGTAATGGCGTTACTTTCAAGGTTTTTAAAACCTATGTCTATTAAATTATCCAAATCCTCCTCATCGTGACCGTCGTCCTTCTTCTCCCCAAACTCCTTTAAACTTTCCTTATACTCAGCTTTGAATTCAGCCCAATCAAGCACAATGTGATCGCTATCCTCGATGATACAATTGGAGCAATTTGAGTTGTTTATTAATTTCATTACCATAATATTGGCAAAATGTTGGCCTATGTCATTGCTGGTTGGAGTATAGTTAAAACCACCTTTTCCTCGAAGTTGCGAAAAAAAATTTTCTAACGCGTCTTGATTCGTTCTTCTTGTCAGCACAAAATCAACATTATTTTGTGACAAATAGTCAATGAGTGCAAGTTGAGATTTTTTGTTAATTGAAATCCTTTTATAAACTTGAAGTAGTTTTCATTTTTTGACACTATTTTGAGTTTTTGTAAATAATCCAGGCTTTTTTCCAAAAAACAATAAATTTTATTGTCCTTATAAAGAGGCTGCTCATATGGAGATTTTGAAGCAAAATTTCTTGAATTTAGGCAGTCAAACAAATTATTGAAAAATTCAATAATATTTGCTGTTGCCAATACATTGTCCAAATGATTATTGAAAATATCAGGAGCAACTTTTAATGTTGTTCGTATAGCACTGGCAACAGTTAAACTTAGTAGTTGCACTGCCAGTTTCACGTTCATTTTTTTAAAATTATTGGGATATATATGGGATTTCGTTAGTTTAGGCATTAATTTTATTTTATTGTGCTCTTCGTATTCGTACATTTTTCGGACGATGATGCTATTACAAATTCCAAATTCTTCGTGCATAATATTGTTATTAAGGAACGCGTTTCGGGCTGACTTCAAAAGGTGAGGTGGATCAAATTGTGCAAAAATTTTGTGGTTATTCACCATAAAATATGGTTTATCTAAATCAATGCCAAAACATTTAAAGGCGGCAATGTTTGTAGTTGCCTGGTCACATGTTATAATAACGATGTTTAGGTTTAATACTTCTTGACACGTTTTGATATTGTCAATAATTAATTTAGATAACGAAGCTGCATCCATATTATTTGTTAGCACGTGTTTCCAGTTATCGACTATCCCCCTTAACATAAAAAATAACGCTGAAGTTGCCAATTCATTAGTTCGATTAATTCCGTCATCATAAAAACCATCGATTCTCTCCGTTAGTAGGTTCATTGTTAGATCTTTTTTAATTTTGATCTCATCGAAAGTTAGCACGCAAATTCTTGATGTTGAAGATTTGTTTTGGAATAATCCTTTTAATTGTTTAATTAAAATATAATTTATCCAAGCTGGCACGAATTTTATAGGAGACCACTTATGTATCGTGGAAATAGATGGCAGTTTAAGATCTAAACTGTTTCTTAAATATTTATAGATCGAAGAAGATTTGTAATATAAGCACTGTGCAATATTTTTATCACTGTCACTATAGTAGTAATCCTGTTTTAATAATAACTTACACACACTTTTCGAATTATTATTAACTGGAATTTGGTTTATCGTTTCATCGATTGTCATAACTTTCGCCTGTTGATGCTTTTGTTGCAAATTATAGCAATTTCGGTATACTCTACGCAATTTAGAATGTACCAATTTATATTTTTTCTGTAAGTTATTAAACAATTTTTTATATTTTTGAATAATTGTTACTTTTTTAATACAGCTTTTACAGCATTTTTCTGTGTTGTCCTGTTCTTTGTCACATGAGTGGCAATTAATATTATTAATAAAATTAAAAAATTCAACTTCCTCGTCAATTAGGTCTGTTTGAGTTGGAATTGTGCGACTTTTGTTTGTTGATATCTCCGAGGTAACACCGCTGCATACCGCTGTATTTGATGTTTCACTTAATTCCAAATGACGTAATTCACTCTCTTTTATAATGTTAAGTACCGGAACAGCATTTCGCGTTAGCTGGCGTACTCCAATTTGTTCCTTCAAAAAATGGTCTTGACACACAAAATTATATTTGTTTTTTAAGTCGTTTTGTGTCAACCCTATGGCCATAACCCATTCGTTTTTTCTGATAGGATCCTTCGGAAATGTATAAAATTTTGTTGTCCTATTTGCAACTGATTTGGCTCGACAGTTGCGAACCATACAACTTGTATATTTGGCTTTACCGTGTGACATGTTTTCTATTATGAAACTCACTTACTAAAAGTACTCTTTATAATCACATGTAACTCAAATTAGAACTGAATTAGGATTGAATTAGAGTATAGAAAAATTTTCAAAAATAATTAAAAATTAACGGTATTTTTCACCAATAACACAAATAAAGAATGTTTTATCTCGCTTTGCTGTCATATAAACAAATTGACTTATTATCTTTTGTCTCATTCTATCAATTTAAAAAAAAGCAAAACCAACAAATAAATATTTTTCAAATAACGGGAAACTTCTCCTCTCTTCGAGTATATTAATGAGTACGAACAAAACTATGAACGAAAACTAAACAGGCTGATTATGTCGCAATTATTCGACTTACCTTTATCACAAAATAGGTTAATTTTGTATTCGAAAAGACACATATTTACGGTAAATTCTAATACATTTTGCGGGGGTTGTAACCGTTTCTCAAATCATTATAGATACATCGTTTTAAAGAGATTAAAATTCTCTTGCAAAACAAAACTAAGTTAGAGAAATAATAAAATAATAAATTTCAAAGTAGTAAAGCACATATTATTTTGCCAACACTTTTACTTGTCGAATCGAACCTACATTTATGTTTTACATATTTTATTACTTAGTAGTATGTGCTTTGTGTGAAATTTTATTAGCGCAAAATATTGATCTAGATGGGTTGGTGCTGTGTACCAGCAACGAACTTAATTATTCCATTAAACCCGACTATAAAGGTAATTAACTTACATTACTAATAAAATTATCCACCTAAATCAATTATAAATTTCACAATTATCTTTCATCAATCGCCTGTAATCAATCTTATTTTTAAAAGTTCCTTATTTTGCATAAAAGTTATATTGCATTGGACTTGTTTTTTATTTTTTTTTTATTTTATTATCCATAATTTTTGTATAGACAAAAACCAAAAATCCAACAATAAATAAAAATAAAAAATACAAAGGAGTTATACATTATTACGTATGTATTTGTGAGGTTTGTATGTTTTCTTGAATATAATTTCATTCATATTTTCATGATTTTTGTATATGAATGTGTTCAAAAGAAATAAGCAGATTTGTGAATTCGGCAAAACACCAAGAATTTACAACTTTGTTTTGGTTTTTGGTTTTTAGTTTTTAAAAAATAAAAGAAAAGGATGAAAATATGAATTTATATATCGGTCTATTTCTCGTTTTGGTAGATTTTATTTGGAGTAATTTTCATTGCTAGAATTAACTTATGTAAATTTGGGCCATACAAGATCGACATCTGGTATAGTTATCTGTGCTATAGCTATAAAGGATATAATTACTACAGTTTTTATTTTCCTTTAACTTTAATTTCTGTTTTCTTGAAACCGTTGTTGTCGTCTCCCACAATTTAGCGATCATTAAGAAAAAACTGTGTGTATTTATATAAATTACATAGAATAAAGGCAAAAAGGTAAAGAAGAGGTAATTACTAGGGGTAGGTAAAGAAAACAAAATTAATATCATTAACTATAATATTTGCTATTATATTCAAAGCAAAAAAGAAACAAAACAGTTCAGAATATACAAAAAAAAAAAAAATCAACATTTAAATTCGTCGGTGTGGTGCGGCGCGGTAAAATGAGATGGTTGTGGTCGATAAAATTCAAAATTGTTGTGTGCTTTTATAGAAACACCATACCAACAATATGTGTATTTAGCTTTTACCATTCTATTCTACGTAAGGAAAGCTTATTTGTCAAAAATTTTATTAAAAATAAAAAAACAACTTGGGTGCTTTTTTTTTTGTTGTTATTTCGTTTTGTTGGAGGGGTTTGTACGGGACTGTTTTTTTTATTGTGTTTTTAATATAAATATCTACGGTGAAAATGTGTTTATTTAAAATTTAATTAATTGAAAATAAACAGGGCGGGAAATAGGTGTTTTTTTTTTGGCGGAAGTTTCCCGGTATTTTTTATTTTATTTTACAAATGATACAACAAAATTTATCTTGCTTGAATAAATAAATGATGATGAATTTATAAATGAATGGAATTTAATGTAGTGCACAAGGGGTGAAACTAATAGCTTTTTGATCTTTATGTAAATAAGTCATGACAGGTTGAAGATTGAACAAATGTTTTATAATAATTAGACTATTTTAGTATGACGGTTTTCACTTGAAAAGGTTACTTTGTCACAAATAGAAAAATTATATTCAAAGTTTTAGGCAGAACAAAAATTAAACAATTAAAACTAACAGACCACAAATCTATGTAGATTTTTAACACATTGCTCCAGTTATATCGTCTGCAAAATAGATTTCAGTCTTATTCATCATTATAATTCCTTTTTTTTCATTTAATCACCATAACGGTTAGAAACACTTTACATACTCTGAGTATGGGTATATAAGTAAATGGGAAAAAGATATTATTTCCGAAGATTAGGTTATGAAATCTTTCTAAGATTAGGGGGTTAAAACCGGATTAATCTTTTAAAGGATTTGTAGAGTTTTGCAAATCAACCGATAACATTTTTTTTTAAGAAATAGGATTTAATTCCAGCATATCTGAACTATTATAAATTATATTTAAGATACTTTTATTGTTCCTAAAAGACACACACTCGACCGTCTTGTCAACCAATATGAATTTTGTTTTAATATCAGCTGTTTATGTAAATATACGCCATCCAAGTAACTCAACACAATTTCCAAACATTTTGCCATGTCAATCCTATTAACACCTTTAATGTTACATGTTGTTTACCATGCCTAAAATAAACGTTATCTCAATATTTTCTTCTGTAGGGAAACATCTCTTGAGGTGTTTTGTTAACGGTAGATTTATAGTTTTGCGAATCCGGACTGTTTCATGAAAGTTGAACGCAAGGACATTGCAATAAATTTAACGTTATATTTAGGTTCAATTCCACATACCAGTTCAAGAATTAATTCCATTTCTCTGCAGGATGAAAATTTCGACTTTCTGTGGAAATGCCATTTGTCAGTGGAAAATTCTGTACTTTTATAGAAAATTTAATTTTTCTGCTTTGAACGAAATCGGAAAAGAAATACTTTACGTGAACGGATCACTCCGATTGAGAGCCATTTTGCGATATGGAGAGGCATCACAAACCAACAGCAAAGCTAACTTCTCAATGATGAGAGAAAATTCTCCTAAAAAAACTTCATTGCCACGGCTATTTGGTAGTGTCACGCAGAAGATGATACAGCTATGCAGCGGCTCTATAATGGTAATTTTCCTTTTGACATTTAAGCAGCTATGCCAATCTGCTGCGTATGCAACCGGTGTGAAGTTTTTAGACACATTTTTGGACAAAAATTTATGCGAGTATATATTGTGAAGTGTTTGGGCGGAGATTATAAAAAAATAAGTTTTTAGACATATGTTTATACGAGTGTACTACTTTTACCACTATCTGTAACAAAAATAATACAGTTATTCAAATAAAACAAGCCTCAAATAATTTCTAACATTCATTTCTAATATTCTTTTCAACAAATCTAAGAACTTAGCCCCACTTTGATATTTTGATATGAGTCGTAGGCAGTGCTGTCGTTCTGAAAATTTTAAACGAAGTACGTTCAAATTTTCATGTAAGTATTTCTAGACAGAAGGGAGTGTACACGAAATAAGATAATTAGACCTTAGCCATAAATTTTGTTAGCTCTTTATCTATTTTACTATTAAAGCGTTAAGCTCTGTATACTGCTCGAGCTAAACAGTTTTTAACTCGGCCACAACTCTTCACGAGATCACAGATATTTTTAGATTATCGTTTTGGGAGTTTTAAGTTTTTATCATAGAGAAGAGTACCGACCAGCGAAACCGTAAGTGAAATTTTTAATTTTTAACTATTTTTACCTAAATTTTACGTGGTAAACGGAAAATTTATCTTAAAGCAACTTTAGTTCCAAACCTTTTCACTTTCACCATCGGAATTTTGGGAGATATTCCAAATTCAGACACGTTAAATATGGGAACATGTTTGTCATAATGGGAAGATATTTTAGTGCAATTTAAAGAAATGTCATTGACAGACAATACCTCAGTAGACCAGGTCATAAATTACTAAAGCTGGACGAAGTCTGAAAAAATCGCCTTAAAAAAAGCAGGACCGTTATTAAATCTCGAAATATGTTTGTATTTGATTTTAAAAAAATTGCCTCCTAAAATTGGTTTAGAGGCGACGACTGGTTACAAAACACGGACGTGGTGGATTATCATCTAGAAAAAATTTTAACCCGCCAATTTGATTAATAATTTGAAGGTATTACAACTAATTCATTGATCATTAAATATATTGGTTAAGTCAGAAAATATATTTTAATGGAACTTGTGCGTAATCACAGCAGTTCCATTTAGGTCAAAGATAGAGTTTCTTAAATGAAACATGGCCAGAATTCAACAAATATTGCAAGACAATATAATGATTCTGTGGTTTTTAGAAAAAAATTTACGGAAATTATATTTGCCAAAGAAAAATTTGTTTTTACTTTCATAACCACTCCAGGCCCTTACAACATTCCCGGGTTCCAGCACCAAATGGGGCACGTTCGACAATGGTTTTAGTGGAATTTTAATAAAATCTAATATAAAAAAGAATTATTGACGCTCTGAAAATTTCTTGGGTCACCTTATTTGGGGTCGCAATTGTTTTAATAAAATAAGAGCCAAATTTAATAAATATTGCGGAACACCACTAATGATACTTTGGTTGATGCCATTTATCAGAAACATTGTTTCCCTAATTTTCCTTTTTTTAGGTGGCACGTTTGTGGATGGATTTTAATATAATATATATCTGAGATTTGAGATTCTCTAAGTAGTTCCTAATATAACATTTATTAATTCTGGCTCTGGAAAATTCCTTTGGCCTTATCATCTGAAGTCGGACTTCTTAATTAAACCATGGCTCAAATACAGGATATTTTTGAGTTGAAACTTTAAATTAAAAAAGATATTCACCAAATTTATTTGTATATACTTAGCTAATTCAGACTAGTTTCCAGCATCAAATGGATGGAACAAACACATTTGTTGATGGATTTTAGAGTAATCTATTATCTGCGATATATCATGTAAGATCCGAATTCTGACATATACGAGTATGTCATATTATATAGAACTGACATGATAGGTGTATCAAATTCTAAAAGATTTATCGAATTCTTACAGTATACAACGAATTTTGAGATGGTCTGTCGAATTCTGACATATCGAACATGACATAAAAAAGTGACACAACTCAAAAAATTGAGTTTTTAAGATATTTCGTCAAAAAGACGCGCAATAGTCGATTTTATAACCTGACATAGTGGGGATAGTGACCATAGTGGTCATAGTGGTCATAGTTATTTTACAAAGCGAGAGACGGCTTAATTTTCTGATCTTCCTTTTTTTGAGGCCCATAGAGAATAGTACAGTATAATCGAAATTAGCATGTTTTATTTTGCTCTCCTGAAAAATTTGAAATTTTGAGTTGTCAATATTCTTTGTCACGTGCGATGTATATCGAATTCAGACGTATTATATGGAATACTGACATGATAGGTATACCAACTTCTAAAATATTTATCGAATTCTGACAATATTTAACGAATTTTGAGATGGAATATCGAATTCTGACATAATTTGTAGAATCCTTACATTACATATGAAATATAATGAATCTTACAGTTTGTATCGAACTCTGAGATGATATATCGAACTCTGACATATGTTTCGAATTCTTACATGGTATATATAAAGTGGATATTGAGTCGAATTCTGAGACGACATAATGGATTTTGACATCATGTGTCGTATTTTGATATAATTCTGACAAAAATATTGAATTCTGATAGTACATATGTACAACGCGAATTCTGAGATGATATATCGAATTATGCCATTATATTTCGAATTTTTACGTGATATATAGAAATTTGGTATGGAATGTCGAATTCTGGTATGTATATAGAATTCAGACATATTATATAAAATACTGACATAATATATCAAATTCTGATAGATGTATCGAATCCGATAGTATGTATCGAATTCTAACATGAAATTTCAAATTTTTAATGATATAAATAATTCGGATGTGAAATATATAAATTTGATTATGATAAGTTCTGAAAATAAATAGCGAATTCTGATATGGTATTTCAAATCCTTAGGTTATCGAACTCTGACATGATATAACGAACTTTGACATAATAATTAAGTATAAAAAATACTGACTGGATGTATCAAATTCTGAGATGATTTATGATGATATCCCAAATTCTGACAAATATCAACGATATATCAAATTCTGACTGATGCGTCGACAATATATACATATAAAGCAAATTCTGAGATGATATATCAAATTCTGATATGATATTTAGAATTATTATGTTGAATTCTGTGATGATAGTATATACTAGTATATCAAATTCTGACATGAATAAGATACATATGACGAATTTGGAAATGATATGTCGAACTCTGAGATGATATGTCGAACTCTGAGATGATACATCGAATTCTGATAGTAAATGGCGAATTCTAAGATGGTTTATATAAGCCTAACGTGATTCTTCGAATACCGACATAATATATAGATGTCTGATAGTAACTATACGTATTCGTACTAATCATATTATGATCGATACCATAAATCACAAATAAGAATTACCAATTTTGGTTTTTCATATACAGCCAGCCCCTCCGGCACCGAATGGAATACATACATTTGTCGTTGTGTTTTAGTGAAATTTTATATCGGAGATGTTAAGCCGATTCTATATAAATAGTTCCTAGGTTAGGTTTGGGTGGCGGTCCACAAGGACCATGCATAGACACAAAAATGGTCCGTAGCCATAAATAGTTCCTGACCTTAAACATATTATATCACACAAGACGAATGAAATTTCCCACATCACACTGCATAAATCCAGACTTCCATACAACTTTCCAGTCTGGAAAGTTTAAATGACTGCAGAAATTATCTTACAGTATTATTTTTATATAGAAGTGCTAATCTAAGCTGAAAGAATTTTATTTTCCGTACATCGTTTTTGTGTGGTAATTTTTGTATTCAGGAGGTTATAATCTAAATATTTAGTCAAAGCTGGTACATTTTTTTTTTTGGTAAAATCAGGTAACGTCTGTCATGTTTGAGTGTATCTGAAGTTTTAAAGTTGTAAGTTGTAAAAACTCGGAATTATCTGTTTATAAGTTTTACCAGCTAACATTCAGATTCTGAAAAAATAGCCGTGTGAAGTTGAAATAATTTAGTTCGCAAATTTTACATGTTTGAATTGATATTGTTTGCTAAAATGACTGATTCATTACTGCAAGAGAACAGTTTTATGGGTTTATGCCTGAAAAGGACAGGAACCATTATAAATTAGCTTTGAAAAATGTTTTGTGAAAAAGCTAGATATCTTCCAGAATATTATAATTATTGCAAGCAAAAGTCGATAACTTAAAGTATTATGTAAAAGTATTATTATAATAGCAGTTATTAGAACAGGGGAGTACAAAATGAAATAGCTTCTTGCAAAAAAATTTATAAAATTATCGATGAATTTCGCTTGGAACAAGGATGTTGTTCTCTATTATAACAAATAGCAAGAATCTCAGAGATTGGCTCATATAGTGACTACATAGTTTTTGAATGGTGCACATTGCGAAATTGAAATCATTTAGTGCTATTTTGATATGACCCGCTGGTCTCTTGCAAAAAAATTTATAAAATTAACAAATCTACGAATTTCTGTTTTATCAAGGACGTTATTCTCTATTATACCAAATAGCAAGAACCTCACTGATTGGCTCATATAGTGACTATATAGGTTGTGAATGGTGCACATTGCAAAATTGAAACCATTTTGTGCCTTTTTGATATGACCCGTAGATCTCTTGTAAAAAAATTTTGAAAATTAACAAATCGACGAATTTCACTTTTAACAAGGACGTTATTCTCTATTATACCAAACAGCACGAATCTCAGAGATTGGCTCATATAGTGACTATATATAGGTGTAAAAGGACATACAAAATTGAAAGTGAAATAAGCTAGTGGCATTATTATATGAGCCGTAGGGCTCTTGCAATAAAATTTATGAAATTAACAAATCGCCGAATTTCGCTAGGAACAAGGAAGTTGTTTTCAATTATACCAAATAGCAAGAATCTCAGAGAGTGGTTCATATAGTGACTATATAAGTAGGTTGTAAAGGGTATCCATTGCAAAATTTAAATCAATCAGTCCAATTTTGATATGAGCCGTAGGGCACCTGCAAAAAAATTTATAAAATTAACAAATCGACGAATTTCGCTTGGAACAAGGACGTTGTTCTCTTTTATACCAAATAGCACGAATCACAGAGATTGTCTCATATAGTGACTATATAGGTTGTAAAGGGTATACATTGCGAAATTGAAATCACTTATTGCCATTTTGATATGACCCGTATAACTCATGCAAAAAAATTTAGAAAATTAACGAATCGACGAACGATTTTACGTTATCCTCTATTATACCAAATAACACGAATCTCAAAGATTAGCTCATATAGTGTCTACGTAGGTTGTAAAGAGCATACAAAAGTGAAATTGAAATAACTTAGTGTCATTATTTTATGAGCCGTAGGACTCTTGCAAAAAAATTATAAAATTAACAAATCGACGAATTTTGTTTGGATCAAGGGCGATGATCTTTATTATACTTAATAGCAAGAATCTCAGAGATTGGCTCTCATAGTGTCTATGAAGGTTGTAAAAATCAATTTTGTTTAATAATAATCAACATTTTTATCTGGGGAAAAGAAATTCCTTAACTCCCTTATTTGAATATTGCTTCTCAAAATCCTTGATTGAATTTCTGACCACTGCATGTCTAGTCTATAACGTAAAACCCAATTAAACGTGAAAATCTGGGAATTTCTAATTTTATTGAAATTCACTTTAATTAAATTGAAAAGTTTTCCTTTAGTTGTTTACCCAAAACATGAACAACAAACATCTAAACAACAAAACTTTTTTAGTTAACAAAAATATTGAAAAGTTTCGTCTACGTACTAATAATATTTAAACTTATATAGTTTGATGTTTAATTTTATTGTAGTTTTTATGTGAATAATTTAATTTTCCAAGTAAATTTTATTGTATATTTTAAGTATAAAAATATACATGGACGTAGCTAGAAAGTTGTAAAAGTCAAACCACCGACAAAAATTAATTTGATTTCTGTGACTATACACTTCGTATACAGTAATATAAGTAAAAATGTATGATAAGAGATTTACATTTATGAGACCGCAAAATAACCAAAAATCACATATCCTTATCAATTTCTTTTTTTCTATGATGGTTTCTTATCTATTAAAAATTTAGAATTTAATTCGATTTAAAAAAAAAAAAAAATCGAATATAAAATATTGTTTGAGCACAAAAATCTCGAAAGTTCGTTTGAGTTGGGTCAAGTGGATAAAATCGGTATACAATAGCTATATAGATTTTTGTTTTTTCCGTAGGGTCCTGTGGTACAGACATGGGATTACCGCTTTAAATAAAATGTTTTTTTTTTTTTTTTTTTTTCAATTTAATAATAAAGGTACATATATCTATATAGCGTGTACTGTGTATAGATTACCTACTCATTTTTATACCAATTGTGATTTTTAAATAATTTAGTCCTTGGAGAGATTTCGTCTCTGTTTATAGCCTGTATCGTACACTATTGTATGTAATACATAGATTTTTTAATATTCTTCAAGCCCCTTTTGCTGATGCCAAAAAAAAAATATACCAATCAGTATAAATTTACTTATCTATAATAAATAATCTCAGTCGTTCAATAATAAAGTAAAAGTGATTCTACCGAATTTGATGAAAATCAACGTATACAACGCACTCAAATTTTTTTCCCAACCCAAATTGTTGAAATATACAATATAATACTGTGATTGATCGTATACAACATATAGAAAAATTCCGGTTTGTTGATGATTTCATACCTCTTGAATTAATGTTCCGTTCAATATCTAGATAACAAAAGTAAAATCAAAAGCTTCATTTCGTATACAAAAATAAAATGAACCGTCTATGTATGTATGTATTTATACTATAGGAAGTAACGGGGGAAAATCTTTTTTCGTTTCATTTTTATTTTTATTTTTTTTTTTTTTTTGCTATTTACACTCTGGAATGAAAATGTTCCTTTTTTTATTTTCTTAAGAAAATCAATATTAACATTAAAATGAAAATAGGAAGTTGATTTTAAATTTAAGATAACAGTTTTAACGAGAATTGCTGCTCTACACTAATAATACTTGCGCTTCATTTTCATTTCTGTTTTATAAATGAAGTGGAAATTTGAAAAATTTACCCAGCGTTTTACATTTCATGTTTTTTTTTTTTTATTATTTCATCTGCTATAGCTACTTTGCTTCTAGTTAAAATGTCATTTAAGAGTTTAATTAGTTTTAAATTATATTGTGTCGGTGTTTTTTTTTTTTTTTTGGCTCTACCAAAGACGTTCACAAAATTTGTATAAAAATACTCGCGCGGTGTGTGTAAGAAGAAAAGTTTTATTGTTGTTTTTAGAAATGTGTTTTTGATAAATATTTTATGTGTTTCCTAATAAAAAAAAACTGGTGTTTATTCGAATCGTTTAAGTACCTACAAATCGAGAGGGAGAGTGAAAATAAATGAAAGCAGGTAATTTTTGGTCAATGGCCTGAATACAAATGTTATTTATTGGGGAAATGTTCAAGTTTGGTGGTCGTTTTATGGAAGTTAAAATTAAAATGTTATCGACTCATGAAATTATATGGATATTTTGGGGTTTATTTTGTATTTGGTTTGTAAATGTTTTTGATAAGGTTAGATAATTAGTATAGGACATCTTTAGGCTAAATTTTAACGTGATTGCAGATATAATTATTCGAAAAGTATTGGAAAATTTTGTTTTTTTTCGAAAATAGGAAAAGTTGCAAAACATTTTGTCGTATCACAATAGCCAAAATAAAATTATCGATCAAATTATTTATCTAGAAATTAAGGTTAGCACCCTAATAGAAGATTGGCGATAAACATCTCTAACTTCCTTGACAACAACGACAATAATTAGAATTTATTGTTGTTACACGTGTTTTAATTTTGCAGAATTTTTAGTAGAACTATGTATGTATTGTATACCGGGGCAGTGGACTTTCACATATTTATTTGTTACTAAAGAGCTTGCCAATTAAAAAATCTGAGCAAATCTTAATGAATTATTTTATTAATTATTATTTTATTTGTTATATTAAAATGCTATGTGGCCCGGCAGACGTTGTTCTGCCCTTTCCGGTAGGTGGCATGATGGGTTTGATTTGGTTAGAGCCCCTGTATAAGAAAGTCTGGACAGAAAAGGTAGTTAAAAGGAATCGAGAAATGTTCGCGCCAATAATTAAGCGCTTGGAAGCGCGAAGAAAAATGAATTGCTTGATGTTTTAAATTGAACAGGCTTAGGATTTTCCATATGAAAATATTCAGCTTGTTTGGTTTAAGGGGAGATTCTCATGAAACTCGATCCGAAAATTCGATTTTCTTTTATTTCATTTTTTTGATAGCCTGTTATGTGTAGAGTATATTCCCCAAACCGTTTGACTGAAATAAATTTCATAAACAAGTTATGGCATAATAATTCGACCAACTTTTTTACGCATCAACTCAAAAATATCGTTAACAAAGTTATTTAAAGACGCTTCCTGAAAAATGATATTTACGATATCTGTCTCCACGACAACTTAAAAACTACTCAATGGATCACTATTTTTTTTTATTTTTTTTTTTGAAGTTCCTTTACTTTATTGAAGGAAGAACCTAAATGCAGATAATATTTGCTGGTTTTTTTTATAGCACTTTAAAGAGCGAAAAAAATGTAAAAAAACGGTACCGAAAAATTGGATGTCCGCCATTTTTTTAATTTTCGACCTTTTATTGATATTGTTGGTACCAGATAATTTTTATAAGTGCTACAGTGGAGCTGGAGACCGATAACTCACCTTTTGTTTTAGAAGATCACGCTATAACTAGAGTTTTTGCTTGAGAAATCTAATCTCGAGAATCTCGGGAAAATTTTCAAATTTTTTTACTCTCGAAATCTCGAGAAATATAAATTTATAATTTTCGAGATTCCCAGTTGGCATGCGACACGGCACCTATTGTCAATATTTTTTTATTAAGAATTAAAATAAAAATTACAAAAATTTTGTTTCTAATGCTCAAGATGAGATGTCACTTGTTAAAACATTAAAATGTTTTTATTGCAAAATTCTCTTTTGTATATGGTTAAACTAACCTAACAATTTTCACTCATCAATCAGTTGTCATTTGTCAATGGGGGTGGAGTGCGAACATTCAAAGAGGATAGACGTGTTTTTTCTATCCTCTTCAAAAATTTAATTTAATTTAATTTTCTTTTCTTTTTATTTTTGTTTCTTATGTTCTGATATGTATATACATACTTTATATACATATGTATATACATTTTAATTTTAAATTTAATTCTAATTAAATTCAAGTTAATGTGTAATGTGTTAGTAGTGTAATGTGTAGTGAAAATAATTAAACTAAAGTGTAATTTTGGAAAATGCAATCCACCGGGATGCATTTGTCAGGCAATGTTTTTTATTTTTGTAGATAGAAAAATTAAAAGTGCATGATTTGATATTTTGTGGATTGTAAATACAATCAAATTTCAATTTTTAATTACTAAATTTTAATATTTAGATAGTATTGAAATAAATTTTAAATTATGGTATATAAAACAAGTCGCAATAAATTTGGTATTAGATTTTATTTTTAAGACACTAATACATACTTATAATTTAGTATATAAAAGGGCCATAAATATGTTTGTGTACTATTTAGCTGTGTCGTTTTCTCTTTACACGATTTCTGTGAAGGAAGTGTGCGTGGTTTTGTTGGTTTTTGTATTATAAAGTACAAACAACAACGAGAAAGAGAATCTTTACGTTGGTTTTGATACAGCAGTCACAAGTAATTTACTGTTGTGTGAAATGGGCACTAATACATCCATACAACTTGATTCATATATGGTAGGATCAACAATATGGTTGTACAGCTGCTTGTTCGCTCTTTACACGGATTCTGGTTAAGGAAATGTAATATATTTTGTTGGTTTGTATATTATAACGCACAAACAACAACAAAAAGAGAATTTTTTGCGTTACATAGTTAAGTGTGTTTATATATACTATAAGGCCTACTAATACGCACATGAAAGATGGTAGAAAATATTTATCGTCAATGTGTGTTGGTGGTTTTAGTATGTTTTTGGTTTTAGTATATAGGATTTTGTTACTTGAATGCAGGTGTGATATTAGCTGTATTTTGTTGAGAAATTTACAACAACAATTGCACGTGACAGGAATTAAATAATTCGAACAAAAAATTTGAATTATTTAATTCGAGCTCGAACAAATAAAATACGTAACTGCTTGAATGAAAAACCGAAGAAATACCAACATAGAATATAAAAATTAAATCGAAAAAATATTTCGCGGCTTGTTCTATTGAGAAAAAGATAACTCCAAAATAATTCGAATTAATTTTTTCTCAAGGAAATGCAGCTATTATTGAAATCATGTATTGTGTAAGCGCAGTGGAATTTGTATATTCGACTCAAATAGGATTTTTATACTTTGTATAATCGAATTGGTTTGAGTCGAATTGGAATTGGGAGCTGTCTTATACAATTCATTTGAACGGTTTATTTAGATAGGATTAATAAATTTTTTTACAGGGTATTACATAATGAATCAAATTGTTTTCTAATTAATTTAATTAATATTATAAATTATAAATTGTCTAAATAAATGAATAAATAGATAAATGAAATGCGAATTTAGAAATGTTGGTTTAAATTAAGTTAAGATTTGATTTTTGAGTTTAATGGTTGTCTTAATGGATTTATTGAAATTTAGATGGTGGGATGTACACATAATCGTCATAATTACGTATATGACACATCGATACATTTTTAAGAAAGTAAGGGTTAATTTTCATTGCATTTATTTATTTATTTATTATTTATTGTCTTATTTACTTTGCATGCTTGATTTGGCAGGGAATGAGGTCCGTGAACTGAGTTAAAATTTTGGATATACATATTTGTATTTATTTATTAATTAAGATTAAGAGATCAAATTTCTGAATTATTGCTTAGGTGCAGGATTTTAGTGGCGGAGATCTCTTCAATAGGTGAATTATGCTAATTGGATTTTTATTTAGGTAGTCTAATATTTTATAAGTTTTATTTTTGAGTTGTGAAAATGACTAAGTTGAAGCAAATCATTTGAATATGTACACTATCAGACATAAATATTTGGATGACATCCGGGATTAATCATTGGAGCTGATTTTGGGGTAGCTGATTTTGCTACTCGTGCAAATTACCGCTCAGTCGACTTAGTTAAAGTCGTGGGCGTTTACAACGTTGCTTATTTGTGTTGATTTGGTTTCAATAAATTTCTTTTTTTGAAACTGATGCTACCGTTTGATATTACATATTGTAGGGATTTATTTTGATAAGTTTTTTGTCGTTGCAATTATCAAAAATTATCTTCTGCTAAAATCAATCACTTTATTGGTATTTAATTGTAATTTATATTAATGTTGCTATTTCGATAAATATTTATGTATATAGATTGAAATATTATACTAATTAAATGAATAGCATCGTACGTTATCTAGGATAAGGGAAATTCCCTTTTATATGATATTGTAAACTGCATTGCATTGCAAAATTATTTGAGGTATTGATGAAAATATATCAATACTTCTTGTCAGTTTAATTTAATTTAATTATATCAAAGTGTCATAGTTTGTTCGGGTATTTTTGTCTGATGGTCCAGTTGATATTAAGTATATATAATTATATATAATTGTTAGATCGTCTCCAAGCTACAGAAATATTGGTGAATTCTCGCTCAACATCCAGAAACTTCAAGTAGCAGTTATGTAGCGTAGAAAATGTATTGTTCTTGTGTTATCTATTTTATTTTATTTATCACTAACTAATTTATATAAGTTAATTTCTATTAATTATGTAGTAAAGCAATTTAATTTTCAGGGATACCTGGGAAACTCTAATTGTGTTTTATTAGTAAATATCATATATAGGTACATGTAGTACTTAACTAAATTATTGATATTCTAGACTTTTTTGCGTAGTATTATGATCAATGTTTAAATTATATTATATACTTTTATAAATAAATAATTAATTTCTACATTATTAATTTCCTTTTTCTAGATTTGTAGGAAATTGCCGATTAATTTAAATTTAATAGTTTGGTTAAATATAAATTTTCAACTTTTATTTTTAAATCTAGTTGCAGTAGGTAAACAATTAATTAACTATTTACAGGAGAATGGTAACTAATGGAACAAGTGCTGTGAGTTTAAATTATAACTTAACAATTTAAAATGTTTAAACATTCTTTTGGAATTTTAGCTTAGAAGTGGGAGAGTTTACATAGGCAATTTCATATAATGTTAATTTTTGTAATACTTGTATGTAATATATTGTGTTTTGCTCATTTATATATAATAATTAATTTAGATTAAAAATATTTAAAGGTTTCTCTTCCTTAATTTGCTAATAAATAATTCAATTTTCAGAATATAACATAGTTCCAGAATCAATCTTTCATATGGAGATTAAATTAATCCTGAAATTCAGAATTAGCTTTAATATTATGGTGATTTATTAATTAAAATTAGTTTTCAGAATTGCCTGGGAAATTATATATCGATTTTATTTGTTCATTCTTGATATACTACTTAGTACTAACTGAATTATTGATGATTTTAGGCTGTTGTGGTGCTGTAACATTATCATTTTTAAATTATTTATTATAAATTTTATAAAATAATTGAATTTTTAATTATTTATTCTCTTTTTCTTGATCGGTAGGAAATTTCCGATTAGTTTTAAGTAAAATTTTATGTTTAAAATAGTTGTTAATGTTCATTTTAATTCATGTTGCAGTACGTAATAATTAATAAATTAGATATAGAAGGACCATGAAAAATGAAATAAGCGCGGTTTTTGTAATCTTAGCTTAGTAATTTTAAATTTTTCTTAAATATTTTATCAGGTAAATTAATGAACGGCGGACAGAGGAAATTACAACATTAATAATTTTATGTTCCGATTTAAATTTAGGGAGCCTTGAGTATCCGGCCCTGGATTTCAGAGAAATGATAATCTAATAATATAGTTAGATTGTGCTGTCTTGTGCTAATCTATTTATTATATATTGTACTAATAATTTACTAACTATCGATCACTTTGGTCTCTGTAACCGGGTCGTGTCTGGCCCAACTAATAATCCTATCCTATCTTTCAATTTTGTTATATGTATATGGGTGTACTGTGTGTGCCCGGGAGTCCGGGAGATCCTGCTATAATGCTTGGCCGTACACTCACAATCAATCAATCAATCAATCAATCAGTTGTCATTTGTCAATAAATTTTACATGCAAAAAAATCTTTCCGATAAAATCGTAACATAAATGTTAATTGTAGTTTTTTAATCAACATAGGAGATGAGGATGTTTGGAAATATTTTAAAAGAGGCAAGCTTGATAAAGATAGAGCTACGTGCACCCATTGCGCAAAGTCACTCGCGTGTAAGGCCTTATAAACGACGGGTTTACATCGGCATTTAACAAGTGCCCATAAATTTAAGAGAAAATTAAAAGAATTTTCTACCTTGTAACATTCGTTTCATTTTTTTTCTTTTTTGGTTTTTCTTCACTCTCATCGCAATAAGATTTAATTGCGGAGGGTCAACTGTATTGCCAATTTATTGTACCCTGGTTCAAATATTTTTTTATCAATGACTTCACATACAGACAACCTGACGCGATGAGCCATAAAATCATTAAGCATTTAACATTTTTTTTGCGGGGAATAAAAATTTACTACATCGTTCCATTTTTTTTATGATCTCCGTTAAATTGCGGTTTTGTCATGAGGTGATTTGGAGTAGTAAAAATAAAAATGAGGGATCATTAGAGTTTGGAATTTCAACCAACATTTTTGGCTGAAAGAAAAAAAAAAAAACCTAACACCCAAGTTAAAGTGTAGTAAAGTTTTTTTTTAGTTTTTTTTGAGATCTGAAATCGTAAGCGCACTCTAGTACAAACTGATAAGCTTAAAGATTTCCAAAGTAAAAAAGTTAGTTGTGCTCATTTAAAAGAATTGCCTTTATAAATTTTAATTCAAGTGTTAAGAACTTTGGTTAAATTCAGTGATGAACGTGAAAACAATAATTTGTTCCTGGTGTGATTGGTGATTTGGCTCATGGTGTAATTTAGAAACTATAATACTGTGGTTGAAAACAACATATAAAATAAAATGGAAAAAGTTGTAGCTTGAGTCTCATTAAATAGACTTTATTCTGTATCATATTATTGAATTTCATACAATAGAAATTGTGGCACCTCGATTTCAAGCTTAGTGATTGCGTTCAATTTGGTTGTGAAATTTTTTTTTTGTGTTGTTGTTGTGCAAAATAATACTAAAATAAAAACGTTGTATTATGAAATCTACTTGTTATTTGCACCGAATTGTGTAGTAAAATTGGAACGGGCTGTTCAACGCGGATTAAGTCATCGGAGGCGCATGCAGAGGTGTAACATATTTGTGGTGATAGCGGATTTTGTCGTACCTGATTTAGGACAAAGGGAGCATATGGTTTGTGGACCGGGTGTGGTAATTGTTGGATAGCGGTTGTTGCTGGTGATAACTTATGACTGGCTGACGACATAACCAAGGACTTAAATTGATAAGTTGTGATTCTATTTTCTTTTCATTAGTTTTTTTTTGTCTCATTTATTGGACATTATTTAATTATTTAATTTTTTTTATTATTATCTTAATGGTTTTTTTTTGTAATGATTAATTCAATTTTCAATTCTTGCATCTTGTTATAATGCTAACTAGTTAAGTAATTTTCTTTTCAACAGTCAACTAATATTCTTTATTTCGTTTCTTTATGATTTTTTTTTTCTCTGTTTTTTGAGATCTTTCGTTCTAGGAGAAAACCGGACTTGTCGAACCGTGGAAAGTGCTTTCTTCGTCTTCGGCATAGCAAGGTAACAATTAAACGCAATATTTTTTTTTTATTAAACATTTTGTTTGTATTGAAACCGGTCAACCGGAGTAATATTACTTAGCTGTAAAATTTCATAACATGATATGATTATGATAAGATGTTGTAATTACTTTCCTTATTGTTGTTTTTTTGTGATTTTTCTATTATTTGCTAACTTGTAGTAAGATAATAAATTTTTATTGTTCACAAAATTGAGTAAATAATGTTCCTAATAAAATGTATTAAATCATGTTAGAGTTAAAGTATAATTTTTTTGTTACAATGAGTGGCTAGGTCCGGACATAGATATGGAGTGATGTAGATTGAGGTAAGTGATGTGAGTTGAGTAACCTTCCATCTCAAGCCATAGTTGCCAGAATACAATCCCACGACTAACATACCTCTCCGTTAGAGCTAGCGGCACAAATGATGTATTCTGGAATCACATGATAATCATTTACGGTTTTTTTTTTTTTTTTTTTTGATAACGTTAATTCCCTAAAGGAATGGCGTTACAACCTGCGCAGTTTCTGAACCGACAACCAAAAAAATTAAACGCATCGGCAACCAAAAAAATTAAACGCATCGGCGAGTATTTTACAACTTCTGATAAAAGTCTCACACTGGCAAGAATTATTTCTAAACTTGCTGCGAAGGATGGAATTTGAATTATTGCAATAAATAAAAGTTCATTTTTCCGAAAAAGTTTACAATTAAAAGGTTTTTCATTGCCGAAAAATCCATCAGATTTGATAAATTTAATATTTAAATTTCACGATACTGTCAAAAATCAAATTATTTCCGTAATCGTCGTTATTTAAATGTGCATTTATATTTATCCGATGAATCTATAAAGATTTGGGGCTTTTATTAAAACCACACAATTTTTAAATTTAATTCAGTTTTTTATTTATAATATTAAATTTATGTTTTTGTAGTTATTATAAACTTATTATTAACACAAGTTTTTAATTTAATCTCGATCACTACCACTTTATATATTTTCTTTTAATTAATTTTTATTTTGATAACCAATTATTGTTGTGTAACGCACAACGAACACCGAAAAAAGTTGTAGCAATGTTTTGTCTGTCAAAATTCAGTTCGCTTTTTTTATTTTTAATTGTTGTGTTGGCATGTAGAGTTATTTGTTTTGAATTGCTTTGTGCTTTTGTTACCTATGATGGGATGGCGCGTCATTCATAAAAATGCAATCCCGAATTGGGTTTATTTTATTTGTTCAGGTAAAAATGTATTTGTTTGAAAAAATACCATATTTCATTTGTTGTGGATGGTAGAACCGCCACAGGACTCCCTCGCAAGTGGTTACCCTCATTAGAGAATAATTGTTTGTGTTCCGGTAATACGGACGGCTTTGTATGTTCGATGGCTTGATGCTCGATCAGCCGAACAGAGAATTCCGTATGCTTGAGTCGATCGATTGAAATGTTATGGTGTTTTCCATTAATCGATACGATGAAAAATTTTCGAAGTCGACGTATGACTTTATACGGACCTTCGTAGGGAGAGGATAATCCTGTGCGAACCTTGTCTGTTCTAATGAATACAAAATCACAGTTGTCGAGTGATTTCGGAACGAAAACGTTATCTTGCTTGGATTGACGTGTTGATTTGGTTACAAGTTTTTGCATGGTTTGTCGTAGTTGGTTGATGACTGTGTCGGTAGTTGGTAGAGGTGAAAGGGGATTTTCGACAAAGAACTCACCAGGTAGTTTGATGGTTTGACCATAAACTAGTTCCGCTGGTGAGCACTTCAGATCTTCTTTCACTGTTGCTCGGATACCTAGTAAAACGATTGATATTTCCGAGCTCCAATGAATTATGTTGCCTCTGGCCATGAGGGCGGTTTTTAGTTGCCGATGGTAGCATTCGACCATGCCATTGGCTTACGGATGGTGGCCGTTGTTTGTATGCGATGTGATCCGAGGAGTTTTGTTAACTCAGTGAAAAGCTTGGAGTCGACTTGTGTTCCCTGATCAGTTGTGATTTGAAGGAGCACACCGAATCGCGATATGAAATTATTGACGAACGTAGTGGCAATGGTTGCAGCCGACATGTCTGTCATGCAGTAAGCTTCAGGGCAGCGAGTGAAGCGACCGACATAGGTGAGTAAATATGAATATCCATTAGATGGAGGAAGTGGACCTACGATGTCTAAATGGATGTGTTCAAATGGACCAGGTGGAATTTGAAAATGTCCATGGGGTGATTTTGTTTGCTTTGGCACGTTGGCAAGATAAACAAGACTGAACCCAATGGCCTACGTCTCGTTTTATGCTGGGCCGAAAGAAGCGAGCAGTAATCAATTTACGGGAAGCACGGACACCAGGATGTGAAATGTTATGTAATGTGTCGAAGATGGTTCGACGTAGTGGTTTTGCGATATACGGGCGATTGCACCAGTAGATGTTTCGCAGACGATTTCTAGGCCAGGTAGTTTAAAAAGCTCTAATTTCATTGATGAACTAGTGTGACATTTGGAACCAGAAAATAAATTCTGAAGTTCTAGGTCGGCTTTTTGTGTGATTGCGATTTTATGCAAGTCAATGTGAGTCTCGACTGTGACCGTTTCGTTGTCGGTTGTGCGGGATAGTGTATCCGCCACAATGTTGTCATGTCCATTAACATGCTGAATGTCCGTGGTAAATTGATTTATATAATCCAAGTGGCATGATTGCCTTGGTTTGCGTTCAGTTTTAGACTGAATTGTTCTAGTCAGAGGCTTGTGGTCGGTATAAATAGTAAAGCCCCGACCTTCGACAAAATGTCTGACGTTGTTTACTGCCAGGTATATTGCGAGTAATCCCGATCGAATGCGGAATATTTCTTTTCGGCATCCGACAGTTTCTTAGAGAAAAATCCCAGCGGCTCCCAACACTCGTTATTGTACTGTTGCAGAACTGCCCTGACGGCAGTGTTTGATGCATCAGTAGTCAGACTGAGCTTTGAGTCGCTTAGTGGGTGTGCAAGAAGTGTTATCTGTTCCAATTCAGTTTTCAAAAACGTGAATGCTTGTTGGAATTCGTCGGTCCAAGAAAAGTTCTTGGTGGACTTGGGCTTTTTGAGGAAAGCTGCCAAGTGGCCGTGAATTGAAGCGAGTGTTTGGGCGAGTTTCAGTATAAATCTATGGTAGTAATTTATCATACCAACAAATCGCTGAATACTTTTGATTGAAGTAGGAGCTAGGAATTTCCTAATGGCGTTAATTCGTTCTTCAGATGGCAGAATACCTTTAGGGGTTACCTTGTGGCTGAAGAAATCAAGAGTGGATGCGCCAAATACCATTTCGAACTCTTAATGTGAACATCAAACTCAGATAATTTGTAGAATAGTTGTTCCAGATGGAGTTTGTGTTGTTCCTCATTATGCCAAGCTACAAGAATGTCGTCAATGTAGACGAAAACAAAGTCTAAGTTTCGAACGACTTCGTTCATGAAACGCTGAAACGTTTGGGCGGCATTGCGTAGACTAAGTGGCATTCGGGTGAATTTGAAGAGCCCAAAGGGGGTCGTTATAGTCGTTTTATGAACGACTTCAGGTGCGATGGGAATTAAATGGTAAGCCCTGACAAGATCGATTTTTGAAAAAATTTTGCAACCATGCAGGTGCATGGAGAAATTTTGTATGTGGGGTATCGGATATTGATAAGGTGTTGTGACCGTGTTTAATAGCCGATAGTCCCCACATGGTCGCCAAGCGTGATCTTTTTTCTTCACCATATGGAGCGGAAACGAGATGGGAGATGCAGATGGCTTGCAAATCCCTAATTTCACCATGTGTTGGAATTCGCTAAATGCGGCTTTGTGGCGGACTTGATCTGGCCGGCGTGGTCTTGACACGAGCAAATAGCCTGCTGTGACAATATGATGAACCACGTTGTGTTGAACTGGTAAATTGTGGTTCGGCTCTGCTGTAAGTGAGGGGAATTGTTTAAGCAGAGTGGTATATACGTTGTCGACTGCGAAATGGATCGGTGTCGGTGAGTCGACGCGAACCATTGTGGCATTGATTGACAGCTTTGTCGCTGAATCAACCAGCCGTTTATTTCTGAGGTCGACAAGGAGGCCGAATTTACACAAAAAGTCGGCGCCAATGATTGGACGATTCACGTCAGCTACGGTAAAAGCATGAGTGAAGGTTCGTTTTAAACCGATATCCACCTTAAGCAATTTTATGCCGTAGGTGTGGATGATTGTGCCATTGGCGGCCGACAAGACTAGATCAGATTTGCCTGTAAAAATCGAGTAGTAATTACGAAAAGGAATAACGGAATGATCCGCGCCAGTATCGATTAAGTAATTTAATTGTTTTTTTTATCGTGAATGAATAGGCGGCTGTTTTGTGATATGTTGGGTATGCCGCAGCGACCGTAAGACCTACATGTTTGGGTTGTTTTCTGCGGTTTTCTGGATGTCCGATCCGAAATTGCATGGCTTACTACATTTCTGTGCTTGTGACCCGAATTTGCGGTGGTACCAGCAGATGTCATTGTTGTTGCATCGGTTACTGGATGTGGATCGGTTGTGTGATTGGGACAGTCGACTGCGGGAACGACTTCGACTTTGTTAGATGAGCTGTGCTTTGCAAACAGTTTTAACTTGAATGCCTTTTTAGTTTTTTGATTGAATTTCCTTCTAAAAAGACATTTCAGACTAAAACTATTTTGACTGAGTTGCCTTTTAAGTTTTGACTGAAACTCCTTCCTTTGTTTGACTGAAACGCTTTTGACAAGGGCCCCGGAGCCAACATATAGGTTTACGAAGGCATTTCAGTCAAAAAAAAAAAACAACCAAATAAAAGGTACTCCAGTCAATAAATTTGTGACTAAAATCCCTTTCAAGGAAGTTGTTCAGTCCAAAAACACAAAGGGTATTTAGTCAAACTATTTTCTGTCTGAAATACCTTTTTATTTGGACTGAAGTTCCTTTTTAAAAGGAATTTTAGTCATAATATTTGTATGTGAAATTTTATGACTGAAACGCCTTTTGTTTTTTGACTGAAATGATTTTGAGTGGAATTCCCGGATCCATATCTAATGATTAGAGAAAGTTATCAAATTTATAAATAACCCCGTCAAAATATCGATTACAATTCGAGCACTCGACATACACCGTATCCCGTTTTCCACACGCGAAACAGAATTTCCTCAACTTCAATTTGCAGCGGCGAAAATAATGACCAGCAAGATTACAAAATCTTTGTGAATTTTGATTGTAAAAGTGTGGTTCATTAGAGATAGGGTAGTTAGTTATCGCACATAATTCAGGATCGTAGCTATAAACTGAATTTGGCTTTTCAGGATTTTGTGACTGATAAGGGATTTTGTGACAAATAAATCAAATCATCAAACACCAAAATCGTTGTCGTTTAATGTCGAAAGCTTTTATTTTAAACGAGCATTTCTTGTTCATCTAAATGTCGGTCAGAACTTATAGGTGTTTTTATTTCTATCTCCCCCCATTTTTATTTCTATGTCAGAACCTTTAAGCTTAATCTGAGCTATCTAATCGATATAAATTTGAACTAATAAAGGAAATTTCGTGGGCCCCAACAACTGTGGGCCTCCCGCGGCTGCAGGTACCTAGTTACGCCACTGCGAATTCCTGTGAAATAAATTTCGTTTTTCAAAGGCTGCCTGCATTATTCTATAATGTATTGTGTCTAACATTACAATGAAATATCTTTTGTTTGATTGAATTAACCAAAACCAATTTGTGTTTTCGAAACATCACATTGCTAAAATATTGTACGAGTATTTATGTAGGTCTTATACTACAATGGTACGGTTTGGTGAAAAATGGAAATGGTCCTATTCCAATTTTTTTTTAATTACACACAGTTAAAACAAAAGTTGTATGGTTTTTGAGTAAAATACAGCACTAACCCTTAGCTTAACAATGCTTTGTTTTAGGTTTTACATGTCTTGTATGTTATTAATATGACTTATGGTTTCCAAACTGATAATCTTGTGTATTCAATTATAGAGATCAGGTCAGGCTGTATACGGTTTATGGATAATCAATTCAGCACAAATATGAGACCCAAAACATATCATGTATTCGACATAAATATATATGTATCCCAATATCGTAATATTCCTTTTGTTCAATTTTCTAATCCTAATAAACATTTAAAGGTTATAAGACATAAAAAAAATTGGAAACCAAAATAAATAAATTTATTATGCATTATCGTGAGTAATCGTAACACATATAGTTTTACATCTCTGTATATATGCACATATAGGTACTTATCCTTAATCTATCAATACACTCTCATTTCATCTAAAATGTTATTTTCCTTCATGCCTCAAATATTTCTGAAATGTATGTACAAATTTCACCCAGTTTCTTGTACAAACATATACATTCATTTCAAAGATCTCAATATAATGTCAATATAGATATATTCTTATAGATAAATGATGTGAATGTTTACGACTTCATCATTTCGATTTATGGTAAGAAAATAACTTTGTTTCACGTACTACAAAGATGTATAAACGTAAAGAGATATGTACCAAATGTAGAACCTTGTTATTCTGTGTGTTTTTGAATCTTCTTACAGAAAGCACAACACTTGCAGACACACACACACACAACAAAACAAAACAAAAAAAACCTAAAGAACCCAAAACAATAATAAAAATATTTTTTTTTCTTGTATTCTCGCATTCTGTTTGGTTGAAGATAAACGAAAAATACGAAAGCACACAAAAAAGTTTATCCATTTCCATTCTATTACTTATACGCAATTGCGTAAAATGAATTCTACAGACAATCCGTAGCTATATTACGTATAGTACTATAAACACAGGCTTAAGAAATGCTAAGTATTTTTCATCCATGTTTTTTTGCTTTCTGAAGTTTTTTGGGTAAAAAATTTCCGTTAGGCACGCGGAGTTTTACGAGTCTATATACGTTTTTATATGTAAAATGAAAAGAAACCAAAAAAAAAAAAAAACTAAAATTTTAAAAGTTCAATTTATGTTTGTGTATATGCTTTAAATATGTAGAGTATATTCTGGTATATAAATCTGATGTTATCAAAGTCGAACAAAATCATATCTCGTTTATACAAAACTTTTATTTTGTTCAGAAATTCAATTTCGTTTTAAGAATATATAGAGAAGTAGATGCACAGTGAATAAAAATTGAGTTTACCAGGATATTGTCAACAGAATGAAAACAATAATATGTTATAACAAAAATGTGAACTTGATAATGGAAATTCTAGTGTATATATTAAGTTACTTGATTTTTGACAGTTTTACGATTTTATTTATTATGATGCTCTATTATTTTAAGCTTATTGAGCGTTGTCAAACTTTAGATTAAGGGAATTTCGCTGTGATAACGTTAGAACGTTATGAACATTTCGAGACAATAAATGTAAACAAAAAAATAGATCTTGCCCTGCACACGAATTTCAAATTATAAAGGCCCAGACACAAATACAGAGTAATAAAAATATTACATAGCATGATTTAACAAACAAAATTTCACCCTTAAATTTGAAATTACTTAAAAGTCATTATGCGCATTCATAGAAAATGGTACGTTATTTGAGAATCTTCATTTTCTTTTAAATTAACATAATGGACGTATTCTTGGTGCCTAAAACAAAATGTTTTGCAAATGTTAATAAAACTTTGTACGCACTGAGCTAATTTTTTAAATTGCAAATGTTTCTCCTCAAATCTCATGCACCATAATAATATTAATGAACCCATTTCTTTTATAATTCTACCGTAGTGAATCATGTTATGAAGCTTTCGCCTATTCAAATGTCTTTTTAAATATTAATGACAAATACCTTGTGAGGCACCAAGGTTGAGCTGCTTTTTCGCTAAAAGTATTTTGGAAGGTTATTACTGTTATTAGCTTTCAATTTCCCAAAATTAAACGATGCTATTCTTTCATTAATTTCTGTTTGCGTTAATAGTTTTTCTACAATCAAAAATCGAAAAAATGAACTTAGCTTCAATTGTCACACACCTTCTAAAAAATTATGCAGTATATCTGCAGTTGGCGCCTTCAAAATATGGAAATACTTCAACTCATTAAGACAAAAATATTGTTTAATTACGGAAACGTGTTTTTCACCAGTTCGCTGCAATTGTTCTAAATGAGTTTGATAGTTTTCCGGAGTTTCAATTTCAACATCTGCCTCTGAAAAATGTATGTGAAGCTAGCCCGAAACTCATCCCGAAAAAACGCGATGGCAACACTAAACTATATCTATCGCGACAGTTTATACTCTCAGCACGAAAAAATGTCACGACATCGACAGAATTTACTATCACGATCAAATATCGTGATATTTTTAACTGTCAGCCCGAAATAATGCAGATAATTTTTTTAATAACATTGATTTGTTGAATAAAAATTGTATATGTATAGCTACAAATTTTAGATAAAGTCGTCTAGTTGTCCTACTTCTCATTATATACGACCAGATTCATTGAGGTTTCAGCTATATTCTGTGCAACTTACAAGAAAATTGTATCTGGAATTTTTGAGATATAGTCATCTGAATATTTTAATACAAGCGATTCACGAGCACTTCTTGTATACAGCCTGATTCATTGAGCATTCTGCTATATTCTGTGCAAATTACAAGAAAATTGTATCTGGAATTTTTGAGATATAGTCATCTGAATATTTTAATATAAGCGATTTACGAGCACTTATTGTATACAGCCTGATTCATTGAGCATTCAGCTATATTCTGTGCAAATTACAAGAAAATTGTATCTGGAATTTTTGAGATATAATCATCTGAATATTTTAATACAAGCGATTCACGAGCACTTCTTGTATACAGCCTGATTCATTGAAGTATCAGCAATATTCTGTGCAAATTACAAGAAAATTGTATCTGGAATTTTTGAGATATAGTCATCTGAATATTATAATACAAGCGATTCACGAGCACTTCTTGTATACAGCCTGATTCATTGAAGTTTCAGCAATATTCTGTGCAAATTACAAGAAAATTGTATCTGGAATTTTTGAGATATAGTCATCTGAATATTTTAACACAAGCGATTCTCGAGCACTTCTTGTATACAGCCTGATTCATTGAAGTTTCAGCTATATTCTGTGCAAATTACAAGAAAATTGTATCTGGAATTTTTGAGATATAGTCATCTGAATATTTTAACACAAGCGATTCACGAGCACTTCTTGTATACAGCCTGATTCATTGAGCATTCAGCTATATTCTGTGCAATTTACAAGAAAATTGTATCTGGAATTTTTGAGATATAGTCATCTCAATATTTTAACACAAGCGATTCACGAGTACTTCTTGTATACAGCCTGATTCATTGAAGTTTCAGCAATATTCTGTGCAAATTACAAGAAAATTGTATCTGGAATTTTTGAGATATAGTCAACTGAATATTTTAATACAAGCGATTCACGAGCACTTCTTGTATACAGCGTGATTCATTGAAGTATCAGCAATATTCTGTGCAAATTACAAGAAAATTGTATCTGGAATTTTTGAGATATAGTCATCTGAATATTTTAACACAAGCGATTCACGAGCACTTCTCGTATAAGGCTTGATTCATTGAAGTTTCAGCTATATTCTGTGCAACTTACAAGAAAATTGTATCTGGAATTTTTGAGATATAGTCATCTGAATATTTTAACACACGCGGCTCACGAGCACTTCTTGTATACAGCCTGATTCATTGAAGTTTCAGCTATATTCTGTGCAAATTACAAGAAAATTGTATCTGGAATTTTTGAGATATAGTCATCTGAATATTTTAATACAAGCGATTCACGAGCACTTCAAGTATACAGAGCATGCTATTCAGAGCATTCAGATGACTATATCTCAAAAATTCCAGATACAATTTTCTTGTAATTTGCACAGAATATAGCTGAATGCTCAATGAATCAGGCTGTATACAAGAAGTGCTCGTGAATCGCTTGTATTAAAATATTCAGATGACTATATCTCAAAAATTCCAGATACAATTTTATCGTAATTTGCACAGAATATAGCTGAAACTTCAATGAATCAGGCTGTATACAAGAAGTGCTCGTGAATCGCTTGTATTAAAATATTCAGATGACTATATCTCAAAAATTCCAGATACAATTTTCTTGTAATTTGCACAGAAAATAGCTGAAACTTCAATGAATCAGGCTGTATACAAGAAGTGCTCGTGAATCGCTTGTATTAAAATATTCAGATGATTATATCTCAAAAATTCCAGATACAATTTTCTTGTAAGTTGCACAGAATATAGCTGAATGCTCAATGAATCAGGCTGTATACAACAAGTGCTCGTGGATCGCTTGTATTAAAATATTCAGATGACTATATCTCAAAAATTCCAGATACAATTTTCTTGTAATTTGCATAGAATATAGCTGAATGCTCAATGAATAAGGCTGTATACAAGAAGTGCTCGTGAATCGCTTGTATTAAAATATTCAGATGACTATATCTCAAAAATTCCAGATACAATTTTCTTGTAATTTGCACAGAATATAGCTGAATGCTCAATGAATCAGGCTGTATACAAGAAGTGCTCGTGAATCGCTTGTATTAAAATATTCAGATGACTATATCTCAAAAATTCCAGATATAATTTTCTTGTAATTTGCACAGAATATAGCTGAATGCTCAATGAATCAGGCTGTATACAACAAGTGCTCGTGAATCGCTTGTATTAAAATATTCAGATGACTATATCTCAAAAATTCCAGATACAATTTTCTTGTAATTTGCACAGAATATTGCTGATACTTCAATGAATCACGCTGTATACAAGAAGTGCTCGTGAATCGCTTGTATTAAAATATTCAGTTGACTATATCTCAAAAATTCCAGATACAATTTTCTTGTAATTTGCACAGAATATTGCTGAAACTTCAATGAATCAGGCTGTATACAAGAATTACTCGTGAATCGCTTGTGTTAAAATATTGAGATGACTATATCTCAAAAATTCCAGATACAATTTTCTTGTAAATTGCACAGAATATAGCTGAATGCTCAATGAATCAGGCTGTATACAAGAAGTGCTCGTGAATCGCTTGTGTTAAAATATTCAGATGACTATATCTCAAAAATTCCAGATACAATTTTCTTGTAATTTGCACAGAATATAGCTGAAACTTCAATGAATCAGGCTGTATACAAGAAGTGCTCGAGAATCGCTTGTGTTAAAATATTCAGATGACTATATCTCAAAAATTCCAGATACAATTTTCTTGTAATTTGCACAGAATATAGCTGAATGCTCAATGAATCAGGCTGTATACAAGAAGTGCTCGTGAATCGCTTGTATTAAAATATTCAGATGACTATATCTCAAAAATTCCAGATACAATTTTCTTGTAATTTGCACAGAATATAGCTGAATGCTCAATGAATCAGGCTGTATACAAGAAGTGCTCGTGAATCGCTTGTATTAAAATATTCAGATGACTATATCTCAAAAATTCCAGATATAATTTTCTGGTAATTTGCACAGAATATAGCTGAATGCTCAATAAATCAGGCTGTATACAACAAGTGCTCGTGAATCGCTTGTATTAAAATATTCAGATGACTATATCTCAAAAATTCCAGATACAATTTTCTTGTAATTTGCACAGAATATAGCTGAATCTTCAATGAATCAGGCTGTATACAAGAAGTGCTCGTGAATCGCTTGTATTAAAATATTCAGATGACTATATCTCAAAAATTCCAGATACAATTTTCTTGTAATTTGCACAGAATATAGCTGAATGCTCAATGAATCAGGCTGCATACAAGAAGTGCTCATGAATCGCTTGTATTAAAATATTCAGATGACTATATCTCAAAAATTCCAGATACAATTTTCTTGTAATTTGCACAGAATATAGCTGAAACTTCAATGAATCAGGCTGTATACAAGAAGTGCTCGTGAATCGCTTGTATTAAAATATTCAGATGACTATATCTCAAAAATTCCAGATACAATTTTCTTGTAATTTGCACAGAATATAGCTGAATGCTCAATGAATCAGGCTGCATACAAGAAGTGCTCATGAATCGCTTGTATTAAAATATTCAGATGACTATATCTCAAAAATTCCAGATACAATTTTCTTGTAATTTGCACAGAATATAGCTGAAACTTCAATGAATCAGGCTGTATACAAGAAGTGCTCGTGAATCGCTTGTATTAAAATATTCAGATGACTATATCTCAAAAATTCCAGATACAATTTTCTTGTAATTTGCACAGAATATAGCTGAATGCTCAATGAATCAGGCTGTATACAAGAAGTGCTCGTGAATCGCTTGTATTAAAATATTCAGATGACTATATCTCAAAAATTCCAGATACAATTTTCTTGTAATTTGCACAGAATATAGCTGAATGCTCAATGAATCAGGCTGTATACAAGAAGTGCTCGTGAATCGCTTGTATTAAAATATTCAGATGACTATATCTCAAAAATTCCAGATACAATTTTCTTGTAAGTTGCACAGAATATAGCTGAATGCTCAATGAATCAGGCTGTATACAAGAAGTGCTCGTGAATCGCTTGTATTAAACTATTCAGATGACTATATCTCAAAAATTCCAGATACAATTCCTTTGAACAATAACAAAATTTGTTTAGTATATATTCATAATAATCATTTGTTTACTTGTTTCTATAGTTTTATTCTTTTATCTCGAAAATTATTATATGAATAAATGATTTAATGTTATAGTAATTTTAGAAGTATCGCGAGAGTACTAGTGTTACAATATGAAAAATATCGTATTTTTCGGGATGAAATTTCGGGCCAGCTTCACGGAGGTCTCTGAAAATGCATGTTGCATATTTGTTTTATTACATAAACAATGCTTACAGCAATGCGAAGCAGAGAATGATTCTACCATGCCAATTAAGCTATTAGCTCCCAAATTATCTACTTATCTTTTAATTTCGATTTTTAATTGTTTTATTTATTGTATTGTTAAAATATAATTTAAAAATATAAGAACTAAATATATTAATTCACAAATGTATAACATCTAATTATAATTATTAATTTACATTAGCTATTTTGTTAGCTCTTCGAGCACAAAACTCAGTTTTGATGAAATTTTTTTAATTTTAATATTCGAATTAAAAAAAAACCTTTCGACAAAATGCCAGAAAAGCTCTCGGTGAGATATTTTAAATTAAATAAAAAAAAAACACTTGTAACAACTATCCACCGCTCTTAGACATTTGTCGAACGGTAGCTTGCAGCTATCTAAATAAACGAAATATTTGTCGACATGGTCCGATTTTCCAACTCCTATTAAAAATGGTTGAATAAAGCCCGACCTTCCATTTAAAAATTCGATGTGGTCATCTATTTATGGACATTTCCCACAAATACCATGGCATCTTGCGATTCTTTTCTTGTCACTTTCGTGGTTGAGTTTTTAGCCGCGTTTTCCTTCCTCACAATTTTTTGGGTCGGTATCAAAAACCCGTGTAGGCACCATAAAAGTTGGAGGGCGCCTTCATCTTTAAACAAGAAATATTCAAAATAATATTTTTAGCTTTACAACCAAAGATATTAGTCTAAAGCAGAAAGAATTTTCCTCAATTTGATTTACCAGACACTGGTGGATTATCGAAATTTCTTACTGTATTTTTATATTCAATGTGTTTCACCCAAAAATATGAAAAAAAAAAAAAAATAAAAAATTTATGTACTCGTACATCGAAAACCATATTCGATTCGTCAAAAACATCAATGTTTTTTCGATGTACATCAATTTTACGAAATGTACATTTTATCATTAATTTACTAACATCAACAAATTAGAAACGTCAATTTTTAGTTGTCAAAGTTGTCAATATATAGAAAATAATAAACTTTTTTACTTTCGTTTAAAATAAATATTCATATATAGCACGAATAAAATTGTAAACTTAACGTAATTTTCATACATGCTACGAATAGATTCATCCAATCATTAATATTACGAACAAATTCGTTTACATTATTTAACAGGAAGAAGCACTAACGAAAAAAAGTACTATCGAAAATGCTTTGTACATACAAGAGATTTTCGGTAGTATTTTTTTCACACACCAGATAGTACTTTTTCAGGGCCGAAGGTGTATTTTGTTAAAAATAAGAAGTTTTTATAGGTAAAAGATATTATTGTGTCAATGAGGTCGTCTGAATTATTTTATTCTGACCAATGTAAATGAAATAAAAAAAAAAATAAAGATTTTGTTGTACTTTCCACCCTTCAGTCTTAACAGGGTATTTCGACAATTATCGTCGAATGACGTATTCGCGGTAATTTAAATATACTCAATTATTTGATTTTTTTTTCTCCTAATTATTGTAACCTTTTACCTTACATTTAGAAAAACCGGCTTTTTTTTGGGAAATGAAAAACCGCATGGCAAAAATTATAATAATCGTTAAAGGAATATCTAAGTTTTATTCTAGTTGCTCATATTCCAGAACTTCACTTACTAAAAATAATTTTAGAGTTCTATTTTCATCCTACAAGTTCAATTTGATGGTACTTCGTTAAGAAATAACCAAGTTACATTCTATTTGGCTATATCTCAAAACTTTGGCATAAAAATCGTTTTAGAATTCCATTTCCATCGCCCCTGTAACTTCACCATACTGCGTTTTCTTTCAGAATAATTTGCGAGATGGTAGGCCACTAACCGACAAACAAAAATAAAAATGAGAAATAAAATTCTGCGTAATCACCGTTTTGTAATTGTGCGTTGGTTTAGTATGTAGAACAATGTACTGTTAAAATTATTATAAATACAATGATTGTGTCTGTGTGGCTGTGCAAAGGAAATATAATTTGTACTGGAATATAGAAAAAAAATTGCATCTAGAAAAACTTCAATTCGAAACTCAGATTAGAAGAACTCGCCACCTCTCCTACTGAGAGCTGAACCACTATCGTCTAAGCTAATGTACTCTCTACAACAAAGCGCGGATTTAACTTTATAATTTGACTACATAATAGCAAACTCAAAAATTGGCGTTTCTGTGAACATCAATAAATAATCCGGTTTAAAGTTTGGCAATTTACACCTAAAGTTCTTCTAATAGAGACCTTGATCATAAAAATTGGTTTAGTAGTTTTTGAGTACTAAGCGTGAAAAAAGTTATGCTTGTGTATATCTAATAATAATGTAAAGAAGAATAAGATTACGTAAATTTTCCTACATAATCTTAATAATATATTTATAAATATTGTGAATTCTTCATAAAATAATGCAATTTGCACTAATACGCAAACAACATGCCAATGTGTTAAATATACAATATAACAAACTAACCATTTTTAAGTTTATGAACGCGCTGGTTTTAAAGAATAATCCGTCTGAAATATCAGATAACATAGGCACACTATTCAAATAATTTTGTTTTGGAAAAGCTATGTATTCTTTAAAAATATCTGATATACGAGTACATGAAAGTATTTGCTTTTCACATTTTAATGAACATTTGTAGTTTAGGGTCCCATTTTCTTTGATACCTACGTCAAAGAGTTATTTCCTGAGGTTTGGGAACTATTTCAAAAACAAATTTGTTCTTCTCGAACACCCAGATGCTATTATGATCGGAGCTTTTACGGGATTCTGAATTTTTAATGATGACGGCTCTAATGGTTCGTTTATCTATAAAAGCAAGACAAAAATTGTTTATTAGTACCGCTAAATAACTAAATTTTCACTATGAAGAATATTTAGAACTAGGTCGACAAAATTTTAGACTTTGGAAAATAATAAAATTATTTTTTTAGCTACACTCACAAATAGGGAAATTATATGTTTTTTACTGAGTTGTTTGTAAAATAAATGATTCTTACCTAATAGAAGTGAATTATCATATCAAAGCTGTCTCGATTTTATATCTATTTGACTGGCGTTTTCCTAGTGATACTGGTGGTAACATTACTAACAGACAAAACAGCGTTTTTATAAAACTCCTGAGTAAATTCTTTTGCAATAAAAAAATGACAAAGTAATAAAAAAAACTGTATTGGTAAGCTAAGCTTAATTGTTTTTACCTTTAAATGAATCTGCCAATTTTATATATTTTTTGTCTTTAGCTGAAAGTGCGATAATCCGATTTTGCAATTCTTCGTCAAATTTTGCTTCAAATAAATTCCACTTGTCAGGATACCGTGTTGAGAAATCAATTTCAGTCTATAGTAAAAAAAATACTTATACAAATAGTTGTTGTTTGTCAAAATATTTCTTTCTTACCAAACAATCTATTTCCAGATAGATTCAAAATAGATTTTGAATTGTTTCCTTTGATCTGATTATCTAATAAAAGCGTGCGAATTTTAAAAATCATTCGATGCAATCTAAATATTTCCTCAAAGTGATTAGTAGAATTGGCGGCTTTCATATATTCAATTTGGCTTAAGGAATTACTATATAATTCATCATAATCGAATCCACAAGTCGTAATTTGATTTTCTTCTGAGAACTCTTTTAAATTCAGTCGATTTTTTTTTAAATGTATATTAACCGATGAATTTGAAATAATATATTTTACTTTAAAGTTAAATAGAAACGAATGATTTATTTACATAATTTATATCAGTAGTCCCTTTCACGTCTCGTTCTCGTAATTTTGGGCAAATATCTGCTATACACAAACCCCACAATTTTTTATCTTTTGTAGAGGGATTTTTGCTTTTGCATTTGATTAAGTGGTTCACAGCTAACTTTATAATCTCCTAGAGTTCATATAAGTCCTGTCCAGTTTTGCTCCGTCTATTAAAGCAAACGCCGTTTGGTTCCCACAATATTGAACTAAGTCCTAATTGAAATTATAGTAGAACCATTTTAGTTAAATGGCTTCAAATAATAAATGTCTTACAAGATTTTTGATTCTGCAGGTACGATATTTTAGGATGTGGTACGATCAACCCCAACCATACGAACTTCTATTCCATTTTCAAATAATTTAGTGGTTGTAAAGGGTTAATAGCTAAAAAATCTAAAGACAAATTTGTCTGGGTATATTTTTTAAGGTTTTGAAAAAAAAAAATTCTTTATAATTTTTATTAAAAAACAAAATTATTTTTTCGAATCTAATAAATGTCCCAACAAATTCTTCCTTAATATTTTGTCTTATTTGAAACAAATTGTTCTTCACTGATCTGGTGGCTAACAACACGAAGTAAGGATGGGTGATTGTAGGAACGCCAATTGATCATGAAGTTATTGAACAAATTTCAATCAATCTTCATTGATGTCGACCAAATACTCAGAAAATTTTGGAAAATCGAAGAGATCGTGAATATTCCTCCCTACAGTGAAGAGGATAAATTTTGTTTGGAACATTACCAGAGAACCGTTGAAAGATCAGCAGATGGAAGATACATATGTAGTAAGCCTAGCGTTTAGAAAAGATTCACTGAAGCTGGGAAATTCTAAAATACTGGCTGTGAAAAGGTTGGGCAGTTTGGAAAAAACATGTATACGCGATAGTTCGTTCAAGAAGCAGTACACGGAGTTCCTGGAAGAATATTTAGAACTAGGTCATATGGAGATTTCGAACGAATCTAACCCTTATGATAATTATTTGCCGCATCATGGAGTATTAAAAGAAAACAGTACTACCACCAAATTGCGGGTAGTGTTTGATGGGTCAGCCAAAACTACTTAAGGTAATTCACTAAATGATGAGCTAGCGGTAGGACCAGTTGTGCAGTTCCGTTTTGTAGAGTTACTACTCAGATTTCGCAGACATAAAATAATATTTACTGCTGACATAGAGAAAATGTTTAGGCAGATCTGGGTCAGTTCCAAGGATAGTAACTACCAAAAGATTGTGTGGAGAAAGGATCCACAAGACGAGATACAATTTTTTAAGCTGCTGACCGTTACATATGGCACATTGGGTACCCCATTCTTAGCAACACAAACGTTAAATCAACGGGCATTAGATTACCAAACCCAATACCCAGAGGCAGCAGAAATAGTGAAACGTGATTTCTACGTTGATGATCTGATGCCTGGAACTAATAATTTAAAGGATGCTCAAAAAATTGCCAAAGATTTGGTTTGTTTATTGAAGAAAGGCGGATTCAATCTATGCAAGTAGGCGCCCAACAGTTCCGAACTGCTACACAGTATTCCTGAAGCCAATAGAAACGTTTATATTATCAATTTTGAGAAGAATCTCATGCAGTTTCAGTTCTTGGTGTAAGATACTCTCCCGTAAACGATACCTTCCATATGATTTTAATACGAGTATGTTCCGAAGATTGTACGAGAATTCAATCCAGTTTCGAACTGATGATTATGAAAAAATCAATCTTCTCATCAGGCCGCGGCAACTGGACTGATTATACCACAATTTACATTCTATATATACAGAATGTGCTGTGCGTTAATTATTAGCGAATCATAACTAATACAGATCTGAATTCTCTTACAATCTTCGAAACATTCTCGTATTAAAATCATATAATTAAATAAATAGAATTACGTCTATTAGTCGGTTTCGTTGAATTACTGTTCGTAAATACTAATATACTTCTCGTGTTAATCGAAACACAATTAAAATGGTCTAACCACCGGTAGCATATTAGATATTACATGAATTAATGAATATTCAACAAAAAATTAATAAAGTAAAAAAAAAAGATACCTTCCCGTTTAAAGTGACTATAGTAACTAAAAAGTTACCCAAACGAAATATGTTATCGGAAGCGTCGAAATTGTTTGACCCGAATGGATGGTTGGCTCCAACGACCATAGTGATTAAAATATTATTTCAAAAACTATGGTTACTTGGAGTAGACTGGGATGACCTATTACCAGATTCAATTTCTCAGAACTACGAGGCAATAAGAGGTACTTTGATAAAATTGCAAGGCATTCGTATAAACCGCTGGCTGTTCGCCGAAGGTCAGGAACTGGAATTCCATGGATTTGCCGATACATCCGAGTTGGCTTGCGCTGACGTTATTTATAGCAGGGTAAAAACTAAAAACGGTTATGTGATAAATTTGGTAACCGCGAAGACAAAGGTAGCGCCAATTAAAGCGCAGTTAGTATTCCTCGGCTGGAACTCTGCGTAGCAGTATTGCTAACCAAACTGATGACATCCGTATTAGAAATGCTTAAGAACACGTTGATGATAAAGTACCATTTATGAACCGACCCAACCATCGTGCTACACTGGATATCACCATGTCGCAGGAGATGGCAGACGTACGTAGCTAATAGAGTTTCATTCATGTTGCAATATACAAACCGCAATCAATGGCGTCATGTGCCATCCATAGAGAATCCAGCTGATTGTGCTTCTCGAGGCTTGTTGCCGGAACAATTAGTTAATTTTGGTTTATGGTGGAATGGCCCACATTGGTTGAGACAGCCAGAGGTGGAATGGATATGCCAAATTAATCTAACAAACGAATTACCAGAGCTGGCACTAAAGAAACAGAAGCTTAATTATGTGGCATTAATAAACACAGAACATAGAAGTGACTAGCTTTTCAAAGGTGTTATTCGTAATTGCTCGAACTTTAATATTATTTCGAAATAAATCATCGCACAGAACTACCATGGGCCTAGAATCCTCGAGCTTTTATAATGAGGCCAAACTCGATGCGTTTAATTTTGTGATTAAACAAGTACATAGTGCTCTCACTAATAATAAGTTCATCAATAAATGTACGAAATTAACATCTCTTTTTCCATTTATAGACAAATATGGTTTATTACGAGTCAGAGGAAGGCTGGGTAATGCAGATCTGCATTATGATGTGAAACATCCAATTATACTTCCAGCAAGAAATTATGTGACAAGTTTAATAATAGGAGATGAACACGTTAGACTCTTTCATGCGGGTGGTACTTTTCTAATTTCTACGCTAAAGCAGAAATACAATATAATGAAATGTAAAGATGAAGTCAGAGGAGTGATAGGATGGTGTGTTAGGTGCATCCGTTTAAAGGCGCAGCAACAACAGCAACTTATGGGTCAACTGCCGGAACCCAGAGTGTCATACCATCGACCTTTCTTCACCACAGGAGTAGATTATGCAGGGCCATTATTAATTAAGGCGTCAAAATTGAGAGATGCTAAAACCATCAAGGCTTACCTAGCCCTTTTCGTTTGTATGGCTACAAAGGGTGTACATTTGGAGTTGGACATTTGGAGGCTAACCTACCCTCCACACTATGCAAATTCACTGATATTTACTTTGAGCAATTGTATGTTTGTAAACATTTTTTTTCAATGTATTGATAAATATTTGTCCAAAAAATATCTTAGCTGGGACACTATCATAATAATATCTTCAAATGTCAAGCAAAATTGTTTCAATGCTATGAAAAAATTAGTTGTTTTTGAACACTTGCCAGTTGTGATTAGGTTAAAAATAATTTTTCCAAGAAAATTTTTCAGAAAGTTGTACAATATGGAGAACCATCACCTCGTCCAAAAACTTCATTTCGTAACAACAGCGCTTCCAGATTTTGAGTACCGTACCATTAACCTTACTAAATTTCTATACGTACACATTGGGGTTGTCACATATAGAAATCGTTTAAGTTTGTGAGTTTATCAAATTTGTAGTATTCTATCGTTAGTCAAATATTTATTTGTAAGTTATCGTTAAATTAAAAATCTGCTCCTGACACTGATCTGATTTAATTCTCTAAATCAGGTACACTTCTAAGATACGAAGTAAAATCTTTCTTCATTTCTCTGCATTCATATTCAATGCCCTGGACAAGGATATGTTTTCTGCAACAGTGATGCTTGTTGTTCGTGAAGAAATCATTGGACTGAGCAGATCCATTATGAAAATTTTAAATTTTATCAATTTGGATTTGTTCCGTTGCTTCTAAAATGTAACCGTAAGTTGGCCATTTTTAAACATTTTTAATTTTGATATTTTCTTTTTAAGCCCTCCTTATGGCTAGCGCCATTATTTTAGTAAGAAAATGTTTAACAGCCACAGTTTGTTTACCCAGGTAACCAGAAATCATACAATTTGTTTTTAATTCGGTTATATTTAATTCTCTACGACTTTCTTATATGACTAAGTCATAAAATCAAATCATAGAAGCATCATCATTTAGCAAATATTGATGTTATTATGATCAAAATGGTCTATATTATATGTCTAAAAACGGTCAAATAAGAACCAATAAAAATCTTGTAAAGCTCTGTTAAATGATACACAACCACAAACTAATATTATATGACTGGTTTATGACCATCATATGGTTAGTCTATTGCTAGTACTAAACTGCTAAAACTGATATATGACTGCTATATTTATGTCATTGTGTCTAGAATAATGAGCGATAAATGACAGATCACATAATATTTTTTTATATGACTTAGAATGGATATATGATTTTAAAAATTTATTTAAAAATATATTTGCTTTTTTTCTCCTTACACACACACACACACACAATTTGGAATTTGCAATTTTGTATATTTTTCTATTAAATTACACGGCCTGAGTTCACTTTTAATATTAATTTTTAATCATATATGATCAAATTATATATACCTGTTTTTTATTTATATGCATCCTCCGGCTGTGATTCGAACTCGTGCTTGTCCAACTCCATGTAAGATCTCAGTAAATACGCTGTGCCTCTACTACCTGGTCTATCATTGGTACTCATCAAATTATTTGTTTTTAGGTATTAATAATTAATTAATTTCCTTGTATCAAAATATTAAATGCATAAAGAATCAATTATATAAATTGAATATATTCCAATATACGGACGGAATATAAATAATCATACATTCGTAGTATACTCGTATATTACAATTCGTATTAATCGTAAGTATACAAACTGTTTTGTAGAATAAACTGTTTTGGTTTTGTTTATATGATCATTATAAAGCTTTAATATTACCAAAATGTGACTTGATCTAATATTAAAGCTATTTTAAAGTACTTAAATGATCATTCAGTGACCAATAATTGTACCGTAATATTTATATAATATTAATTTAATGCTAGATCTATGACAACCGTAGTGCAAGCAAGTTGTGAAAAAGTGAAAAGATTACAAAACTAAAATAAAAAAATACCGTTTATTTTGAAATAGTAAGTAAATATGGCATATTCTATAGTACAAACCATCGAAAATAAAAAACCGTATCTTACGGTTGTTCCAAACAACTGGATAGTTGAAAATGGCTGGGCTAAATTTATTAGCGGGTGTGCTGATGGTATTTCAGCCAAAGCAGATGGTTTAGATGCGTTATATTGGCCACCGGAAAAAGTCAGCGATTTATTGAGACGACCGGAAAGTACCCCACAACCGAGCTGGAAGGTAATCGTAACTATTTTTTGAAATACATTTGCTGAGTTTTTAAAGTTTAATTTTTTAATTTTAGGTTATGAAATGCAAAATAAAACGAGCTGGTTTAGAATGGGTAATTGCAAATGAAACGCAAGAGAAAATGATGGCAATATCCGAAACGGAGGAAGATGTGAATCCAGAAAATACAAAGAAAAGGAAAATTGATCGAATGAGAGCCTCTGGACTTACAAACCAAAATTTTAAATCACAACTCAGAGATATTAAAGGTGTGAAATTGAATTTTTATATTTGTAGTGAAATTTATTCAACCATTTTTAATTTTTAGCATCATCATCGAATATTGGTGTAAGGAAAAAATTATTAAACAAATTTCATCATAAGCCGGTACATTATAACAAAACACAAACTTTACCCAAAAAAAGCACAAACGATTCAATGGAAAACCAGGAAATACCCCATACTATACCTTATAATGTTCCGCCCGACACGAGCATTGTTGAATCAACGTTGAAAAATATTCTAGATACTGTCACATCACTTAGAGATGACATCGGGAAAAGGATGTCAGCACTGGAGATGAGAATGACTTCAATGGAATCCAAACTAGCAGCAATACCATCTTCATTGACCGAAGCTGCACAGTATAATTTATATCAATTATATTTCTGATCATTATATTATATTATGTTTGTTTTCAAATAATTTTAGGCCTTTACTGGAGGAATCTGCAAAAATACAGCTTGTTTTGGAGAAAATAAGTGTACCAAACATGGTGCCATTGAATGTGAAATCCACTGATGAACAATTGTTTACACCTACTGATCTTCCGGGATTCTCAGTAATAGATTCGTTAGCGAATCTAGAAAAATTCGAGATTGATATAAATGACTCCAATTATTTTAAAACTTTAGTAAGCAGTTTTAGTTTACGTAAATCAATATTTTTATTAAATATGTTTTCATTTACTTGTATATATTCTTAAGTACACGTTTTTCTTAAAGTTTAATAGGCTGAAATGTTTCAATGGCCAATGCAACGGCAGTGGGCGTACTGTATGTTGCGACATATTAGATCGATTGTTCACGCGTTCTCTACTTGCCGAGTGTTCGTGGACTGGAATTGGACGCCAAACTGCTAAAACCAGATTTGAAAATAAACACAACACTGTTAAATTATTTTGTGATGTGGTTCTGGCAGCAGATCCTACATTTTCTGTATCGCAATGTGAAGATTTTCTAAAAAAACAGCTTCGGAATTCTACAGCTAGACTGAAATCAAAACTACTTCGAAGACCAACGCAACGAATGCGTGGTTTGGCTAGAACTACCACTTTGACAGTAGATGGAATGCAGTAAGTTATTTATAGTGAAACATTGAATAGTAATTTTTATTAATAAAAAACACATCGTTTTAAAGCTCAAATGACATGTATGATTCGTCTGATACCATTATTATCACGTGCCCCTCAGAGATGTATGATGTTTTTTTATCTATCACAAATTCTGAACAAATTATTCACTTATGTTTTTTTTTTTCAGAACGTCAACAGATTTGGAAGGCAAACTCGTTATTTCTAACTTGATCAATACAGAAAAGTCATCACTTTTATCACCAGCTCCGCCGTACTAAGCTTTTATTATTTGATTTTTTTATTTGTATGAAAAGGCTTTAACATTGAATTACACAATTTTATTTTATTATAATTGTTATTTTGAATAACAATTAAAAATGAATATTTGAATTTCAATAAAAAAAATATTAGAATGACAAATTCAAAAATGTTTCACTAAATCGCTCTTAATTTTAATTTAATGCAATCATAGATATTTTTTAGTTCATAGTGTGCTGTAGCGGTATAAATACAACTTGGTTATTGTCTTGATTTATTGCCACTAACTTACAAAATATTTTTTTAATTGAACACAAATAACTCAAACTAAATTCATTACAATTTGTGGTATAAAATACATTTATATTAGAAGATTCTATTGGATCTAAAAAAAAGTCATCGCGATATTTTAACTTATGTCCATAAATAAAATGTTCTGCGTTTATTTTAATTCTATATTCCATTGCAATAATTTCTAGGTTTACATTCAAGAACCATTTATCTTCACAATTACTTGTTATGGTAAAATTATCTTTCAATTTTATACACGAATATTTTGTAGTATTTGATTCGTCAGCTTTGAAAGGAAATTTAAAAAATGGAAATGGTCCCTTTGGTGTTTGGGCAACCACATTTTTAGTAATTTCGGAGAGCCTATTCGCTAGCTGAACCAGTGGCAGGCGTCCATTCTTAATTTTTTTTTTAATGTGATACAAGATATTTTCAAAAGGATATGTAGAAATTGTAGGCAATGATCCAAAACATTCTATTTAATCCGCTAGATGGCAGATGTTATGTGGATTAGATGTTAAATGATCAGGATACAAGAAAATGTAGTTTTCCACAAAATGCTCTGCTAATGATCTCCCCAATGGCCAATATTGTTTATAATAATTAGTCGAGAAAATTGTTGTTGAACAGAACAGTACAAGAGAATTGTAATAATCATCTACAGGTAAAATATCTTTCAGGACCACAATGCCTATATAATTAAGAAACGAGGCAAATTCGCTTCCCTTCCAAAAGGCAAGAACATCTGTTCCTCTAACTTTCCGATGAATTTTTTGGGGAAGTTTAATTTTTAACAGTCTTTCATTCATGATACTTATAGTTCTAGAGTCCCATTTAGTGCCATACCCTAAACTGCCTTCTTTAAAACCCACTAAATATCGTTTCACAATACCAAGATGTAAAAGGTGTAGCGGATCTCCTACAACTATATCTTTAATCATATCTAAAGATGGAATTTGTAATAACGGCGATGTAATTGGTTCCAATTTTGTTCGGGAAATTGGACCATCGGGTGTTTTTCTTTTATAGTTGTTGTGATGTAATCCATATATTCTTGATCGAAAACCTTCGTCTGTTCTACGTGGAGCATATTGATCGTGGAAAACAGTTGTATTCGAAATATGCGAGAATTCTCCTATAGTAGTACATTTCAGGCATCCGTGCTTTGCATTAAAGTATGCTGTACCTTTAATAAACGATCGCGCTGGAGTGTCACATATAAAGCACCTTATTTGCACTTTAAGTGTGTGGTTATTGATTGTAATTCCATTTTCAAGAATTGGTACTATTTCATCCACAAATGGTTTTAGAAATTCTTCTACTTTTTGTGGCTTACTAGTTCCGTAAAATACCCCGATTACCATAGGTTGAAAATCTTCTATTTCAAAAACATTAAATAGTATTGGCCAAAATTCTGCCTTGGAGCTTCTAAAAATAGGCAAACCATCAATATTGATATTTAAAGAAATAGAAACTGATTCCTTGAGTTCTGCGAAGTACGATCTTAAACAAAATTCAAGCCCCTGGTGCCAGTATTCACCACCTTCTATTTTTGTAAAGGTATTGGCAGTTTGCCGCGGCGTCATCATGACTGATATAGGGTCGTTCTGTAAATTGGCAGCAAAACATTTATTTATATTTTTAATTAAAGGTTTCAATGCTGCTTGACTGATATTATAGTGAACTGTCCAAGATTTTAAAAATTCACTAAACGCTAAATCGTTTTCTTTTTTTGAAAACTTATTATCATTTTCACAGCCACTTTCAGTATTAGTATCATCTGGACTAAAGTATTCAACATCGTCACTCTCATAAGTAGCCCCTACATTTACAGTATGAGTATCCATGTATTCATTCGAATTAATTGTTTCTTTAGGTGGTAACTGAATAAATGAATCACTTAAAGCTAGAGTAGATGAATGAACGACTGGTAGTTCTTCGTGTTCCAAACTCTGCTCACTTAAGGCTGCTTTGAAACGAGTTCCAACCTGTTTGCAAAATGTTGAACATTTTTCTGAGGTAAGTTTCTGCAATCGTCGTCGATATTTTCTCCTATCGTTTAATTGTTTACAACTCAGTTTTTTTTTGTTGCTTTTATCCATATTTTTAATTTATGTATTATATTGTATGAAATTAAAATAATTGAAGCAAAATTTCTTTAAAATAGTTTGTTCGCCACGTAAATGTATTTTATTTGACATATATTTTTTGTTGATTATTCAGTCATAACTAAGAATTTTCCTATGACTTTTCTTTGATATTATGTAAAGTTTGTTGAATTATAATTTTTTTAATGATTGGTCATTATTCGATCTTAAAACAAATTATACAGCTTGATATTTGATCGAACACAACTTTAAATAAATGTTAATCACATCAGATATATATCGATCAAATATCGAGATATAAAGATTCTTTTATGATCAATGAATGACCAATAAAAAAAATATTAAAATTATCGAGAGATGTTTCTCGATTGGCACAGTATGATTAATATATGATACCCTATGACTGTCAGTCATATGGAAATTCAATATATGACGTTTTATGACTAAGTGATCAGCACAATGCCCGAAGTGTGACCGATTAATGTGTTCGAGTCACAAGATGACTGTTATAAAACCAATTTATGATTAAACAAAAAAAATTATCTGACTTGAGGTTTACTGGGTAGTTGTTGGTAAGAATATTTTTCAAGATGTAATTCTTTGTTAATCAATTAGAATTTATAACGTTTACACAACATTTTAAGCGCAGGCCAACTTTTTGAAGGCCTTACTAAAAATAAGTAAGTCTCACAAGTTTTACGTGCTAAAAATCAATTTTTTTTTGTAAGATTTCAATGCGTAATGAAAATAGTATATGTATGTAATAAATCAGAACTTTGACTAATTTTGGTGCATTGTCGACGTCATTTTATGAATTGTCTACATGAGTAGACAATTGATTAATTACTTCATATAGAGTATGCGGCCCAACACTGCAGATAAGTAATTGGACAGATAAATCGAAAACAGTTTTACCCACAGACGGAACAGTCTATTAAAGCTGCGGAGCAAAAACCATATTAAATTTTTTTAGCTGTATAGCTCAAATGCAGCATTAAACGGGTCATTGCTGTAAATCTATAATAATGAGTTTCCTGTCAATCTATATTAATTCTTACATAATCAGATAAGGAGCACAAAAAAAAAGTAGATACACAGAGATAAATAAGGTTTCCAAAAACTTCTTTAATAATAATTCTTGTTTTTATCATGTTCTTATCACACAACCGGAAATATTGTTATACGTACATATATGTACATGTATACATGGATGTGTATACATCTAACCGAAAAAGATGAAAAAACATGATTTTTCTTCATTAGATGAGAAAATCTTAGAAAATCCATATATTAATATAAAAACTGTTAAGGCGTACGCCCATTACATATTATCCTTAACATTATTTCATTTCAAGAAAGATACCACAATATAATAATTTAAGAAGAAGACATTTCCCCGAAACTAAAGTTGTATAAAAACGAAGAATTGGTGCTACAAAAAAACCGAAAACTTTAAAATGATCAATTTTTGGTTGTTTGCTGTTGTTATTGTTGTTGCTATATTATGTAATGTAAAAGAAAATTACATTAAATTATGTAGTAGCTATGTGTACGGTACTACAGATATACTATATGTATGTATACATGGTATGTGTAATGTATGTAGTCTTACGAAGAAACATAACCCATAATATGGGGTAACTGCGTACACAACATAAAATTAATGTTCGTCAATTCAAAAATATGTTTTGTCATTGGTTGTGAAATGGCTGGAATGAGAAATGATGACGACGACAAGGAAATTATGTTTCGCAAATGTTACAAATAAAATAAAAATAAATAAATAAATAATAATAATAATAAAAGGGATAATATATTTCATTACTTTGTAATAATATTTTTTGGATTAACGATCGACACTAAATAATATTTGATTTATTATTATTGCACGATAAATAATAAAAAAGCGATAAAATTGAAGTTCGTGGTTTAAATATTGGTTGGCGTTGGTAATTAGAAAATCATTGCGACGCGGCATTTTGGTCATAATGATTTTTAGTTATATTTGATGTTGGCTAGAATAAAATATTACCATAAAACTCCGAATATGAAGGTTAAGGGAATTTGGGGCCCTTAAAGTTAAGTAAACAAAGACTCAATGTCAGTAAGATTAAACAACCAATTCTTCATTTTATTTAAAACTTTTGACGTAACAGTAATTTCTTTACTTTAGTAATTTTCTTGAAATGTTCTTTCTTGAGAATGGGATATTCGCAGTTATTCAAAGTCCTTAAATTATACGAGTATCTCGTAATTTTTACTCTACGATTACCACTACGAAAAAAGATCATTTTTAATACATATCTTAACGTTAAAATCTTTAGTGATTTAAATAAAGGCAAATCAGATATTAAACGCGATTTCTTTAAAATTATACAATTGGACGAGTTTTGCACAACTAGCAGCGGTTGAAGAGATGACGAATAAACATCATCCACCTCAAATAATTATTGCATATTGTAGCTTGGACTGAATTAGGCTGTAATAAAATTGTAGTAGAACCGACGCAGAACAAAGCATGTGAAGAATATACTATTTTTTGTTACAAGCGTATAAATATAATGTTGAAGATTTTCAATATGTTTTTTTAAACTCAAGTCTTTGTATCTAATGTAATTCATAAATATTTAAAGTTTTCGACAATTTCAATGTTGCTACATTCATTAGAGCAAACTGGATAATTTAGCTGAAGTAATGTTAGTTTTGTAGTAAATATGTAAACCATTTTCTTAAAATTAAAAGGTCGTAATTGATTTGATAGGCACATAACTGGTTTGATGCTCCACCATAAATAAGTGCAATGTCATCAGCAAAACCAATCATACACTAAAAATAATATGGGGCCCAGAACTGAACCTTGAGGAACGACGCAATGTATCGTTCTAAGACTGCTATATTCTCCGCAAATATTTACAGTTTGCTTTCTGTTCAGAATACAAGACCGGAAACAACCATTAGGTCAGCCTCGAATACCAGCACAATCTAACTTATACAATAAAAGCTCTTGATCAACCGTGTCCAAAGCTTTTCTGAAATCAATGAAGTTAGCCGCTGTACTAAGGTTATCATTTAGTGAACCAACTCAGAAAACCATTTAAGGCAATTTCAGTGTTTTTTTGAGAAGAATGATCTCTCGTTTAGAAAAAGTAGTAGTCTTGTTTTACTACATTTTTCAAATATTTTCGAAAAAAATAACAGTAATCATATGGGCCTATAATTGGTTAACTCTGATTTATTACCACTTTTGAACAACGGTACCACTGAAGCAATTTTTAAGCAAGCTGGAAAAATGCTACGTTCAAGGCTGAGATTGAAGATATGGCCGAATATATAAGCAATAGATGGTGCAATTTGTTTGATTAAAGAATTACTTAAATTATCAATGCCAAATGATTTGGAATTATCCGGTGGGGGGGGGGGGGTTATATTGGCGAAAAGAAAAATGTCTTAGACTCAAAATTATGTTTTAGCAAGTTACCATCTCTGTTGGGATGGAGTTACCATCAACATTCATTAAAAGCGTTTGCTATGTCAAGTGACTCAGTTAGTACAACACGAGTTTATTAGCAATTAGCAGCAATCTATTTTTGACTTTTATACTTTTCGGAAGGCTATTAGACATCCAGCACTTAATTTTCCTAGTCTTTAAAAAAGCATTTTGACAGCATAAGATGATTCTTCAATTTTAGCAGTGATATTATTTATACATTTGTTTAAAATCTCTTTAGCATCGTCTAGCAACATTAATAAATTTTGATCCTGCTCTAATAAAGAATTGATTTTAATATAATTAATATTTTTAATTGTATGTAATATCAATTTTTAGTGAAATTAAATTGTGGCCGGATAGGTGCAAGTCACAAACCTCAGCCTTAAGATATAATTTTCATAGACGTTTCATTCTAACAAAAATATGGTCAATACAAGTAGCTATGAGTTTAGTTATTCGAGTAGCCTCATTTATTAGAGAAACTAAACCAAAGCTGGACATCATTGACAAGTATTGATTTTTATCCTTAAATTCCGAAATACACTTTAAAATGTTTATGTTAAAGTCGCCCAGTATAAATAAATTTTTTGAATTAATAACACTTAAATAGTCTGAGAACTCAATAATAAAATCACTGACTGAGTGAAAATTAAAACAGTACACGCAAATTATACAGATTGATTGTAAAATATCAGCAGTAACCAAATGTTTAACTTTAGACTTAAAAGAAAAACCTTTTTTCACATAAGCAAGTACACCACCAGCTGAATAGTTGTTGTTACAACCAACAACTATTTCAAAATTATTAAGTTTATAAGAATTGGCCACATCACTTGTAGGCACAATTTTGTAAGACGCAAAATGAGCAAAAACTTGAATCACTGTTTTTTTACGAAGACTATGCGCATTTTGATGTATGATCCAAAAGGTATTTTTATTATCAGAGTTAGATGATGATGTTGGATTTACAAATGAATATGCTTGACCTTGTGTTAAATTAGTTATATTGATCATTAAAATTAAGCATTAAACTAAAATTATTTTAACTTATCAAGGTCATTCATGTCATTTATAACAATCACATCAACTCCATCCATTTTCCTTAGTAATATTCTTGAGTTTCGGATGCAAAGATATTTATATCCCTTTTCTTTTACTTTCTTTTACTCTAGTAAAATAAAGTATAGTAATCATGAAAATTTTGGACCTTGAGTTTTTTAGAGATTTATTTGTTTTGAGGTCCCCTGAGTCCGAAAAAGTGGGTTTCGAAATGGTATCTGTCTGTCTGTCTTTCAGTCTGTCTGTGTCCTCTCCACAGCCCAGAGCCCAGATGGTTTAACCAATCGAACTGAAACTTCAGATTTAAGCTTTTCTGATAAATTGAGAGGTCCCAGTGAATTTTACTCCAAATCGGCTAACCGGAAGTGGCCACTGCCTTGGTCCAGAAAATTTATTTTGCAAATATCTTAAAAAGTATAAGGTTTACAAAAAAATACTAAATAGAAAATGTTTCCAAAAATTAAAAACAAATAAAAATAAATCATTTAAAAAAAAAATTAAATTTCTCAAAATTCTCTGTTCGTAAAAGAAAGTCGTGTGTTGGCCACACCTCAATTTTTTAACTTTTTTAGCACGTCGGAATAGTTGTCTTTTGTAAAAACTTAAGCTTTCATTTTCGTAAATCAAGCCGTTGGAATTTAACTTAATTTAATTCTTTCTCTAGAATTGTATGTTACACCTGACGACGACAAAATTTGACATAAATATCATATGGCTTCCTATCTGACGTCTTCCTTCTATAATTATAGTCGATTTTGAGTTCACTAATCGCTAGATACAGTCCTTTGTTTGTAATGTTCAATATAGTTTAATTTAAATTCTCATTTACAGATGAAGCAACTCCAACAATTTCAATCGAAAAATTACGACACATCTCCGATGGAATTTTACTCCACTCTGTGGCAACCCTTGCGTATAGTGCATCCAAAATTATCGGTGAAGTTGGGTACGTTACTACTTTTAGGTTCAGATGTTGCCATAAGTATTCAATAGGGTTCAAATCCGGCGATGCTTGTGGCTTCGGATCATTATCTTGTTGGAATATGCTGTCCGAAGCATCCTTGCCCCAGTTTTCCAGGCTTCCAAAAAAGCTATTCTGCAATAACTCAAAGTAGTAATTTACTGTTATCCTTCCCAGTACTCTCTGCCGCAACCCAACGTCTTCCAACCTCATACAGCACCAAACATAGCATTGCCCCCGCCGTATTTCACGGTTTGCTTCACCATACGATTAATTTTGGCCTCGTCGCAGAAAACCACACCAGCCCAGTCATCAATTGTATAATTTTTATATTTTTTTGCGAAAGCCAATCGTAATTTTCTGTACCATTCTGTTTACAGTTTTTTTTTTTAATTTCGCTCGCCCTTTTACGCCGACATTTCTGAGTGTCTTGCAAACAGTCTCTGCGATGACACTTACATTTTCATCTCGAAGGATTGTCCTTTGGACAGAAACAGCATTTTTTTCTGCCCCTGTTGCAATGGCTCGCACAATTTTTCGTTGGAGACAACTAAAAAATAGCGGCTTCGGACCGATTTTGACTTTGGATATGGTTTCGCCCTTAATATTTGCTCGGCAGTTGCTAACGTTTCAACCGGAAATACTCAATTTTTTCGCAATTATGCGATGGAAGTGGCCTTCCATTAGCATCTTGGTTTAAGCTTGCTTCCAATAGGCCTCATATTCCGATAGTGCAGTTATAATTTTTGGAATATATTTCTTCTATAAATTAGTTTAATTCATTATATTCTACCGAAAATAAAGATTTTTCATTTTAAAAAGCAAAACTATACTTACTTTAGATGAATTTTAACATACATTTTGCAAACTAACAAATTTGATCAAATGCGCAAATTTTTATATTTTTACACCGTAAATTGGATACTCACGTAACAATCTTTCTAGAATGAAGGATCTAATTGCTAACAAATAATAAAAAAAACTAACTTAACAGTTATTGACCTAACGGTAAATGACAAAAAAGAAAATCGCCTCTGGAGTTATTGTAAACATTAGTTCTACTAACAGACAAATTAACTTTCCTAGTTCTTAATAACATAGAAAAATTGAATTTATCATGCTAGTATAATGGTACACCCGATTTAGTTATTCGGAATCAAAAGACAGCAGTTCCGTAACAGTAAAACTCAAACAAGCGGTTTTCCGAAACTCGAATAATGTGTAATTATTATAGTTACACAATTTAGTAGCCAACGCTATTGACTCATTGCAAATAATTTTACCTTTACTGTCCACTACTGCTAAACTGAGGGGATACAGTTGAATTAGTTGAGCTGCTATAGTTCGGAATACTTTCTGTGGTATGTACAAAGATTTCAGTGTACAAAATCAGAAAGTAAATGTCCAAGTTGTTTGCCTTGGTTTAGCATTTCTATTATGGGACTCTTACGAGTAGGCGATTCAATCTCTGTAGCAGGTGTTATGTTGCTTGTCGTTATTCGAGTAATTATGTTGAATAAATTACCCGTCGGTACTTTGTCATGCGAAATATAGTTTATTAAATTTTCGGTATCTGATGTCGTTGGTATCCAAGATGATGTGGATGGTGGTGGCACCTATTGCGACGAATTCTCCAGTAGCTGAAAAATTTCATTTTTCTGGCAGAAGTATTGTAGTACTTCAAAATCATCAATCATCAAGTACTAATATTGAACCCGGAATGCCTGCAATATTTGCTAAAAATAAAATAATATTACTAGTGTAATTGAAATTTATAACTCTCATTCAAACCAAACTCACCTTTTTCAATTAAACTCCTCATATTTTCGCTTCACATCAAACTTTTTTTGATTAGACGATTACGGTCCCATATTTTAATAAAAAGATATTGCATTGATGCCATTTTGCCAATACTTAATATTTGCCGAATATCTTAAAAATAAAAATAAATTATAAATTTAGTTGTATTGGTTAAGATACGATTAAATAATTAAACAATGCATATCAATAATAAGGTATACCTGAATGTAATGTGGCAAATGCTTTTGTACCAAAGTTAAATGGAATAAAGGGGAAAGAACAGGAAAGGTTTAAAATGGTAACGATATTAATCGAGTCATCGGAGTTAGTCATTTCGAATAGTTCTCTTATAATCATATATCATCCTAAAATAACTTCCTAAATATGCTATTTCTGAAACTGCCTTATTAACTAAAATTGTTGTTATTTTAAAACAAACAACATATCCATTACCAAGATTAGAAATTACAAATGATTGCCCAGAAAAATATTTGATGTTATTATATGTCAAACACTTTGTTTGAAATACATACATATATTTCTGCGATATCAATTGAAAAACTATCAAGTTCGAGTCTAACGAGTTTCTTGCTTGTAATTTTACTAGAGAAGCTGTTGTTCCTATAAGAGTTGTTTGCATCATTTGATTTCTCTCCGCTAAAGTTTTTAGTAGGTTGATATAATTTCTCGATTTTACACCAATCTGTTTAAAATATTGGTGCTTGCTATCAAAACGCACTGTAGAAAACTTAATTAATGGACCTAACAGTTTAATAAGTTCCGGATAATGTTGCAGGAAATGATGTTTTGCCCTAAGCGGCACGTTCGGAAAGAGCAATAGTCGCAATTCTAAATATCTATTATTTATTCTTTCTAGCAAATGAACCTGGGTGAGTGCCACTATGTATATGTGACGAAACTATCTGTAATATTTGTAAGTGATGTGTGATCAGTTCTAGGATCTTTAATATTTTCTATTATAGCTAGAGGCAGTAAAATTAGTAAGTAGTATATTTAAGACAGGGGTGGTGGCGGAGTATCAATTTTTGTCAATAAATATCTGGATTTTTTATTATTCAAAGTAGAAATTAAGCTTGAAAATGAATTCCTAATTATATACTGCAAATTGTTGAACTTATATGTATATCACTGCTTTATACAAACCACCACACACACTTTATCAAAATTTTCTTAGTATTTTAGATAACTTAACTCACAGTCTAAAAAATCAAATAATTCTTGGCGACTTTACTCAGGATTTATAAAATAGAGTAAACTTTCAGACCCGTCAATACAATTCAATGCTTCTTACAATAAATCTATTATGGAGACACCCCATTAAGTGGCCATCGATTTTTACTGTTTAAATATGTTTTACCGAAAAAATCATTCATTACGACCGTCAAAAAAACCCATATTAATTACGAAAACATTTTGAACTATATTAAAGAAAATTCTCAAGAGCAGCTACTAACAAATTTCAGTTTATTTTATAATTATCTTACTACTTCTGTTGTTAATCAACAAAGCCAACAAAGAACTGTCAATTTAGGCTAAAATCCGTAGAAACTATTATAAACTGTCTAGGAAATATCCCCGAAACAATTATTTTAAACAAATAAATGATGATAGTCTTAATATTGAATTTAAAAAGTTAATTAACAAAACTAAATAAAAATATTTTTTTAATTTACGAGTATATGATTTTAATATGTTCTGAAGATTGTAAGAGAATTCAATCCAGTTTCAAACTGTTGAGCTTATGATTATGAAAAAATCAATCTTCTCATCAGGCCGCGGCGACTGGATGATTATACCACAATTTACATTCTATATATACAGAATGTGCTGTGCGTTTAAGTACTAGCGAATCATAACTAATACAGATGAATTCTCTTACAATTTTTCTTCTTCACGATATTCACACAGCTCTATTTCTGTGTACGAAATTTTTTTTTTACTTTATTAATTTTTTGTTGAATGCTAATTAATTCATGTAATTTCTAATATGCTACCGGTGATTAGACCATTTTAAGTGTGTATCGATTAACACGAGAAGTATATTAGTATTTACGAACAGTAATTCAACTAAACCGACTAATAGACAGAATTCTATTTATTTAATTATATGATTTTAATATGTTCCGAAGATTGTAAGAGAATTCAATCCAGTTTCGAACTGATGAGCTTATGATTATGAAAAAATCAATCTTCTCATCAGGCATGGTCTAATCACCGGTAGCATATTAGAAATTATATCAATTAATTAACATTCCAAAAAATTAAAAAAGTAAAAATATTTTATAAATAAAGTTTATAAAAGCTTGGCATGCCCAAATTAAATGTGGAATCTGGTAAGCGAGGTTCTAACTAATAAAACACCACAACGCTGTAATTTCAACAATATAGAATTAATCCATAACAACAGTTTAATTACAGACCCACAATTGGTTGCTGACCAATTTAACGAATTTTTTATTTGTGTTGGTGTAAATACCTCGGGGCAAGGCACTAAGATCCATCCACAGTTTGTTACTTCCTTTAACAGACCCTTAAGTATCATAGAAGATACTACCCATGTGGAAATGTCTAGTATGATTAACAATTTAAAATCAAATTCTGCTTGTGGACATGACAATATCCCATCGAAATTAATTAAACAATTGGCAAATCTTATTGCTCCATTGCTTACAACAGCGATTAATTCTTGGATTAGAGAATGTAAGTTTCCTAAATTCCTAAAACGTGCTCGAATTAAACCAATTTTTAAGTTAGGTGATGCATTATAGATAAATAATTATCGACCAATTTCTATTCTTCTGTTTTTAGTAAATTTTTAGAAAAAGTGATATTTAAACGACTTTAGTGCCACTTGAGTCATAATAATACCATTCATCGTCATCAGTATGGTTTTACAAAGAAGTCTAGTACAGTATCAGATACTTTAAATTTAATAGAAAACATTAATCAGTTCGTCGAAAGTAAAAATGCTACATCATATTTATTTCTTAATCTGCAGAAGACATTCGATTCTTCTACAAAAATTAGCCATGTATGGTGTGGCAGACAGCGCAATAAAATTATTTGAGAATTACCTCTTTAAAAGAGAACAAATAGTGCGTTTGGGAAAATTTGAATCACAACCAATGAATATGCAGTGTGGTGTTTCGCAAGGTTCCAACTTTGGTCCAACTTTATTCCTAATATATCTGTGGTGAAAAGGTAAAGTATCTTATCTCGAGATAAGACATTTTTGAGATTTTAACAAAATCATATTCTATTAAAAATTTGCTATTTTTACAGCTAATCGGTTTGCCTGTAGCTATTACAAAATTCTAGTTATTACTATGTCCAAATAACTTATTTGAAAAAAAAACTATAAAATCAAAAGGAAAAACATCTTATTTAAAAATTAAAATAAAGTTATCAAAAAATTCGGAAGCAAAACATTTTAGTTACATATAGGTCAACAAAAAAATTTTAGTAAAACACCTTGTTTCTACATAATTTTTAGTGTTTCAAAAAAAATATATATTTAAAACAACTTATCTACAAACAAGGGATTTTTCCCTTTTATTTTTGTTTAAATTATATGCTTATTCAATAACTTATGTCCTATTAAGATTTATTGGAAAATGCATAAAAATTTGGTAAAATAACTTAAGTGAAATAAGATAAGTTATTTTAACAAAATTGTAAAGGTAAAATAACCTGTTTGCATTTTTCTTAATTTTCTTAATTACTCTAATAAAATTTAAAGTAACTAATACTTACAAAAAAAAATGCATTGCATCATCTTACGAAAACCCTGGAAAAACTAGCTTATATAGTCATATATTTTTTCACAGATTTATTTTAACCGTTTTTTTGCTCTCCTGAAAATTGTATAAAATCGAGATAAGATACTTTACCTTTTCACCACAGATATATCAACGATTTATTTAAAGTAAACTTTAAAGGCCACATTCAGTTATGTGCAGATGATGCTGCTCTCATTTATAGTTCGCCAACGTGCAAACAACTAAAAATAGACATGGAAAACGATATAATGAAAAATGATTGGCTTGTTAATAACTGCTTGAAGCTGAGTCCGGATGGAATATTTGATGAATTAAACATGAACGGTAATATTATTAATAGAGTTGATTCCACAAAATACTTGGCGTTGTATATTAATTCTAACTTAAATTGGACCGATCATGTTTCCAAAATTAAGCAAAAAATTGCTCCAATGAAAGGTGTCTTATTCATAAAAATCAGGCGAGTAGGATTTCGTATTCCTAAAAATCTTCGTTATAATATTTACTACAGTTACATTCACTCGCATTTAACATACTTGATTCAAATTTGGGGATCTCCGAGTGCGGATCAGATAGATGACCTATTGCAAAACAAAGCTTTAAAAGCAATTAATTGCTTGTCGGTTTTAGCTCCCACAAGTTTATTGTATAATGAGAAGGTTCTTCCAGTAATAGACTTGATTGATTTTGGATACTTGATGATCATTTCTAAAATCAGATTTATGGTGTTTTGGGTTTTAAAAAATCACGATCCGGCAAATTACCCTAAAACTGCATTTAGTTTTTGAGTCAAATTTAAATATTGAATGAAAACTGTTTTATTTGTTGGTTTAAAGCTCTTTATCTGATCGGCCACAACTCTCCAAGAAACCACAGATATTTTTAGATTATCGTTTTGAGATTTTTAGGTTTTTCTCATATAGAAGAGTACCGATCAGCGGAAATGTAAGCGAAATTTTTAATTTTTAGCTAATTTTATCTACCCTTTTCACTTTCAAAAGCGACCGATGTTCGTCATTTTCACAAAGCTAATTTTCAAGAATTGGAAAATATTTTCGTGCAATTTACAAAAATGTTTTTGCCAGACGATACCATAGTAGATACCTAGGTCAAAAATGACTAAAGCTGGACGACTTCTGAAAAAAATCGCCTAATAAAAAACGAAACGTCTCAACGTTTAGTGGCGACAACTGGTCACCAAAAATGAACTTGGTGAAATCTCTTCTATAACAGTTTCATACCCGCTAACTTGATTCATAATTTGGAGGTGATAAAGTAATTCATTGATCATCAAAATATATTGGTCAAGTCAGATAATATCATTTCAATGGAATTTGTGCATAATCATAACAGCTCCATTTGGGGGCAGGGATGGAGTTTCTTAAATAAAACATGGCCAGAATTCAACAAATATTGCCAGTTATACTCTTTAGAAAAAAATTTGGAGAAATTAGATTTGCACATTTGTTACTGAAGTTTTGGTTGATGCTATGAAATTTTGGTTGATGTTAATTGTTGGTTAATGAAATTTTGGTTGATGCTATTTATCAGAAACATTATTTCACCAAGTTTTTTTTTTTTTCTCTTTTACATAGCCAACTAATCCAGATAGTGTATGTACTACGTCTCCAGCTTAAAATGGAAATAGATGGCACGTTTGCGGATAGATTTCAGTAGAATTTATATCTGAGATTTGAGATATTAAGTTGATTCGTTAAGTATCGCCTAATATAAAATTTTAGAGCTCTTTATTCTTACCCTCTAAAAATTTCGCTCCCAACCCATTCTACAGAGCCAATGAAGAAAAAAATACATTAGGGAGCAAAATTTTTGTAACACAAGAATTGCTCTTTGAATATCATTAAATAAAGAAAGTTCGAAAAACGAAATTTAGATAAATTTCTGGAATATGGCCAACTAGGATGGAACTTCCCTATTCCTCAACCGAATTTAGTGAAATTTAACATGTGCGTTGAAAATAGAATTCTAAAATGATTTATGAATCAAGTTCTGGAATATTGGTTATTCCTTAACCGATTTTAGAGAAATTTAACTTTTGCCTTGGAAATTGGCATTCTAAAATAATTTTTGGATAAAGTTCTGGAATATAGCCAATTGTAATAGAACTTGGCTCTTCCTTAACAGGCTTTAGTGAAATTTGACATGCGTGATGAAAACGGGATTCTACAATGATTTTGAAATGAAGTTTTGTAATATGGCCTATATGGCCAATTAGGATGGAACTTGGCTATTATTTAACTGATTGTGATGTGACTTGACATGTTCGTTGGAAATGAGATTTTAAAATCATTTTCATAATTCCGGGATCCTTCGCTAACATTAGCGTGCTGTCATCCATTTTTTCTTATTTTCCTTTTATTGCGACTAAATTTCCCGGCAGATGTATAGAAAATATATCAATATGAGTAATCTAAACAGGTTACGGCAGAAGTATAATAATTATTATTATTTTAGGTTACTCATATTGATATATTTAAATATAACAATACGAGTAACCTAAAAAGTTATTGTCTTTGGCAGTTTCCATAATCCATTCAGCTGTCGAAGTTTATCTGCTGTTGGCCATATTCCATAATTTTATTTAAAAAACTATTTTAGAATCCCACTTCCAAAGCATCTATTGAATTGCATCACAATCGGTTTAGGAATAGTCAAGTTCTATCTAAATTCTTCATATTTCAGAAACTCTTCTAAAAATCATTTTAGAATCCTATTTTGATCGCACATGTCAAATTTCACTCAAATCGGTTAAGGCATAGCCAAGTTCCATTCTAGTTGGCCATATTTTAAAACTTCATCTAAAAATCATTTTAGAATCTTAATTCCAACGCACATGTCACATTGTATCACAATCAGTTGAGGAATAGCCAAGTTCCATCCTAATTGGCTATAATCCAGAACTTTACCTAAAAATCAATTTAGAATCAGAATTCCATCGCGCGAGTCAGATTTCACTAAAATCGGTTAAGGAATAGCCAAGTTCCATCATAGTTGGCCATATTCCAGAATTTTATCCATAAATCATTTTAGAATCCCATTTCCAATGCACATGTCGAATTGCACCACAATCTTTTAAGAAATGGCCAAGTTCCATCCTAATTGGCCATATCCAAGAACTTCACCTAAAAATCAATTTAGAATCCCATTTACATCGCGCGTGTCAAATTTCACTAGAATCAGTTAAGGAATAGCCAAGTTCTATCCTAGTTGGCCATATTCCAGAACTTTACCCACAACTGATTTTAGAATCCCATTTCCAATGCCCGTGCATCTATTCGCTAATAAAACAAACTGGCTTTCTAAAGAAATTTAGAAGGTTTTGAATGTAACCGTTTGCCGTAATCAGAAGAACAAGAGCAATATTATAATGATGTTTTTATTTATCAGAGCACAGCGTATTTATTTTCCCAATATAGCGCAATAACAAAGAGCGAAAATATGATAACACAAACGCAATAGTGGAATAGCAAGAGCCTTATAATAAAAATAATGATCCAGTCCTTCAGAGCGATATTTTTTTTTTACAATATTGCTCTTTATAAAGAGCTTCTTAATAGTTTTTATTATCGCTCTTGAACAAAAATGAAGAGCGAAGAGCAAAATTAAATCCCATTTTAAACTCTGGTTAAAACTTTAAATCAAAAAGAACATTCGCAAAACTTATTGGTACATATTTAGCTCATTCAAACTATTTTTTCACTCTCTAGCATCAAATGGATGGAAATTGTACATTTGTTGATGGATTGTAGTGAAATTTTATTTCGAAGTTATGCCAATTCTATATAAATATTGTAGTTCCTAACCTTAAACATATTAAATCATGCCCTAAAGAATTTTTTAGGCCAACACTTTGGGCTGGAGTTCGAATTAAATTTTGTTGAAATTAATTTTTGTCTGGAAAGTCTAAGATTACGGAAGTAAGACTAAATGACTAATAATATGCATAGTTTGTCTCGCAGCGTAATTTTTGTATTCAGAACCTCCTAATGTAAATATTTAGCCAAAGCTGATAAAAGTTATTTTGTTAAAATCAAATAATCTCTGTTGTTTGAGTTTAACTGGTGTCCCTACAGAGTGCCTTGATGTTTTTATAAGTTGTAAAAAACTCGGAATTATGTTTTTGTAAGTTTTACCAACAAATCTTCAGATTTTGAAAAAAAAAAAAAAAAAGTTTATGGAGTTGAAATAATTTTGTTCGCAAATTTGACATGTTTGAATTTTGTGATTGGCTGCTAAAATGACTGACATATTACTGCAAGAAAACCGTGTTACGGGTTTTTATCCGTAATCAAAAACCTAGCTATCTCTCAGAATATTATAATTATTTCGAAATGTGTGTATAGCAGTTATTAGAACAGGGGAATACAAAATGTAAAAGCGGCGTATAGGAGTAACCACTAGTCGAAAGTAGTACAAATACTGTGATCGTACTCATTTCCACAGCACTGTTTATAACTCGATAATGAATTGTGGGAAACTAAATTAAGCTGAGGAAGGATCTGCTAAAACTTTATGTTTCAATGGATTGACGAACAGCCGTTTCAAATAAATTAGAGCATTCTAACAAATTATCGGCGATTAGAGATATTATTCTTTCTGGAATGTTATGTTAACATTTTAGATTAGTTAATAAATTATTAGTAACACTTTTAATATCAATCAGATCAGCTAAATTATCGTCGCATTCTAAAAAGGGGCCACAACTATTAAATGTACCCTCCAGTAAATGTTTTTAATTACTACCCCAATTAGAAAATATCACATCACATTTTCAGCTAAATAGGTATAATTAAACTTTTAACAAGATACCTATAGTATATGCGTAAGTCAACTAGACAAAACTTTTTTATTAGTCTGAGCGAATATAAAGTGTAATTAACACGCTGGCACAAAGAACTTATGTGTACATGATCATTTTAAGTAAGTTTAGAATTCAATAGTAATCCTACCGTTGAAACAAATGAGATTACATCATTGTTCAAAAATAGCACAGATGCAATATTATGAGAATTATTTCTAGTGAGAAAAGTGAATTAATTTTGGCCCTAGACGAAATATTCCTAAGATCTGTATTAAGTTGCGTAACGATTTCCTCCAATTTTAACAAGTCACCGCTAATACATACAGTTACAAATTATCAGGGAACGGTTTGTGGAATTTTTTGTACCTACTTTGTATTATTTATATTGTACTTCTAAAGTGTGGGGTAATTAGGATTTCACCATGTGAATAGTGAATATAAAATTATTGCGTTAGAATTATTTTGATTTCTTTATTGCCCGTGTGGAGTTGCTAGCCTTCGATATGGTTAAATCCTAATCGACTTGTCGGTGGGTACACGGGAAATTAAATACCATTCGAAGACCAAAACGGCGAACATTACGGCGCACGGAAACGGATACCCCGTGCCAGCGACTTTGAGGGGTGAGCAAGCGTGAAACGGGCAATTATAATTAGCACTATAACTGTCGTTTGGACATAAAAAAAACATAAAAACCTATTATCTGCACCTCGCTGAGTTTTTTTAGCCGAGCAAATGTGCCAGTGTTCGTTACGTAACAGAAAAGTGGCACCCAACGTGGGGCCGGATTAAAAGTAATAAAAAAAATAAAAAAAAAAAATATTTAATGGGTAATAAACACTCCTAAAATTTTAAATTAATTTTTTTTTGTTTAATTCGGAAGAGATCAGATATGAGTTAGAAATTATAAATGTTGATATTTAATCATTAGAAGATAATCCCAAGGAAGTTTTAGTTCGGTTAGTAGAATAAGAAAATTCAAATAGAAATATTTTGCATACAAAATATACCGATTAAAATTTGATTAGATGACATCGAAGGAAAAAATTCACTAGCCTATTTATCAATTTTAAAGCTTAGAAAAAAGGCTTAACAGAATTGGTATACTTTTAGAAGGAAACTCTTAACCGAATTCGTCGTAGATTCGATATAATCTGTTACAACAATTACAAAATCAAGCCTTGTTAAATCCGATACTATCTTCTCATTTAAAACATTCATCTTCAATCTAACCCCGGTTCACAATGTAATTCATCTTTCAAATCAATAATGTAATTATTATATAAAAATCTGTTTAAGCAAGTAAATTGCTCTCTAATGTTTCTAAACTGTATAAAAGCAAATTGAAGTACCAGTACGTTTAAACTTCCTGGAGGCTTTATTACGTTACACCTCAAGATTCTTGAGTTTTTTTGTAAACCATGGACCTTTACGACTAAATAACCGCTTTATATTTATTTTAGGATTTAATTTCGCAATCAATTTCAATATTTGGCAGGATTCTATTCCATTCCATTTCGAATAGAAAGTGGTTTATTCAGTTCATGTCAGCGAATGAGTAATAAAAAACCGATATATTTTTAGCAAAATTGTGCTTAATACAGATTTCACACCAGAAGTCTGTATTGGTGTCAAACATCAAATCTAAATAGCTGCCTTGACTGTTGGATAAAATACTAATCTGAGACTCACCAAAGCTAGCCATGTAGGTAATCACAAACCAGTGCAGAACAAATTATAAAATAAATTATAATTAGCCGAATATTAATACATTCCAACGATCACATCTAACTCATTAAAAAAATATCATTTTCACAAAACGCGAAATAGTACAAAATATGATATTTGAAAACGCGATATGGTACAAAACGCGATATTTTAAAATTATTAATCTTCCTTCATTTCACATATACAATTTTCCTTCACCTTTAAGATGAAATTGAACATGTACGATGGAACCAGCATATACGTTTAGAAATATCACCTTTTCAATTATCACGTTTTGTACCATAACGCGTTTTGTCCGGTCCCGTTTTGAAATATCGCGTTTTGTACCGTATCGCGTTTTAAAATATCCCGTTTTGTCAAATCGCGTTTTAAAATATCATGTTTCAAATGGGACCCGTTGTAAGTAGTTCTAAACCGAATACAAACAATTGTTAAAAATATTAATTAAGTCATAACTAAATCATATTTCAACAATTATTTGTGACTAAACTTAGAAATTTAATTATTTATGAGTATCTACATACATATTATTTATTTATTTATTTATTTCTCTCAACCATTCAAATATACAATTATTTTATTTTTTTTTTCATACAAAAAAAAAAAAAAAGTGTGGTTAAGAAGATTGGATAATATTTGTCAAAACGACAGTAACGATTAACCCAAGTGTTAAAAATTAAATTTAGAAAAAAATATAATAAAGAAAAAAAAACACAGTAGATTAAAAGAAAAAGAAAATTATACAAAACAAAAATTATTTAGCAAACATAAACCCCACATCTTTAGTTTCCAGTATCCAGTCCTTGACCAAATACAAAAATTTCCTATCATAAATCATCGTTCTTATATGAGGTGGCAATTGATTAAAAAAAGTGGGCGCAGAAACTATATAATATTTACGAAATAATTAAGATGAAAATGGCGGAACAGAGTACAAATTTCGATAACTATTCCGAACTTGATATGTGTAAACAATTCGCGGCAACCGATGGAAACTTCGCAAATAAAACAATCTTAACAATTTAAAAATATATAGGTGCGGTAAAGGCAAAATTTTGCAGGCATTGAAAATAGGCCAAGAATGATCGTATCGACGCTTGAAAAACATAACCCGAATAATTTGATTTTTTAAAATTACTAGCGGTTCAATGGTATCAAAATAATCTCCACCGCAACATGGTAAACCATAACTGATCCGAGAGTCCACACAAGCAAAATAAAAATTGAGTAAAACATTGGATGGAAAAACGTAATGCAGAATTAACTTGATTTTTGACAACTTGAACATGTGATTTCCAGTTTAAATTTGCATCAACGTTCAGTGCGAGTTTACGACCATTTTCTGAAGAAACATTTTCAGCAGATTCAATATGTTTTAAATGGAAAACAAAAGAATTATGTACGGAAGGGGAACTTTGTTTACAAAATAGACTACGTCGATTGGTTGCCTGTTGAAAATTTTTCTTCAGAAAATGGTCGTAAACTCGGCATCAATCCCAAATATTTAAATAAACGAACATTTTCAATTTTAATGCAAAGACTGCTACAATCACGTAAGTCACAATTACGTAAATGATAAAAAATCTCAGGGATGAAACTTCGATAAGGATCACCAACCAATTTGAAGAACATTACCTTAGTTTTTTCACTTAAGAGCAAGGAGTAATTATCAAACCATGTGCGAAGAATTTTCATGTCAGCATTTATTTGGTTAGTTAGGTCATTAACAGTCAAATCAAAATAACTTAATGCAATATGATCAGCAAAAGCAACAATATTACCGTTTAAGTTTAAGTTAAAAATTGAATTTATGTAAATTAAAAACAAGATAGGACCAAGAACAGAACCCTGAGGAACACCATGTTCAATAATAAATGGAATACTTTGCGATTTCTCAATCCTAACCATAAATGTTCGATTACTGAGATAAGACTTGAACCATTTCTGTGATACACCTCTAAAACCAATAGACTGGAGCTTACGCAGAAGATGATTATGATTTACCATATCAAAGGCTCTCTTTATATCGATGAAGACTGCACCAATAAACTTCTTCTCATTCAGATTAATATGAATTCCATTTAAGAAATTAATTAACGCAGATTCAGTACTTTTGCTAGATCTAAAGCCGTGTTGATGAGGACTAAGAAACTTAAATTTTTCTAAAAACTTCTCAATACAATGGGCCGATGTGGGTTGCAATGCAATGGGCCGATAATTGTCCTTAATAATGATATCACCCTTTTTAAACAAAGGGATAACAATTGCAGTTTTTAAAACATTAGGGATAATACCATTTACAAAACATTGGTTAATGAATTGTACTAAAATATAACCACTAATTTTAGCATATTCGAGCTAAGGCCAAGAATGTCAAGTGCATTACTTGATTTAAGTCCATTAATAATACAAATAATCTCTGATTCCTCGACTGGATTAATAAAAAATCTATCCAACATTTCAGTAGAGTAAGAACAATCATTAGGACTCATACTTTGGGCAGAAAAGTTAGAAGATCTCAAATCGCTAACGATTTTAGAGAAATGAAACCCAAAATCGTTAGCAATTGATACAGAGTCAGACAGAATCTCTGAGTTAATAGACAAAATTCATTTGGTATTAGTTCTACTCAAATTCCCGACAAAATATCATTAACAACCGACCAGTGCTATTCTTGAACCATTACGAAAACTTTCGTATTGCGAGTTAGTGTCAAAGTATTACGAAAACCCTAAAATCGTATTCTTGAAATCGGATTACGAAAATTTTCGCAACGGAACGTTACTAAAATTTTCGTAATGGTTTTTCGTTTCCTATTGCATTTCGTAATGAAATCATTTGGATTTTTGTGTTAATTATATTGATAAGGATGTTCATAAAACTCAATATTTTCTATTCTCAATATTTTATAAAAAAGTGAAAACAAAAGCGTTTTTTTTTCTTTGTTTCACGTGTTCTTAAAAATATGTATTACATATTTATTTCGAGATAACGATGTACACAGTTATATGCATTCGGTTTTGTTTCCTACCTATCTAGAACAAAAAGATATTTTCTTCTAAATTTTTGTATTTACATGTCGTATACCTAAATCTTGGGATATTTTTTTAAATGCTTGACCACTTTCTAATTTTAAACAATACGTATAAGGGTATGAGATTTTTCGTAATTGACAATTGGCTATAGCGGACAAAAATGGAATATGTATGTGATTCAATACAACAAAAATATGTTATTTAAAGCTATATTGCCTATTTAACTTTTATATTTATTTGTTAAAATTGTAATGTATATTTATTTGTTAAAATTGTAATGATTGGAAATTAATTAATGCAATGTGTAATTTAAAGTGTGATTTTTATCATTCATTAAGTTCATTTGGAATAATTTTGTTTTATCATTTTAAATGCCTTGTCTTCAAACATTACGAAAATTTTCGTAATGCACAATATTTTCGTAATCGTAATGGTGAAATCATAAATTAGTATTCTTGAAGCCATTACGAAAATTACGAAGAGAGGAATAAAAAACTAAGAAGATTTCGAAAGAGATGATTAAAAATGTTAGTATAACTCAGAATATTAAGCGAAGCGGACGCTTTCTTTACTTAAAATTATAAATTGTTGTGAATTTTTGTCAATAATGGCTTATTTATTTAATATTAAATTAAATATATTAAAAATGATTGTTTATGCTACTTTTCCATTTAAAGGGAAAATTACTTCGGTCTAAAAAGACCAATGTATTGAAATCTTGTCAAAAATGGCCAAAAATTTGTTTGATCCAAAATCATTTATCTCGACGTTTTGAAAGTCCTTGAGTCCGAAAAAGAAAAAAAAAATATGTTTGTCCGTCTTTCTGGACGTCTGGATGTCTGTACCCATGATATCTCGAAAATCGCTTATCCGATTTAGAATTTTTTTTTTCCAAAAATCTGTTTTTATGGTACTGCGGTACATATGATTGTATGATGGTACGATTGAACGATGATATAATGTTATGTCGTGTATGATGGCATGATGGTTTGATGGTATGGTAGTACGTATGATCCTATACAATGCCACTACATAAAAAGCCATGAAAAAAAAACTTGTAGTGGTGTTAAGGCAATAAAGATTTTTATTTTCCAATGGAACGTAAACACAATCATATGGGATTTTGTGTTGCCTTTATTTTCAATTTAAATGAAAATTTTTATTGATAAATAGAAATAATTTTAAATTAAATACAATCTGTTTCGTCGGTAAGTGACCCCTTGTGTGTTGGTGATAGCTTTTCACATTTTTCATCATATCTCCCAAGTTATGGGCTCGATTTTAATTCTGTTTGCGGTTTTTTAAAGCTTATTAGTCACTTTATTGGTTAATTTGCACACTAAGCCAGGTTTTTGTAAAGAATGTAACAAATTATGGGAAAATCACATTTTTTTACTTAAACGATTTTTTTATTTAAAAAAACCTCTACTTTTTAAAAAAAATGAACTGTAATTCGAAAAAATGTCCCGTGGCATGGTTATTTTATTTATAATTATTAAAACAGTAACTCATAAAATATTCGAACACCAATTTGTCAAAAAAATGGCGTTTGTAGCCGTTTAGGTATAGTGATGATATCTAACCAAATCTTTTAAATGATCGAAAACTCAAATTGGTAAGTAATAATAAATAGTTCAGTTGTTCGCTAACCGATCGTGTGATAATAAGTGCGGTTTTTTATTTGCTCCGGATAGCTGCTATCGAGAGCCGTCATATGAAAAGTGGCTCCGGATAGCGCTCCGTATAAATAGGTAGAGCCAAATATTTTTTATATCAAGTTTTCGCTAAACAATTGAATTAAAAATGATAGTTTGATGTTAAATAAGTTTAGTTTACCAATAAATAGCGCTTCAAATTTAAATTTAGGCGTAGAAAAATGACGGCTCTCGATAGCAGCTATCCGGAGCGAATAAAAAAACGCGCTTAATATGTACTCTCAGTGTTCTGTGTTTTAACAATTTTAAGTTTGTGTGATAATTAAAAGGACAGTTTGTGTTAAGTAAACGCTTAATCATTACAATGACACATTTGCGTGATCTACCACCTTCTCATATAGCCGATATGCATTTTGTAAATCTGTTCTGTAATGGAAATGCACGCGTTGCTGTCGAAAAATACAGGCGTCGATATCCAACAGGCCAGTACTTGGGTATAGGACATTCATTGCAATAAATCGACGTTTTTCCGAACAAGGATTATTCCAACAACAACACGAGTCCAGCGTGAATATTAACATACACGTTGGAAGAGGATTTATTACGATTAATACGCGCTGACCCTACGGCAAGTATCAGCTGCCTGTCTATTAGATTAGGCATATCGAGGTCAAGAAGGCCTTAATCCTTATCACTTCTGTCGTGCTCAATATCTAGGAGATGTTGACCATCGCGCCAGATCAGTTTTATGTAACTGGATAATTTCACAGCAAAGAAGTGTTGTCAATTTTATAAGGAGAATATTGTGGACAGATAAAGCTACTTTCACCAGGGTGGGTATAACAAATTATAGAAACCTCCATGTTTGCGCCGTCGAAAACCCAAACGTCGTAAGGGAGACAGCTTTCCAGAGCCAATTTGCTATAAATGTATGGGCGGGAATGATCCACGATTAGCTTATCGGACCTTACGTGGTAATAAACAGGCTTGATCAACATGTATTATTAGAATTTTCAGGAATCACGTTGTCATGGAAAAAGTGCCATTGTTGAGGAGAAGGCGAATGCAGCTGCAATTAGATGGAGCTCCAGCACATTTTGCAAAGATAATACGTGATAATTTGAATGAAAATAATCCACGGTGGATCGGTAGAGGAGGTCCTGTAGCCTGGCCGCCAAGGTCCCCTGATCTTACGCCCCTAGATTTTTATTTCTGACAGCAAGAATTTTCGCTGCTGCAGCAGAAACAAGAGGCAACCCTTAACAATTGCGTTGGACAACAACTAGTGTGATCAGGAGAGCCCTTGTTTGTTTACAAGAGAGTGGAGAGCATTTCGAACATGTCATTTAATTAAATATGTTTAATAATTTGTAATAAAAATTGTTTTTATTGATTATTAATAAAATAGTATTATTTTATTTCTTTGACTTTAATTTAAATAACTTTTTTGTTTAATTTCCCTACTTTCTCTAGGTGACTTTTGCGCGGTATTTTTAAGAGTTAGCTAGTAAGAAAGTTTTGTCAATTTGTAGATATTATGCTGTAGATTAATAATAATAATTAAAATAATTAACTTAATGGTACATTTTCACGGTTTACAGTTCAGTTTTTTAAAAAGTAGAGGTTTTCTTTACTAAAAAAAATGTTATTTTCCCGAAATTTTTTACATTCTTTAAAAAAACCTAGCTAAGTGCGCAAACTATCAAATAAAGTGACTCATAAACTTCATCTTTTCAAAAACCGCAAACAGAATTATAATCGAGCCCATAACTTGAAAATGAGACACCCACTTTAAAGGATTTTTTGCGATAATTTTATTTAAATATTCCGAATTTTCCGGGCGGTCACTTGACGACCAAACACATTGTATATCTTGCAGCTTGTACAAAATTTTAATTGAAATTAATAAAATTTTAATTAACAATTTTGCATTTTAGTAAATTGATTTTTAGAGAAATTTAGGGAAATCGTTAGGCTTCGTGTTTTTTTTTAAATTTCTTTTCGTAGATTACTAGATTAGTTTTATTATAAATCATGGCTGTTTATGTAGTAGCATTGGTAAAGTAATAAAACTAATCTAGTAATCTACGAAATGAAATTTAAAAAAAAAGCACGGAGGCTGACGATGTTTGAGAATAAAAATCAATTTACTAAAACGCAAAATTGTGAATTAAAATTTTATTAATTTTAATTAAAATTGTGGACAAGCTGCAATTCGATATATTTAATTTAAAATTGTTTATATTTATCAATAAAAATGTTCATTTAAATTGAAAATAAAGACAACACAAAATAATTCCAATATGATTTTGTTTATGTTTCATAGGAAAATAAAAATCTTTATTCGCCTGGGGATTTGACTGTTTAGAGTGATGTCACGGCTGTTTATGTAGTGGCATTGTCCTTTGATTCTATGGCGATATGATTTTAGATCGTACTGTCGTACGATACTATTATGGTATGATGGTATGATTGTATGACTTTACGTACCATTAGTATTAGCCGCCTGTGACGGTATATCAATCCAATTCCAATTACAACACGCGACATTTAAAAATACATCCCAAATTGTCAATTAGTGTTGTAGCTACAACCTTTATTTTTAAGAAAATAATAAACATACCACAAACAAATAGGTACCCTTTTTTTGTGGTAATAAAATAATAAATATTTAGCGAAATGTAAATACATATTATTTTTAACCATCAACAGAAATTATTGAGTTTTATGAACGTCTTTGTATGAATATAATTAAAACAAAAATCTAAATGATTTCATTACGAAATGCAATAAGAAACAAAAAAACCATCCGAAAATTTTAGTAACGTTCCGTTGCGAAAATTTTCGTAATCCGGATTTCAAGAATACCATTTTAAGAACTTACATTTTCATCTTCTCTCTCGAAATTTTATTATTTCTTTTTGCCTCTCTTCGTTATATACGTAATGGTTTCAAGAATACTAAATTATGATTTCACCATTACTATTACGAAAATAGCATTACGAAAATTTTTGGTTACGAAAATTTTCGTAATGTTTCAAGAATAGCACCCCAGAGCCCAGATGGTTTAACCAATCGAACTGAAACTTCAGATTTAAGCTTTTCTGATAAATTGAGAGGTCCCAGTGAATTTTACTCCAAATCGGCTAACCGGAAGTGGCCACTGCCTTGGTCCAGAAAATTTATTTTGCAAATATCTTAAAAAGTATAAGGTTTACAAAAAAATACTAAATAGAAAATGTTTCCAAAAATTAAAAACAAATAAAAATAAATCATTTAAAAAAAAAATTAAATTTCTCAAAATTCTCTGTTCGTAAAAGAAAGTCGTGTGTTGGCCACACCTCAATTTTTTAACTTTTTTAGCACGTCGGAATAGTTGTCTTTTGTAAAAACTTAAGCTTTCATTTTCGTAAATCAAGCCGTTGGAATTTAACTTAATTTAATTCTTTCTCTAGAATTGTATGTTACACCTGACGACGACAAAATTTGACATAAATATCATATGGCTTCCTATCTGACGTCTTCCTTCTATAATTATAGTCGATTTTGAGTTCACTAATCGCTAGATACAGTCCTTTGTTTGTAATGTTCAATATAGTTTAATTTAAATTCTCATTTACAGATGAAGCAACTCCAACTATTTCAATCGAAAAATTACGACACATCTCCGATGGAATTTTACTCCACTCTGTGGCAACCCTTGCGTATAGTTCATCCAAAATTATCGGTGAAGTTGGGTACGTTACTACTTTTCGGTTCAGATGTTGCCATAAGTATTCAATAGGGTTCAAATCCGGTGATTCTGGTGGCTTCGGATCATTATCTTGTTGGAATATGCTGTCCGAAGCATCCTTGTCCCAGTTTTCCAGGCTTCCAAAAAAGCTATTCTGCAATAACTCAAAGTAATAATTTACTGTTATCCTTCCTAGTACTCTCTGGCGCAACCCAACGTCTTCCAACCTCATACAGCCCCAAACATAGCATTGCCCCCGCCGAATTTCACGGTTTGCTTCACCATACGATTAATTTTGGTCTCGTCGCAGAAAACCACACCAGCCCAGTCATCAATTGTATAATTTTTATATTTTTTTGCGAAAGCCAATCGTAATTTTCTGTACCATTCTGTTTACAGTTTTTTTTTTTGAATTTCGCTCGCCCTTTTACGCCGACATTTCTGAGTGTCCTGCAAACAGTCTCTGCGATGACACTTACATTTTCATCTCGAAGGATTGTCCTTTGGACAGAAACAGCATTTTTTCTGCCCCTGTTGAAATGGCTCGCACAATTTTGCGTTGGAAACAACTAGAAAATAGCGGCTTCGGACCGATTTTGACTTTGGGTATGGTTTCGCCCTCAATATTTGCTCGGCAGTTGCTAACGTTTCCAACGGAAATACTCAATTTTTTCGCAATTATGCGATGGAAGTGGCCTTCCATTAGCATCTTGGTTTAAACTTGCTTCCAATAGGTCTCATATTTCGAAGGTGCAGTTATAATTTTTGGAATATATTTCTTCTATAAATTAGTTTAATTCATTATATTCTACCGAAAATAAAGATTTTTCATTTTAAAAAGCAAAACTATACTTACTTTAGATGAATTTTAACATACATTTTGCAAACTAACAAATTTGATCAAATGCGCAATTTCACAAATTTTTATATTTTTACACCGTAAATTGGATACTCACGTAACAATCTTTCTAGAATGAAGGATCTAATTGCTAACAAATAATAAAAAAAACTAATTTAACAGTTATTGACCTAACGGTAAATGACAAAAAAGAAAATCGCCTCTGGAGTTATTGTAAATATTAGTTCTACTAACAGACAAATTAACTTTCCTAGTTCTTAATAACATAGAAAAATTTAATTTATCATGCTAGTATAATGGTACACCCGATTAAATTATTCGGAATCAAAAGACAGCAGTTCCGCGGTTTTCCGAAACTCGAATAATGTGTAATTATTATAGTTACACAATTTAGTAGCCAACGCTATTGACTCATTGCAAATAATTTTACCTTTACTGTCCACTACTGCTAAACTGAGGGGATACAGTTGAATTAGTTGAGCTGCTATAGTTCGGAATACTTTCTGTGGTATGTACAAAGATTTCAGTGTACAAAATCAGAAAGTAAATGTCCAAGTTGTTTGCCTTGGTTTAGCATTTCTATTATGGGACTCTTAGGCGATTCAATCTCTGTAGCAGGTGTTATGTTGCTTGTCGTTATTCGAGTAATTATGTTGGTTAAATTACCCGTCGGTATACTTTGTCATGCGAAATATAGTTTATTAAATTTTCGGTATCTGATGTCGTTGTTATCCAAGATGATGTGGATGGTGGTGGCACCTATTGCGACGAATTCTCCAGTAACTGAAAAATTTCATTTTTCTGGCAGAAGTATTGTAGTACTTCAAAATCATCAATCATCAAGTACTAATATTGAACCCGGAATGCCTGCAATATTTGCTAAAAATAAAATAGTATTACTAGTGTAATTGAAATTTATAACTCTCATTCAAACCAAACTCACCTTTTTCAATTAAACTCCTCATATTTTCGCTTCACATCAAACTTTTTTTGATTAGACGAATACGGTCCCATATTTTAATAAAAAGATATTGCATTGATGCCATTTTGCCAATACTTAATATTTGCCGAATATCTTAAAAATAAAAATAAATTGTAAATTTAGTTGTATTGGTTAAGATACGATTAAATAATTAAACAATGCATATCAATAATAAGGTATACCTGAATGTAATGTGGCAAATGCTTTTGTACCAAAGTTAAATGGAATAAAGGTGAAAGAACAGGAAAGGTTTAAAATGGTAACGATATTAATCGAGTCATCGGAGTTAGTCATTTCGAATGGTTCTCTTATAATCATATATCATCCTAAAATAACTTCCTAAATATGCTATTTCAGAAACTGCCTTATTACCTAAAATTGTTGTTATTTTAAAACAAGCAACATATCCATTACCAAGATTAGAAATTACCAATGATTGCCCAGAAAAATATTTTATGTTATTATATGTCAAACACTTTGTTTGAAATACATATATTTCTGCGATATCAATTGAAAAACTATAAAGTTCGAGTCTAACGAGTTTCTTGCTTGTAATTTTACTAGAGAAGCTGTTGTTCCTATAAGAGTTGTTTGCATCATTTGATTTCTCTCCGCTAAAGTTTTTAGTAGGTTGATATAATTTCTCGATTTTACACCAATCTATTTAAAATATTGGTGCTTGCTTTCAAAACGCACTGTAGAAAACTTAATTAATGGACCTAACAGTTTAATAAGCTCCGAATAATGTTGCAGGAAATGATGTTTTGCCCTAAGCGGCACGTTCGGAAAGAGCAATACTCGTAATTATAAATATCTATTAATTATTCTTTCTAGCAAATGAACCTGGGTGAGTGTCACTATATGTGACGAAACTATCAATAATATTTGTAAGAGGTGTGTGACCAGTTCTAAAACAACATCATTAGGATCTTTAATATTTTCTATTATCGCTAATAGAGTAAGTACACGTTTTTGATAGTTGGTAAATTTGACTTTACTTTTCATGTAAATTTACTTGCATTTTTAAATTACTATACTAATATTAAAATTAAATTTATAATTACGTATTTTTACAATATAATTTAAAATGACTATTAAGGGGAAATGTTCGTAATAATTTATCATGTTTAAATATGTAATAATAATTCAGCAGTAAAATTACAGTGCTAAATATTTAAATGTACTTGTTATGTTCGTAATTTAACTTATAGAGTAGGATATTAGTTAAAAAAAAAATTAGGTATTTATTATTTTCGAAGAACTGTAACTATAATTATTATTACTTTATAAAATTTCTTTTATAAAATTAACGAGTTTTTTGATCTAGAGTATTGCGTATTTAAATTAAGGCACACCCTCTGCAACACTTCCAAGGTCTGCGACAAATGAGTAGGATATTCCAAGTTAAAAACGAAAAATGCTGCAACCAATTGTAACACGGCATATTTTACTGAGCAGCTTTGCGAATTTAGAATTTGATTTTCTATTAAGAAATAGAAAATGTTTCCAACGTTTTCATCAGAGTCTGTATGGAGAAACAAAAATAATTTATTAGTATAGTATGCTAGTGTCTACAAGTTATTTGATGAAATTATAGGTTTTTAAATAAAACTATACTTTCACTAGAATTCTAATAAGATTGCTTTTTTTGTTCAGCATAACTGATGTTATATTTTTGCAAGGCTGGCCTTGTATGCGCCGGCAGGGCAAGAGTATAAAAAAATTTGCTTAACACAAAATGCAGCTTTGTCCCATAATTTTGTCGAGAAAGGAAAATGCCATAAAATAAAAAATCTCTAGCAAAATATTTTCATGAATTCTCATTCCAATTAAACAGCGTGCTTTCTAGTTTTACGAAAGTTCTTTCCGAAATCTAGATTAATTTCAAAACCATTCAAATTGCAAGAGATAAAATAATATTTCCCAGAAATAAATTAAGCTTTGCTTTCGATATAAATCCTCTGTGGTTCTATTTAACAAAGAATAGGTTTCGAAACGTTACATACTTATGGAGGTAGGACCTAACGCTTCTATTTCATTTTGAGTTGATCCTGCCTGGGAAGAAAATAAATTTCAGTATTATTTATTGATTTAGTTGAATAAGTTAAAAAATATTAGGTACATCATACTGTCGTATCATAATTTCCAATTTTTCCTTAAAATGAAGAGTGATTATTTTCAAAATTTTAAGATCCTCATCTGGTTCAGAAATGTCAAATTTTTTTATTTTTTTTTTGTAAATTCGAAAGTTTTTATTTTTAGTTTCTCCCATCTCTCAAGAAAAAATTTTCTTTAACATTCAATAAACTGTAAAAGTGATAAATAAGGAAATCAGGTTCCAATAAATGTGGCCAGTGCTGTTTTATTTCTATCATATTTGGGTTGTTCAGTAGATATTTATGCTGAATCGAAAATGTATGTTTAAAAACTGTTACTATTTCCTGCCTTAATTCTTTATTTGTGATTTCAAGTTTGTAGTGTTCCTTGAGCCAAATTTGCTTTGATTCGCCTTCCTTTTCGGTATAGTTATCATCGTCCTTGTTGCTGTAAAAATTTGGGACACCTTCGGCGATGTTGTAATTTCCTTTCGTTGGTTTATCGATATTGTTAGATGCTCGATTCAATTAGTTATTATGGTTTAGCAACTTTGTTGCTAAGCCAACCGATTCATCTGAAATAAGCTCTCTTTCACTATTGAGTAGACCCACACTTTTCGGAAATGCTGCTAAAATTTCTCCAGCTACTTTACGAAATATCGTTTGCGGAATGTAAAATGAAGTTAGTCTCATATCGGAAACAATACTATGGACGAAATCTGTGTAAAATTTCCCTAAGGGTTGTTGAACATTGAGCAAACTAACTAATTCTTCCGACATTTTATTTAAATTGATTTGGTAACCTGAAAATAATGTTTGGGCATTTCTAATCCCAATATTATCAGATTTATCTGAATTAAATGATGAAATTCTTCCACTTGACATTGAAATAGTTGTGCTCAAAGGTGAATTTGGCAATTCGACATATTCAAAATGTTTACTTTCAGAAGTGTTAATCCACTTTATAATATCTTCGGAATTGGCGACATTTACTGCGAAGGTCTCATTTACAGCGACGGTCTCGTTTATAGCTACGGTATCGTTTATACCGACGGTCTCGTTAATGGCGGCGGTCTGTTGTTCGATACTTGCTTCTTTGTAAATAGTATCTGAAGACGAGGCCAGCATGATGGGGACAGCATCCCAAATTTTTACGACCAATCTTATTGATGACTTAATGTATTAAAAAGAAAATCTAAAGGAAAAATAATATTTAATCAATAATAATAATTTGAATGTTGAAATCTCACCAAAACTCTAGAATTGCGCATTGTAGTGTGGCATACGAGATTCGTCCAATTCTATTGGTTATAAAAGGAAAAGGAGAGGAAAAGTAGGAAGGAGTAACTACTGTATTATTTTCATAAATATTTGTGATTTCATATAATCCTAATTTATAATTATAGATCATAGAAAATACATTAACGCGAAAAGCTAAATCTGAAGAATTTTCATTAATTAAAATAGTCTTAGTTCCATTAACATTATTAGATATTGCCAGGCACTGCCCCAAACAATATTGAATATTTTTAATTGTCACAGTATTTGCTTGGTAGGGAAAAATTCGTGCAACTGAACTACAGTCCGTAAGTAATAATTTAGATACAATAACGTTACTAACTGTTATGTCTTTATAAATATTATTTGGTAAATTATTCTTAGTGTACTTACTGTAACCTCTTTATGTAATTATATTATTTATATTTGTATCTATGTATTTTATGTATAATGTTATTGTTGTAATTCGAGTAGAAGCTAAACAATTAAAAAATAAATAAAAAAGGTCAGTCAGGTCTGTATAGCCGAAGAGCTAACCAAGTTAAATAAATAATAAAAAATTAAATAAATTATAATTGTTGTTCACGATCTAAACGTTTGTTTCTTAATTAAGTTGAAGTGGTGGATGTACTGATTCATAGCTTTCTCAATAAGTCGTATAAATATTAAGTGGCGACGAGGATAAACGTGATAAAAAGTTAAATATACAGGTACAGTGTAATCGTACTTGTTTAATGAGCGTACAACGTGCAAGGTCAATTAAACAACAGAGCACAACTCCATTGGCAGTGTCATATAAATTGTGAACAGTGGTCGATAGTTATTATTGTTATTAAGAAAAAGAGAAAGTAAAAAGTGTGTAAAATGCCTGAAACATCAACCGAAGAAAAACCTAAAGCGGGAACACAAAATAAACATCATAATTTGATTGGAAAGTTAGAGGAATACGAACCGGGTGAGGATTTTGAAACATATTTGGATCGTGTGGAAATATATTTCAAAATTAATCAAGTGTCAGAAGGAGAAACAAAGCTTTTGTTTCTAAATGCGCTAGGCAAAGAAACATACAAAATTTTGAAATTGTTAGTGTTACCAGACAAACCGGATAGTAAAACGTTTAAACAATCATCGGAGGTATTACTAAGACATTTTGCGCCAAAAGTGAACAAAAGAGCAGAGAGGCATAAGTTCAATCTAACGGTACAAAATGAAGGAGAAAGCTTAGCGGAATACATTGTAAAATTAAAAACACATGCGCAGTCTTGCAGTTTCGGAGATTTTCTGGAAGTCACGTTGCAAAACTATGCTAAAATTAAAAGTCGATTAATTAATGAAATGCTGACGGATAGGTTTTTAGTTGGTCTTAGAAGTCCAGAAATTAAAAAGGAGCTATTAAACAACGAACAATATGATTTCGAGCAATGCTGTAATGTAGCTATCAATATGGAAATGGCTAAACGGGAAACTCATGCTATGCAGCCAAGGGAGCAACCAGCGCAGTTTAACATCCACAAAGAAGACGAAGTGGTTAATAAAATTTCAGCTTTAAAAATAAACCAAAATCGTAGTCGAAGCCGGTCTAGTTCAAATAGTCGTGAATACCAGCGGTCTCCGTCAAGGTCATCAAGATACTACAACAGATGTTTTAGATGCGGTCGATTCCATGATGGAAATAAATGTCCAGCAGTTAACTGGACTTGTTATAATTGTCAACAACAAGGTCATACATCAACAATGTGCAGACAGAAAAATAGAAAATTGAAGGTCATCAACTCGCTCAACATACAACAACCATCGCCAGCCTTATTAGAAGTTAGAGTGGAAGAAGAAACTATTGAATTTGAAATTGATACAGGAGCTTGTTCAACTGTAATTAACAAAGATATGTATTGTTCTAAATTTAGTCATATTAATTTAAAGAAATGTAATTCTCCGCTTTTTTCCGTTACAGGTGAAGCGGTTTTGGTTGAAGGAAAGTTGCAAGTCCAAGTATTTTTTAAGAGTCATTGTTACGGTCTAGAAATTGTGGTTATCGATTCAAAGCGTCCAGTTAAACCGTTGCTGGGAAGAGATTGGTTGGAGGTGCTTGTTCCAAATTGGAAAAACAATTTATTAGGCGATCTTAATTCAGTTAAGTACATTTCAGTTCCAATATTGGAAAATTTGAAAATTAAATTTCCCAATATAATGGATAAAAGTTTAAATTTACCTATTATTGATTTCAAGGCGGATATAGTAATGCCTGACGATGTAACTCCAATTTTTCACAAATCTTATTCAGTACCTTTTAAACTTAGAGATAAGGTGGAAAAGGAATTAGAAAGATTGTGTCAGGAAAACATTATAGTTCCAGTAAAAACGAGTAAATGGGCAAGTCCCATTGTGGTAGTGTCAAAACCAAATAAGGAAATTAGAATTTGCATGGACTGTCGTGTAACAATTAATAAATTTTGTGTCTCTGAACATTATCCGATTCCAAATATCGAGGATATTTTTGCAGGCTTGTCAAATTGTGAGTATTTCTGTGTAATTGATTTGTCGGGAGCCTATCAACAGGTTTTAGTATCAGAATTAAGTCGTCAATATTTAACAATAAATACTCATAAAGGCCTTTTCCAATATACTAGATTACCTTTCGGATTATCCAGTGCACCCTCAATTTTTCAGTCCATAATGGATAAAATTTTGCTTGGTCTAGAAAAGGTATACTGCTATTTAGATGATATAATAGTGGGTGGTGCTTCAAGAAATGATTGTCAAAACCAATTATATAATGTATTTAGCCGTTTAAGTAAATATAATGTCAAAATTAATGTAGGAAAATGCAGAATTTTGGAAAAATCAGTTAGTTATTTTGGACATAGAATTTCTAAGAATTCTTTAAGACCAAATGACGAAAAGGTTAAAGCGATTGTTGATGCTCCTTTTCCAGTTAATCTAAGTCAACTTCAGTCATATCTGGGTCTTATAAACTATTATAGGCGCTTTATTCCTAATTTTTCTAGTGAATTAAAGTGTTTATACGATTTATTAAAAAAAGATGTAGTATTTACGTGGGGCCCAGAATGTCAGCAAAGTTTTGAACGTAGCAAACAATTGCTAATAGAAAATCAGTTATTAGAGCTATATGATCCGAAGAAACCTATAATCATAGCTACTGATGCCAGCCCGTACGGAGTCGGAGCTGTAATGTCGCATTTGGTAGATGGTGAGGAAAAACCGGTAATGTTCGTGTCGAGCACATTATCTCCAGCTGAACAAAAATATTCACAGCTTCATCGGGAAGCGTTGGCTATAATATTTGCCGTGAAAAAATTCCATAAATACATTTATGGACAAAAATTTACAATTTTATCGGATCATGAGCCTTTGAGACATATTTTTAATCCAAAGAAAGGTATGCCATCGGTCGCAGCCATGCGATTGCATAGGTGGGCGATAATGTTGTCAATGTACGATTATACTATTATTTATCGGAAAGGGAAAAACATGGGTTATGCTGATGCTCTGTCACGGTTACCTCTTCAGGAGAGTACAGGCGAAGAACATTTTAGTTTTATAAATGCTATCGAAATGGAAAACCTGCCCATAACAACCGCTAAAATTGCAGAGCAAACACAAAAAGATCCCATTTTGAGTGAAATATATGGTTATATCCTAAACGGCTGGCCTTGTAATATGAAAGAAAATAAATGTGGGAGGGAAGATACAATAACGTTTTATAACAATAGACATTGCTTAAGTTGTGAAGATGATTGCATATTTTATGGCGATCGTATCGTTATTCCGTCAGTTTATCAGGGACAAATCTTGCAACTATTACATAAGAATCACATTGGTGTTGTTAAAATGAAGATACAAGCGAGGTCATATGTATGGTGGAGCAAAATAGACAGGGATATTGAGTTTTTTGTAGCAAAATGTCTTGCTTGTCAGCAAACCGCAAATAAACAGAAAGTTGAACAGTCTTCAGGATGGCCTGAAACAAGCTATCCCTTTGAAAGGGTCCACATGGATTTTTTTTATTTTGAAAAATATACGTTTCTTGTGGTAGTGGATTCGTTTAGTAAATACTAAGATATCTATTTAATGCCAAATACTACTGCTAGTCAAGTCATATCGAACTTAAAAACATTATTTTCAGTTTTCGGATTTCCAAAAGTGTTAGTTAGTGACAACGGTCCACCATTTAATTCTAAGGCGTTGAATGAGTTTTGTGCTAGAAGTGGGGTTGAATTATTGCATTCACCGCCTTATCATCCACAAAGCAATGGACTGGCAGAAAGAACCGTCCAAACCGTGAAAAACACCTTCAAAAAATTTCTCTTGGAAAATAAATTTAGTCAGTCAAACGTCGCGGATATAATTCAAGAATTTTTATTACAACACCGAAACACCTCTAGTACCGTAACAATGAAGACTCCGAACGAGATGCTGCTCTCCTTTAAGCCAAAAATTCTGCTTGATAATGTGAACGGAAAGAAGCAAGTTAGGTTTAATGAAAACAATTTGGATGAAAATAGGAGTCAATTTAGGGAAATTAGGAAAAGTAAATTAAATATTAATAATAAGGGTAACGAAACTGGCAATAAAAAGTGTAGTAAAACTTTTGAAAAGGGCGATAAAGTCCTTTATTTATATCATTTTAAAGAATATGTTAAATGGATTCCAGCGAGGGTATTAGAAAAAATAAGCCCATATACTTTTTTAATTAATGTAAACAACCATGTTAGATTTGTACATAAGCATCAAATAAGAACATCAAAATTGCCAGACGAAGTTCATCCATTAGATTATATAATAAGACACACGGAAATTCGTGACGATCAAATTGTCAAAAATGAAAATGATAATGCTTGCAATGAGCCGTGGATGCAGAATGATGTAGTTGAGTTAAGAAAATCAAAAAGAAGTTGTAAGCAGCCTGATCGACTTAGATATGAATAACGCCCTAGGGATAATTTCTAAAAAAGGGAGGAGTTGTTATGTCTTTATAAATATTATTTGGTAAATTATTCTTAGTGTACTTACTGTAACCTCTTTATGTAATTATATTATTTATATTTGTATCTATGTATTTTATGTATAATGTTATTGTTGTAATTCGAGTAGAAGCTAAACAATTAAAAAATAAATAAAAAAGGTCAGTCAGGTCTGTATAGCCGAAGAGCTAACCAAGTTAAATAAATAATAAAAAATTAAATAAATTATAATTGTTGTTCACGATCTAAACGTTTGTTTCTTAATTAAGTTGAAGTGGTGGATGTCCTGATTCATAGCTTTCTCAATAAGTCGTATAAATATTACTAACAAATCTTTTTCCAAATAAGGTTGATTGCAATATTTGATGCCTTTGAGTTAATAATTTAATTAAATTAATAAAATTTCGATTGAAACTGCGATTTGTTTAAATGTTTGCTTTGAAATCTTAATGTAGAAATTTTTGTTATAGGACCATATAATTTGAGCAGTAAAGGACAATGTTGTAAATAATGATGCTTTCGTATAAATATACTATTTGGAAATAACAAAATTCGTAGTTCTAGATATCTATCAATCAATACTCCTACATAATTAATCTGGATAAAAGTTACCGTATGTGATGAAACAATTTGTGTTATTTCCAATAGTGTAATAATCATTTCAAGTACACTATCATTTATATTTTTAACCAGTGGTAGTAAAATAATTTGCTAAAAGTTTTTCATTGCATGGCCAGTAGTTTTTTTAATATTATATTTTAATTCTGGAAAGGTGACATTATATTTCAGGGATTTTGCTAATCGAGCACTAGAAATTTTCAAATAATCGTATATAAACCAACTATGATTAACAAACATATACGGTCGAATTGATTAATTAAACCCTCGCTTAAATTCAGGATATTTTTGGGTTGAAACTTTAAATCAAAAATGACATTCGCAGAATTTATTTGTACATATTCAGCTAATTCAAACTATCTTCTCAGTCTCCAGCATCAAATGGATGGAAAATGCACATGTCGATAGATTGTAGTGAAATTTTATTTCGAAGATATTATGCCAATTCTATATAAATATTGTAATTACTAACTTTAAACATATTAAATCACGTCTTAAAGAATTTTTTAGGCCAGCCATTTGGGCTGGCGTTCGAATTAAATTTTGTTGAAATTAATTTTTGTCTGGAAAGTTTAAATGAATGCAAATTTTTTTTACAGTATTATTGTTCATAGAGGTCCTAGTCTAAGCTTAAGTAAGGATTTGATTTCTATACATGGTTTTTGTGCGGTAAGACTAAATGACTAATAATATGCATAGTTTGTCTTGCAGCGTAATTTTTGTATTCGTGATTTTGTCATGTAAATATTTAGCCAAAGCAGATAAAAGTTGTTTTGTTAAAATCAGATAGTCTCTGTTACGTTTTAGTTTAACTAGTGTCCATACAGAGTGCCTTGATGTTAACAAATCTTCAGATTTTTTTTAAAAAAAAAAAAAAGGTTTGTGAAGTTGAAATAATTTTGTTCGCAAATTTGACATGTTTGAATTGTGATTGGCTGCCAAAATGACTGACATATTACTGCAAGAAAATCTCAGCTATCTCCCAGAATATTATAATTATTTCGAAATGTGTGTATAGCAGATATTGGAATAGGGGAGTACAATTTTTTAAAGACGAACAGCCGTTTCAACTAAATTAGAGCATCCTAACAAATTATCGGCGATTAGAGATATTATTCTTTCTGGAATGTTATGTTCACATTTAAGGTTAGTTAATAAATTATTAGTAACACTTTTAATATCAATCAGATCGGCTAAATTATCGTCGCATTCTAAAAATTGCCCACAACTATTAAATGTACCCCCCAGTAAACGTTTTGAATTACTATTCCAATTAGAAAATATCACTTTTAACAAGATATATACGCAAGTCAACTAGACAAAACTTTTTTATTAGTCTGAGCGAATATAAAGTAGTAGCTATTAACACGCTGGCACATAGAACTTATATGATCATTCCAATTAAGTTTTGAATTAAATAGTAATCCTAAGTTATTAGCCGTTGGAATAAATGAGATTACATCATTGTTAAAAAACAGCACAGATTCAATATTGTGAGAATTATTTCTAGTGAGATCTGTATTATGTTGCGTAATGATTTGCGATACATACAGTTGTAAATTATCAGCGAATGGTTTGTGGAATTTTGTGTACCTACTTTGTTTTATTCACATTGTACTTATAAAGGGTGGGTTAATTAGAGTTTCACCATGTGAATTATTGCGTTAGAATTATTTTCATTTCTTTATTGCCCGTGTGGAGTTGGTAGCCTTCGATAGGGTTAAATCCTAATCGACTTGTCGGTGGTTAGATAGGAAATTAAATACCATTAGGGGACCAAAACTAGCCAAGGGTAGTTCCATTAATATAATTAATAACCAATATGGCGCACCCGAAAGGAAGACATTACGGCTCACGGAAACGGATACCCCGTGCAGCGACTTTGAGGGGTGAGCAAGCGCGAAACGGCCAATTATAATAAGCACTATAACTGTCGTTTGTACATAAAAAACCTGCACCTCGCTAAGTATTTTTTAGCCGAGCAAATGTGTTCGTTATGTAACAGAAAATTGGCACCCAACGTGGGGCCGGATAATAAACACTCCTAAAATTTTAAATTCATGTTTTTTGTTTAATTCGGAAGTGATCAGATATGAGTTAGAAACTAGAAATGTTGATGAATTAATTAGAAAATTCAAATAGAAATATTTTGCTTACTAAATATACCGATTAAAATTTGAATAGATGAGATCGAGAGAAAAAATTCACTAGCCTATTTATCAGTTTTAAAGCATTTAGAAAAAAGCCTTAACAGAATTGGTATATTGGTATACTTCCTGTTTAGAAGGAAACTCTTAATCGAATTCATCGTAGATTACGTCACGTTCGATATAATCTGTTAAAACAATTCCAAAATCAAGACTCGTTAAATCCGATACAATCTACTCATTTGAAACATTCATCTTCAATCTAACCCCGGTTCACAATGTAATTCATCTTCCAAATCAATAATATAATTGCTATATAAAAATCAGTTAAAGCAAGTAAAGTGCTTTCTAATGTTTTTAAACTGTATAAAAGCACGTTGGAATACCAGTACGTTTAAACTTCCGGTGGGCTTTATTACGTTTCATCTCAAGATTCTTGAGTTCTTTTGTGAACCATGGATCTTTACGACTAAATGTGACCAAATCATTGAAACATTTAATTTCGCAATCAATTTCAATATTTGGCAGGATTCTATTCCATTCCATTTCGAATAGAAAGTTGTTTATTGAATTCATTTCAGCGAGTGAGTAATCAAAAACCGACATATTTTAGCGAAATTGTGGTTATTACAGATTTCACACCAGAAGTCTGTATTGGTGTCAAACATCAAATTTAAATAGTTGCCTTGACTGTTGGGTAGAATATTAATCTGAGACGCATTAAAGCTAGCCATGTAATCACAAACCAGTGCAGAACAAATTATAAAATAAATTATAATTAGCCGAATATTAATACATTCCAACGATCACATCTTACTCATTAAAAAAGTATCATTTTCAAAAAAGGCGATATGGTACAAAACGCGATATTTTAAAATTATTAATCTTCCTTCATTTCACATATAAAATTTTCCTTCACCTTTATGATGAAATTGTACATGTACGATGGAACTAGGATATGCGTTTTGAAATATCACCTTTTCAATTATCACGTTTTGTACCATAACGCGTTTTGTCCGGTCCCGTTTTGAAATATCGCGTTTTGTACCGTATCGCGTTTTAAAATATCCCGTTTTGTCAAATCGCGTTTTAAAATATCATGTTTCAAATGGGACCCATTGTAAGTAGTTCTAAACCGAATACAAACAATTGTTAAAAATATTAATTAAGTCATAACTAAATCATATTTCAACAATTATTTGTGACAAAACTTAGAAATTTAATTATTTATGAGTACCTACATACATTTTATTTATTTATTTCTCTCAACCATCCAAATATACAATTATTTTATTTTTTTTTCATAAAAAAAAAAAAAAGTGTGGTTAAGAAGATTGGATAATATTTGCCAAAACGACAGTAACGATTAACCCAAGTGTTAAAAATTAAATTTACAAAAAAATATAATAAAGACAAAAGAAAAAGAAAATTATACAAAACAAAAATTATTTAGCAAACATAAACCCCACATCTTTAGTTTCCAGTATCCAGTCCTTGACCAAATGCAAAAATTTCCTATCATAAATCATCGTTCTTATATGAGGTGGCAATTGATTAAAAAAAGTGGGCGCAGAAACTATATAATATTTACGAAATAATTCAGATGAAAATGGCGGAACAGAGTACAAATTTCGATAATAATTCCGAACTTGATATGTGTAAACAATTCGCGGCAACCGATGACAACTTCGCAAATAAAACAATCTTAACAATTTAAAAATATATAGGTGCTGTAAAGGCAAAATTTTGCAGGCATTGAAAATAGGCCAAGAATGATCGTATCGACGCTTGAAAAACATAACCCGAATAATATACTTTTGTAAAATTACTAGCGGTTCAATGGTATCAAAATAAACTCCACCCCAACATGGTAAACCACAACTGATGCGAGAGTCCACGCAAGCAAAATAAAAATTGAGTAAAACATTGGATGGACAAAATTTACATATCAAATAAATTGCACGTAACGCAGAATTAACTTGATTTTTGACAACTTGAACATGTGATTTCCAGTTTAAATTTGCATCAACGTTCAATCCCAAATATTTAAATAAACGAACATTTTCAATTTTAATGCAAAGACTGCTACAATTACGTAAGTCATACAATTACGTAAATGATAAAAAATCTCGGGGATGAAACTTTGATAAGGATCACCAACCAATTTTAAGAACATTACCTTAGTTTTTTCACTTAAGAGCAAGGAGTAATTATCAAACCATGTGCGAAGAATTTTTATGTCAGAATTTATTTGGTTAGTTAGGACATTAACAGTCAAATCAAAATAACTTAATGCAATATCATCAGCAAAAGCAACAATTTTACCGTTTAAGTTTAAGTTAAAAATTGAATTTATGTAACTTAAAAACAAGATAGGACCAAGAACAGAACCCTGAGGAACACCATGTTCAATAATAAATGGAATACTTTGCGATTTATCAATCCTAACCATAAATGTTCGATTACTGAGATAAGACTTGAACCATTTCTGTGATACACCTCTAAAACCAATAGACTGGAGCTTACGCAGAAGATGATTATGATCCACCATATCAAAGGCTCTCTTTATATCGATGAAGACTGCACCAATAAACTTCTTCTCATTCAGATTAATATGAATTCCATTTAAGAAATTAATTAACGCAGATTCAGTACTTTTGCTAGATCTAAAGCCGTGTTTATGAGGACTAAGAAACTTAAATTTTTCTAAAAACTTCTCAATACAATGGGCCGATGTGGGTTGCAATGCAATGGGCCGATAATTGTCCTTAATAATGATATCACCCTTTTTAAACAAAGGGATAACAATTGCAGTTTTTAAAACATTAGGGATAATACCATTTACAAAACATTGGTTAATGAATTGTACTAAAATATAACCACTAATTTTAGCATATTCGAGCTAAGGCCAAGAATGTCAAGTGCATTACTTGATTTAAGTCCATTAATAATACAAATAATCTCTGATTCCTTGACTGGATTAATAAAAAATCTATCCAACATTTCAGTAGAGTAAGAACAATCATTAGGACTCATACTTTGGGCAGAAAAGTTAGAAGATCTCAAATCGCTAACGATTTTAGAGAAATGAAACCCAAAATCGTGAGCAATTGATACAGAGTCAGACAGAATCTCTGAGTTAATAGACAAAATTCATTTGATATTAGTTCTACTCAAATTCCCGACAAAATATCATTAACAACCGACCAGGTCTTCTTGCAATCTTTACCACATTCATTAAATTTCCTACTAAAATAGTTGTCTTTAACAGAAACTATAGAATCATTGATTCCGCTACACAATTTGAGATAATAATTATACAGTTTTTTATTCGCCGGGTGTTTTTTACATTTAAGTTGAATTTTTTTCCTTTTATTTATTAAAAGTACCAACTTGTTAGAAATCCACGGTTTAAACTTTATGTTTGAATTATGCCTAATTACATTTTTGGAACATGAATCAGCTACTTTTGAAAGCATTGAAACCATATTGGTCAAAATTGATGTGAGGTTACTTAGACTTAATAAACTAGAAAAATCAAGTGACGAGATTAATGATTCAAATTTAATAATATCAAATTTGCTGTACGCCAATTCTTTTTCGTTAACATAATTACCAAGAACCTCTATATCAATTTTAACCAAATCATGGTTCGTAATGTGTAAATTGCAATGATACATCCAAAGTAGCACAACTATTAACACGGACAAAACAGTGATCAATGCAAGTAGCAGTGTTACTAGTAACTCTTGTGGCAGAATTAATAAGTGACAGAAATCCATTTGACGACAACATAAATATATAATCATTACAGGAAACTGGAAAGTTCAAAATATCAATGTTCAAATCACCAACAATTATTACATTTTGATTTTTAATTTTCGAGATGAAATTTGAAAACTCACAAATAAATGATGAAATTGGAATAAATTGCAGGCGATACACACAAACAAAAATATAATTATTTAATGAAACAGATAACTTTAAAACATTCGCAGAATTTAAAGAAATAGCTTCACTAATACATTGCAAACTTAAATCGTAAAAAGCACAAACACCACCCGCTCTATAATTATTGTTACAGCAACCTATACATTCATAATTAGGAAGATTATAATAATTTAACTCATGATGAAAAATCCAAATTTCCGAAAGAAAAATAATAGATGGGTATTCATCCAATGAACTCAAATTTACAATGTTTTGAACTACGAATGTTTTGATGGACAACAGAGAAACTAAAGATGTTGGTTACAGAATTTTTACAATGATAAGTATTAGAATTTACTAAAACTGAACTTGACTTTGAGTTAAATGCTAGCTTTAAACAGTTAAAGCTGACCGAGGTACTAAAAAATGATTCGACGATTGCCGACGATAATTTAAAAATTCTTTAATAAATACACCAGGAGGCCACGATGATGAGTCCAACAGCAGATTGAATTTATTCTCAGGAACCCCAATTTTAAATGAGACATAGTCATGGTCATCACTTCGCCTCATCCGAACCAAAAAGGGTTTATCAATCTCAAATTTATTTTTCAAATGCCGAACCATATCATCGTCACCAACATCCTTGCACAGACGTAAAACGAAAATCCATTTAACAGGTTCGACAGTGCGCAGCGTAGCATCGAGACCACTACTCCCAATAATTATTTTGGGAGAATTGTTATTATTAATAACACTTACTGATTGGGTAGCAGCAACCGACTCAGCCTTTGTTGTGGATAACGAACCCCTAAATCTAGTAGTTCGTGACGACGGCATATGTTGGTTAAAACGTCTATTAACCGCAATGTTTTTGTTACCATTGGGTCCCTGTTTATCCTTGACTGCAGGTACCAGTTCATTTTGTGCAGAAACAGCGGCAAAGCAGGCATTTTTTTGACACGGTAGATCAACAGATCGATGCAGAGTTTCATCAGAGTTTATGATGTCCATTAAATTATTATTTTTGTTAGATTCGTTGTTATTAATCGGTAATTTTATTACCGGTACCACCGATTGATCTACCATAGGAACGTGTGACAGTGATTTTGCACAATCGATAATAGGAGCTGTTACAATCCCTTTTATAACACTAATATTTTTATTATTACATACATGCATACAGTTACGTAGAACTCTAGTTTCCAAAAAAAAATAATTAATCATTTGCTACGTCTTTTTGCATGTTTAGAGTGAGGCTTAATGTAACATTTAAAATCCAAGCAACTCATACAAAGTTATTTTTCCAATTATATTAAACAAATAAAATCTTCATCGTGTCTCATCATATATGGATTTAAGATCATCCTGCGACATTAAAAAAGCATTGCCTTTGAAACAATCTCTATACACATAATACCAGGCATCATTAAAGTCTATTCATAAAACATCTCAACCCAATAAAAGTTTAATTTTAACCCTAAATAAGAAATTCATAAATATAAATCTTAAACCGAATGACATATCAGCTAAATCATTAATAAAACGTTAAATTTTAATCCTCTTTAATTATTCAAAAGATAAAAAAAAAAAAAATAATTTTTGTATTTTTGTCTGTCGGAAAATAAAACTGATGACGAACATTCTTACAAAAGCGTGTATTTCTTTTATCATTTCTTATAATTTACAAAATTTCCCTGCTATGCTAAATATATACCAAAAAGATATAAAAATTCAATTAAAAATGTATAACATTTTTGCGATACACACGCAGGGAATAGAACCAAAAAGAAAGTGTTGTGTCAGTAAATATAATGTATATCGTACTTCGTCTGGATTAAAAATTCCAACCCGTTAATTTTTTGTTTTATTTTTTTAGTACACATTAACACTGGTCGAGAGATCTCAACCGGGTTAAATGTATGTATATCGAAATAATATTTTACTACTTCATGTGCACTGAAAATGAATGATGAAGGAAAAGTTTTGGTTGCTGTTGTGTTTCATTGTAAATTTACTCTTCGCGCGCCCTGAATGTCTGTTTTATATAATTATACACGATACCGGGGAAAATACAAAAAAAAAAAACCAAAATACGATTATAGAATCCAGCATTTCATGTATACTGGTATATAATTAAGATTTTTTTAGTTTAAATATAATTTGTGTACAATCAGCGTGACATTTTCATTTGCCCATTGTTTATTACGTTGAATGATGGTACTTTATGAGAGTGGGGTCAAATTTTAAGCTGAATAGATGTTGTTCAAAAGGATTGTGAATGTTATAAGTATGTGCCAGTCGTAAAATCTACAAAAAAAGTGACGTTTAATTATTTCCAGCTTATTATTCCCAGAACCCTACAAATCTCTATTTTTCACCCACAATTATTTTACTTTTCAATGCGGTTACATAATATATACGCATGTATAGATGAAGTATGTATTTAATTTCACTTCTGCAAATATATAAACAAGAATTCTATAAATTTCCAAACCATTAAAAAAAAAATAAATAAAATAAAATCGTTTTCCAAATCATTTTTCGCAGAATATATTGGGGGGAGATAACAAAAAAAAAAAAAAATTATTGTTGCTCTTTTTATTCCATATAATGGTGACATCAACACACAAACGTTAACAAATTATATATTTGCTGAAAGGATTTTATCGCTTTTTATCTAACAGCAAATATACAAAATATTCACAATTTCATATGATATTAAAATTTATTATGTTCGAAGAATTATTATTTTGATATAATAAATAAATAGTTACACAGCCACATATATCTATGTATGTACATACAGACATAACATACATTAAAATCTATCTCTATTTGCATATCTGAGTGATAGCGCAACTCCGGACTTACTGTTTAAAATATTACTATTCTATAAGGCGATTACATATACTCTACACTCAGCAACTCAATATTTCAATATCATAACAAAATCGAAAATTAAGTGCGTATCTTCAACTTAACTACAACATCAAATAAAATGTTGCAAACCATCAACAACAATGTCAACAATGTTTGAACAAATCTCTTCTTTGTCTTTGAGCATAAATCCTGTTTCCATTCAAATTTTTGTTCATGTGTTACTTGGAAACCAGCTTTGATACTCAAAGCAGCGAGAGCAGCAATACAAAATTGTAAATTTTTTGTTAGATTTTAAGACAGTTTATGCTTCGATGTAAATAGCTAATTAATGGACTTTAATTTCATTGAAGATTTTTGTTTGTACAAATGTTTACCATTCAGCTACAAATAGCAAAAAGTTTAATTAGGAGTTTTGTGTTTTATTGAAATTGTTGTTGTCTGTTTGTTTGTGTTATTAAGTCAAGTTGAGCAAAATATAGACTTATAAGATGAACTAATTAAACAAAAATGTGTTTATTCGACTCCTCGAACGACACTTTTCCGACGTCGCGAAACCACCCATTTACGTAAAAGAAATAATAATTAACGTGTAATTTTTGGAAAATGCAATCCACCGAGATGCATTTATCCGGAAATGTTTTATATTTATAGATAAAGAAATCAAAATTCGTCATTTCTTGATTAAGTGCATGATTTTAAACTTTTGTGTGGTTGTACATGGAATTTAATTTAATAATTGGATCGTATTAAATTGATTTTAACTTAATTTGATATACGTCGTAGTTAATTTCATATCTGTATTTATTTGTACGCTGCTTGAATGTGTTATTTTGTTTTATTTTATGTACAATCGACACAAATATATTTATACAGGCCGTCTCGTTCGCTCTTTACACAGATCCTATCGAAGAAATGAACTATATATTATTGGTTTTTGTCATATAATATTTAAACTACAACAAAAACTGAGAGACATTTTTGTTGGATTTGGCATAGAATACAACCAGAAGAGAAATAACGCTGTTTTTGTATGGAAAAAGTTGGATTCATTTTTTTTGACCTTGATTTGCCGAAGATAAGAGAAAGTTGGGTTATGTATTCTTTGGTTTACTGGTTTTGATTTGAAATAATAAAAGTCGAGAATCCTTAACAGTGAAATTAGTGAAATTATTTGACAAGTTTTGTTTTGACAGCATAATTTGTATTAACTTTATTTTATTTTTTTTTATTTATTTATTTAATTCTATCATTCTTACATATTTCTAAACATTATAATTAAAGTTAAAAGATTGATAGTAGCAGTAACGTATGGTCGAGACCAGTGGCTGTTACTCCTTTGACATAAGTTAAAAAACAATTTTTTAAATTAATTTTTTTGTGGTGGTGTAGTAAACAATAAACATACATATATGGTATTTATATCTAAGTTATAACAATAAAAATAATAATAATAATAAAACAAGCAAATCTGAATAATAAGGATTATTACTAATTAAAAAAAATTACATATAGTCGTATACAATTACTTAGTTGAAGCCTGATGGAAAATATTAAACAAAAACGTAATATCTTTAAAGTTCATTAAATAGATATTTACATTTTTAAGGAATTGTTTAGGACGAGTTTCAGTTCTTAAATTTTGTGGTAAATTATTAAACAAAATAGGAGCAATTACTAGAAAATATTGAGGGGAGGTACGAGGCATTTCAGAGGTGAACAAATTATTCTTGCGAAGATTGTAGCTCTTCAATACTCGAGTTAACCTTTTACCACTCATTTTAAAAACAGTCTTAGAACTCTAAAGACAAATAAGTGTTGTAATGGTAAAATACGTTTAGCAACAAAAATGGGCCACGATAAATGATTTGTTTTCTCAAATTCCATTATCCTAAGTATTTGTTTTTGTAATTTAGCAATAGGATTCGTGGTTACATCATATGCACAACCCCAGAATGTTATTCCATAGTTCAATTTTGATTGCACTAGTGCATAATAAATCATGTTTAGTACATCCTTAGGGACTAGTGTTCTCAACTTATAAATATAACTAGTAACCATAAATAAATATTTTGTTAGAATAGTGCAGTGCTTTTTTTAATTTAACTGTGAATCCAAAACTAATCCTAAGTATTTGTAACTTGATACTCTTTCAATACAAAACCATTTAACTGAACAACTCTGATTATTGCAGGCACTAGAATGGAATCTGATTTCATAGTCAAAATTCACATGAGAAGAACCTTTCAGTTTAAACTCCATTACTTTAGATTTACTACTGACAATCATTTGATGACTATTTAACCATGATCGCAAGGTGCTCAAGTCACAATTGATATTCTCATAGACATTCTGATAACTTTCATCAAAATATAAGAAAGCTAAGTCATCTACGAATGCTGTTAATTCCCCTTTGAAATTTAAACTGAAAATAGAATTCAGATAAATTAGAAATAGAGTGGGGCCTAAGACCGATCCTTGGGGGACACCTGTACTATACACCTGAAGACTACTGAGAGCGTCTCCAATCTTAGTTTGGCAAAGTCTATTCGATATATAAGAAGTGAACCAGTCCAGCACCACACCACGAAAGCCTAGATTATTTAAAATTCTGAGCAAAATTGAGTGATTGACTGTGTCAAATGCTTTCATTAGGTCTATAAACAGGGCCATAACATAATTTTTACTATTTAGCTTCAAATGTACGGAGTTCATTAATTTTTTCAGCGCAGTCCCAGTGCTTAATGATTCCCTAAACTCAAACTGATTATCAGAGAAGAAATTGGTTTTGTTTAAGAACTCTAGAATTTTGACTTTAACTATCTTCTTAAAGATTTTAGATAAAGATGAAAGAAGACAAATCGGTCTATAATTATTTAGCTCAGTTTTTCTACCTTTCTTAAAGATTGGAATAACTATACCGTGTTTGAAGTGATTTGGAAAAATTCCACTTTGCCAAACTAAGGTTAAAAATATGAGCCAAAATATGACATACGAGTATGTTAGTACTAGTCATTTTCAGGGTATAGTTACTGACACCATCGATTGAGCTAGAGGTGTATTTATTCTTAAGGGTTTTAATAGCGGTTACCACTTCATCTGGTAAAATGGGTTCAAGGAACATTGAAGAACAACATGTGAAATTAAGATCAGTATTTTGAATAGTTGTTTGGTCCTGTGGTTCAAAATATGATTCGATTAGACTTGTGGCTAGATTTGCAAAATAGTTATTGAAAGCTTCAGATATTTGAGCAGGATTAGTAACTTCTACGCCATTAGACTCTCAGATACTGGAAATAATATTATTTTTATATTTACTTCCAATAATATCATTTACAAGAGCCCATTGCTTCTTACTATCACCTTGAACAGATTAGAATTTGGATTGAAAGTAATCAGATACTTGGTATTTACTTTATGCAAAATTTGTTGATTCATCCATGGTCTTAGTGCTTTTTTTTTATATATTGTTTGCGATCGCTACTTGCTAAATTAAGGTATTCTTTTGTAAAAATCTGCTAAATGCAAGATTTGGATCATTAGTCGATAAAGCCAATCTCCAAGTTTCGGAATTTAGGTATGAATTTAATTTATTATAATCAATGGTTCGGAAATTGAAGTTGCAACCATTATACGACTTTCGTTGGAATGATTTATCCGGAAAAACTATAATAGTGCAGATGATCATGGAGTGATCAGTAATGCTATAATCATATACATTGCAATTAATTTCAAAATCTGCTCCAAAATTATAAAAAACGTGATCAATACACGAACCAGATAATTTCCGCGTAGTTTCATATACTCCACATTCAAACCCAAGCGAAGATAATAGAGTCACGTAGTCAAGACATTCTGAGGGGTAGTCTAAAATGTTTATATTAATGTCACCTAGGAAAATGGTATTTTTGATTCCGCTCTTTTTTATATTTAATAAAGTGTGAGATAAATCCTCAACAAATCCGATAATGGAACCCGAATGTAGTCTATAAATACTTACTATGGCGATTTTTGTGTCCATTACAAACAATATTAGTAATTGAAATATCAGCATTATTTGTATTCAGGCATAACAAATCACTTTTGATACTGTTTTCAACAAAAACTGAAACCCCTCCACATTTATAGTTGTTATTACAATTAGGCCAATGGTTGTAGTTTTGTATGCTATAACTATTGACTCCATGGTCGTATATGTAAGTCTCGGTCAATACAATCACATCGGGCTTCACTAAAAAAGAAGAAATATTAGTTAAGTACAAATCAACATTTTTTCGGATACTTGGAATGTTTTGGTGGGAAATAGTAATGCTATTAGGGATATTATTAACACTATTCATATTTTTTTAGATTATTTATGATTTCGTTAAGATCGCTCAATTTATGTATATACAATTTTTTTCCGTTTTGTTCCCTACGTAGCATTACCTTCCCATCACGACACCACAGATATTTAAAATTATATTTGTCCTTAAATTTTTTTGCATTTTGTAGTATTTCTCATCAATATTTGGTTAGGCTGTCATTGACATAAATGGATCCACTACTTCCAGGGAAGACATTTTTGCATAGAATTTTTCGTTTCGAATTATATTTAATATCCATGATTTTTTGTTTCAAATTAAAAGAAATAAACTTCAATGTAATTAAAGATGTACGTTTATCGGGGTTTCCGTTCATCATCGTAAACAATTTACAGCAATCAATATCCGTTTCAATCACATTAACGTTAAAAACTTGATTTATGATTTTTAATGCAACTTCACAGCTGTTAACTTTCTCAATAAGAGGCAAACCAGTAATTGTAATTTCATTTCAACGTAGCTGTTGTTCTAAGTTATCGATGTATTGGTGTTTAAAATCAATATCTATTGCGGTATCCGATGATAATTTGTCAAATTGACTTTGCAGATTTGTCAACTCTTTAAGTTTTTTTTTCATTATCTTCTTTCAAAATTCTAATGTTTTCTTCCAGTATTTCAACTCGTTGTAGGACAGAACTAATTAGCTGGTTGTTTTTATCAAGGGTAGCACGTAATTGTTTATTCTCGTCTTCAATATCTAGCAATTTATTGTAAATAGTTTCAATGGTTATTGACGAAGTGGTGCTATCACTTGGATTATTATATTTTTTTCTGGCACTTCGCGTATTTATCACACATTGAGCACAAAACCAATCCTGATTTTTATTAGGTTCACTAAGAAATTTAATAATTTTGTCATCATCCAATTTGCAACACAATTTTGTGAGATGATATTTTTTGTTGCATTTTTTACAATCACAACACTGATCGCCATTTTTTATAACTTAACCACAGCTAGCACACGAAGACATTATGTCATACGAAATTAACAAGCTCTTTTATTATGAAACTATAATACTTTTAATTGATTTATGTAAACTATATTATAACTATTTATTTACTTAGATGAAATATGTTAACTACTTATTAATTTATTTTTATTACCACATTGTTACATTAATTAAAACTCATTTACATACGAATTTATAGCGACCATAAAATATTTAAAACACGTCCGGTCGATTTGACGGTCAAATAATGGAACTACTGTAATATTCAAAAATAATTATACTTCAATATCCAAAAAAGAACGTAAGATGAAAAAAAAATTTCTTCCACGCAATGTCTATTCTGGTTAATCTTTCTTCTGTGGTTTTGGTATAGTCATCACAAATATTTTCCTGTATCTTAATACATAGAACAGGAATGTTTCTATGTTCGCTATAAGGGTATTACTTGTATATAATATAATGAAAACATGTTACGTCTCCTGCTACGCATATGGAAGATTGTAGAAACATATTTACCTTCAATGTGTGTTGGTGGTTTAGTATTATTGGGGCACAATCTAAATTATGTACTATGATTTGGCAAGACTGTGTTCACTTTCCCCAAGATGAACGACGTGGACTGTATCATGGATTTCTTGAACAAAAAAGCTCTATTTTGTACTATTCACCGTATGACTTTTTATTTTATTCTTTTTGTTCAGCTATGGTTTGGTTACTGATATGACCAGACAAATAAAGCTGTACGGAGTCGAAAATTATGTTCGAACGTTTAATATGATGTATTCATCACAGATGTTGAGTTGATGTTTATAATTTTCGACACTGCACTGCAAATTAAACATTATAATTCTATTACAATTCTGATAATATAAATTAAATAGTAGAATTCGACTACCATTTTGACATTACATATGTCAACTGGAGTTTTACAGATAATTATTTTGATTACAATTAATTATTGGTCTTTAAGGTTTAGTATAACAAATTTTACAAATACAGAATACTATATATAAAAATGAGAATATAATTCATACCTAAAAATCATCTATTTCACTATGCAATTTTTTTGTTATTTTTGTTATTAATAAGTGATAATACAACACTGTTGTATTGTCGCTGTGGGAAAAACGTTGTTATGGCAATAGCCTACTATTTATTATTTTTGGCGATTTTTATTAATAAAAATAAATTCATTAGAATCAAAGTAACACACAACAAAAACAAAATTCTTATATAACTATCTGTCAACTTATGCAATTACAAAATATTTGTGAATCAGTATTGATTACTGCTTGATACAAAGATGGATAATTGTGATAATCAAAGATGGGGAGAGTGTACAAATAAAAAAATCGAAGAGTTAATACTCAATAGTGTTCCTTTAAACACGGAACGAAATAAGAAAAGTATTTGGAAACAGTTTATGGATTTTTGTGCAACACGTCAATACACAATTGAGCGAGACACATCAATTGATATGCTCGCGTCATATTTAAAAGATTATGCATGCAATATGCGTAAGTCTAACGGAGAAAATTACAAGGAAACTGTAATTAAAACTATTTGGAATACGCTAGCGAAAATGCTTCAAGAAAAATATTATGCAGAATTTAAAATAAAATTTGATCCATTTCGTGATATTGAGTTTAAACAGGCAAGATGTGCCAGAGATTCAAAACGGAAACAACTTCAAAGTGAACCGAACAAACGGAAATTAAGTGCTGTAGCTTTTACGTCAAATGAATCTACTTGTATGCAAACGTATTGGGATGAAGATAACCTTATGGACTTCAAAAGAAATTCTTCAACATTGTTGCGACAGAATTAGCGTGGCGTGGTAACGAAGCCGCGTTTGCTTTAACTCATTATTTTAAGAGAATTACAGACCATTTCGGTAATGATACGGGACGAATTGAATATAACCCTATATTCACCAAAACTACACAAAGAGGTGCAAGCCGTTGTGCTAATAGTAAGTGGCTCACGCAAAATGTGAATAATATCAACGTTTGTCCCGTACGATTATTCAATAAATTAATGAATAAACGGCCAAATCATGTAACCTCCGAAAGATTGTTTCTTACACCCAATCCTTTCTGGAAAAATTCAACTGGAAGGTGGTATACAAATCTTCCTGTAGGTGTCAATGAATTATCAAAATGGACCAAACAAACGGCCCAGGCAATTGGAATTGATGTGCAAAATAATAAAATCACCAATCATAGTCATAGATCAACTGCGGTTACTTTAATGGCAAATGCGGGTATTTCAGATCAACAATTGATTAAAATAACCGGCCATAGCAGTGCTAATTCAATTCAGCCATATTTAAATATGCAGCCAGAGCAACACAACAATATTCTAGAAAAGATGCGAGGAAGTTCTGCTGAGCTGTCAAAAGCTGTAAACCCAATCGTTTCATCTAAAATTAACAACAAAAATGAAGGACAATTCCGATTTGAAAATTGTACCTTCAACAACTGTCAGTTCTAAATATAATATGTTTCAATGGTATTCTTGCATAATAAATAATTGTTATTACAAATATAATCTTTCATGTTGTGAATTTAAGTTTTATCTTTCACACCAATTCATTATATTCTCCACCCAAATATAACTCGTGGTCCTCTTAAGAATCAATAATTTTTTCCAAATGTCACTCATGCGTATCCCAAGCTTTAGAAAATGCAACTCGTGCTGCGCACTCGTTGCATTTTCGTCGCTGGGATACGCATTCGTGACATTTGAAAAAAATTATCGATAATAAGCGGACCACTAGTTATATTACGTCTGATAATACAATTTTATGTTGTTTCAGCGTCCATGGATTAGTGATGACCAGACGAAAGCGGTCGCTTATGAATATAGGAATTTTTATGTTTTCACCTATGACATTATTTTAGTACCGAACAATTATATCAGATTTGTTATTTTTATTTTGGTGTTGTTTTCTCTCTTTGTGTTTTTAGTGTTCATGAAACAACTGTAGTGTTATTAATAAAACATGATATATACAAACACAACGAAATTTTAATGTATTCGACTCAAATAGGATTCTTATACTTCGTATAATCGAGTAAGTTTGAGTCGAATCGGAAACCGCCTTATATAATCCATATCAAAGAGTTTATTTAGGTATGATTAATTTTTTTACAGGGTATTTTAAACTGCATTAAATTAAATTAAATTAATTAATATTAAAAGATTACAAATTAACTAAACTATATAAATAAAATACTAATTTGGAAATATTAATTTTGAATTGAATTGAGTTGGTTTGCAACACATAATTTTTTTTCGACGAAATATTACGACTGAGTCTTGTATTCATTTAGTAATTTACATTGCATAATAAAGTTTTTGAGGCACAATCAAGTGATTATCCCTCGTTTCGTGCAACTATTCCTCAGATTTTTCGCCACAGTAAGTCTACTGACCTCCTGGTCGCGATAAGTCCAAAGGTTAGGTTCTTTGCAGTCTTATTGTTGGTGTTATTCAGCATATAGCGTATGTCCAGATTTTCATGCTAATGCAGACGTTGTAGGTGTTTTGTTGCATGATTCTTGATTTCATCCGCGACAAGCTCGATCTTTAGATCTCGATGGAGGTTGTCGTTTCGAATGTACCACGGTGCATTAACAATACATCGCAGAATTTTATTTTGAGCTATTTGTATGATTTTGATATTTGTCCTCTTGACACAACCCCAAAGTTGACTACCATATGTCCATACAGGTTTCAGAATTTGTTTGTATAACAGCAGTTTGTTATGAATCGCCAATTCAGATTGTCTCCCTAGGAGCCAATGCATTTTTCTAAATTTTATGTTTAGTTCTTCTCTCTTCTTTTTTATGTGTTCCTTCCATCTAAGTTTAGCGTCTAAAGTCATGCCAAGATATTTAGCAGTATTCGCATGCGGTACAACTATCGAGTTTATCATTATTGGTATATGATTAACTTTTAGATTTGTAAAGTTTACTTGGATTGATTTTGCTTCATTTAATTTAATTGGAGGGGAGAAGGGGATAAGATTCCTTTCTTCGATAATTGGTTTTAATCTTTTAAGAAGAACCTTTTCAAATAGTTTCGATAATGTTGGTAGCAAAGAAATTGGCCTATATAAAGCTTTATCGTTCGGAGGTTGGTTCGGCTTAAGTAACATAATTATTTCTGCAACTTTCCATTGTCTTGGTACATATCTTAGTCGAAATGCTGCTGATTATATGCACTAGTTTCCTCAACGCTTTCTCCGGTAACACTTTTATTATCTGACCCGTTATGAGATCATATCCTGAAGCCTTATACGCATTCACATTATTCTTGATTTCCCATTTTAATTCTTTCAATGTTGTAGGTGTAATTTTTATTTCATACTGTTTATTTATCGGGGTAATATTTTCCTCTTCCGTTTATTTTGGGTAAGGTTGGAATATTTCTTCAAGATGATTTGCAAACAAATCTGCTTTTTGTTTAGCATTTCGAGCCCAATTTTCTTTATTTTTAATTAGAGGAACCTGAAGTTTGGGTCTTTTAAGATTCTTTGTTGCTTTCCATAATGAATAATCAGTATCTTTTTGCATTAGAGTGCTAAGGTATTTATTAACTGACTGATTTTTAATGTCTTTTATTAGATATTTTAATTTGTTACACAAATGATTAAATACCCCCTTATTTTCCGGGTTTCGATGTTTTTCCCAATTCTTCCGTGCTTTTCTTTTATTTTTAAGAAGTTCTCTCACTTCCTCTGAATAGCTAACATTGCGCTTCATTTCCTGATTGTTATTAGGAGTGCTTTTCCACGCAGCACTTTGAATATTATGGATGAGCTTATCTAGTTCGTCTTCTATTCGGACTGGTCCCTGTATTGGGTTCTGCAGATTAATTCTTTCTGTTAACCGTGTTTGGAAGAGATCCCAATTGGTTTTGAAGCTCGTTAATTTCGGGTTGCTCTCTTGCATAATAATTGTTTGGCTAAGTATCATAATTACTGGTGAATGATCTGATGATAGACTTTCATTTATTCTGTATGGATATAATTATCTGAAATCCCTCTTGTAATAAAGAAGTCTATAAGATCTGGAGGGTAAGTGATATCCGAGGGCCAATAGGTTGTGTAACGCCCGGATGAAAATCGCATTTTAGTTGTTTGCCTGCTGCGAACCGTTCTTTTCCTTTAGCGGTCGTTAACCGTGATCCCCAATAGGTATTTTTTGCATTATAGTCACCTCCAATTAAAAAGACACTTCCTAGTGTTTTGAGAAGATTAGTATGTATAATCTACTTGTTTGAGATTGTATCTTGGGGGGCAATAGATTGCTGAGATACTGCAGCTTTTAGTATTGTTTAATTGTATTTTGATTGTTGTGACTTGCATGGAAAGCTCTTCAACTCCATATCCTTTTATTTTACAGAATTAAGCCGAAAAGGCTTTTTTTTTAAATGTCTATCTCAGCTTAAATTTGAGGAAATTTTCATTTCATCCAGAAAAAATATTCAAAACTCTTAACGAAACGGTATTCTCCCGAAAAATTATTGTAAAGAAATAGATTAAGGTTTAAGAGCATTATCGTAGAATAAATATTTGAAATTCAAATATTTGATGATTCCTCTTTGGACACAAAATATGTACATTTAGGAAATGCGTTTTCTGTATAAATACAAATGATGTTGTGGTAAACGGCAGATTTTTTCCTCATTGTGTGTGAACAACTACTACAATTTAAGCTGTAGTAACTGTCATCCAAACAATGCATTATATTTGGAAAACCTTTGTCGACCAACTTGCACATATCAACTAAAAGATAGTTCCTATTTTCAAAATAAATCGTAGAGCAGTTTCTGCACTCTAATTGTAGTGCAAGGCTGCTGAAACTGAGTAGTAACTTATCTGCTACATCCAATATGTTGCATGTGCAGTCTTTCTTTACTCCAAAAACGTCAAACATTATTTGTTTCCTTATTTTATATGCAAGCTCTACATCATAATTCATATGCATGCATCATAAGTGAGATAATTTAGCTGTTGTGCTGCTGAACCCAAGCCTTGAGCTACTGCATCGAAAGCACAAGTATTTATAAAAGCGCTTTGCGCTTAAAAGTATGGGTAACTTGTCTAATTTTGGCAAAAAGCTGTTATGAGATATCCTTCTTTTGGGTTTCCGATTTGGCGTATACAAACTAACCTCATTTAGAGCTTTGGAACCTTTCGTTAAAATGTTAGATTTATGTTTAGGGGTTGCTTCGTCTTTTCCTTTACGCTTCCATATAGAAACACTATTTTGTAGGTCGTTCAAAGTTACTTCTGATTGCAACATACCTAAACTTAATTTATTTTTTAAAGAAACTTTAGGTATATTGCAATATATTTGCTTCTTAATAGTTTTATTTCTTAAATTAATTTGCCTCAAGAATCGAACTGCTAATTGAAATTACCCATTTTGTTTGAGGTTTTAATCCTTCGCTTAATAACTGCTTAACTATTGCTAAATTTTTCACCACTATTTAGTAGTCTGGTCCACATTGGTGCTATAGTAATATATTTTTATTTTTTTAAGTTAGGAACGTTGGTTGATATAAACTATTTTCCCCACTAAATGTTGGTAAATTGTTATTTTCTTTAATAATGTCGTCACTTATATCCTTGAAATCTTCATAGAAAGGGCTTTGAACGTACATGGGAAGTGTACCATTTTTCGAATATTTCAAATTGATATTTTCACTATTATCATTTTTATTAAAAATTATATTTCTATCTAGAATGATAGTAGATACAATTTCCATTTCTACCCGTACATGTACTGGTAATCAGTTTAGTCGAGAGTAAAACGGTCTAACTTTTCCAAATCTGTTTTAAGATACCGTAATCCGACTCAAAAAACATCGATGCAAATACCTCTTTAATTAATGTTTAATTAGTTATTGAGAAGTGATTGTTAATATCATTTGCCAAAGTGTGTGACAAGTGCGAGTAACATAAGTAAATTTTGATTACTTCGTCTATTTTCTTTGTTGTAGACAACGTCCATATTATTAAAGGCGGAAAGTAAAGAATTTAATTCAGCGCTTGAGAAATCAATGACAACTGAATCTAAAACAGGCTACATTCTAATAGATTTTTCTACGAAGGTTTTAAATGATTTAAGCCATCCACCAATAGAATCAATAGTATGACTGGAAGTTACCATATCTGTAATCGAGAATGGGAAAGTAGTATCATGCTCGTTGCTTTTGACCGCTATTATAAGAGCATAATATAAAATGGTCTTGCACGGATTATAAGGTACCTGGATAATACTACCAGTTGCATCCAAATAAGCGGTTAATCTTTTATTTTTATTTTGGTTTATCATCATTTTTAGTACATCATTTTGCGTATGGCTATACGTTATTACACAAAATGGATGATAATGCAATTTTTGGATGTATGGTGTGTTCGGCTCGGTTTTCCTTATTTCCATGGCAATATCCAAAAAGTCATTGGTATGGTTGTCGTTTTGTTTTAATGCCTCGGACCTAATTTTTCGTCAGTGTGTGACTTTGCTGCTAATATACTGTTTGTTTTTTTTACAAACTCCGCACCTTCGTCATTAACGAGTTCGTCTGCTAATTTCTCTATATGTTTCGTCAATAAAATCTGTCTCATTTGTTTTCTTTTGGTGGCTGAGATATTTTTAATTTTTTTAAAAGGATGGATCATAGTATCACTTGAACTAAACATATTAAATTTACTTGCTATTAAATTATTACTTACTAATTTGAAAGTGCGACACGCGGTTTGTTTATTTCTATGCCCGCAATACGCCCTAATTGTCAAGTGATTTTTGGATGTCGTACCCTCTTATATTAAAAAGGCACCCGGTTGTTTTAGTTAAAATGTCGGAAATGATAATGGTGTATTTCTCCGAGCCTGATTGTTTGTCATTAAAAGAAAATATTTCATTCCAAATGTTGATTGGGGCTTGTATTTGGTAATTCATTTTGTTTTATTTTTTTTATTTTTATTTTTATTCTATGCAATCTTTTCTGGGGCTCAAGGCACTCCCACCTCTTTCGTAGTTAATTTTACCGTCCTACTTTACGAAGTACTAGCTAAATCGAGGACGTACGGCTATAGACCCGCTTTGTATAAACCACCCGCACATTGCATTGCTTCATGCCAACCTATAGTGCTTACATGAAAGGTGGGTCGGACCATTGATTCTGCACTCTCAACAGCGGGTCATAGATGTATTAACCGTCATCACCGATCGTAATCAGATGATGAAAAATCCCTTTTGCATTCCGCCCCTATTTGGATTCGAACCCGGTACCTCCCGATCCAAACGCCGCAGCTTTAACCACTGCGCCGTTTGCTCGATGGTAATTAATTTTGTTTTCTGATTTTGAAAGGGTTGTGGGTGTTAGTAAATTCCTACTGCGGAACATCAAATTTTGCTTCCTGGTTCTGTCGTTTTGAATGAATTCACTAACATTCTATTAACTAACAAGCTCTGTGTTTCATTGTAAGTATTATGTTTCGTAATACATTTACGTTACGATTCATTTTCACTATTAATCCCCGCGATTTCTTAATGAGGGTAGTTTTTTCTAATTGCGTAAGTGTTGAGAAGTCGGATACCATACAACATTTCATGCGGACATCTCTGAGATCGGCGCAAGAAATTTAGAAATGGAAATTTAATCGCATATTTTGTGTTTATTCACTATAAATGTACATATTTTGTGTACAAAGGAATCATCAAATATTTGAATTTCAAATATATATTCTACTACAAGGCTCTTAAACCTTAATCTATTTCTTTACAATTATTTTTCGGGATGAATACCGTTTCGTTAAGAGTTTTGAATATTTTTTTCTGGATGGAATGAACATTTCCTTAAATTTTTGTTGAGACAGACATTTTAGAAAAAAGCCTTTTCGGGATGAAAATATGTAATTGCGCTTTGATAACGAGTTTTCAAGTGTAATTTGACTTGATTATAATGCTTTCGTTGCATATTCAAAATGCATTGTTGATTTCCAGAATCTACTCTATTCGTATAGCTGTTGTGGAGTTTGAATTGATCCCTTTAGTAAACTGTAGCGATAGGCACCTCTTTTAAATATTCCACCAACACTGTCGCACATGCCCCTTTGCCGTGACTTGTAGCATGAAAATGCCATTCAGCTGCGATGTTAAAAGCTTCTTCTTGATGACTTAGACTAATTAAATTATTTTTATTTTTATATTGTGTTATAGCTCCGTCAGACATATAGAAAATCTTTTTGATGTTATGAATGTGAATTTCTTCCTAAACTTTCCTAAAATCACAAAAACAACATATTGTGAGAATGTATGAGTAAAACTACGCATTAACGAATAAATTATACATTACTCATTAAGTAAAGGACATTAATACTTTTATTCTTCTAAATTCTATTATTAATTTCTGTATGATAATTTATGTTGATAAAAATACCAATGTTCAATACCATACGTCCAATTTACGAACGTTTTCCGCAACTTAGGAAAACCGGCCAAAAATACTAAGTATATTTTTGAGTAACTGTGAATGTAAACTAACAGAAAAACATCATCATTTGAAAAGTTATAGAGACTAAGGGTGTTTAGTATAACAGAATCATATTAAGGTTTCCATATATGTCTTACGTAGATTTCCCAAGAATTTTCCGCAACTTAGAAAAACCGGCCAAAAATACATGTGAGTATATGTGAGTATAAACTAACAGAAAAACATCGTCATTTGAAAAGTTATAGAGACTAAGGGTGTTTAGTATAACAAAATCATATTACAGTTTCCGTTTATTTCTTACTTAAATTTCCCTAGCATTTTCCGCAACTTAGAAAAACCGGCCAAAAATACTAAGTGTATTTTTGAGTAACTTTACATCAAGAGGTGGCCACCTAGCGGACACATTATTTCATATACAAAAGCAAATCAGATTCTAATTATGTCAATAAATGATTTCAATCGTAAATTTGGAATTTTTTTTGTTAGTTACAGAGTTATTAATGAGTTCGTTGATTTAATTATATGTGCTGCCACCCTTTATCGTGTTATCTCTTTAACTCATTCTGGAGCATTTGGAGTTCTGTCTTTATCTATTTGTCTCTATGATTTGTCAAATGATGAGTTTACATCCACAGTTACTCAAAAATATATTTAGAATTTTTGGCGAGTTCCTTTAAGTTGCGGAAAATGCTTGGAAAATTCAAGTAAGACATAAACGGAAACGGTAAAAGGGTTCTGTTATACCAAACACCCTTAGTCTCTATAACTTTTCAAATGATCGAGATGAATTTTATCATTTACCATACTTGGTAAAGTGAGGCAATTTGTACCCCGCCGAGTGAGTTCATCTACCCTTTCATTCCTCGCAACGCTGAAGTGCCTTGGCATCCACGTTAAGTGGATGTTAAATGATCTGCCATTTCGTTAAGAGATGAGAGACAGCTCTGAGCTACCTTCGTTTTAATAGCGGCCTGATTGTCCGTAGAAATGCGAATATCCCTTACAGATACTACATTATACCTCAACCAATCCTCGGCCTCAATTATCGCAATTAATTCAGCCTGAAAAATGCTGCAATAATCGGGTATACGAAACGGGAGGTTCACATTTAGTTTATCACAGAAAACACCATATAAGTTCAAAACTTCAGGGTACAACATCTTTTCACTAGGCCAGTCCTCTCTACAGGGAATATCATTAAGAAACCATTCCTCAAAAGAAGGTAGTGGAATCAAGAAATCGGTGGTACCAAGGTTATCTCTGTTATACAAAAAAAATGAGTGTCCTGTATTACTACAGGTCCACATAGAAATGGATTTGATCCTTAATGCCTGAGTGGGTGTACTGCTGAGTGCACCACTAATCACAGGGTGGAAATTCTCTAAATTTTCATCAGCAACTTTTGGTTAGCCTTACTATTTAAGGCTGGCCACCAAACAACAATCCCATATAAAAGTATGGGCCTTATCATTGATGCATAAAGCAGTATACGATATGGGGTTTATGACCCCATCGTTTTCCAATAGCACTTTTAAATGAGTATAGCGCTACAGTATCTCTCTTTACCCTTTCTAAAATATTAGGTTTCAGACTAAATTTGCTGTCCAAAACAATACCAGGTAATTCGATTTATTTTTATTTATTATTCAAATGATGATGTTCTCATTTTAAGAACGTTTAGGTTTGGGCTCATTTTAGGCCATATTCATATTATAAACTATGTATTCGAATCACGTTTTCTTCTGTACCTATATAATGCTGATTATCGGTTAATTCGAATTAAGTATATTATAATCACGAACACATGCAAAGCTATTAAAATTTAGGAGAAACTTCACACATTTGTGCAAAGACGTGAAGTTTTTCCTAAACGATCCTATTTTTTTTTTTTTTTTTTTAGGATAGTTTAGGATAAACTTCACGCGAATTTGATGTTCGATGTTATTACTTTTGTTATAAATTGAATCATTTTAGTTTTGAAGAGTTGTACTGCAATGCTATCGTGTTCCATACAATTAGAAATAATAATGAAAGTAGCATGTTTCACTGAAGTGTTCTCAGGATCCTTGTAATAAATAACGAACGGATGAATGGTCGCTTGTGCATTATTCCAGTAATAACCTTGCACTGAATCTTGTATGATAAAAGCATAATTTTCCGCGAAATCACATTGTACAAGCAAATCACCTTCTTGTAAAGATTCTTTTTTTTTTGTTTAAGAAATTTTGATTGCTCTTCCGTTATAAAATGATGAGGTATTAACTTGGTTAAATTATGAATAAATGTTTCTATAAACTTTGTCATTTGGTCTTCTAATGTAACGAAACTGCATCTTTGAAGGATTACCATCAATTGTTTATACTAAATTTTTCACGCATCACTGTTATTGAAGCATTTACGCAACTATTCTTCAAGTTCTTCCAAATTTTTAGAGCCCACTTTACACTTTTTAATGTAAAATTCTTGTATTTGTTCATCACCACACATAACGAATGAAATTAAATCTTTATAATCTTTAAACTAGAATTGACTATTGTCTCGGGAGTGAACTGCTTTTATAGTGTCTTCGATCTTTCGATCATCAGATTCATGTTTTGGTACATAAGACAAACACAAATATTATGTTGACTTCCAGAACCCAATTTTATACAGCGGTATTTTAACTCCAGGGTGACAAGATTTAAACTCGATGTAGGCCTCATTTAGAGAACATAGTAATACCCTCTTCTGAGTATTCTGAAGAACATCATGCCTCCCCGGCATCATTCGACTCATTTCATCATCTTCAAAGAAGGTTTCTACTAAGCTTCGTGCAGTATCTTATTTTGAGGGATACTGCTTTTAGTTATTGAAGAGAACGTAAGATTATGTCTTTGAAGATCCTTGCAGTGATCAATTAAATAACGGGTAGCATCTTCTTTAAAATAATCTTGAATTTTGTGATTTGGTAATACTTTCCTTAATTCTGAATCAACTAAATTAAAATCTGCTCAGCTGCTTCCAGCAATCGGTTATTCGATCGTCTCTTCGTTTTTATCTGCAGTGTTTGTTGACTCCAATTTAATTTTTCCTAGGTTTAAGTAACACGTATTACAAATACACAATTTATTGTTTATTTTTCGAGCTGGATTCAAATACACAATCCTTTCTCTAGCGACTCACTAACAGCTCTCACCTTATTATTGCACTTTGCCCTGACCAATGGTTTACGGCAATGATAATTGCTCCTCGTTGAAATCATGATTATTTTTAGCTATTTCGGTCATTACAACTGACAAATTAGATTTAGAAGAACTTGTATTATTCCATAGAATATTACAAAAGTCACTGCTTGAAATATTAAATTTTTTTTTAGTAATTTATTCAATTACTTTGCCCTGACCAATGGTTTACGGTAATGATAATTGCTCCTCGTTGAAATCAGGATTATTTTTAGCTATTTCGGTCATTATAACTGACAAATTGGATTCAGAAGAACTTGTATTATTCCATAGAATATTACATAAGTCACTGTTTGAAATATTAAATTTTTTCTTGGTAATTTATTCAATTACTTTAGAATCACGACCAATTTGTATTCAACTGCTGTATTTAATTTATACCTCCCTGAATATAATAATTACAGATATTTTCTTTCTGTTCCGGCTTTTATTATTGAAGCTTATCAGCAAGTACTACTTAGTTTCCAAAACAAGCCCAACAATTATTAAAAATCCCAAATACAACAATTTTTATGCATTTATAAATTTTATAAATACCTGTTATCTGTGAAAGTGCCAAATGCTAAGCAAAATATAAATAAAACAAAAATAAAAAATCTTACTGATTTTATTTTTTTTATTTTTAATGGACTAGCTCCACTAGAAACGCTCTTGTGCACAGAAATTTTAAGGGTTGTTTTTAAAGGTATCAAGCTAGAAAATTTTTATAATTTGATGTTGTCCCCAGGTGTCACCAGGTCCTAAAAGATAAAGATTACCCTTTTGAGTGATTTGGTCTGTAAACTGCTAAAAATTAATTTTTGGAGTTTTGTTTTTGCACTTGGTTTTTAGTAATAGATACAGAAATAATATTTGCAAGTTTAAAAGTAAAGATAAATTCATCCATTTTCAGTTTCTTTAATTTTAAATTATACTAAGATTTGGTCCAATAATGGAAAAAAACGCAAAAGTTATTTTTGTCACACTTTCTTCGGATTTTGTGAGTCGATTTTTTTTATTTTTTTTGCGTTCCTGATGTTTCTAACAAGATTCCATTCGCAAAAATACTAAATAAAATACTGTAAAAAACCCTGTTTGTCCACCGCCGCAACACTGTGGACGCCATATTGTATTATAATATTTTACTTACCAATAGGAATCATCATTCTTCAAGGCGGGATTTAAAATTGGAAATCGTTAATTTTTTTGGTTATTGTTATGTATTCGAAAATAAACGACATTCATCGGGTTAAAAAAAAAATAAAGTAAACTAAAAAAAAACATTCACACGATCACATTTGGTAGTTTTTAATTGGTAGGTGTCACCGAAATAATTACGACGCCATGTTGTATTATAATATTTTACATACCAATAGGAATCATCATCCTTTAAGGCGTTTTAAAATTTAAAAACGTGAATTTTATTGGTTTTTGTTATGTATTCGGGAATAACCGACATTCATTGGCTTAAAAAACCAAAATAAAGAAAATTTGAAAAAAAAAAAATGCACACGACCAAATTTGGTAGTTTTTAATTGGTTGGTGTCACCGAAATTATTAAGAAGCCATGTTTTATTATAAGTTACATTTAATATACCAATAGGAATCATCATTCTTCAGGCGGGACTTAAAATTTGAAAACGGTAATCTTTTTGTAAACATTGTTATGTATTCGAGAATAAACGACATTGGTCGGCTTAAAAAAGAACAAAATAATGTAAATTGAAACTTGATCTACTGCTACTTAAATTTTTACTCGCATTACACACAGAAGCAATATGACTACGTTATGAACATTTATAACACTTTTAATTGATATGAAAACAATTTCTACGATCATGTTTCACTTCACAATCAGGGTTTCTACCTTAAAAACAGATGGCATTGATCTGACTTAATTTGCTTTTCGACTCGAAAAGTTCTGCAATTTCTAGCACCTCATCGAGTGTTGGGTTTGCGTTCGATAATGCAGCTGTTCTCAAAATCTGCAATTTTTTTACGCTTCGCAAATTAGCAACCCATTCCTTATATGTTTGATAAGGCTCAGTGGACTAACTATAGGTACCTGCAGCTTCCGCTACCGCAGGGAGGACCCACAGATAAAGGGCCCACGAGAATTATCAGGCATTCGAATATTATTCCAAAGTCAAGATCAGAAAGATGGTAGCTCAGATTAAGTTTAATGTAGCTCATCCTTTCAAATTTGTATAACTGGACATTTGTAGGAAATTTTGAACAAAACCCGGTGGTCTAGTTTTTAGAGAAAGAAAACATCATTCCTGTTGCCTTTATATATTTTCTTAAGCCCAATAATTTATTACGTGTAAGCTGGTTCCATAGATATGAAAATGGCTTTAGGTTCTGACAGATATTTAGATTTAGACGAAAATTTGCCAAACTCGTTTGAAATGAAAGCTTTTGACATCAAACGGTAATGGTTTTAGTGTTTGCTTGGTTGATTTATTTGTAATATATTGTTACGTTTTTGCCTTTTCACTCAATGTTCGTATCACTGGGTTGTGAATAAAACAAAATCAATTTAATTTATCACCAACGAATTTATTTAGTTAACACAAGAATTATTACAACACAGTTTATTAATAAAAATTCACAAAATCACTTTATATAAATTATTCTCAAATTTTACTATACACTTACTTACCTTTACTATACACACTTATAATTTTTAATTTCCACTAAAACACTTTTTAAATCACTTTTTAATTCCTTTTTAATGTTCACACTGTCGCTTACCAAATACTAATAATTCTTACAAGTTTACACTATCGCGTTCCAAATTCGAATAATCCAATTCGATCTCGTTTGCCTTTTTATATACACAAACCAAATTTCACCGAGCAAACGGCGCAGTGGTTAAAGCTGCGGCGGTTGGATCGGGAGGTACCGGGTTCGAATCCCTATAGGGGCGGGATGCAAAAGGGATTTTTCATCATCTGATTACGATCAGTGAAGAAAATGAACACATCTATGACCCCCTGTTGAGAGTGCAGAATCCATGGGCCGACCCACCTTTCATGTCAGTACTACAGGTTGGCATGAAGCAATGCAATGTGCAGGTGGCTTTCAAAGACGGATCTGTAGCCGCCCGTCCTCGATTTGGCTACTCCAGGCGTAAAGTAGGACGGTAAAAAATAAATCAATAATTCAAAAACAAACCAAATTTCTAGAAAGCTCATGACTTTTCCAGTTAGAATAGTGTAAAAACATTTAGAACAATTTTATCTTAGAAAATTCCATTTTAGTACAGTAAAACATTGAGCTATTAATTTAACTTATTTTATTAGACACTAGGTGTCACCGTCACAATATGTTTTGCACTCCAAATTTATCACTTTCGCACTTCAAATTGAACCTTTTAAAAATCAAGCTTTGATTAAAGGTTGAATTTGATTTGCAAAAGATTGAATGTGATTGATATAGTCTCTCGTTTACCGAATTTTTCTATCACCGACGAACGGTAAGTTAAAACTTAATTTACCGGTTTTATTTTGGAAAACTATTTAAATAAAAAAATTGCAAATTCTCCTGTTTCATATACCACTTTTTAAAACTTCTCAAGATTATTGGAGTATAGCATGGAAATTGGATGCGTGATTTGTGCGAAACTTAATTGGTGATTCGGTGTTTCAAAAATGTCAGGTTAGTAGAGATTTTCAAGATTATTCGAGAATGTTCGATGCTACTCGAGAATCTTAGAGCCTCTTCGAAGAATATGATTGTTTGATATTTACAAAATTATCCGATCTATTTGAAGATTCCATGATTATTCATAAAGTTGGTTTTTTGAACTTAGCCTTAACTTTCTTAGTATATAACATTTTGCTTGGTAGTATTGGTACCATTAAATAAAACTTGATAAATAATTCGATATTTACACGAATTTTTTGAAATTTTCGTGGATTTTCTAGATTTTTTAGCTTTGAGTTGTGAGACTTTACACATATAAATCTGAATCGCGATATTCATTAAATTTTTCGAGATTTCGATGTTTCTCCAATTTCCTAGGTTATTCGAAATTATACATGAATATAGGGATTATTTGAGAACTTTGAAAGACTACTACTACTAAATTCTTGATAGTTTTCAAATTATAAAAGAAATTTGAATTGCTTTATCGATATATTTAGAAATCGCCGTAGAATTAAGTCGATTGCAAGAAATTTCGTTTTGTCCATCCTTCATAATGGTACGGTTAAATTCATATGTAGCACTTAAAATCTAGGAAATAAACTTCAGTTAGCTTTATCGTTAGCTCCTTGTATGTCCTTTCTTTGATATCGGCACCGTTGAATAGTTTTTAGACTTCTTTTAACCTACTTAGAACAGCATGAGGAAAAAACAAGCTTTTTTCCTCTTTTACACTACACATAAGAAAATGTTGATCTATATACAGCTGGTAATTGCTCCATGTTATTTTTATCAAAAGACCGAAATTGCCACCCATTTGATGCCGGTACTATTCTAGTCGCATGAGTTGCTTCAATATACGGACGAGACCGAAAAACAACTAACTGGACATTCATCTGCACGTGTAGAATTGTTGTTGGTTAAAGGTTTGTGTGAATGATGTAAATGTAATATTATAGTGAATCCCAACAATAACTCTCAAGTGATTCTTATCTGAAATTCCCTTCTATTTCTAAAATATCGGAAATTGTATAGTCAAGGCTTCAATTAATTTTTCAAACCTACATAACTCGTTTAAAAGAACCACGAAATACAAAAACTAAACACCTCTCCGTCCCCCCACCCCACCCCCTTTTTCCAAACAACAACAAATATAATTACGTACTATTTTCAAGATTTATGGATTATATTCCAATTTTTTTCATTTTCTTCCTTTTTTCCGTATGCTTCCTTGATTATGTAATATTTTAATACTATGGTAATACTCATAATTATGGTTTCAAATTTTTAAATAAAACAAATATACGTACATAAGTACATACATATATTGTGTAAATGTTATGTGCAAATTTAAATTTATTAAAGCTCGATAATGAAAACAAAATGTGGAAAATTTATGAGATAAAATTGTGTGTGTGTTTCTTAAAGTTAATTAGAATTTTAAACCAAAAATCTATTTTCTTACAAAATTAAGTTCATACTATATACATAAGCAGAAGCAAACTAAGATATTTCGTCTATCCGACTCCTCGAACGGCACTTTCCCAAAAATCGTCCTTTATACTTTAAGGTTTTCTTAAATTTGGAGACCCCTCATCCCTAATGTCGCATTTGTTCATGATAATATAAATCCCCTAACCTGTTCAACCTGTTCAGAGAGCATCCACACTGTTCAAAATTTGTTTTCTGAAGATTTGTGATGTTCAGTTGTATGTAGCGGTCTCCATCACATAGTATTACATTTTCTAGGTCTCCTACCGCCTGCCTCTCTCCTCTGCTTCATCCGCCCTAATAGTGTGATAGAGGTTTTACACTACAAATTAAACATTTTACACTTGAACTTATGTATTTCTTAACGGATTTTAGTGAAATTTGATATCCGCGATGGAAATGGAATTCTAAAATGGCTTTTGGATGAAGTATGTATGTGGTCAAGTAGAGTGGAATTTGGCTATTCTTTAACCGATTATGATTAAATTTGACTTGTGCGTTTGAAATGTGATTCTAACATCTCTTTTTATGTATCTGGCTGAAGAAGAGCTCTGGCTTTGAGCCTTTCGAATTGCATACGATGTTTTGCACTTTTCATCTCATAAAACTTGTTGATGCAATTCGACATGGTTGTAGGGATTTTTGGCATGTTATAACCCTTCGTTATGTTCAAACCAAAGATGAGAACAGTATAGCTACAAATTTTGATTTTATGCTCCCCTAACGCGCCAGCGGTGCAATCAAGTAAGCGAAAATAAAAAAAACAAATATCGCACGATATTTTACGTCAAACTCATTTCCTGGTAGCTTCACCTCGTTAAATATTACGTCAAACGAGCAGCCACAAGTGGAAAATTGGTTTTAGATGTCAAACTCTAGTTACTTAATGCTTTTGTAAACAACATCTGAATTATTTGTATTTAAATATACTTATCCAAATTTGATAGACCAAAAAAAATGTTACTTAAAAATCGTGATTTGATACCCGATACTACTAACAAGCAACTATAAGTGTATCATATTAATGATTTCAGTGATAAAAGAATCAGGGTAAGTCTGGTTTTAGCTATTGTCAACTATAGTTACATTTTATTTAATACTCATGATTATAATCACAACTTATTTATTTAAAATGGCGAAATTTTTACACTTTGTGAATAGCAAGTTTCAATATTCTGTAACCGTTTCTCTTTATTCAAATTTTCTAAAGTTGCAACTACTGAATTTTTACATTTTGTGAAAAGGGGTTTTCATTTTTATCCAAATATCAGAAAATATAAGAATAAGGAAAGAATTTGGATGCTCTAGGACAGTGCTTCCGATTTGAAGGTAAAAATATTCCTGTACGGAAAAATTTTAGAATTCCAGGAAATTGTTAAGCTTGATTTTGCAAAACATGAGAAGATTCTACATAAGAAACTATTAAAAATTAGATGTAGCTGTAAATGCTCCGAAACTAAATACTTTAGTTGGACATATGAGTGGAGCAGAACAGATGGACATATGAGCGGAGCAGAACGAAATGACTAAACTAAGGTTAAAGCTACACATTTTTTAGCTTAATATTTTAAAATTGTCAAAATTCAATTTTTGCACGTTTCTCTAATTCGATCGCCGAACCGACCCGAATTTGATTCGTTTTTAGTTTTTGTGCCAGCTATTTTTACTTAGGTATTTAAAACAAAATTTGGATTTAATATATTCTTCTGAATTAAATCGAACTATGAAAATTCTGGAAGTTCATGAAACATAAAAAAAAAAATTGAATTTTTCCGTACAAAATTCAGAGCTATCTAAAGTTGTTTTTATATTTATTTTTACAACTACCACTTTCCAATGTAATCAACCAATTTGAAAAGTTTGGCCCGCTTAGCAATTTTAGATTCAAAATTTGAAATTTTATTTATGAGGAGTTCTTACCAAACAAAAAAAAAAAACAGCGAAACTCGCCATAGCATACAAAATGATAGCTCAGTTGATGCTAGTAGTTCAGTTTTTTTAATTAGATTTGTTTTTTGGTCCCAAAGGGGGGAGGGGTAATTAGGTTGACATCATAAATTTTATAAATATGGTCGTTTTGAGTCTTAAAGAAAGCTTAGCAATAGTTATGAGTACATATGCCATTAAGATAAAATTTATATTTTGTCCAAACTGCCTTACGGTCGATAAGGCACTTTCAATTCCAAAGAAGGTAGTTTTATAGTATAAAAGTGTTGACAGGTTAACTAAAACAAGTTCCGCGTAATTACTTGCTTTAAACAAAACTGCTACTCGTCTGATAATAATTCTAGTTAAGGTATTGCGCTGAATACTAACGAGTTTTATTACCCAAACCAGCATAAGAACTATTGTAGTTGGTTAGAAAAACGTACTTTCAATTTACGTACTTTCAATTTAAATTTTTTGTTTACGCAGGCGCCTATGCAATTTTATTCATTTTGCTATGCTTACAAAACATTTTGACGTTTTGACAAAATTGTCGTGGTACAAAGGTTAGACGCGGATACTTTTAGTTGGCAAGCATTTTTTGCATCAAATGTTATACGATTTTCCGCCGACGAAATTTGTTCAATAAAAATCAAAAATCTCAAATTGAAATGATTTTCTCGAATGTCTGTAGTATGCACTTGGTGCAAAAATTATGAAAATATTGCTTGTTCTTTATATGACAGACCGCAGGGACCGGCCATTTGACAATTTTCAGATTAAGTGCATACTTCGTACATTTGAGAAAAATCATTTGACTTTGGGGCTTTTGATTTTTGTTGAACAAATTTCGTCACCGGAAAATCGTATAACATTTCATGAAAATACTGTTTGTTGTCTACATGACTGACCCCAGGAACCGGCCATTTGATCACTTTTGCATTAAGTGCATACAACGGACTTTCGAGAAAAATCTTTTGTATTAGGAACTTTTGATTTTTGTTAAACAAATTTCGTCGGCGAAAAATCGTACAACATTTGATGCAAATATTGCTTGTAATTTATATGGCAGACCCCAGGGACCGGCCATTTGATAATTTTTTTTTCTAAAATATGGGCTTGGTTTCTATGCTGGTCCCTTTACCTTTTCCTTAAGTGCCAACTTCCATCAATCAAAGTTTTTTTGCTTGAAAATTAGGATGGCACCAATGACTAATACGACATTTTTATGTATAAAACCAAGGTAAAGGTTTCGGAAAATTTATAAAACTTTGCCTGAGGATAGTTACAGAAATGTTCGGTAAGTATTACATAAATTTATCAATATTTCGGTAAACTGGTAAATCGGTATTGGATTCCCTACAAAAAACTCGGTATTCGAACCCTTTAAAATTTAAATTTGGAGTTCTCAACACTAACCTGATATATAATTTAACCATAAAAATTTTAAAAGATCAAATTAAATTATAGTAGGACTAACTTTTTAAAATTTCATATTAAATACGTACATTTTCAATATTCAATTACCAAAATTTTCATAGCCCTAAGTTCCTATAGATACTTTAAATTCAGCTCCTAAATTTTCGAGAATTTACTTCGCATATCGACCTCTGATTTAAAAATGTTGCTACTTTATAAAAGGCCTTAATTCTAACCATGACTTTTTTGTTCCATAGATCAAGGTTTGCGATCTGAAATTCCTGTTTATGTTTATTGTCGAATAATAACTTGCCTACCAAAGAAAATAAAAAACTCTAGCCTTCATTGATAATAGGTAGATTTAAGATTTTGTCTGGGAAGAAATTGTTCTGTTTATTAGAGATATTAAGGTCAGGTTTGAAGGCTCCTTGGCAACAGCTCCACGGCTCCCCAGAGAGCCGCGGCCCACAGTCTGAGAAGCTCTACTCTAGGAAATAATTCAACAATTTTTTTTTACTATTTTTCGTCTAATTATGGAAAATAATTCATATGATTTTAATATGTTCCGAAGATTGTAAGAGAATTTAATCTAGCTTCGAACTAATGAGCTGAATATTATGAAAAATCAATCTCCTCATCAGGCCGCGACTGGACTGATTGTAGCACAATTTATATTCTATATATTCAGAATGTGCACAGTAGGTACCGAATTATACTAATACAGCCAAATTCTCTTACAATTTTTAGGCTTAGCATAATTCGCTAATAAAACCGGCACAGTACTTTCTGTATATATTTGTAAATTGTGGTACAATCGGTCCAGTCGACGCAGCCTGATGAGAAAATTGATTTCTTCAAATGCTTAAGCTCATTAGTTCGGAACTGGATTAAATTCTCTTATATAAATTTAAATTAAATACCAGTGGGATAAAAACCATAGAATTCTGTCTATCAGTCGGTTTCGTTTAATGATTGTTCGTAAATACTAATATATTGTACTTTTACATGTTAATTTGTAAAACACATTAAAAATGGTCTAATGAGGTGATGACACATTCATCACTGATTTACATTCAACGACAATTGACGTCTGCAAAAAAATTGAAACACAACATAGGAAAAGTACAAAGGCAAAAAGAGAAAAAATATTCATCTGCTTAAAAAAGTCAATTGAAACCCGAGAAACAAACCCAAGAAACCTCGTCTGCTTTTTTTGCAGATGTCGACTTTCATCTTTTTGCTGTAAAATCAATTATTTGCATTGGTTTATGACATTTTTTGTTTAAATTTACTTTTTATCTGTAAAGAAAACGAATTTTTGATTTGACATCTGCATCTGCGAAATTTTTTGAATGTAAATCAGTCATTACATGAATTAATTATCATTAATTATCATCAGTCGACTTTTTAAGAAATTCTGTTTAACAGTTTTCTCTTCCAACAAAAGGGGTTCTATTCCTAGACACGAATGGAAGTTTTGTTAAAAAATTGTATAAGCAAAAAATATGTATTTCCAACAATTGTCAATTAGTTTTAAGTTTGATAATTAATTTCAACAAGTTTAGATTTTACAATAACTTAACAAAAGCTTTTAGTTTTAAGAGGTTTCCCAACCAAACAATTTAACTCTAAAATTTGATATAATAAAGGAAGGTGGTATTTTTGCATAAATTTGGAATATTTGTTTTCAATGAGCTTAAAGCTTTATATTTAATGAGTTTGAACTTTTAACATTTGTGAGCCATTCCTTAATATCAGATTTTTGTTAAAATGTTTTATGAGCAAAACTCATGTTTTGCAAAAAATATCAAGAACTATTAGTTTTAAGAGCCTTTAAGAGCTTTCAAACCATTTTACTCAAAAATTCGATTTTACAAATGGTAACAGAATTTAGGGATAATTTAGTATATTTGTTCTCAACGTAAAATATTAGGAGCTTTTTGTTAAACCTAACCATTTTACTAGGAAACTTGGTATTGTAATATAAGCTTTCGTTTATCGAAGCTTTTTGAATCAAATTAATTTACTCTGAAATTTGGTATTAAAAAATGCGATGAAATTTTTGGGCTAAATTTAGAATATTTGTTAACAATGCGCTTTAGGCTTGATAATTCATTTATACTATGTATTTGGGTTTGAACTTAACATTTCACGGCCTTTTAATAATTTGAGATTTTTGTTACAATGGTTTATGAGCAATAAATATTTATTTGCAAAAAGTTTCAAGAGCTTTCAGTTTTAGAGCTTTCACTGATCGAAACTTTTTAAACAATTTATACCAAAATTCCGTTACCCTTTGTAACGGAATTTTAGAATAAATTTAGAATGTGTATATACAATGAGCTTTAAGATTGATAATTAATTTATACTTTTTGGGTTTTGTTTTATATATCGTAAGCTGCTAACACTAGCAGATTACTAAAAGCTTCCTTTTTCAAATCAAATTTAACCTTTTGCAAAATAAATTTTATCTGTCGGCAAATCTAATGCTCGACGTAAAACAAACCCTCCTTGAGCAACTTTCCGAGCTTCGCAACCAAATATCCAATTTGATCGTCGAAAATAAACAAATAAAAGAGGATCTACAGCTCACCCAGAAAGATAACATATCGTTACACAGTAAAATATTGGAACTGGAAACCGAAATCGATTATCTGAAAGCAAAGGAAAGTATCAACAATATAGTTATTTCGGGAATTCCGGATAAATCAAATGATCCACTAACTGTGACATTAAATCTCTTGAAAACGATAAATTCAATCGTATCTAAGGAACAAATCTACAGCGCACAGTATATTGGTAAAGCGCCTTAGCTAACAGCTGCTAACACCTCATCCAGCAAACCTCAAAAATTTATTTTAGTGAAGGTCACATCCAACAGCGCCAAACAAGAAATAATTAATAATAAGGAAATATTTAAGAATCTCTTCTCGGACCAACTTGGCTTTAGCGGTGAAAATATAAAACAGATATTCGTGCGAGATCATCTTACCACAAACAAACTTCAGCTAATTCGCATTGCACGGAAATTTAAGATTGCGAATCAATTTCAATTCCTTTGGACAACCAACAATAGGATTTTACTACGTAAAACACAACAAAGTAAAATTTTTCGCATAACTAGAGTTAGCGATCTTCATAAATTTGAAACTTAAACTAATCACTATCACATTTGTATATTTTACACCTCATATCATCAAATTATAATATTCTTTTATTCACTTATAATTTCATTTTACAGTATACATTATACATTAACTAACTTTAAAATTAATTAACTTAATCTGGTCAGGTTTTTTTTGTTTAGATACACCAATCAGCTGTTTTTTGTTTACATAAACCGATCAGCTGTTTTTTGTTTTCTGTTTTTTGTTTTGTTCACATAAAACCGTTCACATTTATTTACATTTAACCGATCAGCTGTTTCTTTAATTTTTTTTATTTTTCTATTTATGACAGATGAAAATATAAATTTAGAGGATATTGCTCAAGTAGCGGAATTACTATGTGATGTGAAATTCGAAGTCGGATTCCAGTATTATGATGAACGAGTGAAAGCGGATTGCTCAAGTGTTTTATATTTTAATATCAGGGGTTTGAAGACGAAAGTTCGTGAGTTGGAAAATTTTCTTTCATTTTTTAATTATGAGATCGAAATTATTGTTCTTGTTGAATCTTGGGTGCAATCTAATGAGGTAGTTTTAATAAATATACCGAATTATAATGTATTCCATAGCTGTCGTGATGGTAGGGGTGGTGGTATATGCGTTTTGATTAAGAAAAATATTGAATGTTCAGTTGCTTTTGAGAAAGATGAAGATAAGAATAATTACCCAGTTCTGAAATTATTTAAAACAAATATGCATTTAATTAGTGTATATAGAAGCCCAGGATCGCAAATTGACAAATTTCTAATCGAGTTTGAAGGGATTATGAAAAGGTTTCCGAGAGCAATGGAGTTAGGGGACTTTAACTTAAATATTTTGGAATCAACAAACTCTAAAGTGGGTCAATATTTGGATATTTTATCTTCAAATGGTTTCTTACTAGTAAACAAAATGGATCCCAAATATGCCACTAGGATATGTAATACAACTTCAACCGTAATCGACCATGTTTTAACAGATCAAATTGGGATAATACGTAGCTTTTCATTGGAGGATGTATCATTTTCAGACCACAGAGCAATTCAGATCAAAATAAGCTTACACGTTGACAAAAATGAGCAAGTTCACAATTTAAAAATTTTTAATTATAATTTAGCTGAAAAAATATAGTCGTAGTCTGGACGAACTCATCTACGATCTTGAGAGAATGGTTAAAGCATATACACAAAACAAGCCAGTAACTCGACGCTTACGCTTCAAACAACCTTGGATGACTCAAGATTTGTACCAAGATATTAGGATGAGAGAGAAATTGTTTAGGCTTTAAATTAAGTATCCAGATTGCAAGCATCTGAGTGAAAGGTTTAATTATCTGAAAACCACTATTGTAACCAGAACTCGAAAAGCTAAACGAGAGTATTTTTCATTTAAATTAAGTGGTTGTAATGGAAACGCTAAAGAATTTTGGTGCTTGGTAAAGCTAGCGATATGTAATAAGAAACGTGAACTGGTAACCAAAAAGATCTCACTTAATATAGATGGTTTGATAGTTGATGAACCTGTGGTAATGGCAAATGAGATGAATTCGTGTTTCATACATGCGTGTGATTTTCCCTGGCCACCTGTTAATTTGGTTATTCCAGAACAGAATGTGGATGTTGAATTGAATTTGGGTAATGTGAGCGAAGAAGAGGTAACTCATATCATTAAACATCTGAAGACTGCAGCAGCTTCTGGACGGGATGGGATATCAAGTAAGTTCCTTCAATTTTTCCAAGAAAAGTTGAATAGAGCATTAACCCACTTGATCAATAATTCAATCGCACAAGGATATTTTCCAGATAAACTGAAAATGGCAAGAGTTGTACCAGTGTACAAAGATGGGAATGTATTGTTGCTGACTAATTATAGACCTATTTCTATTTTAAATTCCATATCCAAAGTATACGAAAAAATAGTGAAAGTTCGCCTTACACATTTTCTAAATACTAGTAACATTATTGCTAAAGAACAGTATGGTTTTACTATAGCATCTAGTACTCAAGCGGCATGTCTCGAACTAACACATTTTATTTCGGAGAATATTGATAAAAAACAGATTGTAGCTTGTCTTTTTCTAGACCTAAGGAAGGCGTTTGACTCGGTAGATCACGATAAATTGCTCCTCAAGCTTCAGGTTTTGAAGCTTGAGCCGATGTAGTTGTCTTGGTTCCGGTTTTATCCTACTTCCCGTCCTCAAGTTGTAGCTGTAAACCAGATAAAAAGTGATTCGTTGCATATCACAAAGGGTGCACCACAAGGCTCCATACTTGGCCCGGTTCTTTTTAACATCTACCTTAATGATATCTGTAAACTAAATTTCAAGGGAACAATTCAATTATATGCTGACGATGCGGTTCTCAAGTATAGTAACACAAATCTAGGAAATTTTTTTTATCAATTGCAAACAGATCTGAACTTGCTAAATCTGTGGCTCAACGAAAACAGACTTCAACTAAACGCTAAAAAGACTACATATATGATTTTCACAAATAAAAAAATCTCAGAATTTGCTAATGAATACAATATCTTTTATGATGGTGTTGTAATACAACGTGTTGAGGTTTTCAAATATTTGGGTTTAATCTTGGATACCAAACTAAAATGGAATCACCATATTGAGATGATCAAATCCCAGATTCGTCCGTATATATTTTCGATCAAAAAACTTAAGCAAATTTTGCTCAGAGCTTCTCTGTTACTTATCTATAATTCATTCATCTTAACTCAATTAACATACCTTAACCCCGTATGGGGTAGTTGCGCTGGATTCCGGCGAGAAGAACTAGAGGTACTGCAAAAAAAAAAAATCACTAAAACACATATACCACCTGCCACTAAGGCATCCAACAAACGAACCTTTCCAAAAAATACCACAACTAAGATTCACGAAGATAGTAGAATACGAACTCATAATAAAAATATTTAAAATTCTTAAAGGTTTAATTAAGTTTAATCGACCTCTTTTTCACACCTCTGATATGCATTCATATGGGACAAGACGGCGATCGCATTTTCATCTCGACTTCTTCAATACGAATTCAAGAGAGAATAATATTCTATATAAAGGACTTAAAGCGTATAACGCATTGCGTAGAGAAATAAAAGAAATTGGGAACATTAACTTATTTAAGAAATGTCTTAGAAACTTCCTTAAAGGTTAATAAGAGTAATGTAATGATTTGCTGATGTGATTATGGTATTCCAAATTTTATCTTTTTTTTTAATGCACTATTTTACTATTGTCATATAAATTTCAACTTAAGCCTGATTTCCATTATGAAATATTTACTGACAGTATAAACAAAATGGGATAAAATAGTTATTTGTGTATCAAGAGCGCAAAGTGCCAGTTTGTCACGCGAGAAAGGAAATTGCTGGCCGACGGGACGGAGGCCAGCAACCTTTCGAGCGTGACAAACAACTTTGCGGACGTGTTTCACACTTTATTTTTCCTACAATCATTTTAAAAAATATAATAAAAAGATAATTTTGTAGTAAAATTTACTATACTGACAATACGATTTTATTTTAGGACCGACATTTTGTTCAATCGAGTAGTCAAAGATTTTTTTTATTTTTCATAAAGAAAAACAAAAATTTGGTTTGATGTTTTATACAAACATTAGTCTTTCTTTAAACATGCGTGCGGTTTCAAGTTTTGTCACACGTTTCTAAGAGAAACGTGTGACAAAGTAATTTGTTTATTAACTGTCAAAAAAACAGACACTTTGGGCTTTGAAAACAGAGAAAAAAAGCCTGCTTTTCACGGCGATTGTAGGAAAATATATATTCGCGTGCTGTGTGAGAGAAAAAAAACACTTTTTCAGTTTTACAGTACTGAAAAAATTATTATAGTATACTGACATTTTTATAGTATACTGACAAAATTTACTGAAAAATATATGAAGCGAAGTAAATTTTGTCTGTACTGGAAAAATATTTCGATTTTTCAATGCAATTTTTAAAAAAAAAAAATTAAAAACAATAAGAATGATCTGTCATCAGTAAAAAGCACTGTCAGTGAAAGTTTCATAATGGAAATCAGGCTTTAAAGTTAGATTTTATTTTATTCGTTTTTCATTGTTCAGTGCGCTTATTGTAAAAAACTGATAGTTACTTACAACACTACGTGTTATGTAACAAAATATTTTGTAACCAACTAGTTGTTAAAATAAATAATAATAATAAAGTAAAAAAAAAAAAAATCAAATGGAAACTTTTCTAATCAAATCTTGATTTGTAAAAGGTTGAATTTGTTTGGCTAAAAGCTCAATTATAGTTGTAAAGGGTATAATTTTAAATGCAAAATTGGTAAACTTAAAGTTACGCAAAACGTATAGTACATACATATAAATCAACCAAGCCAACATTAAAATCGTTGTTGTTGGATGTCGAAAGCTTTGATTTCCAACGAAAACAACGAAAAGCATTTTTATTTCTATGAAGTCAAAACCGAGAGGAAATGGTTGAGAATGTCTTAAGAAAATATTTAATAGTAACAGGAACGAATTTTTTTTTTCTAAAAACTAGACCACAGCATTTTTTAAAAATTTTCCTAGAAATGTACCGTTTCGTAAATATGCCCTTTAAGCTTAAGCTGAGCTTTAATTTTGTGGGCCCCAACAACCGGCCGCCGGTGCTGCTGGTACCTACCTAGTAACGCTGCTGAGTCCGAGGAAATCTTTGAACCTGCATAAGGAAAGCGCATTGCACATCGATCTCCAATTATGGAAGTGGCGAACCTTTGAATTCAATGTCGAAATGCTATAACGAATTAAGTTGTTTTTATTGACTTTATTGCGAAAAAATTGAAATCAGACAATCATTAAAAATCTAATTAAGTCTTCTTCTCGCATTTAAGTTCTCGCATCACAAGCTAAATTTATAAGAGGTTTTATTATTTTCATTTTGCAAAATCTTTCTTTATAGAAGGTATTTCAGGGTCACTTTTCACTTATTTATTTTCAATAATAAAAATGATTTAAGACTTTTTAAATTTCCTAGAGTAGATTTTCCGTTGATTTTGAATTTCCAGTAGCCCATTTACACAATTATTTAGATTCTAAAAAGAAACTGAGAGACTTAATGTGAAACATCCAAACTGGTTAAAATTTAAAATCTTAAAAATAAACGTTTGTATGCGTACATATATCCGAATTCAAACACATATTTGGTAAATCACCTTTCTTAAAAACGATTTTATTTGTAATCTAATTAAATATAATCTACATAATTCAGTAATCATTCTTGTATACGTACAAATTTTGTCATCGGCGATAAAAATTTACATCGTCAAAATCCATTCTGATAAATTTATTGAATTTGTGTAAAATTCCAAAAAATTAGAACGGATTACTAGATGGTAATGCAAAAATTTTTTTTTATCATTTCAAATTATCACTGAACCAGAATCGCACCCCTGTGGTGCGATTCCGGTTCAGTGATAAAATGAATGGAAGTAAAGCAAAGCAAAAAAATTATTTATTATGCTAGGAATACAACGACAAACGACACCACTATTTAATGAAGTATTCTATAAGTATTTTACACTAAAAGCGGCAGTTGCTATATTTAAACCATTCAATAGTTGAGCGGTAATTTCAGACATTGTTTTTAGAATGTTATACCAAAAACGATATTTATAAAGACATACAAAAAGGGTAACAAAACCTTTCTAGTCAGCACGCCTAAAATCCAAAAAATTAAATTAAATTATAATTGTTGATATTGGAATTTGACAACAAGAACTCTGATGTGTTTAAATTGATTTCCAATGGAATTGGTGAAACATTTATCATAAATATTTCATTATAGTTGGGAACATTATTTATTTGAACAAGGGCCTACAACAAAATAGAATCTGTACAGATAGATTTGGCACAGCTGACATCATCATCATCAACCAGTCATTTAATCTTTGGCCAGTTGAAATCACCCAGTATCAGCACGTTGTCATTCATTTGAGTTTGGAAATCTTATTATACAAACAGTTTGTATATGTTACATAAACTTCAGATGACGACTTCGGTGGAATGTATAAGCCAATAATGTAAAACAAATTCTTGATTATCTTAAGTTGATGATTGTCTGATTTGTTATTTCAAATCGATTGACTGGGATTCGTAATTTTCGTTGGTGGACATTAACCGTGATCAGTGGCGTAACTACAATATTCTGGCCCGCGCGCAACATTTTTTTGGGCCATAAATTGTACCTATGAACAAGTAAAGCTTTTAATGAAAAACCTATTTCTTTCTATCTTCTAGCCTCGCATTAATTAAAAGTACCTGATTTTGAGGGTAGATGACACGAAACATCTTGTAACTCAATGTTCTAACGATTTCTAAATTTGTACACATCACATAAATGAATCAGATAAATCATAGAAAATGTTGAATTTTCAAAGTGTTTTGAATATTCTTGAAAGTTCTCAAATATAGAATTATCCGTAAGTTTTATTAAAAAAATTGTCAATTAGTTTTGAGTTTGGTAATTAATTGCAACAAGTTTGGGTTTTAACTTAACTTTTAACGTTGAGCCTTTTTCATACTTTTTGGTTTTTGATAAAATGTTAAATAAAACATTAAGCAAAAAATCAAGAACCTTTTACCCAATATTTTTTCGTTTATAAGCTTTCAATTATAGAAGCTTTTTAAACTAAACCATTTTACCCAGAAATTCGATTTTACAAAGGGTAGCGGAATTTAAGAATAATTTAGTTTCTCAATGTAAATTATCAAGAGCTTTTCGTCAAAACAATCCATTTTACTAGGAAACTTGGTATTATAATATAAGTTCATCGAAGCTTTTTGAATCAAATCATTTTACTCCGAAATTCGCAACTTTTTAAATAATTTATCTCAAAATTCTGTTACCCTTTGTAAACAAATTTTGGGATAAATTTAGAATGTTTCTTCCCAATGAGCTTTAAGATTGATAATTAATTTATATTGTTTCGGTTTTATTTTATACATCGTAAGCTGCTAGCATCAGCAGATTACTACAAGCTCCCTTCTTCAAATCAAATTTAACCTTTTGTAAAAGAAATTTTATCTGTTGGCAAATCAAATGCAACCGTTTCTAATTAAAACTTGATTTGTAAAAGATTGAATTTGTTTGGCTAAAGGCTCTATTTGATTTGTAAAAGTTAGATTTTTTAATGAAAAGGGGGTAAACTTACTTTTACTAGGCAAAACCAATAATACAAATAAATCAACCCAGCAAACACTAAAATCGTTGTCGTTTGATGTCGAAAACTTTGAGTTCCCACGAGTTTAGCCTTCTAAATCTAAATGTCGATCAGAACCTAAGGGGATTTTATTTCTATGCAGAATATAGTACATACTCAATTAATCATATAAACGATATTGCGCCGGCCAAATCATTTTTGCCCTTATCCTTCGCACGAGATTTATTTTTGGAATTTCCGTCCACTTCACAACGATTTTACATTGACGAATCTTACCTTCGCCAAGAACCGCGTTGTATACTAAGGCCAATAAACCTAACTTTAATTCTCCTGAAGAATTCTTAAGTACTTTATAAAATCATTTTATTCAGACATTTGATTTATTTCCAATAACAAAAATAACTTAAGACTTTTTAAATTTCCTAAACAGTAGATTTCCCGTTGATTTTGAATTTGCCGTTGCCAAATTACACAAATTATTTAGATTCTAAAAAGAAACTGAGAGATTTAACGTGAAACTTTCAAACGGGTTAAAATTTAAAATCTTAAAAATAATCGTTTGTATGCATACATCTGTATATCCAAACGCAAACACATATTTGGTACATCACGTTTCTTAAGAACTTATTTATTTGTAAACTAATTAAATATAATCTACGGACAAATTTTATCATCGGTGACAAAAACTTTCATCGTCAAAAACTAGTCTGATAAATTTTTTCGTCGCTTACTTGAAATCGCAAAATACAGTTTATCACAATGATTCGCATGCTAGTGCAATAAGGCATGCATAATTATGTTTTGTGCAATGAAAAAAATTAAACGGATGACTAGATGGTAATGAAAAGTTTTTTTTGTCATTTCAAATTATCACTGAATCAGAATCGCACTCCTGGTAACCTAATTCGCCGAGAAATGTGAAAACCTGGAACAATTTTTTTTCGCGATTACAATACATACGGAATATAACTTCGGGGTTGGAGGGAAAAATACAAAAAATGGTATCGATTTGTTTAGTGTGTAGTAGTTAAGTTTCTAATGATTTAGGTTATTTTAGCCTATATATTTAGATGTTACATCACAAATCATATTGCTTTTAAAATTATAATGTTCACGTTTGATTGCTTATCAGGGCATGTGTTACATACGAAACAAATATATTTTCGCATGTCGGCTAGAAATCTGGTGTTGAGTACACACATACAAACACATGATTCATATAGGTAATAATAATAAATCATGTTTTTATATTTTGATATATTCAAGTGTTATATGGTGAATGAAAGCAGGAAAAATATCAGACGGTATGTGTACATACGATGTACGTTACGTACGTAAACAGAATATGAGACGGATTTATTGATTTCATGAATTGTTGTGTTTTTGTTGGGGATATCAATTTATAACATTTGCAATTATAGAAAGAACACCTTATATATATATATATAAATGAATATTAAATTAGTATATTACATATTGGAATGTGTATCGAATTTATTTGGTATACATAAATATAGACATGCTTAGAAAATCAAACAAAATTACAAAAAATCATAAAATCAAACTTAACCGCACGCACAGCACGTGCTTTCGAAATACCAATATTAAATTAAGTGACATAATTGTATATCATACATATTTCAGGTGAATTCCTGCGTGTATATTACCAAACTGTGGTGTTCATAAGGTACATTGGAGTGAGCCTTATACTACATATTTACAAATTAAATCCATAGGAGTGAAAAAGTGGATTCCTGACATTTTACCTGTTTAGTTAATTAGAATTTTAATAAGTTAACGTACACTTTTAGTAAAAATAAGTGATCGCACATTTTGAAAATCAAAGTTCAAGGTTAAATTTATGGACCGTCTGTCTTTATTGAAAAGTCATTGGCTGAAAAGCATAAAGTTCCATGAACATTTGGACGTATATTTACACCTAATTTTAAACGATCGTGTATCCCGTATCTTACAGGAATGACATCTATATTACAGTAGAACAAATTGAAAACAATATACCCCATGATTCATATTTTTGGGATTCCCCTTTTATAAAATTTAGTGTCAGTGAAATTTAGTCTGCATGGTGGTTGTTTTTTATTGCTCCGAAAAAATTATAAAAAAATTTATTAAATGAAACAATTATTTTATTAAATTTGTGAATTAGTGAAAGCTGAGAGCTACCCAAAAAAAAATTTAATATTTGTGAGGAATAAGTGATGAAGAGTTTCTGCACGTAGATGTCTTGGAAGTGAATAATATAAACGAAGAAGTCCCTCGTGATATTCCAGGTACGATGGAAAGAATTTTGGATGAGATAATTTTAGATGCTGATGCTATTTGGGACGAAGATGATTTAGTTCCATTGAGCCAAATATTACCCCGTAAAACTGGAGTCTGCATCAATATACATGATGTTGATTATCTTAACTTTTTGAATTTAACCCAAAAAAAACAGTAAAAAAAATTTCATAGGAAATTCTTACTTAGGACTTTCGTATTCTTCTTCTCCTATCTGAGGTAGTTGCAGTCAGTTTGATTGTTGCTTAACATTGGTTGTTTCTGTGATTTCACTATCCCTTTGTCCCCCTTTGGTGACACAGAAACCTATGACATCTGGGATCTATCTCCTATCACTTGGCCAATAGGTAGGTTCACTGGTTGATACGTGATGAAGATTATTTTTTTTAAATTGATTTTAATAATTCTAGTCCTATCGATGTCACTGACCTTGATCCCCACTGTTGATGTTTTGCATTATAATCACCCCCTGCTATAAAGCGATGATCCAACGAAGTATAAAAATAATCAAATTGTTCCATTTTTATTGCATGTTTTGGTGGACAGTGTCACCATGAGCTGTTCCTTCAGGATGTTTTGTGTCATAGATACACTACACTAGTATCTGGCTATTTTTATGAAGCTTTTGCTGGTGTAATGCGATTCAGATATTAGCATGGCATGTTATTATTTGTAGAATTTATAAATGACATAACTGTTAATTTGAAGAATAAATACCTATTAGACGACCTCAACATTTTTCGACTTGTGAAATATAAATAAATTGAAGTTGAACAGCGTATAAACAGGGTTAATGTTGTTAAAGATTTAGGAATTATTCTCGTTAATAAGCTGAGCTTTAATCCTTATATTGATTCTATTTGTGAAAATACTAAAAAAACGTTGGAATTTGTATTACGGAGATGTCAGTATTTTATGTCTTACAATGTTCTAATAATCATAAATAAATAACTTGAGTATTGTAGACAAATATCGAACCCTTTATATGCCATTTAAAGTACAAGAATTGAGAAAGTTTAATTCAGATTCACTAGGAGACCATTTAAAAGATGTTTGTGATACCCCCCCCCCTCATATCTAGACTTGAAAAGTTAAGTTTATTAAGTTGAGAATATCGCCGGTAGCTTTTGTATGAGTTACTGTTCTAAAAGATAATTAATGGACGAGTTCAGACTGCTTTCCTACTAGAAATGAATTTTTCTGTTCTCGCCTATCATCCACTCCAACAATATATATTGGGTTAGCCTCGTCACATAATCCGTAATACATTCTTTCGTATATAAGTTGTATATATGTAATGAATTTATTGCCAGTCTTTAAAACTTTAATTTTAACGGAAGACAAAACGTTGATTCTGTTCTACCACGATAAAATGTAGAACTATTGGATTTAGAAACAATATATAATTTTTCTATTATAGTCACTTTGGACAAAGCAACATATAACAATTGTTAAGGATGATTTTTGTCGTACTCGTAAACAATTTCTTCAAAAGTTCCTCCTTGTGAATTATGTTGGGTCATAGCGCAGCCTGATATATGAGGAAAATGGTTCCGTTTTACATACATAGTTTTATTATTACTTAAATATACTGCTGATGTACGCCGATTTATTGGTACTGCATTTGCATTAATGTTTTGTTGTTGAATATATCCAGCATCTTTCGTCCTTAATTTAACACCCGGTTTTATTATTTGAAAAACTTAACCAAACACGAGTTACAAGTTTCGTTCTCTTCTAAATAAACTAATCTGTCCGCTGCACTATTTTCAAACCCATCAGATACATCAATATTTGTAGTTATGGTGTAGTATTTATCAATAACAAAAATGATTTCAAAATTGTAGTCCGCCTGTGTCTAACGTACTTTATCTTTATTTAACCAAAAACGGATAAGAAATGGCCAGGTTCCTTTCTAATTTACTATATTCCAGAACTTCATCCAAACACCATTTTAGAATCTCATTTCTACTGTATATGCTGAATTTCAAAATTCCAGAACTATATCTATAAGTCATTTTAGAATCCCATTTCCATCGTGCATGTCGAATTTCATTAATATTGGGTAAGAAATGGTCAAGTTCCTTTCTAATTTGCCATATTCCAGAACTTTATAAATTGCGAAAGTTCCTTCGCAATTTACTATATTCCAGAATTTTATCTAAAAATCATTTTAGTGCATCGAATAGGAAATGGCCAAGTTCCTTCCTAATTTACCATAATCCAGAACTTTATCTACAAATCATTTTAGAATCCCATTTCCATGTCGAATTTTATCAAAATCGACTAAAAAATGGCCAGGTTCCTTCCAAATTACCTACACTCCAGAATTTTATCTAAAAATCATCAAAATCGGATAAGAAATGGTCAAGTTCCGTCATAATTGGCCTTATTCCAGAACTTTATCTAAAAACCATTTTTGAATCCCTTTTCCATCATGCATGTCAAATTTCATCAAAATCGGATAAGAAATGGCCAAGTTCCTTCCTAATTTACCATATTTCAGAACTTTATCTAAAAACCCATTTCCATCGTGCATGCTGAATATCATCAAATTCGGATAAGAAATGGCCAAGTTCCTTTTTAACTGGCCATATTCCAGAACTTTATCTAAAAACCATTTTAGACTCCCATTTTTATCATATATGCTGAACTTCAGAATCCCAGAACTTTATCTAAAACCATTTTAGAATCCCATTTCTATCCTGCATGCTGAATTTCATCAAAATCGGATAAGAAATGACCAAGTTTCTTCATAATTGGCCATATTCCAGAACTTTGTCTAAAAACCATTTTAGAATCCTATTTCTATCGTATATGCTAAACTTCAAAATTTTAGAACTTTATCTAAACACCATTTTAGAATCCCATTTCCATCGTGCTTGTCGAATTTCATCAAAATCGGATAAGAAATGGCTAAGTTCCGTCATAATTGGCCATATTCCAGAACTTTATCTAAAAACCATTTTAGAATACTGTTTCAATCGTATATGCTGGAATTCAGAATTCCAGAACTTTATCTAAACATCATTTTAGAATCCCATTTCCATCGTGCATGTCGAATTTTATTAAAATCGACTAAGAAATGGCTAAGTTCCTTCCAAATTTATTATATTCCAGAACTTAGCTAAAAATCTTCAAAATCGGAAAAGAAATGGCTAAATTTCTTTATAATTGAACTTATTCAAGAACTTTATCTAAAAACCATTTTAGAATCCCATTTCTATCCTGCATGCTGAATTTCATCAAAATCGGATTAGAAATGGCCAAGTTCCTTCTTAATTGGCCATATTCTAGAACTATATCTAAAAACCATTTTAGAATGCGATTTCCATCGTGAATGTCGAATTTCATCAAAATCGGATAAGTAATGGCCAAGTTCCTTCCTAATTTACCATATTCCAGAACTTTATCTAAAAACCATTTTAGAATCCCATTTCTATCATATATGCTGAACATCAGAATTCCAAAACTTTATCTAAAACCATTTTAGAACCCCATTTCGATCCTGCATGCTAAAAATCGGATAAGAAATGGCCAAGTTCCTTTGTAATTGGCCATATTCAAAAATCCTTATCTATCAATCATTATAGAATTTCATTTCCGAAATCGGATAAGAAATTGGCAAGTTCTCCGCAATTTACCATATTTCGCTAATTTACTATAATCCAGAACTTTATCTAAAACCATTTAAGAATCCCATTTCTATCCTACATGCCGAATTTCATCAAAATCGGATAAGAAATGGCCAAGTTTCTTCCTAATTGGCTATATTCCAGAACTTTATCTAAAAACCATTTTAGAATACTGTTTCTATCGTATATGCTGAAATTCAGAATTCCAGAACTTTATCTAAACATCATTTTAGAATCCCATTTCCATCGAGCATGTTGAATTCCATCAAAATCGGATAAGAAATGGTCAAGTTCCTTCTTAATTGGCCATATTCGAGAACTATATCTAAAATCTATTTTAGAATCCGATTCCGATCGTGAATGTCGAATTTCATCAAAATCGGATAAGTAATGGCCAAGTTCCTTCCTAATTTACCATATTCCAGAACTTTATCTAAAAACCATTTTAGAATCCCATTTCTGTCATATATGCTGAACTTCAGAATTCCAGAACTTTATCTAAAACCATTTTAAAATCCCATTTCTATCTTGCATGTTGAATTTCATCAACATCGGATTAGAAATAGCCAAGTTTCTTCTAAATTGGCCATATTACAGAACTTTGTCTAAAAACCATTTTAGAATCCCATTTCTATCGTATATGCTGAACTTCAGAATTCCAGAACTTTATCTAAACATCATTTTACAATCCCATTTCCATCGTGCATGCTGAATTCCATCAAAATCGGATAAGAAAGGATCAAGTTCCTTCTTAACTGGCCATATTCCAGAACTTTATCCAAAAACCATTTTAAATTTCGATTTCAATCGTGAATGTCGAATTTCATCAAAATCGGATAAGTAATGGCCAAGTTCCTTCCTAATTTACCATATTCCAGAACTATATCTAAAAATCATTTAAAAATCCCATTTCTATCGCATATGTTGAACTTCAGAATTCCAGAACTTTATCTAAATCCATTTTAGAATCCAATTTCTATCCTGCATGCTGAATTCCATCAAAATCGGATAAGAAATGGCCAAGTTTCTTCTAAATTAGCCATATTCCAGAACTTTGTCTAAAAACCATTTTAGAATCCCATTTCTATCGTATATGCTTAACTTCAGGATTCCAGAACTTTATCTAAACATCATTTTAGAATCCCATTTCCATCGTACATGCTAAATTTCATCAAGATCAGATAAGAAATGACCAAGCTTCTTCCTAATTTCCCATAATCGAGAACTTTATCTACAAATCATTTTAGAATCCCATTTCCATGTCGAATTTTATCAAAATCGACTAAGAAATGGCCCAGTTCCTTCTAAATTCACTATATTCCAGAACTTTACCTAAAAATCATCAAAATCGGATAAGAAATGGTCAAGTTTCGTCCTAATTGGCCTTATCCCAGAACTATATCTAAAAACCATTTTAGAATTCAGAATTCCAGAACTTTATCTAAAAACCATTTAAAAATCCCATTTCTATCGTATATGCTGAACTTCAGAATTCCAGAACTTTATCTAAAAACCATTTTTGAATCCCATTTCCATCGTGCATGTCGAATTTCATCAAAATAGGATAAGAAACGGCCAAGTTCCTTCCTAATTTACCATATTTCAGAACTTTATCTAAAAACCATTTTAGAATCCCATTTCTATCGTATATGCTGAACTTCAGAATTCCAGAACTTTATCTACAACCATTTTAGAATCCCATTTCTATCGTACATGCTGAATTTCATCAAATTTGGATAAGAAATGGCCAAGTTCTTTTCTAATTTACCATAATCCAGAACTTTATCTTCAAATCATTTTAGAATCCCATTTCCATCGTACATGTCGAATTTTATCAAAATCGACTAAGAAATGGCCAAGTTCCTTCCAGAACCTTACCTAAAAATAATTAAAATCGGATAAGAAATGGCCAAGTTTCTTCCTAATTTACCATATTCCAGAACTTTATCTAAAAACCATTTTAGAATCCCATTTCTATCGTATAGGCTGAACCTCAGAATTCCAGAACTTTATCTAAACATCATTTTAGAATCCCATTTCCATCGTGCATGCTGAATTTCATCAAAATCGGATAGAAAATGGACAAGTTCCTTCCTAACTGGCCATACTCCAGAATTTTATCTAAAAACCATTTAAGAATCCCATTTCTATCCTCCATGGATGCTGAATTAAATCAAATTCGGATAAGAAATGGCCAAGTTCCTTTGTAATTTACCATATTCCAGAACTTTATCTAAAAACCATTTTAGTGCATGTCGAATTTCGTCAAAATCAGATAAGAAATGGCCAAGTTCCTTCCTAATTTAACTTATTCTAGAACTATCTACAAATCATTTTAGAATCCGATTTCCATCGTACATGTTAAATTTTATCAACATCGACTAAGAAATGGCCAAGTTCCTTCCAAATTTATTATATTTCAGAACATTAGCTAAAAATCATCAAAATCGGATAAGTAACGGCTAAGTTCCGTCCTAATTGGGCATGTAGCGGCTCACTCATGCGTGCTCCGCCACAAAGTATCACTCACATACATTGGCGTCTGAGTTCACCCAACCACTAATGCAACGTCTTCACGCCGCTCAACGTTGACATTACCATTTGGGAACACACGCATTTATCCAATGAACAACTGTCTCTTCCACATGAAGAGACATCAAAACAAAATAAAATTAAATCATTCTTTTTTACTTCAGTCTGCTCTAAAATTTCGATACGGCGACATGCCGACCACTAGCGCGCGGTGTTAAAATGGTGGTGCAAAATAATAAATTAATTTGTATAATTTTATGTTAAAATAAAATTAAAATAATACATTTTAATAAATAATCTAAATAAATAAATTAAATTGTTGTTAAAAAATATTTTATGCGCTTTATAGGCATATTCCAGAACTTTATCTAAGACCTATTTTAGAATCCCATTTCCATCGTGCATGCTGAATTTGATCAAAATCGGATAAGAAATGGCCAAGTTTCTCTCACAATTTCTTATATTCATTCATTATCGTACATGATGAATTTTATCAAAATGAAAATTTTACGAGACGATTTTTCCAAAATTGTTGGCTTGCTCCTCCTAAAGATACACAATTCCATCATCAAAATTATTTCCATAATGAACTTCAAATCCGGCTTACACGATATGCCTGTAAAGATAAATTACGCCCAAAGTCGTATATTTTCAAATATATTTACTCCGTAATTTGTACGAGAAGGTCTTTGTTGCTCAAGATTTAACTATAATCAAAAGCAAAACCTCATCAAGAATGTTAATAAATGTTTAATTATTCTACAATACCTACATATATAAGTACGTGATAAGTAATTATTAAATTCGTTTAATCTATCGTATTTAATTGACCTTTTACTGTGTCCTTCTAAAGGTACAGCATATTAATTTACCACAAGCAAAAAAATAAGAAAATCCGCCTATTCAAAATCAATCACGATTCTAATCTTTTAGCAAAAAAATAAAAATAAAATGTCTATTAAAACCAACAACCTAAATCCAAAAAGTAAGTAAATTGATTTACTACTAAATACCTACTCCAGCACCTTACTCCATTGTCCATATACAACACAAAATTCCGTAATTTACCAACGTTTTGTGTAAAGGTATTTCGAATTCAGAAATTCAAAAAAATCTTAACCATTTAATAACAAAAATTGAGGCAAACAAAAAAATTAAATAAAATTCAAATTACGTTTTTCTTTGTACATACGACAAATAAGAAATTATTCAATGGTCTTATATTTCTTATCTATTTAACAGAACAAGTACAAGAAGAAAATTATATACGAGAAATTAGGGTAACTTTATTTTCCTTATCTCTACGTAAGAAGCCAAAAAAAAAATAAAAAATGAAATACTTGATTTTGATCTGTATATTATATATACAATATTATACATATAAAAGAAAAACTTATTTAATTTAAAATAAAAATATTCAGAAGAAGAAGAAGAAGAAAATGAAGCTAAAAAATTCTCTCATCTTTAAAAATAATATACAAGAACAAGTTCGTATTCAATTATTTGTATAATTTCGGCACAAAGTGGAAGTTTTATTTTCTAATTTTAATTTTAATTTATTTGTCAACACATTAGAGGCAAAATGGTCGAAATGGAAATTTATTTCGAAAACAAAAAACACCACCCACAAAAAAATTTTACGAAATTATATATTTATAAAGCGTTTTGTTTATTTAGGTTCTCTGGGTTCAAAAGTGAAATATAATATTTTGTTTTTCTTTTAATTTAAACCGGATATATTGATTTCTTATGAAATTATTTATTCAATTTTTTATTTTATTTGACCTTCTCGAAATTATTTCATTAGATATATCTAATGTTACGTTTTAATTGTTTGTTTTATATCTAACTTGACACTTGTTACACAATAGAAAAAAGTTCTTTCCAAACAAAAAAAAAACACTACTAGAATAAACTAGGTATCTCCGGTTTACAGAAATGGCCAAATTGAAGGAATTACAATATGAATTACTTGAATATCCACTTTATTCAACAAAACTGGCGACTTCTGAACTCCATGTTTTCTCAAACATTAGAAGATTTCTGCCTGAAAAGGCTTGAACGATGTAACAGCTGCCGTAAAGGAGTATTTTGAAGGTCTTCCTTAAAATCACTTCACGAGAAATTAATTGAAAAATCGCTGGACAAAATGTTCCAGATTTTCACGTTTCTCGATGAATTGGGTTACCAGCACTCCAAAACATCGATTAGAAAAATGTCGTGTCCGTCCTTCCGTCCTTCCAGTCACACATATTTATTATTTTTGTTTTGCCTCCCATTCTCACAAATGATTATAGTTTTGGTCGAAATTTTGTACAAAGATCGATTTTAGTAATAAGCAGTTTGTGTTAACTTTTGGGTTCATTTAAGTCTAGAATAGAGATAGTTGTAGTGGAAGAGAAAACTGCCAGGCAGATTTTCTGAAAAACGGGACCGATGATTTTTTTATTATGTTGATGATAAATTTGACAATACATCATCTATCTGTTCACAAAATTTGAAGTCGATTGAAGCATTGCGATAATATCAACATTTTCGAAAAAATATGTTCCTACTGTTAATACATCTTTCAAACTGCAACAATTGTACGATAGGTGTCTTGAACATGGAATGATGTAATATGGAATTTAAATTTCTAAATTTACCTAAAATACTTTGCTGGTGGCAAATAATATCGTCAACGTAAAATAAATTATATCTAGTAAGCTTTTAAATATGTCAAGACATCCCCATTTCTGTGACATTGACGTCTCTGTGACGTTGTATTGATATTGACATCATTGATATTGTGTGTGACATGTTGATCGATACATTATTTGTGAATATAATCGCCTTTAAAGGTATTATTTCTGAGTCATAAATTCTCTTGGTGTTTAAGCCTCTTTCTCATTAGTCAGGTTACTTGATTTGAAGTACTTGAATTCAAGTTTACGTTTGTATATATTCAAGTTAAGTTAGTCAATTAGTTGTATAAAATGTTACCGAATATTTCACAAAACTTCATAGGATTGATAAATTTTCAAAAAATTATAATTTCTGCACTACTCCATTTGGTACTCTCCATGGTACTTTCCACACAGCTAAATTTTAAAATATAGATAGTTCATCTCAGACGACTCGACTTGAACACAAAAGTTGAAAGATCCCTAACTTTACTTGAAACTTGAATTCAAATACTTGGAATCATAGTTAAAAACAAATCCGAATTTTCATTTTAAACTGCATTTTTAAATTAGAGACCTTCATGTGCCATTAAGAATGAAGACGTTTGCAATACAGATTTTTTTAACGCCAGATCACTGTTTAACGTTGGGAGAAGTTACGGCATCACCGCACGCAAACTTCGAAGAAATTAATATATCCTGCCTGAATCGTTGGGAACAGGTGTACAATGTCTGGTACAACATTTTTAACGCAAGTATTTAACCAGTTATTTGAATACTTTACAACAACGAACTAAGAGAATATAAAACGAAGGAAGAATGTGACCACTTGGTCGCCTAATTGGGCGCGGATTTGCTAGGGAGGCAGTTACGAGTTAAGCATGCATTTTAATGCTTCAAGAGAAATTAATCTGCCAGAACTGGTGTCAAATTCAATAAAACAAAGTAACTTGAAAAATATGTGGTCAAAACGCTAGTGAGAAAGAGCATGATTCTTTTGTTCCTGCAATTTAGCTGACCAAACGAAATGCTAGATACATTTTACGCTAAATAACATGAAAAATGCTGCAATGCATTAAGATACGTTCAAATCTTAACAACTACTCTCATCGACATCAAACCAGAACTTACTTTAATAGATACGGTATAAACATCTAATCATAAACAAAATGCTTAATATTTTAAATTATTAATCTGTACATTTATTCGTCAGCCAAATATGGGTGCCAAATTGAAAGTATGACGCTAATATGACTAAAATCAGTGGTGAAATAGAAGATGAGGACGATATTAATGTAATCACCCGAGTATACGATTTCAGAAAAGAATTTAAGAAGACTCAACAATGCACGATTCAAATTTCTAAAAATTTACATAACCACTAATTACCAAATAGCTAGTATATGGCCGAAGGGGAAGTGCTTTAGTTTTATCCAGAGAAGTATGCTAGAATACAATATGTGAAATAGTTCATTAAAATAACTGACCAATCTTCAAGCAAGTTTGTGATGAACAGCAAGATGAAATTGATTCAGCTATAATTGGTTTGGTACAAAATTTAGTAGCAAAGCGAAAATGTGAGGGAGCTTATCATAGTGTTTCAGAAAATCGCGAATATTTTATGGAAACGTGGTTATTCGGAAAACATTGGAGAAAGCAATTTTACAAAATTTGAATTCGACTCAAAAAAATGTTTCTACAATCGATGTAACATAACACTGAATCCGTATCGTTTTCAGTCCAATTGAATTAAGAAGAAAAGATTATTGGTTTATAATTTATCGAACTGGTATTTTCAGAATCAACTTTTGGGCCTTCGTTTTAAATTTCAAGCGAAAACAGAGCCGTTCTTTGCTGCAATATCGAATAAAGGAGGTCATTCAATCGATGAATTATTTTTTTAATTGAAGTAAATGAAATGGCATAAACCCGAGTTTTTTTTTTTTAACGGGTTGAGCAATACCATTGTGCATCCCCATAAAGTTTCACGTAAAGTGGAGGTTCAAGTCCTTGATAAACGCCACCAGCTCATGCATATTTAAAGGGCCGACGTTAGGCCACTGTATTGTGTATGCATGACGAAATTTAAGTCTTTTATGGATTTTAGCATCACACGTGAATAGTAGATGTTCGGATGTTTCCCTTTCCAGGTTGCAAAATCTACAACGGTCTGTAGGGGACTTTCCCATTTTCTCCAGATATCCATTAAAAGGGCCATGTCCTGTTAAATACCAGGTGAGAGATTTTAGAGACTGTCTATCCATCTTGATTGCCTGATCTAAACGTCTAATATCATAGCTTAATAGTTTTTTTGGTCTGTCTCATCCCAATAGAGTACTCCCAGAATATTTTCGTATGTTTTTGTTCCCAATTCCTTATGCCATTTGCCAGATGGCTCTTGGAGTAACCAATACTAGGCTCGGGGCCAAGGAAAGGGCACTCCGCTGCCTCTTTTGCACAGCGGTCTGCCGCCTCGTTTCCCCGTCGGAATGGCCGGGGGACCACAAAAGGGTTACTTTGTTCTCCCTGCTGAGTTCTAGAAGGTTGCAATAGCAGCTCCATATTATTTTGGAATAGAAGACAGATGCTCCTAAGGCAAGCAATGCCGCCTGGCTGTCCGAGATTACGTAAATCTCGGTTTTTCTATATTTTTTTGTGAGACATCGAAGCACACATACCCCGATCGCACAAATCTCTGCTTGGGGGGGGGGGTTACCCAATGGAATACAGAGTTCGAGACCCGGCCCGATTATATCCGCACCAGTGCCCACCCCTGATTTTGAACCGTCAGTGTACCATATGGAGGCTTGACGGGGTGAGGAGGAGATGTTACTCCCCGCTTGTTCCCTGTCGGGTATTTCAATCGTGAAATTCCTCGGGCAGTCAATAGTTTTAACCACCACGTCTGATAGTTGGATTATTCCCTCGTCCAGATTCAATTTCTCCACGATGCTATTATGTCCTGGTCTAATAGTTTTAATTTGAGATGTTATTTTTAGATTGATTGCCCTTGAACCAGCTACTCTTTTAAGGTGCAAATGTAGTGGTGAGAGCCCCAATAGCTTCTCAAGAGCAGCTGTAGCTGAGCAGGCACCACTTTGCTCTGTCTTAAGAGATTATTGGTCTTACGATGGTTGAGTATAACCAAAGTGCCATTTGAGGATTTAGACCCCACGTTTTGCCAATCATTCTTTGGCAGGTGAAATGCGCCCTATTTGCCTTGTTTGTGATATATTTTAAAAACGGGTTCCATGTCAGTTTCTGATCAAGTATCACTCCCAGGTACCTAATCTCTATCGCCATTTGGAGAATTTCCCTATTTAGAGATAGAGGTGGGAGAATTGTTTTCCTCCGATTTGTAAAGAAAGTACAAATAATTTTGCTGGGGTTTACTCTAAAGCCCGTCTCAATACACCAGTCGCTTACCAACTCGAGGGCATATTGCATACGTTCCGCTATTGTACTCTCGAATTTCCCCCTGACCATTAAGGCTAGATCGTCCGCATAGGTGATATTCGAGAACTGAGAGTTTTTTAATCTTATAAGTAGTCCATCCATCACGAGTAGCCACAAAAGGGGTGAGAGAACTCCCCCCTGGACCAAAGGAGGCCGTTATCCTCCTGTTTCTAAGCATATTGATTATCCACCCTATGGTGGAGGAGTCTATTCCCTTTGCATGTGCTTGTACTTGAATTATTTCGAACTTGGTATTGTCAAAAGTCCCTTGAATATCGATGAAGGAGCATAACAAAACCTCTTTATTCCGAAGTGTATCTTCGATATTTGTTGTCAGCTCGTGGAACGCTGTTTCTATCGATCTCCCAGCTGGCGTCTAGAGTATGCCTTAGGCGTTGGCTGGCGTCTAGAGGATGCCTTAGGAGAGCATTTGATCGAATATGTAGGCCCAGTATCATCTCCATGGTTTTCAGAATAAAATATGCGAGGCTAATAGGTCCATAAAACCTGACGTCCTCTGCAAATCTTCTTCCCGTTTTCGGAATAAAAATCACCCGCACCTCCCTCCAGCTTCTTGGAACATATTGTAGGCTGTAGCTGGCTCTAAAGAGTCTAATCAAATAAGGCAACAGTATTTGTAGGCTTTGCTGTAAAAATGCAGGATATATAAAATCCCCTCCCGGCGATTTAAAGGGACCAAAGGAATTGACGGCCCATCAACGAGGTCTTCCCGTCCTCCAAGGACACTACACTCTGGAAAATGGCCTTTCACCAGGCATTCGAGAGTTTCCTCTCTGGATGTAGTTGTCTCTCCATTCGGTTTCCTTACCGATCCCAACGAATTTCTATGGTCCAAGGAGAGTGCCTTCTGGAGTCGACAAGCCGCAGGCAGCCTATCTATTTTTTCACAGAAGTCTTTCCAGCTCGACCTCTTGCTTAAGAGCAACGTAATACTGGTTAAGAGTCATTCAATAGGTTGTCCAATCGTTTGTCCTCTTAGCCCTGTTGAAAAGTTTACGAACCTCTCGTCTTTTGGTTTCCAGTGTGTGGTTCCACCAAGTAACGTCCCTTGTCCCCCTAGTACGAACCATGGGTGAGCTTGAGTGGTAGGCATCAATAATTACCTCGGTAACATTGCTTGAAACTCGATCGAAATCCTCAATAAAGTTGATGTTGGTCTGTAGACCAGTTACGTTATCATAAAGTCTTTCATTATAGACTGGCCAATTAGTACGTTTTGGTATTCATACTATCGATTCTTGTTTTGAAGGGGTTTTAATATCAAACCTTATATACATGTGATCCGAGAAGGATGCTTTCTTTGACATATGCCAGTCCAGAATTGTACCAGAGGTACCCATGTCAGACAGGGTAAGATCTAGCACCTCCTTCCTGACTGCATTCACAAAAGTCGCATCGTTCCCTTTGTTATTAATAATTATATTTTTTGTTATACAAAATTCAAAAAGTTGCTCACCACTGATGTTGGTGTCACTACTTCCCCAGGCTATGTGGTGTGAATTTGAATCGCAACCGATGATGAATTTTTGGTGATGAGTCGTGCAGTAATTAACGAATCTCTGTACTGGTTCTGGAGGTGGGTCGTCTTCGTCCCCGGGAAAGTATACCGAAGCACAGTTGAGCGTGCTATCTGCACACATCTCAAGGATGTGTGGTGTGTTGAATGGTGCATCATATTCCTGTTTAATTTGCCATGGGCTCTGAATAGCCTTGTTCTCCCTTTTTGGGCTGTGAGTGTTCCACCCTGCCCCTGCCTCTAGGCCTATTTGCCCTGCCATGCCCAGAGGCAGCTCTGGCGCGTTCCACGTCTTTCGCCGCCGCCATCTTTGGTGGTTCCGGTCTCCTCCGCACCACCGCTCTTGTGGTATACCCATCCCTTGCTCTCTCCTTCTTGGGGCGAAGGTGTACGGCACCGAACACTCCTCCTCTGGAGGAGGTCGCCCACCCGCTCCTTCCTCGCCACAACCTTCCAGTCCGCTCCTCTCAACTCTTTGTTCTGAATCGCCAACCGGCGAAGTATCTTCTCATTCGTCTCCTTACCACAGCGTAGCAAGTATACGAAAAAGATTTTGGGGCGAGGAAGCTCGTCCTCCCTGACTACTTTGATGGTTGCTCCCTCCCATAGCTTTAGTTTAGGTACGACGGCTGTAAGCCACTCCGCCATGTCCCCGTCCGCACAGTTAACTGTGAGCCATCAGTTCCTAGTACGGCAGCCGAGAAAGTTGGGGCTGACTTCGTCTAGCGGCAGACCTGCCATAGTTTCCATAATGGCATCCTGGATTTGCAAGATCTGGGTAATACCCAGCTTGAAATCTGAGAAGCCTTGGTCGATGATTTCCAACCTGATTGATTTGGTTGTTTCGCGGTAGCTGGGTACGGTCGTATTCCTAGGACCCACGCTCGCCTCGACTTTGGGGGCATCTTCTGCTACCTTGGTAAGGGGCTGGATCTCTTTTCCCGTTTTTGTGCTAGACCCTTAGGGGTAGATTCGTCTGACCGGCCCCGCTTATTCGTTACATTTGGATCTCTGTCCTTTATCTTCATTCGGCACTGCTCCATGGCGACATCGTATAATTATATGGCTTCGAACATTTGTATGACGTGTGCTGTTCCTGGTGTGCAAAAAAGTTGCCCATTCTATATGTGTCGGCCTAAGAAAAACATTTTCGATGTTATTTGTGGCTCAGTAAAATAATGGGAACTGTAGAAAAAATAGACAGTTAAATGAATGGTATAGGAATTATAGGTGCTAATATGGTGATTGATGGAACTGTGTCGAATCTGGTGCTAATTTTCTTACATCTGCTGTACCTGCGGTCATATAGTCAGTCATGCAAAATTTTTCGTCCTCTACCAGAACCTTTGCTGAAGTGACATGATACTCAATGAGTTCTAGCGCTGTTGTGCCTCAGTTGACAAAAATAACATCATTAACGACGGGCATAAAAACGATTTGTGGTGCATGGTATCAGAAAGTTTTCCGAAAATTTTGGTGCAAAGGTAATTATACCGACAGTATGGTTACACCTTTTCAATACTACTCATAAAATGATATTTCAGTTATGGCTAATCAAAGCTTGGAGATTGAGGACTGCGAAGTATTTAAACTTATTTCTAAACAACTCAATATTGGAACGTTGGAGTTTGTTTGCTACAAATAATAATTTTCGGACAACATTGCCTCCAAGATTAAAGTTTCGAACAATCGCTGCAGCCAACAATACAACACGTTAAATTATAACAAATTATATTTTAGTAAATTCGTTCCAGGTGATAATCTGCTGGTAAATGTAAATTGTTCTATAAAATTTGGACATTTAAATGTCCGTAGTTTGGTTAAACATTTGGTTATACAAATTTGATTTTATCGTTTTAAGTGAAACTATTCTTAACAGTAAAATTAAAAACAGGTCGCTCCATATCAATAATTTGAACTAATACGCAATGGAGTTGGCCGACCCCAGTTTATTTTCGCCCTACCTTGGGGGTCAGCAAATTGTTCTCGGGTGCCTTTGGTAAGGTTGAAGTTTTGGTTTCTGAACTTATCGGGCGATTTTGAAAAATTTGTATTTTGGTTATTTATAATAAGTTTTCTGTTCTTGCTATTTCTGATCATGACTTGACTTTTGCGCGCTGTAAGTTCAGTCGTAACAGAGATAGAATATCTTTTACTGTTATTCCTGATCTAAGAGCAATCAATCATGAGTATTTTATAAACTGCTTCTTTTCGTTAGACTGGTTGAATCTTTATTTTTATCCTGATATGAATGATATACTTGAAGAATTCAATTCAAATTTCTTAAAATTACTATTGACTTTTCTGCTGAAGAAATTTTGGCAGGGGTCAGTAAATTTAACAAATCCTTAGGTGTTTTGCCCTTACTTTTTACTTTCTTTACTTTCTTTAGTATTCTGCCTGCTCTAACAATGGTCCTGGGCAATGTTTTGATGCAACGTACAAAGTAAAATTTCGTCTATATACCACATTCCCTGTATTACAAGTAATAATCCTACTCCTTAAGTTGTACTGTTCAACTGTTTTTAAATGAGAATTTTCTAGCAGTTGAGCTACTATTTTTCTAATTTTATTTAATTTAATAATTTGTTGTTCTAAATTAACTACTGGAAAAATAACTTTTGTAATCGTTACCGTCTATTATCATTTCCATTCCAAAATTGAGAGAAAAATGGAGTACATTTGGTAATCTGATGTACAGCTGATCGAATAGCTACACCTATTTGTGGAACAAATTTGGTATTTATAAATGAACGTATCAATCACTTGATTTACTCGTTCGACTGGATTTCCTTGAGGTGAGTGGACTGCGGGTTTATAATGTTCGATATTGAAAGTATCAAGACATTTTTGGAATTCGTTTCCTACAAACTGAGGACCATTATCGTAAATTATTGCTCGTGGCACCGAAAAAATGTTAAAAACATTTTCTTTTAAAATTTTCTTTAATATTGGAAATGTTGAATTTCTAACTGGAAATATTAATGGAAATTTTGAGAAAACATCGAGAACAACTAATAAAAATGTATTACCCTTTTTTGATCTTGGGAATGGACCCATGTAGTCTGTAAAATCATAGACTTTTGTACTTAAATTATAAATTCAAGATAGTCTTGATCTACAGTTAACTAATAGATTAGGTCTATTGGTTATCGAGAATAAACAACTTGTTAACATAAGAGTTCCGTATATTGATGATTATTAAGATTACCACTGGTGGGGTCTTAATAATCTTGAGAACAAACACTTTGTTTCAGTTGTAAATTTATTCTGAGCGTTTATTTTTAATTTGCTCGTCTTTTTATACAAAATCTCATTCATCCAAATTACACTATTTTACAATAAAAAGAAATAATAAAACATTAATGTTTAGTAAGCATATTAATGAGAAAAGGTGTTGTGTGACATTATAAAGAAAACAACTTATTAATTTTTTAGGTTCCGGCTTGTAGTGTTGATGAGTTGACATAAAATATTGTGTTTTGTTGCACTGTTGATCTCAAAATAGTCTATGCTGATTAACTCCTAAGGACGAGTGACGAGTTGTTTTCCTAAATTTACCCATCGGCGGTGTTAATGTTATATATTGTGATTTGGCTCATTTACAGATATCACACTTGGAAATAGATTGTTTGACATCTTTAGTCAATCCCAGACCAACGATATTGTTCTGTTAATCGATTAATAGTTTTAAAGCTTTCGAAATGCCCCACTTTCGGTTCGTCATGAAATCTTTTAATTATATCCTATTGTTTAATTTTGGGTATCACCATTTTCCATACTAATTTGTCAAAACCCAATCTATCCGCTCCTTCATACAAAATTTGAACAAATCACCATCAATAATTTTGTAATTGGTATTCTCTTCAGAATTATTTTTCACTGATTCAAAATTTTAAAATACCATTTATTCCTCATTTATAGTTTCTGTACATCGGGAAAGTGCATCTTGAATAATATTTTCTTACCCTAATCTATGTAAGATTTCGAAGTCAGAATGTTAAATTTTCAAAGCCCAAAGTTCAACTCGGCCTATCGAATCAATTAATTTTGGTGAAATATATGCAATCGTTTCTTCTCGATTTTCTGGGTCAACTGCGCTGCTATTCCTTATTGTCTGATATATTAGTGCAAACGACAAAAGGTTGATTATAATCAGGACCACCTGAAACGGGAGCGTTAATTAAAGCCAATTTGATTTTTTTAAAAGTTTCTTCTGCTTCCTCGGTTCATTTTATTTTGATTGGTTTCTCCTTTAATAAATCCGTTATGCGTGCCAGAATTGTAGAATTGTTTTCAATAAAACGCCTATTCCATCCTGCTACACCTAAAACTTCCCTTGTTCGTTTTACAGTACTTGGCCGGGGATAGTTATCTATCGTAGAAATTTTATCTTGTCTAAATATGTAAGTTCTGGAGCACAAAATTGTGATTTATCTGAATTTATGGTTAAATTTGTGTTATTTAATCGCTCACTAATAATATTTAAATATTTAACATGAGTATCGAAGTCATGTGTCGCTTGTGTTGATAAATTTAATGATGATAGATACTTAGTTCCTTATAAACTAGACAATATCGTTTCCAAATGCGATGAATAATCCCATCCCCTAACTTTCCCATTCGATTTGTGAGTAATAATCATTGGGGAATGTCAAGGCGAGTTAAGACATGAAGTAATTACTCCTAATTTAATCATTCGTTTTAATTCGCTATCTGCTGCTTTGAACACATGAGGTGTGAGGACGTGAGGTTCAAACTCTGTTTGCTAAAATTGTTTTGGTTTTATTAATTTGGGAGTTAAAATTTTTTTTAAGTTTAAATTATAGGTAAATTGAAACCAAAGACATTGTTATTTGAACGATTATTTTCTTGATTATTCCTATAATTATGACTTTGATTAATGGTTTTATGCTAAGTACAAGAATTGTCTTCAATTAAATTTACTTGTTCAAACTGTCGTGGTGTTTTATTTAATGTATTGATTCTACAAATCGCTTCCATGTTTTTGTTTATCCCTACACAGCAAGGTTAATTCTTCCATCCATGAAATATTGGAAATATTTCTAAACCCTAATCCACGAATATAAGTAGGCTAGAGATTTTTGTAAATAAATTTTATTTTATCTGCCGTATCTAATGGTTTTTTTAATTGCTTAAATATTATTTCCATGGAAGCTCTAAATACTCCAAATGTCTCCGATCCATTTTGTTTCCTATTTTTCAAATATTCTTAAAGTTCATCATCAATATCGGAATTATCATATTTAAAACGATGAACATTTACAAAATCCTCACAATTTGGAAACTGCTCTACATAGGCATCGTGCCAAAATTGCTCTACATAGGAATTGGTCGCCATCCTCTATGATCATTATGTAATTCTTGGGAAAATTGGTTAGGTTTAACGAAATTGGAAGAACCTGGTTGAATTTTTTTCGATCCTGAATAATTATATTTTATTTAAAATTATGAATTGTATTTTATTGTTCTGCTCTAACCTTCGGTACAGTACCGGTATACTTGACAATTTCATCAAATTCATTATTTGTATGTCCTTTAAAAGGAGTTGAATATTGATTTAAATTAATATTTGAAATATGACGATAACTTAAATTTGGAACTATTAAAAGTACTTTGAACATTATGTGAAATGTTCTGTTGATTTTATTATTTAAATGGCCTTAACTAATACCATATACATGCAATACAATAAAAAACGGGCCCAAATTACTTGTAAATTTGGTAATTGCGATAGTCTGAAATAAACCAAGCGCATTTCTCTGTCTGGGGTCTAAATGACCCAAAGTTATTTCTATATTTTATTTTCTAGACAAATCAATTATTATTATTATTGAAGAGCCATGTGGCGTTCAGGCACCTCGCACTGCGACCTAAAAGATTTTTGTGCTTGGACCTTGCTTAGTTATCTGTCTAGTCAATATTCATGTTTTTAATGAATCTGATAATACTGTCGGCCGGTACTTGATACATACTATCTGGGCTTATTGCTCTCCCTCCTAGATGTTTACTGTAGCATGTAGCTCTGCTAGAAAGACGGTAGCATATTGGTACCTAAGGACTTCGAAACCACCAAATATAAATCAAAAAATGGGTTACTTTTATGGGTGTGAAGTTTATAACAAATAACAAATTATAAGCATGTATTTGAAAATACACTGTTAATAAAATTCTAATAAGAATTTTGAGTAAAATACAAAATAGGATTTAGAATTTTTCCACCAGAATAATATATTTTCGAGTACGATCGGAAGTAAAACTTTCCATAAAGTGACGTAAATTGAATGGTGTGTGCCACTTCTCAACGGGGAGGGGAGGGAGAAGGGGGATCCTAGATTAATTTTTTTTGTTACGTCGTATCGATCCTGCTCGTTTGAGTAATTTATTGTTCAAACCAATAATACGAATATCACAGGGATTGTCGCAAGATGCCATTAATGGGGAATAATAGCCTGAAATGTTGTGAATCGAATGATGTATACCACATTTCTCGACGGTGGGGAGCAATACAAATTGTTAATTTTTGTTGGTTACGGCATATCGCTTTTGCTCGTTTAAGTAATTTATTGTTCGAATGTTGTTGATGATTGTTATTGGTTTGAACAATAAATTACTCAAACGAGCAAAAGCGCTATGACGTAACCAAAAAAACATTAAAATTTGGTATTGCTTCCCACCGTTGAGAAATATGGTGTACATCATTCGATTCACGACACTTCAGGCTATTATTCCCCACTAATGGCATCTTGCGACCACACCTGTGATATTCATATTATTGGTTTGAACAATAAATTACTCAAACGAGCAAAAGCGATATGACGTAACCAAAAAAAATTAAAATTTGGCATTCCTCCCCACCATTAAGAAATGTGTCATACACCATTCGATTCACGACACTTAAGGCTATTATTCCCCACTAGTGTCATCGTGCGACAATTCCCACTCCCTATACTCAACACCTAAACCTATTAGTTATCATTAATTTAATCTTGCGGTAGTTGCTGCGTTGTTTATTTGTTAAAACAATACCCATTCCTTACAAAAAAATTTGGCCTTATATTAGAAAAATATACAAAATAAATCCTCCTTTTCTCTCGTGTTGTAGTAGGAGCTGTCCTATTTAATGTAAAATATTCCATTTTTAGAATTTAAAATAACTTGTATTTAACTCAATGTAATTTTTCACTCATATGTTTTTTTAAAACTATCACATATAACGTAATATTAGAAAGAAACACATCTCTTCCACTTGTATATGTCTATCTCATAAAACACTGGTTTTTACAGTGTAAATCACTCACACTCACGGAAAAAAAAAAGTAAGTAACACTGAGAGAGAAACTTCTCCGAACTATAATTAAACGATATTTCTAGTTTAGTTTCTTTTTTTAATTTAAGGTGCTTACCAGTAAAAATAGTTAGTCCTGGTTGTATATATTGTTATTATGGCTCGCAAATGTGCATGTTGAGCGGATAAAATTTTGATGATGTTGAAAATTTTGAACTTGGCACTGACGATCGAGTTAATGAGCAAGAACATGTTGAAACTGCCACTGTTGAAGATGAAGAAACAAATACTGGTATGTGGTATTATGCCAAAATTAAAAAAATGTATCCGAAAGTGGAACGTAAATCTTCCAATTGTGAGCAGAACACGCGACTTTCTACTACTGCGAGAAAGAGAAGGCTTAACGGTATAAAGAGCAAAAAGTCTAACCATTTAGTTACTAGCTTTCCAAAAAATCATCCCAGAAACATTGGTGAATATTATCGTGGCTGAGATCAATAGTAAAGCGCGGCAGTTTTATACAATAAATATTAAAACAGCAGAAAAACACCGTGTTTCATATGATACTAAATTACTAATTCGGTGGAAATGTTTGCTCTGATCAGCATTTTAATTTACGCTGGCACTCATACGAACTGGGACGAGCTCTTATTCCGACAATTCATATCATCAAAACCATGGTAGTATGGAATTAAAATAGTCTGGCTATGCGACGCAAAAAACTCTTACCCATTGAACGCAGAATTGTATTTTGATGGACAACCAGGAAGGCCGAATTCGGTTGATGCGCCGTGAATTTAGTTCATCGGATATTCGTACCATACGTCAACAAAAGAAGAACAATTACCATGAACAACTTTTTCACTAGTTGTACTTTAGCCGAGCAACTTTTGCAGAAACAACTTTACTAATTTGAACAATTAGACATACAAAAATCCAATCTTTCCAAAGAGTTTACTAAGAAGGCGGAATTAGAAAAAAACGAGAACTAAAACCTTCAAAAATCCGTAAGTTTTATTCTTAAAACAAAAAGCAATTGTAAATTAACAAATTTTTTATAAAAACGGAACGTTTTAATTTCTTCTTAAATTAATAAGTCAGTGAAGTTAGCTCGAGCCCGAGCTTTTGGTTCATTTCTCGGATAAAATGTAGCCATCCCGAAAAAGTGTAAATTTTATAAAAAGTGTAGGCTCATCCCGAAAAAAATATTATAATTAAAATGTATCTAACACGAATAAAAAGTCAAGTTTACTAAATTTACTAGTAAAATTTCTTACAAAATATGTGTAACAAAAAATATAAATTTCTTTAAGAGTAAAGCATATAAATTTATGTTCTGCTGCAGCCAATACTAGAGATATTTTTTACTTTTTTATTAATTTTTTGTTGAATGTTAATTAATTCATGTAATTTCTAATATGCTACCGGTGGTTAGACCATTTTAATTGTGTTTCGATTAACACGAGAAGTATATTAGTATTTACGAACAGTAATTCAAAGAAACCGACTAATAGACATAATTCTATTTATTTAATTAAATGATTTTTAATATGTTTCGAAGATTGTAAGAGAATTCAATCCAGTTTCGAACTGATGAGCTTATGATTATGAAAAAATCAATCTTCTCATCAGGCCGCGGCGACTGGACTGATTATACCACAATTTAGATTCTATATATACAGAATGTGCTGTGCTTTAAGTACTAGCGAATCGTATACTAATACAGATGAATTCTCTTACAATTTTTAAGAGAGAAGTAAGAGAATTCATCTGTATTAGTACGATTCGCTAGTACTTAAAGCACAGCACATTCTGTATATATAGAATGTAAATTGTGGTATAATCAGTCCAGTCGCCGCGGCCTGTATATAAATTTTGGTCCCAAATTTCCTCACTGCCTCATGAGAATTTTGTATACGTACAAGGAGTATAAGATACATTTTGTTATTGTGTTCTGTCATTTCGTTGTTTGTATTAGTGTATCGTTTTGTGACGGTAAGTATCAAAAATAAGCCAATCGGTTGAAATCGGAAATTTTTTTTGATGCTTATGCTCACGTGTGAGAATATTTCACTTGCTATGAAGCAGGAGAATTAACAATACTGTGTTGTTCGTTGTAAGTATTTTTTGAATATTCTACTTTTAGTAAAGTTCTATTATTGTATAATAAAAAAAATGTATTTCTTTCGTTTTAACACATGTTTGTTTATTAATTTTTTAGTTTTCGTGTTGCAAAAGCAGATTAATTTTTTATTAAAAACTTAATTAAATCAATCAAATATTGTGTAAGTACAGTTTACATTATGTAAAGGTTACTAGAAATACTTACACTCAAATACATTCAAAATACATAATGTAAACTGTACTTTCACAATATTTTATTGATTTAATTCATTTTAATAGCAAAGCCATCAAAAAATTCTGTTGAAAATTTGATAAATTTAAACAAATCGAGAGTAATCGCAATTTGTTTTAACAAGCTGTATTTGAAATTGAGAATGATATTTTTCGAAACCTTTTTTACGTACAGCGTCACATACATATGTATGTACCTATTATTAAAACTCTTTTTTTCTTATTCCTTTATTTTCTGTTTATCTTGCTAACTACTACATGCATTTTATACATTTTCCAATGCCATATGGAACGTAAACAAAATCATATGGGATTTTAAAATTCATTATTTTACATCGTCTTTATTATCAATTTAAACGAATTTTTTTTTTTATAAATATAAATAATTTGAAATTAAATATATCGAATTGCAGGTTGTACACAATTTTAATTGAAATTAATAAAATTTTAATACACAATTTTGCATTTTAGTGAATTGATTTTTTTTTTCAAACATCGTCATATTCGTGTCCCTTTAAAAATTTCATTCGTATACGAAACCCTAATCTCAACAAAGAACACAAAATAACTATACGAAAAACTAAAAAGAGCATGACGAGCATGAATTGTTAAAGAGCATTCGAACACACACACAATAACTAATACCATTACGATCCGGTAATTCTCGCCTCACCGACTCATGAGACGACCAAAATTTATGTCCTGATGAGAAGATTGATTTTTTCATAATCATAAGCTCATCAGTTCGAAACTGGATTGAATTCTCTTACAATCTTCGAAACATATTAAAAATCATTTAACTAGAGATATACCTTAATGGTTTTTATATGGACAGATAGGCCATGATACTAGCTGGGAGGTGGCCATCATTTGTATTTTCGGTGTTGATGAGATTGACTTTCATGAAATATTAAATTATAGCAAAATTAAAATAATAAAAAAAAAAATTAATTTATAGAAAATAAAATTTAAAATTGTATTTTAATTATTCGAAAAATTTTAACGAACTAATGTAGCAAAATATAATAAAATTGTAGAAATTTCAGTTAAATACATAAATTTATCATTTGTGTATTTGTAGTATGCCCGAAAAAATATTTTTCTCAAAATTGTTGTGTATTTATATTAATCTATCTACCTAGATAATTCATTCTCTAATTATATGTTCTCGAGTCTGAATAATATAAATTATAAATAATCAAAAAATATACATACCTGCTTTTGTAATAATTACTAATAGTAATTATTCCTTAATGAATATTATCCATACTAAATTTGTTGGCAACATTTTTGGTTGTATTTTTATCATTCTTTCTTTCGTAAAAGTTTCTCATTACCTGGGCTTAAAATAAAACCATCCATACAGATTATTGCCGTCGAAATCCTTAAGCCACCTTATACTATGATAAATTTACCTTTAAACGAAAAATGCATAGTTTCCGATATTGTTAGTGATCCAATAAATATTGCGGAATATTTCGATAAATTTCAAAATTCTGGTAATTCAGAAAATCCAGTATTGGTTACGGAAGAGCTTATGGATTCTGAAGAACCAAATAATAATACTAATAAGGTTATATTGCCTCCACAGTATTTAGATGATGACAGCGGGAAGGAATTTGAAATAGTCGATCGCAACGTTCTAAAAGAAATCAAAGCAAGCTCGTTCTAAATTTGTCTAAACCAAAAATAAAATTTGTTCATTCAAAAACCAATAAAAAATTTCAATTAATGAAGTATCAGGTTCATATTTCTGAAGAAATATGGAAAATAATTTTCAATCAAAAGGAAAAAAAACTCGATGCTTATCATTATACTTACCATGTCACAAATCAGTTGATTCAGCTATCTGGTTGCCTTATAAATATTAAGGGATATGATCTAGCTCGGAACTACTTAAATATTAGAGCTTACTGCGGTCACAGAAATGATAACGAATCATGCAGGAACTTTAAATTAATAAATTCAAACCTTCAATTCGGAACTTTTGATGTCTTTAGCCCGAAAGATACTACTTTTCATTCATTTAAAAAATTCCAACATACATCCAAATCTCAAAGGGACATATATAACGAAAATTTGCTACGGAATACTGTTGAGATAGTTTTGGAAAACTTAACCAACGAGGAGGATCTCAATTTTTTTGCTAAAACAAATATGGCAAACCTGTTAAAAGAGAGGCGAGTATTAAGCAAAATTAGATCGGAAGCTTTACTATCTAACGACAATCATTCCGACGATATCGAGGATGTTCATTTGTAAAAACAAAAGAGTGATTTGAATCCGGATGAATCGTATATTAACCAGGTGGGTAAAAACCCATTCTGTGTAACGACATGCTCCAAAACTCAATGTATGGTGCTTAAAAAGGTAAAGCAGCAGTACAAAAATGAAGAGCTAACAGTATATTTAGATGCTACAGGTGGGCTTGTTAGAAAACCGTATAAAACTTGTAAGTCAGTGATGTACTATGCTCTCGTCGTACCTGTCAAATCGCAGCAAAAAGACGCCGCTACACCATATCCTTTGAGCGATATGATAAGCTCCAGCCATAACACTCGAACCATAGGGAATTGGCTTAGAGAATATCGCCTATATGTTGGGAGAAACCCTAAAAATGGCCAATTTATGAAACCGTTGTAGTCGATTTTTCTTACGCAGAAATACATTCGATTCTGGATGCGTTTAATCGGATGGACTTGGTGGAATACATAAATACTACCTATATGTGGGCAACAAAAGTAAGCTGCATAAAATCAACGGCAGAAGTAATAAAACTAAGATTGTGTTGTTCACACATATCGCATAATATTGCTAAAGATGTTAGCATACACTACCAAATTTTCCACAAGCTTATAAATTTGTGAGGGAGATAATGGCTTCTATAATTGTGGCAAAAAATTATGAGGAAATTAAACAAATTTGGCGTGAGTTTGCAGTGTAATTAAATTCAAAATATATTACCATTACCATAAAGCAAGCATTTGATAACCTACTTGCCACAATTACTTTAAATATTAATGCAAAAAAATTAAATATAAGCGAAACTGACTGTCCGGTAGATTTAGGAATTGAGAAAGAATTAACTAAAAAAGATTTTTCTTGTCCGATTTACAAGCAAAGCCCTTTTTACAGTGGTTTGCAAAAAATAAGTGGTTATATTGAATTATCTGTATCGGAAGATTGCGATGAAGGAGCCCTCAATAATTTTTATAGTTTACATTTTCAAAACACATTTTTAAAAAAGTAAGCCAGTATACTACCTCTATTTACGGGAATTCTGCACCAAGGGAAACGTTGGAGCTACGGACATGTGGAAAATTACTTTGCGACCCTCAAAAGAAGATTCTCTGCTACAAGTCGTACCCAAGAATTAGGTAAGATGCCACTAAAAGTTGGCCGATTCGTGCGTGAAATGAATCGGCGAAACAATATAATTTCTAAGGAAGTATTTTTTGATGTTCCAAAGTTGTCGTTAGGTAAACAAGAAATCCATACCCAAAAATTAAATTACCGGAAAATTGCGATCAAAGTCTAGTAGATATTCAAAAAGGTACCTCAGTGTGGAAGAGGAAAAATTCATATTCAACCCCTACAAGCTCCAAACAGAAAAAAACTAGCTTTGACTTTACATTGTGAAATCGCTTAATAAATTAACGACCAGTGAGCATGAGATTGCTGCAATGGCAACATTGAGTCAACATTTTAACGAAATACCCAAAAGGGGAAAATCGATGAAGCCAAAATCAATTTTTACACACAAAATACTGCATTACTATTAATTCGAAATGCTCTACACACATGCAGTTTTTATAAGAATAGTTGTGCTATAGATTCTGTTTTCTAGGCAATCGCTTTAGCTATACAACAAGACACACATTTTTAACAAATCTGGAAAACAATCGAACGAAACGTTTGTTGCAATCCTTAATATGCCAAGATTTAGCAAAGGTATATGAAATCCGAAAAGAAATTTTGGTTGAAACCTTGGGTTTTACATCAGATTGCACAACTGAACTTTTTAATGTGTGTAGGAAATTATTTACCGAAATTCCAAGTGTAGAGGTAACATTAAAATGTTCCATTTCTAAATGTTCTAACAGAGAGCAAGAAAAGCAACCAATAATTTATTTGGACATGTCATTATACAAAAAACTAAGTGTTTCAAATATTGAGGATTGTTTTCAGGAAATTCCTCAAAAGTCTTGTAAAGACTGTCAGTCCATGAACCCTTTAAAAGAAATGTATGGGCAAATTGTTTGTATAGACACTGAAGCGGTTGAAGAGATAAATGTAAAGTTGTCCGAAGTAGCAACTAACATAAAAATTTACAATAAAGAATATCATGTGACGTCGATTATTAGTTTTATTACTGACGGTGCCGGTTCTAAATACCCAAAGGCATCAGAAGGTCATTATGTTTGTTTTGGCAAAAGATATGAAAAATGGGAAAAATACGATAATTTAAGCACTTATGTACCGATTTTCCTGCTCGTGGACCTGGATAACGCGAATAAAACAGGCAATGTGGACCGAAGATAAAATTAATTTGAGATATCGGTCTATCACAAGTAGAAATGTCAATGAACTTATCTGTTAATCTATAATCGGTTTAGCTGTATATAATTTAAGGTTTCTCCATATCACACACGCTACACTAAAAATACAAGTTTTTCGAAAACATATGTTTATCTACATGATATAAAGCTGAGGTGCTGGTCAGCTATTAGCTAGTATCATGGCCTATTCGTCCATATAAAAAACCATTAAGCTATATCTCTAGTATTGGCTGTATATAATTTAAGGTTTCTTCATAGTTAATGAGTACACTACCAGCAGAACATAAATTTATATATGAATTTGTAGAATATGTTGAACGGCTTTACTCTTAAAGGAATTTATATTTTTTGTTACTTAAGAAATTTACTAGTATTCATTTGATTTAAACTTGACTCTTTTTCGTGTGGGATACATTTTAATTATAATATTTTTTTCGGGATGAGCCTACACTATTTATTTTTACGAGAAATGAACCAAAAGTTCGGGCTCGGGCTAACTTCACTGACGACTTAAATTAATAAGAATAAAAAAAAAAATCTTTTGACACCACCGGCACAGTATTAACTTATAGCTTATTGTCTGATATGTCTCCTTTATTGTCGCCTCCTCATGAAAACGCTCCCAGAAAACTTTAAGTGGTTAAGTTTCCTGCTGTCTCGATGTGCACTGCCTTTGTGCTTATAGGCATATGAAAATACAAACGTACATTTTATGTGGAATTTAACCTCTGCGTCTTACGGGATGCATCATGAACGGTCCACAGTAATCCACTCAGACCTTGTAAAATGGGTGTGAATATTGTACCCTATCTGCTGGTAAATTCCCCATCAGCTACTTTTCCATTGTTGGATTTTGTCTTATGCACTTGATGCATTTGTGCACAATTGTTCTAGAATGTAGTAATGCTTGTAAAAAAGGCTTACCCCCGATTGATTGTGTAGGTTATACATATCTCTTACAATGCATTTTACCGCGTTATGACTCGTCGGTAGGATAATAGGATGCTTCACGTTATACGACACTAGTGATTTTTGTATCCGACCTCCTACACGCAGTACTCCTGTGTCATCCAAAAACGAATTGCCTCGGTGTCCATAAATTTGGTTGAATGAATCATCTTGATTCTCTCAGTAGCAATCAGCCAGTATGGTCCATGCCACCCCAGATTATCTTTCCTCAAATCGTTTGTATTCATGCCTCGAGATGCTATGTCAGCCGGGTTGTCATAAGAGCCGACATACCCCCAATTTTTTCGCTTGTATGTTTGAATTATATCGCTCGTTCTATTGCCTACAAAAGTTGTCCAACTACTGGGAAGTGCCGACAGCCAATCTAACACTATTTTTGAGTTGGTGAATACCATAATTGTGGCTATCTTGATGTTAACGCCGATTCCACCAACTTCATTAGATTGGCATATATCATGGCGGCATAAGCGTGTTTGCTTGCGTCGCTAAATCCAATTAAGCTTATTTCGTCGCTATAGTTTGCACCCATCTTGGAATTCGAATTGCTGGAATTCTATGCAAATCTTCCCTGGAAGATCTTCGTCCCAGCTCAAAACATGCATCCACACTGCTTGAAGTAAAATTTTCATGCGAATTACAATCGGTCCCAACCAGCCTAGCGGGTCGAAGATTCGACTAGTATCCGACAGTAAAGATCGCTTTGTATGCGCTGTTCGATCAGGTAGTTCGGTTGTGAATTTGAATGAGTCTTTGCATGGATCCCATTGCAGTCCTAATACATTTGACGACACTGAATGCTCTCCTATGCCCATGACAACCCCACTTGTGCCTTGAATAAATGCTCTAGATTCAGTTTAAATCAATGGCCCTTTAGCGCAGCAAATCATATGTTATGTGTGTCATTTTTTAACGGTGAGGAGAAATCCGAAATTTAATTTTTTTTGTTATGTGAACTCACTCTTCCCATTTTTTTGTTCTTGTTCGTCATTCATACCGAATCTAATGTTTCAGTAGATTTGCATTTGCGGTAAATAACAAGAAATCTTAAAAGTCCTAGAGTGTGTTGTAAGATGCGACTATGTTAAATTAGCATCTTTATGTTTAGCGAATCAAATGGGCCATATGCCATTCCAAACGGAGAGGATGAATATTATTTTGTGTTGCTGTTTATTAATTATATTTTATACGAGCCGGAGAGGCAACAAAAACGTGAACCCCAACTGACTACCGTGACTACCGGTAAGCCAGACGTTTCGTTTCTCAGGGGAAATGAAAGAGGCCATATAAACTGGCACTCCGTCGTGAGTGAAGTGGATCGCATTGGCTTGGGCGCTTCATATGGATGTTTGTGTAAAGCCTAGAAAACGAAGCGTTTCGGAGAGTATACGGAAAGGTGAGATATTCCTGTTATTCGCTATAGTAGCAAATAACGTTCTTATTGTATTCGAAATTCGTCGATTTGTTAAGCTTCAATATTTTTTGCAGGAACCCTACGGCTCATATCAAAATGACACTAAGTGCTATGATTTGCAGACAATTTAAAAATAGGTAATTGCAACAAGAAAATTGTCAATTAATGTTAGAAATTATTTGAGGGTTATTTTATATGAATTGGTGAATGCTATTGAGTTGCAAGACAAAGCAGTGGCAGCTTCAACATACCCACCATCGTGAAACTAGCACACTAATTAGCCCCTTCTATGTCCATTTTAAAAGTTTTATTCAAAATATTGTTACGTTTTTGCCTTGTCAATCAAGGTTCGTATCACTAGATTGTGAATAAAACAAAATCAATTCAATTTATCAGCAACGAATTTATTTATTTCACACAAAAATTATTACAACACAATTTTTTAACAATAATTCAAAAAATCATTTTATTTAAATTTTACACAATTTTACTGTACACTTATAATTTTTATTTCGCACTAAAACACTTTTTAAATCACTTTTTAATTCCTTTTTAATCTTCACACTACCACTTACCAAATACTACTAATCCAATTCGACTTCGTTCGCCTTTTTATATACAATACATAAACCAAACTTCTAGAAAGCTCATGACTTTTCCAGTTAGAATAGTGTAGAACATTTAGTACAGTAAAATATTGAGCTATTCATTTAACTTTCACACTGTCGCTTTCCAAATACTACTAATCCAATTCGACTTAGTTCGCCTTTTTACATACACAAACCAAACTTCTAGAAAGTTCATGACTTTCCCAATTAGAACAGCGTAGAAACATTTAGAACAATTTTATCATGGAAACTTCCATTTTAGTACAGTTAAACATTGAGCTATTCATTTTAACTTATTCTATTACACTCTAGGTGTCACCGTTACATTATTTTAACTAAATACAATAAAATCATGAGCTGGAATAACATCACAAAAGTGCATATGTGGCATAATTTTATTAGTACTGCTTGATTTAATTTTTTTTTTTCTGGGATAAAATCCTAGACTAGCTTCACATGCCTAACATTAAGCAACTAATTTAATTTTATCGCATCTTAACACAAACTTTAGGATTTTTATGATTTCTTGTTTTTCCCCGCTAATGGAAAACTACTCAAATGTTAAAAATCGGTATTACGTCAGCAACAAAATCTTATATTCATCCCCTCCCTTTGGAAATAGCATATTCGTCCATTTGATACATTAAATGTACAGCTACTAATTTAACTCAGTCGCATCTTACAACAAACTCTAGAATTTTTTAGATTTCTTGTTATTTACAGCAAATGCAAAAGTACTCCAAAATTAGGGATGGGTACGACGTACAAGCGTAGAAAAATTAGTACTAACACCAACTTCGATACCTTGAACGTAAAACCTATGTTCTTTTAAAGTGATTTTTGGAAAAATTGTATTGCACTAATTACAAAGCAAATTTAAGAAGTAATAGTGAAATTTATTTAACATTTTTAAGATATTTTACGGACATTTTTGCGTTCCTTTTTATTAGGTACTTAATAAGAATATTATTTTAGTCCGCTCCAACCCCAAAAATTGTGGCATATTCATACAGATAAAAAAACGTAAAAACATTTTTCAAAAAAAGTTCCACGAACTTGTTAAGGTTGCTTTCAATGAAAGGGAATCCTGCTGTTAAGGTAAAATATTTTTTAGGGGAAGAAAATGAATAAACCTTTATAATAATAGGAGTATTAACAAAACGATTTAAATCGTTGAAGATTTGAGAGGCTCGAGATTAAACTTAGAAAACTAATTTTATTCAGCCAGAAAGTTCTTCATGTCCAAACACTTGGAAAAAATGGCATGATACAATATTTAATTGAAATCGTCAAGTTCTTTCGAAAGCTCGAAATGTACACATAAATAATATTGCATCTCTAAAAATCCATAAATTTACAATTCCATGAATTTAAAAATTTTTTTTTTTACGATTTTCATCGTTCACCAATACAAATAAATTAAGACCACAAACGTAATAAATAAATAAACAAATAAAACCCAAAATAACATCACGCAAAAATGATACACAACATCCCGTCATTGTTATTATACCGAGGGTACATGTACACCAATATTAAACGTTTGTAGAGCACACAAACAATAAAAAAGCAACAACAACAACAAAAAAATGTGAATTTATCACTTTGATATACAAACACACACCATGTTTCGTTGACATTCCAAATTTATTTCAAAAACTTCCGTGGATAGAATATTATGCCATTATGCCATTTCTTTTATTGTTCGCCGCACAAATAAATGTGCATGAAAATTTATCTACGGCTATCTGGCTATATTTACATATATGTATACGTATGCAATTGCATGTCCAGAATGGTGGTGAAAATTATTTTCGTGACAATGGGATTTTTGAATTTTTGCTAAGCGCGAAAATGAAATATGAGTCCGGTTTTTACGTGACTAAATTACAACATTTATATTTTATTGTGACTGTATGTACGTAGTGTCAACATAAGAGTATAAAACCAATGAGATTTGATTGTGGAAAATAAACGTAGTTAGAAAAGATCAAAGGAAATTAATTATACCATATACCAAAAACTATCTAAATTAATTTAACACATGAACTGTCACGTACGTTTAAGTGATTACGACATACAATTTATTTTACACATTTCTGAATTCATCGTGTTTTAGGTTGTACATACTTCATACATTCTTCTTTCGATATTAATACTAATGGTGTTTTGTCTTTTAATTGATCAATTTAAAATCTTTCTATATTGTACGTCATTTATAATTAGTGTCTAGAATTTTTTCATGTATTTCCTGTAAAAACTAAATAACAAAGAAGAAGTAGAACGGCAAAGATGTGAAATTAAAAAAATATATCGAAAAATGTTTGGACAATACGATACAAAAGTTCTTTTGAAGTTTTTTTTTACGATTTTGTATTATTTTGCTGTTGTTAATAAAATATAAAAGAAGGAAATTATATAACAACAATCTTTAGATATATATCCGTGTTTTAGTGTTTGGCCACCAAGTTTAATGGTCGTTAGTTTAATTTTTGGTCCCATTGGATAGATTTATTAGGTGATAACAGAATTCTGCAGATTGAAGTTTAACAGCAGCAAATTATAAACTTTTTCCTAGTTAGATATTACTTAATTGTTAACTGTTTCTTATTTGGAGAGAAAGAGAAGCCACCAAAAATATTGCTCCGTTTTTGCTTTGTCAATCAAGGTTCGAATCATTGGATTGTGAATAAAACAAAAACACTTCAATTTAACACAAACGAATTTATTTATTGAACACAAAAATCAATATAACACAATTTATTAATGATAATTCACAAAATCACTTATTAATAATAATTGCACAATTTTTACTGATCACTTATAATTTTTTAAATCGCACCAAAACACGTTTTAAATCACTTTTTATTCACTTTTTGATCTTCACACTATCGCTTGCCAAATATGTACTAATAATCCAATTCGACGTCGTTTGCCTTTTTATATACACTTCTAGAAATCTCATGACTTTTCCAGTAAGAACAGTCTAGAAACATTTACAACAGTTTTATCATGGAAAATTCTATTTTAGTACAGTAAAACATTGAGCTATTAATTTAACTTGTTCTATTACAATTTAGGTATCACCATAAAAATATGTAATTATTGTTACATTTTTACCTTGTCAGTTAAAGTTCGTATCTCTGGATTGTGAATAAAACAAAATCAATTCAATTTATCAGCAACGAATTTATTTATTTCACACAAAAATTATTACAACACAATTTACTAACGATAATTCACAAAATCACTTTTTATAATTTTCCCACAATTTTACTGTACACTTATAATATTTAAATCGCACTACAACACTTTTTAAATTACTTTTTAATTCCTTTTTAATCTTTACGCTGTCGCTTACCAAATACTAATAATCCAATTCGATCTCGTTGGCCTTTTTATATACACAAACCAAACTTCTAGAAAGTTCATGACTTTTCTAGTTAGAATAGTGCAGAAACAATTAGAACAATTTTACCATGGAAAATTCCATTTTAGTACTTTAAACATTGAGTTGTTATTTTAACTTGTTCTATTACAATCTAGGTGTCACTGTTACACTACCCCTCACCTAAGCCTGTTCCTCCCGAACAGGACCTAAATCACCTCCTCTGTAAAGGGCCAGCATCTCCAAATGGACGACCTTCGGTTTACCTCGATATCCTCTCTGAATCTGATAAACCACGTCTTTCATCCTGGTGATGACAGTGTAAGGTCCTTCCCATGCTGGTTGTAGCTTCGGTGATAATCCTTTCTTTCGTTGCAGGTTGTGAGGGCATACCAATTGCCCTTACTGGAAGCTTTGGTTATTTGCTCGTATGTTATTTTGAGCTTTTATTCGATTACTTGACATCTGTATTTTCCCCGAACAAATTGATGAATCTCATTAAGTTCCTCTTTCATCCGGTCTACGTAATCCTGTCTACATAAAGGCGATGATGGTACAGCCCCAAATTTTAGACCTCCAGGTAAGTTATCTCCAAATAAAGTGTTAGATGGTGTCATTCCGGTTGTGTCATTTATTGCTGATCTATAGGCCATCAGAAACATCGGTATATGCCGATCCCAGTTGCGTTGGTTTTTTCAACGACCTTTGCTAGATATTCCTCCAATGTACCATTGAATCTTTCCACCATACCATCAGACTCTGGATGCGAAAGCGTTGTTCTCGTTTTATTTATACCGAGCACCTGGCATATTTATTGAAATACCACCGATTCAAAATTCCTTCTTTAATCGGTATGAATCTCCATCGGCACTCCAAATTTGCTAATCCAGTTGTTTACCACGGCATCAGTAATTGTTATCGTCTCCTGATTGGAAATGGGGTACACCCCCGGTTATTTGCTGAAATAATCCATTATTACTAGCAAATATTTGTTGCCGCTCTCGATGGTGGGAAATGCTCCGGCTACATCCATTGCATTGTTGATGGTTTTTGCCTTATCCGAGAGATTTAGAGTCCTAATTGGTACTCTATGGTCGTTATCTGGTTTAACTAGGACTTCCCCGATTATAATTTCCCTGGCTCCGTTCTCCTCTTCGTTAGCTTGAACAACCCACAACCTGAGTGACACAGAACCTCCCTCTAATCTTCCCCACACTATCGTCTCCGAGTTCGGTGGCAGCTTCCCGCGATGATCAATAATAACTCGCCTGGTAGTTGCTTCTGCACTGCTAGATTGAAGTGGCAACTCGATGTTATCGTAAATTAAAACTCCTTGTCCAACATCCACCACGAAGCCATTTGCCCTCATGAAGTCCATTCCCGTAATGACTTCATCCACGATATCTACAATCAGTACTTCGTGTTGGAAAAGAGTTCTTCCGATCTTTATTTTCACAATCTTTTGCTATTTATTATGGAACTGTCTCCAGTTGCTGTTTGTAACTTCAAGCCGTTAGCTGGTTGTATACCTTCATCGATCAGATCTTTTCGGACAATCGTGCGATTTGCTCCCGTATCTAGGGTGATGATGCAGTCTGTGCCATCAATGCCGCCTTTCATTGTTAAGCTGTCACCGCCTCTTGCTGCTTTCGAAACGCGGACGGAGTTTATGGGACAATTGGTTGTAGGAGTCAGTATCTGCCCCTTTAAGCTGACTCTTTCAAGTTTAACGACTCCGTCGTCATTTAACCCCTTGTTTGTCCACTGCCTGTGCTCCGCTTGGTTGTCGCTGCAGAGGAGATGGTGATATTCCCCGCTTTCTTCTTATTTCCCAGCAGTCCCGAGAGATGTGACCAACCTTATCACGGAACTTTATGCTGGTGTCGAATTTCACTCGCCGTATTTACATTGGCGGTTTGGTGACGGCTTATGCAGTTTCAATCATTAACGCTCAAGTGATGGTTTCCGCGAAGGTGGATTTAGGTGGCAACATCACCGCCTTGCGTGTCTCTGGATCTCGAATGCATCAATGAACGCGTCAATTTGTAGTCTTTCCATATAATCGGCCGACATCCTGGTATGTGCTAGATGTACTAATCGCTCGATTGCCGATGAAAATTCCTGTAGCTATTCTCCTCCCTTTTGATAGCGGCTAATTAATTCTATACGATAGATTTCCCGCTTGTGGTCACTGCCGTACTTCTTATCCAACGCCTTCATAATTTCGAGATAACTGCTGCGCTCTTATTCCGGGATGGTTTGTAAAGCCTCTGCTGTTTCGCTTTTTAGAGACACTATTAAAGCTGCGACACGATATTTATCGTTCCAACGGTTTTGATTGTCTGCCGTTTCAAATTGATATTTGAAAATGCCAAAAGATGTTATTCCGTCGAAGTTTGGTAGTTCTAACTTAACTGAACGGTCTCTACCACTTGCGTCGTTGTTCCACTTGCCTTGACATCAGTTAATTCTTTCTCGATACATTGAAATTTCTCTACAACTTGTTGAACCTTCGTTTCTAATTTTTTTTCAACCTGTTGAATCTCCGTTTGCAATTTCTCCACTTCGCCTTTCAGCAACGAAATTGTTTATTTCACACAAAAATTATTACAACATAATTTAATAACGATGATTTACAAAATCACATTTTATAATTTTCACACAATTTTACTGTACACTTATAATTTTCAAATCACACTAAATTACTTTTTAAATAACTTTTTAATTCCTTTTTAATCTTTAAATTATCGCTTACCAAATACTAATAATTCTTACAAGTTTACACTATCGCGTTCCAAATTCGAATAATCCAATTCGATCTCGTCCGCCTTTTTATATACACAAACTAAACTTCTAGAAGGTCATGACTTTTCCAGTAAGAATAGTGTAGAAACATTTAGAAAGTGTTCTATTATAATCTAGGTGTCACCGTCACATTATTATATTGTGACGGTGACACCTAGGGTGTGATAGAATAAGTTAAATTAATAGCTCAATGTTTTTCTGTACTAAAATGGAATTTTCCATGATAAAACAGTTCTAAATGTTTCTAAACTATTAATACTGAAAAAATCATGAGCTTTCTAGAAGTTTGGTTTGTATATATAAAAAGGCGAACGAAATCAAATTGGATTATTAGAATTTGGAACGCGATAGTGTAAACTTGTAAGATTATTAGTGGTATTTGGTAAGCGATAGTTTGAAGATTAAAAAGTGATTTAAAAAGTATTTAAGTGTGAAATAAAAAGTAAAGTGATCAGTAAAATTGTGCGAATAATTTATAAATAGTGTTTTTGTGAATTATCATTAATAAACTGTGTTGTAATAATTTGTGTGCTAAATAAATAAATTCGTTGCTGATAAATTAAATTGATTTTATTTTGTTCACAATCCAGTGATACGAACTTTGATTGACAAGACAAAAACGTAAAAATATTGTTACGGTGACATCTAGGGTGCAATAGAATAAGTTAAATTAGTAGCTCAATGTTTTACTGTACTAAAATGGAATTTTCCATGATAAAACTGTTGTAAATGTTTCTAGACTATTCTTACTGGAAAAGTCATGATTTTTCTAGAAGTTTGGTTTATGTATATAAAAAGGCGAACGACGTCAAATTGGATTATTAGCATTTGGTAAGCGATAAAAAGTGATTTAAAAACTGTAAAAATAAAAAAAAAATTAAAAGTGATTAGTAAAGTTGTGCGAATATTAAAATAAAGTGATTTTGTGAACTATTGTTAAAAAAATTGTGTTGTAATAATTCTTGTGTTAAATAAATAAATTCGTTGCTGATAAATTGAATTGATTTTGATTTTGTCACAATCCAGTGATACCAACCTTGATTGACACGGCAAAAACATAACAATATGTATTGTTGTAAATATCGATCAATATTTTTCTTTAATGGAGCACTACCAATCCTTGAGTTGCAATGCATCTGTTGTGTGTCATAAGTTTTAATCATTTACAAGGAGTCATTCCGTGTGCATCAATTTTAAGAAATGGATATCGATAAGCAGCATTTACGCTATTGCATTCTATTCTGTTTTCAAATGAAAAAAATGCTGCTCAAGCTATGGAACTGATTTATTCAACTTTTGGTGAACATTGTCTGAGTCATTCAATAGTAAAAAAATGGTTTGCAGGATTTCGTGATGGTAATTTTAGTCTTGAGGATGATCCACGTCCAACTGCAGTAAACAAATTTGAAGACGAAAAACTTAAAGTTTTATTGAATTAAAATCCCTGTTAAACTCAAAGAGAGCTTGCAGAATAGTTAGAAGTTACTCACCAAACAATATCACTTCAATTCAGGACATATAAAGAATGAGGAAAAATGGGTTCCTCATAAACTGATCGAAAAAAATAAAAACCGACGAGTTTATATCTGCAGGAATTTGCTTTCTCAGTTACAAAAGAATTTTTTGTACAAAATCAAGTGGATTTTGTACGACCATCCTAAACGCAGAAAATCATGGATTAATATTCATGCCAAGAAAGTGTTACTGTGTGTCTGGTGGGATAAGAAAGGAGTCATTTACTATGAGCTTCTGGAATCTGGTCAAACTGTTACCAGGTCTAATTGATCAAATTAAGTGATGCTCTGGAGGAAAACAGACCATCTACCGGCCAAGGAAGGCAGAAGGTGCTATTGCTGCATGAAAATTTTCGTCAACATACGGCAAAATCAATCCATGAACTCAGCTTCTCCTTAGATTGGGCAATTGTGCATCATGCGGCGTATTCTCCAGACTTGGTTCCCTCTGATTACCACTTATTCAAATCGATGTCATCATATTTGAAAGACCAGCGGTTCACGAAAATTGAAGATGTACGAAAATGGCAAGATGACTATTTTGCTTCGAAAGCACCAAGTTTCTATCGCGAAGACATTCATCATCTACTCGGTAAATGGCAAGAGACCGTAGATAGTAATTGCGAATATTTCGATTATTAATCTTTGTAACAAGTATCTTTTTAATAAAATTAAATTTGACCAAAAAAAGGCGAGTTTGTACTTGCACACCTAATATTGTATTTCGGATATTATCGACAACGTTTTACTATTATACAGCATTGGCATAATTAAGCCACACAGCAATAAAGCGGACGGAAAATCACAATTAGGCAACCAGAACCATAGCCAAAAGCATTGCTTTTACTAAAGAGCATTTAGCAAAACCTAGAGCATTTTGTAATTTAATAATTTGGAGGGATGAGAGCAAATACAACGTAGTTGGAGGTGATTGGAGATTATATATTGGACGATCCTAAAACCAGGAGCTTAAGTAGCAGTACTGGTTTGATAATGCTTTACTTTTCGGGGAGCAGGCTTATCATGAAAATCGATGGAATTATTGATGCTCTTAAATATATCGAAATACTCGATGAGGAAAAAAATAGGGCTGAAACCTCAGGAAGTGATCAGAACTTTAGTTCTGAAAATTAACTCAACTCTCATGTTAATCCCTACCTGAACCTCTTAACTCTATCATCGGCTCAACTTCCACGTCAATTTACAAATTAACCTCCATTTCAATATCAACGCAATCACTGAATAAATCGATAACCCCTTAACTCCATTATCAGTTTAACCTCAAATTAACTTTCAAATCAACCTTGAACCCCAAGGCAAGCTCAAACAAACCAAAACTCAACTTCAACTTAACTTGTAGCTCGAACCAAATCTCAACCCTCTACTCAACTCTACAGTCAACGGCCAACTGAATCCTAAACTTCAACCCCAATTCGACCTCAACTCAACCCTCAGTCCAACCTTAAACTCAACCATAACTAAACCTCATCTCAGCCTTCAACTCGACCCCAACCGTAAATTCAACCCCAAACTCAACGTCAACTCAAACTTTAAATCAACATGGTTTGTAAACTATATGCATACATTAACTCATCTTTATCCAATCTCCACCATAATCCCAACTCTACACATAAATAAATCACCAACTGAACGGCTGAATGAATACCAACTCAATCTAACACTACCTTAACTCCATCACCAAATCAACATGATCCGAATGTGTTTGAATTAACTCAATTCCAGTTAATTTCTAACTCATCTCACAACGCTTTCCAAATGACACAAATGATCCCTTACTAAATTTCAATTGAACCGCAAGCTCAACTATCAACTGAACCCCAAACTGAATTTCTAATCCAATACAGTCTGAGAACTGCATGTGCCTACGAACTGAACTCAAACCTAACTAAACCTCTAACTGAATCTTTAGATCAACTTGACTCGAAAAACTACATTCGCATATGAACTTAACTCAAAGCAACTCCAGTTAACTTCCAACTACACCCTCAACACAACCTCAAATAAATTTTCAATTTAACCACTGACTCCCACTCAACTTTAACCAACATAACTGCAACTCAGCCGTAGTCCAACTCAACCTTACCTTAATCTTCAACGCAACCCTTAAACCAACCACAAACTGACTCCTAACTCAACTCCAAAATTAACATGGCCTTCAAAACTACATGTATACATGAACTAAACTCAGGCTAACTCTAATTCAAACTTCAACTCAACATACAAATAAATCCCCCGCTGAACTACTCACTAAGCCCTAACCCAATCCTAACTCAACTCCAACACAACCTAAATTCAACCTGCAAATAGAACTCAATTTAACCGCAAACTCAACGCCCAACATAGTCCTCAAATCAGCAAATACTAAACGCCCTAATCGAACTCAACTCTAATTCAATTCCCTTTCTACCCTTAAATGAAACCCTCTTACTCTGTTTACTCTTTCTCCGTATTTATTCTTTTTACATTTTTCACATCTGTTACATTTAATTTTTTACTTTTCAAAGGCCCTATAATGCAAATTGTGGATGTTAAATATCCCTACCTTTTTAAAATATATTTCGTCGCTCCATAAAATTTTATTAAAAATTGCGGATTTATATCACAGCCCACCAACATATAAAAATTCTAAAATGTTTACAACAAATACATTAAACCAACCTCTGTCTAATTCAATAATCATCCGAGCCGGCCAACAATTATTTTCTGACTTCAAGGGACTAATCACAGCCCACCGACATACAAAAATTAGAAAAAGTTAGCAAAAAACGCATTAAACCATGGAATTATCGTATATCTCAAACCGTTTAGATTCGAATTAATTATAAATTGCCACCATGTTTTGTACGGTGGCAAAAAAATTATGTTTCTTTCCTTAGAATTCACAAATATGTCAAGATAGCAATATTTTTCGGGGCTCAGAGGAAAACTGTATAAGCTTTAAGTAACTATCATGATATAAATATAGTATCATGACATCTTACAGTGTTTGGGGATAGAATTTTTGGGCTAATGCTGAAAACAGACGTGCAGAACTTCTGCATGCAGCACTGCGTGCAGATTTGCATGTAAAACAGATCTGCATAGATTTAGACATTTCATTTTTATTGATTGGTAGAAAAATGTCATTGTTTGCATCGATCTATCGAACTGTTGTAACTTTTTTATTAAATTGCGTTTGTAAATTTTTGTGATTTTGTTAAATTTTGTTTTTTTGTAAAATTAGTTTATGCTATTTAGCTTACATAAAAGTTTCATAATTATGCGAAATAAACAATACATCATATACCGAGCAACTGGCGCAGTGGTTAAAGCTGCGGCGGTTGGATCGGGAGGTACCGGGTTCGAATCCCCATAGGGGCGGGATGCAAAAGGGATTGTTGAGAGTGCAAAATTCATCAAGCAAGGCAATGTGCAGGTGGTTTAAACGAAAACGGGTCTATAGCCGTACGTCCTCGATTTGGCTACTAAAGGCGTAAGGTAGGACGTATAAAGCGAACTGCGAAAGAATTGGGGTGCCTCGAGCCCCAAAACAGATTGCAGGGATAAAAACAAACAAACAATACATCGAAAAACCGGTCAATCTGGACCCGCGAAATTTTTACTGAAAACTTAAGGGAAATACTTAGGGCTTTTTCTCGAAACTTTTCCTCAAAATTAAAGAAAAAGAAATCAGAAAAGCTACTCATTGGGATGATAGATGTTGGGGCATATGGTAGTCAAAGTGAAGGAGGCATTTTAAAACCTAGTGCTTTTGGTCAACAGGTCTTGGAAGGTGATATTAATATACCAAAAATCAGAAAACTATCGCAAACCAATGTAGAATTACCATGATTCTTCATCGGTGATTTAGCATTTCTTTTTCGTAGAAAGTTAATGCGACCGTATGTATCCTGGGCACCGGCTCGCGAAAGAGAGGGAAATATTTAATAAAATATTATCGGGAGCATAGTAAAAATTGAAAATTTCTTTGGTATTTTGACAGCTAAGTTCAGAGTTCTAACGAACTCTTTAAATGTACTCCCAGAAAATGCCGAAAAAATTGTGAAGGCCACCTTGGTTCTACACAATTTTATAAAACTGAAAGACACTGAAAATTACATTTCAAAAAATTGTGTGGATCATTTGAAAGAAAATGACGGAATAGTGCAAGGAAATTAGAATATTCTCTAGATATAGTTCTACCAGGGATGCATTCTCAATTAGAGATAATTTAAAAGACTTTATAAATAATGTACACAACTGAATAAAATTTATTTTAAAGAATTTTTAAAACTAGCCTTTATATAAAAAAAGTATTCACGACTTTCAAAATTTCCATTTGCAATAAACCAAATTCAGCTGGTGAAATGTACTTCCAAAAGTTTTATTTACTACTGTCAAACATTATCAAAAACAATGCACAATACGCCGTGAAGGTAGTAAAGATTTATATTTTTTTTTGTGTAGTGTCGGGACTGAGTGGTGCGCAGTGAAATTAGAATTAGAGGCAACATGCTGTATACATGTGTTTCATCCTATAAAAGCTTGTTTATTCTAAATCTGTTTTGCTGCACTGCATAAAGAACTCTGCACATCTGTTTTCAGCATAATTTCACAAAAAAATATTAAAAACTTTCGTGACGCGGGATTTTTGGGGCTGAGAGTAAAAAGTATCATGATAGTACCATTTAGTGTTACCATCGCATTTTTCGGGGGTGAAAATTGGGCTAACTTCACATACATCCTGTTTTCACTGAAGCAGGCTTAAGAAACGTGTTGCTCGCCGGAAGAATTCGTAACAATACATTTAGTCTTTCTCATCTTTTCTGCACTCTGGGCTAATAAAGCCTTTCCCTCGGCAATATTGACATGTAAAATACCACCTGTCTATTTTCAAATATTTTCACTGTTTATATTAAATATTTTCGTAAAAAATGTATTAAAACAGCAAACAAAAAAAATCCATAATTTTGTTGAGCTGTTTTTATTTTATTTTTTTGAAAATGTAATTATTAATAATAACAACCCACTAAATTACGCAAAATTTTAGCAGACCAAATGGTATTTTGTTTCAAAACAATACTTTTGTAACACTTGTTTTGTAAAAAAAAAACGTAATTCATAGTCTAAAAAATAACGACGAGGTATACGAACTTAATTAATTAATTAATTACAGAGAATCTAAATTTAGTAAACTTAAAACATTTCAAACGAAGTGTCGCCGCAGTTGTTGTTATTATAAACCATCCGCAAAAAAATTTATTTTGTGAATAATAATAATTTCAATAATATTTTAATACATTTTGTCATTTTATTTTGATTGCTTCAAGCTGATTCCTTGTTACAGGTATATTTATTCTATAAACAAAAGAACAAAATAATATACAAAAAAGTAAAAAAGAAAAAAGAGAAAATTAATTTTCTTCGTGTTCCGTGCCCCATCATCAGGATACGGAGGAAAATGTTTAAATCCACGGAAATTAATCAATTTTCGTATTTTGCGACGAAAAGACTCGTAATTTAATTTAAAGATGATTTGAGATGTTGCTATTTAAAATGAATATTTGAAATGTTTTTTTGTTTTATTGTTTGAGTGTGGGTGATTTTAATTGGTTCCTAAAGTTATGTTATTGCATTTAATGACAAGGTATTTACAAAAAAAAAAAATCAACATTGTTAATGCTTGGTATTTATTTTTAAAAGCTCTATTAAATTTTGATGCCCTTGGTCAAAACGTGCTTCAATTCTATTCCATTAAGCATAATAAGATAATTTGAATTTAAGTACTTGTATTAGCCGTAAGCTAATTTAAATATAGATATTTCTATTTAATATCAAATTAATTTGTTTTATTTATTTTTTGTTTCTAATTTCAGGTAAGATCAATTTTGGATACCTATATACAAACATATATAGTAGATAATATTAACCACTGATTTCAAAGAAAAAAAGGTATGTTTATATTTTGGTTTATTGTATAGTTTTATTAAATTATTTATACTGAGTGAATACAATAATTAATTTGATATATAGTATACCGTGTGTTCATTTGGGAAACTCCCGAATTATCTCGAAACCCAAGCGTTTCTGAAAAATGTATTCGAAACAAAAGTTGTATATAGTTTTGAGGAGGGAGGTGAACAATGCTATTTGTTTTATATTTTGGGGTTACCTTAAAGGTTACTTTACGTAAAGAATTGAACATCTTAATATTTAGCAATTGATTATTATTTTGTTTTTCGTGCATTTTTCAATATATCTAGCAAGTTCCACACAAATATAGACTTTATATATTTAGATCAGCAACATCATTTCGAAAATTTACTGTAAATATCAGATGTAACACAAAAATCTTGTTTGTTCTGTGTAAATTGCAAGGAAAATGGCGGGAACAATGAACGTCGAACAAATATCTATTTATGCTATTTATTATTTTTAGCGTGGAAATTCCCGGCGGCGGCTGCATCATTTTCTAAAATAAGCAAAAAAATTTATTTGATGTTTTAACAAAAATTACCAATATCTACGACTTATTATTACTTTGTATTTCTTTAGCATGTTTTGTCATTTTTGCATGCCGTTTTGATAAAATTTGTTTATGCTCGCTTCTTTCATTACTTTCTTAGCCAAATTAAAGGTTTGTTATTTTAATCCATATAAAAAAGCATAACCTATTTTTTACAGTACATTTTTTTAGCACATTTTTTATAAATAATTTAAAACAAATTCACCTCAATCATGAAGAAGAAAATCATGGTAACTTCAAAACAGTTAACACAAAATTACGATTTACCTTTTTTTCATATTTTACTCAACTTTTAGTCCAGTGTTTTGATTTACTCTGCACTGTTAAAAAGTAAAAAAATAATTTACCAGACTATTGGTAGGGTTTGATTTAAAAGAAAAATCACAAGAGAAGATAATTCACACATGTTTCGACTCATGTTACATTGTCGCGTTCTGTCGCAATGGGGCATGCAAAACGACATTATTACTTTTACCAGACACCAGGTGGCAGCATGTCATTTTAAAGGATAGCTTTAAATTTAACGTTTCGATTTTACACTGAAATATATGGTTCAATTTAGGTGGATCTAATAAACTTATTCATTTTTATTATATTAAACGTTAAATTAACAACAGCACTAGAGAAAAATATACCAAATATTTGTTACTTTCCTGTATATTAAAAAAATTGTTGTTTTTTCGTTTAATTTTATTTGAAAAGAAGACTACATAAATGGTTACAACCTGTTGTGTGCCGAAATGCAACAACAAATTTTCAAAAAATTGTGGCATAAAATTTCATCGGTTTCCGTACCAACATATTTTAAAACAAAAGTGGATTATAAAATTACGGCTAGGAAAATATCCCTTAAAATGGTTCCTAGAGTGAGAGATCTTGATACGGCTCCTTATCAACTGGGAATGGCTGCTGACAGGCTGCAGGGACAACTTTTATTGGACATCGGCTCCTACTTAGGTCAAGACCTTGCCATAAATTTAATCTAGAAAGTATTTGTTTATAATTTGATTTATGATTAGGTAATAACAGAATAAAAATCACCTGTTTAATAAATCTTTTTTATTTCATGTGGTTTTCGCTCCTAAGAGATTTAATTTTTTTTTTTAATTCAACAACATTTGCCATTTTCACTGCTATATGTACTCAAATATTCTGAAATTATTTTAAATGATGAACATCACTAAACTACATGTATTAAACTTAATACTAAGTAAGCAATTAATATGCAACCAAAAACCCAACATGAAACAATTTTTAAATATTTATAAGTAGTGCGATAGAAACGGAGGAAACAAAACTTTTTGAGGTTAAAGGTATTTCACTATATTAAATAGAATTTAATTAAAAACCCGAATGGTTTTTTTGTTTAAAACAGTTAACCATATAACATTTCACTTATTTAAAACTATTCTTTTTATTGACACCACTTAGAAATATTTTAAAATATAAAAATTGTTTCATGTTATTTATTTTTACTATAGATTTTGATGGAAAACACAAATGACATTTTGATTCTATCCTGGAAACGAACGTACTGCCACAAAAATAGCGGCAAGTATTTTTACTATATACATGCCCCATTCCCAAAAAATTCTCGAAACTTGTATAATGCTTTTATAACCAACCACCAGGTGCTCTGATTTTCGGATATGTTAATTTTAAATATACTTTTTAAATAAAGTTTTATGTGCAATTGGTATTATCTTAATAGGGATTATTGGAGTTGCATTAGGTGTTACGAATTAAAGGTAAATCGGGAGTTTACATTTTTCGAGCTTTTGAAACGTATTCCAGATTTAATTCTTTGGGGCAGCGGTAAATGGTTTGTTTACAAGCGACTCTCACAAGAACGAAATAAATTATTTGCGAACCAACTTTTACCGTTAGTATTGATGTCCTCAAAAATTTTGCTACATTTTAGCACTTCCATCCACCGGTTTCTATGAAATTGATAGTTTTCGAAAATTTCTTGCCAGAGCCCAACAATGTCATTTTAAATAATACAAACATTATCCGGTATCCAATTAACCGGAACACTCAATTAACCGGAATTTTAATGTTTAGGAATTTTTTTTGCTTTTTTCTCTTTCACAAGGGGATTTTTTGTTTTTATTATTCGGGGATTCACAGAAAATATACTTCCATTTACTTTTTTTCTGTTTTATGAATTATTCTATTTGAATTGAATGTGTAAAGTCGTATTACATAGTTAGGTTAGTGTGAAATATTGAATATATGTATTAGCAAAGAACCAACAAAGAGGAAAAGAAACGTGTTATTAATCAGTGATAAAATTGAAATTATTAAAAGATTGAAGAGAGATGAATCTCGAAAGGCATTGATGCATTTTTATAATATTGACAGTTCAACTTTATACGACATAAAAAGTAATAAAGAAAAACTGTTAGAGTTTGCTTCTAAAATGGAAAATGATAAATTCGGTAAAACTAAGAAAACAATGCGTAAAGCTAAACTGGAGTGGTTTTTGTGTAAGAGAAGTGAAAGAATGCCAATAACTGGCCCCATCATCATAGAAAAAAGCTATAATTCTATGACGCTCTAAAAGTAACTGAACGGTGTGTATCTTCGGACGGTTGGTTAGCACGTTTTAAATCAAGGCACGGTATTCGAAAATTTGATATTTCAGGTGAAAAGAAATCAGCAAATGAAATCGCAGCCAGCGATTGCTGCACAAAATTTAAAGAAATTGTAGTGAAATGTCATCTCACTCGTGAACAGGTTTATAATGCTGAAGAAACCGGGTTGTTGTGGCGGTTTTTACCAAATTCTACTTTAGCAGGAGCAGGAGAAGGTGCTGCTATTGGCTTCAAACATAACAAACAGCGATTAACAATTCTTTATCGCGCAAATGCACCTGATACCGATGCGTTGGTTGGAATTATTGGTTATTGACAAATATGCTCTACCAAGAGCATTGAAAAATATCAGCGGCTTACCGGTAACCAAGAAATATTTCATGACTGTTTTACATCAAATTTTATACCATTGGTTAAATCGCATTTCACAACCTTATATGGCACACACAATCAAAAATGTTTGCTATTATTAGCCAATTGTAGAGCTCACCCTTCATCAAGTGAGCACGAAATTGCTGACTGGATGCATCTCGATGATAACACTGAAACTGTGAAAATAGTGTAAAATAGTTTTAAATCCCAACGCAGCAGAGAACTTAGGCTCAGATTCTGATGAGGACGTACAAGTAGCTGAAAAAGGTATCACTTGGCAAGAAGCAGAAGCTAGCTTAATAACATTTTTCAAATTTGCAGAACAATGCTCGGAGTATTCTGCTCAAGAAGTTATGCAGATTTATGTCACGCAGAAAAAAATTTCTTTTGAAAAGAGAGAAGTCTACCAAAAAGCAAGATATAAGATCGTGGCTTTTAAAATACCCAACAAGTTTGAGGTCCAATAATGGCGAAGTCAGAATTTTTTGATATTTTATTATTAAATTTTATAATTGAATTAATTTATGAATTATTTAAAAATTTTGGGTACTCGTATGGGTGTACTCGTATACATAATATATATATGTATTTTTTATTTGGAATAAATTCAATGAACTGATGTATAAAAAAAATGTTTTCTGGTACATACCATTCCGGATAACATGGCTTTTACTGTAATATGGGAACATCTCTGATATTCGTGTTAATTGGCTTAGTGTAGTAGATTCGTGTAGCTTATACTGTTTCATCAAATCGACTCTTGTCTGTAAAGATTTTAACTACCTGAAATTAGTGCTTTGTTTACAAATTTAATTTAAACTATCAAATATTTTTTCAAATTTACTTATTTTCTGTCATTTATTTTATACGTGTAAAATTATAACGATAATTATATTAAATCTTTTGATCTTTCCACTTTTTTGTGTAAATGTCACTTTTATTAATTTGGGCAGCTACACTTTTCTGTTAATGTCACACCGGTATATTTTACTATTGGGTGTGTGAATATGACTCTGCCCTTTTTTGTTAAAATAAAACACTATACTCCTGTTTCTATACTCCATTGGCAGCTACAACTTCCCCCCATTTTTGAGGCAGTTGACGGATTCCCTCTCTGAAAAAATCTTGATCTTTGGAGGCGATCCAATCATTAAGCCAATTTTCGATCTCTGCGCGAGAACTGAACCGCTGTTCAGAAAGAGATGACTGCATCGACCGAAATAAGTAGTGATCTGAAGAAGCTATGTCTGGTGAATACGGCGGGTGGGGTAGAACTTCCCAGTCCTGTCCTTGTAAATAACTTTTCACAACGTTTGCAACATGCAGTTTTGCACTGTCATGCTGAAAAATTAATTTGTTGTGTCTATTCACCCATTCTGGTCGTTTTTCCTCTATAGCTCGCTTCAAACGTATTAGTTGTTGTCGGTACACATCGCCATTGATAGTTTCACCTGATTCCAGCAGTTCATAATAAACCACACCTTTCTGATCTCACCAGATACAGAGCATAACCTTATTGCAATGGATATCTCGCTTTGTTTGCGATAGATCAGCTTCACCACGTTTCACCCAAGATTTTTGGCGTTTGGGATTCTCATAATAAATTCATTTTTCATCTCCAGTAACTATCCGATGCAGAAAACCTTTTCTTTGTTGTCTTTGAATCTGTATTTCACAAATGGGTTTTCGACGCTCGAGGTGTCTCTTTTAATTCATGTGAAACCCAGTTGTTAGCTTTTTCAACCATTCCGATTGTTTGTAAACGTTTTGCAACAGTTGATCGATCAACATTTAATGCTAAAGCCAAGTTTGATTGTGTTTGAGAAGAATCTTCAGCCAATAACGTTTCCAATTCAGCATCTTCAAATTTGTTGGGTGGTTTTCCATGCTCTTTATCTTCAATGCCAAAATCATCATTTTTAAATCGTCGAAACCATTCTTTGCACGTTGTATTCGATGGAGCATGCTTAGCGTAAATTTCCACTCGCAAACGATAAGTTTGCGTTGCACTTTTCTTTGCAATAAAATAATGTAATAAAACTTCCCGCAAATGATGTTTATTTGGAATAAAATTCGACATTTTGAAAGAGTTAAAAATACTATTTGTTTACACTTCAACCAAATGTCGTGTACTGCGTTTGATAGTTCACATCAAGTAATATAGAATACAAATATTGCGCATTTATAGTTACGTTAACAACCCCAATTGAGAAAGGGCGGAGTCATATTCATACACCCAATATAAATTATACTCCTGTGTTTTATGGAAAACAAACAAAATCTGGGAAAAATAAATTTGCTATTTATCAGATAATCGAGTATTTGCTCCTAATAGTGTTACATAATATTGTTACGTTTTTGCCTTGTCAATTAAGGTACGTATCACTGGATTGTGAATAATACAAGATCAATTTACCACCAACGAATTTATTTATTTCATAAAATTTATTACAACACAGTTTATTATTAAAAATTCACAAAATCACTTTATATAAACTATTCTCAAATTTTACTGATCACTTGTACTTTTTATTTTACACTAAAACACTTTTTAAATCACTTTTTAATTCCTTTTTTAATCTTTACATTATCGCTTACCAAATACAACTAATCCAATTCGATCTCGTTCTTCTTTTTATATACACAAACCAAACTTCTAGAAAGCTCATGACTTTACCAGTTAGAATAGCGTAGAAACATTTAGAACAATTTTTATCATGGAAAATTCCATTTTAGTACAGTTAGACATTGAGCTATTAATTTAACTTATTCTATTACAAACTAGGTGTCACCGTCGCAAAATTTAGATCATTGTTGTATACCAGGGATGAAATTGACATAAATTCCAAAGTACTAAAATGTTGAGCACAGGGGACTAAATTGAGCTTCAAAGGACTTTTTTAATTTTTTGATGAACTTACTACTTACAAAAGTAACAAAAAGATATTTTTTCTTTTTCTTAAGCGAGAACCATAGTTAGAATAAGAAAAATAAAAAAAATAACGTAAGAGAACGAGAAAGGGGATTTATGTGTATTGGACCATACTTAAAAGAAACTTAAATTTTTTTTGGAGGGGAAATGGGAATTTCAGCTGTCACTTAAAAAACTTATAACGAGCGAAATTTTTCGTGTAAACTTAAAAAACTTAAGAAAGGTTGCACAATTTTTTAACGCGGGAAATAAAAAACCTGTTTAGTGAAAAATGTTTACATTTTCATTAATTATTAATAAATAAATTAAAACGAGAGTATTTGAACATTAAATTAGACTATAATAATTGAGTATTTATAATATACATTTAAAACATCAAACAAAAACTGAAACATAACCTAAAAATATTTAATTGAGGTATTACATTTCTTTAAAACAAAAAACATTGCATAGTGCTTCTGTATCACTAATTAGAAACAGTTAATGTAAATTAATTAATTTTTATGATATAAATGAATGATATGATTTTTCAGCTTATAAAACTTGAAAAAGGTTGCACAACTTTTTACTGTAGAAAGTAAACAACTGGTTTGGTAAAAATTATAACATTTTGAATAATTATTAATAAATAAATCAGAACGGTAGTATTTGAGCATTAAATTAGATAATAAATAAATGAGCAATTATATTGTACGTACATTTAAAACCCAAACAAAAATTGAAACATAACCTAAAAAAATTAAATTGAGATATACAATTTTTTAAAAACAAAAAATGTTGTATAGTGTTTCTGAATCACTAATTAGAACTAGTAAATGTAAATTAATAATTTTTTACGATATACATAAATGAATTTAGTATAATTTTTCCTAAAATAACTGAAAAATCAAACAAAAATATTTCGCTTTGAACTTAAAAATTTTTAGGTTTTCTATAGTCGAAATGTCAAAGTGAAATAAGAAAAGCTCAAATTCTTATTTTTTTTTATTTTTCTTATTCCAAATATGGTTACACCTTTAGGAGGTAAAGGATTCAGTTAAAAGTTTGAATGCTGATTTTGTGAATTAAGACTGATTTTTACATTCAAACATTTTCGCAGATGCAGGGCAGATGTCAAATCAAAAATTTGTTTTCTTTAAACATAAAAAATAAATTTAAACAAAAAATGTCGTAAGGTTGAAGGTTGTGAACTTTATTCTTTAACATGCTGCGTTCAATTTTGTTTTATTCATTTTATTAGTAAACGGATTCAAATAAAAATACCATCTTTTAATTTTATTAATTTTTTATTTAACACGTTTTCCCTTTTTTGCGACTTGCGACTCGTATTTCAGGCGATACAAAAAACAATTCTAAATATTTTTTCTTTATATTTACTTTTCTCCTCTCTATCAAAACAGACACAAGTAAAAAAAAGAGATCTGCTCTCATAGCACTACAGTTACAAAAAAAATTTTATTAAAAAGGACAGGGTATCTAAAAATAAAATTTACAGAGTGCTACACAAAATTAATTTCAATAAAAAAAATGTACAAATATTTTTCTTTGAATTTTGTTTTTGCTCCGTTTACAAATTTTTGACACAGATCGCTTAAAATTCTTTTTTACTCCATCAATCATTGTTTCCAATTCAACATCACGTACTCTCCCGTCTGCCCCTGACATAGTCGAAACCACAATTCACAGCGACCATTTAGTTGTCGGTAGGTTATTCTGAATGAGAAGAACAATGTCTCCTGGCTTGAGATTGTCAAAAACCATTGTCCATTTCGAACGAGTTTGTAAGCTACATAAGTATTCAAAAGAGTACCTTTTCCAGAAAGACTCAATGAGTCTGCTTGTTAGTTGACATCGTGAAAGACAATTTTTAGAAAGATGATTGTAGAATGGCTCAGGTAAGGTTTAAATAACGTTTCCAGTTAAAAAATAACATGTAGTCAAAGTCTCAGGATCATTTGGATCATCAGACATAACTTATAGCGGTCGATAGTTTAATATTCCCTCTATCTGCAGGACAAATGTACTAAACTCCTCAAACTGCAAAACTCTCTCCCTAGTGACTCTTTTGAGGTGCGTCTTAAAAGACTTTATGAACGCTTCCCATATCCCTCCAAAAATAGGCGCGCTTAGAGGCATCCCTCTTTTATCATTTTCAGTGAAACGTACAAAATTCGGTTTTATTCGGAGTTCAGCCTTGGACTGTAACAAACTGCAAAATTCTTTGAACTCGTTATTGGTTACAATTTTACCTCGTCGATTAATAAATATTTTCAGGCAGTTTATAAATTAGTCAGTTTTTTGGACAATTTCTAGGTGTATTACCTTGGTGCTTAGGCAAACAACAGATGCTACGTACATTTTTGATCCGGGTGCTTTTCGAATGTTGCTATAAGTTTAATGAAACAAGGCCCACATAAATCCAATCCTATATTGTAAAATGCGTGAAGTTATTGTTTTCGTTCGAAAACAATTGACGCAAGAATGTACTTCGCGTTTGGCGATATTTTTGCCATGTAATGGCCAATATTTTTTGCGAACGAACCATAAAAGCAATTGGGGCCCAGGTTGATGATTCTTAATATGTTCGTGCAAAACGATAAGGTTGGTTAAATTACTTTTCTGAGGCAATATAATTTGATATTTAACATCATAATCTATAGGTTCGCTGTATTGTTTAGTCTCCCACCCACTCGGATGACACCATCTGAGTCTAGAAATGGGTTTAAAGTTTTCAAATTACTTCTTTTGGACACGGGTTGATTATTTTGTAATGATTTGAATTCCTTTTTAAAATAAATTTGTTGAACGAGTTTAATAATGAGTTTTGTACTATGATAAAGTTCAGCTACGGACTGAGACTTTGCTGTTTGACGTTCAGAGCATCTCTTTACACATTAATGATTTTATAAATTGTCGATTTTTTAAGTTCTACCAGGAGAGTCATAAGTGAATCATAAGAATCGAATAGTAAGAGTTTTGAACCGCACCACCAAAGTTCGTTGTTACCGAGTACACTGGGCATTACCCCACGTGTTTCCATGTAAATTACAGTGTCAATTGTTATATTTCATTTATGCGATTAGTTGGTTTTTTATCACAGCATTGATTGGTTTTATTATTGAATATTTTGTTTCATTTTAAACCAAAGTCCCAATCACAATCTATAGGTAGCCTTAACAAGATTTTGACCGAAGAGGTGTTATAATTTCAGTTTTTTGTTACTTTTGTAATTAATTTGGTGAGGAAATGAAACAGTATTTTTTTGTTACTTAATTATTCATACGTTCTTTATTACATATTCATTTTTTAAATTTATATGTGTAAACACTTAACTTAACTTATTGAAGGACCACGATCAACTGCACCTAGTTCATAATTTTTTCATCGTGTCTCTTGCTCTTTTCTTTCTTTTTATACATTTCATTTTTTTTTTGTTTTAGAACTAAACATGGATAAATTGAAAAGAATTAGGGTTGTCTGATGTGTGTTCACAACACCTCCCTTCTTGAATTTAAACTCTATGCTAAAAATGAGTTTTTTCTAAATTTATTTTTTTTTTGTTTAATTTAATTTAATAAGTCAATTTCAAAAAATTATTTAAATTTATAAAATTCATTTCCAGATATTTTGGATACTAATGAACTAATGAAAATTATTTATATGAATTATATATACATGATTTTTTTTTTTTTTTTTTAGTATATAAGTATGTACTTAGTTTATTTAATAATATGAACATGTTATTTAGCTAATTTTTATTTTGTTTCATTTCACAATCAAGAATTATTGAATTGCTTCAAACGGTTATTATGTACAACTCGAGTACTTTTGTCAATCTTAATACAGGTATTTACGTCGGAAATAATTTCTACCACTCTGAATGGACCCGTGAATAAATGCTCCAATTTGTTTTTTGACTTTGAATTTTTCAAAAAAAAGCAAATCCCCAATATTGATAGTAGTCGGATTTAGTGTTTTATCATAGTTTAATTTCGATTTTAGCTTTTGTTTGAGGAGGTTTTCTCGAGCTATTTCATATGATGTTCTTAATTTATACTTCAATTGCGATAGATAATCATCAAAATCGTAAATTGGCGTGTTTGATAAAATCGAGGTTTGTAATTGTGGTTTGAAACCTTGTAACAATTCGAACGGCATTTAGTTCATTGACGAGTGCGGAGTCGAAAAAAATTGTTCACATAAAACTTTAGCGATTGTTTCTGCTTCTTGGTTTGGCATGGGCATGGCTAATGAATAATTTGTCAAATCGTCCTGACATGTTAAGATATATTTGTTGTTTTGATACGAGGTTGGGAGAACTACAATATCTAGAAAGATTTTTTCAAACGGATGAGACGATGTTGTAGTTAACGTCATTGGCATTTTGGTTGAACGACCAAACCTGTTTTTCTGACACGACTCGCAATTTTTAATGTATTTTTTTACTTTATTCAACATACCATCGAATTTATAGTATTGCGACATGCATTTCAGCGTCCTAGCAATTCCCTGATAAGCACCGATTGGGCTATTATGGAATTCGCGAATAATTCTGGTAATTTCCATATTATCCTTAATAATCTGAATCGGTTGTTTTAATGTATGAAATTTGTTTGATGGTGAGGAAGTAGGAGAATGCGAAATTTTGATTGAGATTTTGGTTCGGAAACTGAAGTTGTAGTTATTGTTTGTTAGTTTTTTGGAACTGAATTAAATTCTGGATTATCAGCATCGTTTGCATTGTGATTTTTTCGAAATAGACCGAGTTACGGCGAAAATGTTGGTATCTGTGGTAATATTCACTTGGCTTAGGGCATCAGCATTGTGGTTAAACGTTCCTGGCTTGTAAACTACTTCGTACTCATATTCGTCCAGTAAGATTCTCCATCGAATAAGTCGGGATGTTGGATTAAATAACTTGCATAACCACACTAGGGGCTTATGATCTGTCACGATTTTAAATTTAACACCATATAAATAGGAATGAAACCTCTTAACAGACCAGACGATAGCCAGCAACTCCTTTTCAGTAGTTGAATAATTTACTTCGGCTTAGTTCAACATTCGACTGGCATAAGCGATTGGTAGATCACTACCACTTTCATGAATTTGGGATAATACAGAGCCAATTGCCGCGTTACTGGCGTCAGTTGTTAATATAAACTGTTTAGCAAAATCAGGATAAATTAGGACTGGGGGGGGGAGGGGGTGCATAATGCATGCTTGCTTTAGTTTGATAAACGCTTCATCGCAGATCTCATTCCATGAAAATTTTACTTTTGAACTTGTCATTTTGCTGAGAGGATGTGCAACACAGGCAAATTTATCAATAAACCGGCGGTAGTATCCCGCCAACCCTAAAAACGACTTTAACTCTTTTTGATTTGTGGGTGTGGGATAGTTTTCGATCGCTGATATTTTCGATGGGTCACACTGAAAAAAATGTTCATTCTTATTGAGTTAAATCAATATCAATTTAATAATTTCATTATTTATATAGCGCCGATAGAGAATATCTATCAATATAATAGAAAACAAAAATTTTTTGTACTTTTTAATTATGAAATGAATAATATTTTATTAAAATTAACTATCAAATTATATTATCAATTATATAATGTTATAATCAAACTTATAATTAATTTTCATAATAATAATGTTTTCATTAATTTTTCAAAAACATAATCCTTTCATAATGAAAATTTTATATCATACTGATAAATGGTTTGAAAGTGATATTTTCAAATAGAAAATTAATTTCAATGATATATCTTCCATTTTATAATATCCCATCAGAAATGTTTATTGAGTTGATAATTTTTATTACGCTTTAATTATCAATTAGAAAATATATTTTAATAATAAATCTTCTGTATGATAATCCGGTTTGATGAAAATCTTTATCAAAATGAATATTTATTATCTAAAAAATATTTTGTATTTGAAAATATTATTATTGATTATATATATATATATATATATATATATATATATATATATATATATATATATATATATATATATATATATATATATATATATGTATATATATATATATATATCTATATATATATATATATATATATATATATATATATATATATATATATATAAATATATATATATATATTACATATAATAATACACATTATATAATTTCCTATGGCCTTCGATAATTTTCCGAACTTCAGATGAAAAGAAAATGAAACAGTTAAATTTTTAGTTTTTAGCGATATTTAATTGAAATTTAGTTTGTTTAATATATATTTATACATTTACAGAAAATTAGTTTTTAGATTTGAATAGTGCAAATATTTGGTTTCATTTTTGTTTATACGGTATTAATTTTAATATTTCTCTTTTTATATTAAAATGAATTTAATTTGTAATTATTATTTAAATTAATTAAAAGTTTTTTTAAAATTAAAAACTAATCAAAATGTCTAAATTTTTAATATTCATATTAATTATAAATAAATATATTGCAAAGATAATATTTCCAGGATTTATTTCAGTTTATAGATTGCAAGATTATAACAATAATGCTTAATGTTTAAATTTTTTAAAATAAAAATTAATACTATATTAGGACTATGAACATTTTATATACAAAAAATTTAAAAAAAATATAAATGAATTTTACCATTAAATAATGAAAACTACAACTAAATAAATTCTAAATATTTAGGAAATAATATCGACAGTAATAATAATAACTATAATATCAGATTGAATTTTTTATTCATTTAGTTTTTTTACTAATGCACTGATAGATGGATGATATTTGTCAAAAGTTGTGATTATGTATGTTGCAGAAAATTCCAATATAATATCGACTGGTTGGACATTGCAGATTAAAAAAATTGGATATTTTAAAACAGCAGTCAATTGACTTAAGTAATGATGACAATTTGTACTTTATTTCATCAAAATATACGATCAATTCTTTAGGTTCCTGTATAATTCCTATTACTATAATAAAGGGTTGCACAGGCAGGTTCTGTTGAAGTTCTTTATTGATGATTTCTTCAACCTCAGCTGCGGTCTCCCCGAATACATAAAGAGAATTTTATGAGTCTTTGATCGAAAACTCTACGAACTGTTTGCTAGAAGTTGATGGACATGCCTCTTTTGTAACTGGCGATATTAAGTTGTGAAGCAGGTATAATATTCCTATTTATTTAGCGTCTGAAATACATAAAAATAAAATTAATTAACTGACTTAGTTAATTCAGTATGGCGTTGAGCAATTAGACCTCAATGCATAGAAAACCCCAGGAATTATGAAAAAATTCCCCAGAAAAATTAGGTTATTTTCTGTGCAAGAAAATATTCTGAATAATATTCTATATAAGAATTTTTTCTTTGAATTTGTAGGATGTTTTTATTTATTGAAAGGCTCCAATAATGGAAACGTAAATGGAAAAATTTCCCAATCTAGTATTGGAAGTTATATTATTAAACGCAATACACGTAAAAAACCAAAATGCCGTGTAATTTTGTTTTCGTTATTGCGCCAAAAAAGTTCAATAACAAACGCCTTTGAAAGACAAAATCAAATAAAACAGCCTTTCATGAACTCGTACTTTCAATGGCTCGTATTAATTACTTAGCATTTTTTTATCGGGCAAATGTGCTTCAAATAATTGTATTACGAGTATGTACGTTACCGATAATTTTTGAGGTATTCTTCCATTATCCTTTTGGAGTACATGTAGGGGTAGTACTTATGTATTGGGTAAAATGCCCAAATTTGCTGTATTATTTTGGTAAATCCGAACAAGATTTCAAAGAAATTATAACAACTATTGCATTGTAAACATCTAAAAATAATTTAGCTAAATTATTTCTAGATTTACTCAACGCAATTGTTGTTGTATTTTCTAAATTTACTAAAGCAATACAGCGTTAAATTATTTATTAATTTAATATTATTTTAAATAATAAAGTCGACCTTACTTTCAGATGTGCAACTATTTTTTGTAATGTTTTCCAATATCTTTTTGTTGTAGCTATCTTTTATTTTGTTGGGCAAAATCGGTAAAATTTAATGACTAAATGCTTCAAAACAATCCGAAAAATCTCCGGCATTTGAATACAGATTTTTAAAATCGATATCAGTCTAAAATGTTAAAAATGTATTTCATTAGCAATAACAAGATCATATTAATTATAATTCAAAACCGGGTAGGAAAAATCTTACCAATTTATATCCTAAGTGCTTTTTATAAAGAGGACATTTCTTTATTACTTCGTTAAAATTGGCTTCAATGCTGGCAACATCCGAGGCCCTATAAATTTTGGTGGCAACCCAATGAAGTTAAAATTCAGCGAAACTGCAGTTATCATTTATTATTTCTCTTAAACTTTCTTGATGATTAACTTGGTTCTAATATTGAAGAAAATGGTTTTGGATCAGGTACGAGTTAATGACATACGTATAAATACAATTTTTGAAAAATCACCTAAACATAAACTTATTCGTTTCTTACCTTCTTTTCTTTCGAGGAATGCGACTCATAAAGCCGCTTTACCAAAATTCCACAACTTTTAAGTTTTCTTCGGGCGTTGTAATATTTGGCTGACACTTTAGAGATTGCTGGTTTTCCAAGTTGCTTAATGTAATACATGCTCTGCAATACTATTACATAAAATTAAACTTTATTTATTTATCCATATTTAACATTTTATTCAACTTACTAAGTCTTCTTTGGGAAATTCATGAATGAATTGCTGGGAAATGTTATTCGCTAAGTCGCTTGACATTTTTATTTCATTTTGAATTAAAAAATTGTTTATAATATCTAATATAGATGTCCTGCATGGATCAATTAATTTATCATGAGTATTATAATATTTCAAAATCAAAAGGCCCTTAGGAGAATCCCGCAAAATGAAGGGCAAGGAAACATCTTTTCTTGAAACTTCATCACCAGTCATTGTAGATTCAGAAGAAATGGTTGAACATTGCCTTATCTGCCAAGATATGATTTTCAAGTGTGGTTCAAATTTAATTGCTATTCCCAATTGCATTTTACCATGGGAACACAAATTTAACAAATGTTCTGTAGTTAATATTTTAGGAGCCTCGATATCTTTCCGTTCAGCTAAAAAGAGAAAGTTAGATAAATAAAAAAAAAGTTAATAGGATGAACAATTTTAATAAGAAGAAAATATATTTTACCTAAAAATAGTTGATGTAAAATCCTAAATCCCCAGTTTTCTAGAAGTTGTAAAACTTGATTTGCGGCTTTTTCAGTTATTTCAGGACTAGCTTCATATTTTGTCGAAGAATCGTGTATTATTGAATTTTTGTTTACTGGCTGCATTCATGATAACTTATTGGTGAAGGAATTAATATTTTGTTAATTTGAAAATCGTCGTCATTGACGATTCCGACCGACTGGAATATTATACATACTTTGAGAAAAAATAATTTAAATACGGATAACTAATTTCACAAAGCGCTTGTTGATCAATTGAATTTTCTAACAGAAATTAATAAAAACTTATTATGTATAATAATTATATAATAATATAATAAATGGATTTTTAAAAAATCGTGCGAAATTGTACTTAACCTTAAAAGCCGCGTGTTTGTCTAAAAAGGAGCTTCACGTATAAAAGTATCAAATTTTATCATTTTGATAAAGTATTATACGAAAAATTGCAAACCGATTGAAATTTTTTTCTCGGAGACGCGCAAAAGATTAATCCATCAAATCATGATTTCTAATGGAAACTATATAATACTTTTCACAAACTGTTTACGTTACTTTTCACAAAGCACAAAATAAAACTCTTTAACTAGGTTAAGAATTCGCACATTATTTAAAAGAGGTTAGGACATATTTTTTGCAGAAAACAAATGCAACACTTTATTTTCCAACACAACTAAACATTTTAATTATTATTTTTAAACCACTCACCTACAAACTTTTCAACAGTTTTATAATCATAAACTACACTTTTATTTATTTTGACATTGTGAATCAATAGTTTCAACAAATCACTCATATTACTATTGTTATTCAAAAAAAATTAGCAAAAAAAAACGACACGATAGCCAAAACTACACGTCCGATCAACAAGAGTTACAAAGGAAAAAGAATAAATAAAATAGATAGTCACGTAAAAAGTACCGTTATTTTAGATCCGTTTGGTGATAAATATTTATCATTTATAATAATTATTATCATTTGCAATAGTTATTATCAGGTGCATCAATAATTATTATAATAATTGGGTTTTTCCAGAATAATATACATATGTTTTGTTTTACCGCAGGATAAAAACTTAAAATTCAATTCAATGACAATATGAATATTTTACAAGAATGCCTAACCTTTTTTATTTTGGCTTGGGCCAGTTAAAACAAAATTACATTCCGTTCTCGTAAAAAAATGCGATAGTAGTGTCTTTAAAGGTTTACTCATAATTTAGTGTTAAATCAATTATCGAACAAAATTACTATAGATTTTTGAGAAGAAACAGGCAAAAATTCAAATTGAAAAAAATGAAATTTTAAGTGTTAACCCTGTTTTAACTTGTTTTTCAATAGTTAATTAACGGTAAATTATAGGCAAAAAAAATTAACAACAAGATACAAATATCTAGTAAAATATTATCTCATTCGAACATACATATCGTCGTTACCACAGCAAACTATCGAATGTGAAAATTTCCTTTTCAGGACGGCAAAAAATATTCGATAATTTAACTAAGTAACATTAAGAAAAACGCACATATTATTCCAAACTTTGCTAGAACCATCATCTATGCTATTAAAGCCAGAAACTCCACGATTTGCCGCTGTATTTTACCCAGTTCTAAAAATTATTTTTTTCACATTCGATAAATCGCGATGATAGCGACGATATGGCTCCTAAAAAAATGCGGCATACTCTTATTTTATGCCACATTTCCCTTCTAAAATGGAATAAATATAACATACCTTACCATCATTCTTGATATTAACACTAGAACCGGTCATTTTGACCAGTCGGTAGTTCTAGTGTTAATACTTAATTTCGAGAGAGAAAAGGCATTAAATCAAAGTTACTAGAAAGGAATAGGTACAACACAAAGCAATTTATTATTTTGCTTTTATTTTTAATATTACCAACAATAAAACAAAATATTGTTAAAAAAATAAACGTGGATGGAACCAAATGATTTTCTATTTTAATGTCACGAAAATATACTTTGTCTCTTCCTCTTGAAGTTATATCAACGCTTTATTTCAACGGCAATTTATTATTTACTTCGTTGTATAATTTTTCAACGATAATGATTGCCAGCTGATTTTTTTTACAAAATATCATTATATTGAGAATTTTTTATTAGGATTTTTCAGATATTAATACATATTGACGAATTAACTATACAAATAGGCATTGCATATACTTACACCGTGATGGAACAGTATCACACATTCTGACAAGGATCCTTCTCGATAATAATTAATTTCAAGAGAAGAAAAACTTAAAATTTGCTTTTTGTTGTAAGAAACGTAAAATAATTTTCCTGTAATTTTTTGTTTCCAAGGAAAAATCATGGTCATTGTTTCCTCGATGGTACATTATAGTAACTTTTTCGGGCTATTATATTTCGTGATTTTTAATTTTTATTTATCACTCGATTTTCTTATTGGTGTTGCCTCATTTACTTATGTAGGTTATTGACCTACATGACTTGTGATTAAGTATGTGCAGATCGTCGAATGTAATGCACTGCTTACTATTTATTCTTCCTAAATGAGGGTGGAACAGTTTAGCCATAAGGGTGGCGCTCAAGAACGGATATAATATTATCAAATTAATAATAAAAAAAAATTTTATTATGATAATTTTATTTTAAATTCAAATAAAATTTTTGTTCGCTTCAAATTTGCAAAACTTCAACAATAGTTGTTTATCAATTTAATAATATTTAGTTTAATATAAAAATTATGCATGTTAAAATTATTTGTCACTTTAATAATGAAATTATTATCTATTTATTATATTATTAAGATTTAATGAACATTTATTTTCAAAATGAATCGAAGATTATACCTATACTGTTACCTAATACATTTAAACAGAACAGAAAATCTCACTTTACGATATAAACAAACCGAATTGTGGTACCTCAGATTTTTTTTGAACACACGATGGTTACGGTTTAGTCCAATATTTCATGATATTTAACCAAAAACATTTCTATATGAGGTTGTCAAAGACCAACAATTTGGTAAAATTATATATATAAACCCTTTGAACCACGACAACATCAATAATTTATTATGTTTATAATTGGAATGAAATACCTTACATTTTAATATATCGACTAAATATTATCATATCAATAAAAAGACATTCTTTTAAAACAATTATTATAACAATAATATTATCAAATTTATGATAAATTTTAAAATTTTAAATTTTCGGTTAGTTTTTCAAGGAGAAAAAAATTTGTCATTTTGATAATTTTATTTTAAATTATATTATACATTTGATAAAACAATTTCATTTCGAAAATGTTTTTAAAATTTACGTAGCTCAACAATACATTATTTATCATTTTAATAATATTTCGTTTAATTCAAAAATATTATTATGCATGTTAACATTATTTGTCACTATAATAATGAAAGTGTTATTAAGATTTAAACGAATATTTATTATCAAAATGAATGGAATATTTTTTTCAGTGCAGGCTTTACACCGTTTTTTGTAATAATATTGGCTAAATAACCTATTTCTTTCCCAAGAAACAAACTTTTTGTCGGCTGTAATTTGAGATGAAATGTTTTTAGTCGGTTGAAGACATCTATCAATTTTTTATTGTGATCTTCCAAGTTGTAACCGTAGATAACTATGTCATCCAAATATACAAAACATTTCAAACCAGTGAGACCTGACAAAGCGATATTCATAATGCGTTGAAATGTTGCCGGTGCTCATTTTAAGCCAAACGGCATTCTTACAAATTCAAAATGACCATTAGATGTAGAAAAAGCTGTCTTTTCTCTATCTGCTTCGTCAACTGGTACCTGGTGGTATCCACTGGCAAGATCCAATGTACTAAAATAATTGGCTTTCCCAGGATGGTCAAGTATTTCGACAATATTAGGAAGAGGTACACTTCAGCAATTTACAAATCATTCAACTTTCGATAATCTATGACGAGGCGAAATTTCTTTTCATCGGAATTTGATTTTTTCGGAACGATTAACACTGGTGAGTTCCAAGGACTACGACTTTTCTAAATGATTCCATCGACCATCATTTCTGAAACTTGGTTATCCATTTCAGTTTTTGTCGCTTGAGGTAATCTGTAAGATCGAATATGTACAGGTTGTGAATGATGAATTTGGCATAACTGGAATTTTATGAGACAATATATTGGTACAAGATAATTTGTCAGCGGGAAGGTGAAATAATTCGTTGTATTCACGACAAATCGCGATGATTTATTGTTTTTCTTCCTCGTTTAATGTAGAAACATCTATTATGGATTCCAATGTTTGTAATCTGTTTGACAGTTCATTATCGTTTTTTGATAAGACAAATATATTATAGTTCTCTATATCTTCGATTTTGATTTCACAATGCCTAATATCGGCTGGAATTTCACTGGTATTTTTACTATACTAAAATTAGCTAAGCCACATTCTACTCTAGAAATTGAATTTGCTACGAAAACTCCGGGGTAAATTTCCTGCGATTTACAATGAAATCTCCAAGTTAACTATTTACTGGAATTTTACAAACTTTTTCAGATCGAGCTGGAATGACTGTTTCAGGTATTGTAGAGATTCTGATGGTAATATACTTGGTTTTTCTGATCGAATTTCAAGATTATTTCTACGGTAGTCGATTCTACACTGATATTTTGAAAGAAAATCTTTAACGATAATACCGCCACATGGAATGGGTATATCATTGACAAGCTGAAATTTATGTTGAATGATTTCGGAATTTGGTAATAAAATGTTTGCTGGACAGGCTGCTAGAGTTCTGAATCCTTGGTTAGTAATTCCAGATATTTCACAACATTGTGCCGGAAAGCAAATTGTTTCATGAATCACTAGGTTCTACTTCAAAACGCAAACATCTGCTCCAGTATCAACTAAAAAATAGGAGGATCCGTTTTTTAAAATTCAATTTTAGTTTGATATACGAGTACTTATGATTATTAGTATTTGTCGACAAATCGGTTTTATAATGTAGGAAATGTGTTTTCGGTTCAAGTATTGAGAGCTTTATTTCAGAAAATAGTAATCAATAAAAAATTGTTATTTTTTTAGAATATAGGAATATTGTAGATTATAGCAGGAAACAAATATCATCAATGTATCTAAAAATAATGTTTTATGAAATTAAAAAATTTGTAACATAAATTTTTATATCGTTTATCGACAGTGAAATAATATTTAGAATAACGTGGAACACTAGAAATATTGACATAAATTTAGAGAATAATTGGCTAAATTGGTTTATAATAATATCAGGACACTTTAAATATCGAGAACTCGAAGAGTGTCCTGTTGATTGGTATCGACGAGCTCCAAAATGTTTTTTGTAATGCTCTTTACATCTTTAGCAGATGGTTTAAAATCACGATTCTGAAATTTAATCTGTGAAAATTTTTCATTGTTTTTTTCTTTTTCAATATATTGCCATTTGCGACAATCACGAATGTGATGCTCGATATTTTTGCAATAACTGCACTGAATCGAAATTTGATTCACTGATTTTTTCTCAGTCTGGTTGTAACGAAAGAAACATGTTTTTGACGTATGGCCCGTTCTATTACAAAACTGACATTTAATACTGAATCCTTGATTATTTGAATTATTTCGTCCGTTAGAAGACGTTGAGACAAAAGCTTTCAATGCCGTCTTGGAATTCAAGGCCACAATGACCTCTTGATGTGCCTCTCCTTGCTCAGAAACACATTCATCGTTTAATTTAAAAATAGTTTCCTCAACTCGATTCGCTTACGTTTGAACTTCTTCGTTAGCGCCTTACTTATTAAGACACAACGTGGTCTGCAACTGTTCAATTGAACACGCTTGCCCAAATTGGCTTTTTAATTCTATTTTCAAAACATCAAGAGTATTGATCGTTTTATATTTTATTGAATTATAAGCTTTGGCGTTAAGGCGCGTTTTAATTAAATTCAAAAGCGTCTTTTGTCAGCGTCGTTTTTCAATAGAGTACTAACTAGATCACACGCAGATAAAAACCTATGAAGATCGTCACCATTTCCTGAAAATTCTGGGACAATTTTTAGCACTTAATCAATATTAAGGGCCATTTTGGAAACTTCAATTTGAAATTTACTGTTAAGCTTTTTATTTGTGTTTTAGTTGTGCCGTACTTTCCAAAATCGTAATTTATGCGAAAAAAAATCTTTGACGTGAAATCAACATACAAAAAAATGTATTTATGATAGAATCATTTTATTGTTAAAAATTTTAAAACAATTTTTTATCTCTGACTATCTTGGTTATTATAGATATTTTTATCGTCATTAAAAACTGGCTGTTTCCTATAACACAAGTGTGGTTGCCCTAATTATAAATAAGTAAAATTGTAATACATTTTAAAAGGATGGGCAATTACATGTGTCACTTTGAAATATGTGAAAATTAGGTTGAAAGTTAAAAGCAAAAGTGACGAATCTCTATGGTATTTAGAATATAAATTTAATTATGATAATTCTACAACTAGCCGCTCTTGGGGCAACGTAATGTAAACATGCATCTAAAGAGACCAATTATTTGTAAAACATTGTTTTTGGCACAGTATTTGTTGCTGTTTACAAACTCACAATTTTTTGTGAAAACGGTTGGTTTATGAAATTCATAAAAAAAATAAATCACACATCATATAATATAACGCTTTATGCTAACTATGTATGTATTTAAAAAAAAAAAATCTATTAAGCCCAAAATCCATTTAAAAATCAAAACATGTAATTATTATAAATTTGCATATAATGGCGGAAAGTTTCTAAAATAAGTGTTGGTAGTCGGTTTATAATTTATTACCATAATTATAAAAAAAAAAACATTTGAAGTGTAATTAATATATTTTGGTATTGTTTAAAACACATTTTTGAATTATTTAATATTTATTTATTTTTATATGTTTTAAATTTTACAAAAATATACATACATAAAACAAATTTATGTTTTTTATTGTCTATAATTTCCAAGTTTTTTTTTAACCACTTTTTGTTGTGTTTAAATTTGCACGAATTGTTGTTATAATAACGAACAAGTAATTTTAACTATTTAAATAATTGTATCATTTTTATTATTTAAATTTTTTTTTTTTTTTTGCTTGTAAATAAACTGAAAATCTATAAAAAACATATTACATGACTGCATATAATTTAAATTTTTGTTTATCGGTCGAACAACATAAAAACGTATAAGCCATTCGTTTTCATTGTGATATGATAAGGGTAGTTACAGTAAATTTATCGAATTTGTTTTTGTTTTTTGTGTTACATGTTTGTTATATAAATAATGGAGTGTTGATTTCATAAAGATAATTACTGTCAAATTTGTGTGTGTGTATGTTATTTAAAAAATAAACTATTTACACATATGATTAAAGAATTATGTTATGTCGCTCTAGAATTCCCACATCAGCAATGTATTTTATGCGCAAAAAGAACATCAACCCAATATAAACAGCAACCCATTCCACTATACGCATATAAAATTAATAAAACCTAAATTAAATTTGCCTCTGTTTATTTGATTGACAACCAAATCACTAAGGATTTGTATTTGATAAGTATCATCTATACTCTACTATACGTCATGGCAAAGCACAAAAAATCAATGAGAATTAAACATGAATTTTCTCTTCTTCTTGACGCTTTCTTCTGCCTTCTAATGTTATATCATTGTGCGGTTTTTGTTGTGTATTGTACATATCCACATATGTTTGTTTATTGACGATGATTTATATACGCACGCATTTATTATATTAGGCACGAATTATAACGTTCAGCAAAATTTATGCATGTTATAACTCATTAATTAATGTCAAGCAAAATCTTATATTTATTCAGCCTCACATTAATTAATTAAAACATACGAAAAAAAATTGCAAAAATTTTGCTGAACAATAAAATATTTTAGCTGATTAAAGACAACGCAAATTGAAATCCTTAAATCTATTTTCCTTATTTATATATCCGTAAAGTTTTTGTTTTGTTTGGCTAAACGGATTATCAATCAATCAAAGAGTTTGTTGCTCCAACGGCATAACGTATAAATAATCATGATGAAAGTTGAAAAATGTAAGTCCAAAAACTGTTTGGATCTATTAAATCTTGAATTAATCGGTTTGATGTATATATTCGTACGTGTACACTTAACTAAGTAGATCCATGTACATATATCGTTGGATTTGTTAAATAGCATATATTCTGGTAACAACGCTATGCAGTAGACAATTTATGTTTATATTGTAAAAATCAGCCTACAGTATTTCAACAAAATATTAAATCTAGACAAAAATATAAACATTATTGAATAAGAACACGTTTTTAAGATTCTCACACCTACAATGAACCGAGAACCACGCATCGAATTCAACGAATTTTTTTCTTCTTCCACCATTGATCGATAACAATATAGTACAGTAATAAAGTAAATACTAAAATGTCAATTTAAAAATAAATTGACCAAATTTAATTTATTTCAGTATTTACTCGAAGATGTAACATGTATGATCCCCCTCACTCTATATTAAATTGTTTTCACTTCGAAAAATTCAATTTGGAGAGTTCAATAGGATGACTGTATAGAATCAGTGAAGCAAAAGTGTAAAGAATATTTGAAATTACATATATTTGGAATTCTTGTGAATTGTTTATATCTTTATATTGCGCTGAGATTGCTATTTTGAACAATATCAAAATGAGAAATAATAGAAAATAAATAAAAAATTTGTTGTTTTTTTTTGTGGGTGGCAAAGTCTTAAGATTGCGGTATCCCAGTTATAGACATAAAAGATAAAATCTCAATATAGCTCCCCATATCCTTCCTTAAATGAAGAATATAAGCAATATTTCAGTGGAAATAACTCAACAGTAAGTGGGTCCTATCCGGGATTTTTCTGAGAGCGAAATCCCGGGAAATTGATCAATTTTTATAATCCCGATTCCCTGGAATTTTGGTTAACATTTTTGTTTATTCATTAAAATTCGCCATAAAGATGTGTTAATATTCGATAATGCTGAATTATAAATTGTTTTTGAAGCACATAAGAAGTTTTTGAATGTTTTTGAAAGTTTTTGACAATATGTGTAATTAGCTATACGATTGAATAATTCTACTTGTTATATTATTAGTTTTGTAAGTTGCATAATTGCTTTTTTGCATAGTGTAGTGTTTGCTAAATAGTGTACTGTGTTTCTGTGGTAAGCAGAAAAAAAACAAGGAGTGAACGGATTTTACCGAATAGAGAATAGTACAGATAAATAATTATAACAGCGTTGTTTTTCTTTTGAGAACATGTCTAAAAGAAATGTATTAGAGGTACGGAATCATTTCAAAAGAGACGAAAGTCGCGGGAAAGCTTATTGCATACACTGTTTAACAAGATTGCTTGCAAAGAGTCGTCAATCAGTGGATTACTCCGTCATATTACAACAGTTCATCCAGAAAAACTTAGTAAGCAACTAAAAATATGACCTTGTTAAAGTTAGCCGAAAGATATAAAATGTCGGTAATGTAGATAGTGTCTTGGCTATATCAGCCGAAAGATACCAGCCGACATATTTCAGCCGAAAAATATTGGTTCAGGCTGTTCACTGAACAAACTGTTTCTGGGATTGTGTTAGACTTTTATAGTCCAAAATTGATCATTTTTTTCACTTACAGCAAAGTGTGAAATACTGTTCTCGAGAGAATTAAAAGAAAATGAAAAAGGATGCAAGTATATAGCCCTGTTTTGCTTTCTTGGTTTGTTTGGATGAAAAGGAAGTAAATTTGGGTGGATTTATTTTATCCAAATTTTGTGGTCAATTTTCCTCCGTCTTTGGTTTCGAGTAGGTCCTCGGACCTCCTGGTTTTTTTGGTCCGCTGGTGTACCTCAATGCTGTGCTCAGAATATGGTTAAGACCACGACGATGGATATGGCCCCAGTAATTTATTCTATGTACTTTTATCCTTTTGGTAATGGTTCTACCACGTAATATTTTCTTGAGGCGTTGAATGCTGGGCTTATTTGTGCTGAATTCGGCTAGCATTTTTAGAAAAATTACCTCATGCTGCCTCAATCGGCGCCGGTTTGCATGAGTGAATGTGGCCTTTTTCAGACCATAAGTAATCATGGGTATAATTATTATGTTGTATGGTAATGATTATCTGAAAAGGCACTTTATATAAGGCAGACTTAGACCTGACGTAAGATGAGTGCCAAGGTATCGCATTAAATCGGTGCGGGTAAAAGTTATACCAGCTAGAGGTACATACTAGAGGTTGGGGCGGAAGTCGAATGTGGGTCTCTGATGAGAGTTGTAAATTTGAGGTGTTATCTCTAAGTCAGCACATCCCAGGGCTTCATTTAATTCGTTAAGAACGGGCTCAATCGTTGTGAGGTTGTGGTGATGAGAACGATGTTATCGGTGTAAGCATGGTTGAGCGTTAGCTGCAAGTTCTCGCGCTGTTCCAGTCTTAGTTCAGGGAATTGATCGGCAACTATCCTGAGAGCTTCATTTAGTATGAAGTTAACAATTCTGGACGAGAGTAAGAAACCCTGTTAAACCCCCTTGTTTTCATCACCTTGGACCGGTGTGCTCCCAGATGCATGTCTTGGTAATGCGGTTGACTAAGTGATGGGGTATGAACTGTTGAAGATCTTCAGCAACTAAATTCAGGTTAACTATGTCGAATTCTTTTGCTAGGTCTATGCAGAAAACATACACTAGATGTCCGGACCGCCATTCCTCATCGAGAACCCACCGAATGGTGAGCATATGGTCTTCAGTTGACCGATTAGCCAGAAAGGTAGCTTGATAAAATTATGGTAAAGCTAAATGGAAATCTGAATAGTCTCAAGCCACTCTTTCGATTGTTTGAATGATAATATCCGGCGCGTGTTTCATCAGTTCGATCGGAATTCCATCCTTGCCAGGAGCAGTACCGGAACGAATATGCTGAATGCTTGATCTGATCTCTTCTTCAACCAGAGTTTTCCCGCCGAGGAAATAGGAATGTATTTGGATTTATGCTCATTTGTTCTTTTATATTGTTTGAAGAGACAATAGGTCTTGCGAAAATGTAAAAAAAAAAATCTGGCATTAGATCAATTTGTGGTTGGAAAATGCATTATTCAAGCATATTCGCCTCTTCTTCAACCGAATATGATGGGGTCTTTAGGGAACTGACATAAAGTTCCTCGCATGAAGAGCAATCTTGTAGCGGGCCATTGCCCGTCTGATTTTTGGTGTTTTTTTTCTTATATTGGTCTGCGACGCAATGCTAGATGCATTCTACAATTGTCTGCCACTGGTTGCGAGTTCTACTGCCAGAAATTGCTTCCTTGGCTTGTAGGTAAATGTAAGAGCCTCTTTATACATACTGCCGAATTTTATATTTTTTAATAGGGGTAGATTAAAGGAATTATAGGTGTAGGCTGAAGGCGGAAGCGCTGTTCGTGGCTGCTTTGGTAGAGCCTTCTTTGGTAAAGTTGACATAAAAATTGATGCTGCTGAGCCTGGTCAAAATATTTAATTTTTATTTTATTTATTCCAAAATAGGACAACGAACAGACAAAAGTCCAATCACACGCTGCCTCTTAATAGTATACAAAAAAAAAATCATAACTAAAAATACAATAGTACTACTAATAACAATAATAATAATAATGCAAAATATGATCTACTTGGGAGAAAGTTCGGCCATCTCTCCAGGTTGTGGAGGTTCTTCGCCGCCCTCTGGTAGTTTGGACCAATAGCTGTGCGCGGAGCCGCCTTATAGCTCCAACGCTACTCTATTCTATTCTATTCGATCTGACGTGGTTGCTGTTGTGAAAATCATTTGACCCAATATTTGCATTCAAAATCGCCAAGTAGGATAATTTCACTGGTTTTGGGATAGCGGTTAACCACGGGAGAGCATGGTCAGAAATATCTTGGATGATAGTTTCCGGTTGACATTTAAAGTGCGAGGTGAGACATACACGGATACGACGAGGATTCCTCCGATATTTAATTTTTCTTACGCTTGAGTTGAAGGGAAACATTTTTTCTGACTAATATGGCCATGCATCTTTTTCGTGTATTTGCACCGCTGGCCAGGTACAAGGTGAAGTTGTCTATTGAACAGGCCCCGGTGCTCATGTTCGTCTTATAAACACTGCAGATGTCAATCGAGTTTCGATATAAAATGGCATCGATTACATCGCGTTTTGCAGGTTCCAAAGCTGAAGGTTTTGGAAATGTTTGGTGCGGGACGGAAAATAACGGCTTTTAATCATTATATTTAAGTTCATGTTGTATTATTAGAAACTTATTTTATAATATTTCGCTTATGTAGTAAATTAATAATAATTTTCATTCAATATAAATGTTATGCAGTTATAACTGTTCAAAATTTGTTCAACGCCCCTAGCTCGTATCATAGTCATTTTCAACACAAACCGATTTCTTTGAATTACTCAGGGGTGGGCGCCTCACCCGTCCTTGTAGCGATTTAATCATTACAGGTGGCAGAGGTGATAATGATTCTAAACCCTAAAAAGCCGCCAAACAAGAAAACATCGTAAAGATTGGCCTACTTTCTACTATTTCAAAATTGTTTCAAAAGCTGCTACTCGGGAGGTTAAAATAGTAAGATAACTCATTCCTCCTCACCAATTTGGATTTATAGAGAGACATTCTACCATAGATCAGGTCCCCAGAATCACAGATTTAATTGAAGATGCTCGGGAAAATAAAATTATGCTCACATGTCTTCCTGGACGTATCTCAAGCCTTCGACAAAGTATGGCACCGAGGGCTGGAATTTAAATTAGACAGAGGTTTACCGAAGCAGTTTTACCTGGTTTTAGTCATATCAACCTGATCGACACTTTCGTGTAAAACATGAAGACTAATACTTCGAACTAAAGGAAATATTGGCTGGAGTTCACAAGGAAGTGTTCTGGGGCCAATACTCCACATTCTTTAAACGCGAGACGTACCAAGCGATAGTGCAATCTTGGCAGTTGGAGACAATATAGACGAGTCAACTACTGAATTACAAAATTCGGCTAATTTATTGAGTAATTGGACGAAGAAATGGTACCTTCAACTCAACGAAAAAAATCTGTGCATGCTAAAGAAAATAAATTAACTTGTGTTACTTTTGTCTAGGCTTCAATAAATGTCAGAGCACTTTGTTGATATTTTTGTATGTAAACGTAACATTGTTCCAACATAAGAATTTCTATTCTATGCTGTGTAACAGTCATTGTAAAATATTATTTGCTTAGTTGCAGACGGAAGCATGCCTAAATGTGCTAGAAGGCAGCTCGCAATTTCATTTTCACTACTTTGGCCTACAAGTTTATTCTACATATAACAATTAGATGCACTTATTCCGCAATCATGAATTGTGAAATTATAGGTCCAAAGTAAACGTTTGTAGAATGATACTGCAGTTATTACATTCGGAGTGGGAAGCCATTGCTGCAGAACAAAAGCACAAGTTGTATATTATTGACTATATAACTTTTTTATATTTTTTATGGTATATAGTAAAAAGATTACCTCTAGTGACGTCTTTTTACTATTGGAGAACAAACAATTTGATTTAGTTGTAAATTTATTCTGTTTTAATATTTTATTTACTCGTTTTTTTATATAAAAATTTCATTCATCCACATTACACAATTTTACAATAAAAAGAAACAATAAAAAATATAACATTTAATAAGAATTAAATAAAATTGATTTGGCCTGAAAAAAGGTGTGGTATGGCACGACACAAATATCATAAAGAACAGATTATTACATAAATTTGTCATATGATTCTGTTGTATGAATGGATTGCTTTTTGCCAGTTCCTTATCACACTCCTTAGATTTATAAGCTTCATCTGCAAATTGTGATGTTTTCGTTGTTCCTCAATAATTTCTCGTTTTTGCCCTTCGGTTTCTGACTGATATTCTTTACTAATATGTATATTTGTGTTAAAAGCCGAAAAAAATCATTTGATAAACAAACATACTTCTCTTAAACTTCTTAATGTTGTGTGGGCATTAAACACACACAAATGAGAGTATTCCTTGAGTTTTTTGATTTAATGAATATAATTCGCTAAATCAGTGCGTTCGTACTTGGCACTATCTGTGTTAAGTAGGAATTGTATTTTTGTAGCTTAGTCGTAGCTACCTGATGAGTAGACCAACTTTTCAGTACGAAACGAAACTACCAACACAATGAGCTCGAGGAAAGTTCTCATTTTTTGTTCAGGGTTTAATACTTTGTATAACTCTAAAGCACGGGGGCTTCTTGATTTTGTTTTTGATTAACCAATCGAAAATCTTGTGAATGCTATTTTTACTTATATATTTCCGTCTATAAAAAACCGAAAAAAGAAAGTCATTTGATAAACAGACATACTTCTCTTATACTTCGAAACATACTTGTTCAAAAATGTAACCTGTGTCGTTTTGGTTAAATTAGTTTATAAGGAAAATGAGTACGGCTCGCACGCAACTGCAGAGTAGTACATCTAGTTCACATTTACAATAAAGTCTGCTATTGTACTACATCTTTCTGAACTACTGAATAAATACGAACAAAATTAAAAACGGCTTTAAATAACATATATTTAGGCAAAAAAAGAAAGTGAATTAAAGATAGCTGGAAAATAGTGCATCTACCATTTCAATGCTTTGTAATATCAGGTTTTCTAGTGATGACTTGTTTCAATCGAGCTGGAAGTCTATCTATTAACTTTTGGTAGTCTTCGACCGTAATGGAATTCCATACTAATACAATGGTTGTACGGAATTCGTATACAGTTCGCGCTGGTCTGGACTTAAACTGTTTTTCAATTTCCCCCCTCAATGACAGATTTGGAGATAGTTCAGGGCTGCTAGATGGACACCAAATGGTAGGAATTTAGTTTAGCATTAAAAATTGTTTGGTATTTTTTACAATATGACAAGATATCCTGCTGAAAAATAAATTTGCATTCAGCGGTTTGAAAATTTTCTTGTAGTATGTCACAGTTCTTTGCTGCATTCACAATACCCTTAATGGATCATAACCTACCCAGTTGATTACTAGACATGTATCACCAAACCATTATAATTATGGGAAATTTTACTGTTCGTCAGATCAAATTGATTGAAGACTCGTCAGATCAAATTGATCTCCACTAATTTTGAGAACCTAATTCTATTTGTTTTCTGAACGCTTATAAGTAGATAGATTTATCCTTTGCTTAGCAAAGACTACTGTACTTGAACAACATAACTTCTCAAAAACCGTCCCAAAAAAACAAATTGTAATACGGTACGAAAGAGATGTGTGCTACTTTTCGTAGTCTAGTGATGTGATCATGGGCATTTTCAATTCCGCCAACTGTTGGCAACATGTTGAGTAAAACAAAAATGTTGCTCTCTGAATGCAAGCGATTTTTCGAACGTGATAAATCGAATGCCAATTTTTCCATCACTAAATTTTCAATGCCAACATGTTGCGGGAACTGAAACACACGAATTGCTCTTTGAATACATTCTCCTAGTTGGAAAAAGTGAAAAGCTGGGCACGCAGGAGATAAACCTAATTCGAGTACGCTGAATCCAATGGTGCTAGTCCCATTACAAAGTTAGTCTCCATTTTTTCGACACGTTTTGGCTTGGTGTCAAATATACACTCATTTTCACCTTCTTCAGCAAAGTTGTTGCGCAAGTCAAGACAAAGAACTTTGCGGAACATATCAAGACCGAAAAACCACATCCACATTCACAATTTTGTGTTTTGATGATAATGTTCGAGCCTTGCCGTCACTTCGGCAAATTTTTTCACATGGCATAGATTTGAATAGATTCAAACACCAACCTTATTTTATTTTCATTCCACTTAACCGTGGGAAAATGCGACGCAATTCGATGAACACATTTCCATCTGGATTCAGCGCTTTTATACAATTTTTAGCTATTCCAAGCTTAATATGAAGCGGTGGTAGCAATATTTTTTCAATTGGCACAAGTGGAGTCTCAACGATCTTGTCGTGTCATAAACTAATGTTCCCACGTAAAGCCCGGTTCCGTTCGTTGTATTGGTCGCCTTCATAACGTGTATTCCACAAGCACATAAATCACATGTTTTTAGTGTAACCCAATTACATGCCTCTTAAAAGAGCTATCACTAAGTTAAGTCTGCACAAACTTTCCACTGATGGTACGTTGTTTCCTTTGTGTTTGTGCTGAGTGCAATTGAAACGGAATTTTTTGAGTTGGTAATATGGAGGAGAACTGCCTTCAAACCGTCGATTGTTTATCAATTCCTTCAGAATTATATGCATCGTGCATTGTGGAAACGTAAAATGACGATGACGATATATCCGAACATTTGGAGCCAAAATGTTTACTTGTTTTCAATCCTTTGACAATAGAATGGATTGCCGCTGCGATAGTTTAAGGCGTCGTCAAATGTTGGTAGTAAATATTCTTCAAATGGGTTTGATCTTTCCGGAACCGGAATTTCATCTGAATGCAGCAGCGATAATTGAGCATATGTTGTTGCAGTGTATGTCAAAGAACCAATTTTTTTCCTCTTGTATCGAGGATATACTCAGAGAAAAAACAATGCTGGCTCAAAAAAAACACTTTGTTGATACTACGACCCGGGCATTATATGTATGGCGAGTTTGGGGTTAAACTACTCCATTACATCTAAGTTACAATCATACATCGGAAAAGTACCAATGGAAAACAGGGGACTTCATTCTTCGTCGTACTAGTCGATGGATGCGATACGACCTTCTTTAACGGACGAGAAATTTTGAGAAATTTATTAAGCAAATTTCTTATAAATTTGTTTTCATTAGTTTTAAATTTTTTTAAAATTTTGTGCCCAATTGTTTTTATGTTAATTGTGATGGTGGTTTGGCGTCTAATGGGGGGGGTGGGGGCGGGTTTACAAAGTTGAATAGAATAATCTACCAGCTCAGTAACCTAAGCAGCTGCGTGATGGGTACAATTGTGTAAGGGGTAACCTGTTCACAATTCGCAAGTGTACGTGCTGCCGCCTCGTGGCAACCACAGGTAACTAAGGCCATTTAACACTTTTTTGGCCATTTGGCACAGGCTAAAGTACGGCGCTAAAGGAGAAAAATTTGGCAAAAAACCCTAATCTAAGGTGGAGCAGCATATTCCGATGGGTGAATGGCTGATAGGTTAATCAGTCCAAAATATGCGGACTCTGGATACCATGCACCCTCCAGTTTTATTTAGCCTTCCTGTAGTAAAGCCTACAGGCGATTTGCAATTCCCAGCAACTCGTAAGAGTAAAATCAAACGGAATACGGGGCAAGGGTAGGAATATACGGGAGTGAGACAACCCTCTCGAGGTCCTTGGGTTCCAATGCTACCGTCTTTTTAGCGGAACTACATGCTGTAGTAAACATCTAGGAGGGAGAGCAATAAGCCCAGATAGTATGTATCACGTACCGGGAGGCAGTATTGTCAGGTTCATTACGAACCTGAATATTGACTGGACGGATAATTAAGCAGGGTCCAGCACAATAGATATTTTAGGTCGCAGTGCGAAGAGGCTGATCGCCCGCATGGCCCTCCAATATTAATAATAATAATAATAATAATGTAAATTCTGACTGATTTTCTTTCAAATCTGCTTGGACCTCCTAGTTTATTAAAAAAGCATAAATATTAAGTTTTAGTTCGATTGGTTAAACCATTCGGCTAGGCAAAAAGACAAACAGACCCACATCGAACCCCACTTTTTCGATGACCATCGATTCAGCTACTTGGACGACTTCCCTATCACATCACCAATTTTGAATGAACATTATCTTCTGCTGGCTGATCTCTCAAAGCGTTTTTCGGATCAGTACGTACACTAAATAGAGACATAATCTTCCTTGAGGCAATCGAATACATTGGTTACGTGTTCGGAAAATCGAAAACATTGTTGCAGGTAAGGCGGTGGAAAAGAGACAAAATATCTCGGTTGTGTGGTTGGTGACGGTGCACTTAAAGTACATCCAATGAAGGTACAAGGCATGGCTGACCATCCAATACCAAAAATTGGTAAACGGATAAGATTGTTTCTGGGGATAACTGGGTGGTACAGGTGATTCACTTCGAATTACTCATCAATAACTGCTATCAGTGATATGTTAAAGAAATGTAACAAAATAAACTGGTATGATCAATCGTTTAATGCATTTGACGAATTGAAACAACACTAATTACTACATCAGTGTTGGTTAACCCCGATTTGAAGAGGCATTTTTACATCCAATGCGATGCAAGCTCCACAGGTTTGGGTAGCGTAATATTCCAGAAGCACGAAGAAGAAGAACATCCAGTTGCGTAAATGTCGTACAAATTAAATAAGTCACAGTGCTAAGTGTGTAAAAGTTTAGGACATATATTGAAGGCTACCCATTCGAAATCACTACTGACTACTCCAGTTTACGTTGGTTGATGGACCAGAAAGATTTATCAGGAATATTGGCAAGATGGTCATTGAAACTGAAACCACACAACTTCAACATCGAATATCGAAAAGGGACACAGAACATAGTGTCAGACAGCTTATCTAGAGTTCACATAGATGAATTAACATCCAACTTGAATGAAGATTGACCCTTGCAAATAGATATGAGTTCAGTATCTCTTCAAGATGTCGAATATTTAGAGCGGATTAAAACCCTGGAGGATATAATGGGTTTGTTAACAGTAACTACAAAGTAATGGATAGAAAAATCTACATCAACATGGGGACCCCGAAGTGTACCGAAGAAGTATTAGATCTATCAGGTTAGAAGTTAGTAGTTCAAGAGAGTTTAACGAAATCATTAATCGAGCTGGCTCTCAATTCGCGAAAACAATAGAGGTGCTGAAGCGTTATTTTTATTAGCCTATATATGTATGTAGCATCTCAAGTTCGTAAATTTATCAATACATGTGATATCTGTAAGTCTTCCACTTCCAAGGCAATTAACAGTAACTCTAAACCACCTATGGGGAGTGTTGACGCTGGGCAAATGCAACATCCAAATCTTCAAGATGACCTACAAGAAGCAAAGATTTAGAATTAAGAAATTTTTATTAAATTTATATTATTGTGAACTTATCTTCTATTTAATTAATTTTCGATGAACTGCAATCGCAACACAAATTTGTTTATTTACAATAACATTTCTGACAGCTCATTTAGCAGTGTAAATATAAATTAATTCAATTAGCTTAATTTATGTACCTGTAAATTTATAACATTAGTTTCGCTAGTCGATAAGAGGTGTCAGTATCATTTTTGTTATTTAAAATTATTTAGGCAGTTTTTATAATTATTGGCGGTTTAAAACCAGTTTCCTAATATCTGGAAAATTTTGTAACAAATAAAATTTATAATAAATTGGAATTTTGAAGTGAAAACATCAAAGACTTATTATTAAAAAATCTGCACCCTTATTCTGTAAAAAATAAGATAATGTGTAAACGTGAAAACGGGTAAAGTTTGTGATTTTTTACTAAAATTACATTAAATTGTTTTTCGATTCTCTTTTCGTTCACAAATAAGATAATGTTTACACGCGTTAAACAGTGAACGAAAAGAGAATCGAAAAACAATTTAATGTAATTTTAGTAAAAAATCACAAAGTTTACCCGTTTTCACGTTTACACATTATCTTGTTTTTTACAGAATAAGGGTGCTGTAGGAGCTAAAACCATAATATTAACGAAGACATAGAGCACCGCTAAGTGAAACCAGTAAATTGGGCGTGGTCACGCCTTGAAAAGGGAAGCTGTATTATTGACGCTTAATATAGTGGCAAGTAAAACTCAGATTTAATTTATTCATACTAAGCATTAATCTAACAATTACAAATTCCAAGTAAGTGATTTGAAATTAATTTCAATCTGTGTCGTTGAATTGCCATTATTTTGCAATATTAAAACCGCCAGATCCGATAGTTCCGTAATATAATAAACAGTTGAATCATAACGGGTGTTAATAAAGTTAATTATAAGACAGTTTATTTACGCGGCTCATTATTTATAGTGAAAGTTGACTGGCATTTAGTGTGGTGTGCAGTAAACATTTATAAACAATTTCTAAAAAAAAAAAAATATTGAAAAGATTAAATTAATTAGTGAATACCTAAAACAGTGCAAAATGGAGGGGTTGAAAAGACAGCGAGCGGTATTAAGGGTTCTATGACTAAGCTAGTCAATTTTGTGCGAGGTAATTTAGATAACGCTAGTCCAGATGAGATCAACGTAAAGCTAGACAGAGCACAGAAACTATTAACCGAATTCATGACTATTGAACGCCAGATGTTTGATCTAGATGGCAAAGTGGAATCAAACCATTCTGAATTTGAGGGCAGCTACTATGTAGTGCTTGCGTGATTAAATGCGTCTATACGGAAGCATTACGACTATAAAGCACAACGAAAATTTCATGAATAGTTCCGAGCATTCAACAATCGAGGTACGATTGCCAAAAATTAACATCCCGACATTCGACGGCGATTACATGAAGTGGCAATCGTTTTTCGATATTTTTAGCTCTACTATTCATGACAGGGATAATCTGACTGGAGCTCAGAAATTACAATACCTTAGAGGTCTATTGAAAGGCGAAGCAGCAGCTATAATTCGCCACCTACCTGTCACCGATGCCAATTATCACGAGGCGTTTCAAAAGCTTATTAAGCGGTGTGGCAGAAAGCGCCATACGGTAAACGCGTTCATTAAAACGTATTTAAATAGAGCAGCCAAACATTACACAACCGAATGCGACTAATATCTGGAAGTTAACCGACGCACTTGACGAGTCGCTTAGAGGACTTAAAACATTAGGACCAAATGCTGAGAAACGGGATCCTTGATGAGTGCACATTGCACTAAACAAACTTGATAGTGAAACTAGATCACTCTGGGAGAGGGATAACGCGGACAAAGATTTTCCGACGATCGATGATTTGTTTGTATTTCTTAGAAAGCGTACAGACATGTTGGAATCAACCAAAGACTATGCAAAGAAGATTGCTTCGATTCGACCATCAACTACTATAGCTTATCCGGTTGTAACATCTCCGACTATATAATGTCCGATTTGCAAACAAAACGGTCCTAGAATTCATGATTGTGACAGTTACAAAAGCATGACGTCAACTGGAAAATCGGAAGCAATAAAGGAAGTCAAAGGAAGCATTATACATCACTCCATGGGTCATCACGAGATGGAAGCCCTTCTGTCGAGAGTAGCATGGTAAGTGCAAACGTTAATATTTCCTCACCCACAATTCAGGAACCAGGAGAAAGTCGAAGTGAATCCGAAGTTAAAAGGACGTACACCACAATCCATGCAACTCGGGGAGGAGTACTACCAACTGCACTCGTAAAAATTAGAGATGGTAATGGCGAATGGCAGACTTTTCGAGCATTACTCGATTCGGCGTCACAGGAGTCGTTCATTACAGACGTGTGCATGCAGAATCTAAACACAAAGCGAAAAAATGCCAGAATTTTAGTGAAACGGTTAGGCGAAACTGGAGTGGGAACAACCAACGGTTCAATTGATCTAAGAATAGCAGCGAACGACCGATCATACCTAAGGTATCGGGCACTTTCATCGATTTTACATTAGCTAAGGAAGATCTACGAATGCTGAATGGATTACTATTGGCTGATCAGACATATAACAAACGCGGCCACATTGATATACTACTAAGGGTAGATATATTTTTTAAGGCAATACAGAAGGAAAACTTAGAACTGCCAAGCGGTCTACGAGCATTACGGACCATTTTCGGTTGTATAGTGGCTGGCAAAGCAGAATCAGCACAATATCAATCCAACAGCGAGGTAAAGAATTTAAATATATTGCTAGATATTGATAAATCACTTCGCAGGTTTTGGGAAATAGAAGAAGTTCCCAAATCGATTAAACAAACTCCAGAAGAGTAAAAATGCGAAGATTTGTTCCTAGCAACGACCAAGCAAGCGCAAGATAACAGATTTGAAGTAAAATTTCCATTGAAACAATTAAACAATTAGGTAGCATGGTTGGAACAACGTACAATGCTGATTTAAATCGTCTAAAATCCATGGAACGAAAGTTTGAACGAAACAAGGAATTTGGCAAAATGTATAAGATGAGGAGTTAGGCCACATGGTGCGAATAAAAGAGTCGCAGAAACCAAATAAATATTATCTACCACATCACGGAGTGCTGAAAGAAAGCAGTTTAACCACGAAGCTTCGAGTGGTATTTGATGATTCCACCAAGTCATCTACAGGTCTACCGTTGAATGATATTTTAATGGTGGGCCCCAATGTACAAACCCCGCTTATCAATATTCTTATTAGATTTCGGCAACATGAGTTTGTGATATGCGAGGACGTGGAGAAAATGTATCGACAAGTGTGGGTGTCATCAGAGTATCGCAAATATCAAAATATTTTATGGCGAATCAGTCCAATTTATCAACCAGATACATATGAACTGAACACACTAACTTATGGTACCGCACCTGCAGCCTTTTTAGCAACGCGGACTCTAACAGCCATAGGTATGCAACTACAGCCAACTCAGCCAGAAGCAGCAGAAACCATACTTCATGACATGTATGTGAACGATTTAATGACCGGAGCAAGTTCAATACCGTGTGCCAAAAAACTAATATAGCAAGTAACAAACGCGCTAGGAATTCATGGATTAAAACTACGAAAATTTCTGACGAACGATAACGAACTTCGATTATTCATTCACAACACAACGAAGAAAGACGTTAAGGAGAAGGATTTTAAGCAAATCGGAGAATATATGGGGATTCATCAAAGGTATTAAGTCTTCAATGGAATCCACTTGAAGACGTATTCCAATTCAAGGTTGACATTCCGAATCGCAATCTACACACGAAGCGCACATTATTATCAGACGCGAGTAGCATATATAACCCGCTTGGCTGGTTGTCTCCGATAATAATAAAGGCGAAATTTCTGTTCCAGAAGCTCTGGATGCAAAACTTGAATTGGCATGGATGGAGATCAAAGATGATTTATGCGAATCCCACATGATTCGCATTCCAAGATGGATACAATCAGGCAGCCAAGTCAAATTGATTGGTTTTTGCGACGCAAGCGAAAATGCTTATGCTGCTGTTGTTTACGCTGTGTTGGATACAGGTCACGGTGCAGTTTCTAACATAATTGCATCTAAATCACGAGTAGCACCGGTGAAGCAGATTAGCTTACCTCGATTGGAATTGATGGACGCTTTGTGATTAGCAATGCTAATGAAATCAGTGAAAGAGTCCTTATCTGTGAAAATCACTAATGTTTTCCTATTCAGAGATTCACAAATTGTATTAGACTTGTTAGTAGAGCATCCAAGAAGATGGAAAACTTTCGTTGCGAACAGATCCAGTGAAATAATCCAATTGTACAAACGAGAGCACTGGTGGCATGTTTGTTCCAAGGACAATCCGGCTGACATTGCATCACGAGGTACAAATGCTATAGAACTAACCAAGAGTAAGCTGTGGTGGTATGGACCTCAATAGTTAGTCGATGCTGAACAGATTAAGGTCATACAAACAAAGAATACACGCGCACAAATTATGACGACTGAAGAACTTCGCCCTTCAAAGACAGACAATTTTGTAGTAACTACGAACGATTTTAGATATTCCAGCTTTAGTAAACTGACCAAAATATTAGCACTAATACGATGATTTATCGGCAACCTCAAAAACCCTCAAGGAAAGAGAGATACGATCTGTAAAGAAATCGACCAAGCGGAACACATTCTGATATGAGAGATTCAACGAGCTCAATATTCGGCAGAGATGATCGAATTGCAACACCACGGAAAGCTACCAAAAGGAAGCAATCTAATAACTTTACATCCGTTTTTTGATGGCCAGAGTGTTACTCGGGTAGGAGGACGAATCCAAAATTCTTGTGTGCCATTTAATACAAGACATCATATCATCGTACCAATGAACCATCATGCAGTTAAATGCTTAGTGAGAGACGCGCATTTAATGTATAATCATCCGGGAGTAAGTCTTCTCACTAGTATAATCCGTCGCAGATTTTGGATAGTCAAGGGCAAAATATTATCCAGAGTTATAGTCCATAATTGCAACAACTGTATCAAGCAAAGCCCTAAAACACAAAATAAAATAATGGGGAACCTACCAAAGGAAAGAGTGCAATACGGACATCCATTCTATAAAGTGGGTGTAGACTACTGTGGACCGTTCAAAGAACAGCCAACCAGAAGGAGTACATATGCATATTTGTTTGCTTGAGTATGAAGGCTGTACATATAGAAAATGTATGTAATCTCACAGAATAGTGTAGAAACATTACGTCACAATTTTAATCATGGAAAATTCAATTTTAGTACAGTTAAACATTGAGGTATTAATTTAACTTCTTCTATTACACATTAGGTGTCACCGTCACATTATTTAAAATGATTTAATATAGATTAATTAAAATAGATGTCTCCTTAGGCAGTTTTTATAATTATTAGCGGTTTATAACCAGTTTCCTAATATCTGTAAAATTTTGTAACAGAAGTAGCTAGAAATAAAATTAATAATAAATTGGAATTTCGAAGTGAAAACATCAAATACATATTATTAAAAAATCATTCGGAGTGGATAAGGAGCGACTACAAATAATCATAAATAAGGAACTGAAATAATTATCAATATTTCATAAGGAGTGTCGAATAACTATTATCCGGACAAAACAGGGAGTCTAATTGAAGTTTATCGTCCATTTCAACGTATATATGTCGACTTCCTTGGCCCGTATCCAAGATCGAAGAACGAAAATGTATCGATTTTGATTATATTAGGCCAATATAGTACATTTCCAATTCTGTAAGCTCTACGCTCAGCGACTGCAACAAAATTAGTCGAGTTCCTCGGCCCTGTATAGAAACTGACCACAAAACCTCGGATAACCATTTGCACCGATAGCATTTCCCTTAATAAGATTTCGCCATCCCACAAGAAACACTAACTCGAGCTCTGAGCTCTAGCCGCGCTTACAGGATTATGATTTAGAGGAAGATTATTCCTCAGATTATTTCCTCAGAAAATCTCAGTAAAATTAATTAAATTAACGGTGGTATTGTAATTGATATGAGGCAGTTAGCACCAGATCATTATTTCTCAGATTGGTTCTGTACGCCATATGTGTGAAGGTTAGACATTCTATTGAATTAAAATTATAATGCTGACACTACCAACGTTATCTCCATAAAATACAAAATCAATCTACGTGAGGGCCCAAACATTTGCTATATTACAAACTTTAGCCAAACATTAATTTATTTCTTCATATAAGTATAACGTCATATAAAAATTACATCCAATAACATTACCCAAAAAAAAAAAAAAAAAACGAAAAACACAAAATGTTATAAAAATCTGCTACCAACAATTGATTCCAAAGTATGTTTCCATAGTTCACAAAACATCACAAGTAGATAATATCCATATAGAACAAAATTTTACATTCCAACCAAACATCATTTTTCTTTTCATTTTTAATATTACAACATATAAGTGATTTCTTCTTCATACCTATACCAAAAATATTCTTCCTACAATTTTCATTTTCCAAAGTACATGTATTAAAAAAATAAAAAAATATCGTTAAAAGGAAATTCAAGCAGCTAACAATGAGAAGAGAAAAAAATTTCCCAAAATTGGTTTTCCATGTAATTTCAGTTTTTCTTTGGCTGTTATTATTAAAACCGAAGAACACATCTATTGTCTACCCTTTTCATATATTATGTATTTATGTATGTCTATATGTATAAATGTATAAGTTCAACCATACACTATATTATACCCCCATCGCTGTATGGAAAAGTTCGTGTAAATGACTAAAGAACACAAAAAAAAAAGTTTAATTCCTCTCTATACTTTCAAGATGAATTCAAATCTCTTTATGATTGAACAAAACATAATTTCACCGACCTATTGTATGTATACAGACATGTACAAACAAACATGAATATATGAGGTTGAACACAGATTAAACGCAATCCAATCATATAAACAATTATTCATAAATGATTGAATTAAACTTTTGTATTTAGATTAATATTTAACGAACGATTAGAGTCTAACGGGGTATCGCTGCTGTGCAGGATTAGAATTGAGGAAGGAAGGAATTATACACATTGATTAATAATTTAACAAACAATAAATCTAATATATAACAATCCCCTCAGAAATGTTTTGCCGCCATTTTCTCGGATTTTTTTTTTTTTTTATGATGCAGACAATTAAATTTCCCGAATTAAATATGTATACCCAAAAATTGTCGTTTTCTTAAATTCTTAATAATAAAGCTTTTCATTAAATTTTCTTCTTACCCGCATTTACTTTATCGATTCTGTAGAAATTCTTAATAGGTATGTTTGTTTGGCGTTTACTGGATTAAATATCAATTTGGTTTTTTTTTTATGCGGTGGCTGATTAGTTTAAACGGTGATAAGATTAAAATAGAAAAACATTTTTTTTTATCTTAAGCAAAAGATTGAGGATTGGGAAAGGGGAGTTTGGTGGAAAATATTGGGTTTACGAACAAATTATGTATATGGGTTGGCTTTGTATTTAATTCGGAAAACTTTACTTTAGAAAATTTGACATTCTTCATTTGGTATAGTACATTTTTTAGTTTCTTTTGAACTTGCAAGCAAATGGCAAGCGCAAAGAATTCAGATTTTTTCATAATACAAAATAAACACGAAGTTTAATTAATCCATGATTTTTTTGAGGAAAATTAGAATCGATCAACTTGTTACTTAATGAGCACAATTTTAAAAGTACTTCAATAGCCAACTGTCACATTATTTAAGGAAAGTTAAATTTTAAATTATGCAGTAAAATGTTTTGTATCTATTTGTGTAGGATACTTATGAAAACCATGAATACCAAGCATCCCAATGCTGACTAAATTCGTAATACATGAACTAATCCAAAATTGTGCAATCGTTGCAACAGTGATCATTGTCTAGGTTAATGCGAAGAGCTAAATGGGGATCAAAAGCAATGGGGTCAGATTGTTGTCAGAGTATAAGCCAACAGTGTCCTATGAATAACGTTTATTATTATTATTGTTACGTTTTTGCCTTGTCAATTAAGGTTCGTATCACTAGATTGTGAATAAAACAAAATCAATTCAATTTATCCCCAACGAATTTATTTATTTCACACAAAAATTATAACAACACTATTTACTAACGATAATTCACAAACTCACTTTAAATAATTTTCACACAATTTTACTGTTCACTTATAATTTTTATTTCGCACTACAACACTTTTTTAAATCACTTTTTAATTACTTTTTAATCTTCACACTGTCGCTTTCCAAATACTACTAATATTCTTACAAGTTAACTCGATCGCGTTCAAAATACTAATAATCCAATTCGACTTCGTTCGCCTTTTTATATACACAAACCAAACTTCTAGAAAGCTCATGATTTTTCTAGTTAGAATAGTGTAGAACAATTTTATCATGGAAAATTCCATTTTAGTACACTTAAACATTGAGCTATTCATTTAACTTCTTCTATTACACACTAGGTGTCACCGTCACATTATTAATATTGTGACGGTGACACCTAGTGTGAATAGAATAAGTTAAAATTAATAGCTCAATGTTAAACTGTTCTAAATGGAATTTTTCATGATAAAATTGTTCTACACTATTCTAACTTTACTAGTTGCGAATCTAACAATCGTCTTATTGAAATCTAAATTCGATGAACGTGTTATATCCAGAAATGATCCTTTGGTTTACCGCCTAGATCGTGTGATTTAACAACTGTAGACTTTTTTGTATGGGCTACGTTAAATCATTGGTCTATGCCAACAAGCCAGCGTCGTTAGAGGAGCTCAGACCCAATATTGAACGAGAGATAGCGGCCGTTTCCGTCGAAATATGTGGCCGAGTAATCGAAAATTGGGCTCAACGAATCGACACATGCAAACGTTCCCGTGGTGGACATATGAACGATGTCGAATTCCATACATAAATGTTTTGATTATACTTTGACTCAATAATAAAATTTTCAAGATATCTCAAATGGTTTGCGTTTTATTAAAAAAAAAAAGTGGTCAAGTCCTTATTGGAAAACCCTTTATAAAGTGATATTGTGAATTTTTATTAATAAACTGTGTTGTAATAATTTTTGTGTGAAATAAATAAATTCGTTGGTGATAAATTAAATTGATTTTGTATTATTCACAATCCAGTGATACGAACCTTAATTGACAAGGCAAAAACTTAACAATTTGTTGACAGCGGTGGGATTGTGAATAAAAAGATAAAGAAAATAATTCTCAACGAATTAAAAGTTCCAGAATTAAAGAGGGAACTTGAGAAATGGTGTTTGGCCACTGATGGTAGTAAAGCAGCTTTACAAGCGCGACTACGTGAGGTCATGCAGTACATCGGATAATAACGAAAAGACCTCAATGGTAAAGCATCGAATTGATACGGGAACGGAGATGCCGATTCGTCAACCACCCAGGAGGCTACCTTTGGCAAAGCAAGGAGAAGTCAATCGAATGGTAACAGAAATGCAGACGGCAGGAGTAATCGAACCATGTAACAGCCCATGGAGCTCACCGGTAGTATTGGTCGAGAAAAAGGATGGTAGCATGAGATTCTGCGTTGATTACCGAAAACTCAATGCTGCTACGAAAAAGGATAGCTACCCACCGCCAAGAATCGATGACACGTTAGACACGTTATCGGGTGCTCGAATATTTTCGAGATTAGATCTAAAAAGCGGCTACTGGCAGGTGAAAGTCCATGAGGAACATCACGAGAAAACAGCGTTCAGTGTGGGTAACGGGCTTTGGCAATTTAATGTTATACCGTTCGGATTATGTAATGCCCCTGCGACTTTTGAACGATTAATGGAGCGCGTGTTAAGTGGATTATATTGGAAGACGTGCCTAATATATCTAGATGACATCATCGTCATGGGTAAGGATTTCGACGAACATCTAAGGAACTTGGCAGAAGTTTTAGATTGGATACAGGCCGCCGAATTAAAGCTACGTCCAAAGAAGTGTAAACTGTTCAGAACTGAAGTCAAATATTTGGGTCATCTTGTAATAACTAATGGAATTCACACCGACGAAGAAAAGATCGCAGCGGTAAAGAACTGGCCAAGACCTAAAAACTTACACGAATTACGAAGCTTTCTCGGATTGTGCACCTACTATAGACGCATCGTGCCAGGATTCGCCAACATTGCCAAGAGTTTACACGAGTTGACCAGGAAGAACAAGCCATTTTAATGGAACGATGACCAGGAGGAAGCATTCGTGGAACTAAGGAGACTGTTATGTATTGCGCCAATCCTCGCATACCCTATACCCAACGTGAAATTTATTTTGGACACCGATGCAAGTAATGACGGTATAGGAGATGTGTTATTACAAGAAACCAATGGCCAAGATTGAGTTATTGCGTACTTCTCCTAAACGTTATCAAAACCGGAGAGTAATTATTGCGTGACACGGAAAGAATTGTTGGCTATAGTGGAATGTGTCAAGCATTTCCATAAGTATCTTTATGGCTGTTACAATTCAAGAATCCAGAGGGACAAGTAGCATGCTAGATCGAACGTCTTCAAAGCTACGATTTCCAAATTGAACATCGGAAGGAAAGTGCACACAGAAATGCCGACGCATTATCAAGACGTCCGTGTCCAGTAGAATGTAAACATTGTGGCCATGTTGAAGCAAAAGAAGGCATCATCGACGTTAGGCTTACGCAAGTGCTGCCTGATGAGAAGTGGACCGACAAAATGATCAGGAAAGAGCAATTGGATGATACGGATTTATCAGTTATAATGGAATGGAACACCGGCCAACTTGGAGCGAGATCGCGGAAAAAACTCCCATTGTCAAGGCTTATTTGGCTCAATGGGATAGCCTCTGTCTTGAGAATGGCTGTTTAAAACGATTGTGGGAAAGCACGGATGGCAAAGTGAAGCAATTGTTGCTGGTGATACCAAAGTGCCGGATTGCGGAAATCCTGAATGAGTATCATGGAGGAGCAAGTGGGGACCACCTAGGAATTAATAAAACACTAGCAAAGATACGTCAACGATTCTACTGGGCAGGATGTAGGCAGTAAGTGATAGAATGGTGCCAAACATGTGACCCATGTGCGGCAATGAAGGGACCCGCACGCAAAAGTCGTGGAACCATGAAACAATATAACGTTGGAGCACCATTCGAAAGAATTGCAATGGATGTAGCGGGCCCACTTCCCACCACTGAGAGCGGCAACAAATATGTGCTAGTAATAATGGATTATTTCAGCAAATGGCCGGAGGTGTACCCCATTCCCAATCAGGAGACGACAACAATAGCTGATGCCGTGGTAAACAATTGGATTAGCAGATTCTGAGTGCCGATGGAGATTCATACCGATCAAGGCAGGAATTTTGAATCGGTCATATTTCAAGAAATATGCCAGATGCTCGGTATAAATAAAACGAGAACAACGCCTTTGCATCCACAGTCTGATGGTATGGTGGAACGATTCAATGGTACATTGGAGAAATATCTAGCAAAGGTCATTGAGAAAAACCAACGCAACTGGGATCGGCATATACCGATGTTTCTGATGGCCTATCGATCAGCAATACATGATACAACCGGAATGACACAGGACAGGATTACGTAGACCGAATGAAAGAGGAACTTAATGAGATTCATAATTTTGTACGGGGAAAAATACGGATGTCAAGTGACCGGATGAAAGCTCGATATGACATACGAGCAAATAACCAGGGCTTCCAGGAAGGGCAATTAGTATGGCTTTACAACCCGGAACGGAAAAAAGGATTATCACCGAAGCTGCAACAAGCATGGGAAGGACCTTACACTGTTATCACAAGGATGAACGACGTGGTTTATCGGATACGGAAGGGACATCGAGGTAAACCAAAGGTGGTGGTGCATTTGGAGAGGCTGGCCCTGTACAGAGGAGGTGATTTGGGTCCTATTCGGGACGAACAGGCTTAGGTGGGGAGTGGTGTGACGGTGACACCTAGTGTGTAATAGAATAAGCTAAAATTAATAGCTTAATGTTAAACTGTACTAAAATGGAATTTTTATGATAAAATTGTTCTACACTATTTATTCTAACTAGAAAAATCATGAGCTTTCTAGAAGTTTGGTTTGTGTATATAAAAAGGCGAACGAAGTCGAATTCGATTAGTAATATTTGGTAAGCGACAGTGTGAAAATTAAAAAGTAATTAAAAAGTGATTTAAAAAGTGTTGTAGTGCGAAATAAAAATTATAAGTGAACAGTAAAATTTGAGATTAATTTATATAAAGTGATTTTGTGAATTTTTATTGATAAACTGTGTTGTAATAAATATAAATAAAATAAATTGAATTTAGTTTGTACTATTCACAATCCAGTGATACGAACCTTAACTGACAAGGCAAAAACGTAACAATATTATTATTTTAACAACAATAATGGAAAGACGAAAAACTTCAAAGAAGAAAGTTTGTTAACAAAGGATGGGTTCGCATTTACCCGAGGAAACTAGATACACGGTTATCGAATAATTTTGTTGGATTATGCATTACAAATACACTGAGAAAAATATAACTTAAATTTAAAGATTTTATTCTTTCTATGAAAGAATTTTTGCCTTCAGATTTTGTGCAAAACTTTTTCTGTTTTATTTGAATGTTTCGTATCATTTAAATGTAATAGATGAATAAGACCTTTCCTATAAAAGCATATGACAATTAAATTAACAGTTCAGGGTGTTTGAATCAAGTGGGCTACAAACCATCCCATTAAAGATTGATTGAAATCACTACAAGTCCTCATTATAAAGCCAAGGATTTTTAATGATTTGCTGGTGATGTGCTGGATATGAATATTAAATTTAAATTTACTGTTGACAATAACTCTTAATCGTTCAAATGATCTATTGAAATAAGGGTATTATTGCTTAAAGAGTAGATGAATCCAGAAGAAATTCATGGTTTAATTTTCAATAGATTTGTCGATGTATAAATTCATTTCGTTGATAACACACCAATCATGTAGGGGATTAAGATCATTTTGCAGTTTCTGACAGTCATCAATTGATTTAATCGATAAGAAAAGCTTGAGGTCATCAGCAAAAAGCAACACGGAGCATTCAAGATTATCAACAATATTATTTGTGAAAAAAATAAAAAGTAGCGGCCCAAAAATGGAGCCCTGAGCAACACCTGATGATGGAGATATTGCACGAGACTTCACATTTTCTAAAACAACATATTGTGCTCTTTTAACTAAATACGAACGAACCCATTCTAATATAAGTTCAACAATACCGACATTTTTTAATTAGAATTTTAGTTTGACTTTATCGAAAGCTCTTATTATCACTAACTCATATTGTCTTGATTAAAAAAACGACCGATAGTAATATATTATGGAGATTTTTTTTTTTTCGAAGAGTAAGTTGTGGATAATTCTTTCAAAAATTTTTTAGAAGCAATTCAAAATAGAGAATGGCCTATAATTTTTAATATTTGTAATGTCACCTCCTTTGCATATTCGAGTTATATAAGCATTCTTACACATCGAAGAAAAAAATACCCCCAATCAGTGATTTTTCAAATATTATTACAAGCGGCTTGTACAGTTGTTCAACAGATTCTTTTAGAAATACAGGTGGGATCAAATTTGGACCACAGCCCTTATTAGAATTAACTGATTGAAGCTCAGTTAAGATGACATTTTCACAAATATTAATGGATGGTATTATGTATTCTGATATTATTTGGATAAATATTTTCCTCTAAAACATTATGGTCATTACAGATCTGCAAACATTTTACTAATATCATGGTGCTTTGGCAAGTATTGGGGGGGGGGGAGGGGGGGGACCAAAGTTGAGTAGATTAATCTACCAGGTCCGTAACCTTCCAGTAGGGTGCGCATCACGTGAGCAGTTCTGGTCTTTTCATTAGGCAGCTGCGTGATGCGCACAATTGTGATTCGCAAGTGGACGTGCTGTCTTAGGTTAATCAGTCCAAAATATTCGGACTCTGGATACCAGGTACCCTCCAGTTTTATTTACCCTTCCTGTAGTAAAGCTGGGTGATCTACAGGCGATTTGCAATTCCCAGCAACTCGTAAGAGTAAAATCAAACGGAATACGGGGCAAGAGTAGGAATATACGAGAGTGGGACAACCCTCTCGAGGTCCTTGAGCTCTAATGATACCGTCTTTCTAGCGGAACTACATGCTGTAGTAAACATCTAGGAGGGAGAGCAATAAGCCCAGATAGGATGTATCACGTACCGGGAGGCAGTATTGTAAGGTTCATTAAGAACCTGAATATTGACTGGACGGAGAATTAATCCAGCACAATAGATCTTTTAGGTTGCAGTGCGAGGTGGCTGATCGCCCACATGGCCCTCCAATAATAATAATAATAAATAATAATATCATTAGCATTAGAAGCTCGTTAAGAAGGTGCATATTGGCAAAGAATTGCATTAGTTTTTATGAATTGGAATACCGCCAAAATTTCTTCTCAAAAACACAATAAGAAAACACATACAAACATAAATACTAGACAAATTTCAGTTGAATTTTTTGATTAGGATGTTACCGATTTGTATCCAATTAAATTTGTATTTACGTTGTAATTGAAGGCAGTGTTATTTTTTTCGCTTTAAAACCGTCCTTTAATTTATTTTTCGTTTCAAGGTTTTCACAGGTAATGACAACTGGATTAATTAAATTCACACTACAGTTTTTTGTTAATCGATTAATATTTTTAATTTTTCCAACACAAGTTGGTACTTCGACGAAGCAAAAAATTTATCAACAAGATTTTTCTTTGATGACTCAGGTATACCGTGGATAATTAAATTCAAACTTTGATTGATCGGAATTTAATTTTGTATTCTCCTTTTCCAATTAATTGGAGTAAAATTTTATTTAAATTTTTAGATTGTGACCTTCCACAACCTTAACAATTTTTACTACTTTTAAGTCAAGCGATGCTGAAAAATTCGAATTTTAGATTTGTGAATTCACCTACAAATTTAAATTCTTTCTGAAAAAACTCATTCGAATAAGGTAATTTTGAAAATTTAACATTTAACATTAAGTCGTGATATGATAATTCTCGCATACTGTTTATGAAGTTAGTGCTCAGCCTTAAATTTAAAACACCATACAAACTTTAAGGGGTCCGTGCTAAATTATTTCCCTTATAACTACTCCTAAGTAACTGATCAATTAATTCAATACAAATAAGTACAAATTTGTAAACTTCGTCATCATGTGGAACATCGTTTTCAATAATTGAAGGGGGAAAATTGTAACTGGGCTGTTGTACTAGGAACAAAACAATAAAAAATGTTTTAATTATAAAATTATAATAAATAAAACCTGAATATTATACAACTCAATTTAATAAAAAAAATGACGGAGAAGTTAGTTCAAATTCAAACTTCCTTGCAGCAATTAACTGGGCCCTGAACGCCAAAATCGAACTAACAAAAAAAATCGAAGGACGACTCAAAAAATTAAAAAACCCTGTGATTTCCGTAACAACAACAACATGGGTAACACCAAGAAACGAACAAAACCTGAAAGATATAAGCAGGCTAACTGATTATGTAAGAAAACTGCAGGTATTCGATGGGAATCCCACGCAGTACTTCTCAAGGCTGCATAACGTGGAAACTATGCTACGCGACTACAACGTTATGTGAGATAACATAACATACAAACATAACATAAAAAAAAAATATGACAGCGGATGAATTCTATGCTACTGTTAATATCGACCCATCGTGAAGGTGAACTAAATCAACCGTCCAACCAATCAAGATAATCCAATGGTAAAACGAGATTATTCTCACAGTTACGAACCAGCTGTACAACAGAGGATCAACCACATGGAAACACAACCAGAAGAAGACTGTTATACACAATTGGTAAACGAGAATACGGAAGGCGAAATATCCAATGACGACTAGTATACCGAAGATGATCCTGAGGTAAATTTAATGACGAAAGCTTCTCTAGCGTACCATACCTAGAGTATAGGCTAAAAAATGGCAATATCCACATATTCCTGATCGACACAGGAGCAAATAGAAACTTTATAAAACTAGAATTAGCCAATAACGCCATCCCAACTATGGTTCAATTTAAAATCAGATCAGCTAGAGGTGACATAGGAATCAGTAAGAAAATTAGCGGACAATTCTTCAAAAGTATTGGCATCAACGATAATATTGAATTCTTCATTCTACGGGGATTAAAATCATTTGATAGCATAATAGGAGACGACACATTAAAGGAACTCGGAGCATTAATTGACAGGAAAAACAACCTGTTAATAATAATAGCTGACATTAGAATTTCATTAAGAGAAAAACCATCACTTCAAGTCAACAATATGGAAATCCGAGATAGTCATCTTTCATCAGAACCAAAGAAGCAACTCCAAACAATAAAAAAAAAATTTTTTAAAATTATTCGAACCCGTAAACAACATAGTAACATTCGATACTGGAGTAAGAGCCGAAATCAACACACCGACGGATGAACCAATATATACCAAATCATATTCCTACCCATGCAGTATGGGGCAGGAGGTGGGGAAACAAATAAGCCAGCTCTTAACAGACGGGATCATTAGACCCTCTAAGAGCCCCTATAACTCTCCTATCTGGGTTATCGATAAGAAGTTGGACGCCTCACAAACAAAGAAATATAGGATGGTCATATAGACTTCAAAAGGCTGAATGCTATCACAATATCGAACTCATATCCAATTCCGTATATATCCAGTACATTAGCAAATCTCGGAGACTCTATATTTTTGACAACCATAGACTAACATCGGGGTTCCACCGGATAAAAATGAAAGAAGCGGATATACAAAAAACCTCGTTTTCTACAATGAACGGGAAGTACGAGTTTCTACGACTTCCTTTTTTTTTTTTGCTTAAAGAACGCCCCAGCCATTTTTCAAAGGATGATTGACGACGTCTTAAAAGAATTCATCGGCAAAATATGTTACATATACATAGACGACATCATAATCTTTGGGGGGACAACGTAAGAAGGACATTTATTGAATATCGAGGAAATCTTCTCAAAACTGGAGAAAGCCAACCTAACGGTCAATCTGGACAAGACACAGAATTCTTGGGTTACCTCATCACTAACAAGGGTATCAAACCTGCTCCTAAAAATGTTGAAGCCATTAAAAACATCAAAAGGCATCAAAATCTAAAGGATCTAAAATAATTTCTTGGATTAGCGTACTATTACGGGCGTTTTATACAAGAACTCGCAAAGATAGCCAAGCCACTGACCAACCTTACAAGAGGAGAAAATGCGCAAACAAAAGCAACCCAGTTCAAAAAGGTACAAATCAGCATGAACAAGGAAGAAATCAAAGTATTTTTATATATCAAAGAGCTACTATCCTACACGGATATATTAATCTTCCCGGACTTCAGAAAACCGTTTCTTCTGACAACAGATGTCTGTTATATACTCATCCATTCTAGCCATTTTCTGTTATATACTCATCCATTCTAGCTTGTATTAGTCGCTCAAAGATCTTTCCTAGACAACTTAATAGACTGATTGGACGGTAACTTGTGATTTTCGTAGGATCTTTTCCTGGTTTTAAAATAGGCAATACTTTGCCAATTTTCCATTCGTTGGGGAAATGCCCAAACAAAAGACATTTATTTAACATGTTAGTCAGCTTCTGTATTGCAACCGTTGGTAATTTTTTTAACAGCAAGTTAGGGATCTGGTCTATGCCCGGAGCTTTAAGTGGTCGGACTGATTTAATAACTGAAATTAATTCTTCAACTTTTATTAGGTCAACACTAAAAGGTCTTTCTGATATATTAATTGAGTTAATTTCTTCGCATGTATTTCTATTAAATTACAAATGTAATTGTTTGAGGGTAATAATTCAAATGCATTATAAAATGCATTACACTATTCTTCGTTTGTGAATAGACGCGTGTCGTTATTATCATCTTTAAGTGGAGGGATAGAGCAAGGTTTATTTTTAAAATTCTTAGCTGTCTTCCAAAATTTCTTGGATCCTTTTTCAATATCCTTCAGATTATTTTGCCACTTAACGTTGATCAAGGTCCAAATCATTTCCTGTATTTTTTTGTTTAGGTAGTTTACTACTGTTTTTAAATGAGAGTATCTGTATCTAGTATATTGTCTACGCCTAATATTTCTTAATTTGATAGGTTCTTTGATCTCATCCATCAGCTGGATGCGCTCCGAGTGTCTAACCGGTATTTCAGGTACGCTAATTAAACGGATTTTAATAATTATGTCAGAAAATTGATTTATCCAGTTTTGGATTAGTGTACTAGTATTAATACTAGTAGTACATAATATTTCATCATTTGCGATTTGATACTCAATAAACTGCCTATATAGTTTCCAGTCCGCTCCATGATAATTAAGGTAGGTTGGAGTAAATCTATTACCAGTGATTGTCAAATTCAAGTCACAAGTGACTGGAAAATGATCTGAATTGAGATCAAGTACGGTTTTAACGCCATGAACATGCATCGGTTGATTGGTTAGGAAGAGATCCATGTAACTTGGAACACCTCTATAACTATAATAAGTTGGTTTATTAGGAACTAGAGTGGTGAAGTTATTAGAGTTTATATGTAAACTATGCAATATGCGACCACCCTTATTGTTCCTAACACAGTCCCAACTGGTATGCCTAGAGTTTAGGTCGCCACTCAAAATAAAGGGAGATGTAAAATTTGTCAATTTCAACAAATCATTTCGAAAATCATTATGATTTGAGTTTGGGCAGTAACAACAGAATATTTTTAAATGGTCACCTCCCTCAAGATTTACGGATATTCCAATAGATTCTATAGATTTCAAATTAATTGCAGACATTGAATTATGTGAAATATTTTTTCGAATTAAAATTGCCACACCACCTTTTTCTTGTACTAAACGGTCGTTTCTGTAAATAAAATAGTCAGTAAAAGTAAGTACTATGTTAAATTTTAAATGAGTTTCTGTCCAGTAAATGTTTTTTTGGTTTAACACTACGTGCGCTCCAAGTAGAAATTATTAAATTATTATGATTGACCAACATACCTACAAGCCACTTCAGAGAGCATTTGTATTTGCTCTGATTTTGTCTTACAATATTTAGATTTTTCAACTATTTCACTAAAAATAGAAAATAATTCATTAATTGTAAATAATTCATTCGATTTTACTGCATCAGCATATCCCGTAGTTAATTCTATTGTTTGATTAGTGGATTTAGGTTGAGAAATCCGATTTGCTGGGACTGGAAAATCTATTGAGCTCCATTGAAATCCATTGTTATGGTGTTGCGGTGTCGGTTTGCTTTGCAGGTGCTGTTTGATAGATAGCTGCTTCTTCATTTCTAAATACTTGCTTCTAGCCGGACATATTACGGAGTTTGCTGTATGATTGCCTTTACAGTTAGCACATAAATGTTTAGTGACGTCTTTATTGAGAGGACATATTTCTGACTCGTTGTGTGTCATTGTGCAAAACCTACATTTTGGTATCATATTGCAATTTATTGCACCGTGACCAAACATAAAACATTTAAAACATTGCGTTAGCCTATTGGGTCTGTTTTGATATATATCCCAATTGCATGCTACATGAGCAACGTATCTTATGTTTTTTAGTTGACTTAGCTTCACCGAGGTCTTTTTATAGAAAACATAGTATACTGCATCATTATCAAAACGTTTGCTTTTCAATTCTATTTTTTGCACTTTTAACGGTTCAAAACCTTCATCTTTTAGCGAATCTGCGACTAGTTGCGGCTCCATGTCTGGTAATCCGTACAAAACGAATTTAGTGGTCTGATTTTCTTTCTTTGTGAAGGAATAACATTCTTTACCAGCACTTTTAATTTCACTAAAGGTTTTATCAAAATCAGATTCATTAAATAAAATCACTTTCACTCCAATTTTAATGAGTTTCAATCCATATTTTCAATTTTTAATTTTCGCATCATCTCTACCATATGATTATAACTAATTTTGGTAATAATAGGTGGGATTTTGTTTTGTTGTATTTGTGTAACATTTCTATGATTGTTGCGAAGGTCACCATTTATGCCGTTAACATTTCGAACGATTAGTTCAAACTGGTCCTTATGCACCGGTATTGAATTTACATTATTATCCATAGTGTTCGCGTTATTGAAATTTTCAAACATTTATTACTATGTAAGTCACTTGGTAAGGCCCATGGCCTTTTATTGTAGGTTTTCGCCAATATTCCGAAGCTGGAATATTTGTCACTTCACTTTATAATTTAACCACCACTACACAATAATACACTAGTATCTGTTTTGTTTCTAAGTCTATTTGTATTTCAAAATTTTTTTCCTTTTTTATTATTATTTATAAATTAAAAAAAAAAAAAAAAAAAAATATTAAATAAATTGCAATCGATGTGTATTCACCGAGAGTCAATTCGACTATAAAGAGCAATAAATTGGATCGGAAGCGCGTGGAAGCGCAACCAAATTGTCGAACATTTAAATGAAGACGAAGACGATAAGACGCAACAAACGCTGTACAACCGACTTACTATCATCAAAGAGGAAATAAAAGAAATCATTTGAGCCATACAGTTAGCAAAAGGAAAAATAGTAACACCAATTTTTTGGATAAAGGGGAAATTGGCCGCTTAATTACAGAAATAGATACCTTACCGAATTCCAATGAAATAGGGGCTATTGCGTATATATACGAACTTTTAATTAAAAACATACGATTCACTTTATAAAAACGTCTTTATTCACTTATCCCTTAACCTTACGTATATAATTTAAAAAGTTTGAATTTTTCGCCACTTATTTATTATTTTGAACTTCACTGATTAAAGTTTTTTTGAACGATCGTGATGGATTTTTTATTTTAATTTTATTTTTAGGCAAAAGAAATTTCGATTTAGTTTTTTGTGTTACTGACTTTTCATGTCCGTGCACCGCAAGAGTATGTAAATATTTTTTTGTTTACTGCGCACGAGATTTTTTGACAGCAGTCTATTTTGAATGAAGTGAAGTGTGTTGCGTTGGTGCAGACAATGTGCCGAGCTTATGTAAATCCGCTTGAATATGAACGCGTGAATGTTTGTGATAGATGTGTTTGAATAAAAGTTTTGTGGGTAAGCGCACGAATATACGTGATTGGTATATGGTGGCGATGAACGAGTGATAAATAATTCTGAATGATGGAATTAAATTATGAATAATTGACTTGTATGATTGAATAATTGAATTAAATTAGCGAGTGAGTCTAAGTAAGGACCACTGTATCAGCCAAATTATAAAAGTTCAATAAGAATCAAATCATCGAACCCTTAAACGACAAAACAATCTTCGTAAGCAACTTTAAAGGAAACATCGTTTATAGTAATAGAAGTAAACATTTAGATGGAAATTGAAACAATAAAAATCGGAGAATCAACTTTTACGAACAGAGAAGCAAGGACATCCCAAGTATTTCCACCGGTATTAAAAGCAAATATAACGGAAAAAAGCATCAAAATTGACCCAGGATACTTACATAACTTGTATTTAAATAAAGCTGAACAACTTCAAGAACTTTTCAACGAGCGTAAAAAAGCTGTCCTCATTGACTTCAGCATCATAACCGTTGTCATCTGCTTAGTCATCATTTTTCTCGCCAACAAATCTACCTAGAGTGAGACGTCAAAGAAGTATGCTGTTTATCAACAAGCCGATCTATCAAGACGAAATTTCCAACGATCAACCAGGAATTCAACCCAGGAAACTGAGTTTTTGACCCACGAGACGCGGATCTTTAAGGTGGCAGAAGTTAACACCACCATTAATGTCGAGTCAACACAACATGATTTATGAGACAAGTGCAAACTTGTCGAATCAACTCAACGTGGGTTCGGTTGAAACATTTTTTTTATGAAATTTTTTTTGGGTAATTTTCCATACATTTTATGAAACTTTTGTTCAAAATCATGCCGAGCGATGAGCAATGTTTACCTACAAAGAAAATTAAACCAAATTAAATCTCTAAAATTATTGTTAAGTAAAACTTAGTAATAATACTTATCTTTAATTATCCGATTAGAATTCTTTGATATCATCTAAAGTAAAGTACATCATAATTTTTGTGGTCATATGTTTTCAAAACATTTGATAATTTATAAAATTTATTAATTTGTATACATTTGTAACTTGTTTTGATTTTTATATTTAATTCAATTTGACATAAATTTTTTGTTGATGTTTTCAGTTCAGTGACTTTTTTTATGTTCTAAATGTTGTCACACTGCTGCGAAATAGCTTTCGATATAACTGTCTCTTTTCTTTAGTATAGTCAATTTACAATAAGATATTTATTCTATTAAAAATTTCACTTTTGCTTTTGCCTTTGGAACTGAAGGACACTCATTAAATAAATAAAAAAGAGAAATAATCGCGGCGCCGACCAGTTCATCAATTAATTTTTACATATAATTACGCTCAGCAGAATAAATCAAATTAATAATTAAAAATCAGAAAAATAAATTATACGTTGCATTGAACGAGTGTTTTAATATTTCGTTGTGGAAGCGAGTACTCTGTTCAATTGCAAGTTTGTATATACATTGTTTCGTTGTGGAAGTACAATAAAATACAAATTCAACTATTTTTATTGTATAAAATGATAAAATGTTTTTCTAGCTTTTTAGTTTTTGATCTTGAGAAATTACCTTATTTTTTAAGCACATAACTCGTTAACTTTCATAATATATGAAGCAACGTTATCTGTAACGCAAAAAGAAGGAACATTGAATGATGAAACAACCTTAATACATGTTGTGCTGCTATTGATATTTAACATTGATGCGTCGTCGTTACAATTTTCCTCGTTTCTCAAAAATTCTGTTGAATCATGGAATTACATCTGGAATATATTCAAGCATGTGAGCTCAGAGGATCATTGACTTCGAAATCATCTAAATATAAAAAAAAAGGAATTATTATATTTTCCATTCAAATTGAGTTACTTTCTGTTGCTAATTTCTTCATATTATCTAGAGTTAGTTCCAAAATTTCTCCTGACTCAAAATATTTCTTGAACTGAAATGAAATATCAAGGAAGCATACCTCTACTTGACTATTCTCTAAAGAAGGGATGCCATTAAGGAAAACTTCAACCAATTCATTATTTATTTAACAGGACTTTGGTTTGGAAAAAATGTTAATAGTTTCAATATATTGTGTGTTTTTGTTTGTCTTTAATTAAGGGTTCCAAAATTGATGGACATTTATTTATCAATTGGTCAATTTTATTTTTTAGCATTTTCACTTTTTTGTGGAAATATACAATCAAAATCTATATCAATCTGGAATTAAATAACATTTTTCATTAGAATAGATTAATTAGGGAAATGAAACCAGTGCTCAGTTAAAAATTCAGCAATATTTTTGTTGATAGATAAATTAAATTCTGTCGTTCGATTATTTGTTGATTCCCTCCATTGGTCGCAAACTAAGCTCCATGGCTCTATATTAAATTTTAGCCAAGTTCTATTCTATAACGTCTCTATATAAATAGATTTGCAAATGTTTGTTTAAAACATTTCATTTTGTCTTATTATGATAAAATCACCTGACGTGAAGCAATCAGTAGTAGATCTATAACAAATAGATCGCTATACCTGTCAATAAGCTGCTCTGTTGGCTTGCCATGGAGAATAATATTCAGTCTATAATTAAAACAAAATAAAAAAAAAATGTGTTAACCTTGCAATAAATTTGTGTTGGTTTAATGACTTACCGGATATTCAGACTTGAAGGCGTTTGATAAATTTTCAAAATCAGCTGAGTGTAATTAAATATTGAGTGACATATAACTTTAATTGACTTAAAAGACATTTACTATAAAATTGATACTTATTTCGAATTATATAAAACCTACATCCTGTCAAAAAAAGTACCGGGAATTGTTAAATAAAACGCAAATTTTTAGTTCATTCATAAAAATTTATTTTGTTGCCCTCAAAGTATTCCCCATTCGAAGATATCCACATATGTCAGCGTTTTTCCAATCATCGAAACATTTTTTATAGGTACTTTGCTCGAGGGCCTTCAATAGAGAGTCAAAACGGGTTCCGCAGAGTAGCTTGTAGAATTTGAGTCTGGAAAACAGGAAAAAATCACATGGTGCTAAATCAGGCGAATGTGGGGTTGATCGATAGTATTTATTGAGTTGTTGGCCTTATATTTGATCACAATCGTAGCTCGATGTGATGGCGCCTTATCGTGGTGTAAAATCCACGAGTTTTTTTCTCATAATTCCTGTCACTTTTTTCGCATCAGCACCTGAAATAATCGCCGTGTACTAATGAGGTCCAACTTAACCAAAGTTGGCTTGATAATGAAAGACAGTCCTACCAATGTAACATTTCTACCTACCATTTTTTGTTGAACGAACAACAAGTTTGTGTACATTATCCTCAACCAATGGTACTGCAGAAGGTTAAAATTGATAGCTTCCATGCTGTTTTTAATACAATGAAGTGATACATCAACTAATGGCAATGGGCTAAAGGATAATTATTTGAAACACTAAACTGATTATAATGACTGTCTGTTTGGGGAAATTTCCAATACACTTTACATAATAATACCTTATTGAACCGAATCAGATAAAGTATTTTCAAAACTATATCCGCGGCATTCAGATTGATTATTAAATACTTAGAACAAAAAGTGTAAAAGTTAGAACACAAAGTGTTGCAATACCAGATTGAACACAAGTTGGGATATGGAGGAGTGAAAAATCTTATATTTGGGAACTTTAATATTGATTTCCAAAGCAACGATTTCTGCAGTTAAAAATTAAATCAACTATTTGAGACCAGAATTATATTTTATAAATCAATTGTAGCACCCGAATCGAATCAATTTATGAGAAGTATTTTAAATGCGTGTAATAGAATACATATTAAAGACATGATAAAAAACGAAGCTGGAATTCAATCAGCCGGAGAATAATCTTTAATATGCTAAAACTGTTTTATATACTCGAACAGGGGATCTTCCTAAATATTTAAATAGTTTGCTGTCTACCGACAGAGAAGTCGATAAAGGTGAACCTTAAGCAAACCATCTCTGGCTCAACTCATACAGAGCGAAATACTTGAAATACTTGAGATTTCTTACCATTATTTTCTTACCGCTTTTTACCTTCAGAACTCGAATGAAATGATATACAACCAAAAGCTCACGCCATATCCAGGAAGTTTATATAAAGACGTTTTATAGGACTTACCAGCTCTGTAAGTAAATAGCATGTTACTGAGTGTGGATATAGATAAATAATAATCAATTTTCTCTCTCGACCAGGTCAGTATAATCAGATTTGTCAGGTTTTGGGATAAAAATCACACTTCCAAGAAGGTGGGACAGAGCTAAAAGTACTGCATGCCAATGAAAAGGTAAAGAAAGTGGTCCTTAATCAGAGAAAAATCATGCTGAAGTTCTGCGGAAATAATAAGATCAAAACCACAAGTTTTGTATGGTTCAAAGGAGAAAATGCTTCAACACAGAAATTCCGATGTTATAATTTGATTTACTAAGTCCCAATGTCCCAATCGGTAGAAGCGGTACAAATATTAGTGGTCGCGGAGGCACCGATAAATCCCAACCAGGAAGGTGCACAGATAGAAGCAGCTCACCCGTCTTTTTTGTGAGGATTCAATAAACTGACCATTAGGTAGAAGAACGTTATCAATTTTAAAGTTAGGATTAAAACCAACAGAAAGCATAATTTTTTAATGGCAATATGCTACAAACTCCACTTACTAAAGGCACAAAAAATACTTAAATAATAAACTGCTGATAGCCGGAAGCGCTCGAATTAATTATACCTCCCTCCTCCCCCCCCCTGATAGTTTTACTACCAAACTATAATAATAAACACGAAAAAGCACAAAATTCAAAAGGAATCAAATAATTAAATACCGACATAACCTACTTTTGAGTTACATTTTTGCCATACCCTTTTCATCGTGTGGCTTACTTAATATTTTGCCCACTGGAACTGCAACTTGACCAACCTGGTTTAATTGTAGTGACCTATATCTTGAAAATGTATAGAGACCCAGAGATATTTTCAAGTCAATATCAGTAATCCAGTAGTATCAGCCAGTGTTAGATTGTATTCGACTGTTTTTAGGATGTTTAATTGATAAAGTTTCATATATTGATTTAATTTTGTTCCTATTTTGGCACCAACTTGAAAAACAATTTATTTTGCCCTTTTTAATGAGCTATTGGGGTCGGTTTCTTTACTTGTTTAAAAGTTTTTTTTTTTTTTTTTTGTGATTATTATTTCTTCGAGCGTCGATTTATTTATTGTCGAAAGCGTAAAGCCACTTGGATGGGTAATGGATTACCAGATTACTTTATAATAATCATTTTGTTATTATGCTTGCTGAATAGTGTCAGAACATAGTTTGGTTTCAAAGCAATAAAACATAATTTAAATTTTGTTATAAAAAGCTAAAGCTTCTAAATAACTTTTCAGAATGCTTATTTTCTTGTCATAATATTTTCAGATAACTTAGTAAACTAAAAATAGAACAAATTCTTATGATATACGAACCCTATTATAATGCTATTTTAATATTCATTTATCCAATTATCTTAGATATACCATACTACTTTATATCATATTCATGATTTTTCCATAATACGAGAAATATCATTTCTTGCACTTCATTCTAAATATATAACGTTTCCCAATCCAAGGCGCGCGAAATACAAAAAGCGTCTCGAAATCTAAAAAATGTTTATACACTTCCTGAAATTAAAAAGAGCAAGAAAATCAAAGTTTACTTGCTTCTAAATAAAATTGATGTGCTTTCTGGTTTTGGCTCTTGCCAGTTTGCTATTTTTTCATTATTCGTGTATGTCTGTTGTACGTCGGTACAGTATACTGACTATAAATACTAAAAGAAAAATAACCTGCTTCAAGCAAAACACCAGATTGTGATTATTTGATAAGAACACAATCTTGGTTTTTTTTTTTTTTTTGTTTGGTTCGTATTTGCTGCTTGGTACGTTGTCTTGGAACATACAAAACTTATAGAGCTGTCCTGACTCTCAGTTCGATTTAGTGAAATTTATTTTATTTATTTAACATTTTGGAACGTAAATCAGAGTTTTTTTTTATGTTCGCTTTTGGTTTGCTAGCTAGCAGATAATTTTTCTTTGTTCTAAACATATATTTATATCTGCGCTTACTTCTGAGAGTCTGGTTTTTTGTTTTTTTTGTTTTGAATCTAACAAAAAATGAAAATAAACTGAAATAAAATTCCTTGAAGTGAAATACATTTTGATATAAGCAAATGATTATTAGAATATAAAAGAATTGTTAATAACCACAAAATGGATATACAATCATGTTTTGTATACAATATCGTTGAACGGAAGTCGTAGAAAATTTTTCGATTTTAATTTTTTATTTTTTTTTTTCGTTTGTTGTTGGTCGTATTGTGTCTCTGATGTTGAAATATTAATTTATTGCTACTTTGAATCCGGAATATGAATTCAACAACAGTCGTTTCGGTATAAATATCGTATATACATACACCTAGTATTATGAGGGTAGTGTCACGATTTAGTATAAAATATTCAAAGAAATGAAATTGTTTTGTTATGTTGCCACGTCGTAAATAAAATATATGAATATTTTGTTATAAAAAGAAAAATTGCAGAATCAAAGCTGCTGCAAAATTAAAATCTGCGAGTTATATTTATTAGCACATATTTTTATTTCGTGCTCGTTGATATATTATATGCAATAGTTTCAGTACTAAATTATTATCAACATCTTGATAAGCTTTTGCCACATTTATATCGAATTAATATAAATTAAATGTATAGAATTGGAATAATTGAAAACTTAACAGCCATTTTTATCGAATTTATGCTAATTAAAAATATTTATTTCAATGAATAGTAAAAATGATTAATAATTAATTATTATGTTGATATATGTACATATATATACGCTTTACCTTGTAATAAAATAACCATTATTTGAATTAAAATATTTCAACAATTATTATTTATGGAACCAAGACTCTTAAATTGATAAATCAATGATTTTAACACCTTTTCAGGATATATTTTGTAAATAATTAGATTAGAAACCAATAAATTTGATCTCCAATAAAACAGATCTCATTAAATTTTTTTTATTAATTTAATTTTATAATTGACCTAATGTCATAAAATAATTTCAATACAACTACCCCGTCGACGGTTTTCTTTAGTTTAGTGATTTAAATTTGTTTATTTAAATAGAGCATGGTCTGCTACAAAGTAAGTAAAGTATACCGTTGTAGTCTGATGCAATGGTCGAACTTACTTTGAAGTTATTCATGGTATATTTAAGAATGTTGCTAGGTACATTAATAAAGCATGTGAAGTTATCCCAATTTTTAAACCGATAAAAAATTAAAATGTTCATCAGGTAACACTATCCCATCCCAGCCGTTCTTTGTAATTTGCACAATCGGCCAGTTTCCAAAGGGTTCCATATAAATTTATCATAATGTGACAGTGGCACCTAGAGTGTAATAGAATAAGTTAAATGAATAGCTGAATGTTTTACTGTACTAAATGGAATTTTCCATGATAAAACAGTTCTAAATGTTTCTACACTATTAGTACTGGAAAAGTCATGAACTTTCGAGAAGTTTGGTTTGTGAATATAAAAAAGCGAACAAGATCGAATAGGATTATTAGTATTTGGAACGCGATAGAGTAAACTTGTAAGATTATTACTATTAGTAGTATTTGGAAAGCGACAGTGGGAAGGTTAATAATAATTATAAAGTGATTTAAAAAGTGTTGTAGTGCGAAATAAAAATTATAAGTGAACAGTAAAATTTGAGAATAATTTGTATAAAGGGATTTTGTGAATTTTTATTGATAAACTGTGTTGTAATAAGTTTTGTGAAATAAATAAATTCGTTGGAGATAAATTGAATTGATTTTGTATTATTCACAATCCAGTGATACGAACCTTGATTGACAAGGCAAAAACGTAACAATAATTTTAAATATTTTAGAGCCTATCTCCTAAGATCCTAGAGGGCAGGAAATGATTCTTTAAATTTGGAGTTGGCAATGATATGGGTAAACTACAATAAACATAAAAGCACCAGCCGTTCATTGTAATTTGCACAATCCGCCAGCTTCCAAATGGTTCTGTATGGTGCAAATTACAATAAACGGCTGGTGTTCGCATGCTTATCATAGTTGACCCATGTCATTTTCAATTCAAAATTTGAGAGATATGCTCTAAAATAGTATTTAAAATTATGATAAACTTATATGGAACCCTTTGGAAGTTGGCCGATTGTGCGAATTACAATAAAAGGCTGGTGCTCGTATATCTGACTAGTATTCTGATCCTAAAATTATTTTTAGAAGACATCTGCAATATGGTTAGTTAGGTTAGATCTTGTCCATTTCTTAACGGATTTTATTGGAATTTTATACATTTGCGATGGAAATAAGATTTTAAAATTATAAGTATGAATAAAGTACGTATTATTAAGTAGGATAGAACTTTGCTATTCCTTAACGAATTATTTTGAAATTGAACCGTTAATAGTTTCAATACTGCGGCGCTTGACCGCTACACACTATATTTTTCTAAGTAAACTTACCGCTCTGATAGCAAATACTCAGAAAAAATAATCCAAAGTTTAAAGCGAAGGATTGACAAGAAACGTTTCTAATGGAATTTGAATATTATTACGGAGATAATCTTGATTGTTTAGCAATTGAAATATTATGTTTCCGCTGTCTTAAGGAAACCACAACAGCTGCATGATTCACAGAAACCTAAATAGATAACATTATAGAAACCATATTGACACGTTTCTCACGAGCTCGTCTATAAATAATTTTTGGGCCACATTTCCTTCTATTCGTTGAAAACGTCAAAATTCATCATAATCGGTTAAGGAATAGCCAAGTTCCGTCCTAATTGGCCATACTAAAGAGCTTAATTTTCAAAATCATTTTAGAATCCCATTTCCAACGCACATGTGAAGTTTTATCATAATTGGTAAAGGAATAGCCAAGCCCCAAATGTTCAATTTAAAGTGTTAAAGAATGAATTTGAGGTGTAAAACCTGTGTGATGGTATGATGGTATAATGGTAGGATGGTAAGTTGGTATGATGGTTTGATGGTATGATGGTACGACGGTATGATGACATGATAGTAAGACGTTACGAGGGTATAGTCATATGATTATATGATGGTAGGTGGAATGAAGGTATGATGGTATGGTAGTATGATGTTATGTTGGTATGATTATATAATAGTGTGACGGTACGATGTTAAAATGATATGGATTAATTTGAGGTCGAGTTTAGGGTTGATTTGGCTTTTAGATTGAGTTGTGTTCATACACGCATGTAGTGTGGAGTTGAGCAGATGGTTGAGTTTAGCTGAAGTAGAGTTAGGATTTAGTTAGCTTGCTTTGGGGTTGAGTGAGTTGTTTGGTTAGGGAATTATTTAAGGGATGGTTTGGAGTTAGGTTAAGGGTTGAATTGAAAGTTGATTAATGGTCGATTTGGTGATTGAGTTTATGGTTGGGTTGGCCGATAATTTGATGATTGCGTTTAGGATAGTATTGCGATTGAGATAGAGGTTAAATCGTATATTGAGTTAGAGGTTGAGCTGAAGATTGACATAAGAAGTTCATTTCGGGATTGATTAGTGAGTTTAATTAATCAAGACCGAAGTTCTGCTCACCTCATGAGGTTTCAGCCCTTTATATTTTATAAGCACATTTCTGAGGACCTTTACAATTACTCCAATTTTTAAATTTAATACCTATATGCTGCGGTAGACCATATGGATTTAACCTATTTAAATATTCTATAGGAAGCTGCTAGTAGTAATTATTTTCGCTTTCATCGTCGTTCTTCGGCGAGAAAGTAGTTGCTTGAGGAAGTACCCTCTTTAATATGCATTCATTAATTTCTCGAATCGGATCATTCTTGCGGCATAACAAGGCACGTTCCAAAATAATTAGCAGATCAGTTTGATTTTCATTTTTATTCAACGAAAATATCTTAAAATTTGGCCACAATTGAGATCTTTTAACGGTTGAGTTTATAATCATTGTAAACTCTGTTGACTCTACGAATTGCAGGTATTACTTGATGGAAATCCTAAAGCTATCATCTTCCGACCGAATTTCTGTAAGTTTCCTTTATTATCAAGTCGACTGTCTCTAAAGCTACGTCAGAGGCCATAGAATCCTCATCCCAAATAACACAGTCAAATGATTTTATAAATTCTCGTTTCTAGAAGTCAAGATTTAAGAACAAAGGAAATGCAGAATGACAGGTCACGCCATTATGAAGCAGACTTGCTGCGACTCATATCTACGCGAAATTCTAATTAGCTGATAATTAGCAGCTTCTAATTTTTTGTCATTTAAACAAAGACAAATCTTTCATTTTTCACTAATATCCGTAATCATGTCTTTTATATTGACATCTGAAAACCTGAAGAATTTAATGGCAATAAACAAAGTTGGTTAAAACCCGCCTGACTAAATGGAAAAGAAATGCAGCAACAAACCGCATTATGTTCATTTAAGCCTTTATGTTTATAACCTTCAATCATAATTTGTTTAAAGTCAACAAAAAGTTGAAGAGGATTTAATAGATTGCAGTAGCATGGTATTGCTACATACCATATAATATGCGTAACGAATTTGGATTTCGTGGTATAAGTACAATTATTTACGAACTTAAGCGATGCGAATGACGTAGCTTCTGATCGTTTAGCTGACAGTAAAAGCAAACGTAAGTGAGCTCAAAGTTTTTCAGAAATACAGAAATAATACGTCCAATAGTTTTATGTCCGTGATGAGAATTAGGTGATCTTTTAACCCATTCTTTGTTTTGCATTATGGAAAAACTCGGTAGATCTTGAGAAAATGCTGGTGGGCCTCTTCTTCGAAACATTAAGTTAAAAAAATGCAGTTAAGGTGGTACATGTTGCTGATTGATTACCTAATGTTGTTTCTAATTATCTTGTTTTTTTTATAAAGCAATTTGGTAATTATCCACCATATAAAGTAGAAGTAATCCATAGTGAATTAGATTACGTGTACTACGTATGTAGTCCCCTCCCCCTAAAAACGGCCTTTGTTGCCGATAGCTCTTTAAATTTTTTTTGAATTTGACAGTTCAAAAGGTTCCCTTGTTAGTAGTAGGAAGCTGTTCTGACAAATTCGGAGGTTTCCGCTTGTAAAAAACCATATGGCGGCAAGGTCAAACAAACAAAGTTAACCATCAGAAAATTTGTATAATTTAAAGGAAAATGTACCGGAAATATTTGTAGATAACTTGTAAAATTGTATTTTACATATCACAATTGGATTGTAGCAAAAATCTAAAAACCACCAACTTACAGTGATCTGACAAACTACGAGTGGTCTGCGTTTCAAATTTAGCCAAATGTTGCAGCAATTGGCAACTGTAATATGTCGAGCTGCGTCACGTTTGTAGACAGTAGAAGTACTTATACAGGATGGGAACATACTTCATGCCCAATAACATCTTGCATAATATAACAGTATATTGTATAATGTAATATGGAGCACTTATTTCGACGAATCATCTATGAAATTCAAGATCTAAATCTGAAAAATATTTAAGAAAATTTTCTTCTTTTGTCTACTGAATCAAATCTTAAATTATAATCAATTTATAAAATATGGCCTGCTAGATTCATAATGTCCATGATGTTGTTAAAGGGCGCCAATGGGCAAAGATATATTATGCGTTTTTAGATATACTCTCCTTCTAATTTGTCGACTCCTTCCTTTCCAAATTAAAGTGGTTCAAAAATGAAAAAAAAAACGATTCCAAAAAGAATGCATCCAGCTTTTCTTCAGTAAATCATTTAAACTTTTGATAAATATATGTTCTAACGTAATAAAATATTCACCGTTTCACCCGTTCACCAATTTACCATTAATAAATTTAAATAGGCAACATTGACCTCTACCTCATAGTTACCCTAAACAAATTTAAATGCTTTTGACCAGGCTTAGCATTTTGGCAGATGAAAAATATTGCAACACGATTTTTTTTTTAATTTCTAGATATAAAATTCACTAAATTCGAATAGCTTCAGAATTCAGATGAACCCATGGTCAACATTTCATTTAAAAATTCCCTTTTTAAAACCTCAAAATAAAAGCACCAGAACAAAATAATTCATCTTTGTTTGCATTAGACATACCATTAGAGTATAAATTATTACTGAAATATCTAATTTTCGATCGAAAAGTTATAGGAGAACAGATTTTCGATAGCAAATGCCATGATATACCTGGTTCTCGAATATTCGAAAAATAACACTCGAAATATCCTGGATTGAACAACTTACTCGTATTGTACTCCTCAATGATTCTACTCTTTCTAATTAGGTTCTCTCAGAATACTTGACTTAAATACTCATTCGCAGTATATAAGTTGATGTTTGCTTGCTATTTCGCCCTAATGATTGTTCTTGAGATGACGGACTAGTACTCTAAAATATACCGTCTTCTGTGACGAGGTATTTTCTGGTGTGCCTGTGTTGCCAATAAAAATTACATCTCTTAAGTAATATTGGAGCGGCAGAATGTTTTGAACTATTTCGTGATTCGGCCATAACGTTATTTAGGCTTGAGTAAATGATTCTATGTTCTTGTATAAAAACACTTACATTAAAATTTCACCTAATATTAATAATAACCAATATCAGAATCGTAAAAACGAATACGAAGTTTTCCATGTTAATAGCTTATGATGTTCCAAATAATCGTATACCCAAGACAAACTACGAGTTTATAAATTGTATTTAGTGAATTCTTCGAGTTCAGCGACAGTGTGTCAACCTCGATTTTAGCTCAACTCGTTTTTAGCATAAAGTAACTTAAAGAGTTTAGCTAAGTGGGATTTATTAAAATACTGTTTGTCTAGGGTATTAGAGTTTAATAGTTCAAATACACTCACCGGCATAGAAAACGGGCCACTTTTTTTTCAAAATCGTCAAAAATTGTGAATGGAAGTGCTGTGATACAAAGCCGAATCTAATAAATACGAGACATTTTCTCTTGAACTATATATGGTATACCATCGATTAAAACATTTGCATTTTTAGATTTGCTATTCACTTCTCCAAATAAAACTTTGTTTTCCTGTCCTCCCCGTCCTGGCGACAGTTTGTTTTCAACTACTCCATCTTTCCACTTGTTTTCTCCTGGATTTGGATTTGGAGTAACCTTTTAATTTTGTTGGTTGCCTGTTCTGAAGTGGTTCGGACGCTTCTTGTTGAGTAGCTCATTGGGTAACGCTACTTTCGACTAAGCTGCACGTGCTTGTTGTTGTTTGGCTTGCAGGCTTGAACGTCTGCTCCCTACTTGTCATCACTTTCGATAACTTTACGTGCCTGTTGTATCTTGGCTTACAGAGTTGATTGTCTGCACTTACTTGTCGTCACTTTCTACGATGTTACTTTTTTTGTTAGAACATAATCATTATGCTTGCTAAAAAACAATTTAGAACAATTTTACGAAAAATGACTCTTTGGACAAGAAATAATTAAATCGCAAAGTTCTTTGTTGCGCTTGAATGGTTGCAGAACACGATATCCCTCTCGATTTCATTGTTAGCTGTTGAGGTTATCATTCTATACTGCATTTTAGATCTGTCCTCATAAAATAAAGGGGTACAAGTCGAGTTGTACCGGTTTACATATTATGTATTTGAAATTCGAATTCTTCATATTCAATTTCAAATAGTATCTTTTTTTTTTATTATTCTGGCAACTACATACAACCGTTTTTACTGTTTACAAACAGTAAAATTCAAAAAACGATTCGAAATCTGCGAATTTTCAAGTTTTGCTCCTTTGTTGTATGTGCACAGAGATATAATAATTCACCGTAAATTTGGATCGAAGGAAATAGGATGAGCAAAAAAGTGGGCCTACGCTTGTAGAAATAAAAGCTAAGTAAGGGAAGTGCGAAAATTGTTCATTTCTCCCTGAATAAACAGCCCTTCAGCACAAATTACAAAATAAACAAATCAAAAAGGGGCGAATTGGTTTTTTTATAAGGAAGTGATCGATTGAATCGGTTTTATGTTAGGAAGTGAGAATAAAAAATATGTATAAGGAATAGAACGAAAACGGCTAGAAAAATCCATCACAATAAAATTTTACTTATTTCTGATTTAATTCGACCCTTTAGCAGTCAGCCAGCCGGGAAATTTTCCGGTATCGTTAGGCGAGTCCAATTCTAATAATCACTAACAATAATAAACGAAAAACTGTAACAAAGTTGGTGGTTCATTACTAAAAGCCCACGGTTAGTACGTGTCAGATTCAAAAGTTGTGTCCCAATTTCCTTAGACCTTGTTACGGTAACCATTGATTTATTTTACCGCAACAAGAAAAATAACTGCTGCGTCCTTCCCTGACAGCTGTGCCCGGCTGGCACTCAGTCCATGAGGGAGTGGATGTTGTTGGCGAAGGCCCGCAGCAGTCCTAAAAGGGCTGTCTCACAAAAAAAAATCACTTAAATACAACTCATCTTCACAACTTGTAACCCTCCATCACTCCACACGATACTTAAACACACATGATTTTTTTTATATAAACATATTTACAAAATTAAATTTATTTATGCGTTGGTATCGCATTTCGATTATATCTACAAAATAAATTAAATGTAAGCTACTTTACTGAAAACATGATTATATGGATATTATTTCAAAAAAAACAATCATGAACATAAGAATTTTATGTTCCGCCGATAGACCGCTCCGGATTGCTGCACGTTTCGCCAGGCCAATACTCGAGCTCGGGTATTTTCCTAAAAAAAAAAAGAAACCGAAAAAAAAATTTCCCCACAGACGTTATTTTCGGAGACAATATCCAACCCAAAAGGGTGATTACTAATTATAAAACAAAAATAAAAATTAAAACATAAGCGATACCATACATAAATACTTGTATACACAATACTGGAACTGGACCCTCCGCTATCATGCAACGGTTCGTTGACACCCCCGTTATTGACTGAGCCACACCCAAGCGGTCCGCTCAACAAGAAACACTGCTGCCCGTTGTTAAATGGTCGTCGTAGTTTTTGGTTTCCTCTTTGGCTGCGTCGTATATGTTGGGTGTGTGTCCACCCGGAAATCAATTGCCAGTAACACACATTCAGATTTAATCCAAAGATTACTTCTTATTTGTTGATGTTTTTTTTTTATCATTAACAAAAAATTTTTTAATTTCCTCGCAATAACCCGCACTAACCAACTATAATGGGTTTTTTCCCAATTATTGCTGACTTACAGTAACAACCAAATGTTTTTATTGTTTTATATAAAGAACTCGAACCACCTTTAATTTCCTTTGTTTTCCTTTTAGGTTTTTTTTTCCGTATCGGTTTTTCCTAGGTGAATACAACAACTTTGCTTTTCAACGATTATTCACCGACTGACTTGTCAAAAAAATCTTCTGTTTGCTTTTTAGTTTTTTTTTTTTTTCGTCGCAAAAAAAACAACGAACCACACAAAAAAAAAATCCCACAATTACCAACTTGATCAACAAAAATATATACACCGAAGAAACAAACATTATTTCACCACACATACAGAACCTCACAACATCAAAAAAAACCAACCAGATCCCAGACACAAACCCAATACAACGCATCCAGTACACGCAAAACCCACCAAATGTCAGCCAAAACGAAACCAACCAAAGGCAAAATTAATAGAACGCAGCAAAAAAAACAAAACGCTGAAATCCGAGACAGACCATCCGTATCAACCTTCTTTGGTATATCTAAAACTGTTTATTGGCAGGTTTTTTTATCAGTAACCGTATTTTTTTGTAAGTGCCGTTATTTCATACTAATTTTATTGTCAATTGGCAGGTGGTCGGTGGTATATGTATGTTTTAATATGCAGTTGTTTTGGAGAATTATTATTATTATTATTGATTGAAAGGCCATGTGGGCAATAAGCCACCTCGCAGTGCGACCTAAGAGATCTATTGTGCTGGAGCCTACTTAATTATCCGTCCAGTCAATATTCAGGCTCTTATTGAATCTGATAATACTACTGGCCGGTACAAGATACATACTATCCGGTCTCATTGTTCTCCCTCCTAGATGTTGCAGTCTTTGCTGGAAAATGGCTGGGCAATGGCACAGAACATGTTCCGCTGATTCCGCTTCCAGATAGCAGAAGCAGCATCCATCTGTCGTACTTAGGCCCATCTTCTTAAGGTGATAACTTAAGGGGACATGACCTGTGAGGAAGCCAGTAAGCAGCCTTAACTCAGGTTTCCTAAGTTCAAGACACTCCTTAACCCTGACAGACGAAAGTGATATAAATTTATTCGCCTGTCGCAAACATGGCATTTTGCGCCAGTAGGAGGACCTTTGAACATCCTCCCAGAGTTTTACCGCTGCTTTAAGTTGTCCCTTAGTGACGTCGCAGAAGGGCTCTGGTCTAATAAATGGAGTGGCAGAACCCTCACGGGCGATGCCATCATTTTCCTCATTTCCTTCGATTCCAGTGTGACCTGGCACCCACATAAGTGTTACCTTATTTGAGCCTGCCAGATGTTTAATAACCTTCAGAAAATCCCATACCAGCCTTGACTCAACGGTACAAGACCTAAGAGCCTTTAATGCCGATTGGCTGTCTGATACAATATAAATCTTTGCATCGTTTAGGCCTTTTGCTATGCCTAGCAGTTTTAGGCCACCATACAACCGATGCGTAGGTGACCATAGGCTAATGATTGTAAGAAATGACCGGTAGATCATTTTTGGTTGTAGTCCCTAAGTACGCCCATAGAGTCTTTGACAGGCCCAGAAAGCCTTGGTGGCTCTATTTTGAACTTTCAACAAATATTGGTTCCAGTTCAGTTTTTGATCTAGGATAACCCCTAGATATTTAACCTTGCTGGAAAAAGGAACAGTAGTACCGTTTAACGAGGGAGCTGTAAGTGCAAGCTTTTTCCTCCTCGTAAAAGGAACAATGACAGATTTGTTTGAATTGACACTGAGTCCTTCCTGGTAACACCACTGCCATATTATATTGAGTGCATTTTGCATGCGATCAGAAATGACCACATCAAACTTGCCTCTGATTATGGTAGCCACATCATCCTCATAGCCCTGGACATCAAACTCATGGCTACTAAGTAGAACCAGTAGTCTGTCAATAACCAATGACCACAAAAGAGGAGATAGTACGCATCCTTGGGGACAGCCCTTTACGGCCCTGATGTATACTGACTCGCCACCTAGTCTGGCAGTAATCTCACGATGTTCCAGCATGGAACGGATCCAGCTAATTGTAGAAAGCGGAACCCTTTTTTCCATTGCTGCCCTCTCGATAGATCCATAAGAGGTATTATCAAACGCCCCCTCATTGTCCACAAAGGCACAAAGGGCAATTTCTTTATATGTCACTGCTTGGGATCATGCGGGTCCTTTTGGGCTCCTACCACTACTGAATCCGGAAAGTGGGTCTCTAGCAGTACCTCTAAGGTTTCTTTCCGGTTTTCAGTGAACCTCCCATCTTGCTTCTGGAGAAGTCCTAAACCATTTGAATGATCCCTGGAAATGATTTTCTGGACGAGCTGCAGAAGGCAATTCATTGATTCGGTGCGCGTTTGCATCGCACCCTGTCAGGTAGGCCAGCCCATTGCGTTTGCAATGATCTATGAGCCGCCTAACGTCAAGTAGAGGTATTAACTCTGAGCCTCCAGGAAAGTAGGCGGAGGCCATTATAGTCTCCTGTTTGCCTCTTTCACCCAGAACCTCCCCCATTACTGCAACCAAGTCCCTGGAGATGAACTCTGAAATGGAAATAAAATTATTTTGCGAACTTGCCAAAATAGCCGCTCTTGGACTCTCAATTTCGTTATGATAAATTAACGTACCCACTTGATTTGGTATACCTCTAATCTGGTTACCTGTCACCCGTGGCTCCTGGATTAGAGCCATGCCAATGTTTTAGCAGATAAACCTACGACAAAGGACGTCCGAAGACGCCTTTGCATGATGGAGGTTTATCTGCAGGCAGGGGATGTATGCCTCCATTTTTCCGAATGCCTCTTCTGAAGGCCCTGCTCAGGCTCCTTTTCAGCATCGCCACCACCCGCATGGTTTTTGTTCGGCCGACGGCTGAGCAGTGTCCTCCATCGCCGTTCTGGTGGCCCTCGCTGCCTGAGAGTCTCCAGACGTCACCAATGGCTTGCGCAGGGGAAGCCCTTGCGGGGCCTTACCGCGTGGAAGCTGGTTAAGCACTACCCTGACCACCCTTGGGATGCAGTTGGACAGTCCCAAACCTATAGTTGACTTTAAAGCCAACCCGCTTGAGCTTCTCACCTAAAGAGTGATCCATAGAGAAGGTGCAAAAGGCGGAAGAGCCTTTCGCCTCCCTCCTGATCACTCTCCAGTTGATCGCCTGCATGTTCTTGTTTTGGATTTTGATAAAACCAAAAAGCTTTTCCATGGGCAATTCTCCATGGGTCTCCCCCTCCAGTAGATGCCAAATCACCTCGTTTGTTTTGGAGTAATATGTAGCGGACGAATTTTGCCAATTGAATTATTCAGCAGCTGGATTCTTTCTGAAATTTCATGTCTAATTAGTTTCAACCAAATGTGTTTTCATTTAATTTAGTTTGAAGCTTTGAATGGACATTGTTTAAATCAGCAGCTTGATTAAAAGTGAACCCTACTGAATCGCGAAATCCTTGATTACAAGGTTAGTCCATCTTTTTTCTGTATCGCAATCGTTTCTGCATGAAATGTTATTTTATTTCTGTCGCATAGAGAAGTTATCGAACAGACGTTTTAGGGAATAAGTGGGTACATGACGCTTCGCAGGGTCAGCCAAATACAAAGACCGACGATTCTTATTAGAGAAAACCCAGAATTAAGGCGACCACTATAAAGCTAAATAAATGAATCTTAAGACGAAGCTATATGGAAGAGGTTAAAATTATTGGTTAAACCGAAAGCGACGTAATTGTTCTCAAAGAAGAATTTTAATAATGTTCATATCTCATGAATTTCATCATCTTCATGTCCAAGTGCTCAACTGTTGGAAGTATAAGGTATCTCCAAAACAAGTGAACTGAATATCTGTATTAGATAAACCTGCCTCCAATTCGTCAAGAAAACATTTTGACCAGTAGAGTTTGAACAGTATAAATCAGATATAGAGAAACCTCAAAATAATAGGTCGGTTGGATTTTTCCACAATCCAGGTCGCAGTAGTCCACTTTTGTTAATCCAATTTTTGTGACAAAGCTTTGGCTTGAAGATCTTTTAAAGAATTTGCGACGCATAATTTCAGCCTCTGACCATGGTAACTTTATTGAGTGGAGCTACACGGACATTTATTCAGATCAAACTGACTTTAAATTTACTGTTTGATGGCATGGTGGGTCAGGTTTTGCTGTATCGCTGTAGTTCAGCTGACCTTGCGACTTTGTTCATTATTTCGAAGCTTCTAGGTCCTGGAATAAATTAATTTTAGCTTCGTTTATCCGCCATACGATTGTGCTTCATCTCCACCTTCAGAGAACTTATCAATCTAGTAACTTGGAGTAACAAGAACCTTCTGCCCACTTAACGCTCATCATTCTTTATAGGGTAACTCGAATATAGGCAATAGGGATCCCTTTCTGCTTTCTTACCTAAATCATCCTAAGCTCAAACCTTCTTTTTGCCTAAATACAGGATGTCAGGTGAACCAAACTTTTATTAATTCTAAGTGAGCTATTATTAACTTTAGTGTGTGCTCTATGTCATTATTATTGATCTATTAATCAACTGGAGTGTAACGGATGATATTCTCACCTCAGATGCCTGGCATTTTGCTTAAAAGACTTCTATTAAACCGTATCATAATAGAAAATGTGATTGTGAGTCATTCTAGGCAATTTCAGCTTCTTCCGATAGTCTAGTCCTCTGAATACGAAACACAGAATGAACCTTTTTGGTGCTCCGATACGTTCTAAAATACTATAAAAAATTTCTATTGGGGGTGTCGTAGAGGAGAGCTGCTTCTTTTCTGCCTATTTTCCAGTTGCCATATTATCAACTCAGATTAACATTTCTGCTGGTATGAAAGATTGAAACTTAGCTCGAATGCTATTACTCTGTAATGTGGAGTTGTATTTATTCCCAAAGCTTTCATGTCAGATTATATTAATCCCAAAGCAATTCAGGCACCACACTCAGTAACATGCGTTATGCTTACTTAGTCACACTAGATGGTGTGAAACTGCTCTACATTAGTTTGTTACAAGGAATGAAAGATCACTTTATAATAATGAGCTTTCACTATGTACGATCTTGGATATTGCTGGAAATTTCGATAGCACATCTTTTTGTGTGATTATTGATCCCTGCACTAGGTTTGGCATTGATGAAATCCTTGTCGTTTGAATTGTAATGTTTTTAGGTCCCATATAATTAAGAACGAGCTTCCTTACTAGGCACAGAATCATATGGTTAAAGTTAGCCGAAAGTTTCCAGCCAAAAGCGAAAAGTCGATAATGCAGAATTTTGTTAATATCAAACGAAAGTTTCTAGACGAAGGTGAAAAATCGGTAATACAGGTTGTGCTATTTTAGCTGAAAATAAAAAATGTGAGAAGACAAAAATTACAATGGATGTTTGGGTAGATATTGAAGACTATTGGCAATATTCTTAAGTAGCAAAACCTGCCTCCCGTTCTTAGTGGAAAATTGTGAAAAATTTGCGAAACCCAAAAAAATATTTAATATTGGTATAAAATCAGCTTCTAGAGTGTTATGCCTGGACTGATGGATTGATTTGATGTGACGTTTCAATAGCTTTTACAGTGGGAAATCTCGGAAAATGCGATTTTTCAAAAATCATTATAAAATTTGTATAAAATCAGCATTTAGAGTGTTTCGTTTGGAGATGAATTGACTCATGCTTTTTCTAATGATTTTCGGAAAATCGAATTTGAACTGAATGTATATGATGCGATAGTCATTGGACCAGTCACATCAAAGCAAACATAATACTCTAGTGGTTGATTTTATACAAATTTGCTAATGATTTTTGTAAAATCGAATTATCTTGAAATTTCCCACGGGAAATTTGATTTGAATTTTTATCAAGCGATAGCCATTGATAAGTTACGTCAATGCAATCCACTTCTTGAAGTAAAACTCTAGAAGCTGATTTTATACATTTACTTCTTACTTTCTGCTGGAAACTTTTACAAATTTTCCGAGATTTCCCACGGTAAGCTTGAACTGCGATTTTTTGTGAGTTGGAGTAGTGTTGGAGAACAAATATTGACAAGTCACATCAATAAAATACATCTATAAACATAACAGTCTAGAGGCTGATCTTATACAAAGTTTCGAATGATTTTTTGAAAATTTAGTTTTCCCAAATTTCCCACTTGAAACTTGAATTGTTATTCTTTCAGCGATAACCGCCATCAATTCAAATTAAAATGGTTTATTTTCAGATATACACTCCTGAGGCTGATTTTATTCCAATTTATTTTTAATAAATAAATTAAATTTTTAATTTTCGGGTTGGAATGTTAATATCGTAATCTGCATTATCGACTTTTTACTTTCGACTAACTTTAACAGGGAACATAATCCTTAGCAAATTATCTGTATCCTCCCTGTTTGGTGACGTGAATACAAACATAGACTACCATAAACGCTTTGGCGTTCTCTTTGACAGTAATCTTACCTGGAAACAACACCTTGAACATAAACTTCAAAGAGCAATTTCCATTCCGCTAAAATACTGACTTTCATATATGAATCACTGGTTCTACCTGCGGTAACATATGATTCTGTGGGTTGGTAGACTGAGTTATCCGAAAATCCTCGATAGCTAAACCTAGAGTATTGCTGGTAGGGCTTTCACTGTAGCTATATCCTTGACTACATTTGCCACTAGTTGTTCTACTGTAATTCGATTTAAATGGCATTTCGATTGAGTGGCTCATTTATACCAGAAATAGGTATGGTTAATGATAACTGATCCCTGAATTTTATTTCACATTGTCTTTCTCGATGGTTTATCCTTCGGGGGATTTGTGGTTCTTACCGGACTTCCATAACTGAATGACTGAGTCATTAATGTTTTTTTCCCTGGCTTCTTTAATAGTGGTAAGGAAGCAGTATGCCTGTCTTTGTTCTGAATAAATAAAGACGGATCGGTCTCGATGGCTTAATGACTGCATTCAACACGTAGACAGTTGTTCGGTTTTTGACGGAGTCCGGTTGCAATTGTACAATTGTTTTATTGTTGGACTTAAACCAACGATCATCCACGTGTTGGTTAACATTTAATTAGATTAGAGATAGAATTCCTGGTATTGAGTGGATCTCTGTGGCTTCCAGCCAAATTTATTAATATTACTAATAGTAATTCTTAACCCATTTTCTTCCATTTCAGCCAAAGTTTAATTTCTGCTAGATTTTAATTTGACTAAAACAGTTTCAAGATACACATAACTAAAAAAGTTATATATTAGTTTGGTTCTACGATTGAACCGTTGAAATTAGCTATGTCTCTTTCACATTTGGTAATTGCAATGCTTCGTGAAGAATCCTTTCCTAAAGTAAACGACAAAAATCTGTTAGCTGAATTTTATTTTATAAAATTATAATGGTTAAATACAAGCCATAACGAAACTGTTTAAGATATCTATCTTATCACACACCTAAATCACTAGACCAACTCAAAATCTTTAAAATACACTGTACTCATCACAATGATGAGAAACAACATAGCAACAACCAAAAATAAAAATAAACTTTTCTGTTACGGATTAATTTCTGTATTCTTTTATAATCCCTAAATGTTTGGTTGATTTTATCTTTAACTTTTTTTTTTTTTATTTATTTTATTTTAATATACATAATATTAAAAATAAAATATAAACTTGACAATTTCGAGACAATTTTTTGAATTACTTGCAACATCATAATCTTAATTTAATCCCATTTAAATATCAATCAAATATAATTTTCGGGTATGCGTGTGTAGTCTTGTGCTACAGATTGTGACGTTTTGTAAAGATTTGAAATTAATTTTTTTTTATAAATATTTATTGATATCCTTAACCAAAATGTTACTTATTTTTAAGACGTACGGATTCAATCAATCAAAATATAAAATTTTATAAATATTTTATGAGGTCGTACGAAAACTGAGTGATATGCGTAAACCAAAAAAAAAAAATACTGATGGAGATTCGACCTAATTAAAATTTAGAAAGGGGCACGAGGCTTATGTAGGATATTATTGTGTATAAATTGTGTAGAGAAAAACCTTTTTTATATACAGAGACATGATAACATTTTCTATAACCATTGTCCACACTAGTGTACAGACGTAATTCGATTCACATTTTTTTTTTTTTTTTTTTGCTTCAACTTTGTGTGAACGAAAAATCATTATTGGTCGGGTAAAGGTCTGCTCTGATTTGAACCATCGATATTATGTATAACAAAAAATAAATAGAGCGAATATTATAAAAGCAACAATAACAAACAAATGGTTACAATTTTCTTTTCATATCAACAATCTTAACATTTTCGTTTCGTTTTGTAGAATGTATACGTTTTTTGAAAAGGAAGAAAAAAGCTTTTAAGCTCATAATTATATCGTTTTTACTTGTTTTCAATGCAAACAGTTCTTTGTTGTCGAACAACCAAACGATTCTAAATATTTAGGTACGAAGTTTTTCTATTTAGCTGTTAGTAGAATTCAACGTTACTTGTATAAAATTAAAAATTCTATGATTTTTGCGATTTTATATTTTTTTGTGTTTTAATTTCAGTTGTACAAACGAGTACATAAGTTAAATAATGTTACATAATATAAAATACTAATATTATTATTCCTGCATATGCAAGATAGAAGCATGTGTAAACATTTTAGCTATCGATTTTGCACAAAATTTGTTTTGAGATTTGGATAACAATAACATGTATTCTTTATGTATGTCTAGTAACTAATAATGGAGTGGAAATTCACCAAGGCAATCCCCAATCCATATCGTACAGCCGACAAAATCAATTGAACATGTAAATAAAATTCATTGTCATTTAAAATTGTTTGCCTAAATACGGTTGTTCTAGGAAATGGAATTTTCAGGATCACTAATAAAAGTAATTGTGTCCGTTACTTTTCCGCACAAACATCCATAAACAAATGCGTGTAAAGTTTCTAGCAACTGAATATAAGCATTTAGGTATCAGTAAGTATACTTCCAGTAGAATTCCACTGTAAAATGTGCTAGTGAAGTTTTAACTACGAAAATAACAATGTATTCTAACATTGGTGGGTGTAATATAGTGGTAAATGGATTATAACTGGAGGTGGAGAGAGAGAGGGCATTGAAGTGATCGCCTAAGCAAACGAAGTAGCAATACCTGTTTCCGGGAAGCTCCTGGGCACGATTGTGGACGTAACGCAGAATGCCCTGTACTAGCGACTAACCTGTCCAAGAGACAGCTGGTATTCTGTACTAAAAAATACAAAATCTTGGTAGTTGTGCATCCTATCTTAAATGGCACGAGACTTGCTTTTACTGACAGAGCATGATATCTGAGTGTTATCTTGGACAGTAAGTTCAATTGGAGGCCCAGCATTTTGGAGAGAGTAAATTATCGAACGGTAAGCCGTTAAATACAAGTCTGTGAAGGTAGCACGAAAATTCATCCCGAAAAGTTTTTTTTTATTTATTGGTTTGTTTCCTTGCTAAATTAAATATCAGGCCGAAAATCAAAATAAATATAGACGATAATTGCAATTCATCCCGAATTTTTCATTTTTTATTCTCAAACAATGTCTCTGTGTTGTGTGTGTAATACGAAAGTGTTTGGAAACTTTTTTACGTGTGCCGGTGAGTGTAATCAACTCGTTCACTTTGAATGTACAGGGATCGGAAGGCCTGTGTTCGATGCCATTTCGGTGATTCCGAGTTTTTCTTGGCGTTGTGGCATGTGCGTTGATGTTTTTAAAGTTATCAGGGCACAGAATGATCACATGTGTAAGTCTATTGACGCTTTATCAGTGTCCTTGTGCTTGATGAACAAAACATCTGCCGCTATTAATGGTAGCGTGAAGAGTTTATTAAAACCATTACCACCATCGCAGCAGCCGTCGTCTTCAAAATTAAAAAAAAAAGCTACGCAAAGTATTGTGCAAACTAATATGGAAACAAGATCTAAGAGAAATGTTAACAATGCAACGGCTACATCTGAAATAACTGATGGCAGTTCCCAGCGCCACGTCCAGGTCACTGATGGCTTACAGCCTCCACACTTCCCGCCGTTGTCGTCCGATTGTGTTATTACGAACATTCCAACGGTAATTTCTTCATCTGTCGTATCGAACTCTTCGCCATTACTGTCATGTCAAGATGCCGTTCGAGCTGAGAGGTCTGATGTTCCAGGTTCGGATTGTCCAGTCATGGAATTGCGTACAGTGCCTGTGGTTCGAAGGAAGTATTTGTACATTTCCGGTCTTCATCCAACAACTACTTCCGAATCGATATCCCGGTACATTACGTTCAAAAACAGCGTTTTTAATCCATCAAACGTGTCCTGCTTCTCACTGTTCCCTAGAGACCGGGATCCAGCAGAACTGACGTTTGTGTCGTTCAAGATTGGAGTCATCAATAACTTGCATGGTACCTTGAAAAATCCTGATTTTTGGCCACCTGGGGTTCTAGTTCGCGATTTTCAAGAAAGGCGCGATTCAAAAAACGAGGAAGGAGCTCGCGGCAAAGTGTCAATTTAATTTCATTAAATGCATTAAATTCCAATATTTTAAATTCTAATCTACCAAATTTTAACAATAATCTGTTCACAGTTCATCCTAACATTCTAAATTCATGTTTATCTAATTCTAACAATGTCGTCAATGGATCTAACAAGTGCATCAATAGCTTATCAATTTTTTATTTTAATTGTAGTGGCATGCGATCAAAATCAAAAAATTTCTATCTTGGAATATTGGAATCTGATTACGACGTAATAATTCTCACCGAAACATGGCTTACAATGGATTTCAATGATGCGGAGTTTTTCCCTTCGGATTTTTGCGTTTTCCGTCGCGATCGATATAACCTTAGTACAAAACGTAAAGGTGGTGGTGTGCTTATTGCAATTCGGAATATTTATTCTTGTGAATTTTTATTTTCCGACCCAATCATTGAGTTCATTGCTGTTAAACTCAAACTAGGTGCATTTTACTTAATAATTAGCACAGTCTACTTTCCTCTAGAGCCATCCTCGATATTTTGTCAAGATTTTGTTGACAAGTTCTCATGTAATTTATTACCTTTTATTTCTGATAACACTGACCTTGTTCTTTTCGGCGATTTCAATTTTCCAGATCTAATTTGGATGATGGTTGACAATATGTTCATTCCTGCTAATACGAATGATTCTTCCGCCTTAATTTGTGATTTTATGGCAAACATGGGTACTTCACAAATAAACAGTGTACCAAACAGCCACGGCACTTATCTGGATTTGGTTTTCTACACTAATAATAATTCTTTTAAACTAGAATCATGCGACGACTTTGCCGGATCTTCGAGTGTTTATCATACCCCGGTTTCATTTCAGTTGTTCTACAAAACTTCTAATAATTTAAACTTTACCAAAAATTGTACAGTATTTGATTTTTCGCACGCCGATCACAGCTCATTAAATGATTTTTTAGCTGAAGTTGATTGGGCTGGTACACTGTCAAACATTGATATCAACAGTTCATTAGATACCTTCAATGAATTGTTGAAGGTTGCTTTTGAAAAATTTGTTCCTAAAAAATTAATTAGAAAGTCTCATACCCGCAACGTCCCATGGTTTACCAAAGAACTGAAACAACTTGAAGTCCTACGTAATAAATGTCATAGGAAGTATAGGCGTACAGGGTTGGCCCATGACTTTATCCAGTTTAAGTCTTTGCGCAAGCAGTTTTGCTATCTCAACCGATTCCTCTATAACAATTACATAATTGATATTGAAGACGATTTGCGATGTAATCCGAAGAATTTCTGGAGATTTGTCAAAAATAAGAACCATAATAACGGCTTGCCGCCATTTTTAGAATTCCATGGTCGAAAATCAGATAATCCAGAGGCAATCTGTGGTTTTTTCGCTGAATATTTTAGCAGTGTTTTTGTTAAGGATAGCTCATTATCTCCTAAAGTAGCTAACACCAATAATTCAAAAATTGTTTTTTCAGAACTTGACGTGATGACGGCTTTGATGAACATGGACGTTTCTAAAGGTCCTGGACCAGATGGTTTACCAGTGTCTCTATTGAAGCAGTGTGCATTTGGTTTTGCCGCTCCTTTATGCCATTTATTTAATTTGAGCCTCAGCCAAGGCAAATTTCCTGATCTGTGGAAAACATCAAGTATCATACCGATCCACAAAAGCGGTTCCCGCAGTGATGTAACAAATTATCGTGGAATTGCAATACTGTCTTGCATTCCTAAAGTATTCGAGTCAATGGTTAACAAAGTAATCTACTTCCACTCCAAGCAACTTATTAGCACACGTCAGCATGGATTTTTTCCTGGCCGCTCAACGGTCACAAATTTAGCGGTCTTTCAAAATAATCTAATTAATTCTGTTGCCTCGAAAGTTCAAGTCGATGTGGTCTATACCGATTTCGCTAAAGCTTTCGATAAACTTAATCACAGGTTATTAGTGAATAAGCTCAGTGAACTTAATTGCGACATTATTCCCTTAAATTGGCTTATGTCTTATTTATCGGATCGCAAAATGTTTGTCAAGATCAACGATACGTTCTCAGAATGTTTTATTGCAACATCTGGGGTGCCTCAAGGTAGTCACTTGGGTCCATTATTATTTTTATTGTTCATTAACAATGTTGTTGATTGCTTCAAATTCGCAGACTGTATTCTATTTGCTGACGACATGAAAATATATGCTAATATTTCATGTGAATTGGATCGCGATCACTTTCAGCGGGACCTCAACACCTTTTGCGGTTGGTGTGTTACTAACCTTATGTTTCTGAATGTTGATAAGTGTCACGTGATCACCTATTCCAGATCTAAGTCTCCTGTAGTTTTTAACTATTATCTAAATGACGTTAGTTTGAGGAGAGTTAATATGGTTACAGATTTGGGCGTTATCTTTAGCTCGGATTTAACGTTTAACTCTCACATCGATGCGGTTGTTAATAAAGCCTTTTCGATGTTGGGGTTTATTAAAAGAAATTCGAAGGATTTTCACGACACATTAACTTTCAAGTCACTGTACACTTCATTTGTTCGTTCACAGCTTGAGTACGCGACTGTCATATGGTCTCCGTTCTATGAGTCTCATTCAATCAGAATTGAAAGTATTCAGAAACAGTTTTTGGTATTTGTTCTCAGAAAATTACCGTCTTTCGAGCGGAACAATAATTTCAGACTATCACCATATGTAGACCGATGCCGTTTTCTGGATCTCCAATCTCTAAGTGCTAGACGTACATGCGCAAGTGCCACATTTGCGCGTGACATCATTTGTGGTAAAATAGACTGTTCTGACATTCTTTCATGTTTTAATATTTATGCTCCTCAACGCAACTTACGCCCCCGGGAACTTCTTCATATTCCGACTGCAAGTAGCAACTACAGCTTCCATGGCCCTATAGTGCGCATTCAACGAGATCTCAACGCCGTAGCAGATTGTTTCGATTTCAATATTTCCAGGGATGAATTTAAAAAACGAATCGCTAAGATTTTGTTTTAAATGTCTTTTTGTTTTGTTGTTAATTGTTTGATCTATTGATGTCGTTATATCTTTTATGCTTTTATTGTATACAATTTTAACTTTTTATAATGTTTTTTAATTATGTAAGCCATTTTTGCATATACATGCTGTTGGTTAGTAAATAAATAAATAAAAGACTTAATATTTTGGACTACAAATAATGCTTTAAAAATATGTTCTAATAAAAGGTGTTCGTTCGAAAAGGAATATTAAAAAATCACGGGGTTCACTTACTGAACGGAACGTCATTCTCTCACAATAACGCACATTTCAAATGAATAAAATAAATGAATAAAATAATAACAACGTTTTGGAAATCAGATATATACAGCGCAGTTCTCAGAGATATATACCTCAAAAGTGGTATGGCCGGATGGACGGCTCACACAATTTCTGCCGAGTACTGCTGGATCTTTCTCGATTTTATCTGCACTTGCAGTCCACAAGAATTAGCAACGTCAGTGGAGTGTTAGAACAGCAGTTTTTTATATAAACAACGCTGAACTTGGCATTCAATACTTGACAAAAAAAAACAACACAGGTCAGGACATAGGTCTCCAAATATTTTCTAATATGTTTGGAGAGCTTTTAAGAGATATTTTAAGAGTACCAACAGAAAACCAATTAAGATATTCTCTTAAAAAAACCTCTTACCAAAATTTCTCTTAGCTGTGATACTATTAACAGTCTTAAGGTCAGAATCGCACGGATAATGTAAGAGTACTAGTATTGATCGAAAACAAATTGATTGAATTCAGGCTGGTTACCAATTACTCACGTAATTAACATAGCGACATAAAGAGTACAGAGGTACCAATAACAACAAATAAACATAATTACAAAAAGAAAAGAAATACACAAATTGGATTGTTATATTATGCACATGGAATGTTGCAACATACCGCCCGCCTTCAACGATCTAGTACAATGAATAACATCATGTACTTTTGCTGAAGATTGATATCGATAATTAAATGCATCCAATGGATGAGATGAATATTGGGTTTTGCTGAGTATGGTTTGATCATCTCCTCCAATCGGTAGTAATGAAAGTGAATGAATCGATCGCTTGAATTCACCTCCCTAAGTTTTGATGGTTACTACTCGTACTCGTTCATCTCGTCCTTCATGTAGTTCTACGACGATGCCCATCGGTCATTTATTCATTGGTAAATTTGTGTTTCGGAAGCACTACCACATCCCCAATTTGGAATGGGTCTGTTTCCTCTTTCCATTTGAACCTTGGCTGAAGTGTTGTGAGATATTCAATCTGCCATCGTTTCCAAAATGACTGTCTTAGTTTTTGAATCATTTCCCATCGACTTAAACGGGAAATTGAATGGGTGGAGAGATCTTCTTCGGAAATGGCGGTTAAATCGTGACCGATTAAAAAATGACTTGGAGTTAAAGCATCACCTTCTGGATCATCTTGGGTTCGACAAATTGGACGGTTGTTTAGAATACTTTCAATTTCGGCGATCAGCGTATGCAATTCATCCTTAGTTAGTATAGTTGTACCAATTACCAGTGATAGCCGATCCCCAAATCCCACCAAAATGAGGAGATGCTAAGGATTGAAATGCCAATTAATCAATTGCCTTGAAGAATAAGTAGATATATTTTTTTGTACAGAGACAAATGAATAAGCATATGTATATTTTTTTGTTGTTGACCTCGCCCTCTTGCCAAATAAACTGTTACAGGGCCCGCATAATCCAATCCAACTTCAGAGAATGGTCGTGATAGTAATACTCTACTTGTTGGAAGACTGCCCATTAGCTGATATATATATATATATATATATATATATATATATATATATATATATATATATATATATATATATATATATATATATATATATATATATATATATATATACGAGTATAACACAATTTTTCACAATTTGCTTGGCCTTCCGTTTGCCGTTAGGAACACAATATGGTCGACGTGATTATGGTATGATTAATGGGGCACCGGCATGTAAATTTGATTCGTGGACATCCTTTAAAATCAGGTAAGTGACAAAAGAACTGGTACTCATTATGATTGGATGCCTTGTAGAGTAAGGTGTATCTCTTTGATCTAGACGACCGCCAACACGAAGAACTCCATGTTTGTCAATGAACGGATGGAGAGACTTAAGTGAACTTGATGGTTTGAGTGTGTTTTTCGGAGAAGCGTCGCGATTTCTGGTTCGTAAAATTTATTTTGTTCGTAATGGCAAATTTTTCAAGTACGAACCTCGTGTGAGCATATGTTTATGACGTAAATTATTGACGTACCGAAAGATAAAACTAGTTACAGTCAGTAATTTTGAAAATGTTGAGAATCTCCTGAGTAAATTGTCAAACCATGAGTTACTAAGGCACAAATTAAATGCATTAAATCGCACGTCCCATACGAGGACTCTCGTTTACTCCACGAGTCAACTGGTTTAAGCAGCCATTCTGGACCGGTCCACCAAAATTTGTGACATTGCAATTCGTCTGGAGTCATGCCCCTGGGTGGGCAATCAAAAGGATTATCCAAAGATCTAACGTGATTCCAAGATGTTGCTTTAATTGATTCAAGAATCTCAGCAGTACGGTTCCCAACGAACGTACTCCACCGTCTTGGGTGACTAGAAAGCCAGTATAACACAATCGTTAAGTCTGACCATGCATGAACTTCTCTTACCCTCATCTGTGTTTCGAATTTTACTACGCGAATCAAATTAGTAACCAATAATGCAGCTAACAATTTCAACCGATGTATGAACAATTGTTTTACGGGAGCTACTCTTGTTGAGCTTTAACGCAGCCATTTGGATGGAAGATACGAAAATAGATGACATAGGCATATGCTACTTTGCCGGGGTCACTAAATTCATGAATGTTAACAATTGAATTAGCGTATGTGCCAATGAATCGGGAAACTTTTATAGAGTTTATATTCTGCAGCTCATTTCTAATGGTTGACCATTCAGCAGCGAGTGGTTCAGGTAAAGGATCATCCCATTGTAGATTAGCAGACCATAGATTTTGCATGAACATTTTGACTTTAACCACCACCCATCCCATGGGATCGAAAAGCCGACTAGAATCTGCCAGTACGTTTCTTTGACAGCAGGATGGATGTTTCGGTAAGTTTAACATAAACGTAAACTCATCAGCAGTAGCATCCCACCAGATACCCAAAACTATGGCTGATTTGGTCTCCTCTTCATTGGTATTAAAGTTGATATGTTTAATTTTTTCCCATCTCGCTGCTTCTGGGATGTCTTCCAAAATCTGGTCATGATTTGATTTCCAGTTTTTTAATGAGAACCAATATTTCGCCATAAGTTTGATTAATGAGTGTTTTAATGTAATTGCGTCGCTTAGAGTGTCGGCGCCTGCCAAGATGTCATCTACATACATATTTCTCGTGATTAATTTAACTACGGTTGGAAATTAATCATGTTCAATTTCCGAAATCTTTTGCATGGATCTGTTGGATGAGAGCGCCATAAAATCGTTTGCCATTTTGTGTCGTCCGGCACCATTTTCATTTGCCGATACATTTTCTCGACGTCTGTAGAAAACACAAACTTTCGTTCTCTAAATCTGAGAAGTATACTGAATAATGTTGGTTGTATCGTTGGTCCCACGGCAATAATTCCATTTAGAGATTAACCAAAGCTTGTTTTGGCGGAGCCATCGAATACTACTCTGAGACTAGTTGTTGTGTTGAGATTTCGTTGTACTCTATGGTGAGGCAGATAGTATCCTTTCGTTACTTCAGTGGCTGGAACTTCTTTCATGTGATTTAATGTTAGATATTCCCCAATAAATTCTGCATACAGTTGCTAAAGACTGGAATCTTCACGAGCAACGTGAAAGCTGATCTGCGCCAATAAGTATATCAATACATTTACCTTCATAAAACTTAGGGTGCGCGAGTTGTACATGATTGAATTCTTGTCTTACTTTTTCATCTATGATTGACCATGCCATCTGCTCTTCGACGTTTTCCATGACCAACTCCAGAAACTGTAATATCAGACTTACTTTTCTTGAGTTGCAAACGTTCGTTGCATGTTTCAGTTATAAGACTCACTTGTGAGCCTGAGTCTAGCAAGGCCCTGCACTTCATTAAATTACCATACCTATCCATAACATTAACACTAGCTGTTGGAAGCAATACGGCGATTGAATCAACATAGGAGTCACTTAACAGACAAGCACTTAGTGTTATACTACTGGTATTGAGATGGATGTTAGCATCGTTACCATGATTGCTTGATGGTGTCTTTAATTGATCAGTTGGCATAATATCTATAAGTAATAGCGTAGGATGCTTTCTGTGGGAAACTTGGCATCTATATTTTGATTGCCAGTGTTGAACATTGTGCGCTTGACTTAGGCAGTTGAAGCATCGATGTTTTTCCTGTATGCATTTCTTTTCATCTTCCACTCCAAGCTGTCGAAACTTATCACAATTGAGAAGAGAATGAGATTCACTATTATACATGCCATATTTTCGAGTGTGATTAGTACTGCTTGTATAACAACTTGCGTGGAAATTGGAGCACTTGATGTAACGTGAGTTTTAACGACTGATTTTGTTGGAATTTTCGTTGCTGAGTTTAATGACTCAAGGGTATCAGTACGTTTCGATAGAAATATTAAAAAATCATCTAATGTAGGCTCATCTTTATCTGAAGAGTGTTCTGCCCGGGCTGCTTTTGATTTATCGTCAATCTTGCTAAACAAGATGTGAATTAACCAAGGATCTCTTGATTCTGCGTTTCCACCAAGTGCCTTCAAACCCCTAATTATTTCATATGAGGTGCCCATGAATTTTGTTAGATTGGCAGCGTTACCATGTAAAATGTGAGGTTGATTCATGAAAATAAATATTCTGCGATCGAATCTTGCTTTTAGTTTATTTAAAGCGAAAATATAATTGGCTTAAGTAATGCTCAAATGATTCAGTAGCTTAGATGCTTCTCCTCGCAATAACCCTTTCAAATATTGATATTTTTCAACAGTAGTTAACGATGCTGACTCATGAATGGTTGACACAAACATGTCATAAAATGTTTGCCATTCTGAATAGTCCCCATTGAACGGAGAAATATGAAGTTCTGGAATCTTTACTTCGGAATGCACAGTTGTCTGGTTAACGGTGTTATCTAGGGTGATATTGACCTCTCTGTGAGCTGACCGTTCTCGCAGAACCTGACTTAGTTTCGCCTTGGTTACGAAATACATTTCTTCCACTTCATCATCAAGTGGTTCATTGTCCATTAATTCAAGAAGGTCGTTTTCAAGTGAGTTATGAATGCTAAATTTCTTATCAGTAAGTTCGATACGTAATTTTAAATTCTCAACTGATACATCATCTGAAATATTTTGAGCAAATTCAACTAAAATTTCTGTAGTTGGTTTTTATTTGCAGTGCGTTTCCTTTTAATAACCGTTATTTCCATAATTGATTTACAAAAAATCACCTTTTGAAATATTAACTAATACACTCCCATTACATAGTTTTAGTCATTAAACTCAAAATAATCCATAAATACCGTAAATCCAGCAACGGCTAATCTCGAAAATTCACTAAATCGGATTTATTAAACCGCAGTCTGGCAATGCTATAGGAGTAATACTATTGATCGAAAACAAATTGATCGAGTTAAGACTGGTTACTAATTACTCACGTAATTAACATAGCGACATAAAGAGTACAGAGATACCAGTATACATATAAACATAATTACAAAAAGAAAATAAATACATACTAATAGTAAATTGGATTGTTATGTTATGCATATGGAATGTCGCACAAGCTTTGTCCAATAACAGTTCCATATAACAACTAGGGGAAATGTGTGGAATTATTAGAGAATGACGGTCCGTCATTCACTAAGTGAACCCCGTGATTTCTTAATGAATTTTTTTAACAACTAAACTTATTATTAAATTTCTATTTTTCGATGCCATTTATAAACGTTCTTATCATTTTCAGTTTTAAACACAAAATTTTGCTCAAATCTCAAATTTGGCTTGCTAATAAATTTTCGAAACAACAGACATAACCTAATAAAATACGAAAAGTTAGCACATTTTTTATTTGTAGTTTTCTTAGATATTAGAAGTTCAATGGATTATAACAAAATATGTTAAATAGTATTTAAATTCTTTAATGTAACCTTCAACGTTTTTTCAAAATAAATTTAATTCACAATTTTGCAATTCTAATGGACATGTTTTTAACGAAACTCCATATAAAAAAAATGTAATCAAACAATTGTGTACACGGACTAGCGCGCCTCTTGCGAAAATGTATGCGAAGCTGATGTACTAAAACACGGTCTATTGTAATAAATGAAAATGTCAGAGGTACTAAAAATTAACTTTGGTATGTTTCCATGCTGAAATACAATTTTTTAATTTGTGCCTATACTCATGCAAAGGAAAAGGGAAAATCTGTAATCTAGATAGAATATCTGTATAAAAAGCAAAATTTTCATGTACATTTAATAAATTGGGTTATTGATGGAAATTAATTAACAACGATAAAATGTAGCGCAAAAAGTCCTTGTGGATGAAATTAAACTGAATTAATTGAAGTTCAACCACAAAAATAGAGCACATCTGGATGCGATCTGGAGAGTGGAAGGCATATAGGACCAATTATATTTATTGACAAATATTCGAGCGGTATCCATTGCGTATTCGAGCGGTATTGCCATCATTACTACTACCAGCTCCTTGTCGAGGTTTGTCTATATGGATGCCAAGTTCATTTCGGAACTTAATTTGAACAGATTTTTTATTCTCTTCTTTACTTTTTGTATTTTCTTCTGTTGTTGCTGACCATTTCATAAACGAAATATTATAAGAAATATGCAAAATAGTTTCCATAAACCTAATCCAAGCATGAAGAGTGGAAAGTCCACATTAAAATGCATCTTCGTTTTCGGGTTTAGCAGAAACTTTACTCAGATCATTCATCTCTCTAGGTCTAGCTCCACATATAGTACACGCAGTACTAGATGATGTATTCGTTAATACTTGCGCAATTTTTCCATCAATCATGGTTAAAAACAGTTCATGTTTAACTTCCACTACCTCGTCATTTTTGTTTACCAGTGATGTAGTAAGTTCATCAATTTGTCTCTTGATATCGTCAACAGTCTCTCCAGTCTGCTGTGGAGTTTCCTTGACATATTTTATGGAAATGGGTCGGCAATAACGAACAGAAGAGCATGTAGTATTTTGCCAGACTACAAGATTTGTTAATAAGTCAATTAGTTTTATAGGCACAAGAGAAGCAATAAATAAATTAGCATCTGATATTAACTGAGTCTCGTGTGGCAGTGCCTGTTTATATTCACTTTGGCCAGATGGTCCGTCACAGCCCCATTTAACGTATAATTTCAGATTTCTATGTCCTGATTTATGTACCGAATTTATTTGAAGAATCCAAGCTACAGTTTGATCTAATAGATTTTTCAGTTTAATAGAAGCTCCAATATCATTAATTTCGATACTAGATCTTGGGGGATAGCACATCTTTTTCGCATCCAATATCATATTATATGACGGAAAGATAAAAATATTTTTTTCAGGTAAACCACTCGTATACCACCCGTGAGCAAAGAGATATTATCCACTCGAGATAACGTCCCACTCGGCTATCGCCTAGTGGGACAAACTTATATCTCATGGATAATATCTCGTTTTGCTCACTAGTACCATAAATAACTACTCTCAACTATCCACAATTAGGCACTACAAGTTCCTACCACAAATTGAAGTATTTTTATCATAATTACTTACACCATAAAAATAAATCACCCGATATTGGGTGGTTAGGGGAAACAGAGTTATTATAATTTTATTTGTAAATGAGTAAGCAAATTCATAAACAAATATAATTTTAATTGCGCTCATGTTAGGCATAAAACAGAAAAAATAAAATAGCGTCAAAAATCAAAAACATTACTTTATTGCGTATAAGAAAAAAATGGCAAAAAACGTTTTTTTATGATAAGTAACAACGCTGGGGCAAATAGCGCCAACCTTCAAATGTCTATTTGAATACCATGAAAACCACGTAAAAATGAACTGCATTCAAACGAGAATAGCTTCGTACATATAAGATGGATGATTTATTTTTATTTTATTTATTTTTCGTACATATAAGATGTTTGTTTATTTCCTATAAATATTTCAAGTTTTGCGCTTTCTAAAAATGTATATAATACATACATATATAGCTCGAAAGGGAAGATTTCCAAAAAACTTGTTTGAAATGTCTGTATGAGTAAATCGATCGAACCAATATTCTGACTCTCTGCACTTTGGCGACTCATTTTACTAATACAGATAAAGGTAAAAAATAATGTAAATCAAAATTAAATTACACGTCAATTAAACAAACGACTCTTGTGAAAAAAGTTCAGGAAAACCAACTTTCGTAAAAATTATTTTCGGGACGGCGTTTTATGGAGGGTTCCTTCTGTGCGGGGTACCGTTAACAGAATGCCAAAGAGTGACCACATGCAGCATTTGCTCCAGGCTGCCGTACTTTACAGAGAAAATCTAATCGACACACGGCATGGTCACTATATGCTGAACATTATACGGCATATGCCATGATCACTCCCTCGAAACTAAGCAAAGTTTAACATGTCTAACATTTTTTTTGTTATCATGTATAACAGCATTTTATCAAATGAAACATCATTGAAAAAAATGAGAAAAAACTAAGCTGAGTACACAAACTATAACTGCACGGTTGTTTTATTAACCCAAGTAATTTGTTAGTTTTTGTTTTGTATTTTGTAAAATGATGTGATAATAATCCTAATCTTTGCTACCATGATGTCCATTTATCAAAAGTGGCCGGTGTTTGAATTACGTTGCTGAATTAGTTAATTACGTATAGTAAACCACATAATTGAAATATTTTCGATAAGAATTATTTGGTATATTAGGTGTGTTTATTTTTCACAGATTAATTAAGCAGGATATATACGGAGCGACTTGTTCGTTACAAAGTTTTGACGTAGTTGAAGCATATTGTGGTATCCTCAGGTGATATCACAATCTATATGGATAGTCAGGCGGCAATTAGAATTGGTCTCCTTTCTGATCACTGGTGGCGTTGAGTTGTCTCTCATCTCGTAAAGAGGAGGGGTAAGCATTTCAATATTCAGTTAATCTAGGTCTCGGGTCACACGGACATGATAGGGAAGTGCAAGGCGGTTGAGTTCGCTAGACACGGTACGACTCTCCAGCTGCAACCGGAAAGGTGAAGTATAGGTGGCTAATCGTGCGCTTATAGTAACACTCAGGAAACAGGACTAGCCTTAACAGAGGAATGGTAGAATAACACCCTCACCTGAAGTGTAGAAAGACAAGTTTGGCCAAAACTAGACTTGAGGTGCACCAGAACACTTACCTCCTATGTAGCCGTGCAATAAGAACGGTCGTAGGACACTCTCGGTACACTGCTTTTTTTGGAGAACATGTCAGAAGGCTGGGTATGGAGGCAAACTACTTCTGTAGAAGCTGTTTGGACGATTAGGAGACACTTGGGTTACTTCAAAATAAAGGAAAACCTTTCGGATCTCGAAAAAAGCAAATTGCGAGATGTTCTACGCTACATAAGTAGCTCTAAATGATTCCAGTTATGGTAAAGGGGATATACCCTGTGGCGTCACAATATATCGTCACCTATTTCTACTAACCTAACCTACTTTAGATTAGTTTATATTAAGAGAGAACAATATTGTCCCAAAAATCGGACCTTGAGGAACTCGAGAAGTAATACAGATAATTTTACTAAAATTTTCATAATATTTTACTGATTGCTGTTTTAAATGTATGTAAATAAAGCTATACTCTTTACATAGATTCATCACTAAGGTTATATGGTCAACTTTATCAAACGCCAGGGAAAAATCTAAAAGAACTAGACCACCAAATTTACCATCTGCTATATTAGTATTAATGTCGCTCACAACTTTTAAAAGTGCTGTACTAGTGCTATAATTCACTCTAAAACCAGAAACCTTGATAAATGACCGTTGATTTGGTAATGAATAATATTTTTGGAACCGTTTGGATAACACTGGTAAAATGGTAATTTGGCGAAAATCGTTCACAGTAACTGGGGTACGTGTTTTAGGAATAGGTGTAACTACGGCTATTTTCCACGTAATTCGAAAGACAAATTTAGTAAGTGCTGAATTTATTAGATATAGACCATCAGGACCAGCCGTGCCGAACTAAGTTCTATCAAAATGAAGGGAAACTTCATCATTAAAAACCTTACGAAAATAGAAAGCATTTTCAGAACTATATTGCAACGTATCCAAATTCAACTTATTATTATTTGCAAGAAAAACCGAATCAAAATATTCATTAAACTCTTCTGGAGTTATGATTTCAAGTCCGGTCAAGAAGAATGAATTGAAGCCCTTAAATTTTTCCAGAATAATTTACACGGGATGTTTTTGTTAAAACGATCATTGAAAAATTAGCGCTTTGTGGACTTAATCATATTATTTACTTTATTTCTGAAACTGATATATTCTCAGTTTTATTTCGTTTTCAGTTCTCGTAAAGAAAAATCATGAATATTTCGCTACCTGAGAATTTCATTACCAAAGTTAGTCTCATTTAATGGACGTTTCACTAAGTACTTTCGAAACGGTGCAAAAATGTTAAGTTGTTAGTTGCTGATTTATATCGCATCAGAAATAAAGACTATTCCAGTCTAAAGAGCTGCCAGCCATAAATAAAGCATCCCTGCCAATATTACGAAAGTCTCTTACGAAATTAAATTTTACAACAATACCATACAATTTCACTCTAGTGAGAGACACTTGGGTAGGGTTACTTGTAGGAAAATTTACGACTATTTTCGATATTAATCGTGTAATAGTGGACAAAGGAGGAGAAAGCAAAATAATATAATACATGTGCAATATTTGTTGGTGATGCCTGAAAAATAATTGCACAAAGAATCCACATGAATATTTAATGCGATATAATTTATACTTATCTGAATCCAAAACGGGTCCTAGTCAATATGGCACGTTTCATTACGGGGTATAACAAAACAGCATTTTTCAAAACGGCATATTTTAAAACGGCATATGGTACACTACGGAATATTTTAAAACGGCATATTTAAAAACGGCATATAGTACACTATGGCATATCGTACACTATGCCATATTTCAAAACGGCGGTTAATTAAGCCTTTATTAAAAATTGAATAAAGTTCCAGAATCAAGCTTCATTTTTGTTTATAAATTTATAAGATTTCCGACAATTTTTTTTTTATTTGCCTAATTAATTATTAATAAGGAAGATGGAAAAGCCCAGCATTAGAAATTCACAATTATTTTTATTTCTAAAATAATACTCAGGTAATAAATAAAATTTACTTTCAGTAAGCGCTTCTTATATACTTCGACAGTTTTTTTTTTTAAATAACCACAAAACTGGAAAGCGGGTATTAACTAAAAATATAAGTGCTATAAAAAATCTGCTATACTACATTAGTTCGGTAAATAAAAAATTAAAATTAAAATCTGGATTTCCCTACATATCTTCGAAAACCAAAAAAACTATGAAAATGGGCCATAAAACAATCATTACAAAACTAAAATAAAAGATCGGTGAATTAATAAGCGAGTTAGCTAATTACCTTCCTAATTATTGATGTTCGTAGAAAATATACTTCATCTATTTGGAAATAATTTTAATAAACGTTTTAATAAACGTTACGACAGAACGAAAAGGTCTTATAAATGCGTATAAATCAAATGCACACACACATAATAGAATTTATTTAATTTAATAAAAATCAATTTAATTTATTTTATTTTAATTTATAAAACATTTTATTTATTAATTTATTTATTTTACAAAATTTATTTGTGTTTTGGTTGATAGCTTCTTTATAGACCACTATTAAAACTTGTTTCTCGTTTTTTCTCCTCTATTTTATTCTGCCAATATTTCGGTCTTGTTGACCATTTTCAAGGCTTATATCTATTTTAATTTACAAATGTACATTTTTTTATAAATAATATATCTAATTAACACAGTTTTACAATCATATAAAAAAATATAAAAATATATACATATATCAAAAACAAGAATACAGCAATGTTCAATTACTTACAAAATATTTTCTAATCGTTACACGATTCAAAAATCAAACTTTTTTGAATGAATTGTAAAATTCAAAATCAAAAACACAATAGTAATTTGTTTTTTTCCGCTATCCTTGACCTAATATCGAACTCAAAATTACTATGAACAGCTGATTTTTCAAAATATAAACATAAATACCATACGTAATAGAATTTGGACTACATTGATGTTTGTAAAATAATTTTTGGAAAAGGCCAAACAAATCATTTTTTGCAATTTTTTTATTTTGAATAATTTTTAATTAAATTAATATAAATACTATGTAATTTATTGGTGTCAACTTTATAATTAACTGGACCTTTTGCCAACCATATATGACACGCTTCCTTAAATTGTCAAAATTTATTTGTTATTTTTCCACCACCACTTCGAGAGAATACTGATTATTTAATTTTATTTATTTTGTTTTGTGATTTGTTTTTTTTTTTGCTTATTTGTGTTTGTTCTGTTGGTATACCTAGTTTAGAGTGAATAGGTGGCGTATTTAGTTTTTGATATGTTCGCGTGTGAACTGATCTGTGTGGTGGAGAATGAATACAAAACGAATGAATGTGTGAGCAAATGAGTGAGCCGCCACAGGACTTCCTCGCAAGTGATTTCCTCTCCCTGTGAGTTTGTGGTGTTTGTATGTATATATACGCGTTGAAAAATCGAATGGCTGAAATGTGTTGGTTGACAAAAGTTCATTAGCCAGACGGTGTGCACAGTGTGGATCAGGGAGGAGATTGATGCCTGTAAATGTTCGACGGTCGATGCCTGTATCAAGTGGGCAGCAGTGTAGGAGAGTGTTGAAGGACACACCATAGACCTGTGTGACACTGAATGAAATGTATGTGGCCTGACTCCATATTTGGTGCAGGTGGTGTTATGACTCCATGTATGTGCGTAGATGTATGCTTCTGCTATTTTGTCACGTGTGTATGTACTGCATTGAAGTGTAAATGTGTGTTGTGCGCGCAATAAAGAAAAATTATTAATAAAAGAAAGAGAAAACATAAAGTTTGATATATTATCGGTTAAGAAATAGCCAAGTTCCAGATTAATTTAACTTTTTCCAGAACTTCGTCTAGTGTACCTTACGCCGTAGAATGCCATATGCCGTTTTGAAATATGACGTATTTAAATATGCCATAGTATACCTTATGTCATATTTTTATATTCCACGTTGAGATATTGAGTTTTGAATCAGTACTTTGGGCTGGTATAGGAGCTAATCATATTTAAAGTGCAGGTTTTCTACGCAAAAGGGCCTAAAGCCGTGCTTCCCCGAATTGGCTACTGTTTCAGTAATGATTTTAAAATTAAACTGTAAACGGTTAAGAAGTGCCTCGGGCGCCAAAACAGATATCACATATATAAATAAAAAAATAAACAAATAAACATTAAGCGAAACTGTAAATCGTGGTAACTTTTAATAAAGTTTTACCTTCCAAACTTAATTTGGATTTGGAATAATTTGAATTTTTTTTATTACATTATTTTGATTAGTACCTATATGGAGTGTCTTAGGGGCCGCAACCAATTAGATATATAATCATACAAATGTGGTTTTAATGGAAAGAAGAACCGTTTCATGGAAGATTCGTTAACAAACTGCCTAAAACTAAATAATGAAGTTATGTGGGCAGAAGCGGATCATCGTGGAAACCGAAATCGCTATCATTGTTTGAACGTCATTCAAGTGGAATACACCGCTATTTTTTGTCCGACATCTCTCTATCTCCATAAGATTTTAATTAATAAGTTCGATTTAAATTAAGATGAACCTCATCTGAATGGAAAAATTGCTTATTTACATTTTTTGTTCTTAATATTAACGTCTTATTTTTTACGTATTTCAAACAACAGCTGAAAATTCATCCACTTGTTCACCAATCTAATAAAGAAAACAAATTAAAATAACACTTTAGCATTTCATTGGTACGAGAGCATACTCAATATAAATGCTATCCTCCATCCATACCACAGATTTAAAATTCAAAAGTTTGTAAAGTTTTGTTGCATATACATATTAGAAATAAAACTTTAAAAATATTAACAACAACTAACTTTACCAATTATCTGAATATGTTGAAAAGTTTATATGAAAGTTTATTTTATTTTTTTAAATTAAGTTAATTTTAATTTGTGATTTCTTCTTTTTTTTTAATTATTGTACAATATACATACTAGTATTCCTCAAGTTTTGATACTCGATTTGTACGAAAAGTTGTTAACCAAACAAATTCTCAAGTAGCTTGTTATATTCGTATACATACCTGTTATGCTAAAATTTTTTGGTCCAACTTAATGTTACATAGAATAGAAGAAACTTTTGTATCATCTCTATATACTTTTGCCAGTGTAGTTATTACTTTATTCAGTTTTATTATTATCATTATTTTTATAAAAGAAAATAGAGATATTTAATTGTAAGTGCTTTTTATAATTTAAATTTCATTGAACTTGTTTGTATTTTTTTCGTATTTCGATATTAAAAAGGATATTGTGAAGCTAGAGAGTAACAAATTGAAATCATTACATTGAGATAAAAAGCAGCTATTTAACTATACCTATAAAATAACAACTTTGTACCTTTTTTTTATTTAATTTGCTATACTTTGTAAATGTACTAAAAAAAACATATCAATCTTGAAAATTTCAAAATTAAATGTTTTAATGCCAAATACATTATTACGAAAATTGTCTTACATAGTTATGACACATTTTACATTAATTGCATGTTTTTGATAGTGGTCTATTTTTTGAAGTCAATTTGCTCCCCAGGATTGGTTTCTTAGACTGCCCAAATAAACCTATCACTTATTTGACTCAAAGATTCGCTTTCACCACAAAAAGCCGTACAAATTTATATTCGAGCATCATTATTATAGGTTTTATAGACTTCGAGATTTGCTATATTATGCGAGTTTTTCAGTATTAGGTATTTGAGTTTAAATTGGGTTGAAAATTTGAAATGCAAGTGCAATTCTCGGGTGTTTTTAGGTCTTTAAGTTTCTACCTAATTTTTATTTTAAGAAACTCGAAGCAACAAAAAGTTAAAGGAGTTAAGTTGAAATAAGTCTCGGTCTGAATTGCACCACTATTAAATAATTCAAATAAGTCGACTTATTGGAAATAAGTCGCGAATTGGACATCAGCCTTAGCTATAGTTTCTATGAAATAATTTTGAATGTTAGTTTTCGTTACAGCTTATTTGTTAGCAATGAATTATCGATTTACCACAATGGTCTTATGAAAAAATTAATTTTAAACGAAAATAAATTGAACGATGCAATGTTTTTCGATAAGAACAAGCTGCAATTCCAATGCAACAGGCTGCAATTATTAATTAATTTTTTATAACTATATTTAACTCAAAATTAGAAACTGTCAGCCAGCGATTGTCTAAGAAATAATAATTAAGTATTCAAAACGTATCGGGGAACGCGGTCTCTCAGACGCAAATCTTTCCTTAGCTAACTGGGGTTAATCTATGTTAAAGGAAATAAAATGTTACCCAAATCTAGGTGAAAAAGGAGGATGGCAGTTTTTTGAATTCAGTTATAGTTTGGTGTTAGTTTATCTTCCCAAAATTGTTTCGATATTTTTAAGATGCGGCCACTCTAGCAGAAACCAATTTTGGTCGGTCTAACCCTAATCTAGATGAAAAGGTAGCCCGGACGGCCTATTTCCGAATTCAGTAGTAGTTTGTTGGTACATTAATATTCCAGAATTTTCCTGCTATTCCCAGGCATAATAGCAAGGATAATCATAAAGAGTTTCCCAAATCTAGGTGGAAAGCTATTTAGAAAGCCGCATTTTTTAGTTCAGTTATAGTTTGGTGGTGGTATTCTGTTTAAAGTTGATTTTACCTATTTTGAGTTAGCCTAATCCTAGTCTAGATGGAAATCATAAATATTTGTAACCCATGTGTTTGGGTAATCTCTGGCATATTATTGGTCAATGCAAATTAAGTGATAGATCTATATATAATTACCGTTACAGCTAAAAAAATGGATTAAACAACAAAAAAAATGCGTACATGGTTTCTCAAAAAAAAAATAAAAAATAAAAATAAACAAGACTGGCAACAAGACGAAATTAAAAAAAGAAACCTTGTATTGGGGTTTACTTTGTATTACGAAACGATAGTCAAAACGAAACGATAATAAAATCTGAAAGTCCTATAAATTGGTACTAACTAGCAAAGCACGTAAATAAACCAGCTGTAAGCATCAGACCAATTTTAACAGAAGCTTAATTTAAGAACCCATGTAAAATTGATCATTTTTGATTAAATGAATGAAAAACCCACGTAACAGGAAATATTTTTAGGTTTATATTTAAATCAAACCTTTGAGTATAACATATTTTAAAATCAATAAATTAAATTTAGTAATTTGATTAATATATTTAATATAAAATTGTACAAATATTTTCCTTTTCGTCTCTATGTGTAAGATCTTATTTTGTAAAATAAATACATAATCTAGTACCAATGTTTCGTTATAGATGCGGCATTTACTATTTACTGTCATTTTTTTAACAAAAATAAAAATTGACAGTAAAATTACGATTTTAATTTTATTCTTGAGGATGCTTATTGAGGATACTTTATTGTTTTCAAAATAATTATTTAACAGTTTCCCAGTAAGATATTTATTTAAATCGGTTAAAGAAATAGTGACATCTGTAGTTGACCACAAAAATTACATATTTGGTTACTATACTATTTGGTACGAATGAGATATAAAAATTAATAACTCGTTTGATTTGTTTTTCCACGGATTTATTCTGTTTTGTAGTATGTAGTAGCATAGATCATAATGTAAGAAAGATATTTTCGATAAAACCAAAAAGGTATTCGAAATTTCAAAACCAAATCATGCGGTCATTATTTTAGTTGTAAAAACCGGTTTTGATCGTGTTGTTGGTTGACAAAGTTACAACAACAATTGCTTTGGTAAAGCGCCGCGTGATTTGAATAAAGCCAAAACAAAATTTCTTTATTTAATTCGTAGCAGTAGATAGGAGAGAATAGGACAAAAAAACCATAACTAACATCGCAGCCCCAATGCAATACTTTTTACTTTTGTCTTACAGGTTCAACATAACCAACAAAAATGTTTGTTCGTTATGTTGGAAATTTATACAACCAAAACATTATTTTGAATTGTTTTGCTACAATGTCAATTTTATCAGTTTTTAATTACCGCCATCTGAATTCAAACACGGAAACTTTATGTCCATTTTGCTTTTTATTAAAATAAATTTAATTAGTCGAGCTTATAAGTAGGTGTCACTAGTGGGTAATCATAATAAAAGCATGAACGAAAGGTGTGACGTCATGAGCTATAAAGATATGTTTGTAAATAAAAACGGTTTAGTAAAACATATTTTAAATATCTATAAACAAGATTTTATGAATTATTTTTTAGATCATTTATATATCAATTATTCTTCCTGATAACGTAGAAATCAAAATTCAGTTTCTTACAGTTTTCATTTACGAAAACCGAAATTAAAAAAACATCACTTTTCATATGATTTGTATGCAAAATCGATTTTTCGTTCTCGATAAATAGTTTTGGTCTGTCTGTATTCAGATCAGCTGAACAGAGGTGGCGATCGCCCCGTTGAAATGTCTTATCTCGTAGGAAGCATTAAGGAAGTTGATGGGCCGAGACAGAGGGAAGGGAGGAGAACGAGATCGGTCGGTGCTTGCGTGATGGCAGGCAGCGGTGAAGAAGAGCGTCAAAAAACACACCAGATAGGTTGGGAGCAGGGGCTTCGACCATGTACCTGACGTGCACTTCTAATATCTCCTTACCTCTGAGTTTCCATGTCATTGTTGTCAAAGCTGTGACATGCCAGACCAGAAAGTGAATTCTGAAGTCTGAAGTCAGCTTTGGGGCCTGCTAAGAGATGTTGGTAGTGGCCGCTTAGAGTGCGGTCCAGTAACTCGATAGTGGCCGGAGAAAGTCGACGTGAGTCTCGACTTTCTCGTGAGAGGTTGGGACAGTCGAACTGAGTCTCGACTGTGTCCCGGTGACATGGAAAGTGTATACGGTGGCAGTCGAAGTGAGTCTCGACTAAGACCGTATAAAAGGCGGTGGGGAGTGCGGTTGGGAATGGCTGAGTGGTCGCTTTGCCGTGCGACATTTTATAGAGCCATTTTAATGAAACACAAAAAAATAAATCAATTAAATCTAAGATGAAAAAAAATGAGCCCGAGATTAATATAAGAGGTGGTTGAAAATGTACATGTTATATAAAAATTTAAAAAAAAAAAATGAATGAAGAAGAAGAAGAAAAAAATGAATGAAGAAGTGAAATGAAAATTTATCAAGACGCTTTTTAATAACTATTACGAAAAATTTGCCTAAGATATTTAACAAGCTTATTCCGATTATTCGGTAACTAGATACTTGTGATTTGTCCTAAGCAGGCTTTATAATTGGTATTAATTTTGCAGTTTTCCAATACTTGGAAAAATATGAGTATTTTAAACAAGCGTTAAATAAGTACGTTATGAAAACTATAGCTTTTCTGGGGAGATTTTTGATTAACCTACCGTTAACAGTGCCTTCACCTGGAATTTGTTTGTATTCTATAGTGACAGCTAAAATTACGTCACCTTAATGTATACTTGTACACATAGAACATTACACATGTTAATTTGTATGAAGCTTCCAAAACTATAAAATGTTGTATAGATTTTTGGCCATCTGCCAACAACCATAAAAATTAAGATAATGCTATATAATGCTACTATAATAAGAGTAACTTTGTTAAAATAAAGAAAAAATTCTTCCCTTTTTTTAATGAAAAACTGAAGCGTTCAGCTCGAAGAGCAAGAAATATAACATTTAACTATTATTGTGAAAACACATAAAGTAAACATTTAAACTTTAAATATTTTATTTGTGTAACACGAAATTCGAGTTTATCGCACCGAGTTTATTGAGAGCTTGCCGCTCTGTTCCGCACGGTTTATTCTAGATTTCGTAAGTTTTTCAACATTTCTAGGATTATTCGAGATTTTTAAAGATTTTCGAATTTATTCGAATTTTGTAAGGCAATGTTCTGCGCTTAGCTTTGAGTTGTAAGAACTTGCAGAATTACACATATAAATCTAGATGATTATATTTAAAAGATCTTTGTGAGATTATGCCAAAATTTTGATATTTATCCGATTTCCTGTAGGTTATTCGAAATTATTCAAGAATTTCCAAGTTATTTACGTTGTACATGCCAATGATTAGCACTTATAAGATTTCTTTTGATTTTACACACTTATGAACGGATAATTTGATATTTGAGAACTTTCAAGAATATTCAAGATACTTTGAAAATTCGACATTTTTGAGATTATTTCAAAATTCTTGATGCTTTATCGATATTTATAACTCGTTATAGCATAGAGTTGCAAGATGTTTCGTTTTATTTAAGGCCATTCAATTGAATCACGTTCTGTTCCATCTAGTGTTTTCATCTTTCAATCTGTCCACAAAATTAAATCTGAGTAAACCAATTAGTTCTCTTACACACGTAACGCTCGAAAGTGGAAACTCATTTTGGATGAAGGATATTTACATTGAGAACAAATATTCTGAATTTTTTCCCAAAAAATTCCCTTCGTAATATCAAATTTCTGAATACAATGATTTGAGTTGAAAAGCTTCGATAAGTGAAAGCTCTTAAAACTGAAAGTTCTTGACTTCAACAAATTTTAACGAAAGACAAAATTTAAGGAAATGCATAAATATCACCAAGAAAATGTAAATAAATTATCAAGCTTAAAGCTCATTGAAAACAAATACTCTAAATTGGTTTGATCGGTTTGGTTTTAAAAGCTCTTATAACTAAAAGTTCTGACTAAAATCCTATGCAAAATTCCGTCATCCCTAGCAATATCAAATTTCGAAGTAAAATGGTTTGTTTAAAAAGCTTTGGTAAGTGAAAGCTTTTAAACCTAAAGCTCTTGATCATTTTTACAAATACATAATTTAAGCTAATTAATCATTTGATTAAAAACGTGAAAATATTAAAAATCTCAAAAATGTTAAGTTCAAAAAGTATGAATTAATTATCAAGCTTAAAGCTCATTGGAAACAAATATTCTAAATTTATCCCAAAATTCCGCCGCCTTTTTCAATACTGAATTTCGGAGTAAAATGATTTGATTCAAAAAAGCTTATATTATAATACCAAGTTTCCCAGTAAAATGGTTTTGTTTAACTCAAAGCTCTTGATAATTTACATTGAGAACAAATATACTAAATTATCCCTAAATTCCGTTACCCTTTATAAAACCGAACTTCTGAGTAAAACTGTTTGGTTTAGAAAGCTTTTCTAATTGAAAACTTTTAACACTGAAAGTTCTTGACATTTTTCGCAAAACATAATTTATGCTCATTATATGTATTGTATATTTTAACAAAAATCTAAAATTATGAAAAGGTATAATTTAATTATCAAGCTTAAAGCTTATTGAACACAAACATTCTAAATGCATTCTAAAATACCACCTTCCTTTATAATATCAAATTTTAGAGTTAAATGGTTTGGTTTGAAAACCTCTTAAAGCAAAACTTTCAGAAAAAATATTCTAAATTTTAGCCAAAATTTTGTCACCCTTTGTAAAATCATATTTTTAAAAAAAATAGTTTGTATACATGAAACATTTTAACAAAAACCTAAAAGTATGAAAAAGGCTCAACGTTAATGTTAAGTTAAAGTTCAAATTTGTTTAAATTAATTATCAAACTTAAAACTAATTGACAATTTTTTGCAAATACATATTTAATGATTATACAATTTTTTAACAAAACTTACGGATAATTCGTTATTTGAGAACTTTCAAGAATATTCAAGATACTTTGAAAATTGGAAATTCTTGATATTTTTCAAATTATATTGGAAATTTGTGATGCTTTATCGTGTGATGCTACATTTAGAAATCATGAGATATCAGTTGCAAGATGTTTTGTGTCATCTACTCGATGCGAGTCTAGACCAAGGTCTAGACAATGGCTAAAAATAAGATTTTCATTGCTTGTTCATAGGTACAAGTGTTGTATGAATTTAGATAAATTCATACTAAATATTAACTCATGTGCAGATTACTTTATATATAACTTTGGTATGTTATTACATGCATACATATTTATTACTATATAATAAAACATATAAGTGTAATTGTATTTTATAATATAAGAAAATCGATATTCAATAATAAATAGATCATTATTATATCAGCAATCGACAAGAGCGTTTCATTAAATATAATCTACCTGATGGAAATACAATTTAGCGCTTTGGTACACGGTAAATATAATAACATTGGTGACAGCGAATAAAATATGATCTAAAGGACCATAATTTTAAACTATCAGACGTTCTTAAGTACTTACAAAGGTTTCAATTTAAAATTAAATCCTAAAAAATGCCATTTTTTGTGTCGCGAGATAAACTATCTAGACAATATAATCTCTGAAAAAGGCATCATGGCTGATTCATCAAAAATTTCGACAATGGTAAATTTCTCAAGACCAAATAATCAAAACGATTAGAAAAGCTTTATTGGCCTTTGTAGCTACCATCGTCGATTTATTAATAATTTTGCTGATATTATCGTGCCGCTTAATAATTTGTTAAAAAAAATGCTGAATTTAAGTGGACAGCATTTTGTGATGAGAGCTTTAATTTTTAAAAAAACCGCATTAACTACCCCACCAGTATTGCAATAGCCAATCTTTAATTGTGAGTTTATTATCACAACGTATGCTAGCAAGTACGCGATAGGGGCGGTTCTATTTCAATAAAAGGATAGCAATGATCTACCGATTTGTTTTATAATCTAGCAACGTTACTCGACGACTGAGAGAGAACTGCTAAGCATTGTTTGGGCACTAAAACGGTTTAGACCCTATTTATACGGCAATCATTTTCTTGTGAGAATGGATCATAAACCATTAACGTATTTATTCACTAGTAATGATCCAACATCCAAACTGATAAGATGGAGATTGAAAATCGAAGATTATAATTTTGATGTTGCCTTCAAGCCCGGAAAATGTAACCTAAACGCAGATGCCCTTAGTCGCATTAGTTTTGATGAATTTAAATTATCTATTGCTAAAGTTAATATTACTACACGTGCACAAACTAAGGCACAATCTAAGTTGCAACCTCAAAATCAACAATTGTCTCAAACTGCTACTTCTACTAGTACAACCTTGATGAATTCCCAATCAAATGATTTATCAACCCAGACATATCTAAAATCAGTCAATTCAACAAATATAAGAGAATTAGTGTTGCAAGAACATATCGTAGAATAAAACAATATTACAATTTTCTCAGAAAGATGAAACGTATCTCAAACGTATCTCTTTATCAAAAAGTGTAGACACTGTCAACTTCATAAGTTTGGTAGGAACACAAAACTTCCTTTGAAAATCACTACGACATCATCTGAACCGTTCGAAAAAATATTTTTGGATATAGTAGGCCAATTACCTCTAACTTACAATGGCAATCGCTACATTCTTACTATGCAAGATTATTCATCCAAATTTTCTGTTAGTGTACCTATTCCAAATCAAGAGACGTCAACGGTAGCGGAAGCATTTGTGCGAGAATTTATATGTAAATTTGGTGCTCTAAAACCAATTCTAACCGATCAGGGATCAAACTTCATGGGCTCGCTATTCTCTAAAGTTTGCAAAATTTTTTTGCAACGGCTTATCATCCTGAAACGAATGGTGCATTGGAGCGAAGTCATCGTACTCTTGGAGGATTTATGAGTAGTATTCGCAAATTTCTCGTACAATAAAAGTCCACATTCATCTACAAATTTCATGCCATTTGAGCTTGTGTATGGATTTAAGCCAATTTTGCCTATTTCTAAAAAAGGCGAACCAACCCCGCTTTACAATTACGAAGATTTTACTGAGGAATTGAAATGTCGGTTAAGAACGTCTTGGAATATTGCTGTGCTGGACAAAATCTACTACAACGTAAAAACGAATCAAATCTTTATTATGATAAGAAATCAACAAATCTAAAATTTAACGTAAATGATCATGTTCTTTTAGAAAATGAAGCAAGGAAATCAAAATTAGATCCTATTTGGTCAGGTCCATATCAAATTATTGAAATAAATTCTCCTGAGAATTCTGTAATTAGAATAAAAAATAAAAATGTTATCGTACATAATAATATATTGAAATTATTTTATTCATAAGATGCACAGTTGTTTATATATTTATATTATAACGTACAATTATTAAAAAAAAAAAAAAAAAAAAAAAAAAAAATTGATCTGTTGTACTCCTGAAGCCTTGATTCATTATAAACAATTTATTAGTATAACTTTTGAACAACCTCGATTCAAGATCTTCTTGTTACAATGTATTAATATAGTATAGTTCTTAAATTAATATTATCTAATAATTACGTAAACGAAAAGTTAAAATTAATTATAATTAAATATTAATTATTCAATATTTTTGAATTTATGTATTTTCCTGAATTAGAAAATTTTGGTTTGAATTAACTTATTAAATTTTATAAATTATTATTAAAAATATTGGAAGAAAAAAAAAATAATAATAATCATTTTTGATTGTAAACATAATAGTAAATTACATTTATTACAATTTTATAATTCATTTTTTCTAAATGAATCATTCTTTTAGGGGTGAGGTGTTGTATGAATTTAGATACTCACCTTAAAAATTGCCTAAATCCATACTAAATATTAACTCATGTACAGATTACTTTGTACATAACTTTGGTATGTTATTACATACATACTCGTACATATTTATTATTATATAATAAAACCATTTAAGTGTAATTGTATTTTATAATATAAGAAAATCGATATTCAATAATCAAAAGATCATTATTATATCAGCAATCGACAAGAGCGTTTCATTAAATATAATCTACCTGATGGAAATACAACTTAGCGCTTTGGTACACGGTAATTATATATTATACATAACACAAGAAGCATTTTTACGGCCCCAAAAAAATGTTGTGGTGGGGCCCGAAATTTGTAGTTATGCCACTGGCTTAAATCTTGGATAGATTTCATAGTATCTAAAAATTGAAGGCAGTTACATAGTAAGGGCTATGTCAAAAGTGCAACCGTATTTCGATTTGTGATTGTAGTGGGTTGGGGAATTTGGAAATTTCACTGGAAATATATCAACTAGCATTATGTTGTAGAAAACGGAACCAGCTCTATTATTTTTGAAACAGTTCCAATGAGGATGGTTGGCATTTAAATCGCCTCCAATAATAGATTTTGAACTGATTGAAGTTAGATATTCTATATCTGATTTGAATTTGTTTAAAAAAAAGTTTGTAGTTCCACCTTTGAAATAAGCAGGTTCCATGATGATCTCTACATTTTAAACGCTGTCAAGTTTTATTACAAAATGAAGTTCCATGGCCATACATATCACATCTGCGGCATTATGTGGGCGATGTTCTTCTAGGAATATACATATATCCGAAAAGATTTTTTTTTTTTTTTTTTTTTTCGTCCCTGCCCAAAAGCGGCTAGCACTACGACCTAAAAGATCTTTTGTGCTGAAAAGATACAATTACATGATAATTATTTTTTATATTTTGTAATGTTTTAAACTTTATATTATTTGCATTTAATTTTAGTAAATATTGTCCATTTTGTAAAAGGTTTTTTTTGGAATTAACTCGGTAACTTCAAGCATGTCCTCAATTTTAATATCCTTTGATGTGTAATCATTATTAGTGAGGCACTATTTAATTTCATCAGTGTTATCCCCTTAGGTAAAGCGTTTAAAATCACTTTAAGTAACTTATCAGATGGAGATCGGCATGCGAAATCTTCAGCTTTCTCATTGATTAGATTAAAAACAGTTTTGCTGTTAAAACTCTGCAAAAGTTTGAAAACAACCCTACATTTTCCACAATAAAAATTAAAACAAAAATTACAAATTTTTATACCAAAACTAATGTACTATTTGTTACGAAGCCCCACGGTACAAGAACAAATTTTTGGAAAAGATTTGATCTAAAACTTTTCATTTATTTTTGTTTTTCATGCTTCACAATGATATTTGTATTCTGTTAATTTTTGCTTCATCTAATTGTTAGAGAGATTTATCAATTAAGATTTAAACACCGAGAAGAGTACAAAACTTTTTCTTTTTTACTTTTACGGATTACGGCTAGAGATACACAAATGTACGTAATTTATGCTAATAATAATGAAATTAACAAAACAACAACTAAGAAGAAAATCGTTTTGTTTATTGTTAGCTAACTTTTTGCCCAATCTATAAAAAAAGAAAAACATTTAAACACTCACACAGGCACACAAATAGAAATATTCTTTAGAAGAACAACGAACAATGTTGAACAGCTTACATTTTTTTTAATTAAATTCATATTTTTTTTCTTATTTCATTAAATTAAATATTATTTTGTTTTTGTTGTTAAAATAAATTTTAATTACACAATTTTTAAGAAAAGTTTTTTTTTTCGTTTTTATTCTTGCGAATTATTATTACAAACGAGACAAGAAAGGGAAACTTTATATTTTTGTTGTTATTGTTGTGTTCGAGTTTGTTAAAAGTTGTGATGTTTACTGTAAGTACTCTGTCCTAGAGAATCCAAGAATAGTTGGTTCAGTCAACAAAAAATATTTTCATTCATTTAAAATTTAATTACCTTAGTGACACCTTTTCAAGTGAAAATAGTGTAATGCAAAAGAAAATATTATTTTTGTAATTAAAGGTGATACATTGTACGATATTATAAATAAATATTAATCTTAATTTTAATTGGCTTATGGATACATTGTGTGATGTTCGTCGCAACATGATTTATGATGTATTACACAGATGCTACATTTTTACCACAGTTTCTTTTCAGCACGAGTTTTTCTCGAGAAAATGATAAATTTTCCTGGTGCAATTCGACTGTATGTCATTTTTGCTTAACATATTATTATTGTGACATAAAAATTATGTTCACTACAATAATTCATAAAAAAAAAAAAATGTATATGTTTTATATGGACGAAAGATATTCCTTATCCCCAATGTACAAGAGTAATAAAAAAAAAATGTTCACAAAAAGAAAAAAAAGAGATGAAACCCTAATAATAAAAAGGAAAACAATGAACTTTAATGACACCGAACAGAAATATAAAATCCAGCATCGAACAACTTCCCCCCAACCTAATGGTAAATCGTATAACAATGTACCTATTTTAAATCCACACAACACAATGGTCCAGTAATAATTTTAAAACCACAAATTTATATTTTTTTTACTGACACATATAGGGCATTTTTTTTAGTGATATATGGGTTGGTCCCTTAAGGAAACAGAATACGAACAAAAAAAAAAAAATGTAAATTTATACCAAAATGTCCTTTAATAAGACTATATAGCCACAGATATAGGCACTCACACAACAATACATTTCAATAAAAAATAAATTATATTTTCTCCATTTTATCGGAAAATTGTTGATGACAGATTTTTTGTTGTTTTCGTGGGTCGCATATATAACGAACGTATTTATCGAACACTAAATATAGATATTGCGGCTCGGATCTATTTTGCATATGGCCCAAGTTACCTTCCAAATACATATTTTAATTTTAGTTCCGAAAGTGACAAACTAAAAAAAAAAAAAAAATTACGAACAATTTTATTTTCTTCTGTGAGATATCGGGGGGGATTATTTATATCCCTGATGGATTTTAAACCGAAATATTTTTATTTATTTTGAATAAATTGTTTTGATTTAAATTGAAATGGGGCCTTACATCGGATATCATTAGTTGTTTTATTAAAAGATTTTTTTTTGTTTGATAATTGAAAATTCAGGATCCCAAAAATTTCAATTCTTTACGATTTGAGATAAATTAAGTTTTCGAATTTGGATAATTAAGTAATAAATTCGATCGATGTCTATCGTGGGGTCAGCAACGATTTATTTTTACTTAAACCTGTCAAATTTAATTTAAAACGACGGTAAAATAAATTGAACCAGCCTGTGATTAGTCCTCAATACTTTACCCGCTTCGTCCTTACCGCGATAACCGCCTTAAAGCATTTCGGTGTAAATTTAGAACAGACATTTTTCAAGTGATCAATTCATCAAGCCACTTTTTGATACTCTCATAAGATGTGAACCTTACGTCTAGGAGCCGAAGGAGCATTGTCTGGCGAATATGGAGGGTGGGATAGAACTTCCCACTCCTGCCCTTCTAGAAAGATTTTGACGACTCTTCCAGTATATGGTTGTGAGTTGTCATTCTGCAAAATAAGTTTATTGTGTTTATTCTCCCATTCTAGTCGATTATCTTAAACAGCTCGCTTCAAACGTTTTAATTGCCGTCGGTAGACTTTGCCAATAATAGTTTCAGACGGTTTTAGTAGCTTTTTCTACAGGGCATAACCTTTGAATGAACATTTTGCTTTCGCTGTAATGAACCAGCTTCACCATTCCTTACCCAAGTATTTTTACGTTTAGAATTCTAGTAGTAAATCCATTTTACATCTAGAGTCAAAACTCGATGCAGGAAACACTTTTTTGTTCTCTTTGAAGAAGCATTTCAGAAGTGATTTTTCGACAATCCATTTGCCTTCCTGTGAATTCATGTAGTATCCAATTCCTAAATTTTTGAAGCATCCCCGTCTTCATCCAATAATGCTTGTAATTTTTCATATTTAATTATTTTCGGTCTACCTTCAGATTGTGCGTCATCAGCATAGAATAAACCATCTTCAAATTGCCTAAACCACCTTCTACACAAACTATCAGAAAAAGCAAGTTCATCGTAAGCTTCCACAAGTAAACGATGACTGTCGGCATCGCTTATCTTTATAGTAAAAAATACAACATAACCTCCCGCAAATGACGATTATTTGGCACAAAACTCTCCATTTTAAATCGAATAAAAAACTGTGCTGTTTATATAAAAAGCATGTATTAACAGATTCAATCAATACAGATACGAACAATTTCGCCATCTATTAGAAAAACGGAACTTGATGAACAGATCGGTGAACAACAGTTTTTGGCTAGCAAGGTATTTCCGGGAAGTGTGTATTCAGGTCTTGTGGTGCTATTTAACATATGAACGAATCGCCGGAATTACAAACAGTTTATGGTAAGAGCACTAGCCTGCGTAGAGTATAAGGCAGTTCCAAAATTCCGGATAATACATTTGGCTAACAGCCGCTATAGAAAGCTTTGACTACAAATTGAGATCTGTTATCTGAGAGTATTTGCTCCTAAACTCTAAACCTAGGAAAAACTTAATTTCTTAAATAAGAAATGATTTTTTTTGTAATGCTGGATTTGAGTGGTTTTATTAATACGAATTTAATAAACTAATCAACTTCTGCCAAGATAAGGATCCAATTAGTTAACATAAACTTGCTCCCAGGGTCTTTGAGCGACATGGCTATAGGAGGTTTTAACATCGTGTTGGTGGCTTTGGAGGTTTTACATTTATGTACGTATAAGCGCATTCCTGGCAAATAATAAATATTACGCAATCGTTCTGTAGCTTTGTTAACCCGTTTTTTACGGCTGTTCCAATTTTGGACACACAAATTTGCATCTAATTTCAAACGATCGTGTGTGTATCCTTTATCTTACAGGAATGACGTCTATATTACAGTATAACTATTTGAAAAGAATATACCACATGATTTATATTTTTGGGATTCCCCTTTTATGAAATTTAGTGTCAGTGGAGTTTAGTCCGCATGGTGGTGTTTTTTATTGCTCCGAAAAATTATAAAATAATCAATTAAATAAAATAATTATTTTATTAAATTTGTGGATTAGTGAAAGCTGAGAGCTACCCAAAACAAATTTAATTAAAAGTAAGTGAAAAAGAGGTTTGTCCACGACTAACGTATAATCACTCATCACTCATCACTCATTATACGTTTGTTTCTTCAATTATAATGATATCCATTATTCACTGCTAGTTTATCTAGTAGTCCCTTCTTCCTTTAATCACTACTACCAAATAAAGTTTCATTTTTCAAATTTTATCTAGTAGCCTCTTGCTATTTTCATTATTATTAAATTGAGACGTCAAAATGTCGACGTAAATTATTTTAGATTTATTTAAAGGATTTGATAATAAAATACAATTTTTTATCCGTCGTGGATAAAGTATCGTATTCTACTCGCATATAATGGCTGTTATTCACTCAGATGATTTACGACACTCGCCTATCGGCTCGTGTCGGTAAACTTCAACTTCGTGAATAACAGCTATCATTATATGCTCGTTGAATAATATACTATTATTACACCATATTTTAACCTGTGTTTATTTTGTCCCCAAAAATGGAACAACCGTAATTACTAATTTTTTTTTCTAGATGACAAAAAAATTTTACACGTTGGCCGAAGCTGTGGCTGAAATGGAGAAATGGCAGGATGAAAATGAGGACAAACCCGAGTTGCCGGATATTGCTATTTTACCTCCTGCTGATTTTGGAGGAATAAGTGATGAAGAGTTTCTGGATGAGGATGTCCTGGACGTGAATAATATAAACGAAGAATTTAGGCATGATATTGCAGGTACGGTGGAAATAATTTTGGATGAGATAGTTTTAGATGCTGATGCTATTTGGGACGAAGATGATTTAGTCCCATTGAGTCAACTATTACCCCGTAAAACTATACCCATATACAATAGTAAGTGGACTTTGCCTCAATACCAAAAAATCGAATTTTTGAAAAAACCCAAAAATATTGAATTCGAGAGAACAGAACATTTAAAAAATCTGCTAGCTGAAAAATCGCCAATTGAATTATTTCACGAGTTTTTTGATGAATCCGTATACAACTTGATACTACAACAAAGTAACATATGTATATGCTAGCCAGAAGAATGTTAGCAACTTCAGCTTAACCCTTCCATATTTAAAACGCTTTTTGGGAATCCTATTATTTTCTGGACATCATCCTGTTCCTCAAGAACACCTATATTGGTCGGTATCTTTGGATTATGATTTTAAAATTATAAGAAATGCAATGGCTCGAAGTATGTTTTTTAAAATCAAATCAAACTTGCATTTAGCAGATAATAATAAAATTGATACTTCAGATAAATTTTACAAAGTGAAACATATATGAGCATGATATCCAGTATCTGTTCAAAATTTGGAATTTTTGCGCATAATTTATCGATAGGCGAATCAATGTGGCCATATCACGGGCGTCATAGCTGTAAAATGTTCATTCGTGCTAAACCCATTAGATTTGGTTACAAGATTTGGTGCATGACCTCTGCAAATGGGTTTTTATATAAATTTTTTCCATATGGCGGTAAATCTGAAACTTTCAATCCAGAAAGAGGACTAGGAGAAAATGTAGTACGTAATCTTTTCGAAATTGTCGAAAAGCCGGAGAACCATCGCGTGTATTTTGATAATTTTTTCAGCTCGCATAAACTGTTGGCGAGTTTAAACAATGATGGCTATTTTGCCACAGGCACTGTCCGCGATAACCGAAGTGGAAAAGCCCCATTGCTGGGTTTGAAAGAATTCAAAAAAAAGGAGAGAGGATTTTACCAAGGAGCTTTTGATGATTTTAATCAATGTATTGGACTAAGATGGAACGATAATTCTCTTGTAACATTTCTTTCAAACTACGATACGATCGAACCCGTTGCCCATGCCAAAAGGTTTTCGCAGAAACAAAAACGCTATATTCAAATACCTTGCCCTGAAATTGTTAAAGCTTACAATAAGGGAATGAGTGGAGTAGATTTATTCGACAGATTTATTTCCCAATATCGCATCAAAATTAAAGGGAAGAAATGATGGTGGCCTTTATTTGTGAATTGTTTAGATGCTGCAGTTTCCAATGCCTGGTGCTTACATAAGCTGGTGTCTGAAAAACCTATGCCGCTATTGGCATTTCGCTGAGAGGTAACTTTGGCCTTGCTATCAACTTCAACAGATATCAACTATAATTCTGAATTAATTGGATGTATGACGGGAACGTCATTAGATACAACTCTTAGACTATCGAATCAGCGTCATGACATAATAAAGATAGTGAACGGTAAGCAAAAGCACTGCCGGGTCTGCAAAAAGAACACTACGTTTAAATGTTCTCAATGCTCAAGTCATGGTATTGACATTCCACTGCATTTGAAATGTTCACCGCAGTTTCACAGCAAAAAATAATAAGCTGTATGAATTCTGAAATTATTTACTAATAAAAAAATAAAAAAATAATAGTGTTTTTACTGTTGTTCCATTTATGGAACATTCCATATCTCCGAAAATAGCAGCCAGATTTGGATGAAATCTGGCAATTATGTTTAGTAAATCAAAATACGTTAGAGTTTTAAAAATCGTATAAATTACTCTACTGATTTTTTTTAATGTCAGTATTTGAAAGCGCCTTAAAATTAGTTGATTCACTAGTGGTTTTTATTTCTTTTTGTCGAAACAGTTCGAAATTTTTGATATTGCTCACGTTAATGGGTGGAGGCAGTGGAATATTTAGGTTTTTCTGTTCAGTGTTATTGATCACAATTTGTGTAGTATTTTTTGGAGGAATTTTCGTTTTTGTGCGCCTGCGTTTCCTAGCATTTCTGTTATCAGCACTGGAAACATCTTTTTCCAGTTCTTCCTCATCTGTGCAATAATCCTCTTGACTCAGAGCACTGAATCTATTATTTTGTTGAAAAACTGAAAATTACCGCGGCAACCAGTTGGAATTATTTGAATGTTCATGTTAACTGGATGATGGCTGAATATGGTTGGAAGAAAGATTGTTAACTCGTGCTGAATCCTTAGCTATGCTATTTTTAAACTTTTCTTTTAGTGTAGAGTTTTCTCTCTTAAGTTCAGCAACTTCATTGCTTAGCTGAGCGATTAGTTTCTCCATTTTTTGAAATTTATTTAACAGCTCCTCGCTGTTTTTAATATTTGTTGATGCACTCGGCATTTGTTCTGATAATGAAGTTACTTTTTCAGTGGAGATTGCATTGTTTGCAAATATTTTTTGTAATGGTGATCTGATTGTAATGGAGCCCTTTCGGAATGAAAGTTCTTCCTCGTTACTCTTTTGAGCGTTGATATCGCTTAGCTTATTTTTGGTATCATTAGAATTATGTAACAATGTTTGGTCCCCCCTAGAATCCATGGGACCGACCTCCGGAGAGAGTGGATTTTCCTGAACATCAGGTCTGCCACCTAGGGTATTAGTTTCCTTGTTTGTTTTATCCATTGCGTTTTGTTATTTATAGTATTATTACACTCGCCTCTAGAAGTTCAGCCATTGTGATACATTAAAAATGCAAAACAAACGTTGCCCAGGTGCTACCGCGTGGAGGTTAACTAGAGACAGTTGATGGTTTCTACATAGTTGCAACGTTGGAGTATAAACCAATTTATAATTGGCTATAAACGGTCAATGCCTACCCTATTGAAACACACCCAGCACCTATGTTCACTTAATGACCAAACGAATTGTAGTAAGCTTTTATTTCAATTTTACCAGAATGCAGTCGTTATGAAAAATTTATAAATTTTGGTTTAAATGAATCAATTATTATAAGAAAATAAAAAGGTTTTACTTAAACGACATTCATATATGTTGAAATTCAAACGTTTGTGAAAGTATTTCAGAAATCATAATTAAGAATTTGTAAAGTTTTCTTTTAAAAATTTGTCTTAGGAAAAAAAGTGATTTTCCATATGTTTTGTTTGTTTTACCAGAACCATCTTGATGTAAAAAGAGACATAGAAATACTAGAAAAATAATTTTTTTTCATAGAGTTTGTATGAAAAAACTCCATTTCGATTGACGAGAAAACATGAATAAAAAGTTAAACCTAAGTTAAATAATTTTTTCTGAACTCGCTAAAAAACAACTCAATGTCTTATTTATTTAAAACACAGGTTCTCAAATTTTCCTATTTTCCAGTAATAATCAAAATAAAATAAGGGAAATTAAATTAAAAAAACATTCTACAACAATAACAATATGTATTAAAAAGAGAAAATTCAATTTAATGACGTCATAATTTGTCCACATCTAAAACCAATGGTAAGAAAAAATGCAACACGCCTCCGCTGATCAATCGAAATTAAAATCAATCAATTAAATCAATACAATGAGCGTGAAGGAACAAAAAATTAAAACAATCTAGCATGCTTGGCAAATTCAAAGTAACAATAGAAAGATATTCGAATTCAAATTTGAATGAAGGCAATGAAAGAGATGGTTATTGTATTGTTTATAAATTTCGAGTTATGAGTTTATGACGTATATCACAAAAACAACAACATTTTAAAATTCCAAAGTACCTTTTTTTTTAAGACAATTTTCAATAAGAAATAAACATTTTCATGACTCGATTTTTCAATCAAATATAATTACATGTTTCATGAACATTTTCTTATAAAAACAAAAGAAAAGCTCATAATTCTAATTAACTAAAATTGTAAATGAAAATAATAGTTTTCCCATATCATAGTAAAGAAAAAATTGTATGTATAGTGAAAATAATATATTAGCGAAATTCTGACAGATCACGCGCATCTATACAAAAAAAAAAAAAAAAAAAATGGCATAAACACAGGGATGTATTTAGGCTAATTTGTTTACATTTTTTGTTATTGTTTATATACGCGATGACAATGGTATTATTATTATTATTATTATTATTGGAGGGTCATGTGGGCAATCAGCCAATTTGCACTGCGACCTAAAAGATCTATTGTGCTGGACCCTGCTTAATTATCAGTCCAGTCAATATTCAGGTTCTTAATGAACCTGACAATACTGCCTCCCGGTACGTGATACATACTATCTGGGCTTATTGCTTGCCCTCCTAGATGTTTACTACAGCATGTAGTTCCGATAGAAAGACGGTAGCATTGGAGCCCAAGGACCTCGAGTGCGTTGTCCCACTCCCGTATATTCCTACTCCTGCCCGTATTCCGTTTGATTTTACTCTTACGAGGTGCTGGGAATTGCAAATCGCCTGTAGGTCACCCAGCTTTACTATAGGAAGGCTAAATAAAACTGGAGGGTGCCTGGTATCCAGAGTCCGCATATTTTGGACTGATTAACCTATCAGTCATTCATCCATCGGCATATGCTGTTCCACCTTAGATTAGGGTTTTTTGTCAAGGTTTTCTCCTTTAGCGCCGTACTTTAGCCTGTGCCTCGCCGTACGAGGAGGCAGCACGTACACTTGCGAATTGTGAACAGGTTACCCCTTACTCAATTGTACCCATAACGCAGCTGCCTAATGACAAGACCAGAACAGCTCACGCGATGCGCACCCTACTGGAAGGTTACGGAGCTGGTTGATTAATTTGCTCAACTTTGCCCCCCCCCCCTCTCCAATAGACGCCAAACCACCATGACAATGGTATACAAAATATTATATCAAATATTTTCTTTAAATAAAAATTCATAATTTTAAGTTTTTTCAATTTAACTCAGTTAAGTTAAAGCTTTATTTTGATTATTAGTAAACACATTTATAATATCCTAATTTCTTTTTTCATTAATAAAATCAAATTCAAAAATTAACATTTAATAAAATCTTATGCATAACTATGTATATACCGCAAGTATAAATTGTTTAAACTAAAATTATATTTTAAAATAAATTAAAGTAATAAATAAATTTCATTTTTAAAAATAAATAAATTATATATACTTAACAATACAATTTTATACTAATTAAACAATAAAGTTATTACAAGAGCTAATTTAAAAGATCACCCGATGTATTGCTGGTAATAATTGTGTCATTAGCGCTGACTCTATGACTCTAATGACCATCGCCGTCTACTATATTCTTCATGATGTGCTCATTCTCAATAAATTTCTTTTCCTGATCCCAAATATGGCGTCAAGCGTTTTTCCAATCATCCGATGTTATTCTTCCAATTTCCTTGTTGTTATGCTCTTGCAATGCCTTAGATGTAAGATCGACGTTCGCCAATGCATTGCGGTTCTTAACAATCAATCCCCCAAATATTTTCAATAGGGTTTAGCTCTGGATGGTAAGGTGGTTATCTATATATAAAAGAAAGAATTCAATTTTATGGAGTTAAGGAAGTTATTATTATTATTAACATTACCTTAGTACACGGTGACAATGTTATGCCATAATTTGATCGAGCTTATATTTCAGTGAATCACTCTTTGTTGGTTTTAATTATCTGCTTCCTCGCATTTGAATTTAGTGCCGCATTTAACTTTACGTTGTGGTATGGTGCATTGTCAATGGTGCCTTCAAATTTGGTATTAATTGTGTTAAGACCCAACGTAAAAAATTGTCGTTGTTCATGTCATCATGGTAGTCACCAGTTTTGTTTCGTGTACATGAAACAAATCCCTCCTCTGAGCCAGCATGTAGCATTACGTATCGCTGGCTTTTTGATATTAGGTGCAATAAATCTACAAGTATACGACAATATATTAATGAAATGTAAAACAGAAATATTTTAAAATATACTCACTTCATTTGCTAACATCGCACCGCCGTTTTCCATAATGATGTGTGATGTGCACGTAAGTCTCGTCCGTATAAATTATTTGGTAACCCTTCTCACGATACACTGTAATCTGCCTTAGATGCTACACTCGTTTTAATCGAATTGGTTCCTTTTCCATTAACATGCTTAGATTGTCGGCTGACTTTTTCCATTTAAAGCCCAACGAACCCGTAAAAGATAAATCTTTAATTAATTTTTGGTGTAGAACTTTAAGGGTAATTTTAGACTTATCCGTTAAATGGAAATTGTGAATAATTCTTCTGATAGCTGTAAGATCGAAATTGTCCAACTTGGTCACGGTACTGCGTTTTAATTTGGCCTTTTTTCTTGGCGTTTCAAATTTCAATAATCGGCTGGATGGTCGGTCATTAGTTTGGGTACTGTCAGCATTTGATGCGGCTTCTACGTTCTGGCTGGTAGTAAACCCAATATTTGAACCTTGATTCGGTGTTGCCGTTGATGTCGATGACCGATTATTTCCTTCGGTGGCTATACAATTGAATTACGACAATGTTAGAATAAGCTTTGATTAGATCAAATTAAATTAGAAATTACCTGCATATTCATCGTTATCCAGACAATTGGAAGACACCTGGAAAGAAAAATTGGGCTCGTTTAATAAGTTTGTTACTATTGTAAATTCCAAAGTAAATATTAACCTATTGCTTCAACTATATAATACTTCAATTCCAGTTCACCGCAATTTTTTAATCAAATGTCACCTTTTTGTAATTTTTGCAAAAAAATGTTCACTTTAAACACACACTCACGCACTTGACTCCGATATTGGTTCGATTTTCTCATTGTTCATTTACAAAATCATAATAATCCAAAACAATTATACATACAATAAATATGTATATAAAAAAAATTCAGTAAAACTTTGGTTATTATGGAAAAATTTTGAGATTAGAATTCGTCTATTTTGATTACGGTTTTTCCTCAAATTTATTCACAATAATTAATGTTATTTTAATTTAGATAACACACTAGCACTAGCACTTTTGATAATAATTCAAGTAGCCCAATATTTAAGATAATTTTAATGTCATTAGCTTGACTCAAACAAATTTATATTTAAAATCGAGTTTTTGTTTTAGTTTGCTTGTTCGTACCTTAAATGGGTATAACGTTACAGATCCAGTGGTGATGTTAGTATTTTTTATATTTTTTAATTTCACATGTTATTTTAGAATTTACTTATAAAATAATGAGAATTTTTAATATTTGTCAATAAAAATTACGATACGAGTATGTAATGGAATCAAATTTCACATATATTTATTTATAATTTTTTTTTTTTTCAAAATATCACTCAGCCGAAAAATTTTTTGATTTTTTTTTAACTACTTCACTGTTGGCTGCGCAGAACGATGAAAAAATGAGTTTCGCTGAGATATTATTTTCACTATACCTTAGTTTAAGCTTAGCAAAAAATACAGTCGATACTGGAGGCTTTTTTTTATGCAGTAGGCTCTGGTATAATCAAGGTTGCTTTGGTTTTATTTTTCGAAAGCAATGTTCTAAGCACACTTTGTTTGAATTTTAATTTTTATTCTTTGGGTGTGCGGACAACGGAAATAATTTTATTATATGTAATAGAAATGATAATTTAAATCTAAACTAAACTTGAATAGAAAATGGATCGTCAAAGTTTTCATATTTTGAATATTGTTACGTTTTAATACAGGCTTACAAAAAGATTTGCTTGAAATTTCTTCAATGAATAGGTTACGGTGGCACCCACATGCTTAGGTTATAATATAGTTAGTATAGTTCTTTAATGTTAAATTTTGTAGGATGAAAATAAATTATTTTTGTGTAAACGTTTTGGTTTTATTCAAACATCTAGAAATCGAAACTTTAACGACAAAGCAAAAACGTAATGAATTGTTGTTCACGCCTTACAAAATTGGCATTTATTTGAGACATAATCACGACGTAAGGCTGCAGCTAGGAGGTGACATTCTTTGGTTATAGATGTACGATCTATAAAGAGAAGATGCCTTATTTTGCCTTATTTTGAAACAAAAATCAAATTTTTTATTTTACAAATAAAAGCTCCACAATTAAAATAATTCAGCCACCTTTTATCTCGTACAAATCAACATCCTCAATCTCGTCCGGCCCATACATCAAATAAAACAGAAAATGTAATCCGATTTTATTGGTTTCATTTTTTTTTTTTTTTTGTAATAATTATTTTTATTCGCGCAAAAAGTTATAATTGTCACAACATATTAAAATAAAAAATAAAAAACAACAGCCAAAATATATACATATATAAATTTTAAATTAAACATTTTTTTTTTATATAATAAAATAATAAATTTCGGGTTAATATTTATAAATATTTCGTTTATTTTGATAGGAATAAAAAAATGTACATTTAATTTTTATTTTTGATGTATGTATACGTAAACAAAAAAACGCAATAACAACAATTTATAAAATTATTATTAAAAATTCAACACAGAGTTTTAAATACCAGCAACAAAATTAATTTTCATTTAATTTTTTCCAATAAAAATTAAATTTTTATTTCTTTTTTAATTTTTCCCATTTTTCCGTTATAATAAATTAAAATCATAAAATGGATTTTTTCAAACATATCAATTCTTTGTTAAAATTATCTGCGTAGCGAAACGAAAATTCCACAAAAAAGGAGCTTAAAAGCTGTGAAATATTTGTTTACAGTTGAACATCCATATTTCATTTTTATAATGATCGCACGATCTTACATGTCAAAATAGGTATGGATATTGGGTAGTTGTGCCACTGAAATCGGGTCGACTCCCCCCTTACTAGCAAACCTTTGCCATCCTGCCTTACAAGTTACTGGGGTGTGCGGTCGGTGGGAGTTAAATACTTGGTTGTATTAATACAAAATATTTATTAATTCTGGAAATTATTCCAGAGAAATATCTTTATTTAATTAATATTTTTTAATACACAATTTTAACAATATTTTATTTAGAATAATTACATAATAACGTGTTGTTACGTTGAAATATGTAATATTAATCTCTCCGATTCAATGTGAGTGGGAATATATGTATATAATGTGTTGTGCAGCATGTGTGGCTTTTTATGCTGACATTACAAACATTATAATATTGCATTTTGTCACGTACACATTTAATGTATGATTCTGCGAATTGATGAATTGTTGTTGAGATGAATGTACTTTGTGAATGATATCGTAAGAGTTGAGATATCATTTGTATTTGGAGCTGATTTAAGATAATGGTTTGTTAATTGTTATGTCTTGCAGCGGGATACGTGACTTGGGCCCGGCTTATTCCGGGAGATGTAAGATTAAACCAACGTCGCTTCCAGTCAGGCAACCTTGCATCCGAAAAGACGCCGTGGACCCGCTATTGAGTGACGTAACATAATCAACCTTGACAATGTATAGACAATGTGTCGACAATTCTCTTCAGCAAAATGAGCTAAGGTTTTGATTTTTTACGTATATGATTTTCGTTACAATATAATTATAAGAAATTAGCCATTTTATAGCATTTATATTAACAAAAATAGTCGAGAGACCACAACATTTACCTTTACATTTTTAACTATTTTATCGCTGTTTTATGAGAACAGGATGGCTTACAGAACAAACTCGCTTATTGAAACACTAGAAAGTTTAACTCGAAAAATCTTAAGAGTTGCAAAAATTAGAAAAGTAGTTTCGATAAGTGCAGTTTGATGTTTGTTCGATTGGCCTTTAAAATTATTTCTGTTAAAATAATAATAGGAAAGAAATTGAACGCGTTGAAGTCTCACAAAAAATGCATTTTTAGCAAGTAAAATGCGTGTGACTTATTTATTTCTGTGATGACTCACTGCGCTTATGGTATTATTTAAACACTATAAATTACAATTGCTGAACATAGAATTATAACTTAAAAAATATCGTTTCCAACAGGTAAGAAGAGACTTTGGGAGCCGAGATGTAGACCTGCTAACAATTTATTTACGAAAGGACCAAAAACCATAAATAAGAAGAATTTTTTCATAAGCTGTAGAAAATGGGACATGTTTGAGAAAGTGCACGAAGACCCCCTAATTCGAACCGAAGATAAGTTCCAATATTTAGTCCAATCGATGTGTGAGGAATCAAGAGCGAGCGAAGTTGTGAACAGTTACCCGCCGACGGCGGCAAACTACACGAAAGCAGTTGAAAGTTTGAAAAATAGATTCGGATGGAATGATCTTCTAGTAGAAATTTACGCCCGAGAATTATTGAAATTCGTGCTCATCAAGTCGAAAGGTAATTTAACACAGATTTACGATAAGTTGGAAACGCATTTGAGAGCTCTTGAATCATTAGGCGTCACCACGGAAATGTGCGCCGCAATGTTATTTCCTCTCATCGAATCCTCTCTACCCGAAGAGATTTTGCGTGCCTGGCAACGCCAAAATACTAGAGTTGATAATGCCCAAAATTCTTGGAATCAGAAGTGCAAAACGAAGAGAGAATTTCATTAGCGATAAACGGATTCGACGAGCAAAAACCAAGTCACAACAACAACAAAAGTACGAAGAAAAACAGAAGTGTGACAGAAACTTCAATAACAACCGCGGCTGCTTTGTTTACATCGAACGAAACAAACAAAATTCCGAGTAAGTGTATTTTTTGCGGGGAGAGTCACGACAGCGATTCGTGTGAAAAAGCAAAAAAATTGAGTTTGAGTGCGAGACAAGAATTGTGAAAACAAAAAAGTGTGTTTTGCGTGTTTAAAATTGAACCACAGCTACAATCAGTGTCGTTCTAGAATAATGTGTGCCTGGTGTATTAAAAAACATGCTTTATTGATGTGTCGGGAAGTGACCAAAAATGATAGCGATCAGACCGGGGATCCAGACAATGACAAAAAATCTCGCTCTCGCCAACGTAACCTTCCAAGATCCCCAAGTTTATTTGCAGACGCTCCGCGTCAAGTTGAAAGGGCCAACGAGAGAACGAGTTGTTCGCGCGGTCATTGACATCGAGTCGCATAAATCGTACGTGCTAGCCAGTTTTGCCGAAAAATTAGGTTTCGAAAATATCGGTGAAAAGAAGATGGTGCACTTATTGTTTGGTGGGGGGGGGGGGGATGTCAGAACCCCGACAACACCAAGTTTCACGCATGACACTAAGTAAACTTGATGATACTTTCAATTGTATTTTTTCGGCATTTCACGAGGAGATCATTTGTCAAAATATTGCGGCATATGAAAACAGCACACGTTTGAACGAGCTGAAAAGCAAAGGAATCTACTTATCCGACATTGGCAACGACACCGAACCTATAGCTGTGTTGATAGGCGCGGATGTGGTCGGGCGATTGTACACAGGTAAAATTGTACAAATTCCCACTGGTGAGACCGCGGTGGAAACTCTCCTTGTCTGGACTATAATGGGGAAAAATTCAACAAATTTTTCGGAACGCCAAGATGCTGCTCTCACGATTATTTCGATATTTGCTAGAAAAGCAGATATTACAGATTTATGGAGAATTGATGCGCTGGGAATTGCAGATCCAGCTGAGATAGTTTCAAAGGAAAATTATCTCACTCAAGCAAAGGCAAATTTGTATCCACGGGTCACTCAAGAAGGGCGCTACGAAGTGGCGCTTCCCTGGAAGGAGAAGCACCCCCCACTCGCAAATAATCGTTTTATAGTCGAAAAGAGATTGATTAATCTGACCAATAAATTGAAAAATGAACACTTGTTTGAGAAGTACGACGATTTATTTACACTTTGGGAAAAAGACGGCATTATCGAATAAGTGCCCAGTGATCAGTTATCAGAGCATGATTATTATTTGCCACATCGTCATGTTCTAAAAATTAGTAGCACCACACCGGTCCGACCAGTATTCGATGCTTCCGCGAAAACAAAAGACGGAGTTTCACTCAACAAATGCCTTGATACTGGTCCAAACCTAATAGAAATGATCCCTAATATATTGTTGAGATTCAGGAATCATGAAATTGGAATAGTTGCTGACATTGCAAAAGCATTTTTAAAAAAAAACATTGCGCCTTCGGATAGACAATTTTTGAAATTTTTTTGATGAAGCAAGACAGAACCAAGAAAAATTATTACATTTCAACACCGTCGCGTTGTTTTCGGGTTGACCTGTAGCCTATTTCTGCTAGGAGCAACAATCGATTGTCATTTGGAAAAAATGGTTCAAAAATCCACGAACATTGAAGAATCAGAGTTGATAGAGAAAATACGCTACGTTCTAACCGCGGCCAGTGGTCAAATTTTAATTTCGTAAATTTCAAGCTTAGGGTAGCCATGCTACCCTAAATCCAAATTTTTTTACTGTTTGATCCTCCTTTTCTCCGAGTTGCAATTAGCAGCTCACGTATTGGGTGCTTTAGCCCCATTAACAAATTATCCTAAATTGAGCGCTCACAATGTTCCATAGGCGGTAAACTAGGTCTTACTTGAGATACCTTACCCACTAAAAAATCCTCTACCTTGCTCAGCTGCAGGAATCATGCCGCCTGGTATCACAAGCAAGTAAGATAAATTCTATGTAATGAGTGGAAGCTAGCTTTCAGCCAAACCCCACTTGTTACAAGATAGCACTCTAGAGGCTGATTTTATACAAATTTTGTAATGATTTTTGGAAAATCGAATTTCTCGAGATTTCCCTCGGGAATCTTGAGCAGAATTTTTTCATTCGATAGCTATTGACAAATCACATAAAAAAGATTTAACTTCAGATATACGAGTACACTCTAGCGGCTGATTTATTATCCTATTTACTTTCGACTGATAACTACTAAATTTTTCATTTTCGGCTGGAATGTTAATACCATAATCTGCATTATCGACTTTTTACTTTCGGCTGGGATTACACACTCTACATTACCAATTCTTTACTTTCGGCTGAACTAACATAATCTGCAATATCAATTTCTCACTTTCGGCTGGCAACTTTCAGCTATCTTTAACAGTATCTGTAACACATTAATTTGAATTATCTGCGATTGGCAACGTAGATTCAATTACACAACGCGTACTCTTGAGTTACCACCTAACAGACATGCTCTAAATGCACTCTGTGACGCATCCGAAAATCCATTGTAACGAGCTGCCTCGTTCGAAGCCAGGCATGCTTTTTTTTTTTTTTTTTTGCTGGTAGCTTATTGTCGGAAGGAGGGTTTGTTGGCTTCTGAGCTCGCACTAAATTTTCGCATGCCAAAAGTTAAATCTGCGACCACACTGTCGTTCCCGCATCATCACACTTTTATCGTAATTAAAACGCCATCACTTATAATTCACAGATTCAACCGAATCAATTTAATCACCAAAAAAAATAATAATTATTCGTAAATGATTTCAAAACATATTGACTAACTAACTAATTTATTAAAGTTATAAAAAATATACGCAACCATAAATCTTAAAGCCCAACAATTTTTAGTATAACCGAAGATTTTTAGTTTAACCGAATTTTCGTGTGGGTAAAAAAATTTGTACAGAAAAAAAATATATAGTTTGTTCAAAAACTTACCCGGTACTTAAATATTCCTTCCATGAGCGCTCGTGGTTGGCTGATTAAGATTTGTATTAATCTAAAAGAGTAAAATAACTTTTTCTTTCTGGTAGATTCTCCACCACACAAAATGATTCAATCAACCGCGAACCGTAATCACTATAGAATTTAATAACTTTACCTAATTTGCCAATATATGATTAATTATAACTAGATATAATACCAAAATTAAATTAAGAACTAAGTAATATTAAAATTAAACTAAGATACACAAACACTATGACAATAACAACAATGGCGCGGTTGGTCTATTTTGGATTATTGTCGTATCCCGTTTTATATTAATTTTTATTTTTATTTTTTTTTTTTTTTATAGACCAAAAAAAACATCCAGTGGTGAATTAGCTGGCTATCTCGGTCCTCTCGACTCGAAAACGGTCCACTGGTCATCAAGCGAGTAACCTTCCGGGCAGTGTTTATCGTTACCACGATTTTCGTACGGACACACTTTTCAGACTTTACGCCTGCCACTGACTGACTAAAGAAACAACCGCACGGTTAGGTAACGTTGATACAAACAGAAATCGTTTGGCTTACCTGACTAGCAGCGAGTTTATATTTTTTTTCAATTAGAAGTTTATTCCCGGTGGCTTACAAACAACGGAAAAACGCACACCGCATTAATAATCCCAGTAGCGTGGGCCGGCTTTTTGTTGTTTGTTTAGTTGTACTTTTTTTTTTTATTTTATAAGCCTTCACTTCACCACTAGATAATAGAATGTGATTTGTTTCGATTGATGAAAAGAAGAAGACATAATTTTTATAATTTTATTTTTATAACTTATGGATGGACCATTTTTATGGTAGGGTGAGGTAACGACACCTTACCTAAGCATTATTAAATTCACCATAATTATGATCACCGGTTGTAGGTTGAAGGAGATGATATCAAAGACCCGATTAACCACCAAGCTTCACAAATTTGCAACTTCATTTAAATAAAATTGCTTTAACTAAATCTCCAACCGTTACACCATATAATTCAATTCGGTCATAATCATCTAACATGATATGACATTTTGCAAGCACGATAGATTTTTTCTAAATGTGAGCCACATTTGTTTACATTCAGTTGAAATGACTTCTTCCAAATTGATTTTACACTTCCAAATGTTCTGCATTAGAAATTTTGCGATAATTGTAGTGGGCGATAATAAACCTAACGGATCATAAAGCCTTGCAATATTGTACATAATTGATCTTTTTGTGACCTTTATATCATCGCTTTCATCAAGTACGCTGAACAATTAACGTCGTAAATTTTCTTTTACGAGGAAAAAAGAAATAAATTTAATTTTTGATCAAATTAATTAATCAAGTTAATTGTTATTATTTTATGAACTAAAATAAAATAATATATTTTGTGTCATAGAATCGAGTGTCGATGAAAACGGTATGTCAGTTTTCTTTGGAAATAAAGTGTATTAAATATTTCTTAGTACGTAGTAACTATTTAAATATTTATACAAAATATAACTTAATAATAATTAAAATAACAGTGTAATAGTTATTATAAATAAAATCAAATAAAATGTCTACATGTAACATTTGTTCTATGAACATTACCAAGGCAAAATTTCCTGGCATCAAATGCGCAGGCTTGTGTAATAATACATTTCACATAAGATGCGCAAACGTTTCCGAGGAACTAGTGGATGGAATTAAAAATCGCTCCGCAAATTGGATGTGTCATGTTTGTCGTAAGACGACCCCGAACCAATCAATTATAATCGATGAGGAAGATGATCCTCAGGATTCTAGCGTAACGAATAAATTGCCTAATTTATCCGATGTTATGATCCTGCTGAAGCGTATGGAAAAAAAGCTATCAACTCTTGATAACATGAAAGCCAAGATTTTATCGCTTGTATCGGACAACGAAAAACTTACATCCAGAGTAAACGCACTAGAGAACCAGATGTTGACACAGACATCCAAAATTCATCTACTAGAAGCTGAAAATGATAAACCAAATCAGCAATTAAACTCTAGTAGTCTTACAATTGTTGGTCTACCCTGCCAACATGATGATATTCGGGATGTGGTTATCAACACAATAGAGAAAATAGGAGTGGAAATTAGTTATGACGACATAGTGAACATTCATGCGGTCCCCAAAAATATGAGCACCGTGTCATCAAAAGAAAATAAATCTAAATCATTCTTGCAAGATTTATTAGTTGTCAAATTCACTACAAATGATATTAAGAATAGCATTTTGCAGCATATGAAGAAAAAGAAGTCGCTTTTCACTAAGGATTCAGATATAATCTTGCCCCAAAACCATGGTGAGCAACGCATTTTCATTATGGACCGATTGACAGCATTCCAGTCCCAATTATACCGTGAAGCCAAGAAAATAAAATCAACTTATAATTATAAATATTTGTGGTGTAATAATGGACAAATATACCTTCGGAAATCGGCAGATTCTGATGTTCGTCGAATCCAATCACTCAACGATATTTTTCGGCTCCATCCTTCACACAATCCAATTGGGAGTAAAAGTAGCAGTTGTGAAGTCATCCGGTAATCTAATATTTTATAATTCATTAGTTATATTTTTTATTATCAATTTCAATTTTAAATTCTGTTTTGTTTTTTCTCGGAAACAACAATATCAATTTTTGTTTATAATCTTGTTTTTACCTTTACATATTTTTATCAATTTATATATTATATTTAGTTATGTACATATTACTATTACAATGAAAATATTGTCACTAATCAGTTATCTTTTAGAAATATTAGTAGTAATGATACTTTATGTATTCTGACATCATAAATTCTGATATTTTGATTGTTCATCAGAATATTCGTAGCCTTCGAAGGAACTTTGATGTTTTGGTAGCTAATGTTAATGAGTATAAGAATAAACCATCATTTATATTTTTGAGTGAAATTTGGGTCAGTAGTAATGAATTATCTTCTTATAATTTAAAAGGTTACACGTTATTTGGTGCTTGTAATGATGCCTATAGGTCAGGTGGGGTCTGTGTTTATTTTGATACTCATTTGTGTTGCTCACTATTTGCCTCTAATTTAACTTCGTGTGATATCGTTAGGGTTGATTGGAGTTTGGCGAATGATACTTATGTGATTTTGTGTATTTATAGGTTACATTATACTCCAGTAAACGTATTTTTGCACGAAATTTCCAGTTTTATTAGCAATATTAAGTCCAAAAATCTCTTCATTGTCGGTGACATCAATATAGATATCTTGGATTTTTCTTCACACTGCGATGATTATATCTTTCTTATGTCGTCTTTTGGTCTGGAATCATTGGTTAATGTTCCTACTAGAGTGACAACATCATCATCCACTTGCATCGATCATTTCTTTGCTCGTCTTCGATCAAATGATCTTTCATATCTCAAGCCATCTGTAATTGACCTTAAGATATCAGATCATCATTTCATAGAGATATTATTCAAATTTGATACAGTTTTGACATCCCGTACTAATTTTTATTGTGGTCAAAAAAAAAAACTTAATATGGTTATGTTAAATGAAGTCCTTGAGCAGACAGACTGGAAGATTGTTCTGGACCTAGATGATCCGTCTCTAGCTCTTGATACATTTTTTAGCATTATTACGAAAATTTTGAAGCCATATTATACTTATTCTCGGGTGAAAAATGTGAGGCTCTTACAGCCATGGATCTCATATAAACTTGCCAGTCGAATTAAAAAAAGAAACAAATTTCGCAAAAAGTTAAAAAAACATCCAAATGATATGAATCTACGTGAAATATATGATTGTACTTGCAGGCAAATAAATGTAGATGTTAAGAGAGAGAAAGAAATGTATTATATGAATCGCTTCTCAATTAATGGAAGTGACGTTAAAAAAATTGGAGTCTTGTTAATGAAATTTTAACAAAAAAAGCTAAAACATCTTCGATTAGCAATATTTTATCCGATAGCGGAACTCTGCTTACAAATGAATTAGACATTTCTAATGAGTTTAATTTATATTTTACTAGCGTTGCAGACAATTTAAGGAAAACATTTTTCGCGAATACCGTATTAACAAATCACGGCCTTCCGTATGATTACTGTTCGAAAACATTCTATATGACACCGGTTTCTAATAGTGAAATACTAGCTATTATTGAATCATTGGAGCCGAAAGAGTCTATAGATAATGAAGGAATTAGTAGTAATATTATGAAAGCTGTTTCTAAATTTATCAGCCCTGTTCTTGCCCATATATTTAATCTCTCCTTTGAAAAGGGAGTAGTACCTAAGAGGCTCAAATATCCTACTATTATTCCCATTTTTAAAAGTGGAGACCATAGGGATAAGGGAAATTATAGACCCATTGCGCTGCAGCCAGTTATTCACAATGTTCTGGAAAAAGCTGTTAAAAACAGAGTTACCATATTCCTGGATCTCTGTAAAATACTAAGCGTTCATCAACATGGATTCCGGCAAGGTATGAGTACTGAATCGGCTGTGTTGGAGTTTTTAGATATAATTCATAATGGTCTAAACAAGGGTAAGATCTGTGCCGGTTTGTTTATTGATGCTACTAAGGCATTTGATATGGTCGATCATAAACTTCTATTATCTATTCTTTTTGATGTTTGGTTTAGAGGTGTGTCAAACAAGTGGTTTGCTTCCTACCTAGATGATAGAGCAGTGAGAGTTAGAATTAATGATACTTTTAGTGAGCTAAAAACTGTGAATGTTGGGGTGCCGCAAGGATCAGTGCTAGGTCCTTTGCTGTTTCTAATTTATACGAATTCTATTTTCAAACTTAATTTGAATGGTCACAGTACAGGGTTTGCGGATGATTTAGTTTTAGCTTATTCTGCTGAATCTGTCAATGACGTGACTTCCATGGCTAATTCTGACCTTAAGGTGTTGCATAAATGGTTTGATAAGCATTACCTGATACTAAGTGGAAAAACAAAATTTATGTGGTATAAAATTTTTGGCATTACAGCTGCTACTAATCATTCCCAAGTAACATATCATAATACTTCCAAATGCACTTCTGTTAGTTGTCATACTGACTGTTTGAATATTGAGATAGTCAACTCTTTTAAGTATCTTGGAATTCATTTGGACACTAACCTTAACTGGAAAGCTCATGTATCCAAGTTAAAAAGTTACATGGCGTCTGCCTCACGTATTTTTTACCTTCTCCGTGATCTATGCCCTATTTCTGTTTTGAAAATGTCGTTTCATGCATTGGTAATGGCTAAATTAGAATATGGTTTGTCTTGCTGGGGTGTCTGTTATCCAACTACTTTAAAACCATTGTACGTACAACAGAAAATGATTTTGCGAACAATTTTGAGGAAAAATAGATTGGAATCATCTTGGCCTTTATTCAAGTCGATCAATATTTTGCCATTACAACATTTGTATGTTTATAAGGTTTTGAGAGTATTTTTTAAGCGTAGTGGTCAGCATTTAATAAGAGGTGATGCTCGATATAACTTTCGCGCTAATCACCGTTTTTTTTTTAAGGTTCCTAAATTCAATAATGAGCACTTCCGACGCTGTATAGTTGTTACCGCTCCGACATTTTTTAATGCTTTATCCGAACACATTAGACGTCACATTCATTCTAAAAAATTCTTATCCTACGTTAGAAATTGGCTATTCGAAACACCAGACGTATCTGATTTATTTTGCGTCGTCATTTGATTTTTTGTTGTGTTAATACAATTATATTAAAGAGTATTATACGAGTATTTAAAAAAAAATAAAAAAAAAATAAAAATAAATAAATTTAATTATATTAAAAAATTATTTTATCTTTGGATAACTGATTGATTGGTATTTGTACATAAATAGGTATATTTTTAATATTGTTTTTTAAATTTTGTTAATGGAAGCAATGCCTGTCACTGGATTTTTGTCCACAAGGCATCTATTTTTATTTTATTATTGTAATAAAACTTGTAATAAAAATAATAAAAAAATAAAATAATAAATAATAACTTCACTTGTTCGATATTGAACCGAAAAACGTTTTTATTTGGGGACCAAAATAACCCTAAGGTTTTTATTGATTTATTTTCACTATTTTCGTTGACTTGTAATATTTCTCTATTTCCTTGAGGTATGTATATGTTGAAGCAATTCATTACAGTTAGCGTTCCATTTATATAACTTGAAACCTCCTTTTGCCAATATTGCCGTTATATCTTTGTACATAGTTAATGCCCTTTCATTAGTTTCTGCTCCGGAATGTAAGTTGTAAACGTAGAAATCTTCGTCAACTAGTTTTGGTACTATTTGAAAATTTAATGATTCTTCAAACGCAAGTTGTTTTAGCGCTTTCTTTCCTAAATGTGGACCGGAAGAAGTTCCTTATGTTACCGTCGTCAGCTCATAAATATCAATGGGCTTGTTAACATTATCTATTCTCATATGAGAATATTGATGCTAATAATGGTAACGAAGAAGTGGGTAATTGTACGACTAACGATAAATATTGGTTTAATACTCGTATATATTACCATAACACGGGTGGAATGCGCACAAAAAGTGGATACATTTTTTACATCGGTTATGAAAGAAGATTAGACACTATAGTCATAACTGAGACATGGCTGGTCCCTGCTATAAAGCATGAGGAATTCTTTCCTGCCTATTATATAGTTTTCCGCAGAGATTTGCACGAAACTTGAGAGTGTCTGGATATTGGTGGTGGTCTACTAATAGCTGTAATAAATCAGTATAAATGTCTACAAATTAATATTGCATCCGGTGATATTGAAATCCTTTTAGTAAAGGTAAATATGGCCAAAGGAAATCTTTTCGTTTGTGCTACATATGTTCCCGGGAAATCTACAAGTGAATTCCTTAAGGAATTTATCGATATAATTGGAAATAAGATTCATCCCAAAATGGAAGAAAATGATAGCACAAACTATCGTGGGTGATTTTAACTTAAATTAGAAACGAATTGATGGAATACTTACACCGTTTGGTAACACTGCCAATACTTCTTTCGTGATAGATTCATTTTTTGAAATGGGTCTAGGACAACATAACGAAGTGCACAATCAGAATGGATCACTTTTGGATCTTGTTTTCACTGACGATAATTTACATCCATCAGTGCAATCTTGTGAAGACCTGGCTTACTCATCAAGTATTCATCATACGCCATTATTAATTAAGTTAAGTTTTCAATGTTTCGACGATTATCTTCTAAATGATAATATTTTAATCTTTGATTTTAGAAATGGTGATTATGACTCTCTAAGTGGATTTCTTGAAAGTATTTCCTGGGATTTCCTTTGTAATGAGAAGGATATTGAAATTATGGCTAGCCGGTTTTATGGAATTTTGTATGTGGGGATGGATCTATTCATTCCAAAAATTGTCAACAAACATAATTCGTATCGTGAAAAGTGGTTTAACAAAAAACTTGTTAATTTATATAACCGTAAAACAAAAACACACAAACTGTATAAAAAGGCGAACACATCAGCTTCGGTATGAGTTTAAGGTTTTGAATCAATTTTTGTATGGTAATTATTTGTTAGAAATTGAATCTGGTATCAAGTCCAATCCATCGTGTTTCTGGCATTATATTAACTCTAAAAGAAAATCTGTTGGTTATTCTTTACCCATGAGTTATAATGATAGGCAAGCTCATGATCTTAATGCTGCTTGTGAATTATTTGCAACGCTTTTCAAATCCGTGTATTCAGTCGACAATGTTTTAACATCTCCCAGTGACCAAGTCTTGGTCAATAATCATATTCACGTTATTTCTTATTTTACGGGGGAACAAATCAAAATGGCCTTAGTTGGAATTAATAGTAAAATGTCTATGGGCCCTGATGGTATTCCTTCACTACTCTTAAATAATTGCGCCGAAGCCTTAAGTGGCCATTTAGCACATTTATTTAATTACAGCCTTAGGCAAGGTATTTTTCCCCAGTGCTGGAAACCCTCGTATGTAATTCCAGTATTTAAATCGGGACCTAAAAATTCAGTTGAGGACTATAGAGGAATAGCTATATTATCTGTTATTCCTAAACTTTTTGAAAAACTGGTAAAGGATTGTATTTATCCTAATATTAAAAACTTAATTGTTCCCCAATAGCACGGTTTTTTTTCTGGTAGATCAACGACAACCAATCTTGCGGTATTTGTTAATGATGCGATATGCTGTTTAAAAAAAGGTGCCCAAATTGACACTATCTCTACAGATTTCAGTAAGGCCTTTGACTTATTAATTGATAAATTGATTAAAGTGAATTCTAAATGTATTCCTATAAAATGGTTATCACCTTATTTGTCGCAAAGGTCTCAACTAGTACGTATTGGTCAAAATTATTCTGAGAAGTTTAAGTCTCATCTGATGTTCCCCAGGGTAGCCATTTAGGTCCATTATTATTTATTCTATTTGTTAATGATATTGTTACATGTTTTAAGTTTTGTAAATGTCTGTTATATGCAGATGACCTTAAAATTTACACTACTATCCGAAATGGTGCAGACGTTTTATTGGTACAGCAGGACCTTAATCGGTTTAGTGATTGGACTACCGAAAATCGTTTAGCTCTCAATATCTCCAAATGTAAAACAATGTCATTTGCACGAATTAAGATATTAATTGTAGCTCCGTACAGTTTACAAAACGTGGAAATAGATAGAGTTACTCAGTTTATTGATTTAGGTGTTTTGCTTATAGATAACCTAAGTTTTACTTAACATATAGAAATGATTGTAGCTAGAGCCGGCTCGATGCTCGGTTTCATAAAGAGACATGCTCGTCAATTTTCTGACCCATATACTCTCAAGACATTATGTACTGCTTTTGTTAGATCTATTTTGGAATACGCTGTAGTTATCTGGAGTTCTGGTTATAAAATCTTTAGTGATCGTATTGAGCGGATTCAAAAAAAATTCTTAATATTTGCCCTCCAAAGACTTCCAAGCTCAACTTCAGGATTAAGCTTACCTTCTTATGCCGGTCGTTGTACACTTTCGAACATTCTTGAATTCAGAAGAGAGATGATTCATGCAGTATTTGCTGGGGATGTAATTTGTGCTAAGATTGATTGACCGGTATTGCTTGACTTATATTCATGGAATTGATGAACCGGTCGCGCGGACGTCAAAATATTTTAACCAATATTCAGAACTTTTCGATTTTAACATTTCAAGAGATCTTTTTAAGAGTTGTATTCGAAATAATAATTTGTAACACATTTTTATATACAAAATTATTGGTATTGTAACCTATGCAATTTGTTAGTGCTGGTAATAAATAAATAAATATGGTATGTCTGAATCGTTCACTCTTATTTGATGATGGCGAGAGATAGCAGAGACGCAACCACTTCAACACCAACGCCAAGCAACATTAGCTATAGTATGTTCCCATGGAAGACCGCATGGGAACATAATGATGGAACGAAAATTTCGCTTCCCCTCACAACGGCCGATGAAAGAAATAGTGAAAAAAATAATAATAATCGTTTACAGCTTCTCAGAAAAATCTTGCGGAACCAGGAATTAATTTTAATCCTAATTTTCATATACAAAGCTATAGCCGAACCATAACTCTCGAACAACAAAAAGCTTCAGAGATTTCCAAGACTCTGACCTTCAAATCAATCTACACTTCATTCGTAAATTTCCAACTCGAGCATGTTATCATTAATTGGTCTCTATTTTACGAAAGATACTCAAGAAGAATGGAAATGGTTTAAAAGAAAATTTGTAATATATGTCCTCAATCCTTGTCCTTGAGATAATTACAAGTTTGTACCACATTCTGCGTAAATATTCATTGCCCCTTAGGCGTATGTGTACCAGAGCTATATTTGCGCGTGATGTTCTTTATAGCAGGGTTGATAGTTCAGATTTAGTGGTAACCTTTTAATATATACCCCCATTGCCCACGGTATTTATTATAGATTCAATGTGCCCTACATTTTTTATCTGAATATTTTGATTAAAATGCATCTCGCGCAACTTTTAAAAAATCGATATTTATTGCCCATGAGCGGGTTTCCTAAAATGTATTCCATATAATTTGATTTATCTTGCTTTATTTCGAGTTTTATTATTATTGTTATTTTTACCGTTATTATTATATTTTTCTTTATTGGTTATTATTTTATTTTTTTTTTATTTTACATAATCACCTTCTGGAGATTTGTAGCAACCAAAAGAATTGGCAGCCTAGCTTATTTCTCGTCCCATCTTATATGAAAATAATCATCGAACTCTCATAAGCTTTAGTTGGAAAGTGCCCTCTCCCTATATTAATTCTTAATTTCGTTTCTTAACAGATCTCAAATGGTTTCCATGTTATAATGCGAATGCTTTCTAGAGGCGAAAAGCAAATGGTATAACTTGTCTATTTTCTCGCAGAAATCTCTCTATCTTTTCCCTTTTGCTTTTCCTTAGAGTTCTGTTGCACTTGTTAAGAGAAGTGTGATAGATTTTACAGTTATTCATTTTCTTGCCTGTTAAAGAGCTGACCTAATGACGGCTAGTTATGTCTCATATTTAAATACAAATCTTTAAAACAAAAGACTTCAAAAGCAATTAATTATTTTATAGAATGAATAAGGTTCTTAAGAACTTTTTCATAATCTTCGATAGCTAGTAGCTTGAAACAAATTAAAAAACAGATCAGAATCCTTTTCATATTTGTTGTTACCTTCTTTGTTGAAAGTTGATCTCCAGCAAAAAGAAAAACTTATATTTTTAATCACTATATAATTTACATTTAAATAAAGCTTCTGAAAAGATAAAGTTTTTCCTGTTTAAAGCGTATATAATAATATAAACTAAACGCATAAAAATTATTTTTATTGTTTTAAAATCTTAACATCTTAAAAATTATAATAACCCTAAATACGTCGGAAACAAGTTTTACGATGAAAACACGCGTTTCTAAATTTAATTTGGTTTACTTTTTTATTATTTGCGAAACACCAATAAAACGACCTAATTTGTTGGAAGGGTGGTAAACAAAAGAACATCCAACTTGTCTTTTAAAATATAAAATAAAAAAATCCTTAAAATTCCTTCTGACAGACAAAAAAAAAATGTTTTTAACTTTTTCCAAGGATAAACATTTCCTTTTTTTTTTTTTTTTGTGTAAAGTTCGTAAAAGAATTTTTCGTTCCTATTTTGAACTTAATAAAGCTTAAATTTCAATAAAAATAGTTTTTTAAATTAATAAGATTTATATACGAATTTTTTATATTTTATTTTCAGTTTATTTCCAAATTGATTTGATTTACTTCAAATAAATTTTTTAAATAAAATCTAAAAAAAAAAATGAAAGGCAGGAGGAAGAGCTTTACTAAACTTATTTTTTTCCCCCTTCAACTTGTTTAATAAACTTTTATAATCAATTTTATTTTTTATTCTGTATTATTTATTGAACTTTATTGAATTAAAAATCTCATTTCTCGTAAAGAATTTTTTTAAAAAATAAAAAAAAAGTTTTTTGGAATTTTTTGTTTGTGTTTTGTTTACCGATTTACAATATGTAGGTATAGTCGTACAAAACTGTATACGGGGAAAAATATTTTAAAAATGGCGGAATTGAATTATGTGCTTTTGTGATTGACGTTATAAATTTGGGTGATGAACTTAATTTTTGAGTTCGTATACTAAAAATATGTTTAGCTCAGAAATAACATTAAATTTGATATCAACTCGATTGATATCGCAAATCGAACTTTTTTTTTTGTAAAGCTAAGTAATTTTTTTACCCATTCTATTTTACGATGAGTTTAAAACCATTCGTTACCATTTTTATTTTTTTATCTTTAACAATGTGAAGTTTACTGGAATGTACTGTGTTCTATTCCAGAACTAGTGACTTAAAATACACAGCAAACTTACGAAAAATGAACAGAAAACTGAATCAGGTACAATGTTGTACTTCAAGTGGTATTTTATTTATTTATAACTTTAATGTGTAAGCTACAACTAATTTTCTACTACTGATCATATATGTTTTAAGTAATTTATGAAATTAAATGTAACGAAATCCACTTAACGAAGCATTCCGCTGCCCTTGAATCTCCTGATGCAATCTATTGATAGTGTGCATAGCTTATGAATAATAATAATAATTTATTGGCATAACTTAACAAAATTTGGTTTTCTTATAAGTGATTTATATATTGAGATGAGCTACTTATTTAATAGAGCTTTACTACAATTAAATGGTTAATTAATGATATTAGCGATTTACTTCAATTGATTGTGTTACAATTATCTTAAATGATTAATTCAGCCCATCTTAACCTAATTTTACACTAAACTTAAAACTATAAAAATCACTACACTTTCAACATGCCATATGTACATACCTGAGGCATGTATATTAGCTTTGAAATAATAGGCAATTTATGCATAATCAAAATATGTTTAGATTGAAAATCCTAACGTTTGTATTAATTGATTATCTATAAAATGTAATTTAGATATATATTTTATTTTAGATTCGTTAATGAGTATTTCAATTAAATTTATCTTTACTTCCGAATGCAGCCGATCAGTGTGGTATCTTCTAGGTAAGTCCTAATAATTTTTAGGAATTTATTCTGAACGATTTGTAACTTTTGAATATGAGTTTTCGGTAGCTCTGCCCATAAGGGAGCCCCATACAATATAATAGGTAGGACCATCGCTTTATAGACAAGTATTTTACTATCAATATTCATTTTACTATTTTTATTTATGAGCGGATAGAGATATTTCAGTAACTTACTTGTTTTCTCAATTACGCTATTGATATGGCTTTTAAATGTTAGCCTTTGGTCTAAATGAATTCCGAGATACTTCACTGATCGACTCCACTGTAAAGAAGAGCCCATAAGTATGATTGGTCTATCAGGCAATTTTCTCGAGGCCCGGCACCGAGTGAAGTATATTGCTTCACATTTTGCGGTATTTAAACGTAGTTTCCATTTATTGAAATAAGCAGTTAAGTCGTTTATGTACAACTGTAATTTTGACGTAATATTCGACCCTAGTTCATCGGCAGTAAAAATGGCTATGTCGTCCGCAAATAAAGCTATTTCACAGTTGTTCGATTTAGGAATATCATTTATAAATAGATTAAATAACAGTGGGCTTAATACTGCTCCTTGAGGTACACCACTGAAAAGTTCTTCCGTATTTGATGCACAGTTGGCGATCTGGACAAAATATTTGCGATTCTTTAAGAATGACTTTACCGTTTTTAGTATATATAAGGGAAAATTGAGACATTTCATTTTATAGATTATACCATCTCTCCAAACGAGATCAAAGGCGCTTTTAAGATCTAGTAGTATCGTGCCGGTTGACTTTTGTAATTTACGGTTTGTTTTGATATAATGGGTTAACCTGTGTATTTGATGGATAGTGGAGTGCTGCGATTTAAACCCGAACTGTTCATTAATTAGTATTCTGTTATCGTCTATATAAGTATCCATTCTAGATTTGACTAGTCTTTCAAAAATCTTTCCAATACAACTTAGTAAACTAATCGGACGATAGTTTAGAATTTCGGTAGGATCTTTCCCGGTTTTTATTACAGGTAATACTTTAGCAAGTTTCCATACATTAGGGAAATATCCTGAGGAGAGACATTTGTTGAAAATTTTACACAGCAGAGAAATTGCTATTGGTGGAAGATTTTTTAGTAGTTGATTAGGAATTTTGTCTACTCCTGGAGCTTTAAATGGTCGAACTGATTGTATAACGGAACTTAACTCTTTGCATGTTATTAGTTCTATATTAGAACCAGTATCTGGAATATCAGTCAAATCAATTTCATCACAAACATTTTTTATTTCGTTATCAAGTAAATTAATAGAACTATGTGAATCCGGAAATTTAAACGCTTCGGAGAGTGCATTACATTTTTCTTCGTTAGTAAATATTCTAATGTTGCTAGAGCCGTCTTTATGTGGTGGAACAGGGCGAGGTTTATTCTTGAAGTTCTTAGCGGTGTACCAGAATTTTTTTGAACCCGTCTCCATATCTTTTAAATTATTTTGCCATTTGTGGTTGATCAGAGCCCAGATCATTTCCTGAATTTTTTTATTTAAATAGTTTACTATTGTTTTAAAATATGGAAATCGGTATCTAATAAATTGTCTTCGTCTAAGATTTTTTAGTTTTATTAGATTCTGAATCTCATCAGATAATTGAATACGTTCGGGATGTTTCAATGGAGTTTCTGGCACACTAATAGTCCGAGCTTCTGTAATTATTTCAGAGAATATATTTACCGATTCTTCGATATATCCGTTATTATCTAATAGAAAATCATGATTTGAAAGTTTATAATCAATATATTGTCGGAATGATTTCCAATCAGCCTCGCGGTAATTAGAGTAGGTTGGGACGAATCTACTACATTTAATCTGAAAATTGAATTCGCAAAGGACTGGATAATGGTCTGAATTGAGATCCTGAATTGTCGCTACATTATGCACATACATAGATTGGTTTGTTAAAAATAGGTCCAAATAGCTGGGAATACCTCTATGGCTGTAATAAGTAGGCTTATCCGGTGTTAAAACTGAAAAATTGTTGGAATTGACATGTAAATTATGCAAAGTGCGCCCACCTTTATTATTTCTCAGGCAGTCCCAACTAGTATGTCTACAGTTAAAATCACCACCAATAATGAATGGGGATGTAAAGTTAGTAAGCTTGATCAAATCATTTCGAAAATCTACAACATTGGAATTTGGACAATAACAAGATATAATTTTTAGATGGTTTCCGTCGTCAAGTTCAACAGCTATTCCAATAGATTCAATCGAATTCATATTAAGATCAGAAGACAAACTATGAGATATATTCCTTCGGATTAAAATAGCTACTCCACCTTTCTGTTGTCCTACCCGGTCATTTCTATATATAAAATATCCCGTACAATTAAGCGCTATATTAGGCTTCAAATGGGTTTCCGTTAGTAACATAATGTCTATCTTGTTGTCTGTAAGAAATTTTTCCAATAAGTGTTTTTTAGGTTTACCGCTCCGTGCGTTCCATGTGGAAATTTTTAAATTATTATGGATGACCAACATACCTATGAGCGACTTCTGAGAGCATTCGAATTTGTTCAATTTTTGTTTTACAATTCTTCGATTTGTCAACAATTTCACTAAAAATAAGAAATAATTCGTTAAGTGTAAATAAATCACTGTTTGATTTTACCGCGTTTGCATATCCTTGATTTGATCCTGATGGTTGGTTGTTAACTTTGGGTTGAATATTCTGATTGATTGTAGCTGGAAAGTCGTTTAAGTTCCATTGATATTCTGTATTATATTGTTGCTGCGTTGATTTTGCTTGTAAGTGCTGTTGAATTGATAGTTGTTTCTTCATATTCAAGTATTCGCTCCTAGCTGGGCAAATGACGGAGTTAGCTGCATGATTGCCATTACAGTTGGTACATTTAAATTTTGAAGCATCGTTGTTAAGGGGACATTCTTCCGAATCTTTGTGTGTAATGGTACAGTATCTACATCTTGGTTTCATAAAGCAATTTACAGCGCCATGACCGAACATATGGCATTTGTAGCATTGCGTAAGTCGATTAGGCCGGTTTTGATAGATGTCCCAATTACATACTACGTGCGCTACGTATCTTACGCTTTTAAGTTGATTCAGTTTAATTGTACCTTTTTTATATAAGACGTAGTAAACTGCATCGTTATCAAATCGTTTTTTTTTAATTCAATTTTATGAACTTTTAAAGGTTCAAAACCTTGATCTTTTAACGAATCCACAATTATTTGAGGATCCATATCTGGTAAACCATATAGCACAAACTTCGTTGTCTTATCATCATTCTTAGTGAACGAATAACCTTCTTGATCACCAGTTTTAATTTCATTTAGAATCTTGTCGTAATCACTTTCACTAAATACAAATACTTTTACTCCTATTTTGATCAACTTTAAACCGTATTTCTCAATTTTTAATTTTTTCATCATATCTACCATATGACTATGACCAATTTTTGTAACAATTGGTGGAATTCTGCTATGTTGCGTAATATTTCTATTGTTGTTACGTTGACTGACATTGATACCGCTAATATTTCGAACGATTGGTTCGAACTGATTTTGACGTACTGGTATTGCGAATATATTATTATCCGTTATGTTGTTATTATCTACATGATTAGACATTTTTAATAATTTGTTCTGGGAATCATTTGATAATGCCCATGGCCTTTTCTTGAAGTTTCCAGCCAATTCTATTCACAATTTATTATTTCTTGTCACTTAAACTTTTATATTCGCTGTTTTCACACACTCTGTTTACAGAATTTAATTGCTTTTATTTACAGTTTTTGTTTTAAATTATTTACCAAAGTAAATTACAATCGATGTGTATACATCGAGAGACAAAACTCAACTCCATAGCTTATGAATAGGCCGCTTAAACATCACCACTTTAGATATTATAAAGATGGCATTTATCCATTTTATATTATATCACCACTTTAGTTTTGACTTCTGCCACTCGAACTAAACCATCACTTCAATGAACTATAGTTTCAATTTTACCAAGCAACCATTTCGCGAGCGATAAGGTGTCGTTTTGTAACAAGACTATGTCCCCAATTTTAATTTTGCCTTGTACCTTAGTCCATTTTTGTCTCGCTTGTTCTGGTACAAATGTAAGCGAATGCCCAACGGTCTTGAATTTAAAATGCCCTCTATCTCAACTTACAGCGTATATACATAATTCTACGATTGTTAGAGTAGTTTATCTAATCACTCACCTTAATTGTGTATTGAATGACTTAACCACCGCCTCCCATAAATCGCCAAAGTGTGGTCCATGTAATTCGCTCCTTTTGAAAAGTGTAGTACAAAAGATAATTATTATTTTCAATAAATGTGTACAATTCCTTAAGCTGATTATTAGCTCCAATAAAATTGCTGCCGCAGTCGCTATAGATGTTACTGCATAAACCTGTCCAAGATAAAACCCGCCTTAACGCTGCTAGAAACAAATCCATTGTTGGGTCTTGCACTACTTCAACATGTACAGCCTTTGTACTGAAACACACAAATATACAAAGGTAAACCTTAACCGCCTTTTGTACACGGTTCGTTTTAAATATGCGTAGATCGGCCCAGCATAGCCCAATCCAAAGAACGGCCTTACAAATTGAACCCTATATGCTGGTACTTCAACCATTTCAGACCTTCATTATCTACATATGGACATAACCATTTTAATCTGCATTTAATTCGGTACCCTTTTGTAATGCCACATCACCCTTTAATTGACGTTTCATTGTTTGCAACACCATTTAATTGACTAAGATGCGCTTCTGTCGACTTGGGTTTTTGCTCTTCTGACGTCTAGTAATTACGTTGTTGTGATCGCCATTCATGTTCCAATTTCTTTAAGAAATCAGGTCGCTGGATACCCGATCAACTGGATTCATGTATCCTGGAACATGATGTCAACATTGATTTTTGATGTTCTATTGCCAACAAATGTTGTCCACCTTGCAGGATGGTCGCTTAGCCAATGCAACACTATGGTGGATCCGATTCATGCAATTATGTCATCTTTGTTAACTCGTAACACTGCGGCTGTTGTACGTAGTTAGTAATTTCGCTAACAAATTAGCAGCACATAATTCGAACCTTGCGATCGATAGTTGTTTGATTGGGGCTACCCTTGATTATGCAGTAACCAGCATGCACTCATGGTCTCTATTTTTTGTTTTGTATTTGGCATGTGTAACCGCTGCATACCCTCTCAAACTTGCGTCACTAAATCCGTTAAGTTGAACACTTGTAGCCATCTAGGAATTTTTATCTTCTCTAAAGCAGAAAGATTGTGACATATACTTATCCATTTTTCATTTATATCAGGCGGCAGCTCATCGCCCGTCGTTCAGTGTATCGGGCGTTAACCAGCCTAATGGATCAAATATCTTACTGCTCTCTGATAACATTCCTCATTTTGTATAGTTTGGCTTCCCAACTTTTACTTTATAAGTAAAGACCTCTGGTTCCCATTGTAGACCTAATACCTTTCTACTGGTTTTTCGATCTTCAACCATTCATCAATTAACTTCACGATCATCGACCGGAATGGAATGGTTTCTAAAAATTCTTTTGAGTTAGAAACCCATTTGCGTAGTTTCATTCCGGTACTAGATAGTACTGTTTTCAATTCATCTTTCAAACTGATTGCCTTTGACACCGTATCTGCTCCAGCCATTGCGTCATCAACATATGTATTCGCCATTAATACCTGAGAAACCAACGGATAGTTAGACTCACTAATACGTGCTATCTCCTTCAACACACGCGTTGCTAAGTACGGGGTGCTGCTGTTCCGTGTGTGACGATAATTAGTTGAAAACACTCAAAATCGCTATGCTCGTTATCCCCCCATACAATACATTTAAATTTTCTGCCTTCTTCTATCACAAAATTTGTCGGTACATTTTTTCGATATCGCCTGCTAATGCCACTCGAAACTGACGGAACCGGAGCAAAATTTCTTGTAGACTAGGTTGCACCCGCGGACGGCTGTAAACGACTGTGAATTCCAATACCAGATATTATTATTCGACAGGGTCTACACGTTTATGTTTTAATTTATTAAAAAAAATCTTCGGTTATAAATGATGATACTGATCCGGAATCCAATAAAACTCTATGGTCAATTAATGTTCGTATAAATGCCTTAATTGTTTGTGATTTCCGGTCATACTTCTCAAGTAACTTTTTGAAGGCTTAAAAATAATTTGTTTCTGCGATATTAAAATATTTTACCAAGTTAGCAGCCTCACCCTTTTGACAGCCCTTCAGTTTAGTGATAGACTCACGCGAACTAACTGGTCAGAATTATCACGGGGCTATAATTCTACTATCAGAGCGGAACAACAATAAGAAACCCATTTGTTCGGAACATATTAGATCCACTTTTGCACTAACCATCATCTGAAGAAATCATTGCTGCCCATAATCATTATGTGATGTACCACTGTGTCTTGAAGCCAGAAAGCAGTCGATTATAGTTACGTTTATTCTCCTCTTGAACCTCTTGAATTCATAATCAATCGCATGTCTGTACCAACTTTCTGGACCATCAATCGATAATTTTGTCAAAGCTGGAATAAAGATTCGGTTTATTCGCTCAAATTGCCCGTTACCTTTGGGAATGATTGTCTTGATGATTGAAAGCAGAATCTGGTTATCGACGCAGTATTGAGTAAACTCGTTTGATGTAAAGGTCGTACCTCTGTCAGCGATTATACTTTTCGGGTTCCCAAAATTGACTTGACTGTTGTACAGCCACACGAACTTGGCAAAAGCACCTACAACTATAAAATTTGTATTGTTCGGGCGAATTACACAACGGACCGAGATGGTCGATATGATAAGTCATTTAGGGATACCCAATGGAAGAATCATTCCCGCTTTCCGAAATTCCTTTCAACCAGAATACACGAGAAGCAAGTTCGGCAGTTCTTACATAAATCCTTAAATTTAGCTATAAAAATATTCCCATTGAATTGCTTCCACCATCTTTTTCACTCCAAATTGGCCCACTTCGTAAAAGTTTTTAACGATTTTTTCTCGAAAAACTTCTCGTATGGACCGAGATCGAGTAGTTTGACCTTCAAATGATCATCTTTTTGTTGACTGCCTCAGCGCGTCAAAGTGCTGCATCTTTGATGCTGCGGTCTATGCTCTAACTTGTACTGATAATATTGTAGCATTACAGCCCAGCCCGCAATCCTCGGAACAATTTTCTTTTGACGACTGTCATTTTGAAGGCGGCGCAGTCGATTACGATTTTGAACTCAATGCCCAACATAGACCCTGTTTCTTTAATGCTCCCGCTTCTCCTGGGCGAGTGTAGTCTTTTTGCTGTAAAATTAGATCGGATGAAACCAGTTCTCTATTTGACTATTTTGCATCAAGATCGCCCCAAATCCGATGTTGGATGCATTAGTGTGGAGCTCGGTCTCTGTCTGGGCTAAAAACAATTTAAAAAGGTTTATTGATTAATATTTTTTTCTTTTTCGAAAGAACCTAACTGTTTCTCCGCGAACTCGAATTTCATGTTTTTCTTGAGAAGGTCTGTAATCGACTTCGCCACGATTGAATAGTCCTTGATGAATTTGCGGAAATATCCTCTCCGTCCCAGAGAACTCTGCACTTGTCTGATTATTTTCGGCACCGGGGATTTCGATGCTGCTACGGTCTTTGTCTCAAATGGTCTCACCGTCCCTGCCGTCATTACATGTCCCAAGTACTCAATGCAACGACAAAAAAATTGACAGTTTGCCCATCTTAAGCTTCTCTATGCCCTCTTCTTCTATGCTTGATGGGATTATAATATCGTCCATGTAGATCAAGATGCATCCAGCTGCGCCCAATTCTTTAAATACGAAGCGAATGAACCGTTGAAACACTGCTAGCAATGTGCACAATCCGAATGGTGCTCCCTTGAATTTGTACTGGCCGGTTGGTATTACAAATGGCTTGTATTTTTGACTAACCTTCTCGACTGGAACGTGAAAAAATCAATTTTTCCAAGACGACCGTAGTAAACATCACCGCGTTGTGTAACCCGTCGGTTTGGTCTTCTATTAATGAAAGGGGTATACCTGTCCATTACAATTGCCTTATTCAACCTTGGTGTTATCTTTTTTATTGACTAGGACTCGCGTATTCTGATGTACTTGGCACTATAATTCCATTTTCTAACCATTTGTCTATCCAATTCTTGTTTTTCGCCAGGCGACAATCACCTCGGGTGTCGCCATATTGGTACATCACACTTCAGCAAAATCTTCATTTGTACCGGGCTCCTCTTCGTTGAAATTGGTTTGTACTGATCCACTAACGTTTGGATTCCCCCGCGTATTTGGAACTCCCGATATTGGGATATGTCTTACTCAATTCTTCTGACATTTGACATTATCTTTGCCCACGAAAATCTTCGTCACTGCTAAAACATTGCTTAACAATATATTTAAATTGAGTGATAATTCTGAAACAACATATATCGTTGATTCACCTTTCATATCATTTTAATTTTGGTGTCACCTCCTCCTCGTGGACGTCAGCGCTGGTGAGTTGTATTGCGAATTCCGAAATTAAAAATTATCTGAAATGATCGAAATAGTTTAAAACGGTCCAAATTTGTAAACACTTTTTAGCATAACCGGTGAAAGCTTTTTTTTACATATATTAGTTTTTGTAACGGACTCCATTTTAATTCGTTTGCCATATTTTCTATTTCTTAAAAAAAATTGAAAAAGCACTCCCCTCATATCCTTATATGACAATCCGGCCATTTAACTTCTTCACAAATGTACCTGTATCTAATACATCTACAATATAATCGACCGACACCAAGTTATTGTTATCGAATGATTTATCCATATTCGACGTGGTTGACAAACTTTACTTCAACCTCTCATTCTCGCATCGTAAAAGTACTAGTTGACGTTTGATTTCATCATCATCACGATTAGAAGAACCGTTTACCACCGGACTGTTCTGCCTGTGTGGGAAATTCACGGGACTCAAAAAAACTTACGAGCAAATAATCTCATCTTCGAATTCAACACTGTTCTTTTTCTGAATTTATAAAAGAACTCAATAACACACAACGTTTTTAAATACAGTATTGTTTGGATTTGTAGATTTCCTGTTTCCAACTAAAACACAAAAATCACTTTAACAAGCACCAAATGACGTTCTCCCTCTCGGTTGAGCTCCCAATTTTGTGGTATCAAAATACGCATAATTTCTGATTTTTGGACAGCTGGGATCATAACAGATCCAACCAAGCAATTTAAAAAAAGTCGATTCAGTCTAAGCCAAATTGAATTTTTGGCGTTTTTTCGTTATATTGTATGCACGGAACCCCTTGTAACCAATATGGGACCCTGATTTCTGGATAACTGAGATTATAATACATCCAACCAAGGCATCTTAAAAAATTGATCGAGTCTAAAGAGCTACATAATTTTTCAAGTACTTTTGCCTAACTGAACTTTTCAGTTTTTCACTGTGTTGTAAGGGCGGACCCCTCTGTAACTAATATTGGACCCTGATTTTTAGATAAGTGGTATCAGAATACATCCACACAACTAAACTTAAAGAATCGATCGAGTATTAAGAACCGAATTTTTTAGTCATTTACTGTATCGTAAGGGTTAACATGGGGACTCTGATTTTTCGATACACGGGACCAAAACACGCCCGCATAGGAAATCTTAAAAAAAAAACTGTTAAATCTGTAGAGATACAGAATTTTTCTAGCTATCGATAAATCCTTTATTGTGGAAAATTTCTTATGGTTACTTTGCTCTTTAAAATTGGTGAAAATATTAACTAATTCATTGCGTACCCGAGTTTTATCAAGACTTTCATTCCTTGTTTCTATATGTACGCTTTCAAGGTCTGCAATGAAGGAGAAAATACATTCTGTCAAATAAGTAGAGGGAACTGTTATTTTATATTTTTCTTTTTTCTAGATTGGTAGGACTGTCTTTCATTATGATGCCAACTTTGAGGGCGATCTGTCAACCAGTTTGGTTACAGCAGTTGGTTACATCAGTCGATCTCATTAGTGCACGGCGATTTTTACGATGAACGAAATTATTGAACAAAGAGTTTGCCTTAAATTTTGTGTTGCAAACGAAATTTTTTGTGATAATGCGAAAATATTGACCGGAATTATACGTATCTGTAGGTACGTATCTGTTGCTTGGTACGAAATATCGTACCAAGCTTCCAATTTTTCGTGCGTATTATAGTTCCCGTAGACACGGCCGTCGTTGGTCACTAATATAAAAGTATATATTTTTCAACATGAAGCCGCTGTTAGAAATAGACACAACACGAGCGCGCACTGTTATTACCATGAAATTCGAGACGAGAGTGATTGATAAAGAGAATTAAATTCCATCCAATGCTCTGTAACAGCTTGACCACATATCAGTGACGTTAAGAATGCATTTTGTAAGTTTTCAACATTGCCGTTATTTCCATTTTTACTTTTTAGGAACCAACAATTTTTGTTCAAATGACCTTTTTTTACAAATTTCGCAACTAATTTCACTTTTATTTAGTTTAACACGACACTGTTTTTTCAGGTGACAAATTTTCCCACATCTAAAACATTTTCTATTTACTCCAATATGTTTGGACATTAATGCTGTAACTTCTTCTCTATTTGTCATCCTTTGTTCCTCAGTCAATAATCTTGCTGTCAATTCAGACAAATTTTGTTTATCAGTGGATACTGAATCCCAAGCAGAAATAAAATGTTTGTATGTATCAGGCAAAGAGGTCACTATTTTTGTTAAAACCATTTTATCCGGTATTTCACCACCTAATTGTTTTATTTGACTTACATTTTCTTGTTGTACTAAATGAAGCGATATCTTTGATGTTCGTTCGTAAAATGTGTGAAATTTTACCCATATTGAGTTTGATATTTCGCAGTTCATAACTTGTAACATAACCTTATTTGATAATCGAGTAACTAAAACACTTTGCGCTTTTGCGTCTTTTTTTAACCATGCTGTTGACTCTGCGGCATTTTTTGTTTTTGATTCTGGCTTAACCACCGTACCCTCCGTTATGTCATATATTTCCAACGCTTTCAAAATTACTTTAATTTGGAATTTCCACGTGGACCAATTTGACAACCCTTCCAATTTTAAATTTGACGACGATGCTCCCGTCGAATTCAACAAAATATTTTCCATTTTACTTTATTTGTTCTTCGTTTTTCCAAAAATGCTGCTTTAAAACTTATTTTTAACCTCAAAAAAAAACTTCACTTTTGATTTACAAAAAAAAAAAAAAACACGTTTCCTTTAACCTGTTTTACCACAGTTTTTTTAATTAATTAATATTTTCCTTTTATACGGGTCTGGGCCCATAACCTTTTGAAAGTATTTAATTATACTCTCCCAGAAGCCGTGCAGGAAAATTAAAACAACGTGTTTCACGGTTGAGGTACAGAACAGAAGAGAACAATTTTTTATTATAAAACTAAACATTTGACATTTTAATAATTTTTCCCAATAGACAGAATAATGTATTTGTTGCGGCTGATGAACAATAAACCGTTTATGCTTTCAGCTCTACTTTAACAGTTTCACCGAATATTTCTGAAAATCAAGCTCGAAATAAGGTAACTATCACTAAACACTACTTTTGAAAAATAAGCTAAAAATTCAGTTCAGTTTCATGGTCATTAATATCTTTGAAAATGTACATCAAATTAATCAGTTATTCGTTATTTCTAAGAAAGTAATCATCAGTAATTCAAACTGCATTCAAAACTCATAGAACAGTAACTCAGGTATAACTTAGTATAATAAATCCAGTTAGTATCATTCACCATCGTAACTCAAAAATACATTCGCCAACTTTCCACTAGGAGTAGAGAACTACCGAATTCCGCCCCGTGATGAAATTGTGATAAAATTTCATAAAACACAATTAAATAAGGAGTAAAACCAAAAGCCAATTTACTTAGGCAACAATACACTTTGGCAAGGTGGTTGTGTATAACTCTTGTTATTGTGCGATATTTCTTAAGTCTTGAATCTTTGTTCAAGGAACTTCAGGAATTCGATTGTTTCTTGAAATTCACATGAGTTTTTAAGTTTACATTCGTACAGTCGTCGCGTTTAATTATCTAACTTTTTTAATAAAATGAAAATTAAAAATGCATTCCAGGACTCGAAGTTTATTCCAAAGTTCTTAATCGCGTGTAGGCACTCGATAGTGGTATCATGCATATTTCTAATTGCAGATGACGACTCATTAGCAATGGTTGGTTTGTTCAGAAATGTATCGGTTGTTTAAGATACTCTAAGCTTTTGCATAATTATTTGCCGTCGATTCTAGATGACATATTAGCTTAGCCGATGCTCCAGTAAAACGTGTTTTCAGTTAATTGATTTTGTGGGTATTGGATAGCCGCTGATTTTGGTCTATCAGTTTGTTAAAGATTTCTGAGAAGCTACCCCATTTCATATAATCTCCATAGAATACGGGTATTTCTATAGGTTTCAACTTTATTTCCATCTCCGTATCACCCTTTGTTGTATTCTCTTCTATCGCAGTTGACATTCTTATGGCAATCTTGGTGTACTCTCTTCTTAAGGCTTCATAATATTCCTTTGTATAATACTCCAACTTGTCTTGGTCATCTTCTGATGCTTCGACACATATTTCTTCGTGTTTGTTAATGATCTGTTCCATTGCGCGTTTCATATATTGTAGAGAGTATTTCATTGCTTGTTTCCCTTGTTACTCTATAAGAATTTCCTTCGCATTGTCAATTTCTCTGTACATTTCTCGCCTTTTGACATCCTGTCTTCTAAACATTTTTGCTTAAATGAGTTGTTGTTAGTTTGCCAGGATCCCTTTGATTGTGCACCTGAAACTTCGGTTGTCTGATGAACATCGATTTTTTCTATTGATGGAATGGCGAACTCAAGACTGGATTGTGGAGTTGGCGTAGATGGTGGACCTTTAGTATTTGAAATCACTGTTCTTGCGACGTTATATGCATGATCTTTATCTAGTGGTGAATCACTTCTTTGAATTTGCTCAACTGCTTTTACGTATTCAACGTAAAGTGCTTTTAGCTATTCGATTTTACCTGCCAAATATTTTTTGGTTATTCGGCTCTCCCCATCTTTGTTGTAGTTTGTTTGTAGAGTGGTGATTTTTCCTCCAATTTGTTCTTGATTTTGAACAAGCTCTTCCATTGCTTATTTCTCGATAGAATCTGGTGGTTTTTCTGGATATTGATGAAATTCGCTAGATTTTTATATGCTGGTTGTTGTTAAGCTGTATCCACAGTTGAATGTATAATTGCGTGTTTATTTGATTAATTGCCGATTGGTTTTTGGCTTTGAAAGACCATGTGTGTATAATATTGACTACACAACTATTTTTTTATATTTTATGTACATATAGTAAAAAGATTACCACGGGTGAGTTCTTTTTATTATTGGAGAACAAACAATTTGTTTTAGTTGTAAATTTAATCTGTAAACTGAATTGATTTGGCCGGAAAAAAGTTGTTGTCTGACATGATACAAACATTATGAAGAAAACAAATTATTACGTAAATTTGTCAAATGATTCTGTTGTACTGTTATTCCATGTTATCTAATGAATTGGTAACACTTGGTTTTGAACCAATCGTTTTCCCTATTTAACTCTTATTTTCACAAAGCGTAATTTTCCCACCATTTTATGTGGGGGTAAGGGGCGCCGGTTTAGATGGTCTTATTATACTAGCCCAAATGCCAACCTCACCTGCACGTGGTACTTCCTGCTAATTAACTAACGAGGCTCTGGCGACCGAGATACGGCGGAATAACCGACTACCGAGAACATAGCAAATGATGTTCTCTTCAATGACCCACTACCAACTTGTACTGGTTAGGTTGGTAGTTGATACATAACCAGTTTTAAAGCAATGAGTTCAACGCAAAAAGGAAACAATACCCCAAGTGGTAAACCAACTACCCAGTTGGCTAATCCACCCTCTTACGAGGCTGGCTCAATGGATTCTGGGGTGAGCCAATCATTACTAAACCCATTCGAAAGAAGTTCAATGTTGTTAAGATCACCAAACAATCATACTAACTCTGCAAATCAGCAGAAAGACGAAAACGCTGAACTCTGTCGAAAACTCAGTGAAGTAGAGGTACTTTTAACGCAATTAAGAAGCGAAATTGAAAAGCTGAAAAAAGAAAATGAAGAATTGAAGAAGCCCAAACCAATGGAGATTTCTGAAAACCCGCTAACTTGTTATAATGAAACAAGTACTCACACTAGTTATAACAATGAGTTCCATACTGATGAAGAGGATCTCATGAGAGAAACAGATTGGGTACTGAAAAGGAAGAAAAGACCTACCAAAAAACGAAAAGCAGAATTCTCGCCTGAAGTTGGAGATCATTCGCATGCTAATGTATTAGTAACTGGTGATACTAATTCCAAACCAACTCACCAGCAACAGCAACAAAAGGTTGTACCGAAAGAAAAGGCTCCTCCGCCAATTAATGTAATCGGCATAACAGAATTTGCAAGTATACAATCTATAATGAAATCAGTGACAGCTAAGGAATATAGAGTAGTGTCACTAAACAATAACGTGTGGAAAATCAATACACCAGATTCCGACACATATAGAGCTCTAGCAACAAAGCTCAATGCGGAAGGTAAAGAATGGTTCACATTCGAAGATAAAAACGAACGCGCAATTAAGGTTATGGCCAGAGGCCTTCATCCAACGTGTAAGAAGGAGGACATAATTGATGACCTAAAGGCAAGAGATCTGCAAATAGAAGATGCAGTAAACATCCTAAAACGAGAGAGAGATGAGAACAATCAAGTCAAAAAAGGGGACTTCCACTCTTCATGCTTACGTTTAACAAAAAGGAGAAAGTTGAAAACATCTTCAACATCAAAGCAATTCTCAACATGAGGGTTAAAATAGAACCGCTTAAGAAAAACACGAGGCTAATACCTCAATGCAAAAAATGCCAAGCTTTCAATCACACGCAAAAATATTGCAGACGGGAGCCAATATGCGTAAAATGTGCTGGAAAACACAACGCGAAAGAGTGTACAGAAAGTAGAAACACCCCTGCAAGATGTATAAACTGTAAAAGGCATCATCCTGCAAATTATAGAGGCTGTGAAGTAGCCAAAGAACTTCAAAGACTAAGAAACAAAACGCATCAGTTTCCTTCAAACCCTAGGGTTACCAGAGAAGAGAAACCAACTAAAACCCAAGCGGAACCAAAACCACCAGGTATTGGTACAGAGCGGAAAAGTTATTCACAAATTGTACAGCAATCATCTAATGCTACGAATGATAATCCCCTTGAAAGGATTTGTCGAAGCATAGAAGCCATAAATATAAGGCTAGCAAAGCAAGAACGTGGTCTAGAAGCTTTATATAAGCGTCTAGATATGCATCAAACCTTGAACGAGGCAACAGCCCTCATATACTAAAATGAGCAGATCACTAAGAATTGTCACCTGGAACGCGAACGGACTAGCGCAACATGTTCCAGAGCTAGAAATTTTTCTAAATTTAGAAAAAATAGATATCTGCCTTATATCGGAGAGCCATTTGACAAAAACATCATTTATTAAAATACGTGATTATGAATGTTACCATGCTGTTCACCCATGAGGAAAACCCAGAGGAGGATCAACAGTAATAGTGAAAAAGAGTCTCAAACACTATGAAGAACCTAGTATAGAAGAGGAAAGTATGCAAGTTAAAACCATAAAAGTTGAAACTAACAATAATAATGAATACAGTATTTCCTCTATCTACTGCCCTCCACGCTATAATCTAAACAAAGAAGATTATAATAGACTCTTTAGATCACTAGGATCCAATTTTAGTATTGGTGGTGACTTTAATGCTAAAAACACCTATTGGGGATCAAGACTTACAACCCATAAAGGAAAAGAGCTATTCGAAGCCGGACGAATAAATAACTGCGAGTTCCACTCTGGAGGTAAACCGACATACTGGCCTGCTGATATAAATAAAATACCAGATCTCATTGATTTTTATGTAACGAAAGGGATCTTCGAGGATTATATGTACATCGAAAACAGCGAAGGGATATATTCCGATCATACACCTGTTATCATGACACTCAGCACAATGATAATTAATAAGGATAACCTGCCTAAATTAACAAATAATAGAACTAACTGGGACCTATTCCAAGAACTAATTGAAATGCAAACAAATCTACGAGTGCCGATTAAAACACCGGTACAGTTGGAAGACGAACTAGAGGTATTTAACAGTACTATTCAACAAGCAGCATGGGAAAGTTCTCCTGCTAGTCACACCGAATCCCGTAGGAATCAAAATTATCCTATTGAGGTCAGGGAGTTAGTTAGAGAGAAACGGAAGGCAAGAAAAACCTGGCAAAGGACACGCGCCCCGGAAAACAAAAAAATCCTCAATTTTCTATGCAATAAACTAAAACAACTTATAAAAGAAATTAAGAATGAAACTATTAACAAGTACTTAAATGGTCTCACCGAATATAAAGATACTGATTACTCTCTTTGGAAAGCAACAAAGGGATTAAAAAGAACTAAAATGCATGTGCCACCTATTAAAAATGGGGAAGGAACCTGGGCCAAAAGCGACAAGCAAAAAGCTATTTTATTTGCAGCTCACTTGGAAGACACCTTTCAACCGTTGCCTAGACAAACAGCAGATGAAAACATAATAACAATTAGCAAAATTGATGAATATAATATTCGATGTGTAACATTACAGGAATTAAAAAATGAGATCAAGTGTAATTTGAACGCAAAAAAAGCTACAGGATATGATTTAATTACTGGACAAGTCGTAAAAGCCATTCCCGAGAAGGGACTACGAAAATTGGTTCAAATTATCAATGCTGTCTTCAGACTAAAATATGTCCCACGGCAATGGAAGGTTGCTGAATTAATTATGATCCCCAAACCAGGCAAACCAGCGAACGATAAAAAGTCGTACAGACCGATTTCACTACTTCCTGTAATTTCAAAATTATTTGAAAAATTACTGCTCAAGAGACTCAAGCCAATAATAGAAGAGAGAAATTTGATTCCACCACACCAATTTGGATTTAGAGAAAATCACTCTACGATAGAACAAGTTCACAGAATAACGGATATAATCGAAGACTCACTTGAGAATAAGAAGATATGCTCCAGCATCTTCTTAGATGTAGCACAAGCTTTCGACAAAGTTTGGCACCAAGGACTTGAATTTAAATTGCATCGAGATCTACCTAAGCAATTCTATCAAATTCTTAAATCTTATATCGCAGGCCGACATTTCCGTGTAAAATATAACCAAGAGTACTCTGAACTAAAGAGAATATCAGCAGGCATACCACAGGGTAGCGTACTGGGTCCTATATTGTACATCCTGTACACCAGAGATATGCCAAATACAGAAGGTGCCACCATAGCAACATTTGCAGACGATACAGCTATTCTGGCGACTGGAAAGTGTATATCAGAAGCAACGACCAAACTTCAAAAAGCAACCGACACAGTGAGTAGTTGGACAAAGAAATGGCGCATTAGCCTAAACGAAGCAAAGTCGGTTCACGTAAACTTCACGAACTAGAAAGCTAACTGGATTCCAGTGAAACTTAATTCAAGGCCGGTTCCAAATGCAAATACAGCCAAATACCTTGGCATGACTCTCGATTGCAAGCTTAGATGGAAAGAGCATGTTAAAAAGAAAAAAGAAGAATTGAACATTAAATATAGGAAAATGTATTGGCTAATAGGTAGAAACTCTGAGCTTACAATACATAACAAATTGCTATTATATCAGCAAATACTTAAACCAATATGGACCTACGGTATTCAACTTTGGGGTTGTACCAAGAAGCCAAATGTACAAATGATTCAATGTTTTCAAAACAAAGTGCTGCGTGGCATTGTAAACGCACCATGGTACATTAGAAATGATAACCTCCATAGGGACTTAAACATGGAATATGTAAGTGAAGAAATACAAAATCATGCGAAGAAACACATTCAGCGGATATCTCGGCACCAAAATGCAGACATACGAAGTTTGTTGGATACCACCAATGCAGTAAGAAGACTTCAAAGGCAGAAACCTTTGGAATTGGGCAGTTGTATTTAATTCGGATAGAGAAAAATAATTACTATGTAAATTCAAACGGGAGTAACCATTGGGCTACTGCCCGTCAAATGTGAATCTTCAAAAGAAAGATAAATTACTAAATGATTTGTAAATCAGTTGTAATATTAAATAAAGGGGAAAAAAAAAAAAAAAAATTTTATGTGTTGGTTTTTTTTTTTTTTGTAATTGTGCTTGCATTGATCAAAGCGAATAAACCTGATTCTATTCCTAAATCATTTCAATAAGGCTGTGTCTTTATAAAGAGGGTAGGAGGCCATTTTTTAACGCAGATTCGAAACTTTTAGGTTGGGTTTGTGTCTTACATAGGAAATAAAATACTGAAGGAAGCTGGAAGCTCCTCTTCATTATATCTGGCCAGGTTTTTAGCGGCTTATCACGATTTTGCCCGTTAAATTTGTTGATTTCGTTTTCGGCCCAATTCAATAGGACACAATTAATTCAAACAAATGGTACTGTTAAACGAAACTGTAAGCACAAAAACTTTTGCGAACCATTTGCCCCACAAAATATTATAAAAATTATAAGTTTTACAAACCCATACGACTGTGAACAGAACAAAATATTCCATACCTGTAAATATTGTTTTTCGCAATAAATGTTTATGGACAGAATAGCTGCCGGCATCTAATAAAACTAACAAAAAATATATTTTATTCAAAAACTCTGTTTTTTTAAATAGTTTTTCAAATAAAACTCAAGTACAAAAATAAATTACATTTTCCATAAATCCTGTCCGTCAAGAAGCAAAAAAAATAGTTGCCTAAGCGAAGGTTAATTAATATCAAAAGTTTACAAGAATAAATACTGCAATTCAGTTTTTTTTTTTAATTTTTAGTAGAAAACTATTTTGAACAGTTCACGAAATGTTTAATCAACAAAGATTTAAAATACAAAACACAATATACATTGTGGAATAGAAACTGTAAAAAAAAAATCCATATAGCTCCTGTATGTAAATTCTGTGACGTGAACCATTCGTTCCAGGTCATGCGATATTTTGTTATCATCATCATAAAAATATGGTACATTATGTCGTAAAAATAGTGAAAATATGTCATAGTATTAATATGCTTATTTCATCACATTGGTTAAGGAGGTTACATATGTATATGGTATTATTATGTAATGTATATGAAAGTTGGTAAAAGCTTACAATTTTTTGTTTTATAACCAAGATAACGTCATAAACTAAACATGTTCTATAACTTGTTCAAATTACTATCAGCGTCATTTGAATAAAATATTTGGAAACAAGAATTTTCGAAAGATCTCGCTAATTTAAAGCCATATACACACAAAATATTTTAATAAGGTATAAAAGTAGTTTACCCAACCATAAATACCAATATAAAAAATTGAGATGTGGCCAACACACGACTTTCTTTTACGAACAGAGAATTTTGAGACATTTTACTTTTTTTTATAACTTTTTTTTTTAATTTTTTTTTTTTAATTTTTAAATTTTTAAATTTTTTTTTTTAATTTTTTTTTTAATTTTTTTTTTTTTATTTTTATTTGTTTTTAATTTTTAGAAACATTTTGTTTTCAGTAGTATTTTATAAATCTTATACTTTTTAAGATATTTGCAAAATAAATTTTCTGGACCAAGGGAGTGGCCACTTCCGGTTAACCGATTTGGAATAAAATTCACTGGGACCTCCCAATTTATCAAAAAAGCTTAAATATGAAGTTTCAGTTCGATTGGTTAAACCATCTGGGCTGTGGAGAGGACACAGACAGACTGACAGACTGACAGACGGACAGACTGACAGACTGACAGACGGACAGACTGACAGACAGACACCATTTCGAAACTCACTTTTTCGGACTCAGGGGACCTCAAAACAGATAAATCTCTAAAAATCTCAAGGTCCAAAATTTTCATGATTACTATACTTTATTTTACTAGAGTAAAAGAAAGTAATAAGAAAACCTCACAATTTTTTATTCTGTACATTCCATTTTACAACATTTATTTTCCCAATTTAAATTTCATTTATGAAAATTAACTGAAAAATGTAAATTTAGTAAAAACAAAACAAGTCCCACCAATAGGTATTAAAAAATGAAACATCACCCAATTATATCGAAATGAGATTAGAGGTACACCGTTTATATACAGGTATATATATTATATTCTTATCGAAATGGGGTACACGCTATTCGGAAATTAATCGAGAATGTTTTTATTTATGCGGCACATAGATTTAGCTTTAGGTTAGTGACTTACCAAAATGTTCGATAAAGAAAACGGTTTTATATTACATGATTAAATTATTAAAAATTTTTTGTTAAGGTTTTGTTTGTTTGTTTGTTTTAATCAAGGTTAATAGAATTTTTAAATCGTGAGATTTAAAAATTCTATTCGTAGAGATTTAAAACTTCCGATTTTAATATTTACGTGATTATATTAAATATTTTATGTTGGGAAACACAGATCATGTTTCAAAATACATACTTTGTTAAGGGTTAAGTTTTCCAATGAAATCGTATCAAAACATTTTGAATTAGCTCTATTATCATTATTATTTATTTTATAAAATATTATTATAACTTACATAAATAGTTTATTAAATAAACCAAAATGGACAATTTTTGTTTATATTAAAATATATTTTTGTTGTCTTGAAAATGGTGGATAGCACTGAAAAATCGGAAAATTTAATTTTTTAAATTATTTTTACATTTTAAAAAGTAAAATCAATAAGTCTTTTAATTGAGCCACAAAATTTAAATTATTAATTTGATTAGAAAGTGGGCACTTCACATAACTAAAAAAATAAATAAAACATTAAATATCTATTGCCTACATTTCAAGCCATTTCGATGAGATTGAGAAACCCCTGCATAAAAACGGCTGGTGTTCGCTCAGTATTAAAAAAAACAACGAGCGAGTTCACGCTCAACTTGCAATAGATTTATAAGAAAACATTTATTGATTGATTGATTGCTTTGAATGTACGTCCAAGTCTAAGCAAGAAATTCCGTATTAGGAAGGCCGAGTCCTATCGTATACCCTTTTTACATATAACAAAACGGACGGACAGGAAAGGTTTGTTAGTATTAAAGAACCGACCCGACTTCAAACACCTAAGCAGTCGATAGCAGTCGTTTTTTGTTAGTAATATGTGTTGTGCTGGATGTTTGAAGTTTCTGGAAGCTGAGCGGGGTTGTTCCGGTATTTTTTTTTTTTTCGAAAGGGTGGGTGTTTATAGCCCAGAGCTCTGCGACCATTGAGGCCTATTGTGCATCCCTAGAGATTCCTACGTGAAATGTAGATCTATGTCCTTGATAAACGCCGCTACCTGATGCATATCCAGTGGGTCGGCGTTAGGCCACTGGATTATGTACGCATTGAGGAACTTGAATCATTTTAGGATGATAGCATCGCATGTGAAGAGCAGGTGTTCCGATGTCTCCTTACCGCAGTCACAAAATCTGCACTGGTCCGTAAGGGACCTTCCCATTTTATATAGATGGCCGTTAAAAGGGCCGTGCCATGTTAAAAACAAGGTAAGGGATCTTAGGGATTAGCGGTCCATCCTCGGTGCCTCTCCCAGACGTATAATATTATAACTTCTTGCCCTGTCCCATCCCAATGGAGGACTCGCAGAGTAATTTCTTATAGTTCTGCTCCCAGTCCCTTATACCATCTGCCAAGTGGGTTTTGGACAAAGCAATACTAGGACTGGAACCCAGGAAATCTCGGGTTGCTCCCATTTTTGCATATCGGTCTGCTGCCTCATTTCCTTTAATGGTGGAGTGGCCTGGAGACCACAAAAGGGTGACTTTGTTTGATTTACCCAGTTCCAATAAGTTACAGTAGCAGCTCCAGATCAATTTCGAGTTAAACACTGAAGCTATTAAGGCTAGCAAGAGCTGCCTGGCTGTCCGAGATTATATAGATCTCGGTCTTCTTATATTTCTTTATGAGACATTGAAGCACACGCAACTACCCAGTGGTAGGCATAGTTCTAGGTCGGGCCCGACTATCCCTACACCGGTACCCTCGTCTGTTTTTAACCCATCCGTATAACATACAGAAGCATGGCGGGGCAGGGAGGAGATAATATTCTCTACCAGTGCCCTATCCGGCAAACTATTGGTATAATTCCTCCGACAGTCGATTATCCTTACCATCAAATCCGATAGTTGAATCAATTCCTCCTTAAAATTTAATTTATGCAGGATACTGTTTACTGAAAGAAAAAACTGGGTAATTACAAACAAAAAAAAATGGTTAAATTAACGATGCACTATGATTGTTTTTCAACCGACCAAGCGCTTGTTTATTGATACTAAATTGGCTAGGTTATTTATTAAATTATAACTCAGCACAGGTAGATTCAAACGAAATGCTACAATAATTGGCCGGTTATTGTAACCTCAGCTAATTATTTGACTTAAGTTAGGTTTTAAGTTAATATTTCTAAATTATTTAAACACCAACCTACAATTTTAATGTTCACATAACTAAGCAAAAAGGTTAATTTTAACGAAATTTTGTACTAACCATTCAGTTAAGATAACTTTTGCTGACCATTGAAACAACTAAGCACCAAGGTTAGTTTTAACCAAATTTTGAACTAATTGCTTAGTTTAGACAACTTTTGACATTCATTAAAACAACGAAGCACAAAAGTTAATTTTACCGAAAATTTCAAATAATTGCTCAGTTAAGATAACTTTTGCTGGCTATTAAAATAACTAAGCATAATTTATATATATATATATATATATATAATATATATATATATATATACATATATATATATATATATGTATATATATATATATATATATATATATATATATATATATATATATATATTATATATATATATATATATATATATATGAAAAATTTGTGCTTAGTTATTTCAAAGCTCAGCAAATGTTTTCTTAACTGCGCAATTAGTTAAAAATTTCGTCAAAAAAACCATTTGTAATTAATTTGAAATAAAAGATACTCGTGTTATTTAATTCATTTTTTATTAATGTAAATTAATATATTTAAGAGACATTTGTGGTATGCTTAATTTATATATTTTAGAATGAAATTCTTGTTACCTTTACGAATACACAAATTATTGGAAAAAATTAATAGTTGGAAATTTGATTGTAAAGAAATCATTCTCAGTTTTAAAATAGAATAAAACAAGAATTCTTAAAAAAATATTACAACCCGGTTAATGTTTCCGTTGAATCATTGTCATATTTCGCCTTAATGATGAGACAAACTGGGGCAACAGCAATGTTTGGTTTTATGAAAGCCTTTTGAAATTTTTTCAACAGCGGTGGAAGCAGTACTGCTAAAAAGAACATGTTGCAAGTTTATATGCATCTAAAATATAAAATATAAAAAAATCCTTAATATTCAGATGAAATCATCGGTTTTCAATATTTATTACCTGCAGTTAACTGCGACCTTAACGTTTTTAGCTAATTAAATAATAAATTACTATTAACTCCTTTGACGTTAGCTTTAAACCAATCTTCTATTGTATTTAATAAAAAATCGTCCAACTTTATATATATTGTCCTGTGATAATTGATATCTAGAAGCAAAGTTTACATAGTTAGTTCAGAGAGAAGAATCGCATTTATTTTTTTAATGTTTAAACTTACAAGTTCTGGAGTTAAAAAAACGTATCTAAGGTCTAAATTGTCTAGTCATCTATTTTTTTTCATTTTAGAAGCAGTCATATATTTTGCCTTTGGATAGATTCTGGCCTCTTGACAGAAAATATGTTGCATGAAATACCGTATATAAGAAATTCGGAATTAAATTTATGAATCATCTGTAATCCGTTATTTTTACATGTAACTAGGAAGGAAACAATTGTATGGTTTTGTTTGATGTACCTGCCGACTCCAATCTTCTCCAACGTTCTGCTTCGTTCCATCTTAATATTTTTTTCATCTGACTAGAAAGATAAAAAAATGTTAGTGTAATACAAAAAAAAAAAAAAAAAAATATGTGCGCCATGTTTTTTACCACCAAATTGTTTTTGTTCTTTAAATTTTTAAATCATCAGATTACAGAATTACTTCTTGAGTATCCAGTTGTATTATATGTTCCATCCGATTGCTGTGTGAAATATGTGGTTCTTCAAAATAATTGATTTGCATCTGCCTTATAAATTAATGATGATCGAAATGAATTCGGTGAACCAGCTCATTTTTTTTAAATAATGCATCTAAATTGATGAAGGACTTAATATATTTTAGACATTCAAAAATATTTATTTTGAAATCTCTTAAAACATTTTTAAATAAATTAAATTTCATTAGAAAATAAGTTTTAATTAAAATTTAAATTTAAATAATCAAAAATTTAATTTGATATAAATTATGGAATCCCCAATTACACATATGTATATTGAATAATCTTCCTTAAGTTAAGCTGAACTTAATCAAAGTATAAATGACAAATCTGCACATGTTAATTCCACTTTAATGCCAAGTAATTTTCAACGTTTTTTTTTTTGGTCCAAAGAGAATTTACTCAACACCTGCTTATGTGTTTATATGTATATGTAGCATCGATTATCTAAATTAGAACAAAGTATAAACTACATATCTGTACGTGTTAACTCCACTCTAATGCTTATTCAATTTTAATCGTTTTTATTGGTTCCAAAGAGCACAGAGATAGAACAGAATTCTCCTTGGATAAAAAAAATCGTTTAAAATTAATCAATCGTTAAGGTAGATTTAATATCTGCACATATAGATTTTAGTTTTGTGTAGTTTAACATTAACCTAAGTGCATGGATTAGTTCTAAATAAGCTAGTTCCTTATTAAAAAATTAACCAATCGCATAAGTATATTTTACTTTACCATAGTCTATATTAACCACTGCAATGTCGTTCAATTGTTATATTAAGTGCTAACGTTAATTTGATGTACCTATGCTTATTACCATTCTTGAATTCATTTTGAGACTTATAAGCGCACATTACTGAAATGATCTAGGTGATTTGTACAATACAATTATACAGATTCATGATTCGTTAGCATTTTTGATATACCACTTAACACTTTCATTAACAAGTATCAAAACTTGAATTCAAATTTGCATTTTATTCAGTCAACATCTCTTGATGTTGTCAAGAAAATAAAACCGCTTAATTATTGGAGAACACTCAGCTGTTCACCCAATATTTGGTTTTCGGACAAATCTTAACACGGTTATTAGACTTAAACGGACCATAGACGCTCTAATTTATCGCAATGCATGTTGTATTACAAACCTTGCAGATAATTGAACTAATTTATCGTACAATGTTTTGCCCTCACACGTAACGATTTTCGAACCAATTAGTAATCAAGTCTACTAAGGCTTGCTTTTGGGGTTAATTCGTTTAATTAATTTTCAATTACCTCTTGGATTGTGCTGTATTCCGGCTTGTTAAAAGAGTCAATACAAGTCACATCATCTTCTTGATAGTTGCGTTTGGCCAAAAAGGTACAGGTTGTCGTAAACAAGAGTTTTAAAATGATATATAAGAATCTGTAAACAATTCTTACAAAAATCTTCCCAGACATTTAAATAAATCGTTTAATCGTATGTAAAATTGTATTGCAGACCATACTCCGTCAGATGCGATTAAATCGCACTTTTTATTATACGACAACCCCATACACTTTTAAGATTGTCGATTCAAGCCAAATCGTTAGATTTATCATACAATAAATTCTAGCGAGTATCAATAAACAGATTGATTAAACGTCTTAAATAATCATTTTGTGCTATAGTTTAAATGATCGACAAAAAAATCAAATTTACTCAGTTTGTATTGTATTTTGGACCCGTCTATGATTCAAATTAACCAATTCTCACAAGTATAAACTTTACTGTACCATAGTTTAGATTGACTACTACTATGTCATCCAATTGTAATAACAACAACGTAGATTTTGCTGATTGCTAAATTTTAAACGGTTATTTCGATCGAAAGAGAATTCAACGGAATATCTTCTCAAATATTTCCGCCAAATGGTCTTTGGAATGAAAAAATAAAACGTTTGCAATTGCATGTGTTCATGTATTCGCTTTGGACAAAAAAAACATGTTAAAAATTGACTTTTGAAACAAGCAAGGATCAGATTAACTACTACTGCAGCATCATTCAATTGTAGTATTAACATCCAACCTACGGTTATTTGATTAATAATTTACTAAACGCCGAACAAAAAAAGTAACTTAGCTTGCTTCGTGCTTTAAAACATGCATGGTTCAAATTAACCAAACCGCTTAAGTATACATATTTTACTTTACTGTAGTTTAAATAAGCAATGCTAGGTCATTAAATTGTAATATTAACCTTGCACTTAAGTTAATTTGATTTATAATTTAATAAAAGCGGAAAAATAAATTAACTTAGCTAGTTTTGTATTTTGGAACATGCTCGATTCAAATTGACCAAAGCGATTTCTTGACAAATTAACTAAAACCTCGGTTATTATTACTAAAATTGATTAAACTAGCTTAAGTCGCACAATTTTTTTAGTGTTGTGTCCTGGCCTTATGGTTTTAATTTTGGCTATAATTTTTAGGGTCAGACCTCTTGACCCGGTTGCTTTTTTAATGTGTAGGTGCAGTGGTGAGAGCGGCGAGTAGACAAGAAAGAAGAGACGCAACAACCTCAACAAGAACATCAAGCAACATTTGCCTTGGTTAGTACAAATTTGGGTGACCGCATGGAGACATGATGATGGAACGAAATTTGGCCCTTCCTCCTCACTCCAACCACCGATGGAAAAAATTAAGAAATCAAAAAAAAAATCCTTACAGCTTTTCAGAAAACTTGCGGCACTAATGGAGAAAGCTGATTAGGAGATTGTGTTGTCTTATGACTATAATTGTCAAACAAAAAAAAAACAAAAAAAAAAAATAAACTAACAAAACAATACCTAAACATCGGCTACCATGTGTCTGGAACCGGGTCGAGTCTTTAATACTAACATACCTTTCCTTTCCTTCGGTCTTGTTATTTGTAAATGGAATGTAGGGGCCCGGCGTCAACCGGATGTCTTACTTAGGCTTGGTTGTACATTCTGATCAATCAATCTATCCAAATAAACGTCAAATTAAATTAAACTACTACTATTAATTGTATTTCAATAGTTTTCTGCACATTATTTGACGATCCGGAGTTCTTCTAGAAAAGCAGATTTTATTGTTGTTTTTATTCGTTAACATAACGTCCTTTATCAAAAATAAAATAATCCACGTTGTGATAATCTGAATAAACAGAATTCATCGGAATTTAAATAAATCAAACAAGTGTTAAAATTCCTTAAAACTATAAGAACGTAGCAACAGAATGTTATTCATATTCAAAATTTTAAATTACTTTAGAAATAAAATTAACTCAGAATTCAAACATGAATTTTAGTAAAATGTTGAGTTTCATTTACGTGAGAAAACTTAACATATTGTTTGTCAACATACGTTTGTGAATTTCAATATATCGTATATAAAATCAGAATTTCGAGCAATCTGAATGAGAATTTGATTTCCCAACTCAAATTGGATTTATGAATTTAAAAATTGAATTAGAATTACAAACTAGATTTGAACAATTTGAGTTACAATTTGAACCACGTCACCTTTTTATATTTTGAGTTAAATTTAAAATAGAAATTAAGATAGTGTTTCTGGATTAAACTAGCTACATTTAGCATGGAATTTAAATAGTACAAACCGTTGTATAGTATTACTTGGCTTAAAAATTGATTTGCAAATTTAGATTAGAAAGTGATTAGGACATCCCAGCAAACCACAAATCATATAAGAAGTATTTAACTTGATCATATACAATTTTGTATGATTTGTTTATATGACATAGTCATGTAATAAAATCATAAAAACGTCATTATTTACCAATTATAAATGTTTGTGTGATCAAAATGAAGTCATATAACGGTCCTAAAACTATCATATTTACATCCATATGACTTTCTTTATGACCAGAAACTATAAAGCAATCACCGTATGACTCTTTTATTACTTTTAGTGTGACTAATTAATGCTGGATAAACGGCAGGCGTATAACATATTTTTTAATGATGTTTATATGATTAATCGTAATGACTTACATCATGATCCATATCTGACCGAAATATGACTTTTCAAAAAAATCCATAAAATTGTAGTTTTTTTTACTTGTTGTGACCTCCCCCTCCTTTTTTTTATTTACAATTTTTTTAATTTTATATTTTTTAACCAATGCATTACCAAATTATTTATTTTATTTATTTAGAATTATTATTTAAGAATTATTATTTAAGTTCATATATTATTAATTTACTTACGTTTATAAATCACATGTCGCTTGCGCCTTCAGCCAGGATTCGAACTGTTACTTTTTGCAATATCCACATATACTCGTACGTCGTGCGTTAACCATCTATGCTACCAGTCCCATATGATTTACTTATTTACTTTTCGATATTATCAAATTAATTTTCCTTCTCTATATATTTTTTTCTATTGAAATTTATTGTTAAAAGAGAAAGAGAGTCAGCATACAATTTAATTGTCAAGTTTTAACCTCAAAAGATTTTCAATTTTGTTGTGGTGAACAACGTTTTACAATAAATAAATTCAATTTTAATTCTAACGCCTAAAATATGATAACATAAAACTAACCAAAGTGTATAACGTGTATTGTGCAAGAGAGTAACGACATACGTACATAATAATATAATAATATCAGTTTATAATAACAAAATTAAATTTTTCTTTAAAAATTATTAATCTGGTGCAACTTCGCATTATATTAGTATATTATAAATTTATTATAATGGCGTATTCAGTAGTCCAGACCACCGAAAACAATAAACCGTACCTCTCAGTTGTCCCTAATAAATGGATTGTAGAAAATGGATGGGTTAAGTTTGTCGACGGTTGCGCCGATGGTATCGCTGCCAAAGCAGATGGCATTGACTCCTTATATTGGCCACCAGATAAAGTCAATGATTTGTTAAGGCAACCAGATAGCGTACCACAACCAAGTTGGAAGTAATTTTTTTAGCTTTGTAGTGAATTTTAAAATGTTTTACTTTTTCATAATGTTTGACCTACTGCAGATAATGAAATGTAAAATTAAACGACGCGATTTGGAATGGCATGTGGCCAATAAAATACAAGGAGATATGATGGAAAAATCAGAAACAGAAGAAGAATGCCATGCTGAGGTTAGGAAAAAAAGAAGAATCGATAAAATGAGATCTTCTGTGCTGTTAGATTCAAAATTTAAATCACAGCTCAAGGCGATAAATGGTAAGTTATTAGTTTTTGTGGAAATATTATAAATCTAACAGCTGAACTGTTTTTAGGTTCTAGTAAATCAACTAACATTACGAAAACCAAAAGAAAACTTATTCGTAAATTGCAAGATAAGCCATATTTCAACAAAACATCAATTAAAGTACAAAACCAATCCAAAAATGGTGCGAATTCCGATTTCGAGCTACCGCCACCAAATATTTCCACAAATGATATATCGTTTATACAGGACAATACAAATAATGCTGACACAAATAGTACAATGGTTTTGCAGAAAATTCTGGAAACGGTGAATACGCTTAAGGACACCATGGAAACGAGAATGTCAGCATTAGAACTAAAAGTCAATATTATAGAGAACCAAATTGAAAAATTACCATTTTTAATGAAAGAAGCAGCCAAGTAAGATTTTTGTAAATGTATTTAATCGCTTCTTTTTAACTTTTAAAAACTTCTAGGCCTTTGTTAGAAGAGTCTGCCAAAATTCAAATGGTTATAGAACAATTGTATTCAACAAAAGATGATTCTTTATTCAACCGAGTATCAAACGTGCAGCTTGAGATGCCAACCGACATTGCGGGGTTTGACGTTATCGATTCTTTGTCGAAGTTAGAGCAACTAGAACAGAACTTAGCTGACTCAAACTTTTTCACAAATTTGGTAAGTAATTTTCAAATGGTTTATTTCTTAACACGTTCGCTGCCACTTAGAGATAACTCGTAGTTGACGGTGTACCAAATGTTGCCACTACGAGTTATAGTGGTAAAATGTGGTACACCTTCAACTACGAGTTATCTCGTAGTTGGCAGCGAACGTGTTAATGGCTAGTATTTAACCTTACATAAAAAATAATTCTTTTTGCATAAAAATACGATTAATAATATCTCTTTCTTAATTATATACACGTATTTTAAATGATAGAAATATACATTTTTAATTTCATACAAAAATATTCATTTAAATTATTTGTTAATTTTATAATTTTTTCTTTTAGTTTAATAAACTTAAATGTTATAACCGGCAATGTAGCGGAAGTGGTCAAACAGTATGTTATGTTCTATTAGACCGGATTTTCACGCGCCCATTTCTAACAGAATGCTCATGGACGGGATTAGGACGTCAAACAGCCAAACATAGATTTGATAATAAATATCGCACTATTAAATTGTTCTGTGATGTTGTCTTGGCAGCGGATTCGGCATTCTCAGTTTCCCAGTGCGAAGAATTTTTAAAAAAACAATTGAGAAATTCAACTGCTCGGTTAAAATCGAAACCACTGCGCAGATCGGCACAACGCTCGCGTGGTTCTAAAAACCGCACTACATTAATAATTGATGAGTAAGTAACCAGTTGAAGACGGCGCGGCGGTATGAAATTTGTACTAATTAAACACAATAATTATTTACTTGCATACTGCCACTTTAAGAAACACTTGGAGTGTATAAAAATTTCCGGAGTGGTGAAATATCTTGGATGGATGATTACGTTTATTTGATTGTGAGATGATATTTAAACCCCTCTCAAAGGTTCAATAACACTTTGAATGGTAACCCCAATTTTTTATTATAGAATCGTGGGGCTCAAGTCATGATATTTTTTAGATAAAAGCAATTATTTTCGAAATTATAAGGCGTTTTAAATTATGACTTTTAATGTTTTTTTCAAGGGCGGCCCAAAGTAAAATATATATAATAGAATATGATTTTTTAAACCCTACAACTTGTAACTGGGTTGATTTTACCGCAGACTTAATCCTTCCAAAATATTTGACCGGGTCAAAACTTTTTGTACACTCATATCTATTGAATTAATGTAATAATTAATATATCGTTTGTTGCTGATCAACTACTTTATATACATAGCTCATATGATCAGATGTGTGATACTATTGTTATAACCTGTCCCTCAGAATTGTAAGTATCTGATTTATTTTAATTTAATAATATTTGTATTTCATGACCACTAGCCCATTCTGGGTTTCCCTGCGAATAGAGAATTTGGAATTTTTATCTGTTTCTGTAGTAGTCGTGTTTTTAAAAACACTCAAAAATTCCCATTTCCCTCTGAAAAACCAGAATAGGGCCACAGAAGTGATCCGGATTAAATTTTGTATAGGAAACGTCCCAAAAATTGTGTTATTTTTTTAATTTTTTTAGTAAAAGAAAATACCAAAATTTTTGTTGCTTTCTATATAAAATTGAATCTGGATCAGTTGAAGTCATGAAATGCAGCTGATACTAAACTAATATTATATATATTTTTGCAGAACATCTTCAGATTTCGGAGACGCAATAAATCAATAAAGTAAAACTTTATTAACTTGAATGAATTAAAGACATATTTATTTTATTTTTATTTTATATTTATAAATTTATTTTATTTAAATAAACTGACTGAATTAATATATTTTATATAAAAAAATATTGGTTTGTTTAATTATTTCAAAGAAGTATTATGTAGATATTTAGAAAGATGTAATCATTTATTTTAAATGTTTGTTGTTGATCCTAAAATTTAATAGACAAATGTGTGCTGTAGCGGTATAAATACAACATGAATGTTTTCGTTTTTTATTGCAACTAACTTGCATAATATTGAATCAATCGGAAACAATTCACTCGCACTAAACTCCGTGCAATTTGTGGTATAAAATACATTAATAGTGAAAGATTCTATTGGGTCCATGAAAAAATCATCGCGATTTTTTATCTTATGTCCATAAATAAAGCAGATTCCATTTATTTCAATAGCATACTCCATTGCAATGATATCTTTGTTTAAGCCTAGGAACCACTTATTTTCAAATGTATTTTTTAAAATTTAATTGTTTCTTAGTTTTACACACAAAATTTTTTTGCAGTTTGATTCACTAGTTTTTAAAGGTAGTGTAAAAATTGGATAATTTTTTTTTGAAACCAGAGGAGTAGTACGTTTGGTTACTTCAGAAAGTCGATTTGCTAGTTGAACCAGTGGTAAGCGCCCATTCTTTATTTTCTTTTTAATTTGATACAGTGCATTCTCAAAAGGATACGTAGAAATAGTTGGCAATGATCCAAAACGCTCAACCTCATCCGCTATATGACAAAAGTTATGAGGATTTGACGTTACGTGGTCCGGATAAAGAAAGGTATAGTTATCAACGAAATGTTCTGATAAAGTTCTTCCTAATGGCCAGTATATTTTATAGTAATCAGATGAGAAGATAGTAGTGGCACAGAATAATACAACAAAATTATAGTAGTCGTCCACAGGTAAATGATTTTTTAGGACTACAATCCCTATATAGTTTAAGAAACATGCAAACTCGCTTCCTTTCCAAAAGGCAAGAATATCTATTCCCCTTACTCCGCGATGTATTTCATCAGGCAATTTAATATTTAACAATTTTTCATTTATTATTTGTATTGTTTTGGAATCCCATTTCGTACTGTATCCTAAACTTCCTTCTTTGAAGCCCACTAAATAACGTTTTACTATGCCTAGGTGTAAAATATGTAGCGCATCTGCAGTTATTATATCTTCAATCATATCCAATGATTGAATTCGTAGTAACGGTGTTATAATTGGTTCAAATTTTGTTCGACAAATAGGTCCCTCGGGTACTTTTATTTTATAGTTTCTGTGATGCAATCCATAATTTCTGGATCGAAAGCCCTCATTTGTCCTAAGAGGAGCGTGTTGATTGTGGAAAACTGTTGTATTAGAAGAATGAGAAAATTCTCCTACTGTAGTGCATTTTAAGCATCCATGCTTTCCATTAAAATATGACGTTCCTTTGATAAATGATCGTGCCGGTGTGTCACATAAAAAACATCGAATTTTCACTTCCAGTTTGTGACTATTTATTTCTAATCCATTGTCAATGATTGGAATTATTTCATCTACGAATGGAGTTAAAAATTCTTCTACTTTTTTTGGTTTGGTGTATCCATAAAATACTCCAATTACCATAGGTTGAAATTCTGGTATTTCAAAAATATTAAAAAGAATAGGCCAAAATTCTGCTTTTGAGCTGCGGAAAATTGGCAATCCATCAATATTTATGTTTAAAGAGATCGACATAATTTTCCTAAGATTAACGAAATATGATCTTAAACAGACTTCAAGACCCTGATGCCAATATTCTCCTCCTTCTATTTGAATGAATGTGTGGGCTGTGTTACGAGGAGTTTGCATTATCGTCCTTGGATCGTTTTGAAGTTTAGCTTCAAAATTTTTATTTAGATAATTTATCAACGGTTTCAGGGCGGCCTGGTTAATATTAAATTGGTGAGTCCAGGATTTAAGAAATTCGTTTAATGGTATGTCATCTTCATTACTAACGGGTGATTGTAAATCATTATCTATATCATTGTTTTCAATTTCGTCTGTAATATTTTCATTTGGACTAAAATAGCCGTCATAATTACTTGCATCAATTGTATCACTACTGATACTATAGCTTTCATGCTCATAATCACTTAATGCGTTAACATTAGAAAAAAAAGAACAATTTTGAACATTTGTATTATTATCCACTTGGCCGGATTGAATGGGTATTTCTTGAAATCCCAATGATGTTGGACAGTCTATTGGCGATACCTCATTTTCCAAATTATGTTGCATTTGATTGAAACTAGTTCCAACCATTTTATTAAATGTTGACAACTTTTCTAACGCTATTTTTTTTAAACGCCGCTGATACTTTCCACTTTGTTTTAATTTTTTCCAATTGAACGAAAAATTTTTTGCTTTATTCATTTTGAATTTAATATTAATAATATATTAATTTTTATTATTTCATTCAAGATAATCTGCGATAAATGTCAAAAATGTTGAAAGTACTGTATGACCTATTAAAAACTTTATATGAATTAAAACTAGATTGAGACATATTTCGATCATATTAGCAATAAAATGAAAACAAATGACCAACAAAAACTATGATTGAATAATGATCATTTTATTTTTTAGTCCATTGAGAATATTCAATATATGATTCATTATGGCTATGTATCACGAAAAAAACTAATATATCATTTCTAACTGTATATCGACTAGAACAATGACCACATTGTGATCTACAAAACAGCTTAAAAAATTTACATTTTAAATAGCCATCGAAAAATTCAATATATGAGTCCTTATGACTTCGTGTCATACAAATAACTCATTTATGATGTTATACTGGTAATTAGCTAACCCGATGACCGAATTATGATGTCCACTTTTAAATTGATTAACTTAGGACCGATGTATGATCAAAGAAAAAATATTATATGACTTAAGGTTTACTGGGATGGTACTTGGTTTTGAGTAAAAATTTGACTGTAAATTTGGTGTTCTAAACTAGACATAAGTCAAACATAATTTTAATTGCAATTAGGTAAGAATTAAGTTGCAATACGAGATTTGGTCTCAAACAACCAAAAAAATTTCCTTAGAATTTAGTTTAAAAATTTGTATCGGAAATTTTGAGAGAAATTTGAATTAGAAATTAAAATTTAAAAAAATGGTTTTGGCATTACAAACCAAATAAAATCTTTGGTAAAATTAAATACAGGAATTGAGTTGCAACTCGAATTTTGATTTCACAAAATTTTGAGACAAATATAAGGACAAAACCAAAATACATATTTTGAAACCAATTCGAATTGGACCAAAAAATTAAACAAAAGGAAATATTTTTTATCGATTCAAATAAAACCTTGGATGGATCCAGAATAAAATTAGATCACAATTATATCTGGATTTGAATCAACTGTGTGGGACATTTTAATCCGAAATTGAGTTAAACTTCCAAACTGTACTTAAATGTTTGTTTTAATGTAATTTTGGTTACGCTCATTGAAATTAATTGAAATGAAAAATTGAGTGAAATTTATAGTTTTAACAAATATTTAGCTATTCTGCTAATTGATTATTGTAATTTTCGTTTTAATATGTGTGAAGACTAATAATTAATAAATTTATTAATAACATACATTCGAGCCAGATCTGGCACAATAATCAGGCACGTGTTAACGATTTCCGGCATATTATAATTTGTAAACACTATTTTGAACGGAAAAATACTGAGATTTGGAGCAACGTGGGAAATCATCAATCAAAACCATCCACATGGAGAACCAGTTAAAATTGTTAAGTATAAACTTTCTTTTATTTTCAATAAATTGTTTTGCTCTATAATATAAAGATTTACAATAAAACCAATCCAAGAAATTTTATTTAATTTAAAAAACAAACTCGTGATAACCGCGCGTGTGTGTGTGGTAATTTGTGATTAAAATGGAGGCGCTCAATAAGCGTAGATCTATCATCAAAAGCCAATTCACCAAATTAAATAATTACGTGAGTGTTAACATTGATGAACTATCGTACGACGCTTTAAAAGCAAGGTTAGACCATGCACATCGACTATACTCCGAATTCGTAAAAGTGGAAGACAAGTTGTTTGAGTTCGATGCGAAGATTCCTTCTGAAATGGAATTAATCGACGAGAGTTACTTTAAAGTTATCGCCAAGATTCAAGCGTCGTTGCGTAGTAATGCTCATACGGAACCAAAAATGGACGAATCAATAAACGCAAATATATCTGGCCACGCAGTATCTGATTTTAAACTACCGTCCCTATCAATGCCTACATTTGACGGTAATTTGCAAGAATGGCAATCATTTTTTGATATTTTCGCCTCTACCATCCACGAAAATTTCTCTCTAACGCCAGCGCAAAAATTTAAATACGTAAAGGGTTTACTTAAGGGAAGTGCATATGATTTGATAAGGCATTTCAGAGTAGACGACGTTAGTTATTTAGAAGCTTATCAACGGTTAGTGAAAAGGTACAACAAGAAAAAACCAATTGTCGAGTCAAATATTTAATCTTTGTTGGACCAACCAAAACTACACAAGGGTACCGCTTCTAATATAACACAGATACACGACCATTTAGATGAAGTAGTTCGAGGACTCAAAGCTTTGGGGCAGGATGCAGAATCTCGAGATCCATGGCTAATTTTTATCATCCTGGAAAAATTGGATGCTAAAACCATACGAGTTTGGAAGTACGAAACAGCAGCGATCGATTTTCCGACCTTTCAAAATCTCCTAGATTTTTTGGCGAAAAGAATGAGTTCCTTGACTGATCATACTTCATGCAGTAGCAAACCACCAACTAATGACAAAAGGTGTACTCTAAATCTCAGTCTTCCGCTAAATTGTTCCACACATCAATCGCGCCCTCTTGTCCACTTTGTGCAGAGGAAATCCACCGGCTTTTTGAATGTGCCAAATTCATTGGATTAACAATCGCAGGACGTAGAGAATTCCTAAAAGTACAATCCAAATGTTTCAATTCTTTAGCTAATTTCCATACAGTGTTCCAATGTAGAAGCAAATGAAGATGTAATAATTGTAACACAAAACACAATACGTTGGTTCATTTAAATCCTCCACCAATCGCCAATGATTTACCTGGACCTAGTTCGAAGTCAACAGCCGTTAACGCGCATGTCTCATGTTGTAGTGAAATTAGCGGTGAACTTGCATTGTCTACACGTGACCAGGGTCAAAACGCAATATTACCTACCGTGATGCTGCAAATTGGGTGGTGGTTGTATGGTTTTAACACCTGGGAAGAGATATGTGGATTACTCGACTCCGCATCCACTCGATCGGTTATTACAGAGTCGTGTGTCAACCGATTACATCTAGCGAGATCAAATGGACGAGTTTTAATAGAGATAATAAACAAATCAAGAGCTGGAGCAGCATTCCAACATCAAATTGCGATCGCAATAAACAAAAGCTACGTAACAGACGTGGCTGCCTTGATTGTACCAAACATCACCTCTAATCTACCATTGAAAGTTTTGAAAACGGCACGTCCACCCGCTGCAGCATTACCGCTAGCCGATCCTACTTTCAACGAACCTGGATCCATAGACATATTGTTGGGCTTCGATTTGTTTCTCAACGCAATCACAGAAGGAAAATTAACTTGCGAAGGAACCAACAAAGTGGCATTAAATACCAAGTTTGGCTGGATTATAGGTTGCTTGAGCAATCCAACCCAAATTGACGAGTCAACAACACAACTTTGTTTTACAACAGAAGAAGAAGTCAACATCGACCGCCTTCTGAGAAGATTTTGGGAGATTGAGGAAGTCGTCTGTCCACCAATGTATACTACCGAGGAGAAAAATTGTATTACCACCTACCATAATACAACCACTATAAATGACCAAGGAAGACTAGTAGTTGCGCGGTGCAGCCGTTCGGTTAATGCTTGCGAAAATGGTCTGCTAACCATGCTGATTTATTAAAACACTTACCGGAGAAAGATTTAGAAATATCTTGCAAAGAATTTCATGATGGTCTCAAAACAATCTCTAGTTTGGGCATCTATTACCAACCAAAGCAAGATATTTTCAAATTCCGAGTCTACCTGAGCCCTTCCGCACGACGAAAAGTCAGCTGTTATCTGAGGCCTCACGGTTTTTTGATCCGATTGGTTGGTTAGCACCGATAACAATAGTTATTAAAAGTTTATTTCAGCAGTTGTGGTTAGAAAATCTGGACAGGGATGATGATATATCAGATAGACATTTGGCGGTATGGTCTGCGTTCCGGACAACCTCAAATTTATTGAAGACATTAATATACCAAGATGACTCAATACAGAAGAAATCCTCGAAATCCATGGATTTGCCGATGCATCAAAAGAAGTGTATGCTGCTGTATTGTATTCAAGGACCATAATATCAAACGGAAAGGTCAGTGTTAATCTCATCACTGCAAAAACCAGGGTTGCACCGATTAAAACCATTAGCATTCCCAAACTGGAACTATGCGCAGCAACTCTTCTCAATAAGATATTGGAATCTACACTTAAATCATTGATGCTTTCCTTCACACCAAAAATATTTCTATACTCCGACTCAACCATAGTACGAATTGGTAATCTAAGCCGCCAAATACCTGGCCGACATATATAGCAAACCGAACCAGCCTAATTTTGACCGCCACGAGTCCCAACCAATGGCATCATGTAAGCTCCAAGGAGAATCCCGCCGATTGTGCTTCCTAGATAGCAATGGCTTTTAAGAGTTAGTGGGCGATTGACTAATGTACCGATTCAATATGACACCGAGCATCCCATTATTTTGCCGGGAGACCACCCGACTATCGAGAAAATGGTTACTTACCTACACGTTAAGCTACTGCATGCTGGACCATCCCAATTATTGACTTACATAAGGCAAATATTTCAAATTTTCAGAGCAAGAGCATTAGTATAGAAGGTTATATACAAATGTTACAAGTGTCATCGGCAGAAGCTAAAAGAACAAGCCCAATTAATGGGACAACTACCTACCTCGAGAGTATCACTGCTGAGGCCATTTATACGAAGTGGAGTAGATTACGCGGGTCCTTACTCAAAAAAAAACACATCAACAGAAGAATTCCAGTCTATTTTCGTCTGAATGGCAACAAAGGCTGTGCATCTTAAACTGGTGACAGATCGAAGCACCGAAACATGTTTAGCTGCATAACCGAGATTCCAAGCTGGGCGAGGGATATGCAGTGATATTTATTCTGACAACGCTACCAATTTCGTCGGAGCTAAAAACCAATTAAACGCGCCTGGTGAACTGTTAAGGTCTGAGGATGCCACAGCTAAAATTCAAAATTGGTCAATACAACCAATTGGCATTTCATACCTCCAGTTGCGCCGACTTTCGGAGGTTTGTGGGAAGCCGCTGTGAAATCGACCAAATTTCACCTTAGACGAATCATTGGAGACACCATTCTCAATTATGAAGAACTACTTACCCTTCTCAAGCAAATTGAAGTACTGCTAATATCGCGGCCACTATGTAAAGAAAATGGTTTCGAAGATTCTCTGACATCCGCACATTTTTTAATAGGCCACGTATTGACATTACAACCCGAACCAAACTTTAAAGCGACAAAAATCAACAGGCTTTCTATTTAGATGGCAGATGCTTCAGCACGCTGAACGCTGGCACACTGAATATTTCACATCACTAAACAAATTATCAAAATTTAACCAAGTCGAAGCACAGCCACTGATCAATGACAGCGTTATACTAAAGGATGAACACACATCACCAGCACAATGGCCATTAGCAAAAATTATTGATGTACATCCAGGTTCTGATAAATTAGTCAGAGTTGTAACACTTCAAAACGTCCAAGGGCACACACAAGCGGCCAATCAATAAACTTTGTAGAGTCATGAACACAAAAAGACCAAAATTGAAAATTATAAAATTTGTGGAATTATTAAATAAAAACTTATAACGTTTATTGGAAATTAAGTATTTTTATTTTTTCGTTAGTAAATTAAATTAATAAATTTAATTTTGGAGTTACATACAATGTGTACACTAGTAAACAGAGTTTAAAATCAAAATGAATTTGAAAAAAATGAAAATTTTTGCTCTGAAATTTAGTTCCAAGCAGTTTTCGATGTTGACGAAACTGATAATTAATGGAATTTGGAACATAAATCTATAGTCTAAATTGGTCAACTGCATTCGACAGAGAGGAAATTGATTAAGAGATCGAAGAGAGAAAATTAGCTAGCTTGAATTCTAAACTAGATATAATGAATTTGAGTGAAATTTTAAGTAGAAATTGTCTTCTTTATTTTCCACTTGGGAAACACATTTTCAAAAACAATTTTGTTTCCAAATTAAGTAAAAATTCCAACCTAGATTTCTCTAAATGTGCTTGATTAGAAATTTGGAATGCAACTTCAGCTACAATTGCAAGTGCATTTGAGAAATTTATTGAGAATTTATTTGAGTGTTATTAGAAATGCTGAGTTAAAGTCGAATTTAAAAATCTAGTTTGTATCAAAAGGTTTGTTGAATTTGTATCAGAATTTTGAACAGAAATCTGAGTAATATTAACCAGTAGTTGAAAAAAAAATGTTGAGGAGAAATTGAATTTGAATAGTACTTTGAACTTGAGCAGAAACATAACAATAATTTTGTTTTTAATTTAAAATTGTGTTTGTATTTCGAATTGAACTGGCAAAAGAATAATTAAAGATTAAGTTAGAATTATAAAATCGGTTTGAGCAAAATTATATGTTTAGTGAGAGCAAACTTTTGAGAAAAAGTTGTTTTTGAATTCCAAAATTTTGGTTGCAATTAGCTAGAAATTTTGTGATATTTTGAGTACCAGTAGGCTATAAGTTCCAAACTCTATGTGAAAAAAATAATTTTGAGTGAAATTTTAAATAATTTATAATGATTCGAGAAGCGTAAGTTTGATATTCCAAACTAAATTTTAATTGCAATTAGTAAAAAATTGCAATTCGAAAAATGATTGCAATAAAACAATAAAATTATTTAGTATAAGCACGATGTATAAAAGAAAATAAATTCTAAACTGTAATTGATTATAAACTGTGTTTTAAATACGTAATTTAGTTTTATTTTATCGTAATTTCGTTTTTCTTCGTTTAAACTTTCTTTAATAGCGTGAATCTGTTAGCCTCAACCGTCACGGTGTTCTTTTCAAATAAATATCGCTTACCAGTCCAAATTATTAAGTGTATGGATGTGGAACCATTTTTCGACTACTTTTCCAGCACTTTGTAGTACAGGAGAGCTAGTTTATCCAACTTTGTAGCCAAGAACTTGATAATATTTTTTTTTTAATGAGTAAATTAAAATCCTGAATTAAAATCCCCTCCTTTAAATGTGGGTAACAAAAAAAATTAAAAATGTTAAGTATATCTTATTAATAAAATTTACATTAAAAATGTTCTATGTTCTATGTTCTAATCTTATCGATAATCGCAAAATGTATAAAGCTTGATTTAAAATTAGTCTGATAATTGCTGCAATTATAAACAGGCCTTGATTCGTAATTTCAAGCATTAATTACTTTTTTTTGTAAAACGGTACAATTTAAAAAAGTCATCTTAACAATGAAATTATACATTACCAAATCACCATTTGATTTCTTTGAACGATACAGATGTTAAGATACAGATTAAAATGACTACATCATTCATAATTTGTATCACTTAATAAAGCCATAATCCACTAATTTTATCTCTGCACATACAAAATATAACTATCACGATTTGTATTGTAGTTCGTTACCAACCAACATTGTAAAAAAATAGATACGAGTACTACAAACTCGTTTCGATTTATAAAAGAAAATCGTTAAGTTTAAAAGTTAAATACATTATTCCACTGTATATTGTACTACATATATCCAAACTGATGAAAACTCTCTACAAAATCCATTAAAATGCAACATAGCATTGTTGATAGTAAGATAAACGATTATAGCGAGTTAATAAAAATTAATAGCTTTTGTGTAAACGAATGATACCGTATATAAAATTCTCGGTCGATAATAAACTTGTGCAGCATTGATTCCTTCGCTAAATCTTTTATACAAAAAAAGATTTTACAAAAATTATCTTATGCATAGACTAACACCCTAATGTGTATTACTAATACAGTGTGAATACACCTGGATTTATAATTTTTTTTTTTATTATAGTAAGAGTTTACAAAACTATCGATATGACATTGTATATAACAAGATTTGTGAGCTACAAAATATTCAAAGTGTTTTGTAACACGACAGGATAGAATGTCAACATTGAGAGATAATTCCTTTGGGTAATGTTACTGTTTTAATGGTGTACATTTTCATTTTGGAAAATTACTTATGTGCTGCTACTATTTAAGATAAAAACCAAGGTATAAGAATAAAAAGCATTACTAAAGATTTTTTTTTTTTCTTATCTCCCAGTCTTATTTCACTCTGTAATGAAATAAACACATTTCGGAGAAGAACTTCGGTGAAAAAAGAAAACTTTAGTTTGCATAATAAACCGTGCTAATTTTTAATAAACTTTTCTCGTTTTAGAGTTGGAAATTAAATTATTTTTTTTTATTGTGGAAATTTAAAATTTTTCAAATTTCAAAATATCATATAAAAGTTGATGAAACTGCATATAGTCGTAAGGATAAAAGCATCAATATAATTTTATTGTGTTTTAATGTGATTTGTAAATTGGATTTCGGAAATGATACTGAAATGTTTGCATATGTATTTTAGTATAGAAGCATGTATTGGGTGCATGTTTGTGTTAAAAGTTTAATGGAGGATATACCATATATCCATAAAATGTTTATTGGTTTTTCCATTTTGGGTTAATGGGGTTGTTTGGGGTTGTTTAATGGGGTATGCAAATTTGATTATATTTTTGTAAATCATTAAAGTTTTGAACTCATTTATACAAAACTATTCAGCAACTAAAACATCTAATATTATTTTACATAATACACTCCTAGATGATTATCATCTTTGCGCGATTTAATTTCAGGCTTTTTTTTAGTATGATCAACCAGAATAAAGACTGTTTGAGTTTCAAAATTTGAACTAATTTTCACTAAATGTATTACACAGAGAACAATATTATCGAAAGGGAAGGTGGTTAATGCAAGTGTTAGGCTAATTAAAGGTTCTCACCTAGGGTCGAAGTTTGAACCACAATTTTTTCAGTTGATATCTTTAATCACCAGACCAATAATGTAATGTCCTTTTTTTCTAGCTGATGGCCAGGATTTACAAATGTAAAGATTTTTCTTTTTCCCCCTAATTTGAGCTCGATACGAATAACTACCTGAAAAAACAATAAAAAACTAGTTTCCACTAGTTGTCGTTAATTTTTTTTTTAATATTTTGCAAATATATTAAATTCAACAACACACAGACACAATTTGTAATTCTATTTTACCTGGTTGTAGAAAAATTAATTTTTAATTCAAATTAAAGTTATAGCCTAGCAGCTGGCAAGCTGGCTTTTTGCTTAGATCATTTTCTCAAGGTTTATTTAAAATATTGCATTTTTATTTTATTTTAGATCTCATACGAGTTCTCTTGGTATTTATTTATTTTTTATTTGCCGACAATCATTTTAGCAGATATGTCTGTGGAGTCATGACAAATATGCGAACATTTACGTCATTTTGTGTAATAAGTTTTTGGAAAATTTCCCCGAAAACCAACAAAAATGTTTATACCAGCCGTACTATTGCGATACAAACACAAAATAAAACCTACTATTTCTGTAAGTATTAGTGTCGTGACCCAGTATAATCTTTATATACTTTGATTTTAAATTGTAGTTTGTATGAAAAATAGTCTAAAATATCACTAAAATTTATAGAAATAGTAGGATTTAGATTTAATAGTATGCGTGCGTTATATGTACAATACGGCTTGTATAAAGATTTTTGTTGGTTTTGGCCTAACTTTAAATAAATAATTACCGAGAAATACAAAGATTTTAATACGGAGCTCTTTTTTGCTGTGGTTAGATAGCGGCATACTTAAATAATAATTAGGGCTGTTTATGTTTACGTAAATGTGAACGAAAGATGAAACATTGAATAAGTTCCAAAATTTAGCTTCGTGCTTGTTGCTATAAAGGTTGATAATCGTAAAGAACTCTGAACTGATTGATATAATCTTATTAAACTTCAAAAATGATATATGTTTGACCATACCCCATCTGGTCGATGGTGAAACGTTTGATCTGGCCAATTCTTCCATGGTGCCGCCTCCATGTGGGGCGCCCCTGGTCGAATAAATCGCCATTCTATTTTGTGCTGTAGCAGTGCTGCGGCTATGTCTGATGACTTTAATTTTAGGAATTGAAATAATTCACGGAATTGATTGTAGGCACTTACAAAATTAGTGCGATTGTCACTCTAAACCGTGTAACAGTTTCTTCTTCTTGACACAAATCTTGAAAGCGCTCCCAGAAAACTTTCAGTGGTTAAGTTTCCTATACTGTCTCGATGTACACTGCCTTTGTGCTTAGCCATACGAAAATACAAACGTACATTTTATGTGGAATTTGACCTCTGCATCTTACGGGATGCACCTTGAACGGTCCACACTAACTGACCTTGTAAAATGGGTGTGAATATTGTACCCTATCTGCTGGTAAATTCTCCATCAGCTGCTTTTTCATTATTAGATTTTGTCTTATGCACTTGAGCATTTGTGCACAATTGTTCTAGAAATCCCTTTGCCGCTGATTATCCAAAACCGCCGCCTTGTTATACTTGTAAGAAGGCTTACCCTCTCTTTGTTTAGTGCGCCTCCGTAATACTTATGTGTCTTGCAAGGTATCTACATATTTCTGCTTTAAACTCGGTTTGTTGTATGTATTTAATCACTCCACAGCCATCATCTCCTTTCGCGTTTGTATCCCTTGACTTTTGCTTCTTCTTACAGTTGGTGATAAACCGCCTCATTAATGATAATACCTTTGTGTAAGGAAACGGGAGTACCTGTTGGTAAACTCATCAAAAAAACTGGTTGTTGATACCGCATATGATTGAATTTTTGCGTGACGTAGTTCCTCTGTTGTCGCACCCTGGTCCACCAATTTGGTTGAATGAATCGCCTTGGTTTTCTCAGCATCAGTCACCCAGTGTGGTCAATGGCATCACAGACTATCTTTTCCCAAATCGTTTGTATACATGCCTCGAGATTAGATGTCAGCCGAATTATCCTTAGAGCCGACGTGCCGCCAATTTTCTCGCTTGTATGTTTGAATTATTTCGACCGTTCTATTGGCTACAGAAGTTGTCCAACGCCTCAGATGTGCCGACATCCAATCTAACACTATTTTTGAGTCAATGAATAGCATGGTTGTGGTTATCTTGTTTGTCAACGCCAATTCCACCAACTTCATTAGATTGGCCAGTAATAATGCACACATCAATTCCAGCCGCAGTTTAACTGGTGCAACTCGAGATTTCGCGGTGATTATATTGGATTGCAGACCATCCTTTGTTTTTATTACCGCATATATCACGGCGCCATATGCGTGTTCGTTTGCGCCGCTAAATCCAAATAAGCTATCCCCACTTGTGCCTTGAATAAATGCTCTATTCTTGCCATCATTTGTCCTTTTTTTGCGCAGTTTAAACCCATGATCCTTTAATGCGGTTATTATTAGCGTTATCGAGGTTTTAGCTTGTACTCTTGAATTATACCTCATTATCAGATCGTCCACATACATATCGTATGAGGTTCCAAGCATTGTACCAGGCTGCTTGAACGGCAATTTAACAACAAATTTGTTTTTGCGGTTTGTCTGGTTGTTGTTTGAAACATCTCTTCACATTTCGGTTTTTCTGGTGATCTTGTTATACTTCTCGGCAACTCTTCTACTTTCCAGAACTTGCGAAGAGACTTATCAATGTCCATTAAAATGTTGAAGTTTCCAGCTGTTCTGATATGTGTTTGCTCTATATTTCGCCCGGCAACTACCCAGCCAAAAATGGTACGAACAGCTGTTAGTCCACTTGATAAAATATGCTGCTCAGATAGTGAAACTTTGCGGAAAATGTCTACACCTAATAGCACGTCGATGCGACCACACTTATTGAATGCTTGATCTGCTAGTATTAGCCCACTTAAGGTTTGAACGACCATGCTCCGACAGCTTGAATTCATTGTGCATGCCGGACACCTTAGGAACTACGAAACTACCTTGCATACACGCATCCGAAATAAAAGACGTCTGTGAGGTGGAATCCAGTAATGCTCGATAAGTCTGATATTGCCCACTGCCATCTTTGATTTTAATTATCACAGTCAGAAGTATGCCTTGCGCAGTTGTACAGACTGTGTTGTGTGATTGTTTAGTATCATTATATGATATGTATAGTTCATTTGCCTCTTCTGCTGGTGATAGACCAACCTTACGGGCGGTCGTATTCGGTTGCTGCTCATTCTCGAACCGCTTTTCATCCGCTACATGTAGTGATGTGTGATGCTTAGCATGAAAACGTAATTTTGCCACTCTTTCTTGTCTCACCAAAACATCGCCTGAGCTAGTATTATCCATGCTGCCCTTCACAAATGTCAGCAATTTGGGCATGAATCCCTTTATTACTGCTCTTTGCTTCTTGAGCCTCTCCATATTGATTAACTACACATTTTATTATTTGAATTAATGTTTACTAGACGCACTTGAATCCATGTTAAAAAATAACAATTACCTAGCTAAATTAAGTAAGTTTGGCATGAAATAAAGTATAATAATAGATATAAAGTTTTAAATTGAGCGAACTGCTATATAAATCAATTTTGACAATAATTCGTTTATCAAATGTAAATGTGAATAATAAGCATTGGTGTTGTGTGTCATTAGAGAAAGAAAATTAGCTAAGTTTTTTATAATATTTAATATAACATTGTACGTCTCTTTTCTAATGATTGGTGTGGTAGTTTGGTTTTGTTCGGTGAAGATTGGAATATATTCTGCATCAACAATGCTATTGAATTGTTAAGAATTCTACGAGCAAGAAATGATTGCTCATTTCATTGTTAATACAATATGTATTGCGAATAGTACAAGCAAATATGAGATATAAACATCCACAGAAATATAAACCATAAATTGAGCCATTCACATTATGGAACAATTTCTGATTTCTGTATATTAATCGGATGTTCATGATACTCTCACAATAACACTCATTAACGCCCCAAGTAAAATTTCATAGAGCTGCTAGTGACGGTGTTACTCTACTGCAGCTGTAGAACAGCAAGCGGGAAGCTTTCTTCGCTAAATCAGTAGCAATAGATACTTCAAGCTTTAGTAGAAAACTTCTTTGCTCTATAAATTACGTTTTCAGCACTCTTAGCTTTAATAATTTATAGAGCTTATTGTTCTATTTAGTAGCTCTATAAGCTGATTTAGAGCTAAGATTATTACAGTAATAAAGCATATCAAATTTTAGAGCTGTTCATTTTTAATTAGCATTACTGTAGCAACATCAGCACTACTTCAGCTAACGTAAAGCTACGAGCTTTATACTAATCAGCTCGAATGGGTTGTAAATTGTAGTTTATTTAAACACATTTAAGTAAACAATAAAATATAACAGAGCTTCTATAGTTAGGTGCGACTTGGTGCGACCAAGTAGCAAAGTTTTATTCTTTTTTAATTGTCAATTTAGTTGTATTGTAAAAACGTGCAAAATGTATAGCTCCAAGTCGTGGAAAAAATTTAAACGCAGTGGTGTGTACAGGTATCAAATTCAAAGGAACCGAATTATTTTCAACAAAACGATACATGCCGACATCTCAACTCAAATCCACCGGCCTACAAGAAGGATATCTGGCCTTTTAACATCGGGTGGAACATCACCAGTATGATTAGGTGACTATTGATGATTTAAGTGAAGATAACGAAGTACCTGTTGCGAAAATCGAAGAGACATTTGAAAATTTGAGCGATGATCATGTTTACGAGATAGAAAACCAAATAAATTTAAGAGAAAAACTAAGGAATTGGGCAATAGAATATAATATCAGACATCATGCATTACAAAAATTATTAGGTTTCTTGAGAAAAGCTAATTTGCCTGATGAGGGGCTCCCGCAAAATCCACGGACTTTATTAGAAACCCCTAATAGAGTAATATTGTATCCTGTAGGTACTGGACAATATTGGCATCAGGGATTGGAGAGGTGCCTTAGGCAATACTTTAACGATACGCTCGATAGATCGATGAGCATTTCATTAAATTTCAACATTGACGGTTTGCCAATTTACAAGAGTTCACAGTGTCAATTTTGGCCTATTCTTTTCAACATATTTGAAATTAAAAATTTTAAACCTATGGTGATTGGAATTTAATGTGGAAAAGGAAAACCATCAAATTTAACAGATTATCTGCGTCAATTTGTGGATGAATGTAAACATTTGATAGAAAATGGGATTTTTGTGAACGACCACAAATTGAATATTAGAATTAGATGTTTTATTTGTGATTCACCAGCAAGAGCTTTTATCAAAGGTAACATATATTATCCTATATAGATTTAATAAAAAAAAATGATTGTTTTCAAATTTAGATGTCACTTATTTCAACGGAAAACACGGATGCTTGAAATGTACAGTAGTTGGAGAATATGTAAATTATTGTACTGGCTTTTTGCAAACTCACTGTGAAAGAAGAACTAATCTTGGCTTTCGCAAAAAAAATATATGGATCTCACCATAAAAATATTTCTATACTTGAGGAGCTTCCAATAGACATGATTGAAGATTTTCCAATAGGGGACTCATTGCAATTAATTGATTTAGGTAAATGTATAAAAAATGGGCACACATACATGGTCTACTGAGAACTATAATTCTTTTTTAAAGGTATAGTTAAAAAATGCTTAAATGGCTGGACGAATGGAGATTTCAAAGGTACCGATATAAAATTTTCTGCAACAGACATTAAACTTATTACCGAAATACTTATTAAATTAAAGATGCCCAAAGAGATTCATCGAGCAATAAGAGGTTTGGATAGCCTTTCATATTGGAAAGGTACGGAAAATCGTACATTTTTATATTACGTAGGAATAGTAGTTCTGAAAGATGTTTTACGCTACGATGCTTATGAGCATTTCTTGTCATTTTTCTGTGCGATAACCATCTGTTCAAATAAAAAGTACAAACATCTTCTTCAATTAGCAAAAATTTTACTAGAGCACTACATAGAAAAGTACATTGTACTCTATAAAAAAAAATATTACAAGTAATGTACATAATTTATGTCATCTTGTTGATGAAGTTGAGCGATTCGGAAATCTTGACTCTTTCAATGCATATCCCTTTGAGAATTATCTTTCCACGTTGAAACATATGTTATGGACAGGGTCAAATCCGTTAGCACAAGCAGCTAATATAATTGCGGAACTGAACAAAATAAACAAATACGACATATTAGAATCGAATAAACTCCCCATTCTTAAACATATTACATATTCTTAAACATAACGAAGATGGATCTTATAATATGATTATTTTGGAGAATTTTACGTTAAACAATACAATGGCGAATAAATGGTTTCTATCTATAAATAATAATGTAGTTGGAGTAGATAAAATAATACAAGAAAATAAGCAAATATTCATAAAAGGAACTCCTTTAAAAACATTAATTGATTTTTTTTACAACACCCATAAAATCATCGCGTTTAAATATACCATATTTCGCAACATTTGATGAAGATTCGCAAATACAATGCCAGTTAAGTGACATAAAGTGTAAATTAGTGGCTGTTCCATACCGCGATCAAAGTCTGGTTTTCATACCGCTCATTCATAGTCTATAAAATTCTCTAAGAAATACATTAAAAACAAAAAAAGAAATGTCAAGAAAATAATATCACATTTATTTCAAAAATAAAAATGATTTCATTGCAAAATATAAATTTATAAAAATTAAATCAATAAATAAATGAATTCAGTTACATACGAGTATGTTTAATTTGATATTTTAGGTACTTATTTTATTTTTAGGTCTATCCAATCTTTACAAATTTTTCACTGGATTTGCTTCATCATTCACTGGATTGGTTTCATCATTTTGTTTCTCGCTGCATATAAGACATAAACAATTAAATTAAAAAGACACACAATCACGTTTAAAACAGATACTTACAGTTCCTTGCTTATTTCATTTTCATCGTCAATTACTGCCTCAATTTCTACTTGAATTCCTACTTTCGATTTCTTATTATCGAGTTTTTTGGGTCTATTCCTTTCAGTCGATTTTCTTTTTTGGAATTTTTCCTGAGTGAGAAACCTTATGGCATTTCTCAGCAAACTTTTAAAAAATTGTTGTGTTGCAGCAATTGAGAAGTTTGGATCTGCACATATAATAATTTTTGCAAAGCACATTATTATATTTTTAAAACTAAGAAAGGCAACTTTCCCATTTTCATTGCTCGTTGATGCGCCTGTCCATGAGCATCTTACTAAAAATGATCTAAGGAAAATGGTATCCATGAGCTCATAACAGCACGTCCAACCTTCGCCACATCTATTGCCACTTTTCCCTACCACGTAAGCTATTTGGGCAACCTGAAAATATATAAAATCATCTCATTTTTGTTCTATTTAAAACGTTAGGTAGCTTACCATAAGGTCCATATTTTCTTCAGAGCTTAGCAGAGAATCTAAAGATTTCGCATCATCGACCGTCGCAATTTTTTTAAACTCTTTGGTGGAAAATTGATTATTTTCCTTATTGTTGTTATTTTTATTGACTGGTTCTAACACACCACCTTTAACTAAATTTTCGATTTGTGTATATAATTTTAAAAATCCATTATTTATTCTATTTTTTATATCGTTTTGGGTTTCTATAATGGTTTTTTGATTTTCCTCTAGCTGGTACATTATGTCAGTTATATCAGTGGTCTGGATGATTTCTGGTGGTTCAGGGTTGACCACTGTTAAATTCTCTTCCGAGACTATGTATGGTGTCGAAAATACTTCTTTGCTTGGCCTACTACTTCTAATTTCGGATGCTTTCTTGTGTGCTTCAACCGTAGGAACTGAAGCGATTGTGCATATGCTCTTTGCTGTCAAATTGAAGTCGGGTTGAGGTGAACGGGTGACATTAGGATTCTTAAACCTGTTGCTCATACCAGTTGGCGTAGAGGTGTCACAATAACTGTCATTCAAATCGTCCTCGGTTGTCATATATGTATTGAGTAATCGTTCCTCAATTTGTTCCGCCATACAGTATGATTTTATTTTGCTTCTCTTTACTACACATGGTCTGGCCACCCAAGCTGTTTTATCTGGCTGCACGTAGGAATTTTTAATGATTTTATTTCGTTTAATTGAGCTCCAATTAAGTGGTGGATACCCAAAACACACCATTGTGTTCTAACGCTTCCGGAATAATTGCAAGCGCATATCCTGTTTTTGACGTCTCTTGTATTATTTTAAATGACATTATTTAGTTTTTTTTTAATTTAATTTTTGTGATATCTGGAATATATATAAAGTTATTATTTTAAAAATTATAATTATGCAAACTGCGAACTACTTACGCTTAGTGTGGATATCGTTCGACTAAAAATGACAGATCAATACCGCTATTTAAACTTTTCTCTTTTTTTTTTTTGCTTTAATAAAACGTATGATGCAACCCAATAGAGCTGCTATATCTATATATAAATCATACAAGTAAGATATAGAGCACCAAATTTAAAAGAAGAGAAAAAAGAGCTAACCTGCTCTTATCTAGAATTTTGCTCTATAGTATGTTTATTATTGTAGAAAATTAATTTTTAATAAAGTTAATAGTTCTACAAGACTCACGTGAATATGACAACTTTATATCGTTATAATTGGTAATCAGCTCTGATTTTCGACAATTATATGAAAAAATGGCAATAAGCAAGGAAAAAATATAGATATACTAATACCGCATTATGAAAAATTGGGCGATTTCGGTGGATGTTTATTCTATTTTTTTTAGATAATTCTCATCATTATGTGAATATCTAAAATTTTTGAATATTTGAAATAGATACTGTATAATACTGTAAGTCCACATAAAATCTTTCCTAATTTTGTACAGGTTTTTTTATGTTTTTATTTTTTATTTTTATTAAATAAAACTTATTTTCAAAGCGGAATAAAATTATTCCAGCTATCTTATAAACATTCACTATAAAAAATAAACGGCACACAGAAATACCTTTAAAAACTATACCCACATAATATATCTTCTGTTATAATATAATTGAAATATAAAACAATTTTATAACATTCCTGAATGTTTTGCATTGACTTGACATTAAGTATATAATATATTAATATTATTATCTAAAATACTTTTGGTATATTTTATGTTATTATAAGGCATTTGATTCCATTATTGCTCTTTTATAAAGGCATGAGCTGTAATAAATATACATCACAAGAGCTACAAGCTCGATAATAAGAACTTGATACGAGGCTCTGATTTTTCTTTCGTAGAACTAATAGCTCTACGGAAGCAATTGTTTCGGTTCTTCAAGAGGAAAAATATTGCTGTAAAATGCGCCAATCGGGCTCGATATAACTTCCAAATAAGCTTCAGGAGCGCTGCTAGAGCAATATTTAGGGCTAATTGCTCTATTATATAGCTCTTTAAGCGCTTCTAGAGTATATTTAGAGCCCAAATTTTTACTTGGGGCATAATTAAGTACAAATTACGGACAAAGAATTAAAATCTCGTCCCGATTAAAAAATACATCTTTATAACAGCGAATGAGGAAAATCAATTTCTCTGAAGTAAAACCATAAGTCGACTACATCAATCATACAATCGTGTGTAAATTTCCCCAACCTTTTTTAAATGAAATCCGAAAATTTCCTTTTAAAAATGGCATTTACTATAACATTTTCTTTTCTTTTTAGATACTTCAAGTGCGTTCATCTTTTGAAGGTAAGTCAAACTTTTCCTCCTAGATATTTGTTTTTTTTATTTCAGCTAGCTTGAAAATTTAGTTTTGCATTTTGTTTTATGTAAATTATGCAAAATCTATAGACAATTTGAATATAGTTTAAATTAAAATTTTCTAGAACGCTATCTAATAATCTAAACAGACAGTGGTTAATACATCCGATTTAGTTGAACTAAAAACGAGATTAGATAAAACAAAATTTTCTTTAATTATCTTAATTACATAAATCTAAATGATACAAAAAACTATAATTTATCACTATGCTAAATAATTCTTAACCTAAAGGTACCTTTCATTTGTCGAATCGTAGAATAAATATAATACGTTAGGTTCGACTAATCGACTTCCGATTTGATGTTTTTTAAATTTGTTTTGGTCTTTCGATCACGTGAAAAATACCATTGGGAGCTTTTTATTATAATTGATATGCTAGGAATTAATTAGGGCGATTATTAGTATTATTATTATACGGCTTTTATAAGGCTTTCACATCCCGTCACTGCCACAAAATATCGGTCGTTCCCAGTTTACGGTTTTTTTTTAAACTACGCCGCTGTTTAAAAACGTTTTGGGATTGTTGTTTTATTTCATTTGGTAGGTCGTATTTGACCATTATTAACATTCTTATTACTTCGGTCTAAAAAGACCAAAGTATTGAAATCCTGTAAAAAATGATCAAAAATTTGGTTGGTCCAAAACCGCTTTTCTCGATGTTTTGAAAGTCTCTGAGTCTAAAAAAAGGAAAAAAAAAAATGTCCGTCCGTCTGTCTGGATGTGTGGATATCTGGATGTCTGGATGTCTGTAAGTCTGTACCCATGGTATCTCGAGAAGGGCTTGTTCGATTTAGAATTTTTTTTTGCCATATGTTTCGATGGTCAAGGCCGAGATTTTAAAAGGTTTTGTAATCTGTGCGTCAAGAGGGTCACCTGCCATACCAATTGACCCAAAATACTGGTTATAGAAATAGTTACCAATTTTTTGTATATGCTGGTTTGAATATTGAGTTCGGTATTGAGTTTGAGATTGAGTTGAAGTTTAAGTTAGGGGTCAATTTGCGGGTTGAGTTAAAGTTGAGTTGGAGTTGAGTTTTGGCTGAATTGGATACAGTGAGTTGTTGACCAATTTTATATATATATATATATATATATATATATATATATATATATATATATATATATATATATTTTCAGATTAAATGAAACCTTTTGCAAATTAAGTCCAACCTTTTGCAAATTCAGTGAAACCTTTCCGAAGCAAAATGAAACCTTTTGCAATTTAAATGGAACTATTTGCAAATTAAGTGAAATATTTTACAATTAGAGTGAAACTTTTTATTAAATTAATTGAAACAATTTGCAAATAAATTGAAACCCATAGAATTTTATCTCTAAATTAAAATAATTTTTTTTTAAACAAATTAAAATCATTTTAACTATAGTTTTAACTTCTAAGTCAGCACTTCCTCTGCTGCTGCTGATGGGAGTGTCATCATTATATCCAAAATAAAGTTGGAGCAGTCTATGGCTGTAACAGAATTTACGCTCTGTGTTATCACATCGACAAGATTTTGGTCTATTACAGAAACGAACAAATCTCAAGCTTTGGATTTAATTTTTGAGAACGCTTTTTCTATTGGATTTAACATCGGGGAGTGAGGCGGAAGATAGTGGATGTGGTTTTGGAATGTTTCAATCAGCTTCTTTATTTCTGACGTTTTATGAATCTGGGCATTATCCATTATAAAATAATAATTGGTACCACCCAATTTTGAAATTAACTCTGAGAGGAAGCCACAAAACTTGCTTCCATTGCATGTCGAATTTGATATTATTTTATTATGGATAATACCCTGATTAGTTAAACCCGCTATAAGCGTGACATTTCTACCTCTTACTAAAGGAAACATGATACGAGCCGGTGTATTTTTTTTAGAACCACTAGTTCCGTTTAATTTGCAAAAGGTTTCATTTAATCTGAAAAACCTATATGCTGCCTTGAGGAGTGAGTTTGGCGTACAGCTTCGGTTTAGTTGAGGGTTAAGTTGGGTTTCGTTTGCGAGTTGAATTAGGGTTGAGTTGCGATTTAGTTGGGGTGGGATTAGGGTTTAGTGAGCAGTTGAGCAATCTTTATACAGTCCGTTACAGTTGATTAAATCCAATGAAAACAATGTAGGAAATACACTTGTATGATTTAATTTTAACCCCCGTGTTATTTTGGTTTTTACTAAAATTTAAAGAACATTATCACTAAGGGCTGAACCTTTTTTTTTTTTTTTGAGTTTTAAAGTCGCACATTTTGTTATTTTGTTGGAAAGTACCAAAAAAATGCATTTTTTTTTGTTACATGTGAATAAATCCAACATAAATTATAATTTTTTTTAAATATTTAAGTTTATTTATTTATAATAATATATTTTTTTATTTATTTTAATAATGAGTGCTGCCTCCATTCTTTGAAATAAGCTCAAATATTCTATTGGGCATTGAATCGTATAGCGACTTCAAATAATTCAAAGAAATGTCGGCCCAAGCAGCTCTGGCGGCTTCAATAAGCGACTCCTTATCATTATACTGCTTATCCCCTTCATAAATCTTGCGAGAAAGCCATCCCCAAACGTTTTCCATAATATTTAAATCAGGAGAGTGCGGGGGCCATTTAAAAATCGACTTTTTTCTTGGAAATCCAGCCTTTTACAATCCTTGCCTTATGTATAGGAGCGTTATCTTGCTGATAAGTCCATTTCAGTGGTCCGAACAGCTGTTGGAACTTTGGAAATGCTGAACCCAAAATAGACAGATACGACTTAGCTGTCAGTTTTTAATTTTGAAAAGCTAACTCTTTCCCACCGTAGTTTGAAATACCTCCCCAGACCATAACCCCTCCTTCCCTGCTATGATGTCGATTGAGAACTAGTTCTTCTTTGCGTAGGTCATGGAAATAATAGTTATACCCATCGGGCCCGTCTATATTGAATTTTTTCTCATCCGAAAACCCGATTTTCTACCACTGGTTATTCCATGTCATATGCTCTTTCCCAAATTGAAGCCGATTGTTTTTTCGAGCTTCGTTTAATGGTGGCTTTTTCTTAATTTTCGTCCGTTTAAGATGTTTAGCTTTCTGTATGGCGTGACGAACGATTTGTACACAGACATTCACACCGGCTTTCTCCTTGATTCTGCGAGCAGACAGAGCAGAATTGGAGCCAATACGAATTTTTTTACGCTTATCTACCGGTTTTAATTTTGAAACAGAACAGCCTTTCATATTTTTTCCATAGTTTTCAGGATTTCTTAAATAATTTAGCACAACAGTGTGACTTCGGCCTAGTTTTCCGGCTATGAATCGACTCGAATGTCTTTGATCGTAGTAAGCATCAATTTTTCCTTTTTCAACATCGTTTAGGCTTTTGTTTTTCCCATTTTTTTAAAAAACAATTTACAACACTAATTTAATTTTTATTTAATATTTTTATTTTAATAAAACTAGACAAAAGAAAGGAAAAAGAACTGGTTTATTCACGTGTAACAATAAAAATGAATTTGTTTTTACCGTGTTTAAATGAAAAACAAAAAAAGGAACATTTCCAAAGCCAACTAGAAAACTAATTTTTAATCATTTGATTAGTGATGAAATCATCTACCTTTCAGTATAGAAAAACAACAGCGATAGAATCCAAAAGAGATGAATTCGGGAAATCCCATTTTTTTATTTAGTGGATTTAATCTGCTGTAACGGACTCTATATATAGGGAAACCTCACTGCAACGGAAATCGACGGGATGAAAAACGTTGTCCGTTAAACTGAGGATTTGTGATAAAATTTTTTTTTGGACAAATCAAATTGCTATTCATTTCGAAATCGCGTCTCTGCTAAATTTCGAATAAAAACTCTCGGCTAAATTTTTGAGTCACATTTTTTATATACAACAATTATTTTGTAATTCACGTTAGACACTGCCACGAAAATTAAAAAATCACAGTCACCAAACAAACAAAAATTTTTGTGTCAAAATAAATTGATTGTACATGACAGACAACTGTTAAAAATTTACACATAAAATTTAGCGAAGATTCCTTTAGCCTGGTGCTAAACACAATAACTAACAAATATTATTGGATTTTCAAAACCACGTACACAGCGGGTATTCACGAATGCCAAAATGTTATTAGATTCATGGCATTGTTGTTGTAAATGGTCAAATAAAATGCGCCTTATATCTTATCCGATTTTGATGAAATCCAGCATTTCCAATGGAAATGGGATATTCAAATGATTTTTAGACGAAGTTCTGGAATATGGCCAAGAAGGATGGAACTTGGCTATTCCTTAATTGATTATGATGAAATTTGGGAATGTGTACGAAGGGCCGAATTTCAAAGGGCCGAATGGGTCGAAGGGCCGAATTTCAAAGGGCCGAATGGGTCGAAGGGCCGAATGTGTCGAATGGCAAAATGTCGAAGGACCGAATGTCAAAGGGCCGAATATTTCGAAGGGCCGATTTTTTTTTATTTTTTTTTTATTTTAGAAATATAATTTTTAAATTTGTTGTTTTAAGGAACATTTTGTAAATATTTTTATCAAATATTAATTAACTTCGTATGAATTTATATATCTTATTATGATTAATCTTTGGACAAAAATATCGACAAATTTATTGCATTAATTTTGGTTGTTTATATTTTGTGTTCCTTTTGTAATTATCAAGTGAGAAAATATTTATACATAATAGGTATTTCACCAAAACCATGTCTTGTTATATCAATATAAATGGAATTTATATGCATGTATGTAAATATACACATGACATATGTATTACTTTTGTAGTATTGGATCTGTTTTGTCGTGTGTAACTAAATACGAAGTTAATTTTTTTTTAAATTTACCAAATGTATATTTTAATTTAACTTCCAACTAATTTAACTTAGAATTGTAGATTATTGCTCACGGGCACATGGTAGGTCGCTGTGCTCCCCCGCTTAGCCCTCCGATGGGCTTTAGATTTGAACTTCGAGGGACGTATGAGCCGGGATCAGCAAACTTGTCGCACTGCGTTCCGCACGCAGGAGCGGGTTATATAGAATCTATTAATGACACCTACTAAAAAGAAAAATAATTGCACTATTTTGTTTTGCAAGATATTGTAATTGCAGGAGTTTGTAGTTGCAACATTTTGTAGTTGCAAGATTAATAAAAAAGCAATATTATGTTAATGCAACATTTTGAAATGAAATATTTTATATTGATCCCAGAAAGCTACTTCACTAAATATTCATTATTTAAAGGAGCTTCTCTTCGAGACACACTTCCCAGGGAGCTTTGAAGACCTGTTGGTGCGTAGCAATCATCAGGAGTCACTGTCAGTGTTCCCAGAGGATATCGTAACCAGAAAATAGATTCTATGGGCACTGAGGGGTTTTAAACCATTTAAATCGGCTGGTCCGGATCAAATTATACCAGCTGAACTTCAAAACAACTCAGTAATTATTCTTCCCTACCTGGAAGCTATATTCAAAGGGTGTTTGAAGCTGGGCTATATTCCTAGGTACTGGACGGAGGTCAATATGGTGTTTATACCGAAAGCGGGGAAAAGCTCACATGTCTATCCTAGGGACCTAAGACCAATAACTCTATCATCCTTTCTTTTGAAAACCTTGGAAAGGCTGATGGATGTATACATCAGAGATAAAATAGGTGCCAGGAAGTGGGCATCGTCTCAGCATGCGTACACAAAGGGTAGATCTGTGGACACTGCTCTGCACGCCTTGGTGTGTACGATTGAGAAATCGATTAGTTCGAAGGAATTCTGTTTTGTGGCTTTCCTGGATATAGAAGGCGCCTTTAATAATGTGAAAGCGGAGGCAATCAAGGAGGGATTGTCATTTTTGGAGGTGGATGTTCCTCTGATAGGGTTAATCAATTATATGCTGGGAAGCAGGATTGTTAGCTCGAAGTTGGGGGACTCCACCATCAAGAGGTGAGTAACTAGGGGAATCCCGCAGGGGGGGAGGGTTCTGTCTACTCTTCTCTGGAACATAGTGGTAAACGGGTTACTACTTGAATTGGAGAGAGAGGGTATTGAAGTTATCGCGTACGCAGATGACGTAGCTTTAGCTGTTACCGGGAAATTCCTGGGCACGATTGTAGACGTATTGCAGAATGCGCTTACCATCGTTACGAAATGGGCTGGCAAATGTGGACTTGGTATTAACCCGTCCAAGACAGAGCTGGTACTCTTCACTAAGAAATACAAAATCGCGGTAGTTGTCCCTCCTACCTTAAATGGCACGAGACTTGCTTTTACTGACAGAGCTAGATATCTGGGCATTATCTTGGACTGTAAGCTTAGTTGGAAGCCCAACATGTTGGAGAGAATAAACAAAGCTACTATTGCTTTGTACTCCTGTAGGAACGCCATTGGTCATAGATGGGGTCTGAAGCCAGAGCTGGTACACTGGCTCTACACCGCTGTAGTGAGACCTGTACTCATGTACGGGGTGGGTGTTTGGTGGCCAGCTCTGGACAAGGTTACTTATATAAGTAAGATTGAGAAAGTGCAAAAACCAGCCTGTATGCTTGTTAGCGGGGCATTGAGGTCGACACCGACAAGTGCCTTAGAGGTTATGTTGCACCTTCTTCCGGTCGACATTTTTGGCAAACAGATGGCGGCAAATACGGCTGTACGACTTGCAGCCGTCTCTCAGTGGAGGTGTCTTAGTATAGGACACTCCACTATTGTCAGATCGTTGAAGGATGAGCTGGCGAATCTTGACTACATTAAACCTACTCTACGCTTCGAGAAGCGATTTCGGACCTCCTTCCCTTCAAGGGAATCCTGGAGGGATAGACCGTTATCGGAAACCAAAGCGTTGCAATTCTTCATAGATGGCTCCAAGCTAGACGGCAAAGTAGGAGCTGGAGTATTCTGTGACAAATTAAATGTAAACATTTCTATTCGTCTCCCTGATTACTGCAGCGTGTACCAAGCTGAAGTCGTAGCGATTGAGGAGGTCATGACGTGGTTGAAACATAATGTGCTATCCTCAGGCGATATCACAATCTATGTGGACAGTCAAGCGGCGATCCGGTCGTTAGAATCGGTGTCTTTGGCGTCACGGGTGGCGTTGAGTTGTCACTCATCTCTAAATGAGATGGAGGAGCATTTCAATATCCAGGTAGTCTGGGTCCCAGGTCACTCGGGCGTCATGGGGAACTGCAGGGCAGATGAACTTGCTAGGCATGGTACGACTCTCCAGCTGCAACCGGAAAGGGTAAGTCTGGGGAGGCCTATTACAGCGCTGAGACAAGCACTTGGAAAGCAGGCGCTATCCTCAGCGGGAGAAAGGTGGTCTAACACCCTCACCTGTAGAGTTGCAAGACAAGTTTGGCCAAAGCTGAACTTGGGGCGCACTAGGGCATTAATATCCTTACGCAGACGTGAATTAAGAACGGTCGTAGGAATTCTCACGGGACACTGCCATTTTGGAGAACATGCAAGAAGGCTGGGTCTGGAGGCTAATGACTTCTGCAGAAGCTGCTTGGACGAAGAGGAGGAAGAGACGTTGGTCCACTTTATTTGCTCATGTCCAGCATTGGCTCTCAGAAGGCACAAACACTTCAAGATGGACTGCCTCTCGGATCTCGAAAACAGTAAAGTGCGGGACGTCTTACGCTACATAAGTAGCTCGAAATGGTTCCAATAGGGGTAAAAGGAGATACATCCTGTGGTATCACAGTGGACCGTCACCGGTCTAAGTGTGCGTAAGCAGCCACTCCAACCTAACCTAACCTAACCTAATATTCATTATTTCACTATAAAATAATCAAAATAATTATTTCGGAAAGCAAAATTTTAAAAAACAAGATTTTGTCCAACAAAACATTTTTGTCCCCATTTTGTCGAAGGGTCGAATGGCTCTTCGACCCATTTGGCCCTTCGCCCCATTCGGCTCTTCGACCCATTCGGCCCTTCGATATTCGGCCGTTCGACCCATTTGGCCCTTGGACCGATTCGGCGCTACGACATTCGGCCCTTCGACATTTGGCTCTTCGACACATTCGGCCCTTTGAAATTCGGCCCTTCGACATTCGGCCATTTGACATTCGGCCCTTTGATATCATTCCGAAATTTAACAAGTGCGCTGGAAATGGGATTCTAAAATGATTATTGGATAAAGTTATAGAATATGGCTGTGTACGATGGAACTTAACTATTTCTTAACCGATTATGATAACATTTGACATGAGCCAACGCTCATGGGATTCTAAAATTATTTTTAAATGAATTTCTGGAATATGGCCAATTATAACGGAACTTGGCTATTTTTTAACGAATTTCAGTGAAATTTGGCATTTTAAATTGATTTTTGGATATAGTTCTGGAATATGGCCAGGTAAGATGGAACTTTGTTATTTCTTAACCGATTATGATGAAATTTGGCATGTGCGATGGAAATTTGGTTCTAAACTGAGTTTTAGATCTAAAAATCAATTTAGAATTCCATTTCCAACGCGCATGTCAAATTTCATTTTTTTTTTTTTTTTTTTTGGCTATATTCTAGAATTTTATCTAAAAATCATTTAAGAATCGCATTTCAATCATGGATATCAAATTTCATTAAATCCAGCTAAGAAATTGCCAAGTTCCTGTATTTTCAGTCAATTTGAAATGTTAAAGGTTCAATTTGAATTGTAAAAGGAACAAATTAAAGTGGTAAATTTTCAATTTGAATTGTACTCGTAAAACCTGTATCATCGCAGAAATATCTGTCCGTGTCCGCTCTAATAAAGTGTCGGCTTATTTAAGGGAGATTTTCATTGGAAAACTTCAGTTGCATGAGACTTAAAAATTGGTCCGTTGAAGTGAGGATTCCCCCAAATTGAGTGTCTGTTGAAATGAGGTTTCACTGTATTTAAAAGTAAGTGTTTATATATATGTACAGTATATATGTGTGATATTTAAACAAATGCACACGCATTGAACGATTTGAACCAAACTTTAAACAAATATTGCTTAAGAAAGGTCACTGATAATATCTCAAACATTCATCTCCTCCTTGAAAGATGATAATCAAGTATAAAGTTACTATAGAGGAATTTCTAAAACTTCAAAAATTGAGTAGATTTTTGATGACAGTATGATGGTATGTAGGTATGATGGTATGTTGATGTGAGTTAAAGTTGAGTTAGGGTTTAGTTAGCCTGCATTGGGGTTAAGTGAGTTGTTCGGTTGGGGAATTATTTAAGTGTTGATTTGGAGTTAGGTTAAGGATTCATTTGAAAATTGATTTGAGGGTTTGGTTTGCGGTTAATTTGGTGATTGCGGTTAGAATTATGTTGCAATTGAGATAGAGGTTGATGTATATATTGAGTTGAAGGCTGAGCTGAAGATTGACTTAAGAGATTCATTTCGGGATTAATGTGGGATTTGAGTTAATCAAGGCCGAAGTTCTAACTACCTCATGACGTTTCAGCCCTTTATATTTTTATTATTGTGTTTATATGTTTCGGTATATTATAATAGGCCTTTTTATATTTAGATCTGTATATTATTTTGGTAATTATTATCCCGTGGTAGAATATTATCGTTTATATAGGTTTTGCACTGAAAATTCAACCTTTTACAATTCAGGTTCATCAATTTGCAAATCAAATTCATCTGTTTCCAAAACATATTCGCTATTTTCCAAATCAAGTTACCTAAATCTTTTCAAAACCATTAAAATTAAAAACATCGGATTAAAATCCTTTGACTCTCTGATAATTCGTATCTAGAATTTTTGAGATTCTGTGTGACCAATATTTTTGAGATTATTACAAAATTATTGAAAATTAAAAAATTATTAGAAATATTTGTAGTAAAAATTGTTTTTCTCGATTCAGTGATGAACTAATAAAAATTTAATTGTTTGTACCGGTAGGCTGGGGGAAACTAAACTTGCCTAGCAGTCTAAATGTCTAATTCCAAATAAAAATTCTAGATTTCGTAAAAATGTTGTAAACATTTCCTAAATATCAGGACTTTTATATATGACGAATTTCTAGGTTTATACTACTTTAAGGATTTAGATCAATAAACTCCAATTTTCCATATGTATCTTCCCAAATCCGCAAAAATTTTATTCAATTCTAATATGCCTGCAATATTCCTGCAATTTTCCTAAATTTCCAAATTTATTTTCTTTCCAATAATTCCAAATTCCAAATAAATAATGAATTTGAATTTATATTTATAAAATTGGTAATCCTAAATTAATTATTCCACTATTAAAATTTCCAAACTACAGCAAATTCTTAAATTTGATGAAATCCTTATTTAAGCTTCTAAGGGTTTTCGTTTTCTCAATTCCTGACACTTATGTAGGATGAATTTTAGAGTGAAGTTCAGGTAAGTTTTAGAGAGAGTTTTCCAGTTAAGTTTATTGTGATTTCGGTAGGTTGAATGGTATATATTAGGGTGAATTTTAAGTAAAATGTTAGCGGTTATTTTAGAGTGACTTGTACGTTTAATTTAAGAGTGAATTTCAAAATTAATTTGTCGTAATTTTAGGAAGAATTTGAAAGTAAATTTTGGGTTATTTATGATGAATTTGATGGAGAATTTGGATTGATTTTGGGGTGAATTTTAAGATTAACTTTAATGCTTTGTTATACGATGAAGTTACAGCCATACTTAAAGGCAATTTATACTCTTTCGAATAAAATAAACCGCTTTGAAAAATATTCATTCGTCTTTAAATTTAGAGCCAAATTAAATTACAAACGTTAGATGGACATCCACCCGTTAAAATAAATCACAAAAATACTGCGATTTTTCGCTTTGTGTTCGGTTTTTTTTTTGAAACGAATGAAAAATGTTGTGTTACTTTAAGATTTTTTTTTATCGACGAAGACAAAAGCATTATACATAATTGAACTAAACTTTTTACGTGTTATACTAAGATAAATGCTGCTTACAGAACCGTTATAAATAAATAACCGTAAACATAAATAATTAATCAAAATCAATTACATTGCAAATAACGTTTAAATCATGTTTACATAGAGACGTTCATATCACAAACCACCCATACAAATTCAGTTTCACATCAATTTACAATTATTTTGAAAATAAAATAAAATTTGTATGGAATTAAAACGAATGTATAGTTCAATTAATCATTCTGCTTTTTGCTGTGTAAATTTGTACTTAAGTTAAAATGAATTTTACAAATTTATGTTATAATTAAATAGTTCACTTTAATTTAAATAATTACATATAATACGTAAATATCATAAAAAAATAAAAAAACAACAAAGAGTTAAGATAAATTATATTCATCATTGTCAGAATTAATATTAATTTAATTTTTATTTTTTTTTATTTTTTATATAAAAACGAAAGCACAAAAATTCTAATTTTGTAAATGGAAGATATAATGTCTGTGTGTTTGTAGCTTACAAGCAAACATATATGTGGAATTTAGATTTACATTACTTGGAAATTATTTTCCCTTGTATGTATGAATTTGCCTCTGCTCTGTTTATTTCGTAGTATATTCTTGACTAATGACATTAAGGGGTTGTAAAAAAGGATTGAAATGTTGAACAGTCTGTTCATATGTTGATTTATTTTAATCTCATATTATGACATTTAAGGATTTGTTTTCATCCTATTTACGTATGTGGGTGTACGTATTCTTATTTGAATTTTTAATTGCATTTTAATTAATATTCATATAGCTATGAAATGAATGACGACGAAAAGGCACTCTGTCACTCTGTTTGCACATAGTGTAGTAATAGTATGAAGGAGAGCTTTTACTGTTCTGTAATCAACTTCTTGGAAACAACCAAACATGATACAGTTGTATATTTCAAATGCCTAAATTGTTTTATTTATAAGGAATGTCTGCTCTAACGTAATTAAAATAATAATGCTGTAACTTTTATTAATAAAATATAATTTTTGTTTTACTTTACATAAAACTAAAAGCTTATATTATAAACAAAAATATATAATTTAATATGTTATTTAAATTTTTCATTATTTTAATTTTAAGTAAAATTATACTTTAAAAAGCTTTTAAAAACTTTTACTTTTCTGCTGTTATGTTTTGTGTAGGTGTACCTTCTCGTGAATCAAAATATTTTCTTTATTTAAAGAAAAAAGCTTTATTGCCATATTTAGCGGTGGTAACAAATTTTGTTTATAAATATTTTGCGAACAAATTTAAATAATTTTTGTGTATACTTACGCCTATGAGTAATAACATTGTAACAACTAAGTTAGATTTGTTGGAATGCCCAATAAGATCCATAAAGATAAGCTAAACGAAACAAAAAAAAAATGTGTAAGATGGTTTGAGACTTGCCGTAATTGATTGTTCATTGGCAACTTAATTGCACTCGTTGTGTTAGTATTTGGAGAGGCATGTTAGAACCTTGCTGGACGGCTTAAAAAATAACAGAGAATTTGCAGAGAGGAATATCAACCCCCGAATTCGAAATCGGAGTAATGCTGTTAAAAATAGAAAAAGTGAATTCATGATAATTAATTAATTAACAAATTAATATTATTAAAGAAATAAGTAAAAATTAAAAGCAAAAGAAAATCGCTTCTTTTATTTATAGTATTTAAAAATAAATGAATAAATTAATAAATAATGCAAAGTGTGTCTGAATATTCATCATATTACTTCTCAAATCTAATTCTAATGCTCTCAGTTGGCTGTCTGATATCAATACAGATTCAATACTCAGCACAGTGAAAGAAGAGTTAAAGAATTCACATCTACTCGGCATTGAGCTTAAAAATAATTTTCTTTGTTTGAAGATTTAATTTATTTTAATTTATTTAATGCTGTTAAAAGTTTTTAACTTTGTTTTTTAACTAAAATTCATTTAAATCTGTGCTTTTTTTTAGAAACTAGTGTTTTGGAAAAAAATCTCGCAATAGGTTTTAGAAGTAATTACTCATTTTTATTTAGATTTTCGATTTATTTCGGCTTTTTATAGACACAAATATATTAGTGAAAATGGCATTCACAAGATTTTCGATTGGTTAATCAGAAACAAAAACAAATATTCATAATATATCTACCCAACAAAATAGAAATATCAATCCCCCTGTACTTTACTCCAAGAGTTACACAAAGTGTAATAACCCTGAACAAAAAATGAGACCTATTCTTGAGCTCATTGTTTCGTATTAAAAAAGTTTGTCTACTCATCAGGTAGCTACGACCAAACTACAAAAATATTATACAATTCCTACTTAGCACATATAGTGTCTAGTAAGAACATACTGACTTAGCGAATTATATTCACTAAATCAAAAAACTCAAAGAAAACACTCATTTGTGTGAGTTTAATGCCCACACAAATATTAAGAAGTTTTAAGGGCCCCATACACGGTCGTTATTTGCCACTTTGCGTTACCTAGCATGTGGGAGGGAAGCAAAGGATCGGGAACTGTATTGTATTGTAGCTGTGGTTGTGCTGTTGAATGATGTGGTGTAAGATGATCCAAGTATGGTAACTGATTCATATACGGTGATGGTTGGTTCAAATATGTTGAAGCGGAAGACATTGGGCGTAAATTGAACGGTTATTTTCACCGAGTGCCTATATGAATATTACCTAATTGGGCTTCGAAAAGTGCATCGTTGAACGCTTTTTTTGAGATCTTAACAAGCCATTTCTAGAAGCTCAATCCGTTTATCTTCGCGATTTCCTTTTGGTGGCTACTTTGCAAGAAGGTACAGCCTCATACTGCGACGAATGTTGTAAGGTTTCTTCGTGAATATATTTTGTATTTGCAGATTCCACAAATAGATAATGAATAGAAAGTTGTAGCTCAACAATTCGAGAATAAATAGAACTTCCCACACTGCCTAGGGGCGGTAGATGGCAAGCATATTATTATTCGTAAGCCGATAGGGACACCGGCTCTTATTATTTTAATTAAAAACAATCGTTTAGCATTGTATTAATGGCTATTACAAACTCAAATTATGAATTGTTAATGGTAGACGTATAAGCTAACGGACGGGTCTCTGGGTCTCTGACGGGGGAGTATTTTCCAATAAACATGTTAAAAAAAATTTCAACAAAAAACCTCTGCATACCTGAAACAGAAAATTTACCAGGAACTAATATTAAAACGCCTTATGTTATAGTTGGTGATGATGCTTTTCCCCTGATGGAAAACTTAATGAAACCATTTAGTCGAAGAAATCTGACCATAGAAGAAGCCATCTTTAACTGTAGGTTATCTCGCGCTCGCCGCGCGGTACAAAATGTATTCGGTAGATTAGCCACCCGATTTAGAATATTGTTCAGAGAAATAAATCTACGTCCAGAGAAAGCTATTATCATTATTCTAGTGTGCTGCCATTTACATATTTTTTTACGAAATAGAAGTCGAAACATATTCTTAAGGAGGGTTCAACGTTGAAAACCTGTTACTTGGAAGGTATCAACGACTTGATCTCTATCCGAATTTTGGTTCATTTCCTTCAATTTAATGGCTAGTTTGACGTAACCACAGCTTTTAAGATATCTGTTCCTATAACTTTCACTTTTCACCTTCCATAATGTAGCCAAATCTCGAGATAGGTTAATAAACTCTTGCCAAAATGGTTTATTATCAACCGTATTTGTTATTTTTAGGTTTTGTAATGCGCAGCGAATGAAAAAAAAATAGAATGAATGTTGTACAATACTGTCAAACATCGTAATAGACATGTCAAACAGTTGCACAACGGTAAACGTTGTGCAAATAAATTCAAACCTGTTTGAATTAATGCAAACTGTTGTGCAACAATGCAAACGACACCATATACGATCAACATGTTTCCACAATTGTGTTTGTGGCCCTTAAGAGAAGTATGTCTTACAAATGGGTGTTGTCCTTGAGTTTTTTGATTTAGTGAATATAATTCGCTAAATCAGTACGTTCGTAATTGACGCTATCTGTGTTAAGTAGGAATTATATTTATGTAGTTTGGTCGTAGCTACCTGATGAATATACCAACTTTTTCAGCACAAAACCAAACTACCAACACAATGAGCTCAAGAAAAGTTCTCATGTTTTGTTCAGAGTTACTACATTTTGTATAACTCTTGGAGTAAAGTACGGGGGGATTGATATTTCTCCTTTTTTGGGTAGAAATTTTATGAATAATTGGCCACTTGATTTTATTTCTGATTAATGCACCAGGCAGCGGCGTAGCCAGAATTCAATTTTTTATTAGTTTTTTAAAATTTTATGTTGATTCTTCGTGCCACTAAGGTCAATTCATCGAGGTCATTGTCTATTGATATAACCACATCTCCGTGAATATTTAATAATGTCAATCCATTTAGTCGCTCCTCGCCGATTGTGTTTCGTAGTTAATTCTTAAGGGACCTGAGCATCATGGAACTTTCCAATTGGAGAGATTAGCCAGGTTAAGAGTCCTATTAAAAATCTGACAAATATTTTATGCTAATCTTGTTATTATAATAAAATAATCGTTCAAGACCTACCTGATCTTCTTTTAAACATTTTAATTAACTTCGCTTATGTAAATCCAATTTCAATTTAATCTGGAAAAAGGTTTACACAGATGGCTAATATTATGCCGCTTTGGGTGGTTATAACTAAGGTTACTTATAATATACCTAATATACCTTTAACAGGTATTGATTATTTTCCTTATTCGAATTATAAATGATTTTGTTTACTGTGGGTATTGACCCTTCACCATGTAATGATTGTAAGATGGGTGAAACTCAAGGGGGGGGGGGGGCGGTTAACCCCTGCAACTCTCCTTCCTACGCCACTGGCACCAGGAGGCTTTCTCAGATCGGGCGTCCTTTGAATATTAATCGATAAAGAAAAAGCAATTCTATCGGCCCCTTAGTAAAACTATATGGTGAATCACGCGAGGTTTTCAAACTTCCTCGATCCGACAATTTTAACAGTTTACACATTTACTAAACAAAAAATAGGCCTCTTCTAGCGATGACTGACAGTTGAAACAGCTGTGGTTTTATGGGCTGTTGATGAACTGTACTCTGAAATGAACGAACTGATTTTGTGTGACTAACGGATTTCGACTGTGCGGATTTGTAGCTTAATGCATTGTATTCCGGCAAATGACCACCCTGACTATTTTCTTTTTGAATTAGGTAAAACCTTGGTGGGTTGTTTGGCTGAACCACAACTTCTGGCTCCCATTTATTATTATTTAGTTTAACTACATTATCCCCGATACTAAAATTAGTGTCTTTACGCGGCGATCCCCTATTATGATAGAATGCCTTTCTTTCTTTTTTTCGTTCCAGGTTAGTACGGACATCAACCAATTTTGGTTTGAGTCGTTGATCACGAATAGGTAATTTCGAACGCAATGTTCTACTCATTAGTATTTCTGCGGGACTATACGGTAAATTTGTGGCAGGAGTGTTCTTATATTATATAGGAACATATGATAATAAAGCGTATTCGATATCCTTTTTGTCTTCTCTCGTTTTCCTTAAGATTTATTTATATATATGAACACATTTCTGCGCTAAAACATTTAGCTTAGGACATCTGAGACTAGAAAAATAAACTCAAAGTTACAGTCACTACTTAACAATTGACACTCATAGGATGAAAATGGTTGATTGTAACTAACAACATATTTTGGGATACCGTGAATACAAATTATGTCTTTCAAAGATACAATGACGCTAGATGATGTTTTACCATGCAATTTTCTTAATTCTATCCACTTAGAGTAGTAATCCATTAAGACAAGGTACACAACACCAGAATATTCCATTATATCACAGGGTCGTTGGCCGTTTCTTTAATAAATTGTTCGTTTCTCGAATTACATAGATCAATTGAATGGACTATTTGATTTAACGCAGGATAACATCTACTGAACCCCCATTATAAGAATTGCGCGATAATAAATCGGCTAGGTGAATATCTCGGCCAGGAATGAAGTTCACATCTAATATGGGGGACGAAGTGGAAGAATTTTAACGGAATTTCACAAATTTGTTTTTCATAATCGAAATAGGTGGCTCCTAGTCAGTTAAAATTGTCACTTTTCTGCCGTAAATTATGTTGTGGAATATTTTGCATCAAATACTATGCCGAGCAATTCTTTCTCCATTTGAGAATAGTTCGTTTCTGCTTAAGTTAAGCTTTTGGATGCGAAATGCACGGGTTTATCATTGTGCAGCATACAACACCCAAGACCGTCTCTTGAGGCATCGCTTGGAATGACTATTGGAATATCTGGAGAGAAAATTTGCTATCGTACCGCATTCTTGATTCTGATTTTAATTTCTTCCAAGACCTGCGAAGACGCTGCGCCCCATTGAAAATGGATATCTTTGCGTAAAAGAGCACGAAGAGGTGCGTTTAGCGAAGAGTAATTTGGAATAAATTGCCTCAAATAATTAAAGGTTCATAAAACTTTTTCTAATTCCTTTCGGTTAATTGGATGTTTAATATGCATAATGGCCTGAAACAAAACAACCCGAAAGTTGGCCGAAATACTGTTGGTTGAGCTTCTGAAATACTTCAGAAGGTTCATTTATACCAAATGGACGTACTTTGAAATAATAGCATCCGAATGTAGCACTGAATGTTGTTAAATGTTTTGAAGTTTGATCCAGTTCTAACTACCAGAAGCTTTGACGAAGATCCAAAACAGTAAAAAATTGCATATTTTGCATATGAAATATAAAGTCGTCCAATGTCGGTAAATGATCTTGCTTTAAGTTTTTGTTAAGCTCCTGCAGATCGAAGCAAATACGTAACTTTTGTCAGCTTTTTCTATGACCACTAAATTGTGAATCCGATCGGCTGGTTACCTTTGAAATAATTCCTGTCAATTCCATCTCCTCTAATTTGGATTTCAATTTGTTGCGAATACTCAAAGGGAACCCGACGGGTTGTTTAGCTATTGGTATGGCATTTTGCTTTAGTCGTAATGTCCATTTATCCGGAAATCTTCCTAATCCAGTGAAGACATCACGATTATGTACAATAAATTTCTCTTTTTCTCTATTAATTTCATCAGATCTTACATCATATACTATGCTAATTAAACCCAGAACTATGCTGCTACATAATCCTACAATCGGCTTGACCATTTTACATATAATAACAAATTTAACCATGAATTTTCGACTTTTTAGTTCTATTTCTATACTCACCTTCCCCTTACTACTTGTGGTTTCATGGGCTTAATGTCAGATTTAGTATTAATTTTTTTAAATATTTACCACAGAATCATATTTACTTTCGCTCCACTATCAATCTTAAATTGGATGCACCTATCCCCAACTTTTAGTTCCTGATACCAATCCCGCTTAATTTCCTTCTTATTGCCTCTACCAATAATATTGATTGGGCTACATTGATTGTATTTGTTTTTTTGGCTAACTAAAGTATCGCTATTAAAGTCAACATGATCAGGTTCTTTACCATGATCGTCCGAGAAAAAGTTCACTTCAGGAGGGTGATCGTTGCAAATATTATTTTCAGCGACACGTTTCAGACTTACAGTATCCCGATATTCTAATTCACAATCACTTTGAATTTTTATATATTGCAAAATTCTCTCGTCCTGCTCAATCATTCGAACCATTCTAGTTTTTGCATTTGAATTCCCAATTCTTTTTCGACAAACGCTTGAAAAATGGTTGTAGTGGTCACAATAATTACATTTTTTTTTCGTATGCCGGACACCGATTATTGTCTATGTTATACGATCGTTTCACCTTACTGCTCTTGATGCATTTGTTTTGTTCGCGAACCAGTTATTTCCGCTATTCGACTAGTTTCAATAGCTTTCTGCAAATCCGGCTCTATGAATTAACTTCTATCCTAAGAAATTCTGGAATTTCGTAAATGGTAAAAAGATGGTTGCTGGGTTTCCTACTCCAATGACTTTTCAGAACTCTTTCGCCAGTCAGCCCTCTGATGTATCCACTTTGTTTGCCATTATTTTCGAGTCTGTCTATGAAGAACCTGCGTTATCATGTAACAAGCCTTTAACTAACCGCGGTCTTTCTGATTTTATCTATTTAAAATGAACGAAAGCAGAAGTCTATGATGGGTTATCTCAACTTGAAGTTGATAAGGGGGCAAAATAAGATGGCTTTTCATCTATCCTTATTAAGAATTGGGCAGAAAGTCTAGCCCCTCCCACTGACTATTATCTTTAATAATAGCGTTCGTACTGGGATTTTTCCTTATCTCTGGAAATTATCTTTCATCCGTCCGACTTTCAAATCTGGCAAAAGAAGTGAAGTCAGCAAATATCGCGGAATCGCTATTCTTTCTGCTATACCAAAACTACAGAAAATTTTGTTTTTTCATGTAAAAAAGTTTATTTCTCCTGCTCAATACGGATTTTATCCGAGTAGTTCTACGGCGACTAATCTAGTCTCCTTTTGTGGATATTTATATAGACTAGTAGTAGACTAGAACATATAGGCAACAAGTAGATTTGTCAAAGGCTTTTGATACAATTGACCATTCAATTCATATCGAAAAGCGAGGAAGTCGCATTGGTCCGCGTTTATTTTCAGTATTTGTAAATGATGTTGTTGAGTGTTTTGAATTTGCACATTGTCTGGTGAAATTGCAAGGTAACTTGAATAACTTTTGCAGTTGGTCGTTTAATAACAAATTGTTGCTGAATGTGGGTGTTTGGTAGCGCCAAACCTTACACAGTATATCCAATGACAATCACAATTCGGTTGACGTTTTATTCCTGTAAGAAAAGTTTTATTTGAAACAAAATTGTTCATATCATTTATACGTTATATACTTAGCTTATAATTAGTCTAACGCCAATTGAATATTGTTATAATGGTGTAATACCTATAAGTAAATCATAAATTATAAATTTAAATTAATAATTATCAGATCAATTGTATAAGTTCTTACTCTGACATGATTATTTACGCTAAAACGTCAAAGTTAATTGTAAACAAAGAAGTTGGCAACAATTGTTTTTCTATGTTATTCTAGTACAAATTTATAACAAAACGAATTTGTTAGTACTTTTTTTATAAATTTGGTTACGAAATGAATTGTTAGTACTTAAAGTAGAATAAGTGAGGGATTTTTTACATACAGTCCACTGCGCTCAGACTAGTCGCATCACTTTTAAGATAATAAGATAAAACTATTTGTGTCGAATAAAAATGTCTGATTTACTATAAAATATGTTAATAATTAAATATAATTAATCTTGTGTTTTTCTTTGTTTATTTTATTAAATTCGGTTGTGAGTTTTCGCAAAAAAATAAATACATCAGCCACTAACAAATATAAATTCTGGTCCTTCGAGCCGGATGTAATCCAAATTTCGCCATTTTGTTAGCCGGCTATTTAATAAAAATATAAAACCGCATGTTGGCGATTCGATCCAGTATAATCGAAAATTAGATTAAATACAAAGTTAGGCGAATTTACCAATTGAAGGTTAATATCTGTGTAAATACAAATTCGTGATCGCCTCTATTAAAAACATTGTTTAAGTAAAATTAAGTGAATAAATTCGTGTTCCCGTTATTAAGAATTTTTTCAAAGGAACACGTGTTTGTTTCAAAGTCAAAGGTGCAATTGTTTTAATTTAAGTACAAAACTCGTGGTTGCCGCTATTAGAACTTTTTTCAAGAAATTTATTTAAGTGGATAAATTCGTGTTTCCATTATTAAGAAGTTTCCCGTATAATCTAAAATTAGTTGAATCGCAACGTGGTAAATTTACCAAGTGGAAACAATATCCGGTAAGCCGTACGACATCAAACGAAATATTATCATTAAGAATATTTGTCGAAAAATTAGTTTAAGTGAATAAGATCGTGTCTCCGTAATTCAGAATCCCCTCAAAGGAAACAAGTTTGCGTTATAAATTCGTAATGGCAGATAAATTGGCTCAAATTAAGGAGCTGACAGCGAAACGTGGTCAAGCCAAGGGCAGCATTACTCGTATTGTATCCTATATCGAGCAGGCAGAGGCATCCAAGGATACTAAAATTAGTGAAGCATCATCTCGGCTGGATTTGCTCGAACGGGCTTTTCAAGACTTTAAGGAGGCCGACTCAAAGTTAGCGGCGCTGGATTGTGCAACAGAAATGATTGACATTGAAGACAAATACTTACAAGTGAAGGTCAAATTGAAGGATTTCTTGGCAGATAGCAGCGGTAATGCAACGGTTCCCTTATTTGAGCAATTTTCAAAAATGATGTCACACACAGTGGAACAACAGAATCAACTATTATCCAAATTTACTAGATCTTTGTCCACGTCATTAAATCAGTCATTCTTAAACACATCATCCGAAGAGCCGCAGTTTACTGCCAGATTGCCAAGATTGAGTGTACCAATATTTACAGGAGAATACAAAGAATTTCCTAGTTTTAAGGACCTTTTTTCTGCTGCAGTCCATAATAAAAATTATTTATCACAGGCAGAAAAATTTCAATATTTAAGAGGGTGCCTTAATGGTGAACCAGCCGAATTAATTAAGCATTTTGCGATATCAGACGCGAATTATCAGAAAGCCTGGGTCAAAATATGTGAACGCTACGAAAAACAAAAATACATTACCAATGAATATATAAAGACATTTGTGGACTTGCCACACATGAAAGAAAAGTCAGCAAGAACTTTAAGAAGCTTAGCAAACGTCGCAGATCAAGTAACAAGAGGTCTTGAAGCCTTAGGTGATAATGCTATTAAGCGAGATCCGTGGCTTATTTATATTTTGCTCGCCAAAACCGATTTGGATACTCAACAGGCATGGGCATTGCAAACGGCCGAAATAAATTATCCATCATTTGAAAGTTTTTTAAAATTTCTCAACACTCGATGCGATGGTTTAGAACCATGCGAAGCATTAAAACCACAACAATCAAAATATCGATTCATAGTTAAATCACACAACGCTATTGATCAATCATTTTCCAATTGCCCATCTTGTTCCATGGATCATAGATTATATGAATGTGACAAATTCAGTGAATTAGATATTATTGCAAGGCGTGAGGAAGCAATGAAATTAAATGTTTGTTTTAATTGTTTGAGCGCAACGCACAAAGTGAATAAATGCAAATCAAAAAGATCATGTTATAAATGTGGTCGCAGGCATCATACCATGCTACATGAAGCCGTTCTTAGCAACGCAGCGTCTGATATGAACAGTTCAACAGAAAATGAATCACCCATAGAAAATATCAGTTCAACTCTAACCACTACAGCTTCATCAAACATGGTACTGTGCAGCCATGCAATTTTGCCAACAGCTTTGGTTAAGCTTCGTGATAAATCTGGAAACTTTCTTTATTGCAATTTATTACTCGATTCAGGTTCACAAATTTCATTGGTATCTGAAGAAACAGTTGAGAAATCGAGTCTTCCAAGGCGGAATACAGATTTAATAATTGGAGGACTAGCCACATCTAAAGTATCAGCAGTTGGTAGGACAACCATTGAAATATCTCCAAGATTTGATGAATCAAATTGGCTAAAAATGGATGTTTTTATCTTAAAGCAAATCACCACCACAGCAAGTTATGATGAACGCTGTCATTTAGATAAATTTGACGAATTGAAGTTGGCGGATCCAATGTACTTGAAGGGTAAACCAATTGATATCTTAATGGGTGCCGATTACTTTTTCCAAGTTTTAAAGAGGGGAAAATTATTCGTCGCAAAGGATGCTCCCATCGCACAAGAAACATCATTTGGTTGGGTTGTATCTGGAAAAACCGACCACATCAATTTATACAGACGAAGCGAAGTGAAATCAACACATGCTAGGTTATTAGAGGACCGATCTCTGGAATGGGCATTGGAGCGATTCTGGGAGCAAGAAGAAATTCAGGACCTACGGGGAATATCGGAAGAGGAAGAACTATGCGAGAGTCATTTTAGAAGAACAGTTCGACGCAATGAATTTGGAAGATTCATAGTACAGCTTCCGTTTAAACAAATAGAACCGAAGCTCGGAGATACATTCAAAATGGCAAAACGGCGATTAATCACAATGGAACGCAAGATGAATTCTAATAGTGAATTTGGGCAATTGTATCGCGCATTCATGAAGGAGTACATCGATCTAAATCACATGATTAAAATATCTCCTGATAGTTTGGAAGCAGAACAGAGAGAAATTTGCTATCTGCCACACCACGGCGTTTGGAAGACAAGCAGTGATACTACTAAACTGCGTGTAGTATTTGACGGTTCATGCGTGTCATCAAGTGGCGTCTCCTTAAATAGCAAACTCCAGGTTGGGCCAACTGTACAATCTACACTCTCCACAATTTTATTAAGGTTCAGAACATTTCCAATCGCTATCACCGCCGACATCGAGAAAATGTATCGGCAAATATTGCTCGAACCTACACAAACTCGATATCAACGAATACTGTGGCGTTTTTCAAGTAACCAACCGATCGAACATTATCAATTAATGACTGTAACCTACGGGCTCGCTTCAGCCTCTTTCCTCGCGACTCGAGTGCTTATCGAACTTGCCGAGAATTATGAGCGTGATTATCCAGAGATTGCTGGCATTATTAGAAGTAACTTTTACGTCGATGACTTACTCACAGGTGCCACGAACGAGAAAGAAGCACTAAAAATAAAAAATGACATCGATTTCGTATTAAAACAAGGGGGATTTGTGTTGAGAAAATGGAAGTCGAACTTAGCGTCGTTAACGGATGTAAGTGGATCAATTAAAATCACACATGATAGTGACATTTATCAAGTTCTTGGACTTCATTGGCAACCAAAACAAGATATCTTCGCTTTTAAAGTTCAAATTCCCGAAGAAGTTAAATGCACCAAGCGGAGTATTTTGTCAATTGCGTCCCGTTTATTCGATCCATTGGGGTGGCTAACACCATTCACCGTCAATATTAAGATTTTGATGCAAGGGTTATGGTTTCATAAGCTTTCTTGGGACGAGGAGTTACCAAGTGATCTTCAAGGCAGGTGGCATGCAATCAAAACTCAATTTGAAACCATCAAGGAAGTGAAGATTCCCAGATTTATGTGCCCCTTGAGTTCTCCGCTAGAAATTCACGGATTCTGCGATGCTAGTGAAAATGCATATGCAGCTGCCATTTATATTCGCACCTCAATTGATGGACATGTAAAAACTAATTTGCTATTAAGTAAATCCAAAGTAGCACCAATCCAACAAATAAGTATTCCACGTTTGGAACTATGTGGAGCGCATCTATTGGCGAAGCTGGTTGCAAGCGTATACGAATCATATGGGCTAAAAACCGCGGCATTAAATCTCTGGACTGACTCAACTGTAGTTCTGTCGTGGTTGCATGGACCCCCACGAAAATGGAAAGCATACGTTGGAAATAGGACATCGCAGATATTTCAATATGTTCCGAATGCAGTCTGGAGGCACGTAAAGAGTGAGGATAATCCGGCAGACTTACCATCCAGGGGAGTTTCATCAATATCACTAATGAACAATACGTTATGGTGGGAAGGACCAAAGTGGCTAAAACAGAGTGAAAATCATTGGCCGCAACCGATAAAGGTATTAGATACACACGAGGAACAGCGCCATAACGTGCTCGGCTTATTCACAGCATTGAACGACCATTGTGTTCAAGTATTACTTGATAAGTTATCAGAGTGGACACGAATCATCCACATTATGGCACGAGTAAAACGATTCATTTATAACATGAAGAATTCAAGGTCGAAATTGTCTGGTTGGCTAACCACAGAGGAATTACAACAAGCTGAAATATTAATATTCAAGGAAATTCAACGAATTGAATTCTCAGATGACATTGCTCATCTACATCGGTACAAAATGGTAAAATCAAATTCGCGTTTAATTTCTCTTGCACCATTCATTGATGAAAATGGAGTACTGAGAGTTGGTGGTCGCCTTGAGAATGCCACTTGTTCATACGATCAGAAGCACCCAATCATATTACCAAAGCAACACAAGATTTCTAAGTTAATCTTAAGTCATTTGCATATAAAATATCTTCATCCTGGTCCCACTCACTTAACATCAATATCAAGAACGAAGTACTGGATTTTGGGTGTTCGCGAAGCAGCAAGAAGCATTTGTAATAAATGTATTAAATGTTTCAAATATGCAACTAATAAATCATCACAGCTGATGGGAAACTTACCTTCACAAAGATTAGTTCCAGCCAGACCATTCAGTAGTACAGGAGTTGATTATGCTGGTCCAATAATGCTAGCAACAAAACGCGGACGAGGTGCGAAGTTAGTCAAAGGATACATCGTAATATTCATTTGCTTAGTCACAAAAGCATTGCATATCGAGGTGGCTAGCGACCTCACGTCGGAATCATTCTTAGCAGTTTTGAAACGTTTTACTGCACGAAGGGGAGTACCTAAACAAATTTTTTCTGATAATGGTACAAATTTTATTGGTGCTAAAAAAATATTGTCTGATATTTACAGGTTACTAAACTCAGAAGCATGCAAACAAGAAGTCATGACATATGCGGTCAACATTGGTATTAAGTGGTCATTTATCCCTCCAGCAGCTCCAAATTTTGGTGGTATATGGGAGCGTGCCGTTCGATCGGTCAAAACACACTTGGTTAAAGTAATTGGTAGTTCACACTTAACCTTTGAAGAGATGAGCACCGTCCTAGCTCAGATAGAAAATGTGTTGAATTCGCGGCCACTATGCGCTGTAACAAATGAAGACACGGATAACATCGACACACTTACTCCGGCTCATTTTTTGATTTTGGGAGCAGCTGCAATGATTCCAGATAATGATTACAGTAGTACTCCAAAATCTTATTTAACGAGATGGCAACACGTCCAGCAGATAGTTCAATCATTTTGGAAGCGGTATTCTCGGGATTATTTAAATAACCTGCAGCAACGGTTTAAATGGCAACAACGAAACCGGAATTTACAAGTGAATGACATTGTGTTAATAAAAGACAATAATGTTGCTCCATGCAATTGGCCATTTGGGCGTGTCATCGAAGTACACATTGGCAATGATGGTGTGGTTCGCGTAGCAACGGTCAAAACTGCCCAATCGATTATCAAACGTCCAACTTCGAAGCTTTGTCGCCTGCCAGTTGGTGATGATGGTTAGTTAAAATTTATCAATATTTAACGAAGGGGAGTATGTTTGGTAGCGCCAAACCTTACACAGTATATCCAATGACAATCACAATTCGGTTGACGTTTTATTCCTGTAAGAAAAGTTTTATTTGAAACAAAATTGTTCATATCATTTATACGTTATATACTTAGCTTATAATTAGTCTAACGCCAATTGAATATTGTTATAATGGTGTAATACCTATAAGTAAATCATAAATTATAAATTTAAATTAATAATTATCAGATCAATTGTATAAGTTCTTACTCTGACATGATTATTTACGCTAAAACGTCAAAGTTAATTGTAAACAAAGAAGTTGGCAACAATTGTTTTTCTATGTTATTCTAGTACAAATTTATAACAAAACGAATTTGTTAGTACTTTTTTTATAAATTTGGTTACGAAATGAATTGTTAGTACTTAAAGTAGAATAAGTGAGGGATTTTTTACATACAGTCCACTGCGCTCAGACTAGTCGCATCACTTTTAAGATAATAAGATAAAACTATTTGTGTCGAATAAAAATGTCTGATTTACTATAAAATATGTTAATAATTAAATATAATTAATCTTGTGTTTTTCTTTGTTTATTTTATTAAATTCGGTTGTGAGTTTTCGCAAAAAAATAAATACATCAGCCACTAACAAATAGTGGGTAAATGCAGGATTTTATCATTCTGTCGGATGCGCTCGCCAATACACCGGCAATATTTTTTATATAATTTTGCTGTTGATAGAGTTGAGTTCATGTCCGACTTAGGCATAACCTTTTCTTGTGATCTAACTTTTACTAAACACATTGATTGTACAATATCATTACAAACGCTTACTGGGTTCCATTAAGCAAAATACTATTGTGAGATATACTATATAAATTGTGTGATATACTATATAAAGACTTTTGCTACCCGCCCACACTGAAGACTCTGTATATATCCTTTATGTTCGTTCAGTTCTAAAATATGCTTCTCAGATCTGGCCCCCATTTTATAAGTGCCATTCAGATAGGATTGATAGTGTTCATAAGCAATTAGTTTTGTATGCCCTTCGTGAATTACCCTCTGAGCGACTGCATCAATATACGAGTGTTCTCCCACCTTATAATGATCATTTTAATTTATTAAAACTACAACGTTTGGATCATCGACGAAACGTTGTATCTGATCTCTTCGTTCACGATGTTCTCACTTCCCCAATAGATTATGATAAATTACTGTTTCGGTCGCCGTTTGCTACATATTGATCTTGTATCTTCGAATTTTGCACTATATCGGAACCAGTTTTTAAAATGTCGCGGAATTTTTAATCAGTTTACGATGTTTTCGACATTAACATGCAGGAAACTCGTTTATGAACGAGTTGTTTAAATTTATGTCTAATAATAATACTAAATTATGTTATTTAGTACTTGTTGAGGATACAAAAAGAATACTTACTGCGAAGTTGCGAGTTAACGCACTCAACTCAATAATGAAGAAACAAATCACACACTCAGATTTATTTATGTAATATTTTATTATTTCTTTACACTATTTTCCTTTAATGTTCAATCAATATGTTGACAATCAGCTGTCCAGTCTCTGAAGTGATTGTTTTGGCATTTTAAATCTGTAAAATATCAATTGTTATTATCATTATTATATTCTAAACAATATTGTACTTAGCTTTATGATACCACACTGGCTCACCTGAAATTATAATTCGCGTATAAATTTAGATTACGAAATATTATTACTTACCAAACGTAAACAAATGCCTCAGCTGATTGATATTTTTGGCATTTGCTAATTACCGAATAACACTGCCGTATCGCGTAATTCAGGTGAACTAGATGTGTTATAATTATGTAAAACTGTAATAATTTGGTCGAGTTGAATTTACCTTACAATTTGTTTGTGAAGAAAAAAAGAGTTGTGTTCTGAAAATTGCGAGAGACAGTCGAAATTGAAACACAGAGATTATTTGTGTATAAAATAAAATAAAGAAAACTTAGAGATTATAGCTAAACATTTTGTGGTTTGTATTCGGAGAAATTGTGTAGCAAATTAGACGAATATTTGTTTACACCCGTAAACCGAACAGTACTGGGTTTAGACTTAGACATTGTATTACATATCAAAAACCAATTTCAGCTCACAGATAACAAAATTTAAAATTGGGTACTACATAGCAATAGGTCAAAATCAAGCTTTTAATTATTTTTATCATATAAAACCGTTGTATTGTTAGCTTTTGGTGTAATGCTTGTTCGATTTTCTTAAAAATTTGTCAACTTTAAAAGAGAAAATATTGTAATAATAATGATAAACTTATTTAAATTTTTTTCTACTACATTTCTGTTATCATTATCAAACAAAAAATATAAGAAAATTTTGAAATTCCTTCCAAATCATATTTTTGCAATGTTCTGGAAATAATAACAAGAAGAATACAAAGAAATTATTTCTTTTCTTATTTGAAAATATAATATTTTGATAAACATTATTATTAACATTATTACACAAAAGGAAAATTCTTATTTTAAAAATCGATTTTTATCAGCAACAGTATGAGTTTGGTTTTTTTTTTTTGATTGTGTTTTTCAATGAAATACATATTTTTGTTTTATTTATTTATTTATTTAGTATTTAGATAATCATTTTTTGTTTGTGTTCATTTTAATTGCAAAAATAAATTAAATTAATATTCCTGTTTTATTGTAAATAAGACTCTATTTATTTATTTATTTTTTTTGAAAAAGTCACGTTTCGATATAAATCACTTTGTGATTGAGACACAAAAGTATGCTTCGAGAAAATAAATGACAATCAGCCTTAAGAAATTTACTCCTTTATAAAATGTCTCGGGGGAAAGATTGCGTTTAGGAGTAGGAGTGGGATATGAAAGCAGTAATAATTAATTAGGACTGTTCGAATCCGAAGGGCTGGCTGCTTAGTTGCATTTTGCTCTACACACAATTTGATTCAACTTGTTTGACACACTAGCTATTTTAACATTGAGTAAAATCTATAGAAACTTGTTGGCTTATGGATACCTTTGCTATTTGTTAGAAATACGGGTACTACCAACTTCTTCTGTCATTAAAATTTACTCTTCTATCTTGCAGCAGTCCAGCGGAAGGTTTTTTTTATTTTTTTTTTTTATTTTTTTTCCAAAAAGAATTTTATTTTCTGCGCAGGAAAATTCAGCTTACACTGTCAAAATGAATGAAATACCTTTCAATAATTTTAAAATATATAAACTTAAATAAACATTTATAAATCAATTGTGGAACAAATCATATTCTTCTATATACTCATTGTAAAGTCGATCTTTTATTGACGATTTGAAAAATACAACCGGTAGACATTTTTCGGATTCCTTAGTTGATAAAAGTCAATTCTTTTATAAAACATACTGTTTTGTGTAAGCGATCATTTATAGTTTGGTAGACGATAGTTGTGAGAGTTTCACGTAATTCTTTCAGTAAACTGTAGGTCAGTTCTTAAATCAACGTTACATTTCAGCACACCAGATTTTATTTTGTTTATAGGCATTATATGTAAATTCTTGTTCTTATATAAGCATTTTGAAGGTGTAAGGGGCGGTAAGCTTCTTACTGCTTTTAATGATTAATTTTCCAATATTTGTAGATTGTTTATTAAATATAAACTCGCTGAACCCCAAATATGTGCCAAATAAATTAAGTGAGAATGGATATATCCAAAATATAAGTTGAGGGATAATTCACGTGGAACTTACTGAGCAGTCCCTCCTTAAAGCTCCAATAAATGGTGAAATTTTCTTTTTAATTGAGTTTATATGGTTAGGCCAGGTTAATTTAGCATTTATCTTAAGGCCTAGATATGTTATATCTTGTGTTCGTTTTATGCATAAGCTCTCTTCATTTATTTCATCAAATAAGTCTGTTTGTTTTCTTTTTAGAAAAAACAACAATGAAACTAGACTTGTTACAGTTCAGATTCAATTTACTGTTTAAAGCCAATCTGAGATTGCCCATAAATCAGACTCCATTTGTCGTTTCAGCTCCGTACTATTTGCACACCCATAAACCACAATGTTGGAATGGAATCGATAAAATGACAGTTTCCTTAACAGTATTTGGTGGTCTACACAGTCAAACGCCTTCTGTTGGCGGTATTGTAAATATAAGTTTCCCACTAAATTCAGGGTTGCTGATACGATACTTTTTCCCCTACAAAATCCAAACTGATTCTTATATGGATTATATATTGTTTGTCTCTAAGTAATCTACCAGTCTTTTTTAAATGACTCGCTCGAATATTTTACTGAAAATTGGTAGATTGCTAAACATATATCATCATTTTTGAATATGGGAGTTATTCTTTCTATTTTCATTAGTGTAAGTAGAGGAATGATTATGGATTTTAATTTTTTTTTTATGTCTTGCATTTATGTAATCATATCCCATTGATGTATTTATGTCTAGATTGACAATTATTATTTGTATTTATTCTACATTCGTTTGAGATAGAGCCTGCAAAGTACATGTTAAATCTGGGGTAGGCTCAGAATAATGGGAATTTGAAGGATAACTTTCAGTAATATTGCCACTTACGTTACTAAAGAATTCCACAAACTGATTAGCCACAGTCAATGCATCAGTAGTAAAATTATTGTGAATTTTTAGTTCAATTATTTTGGGTTTAAGTTTGAGAGATTCAGGTGTCTTATTTATCCATCACGTAATTTACAGGTCACTGAAAAATTTTAATTTCTTTTTGATGTTTAAGCACTGCTGAGCTATGGCTTCGGGAACTGGTGTTTCTACACTGGCCCATAAGCCATCCGCTTGAGCCTACATAAATGTTGAGGATCTTTTGTGATTCTACAAGTACTTCATCAGCGTGATTAAGAGCAGTGTTTGGTTGCTTACAACTTTTCTTAGTTTAAAACTTCCTTTTGAAGTTTTTCAGTTAGTTCCTATTTAATGGTTAATGCTTCTTTGATTATGTCACAGCCTGTCATGAGGTAATCGACATAACAATCTGTTTGTATTTCCTTGCAACGCCATTGAAAATACTGTGTTTCGTCTTCTGCGAGCTAATGTAAAGTTTTTACCGCAAGGTAAGTGATAGCCGCTGTTCGGTAAGTTAATTTTTTTAGTTGATATTCTTGAACCTTGTCTTCCTGGTTTATCATTTGGATGAATATGTGTCGAAACAATTTCTCTATGTCGAGTGTGACAACGAACTTATGCTTTCGCCATCTTAGTGCCCGTTTGGTTATTTTGCCAAATGTGTCAAAGACTACTCTTAACTTTGTCATAGTACTTGATGGCTTGAGGACAGCATAATGGTGTTTATAGTATTTCCGTTATGTTTTGTTTGATGAACTTCTCAATATGTCAGAGACATTCATACTCTCGCATGAATTCTTTGTATTGTGTGGCCAGTTCGTGGTTCTTCTTGAGCGGTTTTCCTAGTTAGAGTAATCTTGCTGTTACCATCTTTTTGGGATCTCCTAGATTTGATAGCTCTTGGAATTGAATATTAAGCGTAAATCTCTGGTTCTCTTTTGTGGGAATTCTGAAAATGTTGTTCTATAGTCTTCTTAATCTATTCGAAGTGTAGGTTTTCATGGTCGATGTAGCCTATCGGTGCTGACACATGGAAGAGATTAACAACTATAGTTGTATTCTTTGTTAGTAGAGCTGTCCTTGTACCAATTGATATTTTAGGATAAAGTGATTTTCTTTTTTTTTTTTTAAAAATGCTTCTAATGCTGTTAAACGCGATTCAAGAAATTTCATGAAATTTTTAAGTGTTTTAGCCAATACGTAGAAAGATATTTGAACAGTCTCTAGTGATGTCATATAAAGTCTTAATGATCTTCTTCACCGATCATATTCAGCTGATGGAAAATACTGTTTGCAACCAAATTGGATTTCATACCTCCCATCCCAAGGCTAATAAATTCGATCTAAAGACATTCGGCCTAATTCCTTGTGGTTGTTATGATACAATTCACTAATTTTACTACAAAGTAAGGAATGAAAATAAATTTCTCTTTTTCATCGATTTTCTATGGAGAATTGGATTGGCAAAAATGGAGTATGAAACAATTCTTAAAGAACATAAATTAATCTAACCTAACATGGTAAATATATTTTTAAAAAATACTAGCACAACGATCCAAAACAATTTTTTTAATGCTGTTTCTACCCCTGTAACTAAGTTTTTCTAGAGTTGAAACTCCATTAGAACCCTTGGTTCTTAATAATTTGGCCAATCATTTGAGAATTAAACCAGAGCCTTCTAGAGTATAGAGCCATAATCATAATGACATAATTTTTGAAGTTTTTTAGTAGTATAACTTATCACTGATTTCCATAGGAATCCATAGTAAAAATGGTGGTTTTTAGCTTCAAGTTTTCCAGTGAAAAAAGCAAAAATATTATGAAATGGGTTTTACATTCCTTTAACAACAATATACAAGAAAGCTATATTGATATTAAGTAAATATTAATTTAAAATTAAATTATTTCTGAAATATACTTTTCGAGCTTCCATTTTGAAAAATACATCAAAGTTGGCTCTGACGAATTAACATAATACTTGCTAAATTTATTTTTAGTTTTACTAGTGTACGTAAGATGTCTAAAATGTTTACAGAAAAATATGGAAAAAAATTACTTAATCACAAAATTATCACACGTTCCTGTATTTTGTGAATTTGTTTTGCTTTTTCTACAGTTTTTGAACTTGAAATTTCCCCAGGTGGTAATTTTTGGTACGATTTTACCAAATTTTTACGGCCGTCACTGCCATCTATGTAATGTAGGTATATTTATTTAATGACCATACGAATTATAGTAAGCTTTTATTTCAAGACCAGGTTGTTATGAAATTTTTTTTATATTTTGGTTTAAATAAATCAATTATGAAAAAAATATGAATTACAAGAAAATGGAAACGATTTACTTAAACGACATTCATATACGTTGAAATTCAAACATTTATGAAAATATTTCAGAAATCATAATTAAAAATTTGTAACGTTTTCATTTAAAAATTTGTCTTAGGAAAAAAAGTGATTTCCGTTTTGTGTGGTTTACTATGAAAAGTTTGGTTTTTTCCTCGTTGCTAATTCCTTTATAAAAGCTTCCATTTATAGACTATGGCTATATTATTGCATAATCAAGGTTGCTTTGACTAAACCAGTGAGCTCCTGAGTGAGTACCAAACATTAAATTAATTTCTACATAATTCAGATTTTGAGATAAGAGAGGTGTGTATACTATATGTTCAATATTTAATACATATGTATATTACGTATAAATATTCCAACAAAAATATTAAATGATTGAACTAATTTGGGTCAATCACGCTTATTAATATTATGATAATGCAAGCTTTTACGTAATATTATTAACCAATTTTCATATACATACGTACCAGACCATCAAACAAATTAAAATGCTGATCATAATCGTTTAATTAACTTACCGAAATTGAGTACTCTGTCTGTGTATTCTGAATATTCGGCATTTTAATGGTATGTAATAATAACAGCAATATGTTTATTATTATATGTATATTTTTGCAAATTTTAATTACTTTAAAACATGTTTTCACCACTGAAAATCCGTTATACTATTTATAACAACAAACCGAGTAGAAAAACCAAACTTTAAGTTAACAAAAAAAAACTGTTTTTTTTTTAGGAAAACCAAAACGAAAAATTAATTAAATAAACAAATTAATTCTGTAAAATATATGTGCGTACGTACAGAGCAGTAGAGTAAAATATAAAAGATTACAATAATTAATCAAAGGCTAAGCGATGCGTTAGTAGCACAGATCCACACAACATACAATATTATCTAATTTATACACCAAACAAGTATAAAAATAGTTTTGCCAAACAATTTACCATTTTTCTACTTCAAATTATTCAGCATAATATATGAACATAAGTAATATGTATGTAAGATGTAATCTGAAATTTTTTTTTAAGTTGACTTAACTTCCATCTTAATTTGATAACAAATTGTATCGAGAAAAAATTTATTTCTGTTGCTTTATACAGCATTTGTGATACATATTTTAGATCGAAGCACGTGTATGTTTAACGAGCGTTTTTTTTTTTTTTTTTTTTTTTCAAAAGGGTGGGTGTTTGTAGCCCAGAGCACTGCGACCATTGAGGCCTATTGTGCATCCCTAGAGATTCTTACGTAAAATGTAGGTCTTTGTCCTTGATAAACGCCGCTACCTGACGCATATCCAGTGGGTCGGCGTTAGGCCACTGGATTATGTAGGCATTGAGGAACTTGAATCTTTTAGGATGATAGCATCGCATGTGAAGAGTAGGTGTTCCAATGTCTCCTTACCGCAGTCACAGAATCTGCACTGGTCCGTAAGGGACCATCTCATTTTATGTATATGGCCGTTGAAAGGGCCGTGCCCTGTTGGGAACCAGGTAAGGGATCTTAGCGATTGGCGGTCCATTGTCGGTGCCTCTCCCAGACGTATAATATTATAACTGAATAATTTCTTCTCATGTCTCATCCCAATGGACGACTCCCAGAGTAATTTCCTATAATTCTGCTTCCAGTCCCTTATATCAACTGCCAAGTGGGTTTTGGAAAAAGCAATACTAGGACTGGGACCATATGAAAAATGGTTTGATTCTAAACTAGATCTGGGTCATTTAAGAATTTTTGGCAACGAAGGTATTTTTAGTTATATTCGAGCTCACATCCAAAAACTTGCGTTTGTTTGATTCAAACACAAATCGGTTTAGCCGATTATCAAGAAAAAGTAGACGATAATCAAGATCTATTTGATGATTCTCAATCAAATTATACTGATAATGAAAATGGAAATTATACAGAAAACATTGAACAGAATGATCCTTAAAATAGTGAAGAAAACGACGACGATCTTGTTTCTAATGAACGCAGTAATCAACGGTATATGATATTCATTGTACAATTAAAGCTCCAGAACTCTAAATTGAAACTGATTCCACCAGAGAACTAAGAAGAAGCAGAACATTCATCCGAATCTGAGCAATAGCAAAAGGTCATCGATGAAGAGCTAAATTCTTTACATGCCAGTGCAACATGGGATATTGTTAAGAGACTAATGATGTCAACAACGTAGGTTGCAAGTGGGATTCAGGATGATACAATCACATTCAGATGGATGTATCTTTCGAGGTAAGATAAATGGGCGAAAAAGTCATATTGCTATTACATGGGGATGATGGTATAATCATCAAATAAGAACGCTTTGAAAAAGGTGATGAACCATTTATCAATTAATTTTATGTTTACAAAAGGTTACAAGAACCATTATGTTGAAATTGAATGTATACGTGACCGTACAAATAAAAAGATTTTCATCAATCAAATGGATTACAGACGGTGGACAAAATTTTGTAAACATCTCGGTTTTTTATCATTTTACTACTTTAAAATAATAAAATATTTTTTTTCTAACACCCCCCAATTGTCGGATTTATGTAAAACCAACAATTGGGTGGTGCTAGAAAAAAATAATATTTTATTATTTTAAAGTAGTAAAATGATAAAAAACCAAGGTGTTTGCAAAATTTTGTCCACCGTCTGGATATAGAAAAACTGATCAACAAGTTTGAAATGGGAAATTGTAAGAAGGCATCGACCCTAGCCGGCAATAATTTGGTATTACGTATAAATCCCAAGAATAAGGTGAAAATGAACCTTTTCCATACAGACAAGCAGTTGATTCATTAAAATTTGCAGCGATTGTAATAAGACCTGATATTTCATATGCAGTGGGAACAGTGAGTAGATATTTAGAGAATTCCAACGCAACTCAGGGCAACGCCGTGAAACGTATAATTCGATATCTGTAAGGAACGAGTGATTTTGGTATTGAATATGGTGGTTCATCAGTTGAATTAAAAGGTTATACAGATTCAGATCGCACGCTCGTGACAATGATACGAGACGATCCACATCTGGTTATGCGTTATCGATTAACAATGGAATCGTCACTTGGAAAAGCTGTTTACAAAAGACAGTAGAACTTTCAACTGCAGATGGAGAATATATGTGTGCTTCAGATGGGATCAAAGAAGTAATTTGGCTTAGACAACTCTTTAAATATATTGACATAATTGCGAAAAATGGCAGTGAATACAGATGAATACAGATGGTACGTTTTTATTAATATTCAGAAACTCAAAAATATATAGTTTCTACATTGTGGCTTTCAACATATAGAAATCAAACATATACTTTTGGTATTAGCGAATTTTACAATACACCTTAAAAAACTTTTACTTTTATTGTATTTAACGCCAGTAGGCTCTGGCCTACTGTATAAATAAGAGCCTCCAGTATCGATTATATGTTTAACTAAGCTTAAAATTGACGATTGCAAATATAGAGATGGCGCTACCTATCGGAATAAAATAAAGCTGTAACGACAAACAAAAAATAAAAAATAAAAATACTAAAAAAATAATAAAATTTAGTATAATGGTTTATTTTTGAACCCGAGCACCCTCAAATATTTTGTATAAAATCACGGCCCCAATCGTCAATAAGATACAAGTTTTCTTTACTATGAAACTGCACGGGAACACGATTATTTTCATTTACATTTTTAGTCTATTTGAATTATGAGCTTTTGTTTGGTTTATATACGAAAATATTTCATAAAACATTTAATTTTATTTGATTGAAAAATAGATTGTTTATATTCTCTAGAGATGCACGAAAGGAAGAAGCCGCAGGAAGACATGCTACCGCCTTTTCAGCTGCTATGATTTTACAGTCAAAATAGCACCTATGTCTAATAGAACCGCCCTAATTCATTTAGTTCAAACTAATCAAATAAGCGATGCTAATTTGCTTTATTCACTTGGTTTGCCGAGGCCATTCACAAAAGTCTAAATATGAAATCTTTAGTACTGTACTGCATTTTAGATGATTAACTTAACAGAACTGTGCTTTGCTCAAGCTCATCGAGATATGGATATACTGAAATTTAGTCGTTTGTAGGTAACAAGAACTAATAGACGATAAAAAAGCAAGAACCATAATCAGATGATAGTCAAAATTACATTTTTCACTAAATTATTGAAGTGAACTCAATAAGGTAATCTGCAAAAAGCTTTGCGGATAGAAACAGTAATGGAAAGGCCTTTAAAACGGTGTTATCCCTTGTATCGTATTTATGTAAATTTAATTAATTAAAAAATTACCGCTGGTGGGGTCTTTTAATTAATGAGAACAAAATCAGTTAGTGTCAATTTAAATTCTGTTTTATTTTATTCAATGCTATGCTTTATATATAATTTTAAATTTTCAATGTCAGCACAAAATGTGAAGTATCAATCAAAAATATTTATAGTATGCTTATTACAAATTAAGTTAAGGGTCAGGTCAGCACAATAGATACAAAAAACAACAAACACCAAAACTTTATACTTTGGTGGAAATTAAACGTTGTAATGTTGATGAGTTAAAATGATGAGTCAACATATTCCGGGCTGTAAAGTTTTCAGTAGCCTGCTGTTCACACTCCACTACTTTCATCCGGTCGAGGAAGAGCTGCCGGTATTAGAACCTGACCCTTTGCTTTGATTTTAAAATTCAAAATGACGAAAAGTACTATTAAGATTGATTACTATAGTTAAGTAGGATATCGTGTAATAATGAACATCATGATGATTCATTTCTGTTGGTAGTTGTTCCCTTTCCTTTATCACTTTTAGCTCCCTTTCCAAACCGGTAGTCTCAATTGCTGGCATCAGGTTATGATTATCGGGTTTTGTTGTTTTGGGTTTTATTTGCAAACTGAATTCCTTTAGATTGATCGCTCCGCTTAATATATTACATAATTTTTAAAATGTCTTGCCTCTATTATTATGTGCTGTGCCAATAGCGATGATGAAGAGATTGTCGTCTCTTAGCGTACAACCAGCATCTCTCGTCACTAATCCGGATCGCTGAAGGCTGTATGAGTCGATTACGTATATCCATTGATTTGGAGCATGCAGTTTTATCCAATGGTCAAGCGTTGTTTTTCGCTGTAAGATTGCTACTTCACACTGGGTTTTGTTAGTCAATGCATTGAAAATTGGTGTTTCGCATAGAAATTGCGTAGGTTGGAATATTTGACAACGTTTCACCTCTTCTGTTGTTAGAGTGACAAAATGTTCTCGATGATTGTCCATTGCTAGATATTTTATTGATGCCGTTATGATTAATATCCGGAACTGGCAAGATGGCTAGCAGGTTATAATCCGTTGCAAAGGACAACGGTATGATAATCTCAATTATCACATTTCATCGTGTTACCCTACTACGTACATCCATGCTTTGATATACATATGTGCATGAGGTCATGAATGTTAAGGCCAGGAATGGTTATTGATGCTGATGTATGTTGACGAATAAATTGCAGTTGGTCTTCTAATTGTGACGGCGCGAGTATCGATGGATGCAACATACTATATATGATGTGCATAGTAAATAATATCAAGTAGTAGACCTTGTTGCGTATCCTCTAAGTTTTATAGTATTAAGGTCAACTCGAGTGCGCTCATAAATATCAGGTGAACCCTTTCTTCGTACGTTCGATATTCCTTTAGTTGTATCATCTTCAATCTTAACCTCTGTAGATCCTTTATCAAATTCTTCAATGATGTTGTTGATTGTGTTATCGATTATTGATGTTTGGTTTCTCATTAATGCCATTAGATGTGTTTCGTTATTGTTGATATTCTTGAATTGGGTTTCATACTGGTTGGCCTCACGCTGGGTAAGAATTCCAAACATGTCTCCTAAGTTAATGCATGTTGTGTCTCCTAAACCGCGTTTCACTCGTCGACGTTCCTTATTGCTTGTTAATAGTAAAACTTTGTCTGCAATCAAGATTTTGAGCTGCCATTGAAGTTGCTGCAGGATTACGTCGCAGTTAAAACCAGATAATCCTTTATAAGCTGCTCCCAGTTCGCCTTGGACTTGTTTAAAAGTTTCGATCTCTTCCCAATAGTTTGTCATGTTGTAATAGATTGCTCTAATGTCCACTTCATGGCTACCAATTCAAGTTTGCCTAAATTCTCGAAATATATTCGTGTTGAGTAGGTAAATGGGGTAACCTTGATCAGAGCTTGCACCTGTCTTAGTATGCAGCAAATTGAGAGTAATGCTAGTGCAAGATAATTTACTTTTCTTAAATTCCTTGTTGGTCTGTCAGGCTGCACTCTTTGGTTTTGGTTGTCTTTTTAGTTCTTTATTCATCTGCGTGGTTGTTCTTCCTGGTCCTATTTCGTCTAGGCTTTGTGGGGTTGGCAGTTGCTGAGTTGTACTTGTATCTTTAGTTACTACCGCATGAACTGCATCATTCTTCTTGTTTTGCATGTTAATGTAGTCCTTTGGCTCGTTAGATATCGGTAGGCGGCATATTTTAGTAATATTCGTTTCAAACGTACTGTTCCTGTATTTGAGTGTGACTACTCTAACAAGTCTTTCTTGTCTTGGATGAAGTTCAACGACTCTTGCTAGCGGCCAGTGCATAGGAGGTAGTTGTTCGCCTTTGAGGATTACTAGTTGTCCCAATTGGATGTTAGGTTGTTTTTGCAACCATTTTGGTCTTCGTTGTAGTCGTGAAAGATATTTCTTATGCCATTTTTTCCAAAAGTCTTGACTGAGCTTGGTGAGAAAATTCCATCTAAAAGTATTTGTTTTACAAATTACTATTGCAAAAATATTTTTGTTGGGACAGTTTTAATAAAAAACGTTACTACTTTATATTATTTTTTTTTTCTATTTCATTTTAATATTTAGTATGCCCACCTTTATTTAATATGACCTCATTTAGTCTTCTGGGTATGCTGTCAAATAAATTGGAAATAAATTCTAGGGGTATTTTACTCCACACCTCAACAATCTCATCCCATAACTCTTGCTTGCTTCGTCCAACTCTGTATGGTATATTTCGTTTCAAATACGCCCAAACATTTTCTATAATGTTTAAATCCGGGCTTTGCGGTGGCCAATTTATGCGTTGTTGGTCCAAATCATTTAAAAACTTGGTCACAACAAATCCTTTATGGGCAGAGGCATTGTCGTGCTGAAGAATAAAATCAAACCCAATCATTTTTGAACCAGCTACCAATGCTACATCATTCAGCAGTTCCAAATAGCTCATTTGGTTGAGTTTCCCAGACACCATTGCTAGTGGTCCTACTCCGAAGTTGGTTATACAACCCCAAACCATAATATTTCCTCCACCGCCTTGACGTTGTGTAGCATAAACACGACGTTTGTTTGCCTTTTCTGGTTCCGAATAATAAAATTTGCGACCCCAAGATCTGTCTAACGATACCGAAGATTCGAGAGTAAACAGAACGTTTCTCAAAAATCCGGGGGGCTTGTTCATATGCTGCTTTGCGAACAACAGCCGTTTTATTTTATTTTGTTTTGAAATATAAAACTTTTTGGTGCATGTATAGGCCTTTACCCCGTCTTCTTTTAAACGACGTGAAATTGTGGAATGGTGTATTTGGAGTTTTTCGTTATCTTTTAAAGTTTTAGCGAGACCTCGTTGACTTAAATGTCCATTTGTAAGCATACATCGCATAATATAAGCATCTTCTCTTGCAGTTGTTATTCTTGGTCGTTGGCGTACTCCAATATTTTGCATCGTTCCGTAAATATTTTGTTTTCGAACTTGATACCAAATGGTATTTTTATGGCACTAGTACTTTTTCGCCAGTTCTTCGGCTGAGATTCCCAAATTATATTCTGCCGCAATTGTAGATCGGGTTTCAATACTCAGTTCGCGGGTTTTTGGCATATTGTCACGATTTTTAATGCTCACAACACAATGAAACTTGCAAAACTATTTGAAAATGTGTATTTTTGAAAAACAAATGCTGAAACAGTTATTTCAATGCGCCATTTGTTGATTTTTTTTAAATGTATCAACAAATAAATTATAAATTTCAATTTTTAATTAAACAATAAATGTCGTTAAGGTTCGTCCTCCAAACCCAATTGGAATAATTTTATAACTAACTTTATAAACCAAAAATGTAACACAATTTAAATACTGAGCGAACGGCGCCGTTTTGCGAGTTGCGTGTGAACTCACCCGTTGATTTTTTTTTATATATAGGGAATCTAAGTTTTAGTGATTTTTCTGGTTAAAATTTTCTCTCTAAATAATAAAGTTTTATTTCACCTATATTTGTAAGGTTTTTCTTTTTAATATAACAATGATTTTCAAATAAATTAACCACTAATTCTATTGCTTTTATTCCTTGGAAAAAATATGTTTGGTTTATATTGTTTAAATTTTACACAATACATATTACCAATATGTATGTTTGTATGTAAAATGTGTAGAGCTTATTCGCAGACCAATCGAACTCAAACAGAGGACCAACCAACCCACAAATTGTTCAAAAAAAAAATACATTATAAAAACAATTTATTTACTGGTGCGAGGTATAAGCAGTAAAAATATACCAAACGAATTTTCCAATTTTCGAAATTTTCTTTTTTTTCGTATTTTTATTATCAAACGTGACCAACATACAAGTGAATTAAAATAAAGTTTTATGTTGTACAACAATTTTTATTTTGTTGTTGTATTGCGTGTGTGTGATCTGGTTATTTGTGTTTTTAATTTCGAAAATATACTGAATTATGGTTTTTTAGTCCCTCTTGTATTATTTTTCAAGGATAAACATTCCATTATAATTTTATGTTAATTGGGAACACAACATATAGAAATAAATATTAGAATTTAGTGGTAAAATGTATTATTTTATACATAAGCTAAATACACATATGTGTAATAGGGTGGTCCTTATTTTTCAAAAATGTATTTTTTCGCTGAGCACTTCTTAAACTTGTCGTACTTATCAAAAACTTTATTAAGCTGGTCTGTGAAATTATTGCCATAGGCTTATTGGACAAGACGTTCCATTGTTTAAGCGATTCAAAATTCAATAAGGAAAATTGATGAGAACATTATATGGTGACATTTATGATGAGATTGTGTGGTAATCTTCTGTATGTTGTAGCAAAAAAAAAAGGATTTAGTTAGTCCATGTTCGCGTAAAAAAAAATTAATCGAAAAATATCACTTGGCGTTAAACACAAACTGTTGCTAAAATAATAAAACTCAAATTTTCAACAACCCAATTTTTCAACTGGAAATAAATTAAAAACGAAATTTATACTGAGTTTGATTGAAATTGTACAAAATCATAAAGGGCGCGAGACTGGAGGAAGCATTGCTTATCTTATATTATTATAATAATACCCAATTTAATACTTATTTTCGTTTTTTGTTTTTTTTTTTTTTTTGTATTTCGTTGATTACCCTAAAGGCTTAACAAAATTTATTTTCATCTATAATGCCAGTGCAAACTTAATTTAATATAAACAAAGTTAAATTAAATCTGTTTTGATTGCTTGCCTTGCTGCTTAATGAAAAAGAAAATTCGCTATGCCCGAAACAAAAGGAAAAAGTTTACGAAACTAATACAAACACAAAGAAACACAATAACAACAAGATAAGAAGCAACCAAGAATATTATTAATTAATATGATATAGTACATTCACAGTAAATTTATAATGATTTTAATCTTTACTTAAAACCTTTTCTCTTCTTATTTTGGCCCTTTTTCGTGGTATTATTTGGTAAAAACACCAACCTATCCCTGCGTGGTTCAATATGTTAAATCATTAATATTAGCGTGTATTTTCGCAACCTCGGTAAAATTAATAACGCAACACGAAACCAAAAAATACAACAAAATTTATGAAAAATTCATTAAACCATAAACATAAAGCGAAAAACAAAAGAAAATGTGCGGAAGAAATCGTTAAACTTTTTTCATGTTGTTCAAATATACAAACATATTTTGTTCAGTTGTTTATTGAATATCATTAAACTTTTCCGTTTGCGTTGTTGTTTTTGTGCTTTTATTTTGTACAAACGGTAAAAATGCTGAAGATTATTGAAAGTTCCTTCTACCTTTTTAGGTTTGGTTCTTTGAAATGATTTTTTGTTTTTGAAAAAAAAAAACGAAAATGAAAATGAAAAATCATAATAATATGGCGAAGATCAACAGAGTGTACAAAGTAAAATTTATAATGAAACGAATTTTTTGCAATGAAGAGAAAATTATTCTTGGATAATACGAAAAATACACAAAAGGAAAAATAATTTTTTTTGTTTGTAATTTGTTGTTCTTTTGTACACAATTTTATCAGTAATTACAGCTTTAATTATTTTGTGTTATCTTTTTTTGCTATCATTATTAACAGTTTTAAGATTAATCATTAAAAACAATATCAATACCATGAGTCTTAAAGCTTTTGCTTTTTAGATCCCATTTTTTAACTAAGCTATTCTGTGACCGAAGATTAAATGAATTATTCCTGTAATTTCTCATTTCACATAAAATATTTAGTTCCGCAAGAATGATGTATTGTGGTTGTCAAACTCTCAAATCAGAAGTTGTTATCAAATCTATACTAAATGCTCGATAAACACTTGAAATTTTATTTATACTCTAAATAATGCGCCTTCGATAATTCAATTTTTTAAACTAGCAAATTGATGTAACTCTAATCTATCCATAGATTTAATAAACAAGCAGGATTTAATTCTCAGAAACTACTGAACTGGTTTTTACGGTGGAAGTGTACATTAAAATGGCTTTAGGTGTAGATTTGCGAACACTTTTTCTCGAAAGTGCTAATTTTTGATTTTACAGATCATTTTTATCTTTTTACTGGTCCGGGTCATAATGCCTACTGATAAATATCTACTATGTCTGTGAAGTTAGCACGAAAAGTTAGCACGAAAAACGCACTGGCAATACTATTTAGTAGAGTGGTTCAAACATAGGGTTTCATTTCATTTTAGTACAAATATATCAAATACACATATGTATGTACTAAAAAGTTAGCACGGAAAACAATGAAAATATACCGATGTGAAGCTGGCACGAAAAGTTAGCACGAAAAATTAAAATATGTACGAATTTAATGAGTAGTAATTTTTTTCTTATTATTAATTATCTATTGTAATTATAATTGATGATTTTATTTTAAAGTGACATCCTTACTGAACTTCTAGTTAAAATTTCATACAATTCTTATGGATCAGACGGGAGTACTAATGCTTGGTGGTGGACCCTTCCTAACAATTGTCTGGAATGATTTTGATTTTATTTTAAAGTGACATCCTTACTGAACTTCTAGTTAAAATTTCAGACAATTCTTATGGGTCAGACGGGAGTACTAATGCTTGGTGCTGGACCCTTCCTAACATTTGTCTGGAATGATTTTGATTTTATTTTAAAGTGACATCCTTACTGAACGTCTAGTCAAAATTGAAGACAATTCTTATGGGTCAGACGGGAGTACTAATGCTTCGTGCTGGACCCTTCCTAACATTTGTCTGGATTGATTTTGATTTTATTTTAAAGTGACATCCTTACTGAACTTCTAGTTAAAATTACAGACAATTCTTATGGGTCAGACGGGAGAACTAATGCTTCGTGCTTAACCCTTCCTAACATTTGTCTGGAATGATTTTGATTTTATTTTAAAGTGACATCCTTACTGAACGTCTAGTTAAAATTACAGTAAATTCTTATGGGTCAGACGGGAGTACTAATGCTTCGTGCTAGACCCTTCCTAACATTTGTCTGGAATGATTTTGATTTTATTTTAAAGTGACATCCTTACTGAACGTCTAGTTAAAATTACAGACAATTCTTATGGGTCACGGGAGAACTAATGCTTGGTGCTGGACGCTTCATAACATTTGTCTGGAATGATTTTGATTTTATTTTAAAGTGACATCCTTACTGAACTTCTAGTTAAAATTTCAGGCAATTCTTATGGGTCAGACGGGAGTACTAATGCTTGGTGCTGGACCCTTCCTAACATTTGTCTGGAATGATTTTGATTTTATTTTAAAGTGACATCCTTACTGAACGTCTAGTTAATATTGAAGACAATTCTTATGGGTCAGACGGGAGTACTAATGCTTCGTGCTGGACCCTTCCTAACATTTGTCTGGATTGATTTTGATTTTATTTTAAAGTGACATCCTTACTGAACTTCTAGTTAAAATTACAGACAATTCTTATGGGTCAGACGGGAGAACTAATGCTTCGTGCTGGACCCTTCCTAACATTTGTCTGGAATGATTTTGATTTTATTTTAAAGTGACATCCTTACTGAACGTCTAGTTAAAATTACAGACAATTCTTATGGGTCACGGGAGAACTAATGCTTGGTGCTGGACCCTTCCTAACATTTGTCTGGAATGATTTTGATTTTATTTTAAAGTGACATCCTTACTGAACTTCTAGTTAAAATTTCAGACAATTCTTATGGGTCAGACGGGAGTACTAATGCTTCGTGCTGGACCCTTCCTAACATTTGTCTGGATTGATTTTGATTTTATTTTAAAGTGACATCCTTACTGAAATTCTAGTTAAAATTTAATACAATTCTTATGGGTCAGACGGGAGTACTAATGCTTCGTGATGGACCCTTCCTAACATTTGTCTGGAATGATTTTGATTTTATTTTAAAGTGACATTGTTACTGAACGTCTAGTTAAAATTTCAGACAATTCTTATGGGTCAGACGGGAGTACTAATGCTTCGTGCTGGACCCTTCCTAACATTTGTCTGGAATGATTTTGATTTTATTTTAAAGTGACATCCTTACTGAACTTCTAGTTAAAATTACAGACAATTCTTATGGATCAGACAGGAGTATCGAGTGTATTTATGTTGAGTGAATGTTGGCCGTGGTTCATTAATTGGATTTATCGTATTGATAAATTCAACGAGAATGGTTGGTAAATGTTGGCCGTGGTTCATCAATTGAATTTGCCGTATTGATAAATTTAATAGGAATGGCTAAGCTTTATCAATAATTATATTTAGAGGCCGAGTCTTATTGCATATCTTATAATTCATCAATTGGATTTATCGTATTGATAAATTCAACGAGAATGACTGTGCTTCATCAATGTTTCGCGAGTCTTATTGCATATGTCGATTTACCGTGGTTCATCAATTGGATTTATGTATTGAAAAATTCAACGAGAATGGCTGAGCTTAGTCGATGTTTCTTTCTGACTACCGAGTTTTATTGCATATATATTTTATATATATTGGCCATTATTAATTTATTGGTTTTATAGTACAGATAAATTAAAAGGGATAAAATTTGATTGTTGATTATTATAATTAAAAATATATACATATACACAATACATATAATTATGTCATATGAATATATCAATTGGTCGTGGATTTGAATTTTAAAGTTTTATACATTTCGCTTTTTGAATATTATTAAATGAGGAACTCTACCTTCTCTAACATTGATTTATTAATGTGTTGTACTTGCGATTTTAAGTCATCGTAGTCTACCAACGAACATTCCAGATTTTAGGCATTTATACACGTAGTTTAAAAGCTGCCTATATAAATCACGCTGTCTGTGGAATTTTATTCTTGATTTGATTGGTCTAGAACAAAATAACATCATTTTTGACGAATATGATTTAATAAAATAAGTCTGAGAGCCAAAAGAGAAGAGGTAAAGAGAGCGACACGGCTTATACAAACAAATTTTTTTAATTTTACATTATTTATATACTTTTCTTTCAGTTCGCTTTTGAATTTTGAAAGCGAAACATGTTGTGTCTAAAAAACGCAAAACAAAACACAAACAGACAAAGCACAGAGAGAGAATTAATTTTTTTTTAATTGTACATTATTTATATACTTATTTATATAAGCAAACTCCTAGTGCAATAATTAAATACAATTGTGAAGTGTGTCTCGAAGTAAATCTAGAAGAGAGACCATACATAAATTTAAATATTTTCGATCTTGAAAAGTTAGGTTTCCAAAATATAAAGAAACTTTTCTCAAGTATTCATTCTAAGAAATGTAACAAGTGTGAAACATATATGAATATCATCTCAATCGGTCCCAAAGAAGTTATTGCTCTACCGACCGAATTTATTAACAAACAATTGCCCGTATCAATTAATAATATACAAGAATTGATAACTTATCAAAACATCGAATATGAAATAAACTCAATTGTTAGCTATATACCGTCAAGAGATCAACCCCATTACGTAGCATACTGTAAAAAGGATTCAAAATGGACCAAGTACGATGACTTAAAATCGCAAGTACAACACATTAATAAATCAATGTTAGAGAAGGTAGTTCCTCATTTAATAATATTCAAAAAGCGAAATGTATAAAACTTTAAAATTCAAATCCACGACCAATTGATATATTCATATGACATAAATGTATTGTGTATATGTATAATATCTTAATTATAATAATCATCAATCAAATTGTATCCCTTTTAATTTATCTGTACTATAAAACCAAATAATTAATAATGGCCAATATAATATATGCAATAAAACTCGGAAGTCAGAAAGAAACATAGACGAAGCTCAGTCATTCTCGTTGAATTTATCAATACGATAAATCCAATTGATGAACCACGGCCAACATTCACCAGCAACAACCAGCGAAACGATAATGAACCTCAACCATTCTCGTTGAATTTATCAATACGATAAATTCAATTAACGAACCACGGCCAACATTCACCAACAACGACACGCGAAACGTTGATGAAGCTCAGCCATTCTCGTTGAATTTATCATTACGATAAATTCAATTGATGAACAACGTCCAACATTCACCAGCAACACCATGGCAAACATAGATGGAGCACAGTCATTATCGTTGAATTAATCAATACGATAAATCCAATTGATGAAGCTCAGACATTCTCGTTGATTTTATCAATTCAAAAAATCCAATTGATGAACCACGGCCAACATTCACAAACAACCACACGCGAAATGTTGATGAACCTCAACCATTCTCGTTGAATTTATCAATACAATAAATTCAATTAATAAACCACGGTCAACATACACTCAATACTCCTCTCTGATTCATAAGAATTGTCTGAAATGTTAACTAGAAGTTCAGTAAGGATGTCACTTTAAAATAAAATCAAAATCATTCCAGACAAATGTTAGGAAGGGTTAAGCACGAAGCATTAGTTCTCCCGTCTGACCCATAAGAATTGTCTGTAATTTTAACTAGAAGTTCAGTAAGGATGTCACTTTAAAATAAAATCAAAATCAATCCAGACAAATGTTAGGAAGGGTCCAGCACGAAGCATTAGTACTCCCGTCTGACCCATAAGAATTGTCTTCAATTTTAACTAGAAGTTCAGTAAGGATGTCACTTTAAAATAAAATCAAAATCATTCCAGACAAATGTTAGGAAGGGTCTAGCACGAAGCATTAGTACTCCCGTCTGACCCATAACAATTGTCTTCAATTTTAACTAGACGTTCAGTAAGGATGTCACTTTAAAATAAAATCAAAATCAATCCAGACAAATGTTAGGAAGGGTCCAGTACCAAGCATTAGTACTCCCGTCTGACCCATAAGAATTGTCTTTAATTTTAACTAGAATTTCAGTAAGGATGTCACTTTAAAATAAAATCAAAATCATTCCAGACAAATGTTAGGAAGGGTTAAGCACGAAGCATTAGTTCTCCCGTCTGACCCATAAGAATTGTCTGAAATTTTAACTAGAAGTTCAGTAAGGATGTCACTTTAAAATAAAATCAAAATCAATCCAGACAAATGTTAGGAAGGGTCCAGCACGAAGCATTAGTACTCCCGTCTGACCCATAACAATTGTCTGAAATTTTAACTAGAAGTTCAGTAAGGATGTCACTTTAAAATAAAATCAAAATCAATCCAGACAAATGTTAGGAAGGGTCCAGCACGAAACATTAGTTCTCTGGTCTGACCCATAAGAATCGACTGTAATTTTAACTAGACGTTCAGTAAGGATGTCACTTTAAAATAAAATCAAAATCATTCCAGACAAATGTTAGGAAGGGTCCATCACGAAGCATTAGTACTCCCGTCTGACCCTTAAAAATTGTCTTCAATTTTAACTAGACGTTCAGTAAGGATGTCACTTTAAAATAAAATCAAAATCATTCCAGACAAATGTTAGGAAGGGTCTAGCACGAAGCATTAGTACTCCCGTCTGACCCATAACAATTGTCTTCAATTTTAACTAGACGTTCAGTAAGGATGTCACTTTAAAATAAAATCAAAATCATTCCAGACAAATGTTAGGAAGGGTCCAGCACGAAGCATTAGTACTCCCGTCTGACCCATAAGAATTGTCTGAAATTTTAACTAGACGTTCAGTAAGGATGTCACTTTAAAATAAAATCAAAATCAATCCAGACAAATGTTAGGAAGGGTCCAGCACGAAGCATTAGTACTCCCGTCTGACCCATAAGAATTGTCTTCAATTTTAACTAGAAGTTCAGTAAGGATGTCACTTTAAAATAAAATCAAAATCATTCCAGACAAATGTTAGGAAGGGTCCAGCACTAAGCATTAGTACTCCCGTCTGACCCATAAGAATTGTCTGAAATTTTAACTAGACGTTCAGTAACAATGTCACTTTAAAATAAAATCAAAATCATTCCAGACAAATGTTAGGAAGGGTTAAGCACGAAGCATTAGTTCTCCCGTCTGACCCATAAGAATTGTCCGTAATTTTAACTAGAAGTTCAGTAAGGATGTCACTTTAAAATAAAATCAAAATCATTCCAGACAAATGTTAGGAAGGATTAAGCACGAAGCATTAGTTCTCCCGTCTGACCCATAACAATTGTCTTCAATTTTAACGAGACGTTCAGTAAGGATGTCACTTTAAAATAAAATCAAAATCATTCCAGACAAATGTTAGGAAGGGTCCATCACGAAGCATTAGTTCTCCCGTCTGACCCATAAGAATTGTCTGAAATTTTAACGTAAGGATGCCACTTTAAATTGCAATCAAAATGGATCGTTTGAGCTCCCTTCCTAATCTTTTGAAAACTCCGAATTCTTTTCTAAACTGGTCGAATTTGGTCGATAATTTTACAAAATTTTATTTACATTAGAAAAATTTTTGTATTCTTCTTTCTGCAAAAAAAATTTTTTTGCTTATGGTCTTTCAAATAGAAATATTCATGCTAACTCTATCTAATACTCAAACCGTTTTAGTGCTATGGTTTTAGAACATATATTTTTATTTAACATTCTGTCTTGATAAGGTAAATAGTTTTTTTTTTGTTATAATAACTATTAACTTACCTTAATTTTTTTCTTATTATTTAATTATCATTACAATAGATTATTAATAATAAGAAAAAAAATTACGGCTCATTACGTTACAATTAAATTAATGATTTAGTTGGTTTAAGTCTTTGGTTAGATCAAAAGTATTGCCATACGTACATATTTTAATTTTTCGTGCTAACTTTTCGTGCCAGCTTCACATCGGTTATCTACTGAGAGAATGTCGTCTGGGAAAATGTTGACTGAGAAAATTTTCACTGAAAAAATGATGATTGAGAAAAAGTTAGTTGAGAAAAAACTGCGCAGTTCTTTTCAATGTTGATTGAATTTAACTATTTTAAAGTGATTAAATGTGCTTAAAACCTTACGTATCCAATATGCAACCATATGCATTGTGCAAACAAATTTTTTTGTTGTATTTATGATACCGTATCATAATTGGTACAACATGCACTATATGACGTTCGTTTTTGAATATTATTTCGTATTTGTACAGTTTTGAGTACTTAGAATGAGGGGACCCTGACCAGGTGCTTTAACAGAAGAAGAAATTCTAACGATTGTGGAAAGTTGGAGTGACAGTGAGGATCAATTTGAGCAGACAGAAGATGTCGAGAATAGTTTTTATGATGACTTATTAGTATAGGAAATGTGTGTGACACACGATGAGACACTGGAAATTATTGAGCCCGACCAAAATATTGTGTTCAATATCAACGAAATGGAAATTATTTTAGAGACTGGGGACAGTTTAATTCCAAATGAATCGACAGTAGCACAACAAGAAACAGATACAGATGAGCTACGCAATATTAAAAACCGAGTAAGTAAAATTTCATGGCGGAAAAAGAAATTTTAAACTGAAAATCTCGATGGATGCGATATTTACCGGAAGCACAACTTTGCCAAGTGATGTCTTGGAATTGGACTCTCCGTTTACATATTTTCATATTTTTTTGATAAACAATTAATTTCGCATATTGTTGAAAAGTCTAATTTATATACTACACAAAAAGATGTTTCACAACCATACTCATTTAGTGAAAACGATATCTACCGATACATTGAGATAGGCCTTTTAACTTCCATAGTTACAATCAGCAGCATCAGGAGAGATTGGAGTCTAAATAAATTTGGAAATTAGACAATTTTTGCACTTCAATAACAACGAAAATATTTCTAGGCGAAGTGATCAATTATATGACAGGCTTTTCAAAATACCCCCGCTCATTAATTAATTAATAACAAATTTTAAACAAATTCCCTTAGAAGAGCATCTCTACGTTGTTGAACAAATGTGTTCAACAAAAGCACCTAGACCCAAAGCAGTGCATGCTAGAAAAACCACATAAATGGAGCTTTATTCTTTTTTGAATTTCGAAATTTACACTGGACATGAAAACGATCAAATTCACAAACTCCCCAATGAAACGTTGTAATTCGCCTTCTAAGAAACGTTCCATCCAATAAGAATTATAAGTGCATCTACGAAAATTATCATACATCGGTTCCTTAATTTTCTGGTGCTGAAAAATAAAGCTATTTTAATTCCAAATTTATTGATGCCCGACGATAAAAGCTGGTCAAAAAGGATCGCGGATTTTCACAAGAACTTGTCGGTGAAACAGATGGTGACGAATTAACCTAAGTATCTTGGAAAGATACCAAAGAGGTAAATATTGATTCAAATTTCATAGGCGAGAAACTGTTTTCTAACTCAGAAAGACATGACAAACAATTAGGTAACAAACGAAATATTCATTTACTTATTTAAAATTTTGATTTATCTGTTGCTTCATGTGAATTGCCCTGCTATAATCCGGGAATATCGTAAACATATGGGGGTATCGACTTACTAGATATTTATTTGGGTCGTATTTTATCATTTATTGGATTTAGCTTTACGCAGTTCGTGGTGTTTATATGAGTATAGTGAAATATTCCATACATATTTTTCAGTTACTAAATGTATTTTTATTCTTTAGGCGAGCTGAGTTAACAAAAGGCAACAGTAAGCTGCGCTCTCTACCAGATTTCAAAATTTCTGTCGGAGATACAGTGTGTCGTATGGAGGATTTTTAAAAGAGAAACTGCTGCTAAAATACCGAAAAAGAAGTAAGGCATGATGGCATTGATGATTGTCCGATGTGGAATCCAATTCGCCAGCGTTGCAAAAATCCGGCATGCAAGCAATTTTCTTTCTGCGTTTGTGAGAAATGTGAGATTGCGTTAGATTTCAATAAGGACAGAAATTGCTTCAAGCAAATTTCGTAATTATTAGGTATCTCACAGAAAATTACTTCTATACTTTGAACAAATTTTAATCAGAGAAATATGTGATCATCAGTTTATTTCATTAATTATATTTTTATTTTCTGTGTTGAATTTCAAAATGCACTCAAACTTCCATTGAATTATACCAAATAACCAAATTTTTTTATTAGATGGTTATTTTGGTTATTTAATCCATAATGTTGCATATTTGATCCCTACAGTAAACGGAAAATTTTGGAAAATTCAAAGATTTTCTAATGTTTTTATTGACATTTTTTGCAATTGGCAGATCAGCAATAATCCCTCATATTTTTTTCGACTTAAACAAAAAAATCATGTATTAAAGGGTTACGTTGGAAATTCATAAGAACCTGTATCTAAAAGGTAAAAAGTTTTATCATAATACTCTGTAAACCAAAAAAAGTGACAAAGAATGCTTATGTCAAATCCTATTCACTTTTCTTGAAAAATCTAGATTTGATGGTTCTAATAGAATACAAAAGCAAATGATCTGGTTATAGTAAACATATTATGTTGTTTTGATTGACATTTAAAAAATGGCGATTATTATTTACACTCATAACCTGTACCTACTTAAAATAAAATAGTTTGTATTGTTTGACCGTGAAAATGGATGCCATAAAATGTATTTTGTTTATAATTTTAAGGCACAGTTTTGTTGAAAATAACGTCACAATACAACATAAATTTCACGAATAAGGCCAACCAAAATGGGGTACATATTTAAATTTTTAGCTGTCATTTATAATAATAAAAATCAACATTTCTACGTATCAGGATCAGTGTACATTTCTACGTATAAATCTTTAAAAAAAGTGCGATTTCTGGAAATTGATCTAGAGCAAACAATCTATTGATTTTTTTGTGTCAACAATAAAGGTCAATTGTAGCAGGGTAACGTTCTTGATATATTACAAATGACGTCTCAGTCTACGATGAGATAACTGAGCAATGTGTCATCGTACCTCCATTGTCCGAACTAATCAACAATCATTGGTTTATTCTAAGAGACAATGGTTTTGTGGTTTGATCGGCTATAGAGTGGATTTTCCCCATTAATTATAGATGGCAGCGTGGGAGAGGTAACCCTACTCTAACAGTTGTTTCTTTTCAGATATTAAAGCAAATTAGGTGCTAACTTGGAACGGTAGCATCAATCTCAAATGTGGATACCTTGTTTTAAATTTCAGCCCTTTCGTTTGTGATTTATACGTTGTTTTTGTTACAGTATATAAATTTTAAGTCCGTTCGGCTGCTTTATACACGTAAGTTAATAAATTAAAAGCAGAAATAATGAATATGTAAGGTATCGATATGTAGGTATATTCTTTTTTGGTTGATTAATTATAACAACATTTCTAACTTGTTGAATGAGACTTACATAGTTTCTTCTTTGCGCAGTTTGAACCTTTCCATCTTATTTCGTATTTTCTAGGAACTGTATTTGTCTAACATCGTTGATTGACTAATAATGTTCGGGTTAAATTTCAAATCATCTTCGAAGTTTAATAAATTGGCTCCAGTTCTACAGCATCTTGTAATTTTTGGATTCAATTTCACATCATCTTGGAAGCTTTGAACCCAATTTCATATTAACTTCGAAGCCTTGGATTGAATTTCACCAAATCTTGAAAGTTTTGGTAATGGAACACAAGAATTTTTGGTCGCAATGGCCTTGATAGCATAATTTTGTTGATGAGTTAATTGTTTTGAGAATAATAATGTTGCTCCCTCTTAGCTGTAGGGCTAAAATCTGGTGTGTTTTCGATTGAAAAAAATACATTCTTTCAGCAAAATGAGTTCTATTTAGAGGATTTTTTAAAAATTCTCCTTGTCTCTTTGGCAACTAAATGATGATCATGTCTGGAACATCTTGTCCGCATGATGCGCCTCAAGTTAATTGTGGTGTTAATTCCACTTACGTTTAATAAGCTGTCTGATTTATTGAATAAGCTGTTATGGCGATAATTATTTGGTATCTCCCTACAAGCGGAATGAGTGGCCTTGCTTTGCTTATTGAACTCTAAATCTATCTGTTATTGTTGATTGGCATATGAAACGATTTAACTTAATCAGTGATTTAATCGGTGTCTAAGTTGTCTATGCGTTTAATATGACCCATTTGGGAAAAAATGAAATTATGGTTGAATAGTAAGTGTATCTGGAAATTCGTTTGGATAATGATGACGCTTTGACGTGAACCATACTCATGCATTATTTTTTGTTGAGAAGCCCCTGTAAACCTTGAAAGCATTATGCGAGTTATTGTACTGGCTTGTTAAGTCATGGCTGTTGTTGTTGTAACAAATCTAAAAATTTAGTGCTAATATGAGATATGTAAATTTATATTGTATTTTGTTTAGAAACAGTACCTCGATAGAATATATTTCCCTTCTATGTTTTGACGGGCTTGAAGCTTTATTGGTAGAACCCATTCGAATTAGTGAATATGGAATTACCTGCATAGACCGTGTAGTAGCAAAGGTTAATCCAACTTTGAATTTGCAAGCTTTGTGTTCTAAATGCACCTTTATACTTACTTTCTATTAGTACTGATGAGCCTATATCGAATCTTAATTATAGTGCCTATTGCGAAGATTCCTTTCTTTTTAACCCAGTTACACTTGAAGAAGTTTTTTATGATATCAGGCGTCTTAACATTAAAAAATATCAAGAATCTATTAAAAAAGACATTTGAATTTTTAGTCCGTAGAAGTTTTGAAACTGGTATATTTGGAAAGGGTGACACAACAGACATTGTTGAAAAATTGGTGAGGAAACGTATGTTATGCTTTTTGAATAAAAACCAATTTTTCAGTAATAAACAATTTGGATTTCGCGCCCCGGTTGAGTAACGAAAATGTTTTAATAGAATTTTTGTCCAAGGTTTACGACATCGTTAACACTAAACGATGTGCGGCAATTTGACTGGATTTAGCAAAAACTTTCGATGCATTGGATCACAATACCCTCGCGCTTATTTCTATGATATAGGATTCAGAGGCGTTGCTAATTATTGGTTCTGTGATACGGGCGTTTCGCATTGATGGGGCACGGGTTCATTGCTTTTGCTTATTTCTGCGTGCGTGAACATATGCTTTGAAATACTTAGAATTTATGTCCAGCTTTCGCTATTTAGCTATTGTTTTGGACAGTAAACTGTATTGGAGAGAACATATAATTTATTCAACTATGACAGAAGAAGCTTATATTTGTAGAAATTCAAAACTTTCATTCGAGAATTGTATATGGTCTGATATTTTCGGGTTCAGCTTATGCTGCATTACAAATGCCTATTGTAACACTCCAGAAGCATGCTGCTCGGCTGATTAATTGTAACCCTAACCTTTCACCCAGCCGCTCCATTAATTGTTAATACCGGTGATGAAAATATACCAACAGAAACAGCTGCAAACATATTGTTAGTATAAATTAGGTATAATGAATGAGGTATGCTCCTAAATAAGGATACCTACGCACGGCTCTTATGGCTTCATTACAAGTAATATAGAATAGGGCGATAAGATTCGTTTTCGAACGATGGGCTACCCTTACAGACATTTACCAAAGCTCTACTAAGCAGCTCGATACTATGGACGGTAGATTGTCAATAAGTTTTTTCGAAATTTTAGAAAAGTTGTTAGACAACAAAATAAATACACTATTATCAACCTTAAAAGAGTATCTCAATTAGTATTCTCGTATTTAAAATTAAAAAAATTCCCAAATGAATTTAATATGCAAACGCCCTTTAAACTACATATTGAATTACTTAAATTTTCCAATCATTACAATTTTAATAAATAAAAATTCAAATTAAATAGACACACTATTTCCATTTAAACTCTTCAAGAGCAAACCTATTCAATTTTCAATTGTTTACCTTTTATTAAATCAATTCATGCAAATTTATTATATTCTCTACCTAAATGTAACTGTGATACGCTTAAGAACCGATCCCAATCTTTGGAAAATGGCACTCGTGCTTCAGACATTTGAAAATGCCACTAGATAAACAAATCCGCTTTGAAAACCACCACAAAAAATGCAAGTCGTCTAACACAATTATTAATGTCGTCACATTCGACTTAATTATTTGCCATTTATAAATTCCAATCAAAAGTTATGATTAGTTGATATGTACAATAATTTAAATATCGTAATTATTTTAATTACATTAAGACGACTGGCCTCCCCCTTATAAATACAAAATAATATGATTTATATACAATGTACACGCTTAAATGAAAATTTAAAATCTCATTATACGCTCGATTTCAAAATATGACTACATAAATAAACACACGCAAGACAAAAACAGAACACATCGTACGACATAAATCAGTTTACATCTTTTCTAAATTCCAATTTATCTTGTTGAGTTAATTTGATTTATGTCACTCCACAATGTAAACAGAAAATGTGTACACTTCATCTTCTGTTATTTATTTCACCCGAACACTGTACAACCGTATATTCATATATACATTGGGCGTCACTGTAACAATTGAACTGAGTTTCCTCCGTTCAAAGTATACAAATTTTTTTTTCTAACAGCTTATGTCACCTGAGCTTAAAGCCGGTAAAGGTAATCTTGGTCGTAGGGCTTGGGGTGACACGGTCAGAAATCCTAGTTACCGTTATAAAATTTAGAATTGTGAACCAAAATGACTAAACACAAGGAACATTAGAAGAGGCGGGTTGACGATAAAAACAAACGATCTCTACTTTTGGTTTGGACTCCGTAGTTCTGATGTTTTTCAACTCCTCTTCTTAATTGATCTTCTTTACCAATTTTTCCTTTTCACTCTTTCTACTGGTGGTGGTTTTTCGGCCTTTTAAAATAAAATTTGGTGGCCTAAAAATCACTGGGTTTCCCCCACCATTCTACATTACTACAATTAATTAAAATTTGTTTTCTACATTTTTAACCTAATTCGAAAATTTTATGATTCTGCCAAAAATCAATTTATTTATATTTTCACTAATCGACAATTTCCCAATATATTGATACTAAATAAAATTTTGCGTAGTTAACTTAACTTATTTTAGATTGCCAATGGACTAACCCAGATAAAGATAGTAGTAAAAATTTTTTTTTTGTGGTTTTAAAAACGCGTTACAAAACGCCTAAATGACGTTTATACGAGTATCTATTTTCAACCGGAATATGTGTTTATAGAAGCAATTTATTTGTTTCATCCTGCATGATGATTTGATTAATTTTAACGTTAATTTTAAATGCTAACAGGGTGAACCAACCATTAAGTAATGACCGTTGGTAGACGTTCATTACAGCGTGGAGAAAACCTAAGCCCTCTAGGATAAGGTAGATCTCATGCTTATACTATACTTAACCTACAGCAACTTTTTTTTTTCTTTTTTTGTTAATATAATTTGCCCACCTAATTTAATTAGCTAACCTAGCTTAGATATGTTAATTGAGTTAAAGGCGGCGACTTTCTTTCTACTGAACTTGGGTCCTTGTTCGACTCTTTACCGTTATAAGAAAGTTAAACTTGGGACAGCCTCGCCTGTGAGCTTATTCTAGGTTTATGGTTATGACTTTCGCTATAACGGAATTGCACTGATGTTCTCTTCTTGTTTGGTCATCAAGCAGCTAATGCACTTTAACCTCTCTGTGCGTACTGATGGCTGTGTTTGGATAGTCCAGGGAGTGCGCGGGTTGCGACCTTATATAGTAGCTTTGCAAAAGTTCGTCTCTACCACCATGCAACAACAAGAGCTAAAACTGTTACCAATGTTGACCATGCCTTTTTGGACTGGATTTGTCGCACTGCCATCAACATTTCTTCTATTGCTGGTTCTAAACTGTGCGGCATCTGTAGTATCCCGAACCTGCCTGAAGATTGGCTTAGGTTGAACTTCTCTCATTTGACAGTCAGTTGATAAGCTCAGTATTTCACTCCTCTAGCATAACTTGACGTACCATTGCACAATAAATTCACAGTTTCTTTTTGGGCTAATGAGATAATCCAGTGGTTCTTTTGGCTTATTGGTGTATGCTTGTATGTATGGGGGTGGACTTGATGTTGGACTGTTCCCATGATAACTCACTACCCTGTAGTATCTTAACCTCACACGGACGATACTCTTAGAGAATGGTGAACAACGCTTTTCGTTGAATAAACACCAGTTGTTTGGGTTCCCACCTCTGACATTCCCTTGAATTCTTTATCCTTCATTAAGTAATACCAAGATAGCAAGATAATAAGAGTAAATAAGATATTAAAATTGTACTGGCGAGCATTGTAGTAACTAATACCCGACGGTCTTGCTTTTCCCGAACGTAATGCTCATTCAGGGCTCCCTTACCCAATACTTGGAGGAATTCATACTGGGACCTATGAGTGACTTCAAGCTTTCCGAAAACTAAGTATGCTAGTGAATATGTGATGGAGATGTGTACCGCACTGCGTAGAGCACTGGAAATTTGTGAAAGTAGCACACCCCAATCCCGATGGTCAACGTTCAAATATGCTCTAACGGCAGCTAGAATTGAACGGTTAACCCGTTCCGATGCATTGGATTGGGGTGAGTATACCTGAGTGAAAAGGTGTTTTACGCCGTATTTACCTTATTATAAGTTGCACCCCGCAGGGGTTACCAGTTACCATTCCATTTGTAGTCTTAACGTCGTGGTGCGGATACTGATGAAAAATTTGGGATAACTTTTCGGTACCATCCACTCATTCCCAGAAAACTTCGAATCTGTTTGAGAGAGTTTGGAATTTGAAATTCTTCGATGGCCGTAATCTTAGCAGGATCCACTTTAATGCAACCATCGCCCATTACCATAGTCGTTTGAGAACGAACTTTAATTTTTCCACATTAATGTTTAAGTTTGTTAATTCTCAACAATTCCAGGTGTTCCGTGAAGCAAGCAGATGTTATCAGTAGGGGTTGGTGATATTCCCGAAGGACAAAACCGCGCGGCACATAATCCCGAGGAACAAAATCCCGAAGGTAAAGCACAAAGTCCTGAGGGAACAAAATCCGGAGGGCCGCCCCTTCTGCTAAAGGAAAATTTTAATTTAGTGTAAAATAAATATCAAAACCGGGATTTTTATTTTTGCGGAACCGGGGTTTTTAAAGAAGGATTATGAAAAAAATGGAATTTAAAAAGCGGGATTTTTTTGGGCGCTATTTTAATTAGGCGGAATTTTAAAATGCGGGATATCGTCATTACGATCCCTTTGTAACCATTACAATTTTCGATGTTCGATTTTTGTCTGTATAAATGTTTAAATCAAGGGAAAATTGCACCAATTGTGCAACAACTAGATTTTGGAATTTTCATAGGCTTGTACTCTGCAAATTTTGTATCTTCGGGATTTTGTATCCTCGGGATTTTGTACCCTCGGGATTTTGTACCTTCGGGATTTTGTATCCTCGAGATTATTTATCCTCTCTCCCTATCAGTAGGTCATCTAAGTAAACAAAAATCCTATCATGCAGTTCATGTGGAATTATGCATCAAGCGACACATCGTCTGAGCTGTATTACACAGCCCGAAAGGCATTACAGTAAACTGATATAATGGTCTTCCTGGTAGTGTAAACGCGGTTCTGGGGCAAGATACTGCTTGCAGCGGAATTTGCCAAAACGCATCTTTCAGGTCTAAACTGGATATGTATCGAGTTTTTTCCACCCGGCTATGTAACTCGTTGATAATTGGTAGGGGTTATGCTTCCTTTAAAATCACTGCATTTACCCTCCGTGCATCTAAACACAGCCCTTCAATACTACTGTCGTGTCATTGGCGAACTCCATGGACTGGATGATTCCTCAATCACACCCAGTGCCAGCATCCCATCGTGCTCCTAGTCCATTTGCTAGACTTTCCTAGCATCACCCGTGTCAATTTCATTCTCTGACAGAGTTGTCTTGCCCAGCCAGTTGTACTGAGCACGGGAATTTAGCTTTAACTTGATCAAGCATATGTTGTTGCGGCTCGTTCAACGAAATTGCAGCGACTCGCTCATTAAAACATATATTATATTCAAACATTCATTCATACATTCGTACATTCACTCATCGACATTATCATACACCAGTCAGTTTGAACGCACCCACACGCACTGAATCGAATGCACCTGCATAACATTTCGAACCCCGGAGTCCGTGCAACCCTTAAATTGATCACTGCTCACTACTTTTGGCCTAAACAAAGACGTAGGCAATTGGGCTCGGTCTTGTTTATCTTACCAACGCACCAAAGTTCAAAGGCACACAAAATCACCCCATGGACAATTCGAGATTCCACCTGGTGGATTTGAACACATCCATTTAGATATCGTAGGTCCACTTCCTCCATCTAATGGATATTCATTCTTGCTCACCTATGTCACCTGTGTGATTGCTTCACTCGCTGGCCCAAAGTGTACTGCATGACAAACATGTCAGCTGCAACCATTGCCACCACATTCGTCAACAATAACGTACCACGATTCGGCGTACCCTTACAGATCACAACTGATCAGAGAACGCAATTCGAGTCAAAGATTTCCACAGAATTAACGAAACTCCTCGAATATCATCGTAAACGCACAACGGCTAATGCCAATGGCATGGTTGAACGCTTCCATCGGAAACTCAAAGCCGCACTCATGGCCAGAAGCAATACAATGCACTGGAGTTCAGAAATCCCAATCGTTCTACTTGGAATCCGATCAACGGTGAAGGAAGATCTGAAGGGCTCACCAGCCGAAATGGTTTACGGACAAACCATCAGGCTTCGCGGTGAGTTCTTTGTCGAAAATCCTCTTTCACCTTTACCAACCATCGTAACAGTCGTCGACCAACTGCGACAAACCTGGCAGAACCTTGTACCAAACTCAACTCGTCAAGCCAAACAAGATGACGTGTTTGTTCCGAAATTAATTAACAATTGTGATTTTGTTTTCATCAGAACACACATGGTTTGCACGGGATTATCTCCTCGCATAAGGAAATATGGAAGCTATAATACGGAATTCTCTCAGCTGATCAAATATCAAGCCCTCGTATACAAAAACGAGTCCGTATTGCTAGTACTCACACAATTATTCCCTAGGGAGGGAAAATCACTTGCAGCGGAGTCCTGTAGCGACTCGCTCATTTATACATACATATATTATATTCAAATATTCATTCATGCATTCGTACATTTACTCATCGACACAATCATACACCAGTCAGTTTGAACGCATCCACACGTACTGAATCGAACGCATACGCACAACATTAGGTTGGCAGCATTTTATGTCAAAATAAAAATAAAAAACTTTTTAAAAACGAAGTTGACATTCGGAACAAAAATTTTGATATTTCTACACTCATCGAAAGCAAGGAAAAGGAAAATAATAAAAAGTTCGATTCGCCATTTTCAATCGCGTCTAATCATAAGCTATTTTCTCTCATACAAAGTATTTCTATAAGAAATAAAATTAATAAAATTACGCATTAGCAGTGTATCGTCGTTCGAATTCTGTCTAGTTCTGTCATATTCAAGTGAAGTGGCTTTATGCCACTCTAACTGTAACCGCCATCTTAGAATTTTGGAATTTTTCTCCGAAGTTTTAATAAAAGTAAGTGGCTTGTGGTCGGTCACAAGTGTAAATTTATTACCGTGTAGGTATGGGTTGTATTTCTTTACAGCCCATATAATCGCTAACGCTTCTTTCTTATTAGTCGCGTAATTGGTTTCGGTGGAATTTAGGGTCCTTGATGCAAAAGCAATCGGCTTTTCTATGTTATCTTATATTTGAGACAATACTGCACCAATTGGTCTCTGTACAATATTTCCTCTAGTGTTTCGAACACTTTTATATAGTCGGGATCCCGTACATCGATGTCTTTCTCTTTTTCCAACAGTTTGGTCATTGGTTTCGTAATTTTTGGATAATCCCTAATGAAGCGTCTATAATAACCTGCAAGTTCGAAGAACTGTTTGACTTCCTTCTGTGTCGTCAGTAACGGCCATTCAAAGATTTTTGATAAGGTGTCCGTATTTTTAGCGTGAATTGTGCAAGACGTTTTAAAACCTTGCAAAGATTTTAAATGTGGTTTTCCAGATTGCAACCCACATTTATGATATCTTTTAGATATACGAGTACATAGCAAACTTCTCCCACTAAGCCGTTTAATAAGTGATCCATTACACGTTGAAAAGTTTCTGGGCAATTTTTTAACCCAAAGGGCATACGAGTAAATTCGAAGTGGCCCTTGCCTGTGGAAAATGCCGTTTTTGCTTAATATTTTCTTCTGTCCATCGGGATTTGATGAAATACAGATTTTAGGTCAAGGGTTGAAAAATACAAAGATTCCCCGAGACGGTCAAGAATTTCCTCAATTTGAGGGATTGGAAATTTATCGTTTATCGTTTTTTCGTTCAATTTCCTATAGTCGTTAACGACTCTTACTTTTTGGGTTCCAGAGGCATCTACCTTTTTTGGGCACTACCAAAATTGGAGATGAATACGAGCTGTTTGAATTCCGTATAATTCCACTATCTATACTCTATAGTAATTCTTGAATTTGGTCAGTCACTTCCTTTTTGTAATGGTGTGGGTATCTGTAGGTTTTTGTGTAAACTGGATTTTCATCTGTATGTTAATATTTTATGTCCGCGTACCGTTGTTTTTTCGTGGATTGCTTTTGTTAACATTTCCTTTTCGATTTTATTTAAATGTTTGGTTCGGATTAGACTTTCAATTACCTTTTTGCCACTGGTGTGTTTAAATTAATTGGAATAGGTTCGATTGTCTCGAAATTGTTTACTATTAGTCCTAATTTAGATAATTTTGAAGGTGGTTCTGGATTGTCTGTTTTTATGTTAACAGTGGTTGTAAAAGTTTCGGTCTTGTATATGCCTGGTAATATTGTGATTTCGTCATTCAATTTTGAATATTCCAAAACTACCCAATCGCCATTTGTATTGGTATTGAACGTTACTGTATTTATTTATTTATTTTATTTATAGTATTTATAAATAATTTAGTATTAAGAGGAAAAGCACACATGGAAACAAAGCAATCGAAACAAAAAAAGAAAAAAGAAGTTGCTTCCATTAGGCATAAAAACCTCTTAAATTTTTTCAAACAATTTCCACCTCGTGCTTACACATTCTATTTTGAGCAGTAGCTCATTTACAATAAAATGTACAGCACGAGGTGAAATAATATTAAAATATAAAAATTAACAAAAATAACATGGTTATTAAAAATAAATTAAAAAACTACGTATTGCCCGTCAATCACGCCACTCCAAAAATTTTGACCTAAATAATTTTGCCGATCCTAATCTCTTAATTTCCAATGGAATTGAATTCCAAAGGGGAACTCCCCTAACACAAAATGACGCGTTTAACGACCTACAACAATTTTTAGCCGGAATTAGGCGGAATTTAGAGGAATGAAACCTACTAAACATTAATTTCCTATATAGATAACAAGGCTCCTTAGCTTTAAGAAGTTTAAAAATAAAAAGACAAACGCGAAATTTGTAAAAAATAGATAAACTACATTCTAAAACAAGGCTAGAGTAGGCAGAAATATGATCGAACTTCCTAATACCAAAAATAAACCCCTGGACAGCGATTTTGGTCGCAATTTGAGGATTGAGTTGAGTATTACCGGAAGGCAAAAGTATTGGTAAATTGTATTGGTGTCCAAAGAATAGAGAAAAACAGAGAATAAACATTTAAAATATAAAAAAAAAAAATTCAGTGTCATCTCATGCGTACGAAAGGTTGTACATATTTTTATTTCCAGTAATTTTTTGCAAAATTTAAAACTAATAAAATTGTTACTTGAATAATGATTTAAAGATAAATAAATATTAATTAAAAAAGGCAAATAAGTCAGAAAAATATTTATAAACTATAATTTTATTAATAATTTTAAGTTAGAAAAATTACACGACGTACATACTCCTTTTGCTGCGCTTGGATCAACACTAAAAGTTAAGATCACTAATTTACTTCTTATATTTTTCACATTATCCCTCTTATCCGATGTTAAACAAAAAAACCTTATGCCATGTTATATTAAACAAAAAACTAAAAAATACGCACATTTGACAGTGTCTAATGGGCGTTTTTTTAAGTTTTTTGTTTAACATGATGCAAATAAGAGAGATAAAATGACACGAAAAAGAGGGTTATAAAATATAATGTGGAAAAAATAAGAAGTAAATTAGTTATTTTGGCTTAGTGTTAATTCAAGCACAGGAAAGGGTGGATGTACGTCGTGTGATTTTTCATCATTTAAAATTATTAATAAAATTGTAGTTTATAAATATTTTGCTGACTTATTTTCCATTTTTAGTAAATATTTATCTATCTTTAAATCATTCTTCAATTAACAATTTTATTAGTTTTAAATTTTGCAGAAAATTACTGGAAATAAAAATATGTACAACATTCCTTTCGTGCGCATGAGATAACACTGAATTGTTTTTTTTTTATTTTTCAAATGTTTATTCTCACATAACTCAAAAAAAAAAAAAAAAAAGTTAAAAATATTATGAATGTAGTCGACGAAGAATGTAAAAATTAAAAACCATTTATTTATGCTGCTTTTTGTTTTTTATATTGAAGATCACCAGCACCACGAGCAATTGATTGCGTATATTGTTTTGGATTTTTGGTAACGAAGTAAAATGAATGTCTCGTTTACAACAACAATAGATAGAAAAACATGAATTCCTCATGTTAAAAGGTAGGGAAAAATAACTCAAGGCGAGCGGAAGCAACAAAAAAGTTGAACCGATTTCACCCGCTTAGCTTATTTTTGATACTTACCATCATGAGAAAACACACTAATACAATACAAATATTTGACGGCACACAATAGCAAAATGTATATTATACGCCGTGTACATATACAAAATTCTCAATCCTCAATCCTCATTTTGCGACCAAAATCGATACCCAACAAGCATTGAAACATCTTTGGAGAACATTCATATTTTCCTGAAGCATACCGAATAAAACTATGTCACCGTAAATAAAATGAGGAAGAAGATAAGACAAAAACAATTTTTTCCTAAACTGACTATCAGAAAATCCAACCACTTTATACAAACAACTAAGCATGCCAAAGACCCTCTTACTAATAGTAACTAAATGGTCACCCCAAGTAAGAGTTTTATTAATAACTAAGCCTAAATCCCTAACAGTATTTGAATATACAATTAGCGAACCCTGCAGAAAAATACCAGGAAAGGACGAGGTATCTAACAATTTTTTATAAATTATAATCGACTGAGATTTATTCGCGTTTAAAACAAGCCTGTTAGAGACCGACCAGCGAACGATATTACTTAAATCTTCATTTATCAGACAAATATTCCTAACAATAGAATCCTGATCTAAACGACTATTTCTATAAATTTGAACGTCATCAGCGAAAATATGAAATGAACAATGTTGAATGGAGGATTCTATGTCATTTATGTACATAGAAAATAATAGAGGACCCAGCACTGAACCCTGAGGCACGCCGGAAATTACAGGAAGGAAATCAGACAAGGAATTGTCGAAAAAAACTGCCTGAGAACGATTAGAAAGATAGTTAAAAATCAATTTGGCAGCAGAAAGCGAAAATCTAAACTTAGATAAGAGTTTATTGAAAAGAATTCTGTGATTAATAGAATCAAAGGCCTTAGAAAAATCTAACAAAGTTAAAGAAGTTAATTCCCTATTATTCATATTACGCCTAATATCATCACATACATTTAATAACGCAGTAGAAGTACTATGAAATTTTCTAAACCCAGATTGGAAGCAACTAATTAAACTATTGCTATGTAAATCGATTGAATTTGATTTTTAACAACAATCTCGAAAGCCTTAGAGAGAGAACTTAAAATGCTAATTGGCCGAAAATGGGATAGCTCTAAAGGATTACTGATCTTTGGAATCGGGATTATTTTACTTAGCTTCCACTGATCTGGATAGGAAGAGGACGTGAGAATAAAATTGAAGATATGTAACAAGTATTTTGAGACGAAAGGGAAAACTACCTTAACGAATTTTAAGTTGACGTTATCCAGACCAGAAGATTCCGATTTAACCTTCCAAATAGCAGAATGTAAATCCTCGAGAGAAATATTTGAAAACGAAAACGAATTAGGACGCGTTAGAGAACAAATCGACGGAACTACTGCCCGAGTTCAGACTAGAGCAAAAATAACTATTAATTTCATTGGGTTTGAAATGCCCACTTGAACTAATCTTGCATTTACCTAGGCCTAAATTACGAACATTACGCCAGAAAACCTTGGGAGGAAGAGAGGAGTCTAACTTATCCTTGAAAAAATGATGTTTAGCAATTCGAATTAACCCTACAACTCTGTTACGAGCCCGCTTGTAATCTAAATGAGACTGAATATTAGGACACCTTTTCCATACACGATATTTACTAACTCTAATATTCATTACATTCGAAATTTCCTGAGACAACCAAACTAAACACCAAACTAATATACGAGTTGAAAAATTCTATTTGGCTAGTTGCCGAACTAAGGCAAAAAATATCCTCCCAAGGAACTGAGTTACAAACTAAGTAAAGGCGGGAATTGTCTATACTAGAAAAATCTCTAAAGCTAAAACTCTTAGGTTTAGGTGGAGAGTAAGAGTTTACAGAAAAAACTAAAAGATCATGATGGGATCCCATACCGAGAGACAACTGATTGAAAAAACAAATAGAGTTATTAGTAAAAGATATGATATGATCAATAAGGGAATAAGATGCCCCGCTAGCGGTTGGACAAGAAAACGTTGGTGCCACAGTGTTATGTACGGATAAATTAAGACTATTTAAAAGATTCAAATAATCCCGAGGGAAGCCGGACTTTCGGAGTATATCGAAATTAAAGTCACCTGATATATACATTTCATCGAATCTACAAGAGAAATAACTAAATAAACTTTCTAAGTCTACAAGTGATTTTTTAAATTTGGCATACGATCTCTTACTAGTTTTTGGTGGGTTATAGATGGTACCGACTAAGATTTTACGACCATTAATAAAAATATTGACAAATAAAAACTCTAAATCCGATACTAACAATTCTGAAATGGAAGAAGGTATAGTAACTAATCTAGCCTAAATGTGATCTCCTACAAACATACATAAACCACCATAATTAAGGGGAGGTACCGCTCTATCTTTCCTAAATATATTATAACCTTTGATGGCCAAAGCTAAATTAGGGATATTCGGATTTAAAAATGTCTCAGAGAAACAAAGAATGTCCACGGAAGCACCATTAAAAATGTGACGAATCTCGTCAATATTTGGGACTAAACTTTGCACGTTAAAACTAGCTACATTTAATAAAGACCTATCAACTAACATAGATTTTAAAACTACATTGGGATTATTAAACGACATAACAATCAAAAATAAACACGACGTGACGTGATTGAAGCGCAATACTTACAAATAAATAAAAGGAACGCTTCATCCAAACCGAACCGGATTACTGGAAATAATTGTAGAAGTTTTTTGTTGGGTAATAACGGTAGAATTTTAAAATTGTATTATTCAGGGCAGCCATTGATTGGGCTCCTAAGATACCATCAAAAAATTTGTGGAAACAAATTTCGTAGTGGGTTTGTTTGGGTAAATTGAACCCAAGAAAATTGATTTTCCCTTTTGTTGAAAGGTTTTGTGTTCCTAGAACATTTTTTTACCGTTGTTGTTTCAGATTCTAGGGAATTTTTTGAAATAATGTTTGGCCTTATTATGTGTTTGTTGGCCCCAGTGTCTATTAATAATGTTATTCTTTTGTTAGTTACTTTATTGTGGCATTTCAGATAAGGCAAGAAGTTTAGTCTTCTGTATCTGTTGCCTGTCCCTCTCAAAATTTTAAATTTTTGGAATTTGTACTAGTGTGTTTTTAAACATTTTCTGGGACTTCATGGTTATTTATTATTTTTGTATTGACGGTTTTTCTAGATCGAAGTAAGGGATCTACCTCCATTGGGATTGGTTTACAACTATCGGGTGCTGGTCTCAAAGGTTTCCTTTCGGTAACAGGATATTGCTGTTTTCTGAAACTTACTTGTTCCAACTTTTGCAGAACCCTATTTTGGTTATAGGTTTTTATTTCAGAAATTTTCTTTGAATTGTTTGTTTAGTTTCTCATCTATCAAATTCTCTGCAGAAGCCGTTGTGAGTTCTGGCAAACTAAAAATTTTTAAAATTAAGCAATTAATTGGCAAATTTAAGCTGATATTTAATACAAATAGTCTTAAGGAAATTTACACTGGAATTACAAGATGCTGCGGTTTTTTTATGAACCTGATGGAAGGATTCAAACCACATGGAGGATAAATGCTTTAATGGCCCTATGTTTTTTATGATAGCCCTTGTAAATGTACCTGATTTTGTTTTTACTGAAACCACTCGCACAAAACCCTCATCGTCCGGATGCACCATAATTATGCGTCCTATGATCCAATTGTTTGGCGGAATATTACCTTCTTTTATTCAATAGGACTAGCGATCCCACTACAACATTTTCATTTGGCTCGTTCCACTTCCGTCCTTGTTGCAATTCACAAAGATATTCAGTCGACCAACGCCTCCAAAATTGTTGCAACATGGATTGAAGCCATTGATAAAGAGATAAACGATTGAGTTTAGATGTGATAGAGATGGTTCAGGTATTAAATTTATAGGATGACCTATTAAAAAATGACCTGGTGTCAGCAGGGATAGATCTGAAGGATCATTTGACATAGCACTGAGGGGCCTTGAATTTAGACAAGCTTCTATTTGTATAGAAAGTGTTGTAAGTTCTTCGTAAGAACAGATTTTGTCTCCTAAAACTCTTTTTAAGGTTTTAAGTGATGCTTGGCACTTTTATCAGCCGCTTCCCACAGCCCTCCGAAATGTGGGGAACGAGGTGGCATGGTATGCCAACGAATACCCTTCTCGTGACAATATCGTAACATTTCCAATTTATGATTTTCTGAATTAAATAATTCTTGAAGATTGACCAATTCTGATTTTGCTCCAATAAATTTTGTAGCGTTATCAGAATATATATTAGAACAAAGACCACGTCTAGAGACAAATCGGCGAAGTGCTGAGAGAAATGCTTTCGTTGTGAGATCTTGCACTACTTCAATGTGGGTAGCTTTAGACGAAAAGCAAATGAAAATCACAAGATATGCTTTGCATATAACATTTTAGCGGATTTTATTGTTAACATTAAATGGACCAGCATATCAATCAATTCCAGTGTTTTCAAAAGGACAACTGGAATAACGATGACGTAATCGATGACGGTTTGTTTCGAAAACAAATGAGGCAATAACGAACGATCTGTTTGCAAAATGTTAAACCTCCTGGTATCCAGAATTTTTGCCTAACAAAACTTAGCAAACTTTGGGGACCTGCATGAAGGTTACGTCGATGTTCTTTTTTGACAATCATACTTGGGATTTAATGATTAGTAGGCAACAACAAATGATGCTTTTGGTCATATGTAAACAATTCAGAATTGTTTAATCGGTCACCAACTCGCACTAGGCCTTTCTCATCAAGAAACAGATTCAAGATTTTTAAACGATTTGTTTTATAACTAAACTTTTTGTCATTTAATTGTCTGATATCTTTGGCTAACTAATTCCATTAACGTGTCTTCAATTTCTTGTGTGGTTCGACGATGCATTTTCAATGCCGTGAATTTTATTCGACAAATATATCAAAAAACGACGAGCAATTGCAGATAAACGCAGGAGTTCATCATAATCTTCGGCATGTTCGACGAAGCTATTTGGAATGACAACGTTTAATACAATTGGTATCTTGTTGTCTTCTATATCTTTATCTTTTGAATTAATTTTTTTTATTTCAGGCCATTCATCCTGGTTAGTTAAAAATTGAGGTCCATGCCACCATAAATCACAGTCTGCTAATTGGCGATTGGCAGCGGGATTTTTTTCGGATGGGGACATGAGCCCATATTTCTGGAAATGTGATTTCTTGGATTTGGGATACGCGATTAGCTACGAAGGTTGCATATCTAGCGGGAGGAGAATTAATTCTGTGCAGACTAATTTCAGAATCTGTCCACAGAATAGTTCGTATGAAATTAATTTTTAATGCGGCTACAACCTTTTCGTATAATTGTGCTAGTAATAGGGAGGCACATAACTCCAATTTAGGTATAGTTTGACCTTTCAGCGATGCAACCTTTGATTTTGCAATCTGTAGCCCTTCTTCGATGCATCACCAAATCCATGAAGCTCTATTGATTCTGAATTTGATTGTATGATGCATCTGGGAACTTGAATGTTCTTTAACAAATTTATTTGATTCGAGAACTCAATCCAATACAACTTGAGTGGTTCGGGTATATCATCGTCCCAACCTAAATTTGGAACAGCCCACAATTGCTGCATAAAGCGTTTGGCAGAAAAGATAACAGCAGCGCAAAGGCCTAGAGGGTCATATAACTGAGCAATCTCAGATAATTCAGTACGTTTTTTGATTATAGATTGTGTACCAAATTTAGCGAGGGAGATATTGATGACATCTTCTTGAGAATCCCAAGTTATACCTAAAAGGTTTACGACATTATCGGTATTATTTTCTATGTTTAAGGGAACTACATTTTTGTTGTTGGAGGTCCATTTTCTTAATTCAAAGCCTCCGGTGGCTAATAATTTGATTAATTCTTCTTTTATAGATGCAGCGTCTTTTGCCGTGTCTATACCAGAAACTAGATTGTCAACGTACATTTCTTCAAAAAGAATTGTGGATGCATTTGGATATTGGGAATATTCGTCGGAAGCTAACTGCTTTAGCGTTCTTATGGCGAGAAAAGGTGCGCTCATAGAGCCGTATGTGACCGTGTTTAATTTATATATAGAAAGAGGATCGTCAGTTGACTTGCGCCAAAATATAAGTTGTAAAAATCTGTCGTTAGGATGTATATTAATCTGACGATACATTTTATTAATGTCAGCGGTCACAGCTACAGGGAATTTACGGAAACGAAGAATAATGGATAGTAAATCGTTTTAAATTGTGGGTCCTGTCATAAGAGTGTTATTAAGAGATAGACCAGATGCTGATTTTGATGAACCGTTGAAAACAGCTCGCATTTTGGTTGTGGTTGTACTTTCGTTAAAAACAGGAAGGTGCGGTAAAAAATAACATAAATCTGGAATAGGTTCCTTGACTAATTCCATTTGATTCAACATTATGTATTCTTCCATAAATTGTGTATATTCTTCTTTTAGATGTGGGTTTCCATATAATTTTTTCTCTAAAGAGGAGAATTGTTTCAATGCATTTTCGCGGTTATTAACAAGAAATTTAATATTTTGTTTTTTAGGTAGAGCAACACTATATCTACCACTAATGTCACGTTTAACATTTGTCAACATAGTGTAACTCACAGGACTTTCCCTCAATGGAAAAATTATTTTTAATTTTCACATCTTCAATTTTAGCAAACTCTTGAATTTCTTTACGGATTTGATCTACATCACAACTGAATATTGATACTTGTTGCGTTGGGGTATTCATATTTATTGGGCCGCAAATTATGTATTCAAAAGCAAAACTAAAGAAAGGTGGAAGTTCTTGAATTAAATTGATTTTCTCATTTTTCCTTATACTGAAATATATTACGGCTCCTAATAAAATATCTACCTTTTGTGGAATATAAAAAGTTGGATCGGCTAATTCGATTGATGGTAGTAGTTTGGGAAATGTCGAAATCTACCTTTTGTAATGGTAAGTTACTCATTGCACTTTTCAATACAAGAAATTTTAAGTTTATTTGATAGTTGTTTATTCTTGACCCAATAGTTAAATTTACTTCATGTTTAATTTCCTTGGTTTTTTGATTGATACCTAAAATGGAAGTACTTATTGGTCTTTTAGTAATTCCCAGAGTTTGAACTAATTGTCCAGTGATAAAATTACACTGTGAGCCACTATCGAGTAACGCACGACATTAATATTTGACCCCAGTTGGACTTTCTACCCATATTATCACAGTGGACAATAAGATTTGTTTATGTGTGGTAAAATTACAAACGTTTATTGTATTTATATCAGAATCGGAACTATCAGGAATGGTTTGTTTGGAAGGAACTAAGAGAGATTTCATTTGAACTGAATAATTTGGTAATACAGTTGTAGATGCAGTACTATTAGTGTTATCTGATTTGATGTGAGAAATTTGTTCATTGTTGATAGGATGGTTTTGTTTAGATACTGATGGGTTTGATTGATTCAAAATAGAATTGCTTTTCATACTACTACTCTCACCCTGATTATTATTGGAAACATTTGAATAATTTATATGTAACCAGGTATAGTGTTTCCCTTTACAATGATTGCACCTAGAGGTAGATTGGCACTTACTGATGTGGTGCGTACCTATATACAATTATGTCATAATTTATTTGTTTGAGCCCATTTATTCCTATCAAATATGGACATTTCAAGAAAAGTTTGACATTTGAAAATAGAGTGTTCTTTCTTACAATAACTACAACTAATATGTGTTATATTTTCAGTGGCTTTGAATGATTGTACCTTTTTAGGCTTAATACATTGAACTGGTTTAGATTTATAATTGTCATTATGAGGTGATATCGCTTCGAGAATACGTGCCCTTTCAGATAAGATGTCCATAATTTCTTTTGTGGTAGGGATTCTGTCCTTTGGTTTCTTGGTTTCAATTTGCTGGTGAGATACTTGGTCAACTAATTCAGATATATGGAAAGTTAGGATTAAATCCCAATTGTCAATAGGAATTTTTAATGCTTTTAATGCATTATATTGTTTCCAGAAGCTTTCTATAAATTCTCGAAGAGCAGTAGGACAATTTTCCTTGCGAACAGTCCTTAAATGGTATACATTTTTTATGTGTAAATATTTAATTCGAGGTTCATTCTCGTACTGATTAAAAAGAGACTCCCATACCTGTTTATAATTCTCTTCTGTATTTGGAATAGACTGTATAAAATGAAAAGCGGTTCCACCCTGTAGGCAATTTTGAAGGCATGTACAATGTAATATTGAACTTAATCGATTTTCTTCATGAAATCTCTGTTTGTAGCTTTCTCTAAAATCAATCCACGTCTGGAAGCGGAAGCGAAATCGGTTTTTCATCTACTTTTTGATTTTGGAGCTTTTCTAAAATATTTCTAATCAAGGATTCAACTGATCTACAATTGGCTTCGAAATCGGAACGATCTATGTCAGAAGTTTCAATGGCGGCGGGAGCTACGTCCTCTAAATTTGATTGAGCAATATCAAACTTATCGTAAAGCGCTTGCACTCTATTTAACATTGATTCTAAATCGCCTTTGGTGTGTTTGGTTGCATCACCTAACATATTTTTATACCTGGTTATATAACCTTTGTATGCGTTTACCGACGTTTGACATGAATCAATTTTATTTTGGTCACTCATTATGATTTAACGAACAATAAAACTTTCTGTGAATCCTAAAATAGAGTTTAAACCAAGATTGCAACCTAAAACTAATGAACTAATTGTTTCTCTAGTTTGTATGACTAGATTTAAAATTTTCTTCGGACTTATATTGTACTATCTGGATATAAATTACAGGCTGCGGTCAGTACAATATAAAACAAATATTTCTGTTAAATTTCGATTTTTATTTATTTCCTGGTTCTTGATGGCTTGAATGCTCGATTATAATAGAACGATGACAAGTATTTTTATTTTTACAATTTGTTCGTTAATAAAATTTCCTAAGCAAAAGATTTACAATTTTTACAATGGTAAGAATAAATCGAATCTATTAGTTAATAGAGGACTCTGTGGTAATACAATTTTATACTATTACTTTCTTTTACTCTAGTAAAATAAAGTATAGTAATCATGAAAATTTTGGACCTTGATATTTTTAGTGATTTATCTGTTTTGAGGTCCCCTGAGTCCGAAAAAGTGGGTTTCGAAATGGTGTCTGTCTGTCAGTCTGTCAGTCTGTCAGTCTGTCCGTCTGTCCGTCTGTCAGTCTGTCAGTCTGTCTGTGTCCTCTCTACAGCCCAGATGGTTTAACCAATCGAACTGAAACTTCAGAGTTTAGCTTTTTTGATAAATTGGGAGGTCCCAGTGAATTTTACTCCAAATCGGCTAACCGGAAGTGGCCACTCCCTTGGTCCAGAAAATTTATTTTGCAAATAACTTAAAAAGTATAAGGTTTACAAAAAACTACCAAAAACAAAATGTTTCCAAAAATTAAAAACAAATAAAATTAAAAAAAAAAAAAATTAAAAAAAAATTTAAAAATTTAAAAATTAAAAAAAAAAATTAAAAAATTATAAAAAAAAAATTAAAATTTCTCAAAATTCTCTGTTCGTAAAAGAAAGTCGTGTGTTGGCCACACCTCCATTTTCTATTTTAATAATTAAGCAATAATGAATGAGCTCGTTCGTATTGAATTACGTAAGTATAAGTGTTTGCCGTTATTGTTTTGATTCATCGGCTGTCAATAATATTATCTAAATGAACATTAAATAATTCAACTTATTTATACAAACGTAATACAATTGGTAATACAAGTTATTTCTTTTGGGTACATTTACAGTAATTAAGAGATACATTTATATAATTTGTATAAGCATTCAAGATAAGTATTCTAAATCTACTATAAACATTAATTATCAATTATTAATTAAATTCAATACATTTTAATATTTTGTTGTTTTAGGCTTGACATCTCCATCACAGCCGCCCCTGAATCACCAGATTCAATCTATGATGTGTGAATGGGCAGCTTACAGATTTTATGAATTGGACGACGAATAATTTTTTGTGAAATGGCCATTCTAACGCTTACAACACGTACTTTATCGTCACTTCCTGGATGTGTATCGACTATTCTACCAAGAAGCCAACGAGTTGGTGGTAGATTTTGTTCGGAAACCAACACAATATCACCAACCTTTAAATTTTCAGCTTCATCTTTCCATTTTTTTCTTGGCTGTAGTGTGGTCAAGTAGTCGCGATGCCATCTCTGCCAGAAGTGTTGTTGCATTTGTTTGACCAACTGCCACCTAGCATTTGGAGATATTTTATCCTCAAGTAGATTTTCTTCGGCTGGATCTGTGTATGTGCGCCCAATTAGAAAATGAGCCGGAGTGATACAGTCAATGTCTTCAGTTTGACTTGCGGCTAGTGGCCTGGAATTTAAAATAGCCTCAATTTTAGTTATTAAGGTAGTGAATTCTTCCAGTGTCAAAATGGTTTCACCAACAACTCGCTTCAGATGTACTTTTGCCAATTTAACTGCAGCTTCCAAAATGCCGCCCATATGAGGAGATCCTGGAGGGATGAACTTCCAGTGTATTTTATTATTTAGAAGGAAAGATGCAATCTCGCTTTCTCTTTTCTTAAGAAATTGATACAATTCCTTAAGGTAGTTATTTGCACCTACAAAATTGCTACCATTGTCGCTGTGTATCGTATGACATAAACCTCTACGTGATGTAAATCGGCTTACGGCTGCTACAAAGCTCTTTGTGGTTAAATCGCTTACCGTTTCCAGATGAACCTCTTTGGTACTTAGACAAACGAACACACATACATACGCCTTGATTGGTACATGTCCCCTTCGTCTGATTAATTGTATTTTGAAGGGTCCGCAATAGTCAACTCCGACGTTATGGAATGGGTGAGTATAATTGATTCGCTCTTCTGGAAGTGTGCCCATTATCTGCGTTTGAGCCGTCGGATTTTGTCTGATACACTGGATACATTGATTGACTATCATCTTGGATATATTTTTTGCCTTGATTAACCAGTACGTACGTCTAACGATGCTTGTTAATAAGCTTATTCCGGCGTGCTGGTAAAGAATGTGTGTGTCTCGTACTATGCATTTGGCAAGATGAGAATGCCCAGGTAAAATAATTGGATGTTTGACGTGAAACGGTGCCGTTGACTTCTGGATTCTTCCTCCAACACGTAAGATGCCATTTTCATCTAAAAATGGGCTTAAGCTTCGGAGTTTGCTATGTTTTGGAAGTGGAGATTGCTCGTTGATTGCCCTTTTTTCTTCACTAAACTCGTTTTCTTGTACGGCCTTGATAAGTTCTTGTTCCACGGTTGCAATTTCATTTCTGGTGGTGTTTCATTGAACTCTTTGGTTTTTCATTTTTAGATTTCGAATGTATCTCTTTACCATCGCGAGTACCTTTGTCATCTTAAAGAAACTTGAATAATTTTCAATGAACTGTTCAATGAATGACTTCTCAGTTATGGACAACGCAGACTTGATAGTTGGTCTAGATTCTTCGGTTGTCAGCTGTTCACCGACTTTGTACTGCACTGGCCATTTCTCTTCAATTTGAGTTATCCATGTTGGACCATTCCACCACAATTGATTCTCTCTTAATATTTGTAATGTTGTCCCTCTGGTTGCAATGTCTGCTGGATTCTCCGTTGTTGGAACATGGCGCCACAAACTTCTTGGGTAGAGATCGAGTATTTCGCTTGTTCGGTTACCAACGAATGTTGCCCATTTTCGAGGTTGTGCAGACAGCCAATCCAAGACAATTTTTGAGTCGGTCCATAGAACTCGTTTATCGATTTCTACACGCAGTGAATTCTCAACCAACTTCATCAGCTGTGTCAGCATCACTGCACCCATCAACTCCAATCGCGGTAGACTCTTTTGTTTTAAAGGAGCAACACAACTCTTTGCGGCTATGATGACGGAGTTTACTTTATTTTCTTCTGTTTGGCTAACGGCATACACGACCGCTGCATATGCTTGCTCACTGGCATCGCTGAACCCATGGATTTCAATTGAACCTCTTGTACCCAACCATCTCGGAATACGTAGACAACTTAATTGAGACATATTATCACGGATTAACATCCATTGCTGTAGTATGTCTGCCGGAACCTCATCGTCCCAGGATAAATTTTGTAACCAGAGCTGCTGAAATAGGATTTTTATTTTTATCGTTATCGGTGAAATGAAACCCAGCGGATCAAAATTTTTGCTAGCTTCTGATAGCAGGACTCTTTTGGTGACTCTTTCGTGGCTATTACAGGAATCATTGAAAGTAAATATGTCTTCGGCAGGATTCCACAGTGAACCTAACACCTTGGTTTCCGTAACTTTATCTGATAGCGGTTTTTCTTCTAAGACTTGAATATGGGATTGGACACCAAGGTTGTTTGTCAGCATCTTCCGAAGATTAAAGCCATATGTCTTTAACGCTTCTCGAACATCAGTCATCAGTTGGACGGCTTCTTCGACGGAATATGCGCCAGTCATGAGGTCGTCAACATAAATATCATTCAGAATTGCCTTTGCTGCTTTTGGTGAATCGTTTTCTTTTCTTAACCCAACTTCTTGGATGCTCCTGGTTGCTAAGTAAGCTGCAGCGCCTGTTCCATAGGTAACAGTTCTCAGCATATAACGACTGACGGGTTGATCTTGGCCCCATCTCCATAAAATATTTTGGTATTCACAATCATCTTTATTGACCCACACCTGACGATACATTTTTTCAACATCACCTGTAAATACTATTCGATGTTGTCTGAAACGGATAAGGATTTCTACTAATGGCGGTTGAACTGTTGGTCCTACCATCAATAAGTCGTTGAGTGACAAGCCTGTGGTTGATTTTGAAGAGCCATCGAATACGACCCGGAGCTTTGTACTGATGCTTGCCTCTTTTAGTACGCCGTGATGTGGGAGATAATACGCGTTTCTCAGAGCTGGACCATTTATTTTTTTCATATGCCCAAGTGACTCATATTCTGTCATGAAATTTATATACAACTCTCGGAAATCTGGCTTTCGAATAAATTTCTGCTCCATGCTCTTCAAACGGTTCATTGCGACATAGTATGATGAACCTAACATCTTTGGTGGTTGGCGAAAGGGTAACTTCACAATAAATTTGTTGTCTTCGCCTGTTGTGGTAGTTGCTTTGTAGAGGTTTTCACAAGCGTCTTCTTCGGGAGTATGCCGGAGCGCCTTTGGTAGTTCTTCAATCTCCCAAAATTTACGTAGACTTCTATCGATGTCGATTAAAATGTTGAAATTGCTTGTGGTTTCATCAGAAGAATGACTCCTTCCTGCTACTATCCATCCGAATATGGTATTTATGGCGATTACACCACTTTCTGATTGTAGTTTTCCCTTCTCTATGGCTTTGAAGAAAATGTCCGCACCAAGTAGGACATCGATTGCTCCAGACTCATTAAAACGGGAATCTGCTAATGTGAGCCCATCTAATATTGCCAGATCATGTTTGGTAAGGTTGTATGTGTTCTGGTTTGATGACACCTTTGGAACAATAAAAGCTTCAGTTTTTAATATCATACCTGTCTGTCCTATTGGAGTAAGTGTTAATTCCACCTTGCCCTTAGTTTTTCCAATGCCAGTTTCTCCAAGACCTGTAACTAAAACTCTGCCATAATGCCTATTCAAATTCAATTTCTGAATACAACTTTCAGAAACAAAACTGGCTTGCGAAGCAGAGTCCAACAGTGCTCGGAAACATTGATATTTTCCTTCGGTATTCCTTATATTAATTAATGCAGTTGGTAGAATTATTTGCATTTGGCTAACTGATGTTTTAGCACAAGAGGTTTTTGTCGCACATGGCTCTGATGATGAAGATGCTTGAATTTTATCATCTTTGTTTAATTCTTGGGATTCATGAAGCATTGAATGATGTCGTCTGTAACACTTTTGACACCTGGATCTCGACTTGCAGTCATACACTCTGTGGTTTGCGTTCAGGCAGTTGAAGCATCTCCCATGTTCCTTGATTATTCTGACTCGTTCTTCAGGTTGCATGCATTTAAATTTTTTGCATTCATATAGCCGGTGATTACCTTCTTTGCAAATGGAACACTCATAATTTGCAGTTGTTAAAGTTGTATATGAATGTGTAGCTGTAACCAAATGATTGTTCGTTGTGGTTGGTCGCCTTACACTTCCCTTCAATGCTTCTAAGGTATCAGTGCGTTTGTTTAGAAATGCGATTAATTCGTTGAAAGTTGGAAATTCACTTTGATTGTCCGACATCTTCTTTGCCCAAAGTCCCTTTGTTTCGCTGTCGAGTTTGCTTAATGCGATATACGTCAGCCATGGATCTCTTTGTTCTGCCTTGTTTCCTAGCGCCTTCAACCCTATTATAACCTCATCAAATGTGTCGGAAATTTTTCTCATATTGCTGCAGTTGGTTGCATTATCACCGGTTGATCCATAAAAAGTTTTATAAAGGAGTTCACAGTGTGACGCTTTCGATCGTATCTTTCAACTAATTTCTGGAATGCTTCGTGGTAGTTGGCATCGGTAATGGGAATATGCCGAATTAAATTCTCTGCCTCTCCCTTAAGTAGACCCTTCAGATACTGGAATTTCTGGGCAGCAGTGAGACCATCTTTTTCATGAATTGTTGAGCTGTATATGTCATGAAAGGACTGCCATTGCATGTAATCGCCGCAGAATATAGGTATATTAATTTTTGGGAGCCTTATATCTGCGAATTGCTGTTGAGATGTGCTCAAAACTGTACTATTTGCTTGCGGCGTTTGGGATGTCAAGGTGAGCTTTCTGATTTTTGCGGTACATTGTGCAAGCACTAAATAATAATTCTCTTCGAATTCGGGTAAATCTGATTCTTCTGTTGCGTTCAGTTGGAAAATGTCTTTTTCGACTTCATTGAACATGGACATTAACTCATGTGCACGCTTTAATTTTATTTGGACCTCTTCTACGTTCGATTTATCAGTTAGGCAGTTCGCGAAAGTTAGCAACCGCGTCATGGAGCCCTTTACTTGACCACGTGATCGTTTCAAAGCATCCATTTTGTTTGAAAGCTTAAATTTTCAATCAGTTCTTCTTATAATTTTTCACTTAATTTCACTTGGTTTATACAAACTTTAAACTTTCAGTTCGATAGTTTTTCGCGATTTACACAAAATTACTTTACACGAATGATTTGCAATGTTCTACGGATTTTTTATTTCGCGAATCTTATTCACAAGCTGAGCGTTTATATTTTAAATTCGAACTTGAAATTTTACTTACGGTAATAAATCGATAAGAGCATGTGATGCTATTGTAGTAAATTGTATATCAATTTCTTCGCCGATCCGGCTCGAAGGACCAATGTTTCTCTAGTTTGTATGACTAGATTTAAAATTTTCTTCGGACTTATATTGTACTATCTGGATATAAATTACAGGCTGCGGTCAGTACAATATAAAACAAATATTTCTGTTAAATTTCGATTTTTATTTATTTCCTGGTTCTTGATGGCTTGATTATAATAGAACGATGACAAGTATTTTTATTTTTACAATTTGTTCGTTAATAAAATTTCCTAAGCAAAAGATTTACAATTTTTACAATGGTAAGAATAAATTGAATCTATTAGTTAATAGAGGACTCTGTGGTAATACAATTTTATACTATCTATTTTAATAATTAAGCAATAATGAATGAGCTCGTTCGTATTGAATTACGTAAGTATAAGTGTTTGCCGTTATTGTTTTGATTCATCGGCTGTCAATAATATTATCTAAATGAACATTAAATAATTCAACTTATTTATACAAACGTAATACAATTGGTAATACAAGTTATTTCTTTTGGGTACATTTACAGTAATTAAGAGATACATTTATATAATTTGTATAAGCATTCAAGATAAGTATTCTAAATCTACTATAAACATTAATTATCAATTATTAATTAAATTCAATACATTTTAATATTTTGTTGTTTTAGGCTTGACATCTCCACTAATTATCTTGACCTTACAAAATTGTCCATGTTTGGAATCATGTAAAATATCATCCTTTTCCAGTTTATTTAAGCTTTTCACAAATGGTGAAAAGACCCAGCTGTTTCCAAATTTTTTCCTATCTTCGATAAAAAACAACATTGCTAAGAAAATATTAAACAAGCAAGGAAACTTTACATAAACGACTCCTATTTTTTGAATATTAGCATGTGTACCAAGAGCATTGTTTGGTTCAAAGTCGTCAAAATAAACAAACAAAGGTAAATACAGCACAGAAGGCGAAGATGTATATTTAGAGACTTTACTTTTCCAATGATCGCTCTGAACGTAATTTTGAATTTCATCATTTGGTGCAGAATTTAAATTTTGCATATAATAAATTATTTCATTTAAATAAGTAATTTTGTTAAACAGTGTTGACAGCGATTATTTTAAAGGAAACATGTCGAAAGAATAGTTAATTTGGTTTCAAGCAATCAAGTTGTCTATTCCAATTATTTCCATTGATACGCTTAAGAACCGATCCCAATCTTTGGAAAGTGGCACTCATGCTTCACTCTCATTGTATTTTCTTCACTGCGAGTCACATTCGAGACATTTGAAAATACCGCTATAAACAAATGCGCTTTGAAAGCCATCACAAAAATTGTAAGTCGTCTAACACCATTATTAATGTTGCCACATTCGACTTAATTATTTCCCATTTATAAATTCCAATCAAAAGTTATAATTAGTTAATATGTTCAGCAATTTAAATATCGCAATTATTTTTAATTACATTAAGACGACTGGCCTCCCCCTTCTAAATACAAAATAACATGATTTATGTACAATGTACACGCTTAAATAGAAATTTAAAATCTCATTATACGCTCGATTTCAAAACGTGACTACATAAATAAACACACGCAAGACAAAAACAGAACACATCGTATGTACAACATAAATCAGTTTACATCTTTTCTAAATTCCAGTTTATCTTGTTGAGTTAATTTGATTTGTGTCACTCAAGTGAAAATGTATACACTTCATCTTCTGTTATTTATTTCACATATACACATACCAACATATGAGTACGAGGTTTGCACGATTTATTTAGTGCAGAGTTTGAAATTTATTTTACATAAAATGTCAAGCCAAAAATACAAATTATCCAGGCGAATATTGGAATAAAAACAGTTTTAAAGGTAAACGTATTCCGCATCTACAAGTATCCGCTGGAACCGACGATAATTTTTTGTGTTTTTTTTTTTGAGTTACCTTTTAATAAAAAAAAAGTTTTCAGATTGTTTTCCTAATTTTCATTTTCATTTTTGTTTTTTTTTTTTTGTTCGGCATTACATTTATACTGCGATTTGTAACAGATTTGTCACACAGAACACATAAAAAACAGAAGAAAACTTTTCCTTTCTTTTCCGTTTACGTTTTAATTTTTGACAAAATTCAGAATCTAAAAAGGAAAATCTGAGGGAAAATAAATAAAACACCAAAAAAAAGCAAAACATTGGATTAAAGGGAAATTATAATATTTAAATTTTAGCAACAACACTTGGCAAACAATTCGGTAGGTTTTGTTGTTTGTACGATATCACAAGGTATATAGGAAGTTGAAGCCTGTTTTTCTTGTTTTTTTTTGGCGGTTGTACTTTTGGTAGAAAAACAACGTTGTATCCCTGTAAAAATGTATTTAATGGTAAGATAAATTAGAGAGAGGATCTGGTTGACAAATTTATTTTGTCGTTTTAAATTATACACAAAAAGCGACTAACAGAAGAAAACTTTTTTTGTGTTTGGTTTACCTGTCGGAAATCGATTGTTTACATTTTTAGAAACAATGTAAAGTGATTTAGTATGCTTTTAATAGGAATTGCATGTAATTTATGTCGGTATATGTGTACGATAACGGAATAATTATTATTACCATGCTTTCTAATCAATAAATGTGTAACCGAACTTCAGATTTAATTAAAATGAGAAGTAAATAGGATAAATTTATATAGAGATTTTTACCTGTTTGGTTACCTCACATTTCCCTTTTTAGCAACAGCAAAAACTTTTAGAATTTTCATTACGTTAATAGCTTTATAATAATACAGTTGAATATGGTACTTAAAACAATGATTTTAAGTTAATTTCTAACTTAAAATTTTCTTACGATTCTAATTAGTTTTTAATTCTTAATAGTAGAGTTCGTATAGCAGAGTATACTAGTCGTATATATGTGTATTACTATATTAAATAGTTTAGTGATATTACTAGTAATCTCAATATTCATTGTATTTTAATAATGAGAAATTTTTAATTACTGTCACTTAATTTAAACAGATTCATTCGCACAAAATGCCAAGGAACGTCACAAAACGTGGTGTACAGTTGACAACCTGTTATGTATCGTCTTGAAGGGTAACAAAAGTTACAAGTTGATAATTTGTTTTGTGCTCGAGACTTTAGCTAAAGAAAGACGACAGCTGACTAAAAAATCAATGAACTATGAAAGCCATTTACCGAGTTTTTATTGAAATATTTGGGAGATCAGAATATAAATACAATATTAACGGTATCGGATTGATTGTATCTCTAAAATACTTTAAGACTTTTTTAAAGAATTTACAATTCACAATACAGATTTAGAATATATACAATAAAATATCCAATTTAGAATATGGTGTAGAATACAAATTAGAACGTGCAGTTTAGAATAGAAGATTTATGATTTCGAATAAAAAGTATGGATTAACAGGATGTGATGTTTAAGACATAAAGCTTAGAATTTTGTAATTTACGATATATGGAATTAATGGGTTATGCAAATTAGTGGAATCTAAATTTTATTGGTTGTGTGATACAGTGATAATTAACGAATAGATTAAAATGCATTTTGTGATTTCAATTTAAAAGATTAAATTTTAGATAACGCAATTGGTAGTTTGCTCTTTAACTAACATTTCTAATAAAATGATGTAAAATAATTTAATTTCAAAAATGTATGAGTATTGTAATGAAAATCAGCAATTTGTAGATGCAATTATGGATTAACTATTGAAGTTTTTGAAGTGTAATGAATCACTCTAGCGCAAAGGAAAGCCTCAATATTAAGTAAAATGAAACCAATTCGTTAATTAAAATAAAAACAAGTTTACTGACTAACCATTTTAATCTGTAGGATATAGGCCCAACACTCGACCAACTAAATGTGTTGATGCCGCCGAAAATGCCTGGCCACAATAAATATTGTCCGCGTGTACGGCAATAGGTTTGTTTAGTAATTTCACCATATCAACCGAATCATCCGAACCGTTAATACGTTATTTTATTTTTATTTTAATTTAAATTCAATTAAACTTTTATTGTTCCAATTTATTTATACAAAAATTTATAAAGACTTTTTAATTACGATTTTTCTTTTCCGGAATATCTTGACAGTATAACAAATTTTTTCTTTTTCCCCTCGTGGCGAATGAACGAATCACTATCCCAGGGGTGAACACCGGTTATGCTCCGGTGCGCCACGCGCGCATTGATGTCGTCACACTACCCCACCTCTAGCGAATGCAGAGAGCGATTAATTGAAGCGTGGGGGTGTTATAATAGTGCGCCCGGATCGAGCTGACGTGATTGTTGCTCTGGTGAGTGAGTTGTCCAAATTAAATGTTACTCTTTTTTTCGCAAGATTGTTGCCATTTACAACTGCTGGGCTGTCCGATGTCTTCATTAACGATGTAGATTGATTTGTCATGTTGGTGATTTCATTTGGAGTCTCATTGCTCAGTTGGCCGTTGTTTCCATGATTATTTTGTTCCTCATTTTCAATAAAACATGGTTTCAACCGGTTTATTGACACGTTGGATTTGACGCCTTTAACTATTACGGTGTAATACTTTTCCGCTCGATCGATTACACGGTACGGACCTTCGTACGGAGGTTGCAGTGCTTTACACACAGCGTCTGTACGGATTAGAACATGTGAACAGTTCTTGAGGTTCTTGAAGATGAAAATGTCCGGTTTTCTGTATGCCGGGCTGGTGGAGACGGCTGCACGGCTTTGAAGTAATTCCGAATTTGATTGATGACTTCGTTTTGCGTCGTGAATGATTTCGATTACATCATGTCTCCTGGCAAACGTAAACTTTCGCCGTAAACCAATTCGGCTGATGAAGTCTCGAAGTCATCATGGAATGCGGTGCTACCTAGTAGTATAAGCGGTAAAGTCTTGGTCCATTGCTGATTGTTAACACACCTTATTGCTGTTTCTAGGCTGCGGTGCCATCTCTCAACCATACCGTTGCATGCGGAGTTGTAAGATGTTGTGCGTTTACGCTGGAATTCTATTACGTTAGCGAGACTGTTGAATAAGTCTGATTCGAATTGAGCCCCTCTGTCGGAGACGATAACCGAAGGCACTCCAAATCGATTGATCCATGTTTTCAACAGCGCGTCGCCAAACGAATTTTTTTCGAATGAGCTTGGTTGTGCTTCGAACTCCTGGGTGCGCCACGTTATGATATGTCTCGAATACTTGACGTCGAAATTTTTTGGGAACATATGACCTAGGACTAGGAGTACTTGTTGATATGTCAAAGAACAAAAATTTGCCCGTTCCGACGACTGGCATCTTGTGAAATTTTAGGCTTTTGTTGTTCTCGATTAATGTTTCGAGTTCGTCATCCTCGGTTTATCCATCAGCCATGAGCGAATAGTCTATACTGCCTGGAATTGTTAACGAATCGAACCGTGACAGGGCGTCCGCCACAATATTGGCGTTCCCGGCGATATGTTATATATTTGTAGTATATTGCGCTATTAAGTCCAAATGCCTACGTTGACGCGGCGATGCCTTGTCTGATCGGTTTGTGTTCGGCGTATAGAATGAATGCTCGCCCATCGACAAAGTGCTTAAAATGCTTAAGAGCTGCGTACGCCGCCAACAACTCCCTATCGTACGTGCTGTAGTTTTGTTCTGCTCTTTTAAGTCTTCGAGAGAAAAAACTTAATGGATACCAGCTTCCGGATACATTTTGTTGCATGACCGCTCCGATAGATTGATTAAACGCATCGACCATTATAGCTAGTTTGTGAACAGCGGATGGATGAGCTAACTGGACTGCTTCGACTAGTCAATAAAATCGTATAGCATTGCTTGTTCTTGAGCCGCGTTTGGAAGAAATATACGGTAATAGTTCATCATGCCTAAAAAACGTTGTATACCTTTGGTTGTGGTTGTTCGTTTAAAGTTTACAATTGCTTCCATTCTGGTTTGAGTTGGTTTGATGTCGGCGGCTGAGATGTCGAAGCCTAGAAAGCTGATTTGTTCTGCGCCGAAAACACATTTGTTTATGTTGACTACGAGACCAGCATCCTGTAGCCGTTGAAATACGATCTTCAGTTGTTGAACGTGTTGTTCTAGATGGTTGGACGCGACTAAGATGTCCTCAATGTATGGGAAGATAAACTTTGTGTCGCGAAAAATTGAATGTATTAGTCGTTGGAACGTTTGAGCCGCGTTCCGTAATCCGAACGTCATGCGCGGAAACTCAAACAATCCGAATGGTGTACAGATGGCTGTTTTCTCGATGTCCGCATCGTCGACTGGTATCTGATGATACGCCCGAATGAGGTCGATTTTCGATAATATTTTGCATCCTTCTAGTTGATGGTTGAAATCCGTGACAAACGGTATTGGATAGCGATCGTGTTTCGTTTTCTGATTTAATCCGCGGTAATCTCCGCAGAGTCTCCAACCACCATCTTTTTTCTTGGTTATATGGATAGGACTCGCAATTACTCTTCGATGCTCGGCATACTCCTTGGTCTAGCCAAAGATCGATTTCTTTCCTGGCGATCTGCATTTTCTCTCTATTAAGATGTCGAACCTTTGCGGAACACGGTTGTCCCTCAGTCTCAATTTTATGAGTAACGCTAAGTTTGACCGTGTTGAGATGGTAGTGCGATCGAGATTCCAGAAACTGACAAGGTAGTCAGTGGGTCGATCATCTTTTTGTTTTTAACGTCCACTAATAAGCCGTAGTGCAGCAGAAAATCGGCTCCGATGATGCATCTGTCGACGTTGGCAATCACGAATTTCCAAACGCAAGGTCGTCGTAACCCTAGATTCAGAGTTAGGATCTTTGTACCAAATGTTTCCATAGGTGTGGAGTTGGCAGCAAATAATTTTAAATCTGATTTGGTAAGCTCTTGTCGCTGGGTTGGTGTCTATCAGAAACTGTTGTTTTGTTGCTAAATCAATAACTATTAGACGGCTGTTTCAAAGGCTGCCAGGTTTTCCGAAGTGCTAGTGCCCTTGTCCCTCTGCTATACACAAGGTTTCGCACAACGTTTGACATTGTCCCCAAATTTGGCGTGATACTCAGCAGTTTGAGAATTTCCTGATCTGAGATTCGGATCGTGTCCTGCTGTGCGAACGTGTATTTTCGTTGTTTGATTTTGGTTGAATATCGCAAGCTTTTCGGTCGTTGTTGATAAATTGATCGAAGCGTTGGGTTAGAGCGTCGATCCGCGTTAAAATTGAATTTTCTGGACGCTCGGTTAATTTTATCCTATTGGATTCGCACAATCTGTCCCTAATGGTCGCCTTCAATGTAGCGTATTTATCATCCTTCGGTGGATGAAGTAACAATTCACGTACGAACTTTGTGGCCTCCGGTATAGTGTAGCCAAAACTTGTCAAGCACAATAGCGTAATTTGCCTGTACTAATGACCTTGACCTTCTGGTTAATTTTCAAGGTTATTTGAAGGTCAAGGTCATTTAAACAAAATGAAAACTCATATTTTTGATACCGGATCCAAAAAACCTGAAATTTTTACGTTCGATATAATATTTCAAAGTTTGTTATTGTGACCTTAAGAAGGTAAAATCAAGGTTAAACATTAAGTAAGCAGTCTAAAGCGATTTATTCGAATTTGAGCGGTTTCCTTGGCCCAATAAACGTTTGAAGTATCATTAATAGGTTGGTAGAATGCAAAAGTGTCATTAACCTTGACTATAAAGTGAATTTTCAAAATAATTTGAAAGTAAAGGTTTAAGTGAAAAACACTTTGAACTAATATTACGAAGCGGAGTATGATTGTGACCTTGAGAAGGTCGAATCAAGGTTAAATGTTTAAAAAATCCTCAGGTGCTGTTAATTTAGCTTTTATAGCTTGATTATCGTGAGTTTTCGTTCCTCTAATGTTTGATGTACTAGATTATCGTGAGTCCCCTTGCGTGTCACGTTTATTGTGCTTGATCATCGTGAGTCCCCTTGCCTTTGACATTTGGAGTGCTTGTTTATCGTTAGTAACCTTGCCTCTCACCATTACTATAATTATATAAATCACCCATGGATTAACTGTTCGAATTTGCCTCCATTTGGTTCAAGGCACAAATTTAAATTATTTTTCAAATTTCCCATTGTTATCAGCATACTGTCTCTAGGAATGGCTGCGCAAACTACGAATTTGTTCCGTTATATCTTTACTTGTTGTAGCCCGTTGAGCAAAAACAACATTTTTCAAGTAGCCCGACCTTGAAAATAGGGTAGCAAGGTGGATACTTATTATTATTATTATTATTGTTGGGTCGCTGCTTAATTATTCGTTCAGTCAATATTCAGGATTTTAATGGACCCGATAATACTGCCAGCCGGTACGTGATACATACTATCTGCGCTTATTGCTCTCCGCCCTAGATGTTTAATACAGCATGTAGTTCCGCTAGAAAGACGGTAGCGTTATAACCCAAGAAATTCGAGGGGGCTGTCCAACTCCCGTTTATTCCTACCCTGCCCCGTCTTCCGTTTGATTTTACTCTTACGAGTTGCTGGGAAAAAATGTGCCAAATGGCTAAAAATGTACCAAATGGCCTCAGTTACCAGTGGTTTCCACGAGGAGGCAGCATGTACACTTGTGAATTGTGAACAGGTTACCCCTTACACAATTGTACCCATCACGCAGCTGCCTAATACATGACCAGAAAAGCTCACGTGATGCGCACCCTACTGGAAGGTTACGGAGCTGGTAGATTATTCTACTCAACTTTGGTCCTCTCCCTCCAATAGACGCCAAACCACCACCATCATGCCATCTTCCATTCTTATTGTTATAATTTTTATCGCCTTTTCTTCTAACTCCTATGGTTCATACGTATTTCTTGAAATAATAGGGGCCTTCCAACTGGTCACTTTGTACCGAAGAAAATCTGGACCATGCCACCATGATTTATTATTTATGAGTACTAACGATGGCATAACACGTGAAGTTGTATCAGCTGTGTGACCGCCCGTATTTCTAGAGAAAGATAGCTTGGATAGCTTTATTTTGGTTGGCGCGACAATATATTGTAACCGCGTATGCGTATTCTGAGGCATCAGCGAACCCGTTAAGGTCCGTTTCGACTTCGCCTGTTGTTTTTATCCAGCTCTGGATTGTTATGTTTTTGATTTCACTCAATTCTTCCTTGTATTTTACCTACCTTGTGTTTATGTTTTCTGGTAAGGGTTGATCCCAATCTATTCCTGATGTCAATTCTACTTGCATCATAATTTTTGATGTGGTTGTTATTGGGAAAAGCCAACCAACGGGATCAAAGGGTTTAGATGAGTCGGAAAACAGTGAGCGTTTGGTTGTCTGTTTGTGTGATAGTGGCAGGGGCTTTTTCCGTGGATTTTTCTAGTTCGGCTTGGTTATCCTTAAAAGGAATTATTCTACATTCGCTTGAAATGTTTTTCTATGACGATTTCTTCTTCAGTGCTGCTATTCAGGTCTATACGTTTATTTGCAATCATCGTTGTTTTGTGCTAACTCCCTGTGTTGCTGTTGCTTCCCAATATAATCCAACCAAATTCCGCTTGTGGTGCAATTGGCTCTAGTTAACCTCTGTTGATGATATTGTTGATCGGTATCGATGGATAATAATCCGCGGCAAGTATAAGATCAATTGGCTATGACTGGTTGTAGTGTGGATCAGCCAGTTGTATTTGGTTGAGATGCATCTAGCTGCTTATGACAAAGTCTGCCTCGGGTTTGATATTCATTTGGAAATCTTTATCAAATCTTTGCGATATTTTTAGTTTGATGGTGTGTCTGCTAGTGCCCACTTTTTTACCACCAGCTCTTTTTTAAAGTTGAGTAAATTTGTGGATGTTAATGCTGCTGACTAATGCCGTTGGTAGTAAAACTTGTCCTTGCTGGCCGATGAAGAATGTTTTGGCGGTTTTGACACTACTTCCGATAGTTGACGTTGCATTTTTTCAGTGCAGAAATGTATGGTGTACTCTTTTACACACGACGCATGTTTCTGACTGGCAGTTACTCCCTCCGAACTGACTAGCCTTGCTCGTTCTAATGTTGACTTCTTTTTGAATTGCTGTCATTGCGTTAGACCATGGTGCTCCTTACATCCTTCAACCCAACATGTTTTGGTAAACACGGCTGTTGCTCTATTACTTGGATTAAGTTACAAGTTGCTTGGTAATTGTCACCTGTTGTTGTTAAATGACTGATGATTTGGGCTACTCCCTTCTGCAGTTGCGATTTCAGATACGTGATCTTTACCGTTAGCTTAGTGAATATGTCGTGCTAATAATCACTGTAAAAGAAGGGGATTTGTACCTTAGGCAATTTCACTTGCTTTGTTTTTGATGCGGTTGTTGTCCTGGGCCGGAATTGTTGTAATTTGATCATTGCATCGTCTACCCTCTCTTGAAGCTTGCCATAGTAATATTCCCTAAAGTAGTTGGACGATTGGTCATCTTCTTCCAGTTCTACTAATATTGCTGTGTGTTGGGCTGTGAGTTCCTCAATATCTTTTTCTAACTGTCTTATTTTAATATTCATATATTTGTTGGATATGTCGTTGGTTTCCTAAGAATAATTTATTGACTTCTGCTCGCGCACAAGGACGTCTTGTCTCTTGAACAATTTTGTGTTGTTGTTCCCTTCTATCTTTGCTGCTTGAAGGGCCTCAATTGATTCCTGCCTTCTGGGAATCAGTTGATGAGCTTTGTATGACATTCAACCGTATTGAGGGTGTTAGTTTATACGTTGCCTCAAGATGTGAACTAGGAAATTGTAAGGCTTCTAGTGACATTATTGGTGTCAATAGCAGTTCAATATGTAGGCGATGGCGCTTCTCTCCTACCAACTTATCTGACATGTTCTTTTATGTTACGAGATAAACGTGATTCTGGCCCAGAGGGGAGAGGACCGTTCTTAAAATATTGTAATCACCTTCAACTTATTCATTATATGTAGCGTTTCTAGATTTCCTATTGAAGTAACTCATCCATTTTGTTGTTATTTGGTTTATGTGTAGGATGGGGTATGCATGCTTGTTGTGGCTTAGCTCCTCACGTTACATACTGTCCGTCTGTACTTCTATTTGCCGATTGTGTTAGAGGCTCGAAGGACCATGTAAAATCTTAGACTTTGTACCTTAAATTGTAAATTTAAGATAGCCTTAATTTACAGTTGACTAATACATTACCATGAGTGGGGTTTATTTAAACTCATTCTGCTTTATTTTATTTAATGTCCACCATATACAATTAAATGCTAGCATAATTTTGGTTCAGAAGGCAAAAATTTAATGCGCAGGGTTGCAAACTATTTAACTCATATAGCTAACTTCGTGGTGTACATTTTTATACCAGAAATGTACCATACATATACGTAGCTTTAAGGTTTGTTTTATTGCACTGTTGATCTCAACATACATATTAAGCTACAGATTATAGCAATATTAAAAAAAAAAAAACAAGATTTTTTTGTAAGTTGGTATGGAGGGGAAAAATTATCAAAAGTATGAGAAAATTTTATGTCCGCTAAGTTATTCTGTTGCGAAATTAACATAAAAGTTACTGAAACTAGTTTTGAAGTATGGGGGCATCAAATCTTTTTTTTAAATTTTCGCTTTCACTTATTAATTTTAATGACTTCATGTTTTAATTGGAATTCTATTTTTAGGGCGATATATTAACGACAAAGAATATTTACATTGATTAGGGGCAGACTTCTAGAAATTAATTAGATTCATTATATTTATAAATAAATACGGAAAATTTTTCCGAAGTAATTATGTCTATAGAATAAAAATGTTATATTATTCAAGAGATGGTGAAAAGTTTGTATAACCTCCCATACTGTTATAAAATTTGAGATTTATATTATTTAACACACACTTATTTTATAGTTCCGATTTTTTTGTTTGAATCCTAATAAGTTTGTAATTGTCAGATGTGGACTTTCTAGGATATACATATGTACATGTGTACCACGTATCTTTAACGCTAGGTGAATTCAATATCGAGTTACATATATATAGTCTATAATGTAAGTGAATCTGTAAAATGAGATTATAATAGAGAAATGTTTGTAGTACACAACAATTAATCGATTGGATAGATGTCACTACATTCTTCGTAGACAAAAAAATTAAAACATCAACAACGTAAAAATTTCGTTTATATTTGTTGAATTCGCTATATCAATAAGAGTTTAGTTTCATCACAGTCTACAATAAAACTGATTACAGTTATAGCGTCTCGGCCTAGAGCTCAAAACAGAACCAAAGCGACAACGACGAACGTTGACGAATAAACTCAAAATTCTGCTGCGATATCGCTGCACAAATACAACAAACACATCAACGTTGTAAATAAAAGTAACAAAGAAAAAACATAACCTAAAACATTTTATAAGATTATGCCAAAATGAATTGTTTAGAGAAGCATATTATAAAAATAATTAAAATTGTTTATATCGTGTTTCTGGCATTTGAATATTACAAAAGAATAAAGTTAAGAAGGCGGTGGTGGCTTCGGCCAGTAAAATAAAGGAAAATGATCTATGGAGGGTCATTTTGAGCTTTTGGTAAATCTAGTAAAATATACACTAGAGAAACACTCTCATCGAACAACAATTAGTCCAGAAACCCGATTGGCTGTTACACTTATGTATGTATGAAAATTCAGCACATACGTCATGTCGGCGCCTATGGCAGCCAAAGGGACTCGGGAATTTTTAAAAACAGAAGATTTGGAACACAATCGGCAGAAGGTATACTCTTGATATTCCAACCCGTAAAAATTTGCCCAATTCGGGAATAGATTGCCCTTTTTACTTTGCTGTGGCATTGCTCGCTATTACCATAATAATAAGAGATGTCTTTATCGTAGCTACTATAAGTAGTGCTACATACTTTGATTATCGAAATTTCCTACCGTTCTAAAAATGTAAATATAGTGAAATAAAATCTAATTAATTTTTAAGGTGGATTGCTTCTTACTCTCTTTGATCTTGGAAATTATCTAGAAAGCTCACGAGTTCGAAGTCCATTTTTTCCTTTTAATTACATCATAAGGGTCAATCTAATCGCGACCGGATGGTTCGGTTCGACGGGCTTTCTTGTAGGTGTCTCGTAAACTTTTCCAGCGGGTTTTGCAAATACTTGCTAAAATATGTGTATTAAAATTATTTAAAAATTATTATGTTGTATTTAATTATCATTTGATTTGAGTTTAAGCGCAGTATCACGCCAAATTTTGTCTTTTATATCTTTCAAATCAAATCTAATTTGATCTTCCTTAATTAATTCTATTAATTTTGTTAATAACAATATGACAGCTTAAGATTTACGAAGACAACCCAAAAACATAAAAAAAACAATTAGAATAGATAGAAATAGATTCTAAATTTATTATAGCGAAGAAAACTTTCAATTCGGCATCGATGATTCTATTAGCACCCTGTGCTTTCTGTATACTTACTTTTGACAGGCGTCATCGCTCGTCGCCGACGCTGTTTTTCTGTTTGTAGCTTAAAAGCTAAGATCAAAGTTCAAAGCATATAACTACATTTATTTCTAACAAATTTTGGAAATCTATTTTACGCAATAACATAAAAATATAAAGGGCTGAAACCTCACGAGGTGATTAGAAATTCGGTCTGTATTACGTGCGTTCGTGAGATTATATCAAGCTAACTTTACAATCTAACCTCAATATCCAACTCAACCTCCAATTCAACCTCCAATTCAACGAAATCACAAAATCAACTCCTAACCCTACCCTTAACTTAGTCACCAATTTAACCCCAAATCAACTTTCAACTCAACAATCAACACAATTTCCAACTTAACCCCAAACTTGCTCCTCAACTTAACCCTAATTATATTCTCCTCGTTCAGTCTCCTATCTCGAAACTTTCCCCCAGCTCCAACTTAGTAATGACGCCCACGGTTGTTGTACTACATACTCCAGAAGTTAGTTCAAAAATCATTTTAGTATCCCATTTTAAATGCAAAAGAAGAATTTCAACATAATTGGTTGAGAAATAGGCAAGTTCCATTATACTTGGCCATATTCCAGAAATTTCTACAAAAATTATTTTAGAATCGCTTTTCCAACGCACATATCAAATGTCATTATAATGGGTTGAGAAATATACAAATTTCCTCATATTGGCCATAATCCAGAATATGGAATAATAGTTTGAGAAATAGGGAAGATCTATCATACTAGGCCATATTTCTGAACATCATCCAAAAATCATTTTAGAATCCCATTTCCAATGTACAAGCCGAATTTTTTCATAATTGATTAAAAACTAGACAAGTTTCATAGAATGGAAGAGTAGAATCTCCTTTCCAACGCATACCATATGTCAAATTTCACCAAAATCAATTTAAGAAATAGGCAAGTTCCATCATACTTGGTCATTTTCCAGAACTTCATTCAAAAGTCATTTTAGAATTTCATTTCCAACGCACATGTCAAATTTCATCATAAACGGTTGAGAAATATACAAGTTCTCTCATATTGGCCATATTCCAGAACTTCATCCAAATATCATCTTAAAATCCCATTTCCAATGTGCAAGCCGAATTTTTTCATAATTGATTAAAAACTAGACAAGTTCCATAGAATGGAAGAGTAGAATCCCATTTCCAACGCATATGTCGAATTTCATCATAATCGGTTGATAAATATGCAAGTTCCATCAAATTTGGGCATTTTTCAGAGCTTGAGTCAAAAATCATTTTAGAATCCCATTTCCATCGCGGAAGTCAAATTTCACTAAAATTAGTTAAGAAGTAGATAGGTTCCATCCTAATTGGTAAAAGGATCAATTTGAGGTTTGAGGTTTTATCAGTGACCTTTCTTATGTCTTAAGCAATATTTGTGTAAGGTTTGGTTCAAATCGGTCAAGTCGTGTGGATTTGTTTAAATATCACACACACATATGCTTAACATACATACAAACATCACTTTATTTTATAGATTACTCAACTGCTCACTAAACGCTTGCCCAAGAACATCTCAACCCCAACCGCAAACTCTCTTTCAACTCAATCCTCAAATCAGCATATATAAAAAATTGGTCAACTGCTCACTACATCTTAACCCAACCCCAACTCAACTGCAACTCAACTTGAACTCAACCCGCAAATTGCTTCTAGCTTAGCCTTCAATTCAACCCCAAACTCAATACCCTACTCAATATTTAAACCAGCATATATAAAAAATTGACAAATATTTCTATAACCAGGTATTTTGGGTCAATTCGTGTAGAAGATATCCGACCCTCTTGACGCACAGGTTCCAAAAGCTTTGCAAATCTCAGCATTTATCATAGAAAGAGATTGGCAGAAAAAATTCTAAATCGAACAAGCCTTTCTCGAGATACCATCGGTACAGGCAACCAGATATCCAGACATACGGACGGATATTTTTTTTTTGCTGTTTAAGACCCAGGGGCTTTCAGAACATCGAGAAAAGTGGTTTTGGTCCTCAGGTCTTTTTAGGCCGAAGTAATTATCTGTTCAGTATCAGCAGATGATTTTATGTTTTCGCGTAGAATAGAGTTTCAAAATTTTTAAGAAATAAATATAGTTTTATGACTTATGTGAGGAAACCAGCAATTATTTAATGCGGGAAACAGATGTGCAGAATTTTACAAGCATCGAAATTAGAAAACGATAGTTTATATGGAATGAAATAGATCGATTCTGCTTGCCCGGTAGAATTCTGCAAGTTGTCTCTATTTCTAATTTTGCTGCGAACCTGGCTGGCTAAATTACGTAACAAAAAACAAATCTAGTACAATTTGTTTACTTTTTATTTTTTTCAATCAATTTTTTTCATTCGTTGAAAGAAAATAAATTTTGTGTGACAAAAATGGAGGATACAAATTAATTAATTTACAAAACAAGGCATTACTCATTTGAAACAATTGTACGTTAAAATTAAATATGTATCAAGTAAGTGCCACAAAAAAAAAAAAAAAATCTGCTTGTCAAAAACGACGCTCATGTAGTTCACCCAAATTTCTGCCAGTAGCGCTGCTAGCAGAGATTCTGCTCATGTGTTTCCAGCATAACAACTTTTCATTCAGTTCAGCTGTCACTTAATAGAGCGAAAATTAACATGCAAACTGAAGGATCTGTCAGAACATCTCAAAATTTGTATGGTACACTTTTCTTAAAAATAATAAATTTTTCTATTCACTTCACAATTTTAATACTGTATTTGTCAGTTGTTACGGTTTCGGTGGTAGGTATGTCAAATATTCTGTAAGGAAATAATTTCGTTAAATTCTGTTAGGATTCTTACTTACTGATTCGCTGGTTACCTCTTAAGCTTGACGAAAACTGAATGATTACTTCTTGGCCTAAAGGCTAAGATAAAAGTGTGGCTTTGAGGAGTTTGTAGGCGTTTTTACGTTTTTAATTATAAGAGATAAAAGAAAAGTAGACACTGTGCGCCACGAGAGCAGTGTTGTCGGAATGCCGGGTCCAACATATAAAAAACTGACTTTTTCCAAAAAGAAACTGGGTTTCAGCGAAAAAAGCTGACCAATGACAAGATATATTTTATTGATATTTTGTTTTTATGGCGAAGTGTGTCGTAGTCAATAATAATCCAATTGTAAAAGTTAAAGAAAAAAAAAACTCACCCCTTAGTATCCATTGAGCACTCGATGGCTCCTTTTGGTTGAAATAACAATCCATCGTAACTGCGTTCAGCTTTCGAGCATCTAAACATAGCCTGTATTTACCGTTTGGCTTGAGCACTACTTTAACAGGTGAACTCTAGGAGCTTTTACTGACTTAAATTACTCCCAATTCTTGCATTCTATCAATTTCGACATCAAAGTGCTTGTGGATAGCTGGTGAGATGGTAAAATAGGGTTTAATTGATTTGCAATTTTTTATTATTTCGATTTCGTGTTCGTGTGCCATTGTTTTGCCTAATCCCTCTCTTGTAAATGAAGGAAAATTAAAAATAAATTTGTCTAGCTTACGTTTTTCAATTTGAGAAAGCGCATATTGGTTGCCAGTTTCAGGAGATAACAATTCAGCTACTATAACTTACTGACCTAGGTAGAGTATTGACTGTAGGCTTGGAACGAAACAGAATTTTACCACTTCGCTCATAGCCCCATGTGATCCCCAATCCTATTTTTCGTAACATCTACGGTCTTAATGTATGATCCTAATTTTTGGTATTTAATGCTAGCTTCAGACAAAAATTGTAATGAGCCTTTACCTAATTCGCTCACTGATACCCTACTGGAAGTAGTTGCTTGATCTGTTAATCTTGTTACTTTGGTTGTTTAACAAATATTTTTGTTCGAGGTGTAGCGGTTGCAATGATTTTTTTCTTTTGTATTCAAGTCTTCTTTCTCGAGCGCAAATCCCTCGACATTCCTGAACTCACACGCACATGTTTTTTGCTGAATACATGATACAATTTTGGTATGTAGGTTTTCGCACGTTCTCTGCACCTCATTCAAAATAAAACACATCTAGGAATTCATTGGTACAATCTTGATAACTGTGACCCAGATATTTACAGTTCCAACATACTAATATTGTCGGTTTGTTTGAACTAGCACCTCCTGCTTGAAATGCATCTGCTTCATTTACCTCTTCGTTTGAATGTTGTCTGGTACTTTGGTAGTCCTGATAGTCTGGTAAAGTAGATATGGATACCAATGGTGTTGATCTGGTCAGAATTTTTTGGAGCTGTTTCATATCGCCGTCGATCTTACTCCGTTTCTTCCCACATTTTCTCGTAGTTACGGCAGATCTTTCTTAGTTTTTCCACGGATTTTATCGTATTATGAAAAGGAAATATGACATTTTTCAATGATGGAACTATATTTTGGCAGAGACTATAGATTAGTTATTTTTTTCTGATAAAGAATTTAATGAAAAGTGAATTTAATTTCTGTATGGATAGCAGAAAATTCGTGAAAAGTCATTTATTTACTTGAAACCTGCGTATTATTTGCTCTTGTGTTTCTTCATCAAAATTGCTTGAACGGAAAAATGAGCTCATTAAATTCTTCAAGTCTGGGCAGGTTGATTTTACATGATCTTGTTTGTTTATTCAATTCCAATCTTCTGCTGTATTGCTCAAAAATTAGTGAACCACCATAGGTGTAGTAGTTCCTGTAAAAATCCATCGTTTAGAGCCATTTGTTCTAAGCGATATAGGAAGTCATGTACGTTTGCCTTGTCGCTGCCATCAAAATACAGTTTCCAACGTTGACGAATTTTGCACGAATCCGATAAAAGATTTTGCTGACTAATTTTTTGTTGTCTGGGTAGATTGAAAGGTTGTTCCATCTGCATATTGATTATTTGTGAAAACAGTTGGTGGTCCAAAATCTCGATTAGGTAGGTCTGGAGTAATTAATTTTTCTATATTATTAATGATGCTAAGTCGGTTCTCAGCCTTGGCAAAGAAATCAGGAACAGATGATTTTAGCTGTGTATGGTCTATCTGTAATTTGTTCTAGACTTCCTCGTTAGACGACCTCCACAAATGATCAATTAATTGTTCTGAATGGTCTTCTTTCGATTGATCGCTGTTTATATTTCTGGAAGATCCTGCGATCGGGCTGGAAGCATTAAGTTGTTGAAATTGGTCTTTGTTTGATTAGGTTGTAGGGTTTGCCTTTTAAAATTTACCCATCAATTTCATGCACCAATTGTATAAACACCGTAAGTTGCTCATCATTTCCCTTTCTCAGTATATCGGTAAGTGGCTTGGCCATAATTGCCCAGCCCTCCACACATTTCCTAAAATAGCTAGTAAATCCAAGAAAACTTTGCAGGCTCTTCACATTTTTTGGCTTCGGAAACTTCTGTATCGCCTCTTTTTGCATTGCAGATGGTTTAATTGTAAATATTTGATGGTCGTGTAAAGAAACTGGCACTTGGACCACTTAATTTTTAGGCCATTGTCTTCAGCTACATTAAGAACCGTTTGCAGGCTCTCTATGGCTCCTAATCACTAGATCGTCCATGTAAACGCAAACAATTTTTTCGAAGCTTAGCGAAACAATAATATTATTTATTTAGCACTGGAATACTGCTTTAGAATTACATACTCTGAACGGTGCTCTCAGAAATTGGTACAAATCAACAGGCGTTATAAAAGCGTTATACTTGATTGATTCCGGAGCTATGCGTACTTGGAAAAAAACATTTCGTAGGTCCAAGGAAGAGAAGCACTTAGCGCTTTGTAATGATGGGCTAAATCGGTGCTTTTATATGGGAAACATAAGAGAAAATAAGCAAAACTAAGCAATCACTAGCACTTTGAAGCTAGTTAATTTGATCATAGTTGCGTGAAAACGGGTACTGATCTTTAACTACTACTTTGTTGAGACGCCTGTAATCAACGCAGAGTCCTTTCGTACCATCCTTTTTGTTGGATAAAACAATCGGACAAGCGAACTTGGATTTGCTCGAACGTACAATACCTTCTTGAATTCACTCTTCTATTTGCTTCCTGATTATCTCCAATTCCAGTGATGGGAGCCTACGACAGCTTTGCGCTACTGGTGTTTAGTATTAAGTCTTCACGCTTAATAATCATTGCGTACTTTTCAGGTATATATTTTTGCATTAAATATTTTCTGGAGTAAGGATAGTGATAGTTAATAATATCCAAAAATAATATCCACTGGGAGTACATCATCAGTAACAATATGAAAAAATCTACGATAAACATCTACATCAATCACCAAATTGGCAGAAAAACGTCATAAGTTTTTAAATTTCTGGAATCTGCACCACTAAACGTTGTTATGTGATCCTCAAAATCTGGAGCACCAAGCGAAGTATACCGGGTGATTTTTTTAACCTGATACACTCAAATATCTCGGAAAATAAGCACTCCACCAAAAAAAAATGGTGAAGATCAAAACTTAAATATTCCGTAAGGGAAATATATTAGTGTTAAAATTAGTACCCTCCCCTCCTCCTTCTAGGTGGACCGGGAGTAACTTTGAAACATGATAGATGGCGCTGTAATAAACGATATTCAATTTTTTCGATTTCTCCTACTGAGAACCTACGCAAATGATTCTGCAATACGTACCACGATTCTAAATACCACGATTCTAAATACCACGGTTTCATTGAAAATACTCGAAGGTAGTCTAAAACAATTTGTATTTCTTAAATTTTCAATTACTGAAATTGGCTTCTCATTATCGTAACCCTATGGTCATAGTGACGAATATCGTCAATTACAGCGCCATCTATCATGAATCGAAAAAAATGTTTCAGTCAAATCCTCTACTCCTAAAAAATAGGGGTTCATATTTTAGTTTCAAAGTTACCCGCCGTCCTACCTACAAGGAGGGTAGGGGGGAGGGTACTAATTTAAAACATTAATGTATTTCCCCCACGGAATAATTAAATTTTGATCTTGACCATTTTTTTCGTAGAGTGCTTATTTTCCGAGATATTTGAGTGTATCAGGTTAAAAAAATCACCTGGTATTTTCTATGCGTCATAAAGTTTAAATCCGATCCATTGTCTACCATTGCATATAAATTATGATTACCAATCATAATTTCTTTAAGGTCTGTAGACTTGCGACGGATGTCAAATTAGCCCAGTTGATAGCAGCTATTATTGTTGTCTTTCTTTTCAGGTACTAGCTTTGTGCAATTTGGTGCAATGTGCCCAAAATCACCAAATTTATAAAACGGCCCTTTCGGTTTGTTTCTACAACGATTTCCACTATGCCCTACGCCTCCACAATTAAAGCATCTCATATTACGACGATCACTTGAGGCTGTCTTCTCAGATTCGGTGTTTAGACAACTTACACCTTCACTACGTTTGCACATTTTTTGCTTCATGTCGGCACACAAATCTAACTTTGATTTGAATTCAATCATGTCTTTAGCACATTGTTCTTCGTGGACAAAAATAACTTTAAAACATCTAATAGACTCAAAATTTGATTAACGGTTGCTTTTAAAGACAACTAGCATGTCTGCGATGGATGGAGCACTTTATGTGGCAGTTTAGCAAACATTTGTATACGTTTAGGGCTACTTTGAATAAAATTATATATTTCTCTTCCTATGCCTTCAACGAAATTAGGTACAACTTTGCAAGCATAATTTGGACACAGTGCGAAGCTGTGGTAAGAAAAACAGTAAGTTTTAATAAAAATTTCTGTGACGTTTTATTGGCATTTCATGACATATAAAAAATTGGAATTTCTTATTAATTTCTGAGCAATAAATTATCTTGGTATGAAAGATCGTATAAAAATTTGAATGGCAAACGACTATGGGACGCCTTTAAAATAATAACATGCCATTTGGCTGCAGCAAGTTTAGGAGAAAATCGCGGGGAGATACATAAAATGAAATGCCATGTGATAAGGAGGTGGGATGTGGTGATAAAATATAATTAACATTAATTGTGAAGATCAGACTGAATCACTGAGTAAAGAATTACATTGGCCAATTCTCACGTTGCTCACATTATATTGAGATCTGAACTAACAGCACCAATTTTCAGAAAGAGTAATTTAAATTTTAAAAAACTTTTAACAGTACTAAACTAGAGATGTATAACTGGATCATCTGTGTGTTGATGTCTGCAATTTGGCGGCTTGAGAGTAGAAGATTTATATTGTCGTGACCAATTATGATATAGGGGGGGGGGGGGTAAGGTCTCCAAATTTAAAAAAAGCCGTGGCAGCTTTAAAGGACCTTTTCCAAAATAACGGAATATGTTTGTACAATATAAATGGTTGGTCCGTTGATCTTTAATGGACGCTTTGTAGGAAAAGAGTTCTCCGAAGAGTCGGATAGACCCAATTTTTTCATTATTGTCCAAATCTAATAAGAAAACCTCACTTGATAAATGTTAAAATACAATCTCTTGTATCTCGTCGACTGAACTGTCAAAAGTACATTTTTTAAAAACCAATACCTACAATGAATGAACAACACGTGACGCCTGGGGAAAATAAAGTAGTGCTGGGTATTGACAGATCGTTTTCTATTTATACAGGTTTTACATCGAGCATGATATCATGGTAATCGCTATCGATGTTTACATATAATATCGATAATTTCGAATATGATTTTGATGTCAAACCACTCAACACTATTCAAATGTGGGAATTCAGATTAATCCAAAAATCGCAAAAACTCGTGATCAATTGAAAATAAACTCAAAGAATAATCTCGAATACTATCAGAGCACCCTGTATTTTATAGAGCCATAATCAAAAAATCTGAGCTTTTATAAGGGAATTAGAAACGAGGAAAAAACGGAACTTTTCATAGTAAAACACACGAAACATATGGGAAATCACTTTTTTTCCTAAGACAAATTTTTAAATGAAAACGTTACAAATTCTTAATTATGATTTCTGTAATACTTTCATAAATGTTTGAATTTCAACATATATGAATGTCGTTTAGGTAAATTGTTTTCATTTTCTTGTAATAATTGATTTATTTAAACCAAAATATTAAAAAAAATTCATAACAACAGCATTCTGGTCAAATTAAAATAAAAGCTTACTACGATTCGTTTGGTCATTAAGTCAATATACATTACATAGATGGCAGTGATGGCCGTAAAAATTTGGAAAAATCGTACCAAAAATTACCACCTGGGTAAATTTCAAGTTCAAAAATTGTAGGAAAAGCAAAACAAATTCCCAAAATATAGGAACGTGTGATAATTTTGCGATTAAATAATTTTTTTTCGTATTTTTCTGTAACCATTTTAGACATCTTACGTACACTAGTAAAACTAAAGATAAATTTATCAAGTATTATTTTAATTTGTCAGAGCCAACTTTGATGTATTTTTCAAAATGAAAGTTCGATAAAAATATTTGAGAAATAATTTAATTTTAATATTTCTGCAATTAATGTTTACTTAATGCCCATATGGCCTTCTTGTATATTGTTCTTAAAGATATGTAGAACACTTTTATACAAAAATTGTATAATGTTTTTGTTTTTTTCATTAAAAAACTTGAAGCTAAAAAACACCATTTTTACTATGGATTCCTATGGAAATCTGTGGAAAGTTATACCACTAAAAAAGCTTCTAAAAAATACGTCATTAAGATTATGGCTCTATACTCTAGAAGGCTCTGATACTATCCATTACATAAGACTCAACGCCAACAAATCTCGAAGAAGCTTAAAAAGCTCCAAAAAGCCCATAAAATAACGAAACTCATTTATCACCCTTTCTTGCTACTGCAATTGTGATTTGCGAATACTCGAAACTAGTAACTCGAAATTATAGCTCGCAAGCCGTGATCATTTCAGTTGGCATAAGACAGAAATTAATGTTTAATATTCAATTATTTACCTCTTCCGTAAAACTACAAAATTTTTCTTAAGTTATTATACCATTTGTGGCCAGCAGATTATTGCGTAATTCTTTCGTGGTATTTTTTTATAAATAGAGTTCAGTACAAATTAGGTAAAAATCGGATAATGTAGGATCAATTAACCAAGTGATTTAGATTAACGCTTATTTTATATTTTCAACTAATCTTTGGTTCCTTTATATCATTTACTAGGTTTCCTTTTAAAATTTAAGTTAGCATCCCCCAAAAAGGATGTCTAGTAACCAATCATATCCCAAAATCGACATAAACAGACCGTCTCGACAAATTGTATGTGCAAATGGGAATTAGCCGACTTCACTTTTTAGAAATTTCATGCTTTTCATTCTTCCCCATGGTACACAACAATTTCCCCATTTGTGCCTGATATTAAATTAGAATAAGGCCTAGCTCTGAGTCTTTATTAATACACTGTTTTGGTCCAGCCATTCCAAACAATTTTGATGAACTACTAAATAATTCTATTCACATAGCAATGTTATTATGATTTTAGCACCTATAAAGTGTTGCTATATTAAATGGTTAACACTAAAGTAAATACATCGATTATTTACAAAGCACATATTTATAGTATCAAAAACTAGTTTAACTTTATTTACCTAATTCTAGTACGTTTTATAATAAGTTTACATAATTTAAAATTATTAATAATAATTTAATAATGAAAATAAACTAAACAAACTTTTATTTTCTGTTTAACCTAATAAATTATACAAAAAAATAGTTTTTAATAAATAATAAATTAAATTAATTTTACAATAACAATTACTTTTATAGTTTTGTTAGATAACATGTGTTTATAGATAGATACAGGGTAGACAATCACACCTCATCTACAAAACATAATTTGTCGGTTTTATATTGTTCTAAATTATAAATTAAATTTAGCAAATAAAATATTTGTAGGTACATATGTACTCATATGTATCGTAATAAATAATAATGCTTTGCCCATAAAACACATGAATAAGCAAAATATGTACCTAATGTAATTAAAATTTAATAATAATAAACTATCAATAAAACTTTTTTTTTTGTTTTTCGTGTAATTCATAAATTTTGCTTTTTTTTTTGCTGTAAATTTGAAACATTAAATCTAAAAGTAAAAATAAAATTAGTAATTGAGTTCAGAAGTGGAAATTTTTTTTTAACGCTCCATAGCATAATATGGATATTATTCTCCTAATTTTTGGAAAAAACCATTTAATTTATTATATGACTATGTCGTTAAAATATTTTTTGTACATACTCGTAAAAAAAAAGGGATCTAGGATTTTTCAATAGTTCCTACTAATTATTATGATTTTTTTTTTGTTTGGCAAACACATGGGGATACCGAATTTTAAGTATAAATGGCTTTTTTCTTGCCTTTTTTTTATTGTTGCAACGTAATTCCACAAAAGATAACATTCTCGTTACATCGACCATAAATTTAGGAATGTCCACAAAAAAAAAAAAAAAAAAAAAAAAACAATAAAATTAATTGAACCATATACACCAATAATTTATCTAAATAATCATTTATTAAAACTTAAATAATTAAATACACAAACACACACATATACACACACACGGTATCAGTATTTTTCCAATTAATTAAAAATATATAAGATTTTCCAGCACGATTACAAAACTAGTTTTCCTTTAAAGCAAAAAAAAAAAAAATAAAAATGGAGCTAAACTGTGTAGCTATTACACAGTAGTTTTCCACCATGTCTACATGTACTATTTATACATACGACTAACCAACAGGGTTTTATATTGCACTTATGTTATAATAGGGTTAGTTTTCGATATAGTTTTTCCTACCAAAGACACATTAAAAGGAAATTTAATTTTCTTTCGTTTCGTTACATTTTTGTTTTTTAAGTTTCCTTAGAATTTTGAAACTAAATGTTTATACGAAATTAAAATTAAAGTAATAAAAGTATTATGTAAGAAAAATCGAACTGAATTTAATATAACATTAATACTTATAGCTTTTATATGTTGTAATTTTATTTCTGTTTTTTTTCTTTTTTTCGATCTCGTAGTTTTTCGATAAATTTGAAATAAAATTGAAATTGTTTTATGTTTTGGCTACATGAAATGATAGTGTAGTTTTATAGATTTGCGGACAAAAAACAATACCCGCATATAACAAACACTAATATTTGATTAGAAAATGTTCGGTCATCGATTTTACGGTTCTGTAATAAGTGGGGTTATAGTTTTTTTGCTTGTATTTGGATCAGTAGTAAATTGGGTAATAATTTTGCAACGTTATAGCTACATACATAGATGTAATTACAGTAGTTCGTTTAATGTTTTTAAAATTAAGACACAGTGCACAACTAGAGATGTGAAAATTATGCGAAACTTTTTTTTAACATTAATATGACTTGAATTAGTTAAAATAAATTCTAGTTCAAAGATTCAAAAAAAAAAAAAAAGTTTTCTTAAAATCTAAATTCACGCTACGAATTACAATTTGATTTTGCTATGCAACAAAGCGCACCGTTTAAAAAATATGGCCAAATTATTAGTAATTCGAGTTCTATTGTATTAGGTAAGGTTAGGTTATGTTAAGGTGACGGGCCAAGCAGACCAGGCATAAATACAAACCGGTTCATAACCATGCGACAATTTATTAATTTTCTATCTACTCATTGAAACCATTATAAGCTGTTGACAAAGCGCTGGATACTCATCACGCCCATCATACTGAGTTCCAGCTCTTTGTTTCGAGAAAGTGCCCTGTAATCACTCCAACAACCATCTTGATCTGACACCGCTGAAGTGAGATCACCTGTTTAGATCCCGCCAAATTTAATTTTGAGCAGACCGGAAGTTATTTCATATGTGGTGCTATTTGAGCAACTGTCTTTCGTCAACTAACTAGCTTCCTCCTGAAACAGAAGTTTGCATGATGCCAGATGCGTTTCAATATCCCTTCTGCTTTTTGTAATATGGCCCACGGTGCCACGCCGAGCTAGCTCATCGGCTTTTATATTCCTTATACTATAACTGATTTTCCACCTCGTTAACAGATGAGAGACAGTTCTGGACTACTTTCGACGTGAGAAGGTACGATTGTGATTGAAGCGCTTTAATGTCAAACTGACTGTCAGCATAAATGCGAATATTACCAGCTGTTATTGCATTATACTTGAACAAGTGTACGACTTTTTTTAAGATAGTTGCTTCAGCTTGAAAAACGCTGAATAGTCGGAGGGTCGAAAGGAGAGGTTTATCAGAAGTTCCTCACGAAACACCCCAGCACCGACTTTGCCACTCTTTTTCGAATCATTGTTGAAGACGTATATAATTCGTGGTTTTACTGCATCCTTCACCCACTCCTCTTTGGAGGAATCACAGTCAAGAACTTTGTGCAAATAATCTTTATAAGGTTCTAAATTGATTATTACTGGGAGATTACGATTCATTGATCTAGTTAAAAATTTAGTCGAGTTTTATCAGAGCATCCTGTTTTTTCCTATTATTAAGAAATCAAAAGGAAGCCAGTTTGCTTGGTCATTTCGAGTAATAAAACGAAGCCCTCTTCGAATTTCTTTTGATTCTTTTCAGTTTTCTGCAGAGGCGTGATTATTACACTTTTACAATTATTGTTAATAGTGAAAACAAACCAGAAAATAATTTCTAGCATTAAATTTATAATATATTCGAACTGATGCGCTTTACTCTAATATAGCCCCATACAAATCATAAACCTAAAGCTTAATTTAGACATGCGACGTGCGACGTGTGACAGGTGGAAATAAACGTGTCGCTTTCTTGACAATGACGTGGTTCCTGACGTGGTTTATTATTGTGGTGTGTTACACTAAAGGAAATGTGTCAAAACAATTAGAAATTTAAAAAAAAATTAAAAGTTTTACTAATATTGGCTTTGATCAAAAATTAATCTCTTAAAATATGTATTAAAAAAATTGCCGTCATTACACACTAAATGTTTATGTGTATGTGTGAAGCGTCACGAAAATGCTAAAATTGGTTCATGTCTCGGCGTGTAGCGTGTGCCGTGTGAGGAATGTCCAAATATTCGTCTTTAATTGTCTATAAGCTGCCGTCACACGTCGCACGTCGTATGTGTAAATCAGACTTAGTTGTCAATCAAAAAATTACAAACAAGATTATTACTTAAATACAGATCTTTTAGGCTTTTAAACTACTTACCTTTCAGAATTAGAATTCGTATTGTCTACAGTGTCAACCCATACGAAGATGGCTCTCGATCATTCTATTCTCACATAGCTTATTGAAGATTTCAACAAATTTGGTTCAGGCTAACTGTGCACAACTTTCCAAAGATAAGCACAAATTTGTTTTAACACGTGAAGATATAATTTACGAATTTTTAGATCTTAGTGATTTATTTTCGAAATTCTTACAATTCTCCATATTTCTTATTTAACACGATTGTGGTTCAAGATTTGTCGTACAAATTGTAACCAAGGTAGGCTTAGTTGGACTGTCTGTAATATTTTAGGTGCTTCGGTATCAGAAATGTACAGATTAATTAACGTTGAATTTTTGGAAAAAATATTTGAAATTGATGATGGCATCCGCAATTAAAATTTTATATATAACAACTTAAGCGTTAAGCTAAGACTCTCTTTAACGTTTCTCCTATTTGGTTCTTCCGTTGCCTGAAACAAATACATGCATATAACTGTGTATATAATATTATCAGAAAATTAAATATTCCCAAAAATAACATAAAATTATTAATTAAAATAAAATCATATAATTTGCAACCCAATCATATGTAGGGGATGTTGATCGCAATCATATGTAGGGTATTAATATATTTCTTAACAAGAAAATCAATCTCTACATGAACAAAGAAAACGGAAAAATTTAAAATTTAAATAAAACAGTATTCGTCATTTATTACTGAGCTCATGCGCCATAAAAATATCCGTATTGGGTTTTCTATTTAGTCATATGATTGATTTGCAGTATAATCAGCAATCATCAAAATCATCATCAGCAAAATATTTTATTCACATTTCAATGTGTAGCGTATTCTCCTATAATTCTATACAAGCGAATTTCCATAACGAAAAATACGAATTAGGAGAAATACTTGGATATACTCGTATATGTAACGAATACTCTCGATGTACTTATTACATTGCCTGTCAAAATATGCAATACCATTAACATTTTATTGATGTGTTTCAGAATAATACACAAACAAAACATATTGTGACAGTGACACCTAGTGTGTAAAAAAGAAGTTAAATGAATAGCTCAATGTTTAACTGTAATAAAATGGATTTTTCCATGATAAAAATTGTTACGTAATGTTTCTACGCTATTCTAACTAGAAAAATCATGAGCTTTCGAGAAGTTTGGTTTGTGCATATAAAAAGGCGAACGAAGTCGAACTGGATTAGTAGTATTTGGTAAGCGACGGTGTGAAGATTAAAAAAGGAATTAAAAAGTGATTTAAAAAGTGTTTTAGTGGAAATAAAAAGTAAAAGTGAATAGTAAAATTGTGCGAAATAAAAATTATAAGTGTACAGTAAAATTTGAGAATAATTTATATAAAGTGATTTTGTGAATTTTTATTGATAAACTGTGTTGTTGTAATAATTTGTGTGTGAAATAAATAAATTCGTTGCTGATAATTTAAATTGATTTTGCTTTATTCATCCAGTGATACGAACCTTGATTGACAAGGCAAAGACATAACAATTGGTGACAGCAGTGGGATTGTGAATAATTAGATAAAGATATTGATTCTCAACGAATTAAAAGTTCCAGAATTAAAGAGGGAACTTGAGAAACGGTGTTTGGCCACTAATGGTAGTAAAGCAACTTTACAAGCGCGACTACGTGACGCCATGGAGAAAGAAGGGTTGAATTCTGACCATCATGATTTTGAGGTGGAAGTAACGGATGCGGCAACTATAGAGAAGACAGGAGATAAACAACCGTCGGTCAAAACAACACAACTACCATCTGGAAAGGCTAAAAATTGACGCATTCATTGACGTCATTCGAGACCCAGAGACATGCATGGCGGTGATGTTGTCACCTAAAGCAACCTTCGCGGAAACCATCGCTTTTGCGTTAACAAATGAAACTGCACAAGCTATCACCAAACCGTCAATGAAAGTACGCCGAGTGGAAATGGACTCCAGCATAAATACAGAGCGGTCAGCACAAAGATACCGAGACGGAAGCGGCAAAATCAGATGTTGGGCATGTGACAAGGTCGGTCACATCTCTCGTGACTGCTGGGAAATTAGAAGAAAACGGGGAAGATCACCATCTCCTATGCAGCGACGACCAAGCGGAGTACTTGAACGCAGAGTTAAACTTAAACGAGTCAGCTTAAAGGGTCAGAAGCTGACTCCCACAACCGATTGCCCCATGACCTCCATCCGCATTTCGAAAGTAGCATGAGGCGGTGACCGCTTAACAATCAAAGGCAACATTGATTGTCTGTAAAGATCTGATCGATGGAGGTATACAACCTGCTAATGGATTGAAGTTACAAACATCAACTGGAGGTAGTTCAATAATAAAAGGCAAAAAGATCGTGAAAATAAAAATCGGGAGAATTCTTTTCCAACACGAAGTGCTGATTGCAGATATTGTAGATGAAGTCATTTTGGGGATGAATTTCATGAGAGCAAATAGCTTCGTGGTGGATGTTGGACGAGGAGTTTTAATTTACGATAACAACGAATGGCCACTTCAATCTATCAGTGCAGCAGCAACTACCAGGCGAAATGTTTATGATCATCGGGAGAAGCTGCCACCGAACTCGGAGACGATCGTGTGGGGAAAATTGGAGGGAGGTTTTGGGTCACCCAGGTTGTGGGTTGTGGAAACTAACGAAGAGGAGAACGGAGCCGAGGAAATTATAATCGGAAAACCCCTAGTTAAACCAGACAATAACTATAGAGTACGAATTAGGACTCTAAATCTCTCGAATAAGACGAAAACCATCAAGAAAGTGACAGTCATCGGAAAATGTAACTAGGTTTCAACTATAGTAAAGTGTGAACAGAAAAGTTCGATTGAAAAAGCCGACATGCAATGGCAGAAAGAAATGGTAGAACAACTCATGCAGAAATGGACCGAAGATCTTACTGAGGCACAGAAAGATTCTGCACATCAACTAGTCAAACAGTACACGTCCATATTCTGCAGTACATCGGATAATAACGGAAGGACTTCAATGGTAAAGCACCGAATTGATACGGGAGCAGAGATGTCAATTCGTCAACCACCTAAGAGATTACCATTAGCAAAACAACAAGAAGTCAACCGGGTGGTAACAGAAATGCAGACGGGAGAGTAATCGAACCATCTAACAGACCATGGAGGTCACCTGTAGTATTGGTCGAGAAGAAGGACGGTAGCATGAGATTCTGCGTTGATTACCGAAAATTCGATGCTGTGACGAAAAAATATATCTACCCACTGCCAAGGATCGATGACACGTTAGACACGTTATCGAGTGCTCGAATGTTATCGACATTAGATCTACAAAGCGGCTATTGGCATGTGGAAGTCCATGAGGAAGATCGCGAGAAAACAGCGCGCAGTGTGGGTAACGGGCTTTGCCAATTTAATGTTATGCCGTTCGGATTATGCCAATAATCCGTTGAATGATCCAATTTTACCATGGAAAATAAAATAAGCGCTGTTTTTGTAATCTTAGCTTAGTAATTTTAAATTTTCTTAAATATTTCCGGCCCTGGATTCCAGAGAAATGATCATCTAATAATGTAGTTAGATTGTGCTGTCTTGTGCTAACCTATTTATTATATATAATACTAATAATTTACTAACTATCGATCACTTGGTGTCTGTAACCGGGTCGAGTCTGCCCCTACTAATAATCTTATCCAATCCTTCGGTTTTGTTATATGTAAAAAGGTGTATGATGGTTGCCTGGCCAGGGGCGAATATCACACTATTAGACTTATGTGGTTATCCATGTGGCGCCTTTCTTTACTGGATGAATATTGTTATGTTTGGCTTCATGGAAAGCTGAGTATGATGGTACATATTTCCTTGGTGAGGCAGAGTTATGGTGTCGTGTTGTAACATGGGTATAGTGGTGTGGTATTCGCATTTATAATTCGGGAGACTTGCTTAATGCTTGATCATACTTTCAAATCAATCAATCAATCAATCATTCTTATAGACTAAAAATGTAAATGAAAACAATCGTTTTCCCATACAGCTTCATAGTAAAGAAAAAATTGTATGTACCTTATTTTAACCTTAGTAAAAAATAAAGTCAATGTGGAGGCTCTTATTTATAGAGTAGGCTCTGGTAAAATAAACACGTTGAGACCTGAACGCAATGATACATTAAAAATTTCATGGCAATGTGATAGTTTAAATGTCATTTTTTCCATCGGTAGATTTTTGATGCCAACATGTTGGGAGACTAGAATGCGCCCAATCTCAATATCAATTAAGCATAAATTCAGAGAAATAAAAATTATAAACCAGAGATACTACCTTGATCAACAAAGTTGGTACATCTGTTGTTGATATTCCCTCTAAATCTTAGCGTCATAGCTTGACATTTGCAAAAGTTACGTAGTCAAGAGTACATCTATCTCTGTGTGTGTTGGCGATTATTTACAATTTTAGACATGATGATGCAAATGCGAGGCTGAATCCGATCCCACATTCATCAAAAGGATCATTACTGGAGACGAGACGTGGGTTTATGAGTACGACACGCAATCCAGACATCAGACAAGTGAATGATGTTCACCAAAAAAAAAAACACGTCGTTTTCAGTCAAAAAAGAAGGCAATGCTCACGGTTTTCATAGATTACAACGGTGTAGTGCATCATGAATTTTTGCCAGAAGGCCAGACCGTAAACAAAGAGTATTATTTGGGCGTTATGAGACGTTTGCGTGAAGCAATTCGCCGAAAGATACCAGAATTGTGGGCCGAAAACTCGTGGATTTTGCACCATGATAACGCACCGTCGCACAGTGCCATCATTATTCGTAATTTTTTGACGAAAAATGCAACAAATACCATCCAACAGCCACCGAATTTACCTGATTTGGCTCCCTGTGACTTCTTTCTGTTCAATCGAGCTAAAAAACCATTACGGGGAACGCGTTTCAGCAGCCGAGAGGAAATAATGGAAAAATCGCCAACACACACAGAGTAGATGTACTCTTGACTACGTAACTTTTGCAAATGTCAAGCTATGACGTTAAGATTTAGAGGGAATATCAACAACAGATATACCAACTTAACAAAAAACAGAACTCAAATCGGAACGATGGGAGCGCCACACGGTGGTTATTCCGAGAACTTGTTGGTCAAGGTAGTATATTAGGAATAAATTAACCCAAACAATAAAATCGTTATTCTCTGATGGCGAGAGCTTTGATTTCAAACGAGTTTAGCAAATTATCTTCTAAATCGACATATCTGTCAGAATCTAAAGGCATTTTTATTCCTATGGAGTTCAGCAATTTCAGCGTTTTCAGCAATCGAGAAGGAATTGTAGGGCCTGTCTTAAGAAAATATTTAATAGCAACATGAATCATTTATGATAACCTTATCTTAAAAATTTCGTTTTGTAAATTTGAAATAGTGGTCTTCTTTAAGCTTAATCTAAGCTACAATCTATCTAATCTTGACTTGGAATTAATATTCAAACGCTCGATAAATTTCGTCGGCCATAGGGGTCAATAGCCATGGACTCTCATGCTTTCCCAATGTCTGTTTTGCAAGTGAATAGCCCTACCGTAGCTTTCTTGACCCTTTCTAAAGATTAAGTTTCCAATTTAATTTGCTATCTAAAATGAGACCCATTTAAAGTGGGAGGATCGATAAAAGGAAACTTGTATTTCCTAGAAAAGAGAACCAATTCACAGAGCATTTTGTATGAGCTTACTAAGGATACAACTATATTTACCAAGGATAGCAATGGCAACGTCATCCGCATAGGCAACCACCTTAAAAGCACTATCCTCCAGTTTTAGCAACTGGTAATTAATGATGATGAAATTCCAAAGTAACGGCGACAGTACGCAACCTTAGAGTGTACCTCTACTTACAAGTTTTCTAGCGGAGGAATTCCCCAAACTAGTATTTATGATCCTGTCTTTTAGCATTTGATTTATCAAGTCCCTGAGTTACACATCCACTCTCAAATTTGAAAGTGCCCGTATTATAGCCCCCGGCAGCATGTTACTATTGCGAGGTATTGAAGGTTGAATATATCGACCTATCCAATTAAGACCATGAAAACCTTAGTTATCATAATTTTATGGGAGTACGATTTTTGAACTCTACGATGCAGAATTCTTATCATGACAAACTCTCAAAGTATTATCTCTAAAATTGATAAGTTTATACCTGATTTCATATTCTTAAAATAATGCGTTTTTAACTAAAAAATTAACATTTCCATAACTAACTTTTACAAATGCTTTGGTTCTAAAGTTGTGCCGAATTTATAGCCAGAGCAATTGTACAGTCATCGGCTTCCAATCAATGAAAAAAAACCAAGAAAGATTTAATGTCTCTGTGTAAGAGCAATTTTATTCCACGGGCTTATCATAAGTTTTATGAGACTCTTGGTAGTTCAAATGACGTCGATGATATTATTTAATAATTAATTTTACTTTACCTTTATCAAGATCAGCGCAATGGATTAAAATACATATCATATAAGCGCAATGAATTACTTTGCTTCGAATTTTCCATGTAATAATATTATTCTTTATAGAATAATACGTTAACTGATTTTCGGAATTAAAAAATGGTAAGATGATTTATCATACTAAATATTAAAAGTTTATCCGACCATGTCGGCTATTGAACGGCTATTTTTATTGAAATACTTTTAATATGAAATATTTTTATAATACAAAGAAAAATCGTAGAACAAAAAGTTATCCGTTTACTCCTAGCGGCAAAAAGTACTAATTAAACCTTTAAACTGCTCTTCTGATAAAACAGGATTTTTCACTTATCATATTCTTACTTGGATAGATCGATATTTCCGAGGGTACCTCAGCATAGAAGTTTACGCAAAGAATCCTGAAGGTAACTAAAATGATTATTAGTGGAAGGCTACGATTCGTTGATCTGGTTAAACATTTAGTCGAGTTTTATCAGAGCACCCTATTTTATCCTATTAAGAAATCAAGAGGAAGTCAGTTTGATTGGTCGTTTCGAGTGGTAAGATGAAGCTCTCTTGGAATTTTTCTGCCAAAGCGTGGTTATTTCAGTTTTACAATTATTGTTAATAGTTAAAACAAACCATAAAAAACTTTATAGCATTTAATTTATAATATATTCGAGCCCCCTATAACTGATAAGCTGCAGCATTTTGCCCAACATGCCCTTCCCCCTAACATAGCCTCAAACAAATCTTAAATGAATATGATGTTGAACTAAGATCTGCATTGGCTGTATTTGGGATAGACCAATATGAGATGTTCAACATTCTCCACACTTCCACACGAGATATTATTTCAATTAGTTTTGATCGCAATCATAATACATTTAGGAATACACACTAGTAATTGTTTCAACATAAAATGTTATTAAAATTTGGCATACAATTTTTTTGTAATTTGTAAATATTCCAATTTATGTATCCAAAAATATTAAGTGTAAAATGATACATTTCTTAGGACAAACATTTATGTATTGGCAAAACTTCAACTCGTTTTCTTTGAAACCGTCTCTTTTGCAACAGTTAAACACCCTGTGCGCAGTAAAAAAAACTTTGAGAGGGAACATGGTCGTCAGAAAAGAATTAGTGACTTTTTGGACTCAACATATTGTTACGGTGACATCTAGGGTACAATAGAATAAGTTGAATTAATAGCACAAAGTTTTACTGTACTAAAATAAAATTTTCCATGATTAAACTGTTCTAAAGCTTCAAAGTCATGAAATTTCTAGAAGTTTTGATTTGAGTATATAAAAGGCGAATGACATCGAATTAGATCATTGGTACTTGGTAAGCGACAGTAGCCGTGTTTTCCATGAGAACTGCACTAGAACTCGATAAACTTTAAATTCCTTTTATTCTATGTAAAACGAAAAAAAATAAATTCATAAAGCGCGAATGTGTAGTGTATTTGACATAATTACATATTTTAAGTTTAAAAATTTCCCCCTTCAGTTATTTCATCAATATTTTCTTATTTATTGCTGACGTCATTACACGTAACTACACTCGATAAATTCATGGGTTTATCAAGTGTAACTAAAAAACAAGCTATAATTGTAATTATTTATTGCTGGAACAACTTAAAATGTGTATTTATGTGAAATGCACTGCACATTAGCACTTTATGAATTTAATTTTTTTTCTGTTTACATAAAATAAAAGGAATTTAAAATTTATCGAGTTCTAGTGCAGTTCTCATGGAAAACACGACTAGTATATGGATTAAAAGGTGTATTAAAAGTGATTTAAAAAGTGAATTAGTGCGATATAAAAATATAAGTGATCAGTAATAAATAAATTTTGAGACAATAAACCAGTCAAACAAAGGACTAAAACAACAAATGAAGCGGTCAAACGAAGAAATGAATTAACAAGGAGAGGAAATTAGGGACCAAATCACAGATGTGCAATGACATCTTGGCTAGAATGGAATAAGTTATTTTATGCCGAAAAGATTACTGTTCGAAAATTGAAATTTTCGTCCTACAACAGGGATGAAAATGACATAAATTCCAAAGTACTCAAATGGTGAGCAACAGAGGACTAAATTGAGCTTTAAAGTGTTTTTTTTAAATGTTTGATGTACTTACATATTTCATCGATAGATGTCACTAAAAGTAAGAAAAGATATTTATTCTTTTTTTTTCGTTTTCTTAGGAGGGTTCAGTTTTAACAGGTTAAATTCTGATTTTGTGAATTAGATAGGTGTTCTGTCAATAAATTGATCACAACTTAGAAGTCGGCAATCACTCAGTAGATGGTTTGTTTAAAATTATGGGAGATATAAAAATATATTAAATCCGAAAATTACTTCAAACTTAGAGAAAATGTCGTATTACCAGCGAATTTTTTTTTTGGAATTCGCGCATGATGTTGTGAATATTCCTTTAAGATTAATGGATGGAACAATGGGGTTAAAATAAAGAAAATAAGATGTTATGTTAATTGAAATACTTTATCTAATACGAGTAAGAATACCAAATTTCAAATTGTCACAAAATATTACAAATGTTTAATAGTATTGAATATTATTGAAATATTAATATCAAATAACAAATTAATAATTAACATTTCTTTTCACATTTTTGATTTTAATCTTAATTAAAAAATAAAATAAAATAATTAAGAAGTTATATTGACTTATACTAAAGAATTACAAATCTCTTGTTTTCATTTACTAATAATAGTTATTCTTCGTCCACTACTAATTTGGCATTCATTTTCTCTATAGCATATCCTTTGCGATTTGAAGGTTGACACAATTAAATTTATTTGCTTTCAGGAAACCTTTTGTTTGAATAAGTGCTTCGCAAGTGGTTATAGCTAATCTATTTCTACATTTAGTTTTTATGAGGTTTTGGATTGAAAATATCCGTTCTACGTTTGCGGATGAATGAGGTAAGGATAAAATGCCTTGCACAATTCTATTCACATCTGTGTATATGTTTTCAAATAAGAAATTACCTAATTCATTTTTTTGCAAACTTACGTTGTACCAACAATCTGAAATATTGCTATTTTTAAATTTATTTAATTCGTGTTAATTGTTTCGGCATTTTTGATTTCGTTTTGAGGAAATAACAGGGTTAAAAGTTTCGAAATATTGTTACTTTGCCCAGATAACACGTGTTCTGGAGCAACTTTTGGAGCCAGATACAATACTTTATTTTCAAAATTGATTTTGTTTCTCAGATATTAACAGAGTTTCATGTAAAATTTTCTAACTTTGATTTTAAATTCATAAATAATATCGTGAGCTAAATCTTGACATAATGTAACAACGTCCGAGCCGCAATACAAATCGTCATCACTGACAAATTCATTTTCATTAAGATTAATTGAATTAATCGCCGTTGAATCAATAGTAGCCTTATCAATAAAATTTCGACAAATTTGTCTAAATAAATGTTTAGGAATAAAAAATAATAATTTAACAGAGTAATTTTTTAACATACTCGCAATGAATTTTCGTTGGAACATTTTGCCTCAAATTCCGTAATTTCGAAATAGTATGTTAACGTGGTCCACTGCTCCGATATGCGATTTATTAAAAAAAAAATTTTTAAATTTGATTAACCATAAAATTTGTTTAAATTATTACCTTTCGAGGTAACCACCGAGTAGCTGAGTAACGAATAATAGCATGTAGCTCGGCGCCGAAATATTCCTGGAATCGAGAAAACGGAGATTTTCGAGATGAGCTATTACAAAAGTGGTGATTAATTTCCTTTATTAATTATCCTTTATCTGGTAATTCTGCAGCAGCTGCCATTGAAACAAAATTTAGATTGTGGCACACGCAACCATTTACAAATAAATTAGGGATAAGTTCTTTAAGTTTGTTTTGAACTCCGTTTATTTTCTCCATCATAACCGAACAATTGTCCGCAGTAAAACCTATCATATTAGTTAACTTAATATGATGTTCATTCAGAAAACTTAAAATTGCTTCAAAAATTCCTTGAGCAGTCAAATTGATAAGGGGAATTAATTAGATGTATTGTTAAAATGTTAAAAGTTATGGCGATAATTGCTAAATGTTTTTGAAGAGGTGCTGATTCATAATTTTTATAACGTTTTCCAAATTTGTTGGTCCAGTTATATTTTTTATGGTATTTTGTGACTTACTTCTATTTATTACAATTGTTTTAATAATTTTTGAGTCGTATGCAAAATTGTTTAGCAGACTGTTTAAATGGTTTAAAGCAGTTAAAGGTAGGTTTTAAATCAATTGTCACAAAAGCGGGAGAGAAGTCATGTTGCAAAAGATTGTAGTGTTAATAAAATGCAAACTGTAAACTTCAGAATTAATTCATATATATATTTTAATTTTAGATAAAAAAAAATGGATTTATATCTAAAGCAATTAATAAAGAAACTTTTCTTTTGAATTTAACCGAAGTGAAAGATTCGAAATGCTGAAGCTAATGCCACAGAAATCACTTTCAGCGTAAAGGAAGACAATTTGAAATGTGCTAAATTTGGACTGGGACAATTCAACTTGGTATAATTTGGCTAGTGAAAAATGTATCTACGGTTTTTATGTGCTGAGTTAAATTGCTCAAGTAAAATTGTGCAACTTAAATTATTAGTCGATTTGTACCAAGAGGAATTGTCCTGGACAAAATAAGCTCAGTCAAATTGTGTTGTGCTAGTCGAATTACCCTAGAATTATAATTAGAAGGAAAAAATCGCAATTGGCAAGTAACTTGATATTTTTTTTGCGAGTGATGATATTTGACGTAAGAACTTCGTTTTTGTTCCTATTTTCTAGTTTTTTTTTTAATAGGAATTCTTATTTCCATTATTCTTCTGTTTACAGATTTTTTAATTTAAATTAAAAAATCGGTAGCATAAAATAAGCAGAAAAATAAGAGAAATAAGAAAATTAAACATCATAATAATACACGGCTTATGAGGTTCGTTACTCCACTCCGAATCTTCGTATGAATCGTTTTGAGTTGAAACCGTTCGAAGCTTATCAATTTTCCTGTTGTAATCTTCTGATGGTTCGATTTCAGTCGGGCTTCCTCTAATTGCAGTTAATTTTCTTAAAAAAATTGGAACTAATTAACATTTCGTTGGTAACTGTTATGTTCATATAAATGGAATAAAATTAGATTTAGTATAATGTAGTTCACTCCAGATTTTATCTTTTGAGGCTTATCAATTTTGTTGGTAAAATCTTTCGATGGCTCTTTAACGTGTTTTATATTTTGTTTTATTAAATATTATGTCGTTTTCGATTGACCAAAAAAAAACTAAACTCGATCATCTTCTACTATGTTGCGTTTATTTTTTTTTGCAATTTTGCTCGATCGAAAACGGTATTAGTAAAATATTGGTGTAATTTTATTGAATGAATTTTAAAAATGCGACTTGAAAATGGGCAGAAAATTATTAGCTTTTAATATTTTCAAATTCATTTTAATAAAATAACAACCACATTTTAGTAATATTTAACGAAACAAAATCCATAAAACACGTTAGATTTATCACAAAACTGTGAATAATTAACATAAGCGCATAAAGCTAACCTAAGCTAAGCTGAATAATTAACATAAGCGCATTAACTGAAGTATTAGGAAAATATACACTAAACTGAAAATTATTTATTCACTACCACCGAACAAAATAATAATCCAAACCGCCACAAGTAATAAATAATAACCGCAAGAACAAAACAAGACCATTGCAGCATTCTCAATCTCCCACCAAGATTACAATGAAAATGAAAATGGAAGAGAAACAATTAAAGAATGAAAGAGATTGATTGAAACAAAGAACAAAGGAAAGGCGTTATTAATTACGTTCGTTTGTCGTCGGCATTCGGTCGTAGCATCTTTTATGGTCGAAATTCGAAGAGTTGCCGAAGTGCTGCCTGACGTTTACAGAAAAAATTGAATATAAGTATTTGTTCGGAAGGACTGAAATGTTGATCAAAAGTATCGAAGGACTTTTTATTTTCTAAAGGACCAAAAATAGTCTTAAAAGACCAACTTTTTCATCCCTGTGCTACAACTGTTGTACGTTTCAGACTATTCTTACTGGGAAAATCATAAAGCTTCTAAAAGTTTGGTTTGAGGATATAAAAAGAAATCGAATTGGATGATTCATGTTTGGAAAGTGACAGTGTAAAGACTAAAAAGTGATTTAAAAGGTGAATTAGAGTGCAACAAACATAACAAATTTTAAAAAAATTGGTGAAAAGACTTTATGGTATATTTTGCGAGCTTCTAAATCAATTAGACCACATTTTTTTGTTTATTTTACTAATGATTGGTTAAGTAGCAGCACGAAAATAAATACCTAGGGTAATAACAAACGTCGTGAATCAACCGTCCAACGAATTATATTGACAACTGAAGGTGTATAGGCCAAACATAAATATTGATTTCTTATTTTTGTGTTTTAGGCAAAAAATTTAGATTTTCACAATAAATTGAACTTAACATAAATTGCCTGGCTGGATCAAATTTAAATTTTGCTATCGCCCTGATTTATGATAAATTAAAAAAATAGCTATATAATCTGAAACATCAGTCATTAGACACGAGCACCAATATGTTTTTTGAGTTTAATGCCACACCACACCTACATGAAAAATCAAAACATTTTGATACTTGTAATTTTCGGTGATAACAATCACTAAATTTTTGATGATTCAAAACATTTTAATTAATTTTATGATGAAAATAGAATAGGGTGGTGCACTATAGAGATAATTCATAAAGCGTACAATGTTTAATAGAAAATCTTAGACTACGAAGAACTAAGGTAAATTTTTCTAAAGAGACTAAAAATCTTTATTACTCAACAAAACTTAAAGGACCAATATCAGAGCCTTCTAGAGTATAGAGCCATAATCATCATGACTAAAAATGCCGTTTTTTAGCTTCAACATAATATCTTTAACAACAACATACAAGAAAGCTATATTGGTATTAAATAAACATTAATTGCAGAAATATTAAAATTAAATTGAAATTTGAAAAATACATCAAAGTTGGCTCTGACGAATTAAAATTATGCTTGCTAAATGTATCTTTAGTTTTACTAGCGTACGTCAGATGTCTAAGATGTTTACAGAAAAATACGAAAAAAAATTATTTAATCACAAAATTGTCACACGTTCTTAATATCTTGTGAATTTGTTTTGCTTTTCCTACAATTTTTGAATTTGAAATTTCCTCAGGTGGTAATTTGTGGTACGATTTTATAAAATGTTTTCTGCCATCACTGCCATCTATGTAACGTAGATTGACTTAATGAACACACGATTTGTAGTTAGCTTTTATTTCAATTTGATCAGAATGCTGTTGTTAAATTTGTCTTAGGAAAACAAGTTAATTCCGATATGTTTTGTGTGTTTTACTATGAAAAGCTTGATTTTTTCCTCATTTTTAATTCCCTTATAAAAGCTTCGTCCTTTAGGCTATGGCTTTGAATAATCTAGGTTGCTTTGCCAATATACAACGTGTAAAATTTAGAATATTAATGTTTTATAAGTAATAGTTTTTCAAAAATATGTAAATATCCCAAAATAAAGGCAAATTTTCTTTTCTCATATCCTGGAAAATTTTTGAGGATATATGTACATACATATGAATATATGTTATGTACATATATACACTATTATGGCATAACCATATCAAATAATGATGATAAAATTGTAAAAATTTAATACTTTACTTTTTTAATTTTTGAAATTACTCTTAAAACGAAAACAAGCAATATTAATAACAATAAACCATATAGAGTTTAAATGAAAATATTAAATTTCCTACAAAAACATTTTCCAGAAGACAAAAAACAATTTCATAACTTTTTTTTTTATTTTATTTTCCAAATTGGTATATTTCATCTACTCCTTTCTCGTCGTCGTCGTCGTCATCGTCGTTGGTTTGAATTTCTCGGTGTCTTCTGTTTCAGTTGTATATATACAATACACGTGTATATCTGACACATTAATATCCGTGTGTCAGCGCGTACAGATATATATTGTATATATATATAAGAACATGGCATTATATAAATTGTGGAGGTTCAACTATATATGCTATGTACATATATTATTGTACAATATCTTTGTCATCATAAAGTGTAATATTTTATAGGTACATTATTTGTTTTCCACTGTGGGTACAAAAAACACGATTTTTTGTTCTTTGGAAAAATTTATTAAAAAGAGAAATGTGATATAAAAAGTTTGTTGACAATATATCTAGTTTATTATGTTTGTTGTAACGGGAAAGAAAGTGTAAGTGTAAAGATGAGTCGCTTGAATATGTAAATATGTATGTACGATGTTTATAGCAAAAGCTGAATTTAATCATAATAAAATTGATTGATTATCTCTTGTCTATTTGTAAAAATTATCGAATTGAAATTTCATTCTTTGTGCATACACTAACTACTAAGGATTTATGTAGATATGATTAAAATCTTATTGACATTTTCTAATTTGGAAAACCTATAAAAAACATGATAAATACAGTGACGTGACTACAAATCCCGGAACCTCCGCAAAATTTTTCTTGGGCCCTAAAAATAATTCTTACCCTTATGAGCAAGTAAAGCTTTTAGATAAAAACTTATTTCTTCCTACTATCTGACGAAAGAGAAAGTGATACATTATAATAGCCAAAAATAAAGCGAAACATTTAGCAAGTCAGTGCTGGGACGTTTTCTAAATATATCGATGAACCATCACAAATTTCGAATACACTTAATTGAAAAATATCAAAAATATCGAAATAATCTCAGAAATGTCAAATTTTCAAAGTATATATATCATGAATATTCTTGAAAGTTTTAAATATCAAACTATCCGTAAGTATGTAAAAGGAAAAAATCCCCGCCATGTAAAACGTAAAAACCTGGACGTTCTTGAATAATTTCGAATAGCCTTGTACACCTTAAATAAGTCACTGCACTGAAAGTTAATACTGTTTTAACTGTACTTCCCTTTTTTGGATTTCTTTTAACTTTTTCCTAAAATAACAGTCATTGTTTAAAAAATCACGACTGTTTAGTAAAATTATGACTTTTCTTGACTGTTTAAATTAACATTAATGATTGTAGTGACTGTCTGCTTTTTTAACACAGACTGTTTGATTTTTTTTGTGGATCAATAATGACTTTTTTAAATTTTTCCCATTTTAAATTTTGAAAAACGACATACTATATTTTTTAAAGCCAACAATTCTATACTATCCCAAAGTTGCCAACTGGAAGACTTTTTACTACGGTTCCCGGTTAGGAATTTCTTCCTTAATGTGTCTTTATTTGAAAACGTGGCAACACACTACGCATACAGCATTACGAAAGGAAACGAAAGGACTAAGATAACAGGGGATTATAAAGGTTTGGGAGTTTTGAATAATTATTGTATTTTTGGAATTGAGTCCGAAGGAAAAACGAGTTTTTGTACTTATTGGTTTTTGCAAATTAGAGTTCAAGGTTGTTCCTTCGAACTGTAAGTCTTAATGTACGTGTTGGTCTGAACATGCCAGTCGTAAGTTCATAAAGCTCCGCCGAACACATGCCATGGAAATAATAGTGGAACACTTATTATAAAGCTCCCGAATTCCATTTATGGGGGAAGAATCAAGGATAGAAGAAACGTTGGAATCCGAAAATTTGACCGATCCAAGAATACTTAGTTTTTATCATTAAATCAAACAAGTCAACAGATTTAAATTTGCCTACACTGGAACCACAAATCTCAAAAGCTGGGACTTTTTTACCGGTGAAGATACAAAACTGTTTGGGTTCTATGAACCTTGTTTGTCTCAATCCATAACAGAATTGCAATCAAATCATTAGACTGAGCTTTCATAGCAAATCTTACTGCAAGAATGTGGTTTTGTGATGAAGAAGTAGGAAGAGAAAAAGAAGAGGAGCGTGGGCCGTAATTAGCATCAGAATGAATTGGATTGAGAGTCGCGGTTATGTAATTACACATGAATTTAGAAACATTTTAGGTGATGACGGGTTGCAAATCTTTAATCTCTGTTCAATGATATGCCCAACTTGAGACTAAATTATCTGAAAATTTTTCGACCGAGATTGACCTAGAATAAAAAATTGGTTGTTGTACTTAGAATCTTGCTTAGAATAGTTCATATATTTATTGTTTATTTTATATCAAACAGATCCTAATTATGTATTGCGCTTTCGAATTAATTTTCCCAATTTAGTTAGTTTTTCTCAATTCCATATTCCTAGTGGTAAATCGTAAGCGTCTGTCTGAACTAATTTAAACGTATTGCAGAATCGAATGCGTGTGTTCTAAGAAGAAGAAATTGAAAAAATTGAATTTCGTCGATTACAACGCCATCTATCATGAACCGAACAAAATATTTCATTTAAATCATACGTAGTTTTAGTCGTAGAATCCGTATCTGCAATAAAAAATATGGCTTCCTATCTTAGTTTAAAAGTTACCCCCGCCCCACCTACAAAGCGGGGGGTGGGGGACTATTTTTTGGCACTAATGTATTTTCCCCGCGGTATGATTAAATTTTGATTATGGACATTTTTTCCGTAGAGTGGCTATTTTTCGAGATATTTGATCGTCTCAGTTTAAAAGAAACACCCGGTATAGTATGTTGATTGTTGCCCAGTTTGAAAAATTTCATTAATTAAACGAGCTGAAGTTGCTTCAAAATAGAAGATAAATTAGTTGGTAATCCTGTTGATTCAGATGTTGGAAGTACAAATCCTATCAACTGGTTAGTGCTAACATCATATTCAATTTTTTCAATAATTTTGGTTTGGTCCTCACTGATCCAAACGAAATTATGAAGATCAAACTTACGGAGAAAGTTACTTAAGTCATTAACCCTTAAAGAACCTTCAAATGGAGTCGGAATTTCATATCCCATATAATGCGATACTGAAGTAATTGATGGTAATGGTAAATTTTGTTTAATAATTTCGTAGAATTGCCTACCAGCGACAATGAATATATAACAAGAAAATAGCTTTAAATTTTCATCGTATCTTTTCCGATTAGTTTTTCCTTCATTTTTTACGACAAATCGATTAAAAATTGACAAAAAAATTGTTCGATACTACTTCTTGATTTTGACCACGGTTAAATTGCAGCATCTTTTCTGACAATGCTCTGCGCCGTTCTTCGTTTTGCTTAATCAATAATTCCATTTTATTTAAAAGTGGGAAACATTCATCTATATAAGTTTGATTTCCGCAAATCATATTTTGCATTTTTCTTTGAAGCCTTTCTTTTCGAGAATATTTGGAATCTAACCATTTACTTGTTTTAGTAGGCTTAAAATAATTAAATGAAATTTCATTTTCATCCTTACGAATATTTCTATCTGAAGCATTACAAACAGCTTCACAAACAATATCGGGGTCTTGATGATTAGTTGATATTGATGTTAGAGTCTTAAATATTGGGACAGATAAATCGACTCCATTGCTTATCCATCCATCGCTTTTCCCGAAGAGCTAACCAAGTTTGCAATGAAAGCATCATCAGCATTGTAATTAGTTGGTGTACCTTCTTCTGTAGAGTCTTTTGCGCAATCATATAACTTCGAATAGTGTTTTTTAATCCAAGTTTTAATCGATCGGGTCTTACTATTTTCTGAAGTTATAATATTTTGAGCATTTGTTTCACTGATGAATGCATCATCTTCAACCGTGTTACTTGCATTTTCATATGTTTTTTCTGCAGATGTAACTTGATGAGTTGATTGGACTATGGATCCTGAATCATGAACAATGATAATTCCTGAATGATCAAAAGATTGATCAATCTCAGATTCCATACATACGTTAAAATTTTGATCAACCAAGTGATCCACGTCTTGATCCACGTTTATTAGTTCCATATTTCCTTCAGCTATTTTAAAAATTGGTGGTAAATTAATAAGAGAACCATCTTGAGAAATGTTTTCTTTAGTTCCATTTTCATTGTAAACTGTATAGGGCCCTCTTTTAACAAAATACGACGTTATCGTTTCAGTTTTCCTACCCACATTTTTCTCCTTTTCCTTAATTTCCTTTAAAGCATTAAAATACCACCCGCTGATTCTTCCACTACCCTCCAAAACAAATTCATTTGTTCATAAATTTTAATTTTAGTTTTGTTAATTAATATTACAATGATGTCTAAGGTAGTACTGTTAAACGCGTTTCAAATTGTACAAATGAGACTAACCTCATTACAAATGTACATGACTTTTTTATTTAATAAGTGACTTTAAAAGGAAAGTGTACACCGATTGTTTAGATTTGAGCACCCCTTGCCTAGGAACAAATATTGACATTTTGGCATAATCTCGAAAAATCTATTAAATATTCCGATTCAGATTTATTTGTGTAACTCTGCAAGTTCTAAAACTCAAAGCTAATCGCAATACATTGTCATATAAAATTCGAATAAATTTGAAAATCTTTAACAATCTCGATTAATCCTAGAAATGTCGGAAAACTTTAGAAATCTAGAACATAACGCGGAGCATCCACAGAAAAATTCGAATAATCTATTTATTATGTGAATCTCGGTTGATCTCGAACAATTTCAATAATTCCGAAAAATCTGGGTATTAATGAATAATTTCGGAAATCCTGTCAAATTTTAAAAAAATCCACGAAAATTTTGAAAAATTCCGAATATTCTAGTAAATATTAATGTTACTAACGATATGCAATAAGAATCGGATAATTTGTTAAATATCGAACAAACATATTCTTAAAATATACCCTAAGATTCTTGAGTAACATCGAACTACACTCGCATAATCTCGAAACATCTCGAATAACCTAACAGTTTCGAAATAAAGAATCACCAACTAAGGCTCCATAACATGAAAATTTTATTTCCATGCTAAACTCCAATAACCTAGAGAAATTTTAAAAATAATCAAAAGATGAAATCCGAGACAATGGTTATGGAATCGGGAAGCGACGGAAATTTCCAAAATCGGGAGAACCCCGCTAAAACAACAAAACAACAAAAAAAAACATCATCACCAATTGTGAAATTGCAACGCTAATTGACTAGAGAGACTGAGTGGTTTGGCTCAAGTATTTGTTAATTTCCTTTCTAAAGACAAAGGCACTCCTAATGAAGGAATCATTTATATGTTTTCAGTCACGATTAGATATTTTTCTAAGAACAAAGTTTCAACCATTTCTTCTTGATTTTTATGAACATTCAAATGGAAATTCGCAATCTGCTTTGCAGTAATACTTCCTTTTACAAATCAAATTCAACCTTTTCTAATCAAAACTTGATTTGTAAAAGTTACCGTTTGTTTTGCTAAATGCTTTATTTGATTTATAGAAGGTTACATTTGAAGTGCAAAAGGTGTAAACTCTCGTTTTGGAGTTTAGCAAATTTTCTTCTAAATCTGCATACATATCTGTCAGAATCTAACCGCATATGGAGTCAGATTACGAGCAATTAGTCGGATTTTTTTTCACCTTCAGCAACCGAGAAGAAATTGTTGGGCCTGTCTTAAGAAAATATTTAATAGCAACAGGAACGATTTCTTTTTTCTCTAAAAATTAGACCAATGCCATTTCTTAATTTCCTAGAAATGACCCGTTTTGCAAATTTGAAAAGGTGGTCTACCTTAAGCTTAACCTGGCCTACAATCTATCTAATCTGGACTCTCTATGGACTCAGGTGCTGGTACTATCATTAATTCACGGAAACATACTCAAAGTGTTATTGTTACAGGTGATCCCGTTGATTCAATTAAACCTGCCGTTATTCCTGCCAATAAAAAAAAAAATTTGTATCTAATCAGAATCGACCCATCCTTTACACCTAAAATGCTTGTTGGCTACATTCAAAGTAAACTAGAAGATTGCTCGCCCGACGAATTGGATTGTAAATTATTACTTGCAAAGGGCCGGGTAATTAACAACTCCATTACCTTCATCTCCTTTAAAATTGGATTAAAGGATGCTCATTTCAATAAGCTAAACCGTTCTGATATGTGGTCTCGTGGTTTGTTAATTCATCTATTTGTAAATCATTCACGACAGCCAAAAAACAGAGCTGCTATAACGTTCCAACAACACCGATAACTGCTGAAGCAACCAACACTATCAACGATTTCATCTCGATCTACTATCACGTATTCGAGGTAAAGCTAAGGTTTTTCGCTTAGGCGTAATTGACAACGATTATGACGTCATAATAATTAGCGAGACCTGGCTGATTACGTCGTTCATAGAAAGGATAGATACGATTTCGATACCAGTCGTAACGGTGGTGATGTTTTCATTGCGGTAAAGAATTCGATACCTAATGATGTGATTGCCTGTCATCCTAGCCTAAACGTGATTGCTGTTCGAGTCAGATTGGCCATTAATACTTCGATTGATGTAGTCGCCGTGTATATACCTTACAGATCGGATTTGGATTACTACAACACGTTTATCAACTTCATCGACTCAGCTGTTATGCCTCTAGTTCGCCCTAGTGACCAACTTATCATTGTGGGCGACTTTAATTTATCCGGTATATCTTGGAACGATGTGGACGGCGTATTTTATGCATCTTCTACCGGTCGGGACAAATTCCTTGATCTGTTATTTGCTAATGATGTTATGCATGCCAATATTTCTGCGTGTCCCGACTTCACTGGTTGTGGGAGCATCTACCACGTACCGAGTACGATAAATATTTTTCATTCTAATTGTAAAAACAATTATGTTTCTAATGATTTTAATTTTAATTTTAGAAAACCCGACTTCACATCCTTGAATGAATTTCTCAGCATTTCTTATTGGGACTTCTTACAACGCGGTGGTGATTTGAACTATATGTTGTTAAGTTTCAACGATCTTCTCAGGTGTGGTATCGAAAAGGACGTTCCGCGAGTTAAAATAGAGCCATGGTATAACAATGAGTTGGTGTTGCTCGAGAAACGACGTAATAAGCTTCATTCATTGTATAGATAGCATGGTGTTAAATATTATCCAGACTTTGATAGAGCTCGCAAGGAATTTAAGTGCCTAAACTGGATCCTTTACAACAACTATGTAGTGCGAATTGAGGAAGAGTTAACATCTAGTCCTAAGGAGTCCTGAAATTTCATTAACAGTAAGAAAAAAGTGGCTGGCTTTCCGTCTTCTATGTCGTACCAGAGCTCCGTCGCTAGTCAGCCCTTGGATATCTGTAATCTGTTTGCCAGTTTTTTTTGCGTTGATTTATAAACCTGTTCTGTCGTCCGCTATCGCATCTCCAGCTTTGCCCACCTTCGATCAATTTAATATTTTCAAGTTTACCGAGAAAGAAGTACGGGATTGCTTACTCCAGCTCGAGGTTGGAAAGGGAGCGGGTTATGATGGCTCCCCGCCGATTCTGTTTAGGTGTTGTGCTGAGAGTTTGACCCTTCTTATTATACCTTCATGTTTAATGAAAGCCATCGTTGCGGTTTTTTCCCCGATCCTTGGAAAATTTCTTGTATTCATCCAATCTTCAAGGCGGGTAGAAGAAGTGATGTGAGTAATTATCGTGGGATCGCCATTCTTTCTGTCTTACCCAAGTTGTTTGAGTTTATGTTTCATAGAGTCTTTTTCTTCCACACTAAAAACTTCATTTTTCCTGTACAACATGGATTTTATCCCGGTAGATCTACAGTAACTAACTCGATTTCATTTTGTGGCGACTTATTTGATAGTTTAAATTTTAGACATCAGCTTGACGTTGTTTATACAGACTTTACCAAGGCTTTTGATATGATTGACCACTCTATTTTTTTTAGTAAGTTAGAGAGTCTAAATTGTAAGTTTATTCCTATTAAATAGTTGCGTTCCTACCTCCTTGATTGTTGGCATTCCGTAAGGATCTTGAGTTCTCACTCCCAATTATTTCACGTGCCATCTGGCGTGCCTCAAGGCAGTCACATTGGACCATTGTTGTTTTCATTGTTTGTCAATGATGTGGTGTAATGCTTTGAGTTTGCTAACTGCCTCCTCTTCGCAGACGACATGAAAATTTTCGTCCGGGTTTCTAGTTTGTCTGATTGTGTAAATTTGCAGGAGGACTTAAACAGATTTCCTAGTTGGTCAATTAATAATAGACTACCTCTGAACGTGAGCAAATGTAACAAGCTTTCTTTTAATCGTATCCGCTCACCCATTCTTCACAAATATCAGCTGTACCATGAAGACGTTGACCGAGTAGAGTTCATTTCCGATCTTGGTGTGATTTTTGCAGCTGACGCTACATTTATCAGACATGTTAACACCATTATTTCAAAATCGTATATTATTTTGGGCTTTATTAAACGAAACTGTAGGGATTTTTGGGACCCGGTAATGTTGACATCACTGTATGTCTCGTTTGTTCGGTCTATTTTGGAGTATGCATCTCCAGTTTGGGCGCCTTCCTACCACTGTCATTCCGGTAGGATTAAGAGTGTTCAGAAGCAGTTTGTTCCGTTCGCGCTCCGATGTTTGCCATCCACGCGTCCTGTAGAATATGTCCTCCCACCTTATTAAGATCGATGGAATCTTTTGAAACTGCAGCGTCTAGACTATCGCCAGAACGTGGCTTCCGCGCTGTACGTGCGCGATATAATTAATTCCCGTTTCAATTGTACCGAGTTACTCGCACGTCTAAAAATCAATGCTCCCGAACGCCGAATGCGTCAATACGATGTGCTTTTATTCATGGACCTGGTGCCAACAAACAATGGTCTTTCGGAACCGATCCTGAGAATATCACGGGTGTTCAATTCAGTTTCTCAAGTTTTCGATTTTCACTTGTCGAGAGATTTGTTCAAGAATGTTTTATTTAAGTTTTTTAACAATTGTAGTTAGCCGTAATTGTTTGTACCGATTGTAGTCACTGTATAGGTATCAAATAAATAAATAAATAAAAATAATTTATATTAGCATTTTATGGCCTGGTGAATTATTATGGGATATTCTTCAATAATCTGGAATCAACCCCAAATCCTTTGTATAACGTTTCTGGAAAGAATTATAAAGTTTTTCATTGGAATGATGCGTGTGAAGTGAAGCAAACAATTGTACCTGATGATTTGTTATTTTATTTTGGTCCACAATTTCCAGTCGTAATAACCAATATCGTTGTATCTCGAACTCTGTCGAAATGTGCTTGTAACTTCTCTGTAATTAACCACGAAGTGTTGGTATTCAAAAGAAAAAATTCGAAAAGTATGACATGGGTCGAAAATTTATTTTACCTATAAATCACAAGCCGTTAGAATTTTTGTTTGGCAAAAAAAAAGAAATTTAAAGCATGGCAGGTAAAGAGTTTAAGAGGGAATTAGAATTGCTTTAGTCGAGATGAAAGCACTTGACTCTTGAGCGCAGGGATATATGATGTGGGAATTCCACAGAAATTTCGTGACGTTTTGCCACCTAGAATGCGTTATTCAACTGGTCGGAAGCCAAACAACCGTTTGAAATAATTTATCAACACGGGATATTAAATGCCCAGTAAAATAGAATAAAAATTTAAAAAAATGGTGTCGTACTAATTCATCAACTACTTCTTAATTACTCGTAAAATCATCGGATATGGTGAAATATATAAGCCAGTTAAAGAATATTATTCATCAATTACAATGTCACTGAAAAATCGATATAAATCGAAAAAATCGGACTGTATTACCCGCTTATGCAAAGATGAAAATAATACAAATACCCGGAAATTTGTCTAAGTAGTTATTTCAAAACCGTTTATTTAATATACTCGTAAGAAAACTCATCAAGACCAATCATGTTGTTACTAACAGTGGCGTAACTACAAATTTCGGGCCTCCGCAAAATTTTTATTGGGCCCGTAGAAATGATTCTTCTACCTATGAACAAGTTAAGCTTTTATTTCACAAACAATTTGCTTTACGTCCTTTTTTAATTAAAAACTTATTTCTTCCTATTATCTAGCCTCCAGCTTCGCATTATTTAAAATTTTCTCAATTCCAGACGAATTTTTACACTTTCATATTTAGAACTTGCAGGCTGTAAAAAATCTCAATTAATGGAGTTTCTTTACCGGTTAAACCCTTTACCATTTATCGGTAAACTTTGCGATTTTTCATTCACCTGAAGTATTTACCAGTAATTAAAATTAAACAAAATGTTGCTTAAATTCGTTATTGAATAGAGAAATACATAATTTTACGCCGCTAACCGAATAGTGTAAAATATGATACCAAAACCTTACCCATTTTCAAAGTATCTTGAATATTCCAGAATGTTCTCAAATGTCGAATTTTCCGTAATTATGTAAAACCGAAAGAAATCCTATACGCGATAATCACAGCCATGTGAAATATAAATAAAATGAACATAATTACGAATATTCTAGGAAATCGAAGAAATATCGAATTTTTGGCGTAGTCTCGAGAAATCTACTATAATATATGACGATTTCTAGAAATAAACCGCGGAATAATCTGGATTACCCCAGAAAAATTCGAATAATCTCTGTATTATATGAATTTTGATTGATCTCGAACATTTCAATAATAGGGAAAAAGTCTGGATATAATTGAATAATTTTGGAAAGCCTGTTAGTAAACCCTAGAAAATTTCGAATACTTCCGAATATTAGTGAAATTACCGAATAATTTGTCAAGTAACTTAATGTTACTAGTACTATTAAGCAAAATGCTATATTAAGCAAGATAAGGCTAAGCTCAACCAAACGTATAACCAATACCCGAATAATCTCGCAAATCTCGAATAACTTGACTGTTTTGAAACGCATTGAAAAGATGAAATCCGGAAAAGCCGATAAGAAATCGGGAAGCGACGAGAATTTTCCAAATTAGGAGAATCTCAACGAGAACAAACAAAAAAAAACAACATCCGGTTTACAGTAAGTTCAATTTGTATTTAACCGGTAAATGAGAGATACTATAAGCCAAACGAACGCTAATTCATTAAAGAGAATGACTAGTTTGGCTCAAATATCCATTGTTTTATTCTCTAAAGCAAAACCGCTCAAAAAAGTTTCAACTATTTATTTCTTTTTGATTTTTAAACACTAACTGCTTAGCAGCATTTATGTACCTCTCTTTTGCAAATTAGATTCATCCTTCCTCAAATCATATTCAACATTTTCTAATCACAACATAATTTGATTTGCAAAGGGTTGAACTTGAAGTGATTTGGAGTGCAAAACTTAAATTACAAATAAATAAATCCAGCAAACACTAAAAGCGTTAACATTTGATGTAGAAAGCACTGATTTTAAACGAATTTATTGAATTATCTTCTAAATCTAAATACCTGTCAGAACCTAGAAGCAGATTTTATTTCTAAGGAATCGCATTACTTGTAGTTACTCAAATATTAAACTTCAGCAACAGTGAAGAAATTATTAGGTCTGTCTTAAGAAAACACACAACAGTGACAGAAGCAATTTCTTCATTCTCTACAAATTAGAGAAATTTGGTAAAAAAACGGCAGATGATTTGATTGTTTGCGCCGAGAACATGTCACTGGCTAACTAGATGTGAACGGCCTTAGTGCTAAGGTACACAAAAATGCAAACATACATTTTTACAGGTATTTGACCGCGGCGTCGTATTAGTTGAACCTTGAATGGCCCGCAGTAATCCACTCCAATCCACTCTGGTGGTAAGTCACCCATTAATTGCTGCTCAAGGTTTGGCTTGTACCTGATACATTTGATACACTTATGGATTACCAGCCTCGCGACATCTCTTGCTGTTATGATCCAAAATCTTTGTCGTGAAAAACTTACTAACAGGCCACACCCCGCATGTAACAATTTAATGTGATAATCCAACATAATGGATTTTGATATTGATGCGCAACTTGGCAAAACTACTGGATGCTTGGTATTGTATTGTAGTTAGCTTGTACATGCTTGATAATGGTTATTTCCCCACACAGGATATCTTCTTGTGTTAAGAAACTGCTGTGCGTAGGTTCGATTTTTTCAATTTTGCTTCGGTTGTCAGCACTCCCTCCATCTTGCTATCGCACGATAACACCACGATCTGGCTATCGCACTATAACACCGTACGAATTATTTTTATGTGCGTCAATAAAACTGCTTCCAACAACTCTAACCTGGGTAAGCTTAACTGCCGAATTGGTGAAACTTTGGTTTTTCCTGCAATTAAATAAACTGAATTACGTGTCTTAGCATAAACCACTCCACTGTATGCTAATTCACTGGCATCGGAAAAGCCGTGCAGCTCAATTTCATCGCGAAATTGCAACCATATATTAATAGTCAATTTTTCAATCCCCTTTAGTTCGTTACGAAGCGTGATCCACCTGCTGCATACCTCATTTGGTAGTTGATCATCCCACTTTAAGTCCCGCAACCATAAACTCTGAAAGAGTATTTTGATCCTCATTGTTATCGGAGGCAACCATTGCAGGAGATCAAAGATTCTGCTGGCTCCGGAAAGCAGTGTTCGTTTGCTATGATTGGTTCTTTCTGTAAGGCAAACAGAGAAGCAAAAACCGACTGAGTTCGGATTCCATTTTAAGCCCAATAACTTTACTGTCTCATCTTCCATTTTGGGTTTTTCCATCATTGCACCTTCCGTTTTTAATAGGTTCTGCATCCTGGAGCTCTTGGTAGTCCATTTCCGTAACTTGAATCCTGGCGAATCGAGTATGTTGGCAATATCCTCTCTAATCCTTATCAGCGCATCTTCGTATTGCTTAATTGGCTCGTTTATATCGGTTCTCTACAGCACCCTTTGAAATTTTGTGTCATCTGGGTGTACCCAAACTTGCCGGTACATTTTCTCTATATCACCCGATATGACGAATTGGTGTGTGCGAAATCTAAGCAAAATGTCTAACACCGATGATTGAATGGTTGGTCCTGTCCTCAATAAATCATTTAGGGATAATTCGTTCACATCCTTTGATGACGCATCAAAGACTACTCTCAACTTAGTGGTTGTACTGGTGTCTTTGATAACTCAATGATGTGGCAAGGAGTAGTCGTCCATGCTAATGCCTTTATTTATTTCCTCCGTGTGGCCTAATCGAATATATTCACTCATGAAACTGTGATACTGCTTCTTGAATTCAGGATTTCGTATAAACTTGTTGTCCATCGCCTTAAACCGTTGCTTCGCCATGAAATAGTTGGACCTAAGGCTCGTTAATTTGCCGCTGAAACGAATTTTACATCTTCACTTCGTTGCGTGGTTTTTCCAAACCACTCTTCGTAATATTTTTCTTCCTCTGTGAGATCATTGATGGCTGGAATACTCTCAATCTCCCAAAAACCAGAGTAACGTGCTATCTACCTCCATTGTGATGTTAAAATTAACCAAATCGATCTTGCCTTTATCCTTAGAGACTTGCCCACCAATTACCCAACCAAACTTTTTTTTTTTTGTGCTACCAGACGTATGGTGATAGCTTAAGTTGCTCGTTTTCTATTATCGCGAAGAACACCTCAACGGCCCAATAGTACATCAATATTGCTATTTTTGTGAAAATTCGGATCAGCAAGCTTCATGGATTTCAACTTATCGAGTTCTACGCAGCCTATTTCGGACGCTGGTTCAAACGTTGTGATCTTTGGTACTACATAGGCTTGCACTTTCAATCCCGGCTCCGTATATGATCTTGACCCGATTTCTAACTGAGTGACTCCTTTTGTTCGTCCTAAATTACCCTGTCCTAAACCACTCACCATTAGCATACAGCATTGTTGTTTGGTAGACTTTCGCTTCAGTTTCGCCTTCCTTGCTGGTTGATGTTTTATGCTCCTTCGAACTATCTTGCAATTATATAACATGGCTGGATGCATTTACATGGGTGGCCTCCTCATGCAATAAGCTGTGATGTTTTCTGTGGCAAATCTTACATCTACTTCTGGCTAGTGACATTTTTGCAAACTGCTTACACTCGAAAAGTTAATGTGTTTCACCCTTACATATTGGGCAGCTCCATGTTGCTCGTTTTGGTTCGGTTGCTTCAGTGACTAACGCCCTAGTAGACAGTGGCTTGGATCTAGTGTACGACGACTCTAACGCGTCACACCTTTTATTCAGAAAATCAAAGAACTCCTTAGTAGTTGGGTATTCTGAAGCTTTGGGTTCTTGTACCCATAACATCTTCGTTTCCTGGTCTAATTTCTTGATCAAAATATAGATCAACCAACTGTCTCTGGTTTCCGCGTAGGCATCTAATGCCTTCAATCCACGAAGCACTTCATCCGACGTATCTCGCAATTTTCTAATGCTCGAGCTGCTAATTTGCTAACGCATTTACTTTTTTTGAGTAACGATTACGATCATACCGTTCAACCAATTTAGAAAATGCTTCGTAATAGTTCGCCTCTATAACAGTGAAGTATCTAATTAATTGCGCTGCCTCCCCAATTAACAAGCTTTTCAAATATTAAAATTTTTGAACTGCTGGATAATTTTTACTATGTATTGAGTTATTGTATAAGTCGTAAAAGCTAAACCATTCTATTTATTCGCCAGAAAATGGAGGTATGCTTATCTTTTTTAATCTTATCTCTGCGGATTGCTGTTGAGTAGTATTCAATATGATCTCGTCAAATCTTCCAGCATTATGCTCATTTTCGTTTAATGTACGTATCCATTTATTGAGCTTTCGTCCATTTGGGACTCAATTTCGGGTTCAATCGCATACATTTTTGCTTCTATATCTAAAAATTGCCCCCTTAAACCCTGAACAGTATCTAAACCAACCTTCAGTTCATCAATGAACGTTTCGTCCATTTTGTTGGCATTGGAAATAATTAAATTTTCCATTCGCGCTAAGCTACCCTTTATCGCGGAACGAACCTTCTTCAGAGCTAATAAATCGACCATTTTAGCAATTGACTTTTCACTGTTTTTTCTTTCACTCAATTTGTAATTGTTAAATTATTGAATCTTATTCTCACTTTTATATATTCACTTAATAAATCTGTGCACCTTACCAATATTTTGCAGATCGTACAAGGAGATAGGTACACGTGGCTTATTATGGCGTTGGATTGGTACTTATTACCTCGATAATCGACAGCGTGGCTAGAATGTTGTTATGTTATCGTCGATGCGGCTTTCTTGAATATTCCTTTATTTGACTAGTGTTGGTGATTTTAATGATTAATTTGGATAGGCTCGTTATCCGGCTCAAAGGACTAAATAGAAAAACGGCAGATGATTTCGTCCAATATGGCTTTTCGCGTTATTAATATGGCTGATGACGAATTCACCCACAATTAACAATGTTGTATGATTCGATCGATATCTCAAACAATTATTCACCGGCACTCTCGATCAACTTAAATAATTTCACCAACAAAGTTCTTGTAACAATTCGAATTAATTTTTATTTTCGCTCCCAATCACTCGTTTCAACTGCGTTTTAAATGACTTCACAGCCGCCTCCCATAATCCTCCAAAATGTGGAGCATTTTGTGGGTTGAAATGCCACGTAATTCTTTCCTTTAAAAGCTTGTAATATATTTCGTTGTTATTGTTTTCGATAAATTTGTACAGCTCGGCCCACTGATTATTTGCGCCTATAAAATTACGGCCGCAATCACTGTTAATATCACTGCATATCCCCCTTCTCGACAAAACCGCACAAATGAATCTGTGGTCATGCCATGAACCACTTCAATGTGTACCGCTTTAGTACTGAAGCACACGAAAATTCATAATTAAACTTTAATTGCTCTTTGCCCTCGACTTCGCTTCAAATATGCAGGGATCGGACTCGAGTAGTCCACCCCTACCTTCAAAAACGGCCTCACTAGTTGCACTCTGTTGCTAGGTAGCTCACCAATTTGTTGGCTTTGAGATCGGGGATTGACCTTGAAGCACTTGACACATTGCTTTATCACCTTTTTAATCACATCCTTTTCGCGAACTATCCAAAACTTTTGCCTGACCAACCTTAACGTCAACTGGATTCCTGAATGATGATAATGACTGTGATAATGTAAGACGATGAATTCTGCACATCGAGATTTATTTGATACTATAAGTGGATGTTTCGCGCCTTCCGATAAATCTGATTTCTGAAGACGTCCACCAACTCTTAATAGTCCTTAATTGTCTATAAATGGACACAAATATTTTAAGCTCTCTTTAATTCTCTGCCACTTTGAATTGCCATTATTTCCGCCTGCAGATGTTTTCTCTGATCTTGCTTGCAGCACCATTTTAGAGATGTTTCAATGTCTTCAACATTGATTCGTCCGATCTTTCTTTTTTTGCTGTTCATTTGTTCTTGCGTTTGCCATAAAACGCAAAATCACCGCCACTACCATCAATAATCGATTCCAGTCTAAATATTTAGCCAATAATTCATCATATATTGTAGTTCACGTCTCTGCTACCATTGATGATATTCATTTGGGTTTTTCTTCTTCTGCCGTTCCATATATTTTTTTTTTTACTGACCATCCTTCCACTGATTTTATTAAAAATGTAGGCCTCTTCCACCAGATATCTAATCCTAACAATTCTTGCGAAAAAATCCTCCTGGAAGCTAAATCAGCTGGATTCAAGGATCCTGGAACATGAAGCCACTGATTTCGCCCAATGTTCTCTAGAATTTGAGATGTCCTGTTACCGATAAACGTTGTCCACCGTGCTGTGTGATCACTTAACCAGTCTAAAACAATGGTGGAGTCGGTCCACGCGGTTATGGCGCTTTTATTCACCCGCAACACTTCAGCTGTTGAGACAAGTAACTTCGTCAGCAAATGCGCTCCACATAACTCCAGCCTTGCAATCGACACTACTTTAGTTGGCGATACTCTAGAATTTGCTCTAACCAACATGCATTCGTAGTCTCCATTCTGCTTTCTATAACGGGCATATATAACAGCTGCATAACCTCTTGAACTAACATCACTAAAACCGTGCAATTGTATATGTGGTACCCCTTGTAGCCATCGTGGAATTTGTATCTTTTCTAAAACTGAAAGATTATTTCTTATAGTTACCCATAACTGTTTTATGTTAGGCGGCAGCTCATCATACCAATTAGTTGGTGTTGTCCAAATACTTTGAAAAAGACTTTTTATATATGTACATATAAAGTTACTGGTGTTAGCCAACCTAAAGGATCAAAAATCTTGCTGCTCTCTGATAGCATTCCCCTCTTCATATAGCTTGGATCTCCCAGTTTCATCTTGTTTGTGAACACATCCTTCTCTGGATCCAAATGCAGACCCAATACTTTTACCGTAACCTCTTCATCTTCAGGCATTCTAAAAGTTAGTCCGCGATCTTCTACTGGAATAGTTTCCATAAAGTCTTTGGAATTTGAGATCCACTTTCGACGGTTCATTCCGCAACTAGCCAACAGTGACATCATTTGATTTTTTCTAATATATTGCATCCGCTACGGTATCTGCCCCTGTCATTACGTCATCAACATATGTATGTTCTAATAAAGCCTGCTGATAAAGCCTTCAATACAAGTGTGGCCAGGAATGGTGCCGATGCTGTCCCATACGTCACTGTATTTAGTTGGTAACACTCTAAATCATCTTTCTCCTTGTCTCTCCATACTATGCTTTGGAATTTACGATCGTCTTTATTTAACAAAATTTGTCGATATATTTTCTCTATGTCACTTACTATCGCAACCCGGAATTCTCGGAATTTCAGCAGTATTTCTTGCAATGTGTGTTTTGATCACCGCTAATTTTAGTCATATGACATAAGTCCCGATACTCGTTCATAAATGCATGGTATGCTTTACTAAATTGTTGATCGGCCCGAAACTTTCGTTCTATCGACATTAGTCTTGTTTTCGCCAACAAGAATGATTGACCTAACTGCTCCTGTTGTTTGTTGAAGGGTAATTTGACCACAAATCTCCCATCTGTGTTTCATGTTGTTGTGGTTTGAAATCTTCGTTCACACTCCTCTTCTTCAGCGGTTACCCTAGGTTTTGTTGGTAGTTCTTCAACTTCCCAAAACTTACGTAGTGTGGTATCAATATCAAATATCTTTGGTTCGGTAACAATAGTATAACTTTGTACCGTTCCTTGTATATTTGTCTTAATGGCACCACCTAAGATCCATCCGAGATCACTTTCAATGGCTACTGTTTGGCCCTTTTGTTGAAGTCTGCCTCCGAGGAGTAGATTGAATGCATGTTCTACGCCCAATAATAGATCCACTTTACTAGGAACGTTGAAATTAGGATCGGCTAAAAATACGGTGGGAAGTGATGACAAATCAATATCAATTGATTAACGAGGCAGTTCTCCACTTAATTGGGGAAGTACCAATGCGTCCACATTCATTAACATATGATTATATTTAGACTTAATAAGCAATGTCACTGTGAGTCTTTTCTATCTGCTGGTGTGAATTTCCAGTTCCAGAAATTAGCGTGCGGCATGACTTTAGCTTAATACCTAATTTATTACACAATTTTTCAGTTACAAACGATGAAACTGATCTGGAATCCAGTAATACTCGACATTTATGTAATTCCCCCTTGATATCAATGACATCCACTTCGGCAGTCGGTAGCAAAACTTGATGGTTGCTATTAACATGACCACATGGTAAACTCTGTTGGCCAGGATCGACAGCGACTAAAGTATTCTTCTCGTACCCATCCGAATCATCAGGATGTAATAACGCGTGATGTTTCTTAGTACACTGTGTGCATTTTGGTTTCGCTAAACACCTGTATACTCCATGATTTTGGTTGAGACAATTAAAACATCTACCATCTGCTTTGGTGCATTGTCAATGCGCTCGCCAGCCTTCATTGCCTTAAATTTACTGCACTCTACAATGAAATGAGTTGCTTTACAGATTGGGCACACTGGAACTGTCCCTTCATGGGTGCTGACATAACTCCTGGATACTCTCTGACGTCCTGTATTTGTAGTTCTCTTGGTACTGACGTTATTACCAGATTCTAAGGCGTCTGCTCTATTTAGAAGAAATTTAAAAAAATGTTTTTAACGTCGGCGTATCATCGCTTGATTCTTGAGCCCAAAGACTTCGAGTTTTCAAATCTAATTTTTCTACTAAAATATACAGCAGCCACGGATCTCTTGATGTCCCATCTGGTCCTAATGCAGCAAGACCTCGGATTACTTCGTCGGAGATATCCAATAATCTTCTTATGGATGTAGTATGGTTGGTCAATAAATGTTCTGATGAATGCCTTGATAGTATGCGACTTACTATTAATTTCTTGAACGCCTCAAAATAATTCGTCTCTGTTATGTTGAAATTTTTCACTAGTTTCGCTGCCTCCCATTTTAGAAGCCCCTTGAGGTATTTGAACTTTTGGACCGCTCCCAACCCTGTGTTGTCATAAATGATTTTTAGGTACAAGTCGTAGAACGACTGCTATTCAGTATAATTTCCAGTGAAAGGCTCTACGTGTATTTTAGGTAACTTAACGTCAGTGTGTGTAGTCATGGAATTGTTCATAGTCGCATTAATCAGTCTACTCGGCGCCACCCCATGCGAATCGTTATATTCTCGAATAAGTTGATTTACACGTGATTCCACCACAAAATACTGTTCACTAAAATCAATTATTCCGGATTCCTGCTTTGAATCGATCTCAAAGATGCTACTTTCAATTTTTTCAAACGACTTTTAATAAATCTTTTGACCGATTCAATCGACTATTAAACACGTCTATTTGTTCTAAATCAGTGAGTGTGTGCAAACATGTCACCATTTTTCGTCATCTGACCCTTAAGTGTTACACGTGTCTTCAACATTGCTTTCAAGTGCGGATCCATCTTGATTAACTCGCAGATTCATTTTCCGATTAGATTTTCACACCAATTCACCAATATCTTCACTAGATAAAACCGCTACTCGCACTGCACTATAGTATAGTTCTGATGTTAATCACTACTCTTTCACTTAAATAGCGAGAGTAAAATACAAACTTTTAATAATTTGGCTCACTGTTCTTACCAAATGCTTTTAATGGATGCTAGTACCGAAACGCATCCGGCTCGAAGGACCATGTAATTTACTGGATTATGTATCGATAATCCAGAACTAACAACGAAAAAATATTCAAGATATCTTTTATAATATTGTTTTATTTATTTATTTATTTTATTTTATTTATTTATTTATTTACTAGTCACAAACAAATTTGATTAGTTCACCAATCCCACTTACACAATCCACTTTGAGCTATATAGCTCATTTATAGCAGATTGTGCAAGATGAGGTATGAGTAGTTTTATAGTAAAAGATGTAATAGTCATGTCATGATAATTCAACCAACTCTGAATTTCTGGATTTATGCATAATTATAGGATACCTTCTATTGGCACTTCAGTGATCTACGGCTGACGGTTCCCATTTCACGCAAGTGAAAAATTTTAAAAATAATTTTTTTCAAACAATAATTTTCAAAAATAAATATTTAGAAAATTAAATATATTCGGCTGACTTGAAAGTCAAAGGCTACTCAATTTATTTTATTTTATAAACTTTTTACTAGATTTACTAATTCACCGCTTTTCTACAACTAAATTTTATAATTTTTTACCCAAAAAAGTAAACTAGAATTTAACGAATTGGTTAACAACTTAACGAACTTAACACAACGAACCCTACCACCCAAAGCCAATTATATTTGGTTGTGTTTTACAAATTGTTCACAGTGTAGTACACAGTAGTCGGCAACCAAATTTAATGACAATTCAATATAAAAACAAAATTCTGAATTCTGATAAGAAATAATAAAATACAATAAGAAATTAATAATAAATTCAATTACATGTATCTGAATAACTATATGAATATATAAAACTATAATATAATCTACACTAAACCACTATGTACAAGATAAGTATTTTGATTTTCTGGTGCTAAATAGATTCATTGCTAATAAAAAGTTTCGCATCATCAGCATACTCCAACACGGCTGGTGATAATTCTGGACAATGGCTACTGGAACATGTGGTCTAATTTAAACTTAATTTAATATTCGAACGCTTGATAAATATCGTTTACCTAGTGGTCGCCACTGGATAAATGTAGTACATACCATATAAGTATGTAGTTATAAAAAATAGCGTGAATAAGTCGCTTATTATAATCGAAGGACACGTCCTCGCTTATTATAATCGAAGGACACGAGTCGTTAATTTAAATGACATTTAGACATTTCAATTATATAAATAAAAAATGTAATGCATTTCCCCTGTAAGTAAATGCGAGAAACATTGTTAACATTTTTACAATTTCCAACGTATCTACTGATGTATATATGTAATACGCTCTTCTGACAGTTTTACATTTAACTATTAGTAAATATTAATACGACAATAATTATATGTCGATTAAAATAAGATCATTTCTTGCTGATTGGTTGTTGCTTTATCTAATTTGCATGAAACATGTGTATCCATATACAAACCTCCATAAAAAAAAAATGAAATCATATAAATGTATATCGATTTTCACTCAATTTGAATGGATTTGCAAAAAAAATTTCCAAATGTTTTTCTTTTTTCGATTATCCTTTTTTACTTTACAAAAACCATATACGTACACCAAAAAAAAAGAAGGAAATGATGATAAAAAATATTCAAATAATAAAATGTGTTGCAATGGAACGAGTGGAATAGTAAAATTACAGCAACAATATCATTATGACAGTTCCCAAGATACGACTCAAATATAGTATATTGAATAAAGGGATACGAATGAAGAAGTTTAACGAAATTTTTTGATACACCAAAAAAAAAAAAAAATCCACACATATGGGGTTTTTTTTTGTAATTTTATTAATATTTTTTCATTTTTTGATCTTCGGCATATAGAGTTTTGATTATTATAAGAATTTCTTCGTGTCGTTGAGTTTTTTTTTTTTTTCTTGCATCGGGTTTTTAACCAATGTTTCAAATACCATTTCAAAAAAATATAAAAAAATTCAATTTAAAAAAAGACAAAATTATTAATATTGTTTTTTGCGTGAAATAACATTTTATACACCCCATTACTGTGGGGATCAACTCCATATGGGTATATTCTTTGAAACGAGATTTTAATATTTACTCAAGCGTAGTTCCATACATTTCTTTGATATTCATGAGCCCAGGTTCTTTGTCAATTGTTGACTTGCTATACTGAAATGAGGATACCTCCAGTCAAGTCCTTTAAGTATTACGTAAATTATTAAATTAAAATTACAAATGAGAAGCCTTAAATAGTTAGTACATTTATAAAACTGTATTATTTGCGTTAATTCAGATGAATTTCCATTTGGATCATTAAGATATTTTAATGCTAAAATTGAGGTAGAATTGCGGAATTTTGCTCTCTGAAATATTTTAAGATAAGTCTCAGGATTAAAATCTTGTAAAACTTTAAAATTATCTTATTTCACCTTGATTAAAAATGCCCATATTTTTAGTCCCCCTGTTAAGCTACGGTTTAAGGATAGGTACAGTTCTACTCAAATCTCTAAATAAATAGTATAACAAAATCCGAAACTTGAAACAGGCAGAGTTCCATAAATCCTGGGAAACGGAGATTTAAGGAATATAACGAATTAAAGTTACCTTAGCCCTTTTGGGCCATACTGTTCCGATTTCTGAGCAGACTTTTTAACAATTTTTTCCCTATCAAAATATGGTTCTATTCTTTCTACTCCACTTTTTTATTTTAGCTCTACTCTCTTTCTCTTCCATTATGTCATTTAATTTTTTTCATTCTATTGCGCATACGCAGTTTATTACCAAATATTTTAACGAGTTGGAGTAAAATTTTGAGAGTGCGTAGTTGTTGTAATTTTTTTACGTACATGTCAGTTTCATTTAATTTAATAGTGACAAATATCATTTTAATAAAAAATTGAGCACTACATCTTATGGAAATTAAATAAATTTGGTAAGAAAATACATGTTCCGAAATCGGGAGAAACGTACACAACACTCATGTTCCGATTTTGGAACATTATATTTTCTTCAGTAATATTCTTTTATATTTGCTGTTATATATTTATGTACTATCAAATATTATTCAAATAGAACTTCAAAAACGAATCCGAATGAAAAAATAACCTAAACAATTTTTCACGTTGGACGTAGGACGAGGAAAATTGAATTCGAAAAAGTTAAATAGAGATGGAAGAAGATCATTTAGAAGACTTGGAGACACCTACGATGTACTTTAATAAATATTATCCAAATGATTTCTTTAGAAATGCCGCATTTTATACAAATATGTATACCAAATAATAGTATGTTCGGGGATATAAACACACAAATTCTGATGAATTAAGAAAACTCTTTGGCTTACATATTCTAATGAGTTCTCTACGTTTTCCCATATCATGTTTGTACTGGAATTCACTACTTGGTATTCAGCTGGTTCTAAAAACGATTAATTATGCCCGCTTCTCTCAACTCAGGAACGTTTTATATTTCGTTGATGTAATGGATCCCAACAATGCTAAATAAATTTATTTCGAAGTAGATGATTACACAATACATGAAAGGAAAACCGTGTCTCTGGGGTGGGCTTCCATGTGACTTCTTATTTTATCAAGGATTATCAACCGGTCTCACAGACGTATTACAAATATTGGGCATAGTTTGTTCTCCGACAAATATTTTTGGTCCGACACGTTGATCGAAATTCTTCAACAAAAAAAGATAAACGCTGCAGGAACAGCGCGAGTCAACCGATTTGCTAATCCGCCGTTTCTTAAAAACAAAGAAGTTGAAAAAATCCCATAAGATTTTGTGAGGAGGTTCGCAGTGTAGATGATAAGGTGGTCATGGTAAATGGAATGACAATAAACTGGTTCATTTGACATCAAGTTTTATGGGTAGCGGTATAAAAAGACCGGTGCGAAGATGCGATAAATCAAGTAAATCCCACATGTCAGTAGGTCAGCCTGAAATAGTCGGTCTCTCCACTGAAAATATGGGAGGAGTAGATCTAGTATAGATCAGCCAATGAGTTATTATCGCATTTTTTTAAAGTCGAAGAAATGGACATTGAGAATAATATTTTATTTGCAAACAAAATTATGGATTTATTAAATCTTAGAATATGTTTGGCACGAGCTCTTATTGGAATGTGCACTATGCTACAAGTATGACGTGGGCGGCAATCAAACACCGAGGAGATTTTCTAGCCAATTAAGCGAAATCGTAGTGAAGTACGACCGCTTGAAGATTTAAAATATGGCCATATATAGATCAGAGGGCACTAGATGCAAACAGCTAGGGTGTAAATATAAATCCCATTTTTATTGTAAAAAGTGCACAGTCCATTCATGCCTTAATCGAGATAGGAACAGCTTTTCAAATTTTCAGTATTTGTCAGTTGTTACGGTTTCGGTGGCCGGTACGTAAAATATTCTGTAAGGAAATAATTTCGCTGGTTATGTCTTTTGAAATATTATTGTTTTATAGGGTATTTGCTTCCCTGTGAAAACGTGCTGCGTTTCAGGGAAAACAAACTCTCTGTAATTATGGAAAGATCATTGACTTTTCTATGTTGAATTTATGATATATTTCTGTGTTCTTACTTTACCTTGCTGTCAAAATGAACGTCAAATGCATAATTTATGTTAACAAAAATAATTTGTGTATTTGATCCACCACAATACTCCCCTTCCAGTGAATTTCACCTGAAATTTACGTTGTAAGTGTCGGTGTGTAGTTGTTTCGTTAAGTATCTCGAAATCTCGTTTGAGTGTTTTTACCGTTCTGCTTGTTCTTGAACGTGTCGTGTTTTGTGTTGGTCTGAGATCGAAAGAAACTTTTTCTGTTGGTAACAGTTTTTGTATTGTAATTGTCGTGTTGCTTACTGCGTTGTGCCCTTGTGCTTCATTACTTTAAGTGCTTGTTGTTTGAGTGTTTGCTCAAACTGTGTGTTTTCCTAATGGCATGGTTTTATTCGTTCTATCGACACTCTGGTGTCCTTTCCTTGTATCGATTTGATGAATTTCTTTTCGACTCTTTCAATCAGTTCATGTGGTCCCGTGTAGGGTGGCTCTAAAGTTTTCCTAGTCGTATCTGTCCTTAGGAAGACGTGTGTAGTGTTATTTAAATCTTTGTTCAAGAAAAATTTTTCGTTGCTGTGTGTCGATGCTGGTGCTGGTTTAATTTCTGCAAAATGTTTTTGGAGATTTTTGACGAATTCCCTTTGGATAATTTTGTTGTGCAGCCTTAGACTAGCTATTCTGATGTTGTTTTCAGCTTCTCGCTGTATGTTGTATGTAATCCTAACATGACTGATGGTAGTAGTTTTGCCCAATCGGTTCTTTACGTATGAGAAGTTAGCACGAAATTTTCATCCCGACAAGGCTTTTTTTTCTAAAATGTGTGTCTCAGCTAAAATTTAAGGAAATCTTCATTTCATCCAGAAAAGAATATTCAAAACTCTTAACGAAACGGTATTCATCCCGAAAATTAATTGTAAAGAAATAGATTAAGGTTTAAGAGCATTATAGAAGAATAAATATTTAAAATTCAAATATTTGATGATTCCTTTGGACACAAAATATGTACATTTTTAGAGACTAAACACTAAATAAGCGGTCATATATCAATTTCTAAATTTCTTGCGCCGATCTCAGAGATGTCCCCAAGAAATGTTGTATGGTATCCGTCTTCTCAATACTTTTGCAATTAGAAAAAACTACCCTCCTTTATTAAGGAGATAAGATCGGCACAAGAAATTTCAAAATTTGCCCTGATTCATTGTAAGTATTATGTTTCGCAATACATTTACGTTGCGGTTCTTTTTCACTATTAATCCCCGTGATTTCTTAATGAGGGTAGTTTTTTCTAATTGCATAAGTGTTGAGAAGTTGGATACAATACAAGATTTCTTGGGGACATCTCTGAGATTGGCGCAAGAAATTTAGAAATTGAAATTTGATCGCGTATTGTGTGTTTATTTACTATAAATGAACATATTTTGTGTCCAAAGGAATCATCAAATATTTGAATTTTAAATATTTATTCTTCTATAATGCTCTTAAACCTTAATCTATTTCTTTACAATTATTTTTCGGGATGAATACCGCTTGGTTAAGAGTTTTGAATACTTTTTTCTGGATGCAATGAAAATTTCCTTAAATTTTAGCTGAGATACACATTTTAGGAAAAAAGCCTTTTCGGGATGAAAATTTCGTGCTTACTTCTCATACGTTGTTCTTTTGTTGTAGCACATAATTTCTAGCATGCCGTTACATTTTAGATTGTAGCTAGTTGTTCTTCTGTGTTGGAATCCGAGTAAGGCTGATAGTTCCTCGATATAGTTATATCCGTGAGCAACTTGCATATAGTTATATCCGTGAGTAACGTAAGTAACGATCCATTAACGTCATGCAATACCAGTTGTTTCCGGAAATCGGTAGAGGACCAATGATATCGAGGTGAATTTCTGCGAAGCGTTGCGATGCAACTTTAAATGAGCCGAGAGGTGTTTTATTTTTTTTTGATATACATTTTTGAGCCGTTTTTGAATCTTTGGAAATTGAGGGCCAAAAAACATTTGTTGTGAAAAGTTGTACAGAAGCTTTTACGTCCGGATGTAATAGATTGTGTAAAGTTTCAAAAACAGTTTTCCGAAATATTAGTGGATTGAAAGGTATTGATTGAGTTGATACGTCACAACAAATTGATTTATTTGCGTTGAACATGAGCGGTATTTGCTGGAATTGCAGAGATGTAGTTGTGTTATTACTAAGAAGCTCTCACATTTCGTTATCATTGGTTTGAACATCTGCTATTGCCGCATAATCAATACTTTCAGGGATAGAAATTTGATAAATACAAGCGAGGGTATCTGTGAGGACATTATTTATATCTGAGATGTGTTGGGTATCGGTATTAAATTGGCCGATGAAGTCCTGATGCCAAAATTGGCGAGGCCATGTTTTTTTCCGGATTTTGTTGGAATGCGTATATTAATGGTTTATGGTCTATGAAGGATGTGAATTGACGTCCTTCTAACAAGTGTTTGAAGTGCTTAATGCCAGAATAAGCTGCAAGCAACTCTCTGTCATGCGTTTCGTTAAGTCGCACGGAGAAGAAACTCCACCACACATCCACCATGATTTCGAGTCGTTCGGATAACGATGGATGTGTTAACAGTGTTTCTTTTTATTTATTTCTTTTTACCGTTCTCGAAGGCTTGTTCTACCTCTATTGTCCATTCGACCTTCTTCTTCCTGTTCTTAGTGTAGTATTTTAAGATGTCGTTTAGTGCCATCTGGTCGGCTGCAGCTCCCGAGATGAAGCGCCTGTAGAAGTTGATGGTGCCCACGAACCTCTTAAGACCATCGACTGTTTCAGGTCGTTTGAACTCCCGTATGATTCGTATGCGGTCTTGGTTTGGCAGTATCCTTTGTTCAGTGACCGTGTGTCCTAAAAATGTAGTTTCAATTGTTGCGAACACGCTTTCATCGGCATTTATAACAAGCTCATGTTCGGATAGTTTTTGAAAAATTATTTTTAGGTGTTCTAAATGTTGTTCGGAGAAAGCGATTAGGATGTCATCGAAATATATGAAAAGAATTTTTAAAGTTTGTGCCGCGTTTCTTAAGCCAAACGTCATTTTTGTAAACTTGGCCTGAAAGGTGTGGTGATTGCCGTTTTTGGTATGTCTTCTGGTTCGATTGGAATTTGGTGGTCTAACCCTTCTTCTTGCTATATGAGGTGGTGCCTCGAACTTGAGGAGTACGATTTCAAAGTCGTCTGTAAGGCAGATGCATTGAACAAAAATGCCGATGCTCTAAATCATATTTGTGTTGAAAATAACTCTTCCTTAGGCCTACCCGAAACAGTTGAGAATATAAACTCTAACTCTATCTGGCCTAATGTCAATCCAATACAAACAATAAATGCAGAGACTCGTTTTCAAATAAAAAATTAGAAAACCACTACAGAATCAAACGTTAGTCAAACTCACATCTCTGAACCGGAGAAAACAACCACCAATCTGAGGTTATTAATCCCCAAGTTGAACAAGAATCAAACTCATCAGCACAGCTCAACAACAACACAGAGCTAATAAGGGTAATAAAGGATACAACTAACCAATAGAAAATCCCAAATTCCATGAAACGCCAGAAGCAGTCCATTGAGGAATCCAAAAAACTGTAGTGCCTACATGAGTTTCGTCGTTCGCGGTATTGAATATAAGTTTTACCAATTGTTAATAAAAATTGTAAACAACATTGTTTAAATTTTGTCTGCGTTTATGTACGAAAATCAAGTTGTTCGAATTAGATTTACGATAGATGGCGTTACTGATTTAACATAGAAAACATAGAAATAATATCAATTTATTTGTATTTACAATAGATGGCATTAATAATTACCCATACTTGTTTGTAGAAACTAATTTTTTTACTGCGGACCACCGAAGACATGATTATTTAGGTCGGTGCTTCAACTAAGGTTCGAATGAAAATTTTTTCCACTGCTAAACGGCCATGTGAAAAGAAAATGTTTATATAGTAGTATATGGTATTTTGACATTGCAGAATGACCAGACGAAGTATTCAATTGCGGCTCCTATTCCTAATCAAGAAGCACAAACTACAGCACTAGCTCTCATTTCACATTTCATTTGTATTTACGGTAGCCCTCTTTCAATTCTTACAGATCAGGGCGCTAGTTTTATGAGTTTGTTATTTCAGAATTGTTGTAAATTATTGAAAATAAAAAAAATTAACATCACCGCATTTCATTCCCAAACCAACGGCGCGTTAGCAACATCTCACCGTACGCTAACGGAATATCTGCGACATTTTATTGATGAATATGGTATGGATTGGGATACATGGATAATTTATTGCATATTTGCCTATAATACAACTTCTCTTTCCACCACTTAATTTGTACCGTACGAGCTCATTTTTGGATGTAGACCCATGATACCTTCGGCATTCTACACAGATCCGCAAGTACTTTACAATTATGGTCAGTACGTAGTCGATTTTAAACATAGGATGCAAATAACCTACTGTACTGCAAAAGAAAGTATATTACAGTAGAAACATAAATCAAAAAATTATTATGATCGAAACACGAGTGGACCAAACTTTAAATCTGGTGGTATGGTTTGTTTAAAGAATGACCACAGGCAAAACAAGTTTTGTCATCCGTGGCGACGATATGGTTTCGTATTGAAAAGTTTGTCTACTTGTCAGGTAGCGAATATACTGCGCATCTGCCAAAAATTACAAAAACAAAAATAATTTCGAAGTTTTTTGTCCATTCTTACACTATGAGCGAGAGGTTACTGTTTTCAGTTTGCCTTTCATTGGCAGTAAAAGTGACGGAACAGCATTTTTCTAAATTTAGGTTTCACTTTGATCCGATACGTTCCATACAATGCATTCACAAAAAAATCAGTCTGATTAAAATGCTTAGAGCAAATTCTGGAAGTGTTTATATTAATTCTCGTACAACATAAAAAAGCCAACTGTTTACTTATTGTTCTTGTTTCGCCGAAAATAGCACCGTAACTATTTAATTTCGTAGAAGCTTAATACTCAAAAATAAATTCACAAGATAAACAAACCATTCAGGTCTCAAACATTCGCCATATTGGAAATTTTTGACATCTGCGCAAAAATGAACGAAAAAGAACCAATGAGTAAATTACCTCTATTTTGTGTACTGTGGCTACGACCAAACTACAAAAATGCAATTCTCGCCATTTAAATTAAGTATCTTACCAGAACATACTGACATAGTGAATTATATTCACTACATCATAAATCTAAGGAGAACGAATATTTTTGATATGGGCTTTTGAGGTAGTGAATATAATTCACTATGTCAGTACGTTCTGGCCAGATACTTAATATAAATGGCGAGAGTTGTATTTTTGTAGTTTGATCGTAGCTACCTGATGAGTAGACCAACTTTTCAGTACGAAACCCAACTACCAACATAGGAACTCAAGGAGGGTTCTCATTTTTGAGGAGTAATACATTTGTAGATATAACTCTTGGCCCTTAGGCTAAAGTACAGGGAGGGGAAATGTTGTTTCTACTTTTTCAGTAGATGTTATGAGTGATTGGCCTCTTTATTTTCCTGATTTACCAAAACGAAAATATTGGGAATGTCATGCACAATTAATATATATGTATGTCTGTAAAAAGCCGAAATGTATCAAATTACTGTAAGATTATTATGTATTTGGCATATTCATTTCTAACCCCACTATTTAACTGATTCTATTATATTTAATTTTGCTATTTTGTTTATATTATTTACCCAAATTAGAAATTAAGTTTTGTTTAGCAGGGATGAATTTATAAGATGCATAACATCTCTCTTATGGGAGAGTTTTTATTTATCATCCTTTATTATTAATTGTAATGTTAAACACAATACGCTTTGGCAGTCCAGTCTAATGAACCGATGGCTAATTAATCTACGTCACGAGCACTGAATCGATTTGTAACACTAGAACGTTGCACATTAAATTAATAAAGCAATAAAGCAATTAATAAATGTAAATTATAATAATTAATAACAATAAAACGACTAAATGGTTTTTTCTACATATTACAATCTGCATAATCGCAACCCACAAATATTTCACTATTTCCAAGTTTGGCTTACCAATAAAATTTAATAGCAACAACGTTTGAATATTTGCTGCAGTTTCTTCGCAATTTTCAAAATTTTCGCCCGGAATGAATTCCTCGCGATGTTTCCCATATTTGACATCTTATTTTTAAATTTTACTTTCGGTGGGATTTTATAGTTTTTATCACTTTCACTGTCACTACTCATCAATTTTTTTAACTATTTTTCAATTTATTTTTTTGTTTGCACCATATGCAACTTTGTCTAATCAAGTATAAATTTGTTTCGCTGGTCATTTGTGTCACATATATACCATGTCATTCAAGCGTCGCGGTTTATGATATGTTTTTGGACACCGTGAAACTTAATGCACTTCTTCAACCTGAGGACCGCTTATTTATCTTTGGTGATTTTAACTTGCCAGGTATTGTATGGGAGTTTATGGATAACAATTTAACTCCCACAAACATGAACGATGATGTGGAAAAGTTCATATCTGAAATATTTTCGTTGGGACTGAAACAATGTATCAATGTGAAGAATTGCAGTAACAACGTGTTAGACCTAGCCTTTGTGCCAATTGATCATGAGATGACCGTCACAACCTGTGTTGATTTAGCTGGATCTTCAAGTATTCATCATTTGCCGCTAAATATTTCAGCCTTGTTTGAATACAGTGAATGAATCGAAAATAATACCGACCCTGTCATCTATAACTTTAAAACGGGTGATAATGTTTCTTTAAGTGCATTTCTTGATGGGTATAATTGGTCTTCATTTTATTATAGTAATAATATAGACGATATGTTGAACGAATTTTATAAAATTGTTCAAATGGGCATTGAAACATTCATTCCTATATTGGTAGTCAGGCGCCAAGAAGGAACCGTAGTATAACAATGAATTGATAAATTTAAAAAATAGAAAGGATAAGGCTCATAAACGTTATAAACTATCTTCGAATACAGTAAATTGCAACTCATTTAAGGTTTTACGTAAAAAGTATATATTTCTTAACCGTTTTCTTTACAGTAATTATATTTTGGAGGTGGAATTACAAATTAAATCGAAACCCAATCACTTTTGGCATTTTGTTAACTATAAAAGAAAATCTAATGGTTACCCTTCCACAATGTATTTGAAAGACCGATTCTGTGATAACATTTTAGATAAGGTTAATTTGTTTGCTGATTGCTTTGAGAGCGTTTATAATCCAGATTCAGGTTCTAATCTCTGCAGCTTGAATAATGTCACGAGTAATAAGAAATTTTCAATGTTTCGTTTGGAACTTACAATCTTATCGGAATTGCCAAATCTTGACATTACCCATAGTGCCGGCTTTGATTCGTTACAGCCTTTATTTTTAAAATTGACCGGTAACGCAATTGCCATAATTTCAGTCTTACCTAAGTTGTTTTAGAAACTTGTTAAAGATCAATTATTCTTTCACGTGAAAACTTTTATCTCTCCTAAACAGCATGGTTTCTTTCCAGGGAGATCAACTGTTACTAATTTACTCTAGCTTACAAATTGTGTCTCTAATGCCTTACATAGAGATAAAATTATGCAGGTTGTGTACACTGATTTCTGTAACACCTTTGATAAGATTGATCATGACTTGCTGTTGAAGAAACTTGATTCCTTGCATTGTAGTTTTCTCCCACTGGACTGGATCAGATCTTATCTTGATTCCAGAACTCAGATAGTTAAGATTGGTGGTCTCACATCCAGAGTTATTAATGTCACTTCGGGAGTGCCTCAAGGTAGTCATTTGGGTCCTATGCTTTGCATACTATTCATCAATGACGTAGTGAATTGTTTGAGTTATTCCGACATCCTCATCTATGCGGACGACATTAAAATTTTTAAAACCATTTCATGCACTAATGACGCAAGAGACTTCCAAACTAACTTAAATAATTTCAGTATGTGGTGCACAGCTCAGAATTTGACCCTAAACATTTCCAAATGTAAAACTATCCATTTTACCCGTGCAATCATGCCCGCTAATTTTGATTTTTTCCTGGATGGCTGTATTATTGATAATGTTGATACGTTTATGGATCTAGGTATAACATTTACGTCGAACTTATTGTTCAATAAGCACATAAATATTTGCATTTCTAAAGCGAATTCCATGCTTGGGTTTATTAAAAGGTTTTCGAGGGATTTTCAAGATCCTTATTCTATTGAAATATTATATATCTCTACCCGCTTTTATACTCCCACCGTATCGAGGTAGATGTAAATTAATAAATATTGAGCCGCTCTTTATCCGCAGAATCGAAATTGGCGCGTTATTGGTTATAGACTTGTTGGTGTTTAAAATTGACTATCCTGCGATTTTGGTGTTGTACGATATACATACTCCGTTATGGACCCTTCGCGTTAGAGATTTCCAAATTAAGCTGCCTTATATTAGGCATAACTACGGTAAATATGAACCTGTTTATCAATCTACTGTTTCTTTTAATAAAGTTCGATCGGCTTTCGACTTTAATCTATCTAGGGATGCATTTAAGAATTTAATGTCTAATGTCCTTTTAAATTATTGGTAATTTATCATGTCTGTTTAATTTTACTTTTTTTTTTTAATTAAATTCTTAGTATATATTAATGTATTATTGAAATTGTAATCAGATTGTACATAAGTATGAAGTTGGTAATTAATAAATAAAATAATAAATAACTGTGGTTTTTGTTTATTCACCATTTGTTTTAACCTCGCGGTTCTCGAATATCCCACTCTCGTCACCACTTTGGTGTTTTTTTATTTATTTCGACACAAATAAAAACACTTCCACTTTTATATTTAAGTACAATAATATTTATTTCCTTTTAATAGTAAACCATTTGTTATGACTTGACTGTTCGACCGTACTGCCCGTTCTCTTATCCTCTATCGATTATATCTCATCCGATGTCATCAAAACAATCGATATCCAACCGGTCTGCATAATTACCAATACCTATTTACTTACAACGCGGGACTACTATATACGTATAACAGACCAATTACAGTGGCGAAGGACGGACAAATTTTCGTTACATCGGTTTCACTCCCCATTCAAAATACGCGGTTATAAAAGTTTTACTTCAAAAAACGCGTGTCCTTTATCTTCAAAGTAATAACGGCCCTAAAAATGAAAACAACAAATTCAAAAACAATTTTTTTTACCCCTGAGATATACTAGACGCGAACGACGTGACTGACTAAGAAAATTAATTACGCTATTCTAATTTATAATAAAACAATAACACTTACAAAGGTTAACTTTAATCAATTTTTATTTATCACGTCTGAGTCGCGCCGAGAATAATTGATTTAACATAAGTTTTCATTGTTTAATTTTTTTTTTTAAATTTAGTCTTGTCAGTTGCATCGAATTAATGGGCTATACGGTTGGCTGTATAGACGCCAATTTATAGTTTAGTATACTAGTTAATAACAAAGCACACGATTATCGATACTACACAATTTTGGGGTAGCGTTTTATAATTTCGACACACAAATTTTATTACAAACAATTTTATGCAAATGAATCTTTGAATGTAATTGTTAGGTGGTGGGTGTGCCAATATACATGATTGGTATATGTGGCGATGAACGAGTATGAATATTTTTTGTAATTGCATGAATATGAAATATGAAGAGTCGGTACAGGACTCCCTCGCAAGTGCTCTCCCCCTCCCTAGGGAATAGTTTTATGAGTAGAGGCAATACGAACAGTTTTGAATCGATGGCTGGATGTTTACTCAGCCGAACTAAGTATTCCGTAAGCTGGTTTTAGTCGATCGATTGAAATGTTTTCTCAAGCTCCGTATAAATTTTTAGATTGGTATGTATGGCGATGAACGAGTATGAGTATTTCTTGTACTTGCATGTATATGAAATAGGAGTGAGTCGGTACAAATATATCTCAGCCTAGCTAGACAAAACAAAAATAAAAACAGTAGTGAATTCACCTTATTACGGAGCTGTTCGTTGTAAATTCGGGGGGCTTAATATTTTTTTAAATTTGTGAAGATTATCTGTAGCCATTATCCTCTATTTTCTAGAAGGCATTGGTATTCAATTGTTAGCTTCAGCGAATAACTGTTTATCATATATAATGAAATTGAAACAACACCAAGAAATTTTCAATTATAAACAGCTTTCATCTCTGTATACCTACATACCTAAATGATATGCTTTCTTTACATAAATATGTTTATCATAAATATTTTCACCATATTTCGTAAGTCATACATGGATAAATGACCCACACATACATATATAGCAAAAACACATTTCCATGACCCTAATAAATAGTTATTATACAAGTTAACGTTTTTTGTTTTAGTACTGCTCATATACGTACATCCATTTTATGTATAAATTCTTATGTTACCATTTTTATTTATAACCAATCAAAATGTGACCCCATCACGTATATTATTAATGTTCATATATGGATACATACTTATAAGGTTCTTTGCGATATTACTTATTCATATAAAGAAAATAACTCCTACAGTGTTTTCTTCATCAAATTTATAACTTTTGAAATATGTATGTAAATATATACATAATAGTGATTCTAATAGAAAGTTCACATGAAGCTTTCGACATAGATTTGATTTAAATTATTATTACAAACAAAAGAATCGAATAAAACAATATTAATGTGTTACTTATGACTTTTAGTACCCTACTCGTAATAATGCCGTTACAGATTTTGCAGTTCTTTGAATTGTGATACATTTTGTAAAGTATAACTGAAGTAGTTTGTTTAGCATAAAATAATTCATTTGCAACATAATTTATGAGTAAGGATGTTTTCTAACGAAATATTTTCTTTTCTTTCCAGAATCCATCATCCGTACTTATAAAACTAAACCCAATAACTCAATCGAATGACATCACCGAGCGAACCGTTTTCAATTAAAAATGGCACATCACATAATCCAAATATTATCGCGTATATTTTGTACCATCCTATTTATAACCATAAATATAACAGCTGAATCGGATTGGCTGCAAGAGTGTGGCAAATGTAAATGCAAATGGAGTTCGGGCAAAAAATTTGGTGACTGTAAAAATATTTCAATAAATCGTGTACCGCTCGGCCTCAGCACCGAACTACAAGTGGTCGATTTGTCATTCAACACGTTCACCGAAATTCGGAAACAAGAATTCACCAACGCAAATTTACAAAATTTGCACAAATTATTTTTAAGAAATTGTTCGTTGCGCGACATCAATCGTGACGGACTAAAAAACTTAAAAATTTTAATCGAAATCGATTTATCGTATAATTTAATGAAATATATCCATCCAGGTGTATTCTATGGATTAATAAAATTAAGAACTGTGATTTTAAATAACAATCAATTAGAGAGACTAGATGATCGTTTATTTGAAAATTTAGATTTTTTACATAAATTGGAATTAAAAGAAAATCGTTTACATAAAATTAGTTTAAATACATTTGTAAATGTTCCTGTATTATCACAAATTTATCTAGATTCAAATAATTTGCGAACGCTGCGACGCGAATCATTTCACAATTTAGAGAAATTGACGAGCCTCTCGCTAGCCGAAAATCCATGGAATTGTACATGCGATCTAAAAGCATTTCGTGATTTTACAATAGAAAAAAATTTATATACACCACCAACCGATTGCCATGAACCACCAAGTTTGCGTGGCAAATTATGGTCCGAAATACCAACCGATTATTTTGCATGTAAACCAAAAATTTTAATACCCTTAGCTGGTGCTTTATTAGATGCGTACACAGAAAATGTTACGCTAACGTGTCGAATAAAGGGATCACCGACACCCGATGTTACATGGTACTATAATAAACAAATCATAAACGATTATGAGCGTCGATATCATGTAAAGAAATTAGTGGAAAAAGTTACGCGTAACACAATGGAAACGGTTACATCGGAGCTGACAATAATTGGTGTCAAATCGACTGATAAGGGGACGTACACGTGTATAGCAAAAAATCGTGGCGGTAAAGATCAAGCAGATATTCTGTTAGCAATATCACTGGATGATGATCGAAATGCCAAAGGATTTCAATCGATCAATTTATTAGTAACGATATGTTTAGTATCCGCTAGTATATTATTAGTATTAATTATTGGTTTACTATATCATGTATTTAAGCGTAGAAAAAGTAATCAACGTAATTTAGATAAAAATATAATTGATGATAAAATAGAGCGTAAAACGCAAGATGAAATGGACAATGTGATTTTAAATAGTAAATCAACATTGGCCAAAGATACGCAAAAGGGTTCGCAAGAAGTTAATTTAATCGAGAAACCTATTAGGAGGGCGTATGTCGAGCTGAATGGGAATGCGGTAATCGAACGACCAAACGAATGTAGCAAAATAAGGATTGATGAATCGAATTTTGGTAAGTTTAACAGATTTTATTGTATAAATATAATTTGCGGCAATATGCCTCGCTTTAAGTTAACGACATTTGTTGGTCACTTTTGTTAGTGATTTCTGAACCTTCTCTAAGATCCTCTTCGCTACTTTATGTAATATTTTATATGATGGTTGTCGTCGAATGTAGAGCAGTGCTCTTAACCATTTCTTAACATGCTGCGGTAATGAGTTCGTTTTTTGTAAAACCTTGACAAAATAAAAACAATTTTGTGTGAAAGCGTTTGTTGGGCAAACGACATACAATGTTTGTCTGAAAGGGATTTTGCAAAGGCCACAAACCCATGCCACTCAATCGTCAGAATTTACTCATCATGACTTGGGTGGTTGGTATACGTTAGCGATGCGTCATACTTAACTACTCCTATGCCTCAGTCAGCATGTACTCATCAACACTTGGGTGTTTCATGTTAGCAACGTAATATATTTAGCCATACATCATATCAAAATTTTAAATAGATAAATAAAAACGTTTTAAGACACTTTTATTGAAAATGGACTAAGAAGCACAAAAATAATTTTTTGGGCAAGAAATCTTCCTTCACACTTATTCTCTAAAAATTAAACTGAGTGGTATAATTAACATTTATAACTTTAAATTGGTTTTTTCCATAATAAACAATGAAGGTTGTTAGGTTAATGGAAGTCGTTATGTTATGCTGGAAATCCTTGTTGCAGACAAAAATGGTGAAGGAAAATGTATTGTTAAAAAATTTGTATATTCGCATTTAGTATTTTCGCAATCTGAAACAAAAGAAATTTAATTAATTAATCGTAATTTTTGCAATTTTAAAATGACTTATCTGTTAAGATTATCAAGTACCAAAGTTTCATTATTCGATATCCCTAAAAAAGTTAGAAAATAATTAAAAAATGTAAACAAATCAAAGGATTAATTGTACATAATTAATCTACTACTAAATGCTAATTAAGTCAATAAGTTTGATTTTCGGACTTATATAGACTCAAAATATTAATAATTAGTTACTTACCAAGTTATACAATAAAATAATCCAAACTTTTTTTTTTTGCGTCTAAGTGTTATTCAAAAACATCATGTTTAATCTGTAGGAGAAGGCATCATTCGCTTTTACATCAACAATCGAATTCCGATCAAAATCAACAAGCAATTGCACATTCAGTATTTATCGATGAACCAAAATTAAATCTTTAATCAACAATACCAACTAATCAACATTCAATATTATCAACCAGTCAACAACATTCAACACAAGATCAACTATCAACGTCATTGGTAAAACCGGTTGTTCCAAATCAGCAATCAACACAAAACTGTTTATTGTCTAACAACAGTTATATACAATCTTCTAGTAATATTATGTTACCTACTGCTATTGTTAATGTGAAGTCACGCAGTGGTGACTTTGTACAAGCACGAGCACTCCCTGATTCGGGTTCTCAATGCGCATTTGTAACCGAATCATTGATAAAACGCCTAGGCCTAATCCGAAGAAAATCAAATATGAAAATAATCGGTCTAGCATCAGCAGCTGTCGGGTCTACCAGAGGTACCATGATGACATTAGTTGCACAATCTAAATGGAAGCCCAGTTACACCATCATTATTACGTCTCAGATTATGAAATCAATATCGTCTAATTTACATGAGACTAGTTTTAGTTTACAATCATACGACCAATTGAGTAAAATCGAACTCGCCGATCCAAAGTTTAACGAAACACGTCCAATAGATATATTAATTGGCGCAGAACATTTCTTTAATATTGTTGGGAACCAAAAATTGGAGATCCCTGGACTTCCAATATTTTATCAATCACATTTTGGGTGGCTGGTAGCTGGTAGCATCGATTCAAGAACATTTGGAGATTGTAAAAAGTCACTGATGGTTAAATCATTAAACGTGGAACACGAAGATTTAAATGAATTGTTAAAGAAATTTTGGGAAGTTGAAGAACCTCCACCAGTTAATTTAACCGAAACTAATGATTATTGTGAAAAATTATATTCAACATCAACCGTCAAAGTAAACCATAATCAGGTTCAGTTAAAATGACCGTTTATTTCTCCCAAACTTACTTTGGGAAATTCGTATCACAATGCCCAAAAAAATTGTTTGTTAGCTATGGAACGAAAATTTAAGAACAATAGAGAATTCCAAAGTCAATTTATTGAATTTATGTAGGAATACATTCAATTAAATCATATGAGAAGAGTTGATTGGTCTCAAATTCCTGCTGACGAGGACAAACGATATTTTATGCCACACCATGGAGTGTATAAAGCAAGTAGCAGTACAACCAGATTACGAGTCGTGTTCGATGCATCATGTAAAACATCCAATGCTGTGTTGCTAAATGATATTCTTCATGTGGGTCCCAAAATTCAAAACGATCTGTTTACCATATTATTACAATTCCGGGTGCATCAGTTTGTTTTTGTCGCAGACATTGAAAAAATATATAGACAGATAATAGTAAATGAAGAGGATTGCAACTACCAGCTAATTTTATGGCGAGACGATCCATCAAAACCCAACAATATTTATAAACTACTAACCATTACCTATGGAGTTAATTGTTCACCATATTTGGCCAAACGTACATTACAACAGATATCCCATGAGAATACTTCCAAATATCCAGATGCATCCAAAGACATATTCAATGATTTTTATATAGACGATTTATTATCAGGTGCCAATTCCGAAGAAGCAGCCATTAGATTGAAAGTCGAAGTTTTTGCATTACTTGACCAACATGGTTTTCACCTAAGCAAATGGCGATCAAACTCAAAGCAAGTATTACAATCCTTCTCCGAAGATGAAGTCACAATAAATCCAAAGTTAATCGAGGAAAATCAAACGGCAAAGACACTCGGCATCGTATGGAATTCAAATACAGATATGTTTTCATTTCAAAGTAACCTAGCAAAAACAAATGAATCGAGTAAACGTAGAATACTGTCGGAAATATCTAAAGTATATGACCCCTTCGGATGGTTAGCGCCAACTGTCATGATAATAATGATTCAAAGGCTAATGGTTGAACATCTAGATTGGGACACACCATTACCAATTAAATTGAATGAGAAATTTCAGTCGGTTTTCCAAGGGCTCATACACTTGAACAAAATCGTGATTCAAAGACGCTAAATATGTCTACCCAGGCTAGAGTTGTGTGGTGCATATGTTTTGGCTTAACTGGTAAAATTTGTTAAAGATTCTATATTATAGAATTGATGTCCCTGTAGAAGTGTATGCTTGGACGGACTCAGCCATCGTATTACATTGGTTATCGGATATCCCTAGAAGTTGGAAGACATTTATAGCTAACAGGACGTCGTACATTTTAGATATCATTTCACCGCAAAATTGGCGATGTGTACCAAGCAGAGAAAATCCAGCAGATCTAATTACCATAGGCGTATCACCGGATCGATTATATCAAACGAAGCGTTGGTGGAAAGATCCTATTTGGCTCGAACAACATGAATCAAATTGGCCTCATCAACGAATACCATTGAAACCATTGAATTCGTCGTATTTAAAAGTTAAACGTTCATTGGTATATGTGTTAAGGTTTTGTCGAGTTTCAACAGGAGAAAGAACAATAGTTCGCGGACCTATACAAATTAAAGAAGTAACCCAAGCTGAGAAAATTATTTATCGCGCTATTCAAGCTCAGAAATTTAATGAAGAAATACGAAGTTTACGTAAGGGAGAAGAAATAAAATCTAAATTGAAATTGAAATCATTGGATATTTTGATAGATGACGACGGAGCCTCAGAGTAGGAGGTCGATTAAAGAACTCGAATCTAAAATATTCATCGCGACATCCAGTTATTTTACCAAGTGGACATGCATTAAATTATCTAATAATTATGGAGATATGTACATCATTCATTATTACATGGGGGCGTATCACTTGTGTTGAACACAATTCGCCAAAAATTGTGGATGATTGACGCTCGAAACTGTATTAAAAGTTTCATTAAACATTTCGTCACTTGTACACGTTATCGTGTGGTTTCCGGATGTCCAAAACTGGGAGATCTATCGGCTGAAAGGGTGGCAGAACATCGGCTATTTCTCAAGAGCGGTCTGGATTATGCTGGACCCGTGTATATTAAGGCAAGCAAACTTCGCAAAGCTCCGTTGTCTAAAGCTTACATTGCTGGGTTTGTGTGTGTAGCAGTGAAAGCGGTTTACTTGGAAGTGGTTAGCAGTTTAGAAACTGAATCTTTTATTGCCGCACTACGTAGATTCGTAGCTATACGTGGTTTACCTGCTCTAATTTGGTGTGACAATGGGTCAAATTTTGTATCCGTCAATTCTGAGCTTAAATTATTAAATAAACAATTAATGCAACAACAAAGTTCTAATACCATTCTTGATTTTTGTTTGCAGAAGAACATTGAATTTCATTTTAGTCCGCCGAGTGGTCCACATTTTGGAGGGCTGTGGGAGGCCACCCCCATCTACCTCTACGTCTACCTCTACCTTTATCTTCACCTCTACTTCTCTTATTCAATAACAAACAGAAGCCGACTGATTGCAATTTTACAGGTATAAAGATAAAAAGCACAAAATAGCAATAAACCAATTCACCGCTTTGCGTTGATTCAAGTTGCGTTGTTTCTATTTGGGTCTTAATTGATTCGCATTGGTATGGATGACGGCTATTATTGGGCTAATTTATATTTAAAATGCATGGTTTTGATAAATAATTCTACGAGCCATTCAGTGTACGTGAACGAAATATCATTTAAGCTTAAATTTGTTTTTTTTTTCCACCAAACACCACATCGCTTATTCAACCCATGGATCATGGGGTGATTTCCACTTTCAAAGCCTATTACCTAAAGCGAATATTTCCAGCTCAGTTCCACTGATACAAACGAGACGACCATGAAAGAATTTTGGAAAAATTCCAACATCCTAACAATTGTTGCGATTCATTTAGAAATTGAGATGCGGAACAAAACGTTATCCATGAAGATTTGGTCGAAATGGACATGAATAACATGAGAAATAGAAAAGAAGATAATTTAGAGGAACAGAAAGACCCAGAGGACCGAATTTCAGTTCGGTTTCACTTTTAACCGAATCAAGCCGGAAACATACTAATCAAGTGTAAAAATAGTGAAACAGTGATAAAGTAGTATGGCCGAGCTTAAAGCACTTAAGAAGCGTCGAACTTACATTAAAGGGCAAATAACGCGCCTTATAAACTACGTCAACAATGAATTAGTTGACAACACAACCTACGAAGATATTAAAGCAAGATTAGCGAACGTGGATCACCTACGAACACAAATGATGGATGTTGAAGACGGTATAATGGAAATGCATAAAGATGAAGAATTGGATGCTACTTTAGAGGACAATTACGTTGGAAACGTTAAATTAAGTGATTCAATAATTGATTCACATGGTACAAGTAGTCGAGCTGAGGTAAGACTACCAAAAATTACCTTTCCTAATTTTTATGGTGATTATACTGAGTGGCAGTCGTTTTACCACTTATTTAATTCCACTACTCACGACAATGGTAATATAACACCATCACAAAAGTTACAATACCTAAAAGGCGCATTAAAAGGTAAAGCTGCAGGGTTATTAAACATCTCAGCATCACGGATGCCAACTATATAGAGGCTCTAACAAAGTTAAAGGAGTGATACGAGTATGACCGAAAAACGCATACCGTGTATGCATTTATTAAAACCTTTTTGAGTCAGCCCAGTGTATCAACAGCAACCAACCAAAATATTAGGAAGTTGTTAGATCCTTCCGATGAAGTTATCCGAGGGTTGAAGGCACTTGCCGAAAAGGTGGAATCACGTGACCCTTGGTTAATTTATTTATTAACCTGTAATTTTAATGACAAAATTAATAGTCGATGGTCACAGATATCAAGTGAATTTGAGTTCCCTACTTTGCAACAATTCTTTGAATTCTTAGGTAAGAGAATCGATGCCGTAGAATCATTGAGAACGACGGTTAAACAACCGAATCCACAACCTTGCATGTTAGTTCCTCACCTTATACATGTCCACTATGTCCTGAAGATTGTCATCGGTTATTTGAGTGCAGTAAATTGAAACAGATGTCAGTAGACCAAAGAAAGAATTTTATGAAAAAATCGGATAGGTCTTTCAATTGCTTTAACGGCAATCATAACGTCTATCAGTGTCAGTCGACGTTTAGATGCAGATTATGTAGCAGGAAACATTCTCCTGATGGTAAGTGTCAGAACAGTTCTGTTTTGCCAGTTTCTCAATTGGATGATGCGAATGTTACATCAGCATTCACAAATTGTTACAACGTATCGGGAAGGGGAGTAGCGGTGTTACCTACGGCCTTAGTGAACGGGTTAGATGGACTAAAATTTTAGTATCTGTAATTGGAGATTCCAAATCAGGCTATACAAGGGGAATCGTTTCTCTAACCGTCACTCCTAGAATTAAATAAACAACCAAACTACAGTTGCACCGTTAGATGTGCCTCTCTTTGATAAATTTGAGCTAGCTGATCCAAATTTCTACCAGACAGCAGAAATTGATATACTGATTGGATCAGATTATATCTTCGACTTGTTGTAGAATGAAAAAATATTAGGAGATCAGATAAGAACCACCATGCAGAAAATCGTCTTCGGGTGGGTAATTGCTGTTAAATTTGAAAACAATAATCCAATTCGTTCGTTTACCACCACTATTAGTCCAGTGGAAGATAATTTAAATAAATTATTACAACGATTTTTGGACATTGCAGGCATTAAAACGAAAACCAAAACCGTTTATTCCGAGGAGGAACAGTTTTGTGAGTCTCACTTTAAAGAGACCAAGCAGGAGGATCAAACAAGCCGCATGTAGTAGTACGACTGCCATTCAAAAACTCACCTAATTTTAGGAGGGAGGCTCTCTTGATGTAGCAATACAAAGAATGCGTTCGATGGAAAGAAAATTCTTAAAGAATGAGGAATATGCCTGTATGTACAAGGAGTTTATGAATGAATACTGAACACTGGGGTATATGAAAGAAATTACCTTGGCTGAGCAAGGGTTTCATAGAGAACTTATCATAGTATTTACGTCTGATGTGGAAAAGAAAAACCTTTCACACATTTTGAGCTCCAGACGGTGACCTACGGCACATCTAGTGCTCTATTTCTTGCAATGGGAGATCTTATGGAAGCAGCGTTGCGGTACAAGGACCAATATTCAGAAGTAGTCGGAAATATCAAGATGGATATCTATGTAAATGACCTGATGTACGGAGTAGATACGATAAAGGAAGCAATAATATTAAAAACGGACCGAAAATTTAAATTGGGATGACCAATTGCCGGCCAAACTGTAAAGAATGGATTACATTAGGAAATAGTTTGTCAGATGTGGAGAATATAAAAATTCAACGATATTGATAAACAAATAGTAATGACAACCTTGAACTTTATGGATTCTCCGACGCAAGTAAAGAATCTTATTCGGCAGTTTTTTATGGTCGAATAGGTTAGGTTAGGTTAGGCTAGAGTGAATGCTATCGCACACTTAGGCCAATAGTGGCCCATTGTGATACCACAAGATCTTATCTCCCCTTTACCCCTGAAACCATCCAGTGCTACTTAAGTAGTGTAAAATATCTCGCACTCCACTGTTCGCGAGTTCCGAAAGGCTGTCCATACCGTACACACCCAAGTATTTATGTCTTCTGTATGATAGTGCCGGACACGATCATAGTGATCTAAAGTCTCTTCCTCCTCCTCGTCCATGCAACTTCTACAAAAGTCATTTGTCTGCAGACCCAGCCTTCTCGCGTGTTCCCCCAAAAAGGCAGTGTCCTGTCAGTATCCCTAAGACCAATCCTAACTCTCATCTTCCCAGGGATATCAGTGCCTTGGAGGGCAGCAAGTCCAGTTTTGGCCAAACCTATTTTGCTACCCTGCACGTGAGAGTGTTAGTCCATCTCTCATTTGTCAAAGCGATTGCCTTTCTACTGAGTGCCAATTTGAGCGCTGCTATTGGCCTCCCCAGACCTTCCCTTTCCGTCCGCATCTGGAGAGTCGTACCGTACCTAGCTAGTTCGTCCGCCCTGCAGTTCCCCGTGATGTCCGAGTGACCAGGGACCCAGATTATCTGGATACTGAAATACTCGCTCATCTCATTAAGAGATGATCGGCCATTCAGCGCCACCCGTGACCTCAGACAAACCGCCTCTAGTGACCTGACCGCCGCCTGACTGTCCACATAAATTGCGATATCCCTTACTGAAAAATTGCACTGCCTCGTTTTCCAGTATTGATCCGTCCCTTCAGGATTCCCTTGAAGGACAGACGGTCCGGAACCCTTCATCAAAGCGCAAGGTTGATATAACATAATCTAGATTCACCAATTCATCCCTTAGTGATCTAACTATCGTCGAGTGCCCCACCTGCAGACGCTTCCACTGAGTGGCAGCCGTAAGTCGCATATCCACCTCGGCTGCCTTCTGCTTACCAAAAACCTGTACTGGATTAAGGTGGAACATAACCTCCAAAACGCGAGTAGGTGCCGTTCTAAGCGCCCCGCTTATAAGCATGCAGGCCGTTCTCTGCACCCTTTCCATTCTACTCCTGTATGTTACCTTGTCCAGAGCTCGCCACCACTTGCCCACTCCGTACATAAGTACGGGTCTCACTACGGCAGTGTACAGCCAGTGTACCAGCTCCGGTTTCAAACCCCATCTCTTACCTATGGCGTTCCTGCTCGAGTAAATGGCTACAGTGGCCTTATTTACCCTCTCTAACGTGTTAGGCATCCAGCTTCACAGTACACCACAGTAAACTCCTGTCCAAGATTATGCCAAGAATCTAGCTCTATCAGAAAAATTCAGTCTAGTACCGTTTATCGTAGGCGGGCAAACTACCGGAATTTTATACTTCCTGGTAAAAAGTACCAGCTCTGTCTTGGACCGGTTAATCAATAATCCATATTTGCTGGCCCATTTCGTAACGATCAATAGTTCATTCTGCATAACATCTCGAATCGTGTCCCAATATTTACCTGATACCGCTATCGCTACATCATCTGTGTACTCTACAACCAATACCCCCTCTCTCTCTCCGGTTCCAACAGCAATTCGTTAATCACGATACTCTAGAGAGAAGGGGACATTACACCTCCCTGCGGGGTTCCTCTAACCACCCGCCTTCTAATTGTGAACTCCCCCCAGTTCTGAGGTAATAACCCTGCTTAACAGCATATGATTAATCAACCTACTTATAGAGTAATCCACCTTCAAACCTGACAATCCCTCCATGATCCCCTCCGTCTTTACGTTAATAAAGGCACCTTCAATATCGAGGAATGATACCATAAAGACTTCCTGCGAGTAAATTTACTTCTCAATTGTGTGTACTAAAGCGTGCAAGGCTGTGCCCACCGACCTCCTTTTACAGTACGCATGCTGTGACATTGCCCAATTGCTGGGTTCAATTTTTGATCGTATAAATACATCCACCATCCTTTCCAATGTTTTCAGCAGAAAGGATGATAGAGTTATAGGCCTCAGGTCCTTCGGATAAGCATGCGAGCTTTACCCCGCTTTCAGAATGAAGACCACCTTGACCTCCGTCCATTTCCTAGGAATATAGACAAATTTCAGACATCCTCTGAAGATCATCTCCAGCCAGGGAAGGATGACTGCCAAGTTCTTCTGGATCTCCGCTGGTATAATCCTATCTGAGCCAGCCGATTTAGAACCCGTTCATTGCCCACGCGATCCGTTTCCTATCCACGATGCCCTCATTTCTATTGAAGGTATTTCTCGATAAGCCCCCGGCTCCGTCGAGTCATCGAGGCTTCCGGGAAAGTGGGTATTTATTAGAAGCTCCAGAGATTCCATACTAGAAGCTGTCCATGATCCATCCGGCCTAATTAAATAACTAGTACCGGTTGGGTTGGTAGAAAGAATCTTTCTAAGGCGGGAAGTCTCAGATACCTCTTCCATTTTACCACAGAAGAGTCTCTAGGACCCCCTTTGTGCCTTCCTCAACTTTCTTTTATAATTCCTCAGGTCCTCCTTATATGAGTCCCAATGCCAAGCTTCCCTGGTATTCTTGTCCCTATTAAAGGCTACCTGCTACCAAGACCTACTGTCGATTCCTGAAAATAAATGTTGGTTCTCGCCCGCTTTTTACCTTTACCTTTACCTTTACCTTTACCTTTACCTTTACCTTTACCTTTACCTTTACATTTACCTTTACCTTTACCTTTACCTTTACCGTTACCTTTACCTTTACCTTTACCTTTACCTTTACCTTTACCTTTACCTTTACCTTTACCTTTACCTTTACCTTTACCTTTACCTTTACCTTTACCTTTACCTTTACCTTTACCTTTACCTTTACCTTTACCTTTACCTTTACCTTTACCTTTACCTTTACCTTTACCTTTACCTTTACCTTTACCTTTACCTTTACCTTTACCTTTACCTTTACCTTTACCTTTACCTTTACCTTTACCTTTACCTTTACCTTTACCTTTACCTTTACCTTTACCTTTACCTTTACCTTTACCTTTACCTTTACCTTTACCTTTACCTTTACCTTTACCTTTACCTTTACCTTTACCTTTACCTTTACCTTTACCTTTACCTTTACCTTTACCTTTACCTTTACCTTTACCTTTACCTTTACCTTTACCTTTACCTTTACCTTTACCTTTACCTTTACCTTTACCTTTACCTTTACCTTTACCTTTACCTTTACCTTTACCTTTACCTTTACCTTTACCTTTACCTTTACCTTTACCTTTACCTTTACCTTTACCTTTACCTTTACCTTTACCTTTACCTTTACCTTTACCTTTACCTTTACCTTTCCCTTTACCTTTACCTTTACCTTTACCTTTACCTTTACCTTTACCTTTACCTTTACCTTTACCTTTACCTTTACCTTTACCTTTACCTTTACCTTTACCTTTACCTTTACCTTTACCTTTACCTTTACCTTTACCTTTACCTTTACCTTTACCTTTACCTTTACCTTTACCTTTACCTTTACCTTTACCTTTACCTTTACCTTTACCTTTACCTTTACCTTTACCTTCCTTTACATTTATCCAAACCAAACCAACTGTTATAGATCACCAAACCAACCATTAACATTTTACATATTTACCATTATTTTGAGCAAGGATGGCACGAGTTATGTTAAATATGGAGACTCCATCCCCAAAACCACAATTGGCAAAACAATATAAATCTTCTATTCTCAATCCGCCAAAGCACAGACTCGCAGTTAATGTTAAATTATTTATAACTGAAACGTGTTGAACATCAGTTATACATCTCTAGTATACTGTTGAAAATGAGCAACTAGAGAATTGCTTGATATAATACTTTACTCAGTGCTTGATTCTGGACGGAACCCCGCTCTGGACCATTCGAAAATGCAAATAAATTAAAACGTCACAAAAATAATTTATATTTCAAAGCTTACTAGATATATTTTATTTTTAAATGATGACGATATTATTTCCCATCAGCAAAGTATTATGGTTAAATTTAGAAATTATGTATACTGTTATAAATTGACCATAGACCAATATTTCTTCGAAAATGTTGATGTTACTTAGGAAAACAAGTTAAGTTTTACTTTTTCTACAATAACGAAATTTTATGGGGTAAGTATTGTAATCGCGAAAAAAATTGTGTTCCAGATTTTCATATTTCTTGACGAATTAGGCTACTAGGACTTCAAAACATCAATTTAAAAAAATTGCGGGTCCGTCCTTTCAGTAAAACATTTTTATTATTTTTGTGTTGTTTTGGTCGAAATTTTGTACAAAGATAGATTTTAGTAATAAGCAGTTTGTGTTAACTTTTGGGTTCATTTGAGTCTAAAATAGAAGAACTCAATTTTTAGTTAAATGATATCGTATATAGCTTATTGATATCATCCACATGCCGTCACTCATATAACCCAACCGTTTGTTTGTTACCTTGGATTTATATCAATATCACGTTCACATAATAACGCTTACCAAATTTTATATTAAATTCTTACACTGTTAAACTAAAAATATCCGCCTTTCATGTTGGATTTTTAGCTAACACATTTATGAAGCAAATTTTATTACAGCAATATTTTCCAGAACCAACAAATGTCATTTTCACCCAAATTGTAATCGTCAAACAAACGATGTATTCTTTTTTTTGTTTTATGATTTATATTTGACGTATAAAATGTATCAAAAATAAATTTTGACTTTAATGTTCAATTACACCGAAAAAAATCATTATATTGTATTTTATTACCCTTGTTATATGTAATACATATAAATAATTTAATAAATTTAATTTTTTTTGTATTTTTCCAGCTGTAAATTTATTCAACGACAATGGCACAACGAATTCTTCACCCATTTTAACAGATCCATTACCAACATCCAACCAAATACAAACAACAACAACACTTACAACAACTGGACCAACAAAATCATATCAAAAATTTTTTATTAATGATAACTCCCATTTACCACCTGATTTATTAACACTTCCAACGTGACTGTTTTGAATTAATATGCCCATCACCATAATTACTACTATTAAAATGCATTCAGCAACAGCGAAAGAAGAAGGGAAACAGCTACATACCATATGTACATACATTTTTATAAGGTTGCTTCATTTTTAATTTCATTTCGTAATTTTTTGTATTTTATAACAAAGTTCTACTACTTTTAAATTTTAATTTTAATTTAATTAAAAAAAAAAACAAAAACAAAAAAAAGTTCAACTTTTCTATCGAAGGCAAAACAACAAATCAACGAACGAAAGAAAGCTTTCAATGTCAAACAAAGTGCACACACTCAACATAGAAGAAAACAGCATAAACAAAAATGAAATTACGCAAAGTGTTGTTTATGATATTCAAGCAGCTGAAAAAAAATATCAACTTCAAACTTTTTTTTATGTTTCTAATTTCAAATGATTTAGGGGAGTACCAAGTGAAATATTTTTTTGGTTTTTTTTAATTAAAATTTAATTAGTAATCTGTAGGGGTGGTTCCTTTCTGACAAACAAAAATTTTCTTTCGTTTGTTTTTTGTATAATTTCGTGACAGATTTTTTATTGAATTTTTATTACGATTTTGTTTTTCTTTTTACAACTGGAGAGGATATCATAAATATTAAAAATAATAAAACTAAACAACAACAAAATACCGATTTTGATTTGAAAGCTTAAAAAACAGTTAAACAAAATTTATAGATTTACGTTTTTGTTTTTTTGTGGCATTTTTAATATCAAAGATAATTTTGTGTGACACGTTTAATACGATTTACTTCTATGTATATAGGCTATTCGAGGGATAAGCGCATTAAAAGCCTTGATGTTACTTCAGATTTTTATCCGCAAGGAGAATCTTTAATTCGAAATAATTTGTATTTATTTACACTTAGTGATTTAGTCACTACTGCTTCGGGCCCTCAACGCCTTGATGCCGGTACTCCATTTTCAGAAGTTATTCCTGTACGTATTTTTAATCAGCTTCTTCTATATTCATATTTTGGTGTGGTAATATTTTATTATTCAAATCAGAATATTTATTTAATCAATAGCTACACTCCCGAGCAACTAAATCGACTCAAACTACCGCACCCAGAAAAAGAAATATTTTTTAAAATGGCCTAACCGATTTTCGAAAAACCACTTTTTTCCGACAGCTTAGAATTTTATCTTTACAAGGACACCTTTATCATTAATACACAATACTTGTTAACTTGTGATGTCTGACACGATATGTGTACGAACTGAAAGGAACGGATAATATAAATCCACCTTTAAATGGACAGAGCTATGAATTTCTGAAGTTTCAGTTCTTTACACTCATGATAGAAAAGTTTGTAGGAAAAAATTTAATATGCGCTGACATTCGTCACTGACATATTTAAGGAGTAAAAAATATAGCTTTTCGAGTTTTTATTTCGTTGTTCCGTTATAATTCGTTTAAGTCTCAAATCATGATTTTACTAATATTCGAAAACATAAAAACTGTGTCAAATCAGGATATTATAATTCAGGATTTTGGTTATAAATAGTAGATGTTCATTTTTTCCCATTTTTTGATTATTCCGAAAAATTTTGATTTTTCTGTATTAATCTCTAATTCTTTCAATTCTTAATTGCAAACAAACTTAACTGGACTAAATTTTATTTATGTGTAGTTAACATAATTAACTATACCTGCTATGTAGAATGCATTTTTCTCGCTTCAGGAGCCCATTGGAGCTCAATTCAAAATTAGTTGTAACCACAACGCAGCACGCTGCAACACAGACAATGTTTTGACGTTTTTTAAAAAATGCGTGGCGGTAACATTCCGCCCTCCGTTTAAGACTTTGTTCCTTAACTTTGATGAGCTTAATTAGTTTAACCACAGGTCGGTCCATGGTTGATGCTGCTGTTTTAATTTTTGCTACTCATACTACTCCGTCGTCTCCGGTATGCACTTCGATAATTCGAGCGAGTGGCCATGACAGAGGTGGTAGATTTGTGTCTTCGACTAATACAGTATCTCCAGGTTGGAAGTTTTCGTGTTTTGTTTTCCACTTGTTGCGGTGCTGTAAATTATGTAGATATTCCAGAGGCCAAGAATTCAGGATCGTCTCTATAACAATGTTGTGAACTCTTCAAATGTATGTTTGGTTTGTTGATTCATACGTGGAAGGTGATGCTTAACTGATCGAACTGCGGCCTCCCATAGGCCGCAGAAGTGAAGAGCCGCTGGAGGATTGAACTTCCCATTCCCCTTCTGTGGTGAATTTAAGCACTGCTGCATGTGCAGTGCTTCTATACAGTTGTTGCTGTATTTCAGTAAATCTTCGCTTCGCACCTACAAAGTTGCTCCCGTTGTCGCATGATATTGTGGTGGGTAGGCCCCTTCTACTGACGAATCGTTTGAGTGCAGCCAAAAAGGCGTCAGTTGTCAAATTCCCGGCCGACATCAAGAATGATTATCGGGACAAATGGGAAAGTAACGATGGACCAGGATGGAGGTATGTCAGATGTAGGTAGGATAGCATCATTTTGCGTTTTTGATTATATGAACAATCTGTATTTTTTAAACGTCCGTCCACGCGTAGCAAGTAGCCCTTCGTCATCTAAATAGGGTGACGGAGAAGAAGAAGGTTTGATCTAATGAATAGAATCTCATCTGCAAACTGGTGATGTTGCACAATTTTCGCATACTTGTTTCTTTGCCGATTTATATTCTCCAGCTTGGATTGCACCTCTCTGAACAGCGGTATTTGGGTTTTTTGACAGTTGAGGCTGACAAAACATAATAAATCACTTAAGATACATTAGAATCCTAATCAGCTTAGTGTATGATGAAGTTCGGCTGGCAATCATGGATACAAGATCTGGGACAATGGTAATTTTGTGGACTAGATTGACGCATTCTTCTAGCAAAGATTTGTCCGATATCGTTGGATCGTGAGAAACTCTCTGATTACATCTATGCCGCCATGTATCCTTACGATTTTTGGGCCAATGATGCCTATTCCACCAGAGTGATTGGGTCACTAGGTTGCTTAACGAACGTCCACGAGAAGCAACATCGGCTGGATTATCTGCGGATGCTACATGGTCCCAGGTCGTTATCGGCATCCGTTGTAGAATTTTTGTGTCATTGCAGCCAATGCAGGATGATCTCTGGGTCTGTCCACGAGTATATCGGGACGGATTGCAGTGCAGGTTTATGGATTCGATGACAGCTTTAGTTAATATAGCTAGCAGCAGGGCGCCACATAGCTCCAGACGAGGGATGGAAATCATCTTGATCGGTGCTACTCTTATTTTTGATCCAATCAGACGGATGTGCACATTCTCAAATTCATCTACTGTTCTGCAGTACAGTACAGCGGCATAGGCAGTAGAGCTTGCTTCAGCGAATCCATGCAGTTCATTAGACGGTGACATAATCTTGATTAAGCGAGGAATTGTAATGGTTTCCAACTGCTTAAAGCCGTTTCGGATGGTTGACCGGGCCTGTATTGTAGATCTTGGCAGCAGATCATACCATCCAAGGAGCAATACCAACAGTTGTTGTAATAACGACTTAACTGGAACGATTGCTGGGCTAAGCCAACCTAAAGGATCTTATAGCCGTGATGCTTTGGATAGCAGACTTAGTTTGGTGTGAGTAGTCGATTCTGGCGGCTCGTTTATTTGGAACTTGAATGTATCCGTCAGACTTACTACTGATGCACTGGTACCTTGGCGAGTTCTGGCTAATGACGAGACCAATTCTTGCAAGATGGAGGGAACTTTATGTAATGGAAAGCCTGCAGTGCTGAGAATGTGTATTATGTTGTTGGCTAATGCTACAGTTGATGGCACGTCGATTACTCCACTCAGAAGGTCATCCACATAAAAACCTTTTAGTATCGCATGGGTTGCCTGTGGATACTCAGTTTTTGCTTCCATTCCCAGCTGTTGGAGGGCCCGTGGTGTTAGAAAAGGGGCGGCCGTTGTGCCATATGTCCCAGTTAGCAGACGGTTTACCTGAATCTGGCGATTCATGCGTTGAATATCTGCAGTAAGGGCTACTGGGTGTAAGCAGAACCAGAGCAGAATGCTAAGTAACTCCGGTTGCACCGTTGGACCCACCAAGACTTTGGAATTTAGCAAGATCGACGATGATGTAGCTGCCGAGCCATCGAAAACCACACGAACCTTTGTTGTAGCATTACATGGTTTGATAATTGGATGGTGTGGCAGGTAGCAGTGCTCAATGATGAAATCGATGTTTTCAGGTTGGATTTCCGCCATATGATTGACCCGCTGGTACTCGTTCATGAACATTTTATATGCATTTCGTAGATCTACTGGTTGTTGTAGTTTTGATTTAATAGATTTGAATTGCGAAGTGGCTTGTTGAAGCGAGCTTCCCAGTCTTTTCGCATCTTTTAGAAAAGGAAGTCTCACAACAAATCGACCGGAAGAATCCCTGAAGTGAGTAGTCCCTGAAGTGGTTTGCTCTCAGCAGGATATCTATATCGCGACACTGTTGCGCAAGAGGATCGGCGACGTGTATTAAATGTAACTCCTTCCAGGTATTAAGAACTTTAGTACTCAATCACCTCTAAATAGGGATGTAATAGTCAGTGATGTTCGACTCTTTGTTGTTACATTTGATGCTATAATAGTGATTGGAATCCGGCAATTGTGGTGAGCTAGTTGGAGTTTTCAGATCCTGAGTCAAGTAGTACCCTGCACCAATGATTATTTCCGAATACGTCTTTAACATTCACCAATGCCGTTGGCAACAATGAGTATCTGGCAGTCGCTGCCGTGTTTGTAGTTGGCGCTAACGTTTGATATTTACCTTGGTCCTTTGACTCGGTGGACTCATTTTCGTCTAGAGTTCCGTTAACGTTGGGATCTTGTGGTGGCGGAAGGGAAGTGTGATGCTTTTTTTGATAGTTGCTAGATACATAGCCTTTAAACAAGAAGTTGAAGCAAATTCGAGAGCAAGCCACAAATTCCCGTTTTTATGCTAAACTGAGATCGTTATATTGAGGACATTCGTGGGGTTGGAGGTCAATATTCTTGGGTTTGGTAAGTTCGTGCCACTGCCTTTGTTTGCGCTCGTTTGTGTTGGACAGGATCACACAACTCTAAAGAATCACATCTCTTAGCGATAAATGATATAAACGCATTAAATGTTGGAGAGTGCACATCGATGGTCTTAATCGCCCACTAAATGAGTCATGGGTCTCGTGTCTCCGCGCCTTTAACCCTCTAATGACATCATCAGACGAGTCGCAGATTCTTCGAAACGCTGTAGCACCATCTGTAGTCACTGTTGGTTGACTCATGAACTGCTTGATTGAAGATGTAATCACTAGGCCTTGGTTGTCGTAACGCATACAGAGTTCCTCCCCATGTCTCCACGTAGTTAGCCTCGGTGACTGATATATGACGTAGTAAATTCGCCGCATCATCGCGTAGTAGTCCCTTCAAATATTGAAATTTGTGCACGAACGATGGTAATTCGTTATATTTTCCAGTAAAAAGCGGTATTTGAATCCTTGGCAGTTTGATCTCATGTTTTGGAATTGCAGAGAAGCTCTGTTCTCGCCTGGTGTCGAGCATTTCCTGTTGGTGCGTTGTGAAAGATTGCATAGTTTTATCTAGCTGCCTTTGAACTGCGGTAGCTATTGGATTGCGTCCGTGGATTGCTGTCCGCAATGCTGCCTCTACTTTGGCATACCGTTGTTCAATTGCGTCAATCTCAGATAATGTTTTATCGATTCACCTTTCTCGAGTAGCTCTAGTTGTATGTACAGCTCCTCTACAGCAGTGTTGTCTTTAATAGATGCAATGCCCGTTTCCACACGAGTTATGGCGGCTTTAGCGTGACCACGATATTTAGGTGCTTTTACATCACGAATAACAAATTCCCGGGTTTCGCCACCAATGTTAAACTCAGAGAAATCTTTTCAATGTTTCATTTTATTTTTTTGTTTCAGTTTTTATATTCGTTGTGATGTGATGTGCACTGCTGTACACACAAAAGTAAAATTCCATACAGCACTAGCGGAAAAAATACAAATCAAATCACCGCTGCAACAACCGCAATGTTTTGACGTTTTTTAAAAATGAGTGGCGGTAGCAATCAGTGGTTAAACTTTTATCCTCATTTCCTATAACCACCACATCCAAAAAAACTAATCGATCCCCTTTCAATTTCGCTTGTAAATTTTCTTCAATAAATTATCATTAAGAAAAACATTAACTTCAGAATTTAGTACCCCCGCAATAATACCGAAAATATAGGATTAACCGAAAATGCTTCAAAAACTTGAGTCTCAATTTATATTGTCAGTAAGTTAGATATTGTGAGGCTAGCTGGAAAACTCACCCGGTAAACTAAACACTTGTTTCAATTATTTTCCGTCAAAAATAAGTGCAGTATTTACAAGCACGAATTTTAATGCCTCTACGAAAAAACTTAAATATAAATTGGTACATCAAAGCTGCATCTATCGAAACTGATACATAATTTGGTGGCTAACTAATATTTTTGATTTTAACTTTAAAATACTCAATTCTGTTTTTAGGCGATAGATACGTTCCTCAGAAAAGAGCATAAAAAAGACACTACCTACATTGAATTAATAGGGATAAGTTCCATATTTTCCAATCGCATATAAAGGATGTTACCCTTCTTGGAGAGGATTATGGTGGGTACCTATAGGTGTTTAAAGAAAGGAGGGTTATAATTTAAAACAAATTGAAATCACGAGTGAAAAATTAGTTTTTTATTGCACTTTTCTTAGAAATTAAATGATAATTATACCTAGTCATTATCTTCACTTGTTGACAATGCCCGCGACCGTTTGTGAACTGGTTCGAAATCGCTATCATCGCTGCTATAGATAGTCAATAACCCGGGTGTCGAAATTAATTCTCCCTTATTACATCCAGTGCTAATTTCAAAGGCTGGTGGTTTTGTTTCTTTGACAACAAAATCTGTTATTAAACTTTGCGACGATTTCTGAAATTATTTTAGAAGTTCCTAATACCCAGAAATGCAATTCTTCAGGTCACGCTGGAATTTAAATACCCGTTCAGAATTCGGGTCATTATTAACACAATGATTTTCTAATGAGTCGCAAAGTAGAAGACCTTCTCGAATTATTTTTTGCAGTGAGCGGGGCAGGTTCACTGTCTTCTACATCACTATAATTTTTTGGATCTAGGACCGGAGTTTTCCAAGACGCATTTAAAGTTTTTGGTCTTATTTCACCGATAGCAGAAGTAGCATGATTGATACAGGCTAAAATCGAAAACTCTTTCCAAACGTCTTTAAGTGTAACTGGTTCATTATCAAGTTGATTCAAAATAAATTGGAAGGTTCGTTTTACATATTATTTTTTAAAAGTAACAATTATGCCTTGATTTAATGGCTGAATTAGGCTTGTTGTATTAGGTGGAAGAAACACCATATTCACATTTGGATGTTGTTAGTTCGGATGCGACGGAGCATCATCAACAATCAACAGAACCTTAAAATCAAGTCCCTTTTGCTTTAAATAAACTTCTGCTTCCGGGATGAAACAATTATTAAACCATTCGGTAACAACAGCATATGTCACTCAAGCCTTTTTATTCGCCGTCCGATGCACTGGTAATTTTTTTAAATCTATACCCTTCAGGACCCGTGGTCTTAGCGATCGATTAATAAGCAGGGGGTTTGAGCATCCGATCTTTGGCTGCTTTAAAACCACTTGCTTTTTTCTCAGCCTTCGCAATGTACAATGTATGTTCGGGTGGGCATTTTTTTCCAGAATAACCCCGTCTCATCTGCGTTGAAAATCTGATGGGGACAATAACCACCATCCTCAATCATTTTTACCAACTATTCAGGATAATGCCTAGCAGTCTCCTCGTCTACTGTTGCGATCTCGCCTCGCCGGTAATCTTCACGTTGTGAAAAGCATTTCTTTTTAGAAAACCAGTAAGCCATCCTGTGTTTGCTGAAAATGCTGTACCGGAATGAGCGGTAGAGGTAGATGGTTCTAATTGCTTCAATTGCTCATAAAAGCGTAGAGCTTTATTTTTAATTAACGGACCAGCAATCCAAATTACCAACGCTTTTTCGATTTTTTCTAATAAAATATTTCTTGAATATGATGACAATTTGGAACTTAATTTTGTACCCGAAATAACAGACTTATTAACACTTTCTTCTTTTTAATTTCCAAAGAAATTCCCGTTCGTTATGGATTCTTTTTTTCCATCGGATAAAATTAATTTAGAAATTCCTAGAAAAAATTTTCATTTAATTTTGAAAAAATTTTAACAATAGAAAGAATTAAATTTAAATATATAAAAAAATAATTTTTAATTTTTTTTACCTTTTTCTAATAAAAACAAAACAATTCACATTAAAATTACATCAGGAAACAATTTACAAAAAACTTTACTGATATCGACTTAAAACCACAGCAGACACAATAATAATCAGCACAGTCGCCGTACATTTTACGAGAAAAAATAAAAATCAGATAAAACTGGGATTCCCATAAAACGTTAACCGCGCCACACTTTGATTGTATCGTCCTTGAAAATAATCAGAACAATTAAAAAATTTTGTTGACGAATTAGTTTGCAGGTGAAGAAGAAGGAGATGAGAATAGAATCATGACGATAGCATTAAAGTGTCGAACGGCGTGTATCACATGAAAAAGTAGCATAATTTCTAAATCGTATAAAAAATTCGTATAAAAAGTTGTATAAAAAAATCGCATAACTTTTTAACCGCATAAAAACAGAATTGAGTGTGTATATTCCGCATTTTTTATTACCGAAAATTTATGACACACGTAACAATTTAAAATATTTGACAAAAATTTAGAAAAATTACTTGTACATAGTTGAACCATCATAGCTAGCAATTGCCCTCAAAGAAATTGCCGCATTTGTATACTTTAGGAAGACGGTACATGCTTGGGGTCGTACCATTGCATTTTTTAATATTCTTAACAGATTTATTTATTTTGCCTAATAGTACCCAACATGAAATAATTCGATTTAATTGTGTTTGTACTAATGAAATGCCACCTGATATGTATTGTGTCGCCTAATTTAGAAAAGCAACTCAGTTCTAGGAAATGGAATAAAATCTTTATTTAATTGGACAAGGTTGTTGAGCCGATCAATTCGAAAATTTTCTCATTTTGGTTTGTTTCGTTGCTTCAAAAATGTGGCCATTATCAAACATTTTAAATTTTGATTCATATTTCCTTATTGAACCGAAAAGGTTTATTTGTCGATTAGTCGGAAAAATATGCCATTTTCTATGCCTTATGATACAATTCTACTTATTTATGTTTCTTGGTAGCGCCATCTCTGTTTCCAAAAACCTCTGCTTATATGTTGGAAACAATATAAAATTAATTTATAGAATATTTTAAACGTTGGGAGGCGACACTCAAAATAAATAAGTCACGCACATTTTCGCTAAAAATGAATTTTTGTCAGACCTTCGTGTGCTGGATGTGGTCAATGTCTATATTTCTGTCTTATTCTTATTTTAACAAAAATAATTTTAAATAAATTCCAAGATTTTTCGAGTTAAACTTCCTAGTGTTTCAATGAGGGAGTTTGTACTATAATCCATCCTCTGCTCGTAGAACAGCGGTAAAATAAATATACATATATTTTGAAATATGTATGGTGAAAAATACGTCAAATCACAGATTTGGTATATGGGACCGGAAGTCGTGTTTAAATTTTTTAATTTTTATGTTTTCAATTGGTAGTACTAGTTAAAAGAAACATTTTGTAGAACGTGATTTTTTGTTGTTGTTGTTTAAAATACAGGGTGTCAAATTTTGAGAAAAATGATAATCATGATGTTGTGTTTATGGCTCTAAAAGGAAAAATAAATATCCAATATTTATGATATAGGGCTCGATAACTTAAAGGTAAGTTAATATAGGGCTCGATAACTTAAAGGTAACTTAATCTGGATTAATAAAAAAATATAAAAAAGGTAAGTTCTTTAATTTCTTCATTTTCAAATTTCGTGCCAAAATTTTATTTTTGAATTTTCTCAATGATCGTCCAATTTTTTTTTTTTTTTTTTTTTTTTTTTTTATTTTTAGTTTTTTAAATTTTACGTCTTTAGATTCTATTGAACATACTAAAAACTTGCGCTAGCAAAATTTTTCGTTTTCGTGCAAAATACGTTTAAGTATGACGATTTACCCGTTTTTGGAATACAAAATAAAATTGTTATATGTTATTTTCAATTTTTAACTAATTTACGCTCGACCTGATAATGTAATTGCTTAAAATTATTTCGTCGATCTTTAGTATATTCTTACTTCTAATAGAAAATTAAAAAACAAAGAGGAAATAATTTGTAACAGTCCGTTCATAAACTACGTCAAGTTATTTTGGGCCATTCTTAACGCCGTCTCTCTCACTCCTACATCACAAGTCGTCACAAAACTGAATATGTGAGCAATGATTTAATCATTTAAGAACACGAAGTTAGTGGTATATTGAAGAAATACGCCTCTAATGATATACCTGCAAATTATTGTATTATGTCATATGTAATTTCCCATAACAGTAACTTCTTATAATTACATGACGTCATCTTTTACAAAATTCTCCCTGCCTCAACCTAAACGTGACAACAATCAATACTCCTTCTCCAAACAAAGGCGTAACGTAGTTTAGGGATAGCCCATAAAGCTATTAGTTAAAAAATAAATTTTGGTTTGAGTCATTTATTTTGTTTGTTCCAACCCTGAAAATGCGTCCCAAAATATTACGTTCAGGTACATAAACCGTAACGTAATCTTTTGAAACAAAATGAAGCATATTTAAAAATTTAATTAAAAAAGAAGGGGTAGGTAGGCCTGTAAAACAACATAAAATATAAGCTGTGGTTTGTTTGTTTGTTTGTTTGATTTATTGATTTATTTTTTATCGTCCTACTTTACGCCTGAAGTAGCCAAATCAAGGACGGGCGGCTACAGATCCGTCTGTTGAAAACCACCTGCACATTGCATTGCTTCATGCCAACCTGTAGTGCTGACATGAAAGGTGGGTCGGCCCATGGATTCTGCACTCTCAACAGGGGGTCATAGATGTATTCATTTTCATCATCGATCGTAATCAGATGATAAAAAATCCCTTTTGCATCCCGCCCCTATAGGGATTCGAACCCGGTACCTGCCAATCCAACCGCCGCAGCTTTAACCACTGCGCCGTTTGCTCGGTAAGCAGTGGTTTTGTTAACATTTTTTGGTATAAATTAGTGTTTAAATTAATATTTTAGTTAGTTTAACTTGTGAAGTTCTATTTAAATCATTTGCCGATTTAAATAACATCAAAAGTATTTCAAATAATAAGTGTAATAATGGTTGGGTACAAAAAGTGTTGTAAGCCGTTTCCTGAGTTGCAATGTTCTAAAAGTTTAAGAAATGTTAATGATTATATTAAAATTCGTTTGCCGCGCTCGATTTATGTAACTGAAAATTCATCGATATGTACATCATGTTATTACCGGGTGACTAATGAACTTCAAAAAGTTGAACACGAGGTATCACCGGTTAATAATTCATTAAATTCACCTGTTACTCCGGAGACATCATCAGCAGTCAATGACGAGAATATTTCGAGTATGAGTAAAAGTGAGGAATGCCAAATAAAAAGTGATCTCGTTCGTTTATAAAAAATATTCAAATACTGAAGATTATATAACATGTAAATTTTAACCGTATAAATTTCTATCCTTGTTTTGTAATAAATTTTTTTACAGTCAATATTTTTTGTTTTAAATTTAATTTTGAATCACAAAAACCAGTGAAAAAATTAACCTGGAAAAATTAAATAAAATCGAGTTTTTGTAAGAGGACCAAAAATCTACCATACGATTTTTGAAATTTTCAAATTAGGTAGAGTCATATTTAAACGTATTTTGCACGAAACTTTTTGCTAGCGCAAGTTTTTAGTATGTTCATAAGAATTAAAGGACGTAAAATTTAAAAAAAAAAAAAAAAAAAAAAATTGGACGATCATTGAGAAAATTCAAAAATAAAATTTTGGCGGGATATTTGAAAATGAAGAAATAAAAGAACTCACAATTTTTATATTTTTTTATTAATCCGTATTAACTTACCTTTAAAACGAGCCCTATATCATAAATATCGGATATTTATTTTTCCTTTTATAGCCATAAACACAACATCATGTTCATCATTTTTCTCAAAATTTGACACCTGTATTTTAAACAACAGCAACAACAACAAAAAATCACGTTCTACCAAATTTTTTTTTTAATCAAGACTACAAATTCAAAACCTAAAAATCATAAAATTAAAACATGACTTCCAAAAATTTGTGATTTGACGTATTTTTCACCATATGCTTAATTGTCCAGGTTAAATATGTAAAGATAAATGTTGCAGTCTCTCGACTATTTTTGTTGATTTAAATGTTATACAAAGGCTAATTTCTTAAAATCTGTTATAATGAAAATCATTACGTAAAAAATCAAAAAACTCAAAACTGAGAATTGTTGACGCATTGAAGGGGGTGAAGCTAAGGGTGGGGGAGGGTCTCGAAAGGTCCTTTTTTTAAATTTTTCGTTAATAACTCAAAAACAACTGCTTCAATCAAAAAAATGTCAATATACTAAATGAATCTACATAAAATTCTCTACAATAAAGATTCATTACACTTTTTTGATAGGATCAAAGCTTAAGGAAATATGGAGGGGGTAAATAGAAAATTAAAAAAAAAACATTTTTTGCTCGTGCTCGTCCCTTTATTCAGTTTACAATCAACCTCCTTGTTGATCGTGAGGCTTTAAAATATCTGCTTTTATTACATTAAATATTTGCACGGGTTTAATATGAGATTATTATTTCCAGTGTGTATGTGACTATGGCTGAGAAGTGTTTAATTTGCGAGAGTGAAGTTGAAAGTGATTTGTGCAACGTTGGAAAAAAGGGATAATTGGATTAGTGAAGGCAAGTGTGTTAAGGAAAGATGGGAAAGAGAAAGGTTTCAGGGGTAAGATAAATGGTGTTGTTCATAATTCTTGCAGAAGGGAATACGTCAGAAGTGACTCAATAAAAAGGTTTTTGCGAGACACTCTCTCCGATGAACCAATAAAAAATTACTTCCATTCATCAATGCACCACCTAACGAGTACAACACAGTACATACAGCGTTACAGTATGGTTTAAAAAATAGTCAAGAGATAGGGGCCACAGTTTGCTTCGTAACATTCGACCAGCCTTTATACCTAAAGGCTAGAGAAATCGCGTTTGGGAACATTGTTGTGAGACTTGGTGGGTTTCACACCTTAATGTCCTTCATGGGGTACGTTGGTCCCACAACGGCTGGACCTGGACTGAAAGATGTACTGTACCAAGTATTCGCTGTTAATTCTGTTGATAAGATGTTAACAGGCCACGCGTACAGCCTATCTGTTCGAGGACATTTGCTTGTTCAGCTTGTTTTATGCCAAATTGTTCAGGAAGGAGCCAATGTTTCAGAGGAAGAGACGAGAGAGAGAGATCTTGACTATGCTGACCAACATGGAGGAAGTTACTCCGACAAAGTTGAAGAGAATGCTTCCTTGGTGTCAGCTTCGACGAAATTTTAGAATCATCTGAAATCCCTCAAGGATAATGGCCCTACCGTTGCTTTGTGGGTTCAATACTTCAACATGGTTACCTTGATGAAGAAGTTCATCGATTCTGAGCGTCGTTGTATTTGGGACGGGCACTTAGAGTGTGCACAGCAGATAGTACGCAAAATGTGCCCATCTCTATGTCCAAGATATGATACAACTGAAAGCTAGCCATCCGGAGGCGTACAAGGGGTTTTCAGATAAGGGGTACTTCAGTATTATTCGCACAGTTATAACTTGGGCAGGTAATTGGCCGGATATGGTCATAGAACAAACTTTGATGCGCTCCATGAAAAGTTCAGGTGGCCTAACGCGATGAAGAGGAATTACTGAATCTGTACTCGCCAAGTGGGTTTGTGGATCACCGGGAGACACCACCATATGTTCGTCATTGGAAGAGTTTGCTGAAGTGGTCTTTGCAACTGGAGAGCAGCACGTTGATATCCGGGTATCACGGCAAACGAGAGATTCACGAGATCGAGGTAAAATACACGAATGGTTCAATGATCATCCCCCTTTTCCAAAGTTTGATTCATTGATGTCACTGTCAGCTGGTATCGTAGTAAATTCCAAAATAAACTGCCACCAAGCCCTGGATATTGGAAGCCCTGGTAAATTTGGTGATATGAAGCAATCTAAAAAGAATGTGGTCTTGTCACTAGCCAGTATGAGCAGCACCATTAAAATCAACGGTGATAAAGTTACAATTAACCCTCTGACCATTGTTCAAAGAATTGTCATATCAAAAAAGGATGATAAAGATGTAGAAGAGCTTTTGACATATAAATTAACTCCATACCACCTGGCCCTGTTCAGCGAGGGCGGAATGCAAAAAGGGAAAAAATCATCACACTATGTTTTTTTGCCTGTAGAGGACGACGCAACTGCGGATCTCACCCACAGCTTCAATAAGGTAGACGGTGGTTTCCTACTCCATCGCCTGAAATGGAAACAGTCTTCCAACATATTATCAATTTGCTATCAGTACATTGCCAACGTACATAAACATTACGGTAAAAATTGCTCGGTGGTTTTTGATGGATACACCAAACGAGCAGAGCAGAAGAGCGCTCACAAAAACTTCTGTTGACATCAACTTTCATGAAAGCACGACTATCACTTGCTCAGTGAGAAAATGGCAGTAGCCGGGATAGAAACAGCTGTTGCTACAGGGGACGCTGACAGCACTATTATGAGGTGTGGGTTTGATAAAGCTGCTGTACATCCAACTGTAGCAATAGTTGCGGAGGATTTTTAATTGATAGTTCTCCTCATGGGATTGGCACCACCATCTATCAATATGTACTTCATGAAGCCAGGCCGTGAGAATGTGGAGACCAAATTGTTCTCAATGCGGCAACTTCAACAGCTTCCACTTTCCAAAACGATTCTCCCTCTTCATAGCTTCTCCGGATGTGACACCACCAGTAAAGTAGGAATCGCTAAGCTTTTCACAGAAAACCTTGCCCTCACTCAAGACATTTCAGCAATATTCACAGATCCCTCAGCATCACCTGAGGATATTGAACAGGCTGGCGAGAAGCTTTTTTTGGCTATATAAAAAACGCCTGCACATCAAGGCAACCTGAAGAAACATAGGTACTCGGCGTTTTTGAAGGCATCAACGAAGCTCAAATCAGACATGGCCACTCTTAATCCGCGAGAGCTTAAAAGCAACACTTGCTCAGAGTATATATATCTACAGATAAATTCATTTACATATGTATAGTTTATTCGTTACCTTACAAATATTAGTTTGTGACGAATACGTTTCTTACAGGTACAACAGTGGCTCGGCAACACCCTACAACCCATCCAATAAGGTTGGGTGAAGGGAGAAGATGGGATTCTTTACGTAGTTAAAACGAACAACCCTGTGGCACACGACTCCGTTGAACATGATATTTTGCCGATGCACGACTAGGTGTGGGGTGCGCTGCGGTTGCCGCAAAGCAGGGATTGCCTGCTCCAGTGCCTGCGGCTGTATCGACTCATGTACTAACGGAGCCCCCGTCGAAAATAGCTTCGATGATGATGAAAATTTAGATATCGACGAAATTTAATGTTCAATATATATCCTTAAGCTGTAATTATTACATTTTTAACAATAAACATTTAATTTTTAAAATTAAACAATTCATTTTTAAGAATAAAAACTGTTTTTTTTTTAATTTTCTATTTACCCCCTCCATATTTCCTTAAGCTTTGATCCTATCAAAAAAGTGTTGGGAATCTTTATTGTAGAGAATTTTATGTAGATTAATTTAGTAAACAGACATTTTTTGATGGAAGCAGTGGTTTTTGAGTTATTAACGAAAAATTGAAAAAAAGGACCTTTCGAGACCTCCGCCCCACCCTTAGCTTTACCCCCACCCCTCAGTACTTTTAGTATGTTGTTAAGGACACCTTCCCCTACAACTGTACCAATTTTGGGTTCTACATGAAATATTTCCGCTGTTTTTTCTTCGTTGCCTGGACTAATATGGACTGTTTCCAGAAATCCGATTTTTTAGTAATATGCTACGAGAAACCGTGAATTTGGTAACTTGTGGAAGCTAGACTACTTTTAAGAACAGTTTAGTTATGCAAGTTGCACAATCATCATAAACCGAAAAATATGTTTCGCTCCTTAAACGGATTTTATGAAATCTCTGGTATGGTAATCACGTGAGAATCTTTGATTTAGTTCTTTGTTTCAATTCTTTGTTCCACAAATTTTATAATGATCGGTACAACATTGTTCAATTAGTTGCAAAGTACTTGGATTTTCCTTAACGGAAAAATCAATATAGAAAAATCCTCCTTCAAAATAAAATAAAATGTTTCACAAAACATTGGTTTTTTTATATGTGCTGGTGAAAACCGAAATTAATAATTATGCTCGTACAAAACAAGCAAAAAATTTTCGAAATTTGTTTTTGTTTTAATAAACGAAATAAACTAATTTTAAGTGGAATTATATACAACAATTATTTAATATTAATTAAAAACCATATACTAATACATTTACATATTTATAAATAATAGTTATGTAGCATAATTAAAATTAAGTCAACCCTTTTTATTTTTAATAGGTTATTTTATTATATTAAATATAATATACATACCATAATATATATTTTTTATACTTAATTATTTCATTTTTAAAAATGGACTGTAAATCTTTAAAAATAAAAGTAAAAAAAAAATCATTTCATTAGAGACTTCATATCCAATCTTTGCAGAAGGTAAAACAAAAAAATAGGATCCATTTACATATAACATAAACCAAAAAAAAAATAAAAATTAAATTTTAAAATAAAACATAGAATATTATATTTCAATTAATTTTATTTAAAACTAAAAAAAAAAATATATTCTGTATACATAATAAACAAATAAAAATAAAAAGGATAAAGATTTTTATATAAAAATTTATATTATTAAACAAAACAAATAAAAAGGATATTTAAATAACATTAGAAAAATCTTATGCTACCTGTAAAAAAGAAATTTATTTAAATGTATTTATAAATTGAAAAAATGTAAGACACTTATTTAAAACATATACTATATTATTATTATTATATTATATAAACAAATAGAATAATTTAAAATAACTTGTAAATAATAATTAAAAATATTTAAGTAAAAAAGGATATTATGATTATAATAAAATAAAATAAAAATCTATATAAATAAATAAAAATAAATTTATGTTATAAAATAAAATAAATCTCATTTAAAAATTTACTTTAAGGGAATTGTATTTAAAAGACAACCAAACACAAAAACAAAAATAAATTAATAAATAAAAATTTATTTCCAAAATGATTAAAAAAATTATATAAATTGTTTTCTTCCTAAATACCTATAATTTTGAGAGAGATCTTAAAAGGATGTAAGAATGGTAAGGTACGCCTTTAATTTGATAAACATGGGATCTGTTATACAGTTTTTTTTAATCCTTGGCAAAATGTGATGAAATCATGTAATTGGAACAAAAGAAACTATTTTTATAAATAACTTTTAAAACTACACGAACACAATTTCATTTACGTACTGAAGAAACATATACAACAGATAAAATAAAATTTCGGAAAAGTTACTTTATGGCCCAATTCTATTATTATTTTATTTATAGGGTGACATGGATTGAAAATCAATTTTTATTTTGATAATATGCGCATCGTGGTTAGTCTGGTGGATAAAGTCACAGCTACATGGAATAGACTGGTAAAGATCGATGGACCGATCCTCACAAAACACTGTAATTTTTATTGTGGAAGTTAACACAACTAGAATTGCAACTCAACATAAATCGCAAAAACCCGCATCACCTAAAGACGCGAAATCAGCTTAAAAGGGAAACACATACATATAAGAACTCGCGCAAAATTTTCTAGTTATCTGAGAATATTGTAATTTACTTATAGTATTAATCTATTTTTTATTTTATTAATTTTTTGTTGAATATTAATTAATTCATGTAATATCTAATATGCTACCGGTGGTTATACCATTTTAATTGTGTTTCGATTAACACGAGAAGTATATTAGTATTTACGAACAGTAATTCAACAAAACCGACTAATAGACATAATTCTATTTATTTAATTAAATGATTTTTATTATGTTTCGAAGATTGTAAGAGAATTCAATCCAGTTTCGAACTGATGAGCTTATGATTATGAAAAAATCAATCTTCTCATCAGGCCGCGGCGACTGGACTGATTATACCACAATTTACATTCTATATCTATATCCGAGAGCTATCACTAGAGGTATCTAGAACCACAATCGGAGCACAATTGCAGATTTTGGATTTTTAATGGCTCTGAATCGGCTGATCTATAGTAAGGTGATTTTCATCAAATCGAATTTTCTTTGAAATGTAAGGAAATTATCAAGCAATCTAAATGCGATATGGCACAATAATTACAGGTCCCGAGAGCTATCATTAGAGGTATCTAGAACCACAATCGGAGCACAAATGCAGATTTTGGATTATTAATGGCTCCGAATCGGCTGATCTATAGTAAGGTGATTTTCATCAAATCGAATTTTCTTTGAAATGTAAGGAAATTATCAAGCAATCTAAATGCGATATGGCACAATAATTACAGGTCCCGAGAGCTATCATTAGAGGTATCTAGAACCACAATCGGAGCACAAATGCAGATTTTGGATTTTTAATGGCTCTGAATCGGCTGATCTATAGTAAGGTGATTTTCATCAAATCGAATTTTCTATGAAATGTGTGAAAATAATCAGTAGAGGTATTAAGAATCGCAATCGGAGCACAATTGCAGATTTTGGATTTTTAATTGGTCTGAATCGGCTGATCTATAGTAAGGCCATTTTCATCAAATCGAACTTTCTTTGAAATGTAAGGAAATTATCAAGCAATCTTAATGCTATATGGCACAATAATTACAGGTCCCGAGAGCTATCATTAGAGGTATCTAGAACCACAATCGGAGCACAAATGCAGATTTTGGATTTTTAATGGCTCTGAATCGGCTGATCTATAGTAAGGTGATTTTCATCAAATCGAATTTTCTATGAAATGTGTGAAAATAATCAGTAGAGGTATTAAGAATCGCAATCGGAGCACAATTGCAGATTTTGGATTTTTAATTGGTCTGAATCGGCTGATCATTTCATCAAATCGAACTTTCTTTGAAATGTAAGGAAATTATCAAGCAATGTTAATGCGATATGGCACAATAATTACAGGTCCCGAGAGCTATCATTAGAGGTATCTAGAACCACAATCGGAGCACAAATGCAGATTTTGGATTTATAATGGCTCTGAATCAACTGATCTATAGTAAGGTGATTTTCATCAAATCGAATTTTCTATAAAATGTGTGAAAATAATCAGTAGAGGTATTAAGAATCGCAATCGGAGCACAATATTGCAGATTTTGGATTTTTAATTGGTCTGAATCGGCTGATCTATAGTAAGGACATTTTCATCAAATCGAACTTTCTTTGAAATGTAAGGAAATTATCAAGCAATCTTAATGCGATATGGCACAATAATTACAGGTCCCGAGAGCTATCATTAGAGGTATCTAGAACCACAATCGGAGCACAAACGCAGATTTTGGATTTTTAATGGCTCTGAATCGGCTGATCTGTAAGGTGATTTTCATCAAATCGAATTTTCTATGAAATGTGTGAAAATAATCAGTAGAGGTATTAAGAATCGCAATCGGAGCACAATTGCAGATTTTGGATTTTTAATTGGTCTGAATCGGCTGATCTATAGTAAGGACATTTTCATCAAATCGAACTTTCTTTGAAATGTAAGGAAATTATCAAGCAATCTTAATGCGATATAGCACAATAATTACAGGTCCCGAGAGCTATCATTAGAGGTATCTAGAACCACAATCGGAGCACAAATGCAGATTTTGGATTTTTAATGGCTCCGAATCGGCTGATCTATAGTAAGGTGATTTTCATCAAATCGAATTTTCTACGAAATGTGTGAAAATAATCAGTAGAGGTATTAAGAATCGCAATCGGAGCACAATTGCAGATTTTGGATTTTTAATTGGTCTGAATCGGCTGATCTATAGTAAGGCCATTTTCATCAAATCGAATTTTCTTTGAAATGTAAGGAAATTATCAAGCAATCTAAATGCAATATGGGATAATAATTACAGGTCCCGAGAGCTATTATTAGAGGTATCTAGAACCACAATCGGAGCACAATTGCAGATTTTGGATTTTTAATGGGTCCGAATCGGCTGATCTATTGTAGGTGATTTTCATCAAATCGAATTTTCTTTGAAATGTAAGGAAATTATCAAGCAATCTAAATGCGATATGGCACAATAATTACAGGTCCCGAGAGCTATCATTAGAGGTATCTAGAACCACAATCGGAGCACAATTGCAGATTTTGGATTTTTAATGGCTCTGAATCTGCTGTAAGTAAGGTGATTTTCATCAAATCGAAAGTAAGTAAGGTGATTTTCATCAAATCGAATTTTCTTTGAAATGTAAGGAAATTATCAAGCAATCTAAATGCGATATGGCACAATAATTACAGGTCCCGAGAGCTATCATTAGAGGTATCTAGAACCACAATCGGAGCACAAATGCAGATTTTGGAATTTTAATGGCTCTGAATCGGCTGATCTATAGTAAGGTGATTTTCATTAAATCGAATTTTCTATGAAATGTGTGAAAATAATCAGTAGAGGTATTAAGAATCGCAATCGGAGCACAATTGCAGATTTTGGATTTTTAATTGGTCTGAATCGGCTGATCTATAGTAAGGACATTTTCATCAAATCGAACTTTCTTTGAAATGTAAGGAAATTATCAAGCAATCTTAATGCGATATGGCACAATAATTACAGGTCCCGAGAGCTATCATTAGAGGTATCTAGAACCACAATCGGAGCACAAATGCAGATTTTGGATTTTTAATGGCTCTGAATCGGCTGATCTATAGTAAGGTGATTTTCATCAAATCGAATTTTCTATGAAATGTGTGAAAATAATCAGTAGAGGTATTAAGAATCGCAATCGGAGCACAATTGCAGATTTTGGATTTTTAATGGGTGCGAATCGGCTGATCTATAGTAAGGTGATTTTCATCAAATCGAATTTTGTTTGAAATGTAAGGAAATTATCAACCAATCTAAATGCGATTTGGCACAATAATTACAGGTCCCGAGAGCTATCATTAGAGGTATCTAGAACCACAATCGGAGCACAATTGCAGATTTTGGATTTTTAATGGGTCCGAATCGGCTGATTATAGTAAGGTGATTTTCATCAAATCGAATTTTCTTTGAAATGTAAGGAAATAATCAGTAGAGATATTAAGAATCGCAATCAGAGCACAATTGCAGATTTTGGATTTTTAATTGGTCTGAATCGGCTGATCTACAGTAACGACATTTTCATCAAATCGAACTTTCTTTGAAATGTAAGGAAATTATCAAGCAATCTAAATGCGATATGGCACAATAATTACAGGTCCCGAGAGCTATCATTAGAGGTATCTAGAACCACAATCGGAGCACAATTGCAGATTTTTGGATTTTTAATGGGTCTGAATCGGCTGATCTATAGTAAGGTGATTTTCATCAAATCGAATTTTCTTTGAAATGTAAGGAAATTATCAAGCAATCTAAATGCGATATGGCACAATAATTACAGGTCCCGAGAGCTATCATTTGAGGTATCTAGAACCACAATCGGAGCACAAATGCAGATTTTGGATTTTTAATGGATCTGAATCGGCTGATCTATAAGTAAGGTGATTTTCATCAAATCCAATTTTCTATGAAATGTGTGAAAATAATCAGTAGAGGTATTAAGAATCGCAATCGGAGCACATTGCAGATTTTGGATTTTTAATTGGTCTGAATCGGCTGATCTATAGTAACGACATTTTCATCAAATCGAATTTTCTTTGAAATGTAAGGAAATTATCAACCAATCTAAATGCAATATGGGATAATAATTACAGCTCTCGAGAGCTATCATTAGAGGTATCTAGAACCACAATCGGAGAACAATTGCAGATTTTGGATTTTTAATGGGTCCGAATCGCTGATCTATAGTAAGGTGATTTTCATCAAATCGAATTTTCTTTGAAATGTATGGAAATTTTGAAGCAATCTTAATGCAATATGGCACAATAATTACAGGTCCCGAGAGCTTTCATTAGAGGTATCTAGAACCACAATCGGAGCACAATGCAGATTTTGGATTTTTAATGCTCTGAATCGGCTGATCTATAGTAAGGTGATTTTCATAAAATCGAATTTTCTATGAAATGTGTGGAAATAATCAGTAGAGGTATTAAGGATCTCAATCGGAGCACAATTGCAGATTTTGGATTTTTAAGTGGCCTGAATCGGCTGATCTATAGTAAGGTGATTTTCATCAAATCGAATTTTCTTTGAAATGTATGGAAATTTTGAAGCAATCTAAATGCAATATGGGACAATAATTACAGGTCCCGATAGCTATCATTGGAGGTATCTAGAACCACAATCTGAGCACAATTGCAGATTTTGATTTTTAATTGGTCTGAATCGGCTGATCTATAGTAAGGTGATTTTCATCAAATGGAATTTTCTTTGAAATGTAAGGAAATTATCAAGCAATTTAAATGCGATATGGCAAAATAATTACAGGTCCCGAGAGCTATCATTAGAGGTATCTAGAACCACAATCGGAGCACAATTGCAGATTTTGGATTTTTAATGGGTCCGAATCGGCTGATCTATAGTAAGGTGATTTCATCAAATCGAATTTTCTTTGAAATGTAAGGAAATTATCAAGCAATCCAAATGCGATATGGCACAATAATTACAGGTCCCGAGAGCTTTCATTAGAGGTATCTAGAACCACAATCGGAGCACAAATGCAAATTTTGGATTTTAATGGGTCCGAATCGGCTGATCTATAGTAAGGTGATTTTCATCAAATCGAACGTTCTTTGAAATGTAAGGAAATTATCAAGCAATCTGAATGCGATATGGCATAATAATTACAGGTCTCGAGAGCTATCATTAGAGTATCTAGAACCAGCAATCGGAGCACAATTGCAGATTTTGATTTTAATGGGTCCGAATCGGCTGATCTATAGTAAGGTGATTTTCATCAAATCGAATTTTCTTTGAAATATAAGGAAATTATCAAGCAATCTAAATGCGATATGGCACAATAATTACAGGTCCCGAGAGCTATCATTAGAGGTATCTAGAACCACAATCGGAGCACAAATGCAGATTTTGGATTTTTAATGGCTCAGAATCGGCTGATCTATAGTAAGGTGATTTTCATCATATCGAACGTTCTTTGAAATGTAAGGAAATTATCAAGCAATCTAAATGCGATATGGCACAATAATTACAGGTCCCGAGAGCTATCATTAGACGTATCT